>OU744319.1:46438331-49138331 GCA_916610145.1 Eristalis arbustorum | reverse complement strand
GCTGTAAAACATTATGCCTGACAGCGGTCGTTTGACTAATCTTCGTTCTAAGTTTTGAATTTTGAGTTTTACAAAACTCACACCAAATATTGTAGTTTGAGAAATAGTAGTAAATCGATTTAGGACTCAAATAATATTGCAGAAACAGAATTAACAAGAATTGATCAGTTCTTTTAAGAATACCATAAACGAATATTTATTAAAAAGAAGATTAAGATAATGGAAACGTGGATTATATAATACGACGGCATATAGGCAACGTCAGGCTAGGGATTTGTTCGGTTTTTCCTATAAGCGATAATGCCATTGCAACAGATGAAATCCAGTAAAAAAAAAATGTAAAATATATACTATAATACAATACCTAATAGATCTAAAAGAGGACCAATTAATTTCAATAGTATTATAATGAAGTGGATTTACGGTACAATCGACAACGATGACGGAAGGAATATAGGGACCCACTTTCAAGTAGATTAAACGAAATCAGGTAGGTCAGGTACAGTTTATACCAATATATTAACAAGTTATGAAACTAACACTTATCAAGCAGATTTAATAAAATTAGCAGACATAAGGCTAGGATTAGCAAAGTACCAAAACAATTCCCCGGTATTTGCAATAAAGATACCAACAGAGGTATTAGCTACTAGCAAGCGATTAATAGTACCAGTACTTAATTCAAATTAATATCAAATAGATCAAGAATTGGAATATATAATTGTAATAAATAAAACTACTTACACCTACAACTGATTATTACAAGACATCGGTACCGCATTTTCATTCTGTATCAGACCGTGCTTATCGTAATGGAGGAATGCTTCTGGGGGACGACGTACCCTCCCGCGGTATTGTGGATTGGGATAGTAAGCCCCAGAGATCAATATTGGCCCCCAATATTGGCCGAATTCATCGCTCTCGCAGTGTGACCTCGAATCAACTTCACCAGGAAATTGTCCACTCGTATCAGGTTCGCTCTGTTGTATAAAACCTCATTGGAGTAGAATTTTATGTACTGAGACTCTGGTGTTCTGTAAAGGCGAACGCCTCGAGCGTAGTGACGTCATCTATCTTTTTGCCTGATCTGTACACGATCAAGTCGTGGGCATACGCAATTGCGTGAGGAAGACAACTTATTAGATCGCTCAAGAAAATGTTGATTAGTATCGGCGAATTAACTGCACACTGTTGGAGACCTACCGGTTAGTATGTTGTACAGTAGGTATAGATGTGGTTTACTAATGCCTAGCCGATTGAGCTTATAGCAAAGTCCTTCTAACCATACGGTGTCGAAGGCCTTCTCCAGATCAATCAAGGCCCCCGTACATTGTTTCTGGCTCTTGTTCCATTGGATATCCGACACCAGTTTCGATGCCGCATGAATAATGTTATGCCCCGCTCTGAAACCGAATTGTTTATCCGGAATTACATGGTTGCCCTCTGTCCAGTTGATCAGAGCTCTAGTTACCACATTCTCGAATACCTTGCTGGTGTTCGGAAGGGGACTAATTGACTGGAGGTTGCACGGATTCGAAGAATCTTTTCCTCGTTTGGATATGTGTTGTACAATCGCAGGATTGTGTACATAGTTACCACTTCCAGAGGAAGATGTCTCAACACAATGTTCGACATACCGTCGATTCCAACCGACTTTTTCTTCTTCAATGATTCGAAGGCCGCTTGAAGATCTGCCTTCAAAATGAACGGAGGAATATTTTCGTTATTCAACACGACAAGGCCGATGTTCTCAGATCGCCATGGCTGCAGATCTTCTCGAAGTTTGGGAGTTACTAGTTTGCCCGCTGTTCTCCAGGTCGTGGTTCGGGTGAAAACTTTCGTTCACCTTGTACACTTCCTGGAAAATTGCGCCTAGTACTTCAACTTTTTCTTGCAGATCTTCGAAAAATAAGTCATCGTCGAGTACGGCGTTGTTGAGATCAATACCTGCTGTAGTCAGTATGTGTTCGTTGTCCGTCGTCCTGGGAAGCTTAAAACACGGAAGATCGCTTTTTTTCTTTCGGAAGAGTTTGTTAATTTGTGGAAACATACTCGGGTTGTAAGATCTAACAGCCCGAATCTTAGTGTTCCAGTATGCGTTTACAGAAACTCTGTAATTCTGCACAATTAACGCTTGTATATTCTTAATATGCGATTTCAGTTTTCTAACTTCCTCGCTACATCTGTCAGTAAACCGCCTGTAGTACAAGGTTTTTAATCTTGACAGGAGTCTACTTTTATGTTGGTGTAGTGCGTCAATTGTCGTATTGCGGTACAAGTTTTCGTTGATAGTTTGTTACCGTGGTATCGTACTGTCCATAGTTCATTTTATTGTCTCGCCCAATTCAATTAGATACATGTCAATCTCTTCGTTTGACAAGTTTCTATTGGACGGAATGTGGAGCGCATTCGAAGAAAGTGCTCTTGTCTGTAATTGCAGGTATGCGCTTGGACATAGTCTCCTAATTCCGCAATTTCGTTGGGGATCTTAATTTGACACTAAGTCCGCAGTGGTCACTGAGATACACGAAAATGTTCAAACAGTTTACCGTTTGTGCGTTTGTGTCTGTCAGCTGCAGTTGTGCGTGCTTTGCTGTGCTCCAATATGCCTCCCCGGGCTAGCTTAGTTTCGCTAATCAGAAATAGTTATGGGCTTTGATCGTCCAACAATCTTTTGAGCAGTAGAAACATCTCATCCGCTTCTAGCGGTGCGGCGATATTCAACAAACAAAATTGACTGCGGTTTTTCTCCTTTTGGTGTAAAGGAGAAGAGCTCCGTCTTCGAGCGCTTTAGACACGTTCTTAGTGCTTCATGCTGCTCTACTGTCTTGCATTTTAAGTCTGGATGACGTCTACCTTGTGCAAGTTAATAGCTTGCACTTTTCCTTTCTTCTTTTGTTGATGTTGTTGCTGGTGTGCTGCTGGGTGCTGTTGTTTTTCAATAGCTGCATGTTGCTGCTTCTTTTGCTGTTGCTTTGCTGGTTGCTTACGTTGTTGTACTGTACCCTCTTCGGGTACAGTTGGTTGGTGGCGTGATGCTTCAGCCACCGGTTGTTGATTCTCGCAGTGCGCTTCTGGACGAGCAGCCCATTCTCCTCCATGCTTTGCAATCCCCTACTTTCCTGTGCAATATGCAGTTGATGGAAAGCGCTAACAGAGAAACAAAAATAGTGTGTCTGGGGACTGAGTTTCGAACTCAGCACCTGCTGGTTTGCGGATCTATGCTCTAGGCTCCCGGCTACGCGCTTGTTGCGGATCCTCGCGCCACTTTTACACTTACACTGTCTTAAATGATGTCAGATGACTTTATTTAATTTGAAATACTTCTGTACAGTTCCACGGTCCCTGAACGGCCACATAGCATCGGCGTGGATGATGGTGATAACGGCGACGAACAGTGCAGGCAGCAGCAGCAGAAGCTTCGAGAAGAGACTCGACTTGTGCACGATTGAGCAGCCGGGCGGAACATTTTACAAATCGGGTAAGAGCTTTCCATTTGTATTTGACTCAGGAGCTAAATGCTCATTAATAAACGAAACTCAAGCAACAGAATTAATTAAAGGGTAAACGGTTTGACAATTCAGTAATTTTAGAGGGCGTGCATAGCGTAGTTCAGATTCTATCAATTGTTGAATGCTATCAGTTTTCTGTAGAAATATTATTTCATGCTGTAAAGAGTAAATTCTTGAAACATAGTGTAATCATAGGTCGTGAGATTTTGAGCTAGAGACTGGGTGTCGCCATCTACGCTAACACTTTCAAAATTTTAAAAGTGAAGACAATCAATGCTATTACAACCAAATTAAAAAATATATCTTGATCATCTAAATAATGAAAATAACTACCATATATAGGGCTAGATAGGGCTACATTGATAAAGATTCTAGAACCGTACGCGGATGATTTTATTCGTAATATACCTCTAAACCGAGTAACTACAGGTGATCCGCTTAATTGAACTAAACAAAACGGTCCATACAAGCTAAACGATGAAGAAAAACAAATTGTCCGAGATAAAATTCAGGAAATGTTAGATGCGCAAGTCATTTGTCGAAGTTGTTCTCCGTTTTCGAGTCCGATGCTGTCAGTAAAAAGAAAAAAAAGTACTGATGGATTGTGCATTGATTTCCGTGAATTAAATTCAGATCAGATCAGATTGATAGAATGCGAGCCAGCAGATATTTTTCACTTTAGATATGGCAAGTCGTTTCTACCAGATCCCAATACATCCAGACTCCATAGAATGAACAGCGTTCGTAAGTCTAGAAGGACAATTTTAATTTCTTTCAATGCCTTTTGGCTTGAAAAATGCGTCATCCACATTTCAAAGACACATCACTAGAGCCCTCGGCGATTTGGCCTACTCATAAGCTATTGTCTACGTTGACAACGTAATGATAGTCGCCAGCACAAAGGAAGAGGCCTACGCACGATTAAGGATTGTCCTGGAAACATTATCCAAGGCGGGATTTTCTTTAACATTAATAAGTGTTGATTTCTTAAAACTAGCTTGGAATATCATGGCTACCACGTTGAAGGAGGTGAAATCAAACCGAATCCACGCAAGATACGAGCTTTGGTGGCAATTCCTCCGCCACAGTCTATCGCGTAATTGAGGCAGTTTATAGGGTAAGCAACATATTTCAGACAATTTGTACCACTATTTTCAGAGAAAATGAAACCGTTATATCATTTGATTTCTGAAAATGCCAAAGCAAGGCATGAAGAAATACGCCGTTACATTATTGACACCTTAGCAAGTGATGTAGTATTGATAATCTTTGATCTGAAGTATTCAATAGAGTTACATACGGGTGCGAGTTCCGATGGCTACGGAGCAATGCCGATGTATCGAATTTATGGTAAACCAAGAGTAGTCGAATAGAATGGCAAAATGCACTCATCGATGTGCAATTGGCTATGAACTGTACGACGATTAGGGTAACAAAAGCTTCTCCTTTAGAATTATTGATAGGAAAAGTGGCTAGGCATATGAATCTGTTGCCAATAATAAATGAAGAGGAAGTTGATATGGTACAGATTAGATCTAAAACTAAAATGTTAATTGATAAGAATGCAGCTTATGAAAAGAAACGTTATGATCAGCGGAAAGCAAACATTATAAAACATAGTATTGGGGCCCACGTCTTGCTCAAAAAGGACACCAGCCTAAATTGAACTCAAAGTTTAAAGGGCCATTTGAAGTAATACAAATTCTGGATGGTGATCGCTACAGAATAATGTCGTTATTTGGTAACAGAACATACAAGTATGCGCATGATGCTTTAAGAGCAATGCCGAATAAGGAAGTTTCGTTGAAAAACTGATTTGCTTTGCTGAAGGTGAAGAGATTAGGGTAAAGGTAAAGGTAAATATTGATGTTATTAATATATTAATAAATTGTAAATAAATAATAAATAATTGAAAAATAAATAAGTTAATAAATATATGGGTGAATAAATAAAACTACATTTCTATTGACAATGTACCAGGTATACCGGTATGCAGTGAGTGAGTTAAAATACAAATGTCTCGATAGGGAACATTTGTGGTGAACGAGCCCATATTTGTGTTTGTTTGTTTGCTATGACATCTGTGAAAAATATTAAGTATACATCAAGTCATTGAACAGATAAAATCATATTTTCATAGTGTTAAAAAGGTACCAGAAAGTGATGATTTGCGAAAAGCATTAATTTTTTGTTTTCATATGAAGAAAAGTGCTGCAGAGTCTCATCGAATACTTGTCGAGGCATATGGTGATCATGCCCTATCAGAAGCAACATGCAAAAGATGGTTTCAACGGTTCAGAAATAATGATTTTGATGTGAGAAATAAAGAACGTGGAAGACCACCAAAAAAGTTTGAAGACGCCGAAATGCAAGCGATATTGGGTGGAGATGACACTTTGAGTCAAAAGCAAATGGCAGCAATGTTAAATGTTGCACAACAAACAATTTCGGACCCTTTAAAAGCTATGAGAAAAATACGAAAGTGTGGAAAATGGGTGCCACGTGAATTGAATGAAAGACAGATGGAAAACCGACAAAACACTTGTGAAGTTTTGCTTCAAAAACACGTAAGAAAATCGGTTTTGCATCGGATTGTTCCTGGCGATGAAAAATGGACTTATTTGAAGAATCCTAAACGGAAAAAAGCATGGGTTAATCCGGGACAACCATCAACATCGACTGCAAAACCAGATCGATTCGGCAAGAAGACAATGCTGTTTGTTTGGTGGGACCAGGAAGGTGTGGTGTGCCACGAGCTCCTAAAACATGGTAAAACCGTTAATACTACAATTTGAACCATGCATTGATCGAGAAACGAAAGAAATTGGCCAGAAGACACGGCAAGGTAATTTTGCTCGATGACAATGCACCTGCACACAAAGCAAACCCGGTTCAGGATACAATCAAAACACTTGGTCTGGCGTATTCACCAGACTTGGCTCCTTCCGACTACCATTTGTTTTCATCGATGGGACACGCATTCAGTCGTGCACAGACCTCTGAAAAGTGTGGTAATAGTTCTAGAGAGTGGCGTTAGAAGAGTTAGAAAGTAGTAAAGTACAGCGTTTGCAAGCCTGTGCCATAACAAGTACTCGGCTGAGTAGATAGAGTCAGTGCTTCTGGCACCAAAGGTGCTAGGTTCAAACACACTGCCTGGGCAAACCAACAAATTTCCTTTTTTTTCTGCATACCAGAACTTCGCCTACACCAACAAGTGAGCGTAGGACAATGGAAAGGAACGAGCGGTCCGCGCTCTTAAAAGCGGGCATTGACCTGCACCAACAACCGGTGGCAGAGTCAAATCACGAGACGGCAGTGCCAACAGACGGCACAACTAAGCGGAGGAGAAAAAACACAATTCCAAAAAGCGGAAAACGCCTAATGCTTCCTCTGAAGGGCCGGGGGAAGAGCAGAGTGTAGCGGCATTAAATAACCCAACAGCCGAGACAGATGAAGAGGAGGCTGTTCAATATGTGTCTGACGGAGGGGAAGGCCGCTTTGCGGTTAGTAGCAACAGCTATGATTCGCTCGAAAGCGACACTGAAGACGAGGCGGAGCGTGTACTTCGTCTTAAAGAAAATATGCTCGATGACATGCAGCAGAGTGTACAAAGACTCGTGGATGAAATAAGAGAACTTAAAGCGAGAACTGTTGAGAGGAGAGCTCTTGAACAGCAGCAACAGCAACAAAAAACAAATTAAAACAAACCAGCAAAGGAAAATATGCAAAAAAAGCTTCAAGAGTCGCAACAACAACAGCGAAAAGCTATGCAACAACAACAGCGGACAGAGACCGAAGTACTGACGGCAACACAACAACAAAAGTTGCCAACATCTCAGCAACATCAGCGACCAGCAACAAAACAGCGACAGCAGCCAGCAACACAACAGAGAACACAACAGCAGCAGAAAACAGAAAAAGTGCCGCCTATTAATATTTACAAGGCGGATATCCAACAGACTGCCAAGATGTGCAAGGAGGCCATAGGTCAAGGTAATTTTTTCATAAGTAGAAGCAAATGTGCTGACAAGCACGCAATCTACTGCAAGACAGTGGACGCTTATAACGTTATTAAAAGATTGCTAAAGAGATCAACACTTGAGTTCTTCTCTTTTACGCCAAAAGGCGAAAAATGCCAGTCCCGGCTTTTAAAGCTTACGTATCCGCTTGAAGCGGAGCAGGTGCTCCAAATGCTCAAAGAGCAAGTGTGTTAGGGCATTGAGTTCGTTGGAGTTAAGGCATTCTCCACAGTAAAGGCAAAGAGAGAAGGGCGGAAATTACCCTTCTACACTGTACAGGTCACACCCACAAGCAAAGTGGACAATCTGAAGAAAATTAAGTTCTCGGATTACCACAGATGCGAGTGGGAAAGTATAAGAAGGCGCGACGGCATTATCCAATGCTTTCGTTGCCATAGGTTTGGGCACGCCGCGTCGAACTGCCAAATGCAGATTCGATGCGTAAAGTGCAGCGAAAACCACATCTCAGAGAATTGTCCTCTGGGGCAAGAGGGAGCAGCTGCCAGAAGTCAGCTCAAATGCGTACTCTGCGGGAACGCGGGGCACACCGCCAACTATCGGGGTTGGCCTAAGTTTCAGGAGCGCAAAGCAAAAACGGTTCTGCAGAAGCAGCCCCCAGTGAAATATCCACTCGGGGCAGCCATACCCGTCACACCCGAAGTGGCTTTCGCCCAAATGGCGTCCGTCATTGGGAGGACGGCAAAGCAGCAAGTACCTAAGGTACCGCAACCCTCAGTGTCAAAAGCACACGAGCCAACGCCCGACGGGAAATCTTCCATCGAAAGGCGTATGGATCGGTTAGAGGAGCAGGTTGCCAAAAATCTGGCGCTCCTGCAGAACCCAGCACGTCACCAATCCTAATGGATGCGCAGACGGAGAGTTCTTTCAAGATCCTTGCATTGAATGCGAATTCATTGATAGGGGTCCCACGGAAAAACGAGCTGTATAGACTGTTGGATGACCAAAGCCCAGAGCTATGTCTGATTAGCGAATCCAAGCTAACCCAGAGAGGCATATTGAAACACAGTAATTATAATGTTATCAGAAGAGACCGGCCCAACTCCAATGGTGAAGGCGGTGTTGCGATCTTCATAAAAAATAAAAAATATTGGGGGAACATGGTTTCCAATAACAGAGGGGACCAGCTCTATAGCTGGTTCTGGTTGCACAGTGTCGAGTATAGACTCGATTTAAAAGCTACCGAGATCGCATCCTTTCCCAGGAGCGGATCGTTCTTGGATCTCCTGCTGTTTGACGCAAAACTGCAGCTGACCGACACAAACGAACAAACGGTAAACTGTTTGAACACTTTCGTGTATCTCAGTGACCATTGCGGACTTAGTGCAGAATTTAAGATCCCCAACGACATTGCGGAATTAGGACAGTTTGTTCAAACTCATACCTACAATTACAGAAGGGCGCGTTGGCCACGCTTCTCCCGACAAATGACTCGAGCACTCTCTTCGAATGCGCTCCACATTCCGTCCAATAGAAACTTGTCAAACGAAGTGATTGACCTGTATCTAATTAAATTGGACGAGACAATAAAACGAACTATGGACAGTACGATACCTCGGTATACACGAACTAACAACGAAAACGTGTACCGCAATGCGACAATTGACGCACTACACCAACAAAAAAGTAGACTCCTGTCAAGATTAAAAACCTTGCACAGGCGGTTTACTGACAGACGCAGAGAGAAAGTTAGGACACTGAAATCGCTCATTAAGAATGTACAGACGTTAATTCTGCAGAATTACAGAGTTTCTGTAAACACATACTGGAACACCAAGATTCGGGCTGTTAGATCTAACAACCCGAGTATGTTTCCACAAATCAACAAATTCTTTCGAAAGAAAAACAGCGATCTTCCGTGTCTTAAGCTTCCCAGGACGACAGACAACGAACGAATACTGACTACAGCAGGTATTGACTCCAATAACGCCGTACTCGACGATGACTTCTTTGTGGTCGAAGATCCGCAGGAAAAAGTTGAAGTACTAGGCGCAGTTTTCCAGGAAGTGTACAGGGTGAACGTGAGTGTTCGCCCGAACCACGACCTGGAAAACAGCGTGCAAGCTAGCAACTCTCAACTTCGAGAAGATCTGCAGCAATGGCGATCTGAGAACAGCGGCTTTGTCCAGTTCAATGACGAAAACATGGCAGACAATGTCATCGCCGACGAGGGGGTTCATCCCGCGTTCATTTCGAAGGCAGATCTTCAAGCGGTCTTCGCATCATTAAAGAAGAAAAAGTCGGTTGGAATCGACGGGATCTCCAACATTATGCTAAGACACCTCCCCTGGAAGTGGTTACTATGTACACAATCCTGTTTAACAATGCTCTGAATAATGCACATTATCCGGAGCATTGGAAAACCGCGATTGTACAGCCCATAGCCAAGCGAGGAAAAGATTCTTCTAATCCGTGCAATCTCCGGTCAATTAGTCTCCTTCCGAACATCAGCAAGATATTCGAGAAGGTGGTAAATAGAGCTCTGATTAACTGGACAGAGGGCAAACATGTAATTCCGGATAAACAATTCGGTTTCAGAGCGGGGAATGACACTATTCATGCCGCGTCGAAACTGGTGTCGGATATCCAATGGAATAAGACCCAGAAACAATGTACGGGGCCTTGATTGATCTGGCGAAGGCCTTCGACACCGTTTGGTTAGAAGGACTTTACTATAAGCTAAGTAAACCTAGCTTTACCCTACTTTACTATGACTAGTAAACCACTATTGTACCTACTATATAATATGCTTACCGGTAGGCGGTTCGTCGTCAAGAACGGCAACGTGACCTCTGCAGGTACTTTTGAAGTAAAAAATGGTCTTCAACAGGGTGCCGTTAATTCGCCGATCCTGTTCAACATATTTTTGAGCGATCTAATAAGTTCTCTTCTGCACGCAATTGCGTATGCCGACGACTTGATTGTGTACAGATCAGGCAAAAAGATCGAGGTCACCACTACATTCATGAGAGATTGCGATGACTGGAAGTTGAATATCAACTTTCAGAAGTCGGAAACCATACTGTTCAGAGCGCCGTTGTATAAAGCGGATACGAACAAGAATTGGCGAAAGTTCTCTATTGTAGGACGTCACGGGCAACCACTGACGCAAAGGATTGTAGTCAGATACCTGGGGATCTGGCTAGATCAGTATCTATATTTTCACAAACATGTAGATGCTGCTCTAGCCAGTGCCCGAGGCGCTTTCGCTCTTACAAAGAGACTGTTTTACAACAGCCAACTCGATGCAAGGGTAAAGGTAATCTGCTACATGGCCCTCATACGGCCAATGCTCATATATGATTGTCACGTGTGGTTCAACGTGAGTGCAAGCTTGATGGAAAAGATTCGGGTGTTTGAGAGGGCTTGTCTTAGGGCTTGCCTTCGCCTTTACAGAACACCAGAGTCCCAGTACAGAAAATTCTATTCCAACGAGGTCTTATACAACAGGGCGAACCTGATACGAGTGGACAATTTCCTGGTGAAGTTGATTCGAGGTCACATTGCGAGAGCGATGAACTCAGTCAATAACTTGATCTCCGGGGCTTACTACCCCAACCCACAGTACCACGAAAGGGTACGTCACAGTGGCTTCGTCCCT
The DNA here is from genome assembly GCA_916610145.1 of Eristalis arbustorum. Lineage (NCBI taxonomy): Eukaryota > Metazoa > Arthropoda > Insecta > Diptera > Syrphidae > Eristalis > Eristalis arbustorum. The sequence goes on along the minus strand of OU744319.1, from coordinate 49,127,181 downwards.
CCAGAAGCATTTCTCTATTTTGACAAGCACGGCCTGATACAAGATAAGAATGCGGTATCGCTCCTGTTTCACATAGCCAGGTCAACTGTGGATGGGCGACTCAACCACGACCGTTCCGTTGCACAACGAGCTGAAGAGGGCCTTCTCCGGTTCAGTACAGCGGTCTCGAGTCGAGATGTGCGAGATGTGCGAGATGTGCGAGATGTTGCATTACAACATCGTAAGTTCTGGTGGCTGGGGAGCGAAGGAACTCCAGCGTCGAATGCTTTAGGCCCGGGGTAGAACGGGTAGTGCGTTCCCCCCTATGGGGCGCAGTCGGTTACTGTCTTGCAGCGGATTGGATCTGATTCCATCAGCCGCAACCTATGGCCGACTTATACATCTTAGTGTAGTTATAGGTTAGTTTTAAGCTGTAGATATGTAGATATAAAACAAAAAAAATAAAAAAAATAACAAAAAAAAAATTAAATAAAAAAAAAAATAAAAAAAAAGAGACCAAAGTATACACAGGAGTACACCTGAGTGTACTTTAGTGTATACGCTGTACATAGGGTAAGTACATATATATATATACATGTGCGTATGTTATGTTATATATGTATGTATATTTCATTAAGGTAGTTTTAAGTTATTTTAAGTTTTTTTTTTGTAATTTGCGCGTGCTCAAGGGGTTATTAATACCCTTGATTGTCCGGGGTCAAGACACAGCACGGGCCGAAGGTATAGAGGGAGAGAGAGAGAGGAGGTACCTGTGCACATTGGTCTTAAACATCTGCGGATTGTAATCTATGGGGAATATTGAGCTGGGATATTCGTGTGGTGCGGCTAAAAAACGAGTCTATAAATTTCACTGTGCGTCCGAAAGTAGGCTTAAGGGTAGACTGATGTGCATTCCTGGCGAGACGTGTATTGCGGGTGAATTCAAGGAGAGGAGGAATGCAGTTGGCTAGCTCACTTGAGCATCGTTTGTTAAAATAACCATAAAACACGGACAAAGAAGACACGCTACGTCGATGTTGCAGCGAGTCTAGTGAACCCGCGATATCGTTGTCTCCCATAAGTTTTATCGCTCGCTTTTGGATTCTTTCTAGTAGGTGCAGGGTGGACTTGGGGGCACCATACCAGATATGAGCGTTATACTCAAGCTTAGGGCGAATATACGCCTTATAGATTAAAGCCAAATCAGAGGGGGTGAAGTATTTCTTGCATCGATTAAGGAAACCTAAACATTTCGCTGCATTTTTGGCGACCTCGATTATATGATCGTTCCAACTAAGTGTTGTGTTGATACAAATACCAAGGATGGAAAGTTTTCCGGTTTCGTCGATACAAGCGCCATTCACGGATAATTGCTGATTTTCAGGGGTTCGCTTTAGAGACAGCAGACAGCATTGAGTTTTGGAAGCATTGAATTCCACTCTGTTGTTCTTACCCCAGTTAATTATGCTGTCCAGATCAGAATTCAATGTGCTTGACATACGCTGCCGTTCAAATATTACGTCCGAAGGGCAGGGTCGTGAATTTTGGAACGAATATGAAAAGCTGAGGGTGCTGTCATCAGCGAAGGAGTGGATTGGATTAGAAGTGGCAAGCAGGAGATCATTTATAAAAATGAGAAAGAGTGTCGGGGACAGAACAGAGCCTTGGGGGCCACCAGCATTTATTTTACGGATATCAGACTTGAACCCATCCAAAACAACTTGGATTGAACGGTTCGAAAGGTAGTTTCTAATCCATAGAAGCAGAGATTCATCAACACCATAGGCACGCATTTTCGACAAAAGAGCTTGATGCCAAACTCTGTGAAATGCTTTAGATATATCAAGCGCAACTGTCTTGCTTTCGCCTGCATTGTGCAAAGATTGGTTCCACTCTTCGGTGAGATAAGCTATCAAATCACCAGTGGACCTGTTGCTGTGAAAGCCATACTGTCGGTCATTAAGAAGCTTCCGCGATTCAAGATATTTCAAAAGCTGACGATTTATCAGCGTTTCCATGACCTTAGAAAGAAGGGACGTAAGTGCTATGGGTCGGTACGAGGTGGGTGACGAAGATTCGCCCTTTTTAGGGACGGGCTGGACAAATGCGGTTTTCCATCTACTCGGAAAGAGACCTGAAGAGTAGGATAGATGAAAAAACTTACGCAGTGGTTTTGCCAGCGAAGAAGAACACCTCTTCAGAAGTATTGGGGGAATACCATCCGGGCCAGCGGATTTGTGCACGTCGAGATCTTTAAGTACTCTTGCAACTGTACGATGCGGAAGTGAATCTGTCCCATGGTAAAACCAACGCTCTTGAGTACAGGTTGGGACAAATTACTATCTGGCAGTGTTGAGCTGGCTGCAAAATGCGCCGCAAGCAGATTGGCTTTGTCTAAAGAGCTGACAGCTGGAATGTCATTGTAAATGAGCGTGGGATTTGAGCACGAGGCGGAATTCTTTATGTTTTTCACAAATGACCAAAAGTTGTTGATACCTTTGGGTCATTGTAGCACTCTCTCAACTTTTGTTCATAGGAGAATTTCACACGTCGGATTATTGCATTGCAGTCATTTCTGGCCCGTTTAAGCTTATTCCGGTTTTCCTCAGTAGGGTTGGCTTTGTATAACCGGAAATTCAACTCTCTTATTCTGATAGCCTCTTTGCAGTCATACCATGCATTTGGTCTGGGTTTGATACACTTCACTCTATGCGGAATGAAGGATCTCATACCCAGCTGAAGAATGTGATCATATCAGCAGCGGCATCCACGTCACTATATCACTGAATAGTGACCAGTTAAAACTCCTAAAGAAGTTGTTGAGTTCGCTCCAATTGGCTTTCTCGTATAGCCATACTGTTCTTTTCGGAATTTGTTCTCTGACTGTTTGTGGCGAAAACGAGAAATTAGCCGATACGACACAGTGGTCTGACGAGCCTTGAGGCGACGATATGCCAACAGAATATTTATGAGGATGAGAGGTGAGAAACAGGTCCAGTGTGTTGGCGGAATGATCTGCAATGTCAGGTATTCGTGTGGGCTCATTTACAAGCTGGTCAGATTGTTTACCTCAGCAAAGACTTCAACGTACCTTCCTTCGGGTGTTGTCTGGGCTGAATGTCGAAGCCAATTAGAATTGTGTACACTGAAATCGCCCACAATGGCAATTTCAGTGTGAGGATACAGAGAAACAATTCTTGAGATGGAATCGGATAGCGCACCAAATTCGTTAAAAGTTGAATTGCTATCCAAGTTTGGACTTCTATAAATAAAGCAGTAGTGGATTAAATGCTTACGGACATTTAATTTTAACCACAGAAAATTGGATTCTGGATTGGAACAGAGGCCGTATTGTAGTTGAAGTTGGTAAGCTACATCACTACGCACGTAGATGGCGAGACTGCGGTGTAAAAAGAAGAGCGGCACTAAGCTATATCCAGGCAGGATCAAATCCGATAAGTCGGTATTTTGACCTACCTGTGTTTCACTTAGCGCCAAGACGGCTGGTTTATAGCGGGATAAATGGACGTACACAGAAAACAGATTCGTTCTAAGACCGCGAACATTACTCACATCAACTCTAAAATTTCCCATTTTCCGATTACAAGACGGAGATACCAAAGCCCAAACTCCGACTAGATAGGCAAGCTGAGATTAGAAATGTAGATTTAAAATTAGCTTCCCAACAACAACCAATGTAGGTGTTATGCCCATACATTGATTATAGTTGGTCCACCAACAAATTCACACTTCTAAATCAGCTACGTCAGATGCTACGCACTCTCAGTCGCATCAACCCGCCTGATAAAATCAAACGGGAGTTGCGACCGAGAATGCGCAGCAGTGGCTTGTGATGGAAATGGGCGAGAGGGAGCGGACCGGACGCACTCGACACCGAGACACTTCACTGCACTGCACTCTTGTTTTTGTTATGATTTTTTTTATTATTGATACGGGGCACTCGCGATGTAGCTGTGGATCGGATGGACCGCGACACTTTGTTTTTTTTTTTTTTGTTTTTTTTAGCGCACACGCGTATTGCACCGTCAAAGCAAGTGCACTGGTCGGAGGCTGGCACAGAACTCAAGTTAGTATGTAAGAATATAAGTTTTACGAAAAACTGTTCTGTTTTTAAGTTTTTTGTTAAAAAAAATGTTCTTAATATTGATTTGTACGATAAATGCATAGTTTAAAAAATACTTAGTTTAAGTCGAAAGACATAGTTTAACACGTTCCCTGCCGCGTGTACCGAAAACAGTACAAGCTTAGCTTCATTTCCACGCCAACGTGTTTTTTGTTTTAGTATTAATAATCTCGAAAATAATATAAATTCTCTCAAAAACAAAAAAAAAATAAAAATTTATACAAAATTTCGGTACACGCGGCGTAGAAATGACACCTAGTGAAAAACAGCTTGGCAGGGAACGTGTTAAGATTAAGTTTAGCTTAGAGTGCCCGCCGAAGGCCAGTAAGTTAGAAATAGAATTGTACGTCCAACTAGTTTTAAGCATTTTTCTCTAGTATGTAAGCTCTTTATGAATTAAAAAAATAAAAATGAATTAAAAGGAGAAAATGAAATGATGGGACACGCATAGCCTGAGCAGCACTTCGATTCCTACGAAGAAGTCGAAAATTGGGTGTCTGATTGGTTTGGTTTGAAAGTCGAACAATTTTACTGGCGTGGTGTCAGTCTCGAAATCCTTGCAGAAATGAGCTCAACATTAGCTTTTTGTGGAGTCTGGTGGTAGAATAATCTCGTGGAAGGCTTAACATCATTTTTAAAATTTTGTTTTGAGCTATTTGTAGCTTTTCAATGTGGCACTGAGCAGATTTTCTTCATATTGGACCTACTCATAAGCTATTGTGTACGTTGACAACGTAATGATAGTCGCCAGCACAAAGGAAGAGGCCTACGCACGATTAAGGATTGCCCTGGAAACATTATCCAAGGCGGGATTTTCTTTAACATTAATAAGTGTTGATTTCTTAAAACTAGCATAGAATATCATGGCTACCACGTTTAAGGAGGTGAAATCAAACCGAATCCACGCAAGATACGAGCTTTGGTGGCAATTCCTCCGCCACAGTCTGTCGCGTAATTGAGGCAGTTTATAGGGTAAGCAACATATTTCAGACAATTTGTACCACTATTTTCAGAGAAAATGAAACCGTCATATCATTTGATTTCTGAAAATGCCAAAGCAAGGCATGAAAAAATACGCCGTTACATTATTGACACCTTAGCAAGTGATGTAGTATTGATAATCTTTGATCTGAAGTATTCAATAGAGTTACATACGGGTGCGAGTTCCGATGGCTACGGAGCAATGCCGATGTATCGAATTTATGGTAAACCAAGAGTAGTCGAATAGAATGGCAAAATGCACTCTTCATATTGGGCAACCATAAAGGACTAAGGCTTGGAATATAACATGGACAAAATAGATGTTCTATTTATGAAGGTGTAAAGAATTTTCTTTGCAATATTAACCTTGTTAAGGGTTTGAGTAATATGCTCAGGAAATGTCAGTTTGGTGTCGAGATGCTGATGATTCCATTTACTTGAATACTAAAAGCAGGCAGAAAGCAAGCTTTTCTCTTTCGAATGAAAGAAATGGCTTGCAGTTAATCTCTATTTACCTTAATCATCCATTTATCACAGTATCTATAAATTATTTCCATCGCATATTGAAGATTGCTCTCAATATTAAGAGCTAATTCATGAGATGAAAAAATTGCTGTGTCATCAGCAAAAATAGCCTTTTCATATTCATGTAGTTCAGGAAAGTCCGATGTGTACAAGTTGTAAGTAATTGGCCCCAAAACATACCCTCGAGGAACACCAGAATTGTAGAACATTAATTCAGGTACACCACTGTTGACATACACTTGGAAACAACGACCAGACAAAAAACTTAATACTATATTGCACAAGTAAGGAGGAAAGTTGAAATTATACATTTTATAAATAAGTCGATTGTGCCAAAACGTATGAAAGGCGTTTTCTATGTGGAGTAAAATCATACCGGTCGATTTTCCAATTACACGATTACTTTTTATATGATTACAGATCCGAATAAGTATGTAAGTGTGTAGTAGTGCATAAGAATGAAGAACAATAAACATTGTAAATCTGGAATACTCTTTGGTTAATATTTAAGAGACATGTAATGAAAGCGGGGCAGAGAACATGATTCTCTGTCGAGTAGGTGTCGTTGTGATGTGGTTTTCTGCGAAGAACATTGCGAAGAGGAAATACGAAGAAAAACGGAATGATGCGTTGAAGAGGACTGTGGCAGACAGTTTTTAGTAAAACCTTCATGCGGAAGATACGAAAACGAGGTCTACTGCGCGATCAGAAAATGTCTAAGGACAACCCTTCCCCGTTACATACATATGGTTGTGAGTATGTGCGTTGACCCCACCTCTTTCGAGTCACTGAAAATGCTCAATGGAGGGCAGGGTCTATGCTCACAGGGCAAAGTTGCTGATCGCTCTCAACTTGGCGGGATGCCAGCAACGATCCTGGTCGATGCATAGATCAAGTTGACATGCAGCCTCCGGCGGCGCCCCCTGGATAGCTCTCACAACACCCGTTGTGAGGTGAACCAATGTATGCAGCATTTCCCCAGCGGTTGTGCGGGGGGCTAACAACCCACCCACGAAAAAAAATAACTGTTGCGGAAGAGCAAGCTGCCTCGGAAGAACGGGCGGAACCCCAACGACGACACGGCGCGAAAAAGGACTACGATTTGCGAGTGTGCTCCTGGAATGTAAGAACACTCTACACTCCAGGGGCCGCACAAAAAGTAGAAAATATCCTCACGCATTATAAAGCGGATTTTACTGCGCTCCAGGAAATACGCTGGATAGGACAAGGGATTACGAAAAAGAAAGAGTGCGACATATATTACAGCTGTCATAAAAGGTTGCACATATTTGGATGCGGATTCGTCGTGGGAAAGCGGCTAAGGTCGAAGGTAATCGCCTTCAAACCGATAAGCGATCGCCTGGCTGTGATCCGCATCCAAGGCAGATTCTACAACATCAGCCTCATATGTGCACACGCCCCTACCGACGAGACTGAAGACTCTGTCAAAGAGGATTTTTACGACGTCTTGGATGGTGCCTACGGAGCCTCCACGACACGACAACAGATAACGGCTTTCCGACTTTCAGACTTTGCGACAGTACTTAATATGGTCATAAGTAACACAAGGTTCCCTCGCAAAAAAAATTCACACAGCAACCTGCCGATCTCCGGACTGTCGAACCGCCAATAAAATCGACCATGTCCTCATTGACGGAAGACGCGCGTCAAATAGCTTGGATGTGCGAACATTCAGGGGGGCAATCGTCGACTCTGACCACTTTCTTCTTGCAGCAAGATTGAGAGCTCGACTGTCTAATGTCAGAAAGCTGCACCAGCCGACAAAGTAAACTTTTGACATTGGACGCCTAAGCATACCGGAGATTGCCAGAGCCTACGAAGAGCAATTAAGTGAGAGACTTTCCGGTATGCCTACGTCAAATGCCAACGAGATGTGGTTGCATTACCGCTCAGCCATCAAAGAGGTAGCGGAAACAAAATTAGGCTACCTAGCACCACCACCGACAAGAAACCCGTGGTATGATGGCGAGTGTGAGCAGAAAAAACGTACAACCGACCAGGCATACCAAAAATCTTTGCAAAGAAAAAAGAGAGCAGCACAAGAGGAGTACTGGCCTAGAAGACGGGAGGAGAAAAAGCTTCTACGCCTGAAGTTACGGACCCACAGGGAATAGTGGATGTGTCTAGCACTTCCAACAGCAGGAACCAGGAAATCCCAACCCCAGTCGACGAAGAAGTCCTCCCACCTAGCTTTGGAGAGGAAGTCGGTATAGCCATTAAAAGGCTGAAGAACAACAAAGCCGCAGGCTCAGATGGCTTACCATCGGGGCTTTTCAAAGCTGGGGGCAATAAAATGGTAGGGAGCATGCACCAAATCATTTGCCGAATTTGGGAAGATGAAAGCTTGCCCGACGACTGGAATATCAGCTCCATATGCCCCATCCACAAAAAAGGCGATCCTACCTCCTACAAGAACTACAGAGGTATATCTCTGCTCAATGTCGCCTACAAGACCCTATCCAGCGTACTGTGTGAACGTCTGGAGCCGTTTTGCACCGCACTAATCGGCACGTACCAGTGAGGCTTCCCGCCCAGCAAATCGACTAGGGTAAGACTACTAAGGCTAAGGCAGATCCTGGAGAATACCAGCGAGTTTCAAATCGATACTCACCATCTGTTCATCGATTTTAAAGCCGCATACGACAGCATTCATCGCAGGGAGCTATTTGAAGCGATGGCCGAATTCGGGATCCCGGGAAAACTGATCCGGTTGTGTCGCACCACGCTAACACATACGCGATGCACCGTGCAGTTCGGTTCAAAAACCTCTGAACCGTTCGAAACCTGCACCGGATTTCGGCAAGGAGATGCGCTGTCGTGTGATTTCTTCAATTTGGTACTGGAGAAGATAGTGCGGCGGGCAAAAGTCAACACGGAAGGCACTATCTTCTGCAAGTCAGTCCAGCTGTTGGGATACGCTGATGACATCGACATTGTCGCGCGGTCCCAACGTGCCATAGTGGAAGCGCTCACGGCAATTGAGGAACATGCGAAACGAGCTGGTCTTAAGGTCAACGAGAACAAAGCAAAATATATGCTGTCGAGCAAAAAACGATCCGCCGCACACCACATAGGCCAAAACGTCACAATCGACAGCTACAATTTCGAGGTAGTAAAGGAGTTTGTCTACCTCGGGGCAAATGTAAACTCCACGAATGCCATCGTAGTGGAGATCCGACGCAGAATCGCCCTTGTCAACCGATGCTACTTCGGTCTGTCAAAAGAACTGGGCTCGAAACTTTTGACTCGAAGGACCACAGTCATGCTCTACAAAACCCTTATCTTGCCAGTCCTACTTTATGGAGCCGAAAGCTAGACATTAAATAAGGCTGCAGAGCTGATTCTTGGTGGTGGAAAAATTCTACGTCGGATATATGGTCCTGTGTGCGAGGAAGGCGAATGGAACGAACTCTACGAGCTGTGCAAGGATGTGGATGTAGTCCGGAAGGCAAAAATCCGTCGACTACACTGGCTCGGCCACATCGAGCGAATGGACAACAACGCAAAGAGGGTCATCGAATCCGAGCCTCCTGGTTCGAGAAGGAGAGGAAGACCGAACCTCCGGCACAAAGACCAAGTCATCGCGGATGCAAGACAGCTTGGTCTTGATGACTGGAAGCAGCGTGCCCAGGACCGTCACCGATGGAAGGCAGCAATTGCTCAGGCTCAGACCCTTCATTGTTCGTCTGCCTGATAAGACAAGACAAGACAATGGTCAAGGAATATTACCTGTATAGAAAAGTTTTTCCAACTTTACCGTTCGGAGTCGGCATAAAACAGTCTCTCAGTGTTCTCTCTCTCTATGCAGAGACTGAGCAATGACTAAGCGCATCTTTTCCCTTGCCCATCTTTGACAAGAGTTTGATGGGCCCTTCCTTGTTCCACTCCTCTCTTGTTGGGAGATAACACAAGAAGGGTGTATCATAGCGAGGGAGGGGAAACAGTAGTCACTTATAGATGTAATACGTAATCTGTCTAGGATGCTTGTATGGCCGTTTGGGCTTGCGTGAAAACTTTTGAAAGTAAGGTAGGGATTGCTAAGGTCACACCTACGTCTGATAGTCTCTGAATTCCTGTCATCAGGTTCAGGTTAGAGGCTTTCCACAGTATTATTCTGGGTAATGCCCTCAATAGGCCGGAATGATTCTTTTGTTGGTACAAAGAACCAACTCCAAGTTTTTCGAGAATCTCTACATTGTGTTGTGCCCCTTGAGGCTACAACTCTAATCGCTGAATCTCCTAAGGATGTATTGATGATTCTCTTGCTGAGCAGACTTACAATTAATGTAGTCACGGATTGCTCAACTTGGGCCCATCTTCCAAGTGCAACCTAAATTGCCTCGATTTCTACGTTGTTAAAGGCTCCACAACACTGACTACGTCCTGAAGTGCCATTTCCACGCCTTTACTTTGCATAAGCGCTTACTGAGCACAAATGCGAACGCCTTTAGGACCTTAGGCTCACCTTCACCTGTCCAGTGTTCTGTAAGGTGATTTGGCAACATTGAAGAGAGATCTGGATTTGTGTACTTAGGATAAGTAAGTCATTATTTCATCAGGGTGTTGACCTTGTGTTCGGTGTGGACAGCAGGAGGCATGTCATTTGAAAAGATTCTTGAAAGATGCGTGTGAACGGTTTAGAAGTTAGCTCAAGGTCATTAACATAGTTAATTTCCTTGTGAGGCAAGCACCTTGTCAGACTTTTTACTTTCTGAACAAATCTGTACCAGTAAGATTTAGCTAGACTTGCTCTTCTCAGAATTGACCATAAAGGTGATCAGACTATGCGCCGAGAAGGACTAAGCATCTAAAACCCTCCAATGATCAATTGTGTAACTGTCGGATATGTTGTTTAGTGTAAGGTCTAGGACCTGGTAACAAAAGTGGGCTCGCTACCAAAGTTTTCTATGCTGAGGTTGTTTTTTAAAAAACAAAAAATGTTATTATCTCTGTCAATGGAGTCCGACCTGTGTAGTGTTAGTTACAGTCACAGCCTAAGATGAGATCCGACTTTCTTCCCTTAGCCTCTGCCACCCTCGGTTTGGGTGGGTAGCCTATAGAATCACGAGGCATGTATGTTGATGCCAATACTAGCGGGAATTTTGAAATTTGTACCACCTTCATAGCGACCAGAGTTTACTGAGGAAATTTTGTAGGTCGGCATTTTCTCGTGGGGCTGCCGCCTACGATGCTTTCTACCCAATCAAGGGTTTCCTTATTCTGGTACTCCATGAGCTTAATACCCTTGAGTGTTTTCAGCTGTCTGAACCGAGGAAATACGCTCTTCGTGATAGGGTCATTCAAACCCACAAGAATGCTATAACTCTCGAGAGGGGAAGTTCGGCTGGACTCCTGTGGGACTGTCTTGGGGCGGACGGGACACGGCCTGTACTCTCCCCTTGACATTTCCTTAGGATTGACCTCTACCCTCGCGTATTTCCTTAAAGAAGTCAACCGCTTTCTGAAACCTCAGGTTGTCTCCTTCACTTATTCCTGCCTTCCCATTTAGCCAAAGCACCATTTGCATGCAGCTTTTTATCTTGAAGGATAGCTCCTCCCTGGTTCACAACAAAGTCAGTCCCCTCATATTCGCCTTCTTTTCATAACGTCTGTTTCTTCGCCATTTTCACTAACGGGATTTATTTGTCGATTAAAAATATTAATCGGTTTTTCACTTGTAGGAATTAAATTTGAATTGTCTGATTTGGCACTATGTTGCATCATTAAATTGTCTTCTCCCAACATATTTATTTCCACGCGAGAGAGCGTCGGCTACTTTATTTTTTCTCCCTTGTAAATTTACAATACCAAAGTCGTACTCTTCTAAATTGATTGTCCATGCAGATTAGGAGGATTAGAATTTGGTTCTCTCAAAATATAAAGCCAAGCTAACGGACGATGATCAGTTTTTATAATGAATTTACTCTTAAACACGACTGCTATAACAAAGTTACCTGCGTCAGAGAATCTTTTGAAAAATCTGGGTGCTTATATATTACGTCATTTATCATCAAGGTTATTAATTTATGAAAAGTTTCTTTGTAGTTTTTGTACTCGGTACGTATTTTGTTACTTCTTTTCGTCATTGGCTTTATAATTGCTGCATAATCAGAGATGAACTTGCGGTAGAACCTGGATTCGGTTTAACACCATTAGGAGTCCACATGTCCTAACGATTCTTTACGTAGGAATTCAGTTTTATTCAATAATAGTTTAAGATTTGCTTTCTTGGGTGTATCTAGAATTTTGTGGACTGAATTCACATGTTCTTGTAGGCTTCAGGAAAATATAATAACATCATCTAAATAGACAAAGCATATTTTTGCTGATGATATTTGTCTTACTTGGTTACATTGATTTTTATGTATCGTGATTATTATTATAATTGTTTCCGGGTACATATTGCTTTGTTTGCCAGTTATTACATTCTTCTCGAAAATCATTCCTTAAAAGTTTTCCATCAAAGCTTTGGAAACGTTCGAAATATTTTAAGGGGTATAATTCTAAATAACTTAAATTGTTATATATTATTATGGTGGTTCGTGGCGTTGTGTGTATGTGCTTTCGATCCCTGGTCTATGCGATAAACAAACAAAATACAATTGTTTTTGAGGGCCCTGACAATGCTCAAAGAGTATTTTCTGTCTAGAAAAAACTTTCCAAACTTGGCCGTCCGGATTCGGTATAAAACTGTAGATATCTTCCACACATGAGTGGTTTCCTAGAAGCTATTCCCTCTCCGCCACCCAAATTATTATTATATATACCGCTGGTGGTGTAACCATACTGATTCCAATATTATGTGTCCGTTGACTGCTGAATGAGTTGGCTCTTTGCCCACGCTGAATCTCGTCTGATTCGATGTATGATTTTCTACATACATTTCCAGAAACGATTGTATTTTATTAATGTTTAAAAAATGGAAATAATTTCCTTTTCATAAGGTTTTGTATCATTAAGTATATACGTTGGTAATTGGATACTTAATAATTTCTTTGTCACTGAATTTAGCAAGCAACAAAGTATGGATATTTGTTCTATTCTCTTTCGCTTTTCAGTGGTTCACTAACCAACTCATCTCTTCATTAATTCTTCGTAAGTTTGATGTGTAACTGAACTGGCAATAATCAACTATATATCTATATATTTAATTAATGCCAACGCTGCAAATTTGTGTTTTGCTGTAGATCATGAAAAACTTCATCATAATTTTCTGACCCGCATCATGCTCTTAATGGGTCGGGGGTAAAGCACGCACTCCAGATCTCCAGACCACTCGATCATCCGGCATCAACACTTACTCCTCAGGATTTATGCCCAGGTGCAACCAAGCGAATTGTTGGACTTGGTCCAAACATCTTGTTCTGAGTTTTTCAATGGGAAGCCTTCCCGATGTATACGCATCTAAGCACGTCTCGGAAAACGTGATGATGGGGACATTCGTGCCACGTGTCCAAGCCATCGAAGCATAGCCCTTTCCGTTCGGAGAAGTAGCTGCTCGACTTTGAGTTCCCCACGTACTGCCGTCTATCTCACCCTATAGCGGCTATTAACTCTTACAACAGCACGAAGAAATAGTATACCTCCAGCATGTATTCGCGATCTTATATCTCTCGGCCATTACTCAAGTTTCCTAATCAGAGCTGAGATCAGAACTTGGCTTTGCTTCAATATTGATTCAGTGACCTCAATCGCTTCTGAAGAACACTCCAGAGTTTACCTTGAGGCACTCGGCCGTATGCCTTATCCAAATCTACAAAACAGCTGTTTATTTTTTCCATACTCCCGCACAATTGTCACGAAATAGTGAAAAGCTGGTCATAATTCCCCATATTGAATTCGACCACAGCATCAGTGCGCATCTCTATAACTTTAAACGCCGCTTGAACAATCTCTCTTATTCCCCTTTTTACACCTGTTTGCGAATCGCTAGGTGTATCACCGAGTTTCCTGGCTACCTTAATGACACGAGAGAGCCATAAAACTTCCACTTTTCTTGCCTTAAGCATTTCTGACCGGGTTTCATCCAAACCGACAGATTTGCCCACTTTTAGCGATTCAATAGCTCTGACCTACTCAAAACTAAGGGTGTGTTATCGTTAGTGATATAAGTAATACATTAGACCCATAAAGATAACAATCATGTTAGTGCAGAATATTATTTTTATTTATAACTAATTCAAAAATATTATATACCTAATTTGAAAAACCTCATAAAAAATAAGTAAATAATTGTTATCTATGTATGAAAAATGTTGTAAGAAATCCAATAAAATTACCTTGTGAAAAAACCGAAACCTTAAAGAAACTTAATGACCATTATCACATAGCTTATGATATTTTTAGCAACCAGAAAAAATTTCTTTCTTATTTAGATAAATTTAGTAAATACGCGAATATTGAACTACCAATACAAGATAAAAGGTATACAGATATTTTAAACGCTTTTGTCTCTCTTCGCTCTCTCTCTGGCATAACAATTTTTCTTAGAAAATAATGAAACAATGTTCACTATTGGTGGTATGACGATTATTAATACGTGTGATTATGATATGACGCCTTCATAGCACACTCAAATAACACTTCGAATTTTAAGTCAAATAGAAGAAGATACTACTACAACAATAGACACTTATAATAATGTAATTTACTTTGCAATACAAGAAAAACCTCCTGGCGTGCATTTCAAGAAAATGAATAAATCTATAAACGCATTGAAGCAAACAAAACTAAAGTATTAAACAAATCAAACGTTAACAGAAGTGTGGTGAAATAGATGAAAGTTACGGAAAAATAACAGAACCCGATAAAATTGAAAACAAATTAGCTCCAAAGCATAAGAAGGTAAACGTTATTAACAAAGCCAATACAAAAATACACGTTAGAAAAAGGCAACGGATTGAAGGAAAACACAAATCGTATTCTTTACAAAGATCCATTCGGAAAGAAAAGTACCAATAAAAAAAACTATCAATTTCTAGGCCTGCCAAAGACACAGTATGAAAGCAAATTAAAAGAATATAGCTTATATATGTACATGAAGACATACAAAAATTGAATTATAACTGCAGACCAGGAATACTTGGTAAAAATATTTTGACCATAGAAGAAATGCACACATACGATATTATTTAAAATAAACCTTAAACTTACTTTAGCTTTATATAACAGTATACTTATCATAAAAATTGCAAGGTTAACAGAAGACCATTAAGAAATACAAATATCTCCTATTCCAAACAAAATTTAAATTTAGAAATAAAAGAAAATATGAATTTTATATTAAATAAAAAATATACCATCCAACAAAAACAATAAAATATTTAGTCGAAGTAAAAAAACGAATGTGTAAGTTACTTATTAAAGGAAAACATGACTAATTTTGTATGAGGAAAATACACAAAAAAAAATGTAAAAACTGTAGAAAGGAATCAAAATATTGTTTTTAACCTAAGCAAACAACATTTAAAACAAAACTGTAGTAAAGAAAATATTGCATTAAAAGACATATACCGAAGTGAGCGTCAAGAAATGTCTCGATAGGTAACATTTGTTGTGAACGAGCCCTTATTTTTTTTTGTTTGTTTGCTATGACATCTGTGGAAAATATTTAGTATACATCAAGTCATTGAACAGACAAAATCATATTTTTTCATCGTGTTAAAAATGTCGAATTTTGTACCAGAAAGTGATGATTTGCAAATGAAAGCATGAATTTTTTGTTTTTATTCTAAGAAAAGTGCTGGAGAGTCGCATCGAATGCTTGTCGAGGCATATGGTGATAATGCTCTATCAGAAACAACATGCAAAAGATGGTTTCAACGGTTCAGAAATAATGATTTTGATGTGAGAAATGAAGAACGTGGAAGACCACTAAAAAAGTTTGAAGACGCCGAATTGCAAACGATATTGGATGGAGATATGGAATATATAGTGAGTGCAATGGATTCAATCGCAATTTCTTATCAGTGTTGTGTACTGAACATAGGGCTTATGATCATGATGCGCAAAATCTACGTCCATATTTTGAAAGGAAATACTCCAGCACTCTCAGCAAGTAGGGACCATAATCTCAGAAGTTCATTTTATACAAATTTGTTTTTGAAAATAAATACTAGTATTGGCTTAAAAGAGTTTTTAAAGTAGAACTCAAAGAAATTTACTGTCCACAACGTCAACTAATACTTGAAGTTAGCGAAAGAGTTTTGAAAAATGCTGTTATCGATTGTATAGGATTAGCAAAATTAGAAAAATATATTCGCAAGAAGAGATAAACTATGCAACATCAAAAAATGTTAAGTACGAATGTTTGGGGATCGTGGGAAAATATTGTTTGTATCACTACTAACGGCGTAGGTTCCATAGAACAAGATTTCTATCAGGTTATCTTTTAAAATTCTTCTATTCAATTATTTAATGTTTATGAGTTTCCCGAAAAATGTCAGGTTATAAAATATCTAACTGGTTAGAACAAAGTGGTTATCTGTCCTTGTTTTCGATTTAGTGTTCGCTAAGTTTGACTCCTCTTTGTTTAACGCAAAGATACACGCGTTCGAATTCTCACTACTTGTCAAGTCGTCCACGTAAACTTCATCTTGTATCCCTTGAGCTCCGAAAATGACTGTTTCTAGTCTGATACCCATAATTGCCGCCGTTTATTCCCAAGGACAATAATTTGATACTTTGTGGTCTATTGTATGACTAAGATTTGCCGGTACATCTTCCCGCGGTCGACTGCAAATGTGTACTGATATCTTCTCCAAAGCAAAATTATGTAGACTATATGGTATATTGTGCAAATATGGATAAGCAAATCCCCAAGTCTGAACGACTTTTTGCCCATTATCGTGCAAAAATTGCAGAACATACTAATTCAATGGCTAACGCCGATTTGTAGAAGACTTTCGGCCAATTAGTCCAAACTTAATATTTAATGTTTTCGAACGAACTCCTGATAACCATATACGAGACATTAAGGCCGAAATATCACTGTCCTAGCTACGCACTTAGCACATTTAGAGAATTTATCGATTTTTTCCAACGAAAAAACAGTAACATCTTCAACATCATGCTATATTTTAAAAAGAAACAAAATATATCAAAAGTTTAATAGCGTTGTTTTATTTCTATCTAAATTTCAAAAAGAGACATGACCAGTCATATATATTAATAAGGTTGCATTCTGTCCATTTCGTAACAAAATACTGAGTGTGGCACATACTACATATGTATGTATTTACCTTAGAAAACTTTATATAAAAAATTGTCAATTTTATCAGACCATCATCAACTGTGTGTATTATTATGTACAAATGTTCAACAGATATTAAAAAAAAAGACTTTAGACACTTTTTTATTTTATCGCTCATCAACTTCTTAGGGAATAACTTGTTCGAGGAGTAAACCAGCAGTGGTGTCAAAATAAATACTTTTAGCACTTCGTAATTTGTTTGCAGTTACTTGTATAGTTCTTTCAGAAGGACGCAAGCATCAATTGAAAAACTTTTTCTGTCACTTCCATATCAAATCTTTTTCTTTACTAACATACGAATATACGTTTATACTTATACATACTCATAATATACGCATACACATTCTCATTCACATTTATATAGTACGACTGGCAGAATATCATACTGTCAGCATTCGTCTACCACATTCATTCGCATACAAAATATGTACAATGTGCTCGTATTAGAATGATATATTTAGAATTTATTAAACTATTGCAAGTGCTTCAAATAATATATCCAATCAGCAAAGCAATGATTTGTGAATCTACGTGTGAAAGGAATTAGAAATGGAAATCGAAGAAGAATTATAACTTAATTGATTGTATATGGGGAAATAAAGTGTGTGTGTACCACACTCCATTTCTATGGTTCGTTGATGCATCGACGAAGGTGGTAACCTAAAAGCAACTTATTAGACCGGCTATAACATTCGGATGCCTGATCTGGTGCATTATAAACCCCCAAGCAATAGAGATCATCTATCTGTTTTCAGGATATGTAGCGGGCTCTGCAGAGCCCCTTCTTCTGAAGACTGAAATTCATTCCAACTTAAGGACTTATGAAGAAGTAACTATAATGTATAAAAAAAGTGTAGTCAGAGATACATTCGCATCATGGCAATCACAAGCCTGGATTTAATGACTTATTCAACCCTGACACAATAATGCATAAATTCTACAAAAAAACTGCGGGAACTACCGAGATTAGCTCCTCTTCTTTAATATGTAATATTTTGTATATAAAGGGTGGTTAACTTTTAAGGGCCAAAGTTGATTTTGCATTAAAGCACACATTATTTAGAAAATTATTGTCATTTCTTTTCATTATGATAATATTGGTATGGTTCAGTTATGTTATGGAAGAAAACATCGGCCAAATGTTAGCCGCGATAAGTGGAGGTTGATGTGGAACTGAATTGGCAACTATCAAGGCGACTCTTTTTGATTTTCCTCCTCCTTTGATTTTGTTCGTATGCCAATTAATTGTTTAGTTCATTGATTTTAATATTATTGTAGTGTAATATTTCAAAAGGTAAATTTGGCATTTCAGTATAATTAATTCTTATGTTTGTTTTGGGTACTATAACTTCATGTCTATATTCTGTATTTTGATATGTTACATTATTTTGACAATTTCTAAGCTTTAACATATACCAGGTATACCGGTATGAACTGAATTTTTTTTTTGAAATAAAACACTAATTATTAATGGGAAAGTAAAAACATTTTATTCAAAGTATTGGCCATTATTTCCTACATATTTTGACCATCTTTCTGGCAATTTGTGAATACCACGCCAATAAAAGCAAACCATCATCCAATTCGACTTCTTCGTAGGAATCGAAGTGCTGCTCAGTCTATGCCTGTCCCATCGATGAAAACAAATGGTAGTCGGAAGGAGCCAAGTCTGGTGAATACGGCGGGTGGGGTAGCTGCTCCCAGCCAAGTGTTTTGATTGTATCCTGAACCGGTTTTGCTTTGTGTGCAGGTGCATTGTCATGGAGCAAAATTACCTTGCCGTGTCTTCTGGCCAATTCTTTTCGTTTCTTGATCAATGTATGATTCAAATTGATCATTTGTTGTCGGTAGCGATCAGTATTAACGGTTTCACCAGGTTTTATGAGCTCCTGGTACACCACACCTTTCTGATCCCACCAAACACACAGCATTGTCTCTTTGCCGAATCGATCTGGATTTGCAGTCGATGTTGATGGTTGTCCCGGATTAACCCACGATTTTTTCCGTTTAGGATTGTTAAAATAAATCCATTTTCATCGCCAGTAACAATCCGATGCAAAACCTTACATGTGTTTGAAACAAAATTTCACTAGTGTTTTTTCGGTTTTCCATCTGTCTTTCATTCAATTCATGTGGCACCCATATTTCACACTTTTGGATCTTTCCCATAGCTTTTAAACGGTCATAAATTGTTTGTTGTGCAACATTTAACATTGCTGCCATTTGCTTTTGACTCAAAGTGTCATCTCCATCCAATATCGTTTGCAATTCGAACCGTTGAATCCATCTTTTGCACGTTGCTTCTGATAGAGCATGATCACCATATGCCTCGACAAGCATTCGATGCGACTCTACAGCACTTTTCTTCAAATGAAAACAAAAAATTAATGCTTTCCGCAAATCATCACTTTCTGGTACAAAATTCGACATTTTTAACACGATGAAAAAATATGATTTTGTCTGTTCAGTGACTTCAATCACAGATGTCATAGCAAACAAACAAACAAAAATAAGGGCTAGTTCACATCAAATGTTCCCTTTCGAGACATTTGTATCTTGACGCTCACTTCATACCGGTATACCGGTATGTGGTCCAATGATGCCACCATTTCACATTCCACATTCCGTAGCATATCTTCTTTTCAATTCTTTTGAAGCTTCCAAAGTCAAAACACTACAATCTAATGCAGGAAGAACGCTTATTTATATTATCTATTTTTCAAAAATTAGCTTATGTTATTATTTATTATTAATTGACGTCTACTAGCGTCATTGCAATCCGACAAATACAATTTATGTGCATTTCAACCGCAACGCATCCAATAGTCTTGGGCCTTAAATACATAATATCATCCAAATGTGATACGCAGAAACGAAATTGGTGTTTCTACCCAAAAAATCCTGCAACTTTTTTCAATGCATCTTCAATTTGTAAAAATATGTTTTATCGTTGAGTAGCAGTTTTCAGCTCACACAATTGTAGTAAATCTTGCGATATACTATATTGTTCATCAACACACAGCAAAATATTGCATTTATTATTTCGCAAATTTCGTCTATAAAATATTTGCACTTTGTCACGATTTCTTCCAGTTAATACCAACTGCCTTCGTCTCATCGTAGTCCAACGGTGGAAGAAGTGTCAATCCAGGGGGACAGAATTTTGTTCTCTCTCTTTTGTTTGAAGATTTATTTTATTTATTTATGTATTGTTATTAAATCCCATATAAAAGTAATAATTACAAAAAGCTAGTTGTTTATGCTCAAGATCCGGAGTGAAATTCTGTGTCAATCAGGGAGAACTTTTCTCTAAGATCGCTGTACGAGTCTGAATGGTCACAACTCTGTTCTAGGTTGAAGAGCGAAATAACTCGGAAAAAAATTATATAATCTTCACCACAGCAAGACGGCCAGTGCGAACCTAGTTCTTTCCTCTCAACTGGGAAAATAGACATCGCCTTTATGCAAGAACCATGGCTCAGCCGAGGTCACGTACAAGGGTTGTATAACGAATTAACGACCACCTACTTCGCTAACCCTAATAATTACTTAAGTAGGATTAGAACCTGCATAGTAGCGAGAAAAGAATTAAAACTGTTTCTTACAGCTACTTTCAGTGATGAAGATCTAATCGCTGTCATGTTCGAGCGTCCAACGGGCAAGCCGCTGGTGTCAACATTGGTATACAGCCATACGATGCGGAATATGGTCGAGAGACTGGTTGCGGAAGCCAAGAAGAAAAAGTGAGACCTAGTCTTGGGATGCAATTTCTCACCACACAGTCTGGGGAAATGCGTACACGAATGACAGAGGTGATGATATTTTTGCATTCATAATGGATTTTGGACTCTGCATTGCGCATTTCTTTACAAAAAAAATACAAGACCCGCTTCAGAAAGGTGCCTCTCAAGTCAAAAAAAGAAAAGGCATAGTGAAAGTGAAAGAAAAATACAACAGTGTTTAAAGTTAGAAAAAGAAAAGAAAAACAAAACCCTTGAAGTAACAACATCATCATCTACATCTTCACATCAACATCCTCCAACGAGACGAATCATCAATTGCAGTGAGGCAAGCAGTACATTTAAAAAAAAAGTTCGCTAAAATCAGCTCTTTAAAAACACTTTCAGGAAACTAAGTCCCTTTCACAGCTCCAAATGGACTCAGTTTTAGCCAAGCAAATGGTCAGATTTTTTGCTGACGGAATCGAACAAACTCTTTCCGATCTAAACGCCAACTCTCCTTCAGCAAATTCCGGTGAAGGAAATAGCTCTACAACCTCTAGTAGAGTGTTAATAAATAGCAAAACTGCAATAAAGATTGTGTACTAGGAAGTGTAAAATCAACGCTCTCGAGTACAGGTGGGGACAAATTACTATCTGGCAGTGTTGAGCTGGCTGAAAAATGCGCCGCAAGCAGATTGGCTTTGTCTAAAGAGCTGACAGCTGGAATGTCATAGTAAATGAGCGTGGGAATTGAGGACGAGGCGGAATTCTTTATGTTTTTCACAAATGACCAAAAGTTGTTGATACCTTTGGGTCATTGTAGCACTCTCTCAACTTTTGTTCATGGGAGAATTTCATTCGTCGGATTATTGCGTTGCAGTCATTTCTGGCCCGTTTAAACTTATTCCGGTTTTCCTCAGTTGGGTTGGCTTTGTATAACCGGAAAGTCAACTCTCTTATTCTCTTTGCAGCTCGAGTCATACCATACATTTGGTCTGGGTTTGATACACTTCACTCTATGCGGAATAAAGGATCTCACGCCCAGCAGAAGAATGTTTGTGATTATATCAGCAGCGGCATCCACCTCACTATGGAGGAAGCATATTGATCAGTTAAAATTCCTAAAGAAGTTGTTGAGTCCGCTCCAATTGGCTTTCTCGTATAGCCATACTGTTCTTTTCGGAATTTGTTCTCTGACTGTTTGTGGCGAAAACGAGAAATTAGCCGAAACGACACAGTGGTCTGACGAGCCTAGAGGTGACGATATGTCAACAGAATATTTATCAGGATGAAAGGTGAGAAACAGGTCCAGTGTGTTGGCGGAATGATCTGCAATGTCAGGTATTCGTGTGGGCTCATTTACAAGCTGGGTTAGATTGTTTACCTCAGCAAAGACTTCAACGTACCTTCCTTCGGGTGTTGTCTGGCCTAAATGTCGAAGTCAATTAGAATTGTGTACATTGAAATCGCCCGCAATGGCAATTTCAGTGTGAGGATATAGGGAAACAATTCTTGAGATAGAATCGGATAGCGCATCAAATTCGTTAAAAGTTGAATTGCTATCCAAGTTTGGACTTCTATAAATAAAGTATTAGTGGATTTATTGCTTACGGACATGGAATTTTAACACAAAAAATTGAATTCCGGATTGGAACAGAGGCCATATTGTGGTTGAAGTTGGTAAGCTACATCACTACGCACGTAGATGGCGAGAACGCGGTGTAAAAAGAAAAGCGGCACTAAGCTATATCCAGGCAGGATCAAATCCGATAAGTCGGTATTTTCACCTACCTGTGTTTCACTTAGCGCCAAGACGGCTGGTTCATAACGGGATAAATGGACGTACGCAGCAAAGAGATTCGCTCTGAGATCGCGAACATTGCTCACATTAACTCTAAAACTTCCCATAGATTACAAAGCGGAGATACCAAAAAAACCAAACTCCGACTTAATTAGGCAAAGCTAAGAAATTTTAAATTTATCTTCCCAACATTTAAAATTTTCAACTATTTAAACTTTCTATTTTTTTATCTTTCTATTCACAACTTTTTATCTTTTCGTACCAGGTTTCGCTAATCGGCCGCATAGCTTGCACGACAAGCAGTTTGCGTGGAAGGAGTTGAAGAAGCTGCTGAAGATTAAAAAGTTGCAGAGCTATAACTTTAACATAGAAAATAAAAAATAAGGACAACATGGCAAAGCAGATGCACTATCGCAAACACTGCATCAGGGTAGAAGAAAAAAGGAACGCATATGGAACAGATCCGCAGGGAGAACATGCACGGAGAAAGTCCAATCGCCAAGGCATATTGGGTTCAGTGGCGAAGTCTGCAGCTACAGAATGGTTTCTTGCAACGCATTTTGGAACGGTCAGTAACGGAATGGATCCAGGCATGTGATATTTGAACGAAGGCTAAGGGGCCGCAGTCAAAAAGCCGAGGGCAGCTCCAGTACAACGTTGGAGCACCATTCGAAAGGGTTGCAATGGTTATACTAAGTACGTCCTGGTGGTAATCGACTGTTTCAGTAAGCGAAGGTTTATACCACACCGAATCATGAAGCCATAACTTGTGCGGATGCATTCTTCTGCAATTAGATACATATGTCGTTTCGGTGTTCCCTTGGAGCTGCAATCGGACCAGGGACAAGATTTTAGCCCGCGGTTGGCATACATAAGACGAGGACAACACCGTTACATCTACAGTCGGACGATATGGTGGAATCGTTGAGGAGTATCTGAGGAAAGTCAATTAATGATGTAGTATACCGGATTCAATCGAACGTCAGCAGAAGAGCAACAATTAAAGTCGTCCTTCAGAATCGACGGGCAACGTACAATTGGCAACGTACGAATCTTGTTCGAACATCATTCGGGGCAGTAGTATCTTCTGTGAGAGATAAAGCTAGAGCATCGGCTTGGGATAAGCAGATCAGGGGAGTCGAGGAATTATCGTCAACCACTGAAGTCAACTCCATTAAATGGTGAATTAGAAATAATTACCTAAATTAAATCTTTAATTTGTTAAAAAAAAAACTTAGAACTGAATAAACCCTCCTTTTGTTGTTGGAAAAAGAACACTATTAGTTTTATTACATATCAATAAGGAGTAAATGGGTTCATGTACATAATGCCGGGGGCCAAACATTTGTTGGTGGTTGTTGTGTTGCATGTGAACGAAACAGAGCAGCGCCGGCGGCACCGTGAAATTATACAGTGAAGTGTTGAGTTTTATTTTGCCGCAATACAGTGATAGAACCCTTTTATTGGACAAATGAATTGTGACATAGACGCAGTTTTTGTAAAACGTAACAATCTTAAAGTACCTGTCCTTAAAAACTCTCACTAAATTACATGACAAAGACAACAATTTAAAACAAGCACAAATCGTCTATGGCACATTGGCACATTCTCATTAATCGAATATAATATAGTTCCCTTCCATTTAATTAGCTTTCCCCCTAGGACCGCAACTCTGGTTCCTGTCTTGTCTCTCCCAACAATTTCCCAACAAAAATCTCTTATGCATTATGCCTAACTTAATCGCGCCAATAGTTCACACTCAGATGTGTCTGTTCCTCAGAATCTTCCACCGAAGATTTGATATTCTATGAAGTTACCAATTGCAGCATCCTTCAAATCAAAAATGATCCTACCTCCTATTATAGAATTCAAGCTGTAAAATAGCTAATCTCTATATTGACATATGTACCAAATATAGTGAACTTTGCTATCTAACTCATACTTCTTCTGTCCAAGATTCTATCCTTACTCCTAATGCTTCACCTATTTACATAAGACAATACAGCTATGGCCTCTTTCTACGAGACCATAGAAATCATATTTTAATAATACAATTTTGCCCTGTGTACATAAAATCTCTGAATTCAATTGAAGTATTATCTGTTTTGTAATTCAATTAATTGACTTCATTTTGGACATCTGGACTTCAGCATCGAAGTCATCATTCAATTTGAAGTCTTGTTTGGATCAATCTTGCAAGTCTATCGACTTACATTGCATTCACTGAAGTCACTTTGAAGTCTTTACGATTCACTTGAAGTCATCCGCATTCAGTTGAAGTCTTTGGGTCTTAAAAAATGTTCGATGCAGTCTTTGGGACTTCGACAAATTTTCATTGCAGTCTTTGGGACTTCGAAGTTTTTTGTTACAGTCTTTGAGATTTCAGGATGTGATGTATTAATAAAATGTCCTTAAGTTGTTCATGTTGTTTCAAAGCGTAATACCGCTCATCATTTAAAAAAAATGTGTTTTATATATCCCTTACAACTATTTTACTCGTCAATAGCAAACGATACTAAATTCCAGCGTATAAGGAATTGTGTTCTGGTAGTATAACCATCGCCACAAAAGTCCATTCTGATGCACTCCACATATAGCCCACACTTGTTGTCTCCCTCCCTCAAATTAGATCTTATGAGTTGACAATTGACACGCAAGCACCAGATTCCATGGACTTGGACTTTTAGTAAGCTTTTCTAGAATGTGAGGAAGTGGCTTATTGAATTCTCTTAATAGCTTAAGGACCGGAGTGCTTGCGAAGGCTTATCTTGTTGCTGTTTTGGTTGTTTCGGTGCCTGAACTATGGTTGTATCCATGGCTGCTGCACTGGCCTCGGTTGTGGCTTCATTGCATGGTCTTTTTGCAGTAGCCCAATATAAAGTGTCGTCGTATGAGGTTGGAAGACACATTGATTTGTGATTCAGTTTCCGACTTACGTAGGTTTTTGGAGCGATTCTATCATTATGACTACCCGGATACTTTTATATTTTGCTGTCCACCTCGTGTCACAGAACACGGGAATACTTTGTGTATTTGCTTCTCAACGGACTCTCTCCAAAAATCGGATTTATTGTTCCAACAGCATTTCTGATCTCAGGCATTTCGTTTGATTTATTAAAAACTAGATTCAGTTAACGTGAACTGCAGGGTGTTGCAGTGTTGTCTCCGTCCGGGCAGATACACCACCGACCAACTTTTCACTCTAAGAATGGTACTCAAGAAGGCTTGGGCGCATGCCAAGTCAATCTACAGCTTTTTTGTAAGTTTGGAATAAAAGGGACCTTGGCCTTAAGTTTGAGGAGTTTTCCCTAAACAGTGACAGATGTAACAGATCATCTCCAACTGCTTTAGTCCGTCTGCTCCTGCAGCTTTGTTTGACTTTAGTCCAGATATCGCTAACTTGACTTCGTCTAAGTCGGTTAACGAAAATCTTATTCAGAACGGAATTTGTGCCACCACCGTCGTCTTCCAGTCTGCAGAAGTGATTTTTCCAAATTCTCAGCATCGACTACGGTTCTACTACCGGTTGTCCATTTTCATTGCTGCAGGCTAGGTTTTTTTTACATTGTGGTAAAACTTTTGGACTTTTTGATAACTATCCAACTTCTCGACCGCGCGCTTCTCATTTGAGAAGCCGGTTTTATCGTATAGTGAATCTCCTCCATATTAAGTATATTTCATTTCATTCATTTCATTTTTATTCATTCCAAAATAACATGAATTTTATACATGTTATTACAAAATTCAAGTCCATTAAGATGGAAGTAAAACATTCTGTAACTATGAAAGTTAGTGTTGAATGATATATAATATAAAACAACACAATTGTGGGGTAAGTACTACATAATAGGGGGTGGATGGTATACATATTCTAATAACAAAAATTTCAAAACAACTCTTTAGACTGCATAATGTTGACAACAAAAGAGTAGTAAATATTTAATGCACCCTGTCATTGGATATCCTTACAGGTCTATCAGAAACCTTCGCCATAGCTCGCCAGCGATTCTAGATACTTGAAAGTCGCAATCTGATTCGGAAGATCGTACTCCGATGTAAACCATGTTTCTTCAGAAGAAGATGACAACTGCGCAGCTCATGAGTGACCTGCCCAATTATAACGTGCTCTACGATGCCTAAATGAGATGTAACATATGGTACTTTCGCAAACACACAACGATGATATTGTCACAGCTCATGATATGAACGGTAAGTGGCACTACATAGTGGGGTGTAAGTCAGTCAAGCTGCATCTTCGTCTAGTTGTTAACGATTCCATGTATACGTTTGAGCAATTATACACCGTGCTCGTCCAAATTAAAGCTGTGTTAAACTCTCGTCACACTTTTGTTTTGTCCGTTGACGACTTAAATGCACTTACTCCTGCCATTTTTTTATCGGTGAGCCAAATTGTCTGGACGATGGAGTATTTCACTAGTCTTCATGACCGTCCCAAATGGAAAGAGCAGCCCAATATGAAGGTTGGAGACATGGTAGTGGTGATATTCTCCTCGCAAAGTAGCTTATGGGCAGAATTGAAGCCGTTCATTACGGAACTGATAAATTGGTTCGAATTGCAACCGTCAGAACTAACCGGGGACAATTCGTTCTATCGATCTCCAAGCTTTTCGTCCTACCTTTGTGCTGAAAGTTCCAGAGGGTGGAATCTTATGAATTCAAATGAGTCAATTGTAAATAATATGTAAAAACCATTTTTAAAACTCTTTGTCTAATTTTCCTAGTGCGCCACTGCCCAAATCACGGAGATAGCAAACAATATAAGTGCATCGGTCCATTCGATGTAGTTTTAGTCCAGCAAAAATTGTCCAGGACCACCCATCAAGCAATATGCACACCAACATTCTCACAAAAGCGCACACACACACGCATCCTCTTTAACTGTGGACAGACTACTAGCATAATAAAGGCCTGGCTCCAAATGGAGCAATAGCACATCTGTGCTGTTCTCCTTGTAATGCGAGGGTTGCGCTTCGTTGGGCTGTATAAAGATAATTTCGCACACCACAAACCTGTTGCTTACCCCACATCGAGAAGAAGTCACCTGCCGGGGACGCAGTCATATGCTACACCGCTTAGTTCCTCCTAAAGTTCCTAAAGTAAGTGCTTTCTTTTCTTTGCTAGAGTTGGGCATTTGCTGAGCTAATGTTGGACAGATTATATTTCTACCTCATATCTGTCCCTCCATCGTTTTGCAGTAGGTTCAGTCGCAAGGCAATCCATGCATATGAGAACAAGCTCTGTTCCTACAAATATTAGCAATATTAGCGTGGACACTTCATTGCGCAAAGCTGTTGGTATCTGTATGATTAGCGTGGGTCAATTTCCCGACTAAGTCGTTCTGGCTCTCTCCGCTGCATTTTATTTCGTTTTCTTTTGTTTTCTCACTACAAGGACATAAATTGAAGTCTGGGTTTCTCAATGAAAATTCAATTGTGGCATTTTCTTATTTCTCTGGCCCACAGGCGAAGCTCACTGCATTTCATGTTCTTAACAAGAAATGACTCTGGACATGGAGACACCATGTCCATACTATAATAGCAGTCATGTTCAATCGGCCGAGATCAATGCTTTTTAAAAATAAAATAGTTCACTTCGTGTATCAACACATTTATTAGTATAAGAAAAGCTCACGAAATACCAAACAACATTCTCTCATTGGTCCGATAAATCGTAATGACGCCCTCAAAAATGTTAAGGTAACAGTGGGATGAAAATCTGGCATGAAGGGTCCAAGCCTGAGCAATTGCTGCCTACCCATTGGTAACCGTCCTGGGCATGCTACTTCCAGCTATCAAGGCAAAGCTGTCTTACATTCGCGATGACTTGGTCTCTGTACCGGAGGAGATTCGGTCTTCCTCTCCTTCTCGAACCAGGAGCATCGGATTCAAAGACCCTCTTTGCTGGAGCGTTGTTGTCCATTCGTGGCCGAGCCAGTGTAGTCAACGGATTTTTACCTTCTGGACGACATCCACATCTTTGTACAGCTCGTAGAGTTTGTGGTTGTGTCTTCTTCACCATTCGTCTTCCTGGCAGACGGGTCTATATATCCGACGTAGTATTTTTCATTCGAAGGCACCAAGGATCAACTCTCCAGTCCTGCTAAGTGTTCTGCTTTCGGCTTCATAAAGCAGAACTGGCAGAATAAGAGTTTTGTTGTGCAAGGGCGATTCTACGTCGGATCTCCACTACGATGTCATTCGTGGAGTTTACGTTTGCCCCGAGGTAGACAGACTCCTTAACTACCTCAAAATTGTATCTGACGATTGTAACTTTTTGGATTGTAACGGTTCAGAGGTTTTCGAACTGAACTGCGCGGTGCATCACATAACTCTAGCGAGGTGCGACACAACCGAACCAATTTTCCTGGGATTCCGAATTCGGCCATTTATAGTCGATTTGCCTGGTACGTGCGGATTAGTACGGTGCAATACAGGGGATATACCTCTATAGTTTTTGCTGGAGGTAGAATCGCCGTTTTTGTGAATGGGGCTTATGGAGCTGATATTCCAGTCGTCGGGCATGCTTTTGTCTTCCCAAATTCGGCAAATGGTCTGGGGCAAATGGTCAGTACATTGGCCCCAGCTTTGAGCTTCGATGGTAAGCAATTTTTTGTAGAAGGCCCGTATTTTTTGTTTGCCTCAGACTCTTCGATATCCTTGAGCTAAGAGGAGGGACCTTAACTTCAGGCGTAGAAGCCTTCTCCCCCTGTCTTCTAGCCCGGTACTCCTCTTATTATGCTCTTGTTTTCCGTTGAAGCGCTTTTTGGTATGGTTCGTCGCACGTTTTTTCTGCTCTCACTCGCTATCATAGCACGGGTTTATTGTCGGGGGTGGTAGGTGTCCCAAGGTAGCTTTTGCTACCTCTTTAAAAGTCTTAAAAGTCTCCGAGTACGATTTTGACGTCGTAGTACCCTTTTCCCACGGCGAATCCGCATCGAAATATGTGCAACCTTTTGTGACAGCTGCAATATAAGTCGCACTCTTTCTTTTAGGCTAAATGTCAACTTGATACATGCATCGACAAGAATCGCTGCTGGCATCCCGCCAAGTTGAGAACGATCAGCAACTTTACCCTGTGAGCATAGACCTGCTCCCCTGTTGCAATTAGAAACAATTTAATACTATGAGTTTCTCAGTAACCTCACTAGTAACAAAATATTAAATACAAAGCTTTGAGTACCCGGGATGATCTCTTATATCAAATGCATACTTCGATACATATTATTTTTGAATACTTTCACATATCTTATAAACTTAATTTTCAGATTTACATTTACTCGTATCATCGTCGATGATTGCTGTAGACTAATACGACAAAATTATGACTGTTAAAAATAGTTGCCTCTCAACACAGATTTCATACGTGTAAAAAAATACATATAAATGCTCAACAAGAAAACAGGTTCATATTAAATATTTCATATTGAAACTCATCAAGCATTTACTCTACCTTTTCATAATATGAAATTGCACATGAATCTTTAATAACAGTTCTAAGGCATAATTTCTGGCAATTCCCGCACAGTATTAAATACTTCAATACGTAAATAGCAAACCCTTAACCGGACTTCTCGTTTGGCATATGCTAGTTCACGTGACCATGCAACACGAAAACATCCATCAATTATGGACAAAACGTATTCGCAACAAATGTGGCTAACCTGGTATTGTTGGCAGTCATTAATTGGTTAGAATTTGTATTTCCTCCTGAACGCTAAATTGCTACGGTAAGTACTCGTATAATGAAATGTCGATTTGTCGTTTTATGCTTTCTAATGGTATTTTCAAACAGAAGGTGGATTCTACAGGTACATTTTTGATTTTATGTTGTTATGCAATGTTAGGTTGTTGAGAATTATAATTATTGAACGCATAGTTGAAAAATGATAGCTCATAAATATCAAAAACCAACCTTTTCACATGGAATCATAAATAACGCCACTATGCAATTAATTATGTATATGTAATTAATAAAATGAAATGGTATGAGTATACACATTTCGAGAGTGATAGCAAAAATATTATGCTTTTACATTCACAGCTTTTAAACCATAGGGAATCGTTAACGTAACAAAATTATAGTAAAACATTTATAAAGAAATATGTGGATGGGGATATGGGATGTTGTCCTTGTGTGAATTGAATTTTAATGAAGTATCTAATACGATTTGCATGGAAGTTTGTTGTTAACTGAAATAAATCATAAACCGATACTCAATATTTACCGTCGTCAAGAATGTGCAAACGGGCATAATTGTAATACGCAATTGGCAGTTTTTTGTTTCAAGGAGTTTTGTTTCTGAGTGGGGCATAAACTAATCTTAATTGCACTCTCATAACTTAATACGAAAATGCTTAATATTGTTTGCTAATGTCTATGAAACATCGACATGTGGCTTTTAAAGATCTGAAATACTTATACGAATATCAATTAGAATAAATATTTCAATATTCTTCAGTAATTGCAATTCAACAAGGAAACCAACTTTTCCGTCCTAAGATTTTGCAAATTCTGTTTAAGGTTTCGTAAAACTTACCAATCTTTCTACGTTATCTTGCTGCTACTGTGACGGGCAATTTGTTTTAAATGTACTACATTGGGCGCTAGATCTTCTAGGCTTGAACTAAATATAAAATTTAACACTTCAATACATCAGGTTTCTGGTTTTACAAGCGGAAAAAATAATGTTAACACTTACACATCTCTGCCCTATCTAAATATTTGAAACCCCCAAAAGTTAAAACGCTTTGCGTATTATTATATGAAGTCACCACTAAACGGAGTTAACTTAGTTGTGTGAAGAAGAATTATGTGCACATCAACTTGTATTTGTTTTTGTATTTGATTTGACATGAAATATCGTTCGCAAGGTTCTAATAGTCTAACAATCTAACAAAAACAAGAAAAAACAAAAAAGTTTCATAATTATGTACCACTCACTCTGGCTCACCTCAAGGTTCGGTACTGGCGCCCGATGTGCAAATACCTAATAGTAACAGTTCCCTTCTTCGCTGATGGCAAAATGCACTTGATACGTTTCAGTTATTTTGCTTCAGAAGAAAAATAAAAACGAACGCAGATAAATCTAAGGCTATGTGGTTTACTAGACGCAGGAAACAGCAATTCCTAACTCTTCAAATCTACAATTGAACTAAATCAACATCAAGTGGTCAGAGTAAGCTGCAAGTATTTAGGAGTTACTTTCGATAAAAAAACACTGACATTTGAAAAACGTATATAGAGAACAGTTGAGAAAGCAAACTTAATCGTTAAAATTCCATATCTCTTTTCCAGTCGTAAATCACACCAAAGTATCTATAACAAGCTACTAATTTGTAAAACAATTTTTCAACCTGTATCACATTAAAAAACTTCGAATATGTCAAAACAAGGGGCTAAAGCTAATGTTAAATTTGCCCTGTCATTTCTCTACTATGAGGCTCCATGGAAATGATATGTAATATCATTTCTCATTGATAAATTGCACCTGCATTTTTTAAACAAATGCTCTCATTCAGAGAGTGGGCTTATTCGGATAATTCGAAAATTAAGGATACGTCAATCAAATCTTAGCTATAATAATAAAGCTATAATATTATACATAGTTACATATATCGTTCTTGCATGTTGCATTGTTAGGCCTAAGTGCAATTTAGCTATAAGAATCATAATGGGAGTTTTGATTGTAGTGTTTTTCCCCTTAAATTTGTCCTATTCAGGTATTCATATCTTTATTATATGTACTCTGAGCTTAATTAGTTGTAAGGAACTTTTGTTCTGTGCCTCTAAAATAAGACGACACATTTAATTAAACTATACAAATCGAACTTCAAATAAATTGAACTTTAAAATACGATACTTAAATTGCACTAACAAAAACAGCTATCAGTATACGTTTCAGATTGTAAATTTTAGATGAAAAATCTCGGAAGAATAATGCTCCCGAATCAAGAAGGAATATCTTTCATTTCAAACCCTTCCTAACATCTTTCACCACGTTTATGATGCACACCGACTACTTATCGTAAGGTGAAACATTTACGATAACATTCAACGCCATATATTTTTCCCATTTGAAAAACAAATAAAAAATGCAATTAAAAACTGTAAACGTTGTTGATATAAGAATTCGATAACTTAAAAATAATTTATCAAATATCAGGAGTTTGTTTTCATGCATGAGCACCTCTCTTTTAAAGGACGCCGTATACCTACATATTTTATTCCATTATAATAAGAGAATTTCCATGTCTGCTGTGGGAGTTCCCTCATTGAGAATTCCGCTTGCATTCATTTGAAGTGAGATTTCCTTATTTTTTGTAGGAAATGAAAAGTTTTTAGTCGCAATCCCAATTTCAAGCGAAACCATTTTAATTTCACTTTTTTATAGGCAAATGTTAACTTCTGGATCAAATAAATTATCAGAGTATTTTGTGTTGTTTGCGGAATATTAATGATTCCCTTAAAGCAAAAATCAGAGAGCTTTGAGCGAATTGCAAACACATTATGTTTATGAAAAAGGCGAACATATAGAAATGTGGTAAGGCATCTACCAAAAACTGCCTTTTTCTTACCTTTGTAGTAGGACCTTAAAGTTTAAAACTTTTAACGAGTTTTCACAACATTGAAAATCGTTTGAAATCACCATTAATTGGGTTTGCATTGCCACAACTTTGGTATTCTTTCAGAGTTTCCAGCAGAACGTGAGTATAATTCAGAAATTTTGTCTCAAAACAAAGATTTAGGTAGGCGAAAAGAAAAAGTTTTCTTTTAAATTAAATGCTAGTCGCTCCGTACACCTATTTGGATGTATTAATCCATCGTCGGCGTGTACTATGCGACCCCTTTATTTAAGAGATTAATAGCAATCCCAATTCAGTGGATGAACTTTCTTATTTCCATCGTATTCGTGCAAGGGATAAATTAAAACAAAAGTTGAGCATATTTGTACTTACATACACATCATACATACATACGGCATATATGCGTGTGTATAAATATATTTATATGCGTATGCCTAGGAAAACTGTTTCCAAATATACAAAAATACGAAATTTGTCATTATGATTGTAGATGCAATTTGTATCTGATAGGTTCATGAAGGTATGACATAGTTTTTAATTCACACATAATGATGTTTGATAGAAAATAAGTTTTAAATAGATTATTACTATACACGCGCATTGTTCTCCCATCTCGTATTGCGTATTCGTCAACGTAAAAAAAACTTGTGTAAAACAGGTACAGAATACGTGATAGCAGAAATAGTGAATAAGCATAAAATAATATAATATATAATATTTGCGTTGTAAAAGAAAATAATATGGGTTGTGATATTGACGAAGTTTGAGAGGCTTTTCAATAGCTCTTTGTGGTGGGCCGTAAATTAGTAAGTTCGGTGACGTTGAAGTCAATGCCCTCAATACTCCGCGGTGTACATAAATGACCACAAACATAGGTACTAGAAGGATTTGTGTGTGTGCTTCATAAACTAAAGATACATTTTTGCATATCCTGTCACACTCATTACTCTGAAGAAGACAAAGTATACCGAAATAAGGATTGTAGATTATGAGGCCCTTTCAATTCTAGATGCAGTCAAATAGCTAGCAATGAAAATGCGGTGGAGCCCTGGGAACGCTGTACCGGAGGTTCAGTCTCACTCTATTTCTCGAACCAGGATATATATTTCGTTTTGTCCTCATTGACTGGCTTCGATTATTCTTCAATTGGCGTAAATGCTTTCACTAAGGCATGCTGGGAACGCGTGGTGTCGATGCCATCATCGTACACATCACAACAAGTCCAACTGTTTAATTGTAGAAACAAATTAAAGACATGACATGACAGTGCATGTCGGATTCACCGAAGTTCTTGAGCCAAACTGCACGGTGCATCGCATGTGTGTTATCGTGGTCTGATTCAACGGACTTGCGATGAATGCTGTTGTCCACCACCATTGATAAAAAAGGTGGTGAGTATCGATTTGGAAATCGCTGGTCTTCTCCAGTATTTGCTACAGTGTGAACATTTGGTCTTTAGTCGATTTGCTGGGACAAAACCCACACTGGTACTTACGGCTTCAGAAGTTCACAAAGTACGCCGGATAGGATGTTGTAGGCGACGTTGGGCAATGGTATGCACGTTTATAGTTTTTGTCAGCAGTAGATTCGTTTTCTTCTGCAATTGATCTGGTGCATTCTCCATGCTAGTACTGCTTTGCTCTGATGGTAAGGCATTTTAGATATCTTAGATTTCCTTAATCCATACCACTCTTTCCTGTCCAGGACCTCTAAGCAGCTGTTAGGAGTGCTGCTTAAATACATCCACAATTGCATGCAGGTGCGTAATTACTTTAACCTCGCAAGTTCGAAGAGCTTGGGTACCTTTCTTAAAAAATCATGACGTTTGCCTTTTTTATTAAAGGCCTGAATATTTTGCTAATCTTAAACTCTTGGCTGTCCTCGAACTCGGAGGTTGCGAAAGACCCTTTTTCAGGCATACAAGCTTTTCATCCCTCAGCACTTTTTGGTATGAGATATATACCATATTACTCCGGACAGGCTTCATAGGCACCGTTCAAGAGGTTGCAATAGTCCTTTTTGAGAGAGTCTAATGTTGTATAATCTACTATTTTAGATTTTTTTAAATCTATACTATATTTATGACAGTTGTAATATATGTCAGAAACCTTAATATAGCAAATTAAAATAACTACTACTACTACTACTATTTTTACTATTTATTAAATTTAATGTCTTACATATTTTCTGGAAGTAAACTCGATGTACACAACCCTTGTGCATCTCATCGGTTTTAACAACCCTGTAGTCTTCACACGTCTTGACTCTATAATCGTGACTTTTCAGAGTCGTCATTCCTGCCATTATTTCATTATTTTACAGTTGCCTTTTTTTCTATTAGTATCTCTAGACATCAAGAAAGCTAAAACAACCGAAGGGAACAATGGTCCAAAAAACATGAAAATGTGTTGAACAATAGCAATATGTTTTTTTTTTCAAATTTGTGATTTTTATCACCAATTGGTACCATTTTTTGTTTTGAATTTTGTTTTATTTCATTTCGAAATGCGTAGTAAAGCGCGCCGAGTAGAGCTAGTTTACACTAGCATTTGTTGTGAATTGATGACATCAGTTTTGAATTTAAGTAAAAAGAATAAAATTCTAGACCTCATAGGATTAGATTGACTTAAAAATATACATACGTAAAACATACGAATTGTGGTCTAAGTCTAAGTCGGCTCAAACTTAAATAGTAACATTTCGCCAAAGTTTGTAAACGTATTCAGCAATTGGATGGTGTACCGCTACACCATACTCGTAATAGCCGCTTAAAACGTCGCGCTTGGAACGTTGCTGGCTAATTTTCTTATCACCTATATGTACAAAATTAGTGAATTAGTTAAACGTTTTTTCTTATAAAATTATTGTTTTTAAATACTTTTTTAATTTAAGTTCGATTTATAATCTGCCGTGTTCTCAATATGCACACCGGATAAAAAAATAGATAGATTTCTTTATTTCACATAAGAAATAATTGAAAACATGTCTGTGGTGCAAACATTAAATATAATATTTAGCTGGGAAAAGATTCTTTACAGATAAATTTCATAACCACAGAAAAGTTTGCCATTTTTTTAACTGATATCACCCGTCATTTGTACATGTACCATTGTACAATTATTGCCCTATATCGATAATTTTGTCTTCACAACAGACAATTTTTCGAAACGTACTCATCTGCGATTTGTTGTTAACATAGTGTAGCACTAATGAAGACGGTTTCTGGCCCAAACCACTGGAAAATACGAAAGGGAAATTGGAAGATTTGAAATCCTTTAAAAAATGTCTAATATCCTACAAGAGTACATACGTAAGGCGTACGTTTTTCGACGCTTTTTTGAAAAAAAAATAAAAGCAAGAAAGAGGTGAGCATTATTTTATTATGTACATTGCATATTACATTACATATATGAATATATACATATATTACATCTATATATTTCTTAGTTCATAGTGATTAAATAAAAGCACGAAATAGCATCTTATTTTATATTGGGGTAAGTGAATGCATGAACACACTTGCCCACAGAGTTTTGCGCACACTTACCCCCAATTGACTTTGTTTTTTAATTCTTTGTTGAAATTGAACAATTTAAAAGCAAAACTAATCAAGTCTTCTCTAAAGATGGATGCATACACAGTAAATTCAACAAATAAATAATACTCACACAATCAACTCTAACACGTTTTTAACATTGCGGAACATTTTAGTAAAACTAATCTCTTTTTTGTTTGACTTTTTGTCGTATTCAACTACCGAAAGAATACAGAAACGCCCGATACTAATTGAAATCGTAAATGTACATATGTATCTTCTTAGAGTTTCCGAGAAATTGAATGTGTGTACACTAACCCGCTGCGCACGCTCACCCAGCAGGACTCTATAACTGTGATTGGCTTTGCAAATCAAAGAAAGGCGAATTAGAGCTAATCATTATAAAAAATAGAAGAAAATAGCGGTGTATGTATCTTAATCCTCAGATGAAAATTACCATATATGCCTTGTTGGTGAAAATATTTGTATGCTTTAGATTTTTAGGAAGCCTATAGAATAAAACCTATTCAGCTTTTCCGCGAATGTTACAATATTCCTTCATTTTGTTACGCCAAAGGCAATGTGTTTGAAGTGTGTTGTTAATTAAATGGAATAAGGTATTTTTTAAAGCTAAAATAGTAATTTATGTTGTGTTCGAATACACAATATAAGGAAAGCATGAATTTAATGCATTCTCATTATGTACTTGCATGTCATCATTCCATATAGATGTAGGATTAATGTCAAATGCAATCTCATCTGTTTATTTTCAATACAATGTTACACACTTAGTAAATAATACGAACAAAATTAGATTGTTTTAGCAGCACAAGAAGGATTTTTCAAGGGGCTGACTGAAAGTACAATGTATAATGAATATTGCAATTTTTGTTAGACCTAGCTCAGGCTATATTAGCTTATACATATTATTCTTATAAAAATAAAAATTCGAAATATCCACCCCAAAGAACTACCCAAATTCATTGATCATTAACAGACGTGTACAAATTCAGATTCCAAGTAAGGAGCTTATACCAGCGAAAGCTTTTCGAATTGAAAAATAACGAAAAACGACAAGAGTTGAGTGCAAGTGTTGATTTTAATTCAGTTTACGTTTCACCGTCAATTGGGATGGTTGTTACGCGTTAGCTGCTTCTTTTTTGAATGTATCACGTGCATTTATTTTGACCTACTGTGTTTTAACGTGTAATATATTGTATTCTAAATCAGTTCAAATATTAATAATCTAAATTCATTGACGGTAATACTTAAGTAAGTACTTAGTAGGAAACAAATAAATAATTGAGTTTAATGAGATATAGTTTTAGCGGTATAACATAAGTAGACCAATTGACATAAAAACGCGTGTGTTCTCTAAATTTGTTACAATACGATTTCTCTAAGTAGTACTATGAAGGCCTGCCATTCAACTGTAAAAAAATGTTTGCGAGTGTATTTATATTAATGAAATGTCTGCAGTTTAACGCGGTTATCAATTAAAGCATTCGATTTTATATTGAAACAGACGCATATATAGTAATTTACTAGTTAATAATATTACGCGTTGGACTTAAATGCAGTGAAATATGTGTAAGATGCATCAATATTATAAGTATTGAAGAATATTGGATCATTAATTGAGACCTAAGGAAAATCGCGAGGTGGCTCTCTAATACTTTTGAAGAATGCATTTTAAGATTGTTCATTTTAGGCGTTTTAACGCATATAAAATGCTTCTTGTTGTTACGGCTACTTTAATAAGTCTAATAATAGCATGATTTTAAGTATTCCTGGCAATAATACTGGAATTAATATAATATAGCCTACACATCTCAGACTGAATAACACTTAAAATGAGCAGATTAAATTGTATTGTTTATATTTGTATCCGCACAAAAAAAGTCGTTTCTGAGAAAATGTTATCTTGTGTTAAGAATTTTTGAATCTAGAGTTTTGGGGTATTGGAGTTGAGCTTTAAATTGTGGTCATAATGAAAATAAAGACCTGAGGAAGTGTGGCAACATTGGATGTATTCTTAATAAATTTACTAACAAATAGTTGTTTATAATATTTTAAATATTGTTGAATATTTGAGTTTACATATAAATGTAATATTTATATATATACAAATATGTATATGAATTAGTACCAGTATATAATTTATACACATGAAAGCAACTAAACGCAATTGACATGTTCTTAACTTGAATACAGTCCTTCCATTATACTCATAAGAAAATATTTTAAAATAATACATTTAAATTCTTGAGCTTGGTGTCATTTCATACATATAGCTGTAATAATAATAATCACCACTCATCATAATTATCTCAAAACTTTAATATGATTTTAATTTTCCTAGATAATTTAAAAGACTTACTGAGAAAAATCCAATATATTTATATGAATAATTGGTGGCAATAATATTAAAAACGAATCAACTGTATTTATTAACTTAGTTGCTTATTTTAACACAAGATACATTTTTTTGAAATGGTTTCTCCTTAGAGATATAAGTTTAATGTTTGTTTTTCAATTCCATATAAAATTAATAAGAATTGTGAACTCATACGGAACGTATATAAATATATATGTATACATATGTATTGTAGTCCACTTTAAATCTCCTTGGTGTTGCAATTTCTCGCTCTAAAAAATACAAACTTTCGATTAAGTAAATTAAAATGAATCTCTATGTAGAAAAGCACACACGAACATCCCGATACCGCTGGTTTCTTCATTAAAAAATTAATGATCAACACGTATGTTGGTTTAAATATTTCTGTGAATATGTTTATACTTAAAACTATATAAATACAAGTGCATCCATACTCGTACTTATGCATGAATGTTCTATGAAGAATATTCGCTATAATGCATATGGTGGTATGTATATAAATATATTAATGTTGAAATTAACAGCGTTGTGTTTACAATTTGTGGTTGGAATTCTTTCGCCTTTCAATAAGCAGCACACCAGGCTTTTCCGAATCGTAACGAGACAAAAGAGATGCAATTTTTTTAGAAAAAGTACGCCATTTCATTGAGGCATTTTGTATTCGAAGAGGTAAATAAAAGGGCAAGGCAAATACTGCCTTTGTCTAATTGTTTCCACATTATACATGCTTTTATTAACCCTGTAGGTGCAATAAATGAAGATGAAGTTATCTACTTTCCTTTAGAAAATGAATGTAGAATTCGCACATTTACGTATGCCTGTCTGCATGGATAAATTAGTGAAGAAATGTAGGTATGTTTTACATTATTTTGAGTTGTTGAAGTTTTCAGAATGTACAAAATTCACAAATTTTACGCGAGGGGTTTTTTTTGGATTGAACCTCTTAAAACCGCAGTGTCTACGACTTATGTGCATATGTATATGTTGTTGATTTCTCTAGCGTATCATTGAATACAATATACATCTTAGAACAAAATGCACCTTTTGTGTCAACTTTCTTTTAATTCTTGAATTGTTACGAAATAATGATGAACAAGCAAATACTAATGAGAGTCATAAACATATCACAGGAGGGATCTGGCATCAATAAGTTGTAAGAAAGGCTGGTTTATATTTATTCAAAATAAGAGATTAATACACGATCCGTTAAAATTTGAATCATTTTTTAAATCTTAAAACCACAGCTTATATTCCACTTTTATTTTTAATATTTTATTAATATACAATACATAAAAGGAAGCATATCCTTCCTTTAAATAGATTAATTACCTACATCACATATTTAAATTAAGTATGATAGTTATGTATTATTATTAATATTGTATGACACGGATCCATGATGCTCTGCTTTATACTGGCGACCTACTTTAAATTTGTATAAACCATATTCAATTAGACAATAAAATTATATTATGTGTTGATTATGTGTTTCCAAATTGTGCATTAGGCACAATAGATCGTAATGGTTCATGTGCCATATGATCCATTGGATCAGTCTCTCATGAATCAGTTAGAAATCTTGAACCATTACTTGCAAGACTTGATTATAAAGTCTGTCTTGTCGACAACCAATTTCATTAGAGTTAGAAAAATACCATTCAGTGATCAGATGACCCTTTGAAAACGTTTTCCACTCGAGAATGTGATAAGACTCTAACAGTAGACATTAAACTTTAACAATATTCTGCTTTAGTCTGAAATGAAATTAGTCTCTAATTCAATCTCGGTATATGCCGCAGTAGT
The DNA here is from genome assembly GCA_916610145.1 of Eristalis arbustorum. Taxonomy (NCBI): domain Eukaryota; kingdom Metazoa; phylum Arthropoda; class Insecta; order Diptera; family Syrphidae; genus Eristalis; species Eristalis arbustorum. The sequence continues at coordinate 49,086,417 of OU744319.1, read as the reverse complement.
TATATTTCCAACAATTTCTAATGTTTTTCCAAGATAAACAATGAAAAACTTAACTCCAGAAAATAAATTTATTAAATAAAAATATCGTTTGCTGATAGGATTCCGCTTAAAGGCACTAGAGTCAATATATTTACGAAAATCTGTGTTTACTAACATCTATTCATATTAGATTAGATCTACACATATATTCGCTTTTTTGTATTGTTTTACTCTGGCATATGCTTCAGCGATCACATCATTAGTACATAGCTGTAACTCTACAAGATGGTGGTAAATCGGCATATCATTCTCTAAACTAGGTCGAAATAAACAATTTTGTAGTACTATGCTTGATTTCAAATTTGCAATACCTATGAGAAATTTTTAAGGATCCAGCCGACAGCCCTATTTTCGGGTTAATTATTGGAAATTGGAAACGGAACTATCTACATTAAATATTATTCAAACACAGCAGATGATTGTGACGATTTATGGTATATTATCATATACCATATTTTTCCAGACTTAAAAGCATTGACTGACTCTACCAAGGAAAAATATTGGTCCTCAAAATGTAGATATTCATGCACTTATTGAATAGATTTTGTAAAATAATTTCAAATTCATGTCCAGATTGGTTATAAAAGTTATGCAAAAAAATTTAAACACCAATTGAAAAAAACATTAAAGGAGAATTCGTTCTGCTCTTACATATTTCAATAATTCCGACAAAAGCCCTCTGATATTTAAAAGATTGCAATTCCCAATTGATTTAGCATCATGATCAACAAGTCGCAAAGCTAAACGATGAGATTTTTGAAACATTTATTTTAATTATATAATAAATTGTATATTCTCTGTTCACGAATTAATCCAACACACAATTATTTATATACACACCAATATCAAGGGATACAAAAAACTTTGCCTGTACATTGTCATTACACTAGAAAATATTTAAATTCCAAATACGGTTCATTTGCCAGATCAACATATATGTTGGCTGGTCAACTTAACATGCTTTTTTATAACAAGATTTTTCTATTTTTAAATAGCTATACTATGGACTATGGAAATCGAAACTATTAGTCTAATATTAATTCTGACACTAAAGCCGTCATACACACTAGGTACGTATTCAACATTATTGTATTGAAGTTTTGAAATAAGTAGAAAAAAAACATAATTTAACAGATTACTTACATATGGTGAATAAATTATTCCATGACAACAAAATAAATATAGCATAATATAGATATTATAACTACCAGTTTAGCAGAGTGCTATCTCTTGCATATATACATATCGCTTGCTTCATTTTTACAAAACGATATATTTCGTATGCGATTTAAAATATGTGTTTGACTTTAATCATGAACTTAACATTTTGCTCATATTTATTATTACCGCTGTCTTATGTACGGTTTTTATTGTGTCGGCGTCTCAACATCCAACGTTTTTAAATTTCATCGATTTGATTTGATGACGGGTAGAAATATATTATGTTTTGGCGAATATTTGCCACAGAATTTTTTTGTCGTTATAGGTATTTTATGTTTATTTTATAATGACATAATGAAAATTATCTATTATATCTTATCTCTCTTTCAATATGCAGTTAACAAAAAAGAAAATAATGATTTATATACCATATGCTTTGCGACTACATTTTTTATTCAGATCGTACTCTTACCATATAAGATCCTTTATCATCATAGCGGCATAGCTAGTCCCAAGGGGAGCTGACGTACATACTTATCAGTAGCCTTAAAGCAATTGTTTTCAATTTCAAGTTTTTCTTGCTTATTTCTTGTATGATGAGAATAAAAAACATTGTTATATATATGTAAGCCAATACATGTTTCTCAATAAATATGTCCTACAATATTAAAACAAAAATGCTTTACGTATGGGCTTAACATTGGTAGATTTTTGTCTAATGTTAATTTTCTTAAATGTTAATTTGTTACTGTTTTCCAGTTTTCCACACATAAAAATAGACGACAATTGAAAAAAATCTTTCTAATTCACTATTCATTGTCCAAGTAATAAATGTAATGCTTAGGGTTTATTGTTCGTGTTTTTATCCACCCGCTATTTTTCAGTTTTCCTTCAACATCTTGTATCTTGTCAGATGTAAATAATCATTTTCTCGTCAAATCAGTTAAGTTATTAACATTACTAAGCTGTATGCTTAAGTTTAAAGAGGTAAAGTAACTTCCAGCCTATCTCCGTAGATTATCTCCTTCACTATTCCACGTACTGCACTCCAGTTTCTTTTTTATGGTTCACACAAGCTTTGTGTTGCAAAACACGGATGTGGAATTGTGCACGTGATCTGATAGTAAAATAAGAACTTTTTTCTAGCGTTTACCCACTCGTGTACTCAAAGGAAGCCAGGCGATAGGAAACGTGCGGTACCTATGTACCTGCACCAAGAAATGCTGTCCGAAGTTCCTATTTGATTTGGATTGATTTATTTTCTCCCAGTTGAAAGGAAGAACTACGAGTATGTGCAATTTTTTACTCATAGTAAAAACAATAAGTCACGTGCTTTAAAGTGTGGTAATCATTCAGTGAAATATTTTTTCTTAGTGATTCAAATATGTACTTACCATATATATGTATGTTTCAGCTCTTAACGCGAACAAGATTAAATCAAAAGCAGAACAATGCACGTTTCTATGCATTTGTATATGTCGATATAACTATATACAAATAAGTTGAACTAAGTCAAAACAAGAAAAATTAAACTGTCAACTTCCGAATTAGAAAAGTTTTCTCTATTCACAACATACATTAATCAACCTCATATTAAAGGTATTACTGTCGAATGCCATCAGCAACAACCGTGAATATTTTTGTACACTTTCAATCAAGCAGCCGCATCCCACCTTGTTTATTTCTAATTACAATTAGAACTTTGCCGTGGCTATTTCGTTGATTTAAAGCCAGACTAACTAGACAAATGACAAGCGCAAAATCTCCTCTGCAACATTCGTCCGTTCATTCGTATTGTATAATTCGTCGATACATGTATAAAATTGCTAAGAGCCATTCGTATCCTTTGGTGTAGATTTGCTCTAATGATGGGGAGTGACAAAAAAGAAATTAAAAGCTTTGAGGCGTGTAAGCTTTAACATAACAGTATGGGAGAACATGACACAATTTTGTATCCCGCTAAGCAATCCAAACGACCTATATATATATATATATGTGTTCATACATTAATGAAGAGAAACACCAATTGAAAAACACTCTTTCTATGCATTTTATGCACCCCTTGAGCCGACATTAGTTTATAATTTTAATGTACTAGATATTTTATGTAATGATAAAAGGCAAATATAAAAAAGCATAAACTTTTTTGGTGAATCTTATTGGATCCGTACTGATGGAACCGTTGATATACATTAAAATTCCTACTATTGCAATGCAATTATTCAAAAATAGAAGCCTCGAGCCTTGGTTTTACTGAAAAAAATTTTTTATGTAACTTTATTTAGAGGACAGGTTTTTTTATTATGGTATTTGTTAAACGATATAACAAATCATCACCTCCTTATTACAATTTGTATACATACTTTTCAAAGTAGACTGCTGAGATTGGACCTCAATATGACAACATTAACTTTAGGAAACATCAACGCTACCTGCGCTGTGTCTGGTTTATAATGATCGCATAAGTATGTAGAATAAGGCATTTAGAATCAAATGGGAAATATTCGTCTTAGTTTTTTTCCAAACAAAATAGCTCCATCAATTCTATAATTCAGTGACCATTCACCTATATTCCGTATAGTAGTATATGAATCGGAGCTGTAACTTTGTACATTGTTTGTCCCAGCAAATCCATTGAGTTAGATAGTTCAACAGATATCAGCTTGACTTACAAGAGGGTGGAACTTAGTTTGTATGTAATCACCCGGCAGTCGATCTTATTTTGAATTGCCATTCTACGATCTTTCACATTTTTGGATATTGCTTATTAATATAGCTTTTTTGCTAAACCATGTGGTATTTTTAATGCTTTGCTTCCCATTAAATATTTATCAAATTGTCATATGTCAATTAACTTAGCATACGACTTTTTCCTTAAATTTGTATGCGAAATTATACACTCACTTTGTCCCTATTTACCATTCGAAATAACTTAAGGATCAGTTCAAAAGTAGAGTAGAGTAGAGTAAAGTAGTATAAAATATTTCCGGCAATTGATACGAATGAGCGAAAATTATTCGTCTGCAAATACAAGACTCAGATGAATCCGAAACATATAGACACCATTTATAATTTTATTTCTCTTAAAAAAATGTCAACGAAAAAATTAATAAAACAATAATTAAATACTGCTAAAAAGTGTTCGTGTAAAGCGTGTAAAGAGAGTAGTCGACTTAGAGAGTGGTTTTTGTATTGAGGAAAAATCAAAAATATGGTAAAGAAAAGTTCGGGCTTTCCCTAAGTGTCCCGAATTGTCGCGGGATATTAACATGAGTATTAGTTAGAGGGAGTTCCACTTTTTATATGTGTAATTCAAGTAAGAAACAAATTCGACTTAGAGAGAGTAAACTTTATATAGAAATTTAAATATGTAAACCAACGTCTGCGGTCTTAATGAAGAGTATGTATTTCAATACAATTGAAATTAGTTTAGTGTAAATAATTCTGGATGTGTGTGAAGTATGTGCTCAATTAGAGCAAAATATAACTTGGCAAATGTCTGCCAAAGTTTTCCCTTGTAATTTTTCTAAATTTGATATTGACATCGTTTATGCGAAAGATACTAATTGTTTGTGATTCTTTAAAAGACATTAATTTAGAAGCACAACTTCGAAACTAGTTGAGTTATATGTAAGACACAATTTATCGCATACACTGCCTGGTCATATGTTTAATAATTTGAAGGAAAAGTCTTCAATAAACAAAAAAATATAAATTGATTACAACATAGCCACATAGCGATAATGCTAAATATGTATTTCAAAATACATTTCGTTCTAGTAAACAATTTAATAAATATTTAAGAAGCAATTATAGGTGCGTTTTTTGTACGCGTATATTCAAAATGTATATATTAATTATAGAACACGGAACGTAAATATACAAATACAAACACGAGAATATCGGTGATGACGATGTGCCGTTGTGCCATTTTTTAGCCAAAGTACAAAAAACGCACCTAATTACCACAAATATTTTAATAAATAATTGAATAATCGTTTATATTGTGATACGATTTTTTCTAGCTAAAACAATTTTCATTACAAATGTTTGATTTTATATCTGATATGTAGTGCCTTTTAAATTGGGAAAGATTCTACTTAATTATCTTCAACTAACACTGGTTCCTAAAACCTGGTCTGTAGTAGTCGGGTTTACCGAAAACTAGAGTCACAAAGAAGATCCTTGTAATACTTCCTACATCTGATAGAAAAATGAACAAATTTGCAACAGCTTTTTGAAGAGAATGTTAATCAGTTAGTTTGGCTGATAAAGTAAATTTTTTTCCAAGTATTATATAAAAGGTTTTTCAAATTACTTGTACCAACCCTCCAATAAAAATACAACATCAAGCTGATTTTAACTTAACTGTTATCAAATAAGCTTACGGTTTAACTATACGCTTACTATCTTTCAATCACTCGTGTCTTTTCTTTTTACAATTCGAACTCCGGTTTTATGGTGATTCATGTCAAATAAGTTTGATAGTTTTTCTATTGCATAGCATCATAGCTTCAAAGAAATTGTCTTAATGTATACCTTAATTAAGCGAAAAAATAACCTGCTGATTGCTTTATAATGGTGACAGGGCTAACAACTGTTACCATTCGACAAATTCAATGATAATGAAATCCATGCAGTTTGATATTTAAATGCATGTGTGTTTGTGCGTGGCTATGGTATTATAAAATATGCGAATATAAATAAATATACAATATCTTAAATTAGTTACCCATTTAAAACATAAATATAATTGATTTACAATAATTGCCAGTAATACTCTACTATACATAATATTTCTCTAAATAACGTAAGCTGAATTGATATCACAAATTCAATACATACACTTCGTTACTCATAATTAAAATCTAAAATACATGTCCATAAAAGACAGACGCACATATTTTTTATTATTTGTCAGTACCATCGGAAATTCTTATACTTATCATCAGTCAAGAAACCAACTACCACAAACAATTAACTGAGAACCTCTACAAGGACATACAACAGCAATCGATTTCCATATCAGATAAACATTTGGCGAATGTTCATGTTCTGCATGAAATTTTTAACCACCCGGGAGACTGGACTGTTCTGGAAGTGTTACCAAAGCTTATAGCATCAAATCTAATAAGCTCAAATACTAAATGGATTATTCTTTGCGAAGAGCAAACTGGAATCCATTTAAGATCCTTAATAAGCAATCTCTCGCAAGAAGATCATACTCAAGTAAACTATTTTTTCCAACTACATTCAGTTAAGATTGAATGTTCATTTTACGTTTAAGGAACTTTATTTTGGATATCCCCTTTATGACCAAGAAGCAACAATAATTCATCATTTTGCCTTTTTCGAAAATCCACGATGGTTTCCTTATCCAATGATGCATTCAGGTGTAATATTTACGGTCCCATTGTTACAGCGGTATGTATCATACACAATCGAAGTTCGATTCATATATTATCATTCTATGCGAAAACTATATAATCATGTTTGACCGTCAATAATTAAACAGCGTAGCCGAATATGTCTCCAAAGTGAAACGCAAAATGGATTTTTCTATAGATGCGTCCCATGAGCTTGCCCGATTTATTATGGAATATGTAAAACCCAGAAGTCACATGCACGACGTACCACGTAGAATAACAAAGCATGTAAAGGATGTTGCAACCAGGGGATTTGTATCTCATGTTGCCATGAGGAACGGTGACAGCAAACCTAAGAAAAAGGCCAATACCAAAATCCTCATGCAACCAGCACCATACATTTGCCCAGTGCAAGGACTTCGCACAGATTGCGCCTTGTGTGTTAACTCATCGGGTACCTCATCCTGTGTAAGTTAATGTATATTTTCATAGTTTGTGTATAAGTTATAGGGGTAGCAAAATGGTGTGTATACACATACATTTATTTATATTCTATTCCACCAATATCCCTTGTATTAGTCCACATTTAGAAACCTTTTCTTATGTTTCTTTGAAACACTTGACTACTGGTTGTAAAGCAGTCCAATTTTTTGATTCATTTTGTTCTTGTTCTACGAACAGTTCCGTAATATGCCTTGAGCTATTTGAGAAGAATGGACAAAGAAATTTAAAGTTTTAGGACACATTTTCAGAAGTGTCTCAGAAAGTACATTTCATTTTTAGCATTGTCATTTGCATAATCTTATGAGATAAATACAGAAGGTATAAAAATGAAAACAAAGTTGGTTAAAAATATGAGTAGAATGTGGCTCTTTTATCAAGATAAGCTATTTTATTATTCAACCTATTTCGCTTTAGGATTTGTATGGGGAGTTTTAAGTCAAACAAATTTATAACATTAATTTGAGAGCGACGTAATCTAAACTCTAAAATATACACATACATGCAAACATTTTTGTATTGCCATTTTAATTTCAAAAATGCTGATTTTGTTTAGTAAAACTTAATTCTAGAATATTTCTATTGGTAATGAATCCCACTGAATCTTATAAAAAGCCCAAGAAAACTAATCGCTTCAGAGCAAAACTTTTTCAGTTAAGTACGTATTCAATATAGGTACCCACATAAATTTGTGGAAAACAGTAAATATATATTAAGTATAGGACTAATACGATGCGATATAAGATAAAAAATATATCCGTTCTTTGCCGTTGATTAAAGGGTAATACATACATCTTTAATCACGGGTCTTTGAGCCAGTTAACAACTCCATATTAAGATCTAATTTCTGATTGCCCAAAATGTCAAGAATAGCATTACTGATAATCTGATAAGAATCAACATATTTACACCAGAAAATAGAATTAAGTATATATAATCATAATACTATCAACATTAAGTGTACATTTTTTCAAAAGACACTAATGCCTGAGGCTATTAAACTGTTTTATCTATGCTATTCCAGATTGCTACGAGTAAAGAAGCGATTTACTTTGCTATAAAAACATGTCACAAATTTCTTACGAACCGAGTACCAGCAATACAAAAAACTTGGGGACGATATGCCGTACATAAACGATTTTTCAGTGATAATGCAAGTGAGTTGTTCCCTATTTATCTTACATCTACAATAGTTATTATCCTTGGGGTATCGAATGTTGCTCGAAACCTTTCATTCACATACACGCCTACAAGAAAAATGTGTATGAATCTGAGTACATTTGTAACGCTGATGGGTAAGTGTGTACGACAATGTAGAAATGTAAGTGTAGAGGTGTGCATGTTTGAAAGTATTGTTTAGATGTTACAGTTCGGAGGATTTCACCTTCAAACGTGTCATGCATTTAATTTCCGGTGGCTTAGACGATATTATCTCCAAGCAGTAATCTATTCTTTAGACAATTCGTTCGGTTAGTTACCAACAAATTTGGCAGCAATTTGTCTGATGTGTCCGTAGATATAAAGATGGTCTTATCTTTCCCACAGGTAAAGACGTTCCAACCTTCGCAACTGGTGTTCCAAACACAGAGACGGGGCATTGTTTAAAAACTTTATCAATTTTAAAGTTAGCTCTAAGTGATGTAGAACGGCACAACCGAAAGTCAAATAAGCCAATACTATGGATTTTCTTATCCGATGATGATACACTTTTAAGGTTCGTAAACATACAGAAATTAATTTAATCTGATAAATATCTTAATATGCCATGAATGAGAGTACAACGCAGAGATATGCATATTCCATAATACAATACAATACGATATATCCAATGAACATAATCTTATGCATTTCATTTTAATTTGGGCTTTACTCTATCATGTTTTACCCTTTTTTATATTGCAGTGTGTCGAGAGTTTGTGAGATTCTGGGGTGTTTTGATCCAACAGCCGATTTATACTTGGGCGAAAGATATGGATTTAGACTCCATTCGGCGGATGGGTTCAATTATATAACCGGAGGGGGTGGAATTGCTTTCAGTTTGCCTACCGTAAAGAAAATTGTGCAGTCATGCACCTGTCCGTCGATATCTTCTCCAGATGATATGATTTTAGGTTCGTGTTTGCATTGGATGGATGTTAAAGCTATTCACTCTCCCAGGTTCCATCAGGTATGAATTTTGTTCGTGTTAAAATGTTAAAATGATTTGTCTGACACATTTTTCGACTTTTTGACCAATTAAAAATCTTTCCTTCATATTTTTTGTATTCTATTTGTGTTTCTGTTGTAGGTGTATCAACTACTATGATAATTATAGCGAATTACAAACATATGTATTTTATATATATTATTATGGGAATGATGAGAACATAGATTCCATTGTTAGCATACGAAACTAGTTTTTGTTCGTAGTTTTGCAAAACGAAGTTTTACTAGGTATCTAGAAGAACAACTATGTCCTGCAGGCAACTGGTGTATTTTTAGAGTGCTGTCAATATGATTCCAACGACAAATGGTACAATATTTGGAAACCAGATAAAAGTATATTAACTTTGCTTTTAATGGAATTCGAACCGGGGTTATAGCGGTCCCCGGTTCAAGAGCAGGTACTCAACTAACTACCATACAGCCGTCGGCTTCAGTAACAAATATATGAATACCGGCTGACATCTGCTTGTTGTTTTCGAGAATTGCTACACAAAAAAGAATGGCTAAGTAACAAGTTTATAGGCAGAGGATTTTAATTATGGCTTGGGAAATGTAACTGTACTATATTTCATAAGTTTTTATTGCTCAAGAACAGCCAAATTGGATCCTAATGCCAAATTTATTGCTAAAGCAAGTAGATTAAAACAGTGAACTCAATGATATTTGTTTTTCTTATTTATTTATTTATAGTGGCACACATTTTAAAATGTGTTAGTGAATCCCTTGAGGAGATTCTTAAAAAACGCGAACGGGGAGGCCGAACCTCCCCCCAACCGTTCGGCATACTCCAACTAAAATTCCGATTATAGATAGATAGATGGACATTTATTGTTTCATAGATGAATATACATATTGCTTTTTTTTTGCCAAGAGATATGATAGTACAGATTTATCTTACTACTGAAAAATGTATATTTTAGATTATTGCATTAGTTTGTCTAAATGGAATTTGAAGGAAAAACATGAAAAAAAATTCATTTAATTATATATGTAGATTTACATTTTGTGAGTCAAATGATACAAACATATGCAGATATTTGTAAGTAGGTTTTGATTATGTAATGATTAGTAATGATTAAATGAGTACACAAATAGAAAATAAGTTATAAATAAATGGGTTAATATATATATATAATTAAATATATTAATAAATTAATAAATAAATAAATAACTAATTTAGTATATAAATAAGTAAGTATATAAATAAATAAATAATTTAGTATATAAATAAGTAAATAAATAAATAAATAAATAGATATATAAACAAATAAATAAGTTAGAGTGGTGTAAGCTCAGTAACTAGTGTATTTTCGACTAATAGACATTTCGAGAAAAACTTCTCATTGAGGATTTCGATTCTTCAGCAGCACCCAGGGAAAATTCAACATCATTTTGAGAATTTTGTTCTGTGCTATTTGTAGTTTTTTGATGTGTGTTCATGCACAGTTACCCCATACAGGAGATACATAAGTAATCAATGATTGAAAAGTTACCTTAAACATTATCATTTTGTTTTTATGGCTCAACATCGACTTCCGGTTGATCAATGGTTAGAGTATTTTAGTGGCGATGTGTAACTTATTGAGGGTATATTTAATATGTATACCAAAGGTTAGTTTCAGATCCAATATTATTCATTTGTAAGGTATTTTGAGGAAAATAGCAAAGCGATAGTTTTCTTGTAAAAAAGGTTGATTGACATTTGTCCGCATTAATTTTTACCTTCCAGTGTTTAAAATATTCAAATATTGTATTGAGGCCATTTTGCAAATTATTTGCATTTCGGAATAGAAGGAAAGTCAGCTGTGAATATATTAAATAGTGTTGGTGCCAGAACAAAGCCTTGAGGAACACCAGCAGGTACAACTTTAGAGGAAGAGACTGAACCGACTAAGGAAACTGAAAACATTCTATCACTTAGAAAATTTTGGATAATTTTTGTAAGGTACACAGGACAACCAGAATTGATGAGTTTATAGATTAGACCTTCATGCCAAGCAGAGTCAAAAGCTTTTTTTAAGTCTAGTAATACAAGACCAGTCGATTTTTTTCCCTTAAGCTTTGTTTTATTTGCCTGCAAATTCTTAATACCTGATGAGAAGTACTATGACTTTCACGGAAATCATATTTCATTTGAGGCAGCATGCTACTATTTTTCAGAAAAACGTTTAGCTTAAGTTTTATACGTTTTTCTAATATTTTGCTGCATCCGTTGAGCAGGCTAATTGGCCTGTAGCTGTTTGGATTCCGGGGGTCCTTTCCGGTCTTGAGCAAAGGAATTACTTTAGCTTTCTTCGAATTTATGGAAAAGTAACTTAATTTAAAACAAGCATTATATATGGATTGGAGATATTTTATTGCACACAAAAGAAGATTTTTAATGGTTAAATTATTAATGCCATCGAAACCAGGATATTTTTTGAGCTTCAAATTGGAAATGATAAACTCATCCACGTTAACAAGCTCGTCGGGAGAGGTTTTTAACGGAGTCCGTTAAAAGAAGCGATCTCACTTCCAACCACAGATTCCCTTCGAGAAACAATATCTTGAGTTACTAATGATTTTTAAGAAATACTTCAGCAATAAGTTCGGATTTGCCCGAAGTGTCAATAATCAGAGAACCTTTTTCTACCAAACTAGATATTGGGTTGTGTTTTTTTCTGATTATTTTATTGATATTCCAGAAGGGTCTGGAACTGGTATCGAGTAAACTGAGTTTTCTATTCCAACTGCTGTTTCTGAACTCTGTAATTTTCGATGTAATTAATCGTGTTAGGACCTTCATTTGTCTGAAATCATCAACCAATCGATGTATCTGCCATTTCCTTCTATAATGGTTTCTGTTTTTAATTAAGATCGTGGAAGAATGGTAGTTCTTTGACACTGAGATTTCATTGGAACTGAGACCAGAATGCAATCCTTGATTTTGTCCTCCAAAAAGTTGATGTAATCGTTGACATTACTGATTGACGATTCGGAGTTTATAGAACAGCTGTTAAGAACAAAAGAGAGGTGATATCGGAATGTATCCCAATTTGCTTTATTAAAATCTAGGTATTGCACATTAAGAGTTTTGGGTCTAGAGAGAATATCACAGGTAACTGGAAGATGGTCGGAACTTAAAGCATTTATGACGACAGGTGGACTGAGGATGCTAGGAATGTTAGTGAAAAAGAAATCAAGGGTAGAAGGAGTGAATCTTTCTGCAGAGGTAATATACGTGGGACTAGATGGGTACACAATTGTAAGGTTATGTGACGCGAGTAGATTTTCTAAGACATTGCCCCATGAGTTGGCTCTTAGACAGCCCCAATTGCGATGTCTAATGTAAATCACCGCCATGACAAAGTGGTCGTTGCAGATCAAACGTCTTAAGTCATTTTTCAAACATATGGCTTTGTAAGTGTCAAATGAACCTCCAGAAAAGTATACAGAGAAAACTTTTAATTTAAAGTTGTTTTCTGGTGCAATTTCAATGCCTAAATTCTCAATGACTGTTGTATATACCCTAGGGAGTAAGGAGTGAACAATACCGTTTTTAACTAAAATGGCAACTCCACCACCGGTATTGTTAGTACGATCAAGTCTATAACACACATAGTTGTACCAGCAACATGAGAACTTTACTTTGTTACTGAGCCTAGTTTCACTTAACAAACATACATCAACATTAAGATTAGAGACTAAATTGAAAAATTCAATGCATTTGTTGCGAATGCCTCTTGCATTCCATAAAAGCTAAATGTTAGTTAGTGTATTACTTGACATTGGAATATAAATATTGCGATTACATTAAATTGCTCAAATTTAGATTTGCATTCTCCAAGCTTAGCGATCATTTCCATTGTAAGAGACGAAAGTTCCTCTTGAGAGAACAAGGAGCTTTCCGCAGACGAAGAGCTTTGGGGATGACAATTTGGCTGGATTGCACTTCACGTTGTGGAGCTTTTGGATGCTGTGATGACAGTTGATGATGGCGTGTCTTCGGGAGCGATGGAAAGTCGTTTTGGCTGATAATGTTGAAGTTCTTCAGGGGTAGAGTTTGTTGCGAGGGAGTGCGAGTCGAGACACGAGGGACTAATGTTTTTGCTGACAGTTTTCCTCGGATTTGTAAATATTTCGCTCGACTTTCGCAAGCAGTGTCAGTTGATTTGTGATTACCGCCACAGTTTGCACATTTTGAGATGGGAGTGGATGTACAAGTGTTCGTTTTGTGGTTACCCGAGCAATTACTACATCATGTTTTAACATTGCAATGTTTTTCTCCGTGGCAAAACATTTGGCAATTGTGGCACTGAGTTAATTTGTTTTTTGGGCGGCGCTGAAACTCCCACCTTACTTGTGTACGAAAAATTGCTTTTACATTTTTTTAAGACCATGTAGTCGAATAGAACCATTTTCGAAATAAGCATAGAAATAGAAATAGTCCACAAATGTTTGGTTATCTTTCTTGATCATCTTGACGTCTTTGCATTTATCTTTCTTGATCATCTTGACGTCTTTGCATTTCAAACCAAGAGAAATTAGTTTTTAAGAGAGATTATGGGAATCTCATCTAAACCGAAAAGAACCACTTTGAATGACTTTTCACTTTTAAGGCCATGAGAGAAGAATTGACACTTTTTAGATTTTAGTCCGGTGCACGCGGAATGGAATGATTCACAGAATAGTTTTATTCCTAGTGAGATCTTCCGGATGGAGTAATCGTTAACTTTTAATTCCTCCAGCAATTGATGCACAAATTCACTAGTTTAGTCCGCCATTACAGGGTGAATTGACGAATTTGTAAAAGTATATATATATAATGAAATTCCAGGACATGTACTGGGATTTTGTGAGGCATTTGACCAAAAAAGGTAAATATATCTGGGCAAGTAACTGATATCAAAGGAAAAATCGAAATGTATAGAATCAGCTCTCATCCTCAGATTCATAAGTTTAGAACGAATACTCTAGAATAAATCTCTGTACCGTTCCGCCTATTCTCAACGGGATATAATTAATACAACTCTGGAAAGAACTGTGAGGAGAGTAAGGTATCGAAAGAGGGCAAAAAAATCAAAAGGTGGCGGTGCAACCTCAACCATATAGTCAATAATAATAGTAATAGTACATCGGCAAAGCTATATATTAATGGGATTCGTCCTAAAAAACGCGTACGGGGAGGCCGGACCTATCCTATTTTACTTCTTAATATTTTATTAATTACGTCCGTTCCTGAACAAAACCAAACTAGAACTAGCTCTTAGCCTAAAAATGTTATTTACTCAAAGTGTATGTTTCTCCGTTCAATTTACAGTGTCATCAGATCAAGAGCAGCGCGTGTATCCGGCGCGATGCAATTTGACTCCATCCGTCGTTTCCATGAGAAAATGTTTGCACCTGACCAAACCAAATGTATCGACGCAGCTAATGCTCCATCGGGAACTATTGCTGTGCTGCGTGTTAACTGTGTTGCATACAATTTGTTGTACAGAGATTTGGTTTGAACTCAAAGATTGTTTGTCCTTTATAACATCTTAAATCGTAAAAGATAGAGCACGTATGTCTCTTTGGCAATTTTGTTCAGATTTGTCTCAAAAAGCCAAATATACCAAATACCAAATTTATTTTTAAATGCGCAGCAACGCACCTTGGGAATGTTTTAGAATTTTTAAATATTTTTTTTTAAATGCATACCAATGGGCATTGAACAGCATGTTAAAGATATTTGTTTTTGTTTTGATTTGTTTAAAATGCGTATCCAATTCAATACGATCCTTATACAGTTGGAAATAAAATAAAATACATAACTACGATTAAGATTATCTCAGTACAGGTTTTTAAGATTGATTTACATATACACATATTTTAACGTATAATTCAGGTGTTTATGAATATGAATTCTGCAGTGATAAAGGGCTCCATAATGCAATAAGGGGTTTTCCAATAGGGACGTGACAATTTTGAATTTAATTTGTGAACTCACTCTCTGCACCCTGACAGCCTGGTGAAGAAAAAAGGCGCAATGCCAACATAATAATTCATTTAAGAATGACCCGGGCTTTTGTATGTATGTTTATTCTGAATTTCGCAAACAAATATTCATACATCAGTTATTATGCTATATGCAGTAGTTGTGGACCGATAATGTACATAATTGTTGGTTAGTTATTATATTATTAGTAGTTATTATTATTAATTAAATTAATCAAAACTCTATGTAGGCATGTATGCAACGTAGTATGTAGACAGTAATTGTTACGAAAGCTACCATTTTTTTTTGTTGCATTTTATAATCATTTGAATTCGATTTAGTTGTGGTAGACAAAAAATTATTAAAACTGCCACAGCGCACGGAGAGGATAACTCTTTAAACCTAATTTGGCATAACTAAATACCACATCAACAACTGCTATCTGTTTTCACAACAAAGAAAAAATATATTAGAAGAAAGAGTATACCAGCACAATCTATCACTCATGGGTAGTTAGTTTTTAGTTAGCTGACTTTTTTATTTATTTCATTCAAATTATTACAACAACATTCAAATTATTACAACAAATCTTAATTTGGAAAGTATTTTGGTCTTGGCATATGGCCGTCTACCAAACTGACATTTTGAAATACACACAAGAAAAAAGAAGAAAATATTTATAGTGGCAGAAAAAAAAAACACTAAAGAATGATATATACACAGTTTAGTTATGTTAAATTGTTTGACTTCTAAAAGTCTTCATTTATTATGCAACCGTGACATATGAGTATAGAGAATCCCATCCAGCTTTACCATTAAGAACATCACGTAGCACAATCAAGATACTGCTTACCGTAGTGACTTATCCTAAACTCCTTAAAAATTGGGCATATTGCGATGAAATGTTTGATGTTTTTACGTTCATTCAGATTGCATAGCGGACAGACTAAAGTTGGAACTGTGCGATGCGGTATAAAATTCAAGGGCTGTAATTTGTCATGTGTATTGAAAATAATATTTATTTTATTTAACTGATTCGAATTGAGGCGATATGTTTTATCACCAAGTTTTATCACCAAACGACTGTAATAACACCTGTATAGGACATTTCCAAGTATTTCTAGAAGCGTGTTAAATATTCTCTTCAGCACTGAAGGCTGTTCGTTTTGTGTTACATTTAGACCCAAACTACAAATGGCAGCAAGATTTTTTCATTATTTTGCTCGAGGATTGTATTACCTTCTTCAGAATAATCTTTTGCAATTTTTCATCTTTCATTTCGAAGATCTTAATGATGTAAGTGAATATGCGTTTCCGCAATCAATGGTGGGAGGTTTCAAGGGACTGCATATAATTCGGAGCGGCTCGTGGGAGACAAAAGATTCTTTGGATGAAGTATCGGAGACATATTTCGACAGGTTAGAAAAAATTGTATCACCAAGCCTGTACAGAAGGATAGTCGATGCTGGAAAAGTTTAAAGTTGGGGCTATGCTCAATGTATTTATTTTTGAAGCAGCGTTTACATAGAGCCGAAATTACTCTCATAGCTTCCTTCACTTCAGTTTCAAAATCATCGTTAAATTTCATCATAATTCATCTTATGAAATTTATCACTTTGTTTGACATTATATAGATTCGACAGCCGCGCGGAAGTAAAGTATAGTTGTTTGTTTTCTGTATATAGTGATCTGCTATGTTGTATAGTGAGAAGACATGATCTATTGTTGAGCAGTTTCTACTAAAGCCAGCTTTAAACTCTGACAGAATGCTTTGTACGAACCCACTCAGACAACCTGTTTTCGATAACTCCTGCAAAAATGTTGGCATTAGTGTCAGGGAGGAAGCCCTTGTATTTTGATTTGAATTGTATGCTCTGAGAGAGAATTTTGTGTATGCATACACACATTGCCAAAATATTTGTATGGCTGATTGTTCACGTATATGGTTCTGTTCGAGTAGATAGTTCGACTCAGTTGGAAAATGAGTTCGAATGTTTTTTCCACTGAATTCATTCATTGTATGACGGAAATATGTTTGGACTTTGGACTATCGAGTGAAATGAATAGTTTTAGTTGAATGAATGATTTTTTTATTCGTTTAGACTTTGGACTATCGAGTCCAATGAATGCTTTAAGTTGACTGAAGGTTTTTTCATTCGTTTCGACTTTGGACAATATTTTGACTCCAATGAACGATTCGTTCACTTGTATGATGGAAAAAGGTCTTTAGGTTATTATGATTTTTTTATTTGTAATATTTATATACCGTGGAGCAGGTATCCTTGAAAAAAAAACGTACACCCCACACCCCTCCCTTTCCACCAAATCCTGGTCATAGGTTTTATAGAGACCCAGTATGTGAATGAATAAAACTATTCGATAATTGAAATAATTCAGTTACTAACTATCGATAGTGCAATTCATTCGATAGTTCCCAACACTATTTAAAATTCTTTCTAAGTTGTTGAGCTTCTTGGCCCAGTGATATCATATTTCCATTTTTGTTTACAGATTTTACTGCCTTCCAAAATTGACTTGAATTTCGGGAGTTAATACTAATATTAATGTCTTGTTGCTCAATGGTCGTTTCTTTTGCGACTGAAATTCTCGTATATTCGGAGTTTGCTTTTCCATATAGCTTCCTAAAAATTGGTAAATTGCGATTTCGGAAAAGTTGTAAGTACCGGCAGGACGGGTTTCTTGCTTTTAGACACCCCGTGTCAAACGAATCCTGTTTATAAACAATTTGTATCCTTGTGTGCTCGTTCTTCGGGTACGCTTTTTTGATTACTTGCGTTAAAACCTCGATGGTAACCGGTATGTTTGATTCCTGAAAACTCATATCTCCTTTATCAAATTATTTTGGATTTTACTCTTGTTTCTTTCAACCTATTGTAGTTTTGGAATTAGATTTAGTTGCTTTGTCCCATTTGGAGTTTTAGCTTGGGACGATACAATTTACACTGCCAAAGGCATGTGATCTTGAAAGGTTCGAGCACCTACTCTGAAATCGCTCACAGCACTATTCCATAAATCCGATATAAAGCAATAGTCTATTACTGAAACAGCTGTGCATATTATAAATTTAAGCTCATCCTCAGCATCTCCCGTGTAGCTACCATTCAGTATGTGGCAGTCGGTGGGATCAGCAAATATTTATCTAGGATTGCTTATCTTTTGTTATCACAGACTGTATCCTTTGATTTGCGGTTAGGGCTAAAAATAGGCCACTGAGAGCTAAAAAAGTTGTTTTGGGATATGCCAATCCTGCCGTTCAAGTCCTCGATTAGCAGTAAATTTGTTGAGTCTAGCTCTTGTGAACTTTCGCAATTTATGGGTATGATTTGATGACATACCCTTTCTGCGCTGTGTGTGTATGGTATTTACCTCTTGTATGTCCATGCCATCATACCAAGCGAGAGAGGACGTACCGATGGATAGTGCATATAGGAAAAAATAACGCTACCATAATAGGAAAGATAACGTTCTATTACATGGTACATTATTGAATATTGAGAAACGCATACATTTTGCTACAGCAATTTATTTCACAGCTAATTTTATACACACATTGGAAGAAACTGTAGTGGCTCGTAGCATTGTGGGTCGAACCCAGTGAACTTGAACACCGACGTCTAATTTCGATCCCTGGTCTGTTCAACAAAAATAATTTTCACGGCCCACCTCTTTCGACTCACTGACAGTATTCAAAGAGAACTTCTATCTAGAAAGAGGTTCTCAACTTGGCCGTTCGGAGACGGCATAAGATTGCAGGTCCCTTTCAGTGTTTGCTGAAAAGCTAGGCCCTGGCCCTCTATGGGCAGTAGCGCCAGCCATATTATTATTATTATTAGAAGAAACTCTACTTAGTGCACCACCACACCACACCACACCACCACCACTGTAAAACATTAAACTTATCATAGAAAGTTGCATTTGCGAAATTATATGCAGATGGCTAAATGATGTGCCAGTTGAAGAGATTTGGGGGCTGAGGCCTAGATTTACTCCGAATAGCATTTTTGGTTCTACATGCTACTAAATGTTCAATTGGTGGTAGGTCATCTGCTAGGAAATCTTGTGACCATATTAAGGTCTGTCGCAAGGGTAATGACATGGAAACCGTTGTCTGTTGTCGTATCGTGAAGGCTGTGCTTTCAAATCTTCGCACGCCGCTAATTTTGAGTTAATTAGTGCTATTACAATCCTCGGATTGAATCTGATGACAGCACACATTTTGTCTCTCACTGCAACTGATGATAGTGAATTTCTCTTTTTAGATTCTCTCTCACACCGGCCTATGCCAAATGAGTAGCATTACAACAGCCTTGGCAGATAACTCGATCTTGTCTTCTTATCGATACTGTTAACTGCATAGCTACTAAAAGCTTCTTCTTTAGACTTTAAACAGATAGCATGCCCCTCTCTCTGTTTCTTTCCCCTACAGCGATTTGATTACAAATAATCTCATGCCAACCTCTGGTAGCTTTAACTTCCGTCAAACCGCTTTCGCAGCCGACTTAATGTCAACATTCATAATGAAACCGTCCCCTCGTCCTTTTGCTTTATCATTTCCGGGTCCTTACAAAAACCTTACGTTTTAAATACCTCAAAAATGTTGCCAAATACCCTCCATAGTATAATAAGCAACTAAGATTTCGAAACAAAAGAAAAAAAACTGTGGAAAGCTTACATCAGATGTCGATCTGGCCACGACTTCTCCACTCACCGACAATTTGCTGAGCTTGCTAAATCTCTCTATCTCCAATATATATATATATAATATAATAATCTCATAACCGATCCTAAGAACTTTTGCCGATTTATAAATTCCAAAAGAAAAAGTGATAGCTATCCAGATAACCTCAAATTTGGCAACATTTTGTCGTCTGATCCTCAAACCATCCCAAACATATTCGATGATTTTTTCAGTCAATCTTGCAATGATTTTCCACTGAGTTCCATCAAGATTATTTCTCATATATGAAAAATTGCGGTCAAATCTCATTAGCCTCTATTTACTTATCTGTGCGTCTTGCTGAAGAAGATTAATACACATAAAGAAGACAGCAACCCAGGGCCCGACGATTTGCCCTCAATTGTTTTTAAAAAAATGCATCAAGCACCTGGCTTAACCTTTCACAACTCTCTTCAATTTGTCCATCTCACAAGGATGTTTCCCGTAGCACTGGACGGATTCTTTTATCACTGGACGGATTCTTTACAAGAAAGATTCCGCCCACTCCGATGACATGAAAATCTGTTCGTTCATATCCTGTCTCCGACTCTCCACGATGAGATTTTCTGTTTGGTGCTAAAATTGATCTGAAACTTTACCTCAGTAAATGCAAATAAATCACATGCTCCCGCAATCGCAAACACATAGAAATTATTTTCTCTGCAGTGAACTAGTCCCGTAAGCCTCATCTTTACGCGACCTAGGCAAAATTTGTGATAGTGAGATCAACTTTTGGTCTCATATTGATAATATTGTAAGCAGAGCAGAGCCAAGCGCGGAAGGCTTTGTCAAACGCTGGTCGATAGAACTTTCGAATACCTATGCCACAAAAAGGGCAGGGTCTATACTTATCGCTCTCAAGTTGGCGGGATACCAGCAACGATCTCGTCGATGCATAGATCAAGTTGACATGTAGCCTAAAAGAAAGAGTGTGACTTATATTGCAGCTGTCACAAAAGGTTGCACATATTTTGGTGCGAATTCGTCGTGGAAAAACTGTACTACGATGTACTTCGTACTCGAAGACTTCAATGCTGAAATCGGTAAGGAAAACATCTTTAGTGGAGTGATCGGAAAGCACAGCTCCCACGACACGACGACAGATAACGGCTTCCGACTCACAGACTTTGCGACAGTACTTAATATGGTCATAAGTCACAAGGTTCCCTCGCAAAAAAAATTCACAAAGCAACCTGGCGATCCCCGGACTGTAGAACCGCCAATAAAATCGACCATGTCCTCATTGACGGAAGACATGCGTCAAATATCCTGGATGTGCGAACATTCAAAGGGGCAAACATCGACTCTGACCACTTTCTTGTTGCAGCAAGATTCAGAGCTCGACTGTCCAATGTCAGAAAGCTGCACCAGCCACGACAAAGAGAAGTTATGACATTGGACGCCTAAGCACACCGGACAATGCCAGTGCCTACGAAGAGCTATTAAGCGAGAGACTCTCCAGTATGCCTACGTCAATCACAAACGCCAACGAAATGCCTGAAGAAAAGTTCTCTCGCAACCTCCCAGCTCAAGGATATCGAAGAGTCTAGGGACAAAAACACAAAATACGGGCCTTCTACAAAAAAGCCAAAACCATGGCCACAGGCCTTAGGAAACGTACCCAGGCTCTTCGAAAATGCAAGGGTAATCTAGGACATATAAGGAATAGTTTATTTGTTTAAGCAGCACTTCCAACAGCAGCTTAACGGGCCCGACCAGGAGAGAGTGGTAGGGAACCAAGAAATCCCAACTCCTGTCTACGAAATAGTCCTCCCACCTAGCTTTGGAGAGGAAGGCTGCCATTAAAAGGCTGAAGAACAACAAAGCCACAGGCTCAGATGGCTTACCATCGGAACTTTTCAAAGCTGGGGGCAATGTAATGGTAGGGAGCATGCACCAAATCATTTGCCGAATTTGGGAAGATGAAAGCTTGCCCGACGACTGGAATATCAGCTCCATATGCCCCATCCACAAAAAAGGCGATCCTACCTCCTACAAGAACTACAGAGGTATATCCCTGCTCAATGTCGCCTACAAGATCCTATCCAGCGTACTGTGTGAACGTCTGAAGCCGTTTTGCACTGCACTAATCGGCACGTGCCAGTGCGGCTTCCGGCCCGGCAAATCGACTATAGACCAATCTTCACACTAAGGCAGATCCTGGAGAAGACCAGCGAGTTTCAAATCGATACTCACCATCTGTTCATCGATTTTAAAGCCGCATACGACATCTTCACTCACCACTTCAAAATCTTCTAGTCTTTGCACAGGATTCCAAACTGCGCCAATTGCTAGTTTGTATGGGGGCGATTATAATGCTTTTGGTCACCTACGAAAAAGTTACTTTGCGCGTTAATGTCCTTAGAAAAACCGCTGTTTTTGTTTTTCCGGATAAAGACGCATAAAGCTTTGATCCAAAGTATTTTTTTTTTAGATGTACGTATGACCAAATTTGCATGATTTCGGGCTCGTTTAATTGAAATTCGTTGATCTGACCTTCGATCTACTGTGCAGTTTGTTGCGATACTTGATTACGTTAATCACATCGGATGTAAACCACGGATAGTTTTGGCTTTGCACTTTCACTGTTTTTGTCGGTACATGTTGATTAAATAGTTGGGTTAATAACGATAACGATAAGGTATCAACTTTGTCATTGGGGTCAGCCTTCAGTCGGCACTGCATCCAAGGGGCGGATATGGTAAACAATTGAAGGGCCTTAATGTCGATAGAATTGAAGTGAGAGAAGAAGACTTAACTAGCACATTTAGATATATTAATTACTTACTTAATATATATATATATAAATAAACTGGAACAAAGCGCGTTGGGTAGGTGACTTAGACCAACACTGAAAGACATTGAATCTTTCAACTGAAATGCACGTGAGTCATTTCTCAACAAATCAGCATGGAATTCTCCACAAAAAAATAAACTGCACAACTTCTTTGACTCGAAAAAGGGGGGCCCGTGAAAATAATTTTTTTCGCACAGAGCAAGGACCGAACCTACGGGTACGGACCACCTATAAAATAAAGTATATTATATTATTATAATTGGAGGCCCCGCTCTCACAATTCTATCTTATTCTTTTCCTTAACTCTATATACGTATAAGTTAACGGCAGCAACTCAGCGTAACTACAACTTGAACTTCCGAAATGCACTTCCCCTGCACACTATGTTTAAAACTTACATTGTACTTCCGCCATTGTTTTTTATTAGATCTCAGCATTTTTCGAGTTTATCATGTTATAGACTATTTTGTGTGGGGCGGCATGGGTTTATGTACACAGGGCAAAGTTGCTGACTGGATGCCAGTGCGATCCCTGCTTGTGCATAAGTCAAGTTGACATACAGCCTCCTCGTGGCGCCCCTGGATAGCCATCAGAACAACCGTTGTGTGGTGAACTCATGTATGCAGCGACCTCCCTTGCCCGAGGGTCAAATAATGGGCCTGGCCTACCAGTTGTAGGATGTGGTTGAGGTTAACTCCCTCACCACATAAAAAAAAAACTACTGTTACGAACCGACAACAGGCCTCGGATATTGACGGATTCACAGTTGACGAACCCAGCAAACGATCGATGGACAATGACTTTCGGTTCTGCACGTGGAATGTGAGGTCCCTGAACAGACCTGATTTGCGCACACGCCCCGAAGGAGGAGACGATAGCAAGGATGACTTCTATGATCTCCTAGAAAGAACATATGATCGATCGATGCCCTTATGACACCAAGATCGATGCCCCTATGACACCAAGATCGTTCTAGGAGATTTTAACGCACAGCTGGGCGAGGAAGAAATCTTTGCTAGAGCCACCGGAAAACACAGCCTGCACAACAACACATCCGGAAACGGACTCAGGCTGGTATATTTCGCCTCGGGGCGTAACCTTCCTGTGATGAGCACTCGGTTCCCACACCTCAACATCCATAAGGGGACCTGGCGGTCTCCTGATCAATCAACCGTCAACCAGATTGATCATATTGCGATCGACGTCAGACACTCCTCCAATATTCTCGATGTCCGAAAGTTCCGAGAAGCCAACATCGACTCGGACCATTTCCTTGTTGTAGCCAAGGTAAGGATGAGGATATCGAGAGAAGTACGGAGTCGAGAATGAACACTACGGTTTGGCGTCGGAAAGCTACAATCGCAATCGACCGCTAGGAACTTTTCCGACCGAGTCTTCCTGAAACTCTCTGAAAGTTCGACGCTGCCTGCACATTCAATAGAAGAAGAATGGAAACGTTGTCAAAAAGCCATCAAAGAAGCTGCCACTGATGTGCTGGGTTTCACGACACCACCCAGAAGGAACGCATGGTTTGACGACGAATGCAGGCAGGTACATGCAGCCAAGCAGGAGGCCTACAAGGCAACGCTTCATCGAACAACGAGAGCTGTTCGTGAGCTCTACGAACAGAAAAGAAGGGAAGAGCACCGGCTTCTCAGAAATAAAAAGAAAGAGCATGAGAAGCGCGCGGTCGTGGAGATGGAGAAGTGTTACGACAGGAAGGAGGTCCAAAAGTTTAACCAAAAGGTAAAACAAGTATACGGGAGATATAGACCTCGGACCGAAGCCTGCAGGGACGAAAATGGACAACTAGTAGTAGAATCGCAGTCGATGCTGAGAATTTGGATTTCTGTAGACTGTTAAACGGCGATGACGACACAATACCGCTGTCAGGCAGAATGTTTCACTCAATTTGGACGATGATGAACACGAATTCCGTCCCCCCGACTTAAACGAAGTCAAGATAGCGATATCTAGACTGAAGTCGAACAAAGCTGCTGGACCGGACGGACTGTCCGCGAAACTGTTTTAGGCAGCTGGAGATGACCTGGTTGGGCACATGCACCAGGTTATCGGTAAGATATGGTCGGAAGAAAGCATGCCCGATGTGTGGAATCTCATCGTCGTTTGTCCGGTCCACAAGAAAGGAGACCTCTTTGACTGCGCCAACTATCGAGGGATCAGCCTCCTTAACATCGCGTACAAGATACTCTCTGCCGTTTTGTGTGAACGCCTGAAACCCTTTGTCAACAACCTGATAGGTCCTTATCAGTGCGGCTTCAGGCCAGGAAAGTCCACAATAGACCAAATATTTACACTCCGGCAGATCCTGGAAAAGACTCGAGAGATGCAGATCGACACCCACCACCCATTTGTCGATTTCAAGGCCGCATATGACAGCGTGCATAGAGACGAGTTATACAGCGCCATGTCTAGTTTTGACATTCCTGCCAAACTCATCAGGTTGTGCAGGATGACGATGAATAACTCTCGCTGTTCCATCAAGGTCGGTAACGAACTCACCGAGACCTTCAATGTCAAAAATGGTTTTGACAAGGCGACACGCTGTCGTGTGACTTCTTTAACATCATACTTGAGAAGATCGTGCGAAACTCAAACGTAAACACCCGAGGCACGATCTTCCAAAAGTCGTTTCAACTGCTTGCTTACGCGGACGACATTGACGTAATTGGACGAACACAGCGAGCCGTCAATGAGGCGTTTGCTGGCATTGAAGCGGAAGCGGCTAAAATGGGTCTAGCGATAAACCAGGGCAAAACAAAATATATGCTGTCATCACGAAAGGACGGACAACATCGACGTCTCGGACAGAGCGTCATATTGGGCAGCAGAAACTTTGAGGTAGTCAAGGACTTCGTCTACCTAGGCTCCGGAGTAAATAGGGACAACAACACCAGTACCGAGATCAAGCGCAGAATTACTCTTGCCAATCGCTGTTTCTTTGGGCTCAAGAGGCAAATGAGTAACAGAGCCATCTCTCGAAACACCAAGTTGGATTTATATAAAACTCGGATCATGCCTGTCCTGCTCTATGGCGCAGAGACATGGAATCTATTGAAAGCGGATGAAGAAGCTCTTGGTTGTTTTGAGAGAAAAGTTCTGCGTACGAGCTTTGGTCTTGTTTGCGTTGATGGCGTTTGGAGGAGAAAGTTCAACCACGAACTGTACGGGCTGTACAGCCGCATGCACCTAGTTAGGTTGTAGTGGCTGACTGCTGCAGAGCAGTCACACTTAGGCCAGAGTAGCCCCATTGTTATAATACACCTAGTCAAGCGTCTTCGGATCCAACGCTTAAGATGGCTAGGTCATGTAGAGGGGATGGACACCACAGTTCCGGCCCGAAGAGTCTTCGACATTGAGCCATTGGAACAGCGCAACAGAGGACGTCCTCGCACTAGATGGCGCACACAAGTGGAATAGGACCTCAACAAAATTGGTGTGCGCAGCTGGAGGCAGCTGGAGAAAGATCGTGCTGGCTGGAGAGGCATGTTGGTGGAGGCCCAGGCCCACCCCGGACTGCAGCGCCAAACAAAGATGAAGAAGAAGATTATTTTGTGTATGTGCTTTGGCTAATAAAACTGAGATTTTAAGTGCTCTTTTGCACTTGATATTGTAGATTTATACTTACATATATGGTAGATTAACTCATACCCTTAAAGATTTATCTCGCCTACCTATTGGACTAATGGATTTACGTTTTTTTTTTTTCAGGCAAGACCTACGGATTACTCAAATTTACTTCTCACCATTCAAAGGCCGATTTCTTTTCATAAATTTTGGCAAATGGATCCCATTTCTGTGTACGATAAATGGTTTGCAGCAGATGATGCTAAATTAGTATCGAGAGAAAATTATTTGGAACACACCAATTTTAAATATAATCAGCAAATTGAAAATACAACAGAGTCCGAAAGCATTGATGTCAAAGTAGAGATTAGTCACATAGAGCTTTAGCTATTCTTAATGTGTATACATGTGTATATTTATATACGAGCATTAAATAATGTATAACATAATAAATATAAATCTACGTTTACCAAAATTTTGGAAAAAAAAATATGTTTTCTTTTGAAATGTTTATCTACCACGTTAATGTTTTATTTTCACCACCTTTCTTATAGGCTGCAGGGATTTCATTGAACGGGATCGCTCTTCATCCACTTGCCTTTGTAGTTGTTCTTGTAATAACATAAGCTCTTTTGTTCTTTGGTATATGGTCACTTGCGGTTGCATTTTATTATTCCACCGACAATGTAATCCTTTCCACAGTTTAACACAGCGTATGCTAGCAATTGGTTTAAGAACTGTATGTACGTTATTGCTATTATAAAACGGATTCCGGTATTGTTCTTTGGATGAATTTATATACGACCACAAAGAACATGTTCTATTTTTCAGATCTATAAGAAAATTCAATTTACAGATGTGACATAATAATAATCAAACAGAATGACATACCTTCTCTTATTCTCTCCGATTCGGTGTTATATAGAAATGTTCCAAAACGACATGAAAATAGGTGGTCAAGTATTGTCAAAAGAAAATGTTCATTAAATTCCATTGCATTGGGAAATTGCTGCGTCACTTGCCAAACGCAATCGATGAATTGAAGAAAAACTGGTGATCTTTCAGGATCACTGTGTTTACTATCACCATGTCCAATCCTTTGTTGAAATTTGTGACCAAAGCTTAACCATTCCTTTTCAATTAGAACTTCAAATCCCTCTATTGTACGATAATAAGGGTCCATAAGAAGCATAGCTAGTGCGGATAGCTGCGACGTCCGATCCCATCCATCTGAACAATGAATTAATACTGACGTATTTAGCGCACAAACCTTCTCAACTATTCTTACTGCACCAGCTATAATATATTTCAAATGTTTAAGCCAAAGAGTATTGTCAACAGAGGAAAGCCATTTTTGTTCGTCAATTAAAGGATAACAAACGTCTTTAAGCTTTTTAAGACTTTCACGCATTACGTGTATATTGTGTATGTCGAGAAAATTGAATTCCACTTTTCGGTAAATTTCATCTGATTCGTAACCGCCACCTTTGGCTTTGTTGGCAATTGCATTAGCACTCGGTCGAGCATCCATTATAACTAACTTATCCGAGTTTGAGTTTAATTCAATGATGTAATTTAAATATGCTTCGTCCTCTGGACATCGTTTACCGCCCACTCCTACTAATGGTTGGGAGCAGCGAGTAATTGTTGCTCGTGTCTTAGGATGAATCCATGAAAGAATAGGGATTCTTCCTTTAGATCGGAATACTGCTACCTAAGAAGTCAATAGATAAAAATTAATAAAATCAATTTCCTCAACTAAACGGTATTGGATATACAAAAACAGTAGTCATGAACTTCACCCAGAAGTTGTAAACTACTGATTGCTGTATTAATAATTTATCTTCGAATGGAATATTTATTTGTATTTAGCAATTAATGTCAGCCTTCTCTTTACTGTCAACAACTACTATCGCCTTTATATTGCAATAATAGATTCTGTTATATTTTTATTGGGATATGCACATGTTTTTAGCCTCAAATGAGTGACATACGAAAATTGCTGTTGCGAAGGGGGACCGAGAACTTTTGCTGGCGTGATAGTCATTTAAATATTTATATCCAAACACAAATTAAAATAAATTGAGTGATATTTTGATAATGAGATAAGTACTAACCTTTTTCAAAAACTCATCTGATGAAAGTGATGGAACGGCCCAAATCGCTGGGTAACTGTCGCTTACACTATAGTTTGAATTCACATTTGATAGTCTCCATAGCTCATTAGGTAATTTCATACGCCCATATTCAGCAATTGGATCATAAACATTCCACCCATCATTAGCAAACTTTTCGCCGTAACTAAATGCAAAAAGTCGCCCACTGTGTGAAATAGGAAATGAATATTCAAGGATTTTCCAAAAAACCATTCTGCGTGAATGGTTCTGTTGCTTATGTGCGAAGCGTACAGTTCGAGCATCTTTACAGCAAACTTCAATTCCATATGCATTTTCGCGTCGCGATGTAGATCCTCCAATCTTTTCAACTTTAGAAATCGTCCCTAATGGAACATCAACAATTAAAGGCAACTCCCCTTCCATCTGTGGCAGTGATCGGAAATGAAGTCTGTAATTTGTTATCACAAGTACCCCAAACAATGGCCCATTGTATGGGCACATATAAGTAACATCACTCCTTTGATCTAAAGTCTGCTCTCCAATTAGATAAGGGAAAAGTGTATCCTTTTTCAAGTTCTAGAAGTTCATATTTAGAATAAAAGGAATATAAACGAATTTCTCACAATTGTATGCTAACCAAGGATTCATGTCCTTCGCCGGAATTATCAACGGAATCTAATGAATCTGAACTTCCATTTTTGGCTGCTATTTTATCTGCATCGTTTTGACTTTCCATTTCACTTTGTGCTCTATATTCACCACTTAAACTTTGTAAATGATTTTTTTAAACAGAAAATTATCAATAACTATTTAGATTAGAAATCACATACACCTTCTACTTTATTTCTGGAAACAACACTGCAATAAAATCCGACACTTGTCTGACAGCTGTGCTGAAAGGTGCTCCCAAACTGGATTTCTTTCTGACATTTAATATGCATATTTTCTGACATTTTGTATGCCTAGGCAGAAATAAAGTACTAGACTGTCAGCTGTTCGAAGAGCTCACACGTATTCTCGTCCCCCGTGTAGGCGAAAACCTGGTAAAAATGTTATAAAAAACGCTGGCAAAACAATTTTAGGGGAAAGAGAGGTCTTCTTTCAGGTCTAGGGTTTAGAAAAGTAAAGACATTTGCCTTTTCCCTCCCAAATGCCCTTCATGAACAATACAAGTGCACAGGAAATGTTTATATAATATACTATATGTATGAATATAATATAGTAAGTCTGTTCCAGTACATACTGCACCAAATTGTGAAAACCGTCATGTTTTAAGAATTGGGGATAAAAACCTCTCAGAGAGAAGCAAAATATAAAGAAAGTGCGGGAACACAATAGCATATGTAGAATTAGTAGAAGTTTTTATTGAGATATGTCTTTCCCTTAAGTACCAAAATGTTTTGTTTTACATGTAGATACATAGCTTATTTGATAGTTTTTTTTTTTTCTGCCGACTTAGAAGTGGTCTGGCTACTCAACTTTTTTGAGTTTTTGGATCAATTTGTGTGCGAAAATCGTGTGAAGTTGGCCACTACCATGTTCTATTGTTCGAAGGGTGTTCAGTTGGTTCATGTTTTTTATGGTAGGATTGTATGAATAAATATGTAATGCCATGTAAATCATATACAGGAAATGTTGCATGAATTCAATCTATTAATGTTATATATAGCCTATTTCTATGTCATACTTGAGAAATTAAGTTACTTTTATAGCATTCATTCTAGAGTTGTGCTTAGTAGTTCCAACGGTGAAACGAACATGGAAATGAGTCTATTAAGATCTTACGAGAATACGAGGAACTCGGACATATAACATTATATAACCTGTACATCACTAAACTAACCGTTGTTTTCTATGTTCTTCTCAAATATCACCGAATGGAATCCTTTAACAGTGGATTTCGTAAAGATGTCGGCTGTTTATACATCCATCACAGCGCCGGTTTCAATATATTCTCTGGAGAGAAAACGACACAATAACCCCTACCGTAGAAAACATCGTATCCGGGATTTGTTTCACTCACTCGATTCACGTTTGAACCACCCAAAGACATAAGTGAAATAAGAAAAATGAGATAGTATAGGTTTATAGTTGAATGCTTTTGATAATGAGGACGAATTAGCTTCTAACAAAAATTGGCGAACTACAAGATTTAATGATGTTTTTTTAAACTCAAAATGTGCTCCATTTGTGTTATTTAATTCGTGTGGATGTCTTCTTTTACTCTCTTCTTCACAACAAACACCCAGATACGCAATGAATTTGATGCGTTTGAGAAATATCAAAGTTTGTTTGGGGTGATTAATTTTGAACGTTTTCTTCAAATATTTGGAACGTATTTAACGATCCAAAGTGAATCTTAGTGAAACGTTCCCTCCGGAGTTTTTTCACGATAGGGGTTAATACCAGTTGAAACATATTAACTAAATACGGTGACATGCGGTACGTCAGATGCAACATTTTGACCTACTCGTTGTCTCCTACTAACCTAAGGGTTATTTCAATGCCAATTGAAACATACCCACTAAATACGATGACATGCGGTATGTCAGCTGCACCATTTTGAGCCACTCGTTGTCTTCGGTTCTTGGCGGATCAATTTGCAAATACGTTTGATACTAGTTCTAAGGTTATTGGTTCTGACCTCTACGTCGATAATATGCCTACAAGATCTGCTGACTACGTATCACTTCTTAAGATGCAAACTGGAGTCTGTATTATCTTTGACTCTGTCCGTCTTGTATTGTCAAAATGAAGCAGTAATCATAATTCATTCAATAAACCTTCACATAAACCTTAAATAAGGTGATGAAAGTAGAAGGGACAGATTTTACTAGCAATCACGTGGAATTGACAATTTTAAATTCTAATAACGTCCAATTTGAGCTTTTTCAAAATATAGTAGGCAATTGATTTATCTTTGCTGCGAAGCTAGACCCTGGTCCTCTACAGGTTGTAACGCCACCCATATATTATATAATGTATTAATATATAATAAAATAATAATAATAATTTTGAAGAAGTTGTGGATGGCAAAATGGTGTTGGGACGAATCCATTCCACGGAACTTGGATACGGAGTGGAGGCAGTTTCTCAATGATTTACATTCACTTTAAAAACTTTCAAATCCAAGATATTTTTTTCTGAGAACAAAAACCAATTTATATATATTAGTTATTAGTCGCGAGGCCTAGACACCATACATCGTGACATGACACCATACAAGAAACACATCGCAGTCTTTATACGTTTTTATCTAAAGCGTTTCACCTAGAGGCCGTATCAGATCTCTCAGCTAATACATTCATAGCTGCTTTAAAAATATTAATCGGTTGACGGGGGCTTCCATCACATAAATTCAGATAACGCTACATTGTTGGTGCTCTTTAATCGCTATGGCTTCTGCCTAAAAAACGCTACAATGATCAGGGGGTTTCACGGATATAGAAATGTTGAGATCTTGAGAATGGACACCAGCACCCACCTCTTTGTTTGTCTTCCAGGGTTAGCCTGGGGTAATAGGCGGTCAGTGTCGCTAGGAAGGAAATTGAATTCCTTGAGAATTCCTGATTGAGTGGCAAGTGTTGAGTTCAGACCATTCGGAGTGTTTTGAGTCTCAAGATGGAGTACTTCTCAGTGCCCCGCTGATGCACAGGCAAACCAGTCTTTGTACTCGGTTGACTTTATTTAGTGCTGTCCACCGAACTGAGACTTCATACAGAAGTGTCGGCTTTTTTCTCATTTAACATTAATTTTCATTAACATTAAGACTTAAGACTATTAAGACTACCTTAACAATTTCCGTAACAGTAAGAACGCGTGTACTTACTTACTTACTTATCAGGCAGACGAACCATGAAGGGTCTGAGCCTGAGCAATTGCTGCCTTCCATCGGTGACGGTCCTGGGCACGCTGCTTCCAGTCATCAAGGCCAAGTTGTCTTGCATCCGCGATGACTTGGTCTTTGTACCGGAAGTTCGGTCTTCCTCTCCTTCTCGAACCAGGAGGCTCGGATTCGAAGACCCTTTGCTGGAGCGTTGTTGCCCATTCGCTCGATGTGGCCGAGCCAGTGTAGTCGACGGATTTTTGCCTTCCGGACTACATCCACATCCTTGTACAGATCGTAGAGTTCGCGGTTGTGTCTTCTCCTCCATTCGCCTTCCTCGCAGACGGGACCATATATCCGACGGAGAACTTTTCTTTCGAAGGCACCAAGAATCAGCTCTGCAGCCTTACTTAATGTCCAGCTTTCGGCTCCATAAAGTAGGACTGGCAGGATAAGGGTTTTGTAGAGCATGACTTTGGTCCTTCGAGTCAGGAGTTTCGAGCCCAGTTCTTTTGACAGACCGAAGTAGCTTCGGTTGCCAAGGGCGATTCTACGTCGGATCTCCACTACGATGTCATTCGTGGAGTTTACATTTGCCCCGAGGTAGACAAACTCCTTTACTACCTCGAAATTGTAGCTGTCGATTGTAACGTTTTGGCCTAGGTGGTGCGCGGCGGATCGTTGTTTGCTCGACAGCATATATTTTGTTTTGTCCTCGTTGACCTTAAGACCAGCTCGTTTCGCCTGTTCCTCAATTGCCGTGAAAGCTTCCACGATGGCACGTTGGGACCGCGCGACAAGTCGATGTCATCCGCGTATCCCAACAGCTGGACTGACTTGTAGAAGATAGTGCCTTCCGTGTTGACTTTTGCCCGCCGCACTATCTTCTCCAGTACCAGATTGAAGAAATCACACGACAGCGCATCTCCTTGCCGAAATCCGGTGCAGGTTTCGAACGGTTCAGAGGTTTTTAAACCGAACTGCACGGTGCATCGCGTATGTGTTAGCGTGGTGCGACACAACCGGATCAGTTTTCCCGGGATCCCGAATTCGGCCATCGCTTCGAATAGCTCCTTGCGATGAATGCTGTCGTATGCGGCTTTAAAATCGATGACAAGGTGGTGAGTATCGATTTGAAACTCGCTGGTCTTCTCCAGGATCTGCCTTAGTGTGAGGATTTGGTCTGTAGTCGATTTGCCGGGCCGGAAGCCGCACTGGTACGTGCCGATTAGTGCAGTGCAAAACGGCTTTAGACGTTCACACAGTACGCTGGATAGGATCTTGTAGGCGACATTGAGCAGGGATATACCTCTGTAGTTCTTGTAGGAGGTAGGATCGCCTTTTTTGTGGATGGGGCATATGGAGCTGATATTCCAGTCGTCGGGCATGCTTTCATCTTCCCAAATTCGGCAAATGATTTGGTGCATGCTCCCTACCATTACATTGCCCCTAGCTTTGAAAAGCTCCGATGGTAAGCCATCTGAGCCTGCGGCTTTGTTGTTCTTCAGCCTTTTAATGGCTGTACCGACTTCTTCAAAGCTAGGTGGGAGGACTTCTTCGTCGACTGGAGTTGGGATTTCCTGGTTCCCTATCACTCTCTCCTGGTCAGGCCCGCTAAGCAGCTGTTGGAAGTGCTGCTTAAACACATCCACTATTCCCTGGGGGTTCGTAACTAGGTTACCCTCGCAATTTCGAAGAGCCTGGGTGCCTTTCCTAAAGCCTGTGGTCAGGCTTTTGGCTTTTTTGTAAAAGGCCCGTATTTTGTGCTTGTCCCTAGACTCTTCGATATCCTTCAGCTGGCAGGTTGCGAGAGACCTTTTCTTCAGGCGTAGAAGCTTTTTCTCCTCCCGTCTTCTAGCCTGGTACTCCTCTTGTGCTACTCTTGTTTTCCGTTGCAGCTTTTTGGTATGCCTCGTCGGTTGCACGTTTTTTCTGGTCACAATCGCCGTCATACCACAGGTTTCTTGTCGGGGGTGGTAGGTAGCCTAAGGTAGTTTCCGCTACATCTTTGATGGCCGAGCGGCAATGCAACCACATCTCGTTGACACTTGACGTAGGCATACCGGAGAGTCTCTCACTTAATTGCTCTTCATAGGCTCTGGCAATCTCCGGTGTGCTTAGGCGTCCAATGTCATAACTTCTCTTTGTCGTGGCTGGTGCAGCTTTCAGACATTGGACAGTCGAGCTCTTAATCTTGCTGCAAGAAGAAAGTGGTCAGAGTCGACGTTTGCCCCCCTGAATGTTCGCACATCCAGGATGTTTGACGCGTGTCTTCCGTCAATAAGCACATGGTCGATTTGGTTGGCGGTTCGACCATCCGGGGATCGCCAGGTTGCTGTGTGGATTTTTTTGCGAGGGAACCTTGTGCTACTTATGACCATATGACGTGCTGTCGCAAAGTCTGTGAGTCGGAAGCCGTTGTCTGTTGTCGTGTCGTGGACGCTGTGCTTTCCGATCACTCCGCCAAAGATGTTTTCCTTACCGATTTTAGCATTGAAGTCTCCGAGTACGATTTTGACATCGTACTCCGGACAGGCTCCGTAGGCACCGTCCAAGAGGTCGTAAAAATCCTCTTTGACAGAGTCTTCAGCTTCGTCGGTAGGGCGTGTGCACATATGAGGCTGATGTTATAGAATCTGCCTTGGATGCGGAACACAAGCAGGCGATCGCTTATCGGTTTGAAGTCGATGACCTTCGACCTTAGCCGCTTTCCCACGACGAATCCGCATCCAAATATGTGCAACCTTTTATGACAGCTGTAATATATGTCCCACTCTTTCTTTTTCATAATCCAGTGTCCTATCCAGCGTATTTCCTGGAGCGCAGTAATATCCGCTTTATACTGCGTGAGGATATTTTCTAGTTTTTGTGCGGCCCCCGGAGTGTAG
This sequence comes from Eristalis arbustorum, assembly GCA_916610145.1. Lineage (NCBI taxonomy): Eukaryota > Metazoa > Arthropoda > Insecta > Diptera > Syrphidae > Eristalis > Eristalis arbustorum. Next base: position 49,051,235 of record OU744319.1, on the reverse strand, counting down.
AGTGTTCTTACATTCCAGGAGCACACTCGCAAGTTGAGAGCGATCAACAACTTTGCCCTGTGAGCATAGACCCTGCCACCCGAGAACGCGTGTACCAAGGCGTATATGCTATGTATATGCCTAACATGTATAATTTATACGCCGAGGTGCACCTTTGTTTTTCTTTTTCTTACGATGTAACCTTAAATCTATCTATGTAACCTACCTTAAATCTATTTCAGTTGGCCGCCATGGACAACTATCGAGTCATTTAGAAAAGCCAGTGGCGGCGAGGACTGGTTTTGGTGTAACCACCAGTAAAATTGCCGTTCTTTGGCAGACTCTCTCCTGTCTCGAGCAGAGATCCCTCTGCTGAACCGGAGGAGATCCTCGGGACTGCGAGCGACATCCCGTTCGTATTGAAGTCGCCTGTGAACTGTTCGGCGTACGACATGGAAGATTACAGGATATCCGTGTGGATCCTGTATTAGGTCAATTGTGCAGAGATGTAGGAACGCCTCGTTAGGAATAAAACCGGTAAGACGCACTCTCTCATGGTACATAACGTTGGGGTAGTAAGACGAAAAGACTAGACTGTTGGGCGAAGTCATAGCTCGTGCAATATGCCTTCTGGTCAGCTTAATAATAAAATTATCTATCCTGTTTAGGTTTACCTCGTTGTACAAGACCTCATTGAGATAGTTCTTCTTGCACTCAGATTCGGAAGTACGATACAAACGGAGTCCGAAGTCTGAAGACATTGTCTCTGAAACAACCTCATCTTTTCCATCTAGGAAAGACTCACGTTGAACAATAATGGACAACCGTATAGTATAACTGGCCGAATGAGGGCCATGTAGCAGATAACTTTCAAGTTGACTGCTGTAAAACAACCTCCTTGCCACAGCAAAGGTCTTTTTAGCTTTGCCCAGAGCAATATCTATATGTTTGTCAAAATACAGATATTCGTCCAACCAAATGTGAAGATACCTAACTACACTTTTCACATCTAAAATGCGTCCCTGTGGATCAACAATCCCGAACTTACACCAGTTTGTGCGCCTATCCCATGATACCATGTACGTATAGTATAGATTCACACTTCCGAAAGCTGATCATCAACCTCCAGTCGTCCCAAAATCGCTGAATTTGTTCAAAGTCTCCTAGCAACAAGATATTTATTTCTTCCACCTTCAGACCTGATCTGTACGCCACTAAGTCGTCGGCGTACGCAATTAAGTGCGGCATTGAACTTATCAGATCTGCAGTGAATATTGAAAACAGGATTGGCGAACCAACCGCTCCCTGTTGCAGACCGTTTTTGATGTCAAAGACCGTGGGAGAAGTTACTACGGCACTTTTCAAGACGAACTTTCTACCTGTTATCATGTCATAGATCATGTATAGCAATGGTTTACCTATGCCGAGCCTGACCAGCTTGAGGAAGAGGCCCTCTAACCAAACGGTGTCGAATGCTTTCTCTAAGTCAATCAGACAAGCACCCGTGCATTGTTTTTTTGTCTTTATTCCATTGAATGTCGGACACCAGTTTGGACGCGGCATGTATGGCTTCATGCCACGACCTGAATCCGAACTGGTTTTCCGGTATGATATTATTTTCCTCAACCCATTGTTTCAGAACTCGAATAACTATCTTTTCAAAACCTTGCTTATGCAAAGAAGAAGACTGATCGACCGAAGATTTGTCGGGATAGATCTATCTTTATCCCGTTTAGGGATTGGTTGCACTACAGCTGTTTTCCAGTGTTTTGGGTAATATGCATTACTCAGTGCATTGTTAAACAGTGCTGTGTAAATTTGCACTGCTTCGGGGGAAGATGACGAAGCACGGTATACCATCGAATCCCACTGACTTTTCTTCTTCAGCGAGTAAAAGATACCTTGGAGATCTTGAGAAATCAAGATGTGATTTCCATCATTGGCGACGGCACTATTTGCCATGCAATCGTCATTGAACCTGGTGAAACCTGGGTTCTCAGATCGCCATTGACTTATCTCGTTACGAAGATTACTGCTGTTCAGCAGGGCTTCGTTCTCCAGTTCGTGATTCGGCCTACGAACCTCGTTGACTGGGTATACACTTGCTGGAATACAGCACCAATTGCTTTCACCTTCTTCTGGTCATCTTCAACCACGAAGAAGCCATTGTCTAACACTGCCCCATCTGGATCGATGCCAATTGCTGTGAATAGATGTTCTTTCTCTGTCGTCCTTGGAAGTCTAACACTCTGAATGGCGTTTTGATCTTTTCTCCGAAATATTTTATTTACTTGCAGGAACATACCCGGGTTGTTAGAACGTACAGATTGGATCTTATTGCTCCAGTGCAAGCTTATAGCTATGCTATAATTGATACGGATTAATTGTTGGAAATTCTTGATCTCCGACTTCAATGCTCTGACTTCGCGTTTTGTGGATCTGTAAACCGTCTGTACAAGAGTTTGAGCCTTGACTTTTGTGCAGGTGTAGTGTGCAGCAATCCGATGAACATCGCTGTCATCGGTTTCTACTATCTTCGGTATAGTTTTGTCCATTGTTCGTTTAATTACGTTAGTTGTCAATTTGTCAGAGGTACCTATCAACCCCCTTGTTTGTTATAAGGAAGACTCGGGACATATTCCCCTAGTGTCGGTCTCACGATAGAGGTGTAAATCGATGTTAGATCCATTTTCATCCAATGGCTTTTTTGCAGCTAAAAAGGGCTGAAGAGGATTTTTCACCCTTTCCTGGATATTGAGCTTCCAATTTAGCTTGCTATCAAGCGTGAGACCCAGATATTTCGCACTGGTAGCCACACAGCAGTGGAGAATCAAACTGGGCCTGCATGTTTGTGTCCGTGCTTTTAGATTCTCGAAGGCATTCTGCATTATGTCTCTTATTTGCCGGATTGCCGCTATGGCAATAACATTGCACCCTACCTCTTCCAGTATTAATAGCAGTTCATTTACTGCTACGTTCCAAAAAAGGGAGAGAGAACACCTCCTTATGGGGTGCCCCTATTAACTCCTCAATGGATCTTAGCGTCTTCCATCTGAGAGTGTATTACCCTGCTGGTGATTAGATGATGAATGAAAGACACTAGGGGGTTTCCGATCCCGATGCTGTTAAGCGCAAGTGAAATTGCTTTCGTTTTGATATTGTCATGAAATGTCACAAGTGTATATTCTTTAAACCCGAGAGATTTCTGGATGGTGCCTATCAGAGTGTGGAGAGCTGTCTCCACAGATTTGCTCTTGTTGTAGGCATTTTGTGCAGATAAGAGTCCTTATGCTGGAAAAGATTACCTGATATATTGGACTATTATTCTCTCCAATGTTTTCAGGAGAAATGAGGATCACAATCAACTGCGGACCTTGTTTCTCCATTCAGTTCATCTAGCTTTACAACCTTCCAATTGCGGGTAGGAAGGTTTGGGTTGCAAGTTGGACGAACTTGAGAATTGTAGCAGGATCTGAGGGGCTTCGCGGAAGGTTAGTGCGGGTTCTTGGTCTACTGGGGATCTGATCCATCGTTACAAACTCGCGCCGCGCCCCTTTCCACACATTTCCCAGCCTGCTAATTGGCCCGTGGCGTTGTGGGTATGTGCGTCGACCCCAATCTCGACGTCCTAGGTTCGATTCCAGCTCTGAGCGACGAACAAAAATTTTCACTGCCCCACCTCTTTCGAGTCACTGACAATGCTCACAGAGTATTTCCTGTCTAGAAAAAGCTTCTCAAACTTGGCCGTTCGGAGTCGGCATAAAACTGTAGGTCCCTTCCACTCCTGAAAGAACAATAGCATGCACAACATTAGTGGTTGCTGAGAAGCTAGGCCCTGGCCCGCTACGGGCTGTAGCGCCACCCATATTATAATATATTATTATTAGTCGATCTCTGACACGTGAAAGTTACTAGCTTTATATGACCCTGGTGCCATCCTCCGTCACGCCCTACAGGTGCAAGGCCTCCGTTTTCCAGCACCAGGCTCAGATAGATTTCGTTAATCGATAGCGCAGTCAGCGTCTCCTCTATCTAATACGGCGTAAGTTGCCTTTCAGCACTTCACTATACGGCCTGTTGAGTCTGCTGGCAATATTGGGTATTTCATCACTCGGTTTAAGCCGTTAAGTCTCCGAGGGTGACGCCTTCAGTGACCTGTCGCGTTTGAACGTGTCCGCCTGTGATTGGCTTTTCACTACTTTAGTCGCCCAAGCTAACGATCGCTTGCTGCTTTCGTTAAGCTTCTCCAGGATAATGCCTTTAAGACGCTCGTAAATCCGGGCAGTAGAGCGCCACTCCTTATACCTTTTATAGGAAGGTCCTGGGATCTTCAAGGAAGAGACAGCTCCGCGGGCAGAGGTTGCGTGTTCCGTGCAGGAACTCTAGCTGGGAGTTACCGTGCAGGTTTTTGGTTTATAAGGTTTCGGGCGGCCTTTGACAGTCTTAAGACGGTTTGAGCCGCCTTATCCATCAGCTCTTCAGGAGCCGATGTTAATCTGGAAGAAGTTCCAGCCGGTGAGGAAGCACCGGTCTCTTTTTTGTTTTTCTTTGTTGAATTGTTAGTGTTCATTCTTGGTCCCACGAGTAGCGGAAAAAGGGAAGGTCAGGCTGTGCAGAGTTCCGGATTGCACAGCTAAGGCAGGATTAATCTGAGGGTGTGCCAGGTCTCCCAGGTACTCTTCGCGACTGAGCTATTTTTTCAGGTGGGCCCCCAGCCAGGCTGTGCCTAGGCACGGGTGGTATGACTCCTTGATCCAGCCCACCGGAGACGAAAGGGAGAGATAGGATGTAGTGGGAGGGCGATAACGGATGGTTACATCTTAGCTTCCGGTCTCGTCATAGAGAATAAATTCCCTTCTTTTTAATAATATTACCAAACTGTATTTATAATTCATATAAATTTGAAAAAAAAACTATTTTTTGAAAATCAAAATTTGTCGCTTTTATACGAAAACGCTCGCATAAACACATACCTTCAAAGCTCTCTTCTTTTTATTTTATTTTCAATTCATTTACTTACATGCTAGACAAAACTGGTTAAAACTAGCTTACAACTTAACAAATGTTCGTACGCCTAACCTAGTGATCCTATATGGGTACTCTAAGCCAGAGATAATGGAATGAAAGAGATGTTCATCTTTCCATTGGAAAACCCCTAGTCCACCACAAATCCACCTCAGATTTTAAGCGTTTCCGCTCTCAAGTCACTAATACACCTCGGATTCTAAGCGTTTCCGCTCTCAAGTCACTAATACTACTCTATATACAGAGCACCGCCATCTTGCTTTTATTATCTGCCCTCAATAGTGTCAAAAATTTGCGAGATTGCCCATGATAATGTCAGAAATGGCCCCGATTGGAAAGTATTCCAGGGCACTGTTCGCTAAGCTCATACTTTTTAAAAGGAATTATTGTAGCTGTTTATTAATTATTCATTAGAAAAAGTCGTCAATAAATGCCAATCATTCTAACAAACTAATTGTTATAAATATATTGAAGAACATTACGGTCAGGAAAAATGTGAAAACATTTACAAAAATACTACAATTTATTTTCATATAGTAGTAGTACGTATTATGGATTAAGGTAAGACTAAAAGTTATGTATGTACGAAATTTGAATAATTTATATTAAAAGAGCGCTACAGTCGAACCTGCTTAATTGAAACTCGTTTAATTGAAAAAACCCGCCTATATGAAACAACTATTCTATCACCGTGAACATTTTAGCCCGTGAACATTTTAGCAGATTTCATACAAACAGGTCCGTTTTATTGAAACCCGCCTAAATGAAAAACTCGGATATTTGAAAAAGAAAATCTGTAAAATATATTACTTTTCACAGTAAAGACACCGCTTAAATGAAAATGTTTCGCAAGAAAAATCAGATGCACAAGCTTTCAATGCATCTATTGAACTTGTAATTTTTCTAAAGTTCTGCATTAAAGTTCACCTCTTAAAGTGACAAATATCAATGCTGACAGCACATTTCCTCATTGTTTTGATTTTCCAACGATTTTTATCTGCTATGTACTGCTCGTTAAAACATTCGTCTGTAATCTTACTTATTTCAAAATTTCTTACTTATATCAAGATTTACAGCGGCCATGAATCTAAGAATCAAACAAGTTTGTCTATAAAAGACACACTTAAAATTTTAAAATATCTTGATGATGGTGAGACGCGGAAAACCATTTATACGCAGTTTACTTCAAGCGCACCAACGCAAGCAAGGATATGGATACAAAGAGATTTCATTCATCAAATTTTTGAATCCACTAAACAATTCGTCTGAATAAAATCTTTTTTCAATTACCCGAGATCCGCTTAAATGCAAAACTCGTTTAATTGAAATTAACATTCTGAGAGGTTCTTATCTCCACTCCTTAAAAAATGACGGTCTTCAAAATTTGGTGCAGAAACTACGGGAACAGACCTATTTTGTTTATTCTGAATTTGTTAGTTTTCAAATTTAACGTCTTTTTTAATGGAATATTCCAGCCTCATAATAAGAACATAATTCAATGCATTTTGCGAACATACACTTGTCTCTTAGTTTCCGTTTTTGTTTTTAGGTGAATATTTGGCGTTCAAATTAGTGGCAAAGACGGAAATTCCGGGTAATTCACTTCATCAACTGCTCTCATAAACTAATACGCATTTACATAAACACATTCACATTCACATTCAGCTGGTCTCGAGCTTTACACGTATTCACAGACTCTGTCTGTGAAACGGATGTGAAGCAGGAGGAAAACAGCTGTGAAATGTTATAAAAAACGCTGTCAGATGAATCTGAGGGGCAAGAAACGTAGAAGTGGCATATCTCCTCCTTCCATTATCTCTGCTCTAAGCTATTCTAATCGTACATTTTTGTGTTTTTTTTTTTTTTTTCATTTTTAATTTTTACTTCATGACATACTTATATACTAGGCAAAAATGCTTAAAACTAATTGGACGAACAGTGCTTTTACTTCTAACTTACTGGTCCTAGGCGGGCACTCTAAGCTATACCTAATCTTATTCTATGTCTTTCGAATTAAGCTGACAGAGGTTATTTTTAATTCAAATGGATTAAATTGGAGGATTCTAGAACAAGAGAAAAATTGGAAAAATCTTATTGACAGGACGTTTTTTGCTTAAAACTTATCTCCTAACTCATATACAACCTTAAAATAACTTAAAACTAACTTAATTTAAGCATACATACACGTATTTAGACGAATACAAGAGTGTATACATATATGTATACTATATACAATTGTATACACATCGGTACACACTAGTGTATAGATGTGGGTCGCCCATAGGTTGTTAATGCAACATAACTGCCGCAAGACAGTGACCGACTGCTTCCCCATTCGGGGATACGCACTGTCCATTTTTAACTCGAGTTTAAAGGGTTGGAAGAGGGAGTTCCTTCACTCCTCAGCCACCAGCATTTTAGACGTTGGAGTGCAACATCCCGAACATCGCGCCTTGAAACCGCCATACTGAAGCGGAGGAGTCCTTCCTCAGCTTGTTGTGTGACGGAATGGTCGTGGTTGAGTCTCCCATCCACAGATAAGCTGGCAATGTGATATAGGATCAGTACTGCATTTTCATTTTGTATCCGACAGTGCTTGTCGTAATAGAGGAATGCTTCTAGGGGGACGAAGCCGTTATAACGTACCATCTCGTGGTACTGAGGGTTGAGGTAGTAAGCCCCAGAGATCAAATTATTAACCGATTTTATCGCTCTCGCAGTATGTCGTCGAATCAACTTCACCAGAAAATTCTCCACTCGTATCAGGTTCGCCTTGTTGTATAAAACCTCTTTGGAATAGAATTGTATGTACTATTTTACGATTATGTACGATGTTACACTTTGAACACATTTTCCAACTGATCCCACTCTGGGGAGGGGGTGATACTCCTTTTCCACATTAACCATTTTGGTTTTTTTGAGTTAAGAGGTACAGAGTATTGATGGGAACTATCGAATAAAAACTATCTAGTTATTCGATAGATGCAAACTATTTATTTATTCCATAGTCTAAAATCATCAAGTCATCCAATTGAATAAAAAAAATATGCAATTGTTTTTACTTGTATGACTGGTTGGACTGAATCAAATGGTATGCATACACACATTGCCAAAATATAAATACACACAGATTGTTTGGTTCGAGTCGATAGTTCGACTCAGTTGGGAAATGAGTTCGAATGGTTTTTTCACTGAATTAATGATTCGTTCATTTGTATTATGGAAATATATTCGAATGGTTTTAGTTGAATGATTGGTTTTTTCATTCGTTTGGACTTTGGACTATCACTCATTCATTTGTATGACAGAAATTTGTTCGAATGGTTTTGGTTGAATGAATAGTATTTTCATTCGTTTGGACTTTTGACCATCGAGTCCAATGAGTGGTTTTAGTTGAATGAATGAAACGAAAATCGTAGTATGTTCAGTTGATTGCATTTTGACAACCATCATCTAGACCAAGCAAACAAAGGAAACCACTATTTCGTACCAAGAAGACCTACTCTTATGGCGTCAACATTTTAGTCGAAATTATCAACTCCCCCATGTGCATATGTACTTGTTTTACACCTTCATAACAGCATGCCAATCGACTTGAATTTGTTTCTTATCGACGAATCCAATCGATTGGCGTTGGTGATTGGTATCAATCCATGGCAGTAAGATGGAATTGTCACAACACTGATGTCGTGCCCCTTGGTTGCAATAATGTTTGTACACCTTCTCCTGTTAATAGTAGTATTGCGATACACACTCTTATCTCCTTTTTTGTTTCTCTGCAGTGCATTTAATTGCTCATTTACATAATACAATATTGAATAATATCAATGATATAAAACAGTTAAAAACCGCTTACTGGACTAATTTATTTTAGTAAGTAAATTATTAGTTTTTTTTCGTCACTTAGTTTTGATTTCCCAGATATAAAGTGGTAGAGAATTCTGGTCGTCGTATTATTCTTTTTGATAATTTGTGGATATGGATATGGACACTGAACGTTAATTTCTTATCCAGATTAATTCCCAGATATTTTTCATTTGATTTCCATTCAATTTGAGTACCATTGGAAGAAAGGTTGTTGCTTGGAAGACAGCAAGCTTTTCTTTAACGAGTAAAAAAGGTTGCTTGGAGCTATATTAATTACTAAAATATCATTTACATTACTAAAAAATTGAAAATAATAAAAATTATTTCACTATCATTTAATCCAGATTGGAGATTCGTTTTTAACATAGAAATCAACTGAAGCTTAAGGATAAATGCAAGTATCATCACAAAATAAGGCAATAGTACAGTTTCTTAAGTTGGCGAAATCAGAAGTATGTATTTAAGTTGAATGAGACTGGTGCAAGAACGGATCCTTGGGGAACACCAGCTTTGATTGGTTGGCTTTCAGAAAAAGTTTCAACTTAAAGCTTCTAGACTTTTCCTAGATGCTTAGGAAATTTAAAGTTGACTAGCTTTATGCCAGAAAGCTTTTTCTATATAAAAGATTACCAATTCAGTACTTTTGCCCGCAGTGAAGTCGTTTTTAATGCCTCTTGCAATACTATGAACTGGCTGCGATGTGCTATGAGATGATCTGAAATTGTTAAGTAAGCAAAATTGTTCCATTTTTTTAGGCATTTACTAAGAGAACTTAGCAGGCTTATCGGTCTATAGCTACCGGGCAGATCAGGAGCTTTGCTAGGTTTTAGAATCGGTATAATCATAGCATAGCAACTTGACTTTTATTGGGGAAGTATACCAATCTAAGACAATTGTTAAAGATGTAATGCAATCTATTTTCCAAAATTGGTTCCTAAAATTCACAATGACAAATTTTACAAGGGCATTTATTTTCTTAGAATCTTGTAGGTAGAAATCATTTCTTGTCCGTCTCCATCTCGATCTGCAAGAATTTTGCTTTAACTAGCTACTGCTTTGTTTGATACCGACTGCCCGATACTTTCTAAGATAGCATTTGTAATGATGTTAATGTTTTCACCGATTTGAGGTTGGTTTGTATTTGGAACAATAACATTTTCAAATTTCGAACGAGTAAGCTTTCTGAATAGATTCCAGTTCTCATTCTTAAAATCAAATATTTGTTTGGAACATTTACCAGGAGACAATATTAAGCTACACTTAACAAGCAAATTATCAGAACTTGGTTTAGTTCAGGGCGGAGACACATTTTTTTGATATGGAGAAATTTCAAAGTGACGTTTTAGATGTTGTTGAAAATGCCTGCTGAGGATACCTTTGTGTACATTTACAGAAAATAGAATAGCCATTGCGAATAAAATTGCTGACAATTATCCAACATGTATCCAATAAAAACAATTATATATAAGTATAATATAAGTATTCAAAAAAGTTGCCGTTTTCGCGCAATATGCAAGTGTAGTTAAAAGGGTTCATAACAATAAATTTCGTATGTGTCGAAATGAAATTCATCTCAAAAAATATTTTAAAAGCATATAATCATCAGCAAAGTCTTCCTGCAATAAATCCCAAAATAAAATGCATTTTCATTCCAAAAAATAGCCGCACAACGTCGCACACAAAAATAAAAAAAATCGGAAAAAGATAAAGGAGAACACGAAGAATCTCCATCCTCCAGCCCCTTTTCACACCTATTACTGCGACAACAAGAATGATCGAAAAATGAGGGTGACCAAAGAGAATACTCAGAATCCCAGAATTTTTCATGTACATGCAATTCGGTAAACCGCTCTTACGTTTCACCTCCTTTGACAAATAGATCGAAATCCTTGCGCCTGTAAAAGTAGCCTTTGTTCTCGCATCATCAACAAACAAATCCTTTAGAAGTGTTAACATACTAGCATAGTACTTAACATACTTAGTTGTTTTGTTTTTAATTGTGTTTCCAACTCGGAAATTAAGTACTATAATACTATAATATAAAATCTGCTTTTTATGTAAAAACAGTTGTCAAGAAGCAGAGATAATGGATTCCATTATCTCTGTCAAGAAGACTCCACGCAGAAATTCCTAGGGGAGACATCTTGCGGTCAATAGGTAATACTTTGTTATCAGTACATTGTTATAAAGTGAATATTTGACAATCAGCTGATATTCCTTAGCTGTTTATTACTTTTTTTTATTCGCCTATTCCTACGCTCCGTAAGTCTGTAACTTGTTATTCAGTGATGAAATTGTTAATAAATATGTTATAGTTGAGGTATTAAAATGTATCGCAGAAGTTTATCGAAATTCGTGTTACAGCACGCAAAACCATTGTTTCGACAAGGGTGTAAATTAAGGAAAACCACAGCAGTTCTTCATCACAAAATAGCTTATTTTTCCTGTCATATCACAGGTGTAACCACAATTCCAAGAAGATTGTATTCCAGTAATGGTGACTTAATAGTGGAGGCAGAAACTTTTGAAGATAATATATGGGAAGATTCGGTATCCGATATATCATTAAAAAGTATATTATACCTTGAGAACGACCCTAATTTAGAGATTCTAAATCAGTGTTCATCAACGCAAGATGTATGTACATATGTCTTCATTTTCGTCTACTTCATTCTATATTCTTAACAACTTCTTTTTATTTTATAGGTTTTAGATTTACTCGTCATCGATGGGAGTAGTTATACCGTTAAGCAGCAAGTACAATCTATAATACTTCTATGGGACTTCTGCAGAAAATCGACTAATTATTTGGATTTACAAAACACGATATTAAGTCATAGTGCTTTTAAATGTCTCATTGATGATCTAGTCAAATCCGTCACGATTCTGGACCAAAATGAAAGCACATGTTGTTACCTTTATTTAAAAAAGTTAGGCGTAGACAAAAGTCACAATTTAATGCAAAACCTTCAGTCACAAATCTCGGATCAAATTAGAAATGGTAAGATTTTAAATAAATATAGTTTTGGAGTATTCGAGCAAACATGGAACAGTCTACTTATTCCTGATGAATTTCACTCCGTTTATATATTCGTACCTCATCCACATTCGACAAAAAAGTTTGGGTTCATATTACATCAATAGTTGTGTAGGGGAATTCGAGTTCTTTTAATTTAATTGAAAAGTTTGATTAACTCGTTTCAAAAACAATGTAGAGCAGAAGACAGTACAAACTTTATTTACCCAACTAATGGAAATCGAGGCAGTTTGCAATAATGTTCATTCAGTTGCAATAAATGTTAATCAATATGGCTATGATGATGATGTTGCACAGAGCTGGGTTTAGGCTTAAATCTACGGTCCATACAGTTAAATATAATGATTATTTATTTGGTTTATAGAAGTCATAATTTTTCTTTTTTAAACAATTGATGACGTGTTTGAATCTTGATCTAGAAATCGCGATTGCCTCAAGTCATTTTATTGTTCTATTTCTTACATATCTTAAAAAAATATTGTCACTTTTATACAGAAGACTTCGCGAATTGCTCACGTGACTATTTTTATAATGTTGTTACTTGCTGTCATAAATAAATTTAATTTCCTTGAGAATAGTTGATAATTGGTGAATATATGAAATATGTAATAATTGGTGAAAATCATAATTGTACATTTTTTTGTAGTTAAATGAAAATGGACTTTTGGTTCCAATTAGTTTTTTTTTCGTTCAACGAATTCATACCATTTCTGTGATCACTTTGAAGTCTATGCTTATGATTGAAGGATGCACTATATAACTTTCCGTTAAATAAGTGCAATCAAAATATTACATTAAGTCTATCAATATTACTTCGATCTTCTACATAAATGTGATAACATTTTTAAAAAAATATTTTATAGTTAATCTTTTTTATTTTCGTTTTATTTATAGTTACATATGTGCCACTATCCGCCCTTTCAAGGTTTTCTGTCGCAATCAGCACAGATAAAGACTTCAATAGTACTCTCATATACTGTAGTATGATACCTCATGTTGTAAGTTCCTTAAAATTATGCAATTCAGCTGAAGACATACGTCTTGTCACAATATGCTTATCTAATTTAAGACAACTAGTCACTAGTGACATTTTGGATGTGTACAAAGCCAAAATAACTGAATTAATAAATAGTAGCCAATTAAACTCTGCGGATACAAAGTGCATCTTAAAAGTATTGAATTTTCTCAATAATTCTGTTTGGTCCCATAAAAACTCCATAATATCTAGGCAGTTATTACTACTCATTTTACCAGTGGTAGAAGACTTACATCAAAATGAAGTTAAAGCAGTATTTAAAGTATTTCAAAGTCACCTCGAACCAGCAGCCATTGTTCCCAACTTACTAAAAGTCAGCGAAAACCTGTTGGTAAAACATCCTACACCAGAAATACTATCTTGTGTTGTACAATATGTGGAGCCCAAGAAAAGAGAACATTTTATTAGCATATTCAAAAACCTCTTAACAGATAAGAGGATGTGGCAACTACCTAATGCATCGATCAATTTTTTTACGATATTGAGGTCTTTAAAAATATCGGATAATTTATTATGTGATGAATACTGGAGCAGAATACTGAACAGGTTGCAAGTACTTTCCGAAGAAAATGAATATTACATGTTTTCGAAGCATTGTCATCGGTATATGTACTTTAACAATAATTTGGGTGGGACTTATCGACACATCGAGTTTGAAAAATATCTTACACATCTCTGCATAAAGGACATTTCGACGGGTATTTCTGGAATGATACCTTCAAAATTTGCTAATATAGCCCCATTTGTTATTGGTTATGGTCACACATATAAAGGAAATGTAAAACTTCCAAATATAATTGTATCAAAAATTGAATCAATGGCAAGTCAGTTTAACGTAGTCGACAATTTACAACTTTCCAGAGGTATTCAAATCGCTCTAGAAATGAGGCAAGTGGTACACAGCCGTTGTGATAAAAATAATGCAACATTTAATATTTTCAGGTTTCGTCATTTCATTCCAAAAACTTTGAGTGCACAGTTAAATGTCATCAACGATGCCTTAGACAGTTGTACTGAACGACTCCTTGATCAACTGAACAAATCCGGTGCTAATGAATTGAATGCTATAGTCCGCGCCTTGAACAATCGAAAAGGCGAGTACAAAACGTATTGCATGATAATACTAGATAATAGATATGATATTAATATGAATATACAGAGTTCAAGAAAATTGATTTCATTATAAATATTGTTTTCATTTCAGCATGTAAAAAGTCCGTAATATACACGAAGGCTTTGAATAAATATAAAGAAATCAATATTGATGGACTTAACTCTAGATTATTACGAAACATGTCATTCAATTTAAGTGCCTCACATTTTGTGGCTCCAGGAATAATTGAAAAAATGTTCGAGTATCTGGTTAAAAATGATGAGTACATCACAGGAGACACAGCCGAAAAAATATTGTCGTGTTCTTACAATTTAGGATACTCGCCACAAATGCAAGAGGGTCTTTATTCTTCGGCTAACATAATATTGAGGTACGTTTCCAATACAAAAATGAGTATGAATATAAAATGTGTTATCAATTAGTTTAGTTACTATCTTTATTGACATTTAAACAATCTTTACTTATTTATCATAAACATCAATTTCTATATTTGACTTTAAATACAAATTATCGAGTTTTGTCTCTCCCTTTTTTATTCCTCATATAAGGATCTTTATTTCCAAAAAAACCTACCGATCGTTATGTGCTATATTTCCCGACGTTTTAAATCACGAACTACAAGCAGGTATTCATATTGAACAACCTGCTGTACGAGCGAGAATAATTCGAAAGTCCATTCGACCATTGTTTGGAGCGTTCACAATAGTATGAACTAGTGTAAATTGGTGTTGACAACGAACTGGCCGTATGGTTGTCGCTCAACCGTATTTTATAAAATGAACGTACCTATTTAATGTGAGTCAGTAAAAATATAAGTACGAGTTAAAAGGTTTGCAGTTATGATGTTCAATTTAGACACGGACCGAGTCGATAAACCGAGTCAACCCAGTTGTGTGATCACACCGTACTCGGTTTGACAAATTAAAATCGGTTCAACTGGGTTTGGACGTAACTCGGGTTGACTAGGTTATCAAGTCGAGTTGACCCATCTCTAATTCTGATGAATATACGATAAAGCAAACAAGTCTAAATCGCAAATATTTTTTTGAAAATATATGCAAAATTAAGTGAACTTCAAAATCGAGTTTATTTGATGACTGCGGTAAATGTTGTTTTTTTTAATCTGCTATTGACGTCTAAGGACATTAATTCAAAAACGGAATGGGATGCGACGAGGCGGAAGTATTTCGAGCTTTTCCATTAAGCCCACGGCAAAAAAAACGCTCATATTTCGCCCGAAGTAAGTTGATTAATTCGGAGGATAGGTATGAAGATAACCGACAGACCGAAGATGGTGAGAATTCGACAGCGTCTAAATTGCAGATATTAGGAAATGCTAAGCGAAAGAAAGTCATTCTACAAGAATCCGTTCATTCTTTGCAATTGTATGCTTTTGACGTTGCTTTGCTTTGCAAAGTTTGCGTTTCCAAATAGGCAATTATATAGTTCATTCCCACGGTGGATGGTCGACGACGTTCAAACAGTGCTATCGAGTTCAATCGCTGTCGGTGGTAACGGAATTAAATGCTCAACTTGAAACGCTGAGCTGGCGACTGGCTGTTCGCACACCTTGTAGTATACTGAAAGGTATGTACCTTGAGCGAGTTATCCTAAGTATATTCTTCAATATAAATACACATCGCTCAAGCGCGAGTTATAAATCTTGAAATCGGAGGTTGGACTATTGTAACTGTACAATCAAAGAAATTTTACAATGTAATCCCCTGGCTAAAGTTGATCTGCTTTGGATAGTTTTGAAGTTATAGCGAACTGTACAAGTCGTCGATGTTGAGTCCTTTCTCGATGATAGCAAGCACTTCCTTGTGCGCCACATTGTTGCTTTACCAGAATATTCAAAAGTTTATAAATTATGTCCTGAAAAAACACCACTATACATGCATATATAAACACAAAATATCAAAAATTATTCCTTTGACTTTTATATTCTTATAGAGATTTCGATTATATGACAGGACTTTCTATAATCCAAGCCTGCCTCGCTCTGTGCTTTTATAAAGCAATACCGGAACAGTTAATCAATAAAGTATTTTGCGTTGATTTTATAAAAAGAGTTGAAGAAGAAATTGAAATGTGTTACTCCAAGGTAACGTATTATTAATAATTTGTGGAATTGCAGTTAACTGACAAATGTTTCAGGCAACATATCCCGAGCGAGTACTTAATCAAGTAATGCAACTTAACCGTGCTGTTTGTTTGGATTTTCCCGAAGCTGATGTTCCATGGTTTCAACAAAATTATTTGGAAGCCCAACTTAGTAAACGTAAGTTGCTACACTTGCCTATATTACCTCATTTGATAGAACAGTAATAGTATCAAATGTCATCAACAATATTCATAAAAATAACAAATATTTGTTGTTTTTAATTGTATTGTTTTTCTGTCTTTCGAAGTTCAGACACTCAATCACACTTATGTCCTTTAACAACTCAATGGGTATCGGGCTTTAACCATACCTTTCCGCAATCTCGTTAAGAGGTCTGCAAAAAGTTTGTGCTCTCTCTACCTTCTCAAGGAACTCGATTTGTACTTCGTCAACTGTTCAACGCCCCACTATTCTGCTTGCCTGGGTAAGAGGATTCCACTGCATTCAATTGCGTTCAAACAACTCAGCACCGACTTTACTTAGAAGCAAAATTGTCATACTTTATTGTCAAGCGGATAACGTTATTTACGCATTCAGAACGCATCTTGAGCATTCACTATTCTGCTGCACACAACCAGTTCGTTGCCAACGCCGTAACCCGGACCAATATAGAAAGCTACTATTATTATTACACTATTATTATATTATATTATTACTATTCAGCTTGTTCAAGCTTCTGCAATCCTCCCTGCTAGTTCCGATTTCCGTATATTTCAAGAATCGAAGTAAATTTCATTCGTGTTCCTATGTTAGTAGGACAAACTAAAAAACGTTTCTGGCAGTAACTCTACGGATATTAGAGTAAAAGCCGGTTATTGGAGTCTTTTATATAATCATTTTTTACCAATACCAATTAATCGAGAGTCCCTGTTAAAAGAATACCGGATAATCGAGTTTCAACTGTATATAAAATATCAGCATAAAATGCTTCCCAAAACGCTTGAATATGTAAATATTACCTAACTGCACTTGGGATTCTCCAGCAGTTTGGTCTTCTTAGGTTGTAATTACCTCCATTGATAAGAAATGCGAGTACATCTTTCTTCGACACCTTACTACTGCGGAATTGCAAAATAAGTGCCCTAGCTGTAGACGCATATACACTATATCTAAAAGTAATAAGCAAGACATACAAATATATATAATTCTTGCAGATCCATTTGTAAAAAATAGATACAACGAAGAAGTCAGAAACAGTTTATTATCTGTTTTAAAGGACGAGTCACTATTCCGATGCAATCATATAACACCTTATGGCTATAGAGTACGTACATATGCATTATTGAAAACCAATAACTACATATATTATTTATCCTTAGATCGACTTTGTTATCCACTTTGATAAAAATAAACATCCAATATCGGCACCTGCAGAGACTACTGTTTTGGATAAAATCACTAAGTAAGTATTTTTTGTTTACAGTTATTGTAGTATTTTTTCTTATTCTGATATCATTTCAAGGGTTGCAATACTGTTATTGAAACTGGATTCTCTGTGTCAAAATGACTTAAGCACCCTAAAGGGCAAAGAAGCTCTAAAAATGCGTCATTTGGAAATGCTCGGCTATAAGGTTGTTCATGTTAATGAAAAGGATTGGAATGATATGACTGCGCAGGGTGATAAGATGAATTATTTAATGTGCTTGTTACAAATTAATAGCTAACCTTTGACATTTTATTAAACGTTTATTATTTGTGAAATAATCATTCAATCATGCCGATTATGGAATCCGGCGGATTGACTGCGGAGGGAAAATGTGTCTTCATATTTTCCTATTATAGACAGAAGCCAAAACGCCAGAAAGGAAGCGGATGTCACTGAAGTAGCGTAAAAAATGCTATTATAGAAAACGCAACCTATCCGCGCTTCATACATTATTCGACGTTTTCAATTTGAATCAAATGAGTTGCGGATTTCGAGGGAGAAAAATGTAAAGAAAACAAATGAAAATTATCTTTACATTTTCATACAAACAAAATTTAGCTTGACGTTTTTTTCGCGCTTGCTTAAAAATCATACATTTGATATAAATATTCTTCTAATAGCTGTATTGAAAACCTCGGAAAGAACAACTGAAAAATGTCAGTTGTCTTATTCCAATTTAAAATTACTTGTCTGAACGGGTCTGATATCCATCATCAGTCAGGCATATTCAGCGTGCTGCCAATTTCCTTAGGATTTAAGATCTTACCACATGTTGCAGTATTTTCGTCAATATAACATATCTTAATGCTTCTTTAGTCAGCCCGATATCGTTTACATATTCTTCGCTCTACTTCTAAAATGATTCGAATAACATGGGAATCATATTTCTCTTCTGAATACTTTAAAAACCACTTGAGTCCATAATATACTTTTTTCATCCTTTCAATAACTATTTTTCAGAACAATTGAATCAGAAAAATCAAAATTGAAAGAAAACAGAAGGGTTCGATAGGGAGGTTTTGCGGACCGATGATGTAGTTCATCCGACAGATTCTATAATAAGGTCGAACTTCGATTGCGCATGCGAGTTACTCCCTCCGCAGTCCATCCGCCGGATTCCATATAAATATAAAAATAATTTGATACAAAATACCAAAATGATCTATGTACCATAACATGACTCAAAAAGGCACTTACATATGTTAATCCAAACTCGATTAACGAACTCTTAGCTTATAGACTTTCTATTAGTTTCTATTAGATGCGTTAATCGAGTGATCAGCTTTGTTGCTGCAGTCCGTTCCCTCATGTAAGAAAATACACCTAATTCTGTTTTTACACGGTTTTGAAACAACGCAGTTTGAAAACAAAATATTTTAAATTCTTTTACACGATTTTATTCCATTTACCACGATTTAAAATTCAAATTTAATTTTTGCGAAGTATGTTCATATCACAAATTTAAGGCAATTCCTTTTTTGCGCATACAAGCAAATTTACTGGTCAAAGCTAATGTAAATAGCACAAATTTAGGGGAATTCCCAATGTCTTTTTTACACGGTTTTTTTCTGGAACCAATCTACCGTGTAAAAATAGAATTAGGTGTACATTAAATCACATTGCTGTTGTTGTTGTTCTAACGGGCAAATATTGGTTTAAAAGCAAAATGAAATCTAAAATCGTAAAGTATATTCCCGATACCCAATGAAGCTGATATTGGTGTCATATGCCCACCTGACACATAGTAAATAAAAGTGGGTGATGAGTTTATAACTGTGTATATTTTCTTTAAAAATATATATGTATATAATATATATTCGTTGTTATCAAAAATTATTTAAATACATATATACATTAATATAATTTTGCGCCACTGTGTTATATATATTCAATATTTCGGTTTTACTTTATAAGCTTAATTTACAAAACTTTTATAAAAAGATTTTTCTATTAAACCTCTGATGTGCACCAAGCAAATGCATTATTAAATATGTTTTGCCATGGACTTTTTTCGCAATTAAAATCTGGCGGAATAAACGGCCATTGATACATTTCACTACATCTTTCAGGATGAGGCATTAACGCCAGATGTCTTCCATCATTTGAACAAAGACCGGCTAGGCCTTCTGCACTGCCATTGGGATTTAGTGGGTAGGATTCCGTTGGAACACCATTATCATCTGCATATCGAATTGCAACACATTTGTTTTCCTTTAGTTTTGTTAAAATTGAATTCGAACTGAATTGGAACCTTCCTTCGCCATGTGCTACCCAACATCCAATAACGGATCCTTTTAAATCTTTTAGCATAATAGATTTACTGTCTTCAAACCTGATTGTGCACCAACGACATTCAAATCGTTCTGATTTATTATGAAGAATAGCTACATTAGGTACCTCGACAACGAGCTTCTGTTCAACTTGTTCGACTACATCACCAACCCAACCCATTAAGCACATAAGTTGACACCCGTTGCAAACACCCAAAGAAAATGTGTCTGTTCGATTTTTAAATGATTTAAATTGTGGAGCCAATTTCTCATTGAACATTATGTTGGCCGCCCATCCTTTAGCAGAACCTAATGTATCTGCATAGCTAAATCCCCCTGGGAACACTATTCCCCTGTATTGATCCAGAGTGCATTTGTTTGAAAGTAAATCGGACATTGTTACATCATGAACTTCAAACTTCGCTTTTATCAAACATGCAATCATTTCACGATCACTATTAACTCCTTCTTCTCTTATAACGGCCACTCGTACAATGGTTGATGCATTCAGCAATACAAATTCTGGACAAAGACTTGCAGTGCATTTATATTTAGGTGCACTTCTATAGTTCAAACTATTGAATTCGTCTATAGCGCATTCAGGATTGCATTGCAGTTTTTCTATTTCAAAGCTGGTATTCTCCCATTTTTTGTACAATGTTCTTACATCAGCTTTTAAAATAATACCATTACGGCTTTTAACTGAAATCTGGGAATCCAGGCCAAAACCTATTGAATTTCCAATGCGATAGACCGCCACATCATTGGCTTCGAAACTTGTTATAACTTCATTAAGATGTATGTCTTCAACCTCCAGAACCCATCCTATTTCCTCTGCAAACATTACACAAAGATCTAATTTTTCCTTTGGAACATCTTCAAAAACAATGGATTGCTCTCCTATTTTGCTAATTGCTTCACTAATATCAATATCTATTCCGGATATCCCCGCAAATGCCATTTCGACCAAAGTTACTATGAGACCTCCTTCACTAATATCATGACCTGACAAAATTTTGTTTTGTTTTACAAGTTCCTGTGTTACTTTAAACGCGTTTTTAAGAATACTTGACTTCTTAAGGTTAGGGCTATGCATTCCTTGTTGGCTATATGCCTGAGCAAGTGCTGATCCTCCTACTCGGAATAGACCTTCAATATTGACCCATACTAAATGTCCTACTTGGTTTCGTGCGGGAGCCTTCAGATCTGGCGTTACTTTTTTTCTTATATCTGGGCATGGTGCATAAGTTGAAATAACTAGGGTTCCCGGCGATTTTACTGTTTGGGAATCAATTCTTGCTGCCATTGAAAGTGAATCTTTTCCTCCATCAATAGCTATATTTAGTTCTTTCATGATAGAGCACATTTCTTTACACGCATCAATTAATTTTGCTCCTTCTCCGGGTAGCTTTGCGGCCCACATCCAATTACCGGAACATTTAACGTCAGCCAAATCACTTATTCCCACAAACACCAAGTTAGAAATTGCTTCACCAACTGACATTCGGGCCATTGCCCCTGGACACAATAAACCTTTAATTGGTTGCGTGCCAATTGATGTGGCAATGCCTGCATAGCCGAAATGAGAAATGGCCGTTAAACCATAGTCTGCAAGCGGTGTATGTAAAGGACCAACGCACTGTTGCTGTGCAATTAGACCTGTAACACATCTATCCACTTTGTTGGTAAGAAATCGTTTACTTCCTACTGAAAGAATGCTTAGCACCCTATTGAGAGTACTCGAAAAGCCTATATTTTTATCGAGTTGTAGTGGTTTGAGATTAGATTTTATGCGTTGCAATTTGTATTCCCGCCTTGGCATGTCTCCCAGGACATGTTTCAAGTGCAAGTCAAAAGGTAAAGGTCCCCATTTGTCTTTATCTTCAGATGTAGCATACTTTTCAAAATCGGCATTACTTTCTAAAAGTGTTACATATCCATTTCCGGTAACCATTCCAACAAAACTTATAGGACAACGTTCCCTGTTACAAATTTCTTCAAGTAGTTCGCGATCGTCTGGTCGACAAAGAATTGCATTATTCTCTTGATACTCTGCCCCCCACAATTCTAAAGCTGTAATTGTAGGGTCAGCAAGTTGAAATTCTTTGGAAAATATAACAGCTCCAGCAAATCCAGGTTCAACTAATTCCTTCAGAACATTTCCGTTACCTCCAGCACCCTATGTCATGTATTAAAGTATTTAGAAATAATATTAAGTTTAAGAATATTTTATTCTACCTGGTCATGTATTGCAAGAATTGGATTTTTAGGGCCCATTTCAACGCATGCTCTGACTACTCTGTTCAACTTATTCTCCATCTCGGCATCACCTCTTTGGACAGCATTAAAGTCTAGTTCTGAACTATTTGATCCTTGGACTTCTACGGAACTTGCCGCCCCTCCTCCTACTCCAATGCGATACACTGGGCCTCCGATTTTGGCCAACAACATACCTGTTAAACATGGTTTTTCTATGTTACTATTTTGTGAAAGGATTATTTAACTATAACACATAAATGTATATCATACATGTATCCAATTCATGCAATTTAATTTATACCAATGTGGATGATATTTAAACAAAAGAAATGCCAAAGAAAATTAAATCACTATTAACTGATTTGAAAATAAATTAAATAAATAAATAAATATCAAACCTTTTTCTGGGGTGCATTTTTCTCTCATATCTGAACTCATTATGCCAAGCCCACCACTGAACATTATTGGCTTCACGTATTCATTTCTTTCCCCTGTTTCACCTCCAAGTCCATACGAAATAACAAAGCCTGTTATTACTGGTTCCCCAAACTTGTTACCATAATCTGAAGCCCCATTACTTGCATCAATAAGGATTTTTAATGGTTTGGCAAAAGATGGAGGATACTGCGGATTTTGGTTTTCAAAAGGTACGTTGTAGCCTGAAAATATAACATTTTTTATTTTTTATTTTTTATTATTAGTTTAACAAAATATTGTTTATGCTCCGCGATATTTGAAGGCAGTTCTTATTAGTCATTAAAGAACATTAATAAGTAGCTCCAATACATGGTGCAAGGAATATAAAATAGTATCAACATCATCTACCATTGGAGCAAGGAAATAAATTACAATACAATGTCATAAGAACCATTGTCATCATTATTCTTGGCATATTCTCATATCAATAATCTTTATCAATCAAACAATTCATGTCTTTACCTCGCAATATTATATATATTACGCAATCCTTTTATGTGAGTGAAATAAATTAATGAATGTGGTCCTCATACCTGGGATATTTAAACTTCCAACACAATAACCAGCCGTTCCAGCAATTGGAATACCACCGCGACCAACGCCTTGAACGTCCCTGTATAATGACAGTTAAAATGATTGGAAGACAGTGGTATAACACACATCTAACCTTATACGTCCCCCAGTACCTGTTGTCGCCCCACTAAATGGTGCTACAGCTGTTGGCATGTTATGAGTTTCAGCTGTAAATATTAAATCTGAGTCGACTGTTTTTAATATGATAGGAGCAGGTCCAATGCAGTTTACTGGCTGTACTGTGACATGCTGGAATCCTTTTATGGCACTGCTATTATCGCTAAATTTAATAGTGTTGTTAGGATTTGAATTGTTTTGGGTATCCATTATCATTTTTATCAAGGACAGTTCCTGTTCTTCTCCGTCGATAATCATTTTCCCTCTAAAAAACCAATGTCGAGAATGTTCACTGTTACTTTGTGCACAATCAAATAATTCGACCGTGGTCGGATTTCTTTTTAATACATCTCGGAAGAGATTTGTATAAAAATCGAGTTCCCAATCCCCAAAGGCAAGTCCTATAAAATATATAAATATAATTACGTTATTTAAATAATCTGGGCATATAAAAGTGTGTTTACCTAACTCTTCATTGACTTTCATAAGAGATTTTTTGCCTTCCGACAATACAGGAACTTCGTACCAATGGTCTGTATGTTGCAGAAGTTTCTCATCAAAACTATGAATAGGGATGTTTTCTGGGGTATATTCGCACTCAGTCATGCGATCGGACAGGATCTCTTTGATATGCGAAATATTTTTCATCTTTCCATTGAATTCAATTAAATATCTCAAAGACATCTCAATACGTTTAATATGGCTTAGACCAACATTTTGACAGATATTAACGCAATTAGTCGAGAAAGGCGTTGAAAAATTGAATCTTGGTCCAATCTCTATCGCAACAGACTTCTCGTCAACAGCTTTCAGAGACGTGTCTCTTTTAAGAGTATGTTTAGCCTGGGGATGTTTCAGCAACCATTGCAATATATGTTCAGTTCTCTCATCAAATTTATTTTCAGATGTTTCTATATGAAAACATTTTTCCAATTTCAATGAATAAATACAGGAATCAGACTGAAAATAAAAACTACAATTCAACTATTTCCCACAATATGATAAAGTAAAACAAACGAATTCCGACCAAGAGTTTTTTTTTTCAAATAAATAAGTATCGGTTTTAATTTTTATATGTAAACATTAAATTAAATTAGAAAAAAAATTGGCAAGCACAATGATTGTACACGTTTATGTAGCAAATATATCTCAAATAGGTAGAAGATCATCAAAATGTCTATTGGACGAGTCCCAAAAGATAGTATCACTATAAAGAAAAACAAGGTGAGGGTGGTGCAGTTAAATCTACACCACTCAACCTGTCTCCTGGGTTTCGAAAATGTGTACTCAGATGAAAACAAATTTGATATTTTTGATTTTGATTGGCGACGGTCTGTATCGATCGGCGCACAAGTGGAATAGCACTTTAGCAAAATAACCATACTTGTCAAACACGGTGGTTGTAATGTTATGGTATGGGGTTTAATGGCTGGTTCAGGTGCACCCCTGACGATCAATGGCTGTATCAGGTGAAACTCGTTCTTTCTATGAACAAAAGATTGTGTGTTCCACATAAAGTTAGAGGAAAACACGCAAGTTATTAATTTTTCTTTTTATGCTAAGTTATGACCAAAGGTGTACGGACAATTTGTTGAGTATAACAAAATTAAATGTCTTGCGCTAATGCTTTTTATTGAACAATTTTTATAGCATTTGACATCTACATCTTATTGAAATCGAATATTCAATTAAAGTTATACTGGTTTGAATTTAAAAGTCAGGGGTGTACAAACAATTTTTTGAGACAGTGTAAATATATAATAAACAATATAATAAAACAAAAATACAAAATAAGTATAATAAAAAAATCCCAAAAAGAGGTGCACCACGGCGTATACATTTTATATGTCAGGCAATAACATGCATAACATATACGCTCTATTGCATACGTCCGTACAGCCACGAGCATTGTTAAGATAGATTCATAAGTTTTAATGTTAGATCAGTTTTCTAAGCCAAACAAAAGAACATTTCATAATTAACATAAAAAAACAACCTGAGCCGAAAGTCAAAGGAAGTTCGAATCAAGACCACAAATTCGGAATAAAATATATGCAATTTATATTTATATGTACATATGAGAAATATGTATGAGACTTGTTCATCTACCTGTGATTGACAATGTTACTTACATATGAATTTTTATAGACATATTGTAGGTATGTATGTACATATATATTATAACATTCTCCTATTGTCAGCAAAAAACATGAAAGTGAAATAAACACAATTGTTAGGGAACCTACCTACACATATATTCCTAGAAATGTATGTATGTACATTTTTCTCTAACTAGGGACATACTGCAGACAGCATGGCAATTTTGAATAACTAATTGTCTATTTCACTATAATGTATAATTTATTCCACCAATACATACAATTCATACAATTTTCAAATTGCGACGCACGTGCTTTAGATTTTTTCGTACTTTTATATTATTTTGTATATTTATTATCAAATAACTGGATTAATAATAACTTACGGATTGAAGTTGTTTAAGAATTCGGCTGATATGGTTCTGATCGAACGCGTTTTCATCATAAAACCTTATTATTGTCATATTAAATCAATTGTTTTCTTATACACTCGGCACTGTAACAACCGCGACTCACGATTTATAATTTCCAACTCACGTAAACTTAGCCAACGCTCAAAAAATGCTTCTGATTATCAATGCAATAATTATTTTGCAAAATATAGAGGTCAATTCAACGGGGGTTATCGATCAAGACGAAAACATGAAATGGAAATTGCACAAAACAATTGATATGATCTCAAAACCAATGCATGAATGTGTAAATGTTTTAATTTGTTTTTTACTTCTAATTAATTCATTCAACAAAATTAATTGGAAAAAAACAATTGGAGACAAGAGATCGGCGAACACACGCTCCAATCGTTCTAAAATAAAGATTGCTGAATCTTGGTCGCAGCAACAGATGAACGAAAATACTAATAGAAGAATGTCCACTTGGATAACTTTCCAGTCCCATGATCGTATGAAAAATGTTGCAGCGGTTCTTGGAATTGTTGAACTGCTGGAAAACAAACAGCAATTCGTTATCTCATTTTGGAGTTTTGGTTAGAAATATAATTATGTATTTATCATTTTTATATATAATTGTACATTCGTAATTATCAGTTTGTTATACTTTAAGGATAATACTCAATCGCTTAAATTTGTTATACATTTCTACAAATTAAATAAAATTTCCTTTGATAAAAAAATATCAAATTTATTAGTCACTCTTCAACCAGAAGTATAAAACATACTGGACCTGTTAAAATACAATTATCGTATTCGAAAAGTTTTTTTTTTCACTTTTTCACGATGACTTACGTAAAGATTATCTTTTATATCGTAACTCATTTGAAAAGTATAACAAAGAGTGGAGTAAGCCACTGCGTAAGCTTTTCATCTATCCTACTCTTCAGGGCTCCTTCCGAGTAGATGGAAAACAGCATTTGTCCAGCCCGTCCCTAAAAAAGGCGAATTTTCTTCACCCACGTCGTACCGACCTATAGCACTTACGTCTCTTCTTTCTAAGGTCATGGAACCGCTGATAAATTGTCAGCCCATGAAATATCTTAAATCGCGGAAACTTCTTAATGACCGACAGTATGGCTTCCGCAGCAACAGGTTCACTGGTGATTTGACAGTTTATCCTACCGAAAAGTGGAACCAATCTTAACACAATACAGGCGAAAGCAAAGATAGTTGCGCTTGATATTTCTAAAGTATTTGACAGAGTTTGGTATCAAGTTGATGAATCTCTGCTTCTATGGATTAGAAACTACCTTTCGAACCGTTCAATCCAAGTTGTTTTGGATGGGTTCAAGTCTGATATTCAAAAAAAAATAAATGCTGGTGTCCCCCAAGGCTCTGTTCTGTCTCCGACACTTTCTCATTTTTATAAATGATCTCTTGTCTACCACTTCTAATCCAATCCACTCCTTCGCTGATGACAGCACCCTCAGCTATACCTCACCCCCTCTGATTTGGCTTTAATCTATAAGGCGTATATTCGCCCTAAGCTTGAGTATAACGCTCATATCTGGTCTGGTGCCCCCAAGACCACCCTGCAGCTATTAAATAGAATCCAAAAGCAAGCGATAAAACTTATAGGAGACATCGATATCGTGGGTTCATTAGACTCGCTTGAAAATCGACGTACCGTGTCTTCTTTTTCCCAGTTTTATCGTTACTCTAACAAACGATGCTCAAGTGAGATTAATTAAATGAAAAATAAAAAAATAAATCGAAACGTTTTACAAACAACTACATGCTTAGTGACATATACGTCTCACTTATACGAAGCCCACTAAAAGGTAATTTTCAACTGTACGAACAATTATTTCACAATACGGAAATTTTTCAGTCCCACCTCACAGCAATGTTTGAACAACTAGTAGTAAGCATTTTTGTCTAGTACATAACGTTTTTGGGGACATGGTTTTGCCATTAAAAACTAAAGTTGTTGATCGTTCTCCATTTGGCGGGATGCCAGTAACGATCCTTGTCGATGCATAGACCAAGTTGACAAGAAGCATCCTTCTGTATAGCTGTCACAACAACCGGTGTATGCAACGATACCCTTGTAGTTGTGTGGAGGGATAACAACCCGCCAAAAAAAAAAAACAAATTATTTCGAGAGAGCATGATGGCTCGGAGAGACGGACGGACTTATTACTGCTCTCCAGGAAATACGCTGGATAGGATAAAGGGTAATGAAAAAGAAAAAGTGCGACATATATTACAGCTGTCACAAGAAAATGGAAAACGGTTAGGGTGGAAGGTCATCGATTTTAAGCCGATAAGTGATCGCCTATGTATGATCCGCAGATCTTACGACATTAGCCTCATATGTACACACCCCCCTAACGACGAAGCTGAAGACTCTGTCAAAGAGGACGACCTCCTGGACGGTGCCTATGGTTTCAATTATCAATTAAGTGAGAGTCTCTCCGGTATGCCTACGTCGAACATGAAGCCAAACGATTTGTGGCTGCATTGCTGTTCGGCTATCAAATTATTATTACATTAGGCTGCCTACCACTCCGGCAAAAAAAACCCGCGGTATGATGAGGAGTGTGAGCAGAGACAGAGAGAGAGAGAGAGAGAGAGAGAGAGAGAGAGAGAGAGAGAGAGAGAGAGAGAGAGAGCGAGAGAGAGAGAGAGCTCCTAAAAGATGGAGGCAATGTTTTGGTAGCGAGCATGCACCAGATCATATGCCGATTTGGGAGGACGAAAGCATGTCCGACGACTGAAAAATCAGCTCGATATGCCCAATTACAAAGGTACAATGCGCAGTAGTGTAGTGGTAGTAGTGGAAGCTTGCACGGCAGTTGAGGAATAGGCTGGACTTATGGTCAACGAGGACAAGACAAAGTACAACCTCGATAATCCCAGTCCTGCTGTATGGCAAAATGAAATGAATAATGATTTTTTGAATTCTTCAGAATAAAATAGAATAGAAAGAATAAAATAGAATTAAGTTATATAGGTTGATCAACAATGCACTCACAACAAATTATATTAAGAAATTATAGATAGTGCTATGACTTACATATTTCACTCTTCAATAATGTATTTTATGTTGCATATACAATTTATAGATATGTACATCAATAATTTGCACTGTACGCTTGACGTTTTATAACTGTGACCTAGACATAAATCAACGTTATTGAAAATTCCGATTATATTTTCAATAGATAACAAATTGACGTCAGACATATGTACTTAAATGCTTTCTGAAAAGAAATGTTGACTGGGTTATTTTGCATTTTCAGATCGCTGGATTTATCTCATTTCTGAGATGAAAGCGGTTCACATGTTGTCCAAGTTATGATTCGGTCTACTTATTTCCTCGAAGATGTAATTACCTATAGTAAATTTTATTCTCATTAAATTTTATTTCTCATTTGGAAATACAAAATTTTACTAGAATGGTGACGAAGACAGAGTTTAAGTTTAAAATGTTTCAGTTTTTGCTGACTTGCTCCGAGACTAGTTCCATTCAATATTAACCTTACAATTTCTAGGAAGCACTGCTACGTCAATGTAGCTCGCCGTAATACCACTTTCGATGACCTTGGCCGTTGATTCATTGATGACCATAAGCAGCAAGTTGGATTCTGTGGACATATCATGCCGATATACATAGATGCTTTATAAAATATTTTATCTGTAACTACTATAAAATTTAACTTTTTATAGAAGAAATTTACAATTATACATAAAACGCAAAGTGAGGAAAACTATTACTGTAATCTGTGTATGTAAGACTGAGACGTCTGTGCAATATGATTTTCAACTAATATTTTGTTTTTTTTCCAATGTAAGGAAGACTTTCTTGGATATGTTAATTTATTAATATTTACTAGTTTTTCGTTTGCACCAGCGTAGATTTTTGGTAACGTAATAACCGAGTCAGGTTAACAGGGAATTAAATGTAATTAGATTGTATGGTACGAATCCGGTCACGATAGGTATAAGCGGAGCTTAACTGTGGTTCCAAAGACTTCGTCGACGGAAATTCAGTAAGCTTTATTGTATTATATTATAAGATCCCTGTTGGGCTGATCTAACTGCCTCAGAAATATCCTTAAGAAAGTTTTCGGCTGATGTGTAGAGTACATTAAAGGGTATACTCTCTATTTTTTGCTATTCATCAATAGGATCTTTAGCTCGTAATTTATATCATGTGGTTCTTGACACATCTTGCAATCTCAGCAAAAGCATGTTGCATGGATTGGTTTTTGTAGAACATATTTAGCTCGAGGTTGACTTCTGCAATCGTTTGTTTTTTAGTTTTAATCTTTTAATTTATTAAACAAACTGCCCAATCGCTATGACTGCTTCCTGAAAATGTTAAATAACATAGCAATATTCACATGATTGTCAAGATCTGGAATGCCAGAGTTGTCTCTCTCTACGAATAAAATGTTAAATTCGTTGTGCTTACAACACATTTTCTTTTATTTAAAACTTTGGATGATCATAAACGATTTCTATTAATTTAATAAGTTTGTATATTAATGCATC
This sequence comes from Eristalis arbustorum, assembly GCA_916610145.1. Classification (NCBI taxonomy): domain Eukaryota; kingdom Metazoa; phylum Arthropoda; class Insecta; order Diptera; family Syrphidae; genus Eristalis; species Eristalis arbustorum. The sequence goes on along the minus strand of OU744319.1, from coordinate 49,020,840 downwards.
GCGCCAAACCATAACTAGCTTTTTTAATATCTAATAAAACAAATCCTGTGGACTCTTTGGAATGCAATTTATGCTTGACATATTTCTTAATCGTTATGGTTTGATGGTACGTATTGGGCGAACGCCGAAACCAAAGTTGAAAGTTCGAGAGTATATTATTCACAGTTAAGTGATTGTATATCCTTTCTTTTATTACATTTTCTAATAGCCGCCTTACACTGCTTAGAAAGCTTATTAGCCTAAACTAGCCTTTCCAATCGGCATTGCCAAAGCTGTTTTCAGCAATAAGTTATCATAGCTGTCAGGAAAGAAGACTGTAAAAACCAATGGCTTCCTACAACGTCGCACAGTGGCCTGGTTTGTATGGGAGAGTGGAATAAAGTCTGTTAAATCTGAACTATGAAGCGGATCGTATGGAAATTTGGTTAAGAAAAATGGATAATTGCAACATGTGCCACAATTAGTTATCCGTCTAAGAAGATAATGGAGACATTAGAAAAGGATATCAGTACTTTTACTAATGATCGTAACTATAACGGTATCCACATCAGCTAATCACCCATATTCTCTTTGTCGTGTCACCCAAAAATATTTGTCATTCTGACAAATTTGTAATCCATTAGTCATGACATTCATGACATACATACACCAAGGGTTAAGTTACGAAAATATTCATTCAATGTGAATATTTTCCTTGAGTTTAAATAAAACCAATCAAAAAAATAAGTAACGAAGATATTCTTAATTTCTATGTACTGTATTGACTGCTTCTTTTAGACTGCCCTACCGAATACCAAGTGGATACTTTAAAAGGTTGATCGTGATGATCTCACCGAGTCGCTTCCCAACGATCACTTGGACTCAATTTACTGTTATTGCTTACACTTAAATTCTATTAACAAATGGAAAACAATGTGTTTATTTTGCGTAAGTATTGTAATTGAATATTGGTCTTCTCCATTTTGTTCGCAGTTTATGTATATGTGTCACACTTAAGGGTGATGACAATTTTCATTTTCATTTCTAAGAAACACCTAATTGATTGAGGCCGTAGGAATTGATTCCGTAACTCCTCCCTTCTTAAAGATAAGCCTTTCCATAGGCGTGATTGATGTGTTGATGTCTTCTACATTAATTTATCAGATATATTGAAATTGTTCATTATATTAGTACAATTGTTTTAAGTTTTTTTATTTCCTTTAAATTATCCGTTTGTAGGGTTACAATTTCCTTGAATGATCATTCTTTTTCATACCTTCATTTTATAGGACTGATTACAAATATTACTTGGTCTTTAAATATTCATAGGTTGTCAATGGGTATATCTTTAGCATATATTGTATACTTATATATTGTACAATTGTGATTGATTATTAATATATGTTTTTCTTTGGATATTTCAAAATAAAAATTACTATAAAGTTTGTTTATGCATTTATAACTCTTCTTAGTGAATCTCTACAATTATTATTTATTTTTATTTGTGTTTTTATTTTTTTTGCATGTAATTTTGTTTTTATTTAAATGATTATTTGCTAGACACAAATACTAAACTAGCTTAATTAACGCATCAATAACTTATTGAAATTAATTCGGGTACTCTAAGCTAATCTAATATGTGTTTCTGCCTCTCACCTCCTCGTTCTGGAGGACCTCGTTGGGATAGTACTTCTTGTTATCAAATAGCCACTGAAAAACCACCTTGCTGCAACAAAAGCTTTTCTGGCTTTTGTCAGAGCAATATCTATATGTTTGTCAAAATACAGATATTCATCCAGTTTCACACTTCTGAAAATTGATGACCAACTTCCAATCGTCGCAAAATAGCTGAACCTTATCGAAGTCACGCCGCATCAATATTTTTATTATCTCGACCTTAGGACCAGTTCTGTATGCTACTAGATCGTCGGCGTACGCAATTAGTTGCGGCATGGAAATGCAGTGAAAATGGAAAACAAGATTGGCTAACCAACCGCTCCCTGTTGCAAACCATTTTTGATTTCAAAGATCGTGTTAGAAGTTACGTCGCCCCTTTTCACAACGATCTTTCTAGCCGATATCATAGATATAGATACATAGATCATGTACAGCAATGCTTTAATTAATTAAAGTCTGACTAGCTTGTGGAAGAGGCCTTCCGACCAAACGGTGTCGAATGCCTTATCCAAATCAATTAGACAAGCGCTTCAAATCAATCAGACCAGCAGCATTGATTTTTGTTTTTGATCCACTGAATGTCGGAAGCTAACTTTGACGCGGCATGTATGGCATCATGCCTCGCTCTGAATCCGAATTGGTTGTCCGATATGACGTTCTTCTCCTCAACCCACTGCCATGGAACCCGTATCACTATCTTTTCAAAAAACTTTGCTTATGCAAGAAATAAGACTGATCGACCGGAGATTTGTAGGGATGGCCCTGTCTTTCGTTTGGGGATTGTCTGGACTACAGCTGTTTTCCAGTGCGTCGGGTAATTTACATTACATAGCGTGTTGTTGAACAAGGTCGTGTACATATTTACCGCTTTGATGGGAAGATGGCTTAGTACAATATTCGGTATACCATCGATTCCGACTGGCTTTTTCTTATACCATATATGATATCCAGCAAATCTTCTTGAGAAATCAAGACGTGTTTTACATCGTTTTCTATAGGCCCATTAGCCATATTAACGTCACTGAATCTAGTGAAACCTGGATTCTCAGATCGCCATTGACTTATCTCATTACAAGGATTACTGCGGTTCAGCAGGGCTTCGTTCTCCAGTTCGTGATTCGGCCTACGTACCTCGTTAACCGTGTAGACTCGCTGAAATACACCACCAACTGCTTTCACCTTTTCTTGGTGGTGGTTTCTCAATCACGATGAAGTCATTGTCTAGCACTGCTCCACCTGAATCGATTCCAACTGAGGTTAGTAATTGTTCATTGAATGTCGTTTTGACCTTTCCTTCGAAATATTTTATGTACTTGCGGATTTTATTGCCCCAGTGCAAGCTTATAGCCACGTTATAATTGATACGTCTTAAGTGTTGGAGGTTCTGATTTCTGATTTAGCGTTCTGATTTCCATATTCTACGGATCTGTAAAACGTCTGTGCAAGAGTTTTAGTCTAGATAGCAGTCTACTTTTTGGGCGTGAAGTGCATCAATGGTAGCATTTCGATAGATGTCGCCGTCATCGAGCTGTACTACTTTTGGAATTGTCTTTTCCATTGTGCGTTTAATGACGTCGTCCATTTGTATGATGTATCTATCAAATTCAACGTCATCAACGTTCGTCAGATTTCTGTTTGTCGGAGGATTGATACTACTCGAACGTAGTTCTGCGGATAAAGTCCTTGCGCAGCGTGGTCATCGGGCCTTGTTATAAGGGTGCTTTGGACATATTACTCCAGTTTTTCCACCTCGTTCGGGAGCTGAATATCCCTGAAGAGTTCGCGGTGATCACTTTCGTACTCAACCGCAGTTAAACAGTGCCGTGTGCGTCTATCGATGTCTAGTATCGTCTGTCGTTTGTCGATTAGCAATAGATCCAGATAGGATCTGCTTCTGGATTGTGGTCTACCAACCAGTTATATAGTAGGGTCCCCCTATTGTTGTGCTCTCCTTTACCCATTCTCTAAGCTTGGAATTCAATTTCGCGTCAATGATATAATAGTTTTCCTTCGAGTTCAGTCGAAGGCTAGTAAAAAGAGTATCGAGGTCTAAAATGCGATTGTGGATTTTTTTTTCTCATTTTTATTTTATTCTTATTTCAATTACTTACATGTTAGACAAAAATGCTTAAAAGTAGCTTAACTAACTTAACAAATGTTCTTACACCTAACCTACTGACCCTATACGGGTACTGAGGTACTAAGCTATTCTAATCGTACATTTTCCTGCGCGTTTCGGCTTATGCTATGTGTTTTTTATTATGTTAAAGGACTGTTTTTTTTTTTGTTTTAATAGTTTCGCTAAGATGCGATTGTGGTCCGGATTGTCTGGTGCCTAGATGGCGATCACATACAATCGTTTTCCACATTGGAGAGGAATACGTTCAAAACAAGTTCCTAGCACTAGACTTCTTCGAACTTGTCTGATCTTACGACAAAGGAATTTCTTAATTAGAGGAGCGACCCCACCATCTCGGAGGGATCGGGGCCGGTCTTTATGAATTACATTGTAATTCTTGTACCTGAGTTTGTGTGTTTGGCTTAACTTAGTTTCGCTAGTGATAAGCATATCAGGACTGTACGTTTGCAACAACTTTTCGAGTGTTTATTTACGTCCGTTTTTAATCACTGAATTCAGTGAATGGGGAATATCCCCACGAGGATCTTAAGTCTACGGGTTGCGAGTGCAGCCATTATTGAGAAGCCCGTTTGTTTATTTTAGATAATGTCTACTTTCGATGCTTGCTCAAGGAATTGTTTTTTAAGCTGAGCAGTTTTCAGATCGAAAGCATTTGGGCAAAGAAAATTTCCGGAGTAGTAATGGTAGCTTGAGTACGGTATTGGCATCGTTTCTACCATTTTAATTTTTCGTTTGGCCTCATTTTTTCTCCTAATCTCTAGGACTTTTGGGCAACCCTGATAAATAGCAGGATGTCCGGTTTTGCATAATACGCATTTCAGTTTGCTTCTGTCGTCAACGTTTTCCGTCCCTAAAGCACACTCCGCATTTTTGTGGGTTCCTGCGCATTTGACACAGCGAAACTCCACACTGCAGTTCGCCACGACATGCCCAAACCTCTGACAACGAGCACATTGAAGTATTTTTTCCTCTCGATTTTACTGCCTGATGTGACCTGAACCAGGAAGAACAGAAGTTTCCTATTGTCCCTCTACGTTACAGCAGTGTTAAAGGGCTAAACACCAACGAACATGACATCGTCACTCTACGCCTTGCGCAGCTCAGAGAGGATATCCTCGGGTTCAGTAGCAGGATCCACGCCTTTAAGAAGCGTAGTCTGAACTTGTTCTCCTTTGGGAGTGTACGAAAAAAACTCAGTCCCCGAAATCGCTTATTCTTCTTTTACATCTATACTATAGTATACTATCTATTACTATAGTTTGCCACTAATAAGCAGTGGATAGATACCCTTAAGGGCTCTTTATATTAAATAAAAAAGGAGTTTTCAGTGGCCAACTAACATAGTTTATCAACGTCCTTATTCTCCATTCCGAAGATGTTTATTGGCGAGCATGTCTCTGTTTTCAGTGGTGGCCCGTGGCGTTGTGAATATGTGCGTCGTCCCCAACCTCGACGTCGTAGATACGGTTCCTGCTCTGAGCGACGAAAATAATTTTCACGATCCCACCTCTTTCGAGATAATGACAATGCTCAAAAAGTATATCCTGTCTAGAGAAAGCCTCTCAAACAAAGCCGTTCAGATTCGGTATAAAACTGTAGGTCCCCTCCACTCGTGAGAGAACAATAGCACGCACAACACGAGTGGTTGTAACATATCTCAATACAGACGTGGAGTCACGGATGTGTGTACGCATATTCGTTCTTAAGCAAAAAACAGAACCTCGCATAAAAACGGGGAGGTCACGTTGAATGAAATTAATTTAACAAATGACAAAAATTTGTGACGTGACAATTTCTCACTATAACTAAAAGAATAGGGGTGATTATAGGCACTATTTGAATGTTTACATTACCTATATATCAGTCAAGCTTTCATCAACGAATGACGTGTTCTTGTTTGATCCCCCGTTGTCGATTATTGCGTAAATTGTTAAAATTGCTAAGTGTAATAGAACATTCGCTTAAAAAGTGTATGTTCCGCCCATAAAAGTGTTGCAAAAGTAGAGTGATTATGTGCACAAATTAATGCACTCGATAAACATTACTGATTATTTTATTAAAATTATTTCAATCAGAATAAAGATTTATTGCGAGACAATAGAATCTTACAACCACGTTTTGAAAGCACTTAAAAGTTGTAACTGCCAATATTTTTCTCATGACCTAAGTTGGAACTACCAGAGAAAACTACGTGGTAAGCTAACTCAATGCTACAATTGCCAATTATTTGGGCATGGCGAGAAAAACTGCCACATAAAAACGTATTGTGCCATCTGCGCTGGTCCACATAATACAACTGTGTGCACGTGTGTCACATCGTACAAGTGTGCAAACTGCAGTGGCAATCATAAAGCCAATGAGGTCACCTGCATTAGCAAATGTAAATACTTAGAGATAAAAAAGTGTTGAAAGGGGAAAATTCGTCATCAATCCTCCGATCATATCTGAACATCCTAAATAGAAACTGATATCATTCTCCTCACTGACGGACTTTCCAACACCTCTCCAAAGACGGCAGAGAAGGACAAGCAGAGAGAAAAACGGAACTCCCTCTTCATCAAGTGCATGGTGTAACACAAATCGAATATGTTCGATCGCCAACACATCGAACCCAGCTGGCAGCAACAAAGGTAACAGCAATAAGGTCACCAGCAACATTACATTTAGCAACATATGTAACAACAACTCAGCACCATATCGGACTAAAAATAAAACGAGTGCTCAATAGGGACATGATCCGGTTATGTGTCGGGTACGATGCACAGTTTAGAATCATGAAAAATATATTCTTGATCAGAAAAATACCAACTGGGGGCGATTTCGATCCCAGATCAATATCAAACTTCGACAGAACTGTATGATTCTTGATAATATTACAAACAAGGATGATGTAAATATTGTCGAAGAATTTACTGAACACATTTTGGGTTCCTGGTATGACAGTGTACCAAGGGTTTTGGCAAGACACCAATTTAAGGCCCTACCTATTCATATTCTCATCCCGATTAAGCTCGGAAATATGTACATCCAATTTACAAAATGTATATGTCATCTATAAGTCGTTTGATAGCTGATCATATCAATAAAGCGCGCAACGACAATTGGAACAAAAACTTAATGGTCTAGATGAGAACTCAAAACCTTTCTGGAACATAGTTCGAATTGTCAGGAATAGAAATAGAATATTACTATCTTTGACCAACGCCACAGAAACATTCTACAGTGATGTAAAGAAAGCTATTGCACTGGGAGATACGTTTCTGAATAACCACAATACATCATTTAATCTCAGTGATTTATTGACAAACGATGTTGTTAGCAACTCCACTCAAGCTTTTAATGCGTTAACCACCTCTGCACAAAACAACTTCCATGTAAGTGATGACGATACAGTTTTCTTTGTCAATAAATTGAAAGTTAGAAAACCGGAGAGTACGGACGGAATTAAAAACATTTTCTTAAAGCAACTGCCTAAAGCAGGAATTAAGCATTTAACGTTTACTTTTAATACATGTCTTAAATTTAACTATTTTCCTGATGCATGGAAAAAGGCGAAGGTTATACCAATACTAAAAGCGAGGAAGCCTGCTAATGGCTCAAAAAGCTATAGACCAGTAAGCTTACTTAGCAGTTTTGGTAACATTTTTGAATAAATTTTAAAAGAAAAAATGCTGGAATTTGTTTCTAATCACGACATCTTCCCCAATGGCCAATTTGGGTTTAGGTGTTTTTTTTTTCATTTTTATTAAACTAAATTTAGTAATACCTTTCGGCTCTAGCATTTTTGTTTTTTGTTTCGTCTTTTGGATGCTGTTAATATCTTTGGCCAAGAAAACTGCTTAAAAACTTGGCTTTTTTATCTATCTCAAACTAACTTAACCGAAAACCTTGGGTTTACGTGTCATAACAGCACAATGTATCAAGTCGCCAGAATGTGCAATATTGTTAAAAACAACCGTGCTGAAGGTAGATCAACAGGCATGTTACAATTAGATGTTGAAAAAGCCTTCGATTCCGTCTGGCATGATGGACTTCTACATAAAATGATATCCTCTGGATTTCCGACGTATTTGTGCAAGATAGTTTAAAATTTTCTGTCCTGTCGGTTTTTTAGTGTTCATGTCAACAGTGGTGTGTCCCGTGCAATGCATTTTGATACCGCCTTACCTCAAGGATCAGTTTTGACTCCAATTTTATTTAACTTATACACTTCAGATTTTCTAAGTCTACCTGGTTGTAGTTCTGCTATTTTCGCTGATGACACGGCAATACTTTCATCTCATGAATTTGCTCTCAATGTGGAGACTAATCTTATCAATGGAATGAAAGTACTACAGAAATACTACAATAGTTGGAAAATTAAAATTAACTGGGAAAAATTGCAAGCTATCTTTTTCACGCGAAAAAGAAAATCTTGTTATCTACCGAGTAGTAATTTTTTGATCAACGTTAATTGGGAAAAAGTCTGTCAAATATTTAGGAATATATCTGGATACCAAACTGACTTTTCAGGAACATGTTACAAGAACAGCGAAAAAACTGAACAATGCAATTAAAATGCTCCACCCCTTTAAAAACCTGAATTCAAGGCAGTCTATACAATATAAAGTTCTAATTCAGAAGCTAATTTTCCAAGCCATAATCTTATACGGATGTCAAGTATGGGGACGTTGCGCGCAATGTCACATTAAGAAATTGCAAATATCGCAAAACAAACTGCTAAAGATGATGCTAAATCTTCCTTGGTATCACTCCACACAATATTTGCACAGAAGGGCGAATATTGAATACGTTTTTCATAAAGCTCAAAATCTATATCTAAATCTATATCGAGACGTGAACTTGCCGATAACCCACTCATAAAACAACTTAATCTAGCAACGGAGGCCGCACCTCCATAGCACAGCATCATCATATGACTATGCCATGTTCATAGTAGCCTTATACATATTAATTCTTGACTGACTGTTATTTTCTATTTTTTTTTTTTATTATTTGTTATTTGTTCATTTATGCGTCTATTTAATTCTTATTTATTTATATATTTATTTTTTTATTTTCTTTATTTATTTATTTATTTACTAAATTGCTTATTTATTTATTTATTTTATACTTACTTAAACTAAATGTAATATATATACACAACACATGAAGGTTTTTTTCCTTCAAAGGCATTCACGAGTGACTAAAAAATTGTAAACCTTAATAATAATATTACAGAAGCAAGATAAATATGTTTTAAAATCTCTGCACACACACTTTAAAATGTATGAAATTTAGACTGGAAATAACATTAACTATCTATTTTGCTAACCACCTGCAGATAAGCCTTGCCTTACAGGTAACTCATCTTAAATCCTAATATGTATAACTTTATATGAAATAAAAAAACCAATCAAAAATCCTAGCATTTGGTTGCGATTGTAGCTTTCCGACGTCAAACCGTGGTGTTCTTACCGACATCTCGGGCGAGATTCTGAGGGAATCAGAGATAACTTTTCTCCAAGCTATACGAGGCCAAATGGTCACATCCTGTTTGAGGTGCTCGTGCTTTTATAAATATATCGGATCTAGAGTGGAATAACTCGAGAAAATCCCGCAATCCCAGCTGTAAACTGTAGTTTTGTTTTTATTTCATTTGTTTTTCTTCTATAATAACTTACACTAGACAAAAATGACTTAAATCTTAATATCGAACAATTCAAGTTCCTAATTCTATCTTACTGACCCTTCGCGGGTACTCTAAAATATTCTAATCTATGTAACATATATATTTGCCTTTCGGCGTCTAAACTATTAATTTTGTTTGTTTTAGTCTTTAGGACAAATTTTATTATTTTTTGCGTACGGCCAAGAAAACTATTGAAAAACTTGGCGCTCTAGACTAGACATTCTTATTGTTACTTAACCTAAATCTTAACCTTAACCTTACTTCCCTATTAAAAATTAAACTAACAATATATAGCCTTACTTAATCTATGTTCGTAACATTGCGGACGTGTACACAGAGGCTATGTATATGCGTAACATATACGTAATGTATAATACACACGCCCTTGTCCACCCTTTTTTTTTTTTTTATTTTCCTTAATCTGGTTACAGCTAAGTAAGTGGGCCGTTAAACCACATCAAAAGCTATTATTGCTTCAGTCAGGAACGGGCGAAGGCGGGGAGTGGTTCTGGTGTAACCACCAAAAGAAGGCTCCTTATCACTTTCTCTCCTGTCTCGGAGGAGATCCTCGTGTTCGCGGACGACATCCGATTCGTAGAGGAGTCGCCTGTCAACTGTTGGTCGTACCGTGTGGTAGATTACAGGGCATCCTTCCGTGTTCTGGATCAGGCCGATCGAATCCAAAAAGAGGAATGCTTCAGGTGGAACAAAGCCGCCGTGGCGCACCATTTCATGATACATATAATTGGGGTAATAAGCCCCGAAGATCAGACTGTTGGTAGAAGTCATACTTCTTGCAATGTGACTTCCTCTTCACGTTTGCCCTGTTGTACAAGACGTCGTTAGAATAATACTTCTTGTACTCAGACTCGGGTGCTCGATACAACCGGAGACAAGTCCTAAGATACCGTCTCTCGAACACCCTTATCTTTTCCATCTGGGAAGGACTCACGTTGAACCACAGGGGACAACCATACACTATGACAGGCCTAATGAGGGCCATGTAGCAGATTACCTCCACCTTGTTATCAAGTTGGTTGCAGTAAAACAGCTTACTTACCACAGCAAAGGCTTTTCTAGCATTGCTCAGAGCCTTCTTTATATGTTTGTCAAAACACAGAATATAATCCAACCAAATGCCGAGATATCTAACTACAGTTTTCACAGCTAACGGTTGACCCTGCGTGTCAACTATGCCGAACTTCTTCTAGTTTACCCGCGTATCCCTTGAGGCCCTGGCCAGCGGGGTCCGGAAAATTATAGTTTCACATTTCTGAAAGTTGATAAGCAGCTTCCAGTCATCGCAATATTTCAAAGTGTTATCGAAGTTACTTTGCAACAAGGTATTAATGACTTCTACCTTAGGACCTGATCTGTACGCCACTAGGTCATCGGCATACGCGATTAGGTGAGATATTGACCTTAGGAGATCTGCAGTGAATATAGCAAACAATATCGGGGAACCAACAGCCCCCTGTTGTAGATCATGTTTGATATTAAAAACTGTGGTAGAAGTTACACCGCCACTTTTAACGACAACCTTTCTACCTGTTATCACGTTGTATATTATGTATACCAATGGTTTATGTAAGGTAAGTCTAACGAGCTTAAGAAAAAGGCCCTCTAACCAAACGGTGTCGAACGCCTTCTCTAAGTCGATTAGGTACGCTCTTTCTTATTTTTGTTCCATTGAATGTCGGATACCAGTTTTGACGCGCCATGTGTGGTGTAATGCCCCGCCCTAAAACCAAACTGGTTGTCCGGTATAATATTGTTGTCCTCGACCCACGTTTTCAGGGCTCGAATGACAATCTTTTCGAAGACCTTGCTGATGCAATGAAGAAGACTTATCGATCAGAGGTTTGACGGGATGCTTTTGTCTTTGTCCCGTTTAGGGATTGGTTGCACTGCAGCTGTCTTCCAATGTTCTGGGTAATAAGCATTACTGAGCGCGTTGTTGAACAGTGCAGAGTAAATGGTAATTGCCGCCGGAGGGAGATGACTAAGCGCAATGTTCGGGATACCATCTATTCCAGCTGATTTCTTGTTCTTCGTCATTTTGAGGATCCTCTGGAGATATTCTTCGGAAATCACTATATGGTTTCCATGATTGGTAACGGCATTGTTTGCCATATTTTCGCCATGGAATCTAGTAAAACCGCGAGTCTCCAAACGCCATTGCCATTAGAGAATTTACATTCACCGCGAGGATCTTGAGGTCGATAGCTGCGCGCGAGTTACGTATCACATACTCACTATACTTATGTTATACATAAATACATTCATGCATATGCAAAGTAAAACTAAGAAGTAACTGACTGTCCATCTAGCCTACACTAACAATGCTAGTCTAACAAAATGCTGTAAACAACATCCACACAAAACATGGAATAGCGGCTCTTCTAGCCAACGCTTAGTATATCAGTCAAATGATAGATCTAACACTAATTGTAATGCTATGTACAGTCAATCGATTCCTGACCACCAAATTGAAACCACAGAAGAAAAATAAATTTGCTAAATTGGAAAATTTGAAAATGTAAAAAATATTTAATAACCATAAGTGAAATCGTTATAAATAAAAAAGTAAATTAAAGTAGACTAAATGTGTTGTTAATTCGCGCAGCCATTATATTGACTGCTGCGTTTGTTCGCCAATCAGCTCCGAGCAGATAACGTCCACTCGAGTTGCTTGTTGAAGTAAAATTTGTTCGAGTCGAGCTGGGCGCTCAGCTTTTTTAACAAGGCTCTTTTAGATCCAAGCCATTTGTCCTTGTATTACCAGCAAGATGGAGCTCATATCCGTGTTCGTCTCAGGCTGCCTGGCCCCTAGGACCGGCGCTGCCGTTGGCACTTTCTGTTGTGGCGGTCGTCTGCCTGATATCGCTTGGGTATACGAGACTCCTGGCGTAACAGCGGTAGTTGCAGTCATAGACCTTGCCCCTACCGTTTTTTATGTTCCTTTTTTCGAACTTTTTCTTTAAAAGCTGGACCTTTGGACAGCCCCGATAATTGGCAGGATGCTTCTGTCCTCGACCTTGTCCGTCCCTAAAGGACATTCCCCTCTATTGTGGGTTCCTATAAGCTATCGTACATAGGGATGAATGGTATTGCGTTAGTATGTTTTATATCAGTGAACACCGTTTTAATACAATTTCCCTTCATTACATACAGGCGGAGGATGCACTGTGACCTCCCGTTTTCCCTTACTCGCGTTATAGAAGATCCAAACCTAATATTACACTTGTGCACGAAACTGATTCAGCCAGTCAGTTGTCTTTCAACAAATAAAGTCGTCAATTGTTCATAAAATATGTTTGCAATTTCATGAAGATATTTTATTGTATATTCACGGAAATAATTCAAATAAAATTGAACATAGAAATGTTGTTTGTAATGGGAATGAAAACATGAACTATAGAAATTATAATAATAAGGTAAATTATAAAATTTATAATCACAGAAACTCAATTAACAATGGCAACAATTACAATTGGCATTATAACAACAAATTACAACAAGTACAATAGGAATCACAATCATTATAACCAGAATATTAACAATGCAAATACAAATGGCAATCAAAATAGCGAAGAAAGAAACTCAATTGAGAAACATAAATTTTCAAGTACACGTATCCGAAGTCCTGTCCCCATCATAAATCTTATTATAGGGAATGAAATAATATCAATTCATTTTGAATCAGGATCTTCAACATCCAGTATTGACAGTAGTTCTTTAACGATTAAAATAAAATCAATCTATAGAAATACAAAGTATAACAGGTATATTACAGCATTCATCGCAATGAGTTATTCGAAGCAATGGCCGAATTCAGAATCCTGGGAAAATTGATCCGGTTGTGTCGCACCACGCTACCACATACGCGATGCATCGTGCAGTTCGATTTAAAATCCTACTAAGCTTTCGAAGCCTACAACGGATGTCGGCAAGAAGATGCGCTGTCGTGTGATTTCTTCAATTTGATTTGGTACTGGAGAGGATAGCGCGGCGGGCGGCTGTAATCACGGCAGCCACTATCATAACATCGACATCGCCGCTCAAGTTACGATACCTAACACCGCCACGGACAACCTTCTGGTCAACAACACTAATCCGCCCAAAGTGTTTAGATTACTTCGATGCAAGTCAAAAAAAGTTACCTCAGCAAAATCGACCTGAGGAAAAACTAAGAATATGGAATGTCTGTACAACCAGTTTAGCGCGGATCGTTCCGAATAATTATAGATATTTTAAGGTAGTAACTCAATTGAGTTTGTTTCTAGCCCCACGGTCTCTCAAACGTAATTCACGCTTCCAACACGCAGACGGCAATTGAGGAACAGGCGAAACGAGATGGCCTTATGTTCAACGAGAACAAAACAAAATATATAAAATATATAAATATATGCTATCAAGCAAAAAAAAAACCGATCTGCCGTACACCACCAACCAATGCCATTTCGATTTGTCAACACAACTGGGCTCGAAGGACCAAAATCACGCTTTACAAAACTCTCATCTTGCAGACCTGCTCTAAGGAGCCGGAAGTTGTACGCTAAGCAAAACTGCAGAGATGATTTTTGGTGCCATCGAAAGAATAATTCTACGTCGGATATATGGTCCCGTCTGGGAGGAAGGCGATTGAATTGGAAAAGACACCACCGCGAACTCTACGAGCTGTACAAGGATGTATGTGTAGTCCGAAAGGCAAGAAAACATCGACTACACTGATCTAATTCATTGAAAAAAGTCTTTAAAAAATGTAGATGAATTTTGATCGACTTGAAATTTTTTTCAAAGCAAACGCTTTTCCACAAAGCACTTCCATCTGTTTTGTGGGTATTCCAAAACATATCTTCTCAAATTTGAAGTAACAGAAGTCTTAACTTTTGACATTATAGCTGAAATTTATTTGAACAAAATCAAAATCATAAAATTAAAATTCTTATTTAATTTTTTTTTTATTGCCGACACAATCTAGTGCAGTTCGTACATATAGCGCATATAATGTGGGGTTGGAATATCGTTTAAGATTTTGAAATAAATAAAAACAAAAAAGATAGTACATAGTTCTAAGTGATATTTTTATCTGATATAAATGGCATATATTTTTACTTGTGATTTAAATTTTGGAATTTATTATGAAAAATATGCACAAAAGTATGCAAAACATGCTATAGATAGCAAAATATGAAAAAATATGAACTAACGGTTAAATTCTATTTTAAAGGAAATTGGATGATTCGTATACATAATAAGTTGCCTTGCATCCAAGGTGTTCATACAAAAAAAAATGCATTTGCATGAAAATCCGATCCGTAGTTATGACTATCTCGATCTATATGTAAAAACTGTTGAAGAAAAATTGCCTTTACCAAATATTGAATCACGTTTCGATAAGCTTGGTCAAGCCCAGTACTTTACAACTCTGGACCTATCTAATGCTTTCCATCAAATAATGGTTAATAGAGATGACCAACATAAAACCGCATTTAGCATTCCTCAAGGTCACTATTAGTTTATAATTCCCTGGCTACCTTACAAAGGATGATGAATGAAATCCTTACGACAGTAAATGCTTTCGAAAATCTAAAACTTTCAAAAAAGAAACATCCTACTAAGGCATCCCGACTTCAAAAAAAGTTTTTACTCTCACCATTAATGCTTCAGACTAAGCTATCGGCGCTGTATTATTACAAGATAACCATCCTATTTTCTTTTGCATCAAGGATTCTCAATGAATATGAGAATAGGTAAGGTTAGGTTATAGTGGGTGAATGCTAAGTAATGCAGTCACACTTAGGCCAGAGTAGGCTCATTGTGATACCACGCGGATTGACTTATCCCAACACTGGAACCAGTTGGTGCTTCTAGTGAAGCGATGGCTGGCCTATGCTGGCGCTGTTTAGCTCATTGGGGAGTAGTAGGGCCCTTAGGGACATACGTCTAGCTAGAGCATTACAAGAGCAGAGTAGGTGAAACATGAATATTATGAATAGTTTCGGCGACGAAATATTTTATTATATATATTATACCACTGGTTTGGTTAAACAACCTAAAACCTGGTCCTAAATTGATAAGATGTAAAGTAAAATTAAATGAATATAATTATGATATATAATAATATAATATGGGTGGCGCTACAGCCCGTAGTTGGCGGCCAGGACCTAGCTTCTCAGCAACCACTCGTGTTGTGCGTGCTATTGTTCTCTCACGAGTGGAAGGGACCTACAGTTTAATGCCGAATACGAACGGCTCTGTTTGAGAAGATTTTTCTAGACAGGAAATACTATTTGAGCATTGTCAGTGACTCGAAAGAGGTGGAGTCGTGAAAATTATTTTTGTCGCTCGTAGCTGGAATCGAACCTACGACGTCGAGGTTGGGGTCGACGCACATACCCACAACGCCACGGGCCACCATGAAATTATGATATAAAATAGATAAAAGTTAATGAGAATAAAAGCGCACAATAAATACTGACAAAGCTGAAATCAACACAAATGAAGTTGGCCCAATTATTGAAATAATTAATAATAGGGGGATTGTGTACATATATGTATATGAGATACAAGCTCAACAAGATTATAGAATGTACTTAACAAGAGGAAGATTTTTATCACATAGTAAAATGATAAGTATCTTAAGTAACATCTAATAAATTAAGGAATTTTAGACAGTCATTCGACCTTTTCAAACACCTACTTTTTGAAAATATTGCAGTAAAATATAAAAAATTCAAAAAAAGTAGGTACTTAGAAGATGATTTACCTACTTAAGGACTCATGTTTTTAAAAAATAAAAGAAATTCATGAACAAACTAAGCATAAAGGAATTCAGAAAATTGTGTTGAATTAAAACAAAAAATGTTACATTGCATAATTAGGAAACATTATAACAGAGTACAATAATAAAAAAAATAAAACAATTTCGAAGCGTTGACAAGCGACTTATGCAGGCACAGGTGTCTGCACTTAGCCTTTGTCAATGAACTCCTACTCTCACCTCTCCGTGGTGAAAGCCGGGAGCCGAGCACCTTCGACTGAAGATGGGGTACCCAACCCCCGTGGGACGTCATTGGCGGCTGCAAACGAGAGAGGGGGAGAGTGGATGAGTCGGTATCAGGGCTCATCTTCTTTACGGATGGCGGCGGAGGAGCTTATCATCAGATTAGCCAACGGCGACATCCAGAGCTACCTGGTACACCACCTTTTAGAGCTACTCTGACATATTCGGAGCTCAGATCTAAAAGGTTGCCTTCAAGGTCATATCGGGATTTTGGAGAAGAGTTGGCGGCGGAGGAACCCTATCATATAGGGTCAACGGCGGCACTCACAACCTCAGCGAGGTTACCGATACCGGAGTCATCCGGACCCTTCGCCCAAGGCTAAAATAATTGGGCCTGGCCTTCCAGTTGGGGGTTGTGCGTGGGGTTAACGCCCTCACCCCGTAAAAAATAATTTGTTCAGAGACGACCAATTGCCTCGGATACTGACCGATCTACTGTTGACGACCCCAGCAAACGAACAAATGACCATGCGGAGGCCCTTGACTGCTCTAAAGCAGATATCACCTCAATCCAGGAAGTGCGATGGAATCGACCGGGCAAGAAAAGGATGAAAAACTGCGACATCTACTACGGTGATTGCAGCAGAGAGACGCGCTTATTTGGATGTGGATTTATTGTTCGAGGCAGACTTAGGCAAAAGTCTTAAGCTTTGACCAACCGTCAACCAGATTGATCACGTTGCGATCGACGTCAGACACTCCTCCAGTATTCTTGATGTCCGAACGTTCCGAGGAGCCAATGTTGACTCGGACCATTTCCTTGTTGTAGCCAAGGTAAGAATCAGGATATCAAGAGAAGCTGCCACTGATGTGCTGGGTTTTACGACACCACCTAGAAGGATCCCATGGTTTGACGACGAGTGCAGGCAGGCACATGCAGCCAAGCAGGAGGCCTGCAAGGCAACGCGGCATCGCACAACGAGAGCTGTTCGTGAGCTCTACGAACAGAAGAGAAGGGAAGAGAACCGGCTTCTCAGAAGAAACAAGAAAGAGCATGAGAAGCGCGCGGTCGTGGAGATGGAGAGGTGTTATGGCAGGAATGACGTCCGAAAGTTTTATCAAAGGGTAAAACAAGTATCCAATGGATATAAATCTCGGACAGAAGCCCGTCGGGATTTAAATGGACAACTGGTAGTAGAGTCGCAGTCGATACGTCGAGTCGAAAGATCATTTCTGTAGACTGTTAAACGGCGATGAGGACCAAAATACCGCTGTCAGGCAGAATGTTCAACTCAATCTGGACGATGACAGACGCGAATTCCGTCCCCCAGACTTAGACGAGGTCAAGATAGCAATATCAAGACTGAAGTCCAACTAAGCTGCTGGAGCGGACGGATTGTCCGCTGAAATATTTAAGGCAGCTGGAGATGACCTGGTAGGGCGCATGCACCAGCTCATCTGCAAGATATGGTCTGAGGAAAGCATTCCCGACGAGTGGAATCTCAGTATCGTTTGCCCGATCTACAAGAAAGGAGACCCCTTCAACTGCGCCAACTATCGAGGGATCAGTCTTCTCTGCCGTTTTGTGTACCCGCTTGAAGCCGTTCATTAACAATCTGATAGGTCAGTGTGGCTTCAGGCCAGGAAAGTCCACAACAGACCAAATCTTCACACTACGACAGATCCTGGAAAAGACCCAAGAAATGCAAATCGACACTCACCATCTGTTCGTCGATTTCATGGCCGCATATGACAGCGAGCTATACAACGCCATGTCTAGTTTTGACATTCCTGCCAAACACAGGCTGTGCAGGATGACGATGGAGAACTCTCGCTGCTCCATCAAGGTCGGTAACGAACTCACCAAGACCTTCAATGTCAAAAAAGCTTTTAGACAAGGCGACGCGCTGTCATGTGATTTCTTCTTCGTAGGTTCCTGCATCTAGGAGCCTACTACTTCAGCGATCGTAACGAGCTAAAAAGTGCCAGCATTGGCCAACTAAATCGGTTCATCAGCAGCACCAACTGGTTCCAGCGTTAGGAGAAGTCAATCCGCGTGGTATCACAATAGGCCTACTCTGGCCTAAGTGTGACTGCTCTGCAGCAGTCAGCCACTACAACCTAACCTAACCTAATACTTGTGGAAGTGGTTTACACTTTCCACCACAGCCAGAAACTTCTTTCTCGTGACGCAGTAGATTCGCTGCGGCTTTGACTGACTAACTTTACTGCAATAAGCAATTACATTTGCCTTAATTACTTGGGTGAAGACACCGCCTATACCGTAAGCATCCGTGTCCAGTGTTGCCAGATAAAAAATGCTGTTTAGTCTCTCGAATGTCGCTAGCGGCATTGTACAGTCAAAATTACATTACTAGAAATTGCCAAAACCGTAGTTATTTTTTCAAACCACCGACATACAACGGAACAACAGCCAATACCATCTTTCGGCTGCAGTTTGAAACATCTGTCGCCAAAGTACATCTGAGGGAAGCGGATATGCTTCAGGCGATTCCGCTGCAACGCAAGTATGGAACGCAACGGTCGCTTCAGGAATATGATGCTGAGGTTGAGCGATTGGCACATCTGGCATACACCGGCTCAATCATGAAACTCATCGAAAACGCGAAGGCAGATGCGTTTGTGAACGGTATAAGGGATTTGGAGACGAACCGAACAGCTCTGTCGTCACCAAGGCGGACTTTCCAATAGACAGTTGTTACTGTTTTGTCCATGATCATAAGGAGTGATCTAGTGGAGGATGTAGAGCTGTTGTACGGGATGCGGATACGTACAGCTACGGAGGAGGATGCACCGATACTTGAGAAGTTAACCGAGTGTATCACCATAGGCACCACGACAGTTAAGCATGAGTTCCTAGTGACGGATATAGTGGACGAGTTGATTCCGGGAGCGGACTTTATGATCAGGATCGGCATTACTTTGGACCTTGAGCGGAGAACTCTGAAGTACAAGAATTCTGAAATACCATTAAATGTCGGTGAGAGCAAGTCTTCGAGGATCAAACAAGTAGTTGAGTGAAATGACCCCAGGATTCTCCCGAACTCAGATGCCGTAGTTCGGGCAAAGATAGATGGTGACTGTGGGAAAAACACGTTGTGAGTTGATGAAGCCAGAAACAGAAAACCAGTTAAGAACGTAGTCATCAGAAGAACCTTCATTAAAGCCAACGAGGATCAGTAGTCGCAGGAATGTGAGTAAATGATCCGGATTTGTTTAAAATAATTGAAGCCGTTGAACGTGGAATCAGACCATCAAGGAAGAAAATGGCCGGAGAAAGTAATGTCGCCAAGGCATAGGACTCAGTGGCGAAGTCTACAGATGCAGAATGGTTGCTTGTATCGCGCTTGGGAAAGTGAGGACGGTCAAACAACATGAATTGATTCGAGAAGGAGAATACACGAAATCTTGGAGGAATTTCACAACGGATCAAGTGGAGGACATCTGGGCATCACAAAGACTATGTTTCTATTGGGTTGGATGCCAGCAGTCAGTAACGGAATGGATCCATGCGTGTGATAACTGCACGATGGCGAAGGGGTCGCATTCAAGAAGCCGTGGGAAGATGCACCAGTACAACGTAGGAGCACCATTCGAAAGAGTCGCTATGGATGTAGTAGGGCCCTTTCCGACCAGTGAATATGGTGGTAATCGGCCGTTTCAGCAAGCTGCCGGAGATATATGTCATGCCAAATCAGGAAACAAAGACGCGTGCGAATGCATTCTTCCACAATTGGATATGTCGTTTGGGTGTTCCCTTGGAGCTGCACTCGGACCAGGGAAGAAATCCCACAAACCGTAAAGCGCTACCCACAATTCCATCAATTGGAATTAAACCGCAAACCAATTCCTTAAATTAAAAAATAAATGAATTCAATACTAACATCATTTATTTGACATTTGTCTGCTATTTGTGTATTTAATAAAATAAAACTAAACATACTTCACAAGATATGGCTTAAGCTTGCTTTATCAACCAACAATTGACAAGGATCAATCGGTCATTGATAATTGACAATCGCAATACCAACTCTATAGAGTCAAGAGGACTAATTTTTTTTAGCTTGACTCATAATTTTAAGATTTTTTTTCACATTTTCATTTTCATCATTTCAGCGTTTCGTTTTTCATACTTTTGTGTGAGCTAGTTTTCATTTAAAACGCCTGTTCCTCTTTTTCGCATAAGGAGGCGTTGTGTTATCAAAATCTTTTGTTGGGACTCATTTATTTTCATAATGACTCGTTATGTAGCTCTCGCTTACAGTCATTTTGCGCGGACGACCAACGGCATTGATGAAACCAAATACGCTTACATACTTATCAGGCAGACGAACCATGAAGGGTCTGAGCCTGAGCAATTGCTGCCTTCCATCGGTGACGATCCTGGGCACGCTGCTTCCAGTCATCAAGGCCAAGTTGTCTTGCATCCGCGATGACTTGGTCTTTGTACCGGAGGTTCGGTCTTCCTCTCCTTCTCGAACCAGGAGGCTCGGATTCGAAGACCCTCTTTGCTGGAGCGTTGTTGTCCATTCGCTCGATGTGGCCGAGCCAGTGTAGTCGACGGATTTTTGCCTTCCGGATTTGTACAACTCGTAGAAGAGGAAGTAGGACTGGCAGGATAAGGGTTTTGTAGAGCATGACTTTGGTCCTTTGAGTCAGGAGTTTCGAGCCCAGTTGTTTTGACAAACCGAAGTAGCATCGGTTGCCAAGGGCGATTCCACGTCGGATCTCCACTACGATGTCATTCGTGGAGTTTACATTTGCCCCGAAGTAGACAAACTCCTTTACTACCTCGAAATTGATTGGGACGTTTTGGCCTAGGTGGTGTGCGGCGGGTCGTTTTTTGCTCGACAGCATATATTTTGTTTTGTCCTCGTTGACCTTAAGACCAGCTCGTTTCGCCTGTTCCTCAATTGCCGTGAAAGCTTCCACTACGGCGCGTTGGGACCGCGCGGTAATGTCGATGTCATCAGCGTATCCCAACAGCTGGACTGACTTGTAGAAGATAGTGTCTTCCGTGTTGACTTTTGCCCGCCGCACTATCTTCTCCAGTACCAAATTGAAGAAATCACAAGACAGCGCATCTCCTTGCCGAAATCCGGTGCAGGTTTCGAACGGTTCAGAGGTTTTTGAGCCGAACTGCACGGTGCATTGCGTATGTGTTAGCGTGGTGCGACACAACCGGATCAGTTTTCCCGGGATCCCGAATTCGGCCATCCCTTCGAATAGCTCCTTGCGATGAATGCTGTCGTATGCGGCTTTAAAATCGATGAACAGATGGTGAGTATCGATTTGAAACTCGCTGGTCTTCTCCAGGATCTGCCTTAGTGTGAAGATTTGGTCTACAGTCGATTTGCCGGGCCGGAAGCCGCACTGGTACGTGTCGATTAGTGCAGTGCAAAACGGCTCCAGACGTTCACACAGTACGCTGGATAGGATCTTGCGATCTTGAAACCTAATACGCAATTAGTGTTAATTACCCTCACATCCTTGGATGAAGAAAGTCATAAAAATATAGAGTGACAGTGAACGTTTTAGTGCAGGTGGGCAGCCGAAAACAGCCAATGAGGCCTTCGAGGCAATCATGGGCCTAATAAAAATTCTAAAAAAATTAAGCCGGTCCCACCTTTGAAAGAAGGATTCGGGATCTCCTTCAAAAATTGTCCGACGAAGAGAACGACATGGCGGACTCGGATACCGTCGGCATGTCGAGTGATTCCGAGTCCGCACTCACAGTATATAGGAAACACATGTCCACCATCTCCATCGCATATGTTCCAGAATGCAGTATACCACCATAACAACACCCAGTTGGAAATCCATCGCCACCAATCTTCATCTTCAGCGAGGACAATCCAGCTGATGAACCTGTAGAAAATGAAGAGTTGACAACGACTGAGGAAATTAGAGGAATAATTCAACGCAGCGTAACGAGGAAAGCAGCCGGAGCCGACAAAATATCGAACTTCGCCCTAAAGCGAATGCCACAAGCGGTGATGATACTCCTGACAATCATCATGAACAATTGCTACTTTCCAAGCAAGTGAAAAGTCACAAAAATTGTTGCAATACCCAAAAAGAGAAACTCTTCTAGTGTTTTGGGATGCAGGCCTATATCGCTCTTGATTAATATAAGCAAGATCCTGGAGCACCTGATAGCGATAAAACTAAAGCGATGGTCCACCGACCTAAACATCGTCCCGGATATGCAGTATGGATTCCGGAAAAGACATTCAACGCTCCATGCAGTGGCCTGCTTTCTGGACGTAGAAAAAGCATTCGACACTGTCTGGATAGAGGGGCTCATCTACAAAATTGATTTGATGGGATTCCCCTCCAATCTAATTAAAATGATTTACAGCTTCCTGCATTCAAGAAAATTGTACCTCCAGGTAGAAGGCAGTCAGTCAATGGAACGAAATGTCAAAGCAGGAGTCGCTCAAAGATCAAGGTACAACATCTTTACGACAGACCTACCAACTCTAGCTAATACAGTGAAATGTTGTCTGTTCGCAGCTGACTCACATTTTCACATCACAACCACTCGAAGCTGACTCTCAAAAAAGCCAGTTTTTTAATTCATCGCATCTACCTGCTCATGCGGATACAAAATGGACTAAACCAGAAGACGAACTTGCTACTCTACAAGCAACTCATTCGGCCAATCATAGCGTATGGGTTTCCTATATGGCGTATCCATCTCCAAGACCAGCATGGAAAAGCTTTCGATATTTGAGAGGAAGATACTCCGAATACACACCGCTCTCACCTATGACAGGGACCGGCAGAAGTACCCCAGCAACAAGAAACTCTACGAGGAAGCCCACATCGTCCCCATACAAGAGTACTTAGTGACACTGTTCCAGAGGCAACTACATGACATCCTCAACCACCCAAACATGGCTATCAGGGACCTGAGAAGTTCGACCCCCGGACAACGATTCCTCAACGCATTGAATCTGCTTAATGAGCAGACATTCCCAAGGACATTATGCAACGGGTTGTATCACTCCTATCAAAGCAGTGATAGCATTCACCATCGCGGCTAAATGAACCACCACGCCCCATCCCTAGAGGAGCAACAAGGATACACAGGTCTGAACACCCCGATGTTAAAGATCTACATTCATAAATATGAAATTTTAAATATTATAATTGAGAACAATGTAAACTTTGTAAGCATTGTACATCCGTTGGGCCCATATTGTTGAGCCAACACCTATTTCGCTAGCTTAAGCTTTTAGCATGTAAGACCAATGGTACTGTTTTTGTTCAAATAAAATTTAATTGAAATTTAATTGAAATTTAATTGGTATCAAATTTTGAGCTACTTCTACTTTCAACTTCATTAATATCAACGACAGGCGTACTTTCGGCGAAGAATGAACGTTTTCAATGGAACGTTACGTACTGATATTATTATAAAATATAAATACTAACAAGATGCAAATGTCTTTTGAACACGTCCTCCATTTACTCCAGAATGTAGGTTAAGTACTAAATAATAAATATGAGAGAATATTTTTGTGTGAAATCGGTATATTTGATACCACATATGTAGCTATAAATACACAAAATATATTTGTTTACAAAATACTTTACAAATTTGACCAGTTTTGGCGTTAGGGTAGTTAAGTTTCAATTTTGCGAAAACAAAAGTATGAAAATTGACAAAGAAACAGTATATATATAGTATTAAAATGTTTGTGTATGAAACATGAATTGTTTAAAAACCCTGTTAGTTATTAATAATTATATAATATGGGTGGCGCTACAGCCCATAGAGGGCCAGGGCCTAGCTTCTCAGCAACCACTCGTGTTGTGCGTGCTATTGTTCTCACACGAGTGGAAGGGACCTACAGTTTTATGCCGACTCCGAACGGCCAAGTTTGAGAAGCTTTTTCTAGACAGGAAATACTCTTTGAGCATTGTCAGTGACTCGAAAGAGGTGGGGTCGTGAAAATTATTTTGGTCGCTCAGAGCTGGAATCGAACCTACGACGTCGAGGTTGGGGTCGACGCACATACCCACAACGCCACGTCTGCCTTAATAGTATATATATTAGGGCAAGTAATCAGTAGTCAACTGGCGTGATATATTAAGGAGATTCAGTGTATGTTTCACACATACAAAATCCATGCGAGTCAAGAGTGTTTACGGCTACACAGGACAATTTACTGGCCAAAATAAACAAAAGAACATTTGTATTCAAAGTTTTTATATGATTGAAAATTTATACAAACTATATATATATATGTTATAAATACTCAAATGCCAGCTAATTATTATAATATATTTTAAACAAGAATTAATGTGAACAATATCCATTTAAAACATTCACCAAACTGAAATGTTTATGTATAATTTATAAATTTATATATACACGTATATATGCAATATGTGCATTTAACGCAATGAATGTATTAAGTGCATATACACATATACATACACACATATATATATATGTATGTGATAAAAAAATATTTATAGATACGTACATTAAAAGAAAAATAAAGTAAGTCTCTGGTTGCAAAATTTAAAAGAACTATAAATGTCCATGTAAAAATTACGAATTTATTCTGGTTATTTACTGAGCTAATCACTTATTTTATATACTATTTTAATGTTATTAAGTAAATTCAACACAACTCTGAAGGAGTTTACACTTATTTATTCTTTTAATATTAGTAACAATGTCCTTGAATAGATATTTGATTACTTAGGCACTGTGTTCATTATAAATTAAAAACAAACGTTAGAAATGTGTATCATCAAAAAAGAAAAAAAAGAAAGTATTTTAATAATTTACATCCTTACTGCCACATTAGCTGAGTTTTGCTGGGTATATAATTATTGCTGAAATTTCGTCTGAAAGAACATATGCCTTACACAATATTGTATTTAATCTTAGAACAATTATCTCTAAAATATTTAAATGAAGTATCGTTAGCTCATATTTCATAGTATTGTAAAATCAGTCAATTTCTTAAATGTTGTTACTTGTATTCTTCTACATAAATGAAAGTTTGTTTAGAAAATTAATTTATTTCTCATCATTTCATTTAGCTACATTATAACCAAAATATTATATCAAGGATAACTAGGTATTTATTAACAGAAATTGAAATAAGGGGGAAAATATGGTTCAGTGATGGAGAAAAAGAGGACAAATTAAGAATAAAAATACAATGTTGAAATTATTAAAATAAATCAAATCGTATTTTACTTGGACATTTCCCTTACAAAAAAATATATTTTCCTGATACTCTATAATAACCTATGCATCGTAGAAATTTAGTAAAAGTAAGGGGCTTTAAAAGCTAAATCATATGGTTACCAATAAGAAAATGGTTTATGATATTTGAATTTTTTCATAGTTAAACAAATTGTTTTATAATTAACAGTCAGAGTTTTAATCGTTTTATTTCTATTTTCTTTAATTTTACTTTATTTAATTCTACTTTATTTTTCTCTATGAAATATTTAATTAATTATATTTATAATTACGTCAGGTGATTTTTGCGTTAATTTTTGAACTTATCCCATTTTAAGTAGTAGTAGAAGTTAATATTACCTATTTCTTAATTTAGTAAAGTGTCTCTTCTTTAAAATATTTCTTTAATTTAACTTTTTTATAATATATTTGTGTATAATATATATTTGTAACCCAATACAATTCTCTGCTGACGTTTTGTTTATATATATATTTTATCATGTGTTTACGCATACATAAATATATATACAAGTATATATATATATTCATTTATATATTTATATATAAACAAAACTCTATATATATACTCTATAATGTATGAAAATTAAATAAATCATCTAATTTTATAATGCAAAAGAAAGTAATACATTTCATTGTGTACGTGCAAACTATTTTCGTCACCGTTGTTTAAATTAACAATAAATATTCATAAACAGTTTTCATGAGCAGACGGCAAATTTAGTTATTAGTTCCCGCAGTTGTTTTATATTTAGCAAACAGTTTTATATATATATATATATAATTAGCTAAATTTCATAATTGTGTCAAATATTTGATGTATATTAAAAAATCGAAAGTTTGAATACATCTTTGTAGTTCATTTTTTTACATTTTTTTTTTTATCAAAAAGCTACCTTAAACAGCTTGCGAAGCAGGATATGGAGGTTGCGACGAACTATCGTTACCATATGCCGATCTAGGCCCTGCACCATATGTAGATGCACCCTGCTCTTTAGCATAGTTGCTGTATTCATATTCGTAGCCCGAAGATCCATAACCACCGTAATCATATTCTGATCCGGATTTCGAAGCTGAATTCCCTGGACCAGCTCTTTGAATTCCTCCAACAGGACCTGTTGATGAAGGACCACCGGCAGCCCACGTCTGAGCCCGAGAATACATATCTGTTGCAGTACCACCACCTGCAGCTGGAGCCGCTGGCCCTGCTGAATTTGGTGGCATATTCCACGAATTCCAACTACCACCACCTGATGGGCCAGAGGGGCCTCCAGTTGAAGTTGAACTGTACATATCATATCCACCGTAACCTTGAGTTTGTTGGGGACCTGCATAGTTACTCCATTGTGGCGGTGGTCCCTGTGGTCCTGGTGGAGCACCCCAACCTTGATAGGAACCTGGTCCGCTGCTTCCATAACCATATCCTTGCTGTTGAGGGGATGTTCCCCACCCTTGATAACCTGGCATCATATTCGGTGCCCCTATAGGCATATTTAATGGAGGGCCACCCATTTGTCCATTTTGACTCTGCAGCATATTAATTGGGGCATGATGGGGACCCCAATGGTTGCATTCATTGCCTATTTTACCATATCCACCGCCAACTCCACTGTTGTTGCTATTATTTCCAGATCCATCACGAGGTTCAGCTTTTTTAATTTCAACCTTTAAAAGAGATTTATTGTTATTTACTCAAAACTTCATTTTACTAAGTTTATGTATTTAAGTATCCTTATATTAATAGTATAATCGCACAGGCTAAATATTTGTATTATATGTGTAACTTGTATGTAAATATATAAAACAACCTAAAAGATGTATAAATTAAATTTATAAGATGTATAAATTTAAATATATATCACAAACACTTGTTATTCAAATTTATTGAAAAACTGTAGACCAGTTTTTAGATATAGAAATGTATATACCGTGCACTCACTGACAACACTGTAGTTTGTAGTTATTATTTGGATGGAACATATGCATGTTTTTGGTTACACATAACTGGTAAATGGATTTGATAACCTTCTCTTGATCACAATTTTGAAGATAACAAGTGAAAACAGTTTTTTCACAAGAGTGTATAGCTTTAGCAACTTATAACATAAGCTGCGCACCTTATGGCAAAATGCAACAAGTGATTATGAGGGAATTTTCTTATGTTTAGAGATTTCGTAAGGAATGCATGCATATGTCAAACAAAAATTAGCGGTGTATGGATTTCAACCTATTGTACGTGTTATTCTAAACAATTTAACATCATGACGCGCAACATCCTACATCCTTAATATCAAAATGTAACTATGTACCTGTTATGTTACATGATTCATAACTTAAACATAAATTTAACCTTTTAATGGCAGATCAGATATTTAAAAAAGTAGCAGAGTACCATATTCAAACATATATGACCCACAAAACTTCGAATTCGATCATGAAATGTAAAGCTAAATTTAGATGGCATCCATGCATATATGATATAAATCTCTAGCGCATTAAAATTGACAGCAGATTAACATTATTTTATCGACTTCTGTTTGTACATATTTTCGTAACAAATAAATATTGAATGATTTGCTATCACTACATTTTAATTTTTTTATTCCCGCCAGACACGATTCTTTATCACATTTTTTGCTTCGCTTTTAAAGTGTACACAATGATTAACATTAACCGGGTAAAACTGATTTTTAATAAAATAATTTAATATTTAAATAAATTACCTGCTTGCCATTAAGATTGATGTAACGCTCATTGGTAACATGTTCCACAGATGATTCTTCCTCGAATGACAGAAAACCAAAGCCACGAGACTTCTTTTTTTCTTGATCATACATAATGACAACTTCGGTTACTTTGCCATATCTTCCAAAGAATGATCTTAAATCGGTTTCAGTAACATTTGATGGTAGCCCTCCAAGGAAAACTTTGTAACCGCCGCCTTTTTTAGGTTTTTGCAATGTCCTTGGATTACAAGGCTTCGGGTCAATGGTTCTACCGTCCAATGAGTGAGGTCCACTTTGCAGCACGTGGTTGACATTAGCTGGATCCGCAAAGGTTACAAATCCAAATCCACGTGATCTCCCACTTTCATTGTTCTTCATTACTACACAATCAATGATTTCACCAAAACGGCAGAAATACCGGGATAAATTTTCCTGCGTTGTTTCCCATGACAAACCACCAACAAATAACTTGCCTCTTTCATCTTCCTCCATTATTTTTTGCGGGCTTTTTTTGATTGACGTAATTGTGACTAAATTAATTATAATTTACTGAGAAGTCTCGGTCTATCTCAAAAAGGATTTAGAAACGACTTGCGTGTTTATGTATATATAATATATATATTAATTTCAGAGTTTATAATCCCTATATAATATATATATATTTTCTTCTTTTAAAAGAAACTTCAAAGCAATTGAATGATAATTAAGCGGACACGTAACTTTCTAATTATAAAACGTATTACTTTCCTTTTTCTGTCGTTGGAAAAAATAAAGAAACGCCGGTTGCTTATTTGGGCTCGATTGATAAACCAGTTTTACTCTTTTTTCTTACACTGGTAGAAAAACTACCTCAAACTAGCTGTCTACGTTTACAATAGAAAATCTGAAAGAAACAAAACGAAAAGAGAGACGGATATTGAAACTTTAGAAATCAAGATGTGTGTATATTTTACAACTCAATAACCGACACATTCATACATTCACGCATACCTATAGGAAGGTAAAAATGAATATGAATACATCTATGTATATATATGCTCGATCATTTATATGGTACATATGCAACCATATGCATATATAAATATACGTGTGTATAGATATATGTGCATTTGTTATATATTTGATAGATCTCAATATGTACATATGGTATATAAATTAAAAATTATCAAAAACTTATATTTGGGAATAATTCAAAGTACTATGTATACACATAAATCAAAAGCGATATTTTATTTCAAGCATCAGAGCTCACGTATATCTACGTATTAAAATTAAACGTCTATACAAATTTATGCGATTATATTAACATGGCTTATCTTTTCAATTCCTACGCATTTACGAAAGATGCATACATAATATTAAACACAAAACATATGTACTATGTATATAAATGTTTTCCACGCATATTCATTTTCTTTTGTCTAAATTATATTAAATCCAAGAGAAGCAAAATGAAAAACAAAAAAAATCAACATTCATTCACCAAAGAGCTATTGAGCACATCTTATTTTTTTAAGTTTCCACATTACAGCACTATATGTATGTACTTAAAAAATAAGATTTAGATTTAGTCCAGTTATGTAAAAAAAACAATTTATTACAATATCTCACCGTTTTAACAAATTAGTATGGTGAAAATTTGCACTTCAAACCACTAATTAGTTTTCGCTTAAAACACTAGCTTAAAATTAATTCTATGATTTGATGTATACGATATAACCTAACTTAACCATGATAAAATGATTTCGATAATGGACAACGCAGCTATACTAAACGAGATTATGAGAACGAAACAAAAATAACTTCTCCATCCGTCTCTTTTTTACAAACCATAAAACTAGAATTTTCAATATTTTCGATTGCCACGTTTCACACATATCTTCAGAGCTCCCTAATTGCCGGCTTATGGCTTGCGGCGGCCTGTATTCTTAGGAGTATCCTACATCTTACACGTATTTGAAAACTATCTTAGGTGTCGCCTATATCTTCTATTTCACGCCGATATATTAGATATATGAATTTATTCATTTATATGCAAATAAGTTAACTTAACAATTATTGGTGCTTTATTTGTTTTTTCGACTATATACATTTGAATTCTACTTTACATATATACATAAAATAGTTTTCATTAAGATTTATAATTATATAATAATTCTATCAGCTTTAGCCGAATATTGACTACGACTACGAAATACATATCCGAATATATATTTTCGATAATAAGCTGATTATTTTAAACTAAACTTAAACTAATAATATCATACATATGCCATATCAATGTGTTATTATGTCACTCAATGGTATCGTTCTATTTTCGTACGTAAAATAGAAGAATATTCTTGATCCAATTTAAGTCATTTTCAGTGACATTTCTTAAAATATGTAAAAACAATTCAACATGTCTAATTCCGCACCAATGACACGCGACTTTAAATAGCTCGCTCTCTGTAAGCTAAAAATAATTATTTCTTAAATTTATTTCAGAGTGGTTATTGAACATACCATTAGTAAATCACGTTCTATATGGGCGAATACGCCTTTGCATTGTTCTTGTGTAGAACAAATATTGTATCTGGCAACGCTTGATGTTTCACACATAAGTCGATTGCATTAGTATCCACACCTGCGGTGTTTGCGCGTTGTTTTGTAGTAGTTGCAGAAAGCATGTTTTTTGCATAATCTGTAAACTCAACGTTTATAGCAGAAATATAAGTTTAAAAGCATAATTTATTTCAAGGAGAACAATGGTAAGTTTTAATAATTAAATGTGCATTCAAGTGCAAAATTATTGACGGATGACCAAATTATTGATTTTACAGTCAAAAAGAATGTCAAGATATCCTAGTGATCGGAAGGTCTATGTTGGCGATTTGGGCAATAATGCTAGAAAAAATGAACTGGAATATGCATTTAGTTCCTATGGTGCACTCAGAAGTGTATGGATTGCAAGAAATCCTCCTGGTTTTGCATTTGTGGAGTTTGAAGACGCTCGTGATGCAGCTGATGCCGTGCGTGGGTTAGATGGTAGAACTGTTTGTGGACGCCGGGCAAGGGTTGAATTGTCTACTGGCAGATACGCTGGAGGAAGGAATGATAGAAGAGGTTCTAAAAGTGGAGGACGACCATTTCATCCAGACGATAAATGCTACGAATGCGGCGGGCGTGGACATTATGCACGTGATTGTCGCCGCTACGGAAGAAGACACCGGTAAGAAACTACTGAAATACATTACACCTTTTGTTTACTTATGACGAGAAAAAGCTTCCAAAATACGTATGTAACTGTGGTTTCTTTTCAACGATTTTATTTATTTTATTTTTAACAATATAGTTAATATAAATATATATTTTCATTTTCAGAAGTCGATCCAAAAGTCGCTCTAGAAGCTATTCCCGCGATCAGCGAACAAGATCTCGGTCCGGCTCCCGTTCTAAGTCATATAGTAAATCCGTATCAGGCTCACCCAAAAAATATCACAATGGACGGAAGTCACGAAGCAACCAGATACCTACAGAAAATGATCAAGCAAACGGGAATTCAAGGCATAGTGATGATGAAAGAAATCGCAACGGCTCGTCGCCAAGGCATCGCTATGAAATGTCGAGATCTCCTAAAAGCAACCGCAGTCCAAATAGGGATGACAGTATTGACTCCAGAAGGAGCAGCTCTAATTCCCATCACCGTCGTTCTCGCTCAACATCACGACACACAAACTTAAAGAGACACAAGGACTAGTGATAATTCTCATTTCTATTGACGTGGTATATGCTTGAGGTACATATTTGTTGCATTTTAAAGATAAGTGTACTTGTATCTTGACTGAAAAAAAAAAACATTATTTATTTAATATTTTGTTCACAAAAGAAATAGATAAGACAGGTAATTAATTAAATACATCACATCGGCGCTTGGTTCGATTTTGCTTTCTTTTTTAATTTTTTACTAATGTTAATCATATGTATAAAGTTACTTGAATAAAATATCCAATTACTGTATCGCTGTAATAGTCGTTAAAGAAGAAAAAAACATTCACTATTGTCGTTTGAGCAGTTAAATTTCATCTAATCATAAAGCCAAGATTGCTTTGGTAATTTTGTTATTACAAAAATTTATCATTAACTAGCTATTCGGATTTTAGGTCCAGAAATTAAACCAAGTAAATGTTTTGCATGCCATGGTTAGCTTGGGTAGTTGGTCGTGAATTCTTGGTCAACCCGAAAAAAGATATTTGAAATTTGACTATGCTTTGCAATATCAAATCTATGTATATAATGAAAAAGAAAAATGACAAGACGCATATTTAATTAGAAACAAAAATAATAATTAAAAACATTAGCACGAGGCAGGAGGTACTACATATATTCTTTTAACGACGAAATCTTGAAATGCGTAGATTTCTTTGTTTAGTATTTCCTTATGAGGAGACATGGAAGTAATAAAAAACTATTAACTCATTTATAAACAAATAAACTGAGTGGCTTTAGGGCGCGACTTCGATAATGTAGTATTTACATACTACATCAGCATTACACCGGAGGAGCTATCTGAACAAAACCAAGCGACGAAAGTGGGGGTCTAAAAGCGCGCGTTGTAAATTCTGAAGTGCAACATTACTTATACTGTTTAATTAGATATGATTCGGACGGTAGCATTGTGTTGTAGAATGAAGGACCTTGACGAGTCTAGCTTAACGGTTCTAGAGAAGTAGTCAGCCGGTTGATGTCCGATCAATACTTTGCAATACGCGTATTGAATCAGCATTTCAATTGACGCTACGCTTCGGGTAACTAAAAAAATACTAGCGAAGCAGTGTTGTGACTTGAAATTTTCAAAGCGTAGATCTCGAAGGAAATGCTTGAGAGATTTAAAAAAAACGTGGTAGATCGAGTTCTATTCAATTTCTAAGAAATTTCACATTCTACGCTAACGCTGCTCTCATAGACGAAATAAACTTGTCCTCACTCTCCTCTGTTCAGATTTTTTAACACAACTTAAAATAGCGTTTTTTTTAAATTTTTGATATACATATGTGTACATATTTTCCTTAGAAATTGAACGTATGATAGATTTCGTACTTTGGGTAGTGGATATGGTAGATTTGAAAACTTCGTAAAAAGAAGTACCACAATTGTGGTAATGTCCTAATACTGCAAAAAAGATGATGTGATCTCAGGAAGTCAAACTACAATCCCTTCTTAAGGAATGATTGGTTTACCCTATTTTGAGCGCCATTTCTTCTAAAGAGCGTTCTAAATGCATTTCTTCTTTCTAATTACTGCAGCAAAATTGAATTGCTTTCTGCCTCAACACATTGTCACACTAATTCTAAATTTGTTTACTGTCCCTGAAATGTCTGGAGAAGTACAGGAGCAAAGGAAGCAATCAGTAGTTATTATTAATTCCAATTTCCAAATCCCAATTATTACTAATACCAAGTAACGTAGGTGTAGCCCGAGGGTTAAAAAATAGAAAAGTTTCGACTGCAGAAACAACTGCATGCCTCGGATATGGATGAATTTACTGTTGCCGACCCAATGTATAAATATACAACGAATTTCAGTATTGCACGTGGAACGCAAGGTTCCTTCACATACCGCGTGGAACCGATGAACTTGCAGAGGCCGTAGACTGCTACAAAGCAAGTATTACCGTAATCCAGGAAATTCGATGGGATGGGCAGGGCAAAAGGAGGATGAGAAACTGCGACAATTGCTACAGAGAAGGAGGAAAGCGCTTATTTGGAGGTGGATTTGCTGTTCGAGGCAGGTTTGGGCAAATAGTCTGAAGCTTTAAGTATATAAGCGAATGAATCATAACAAACCATACAAAGGCTAAACTCGGGAACATCAGACTTATTTGCACACACGCCCCGATACCAAGATCATTCTACGAGATTTCAACCTACAGCTGTGCAAGGAAGAAATCTTTGTTAGTCATCGGAAAACAGCCTGCACGTCATCATCCGGAAACGAACTCAAGCTGGTGGATTTCGCCTGGGGGCGTAACCTCTGTGATGAGCACGTGGTTCTCACACCTCAACATCCAACAAATGGAGCTAGAAGTCACCTGACCAATCAACCGTCAACTAGATTGATCACATTATGATCGACGTCAGGCATTCCTCCGCCAACGTAGATTCGGAGCATTTCCTTTTGAAGTTTGATATTCAAACTCGTCAGGTGGAGCAGGATGACGATATAATCTTTAACTAATTCACAGAGACCTCAGTGTCAAAAAAGATGTTTGGCAAGGCGACACGTTGTCTGGTGGTTTGTTTGATATAATCATGTCTATCGTGAAAAACGCAGGGTTTCACTAAAATTCACAACTTTGGATCATTGAATACGTTCGAAGTGAATTGCTTACTTATCGAAAAGGTGATTGCCTTTTAAATCCATGGTTAAAAACGTTCAATCTAAAATACCCCATACAATCGTTGACATTTCTCAAACGCAGCTAATTCACTGCGTATCTTGGTGTTTGTTGTGAAGAATACAGGTAAATTTGTTCGAGCTTGGATTAATCTTAGTTTTGAAGACATCCAACGATATGAAAATGCTGCTGTAGGTTTTAGCAAATTAATAGAATTAATTGACAGTTTATCCAACATTAATGTCACTTATTACACGGATCTGTTTTGGGAGTTCGAAATAGCCATCGGCATGATACAAGAATAATGTATACATTTGCATTGTATTTTTTGTGAGGAAATTATTAATTTATATTAATTATTATTATAAATTACATGTATTATACTTTATATCAATTATTTTTTAGGTTGGTTTAGGTTATCGTGACTGACTGCTAAGGACAGACACACTTAGGCCAGAGTAGGCACATTGTGGTACCACGCGGATTGATTTCTTCTAACCTCAGAACCAGTTGGTACTTGTAGTGAAGCGATTTAGCTACCCTAAGCTGGCGCAGTTTAGCTCATTGAGGCCCCTAGGTGTAGGAACCTACGACTACCCAGAGCGCCACAGGAGCAGAGTAGGTGATGTGTGTTTTCTTCCTCCTATTCATCCATGCAGCTTCTGCAATACTCATTACATGGGACACCCAATTGCACAGTGACCGGTTGTTACTCCTATGAGAGTCCGTAATGAGAAAGCCATTTGTCATTGGTGGTTTTAATTGCGTGAATCTTTAAAAGATGGTAAGCTGAAGCGGTCGGCATGGAAAGTGGTACCCCTTCTATTGAAAGAGATGAGGTTGTAGCACACCTGGCGAGTTCATCGGCTTCGCAGTTTCCTGGTATGCAACAGTGTCCCGGCACACACATGAGGTGAATGTTACAATGCTCAACCATCGCGTTAAGAGACAGCCAGCAATTAAGGGATATATTTGAGTAAAACATGACATTGTCCAGGGATTTTATAGCGGCCTGACTATCGCAACAGATGGTGATATCCCTTTTAATTATCGAGTTGTTTTTGAGCCATAACAACGCCTCTTTAATCGCTATGGATTTTGCCGGAAAACGCTACAGTGATCTGGGAGCTTCAAAGAGATAGCAATGTGGAGATCTTGGGAATAGACAGCCACACCCAACTCTTCGTTACTCTTCTATCCATCTATGAAAATACGCAAAGGATCACCCAACGTCTGCCTATCATACATCCAGTCCGTTTTGGAAGGAATGCTAATCTAGAATTTCTTCTCGAAGATAGCCTGGTGTATTAGGCAGCCAGTGTCGCTAGTAAGAAAGTTTAATTCCTTGCGAATGGTTGAGTGGCCGATGTTGAAATCGGACCACGGTCGAAGTGTTTTGAGTGATCAGGGAACTTCGAAGATATAGCAATGTGGAGATCTTGGGAATAGACACCCACGCCCAACTCTTCGTTACTCTTCTATCCATCTGTGAAAATACGCAAAGGATCACCCAACGTCTGCCTATCAGACATTCAGTCCGTTCTGGAAGGAATGCTGATCGAGAATTTCTTCACGAAGATAGCCTGGGGTATTAGGCGGCCAGTGTCGCTAGGAAGAACGTTGATTTCTTTGAGAATGGTTGAGTGGCCTATGTTGAAATCGGACCACGGTCGAAGTGTTTTGAGTCTCAAGGCTGTGCTGGCTGCTGTTTGTTTCCTGAATATTTTCAGTGGTGGAAGATGGTGACCACACAACAGTGGAGGGTCAAACTGGGGAATTTTGTATCTTCTAGTGAAGAGTATAATATCCGTTTTCGTGGGTTATGAAGTGTATAATATCCGTTTTCGTCCATGCTTCCAGCTTGTTGAAAGCATTCAGGATTATGTCTCTTAGAGTAGAAACGAATTTGACAGATGCCGCTATGGCAATATCGTCCGCATTGGCAATAACTTTACATCCTTCCTCTTCCAGTATTAATAACAGTTCATTTATCGCTACGTTCCAAAGAAGGGGAGAGAACACCTCCTTGTGCCCCTATTAACTCCTCTATGGATCTTAGCGTCACCCATCTGAGAGTGTATTACCCTGCTGGTTAGTAGCTGATGCATGAAAGCCACTAAGGACTTTCAGATCCCGAGGTTGTTAAGCGCAAGTGAAATTGGAAATTGCTTTTGGTTTGAACTTACCTTCGATGTAAAGAAATTTCACAAGTGTGTATTCTTTAAAGGTGCCTATCAGTGAGTGGATGGTTGTCTCTATAGACTTACCCTCATTACAGGCATTTTGTGCAGACAAGAGTCTGTTTGCTGGAATAGCTTGTCCAATATATTGGGCTATTAGTTCCTCCAAGGTTTTCGAAAGAAATGAGGAAAAACTGATAGGTCTGAGGTCCTTTGGTTTGGCATGGGAGTATTTTCCCGCTTTGGGAATAAACACTACTTTGACCCTTTTGCAGGAGCTGGGAACATGACCTAGACTCATACAGCCTTTGAAGATGTTGAGAATCCAAGGCATGATGATCCAAGGTCCGTTGTTCTTTGAAGCTCCTCAGGGATGATGCAGTCAGGTCCTGTGGACTTGAAGGGCGTAAAGCTTGTCAGTGCCCACATGACAGTTGTGTTACTGAAATTTATGAGATTACTTGGGGGTTTTGGAGGAGATACATATTCTTTATTGACTCTAGTTGAGAAGTTGCCCGGGCAGTGCGTATCAAAAATGAAACTAGGAGTTTCCTCACTAGATGAGGTCCACAAACCGTCAGCTTTTTGTAGAAAAGTAGGTAATTTTGGAAATGATACTAGAACTTTCCTCAGCCTGGAAGCTTCCAGTGTGGCATACTTCTCTGGGCACTTTTGATGGGAAAAAAGTTAGGTGTATTTAAATTATGGGTGAAGGTTGCGCATTTAACACGCGACACACGGGCACGCGACTTCGTCGCTCCGCCGATTTTTCTATTATTTTGTAGAAAAAATAATATTGTAAAGTTTTACAAAAACTGTGCACGAAACCATAGTTAATTTGTCATTAGATCACAGGATATTAACGAAATGAAACATAAGTTTACGATTTTTATGTACTGATGGATTTATTTATACTGTACAATTACTACTTTAACTTTACTACACTTTCATCACCACAATTAGTTTATTACTCTGTCCTTTGCTGCCTTTCAGGCTCACACTTATAACACTTTGATTACTTTTATACAAAATCCAAAAATAGACTGTCTTGCTTCGGCCGCCGTTCCGATATGTATATCAGCCAGCATTATTTTTTAGAAAACTGACGCCATCTGGCTGTGAAATTTTACTACGGGCACTCATGTATGTACATTCTGTGTTGATTATATATAACTTTAAGGTGGCGCCGGCGCCACTAATGGAATTTCCCCTCCGGCACTGTGTATATGAACTCATTTACTCTGCTATTGATAGAGATGAGGTTGTATCACACCTGGCGAGTTCATCGGCTTCGCAGTTTCCTGGTATGCAACAGTGTCCCGGCACACACATGAGGTGAATGTTAAAATGCTCAACCATCGCGTTAAGAGACAACCAGCAATTAAGGGATATTTTTGAGTAAGACATGACATTGTTCAGGGATTTTATAGCGGCCTGACTATCGCAACAGATGGTGATATCCCTTTTAGATATCACGTTGTTTTTGAGACATAACAACGCCTCTCTAATCGCTATGGATTTTGCCTGAAAACGCTACAGTGATCAGGGAGCTTCAAAGAGATAGCAATGTGGAGATCTTGGAAATAGACGTGAAAATATTTTTATTCATTTACTCCGTAGGCTGAGGTGATGGTGGTTTGCGTGTTGCGTTACTATAGCGACGGATTATAGCTACTACTCCAAATGGTGTTAAATTTTTTCCCCACAGATGGCGCTTTAGGTTGCTTGTGTCCACGTCCCAGTACTTACTTATTTTACTTATTCGATCCTAAAAAAAATCGAAGCATTCCTCTTGTACTGTGCCAGTCGGTCTAGACAGACGACTTTCATTTTTGCTCTGCGTTATATTGGATACGGTACACTACATCATTGATCCGTTTTATTACCTAACAATGTGTCTGTAGCTTGGGTGTCAGTTCTTTCTTCCGTTCTGCATTGTGAAGCAACATATTGTCCCTCTTCAAAGCCTGCAGAATTTGCTCTGATGTCATACCTTGCTTTTTGTCATTTTTTATCTGTGTACGCACCCTTATGTCTCGATGAATCTGGTCCAGACATTCTTTGAGGGGTGAAACTCTTCTCATTTTTTCATTTTAAATTCATTTTTATTACTACTTCAGTATAAACTTACATACTAGACAAATATGCTTAAAACTGGTTAAACGAACAGTGTTACTATACTAACTTACTGGCCTTCGGCGGGCACTCTAAGCTAAACTTAAACTTAAACTATGTCTTTCGACTTAAACTAGCATTTTAATGGTAATGAATTCATACTGTCTGTACAACTTAATATTAAGAAAAAAAACTTAATTACAGGACTGATTTTTAGATAAAACTTACATACTAACTTACAAACTACCTTAAAATAACTTAAATTACCTTAAACTAACATACATACGTATACAAATGTATATATATATATATATATATATCTATACACATGTGTATACAGATGCAGTGTAATGTACAATAGTATATACATTAGTGCACACAAATGTACATGTGTATATACTCTTTATTTTTTTTTTTAATTTTTTTTTATATATACTATTTACACATGTACAGCTTACTGACTACCTTAAAACTACCCTACGATAAGTGAGTCGGCCATAGGTTGCGGCTTCTAGATTTGCATCTAATTCACCGCAAGACGGAGACCGATTGCGCCCCATAAGGGGGTACGCACTACCCTTTCTACCCAGGGTCTAGAGGGTTCGACGCTGGAGTTCTTTCTCTCCCCAGCCACAAGAACTTTTGGTGCTGCTTAGCAACATCCCTTATATCCCGCCTCGATACCGTTGTACTAAACCGGAGGAGACCCTCCTCAGCTCGTTGTGCGACGGAGCGGTCGTGGTTGAGTCGCCCATCCACAGTTGACCTGGCGACGTGGTAGATGAGCGGTACCGCATTTATGTCTTGTATCAGACTGCACTTGTCTAGATGGAGAAAAGCTTCTGGGGGGACGAATCCGTTATGACGTACCCTTTCGTGGTATTGTGGGTTGTGGTAGTAAGCCCCAGAAATAAGGTTATTAACCGAGTTCATCGCTCTCGCAGTGTGACCTCGAATCAACTTCACCAGGAAATTGTCCACTCGTGTCAGGTTGGCCTTGTTGTATAAGACCTCGTTGGGGTAGAATTTTATGTACTGGGACTCTGGTGTTCTGTAAAGGCTAAGGCAAGCCCTAAGACAGGCCCTCTCAAACACCCCAAGCTTGCACTCACGTTGAACCACACGGGACAACCATATGTGAGCATTGGCCGTATGAGGGCCATGTAGCAGATTACCTTTACCCTTGCATCGAGTTGGCTGTTGTAAAACATTCTCTTTGTAAGAGCGAAAGCGCCTCGGGCCCTGGCTAGAGCAGCATCTACATGTTTGTTAAAATATAGATACTGATCTAGCCAGATCCCAAGGTATCTGACTACAATCATTTGCGCCAGTAATTGCCCGTGTCGTCCAACAATGGAGAACTTTCGCCAATTCTTTTTTGTATCCGCCGAAGCTTTATACAACGCAGTCCTGAACAGAATGGTTTCCGACTTCTGAAAGTTGATATTCAACTTCCAGTCATCGCAATCTCTCATGAATGAGTCGAAGTCACCCTGCGTGAGACTGGTGATGTCCTCAATCTTCTTGCCTGATTTGTACACGATGAAGTCTTCGGCATACGCAATTGCGTGCGGCAGAGAACTTATTAGATCGCTCAAGAAAATGTTGAACAGGATCGGCGTATTAACGGCACCCTGTTGGAGACCATTTTTAATTTCAAAAATACCTGCAGAGGTCACGTTGATATTCTTGACTACGAACCGTCTACCGGTAAGCATGTTATACAGTAGGTACAGCAGTGGCTTACTAATGCCTAGCCGATTGAGCTTATAGTAAAGTCCTTCTAACCAAACGGTGTCGAAGGCCTTCTCCAGGTCAATCAAACAGGCACCCGTACATTGTTTCTGGCTCTTGTTCCATTGGATATCCGACACCAGTTTCGACGCGGTTATCCGGAATTATATGTTTGTCCTCTGTCCAGTTGATCAGAGCTCTATTTATCACCTTCTCGAATACCTTGCTGATGTTCGGAAGGAGACTAATTGACCGGAGGTTGCACGGATTCGAAGAATCTTTACCTCGCTTGGATATGGGTTGTACAATCGCAGTTTTCCAATGCTCCGGATAATGTGCATTATTCAGAGCATTGTTAAAGAGGATTGTGTATATAGTGACCACTTCCAGAGGAAGATGTCTTAGCACAATGTTGGAGATCCCGTCGATTCCAACCGACTTTTTCTTCTTTAATGATGCGAAGACCGCTTGAAGATCTGCCTTCGAAATGAACGGGGGATGAACCCCTTCGTCGCCGATGACATTGTCTGCCATGTTTTCGTCATTGAATTGGACAAAGCCGATGTTCTCAGATCGGCATTGCTGCAGCTCTTCTCGAAGTTGAGCGTTGCTAGCTTGTACGCTGTTTTCCAGGTCGTGGTTCGGGCGAACACTCACGTTCACCTTGTACACTTCCTGGAAAACTGCGCCTAGTACTTCAACTTTTTCTTGCGGATCTTCGACCACAAAGAAGTCATCGTCGAGTACGGCGTTATTGGAATCAATACCCGCTATAGTCAGTATCTGTTCATTGTCCGTCGTCCTGGGAAGCTTAAGACACGGAAGATCGCTATTTTTCTTTCTTAAGAATTTATTTATTTGTGGGAACATACTCGGGTTGTTAGATCTAACAGCCCGAATCTTGTTGTTCCAGTACGTGTTCACAGAGACTCTATAATTTTGTACAATTAACGTCTGTACATTCTTAATAAGCGATTTCAGTGACTTCCTCGCTACGTCTGTCAGTAAACATCCTGTACAAGGTTTTTAATCTTGACAGGAGTCTACTTTTTTGTTGGTGTAGTGCGTCAATTGTCGCATTGCGGTACAAGTTTTCGTTGTTAGTTCGTGTATACCGTGGTATCGTACTGTCCATAGTTCGTTTTATTGTCTCGTCCAATTGAGTTTCTATTGGACGGAATGTGGAGCGCATTCGAAGAGAGTGCTCGAGTCATTTGTCGGGAGAAGCGTGGCCAACGCGCCCTACTGTAATTGTAGGTGTGCGTTTGGACAAACTCTCCTAATTCCGGAATGTCGTTGGGGATCTTGAATTCGGCACTGAGTCCGCAGTTGTCACTGAGATACACGAAAGTGTGCAAAAAGTTTACCGTTTGTTCGTTTGTGTCTGTCAGCTGCAGTCTTGCGTCAAACAGCAGGAGATCCAAGAACGACCCGCTTCTCGGGAAGGACGAGATCTCTGTTGCTTTCAGTTCGAGTCTATACTCGACACTGTGCAAGTAAAACCAGCTGTAAAGCAGGTCCCCTCTGTCGTTGGAATCTGTGTTTCCCCAATATCCATGACGGGCATTTAAGTCCCCGCCCAAAATAAAATAGTTCTCTTCCGAGTCCAGACTTAGACACCGAAAGAGTGAATCGAGCTCTGATATAGTAGTTCTGGAACTGAAGCAGCCGGAGGAGTAGACCGACACCGCAAAAAGAAAATGAGGACAGAAATGCAAACGATGCAGGCCTCCAACACCTGAAACCGTCGCACCTCACCACTATACACTACTTTGTGTTTAATATTATTTTTTATGAAGATCGCAACACCGCCTCCACCATTGGAGTTGAGCCGGTCCCTTCTAATAATATTATATTTGCTGTGCTCCAAAATGCCTCTCTGGGTTAGCTTGGTTTTGCTAATCAGACATAGATCTGGGCTTTGGTCTTCCAACAATCGATATAGCTCATTTTTTCGTGGGACCCCTATCAATGAATTTGCATTCACTGCAAGGATCTTAAAAGTGCTCTCCGTCTGCGCAGCCATTAGGACTGGTGACGTGCTGGGTTCTGCAGGAGCGCCAGAATTTTGGCAACCTGCTCCTCTAACCGATCCA
Source organism: Eristalis arbustorum (assembly GCA_916610145.1). NCBI lineage: Eukaryota > Metazoa > Arthropoda > Insecta > Diptera > Syrphidae > Eristalis > Eristalis arbustorum. Next base: position 48,977,884 of record OU744319.1, on the reverse strand, counting down.
TACGCCTTTCGATGGAAGATTTCCAATCGGGCGTAGGCTCGTGTGCTTTTGGCACTGAGGGTTGCAGTACCTTAGGTACTTGCTGCTTTGCCGTCCTCCCCATGCCGGGCGCCATTTGGGCGAAAGTCACATTGGGGGTGACGGGTATGGCTGCCCCGAGTGGATTTTTCACTGGGGCTGCTTCTGCAGAACCGCTTTTGCTTTCCGCTCTTGGAACTTAGGGCAGCCCCGATAGCTAGCGGTGTGCCCCGCGTTCCCGCAGAGTACGCACTTAAGCTGACTTTTGTCAGTTGAACCCTCTTTCCCCAGCGGGCAATCCACCGATATGTGGTTTTCACTGCACTTGACGCATCGAGGCTGCATTTGGCAGTTCGACGCAGCGTGCCCGAACCTTTGGCGAACGCATTGAATAATGCCATCGCTTATGCTTTCCCAAACGCAATTAAGGTAGTCTAAGAATTCAATTTTCTTTAACTCGTCGACTTTGCTTGTGGGTGACAGCTGTACTACATACATGGGTAATTTCCGCCCCTCTCTCCTTGCCTTAGCTGTGGTGAAGGGCTTGACCCCGACGATCTCGACACCGTCGCACACGGCTTCAATCAGCGTGGGGAACTCTTAAAAGAATTGTCTTACATTTCTCATTTTTAGGAGTGTATGAGAAGAACTCCAGTGTCGAAATCTTAAGACACCCTATGACTTTGTTGTATTGGTCCACCGTCTTGCAGTGCACCGAATATTTCTCAAAACCTTTATTTTTTTTAATAACGAAATTGCCACTACCTATGGCCTCCTTACATACCTTGGCAGTTTGCTCCATGTCTGGTGTGTACAGATTGATGGGTGGCACCTTCTCCCTTTTTTGTGGCCGCTGCTGTTGCTGATGAACTGCTGGCTGTTGTTGTTGCTGCTTTTGGTCGGCTGTCCTATGGTTCTGCTGCTGCTTTCGTTGTGTTCCTGGCAGTTGCTGCTGTTGCGCTGGTGTTTGTTGCTGAGCAGCTGGCTGCTGCTGCGATGGTACTTACTTCTTAGTTGCCAGCCGTTGTTGTTGCTGTGCGGCTGGCTGCTGTTGTTGTGTTGCCAGGCGCTGTTGTTGCTGTGCTGCTGGCTTATGTTGCGCTTCTGTCAGCTGTTGTCGCTGATCAGTTCTCAGATCGTGTTTCTTTTGATCCAGCGCCCGCCTGGCGAACGTGCTGGCTCTCAGCACTCTTATTTCAGCGAGGAGGCGCTGCTTTTTCTCCTCTATATCTCGTACTTCGCTTTCCTTAGAGCGAAGTACTCTCTCAACTTCATCTTCCGTGTCCGAGGCTAATGATTTAAAACTGTTGCTGCTGACAGCGAACAGTCCCTCCCCTCTATCGGACACGTAGTGCACAATCTCCTCTTCCTCCGTTTCAATTGCTGCAGTTTCGGCAGTCTCTACGGCTTCACTCAGCCCTTCATCATCAGATGCCTTGGTATCACGGCGTTTGGCACTTTTCGGAGAAGATTTCTTTCTCCTCCTTTTCACTGTGCCTTCTGTGGGCACCGTAGACTGGTGGCCTGATTCTGCCACCGGTTGCTGCTCTCCTTTGTCCGCTTTTAAGAGCGCGGACTGCTCGTCGGACTCGATCTTCTCGCACTCACTGTCTTACCAATATTTACTTTTGGTTTTCGAGAAAAAAAATGTTTTTATTGTCTGCCCCCTGAGGGAATTGAACCGGGCACCTGTGGAGCCAAAAGCGTTGACTCTACCACTTCGGCCAATTGCTTGTTAAAGCTTTACGCGGCACATGCACTACTTAACCACTGATCTTATATTTTTCTTTATGTTTGTGAAGCCGAAACACTCGCGAACTATCACTGCACTCGTCAAAGGTCTGTGAACGACTCGGTGAAACTCTTCTTCCGTTGGCGATATGCCAAACCCCAGGTCTGTTGGCAGACTTAAGTGCAATCCGAAAATTGCCTTTGCCAGTGATGTTGATGTCATGTGGTGGAAAGCAAATCGGATCGTCATAGCAAAGACTGGTATTTGTTCGTCCCAGTTACTTTGATTCCTGTCGACCACTGTTCTTAGATACCCCTCAAGTGCCCAATTGAACCTCTCCAACATACCCTCCGACTGTGGATGCGAAGGTGTTGTCCTTGTCTTATGTACGCCTAAGGTCTGATATACTTTCCTGAAGATTGCGGAATCAAAATTTCTTCCCTGGTCCGAGTGCAACTCCAAGGGAACACCGAAACGACATATCCAATTGCGGAAGAATGCATCCGCACAGGTCTTCCTGATTCGGTATGGCACATACCTCCGGCAACTTGCTGAAGTAGTCGATTACCACCACGGCGTACTTGTTACCCTGTTCGCTGGTTGGAAAGAGCTGTGCTAAATCCCTTGACTGCGCCTCTTCACCATCGTGCAAATGCCTGGATCCATTCTGTTACTGACTGCTGGCATCCAACCCAGTATAACTTTTGCTTGATTTTCTCAACCGTCTTTGTGATCCCCAGATGTCCTTCACTTGATCCATTGTGAAGAATCGCCAGCGCCGATTCGCTGCTTAGCTATGCTTGTTTTGCACGCATTTCTCGAATTTGACGCAAATATAGAACTATATTTTATCAACAGCTCTTTCACCTTTTTCGATGCTCCAACGATGCCATGGACAGCGAGGTTTCCCGCTTTCCTTCTGAGTTGGAAAACAAAGATTGCGGACAATCGGTTGTGTGAGCTAGTTTATGCCCCCCGAAACCGACTGTCGTCCTTGATGACGCTTCCTGCCATGCCATGTGACTGACTTTGTCCCAGATGAAACAACGGCCCGTAAAATTGTCCCGAGTAGGTGCCGGCTTCTGCGAGCTCTCAGATGTGACTCACACGCCAATCCCACTTCTGACAACAAATGTTACGTTTTACAAAAACACATTACAAAAGTATACATTTATCACAATTAATCTGTCCAATGAAAAAAATCGATCACTGGATTGTGACGAAACTCACAAGTTCAAAACTTCTATACTTTGATATCAATGAACGATTGACCCTTGTCAATTTGGTTATGGTAAATGAACCATAGTAGTATTGCGAGTGTCAATTAAAATTAAAAATAACAACTGCTTTATTAAAAGTTAAATGAATGGTTTGAACAACTTAATTTTCTACGCAGTAGGCAGATTGAAACTTTAATGTTACATGAAATTAACTGGATGAAAGACCAAAAAGGAATGCGTAGTTTTATTACAGATATTTTGAGTTTAACCGTAGCTTGGAATGTCAGAGAAATCACTATGGTGCGACCAACGAAATCTGTCCTCCACATGTAGGAAACCTTTCTCCTGTTTACCGGAGCCGCTGTAAGAGGTCGCCACAGTACTCCCCTTCTAATGACAATGTCACATTTGTTTATATTTTTAATTTTCAAATCGGATTCGCCGATGTTCTTGTTTAGCTGGTTGCATCTTGCTGTTATTGTTGTTTACTTTTCTTCCATCTGTATTAATTGTAAAAAGTTTGTTATTAATTCTTTTAATTATAGGATGTGACCCGGTATATGATTATTGGAGTGGTTTTTTCACTGCATCGCATGGCAGGAAAACATGCGTGCAATTAAAAAGGTCGGGTGAAACAAATGCTCTGTTGTTGTTGTGGTTTAAAGTTTTGATTGGGCGTAAATTCTTCATTCTCTCGCGATGTTCTTCGATACAAACTTGTGGATTTGAATTTGCAATAACATTTTCGAAAAACTCACCGGGAAATCGTTACATTGTACTAATTTTTACATTTTTACATTTTTATTGTGGCATGAATTGTACAATTGTTTATCAACAAAATAATACAATTTGTCGAATAAATTTTATTTTATTATTTTAACGATGACTTGAAGGAAAAGCCACTAAAAACCTTCATTAAAAACAACCAGGAAATCTTAAATTCTTGCTGGAGACAATCTCTGCTGCAGAAGCCTTAATTTCTTCCTTGTATGCAGTCGGTTTCTTCATGACACATTATCGCGGCTTTTAATGAGTGATGTCAACGTTCGACCAATCCATTTGACGCTGGATGGTATGGTGACGTGCGTATGCAGAGATTGGTGAATGCATTAAACAGTGCTGACTCAAACTGTGTGTCTTGGTCTATTGTTAGAAGAGACGGTCGATCGATTATAATTAAACAGTACCTACATCCTTTACAATATGGCAAATACGATTAGGTCTAAGTGTACGCGGTGGAATCGTTGTTCAGGAACTGCAATAGAATCTGGTGTTGAGTGTGTGAGTCTATTTACCTTTGAACGCTGACATCTAATACAAGTGCGTGACCATTCTAAAGCGTCCTTCCTGATGTTCGGCCAAATGTACGTTTCCCATAGTTGGCGACTGGTCGTTCTTCCACTTGCATGGGCAATGTCATATATTGATGCAACGGCTTTCCGGCGTAAGGACACAGGGATGTATGGTCGTTGCTTATCGTTCGAGATGTCGCAGTATATTTTTACACCTGGTTCAATGGTTATTTTTGATAGATTCAGTGATGAATCTTGCTTTAGAATATCGTGCAGTTCGTTATTCAGCAGTTGTGACAGATGCAGGTCACGTTGATCAAATTGTGTTAAAAATCGTATTGCCGGATAGATTGCTAATAACTCGCGATCATAGGTACTGTATCGGCTTTGTGCACTCGACAGTTTACAGGAATACAAACCAATTGGTTGCCTTTGGCTGATTCCATTCGTTCCAGTTTAGCACCGACTGCAAAATCAAAGCGTCTGTTGTCGAAATTAACGTTGCTTTCGGATTGATATGATTGAGATATGTTGTGCGTTTAATGCTGCTTTTACAATTTTGGAAGGCTTCCACAGCTAACGGAGTCCATGGAAGAGGTTTATTGTAGTTTTTTCTTGAGTCCTTGATAAGATCGTTCAACGGGGTGTGAATAGTTGCACAGTTCGGAATTTATCGGCGGTAAAAATTGACAATTCCGAGAAAACGAAGAAGTTCCAGGAAGAACCTAAACCCCGTAATCTTTGGAATGTTTGATTTGCGTTCTTTAGTCCAAATGGCATGACTAGAAACTCAAACAAACCAAAGGGCGTGGTAACAGCAGTCTTCATGATGTCCTCCGGTGCCATCAGGATCTGATAGTAGCCTTGTCCAAGTCTAGGATGGAAAATATACGCTTGATGTGCAAATTTTCGGTAAAATCCATAATATGTGGTATTGGGTAACTATCTGGTTGAGTTTGTGCGTTGAGTCGGCGATAATCACATCATCTCCAACCACCACTCTTTTTTTTCCAAGGTTTTCTTCCTAGGCCTGCTTCTTTTAGTTTCGTGGACGTTCCGAAACGGGCTGACCTATTGTGATGATATGGTGTTGCACTAGGTTGGACATCGGTTTAACGACGGGCTTTGTTCTGCTGGCCAGGAGGCATTGGTTTACTAGTTCAACGTAGGGTTCAGGTCCATTGACGGACAAAAGTCTTGTGACGCCGATGGAATGGTCTTCTCCTGGAAGTGTAAGCGATGTTGTCTTGTCGACAATGCGTTTTGCCTTCAAATCATTGATGAGTCCATAATGTGCATATAGGTCTGCTCCGATAATTGCAGTCTTAACATCCGCAATGTGTGTGTAGGCCCGTGGCGTTGTGGGTATGTGCGTCGACCCCAACCTCGACGTCCTAGGTTCGATTCCAGCTCTGAGCGATACAAATAATTTTGACGACCCCACCTCTTTCGAGCTACTGACAGTGCTCAAAGAGTATTTCCTGTCTAGAAAAAGCTTCTCAAATCTGGCGGTTCGGATTCGGCATATAACTGTAGGTCTATTCCACTCGTGTGAGAACAATAGCACGTACAACACGAGTGGTTGCTGAGAAGCTAGGCCTTGGTCCTTTATGGGCTGTAGCGCCACCCATATTATTATATTATATTATATAACATCCGCAATGATGAATGGCCAAGTGAAATCGCGTCGAAGACCAAGGTTGAGGGTAGGCGTCTTCTGCTCCTACGTGTGGATGGGCGAGCTGTTTGCAGCGAGAAGTGTTGTTTCGCCCCTGCCATGGATCCAGTTGCTGGGTCTAGATAAAATGCAGATAGTAGATCCCGAATCCAAGAAGAATTTTTGATGGATTCTCTTGTCGAAAACGTAAAGGCGGTTCAGATTCGGCCTGTTATTACCCGCCCGAGGTAACAGAAGATCTACAAGTTTTTTGCTGCGTGGTTGCAGGGCGCCTTGCATTTCCAAGAATTTTGTCCAAACTTCTTGTGGAAAAAAACCAACAATCGTTTGCGAGACACGCTGCGGGATTTGCTTCGCGATTGATTAACGGAGATTGTTTTTAAGGTTGCAGACAAACCAGCCACACGACTGCGCGTGTCGAAGTCTTTATTGTTCCTTGAAACATCGCACACCTCGGTTGTAAAAACTGTGTTAGTGCTTACATTGTCCATAATTTTGTCAGCAATCTCTGCCAGCGCAGTGAGGTCGACGTTACGGCTCGCAGACAGAATGCGCCACACATCGTTAGGCATTCTGCACATCCAGATGATCAGCAACATGTCGTCCGGAAAATTTTCCTGCTAGTCTCCTCATTTCCCTGATACGACTCGACGGATGTTTTAGTGATGTTAACAATCTATTTAACTGTCGTTCCTGGGATTCTGAGAACCTAGCAATAACAGTTTCCTTAAAAGTTTTGTACTTATCTGGTGGTTTTTGAACCAAGTCGGAAACCTCGTTCAGAATTTCTGGATCCAAGGCAGCGATGACAGCGTCGAACCGACTGCTGTTTGATTTGATGCGGTGGTTATGGAACTGCAGGGCTGGGTTGATTTTCCAGAACGGGAGAATTTTGAGGTTCCTCAATCTCGATTTCTTCGAAGTCGTCAGGGTATCCTGCTGCTGCGGCATTACTACTGCGTATTTGTGCACTATCACTGTTAACTGAATTAGCGATCGTATGTCCTATTTTTCAATTGATCACGTCGGGGTCACCAATTTATCTGGTTTGGTTAGCTAATGAAACACCCTGTTGGTTAATTATTAAAAATAACAACTGTTTTATTAAAATAGGCAAATTGAAAGTTTAATGGCACACGAAATTAACTGGATGAAAGACCAAGAACGAATGCTTAGTTTTATTACAGATATTTTGAGTTTAACCGCAGCTTGGAATGTCCGAGAAATCTCTCTTGTGCGAACGGCGACATCTGTCCTTCACCTACAGAAAATCTTACTCCTTTTTACCGGTGTCGCTGTAGGAGGTCGCCACAGTCTTTTGACAGGAATCGTTGTGTCACATATTTATTTATATCACTCGATTATTTGACACTTATAAATGTTTACTTGTTGATGTTACCTTTGCAAGTTTATAAAATATCAAATCCTTCATATTACTCGTTTGGCTATAGATTAATATTTATAACATTATCATGGTTCTAGTTCTAAAGCTCTGAGCTCTGATCAACTGGACAGAGGACAAACATAATTCCGGATAATATTCGGTTGCACAGCGGAGCATGATACTATCCATGCCTCTTCGAAAATGGTGTTGGATATGGATGGATGTTGAAACAGGAACCAGAAAACATGTAGGGGCAGCTTGACTGACCTGTAGAAGGCCTTAGAAGCCGTATGGTTAGAAGGACTTTTCTACAAGCTCAATCGGCTAGGCATTAGTAAACCACTGCTGTACCTACTGTATAATATGCTCACCGGTAGGCGATTCGTCGTCAAGAATGGCAACGTGACCTCTGCAGGTATTTTTGAAGTAAAAAATGGTCTCCAACAGGGTGCCGTTAATTCGCCGATCCTGTTCAACCGACGACTTGATCGTGTACAGATCAGGCAAAAATATCGAATACATCACTACGCGCAGGGTGACTTCGACTCATTTATGAGAGATTGCGATGACTGGAAGTAGAATATCAACTTTCAGTAGTCGGAAACCATTCTGTTCAGGACGCCGTTGTATAAGGCTTCCGCGGATACAAAAAAGAATTGGAGAAAGTTCTCTATTGTTGGACGGCACGGGTAACCACTGGCGCAAAGGGTTGTGGTCAGATACCTGGGGATCTGGCTAGATCAGTATCTATATTTTAACAAACATGTAGATGCTGCTCTAGCCAGGGCCCGAGGCGCTTTCGCCCTTACAAAGAGACTGTTTTACAACAGCCAACTCGATGCAAGGGTAAAGGTAATCTGCTACGTGGCTCTTATACGGCAAATGCTCACCTATGGCTGTCCCGTGTGGTTCAACGTGAGTGCAAGCTTGATGGAATAGACCCGGGTGTTTGTCTTAGGGCTTGCCTTCGCCTCTATAGAACACCAGAGTCCCAGAACAGAAAATTCTACTCCAATGAGGTCTTATACAACAGGGCGAACCTAATACGAGTGGACAATTTCCTGGTGAAGTTGATTCGAGGCCACACTGCGAGAGCGATGAACTCGGTTAATAACTTGATCTTCGGGGCTTACTACCCCAACCCTCAATACCACGAGAGGGTACGTCATAACGGCTTCGTCCCCCCAGAAGCATTCCTCCATTTTGATAAGCACGGTCTGATACAAAATGAAAATGCGGTACCGATCCTTTATCACATCGCCCGTTTAACTGTCGATGGGCGACTCAACCACGACCGTTCCGTCGCACAACGAGCTGAGGATGGTCTCCTCCGATAAGTGCAGCGGGAACCACATCTCAGAGAATTGTCCTCTGGGGCAAGAGGGAGCAGCTGACAGAAGTCAGCTCAAATGCGTACTCTGCGGGAACGCGGGGCACACCGCCAACTATCGGGGTTGCCCTAAGTTCCAGGAGCTGAAAACAAAAGCGGTTCTGCAGAAGCAGCCCCTAGTGAAAACTCCACTCGGGGCAGCCATACCCGTCACTCCTGGTGTGACTTACGCCCAAATGGCGTCCGTCATGGGGAGGACGGAAAAGCAGCCACTACCAAAGGTAGCGCCGCAAACCTCAGTGCCAAGAGCACACGGTCCAACGCCTGATTGGAAATCCTCCATTGAAAGGCGTATGGACTCGTTAGAGCAGCAGGTTGCCAAAATTCTGGCGCTCCTGCAGAACCCAGCACGTCACCAGTCCTAATGGCTGCGCAGACGGAGAGTACTTTTAAGATCCTTGCATTGAATGCGAATTCATTGATAGGGGTCCCACGGAAAAACGAGTTGTATAGACTGTTGGATGACCAAAGCCCAGAGCTATGTCTGATTAGCGAAACTAAGCTAACACAGAGAGGCATATTGGAGCACAGTAACTATAATGTTATCAGAAGAGACCGGCCCAACTCCAATGGTGGAGGCGGTGTTGCGATCTTCGTAAAAAATAACATTAAACACAAAGTAGTGTATAGTGGTGAAGTACGACGGTTTCAGGTGTTGGAGGCCTGCATCGTGTGCATTTCTCTCCGCAGTGGAAAGAAGCTTTATGCGGTGTCGGCGTACTCCTCCGGCTCCCTTAGTTCCAGTACAACCATATCAGAGCTCGATTCACTCTTTCGATGTCTAAGTTTGGACTCGGAAGAGAACTATTTCATTTTGGCCGGGGACTTTAATGCCCGCCACGGTTATTGGGGAAACATGGTTTCCAACAACAGAGAGGACCAGCTCTACAGCTGGTTCTGCTTGCACAGTGTCGAGTACAGACTCGATCTAAAAGCTACCGAGATCGCATCCTTTCCCAGGAGCGGATCGTTCTTGGATCTCCTGCTGTTTGACGCAAGACTGCAGCTGACTGACACAAACGCACAAACGGTAAACTGTTTGAACACTTTCGTGTATCTCAGTGACCATTGCGGACTCAGTGCCGAATTCAAGATCCCCAACGACATTGCGGAATTAGGAGAGTTTGTTCAAACGCACACCTACAATTACAGTAGGGCGCGTTGGCCACGCTTCTCCCGACAAATGACTCGAGCACTCTCTTCGAATGCGCTCCACATTCCGTCCAATAGAAACTTGTCAAACGAAGATATTGACATGTATCTAATTCAATTGGACGAGACAATAAAACGAACTATGGACAGTACGATACCACGGTATACACGAACTAACAACGAAAACTTGTACCGCAATGCGACAATTGACGCACTACACCAACAAAAAAGTAGACTCCTGTCAAGATTAAAAACCTTGTACAGGCGGCTTACTGACAGACGCAGCGAGGAAGTTAGGACACTGAAATCGCTCATTAAGAATGTACAGACGTTAATTGTGCAGAATTACAGAGTTTCTGTAAACACGTACTGGAACAACAAGATTCGGGCTGTTAGATCTAATAACCCTAGTATGTTTCCCCAAATTAACAAATTCTTTCGAAGAAAAAATAGCGATCTTCCGTGTCTTAAGCTTCCCAGGACGACAGACAACGAACACATACTGACTACAGCAGGTATTGACTCCAATAACGCCGTTCTCGACGATGACTTCTTTGTGGTCGAAGATCCGCAAGAAAAAGTTGAAGTACTAGGCGCAGTTTTTCAAGAAGTGTACAAGGTGAACGTGAGTGTTCGCCCGAACCACGACCTGGAAAACAGCGTGCAAGCTAGCAACTCTCAACTTCGAGAAGATCTGCAGCAATGGCGATCTGAGAACAACGGCTTTGTCCAGTTCAATGACGAAAACATGGCAGACAATGTCATCGCCGACGAAGGGGCTCATCCCCCGTTCATTTCGAAGGCAGATCTTCAAGCGGTCTTCGCATCAATAAAGAAGAAAAAGTCAGTTGGAATCGACGGGATCTCCAACATTGTGCTAAGACATCTTCCTCTGGAAGTGGTCACTATGTACACAATCCTTTTTAACAATGCTCTGAATAATGCACATTATCCTGAGCATTGGAAAACTGCGATTGTACAACCCATATCCAAGCGAGGAAAAGATTCTTCGAATCCGTGCAACCTCCGGTCAATTAGTCTCCTTCCGAACATCAGCAAGGTATTCGAGAAGGTGATAAATAGAGCTCTGATCAACTGGACAGAGGACAAACATATAATTCCGGATAACCAATTCGGTTTCAGAGCGGGGCATGACACTATTCATGCCGCGTCGAAACTGGTGTCGGATATCCAATGGAACAAGAGCAAGAAACAATGCACGGGCGCCTGCTTGATGGACCTGGAGAAGGCCTTCGACACCGTATGGTTAGAAGGTCTTTACTACAAGCTCAATCGGCTAGGCATTAGTAAACCACTGCTGTACCTACTGTATAACATGCTAACCGGTAGGCGGTTCGTAGTCAAGAATGGCAGCGTGACTTCTACAGGTATTTTTGAAATTAAAAATGGTCTCCAACAGGGTGCCGTTAATTCGCCGATCCTGTTCAACATTTTCTTGAGCGATCTGATAAGTTCTCTTCCGCACGCAATTGCGTTTGGATTGTAGTCAGATACCTGGGGATCTGGCTAGATCAGTATCTATATTTTAACAAACATGTAGATGCTGCTCTAGCCAGGGCCCGAGGCGCTTTCGCCCTTACAAAGAGACTGTTTTACAACAGCCAACTCGATGCGAGGGTAAAGGTAATCTGCTACATGGCCCTCATACGGCCAATGCTCACATATGGTTGTCCCGTGTGGTTCAACGTGAGTGCAAGCTTGATGGAAAAGATTCGGGTGTTTGAGAGGGCTTGTCTTAGGGCTTGCCTTCGCCTTTACAGAACACCAGAGTCCCAGTACAGAAAATTCTACTCCAATGAGGTCTTATGCAACAGGGCCAACCTGATACGAGTGGACAATTTCCTGGTGAAGTTAATTCGAGGTCACACTGCGAGAGCGATGAACTCGGTTAATAACTTGATCTTCGGGGCTTACTACCCCAACCCATTGTACCACGAAAAGGTACGTCACAGTGGCTTCGTCCCTCCGGAAGCATTTCTCTACTTTGACAAACACGGCTTGATACAAGACAAGAATGCGGTACCGCTCCTGTTTCACATAGCCATGTCAACTGTGGATGGGCGACTCAACCACGACCGTTCCGTTGCACAACGAGCTGAGGAGGGCCTCCTTCGGTTCAGTACAGCGGTGTCGAGTCGGGATGTGCGAGATGTTGCATTGCAACATCGTAAGTTCTGGTGGCTGGGGAGCGAAGGAACTCCAGCGTCGAACCCTTTAGACCCGGGGTAAAACGGGTAGTGCGTACCCCCTTATGGGGCGCAATCGGTCTCTGTCTTGCGGTGGATTAGATGGAAATCTAGAAACCGCAACCTATGGCCGACTTACATATCGTAGGGTAGTTTTAAGAAAGTTTGTAAGTTGTATGTATGTATAAATTAAAAAAAAAAAAAAAAAAAAACAAAAAAAATTACAAAACCAAAAAAAAAACAATAAAAAAATCACAAAACTAAAAAAAACAAAAAAAAAAAAAATTAAGTATACACATTCGTACACTGAGTGTACTTATGTGTATTATATGTAAATAGGTTAAGTGCACACATGTATATATGTGCGTATATCATTATATACACGCATGTATACATGTGTGTATGTTTAGTTAAGTTAGTTTTAAGTTATTTTAAGGTAGTATGTAAGTTAGTTGATAAGTTTTAAAGAAAAAAAAAATCAGTTCTGTATTTAAGTTTTTTTAAATTTTTTCTTAATACTAATTATTTCAGTTAGTGTCTTTATATTTAAACATATGTATAGTTAGGTTAGGTCGAAAGACATAGTATAATATTAAGTTTAGCTTAGAGTGCCCGCCGAGGGCCAGTAAGTTAGAATTAGTAAAAATGTAAGTCAAACTAGTTTTAAGCATTTTTGTCTAGTACGTAAGTTTATTATGATTAAGAAATAAAAATGAATTTAAAATGAAAAAATGGTCTCCTCCGCTTGTATGGCAGTATGGCGGTGTCGAGTCGGGATGTTCGGGATGTTGCAATAACATCGAAATTTGTGGTGGCTGAGGAGTATAAGAACTCCCTCTTCGAACAATTTACACCCGTGTTAAAAATATTTAGTGCGTATCCCCGATTGGGAAGCAGTCGGTTTCAGTCGTGCGCTTGTAATGTTGCAGCCACAACCTATGGGCGACCTACATAGCTAAGGGTAGTTTTTAAGGTAGCTTGTAAGTTGTACATAAATAAAAAAAAAAGCCTACAGTGGTCAGGGAGTTTCAAAGAGATACCAATGTTAACTTTTTTGGAATAGACAGCCACATCCACTCCCTCACCCGTCTTCGACCCGTCTGTGAATACGCGAAGAGCAGTAGCAGTAACGCGTTTGATCCCAGGAGGAATACCAACTCGAATTTAAATTAGTAGTTTTTATTTACTTACTTAATTAGTTTAATTAAGTATGCACATTTATACACTTGTGTGTAGTGATGTGTATACGAATGTATATACACGTGTTATGACAATTCGTGTATATATATGTGTATGTATTTCTTAGTTAAGATAGTTTTAAGGTATTTTAAGGTAGTTTGTAAGTTAGTAGTAAGTTTTATATAAGTAAAAATAAAGTTCAGTTATTAAGTTTTCTTTACAATTTTCTTAGTCATTACCTGTACAGCTGCGTTATAACCATATACATTAATAGATCAAGTCGAAAGACATAGTTTAAGATTAAGTTTAGCTTAGAGTGCCCGCCTAGGGCCAGTAAGTTAGAAATAGAAACATTGTACGTCCAACTAGTTTTAAGCTTTTTTGTCTAGTATATAAGATTTGCCATGAATTCAAAAAAAAAAATGAAATTAAAATGAAAATGAAAAAATGCAGCAAGTAATGAAACTCCTGTGCGAATATAAGCGAAAAAGGGTTGATGCCACTGGTAGTTTTTACGTTTTTATTTCGATTTAGTAAATCAAAAATGAATTAAAAATTTAACTATGAGTACGAACATCACCTCATGTGAATGATGCATACACTTATTCGATAAAACGCGCCCATGTAAAACAATTTTTTTAATAACATTACTTGAATTCTGAAGTTCAAAATGAATTGACTTTTTTTAGTAAGTAAAATAAGTTTATCTATTCATTTTTTTAATAACATTACTTGAAATTTGAACTTTAAAATTGAATTGTGATTATTTTTAATTAAATAAGATTGGTTAATTTTATAAAGACTGACAAAGTACTTGCCGCGGTACTAAAATTTAAGCGAAAGACTTGTATTTTAGTATTCATATAGTTTTTTTTTTTTTTTGAAAAAAAAGCAGAAATTCTTTTATTTTTAAAACTCCTTCCTTAGGTTTGCTTTTCTACCATCAACTGCTAAACGTCTTTGAATCTATTCAGATGTCACCTACCTACTGTCACTGCATCATTTTAAATTTGGAAATTTTTCTTAACAATTAAGAAATTTTAATTTTTCATTCTTTACCTATTTTCGAATTTATGAATGAATGTTATCTAAGTGACTTCATTTCTCATGTATGACATAGAAACAGGTTATATATTACATTAATGGATTAAATTGATGCAACTATTCCTGTAAATAATAAGTGGCATTACATTTTTATCCACCCAATCCTACCACCACAGTCATGAACCAACTGAACACTCTTTGCGCAATAGTATATGCTTGCGGCCAACTTCACACGATTTTCTCACAAAAAATGTATGAATCGGCCGCCATTTTTTGGTGAATTGACGAATCGTCCGCCATTACAGGGGTGAATTGACGAATTTGTAAAAGTATAAGTGAAAAACAACAGATTTCTCTTATTTCTTATTTCTGATCAAGACGAGCAAAAATAAGATTAGAAAGTCACGGAACACTTAAAGAAACTAGGAGTATCAGAAGACGGTAAATATATTTGGGCAAGTAACTGATGGAAAAATCGAAATCTATAGAATCAGCTCTCATCCACAGATTCATAAGTTTAGAAAGAATACTATAGAATAAATCTCTTCCGCCTATGCTCAACGGGATACACTTAATACAACTCTGGAAAGAACTGTAAGGAGAGTAAGTAACCTCAACCATATCGTCAATAATAATAGTAATAATACATCCGCAAAGCTATTGTCTAAAGTTAACGTTAACGTTCGCTTACTCCAATTAAAATTCCGATTTTACTTTTTAATATTTTATTAATTACGTTCGTTCCTGAACAAAACGAAACTAGAACTAACTCTAAGCCTAAAAATGTTATTTACCCCAAGTGTCTGTTCCTCCGTTCAATTCGCAGTGTCATCAGATCAAGTGCAGCGCCTGTATCCGGCGCGATGCAATTTGATTCCATCCGTCGTTTCCATGAGAACATGTTTGCACCCGACCAAACCAAATGTGTCGACTCAGCGAATGATCATCAATGTCGGGAATTATTGCTGTGCGGTGTGTTAACTTCTAACATTCATAGATTATTTACGTAAGGTGTTTATCCATGTATTGCAAATGAAAACAGATGTACCAAGGGCATAAAGGGCATATTTTTCAGATCATACACAACATTGAATGATTTTGGCTGTTTTGCTCTTTCAGATCTTCTTTGCAAATTTTTTACTTATAATCATATATATAGAAGAAAACTTGTTAACACATTCAAAATGTATGATTTTAAACGATTAATCTGAGAGATTCCTTTAACATTTACCAATTTAAAAAATCCAAATAGATTTCAATTTTCAATTGCTTTGCTAGTTCTTATTCAATAAGAGTCATTCATGCTTCTTCGCCGAATTGGTAATTCGAATTCCCTACCATGGTTGTAGTAGTTCATTTTTCATATGCAACATTTCAATTCATCCATATGGGGTGAGATGTCCTGAGAGTGGACGTTCAAGAAGCTTCGATTTTTTACACCTTTCCTATTGCCGATGGCATCATTCACCAGGTCTTGTAAATTCACTTCATTGGCAGCGCTCCCAATACTATCCATCGAGAATCCTGCCGGTACATTAACCGCTGGCAAAGTCTGTTTAAATAGTTATATAGTAATTGGTATGGTAACTTGTCGACGAACTCAGACATGGCTTCTATGAATAAGCGATCCATAACCGCAGATAGATTCGCCAGTCGTCCACAGACCTCCGCAGTGTATACACGTGTCACGACAAAGTGTTTTAATAATATTAATAGAAGTGAAATAGTGCAAACTGACTTGCAAGCCAATAGCGTGGCCGAGTGAAGGTAGTGCTCGGTTGAGGAACGTGCTGAACACATAGTCCTGGGTTCGATACCAGGAATTGCAAAAAAGTTTCGATAGTTCTTTTTTTTTCAAGTTTTTCGGTTGTCAGCAATAAACTCAGATTCTTCTGAAGTGAGTGCAATGGCATCGAAAGAGCGGTCCGCGCTCTCAAAAGCGGACGAAAATGTTGAACCGGTGGCTGGAACATCAGGCCACCAAGCAGGACAAACGAGGCAAAAGAGGCGAAAAAAATTCAAGCGCAGCCGACGGTAGTAAAGCGCCATTCCGCTGTCGCGTCAGGCGATGTTACAGCTGTAACTGCAGCAGCAGAAAAAACAGAGCCCACAAATCAATTGCAACAACAAGCAATAAAAAAAAGAATTGAAGCAATCGACGAAGTCGAGTACGAGTCAATGGAAGGCGAGGGGAGATTCTCTTTCGGCCTTAATGAAAATCCCTATAGAGACCTAACGTCAACCGATTCGGATGACGAAGAAGAAGACCAAAGGGAAGAACTGGAGAAGAGCCAGAGAAAAAAGGAAGAGTTGGAGGCGCATATCCAACTCATCCAAAACAAATTGAAAGCGAGAAAAGAAGCTAAGGAAGCTGCAAAACAGCAGCAAGTACAACAACATCTGCAACAACAACAACAACAGCAGAAGCAGAAGAAACAATCACAACAGATGCTAAAGGAACAGCGCCCATCAGCACCCAAGCAACAGCAACAAAACCAACAACAGCAGAAGCAGCCACAAGAAGAGCAACAACATCAGCAGAAACATACACAGAAGAAGAAACAACAACACCAGCTACCAGCAGCAGCCAAAAAAGAGAAATGCCCACCGATAAACGTCTTCGGGATGGAGACCAAAGATTTGCAGATTTTATGTAAGATGGTCACTAAAAATTCCTTTTATTTAAAATATAAAGGGCCCTTAAGGCTCTCTGTCCACTGCTCTTCAGTGGCAGACTACCATTTTATAAAAGAAAAGCTAGCGGTGTCGGGAACTGAGTTTTTCTCGTATACCCCAAAAAAAGAAAAAGTGCAGACCATGCTCCTTAAGGGCGTTGATCCTGCTACTGATCCCGAGGATATCCTCGCTGAGCTGCGCCAGGCGCAGAGCGAGGATGTCACGTTCGTTGGAGTTAAGCCCTTCAACACTGCGGTAACGAGAAGGGAGAATAGGAAACTTCCGTTCTTCCTTGTTCAGCTCAGCCCAGACAGCAAAAAAGACGACAGCAAAAGCGCATTAATCGCTTAGGCTCTATTTCTGTCACCGGGGAAACATTAAAAAAGACGAAGCATATACTCCAATGTGCTCGTTGTCAGAGGTTTGGGCATGCCGCAGCGAACTGCAATATGGAGTCTCGCTGCGTCAAATGCGCTAAGACCCACATTCAAGGGGAATGTGGGTCTTAGGGACGGAAAAGGTCGAGGATAGGAGCAGGCTTTCATGCGTAATCTGCAAGACCAATGGGCACCCTGCAAATTATAGCGGATGTCCAAAAGTCCAAGAGCTCAGGAAAATTATAGAGGCCAAAAGGAAAACAAAAATGGTAGAAGCGAGGCCAGTGCCCCGTGTTCCAGCTACCACTGTTAGACCGGAAGTCTCCTACGCCCAAATGGCATCAGGAAGGCAGCCGGTACAACAGACAGTGCCAAAGGTTGCCCCGGTCCCAGTGGCCAGGCAACCCGAAGCTGAACTGGATCTGAAGGCGGTTTTGCTCTCCATCCAGGGGCAGATCACTCAGCTCCAAAAGCAGTTCCAGGAGCAAGCAGCACGGGTAGACCTCATCTACTCGACGTTGTTTGCCGTGCCTAACGTCACACAATCTTAATGGCTGCGCACGCAGCCAGTAACCTCAAGATCCTAGCAGTGAATGTGAATTCACTGATTAGGACTGAACGAAAATTAACGCTCGGTAATCTTTTGCAATCACACAATCCAGACGTGCTTATGGCCAGCGAAACTAAACTGAACCAGACGCGCAAACTCTGGTACAAGAATTACCACGTAATTCGAAGAGACCGGCTCTAATCTCGGCAAGGGGGAGGGGTCGCTCTTTTAATAAAGAAAGGTCTTTGTCACAAGGTCATGTACAGCAGTGAAGTGCGCAGATTGCAAGTATTAGAAACGTGTATTGCACGCATTCCGCTCCAGGGTGGCAAGCGGTTATATGTGATCGCGATCTATGCAGCTGACAATCCAAACCTCAATCGCAACTTCATTTCAGAGCTCGACACTCTTTTTACTAGCCTTCGACTTAGCTCGGAGGAAAACTATTTCATTATTGCTGGGGATTTAAACTCCAAGCACAGAGAATGGGGTAATAGAGTGCATAACGACAGGGGAACCCCACTGTATAACTGGTTGGTAGAGCACAATATTGAGTTCAAGCTAGATTTTCTTGCAACCGATAGGCCATCGTATCCCAGAATCGGATCCTATCTAGATCTATTGCTAATCGACAAACGACTGACATTACTTGACGTGGAAAGACACACGCGGAACTGCTTAACTACGATTGAGTACGAGAGTGATCACTGCGGACTCTTCGCGGCTATTCAGCTCCCGAACGAGGTGGAAAAACTGGGGGAATATGTCCAGAGGCACCCTTATAATTATAATAAGGCCCGATGGCCTCGTTTCTCCAGAGCTTTATCCACGGAACTACGTTCGAGTGGGATCAATCCTCCTACAAACAGAAACCTGACAAACGAGGAGGTTGACAGGTACCTCAGACGGATAGACAACGTAATCAAACGTACTATGGACAAAACTATCCCAAAGGTAGTACAAGTCGATGACAGCGATGTTTATCGAAATGCTACCATCGATGCACTTCACGTGCACAAAAGTAGACTGCTGTCAAGACTCAAACTCTTGTATAGGCGGTTTACAGATCCACAAAACGCGGAAGTCAGGGCGTTGAAGTCGGAGATCAAGAATCTCCAACAATTAATCCGTATCAATTATAGCATAGCTATAAGCTTGCACTGGAGCAATAAAATTCGGGCTGTACGTTCCAACAACCCGGGTATGTTCCCGCAAGTAAATAAAATATTTCGGAGAAAAGATAAAAACGACATTCAGAGTGTTAGACTTCCAAGGACGACAGAGAACGAACACTTACTCACAGCAATTGGCATCGATCCAGATGGGGCAGTGTTGGACAATGACTTCTTCGTGGTTGAAGATCCCCAGGAGAAGGTAAAAGCAATTGGTGCTGTATTCCAGCGAGTGTATACAGTCAACGAGGTTCGTAGGCCGAATCACGAACTGGAGACCGAAGCCCTGCTGAACCACAGTAATCTTCGTAACGAGATAAGCCAATGGCGATCTGAGAATCCAGGTTTCACCAGGTTCAATGACGTTAATATGGCAAATAGTGCCATCGCCAATGACAGAAATCATATCTTGATTTCTCAAGAAGATCTCCATTGTATCTTTAACTCGCTGAAGAAGAAAAAGTCAGTGGGAATCGATGGTATTCCGAATATTGTACTTCGTCATCTTCCCCCCGAAGCAGTGCAAATTTACACAACACTGTTTAACAATGCGCTAAGTAATGCATATTACCCAAAACATTGGAGGACAGCTGTGGTGCAACCAATCCCTAAACGGGACAAAGATAGATCTATCCCGACAAACCTTCGGTCGATCAGTCTTCTTCCTTGCATAAGCAAGGTTTTTGAAAAGATAGTTATTCGAGTTCTGAAACAATGGGTTGAGGAAAATAATATCATACCGGACAACCAGTTCGGATTCAGGGCGGGGCATGAAACCATACATGCCGCGTCTAAACTAGTCTCCGACATTCAATGGAATAAAGACAAGAAGCATTGCACGGGTGCTTGCTTGATTGACTTGGAGAAAGCGTTCGACACCGTTTGGTTGGAGGGCCTCTTCCTCAAGCTGGTCAGGCTAGGCATAAGTAAACCACTGCTGTACATGATCTATGACATGATAACAGGTAGAAAGTTCATCGTGAAAAGTGGCGATGTAACTTCTTCAACGGTCTTTGACATCAAAAACGGTCTGCAGCAGGGAGCGGTTGGTTCGCCGATCCTGTTTTCAATATTCACTGCAGATCTGATAGGTTCAATGCCACACTTAATTGCGTACGCCGACGATTTAGTGGCGTACAGATCAGGTCCGAAGGTCGAAGAAATAAATATCTTGCTGCAAGGTGACTTCGATCAAATTTAGCGATTTTGCGACGACTGGAAGTTGATTATCAACTTACGGAAGTGTGAAACTATCCTTTTCAGAACCCCGCTGTACATGGCATCATGGGATACGCGCACAAACTGGCGTAAGTTCGGCATTGTTGACCCACAGGGACGCCATTTAGATGTGAAAAGTGTAGTTAGGTATCTTGGCATTTGGTTGGACCAATATCTGTATTTTGACAAACATATAGATATTGCTCTGGCCAAAGCTAAAAAGGCCTTTGCTGTGGCAAGGAGGTTGTTTTACAGCAGCCAACTTGATACCAGGGTGAAGGTAATCTGCTACATGGCCCTCATCCGGCCAATTATGGCGTACGGTTGTCCACTGTGGTTCAACGTGAGTCCTTCCCAGATGGAAAAGATGAGGCTGTTCGAGAGACAATGTCTTCGGACTTGTCTCCGTTTGTATCGTACACCCGAGTCTGAGTACAAGAAGTACTATCCCAATGAGGTCCTGTACAACGAGGCAAACCTCAACAGAATAGATAATTTTATTATCAAGCTGACCAGAAGGCATATTGCACGAGCTATGACTTCGTCCAACAGTCTGATCTTTGGGGCTTACTACCGCAACGTTATGTACCATGGAGAGTGCGCTTTACCGGCTTTATTCCTCCCGAGGCGTTCCTCTATCTCGACACAATTGGCCTAATACAGGATCCACACGGATGTCCTGTAATCTTCCGTCGTACGCCGAACAGTGGACAGGCGACTTCAATATGAACGGGACGTCGCTCGCAGTCACGAGGATCTCCTCCGGTTCAGTAGAGCGATCTCTGCTCGAGACAGGAGAGAGTCTGCCAAAGAACGGCAATTTTATTGGTGGTTACACCAAAACCAGTTCCCGCCACCCCTAGCTTCTTAACATAACGAGATACAGATAGTTGACCATAGTGGCCAACTTACATAGGTTTTAAGTTAGTTCGTAAGAAAAGAAAAAAAAAAAAAAAAACAAAAAAAAAAATAACAAAATTCTAAAAAAAAGGTGCTCCACGGCGTATAAATTATATATGCTAGGCATATACATAGCATATACGCCGTGGTGCACGTGTCCGTACTGTTACGGACATAGCTAAGAGTCTTAAGTTTTAGTGCTAGGTTAAGTTACTTTAAGATAGACAAGGAAAGCCAAGTTTTTTATTTTTGAAGTTTTCTTGGCCAAACAAACAAACAAAAGAAGATTGTCCATAGACAGAATAAAAAGAAAAATAGAATAAAAAGAATAAAAAGAAAAAAACATTGCATAAGCCGAAAGGCACAATTAACGTAAGATCATATTAGCTTAGAGTACTCGTATAGGGTCAGTAGGTTAGATGTAAGAATGGTTGCTAAGTTATTTAAGCTAGTTTTAAGCATTTTTGTCTAGCATGTAAATAAATAAATTGAAAGAAAAAAATTTTTTTTTGCTTGTGAGGCTAAGTGTATTGACGCTCGTTTCAGTTATACTTGTTGTAATTACTGGTTGTTCAAATTTATTTGTGGAGCCCTATAAAGCAGTAGAATGAATCGTAACCGATGGCTTTATTTCAAATCGTGCGCGTGTTTACGTACTTTTTTTGTTATCTTTCAGACTCGTCGCTTGACGTTGTTTTTTTAAGCATACTCATGAATTTCAGCTTCTGTCGTTGGGATACATGATGGAGATGCGTCGATTGCTCGACAAAGTAATCTGTTCGTTGAGTCAGATTAATCTTGGGAATCTTTCATCTTCATCATTCTTTCCTTCCATCTGTCGCCCTTCTTTCAGACGCTGAAGTTCGAGTACCTTTCTTCTTAGCATGGTTTTTCGACGATTTGGACGAATTTCTGGAGGATAAGAAGGCGCTTTACAGTTTGGTATATCATTTGTATTGCATGTGCTGTAGTAATTTAAGTTACAGCACTAACTGTCTATCTGAAAGGCGCCCCCTTTGCAAACCAAGGACGAGGTGGTAGGACCAATTGTTGAATCATGAGTGGACCCAACTACCTTGACCTTGTTGACCCCTGCTATGTACATCTGCAAGAATAGCCTTCCAATCTTCAAGAACAGTTTTTGTGTGAACATGAACCGAGTGCTAAGTAAAATAAGGTGTTTGTTTGTTGTTTGTTGTTTTTTTTTTTACGTCGGAGTTTGTGATTCATGTTTGTGATTAATGTAACATAGACACAAACCAACCTAAAGCATCGTCTGCCGCAGCACCGCGCCGGCACCACCGCACAAATTTACATAATCGACCCAGAATGTACATACATGAGTCCCTATGGGAAAATTCCGCAGAAAACTGGTATAAATATCGGAATGATCAAAGTGTAATAAGTGTGAGCCTGAAATGCAGTAAAGAAAAGTGTAATAAACTAATTGGTGTGATTTAAATCTAGAAAAGTTAAAGTAGTGATTGTGCAGTATAAGTAAATAAAAAAGTGAATAGAATTTTTGAACTTGTGATTTTGTCACAAAGTGATCGAACCCTATTGGAAAGATTAATTGTGAATACGTATACACAGTTTTGTGCAAAACGTAACAATATTTTCGTAATTTTGGTAGGACTGATTCACCTCTATTGACCAAATGACAATGACACTGTCGGAATATCTTGGTACTAACCTTCTGTCTTTTTTCTCAGATCGCTGAGGGACAGGGATTTACATTAAAATCTTGAAATATCGTATGATTTGTGTGAGTGAAATTTAATAGAAAAAACTTTTCAATTCAAAAAATGTTTAAATGTCTTGTATTGTTAAAAAGTATTAGTTTTCTATTTAATTTCACTTTTTCAAATCATTACCATATTTCAAGATTTCAATTAATTCATATCCCTCAATGTCGGAATATTTTGGTACTACTTTCTTAGGCAAAATTATGACAGCGTGTTAGTGATAGTAATTTACATGGAAATCTTGAAATATGGTGGTTATTTGAAAGAGTGAATTCAAGAGAAAATTAATACATTTTATTCAAAACAATGTTTAGATGTAGAGTTTAAGTGCCCAAGTTTTGTATGAAGCGATTGTCAAGACTTTAATTGTGATAGTTTTCGCAGAACACTATTTTAAAAAACGTAAACAAAATACCATTTTACACGGAATTGTTGTTCAACAAAAAATTAAATTAATGCTGTGTTAAATTTCGGGTTTTTTAATTAAATTGATTAAGACTAGATCAGCAAAGGGAAATGCAGTGGCAAATTTACACATTCATACTAATATATCTGTACATAATCTACCAATTTAGCAGAACACAAACATATTTTTCACTAACCGATTCCATGCAAAATATCACTTTTGAGAGATTGACCACCACTTATTACAAAACTGGCATACTTTTTCCGTATTTCATTAACAATTATACCCGGAATTGATAATTTGATGTATAATTTCACACATTTAATTTTTACCAAATTTTCTAATAAATTTGAATTTTCATACAACTTTGTTTCCGCGTATGAGCGATCCGCCGGATTCCATAATCGGCATGAATATTCATATCCAATGGTAATAAATTTAAGCATGAGACTAAAAACAGGAAGCAAATTATATTTGTATGAATCAAGGATAATTTTCATTTGTTTCTTGCTCTAAAATTTACTTCCGTTGCAATCACACATCCTTTTTTCCTCCAAATCGGCAACTCATTTGGTTCAGATTGAAAACGTCACAAAATGATATAATAGCATTTTTTTCGCACTACTTCACCGACATCCGCTGCCTTTCTGGTTTGCGTTTTCTGTAATAGGAATATGTGCAGATGCGAAAATTTTCCCAACACAATATTATGTGTTAAATTTCGAGTTTTTTTAAGAAATTGACAAAATCTACCTCAGTAGAGGGATATGCAGTGGGAAATTTACACATTCATACATATATGTGTACATATTCTTCCAATTTAGCAGAACAGACACACACTTTTCATTGAGCAATTCCATGTAGAATATCACTTTTGAGAGATTGACAACCACCTATTACAAAACTGGCATACTTTTTCCGGGTATATCACCAACATTTATACCAGGAATTGGTTATTCAATGAATAATTTCAGAAATTTAAATTTTCTACCAAATTTGAATTTTCAATACAACTTTCTTCCCGCGAATGAGGTGTCAGAAGAAGAGACTAACACCAGAGAGCGCTGACTATCGAGGTCGATTCGCCAAGGAGTGAAACTGAATCTTAACAATTTTCGCGCCAAAGAGCAGGACATTGATGAGTCTTATATATTTCTAGGTTGGTCCTTCGAGAGGGGGTTCTACTACTCAATTACATCTTGTGCCCAAAGAAACAGTGGTTGGCTCATTCTATCAGGAAGTCTAACCTTGGTGGACCCAGGGCGTGGTCTTGAGATCTCTAGTACGTGCTTTACCGCCGCGAGGATGAGGTTAAATTCTTATTACTTTGTGCTAAAATTCGCAGCATACATCTAAAAAAACCCTTCATTTACAAAATAAAATAAATACATTATTAAGCATACAAAAATAAAATCATAATAACGAGAAACGCACTGGAAGACGTATAGACTACATAGGTATACAATTTGGTAAGACATTTTATCGATACTTGGAAGTCACCAGTATCTTACTGGGAGTATTCGTAGACCCACGTACTAGAGGTATGCCAATCGTTCAAATCTAACGAACGAATCATTCAAGTTATTGGTTCCAAAAGAGATTCGGTCATTCAAATACTACCGTATTCTTTCAATACTACCGAAAGCAATCGCAATAGGTTGCAACCAATCGATCGTTCTTTGAACGACATACTTACTTAAATAAGAAGTAGTAAACATAGGAGAATATGCAAGTGTATGTGTGTGTTGATGTTGATGAAGAGATGGTGAGAGAGAATCATCTCGACCATTTCGCTCAGAAGAATATGAACAAACGGAGGAATACAAAAAGTAAGATACGTTCATGTGAGTGAACAAAACGATTTGAACGAACGAAACAAAAGTATTGAATTATTTCTTTCGTTCATGTCGTTCCGAATGAAGTGATCGACCGAGACGAACGAATCTTCAAGAGTATTGACTATGTGTTTGATTGTTTCGTGGTTATATAATTGCAATCACAAATACTTTTGAGTGAACGGGTGAAAATGAACGGATCAATCACGATTGACACAGCTCTACCACGTTCTGTTCTACATACAATATACATTCTGCTCTACATTTATATGTTGCAGAGCGCACGTTGTATGTTCTGATATACAGACGCAGTCTGAGGGTGAACCAACGACATCGAAAACAAAGGATATATGGCCATAGCTTACCCAAAACGGTCACTTAAGGCCCATTCATATGAGCGGTGAACTGCAAACGCGAACTTTCAGAAACAACCCTTTTCCAGCAAATATAAACAAAAACCTACACTCCTTGGTATGCAAAAAGATTATAACTAAAATATCGAGTTTTTTCATAGACAAAAATTCCCATAAGTTAGTTTAAGTATCCTAATTTTGAAAGTTTTTCTCTACGAATCAATCATTCCCTCCGAACTATCAAACTGAGTTCGTGATACACGAACGCGCAAACGCAATCCACAATCTCCACGACCAAAAAATTCGCAGTGAAGTGGCAGTTTGCACCCGTAGTTCTCCGCGAATGAAAAAAATTCCATATGAATGAGTTGTCAGAGTTTGCGTAGTTCGCAGTTCGTAGCGACCTCATATGAATGGGCCTGTAGTCTGCTCAGACTCAACAAGTCGTAACTAGGGACTCTGTGAAAAACTGCGACATATATTACGGCGATTGCTACAAAGAGCGAAGGCAGCGCTTGTTTGGATGCGGTTTTGTTGTTCGAGGCAGACTTAGGCAAGAAGTCTTAGGCTTTAGATACATAAGCGAACGCCTCACAACAATCCGGATCAAGGCACCATTCGGCAACATCAGCCTAATTTGCGCCCACGCCCCAACGGAGGACAGAGACGATGATAGCAAGGATGACTTCTATGATCCCCTAGAAAGAACATACGATCAATGCCCCAGCTACGACACCAAGATCGTTCTAGGAGATTTTAATGCAAAGCTGGGCAAGGAAGAAATCTTTGCTAGAGTCGTCGGAAAACACAGCCTACACGACAACACGTCCGACAATGGATTCAGGCTGTTGAACTTCGTGACGGGGCGAAACCTCACTGTAGCCAGCACGCGGTTCCCTCACCTCAACATTCACAAAGGGACCTAGCGGTCCCCTGATCAATCAACCGTCAATCAGATTGATCACATTGCGATCGACGTCAGACACTCCTCCAGTGTCTTCGATGTGCGAACGTTCCGAGGTGCCAACATCGACTCGGATCATTACCTTCTTGTAGCCAAGGTCAGAACTCGGATATAGATTGTACAACGGAGTAGAGCAAGACCAAAACAGTTTGACGTTGGAAAGCTACAATCGCAATCGACCGCTGGGAACTTTACCGATCGAGTCTCCCTGAAACTCTCAGAGAGTCCAACCCTGCCAGGCGAAACAATCGACGAACAGTGGAACCGTTGTCAAAACGCCATTAGAGAAGCTGCCTCTGATGTGTTGGGTTTTAAAATGTCAGCTAAAAAAAAACCCATGGTTTGACGAGTGTCGGCAGGCGCATTCAGCGAAGCTAGCAGCATATAAGGCGACGCTGGATAGAAGGACGAGAGCGGTTCGTGAGCTCTACGAACTTAAAAGAAGGGAAGAGCACCGGCTTCTCAAAAAGAAAAAGAAGGAGCATGAGAAGCGCGCGATCGAGGAAATGGAGAGGTGGTACGGACAGAAGCCTGTCGGAACGAAGAGGGACAACTCGTAGTAGAGTCGCAGTCGATACTGAGAATCTGGAAGGATCACTTCTGCAGACTGTTAAACGGCGAAGAGGACACCAATACCACTGTCAGGCAGAATGTTCCATTCCACGCAATGGATGACGATAGAAGAGAATTCCGTCCCCCCGATCTAGATGAAGTCAAGGTAGCGATATCGAGACTGAAGTCGAACAAAGCTGCTGGAGCAGACGGATTGTCCGCGGAACTGTTTAAAGCAGCTGGAGATGATCTGGTTGGGCGCATGCACCAGCTCATCTGTAGGATATGGTCGGAGGAAAGCATGCCCTGAAACCATTCGTCAACAACCTGATAGGTCCCTATCAGTGCGGTTTTAGGCCTGGAAAGTCCACTGTCGATCAAATTTTCACATGACGGCAGATCCTCGAAAAAAAACCCAAGAGATGCAGATCGACACCCACCACCTATTTGTCGACTTTAAGGCCGCATATGACAGTGTGCATAGAGACGAGCTATACAACGCCATGTCTAGTTTTGACACCCCTGCCAAACTCGTCAGATTGTGCAGGATGACGATGGAGAAATATCGCTGCTCCATCAAGGTCGGTAACGAACTCACCGATACCTTCAATGTCAAAAAAGGCTTTAGGCAAGGCGACGCGCTGTATGTGATTTCTTCAACATCGTCCTCGAGAAAATCGTGCGAAACTCACATGCCAACACCCGAGGCACGATCTTCCAGAAGTCCGTTCAACTGCTAGCATACGCCGACGATATTGACGTGATTGGCCGAACTCAGCGAGCTGTCAATGAAGCGTTTGCTTGTATTGAGACGGAGGCGGCAAAAATAGGTTTAGCGGTGAATGAGGGCAAAACAAAGTATATGCTGTCATCAAGAAAGGACACACAACATCGACGACTCGGTCAGAACGTAACCATAGGCAGCTACAACTTCGAGGTAGTAAAGGACTTCATCTACCTTGGCTCCCAAGTAAATAGTGCGAACAACATCAGTACCGAGATTAAACGCAGAATAACTCTTGCCAACCTCTGTTTCTTTGGGCTCAAGAGGCAATTGAGTAGTAGAGCCCTCTCTCGACCTTGATCATCCCTGTCCTGCTGTATGGCGCGGAAGCTTGGACTATCTCAAGAGCGGATGAAGACGCACATGGTCTCTTCGAGAGAAAAGTTCTGCGTTCAATCTTTGGTAATGTTTCCGATGAAGGTTCTTGGAGAAGGAGATTCAACCACGAACTGTACGGGCTGTACAGCGACATGAGTCTAGTCAGGCGTCTACGGATTCAACGCCTTAGATGGCTAGGCCATGTAGAGCGCATGGACAACACTGCTCCAGCCCGAAGAGTCTTCGACTCCGAACCAGTGGGACAACGCAATAGAGGACGACCACGAACCCGATGGCGCACTCAAGTGGAGAAGAACCTCAACCAACTTGGAGTGCGAAATTGGAGACAGCTGGCTAAAGAACGTGCCAGCTGGAGAGGATTGTTGACCGAGGCCCAGGTTCACCCCGGACTGTAGCGCCACAAGAAGAAGAAGAAGCATGAAGGGAAGAAGTAGACACCTATGACACGTTTGAAAATACAAACTCCTTCAAATACATAGGTCTGCAAGGAAAGACATAGGAAGAAAGAACAGTGCAAGGATATCTCTCATTTCTTCTACATCTGCGGGACTAACTCAATCTTTACACGACAATGAATTTTTAAGAGAGAGAAGGGAGTGGAATTTGAGAGATCGCAATTGTGGAATTGTGGACACAGCATCGGCCACTTGCTTCCAGACAGCATCTATTTAACTCAAGGTTTCAAAATAAATTGTATTGATTAAGTCAAAATTTGACAAATTTTATTTGCACATTCAAAGGCACTTTTGGTTTCTAATAATGTATCTCTTGTTGCAGTCAATTTATCTATATTACACAAATGTTTTTTGGATTTACAGTTCTTATATTTGACATCGCTTACTAGCTTAGTTAATAGGTAATGCAGCCACAGCACATTTGTTTTTGGATCATGCAGTTTCCAGTCGTTTCTGCAAAAATAAAATTAAAAAAATGCATGTTTTTAAAAAATAATTGTTATGTTCATGAAATTAATAAAACTTAGATTTTTTATTCAGAAAAAAGGCAATTTTCTTGTACGCGGATACCCCCTAACTCGATCTAAGCGTAGTAGCGGATATACGCTATCGTTTTGTTGTATTTAAAAAAAACATTTTTGCGTTAGCGAGTATAGACGTACAAAAAACGAACCAATTGTTAGCATTAAAATAAATAAACAATTATTATTATATTTAATAATTTCTTAAACTAAAGGTTATAATGCTGTAAATATAGACAACAAATGATAATACAAAATTATTATTATTATTATTATTATTTATTAGTACATAATAGAATACTTATATACTAACATTATTAGGGAGCACAGGCTGCAGGGGCTTTCGGCTCACTGGTGTAAGGAGAATAATTATAATATAATATTGAGATTGGTAGCTAATTTGTTGATTAAATTAGTATTTTGAAGGGTAGGGATCTTCAGAACTTTTATGATATCTTCATTGAGAAGACGTTTTGTATTGGCAGAGGAGAAGTAGCAGTCTCCCAGAAGATGATCCAAATTAAGGGTCATGTTGCATTTGTGGCAAGTTGGTGGTGGCTCCTTTTTTAAAAGATGTTGGTGGGTTATTGTCGTGTGACCCAGTCTAAGTCTGACAAAGCGACTTTCTTCATTTGAAAACGCTGAACGGATACAGGCTTTGCTTGTGTTCCCTTTTTTATATTTTGTTAGTTGAAGAAGGGTGGACTCTGGATTAAAAAGCCAAGGAGGTTGTGATGACGTGGTTTCCCGAGAGTAGTATGTTGGTGTTTCTAGGGTTTCACCAAGTTTGATCGATTTTTCAATAGCTGACGGGATTCTACTTTCTTTTAGGCGATTCATCAGACGGTAAACATCTTTGTCGATAGGTGAACGCGTAGCAAAGTAGAGTTTGGGCAATAATTTGGCTGAGGCTACTCTATAGCGATGTTCAATGGTAGGGGGTCCAGCTTCGGCAAGGATGTTCCTGATGGGGGTGGTTGGAAAAGCGTTGAGACTTCTTCGGGTTGCTTGATGGTAGAGAGGTTTGATCAAATTTAACGTGGTTTTTAGACTGTTACCATATATACCTAGAGCGTAATCTATTTTACTCAAAATGAGTGTCCTAGTGATAAAACAGAGTGAATTTACGTGAACATAACTAATTTTACATGATAGATATTTTAAGATATTGCACCTTGCAGCCAGCGCTTTTTTAATGACTAGACAATGGTTCTTCCAGTTATAGTTAGAGTTAAATATCACACCAAGTATACTTAGACTAGATACATATTCAATTTTAATTTTATGTACATAAAGTTCAGGAGGTGAACATGATTTTTTACGACACACGTGGAGTACTTTACATTTAGACAAACAGAGATTCGCCCCAGAACTTAAGGACCATTCTGAGATATCATTTAACAAATTTGAAAATATATTGTGCGTAAAATTTAGGTCATTGTGTTTACACATGATATATATATCGTCTGCGTAAACACAATAGTCCAGGTGGTTGTATTTGTTAATGATATCACACAAAACGTTAAATGCTATTGTGAACAGAACTACCGAGAGGGGGGATCCTTGAGGGATTCCCTTAAAGAGTGGTCTCGTGTTGGAAAAAGTATTGCCAACTTTTACGGAAATTTTTCTTCTAAGCAAGAAAGATTTAATAAAACCGAACATTTTTGGACCCACGCCCCATTCTTTTATTTTATTTAGAACTAAATGGATTCCTATCCGGTCGAAGGCCTTTTCGAAATCAAGGGCAAAAATCGAAACATGATTTCGGGCAGAGAGGGCATTTGTTACCACAAAACCAATATGTAATAAAGCGTCCAAACAACCACGTTTTGGTTTGAAACCTACTTGTTTTATGTTGATGAGTTTTTTTGATTCCGTAAACCAGAGAAGCCGCTTTGCAATGATCTTTTCTAATATCATAGAGGAGCAGGGTATGAGGGATATCGGGCGGTATCCGTTAATAGAATTAGGACTTTTGTTAGTCTTAGGGATGGGGATTACAGCAGCCGTTTTCCAGCTTTGTGGAATGACGCTGGTGTTGAAAATATTGTTGTAGAGCTGAAGGAGTCTAACAACACCAATGTGTGGGAGGTTTTGAAGCATGGGGTATGAGATGCGGTCCCGTCCTGGAGTTTTACCTTTAACACTGTGTAAACATTGGTTAAACTCAAATAGTGATATTTCCCTCTCTAATTTCAGCGCGGCATTATTTATAATTATCGGCGGGGATAGGCTTAAAGATTTGTTTTTATTCACTATAAAATTATGTGGGAAATTATCATCATGCGAAGCTTGTGACCAAGTGTGTGCAAAAAAATTGCTTATTTCACCTGTTGTGAATATGCCGCCACTAGGGGTATTAATGGCCTTGATGGTTGATGGGGTTTTGTTGTCCGTAAGGCAGCGTATTTTTATGCCAAATAGTTTGCGTGGAGGAGGAGGGACGGATGGAGGCTGTGAATTGCTCAAAGGATTTTAATTTATAGTATTTAAGTTGTCTCCGAAAAGTTGCATTCGCTTTTTTGAATAATATAAGGTGGTCTAACGTTGGCCTTTTCTTAAATTTTTTCTATGCTGCTACCTTGTTATTTCTTAGGGAGGCAAGCTCTGCGTTCCACCAAGGAACTGAGTGTTTATGCCTTTTCGGGGATGATTGGGGGATGGAGATGTTAGCAGCGGACCTCATGCATTTCAATAATGTAGCCGCTTCTTTATTGACTTCAGATGAGGGTTCTTTTGTTACTAGCAGATTGGTGAGTTGGAGTTTAAATTTTACCCAATCAGCGAATTCAGTTTTGTACTTAACTGTTGGCAAGACTGGTTCGGAATTCTGAGCGAGTTTGATGGCGGTAATGATCGGAAAGTGGTCGCTATTATGCAGATCATGTAAAATACACCAAGTAGTTTTGGGGAGTAGTTGGGCCGAGCAACAGGTTATGTCGATATGTGTGAGTGTATTGTGTGTGGAAAGATGTGTAGGCGAGCCATCGTTTAGTATAGCCAGATTATGACGTGTTCTATAATTGCACCACGTGGATTTGTTTGAGGTGAACCCCATAACATGCTCCAGGAGTTGACGTCCCCAAGAAGAATTAATGGTGATTTGCACTTTGCAATAATATTGATAAGGTCATTTTTGTTGAAAGGTTGATCTGGTATGATGTAGATTGTGAGAATAGTGATTTTGACTGGAAGCTCCGTTTCGATTGCGATGGCCAGTAAATTGGATGTTAAGTAGATTTGCTTGTGTGATACATTATTCCTAACCAGAATACCAATGCCTTGTTTGGCTGTGGTGTTGCTAGGGAAATTCTCGAAGTAAGGAGTGTATCCTCTGGTATGAAGAGTTGCTGTTTGTATGGGCAGTGGGTTTCTTGGAGGGCAATAACGCAAGGTCTGTGGTTTTTAATCAGCAGGCTTAATTCATCATAGTTGTTTTTATAACCTTTAATATTCCACTGAAGAATATTGAAGGTACCATGATGTGAACCTCTGGGGTTTCGCTCCAGGGTCTTGGGTTCGGAGAGGATTGATTCAGTGGGCTTTTTTCCAGTATACGCTTGGGTATACTGGGAAAAGACATGGTTGGGTGGGGTAGGGGGTTGACTGATACAGCTCTGCGACACAGTTGTTGAGCCGCCCGGGTTACTAGTGGAACCCGGGTGACTCAAAATCTGTATCGCAGAGCAGGTGTTTTGGGTATCTTTATTATTTTTATTATGAGTCATCATCATCTGTTTCTGATTGGGGTATGTAGTATTGCTTTTTATGAATGAAATCTGTTCGTTGTTCACAAATCAAGAGAAGCGCAGCAACTTTGCACGCTCTTGGTATGGGCCTTGCAAAAACACTTTCTTTTACTGCATGTGAAGTTTGGGCTCGTTTAGAAAATATCGTTCTCTGAAAGTACTTCATGTAACGGATTACTAAAAACGGGTTCATCGGCGCTATGGTCTTTATGTAGTTAATCCTTTTAATACCCATTCGTACTACCTTCGGAATACACGTGTCAACTATGCTTCGAGCGGTTTGAACCCTTTACTCTAAGGAAGTCAGTAGTCAGTAGTTACAAGAAGTTTTTTTTATTTCCACTTTGAAAATAAGATTTAAAAAGTCGGCGATGTATACATTTGTTGCTAAGCTAATGCGAGGAGTTATTTTATTAACCGTATTATATTCCTTTAGGAAAATTATAATAGAGTCAAACAACATACAATATTACTGACGGCAAATATTATCTATCGATTAAAACAATACTAATTATATATCACTGTGATGATTGACAACTACAAGAATGAGCTTAGAAATAAAGTTCGGTTTTAAATATAATTTCTAATTGTAGAAGCTTACCTAAGTTGATCCTTCATTAAGCGATAAATTTCATATTGGTAGTCCCCTTTAGCACAAAAAAGGTCATCATCTGTAGACAGGTCATTGTAATGGCAAATGTTGGCCAGTGTCATTCTTGATAGTGTGTAGTCAATAATTGTTACTTTTATCCCGTGCGTTGGGATTTTTATTTTATTGTCATTAATAGTATATTCTAAATATTTTTCTTTTGTTGCCTGTATTAAAATATTGCCACAGTGCAAATCTCTATGCTCGAATTGAATGCATTTTTCCGCTACAGCTAAACTGATAGTTGTCTGAAAACAATAAAGCGTAATATTGTAATGGCTGGTAACTACAAGCACAGTAGAAACTGTGCGAAAAACTCTGGGTAGAAGATAAACTAAAAAAGGAACATACCTGCAAAAAAACAGAATAAGCTTGTTCTGCATTAAGTAATGTGTAACCTTCAAGCTCCTTACCGCCGTATGCTATTTCCAGAGAAACGTATAACTGATCCTCATTAAAAATGTCGGGATGATCATTCTCAGAGCCATAATTTTTATCATAAAGATTCCATAGCTCAATCAAATGGTCTGGATATTTTCCTTTGATTAACCGCACCTGATGGAGAAACAACACTTAATGATATTAATCATGGTGGAAGGAACAAAGGTGTGCTGGGCACCTTGTCAAAAATCCCGCCATTTTGTTTTGTGACGTCACTCAGGCCGTTTTTGTCTGTGAGTAGATGTCCGCCTTACCTTACAACACAATTCCATTGCGTAAATTAAACAATTAAGAATGGAAAACAGGAATTGAATTGCAAATTGACGTAGGAGGAAAGGATTTTCTTCATTTATAACTGGTATAATATATGAAAGTGACTTAAAGGTCGCAAAAGCTTCGAGTAGGAAAATGTTGAAAAGAAACTTGTTTTTGAAATTGTGAAAAGGTCTTTGAGGTAAAACTGCCGCGATGACGTCACGCAGGGTTCAGTAGAAATGTGCAGCCCACAAAATATGTAAAACTTACACATCTGAGACAAACGAATCCTTGTGTAGAAAAACTCCTCCACGCTCGTAATTCACTAAGCTCCTTTGTTATCAGAATTTCAGGTAGAATTTGTTCAAAACTTTTTTGCGGCTCACCATTTACTTCGATCTTTCCTTCTATAGGTATTATTTTCAGTACTGTCTCTCCATCTTCATCTGAATTCATGAATACTTCTCCATAAGTACCTTCGCCAATTTTCCTACACTTCGTCATTGCCGAGTCCGGGTAGATATTGGAAAATGACAAAACTGATTTTTGTTTACAGATTTTTAATAATTTGTTTCGACTATCTTCAATTTTTGTATAAACGGTTTTTCGTTTTGTTACATTAAATTTTGAATTTGAACAGCGTCCCGGAAGCTCATCTAAAAAAGTAATTTTAATATAATAAATATATCTTTTAAATCATTTATGAATATAAAGTTACATTTTTCATGTTTAAGGCGTTTCCAAACTATCAGAGATCTTCGCCACTTGCCCGGTGGCAGCACAGCAGCGTTATGTATAATTTCGTCTCTTATGATTTCAGCAACGTCGTTAGTTTTTTCCATTTGCGAATGTTTTAAATTGGATTCTTGCCCATGGTTAAGAATGGAAGAGCTTATTGCACTTTTTTCCAATTCATTTACTTTTCCTGAACTTATCGCAGATGTAGGTGTCAAGCGTGGACTCAAATGAGTAACTGGAAACGAGGAAATAGTAAGTAGAATATAATAGTAAGTAAAGTAGAAATGTGAGCAGAAACCATACAAATAAAACCAGTTTTGACATTTGCCATTGCTCGATATTTGTTATGTGCATGCACATACGCATACGTTAGTTTAGGTTATTAGGCTGCCAGCGAAATTGCAAGTACACTTAGACCAATGTTGACCATTGTGATATCCTGTGCCGTAAATTTAATCACGTCAAATGCTGACGTTAAAACCAAATAAATGCATGCATTCAACCAACTACACCATCCAGCCATTTTTTCATTGCCTTCTATATACATACATACGTATATATGAACACTAAAAACGATACCAAGAAGCATTCAACAATCGGGAAACAATTAAATAAAACATCAATTTTTTAATATTTTTTTCTTGAAAAAAAAACGACCACTATCCAGAATTTAAACAGAATCTAAAATTGTATGCCAGAAGAAATAACACATCATTTTTAAACTATTTTAAACTATTGGATTATTGGAAAAAGCTGGTTTTAAAATTACTCCAAAACATAAAAATAACGCGCCACCGATTTGCAACTCTTGTGACTCAGTATAATATTAATCAATAAAGATTTAATCTGGGAATGCTACAATATGAAAGGGATAATAGACAAAGTTCAATTCGACTTTTAATGAAATCTTTGAAATTTGCGTAAAAAGTATATATCAATATATATCAATGTTTGTTTGTCCATTATAGACTCCTAATGGTAAGAGCACTGAAAGGCTTTGGTGTTTTTTTAATAAATTTGAAAGTCCCAACTTTGAGCTCCAAAGTATATCTTTTTGGGTAATTCATTCCAAAAGGCGTTTTAAAGACCAAACAATATTTCAAAATATAGAAATCAAATACATATATATAACATTTAATAAAAGACGAGGTATAAACTACGTATATATTTTGGGCACATTAATTTGTACATCACTTATACCTTTGGTGCACACGTGTCTGTACTGTTACGAACAAAAAACTAAAAAAAACTATAAATAAGCCTCTTAATATTTATAGTTTTTTAGTTATTAATAAAATATTAAGAGTAAGATATGTAGATTAAGCCGAAAAGCACGATAATTTAGCCAGGTTTAAGTAATTTTTCTCTAGTACGTAGGAAAATTTGAGTAATATTAAAAAAACGAACTGGTAAGTTTGTGAAGTTTGTTCTAGACAGGTAATGCTATAATGACTCGAAGGTGACTCAAAAGAGGGCGGAACAAGGAATCAAACTTAGACACGGTAGGCTCAAGTTCGTCGACGTATCCACAACACCACGGATTTTTTTCAAAAATCAAATAAATAGTGAAGTATGATTTTGCACATAAAACACAAACATCGCAAGTAGCTCGAATGACATTTGTAGACAGGAATAATCTTTAAGGGTGGTCAGGGAATCGAACGAGGTGGAGTTTTGAATTCTGAAACGCTGCCTAATATACATCTCTTTTATATGCTTAGTAGTTAAAATTTGTTGTGTGTATAACCGACCCCGTGCGATAATTTGCGTACATGTTAGGTACAATAGTTTGAAAAATATATGTATTGTGTTGTTCTATGCAGTAAACACAGATAACACCAATTAGTATAGTAGATGCTAAAATTTGTAAACTAAATTATGTAAGCCAATATAATAAGGTGTGAGAGTTGCTTATAAGACTATTACCTTTCTTAGATTGAAATGACTTATCCTTTAAATATGACTGCCATTCATTTCTATTAATGAAATGTGTTAGCTTCCACGATGATATTGGAGAAAGATGGCAGTCAAATGGTCCTTTAATTTTCTGCCTTAATATTGGAGTAGAAATGGATCCAGATAACCTTTTAGTTCCTATTTCTGTAGATTTATTTTCCTCCTGATCTACTGGTTTCGATGTGTTGATTCTTGATGCTTCTACACTACTATCATTATTATAAGATATGCGCACGTTGTTTTTTAACACATTTAACTCCCGCAATAATCTGAAATTACAAAAACAGCGAAAATATTAATCATTTGTTATTAGAAATGTTATATTACATGCACACTACGGACTGTTACGTCACACAACAACCTGGCGGTCCCCGGATGGTCGAACCGCCAACCAAATCGACCATGTGCTTATTGACGGAGGACACGCGTCAAATATCCTGGATGTGCGAACATTCAGGGGGGCAAACGTCGACTCTGACCACTTTCTTGCTGCAGCAAGATTCAGAGCTCGACTGTCCAATATCAGAAAGCTGCACCAGCCGACAAAGAAAACTTTTGACATTGGGCGCCTAAGCATACCGGAGATTGCCAGAGCCTATGAAGAGCAATTAAGTGAGAGACTCTCCGGTATGCCTACGTCAAGTGCCAACGAGATGTGGTTGCATTGCCGCTCGGCCATCAAAGATGTAGCGGAAACTACCTTAGGCTACCTACCACCCCCGACAAGAAACCTGTGGTATGACGGCGATTGTGACCAGAAAAAACGTGCAACCGACGAGGCATACCAAAAAGCTGCAACGGAAAACAAGAGTAGCACAAGAGGAGTACCAGGCTAGAAGACGGGAGGAGAAAAAGCTTCTACGCCTGAAGAAAAGGTCTCTCGCAACCTGCCAGCTGAAGGATATCGAAGAGTCTAGGGACAAGCACAAAATACGGGCCTTTTACAAAAAAGCCAAAAGCCTGACCACAGGCTTTATTAAAGGCACCCAGGCTCTTCGAAATTGCGAGAGTAACCTAGTTACGGACCCACAGGGAATGTTGGATGTGTTTAAGCAGCACTTCCAACAGCTGCTTAGCGGGCCTGACCAGGAGAGAGTGATAGGGAACCAGAAAATCTCAACTCCAGTCGACGAAGAAGTCATCCCACCTAGCTTTGAAGAAGTCGGTACAGCCATTAAAAGGCTGAAGAACAACAAAGCCGCAGGCTCAGATGGCTTACCATCGGAGATTTCCAAGATGGGGGCAATGTAATGGTAGGAAGCATGCACCAAATCATTTGCCGAATTTGGGAAGATGAAAGCATGCCTGACGACTGGAATATCAGCTCCATATGCCCCATCCACAAAAAAGGCGATCCTACCTCCTGCAGGAACTACAGATGTATATCCCGTACTGTGTGAACGTCTAAAGCCGTTTTGCACCGCACTAATCGGCACGTACCAATGCGGCTTCCGGCCAGGCAAATCGACTATAGACCAAATCTTCACACTAACGCAGATCCTGGAGAAGACCAGCGAGTTTCAAATCAATACTCACCATCTGTTCATCGATTTTAAAGCCGCATATGACAGCATTCATCGCAAGGAGCTATTCGAAGCGATGGTCGAATTCGGGAACCCGTGAAAACTGATCCGGTTGTGTCGCCCCACGCTATCACATACGCGATTCACCGTGCAGTTCGGTTCAAAAACCTCTGAACCGTTCGAAACCTGCACCGGATTTCGGCAAGGAGATGCGCTGTCGTGTGATTTCTCCAATTTGGTATTGGAGAAGATAGTGCGGCAAGGAAAAGTCAACACGGAAGGCACTATATTCTACAAGTCAGTCCAGCTGGTCCCAACGTGCCATAGTGGAAGCTTCCACGGCAATTGAGGAACAGGCGAAACGAGCTGGTCTTAAGGTCAACGAGGACAAAACAATATATATGCTGTCGAGCAAAAAACGAGCCGCCGCACACCCTTTAGGCCAAAACGTCACAACCGACAGCTCCAATTTCGAGGTAGTAAAGG
The DNA here is from genome assembly GCA_916610145.1 of Eristalis arbustorum. Taxonomy (NCBI): domain Eukaryota; kingdom Metazoa; phylum Arthropoda; class Insecta; order Diptera; family Syrphidae; genus Eristalis; species Eristalis arbustorum. The sequence continues at coordinate 48,938,941 of OU744319.1, read as the reverse complement.
AGTTTGTCTACCTCGGGGCAAATGTAAACTCCACGAATGACATCGTAGTGGAGATCCGACGTAGAATCGCCCTTGGCAACCGATGCTACTTCGGTCTGTCAAAACAACTGGGCTCGAAACTCCTGACTCGAAGGACCAAAGTCATGCTCTACAAAACCCTTATCCTGCCAGTCCTACTTTATGGCGCCGAAAGCTGGACATAAAGTAAGGCTGCAGAGCTGATTCAAGACACAACAGCGAACTCTACGAGCTGTACAAGGATGTGGATGTAGTCCGGAAGGCAAATATCCGTCGACTACACTGGCTCTGGTCTTCGAATCCGAGCCTCCTGGTTTGAGAAGGAGAGGAAGACCGAACCTCCGGTACAAAGACCAAGTCATCGCGGATGCAAGACAACTTGGCCTTGATGACTGGAAGCAGCGTGCCCAGGACCGTCACCGATGGAAGGCAGCAATTGCTCAGGCTCAGACCCTTCATGGTTCGTCTGCCTGATAAGTAGGTATATTCAAGTTGTATCATGAGCTATAGCCCTCAGAACCAGAACCAGAAAAACTGCACGTTCCAGCTTATAACTCAGTTTTATTCCGAAATTTAATAATAGTAATAATAAAAATAATAATAGTAATAATAATAATAATAGTAATAATAATAATAATAATAATAATAATAATAATAATAATAATAATAATAATAATAATAATAATAATAATAATAATAATAATAATAATAATAATAATAATAATAATAATATGGGTGGCACAACAGCCCGTAGAGGGCCTAGCTTCACAGCAACAACTCGTGTTGCAAGTGTTACGTTAGTACTCTCACCCCAAAGTGCAAACTCTAGAATTAGTCTGCTCGATACGTTAATTTTCTTTGAAAGGATATGTGGTTTTTTTAAACTGGTTGTTGACCCAGTGTCAATTTAAACATCAACTACCTGTAATTTCTGTGTTGAGACTGACTGAAAACTTGTATTAACTTGACATGAATTTGGTCCTAGTCTATTTGGGATAGAATGACTATAGGTTTTTTTATTAAAGCTTTGCAGATTTTGGCTTAACGGTTTTTGGTTTGAATTTTGAAATCGTACGTTTAGATTGTTTTGAGTGTCATATTGAGAGTTAGGCAAGCAATTGGAGTTAAAGTTCCATTTCTCTCTATATCTCAATATGAAGTGTTCTATTATCGTCCAATAATTTTAATTTTGAATACTTATTATATATGACTATTAAACTACTATTTACATCCAGGTGAATCCAAACACAAACTCTATTTCATCTATGAGTAATTATTTAAAATTAGAATAACAGGAAATAGCTTTTTTTATTTATCTGTAAAAAAGGAAAAGCATCAATAAAACTAGTGTTGCAGAAGCTCGTATGAACAGAAGTTTAATTAATTTACTGCGTGAACATAAGCTTTGTTTGTTTCTTTACCTCTCCTCACTGATATATTTAACACACAAATATAGAATATGTCGAGTACTGTGCGGAAATACAAGTTGGATACCTGTTGCTCTATTCTTTCTGTTCTTCCAGATACTTAAATCTACAGAGTATGTTGTATAGACATTTTGTTAAGCGATCTCTCCTCGGTTGTGCGTTGTTGTAAACAATCTATCAAATTTCCTTTTTTGACTTCACCCTCAAATAGATTTAAAATATCCGGTCTCATCCGTTAGCGTCTTTGTAATAAGAAAAAGTCACCGATACCAAATACGAAAATATTCAACTTCGAGACAGCAGCATTCTTATCCTAGCCAAAGACACCAATGTTGCGGAAAAGTTTGTGAAAAAAAAAGTGCCAACATGTGTCTAGTAATGGTTATGTATCACGATGTGATCAATGCTTCAAAAGGTATGTCCCTTGGCTAAGGAACTTCCCAGAATCTGAAACAGTTCAGTCACTGATGTGTATAAACTCAGTAAAAAAAAGTTGAAGGGAAAATAAAATCCAATAAATAGAAAACAGAAAACTTCCCCAAATCTTCCATCAAGTATTACTACTCAAAAATTTCCCTAATACAATCGTATCAAACATTTCACAAGCAAAGATATTCGCCATCTAACAGATAATCTATAATCTACACATCTACCAAATCTACAGTCAATCAGATTGATCGTATTGCGATTGACGCAAGACATTCCATCAGCATTCTGGATGTCTGGACGTTCCGATGCGCCAATATAGATTCGTATCACTACCTAGAGGTATCCAAATTCCGAACGAGTTTTTCCCGGACGAATCGAAACCAACGGGCTGTCTGTGGGCAATTTGCTAGCATCGAGAGGAAAGCGGCTAAGTTGGGTCTTGCGGTGAATGAAGGTGAGACAAAGTACATGCTGTTTACAAAAAACGTCCACCAACATCGACATCTTGGATAAAGTGTCACAATAGACAGATACATCTTCGGAGTAGACTTTGTCTATCTAGGCACTGCAGTAAACTCCAAAAATGACATCACCGCGGAGATAAAACGAAAACCGCGGCAAAACCCTGGCCAATCGCTGTGTCTTTGGATTTAGGCGACAATTGAAAAATAATGTCACAACCAAGCTATCTCTATATAAAACCTTGATAGTCCCAGTCCTGCTGTATGGCGCAGATGCATGCACAATATCAAATGAGGATGAAGAGATGCTTGATCGTTTCGAACGAAAAATCCTTCGAATCATATTCGGTCCCGTTTGAAAAGGAGTTTGAGAAGAAGACTGAACGGGGAACTCTACGAGGTGTACAACGACATTGGCCTAGTCAAACGAATTCGATTGTATCGACTCACATGCCTACGCCATGTAGGGAGAATGTACACTAACGATCCGGCTCAAGAAGTCTTCGAGGCCAACCCTGAGGGACAACGCGGTAGAGGAAAACCCGCCACTGATGGCGTAGAAAGAGATCTTCATCAGTTGGGTGTACGAAACTAAAGGCGCCGAGCAAAAGAACGCGCTAGTTGGAGAGGAATGCTGATTGAGGCCCAGCAGCACACCGAACTGTAGAGCCACTTAAAGAAGATATATTATACCTAATGGTATAACACAGGGATCTTCCCCCTGAGTAATCCGTTTACAATAGCTTTCGATGATATGAGTTACATACTCAATAGCCATAAACTTTTGGATCATTGCAGACGTTGTATATATTATAATCAGCCAATCCGCTTGCCCCGCTCTTTTCGCAGACATAACCTCAAAGCCTGTCTGAGAAGGATGGAGATTGGTTCGAAGAGTCTCGATAACGCCTCAGTTGTCGTCGCACAAGTCAACGGTTTCATACTGAGAATAGGGGTACTACCAACTTTCATATCATCATATCAAATTTCACAGCTGAAGCTTTCGGAATTTTTCAAGCGATACGAATTTTTCATACAGCATTTTTAGCAAATGTGCACTCACACCTTGTTTTTGTAGCATCATTTTTTTTCTTTTGTGACAACACATCAATTCTTTTTTTATTATTATTTGATAACAGGGAATTGAGAGTAACCTGGTACACGTAAATAAAAAAAAATTAGGCTAGCTACGAGGAATATTTCCTCTGACGTAAACAAAAGGAACAAATTAAATTGAAGATGGGATACAAAGTCGTTAACAATTTCAACTCCAATTAACACTTGGAGTTTTAAGTATAAAATATATCATCATGGTTCATGGGAACAATTTAGGCGGTGCATAATGGAGGCGGTTGTTTGTTCATAATATATGATAGTCGTGTGTCCGAGAATGATCTGTTTCTTCGTTGCCGAGAACCCACCAATTTATTTTTATGAAGATTTAAAAGAGCTAACTATTTATTTCAGTTGTAAGTTCAACCTGATTATTTCGATTGGCAACAGCTTCAAGGGCAGAACTGCTGTCAGAGCATATTGGTTTTCCCGCAATATTTTCTGCCGTAGTAAAAAAGTAATCATAAGAATCTGACCGTGGGGTCTACGATTTTAGATGGAAAAAGATATGCAAATAAAAAACCGAGAAAAATCGAGGAAAAATCCGAATATTAATGACAATCACTGTATGTATGTATTATAGTGGGATAGCTAGAATGGATTTCTCCATATTCAGGCCTTTATACTGAGTTTTCCTTTAATTGGGGCTAGACTAATTTTTCACTAAGATTCTTGGATAATAGACTAGAAAATCAGCGCTATTGTGCTTAAGTATTAAATAAGAATTATTGTAAGTTATTTTTTTGTGTTGTGCTTTTATCATCAACACAAACTTCTTGTATGTAAGAGAAAAACCCGATTTTCTATATTGTTAACAACAAATTTTACTTAGTTAAATTTTCTTTTCACAGTCATTCATTTCACAAAATTTTGTTGTGGTTTTCGAAGCAATTTATTGAGAAGTACTACACATATGTATGTAGTATGTACATACAAGTGATGATATTTAAATGTCACAGCCCTGCGGTGCTTAGATTCATCTACAACTGTCTCTGACAAAAATAAACTTACGATCTTTTGTTAAGAAGTCGATCAAATGAATCCTTCCATATGTCGTCATCTAAAGTTACATCTGCTTCATTTTGTTCATACATTATTAATAAAAACTAAAGCTTACTTTACTGTCTCAACTTTTCACTAAGAAAAATATATTGTGTATCAAAGTGCAATTCAAATATTCAAACATCAATACAGAACTTCCAAGATGCTGAACAACACGAAATATGTTTTTAATGAGGTGAATAATCGTATTATTCCAACTCACTGGAATAATGTGGAGAAGAAAAAACATTCTGTTCATTTACATTGAGCGTCAACCTATTGTTTTGCCATGAAGCTTATATCGAGTAATTATTTGTAATTATTTATTTTATTATATATTTGGGAAAAATATAAAGAAATAATAATATAATACTAAACATTAAATAAATATTATTATATTATATTAAATTATATATATTTAAATTTTTACAAAACGAAGATGAAATTGGCAAACAAAATTGATTACATTTTTAGAGGTTTTTTTGCATTACATTGTGTATATACATTTTTACTGATCTCCAATGCATCAAAAATATTCTCGATGATTTGAATACATTTATAACGCAATTAATGCAGCATTGTTTAGATTAAAATTCTGATTATCTTTTAAATCACCGGTGTTTGATTCGGTTTCTTCTAAATACCAATTCTATCCTATTACAGCATAGTATTTGTGGTAGCTCTATTCGAGCGTAATTATAAAAGTTGGTTGTCTTGTACGCATGCTTTTAAAATAATCCTACTAATCCAGATATCGTTACATTAGTATTACTAATAATATTAGATATACAAATAATATTCACTTTCTATGTTCCTTATGTACCTTTTGGCAGTTAAAACATTTCTAAGATAAATAGGCATAAATATAGCTATAGCAATTCTCACACTTAGTGTTATATCCCCTAACCGTTTAATTTTATAATCATTTACTATGCATGTCACATCGTTTTGAAAATTATTTGATGGGAAGCGTTTATATTGTTTCGTACGGAACTATTTATTTTCATTGTCACCCTGTATCCATTTCAGCTGAACTACGTCATTTTATAAAATATTTTCTCACTGGATACATGGTCTCAAATCCACACACAAGTCGTATAACTTGGTTTGTGTGAGTGATTTTGTTAATACCTGACATCTTCGCTAGGTCGAGCTGAAACTTTTATTAAAAATTATCGGTTTGTGGAATATTGAGCGCATAGGTGATTAAATAATTGTCTTTATATTCAAAACAAATATTCTATTCGGTGTAATTGATACAGTTGAATGTGAAAAAATAATTTGAAAAGTAAGTAATCTAATCGCTCATAACTCTGGCGATGTATATCACATGCGAATATGTGTATTGCACCTATGTATATCTTTTATTCACTTAGAATTAACAATTTTCGATGCACTTAAGGCGGTTGATATATATAAATTGTCGAAACACATTTTTTACAACTATTCACTAAAGTAGAATTGCATTCTGTGAGAAAAACGTTTTCCAAATTATGGCGACTGAAAGAAATGTCAGTTTCTTATTTTTGGCATGTTGCGAATTGGAAGCCGAATGCATTTGTTTGGTTTGTGAAATTGTAAAACATTGGCGGTTAGTTTATGAATATAAAAGCATTATCTGAAAATAAATATTTTGGAATTTTATAAATTTCGTATTAATTTTGACTCGTGCATCGCATTGGCTTCTGGAGGTCTTCGGAGCGGCAAAATTACCTAATTCGCTTGAATTTTACACATTTGTGTTCAAGTAGACATATTAAGGGGGCATTCCACATGTCGTACATAAATATTTTCTGTAATATTTCATGAATAAAATGACGCTAAATATTTTTTTAAACTGCTTATAAATAATAATTTGAGATCAAATAAATAATAAAGTGAAACCATTTAGATCTTTAATATGCTTTGGGGTTGATCCAGATATTTTGCAAATAGTCATTTCAATGGGTTGGCAGATCAAATGAATATAACATTGAGAGGATATTCAATATTTGTTTTTAATAGCGAAAAGTCCACTAATAATATACATATTAATCACGTCCTTTTTACATGGTAGGGATCTATGAGCGGCTGCATGAGTATTTGTACACATATCTATGAACATTATTATAATGTTCGTATACATGTGTGGCATTTATATGTGTATGCACGAATACGTTCGTATGTATGATCAAGGATCATAGGGAGATAAAATAATGTAGTTCTTTCTTGCAAGTTAAATGATTCAGTCAACTTAAGTGTAAACATTAAGTAAGTCGAACATTACTTTGTAGCCCTAAAAAATTCTTCATCTCTCAGTATCCTAGTTGCTGTACGTATTAATTTTATTTAATATTTATAATAAGTATATTTAAATTCGTAATTCTGAGAATAATTTGGCAATTATTGTTGTGATTTCTGTGAACATTTGTTTACACAACGGAGTTTTTGTAGTAACAAGGTTTTGGGAAGTCGTTTGAAATACCGTTGGTTTCTTTGACATGCATACATAAGTATGTATGTTTTGGGTATGTGGGCATGTTCATATGTACTTCTTTATTTAAAATTACTTTCAAGTATCCAATTGCAGAAAATAACCACACGTTAGTGCGAATGTGAATCACAAGTCCTTACCGACAGTCCAATCGAGCGTCCAGAATTAGTTAAAAACCGAAAATGTTAAGCAAGTAATATAGCAATAGTAACAATACAAGTTGCTTAAGATAAAATAATAGTCAATGAGTCGTTTGAACACTTTATATTTAAACTGTTCAAATATTGTAGAGAAGACTTATGAATCTATTGAGAAAGTTTAGTTATGTTTTCTTCTAGGTTATAAAAAAAGAAAGTAGAAGCAGAAATGTTAATATGAATGCTTCTCAAGAATATCATATATGTACAATGGGTTTCAGTTAAATTGACACCGTTTTATAGGATGGGTTTTTCTATGGAACGCGGAGGAGAATGCCAAAACAAGACAAACACAAATCTCGAGTTAGAGACAAATTGGATTGAGGGGGATTCCACTGTTATCATATTTTCTTTTGTTCTTTTGTTTTTTCAAAACCATTTCCTTGAAAAGTGGATCACACCGACGGTTCAATTCGGTAAAAAATATGGTATGAGTATCTAATGCGAAATTAGGGTCGAATCTTTGAGATAACTATCATGAAAGTCTTCACATTCACATTGAGCCGTTCATTTCACTCAACTATATGCAAATTAAATTATTCCATTAATGTATGAAAAAATAAATAAATTGTTAAAAAAAAGACATTCACATCGTCCTGCTTTTAAAGAAAATGTTCTTTTAAAAATTGTCATGTTCAGTTCTGTGAATTTTTTTAAAAATGTTTATAGCGTCTAAGTGGCATACATAAAAGTTAGCAGTTAGTGTGAAACCTATGTTTTATAGGTTTGTTGTAACAACCGTGTTAAACCAGATTGTAGTATTGTAGTTCGATTTAAGAATTAAGGATAAATTAAATATATAAATAAGATTAAATAACAAAATACAGTAATTTTCTAATATGTTCTGTTTATACTTTTCAGCAGTAAATTGGAGTGTTAGTAAATACTCCAAAATATAAAGAAAACAAAAAGAGAGATAATCTCAGCAAAATATAACTATTACACTTTTACAATTCATACATAAGTATCAAAATTTATTCCAAGAGAAAAGAAAGATATTTTTACTACAAAAAAATGGCAGTAATGTTGACGACGGAAGAAGCTAGCAAGCTTTTGGACTTTACACAAAAATTAGATATTGGGTTGTTGGATAAAATCGTTGAATGTCTTTACACCTCACAAGGAGAACAATTGCGACTGGCACAAGATATTCTTACAACGCTTAAAGAACATCCAGACGCTTGGACCAGAGTCGATAGTATACTTGAGTACTCCCAAAATCAGCAAACAAAGTTTTACGCTCTACAAATTTTAGAAGAAGTTATAAAAACTCGCTGGAAAATTCTACCAAGAAATCAGTGCGAGGGCATTAAAAAGTATGTCGTGGGACTGATTATCAAAACGTCATCTGATCAAGCTACAATGGAAGCTAATAAAGTGTATCTTAACAAACTGAATATGATTTTGGTGCAGATTTTAAAAAGAGAATGGCCGAAAAATTGGCATACCTTTATCAGTGATATTGTAGGAGCATCGAAAACAAACGAAAGCTTATGTAAAAACAACATGGTTATATTAAAAAATTTGAGCGAAGAAGTTTTTGACTTTTGTGGTGGACAAATAACGCAAACAAAAGCGAAACATTTAAAAGATGCTATGTGTCAAGAATTTTCAGAAATTTTTCAATTATGTTCGTTTGTTCTGGAGAGTTCAATGAATGCACCATTAATTGCCGTTACGTTGGAAACGCTTCTTCGTTTTCTGAACTGGATTCCGCTAGGATATATTTTTGAGACAACGCTCATTGAAACACTTATATTTAAATTTTTAAGTGTCCCAATGTTTCGTAATGTTACTTTAAAGTGTCTGGCGGAAATAGCAGGTCTCAATGTGCCTAATTACAATCAAAATTTCATCAAACTTTTTAAAGATACAATGGAACAATTGGACCAAATGATTGGTCAGAACACTAATATGAATCACATATATGCAAATGGATCGGATATGGAACAGGAGTTCGTACAAAATTTGGCAATGTTCTTATGCACATTTCTCAAAGAACATGGAAAACTTGTTGAGGATGTAAAATATATTGAATACTTAAATAAAGCTTTGCTTTATTTGGTTATGATTTCTGAAGTTGAAGATGTGGAGATATTTAAAATATGTCTTGAATACTGGTACAGTCTCGTTGAAGATTTATATAATTCGGATGCTCTAAATTCTGCTCATATTCAACCCGATGCTGTTTCTTTAGCAAAACGAAGTTCATTCTCTCGGCGTCGTTTTTATGCTAATATTTTATCAAAAGTACGATTTATAATGATATCGCGTATGGCCAAGCCCGAAGAAGTTTTGGTCGTAGAAAACGAAAATGGCGAAGTTGTAAGAGAATTTATGAAAGATACAAATGCTATCAATTTGTATAAAAATATGAGGGAGACTTTGGTATTTTTAACACATTTGGATTATGCCGATACAGAGCGTATTATGACACTTAAACTGTTGAATCAAGTAAATGGAACTGAATTTTCATGGAAGAATTTAAACACTCTGTGCTGGGCCATTGGGTCTATATCAGGTAAATATAACCTCAATGTATTTTTAAAGTAATAAATCTAAACTTGCATCCACCTTGGCATTAATATCATAAACTTGCTCTAATTAATTCTAAATACGAGATACCAAATAACAAATTGTTCTAATTACGATATGGTTGTAGAAGATTACGATGTTTTATTTCAATTTTGAATATGAATTGATTTCAATTGTATAAAATAATGAGTTCGAGTTATCAGTCGATTATGAGAATTAAGGGCAAATGCGCTTAATTGTCTCCTTAAGAACGCTACCTTATTCTACTAACCATTGTTGCGGCTTTTCGTTTTAAAAAAAATCAAAACCGTCAAAAGAAAATTACCTCGATATGGTGAAACAGAACAGAACGAAAAGCTGCCGACAGAAATCTACATGCATCTTATTTCTGCAAGCTCGCGAGTTAGGAACCTTTTTTTTTCTTCGAGCTTTATCTGGTCACTTTCATAATTTTAACGAGTATGTAAAACTTGTTTCAAGAAATCCATTGCTTTTTCAATGTGTTTAAGGAAATACTGCAACAGATTTCCTTTTTTACAGTTATATGGGCATTTTGCGTAGAGTTATATTTTGTAAAACGTAAATATTTATAATTCTTTAAGCTAATCTCGGATACAGAATTCTGTCAACTAAAATGCAAATAGATTTTTCAACCATAGGTTAGGTAAAGTTATTGGGCTGCCAGAGCATTGTTGGTTCATTGTAATACCCAGTGCCGTTAATTTGATTCCAACGGCAAATGGTGACTGGACCAGATTTGAAAACCACATAAAAGCATATTAACTTTTGTCTTCACTAGGATTCGAACCAGCAACCTCTATATCTTAGCGCAGGCACTCAACCATCTGCGAAATCCAGTCGTTTAAACCATACAAATGAATAAATTATTATGCATTGTCTAGGCTCATTTGTCCATATATGACATTATATTATTTAACTAATTTTCAATAATTGTTACAGGTGCTTTTAGTGAAGAAGACGAAAAACGTTTCTTGGTTACCGTAATAAAGGATTTACTTGGGCTATGTGAACAAAAAAAAGGAAAAGATAACAAAGCAATAATCGCATCGAATATAATGTACGTTGTTGGACAATATCCAAGATTCCTGCGCGCTCACTGGAAGTTTTTAAAAACTGTGGTCAATAAGTTATTCGAGTTTATGCATGAAACACATGACGGAGTTCAAGATATGGCATGTGATACTTTCATAAAAATTGCAATCAAATGCAGAAGACATTTTGTGACGATTCAACCAAATGAAGCATGCACGTTCATTGACGAAATTTTAAGTACAATGAGTACCATAATATGTGACTTACAGCCTCAACAGGTGAGCAAATCAAATAATTTCAAATTACATTTTTAACTTTATCCCCCCTCTTCTTTTTCAAAATATCTAGTATTTTAAAATTTGATTGAATTGTTATTATCCCTTAAGAATTTTCAGATTTGTTGATAAAAAATACGACGGTTACTTATTTAATCGTGACGACAATATACTGCTTTAATGTTGGTTGACTAATGCAGTACAAAGACAAGTACAAAGCATCTAAAAACAATACTATCCACACAAGGGTTGCAAATCCTTTATTTTGTTATTGTTATTCATAAAAGAACGAAATCGAAGCTCCGAAACGTCACTTAGTATGGGTACTAGCGCGTTAAAAGTAAAACATCTCAATACATACGTGGAGTTCATAAGCAAAAACCAGAACCTCGCATGAAAACGGGGAAGCCTCGATGAGTCGAGGCACCACAGAAATCGTATCATTTTCGTTGTATGATATGGAATATCTTTATCTTTATTTGTCTATTGTAATTATCACAAAGAATATTCGCACGGTTTCTAAAACTAACTAAAGAAAATGGTGCGTTCAAAAAAAGAAAGAGGAAAGGAAGTCCTTTTCGATGATTGATTTTGTCATTTGTTAGGCTCATAGCAAACGATTAAGTTCATTTTTGAGGGTATGGTTATGTGTGATAACTTTCTGATCTGCATTTAAGGGCAGAGTACTTTCTTTGTGCATGTAGCTAGAATTTTCTATGGATAAGTTGAAAAAAATAACCATGTAATATACTTCATTCTTTTTTAGGTACATACTTTCTATGAAGCCGTCGGTCATATGATTGCAACTAGTTCGGATCAGGTTCAACAAGACGCATTGATTGAAAAGTATATGCTTCTTCCAAATCAAGTCTGGGATGAAATAATTGCACGAGCTTCTAAGAACGTAGATTTTTTGAAAAATATGTCAGCAGTTAAACAATTGGGAAGTATTTTAAAAACAAATGTAGCCGCGTGTAAAGCTCTTGGACATGCCTACGTCATACAACTTGGAAGGATTTACTTGGATATGCTAAATGTTTATAAAATAACCTCCGAAAATATTATCCAAGCAATCGCATTGAATGGAATTAATGTAAATAATCAACCTCTCATCAAAGCTATGCACGTCGTGAAGAAAGAAACTCTAAATTTAATTTCGGAGTGGGTTCCGCGCTCAAATGACAACCAAATGGTAATGGAAAACTTTATCCCCCCTCTTCTAAACGCCGTGCTTCTTGATTATCAGGTATGGATCAACAATAACAACAAACATATGTTTGGACCTTAAATAATATCATTTATTTTGCAGCGTTGCAAAATTCCAGCCGCTCGTGAGCCAAAAGTTCTTAGCACAATGGCAGTAATAGTGTGTAAATTAAAGGGCCACATCACAAATGAAGTACCAAAAATATTTGATGCAGTTTTTGAATGTACTCTCGATATGATTAACAAGAACTTTGAAGATCACCCTCAGCATAGAATAAGTTTCTATGAACTTCTTCAGGCCACTAATGCCCATTGTTTTAAAGCTTTTCTTAATATACCGCCAGCCCAGTTTAAGCTCGTGTTTGATTCTGTTGTTTGGGCATTCAAGCACACTATGCGAAATGTTGCCGATATGGGACTCAATATTTTATACAAGGTATACAAATTTGCATTTTAATAAGTACTAACGGAAAAGAAATACATTTATTATTATTTGCTTTATAGATGTTACAAAACTTAGAACAACATCCCCAGGCAGCACAAAGTTTTTATCAAACCTTTTTTACCGATATTTTGATGCAAATTTTTTCCGTAGTAACAGACACTTCTCATACAGCTGGATTAGCAATTCACGCAACTATATTGGCATACATGTTTTCATTGGTGGAAAATAATAAAATAACTGTTAATCTTGGTCCAATACCAGATAATACTATATTTGTCCAGGAATATGTAGCCTCACTTCTAAAGTCTGCATTTAATCATTTAACCGATAATCAAATTAAAGTGTTTGTAACCGGCTTATTCAATTTAGATGAGAATGTTCCTGCTTTCAAAGAACACCTGAGAGACTTCCTAATACAAATACGGGTAAGTTAAACGCAGTCTGTTTAAAATGTGATCATATGATTTTATCTTCAAAATCGTACCAACTACAGGAAGTGGCTGGGGAGGACGATTCTGATTTGTATTTAGAGGAACGCGAAGCGGCTCTAAGAGAAGAACAAGCCAGCAAAAGACAAATGCAGCGCAACGTGCCTGGGATGCTTAATCCGCATGAACTGCCCGAAGATATGCAAGACGAATAAGTTATTTACTTTAATTTTAGCTTTTGAGAAAAAATGTTGAAAATGAATAACTGTCGAAGTATGAATGTAATATATATTGGAATAAATTTTATTCAAAATATGATAATACTGTGGATTAAATTAGTGTGTTCCGACACGCATTAAACAACTGTTCCAGTGATGGTTAAGGAGATTTATGTGGTGACATCAGTCATTCTTTATTATCTCTTCTTCAAGTATGGTACATAAATCATAAAATAGTTTAAATATAAAGAGAAAATGTAAACAAATTTGTTGGCTCCATAATTTTTAATAAAAACTGCTGTAACGAAGAAAAAGTTGATATTTATTTGCATTTTGAACAGAATTGTACACAACTGTATGCCTAGGAACAATGTAGTATGCAAAATAGACAGCTGAATGAATAGTGTAATTTTAAGAAGGTCGCTTATGTTTTTTACCCCTGTTTACTGGATGCTGTTTGTGATAGCAAGCAAACTCTTAAAAGAATCAATATTTGTTACAACACCAGTGATTCAATTTTGTTTTCTTAAAATCGTACGGAGTACTATTTTATCACTTCATTCACATATTTTGTCTTTAGAAATTCCTCCCTTCGAAAGTAGATATTGTGAAAAAAACTGTCAATCAAATCAATTTAGCAGTCGAAGTAGTCATTGGTGTCACTATGTATTATGTTCACTCGTTGCAAATGCCTGTTATTCACATGATAAGTTCGGCGGAGAGATAGAGATATTAACGTAGGAGCTCAGCTCGAAAGAAGCAGCGCAAAAAGACCCAGAAAGGGGTCGATTGTTTAAGTGCTGAGAGCTGCCGCTCTTTGGTGGCGACGGCGCTATGAATAATGTCGGTAGAAGTTGATCCGACTGAAACTGATCAGCCTATTGTAGCCAACGCGGCCCTTCTGTTTATAAAAGAGCGATGATTGTAGTCTTATAAAAAGCTGTTGTTCCCTCATTGCTCCTGCAAATCAAGAAAACTGACATAATGACGGCACAGTGTGCATATACTGTGAAAATCAACTGTGAGATCTACCATACCAGAGAATGGGAGGAATATGCCTTAGAAAAGAGAAAATGGATGTATTCCACCCAGCAAACCATTGAGTGGCAAAGCAATTAGTTAGTTTTCAGCAGACCAAATTAAGATGTACCGTTTTGCTTTACAATTTTCAGCTTTGTTTCGCATAATGGGGTTAAGCTCCAAATAATCATTACTAACAGCATTCTTAAAGGTTGGGGCTTACATATGAATATATTCTTATAGCTATTACAATCAGTAAAAGTTTCTTTCAGGTAGTGGCCTGTGGCGTTGTGGGTATGTGCGTCGACTCCAACCTCGACGTCGTAGGTTCGATCCCTGGTCTATGCGACATAAATAGTTTCCAAATCCTCTCCTCTTTCGAGTCACTGCGAATGCTCAAAGGGTATTTCCTGTCTAGAAAGAGCTTCTCAAACTTCGCCGTTCGGAGTCGGCATAAACAATAGCACACACATCACGAGTGGTTGAGAAGCTAGGCCATGGCCCTTTGTGGGTTGTAGCTCCACCCACAAGGGTTTCTTTCAAACTAATATCTTCCTTATTTTTATTTATCATTAAAAATATACTCTTTAGATCTAATATTACAACACCATTATCGACGGTCTTAGGAATAGCAGTTGTTTCATATACTTCAAATTTGTCTCTTGGTATTGAAGCTACTTGCATAATTACCACAATTTTTGAATTCGTCGTAAAAGCTTTTATTTCTATGGTTCTTAAGATTTCGGAGTAATTTTCCATTGTAAGTTTTTTCGGAAATATGATTAAACAAAATGCTTTCTACTGTTTGTTCTACCTCCATTTTTAATTGAAATAATTTATAGTTAATTTTTTTTGAAATTTGTTCGAAATACGATGCAATTAAAAGTGTTCGATTAATATTTTCTTCTATATAGTGAACTTTATTAATGTCATTACTTTTATTAATTATGACATTATTGTTTTTAACACTTTTCACACTTTCCAAAATCTGTCCATTCAGGTGGCCTAAGACTTAAATATTTTTAAATCCTGACCCTATCATGTTGATTAAGCCGCGTGTTTGTCTAAATGATTTCCCTATTATTACAAAAATAATTCTTACAAATCTAAATTTAACATTTCTTTTATTGTGGCATAAAATCTACAATACACAGAGTTTTAAAATTTTGAATTACACAGATATAGTAAAACTGTCTTACTACTATAAAATAAATATAGCTGTTTAAAACAATATCACATAATTTATTATCTATAATCCTCTAAAAAACTTCATTAAAACAAAATAGATAGATAAATAAAATAAATAAATAAATAAATTAATAAATAAATAAATTAATAAATAAATAAATAAATAAATAAATAAATAAATAAATAAGTAAATAAATAAATAAATAAATAAATAAATAAATAAATAAATAAATAAATAAATAAATAAATAAATAAATAAATAAATAAATAAATAAATAAATAAATAAATGAAAACATAAATAAATAGAAATTATAAAGCTAAACTTGAGATGTAGACATTGTCGGAAGATAAACACGAAATATTGTACTTCAACCTAATTTGTTCTATCCTTTGTGTTACCATTTCAATAATGGCCAATTCTCTTCTCTCTTTTGTTGGAAAAAGCCATGGAAAATCCAGAATCATTAAGCAGTTTATATTGAGCTATCTGAAGTTTGCGTAGGTGCACATTTATCCCAGACAGGAGGCCCATAATATATAATAACTTTTCAAATAGCTTTCAAAATGAGTAGTTTGTTCGCAACATTGAGTTTTGAACATCTACATATAAATGGATAGAGTATTCGTGTAGTTGTGTTAACCTTCTTAATTGTTTCTTGCACATAAAGATTGAATGTTAAGCGCTTGTCTAAATAAATACCAAAATATTTTACATTCGTTTTCCATTCAACCGCAATTCCGTTGACAATAAATCTGTTGCTAGGAAGTAAACAAGCTTTCCTTCCTTTAACGAGTAAAAACGATAGCTTGTGTTGTGTCTTGAAAGCATTGCGGATCTCTGCACAGCCGGACCTTCCTTTTCTCCGCTACTCGTGGGACTAATATGAACACAAATACACAAAAAACAAAAACCAACAAAAAGGAGACCGGTGCTCCCTCGCCGGCTGGAAGTTCTTCCAGACCATCCTTGACTCCTGAAGACTCTCTTCTGGAGTCTGACACCGACGATGAGGCTAACTTAACAGTGGTGGAGATTGTGTCCGGAACCAAGACGGACACGTTACCCGACAGCTATGCTCCGGGTGACACAGATTAATCTCCACCACTCCATCGCGGCCTCGGCCGCTCTTCTTCTCCGCGCTAACACCTGCGGAGACGACATAGTCCTGGCCCAGGAAACCTGGGTAGTCAACGACATAGTTCGTGGACTAAGGACTCAGCAATTCAACCTCTACTATGTAAGGAATGAAGGTAAGCCAAGAGCCTGCATACTTACAAAGAGTTCTTTGAATACTCACATTCTCTCCCATCTTAGCGATCGAGACTCAGTCACTGTTTGCCTGGAGGCAGGCAAAACCAAACTATGGCTAGTCTCCTCCTACATGGCCCATGACCATGGGGAATGTCCGTCAGAGACACTGAAAAGGACGATTGCTGAGGCGGAAAGAACAAAAACCGCGCTAATCCTAGGCTGTGATGCAAACGCCCATCACACAATATGGGGAAGCACGGACATCAACGAAAGAGGTGAGTACCTTTTCAACTACCTTATAAGTAGTAGATTAGACTTGTGTAACCAAGGTAATACACCTACCTTCGTAACTAGGAATAGACAGGAAGTCCTAGACCTTACACTCGTGTCTGACTATATAGCGGATAGAATCAGCAATTGGAGGGTATCATCCGATCACTCCTTCTCTGATCACCGCTATCTAATGTTCAGTATAGCGAGTGCCCCCCCATCCCCAAGGGTCTTTAGAAACCCTAAGAGAACCAACTGGGACAGATATAGAGAGATTGTTGCGGCAACAATGTCGAGCACCAACATCTCCATCCCGAGCAACCCCACTGATCTCGAACATTCGGTGGACAACCTCACAAAAACTCTCAACAATGCAATGGCAATGTCATGTCCAATCAGCAGGCAAAGAGTCTAAACCTCCCTGGTGGAACCATGAAATTGACCTTTTGCGCAAGAGTTGTAGAAAGCTCTTTAACAAGGCGAAGGGCTCTCGTGATGCTAAGGACTGGGATTCCTATAAGGAACACCTCAGTACCTTTAAAACTGAATTGAGAAAGGCCCAACGAACCTCTTGGAGACTTTTTTGTGGTAAGATCGAAGAAGTCACCGAGGCTTCCAGGCTAAGAAAGATTCTGGCATCATCCCCTAAATCGCCTAGCTTCCTACAAAAACCTGACGGAACCTGGACCACATTCAGCGAGGAAACCCTCAGTCTCCTTGTTGATACGCACTTTCCTGGCAACTTCCCGATTAGAGCCAATAAGGAAGTGGTATCCCTCCCTAATACTTCATGTAACCTTATAAATGTCAGCCACACCACTATCATGTGGGCACTGACAAGCTTCAAACCCTTCAAGTCAGCGGGACCTGACGGCATCATCCCGGCGGAGCTCCAAAGAACAGCTGACCTCATCATGCCTTGGATTCTTAGCATATTCAAAGGCTGTTTGAGTCTCAGTCATGTCCCCAGCTCCTGGAAAAGGGTCAAAGTAGTGTTTATCCCCAAAGCGGGTAAATACTCCTAGACTTATTGGCCTGCTGCAAATGCACTCAACCGAGTACAAAGACTGGCCTGCCTGTGTATCAGCGGGGCACTGAGAAGTACTCCGTCAGACGCACTGAATATTCTCCTCCACCTCCCACCTCTGGAAATATTCGGGAAACAAGCAGCAGCAAGTACAGCCATGAGACTCAAAACACTTCGATTGTGGTCCGAACTCAACACTGGCCACTCAACCATTCTCAAGGAATTCAACTTCCTACCTAGCGACACCGACCGCCTACTACCCCAGGCCATCTTTGAAAAGAAATTTTCAATCAGTATTCCCTCCAGATCGGACTGGATGACTGATACGCAAACACTGAAAGATCCTTTGCGCATCTTCACGGATGGTTCAAAGACAAAAAAAGGGGTGGGTGCGGGTGTCTATTCACAAGACCTCAATATTGCTATCTCCGTGAAGCTCCCTGATCACTGTAGCGTTTTTCAGGCAGAAACCATAGCGATTAAAGAGGCGCTGTCCTGGCTTAAAAACAATGTGATATCAAAAAGGGATATCACCATCCGTTCCGATAGTCAGGCCGCCATAAAATCCCTGGACAATGTGATGTTCTACTCTAAAACATCCCTTAATTGCAGGCTGTCTCTTAACGAGATGGCCGAGCATTTTAACATTCACCTCATGTGGGTGCCGGGACATTGTGACATACCAGGAAACTGCAAAGCCGACGAACTCGCTAGGTGTGGTACAACCTCATCCCTATCGATAGAAGGGGTACCACCTTCCATGCCGATCGCTACAGCCTATCATCTTTTAAAGATTCATACAATCAAAACCACCAATGACAAATGGCTAGAAGGCACCACCTGCCTTAAAACAAAAGAAATCTGGCCATCACTTAACCTAAAACGGTCACTCAGTCTACTTGGACTCAGCAAGCCCTCAGTAAGGACCCTTATAGGAGTCATAACCGGGCACTGTGTAATTGGCACTCATGCTCGCAGGATGGGTGCACCATATAACGATTTTTGCAGAAGCTGCATGGATGAAGAGGAGGAAGAGAACACTCATCACCTTCTCTGCTCCTGCAGTGCTCTTGCCAGTCGTAGGTTCCTGCATCTAGGAGCCTACTACTTCAGCGATCGTAACGAGCTAAAAAGTGCCAGCATTGGCCAACTAAATCGGTTCATCAGCAGCACCAACTGGTTCCAGCGTTAGGAGAAGTCAATCCGCGTGGTATCACAATGGGCCTATTCTGGCCTAAGTGTGACTGCTCTGCAGCAGTCAGCCACTACAACCTAACCTAACCTAACCTAAGGACACACAACATCGACGACTCGGTCAGAACGTCACCATAGGCAGCTACAACTTCGAGGTAGTAAAGGACTCCCAAGTAAATAGTGCGAACAACATCAGTACCGAGATTAAACGCAGAATAACTCTTGCCAACCGCTGTTTCTTTGGGCTCAAGAGGCAATTGAGTAGTAGAGCCCTCTCTCGCCCTTGATCATCCCTGTCCTGCTGTATGGCGCGGAAGCTTGGACTATCTCAAGAGCGGATGAAGACGCACTTGGTCTCTTCGAGAGAAAAGTTCTGCGTTCAATCTTTGGTCCTGTTTGCGTTGAAGGTTCTTGGAGAAGGAGATTCAACCACGAACTGTACGGGCTGTACAGCGACAGGAGTCTAGTCAGGCGTCTACGGATTCAACTCCTAAGATGGCTAGGCCATGAGGAGCGCATGTACAATACTGCTCCAGCCCGAAGAGTCTTCGACTCCGAACCAGTGGAACAACGCAATAGAGGACGACCACGAACCCGATGGCGCACTCAAGTGGAGAAGGACCTCAACCAACTTGGAGTGCAAAATTGGAGGCAGCTGGCTAAAGAACGTGCCAGCTGGAGAGGATTGTTGATTGAGGCTCAGGTTCACCCCGGACTGTAGCGCCACAAGAAGAAGAAAACAATTATTGACCAACTTGAGTCCTGGAAAGTAGGACCATACATCATCAGCTATATATTCAATTTCATGACCAACAGAAAAATTGCAGTACGTATTGGAAATGCATCTTCCTCTCCTGAGCCCCTCTATAATGGCATTCCCCAAGGTTCAGCTTTATCCGTTCCCCTATTCCTCATAGCTTTCATAGCTTTTGTTAAAACTCTTAAAAAATAACACCTCTGCTATCATTAACCGTCACCGCATTTTTCAAGACATCCTCTCTTGGTGTGAATATTTTGGAGCAAAATTATCCCTAGGAAAATGTAAGCATCTTCATGTATGCCGTAAACACAAATGCTATTGTAGTATCCTAGTAATCCTATCAACCTGTAACAATCTTTTAATTCTGTACAAACCTATCGAAGTCCTGCACCTTTCCCACCCTCCATGGCTATTTCAATCTTCATCCGTTATATCTTCTCTTAGAATGTATAAAAAAGGATCTACCTCTTCTGAAACAATTCGATCGCTATTCCTTGAACTCAAAAACTCCTTAAGTGAATTCACCTTTATCTATACTGATGGTTCTAAAATCGGAGAAAACGTTAGTTTTAGTGTTACTAACGAAAATAATCTTTTCAAATCTTCTTCCGCCTTTCACTTAATTTTTTCGGCTGAAATTTTTGCAATATTTAAAACTCTTCAATATACTAAATTATCCAATAAAAAATTTGCCATATGTACTGACTCACTTTCTTCAATTGATGCTAATATCAACGTAAACAATCACAATTATTACCCTTCCAAAATCCGGCATCTCCTTCATATCCAAGCTCCGAATATCAAAGTTATATGGATCCCAGGTAACTCCGAGATAATAGACAACGAGCTTGCTGACAAAACTGCCAAGAACACTTTCACAACCCCAACCTTTTTCTACCCTAATTATAATCACCTGGACCTTAATCTCCATATCAAAAATCTTACTCTCGATAAACGTAACCTTATTTTCGAAAAAAACATCTACCTGGTACAAAAGTGTCAACAAAAACAAATTATCTATCTCAGATTGTCCTACTCTGCTCTCAGTTAGATGCAAATTCTTCCCTCAAAATAATCCCACAAAAAATTCTCCTCGCTAACCCTACCATCGATAATATTAAAACTATTATAAAATTCCTAAAATTTTCAAATTTATTTAATACTATATAAGCAAACAATTGTATTAACCATAAAGCCTAACGCTCTGGCTTTTCTTAGCTACTTTGTAATTTTAATTACAAATTATGCTTTTAAATAAATAAATAAAGATTCAGTTGTTTTACTACATTATTTTCATTTACTTCTAAAATTCTTAATGGTCCCTTATACTGTCCATGTAATTTCCTTTTTCTATCGTTTTTGATGAGAATTGTGTATAGTTCCATTATGGCAGAAACCTGCATACGTCATTCGCTTATGCCAGCTTTAAGTTGTTGCAGTTCTTTTCCGGTTGATTTCAAGTATTCTAATAGTGCAATGTGTCAATTTCTACACTTCCATTAGCCTGCGGGTAAGCTACAATGGTAGTAATGTGTTTTATACCCAAGAGTTTGCAAAACTCAAACATTGCAGAATTCCGATCCGTTGTCGGACAAAATGATTTTGGGCATTCCTAAAAAATTAAGTATCCACTCTTCCATTAGAGCGCGTGCTACAGTTTGCATGTCCTTAGATTAAGGTGGTACAAACTTAATGAACTTAGATAAATCATCTTGAATTGTCTTTCCAAACCTGAAACCATCATCTGTTTCTTCTAGTGGACCTATTATGCCGATCATGATCTTTTCTGCCGAACTAACCATTTTTATGGAGAATCTTGTAGGTGCTCGATTTACCGTTTCAGTTTGACACTGGGGACAGTTTCTGACAAAACTATTTGTTTCTGCATTTTGTCCTTACCTTTGCGTATGTTGCTTCCAGTGTGACATCCTAATAGGCCTTTGTGGTATTCTTTAATGATCGTCATTATTCTATCTAGGTCATTTACTTCTTCCTTTTGATCTGATTCTTCTTAATTCAAATTGGCTGTTGAATCGTCGCTCATTTCCGACAAATCAATTTGTTGATGTTCAATGTTTTCGTCCTGTTGATCATTTGCATTTGCATTTTCCTCCTATCGACCTTCAATGTTTCCAGGATTTTCAGTAGCATCATTATTATATTTCATTTGCTGGGAATCCTTCTTCGTCTTATAATTCCACAAGGTCTCTCCATTTTTCTTCCTTTTCCTTTTCCGCGATCTTAACATCCCTGCTAAGCTCATCGGCTACAACAGTCAGGTTTCACACCATTATCCGTAATCACATGGTCCAAATAAAATACTTCTTTTCGCGAAAATTCACATTTATCATGCTATTGCTTGAGATTCGCTTTATACCCACCTACACCTCTGTCAGCTTGTCGTTATGTTCCTTTAGGTTTTGTTCAAAGACAACGATGTCGTCTAAATAGACAAAACATCTTATGCCCTGTAGACCTGATAATACAGTATTCATAAGTCGTTGAACACAGGCGAGAGCGTTTCTTAACTCGAATGGCATTCTAGTGTATTCAAAATGACCATACGAAGGGCTAAATGCTGTTGTTTCAATATCATCATCATCAACCGGGATTTGATGAAAGTCTCCAATGTGGAGAAGTACTTGGCTTTCCCCAACTAATCAAGTATCTCGTTTATGTTAGGCAATGGATAATTTTCCGCTACAGTTAGAAAGTTTCTCATCTTCGATACTAAAAATATAACTATATTTCTTCAATTAAGCTATACTTTTCCTCTTTAGTTAAATGCTCTGTTCCCTACCTTCATATCAAACGATTCGTCTGTTGTGTTTACTATAGAGACCATACAACTGCCATTAGTATTCCGCATAGTGCAATTTGGTATTATAATACCTCTGGTAATTTCCTGTTCAGGTATCACAATTTCTTCACTTAGAGTCTGATCTACTACTACACTACTACTAACTTGAAAACTCATGTTTGCTGGTAACGTTTTTTCCAACTAAGGCAATAAATTCAATTTTGACTTCCGTTTGCTCTAAGCTTTCACAATTTTTACCACTAAACTTTTTTTTTATTTCTGTCTACATCCTCTTTGTGCTCGCAATTCGTTTTTATCAAAGACACTTCTCCACCAGTGTCTAGTATTAATTTCTTAAACTCTCCGTTTACTTTTACTAAAACATGAGAACTTTCACAACTATACGAAGCTAAGTTGTATGGTTGCCTAATTTCTCATACAGCCTACTGTAAATTTTTCTGCCTAAATGATTTATTGCTAAAATTTGATGTACTCGGACCGGTTCTAACTTCAATAAGATCGCTTTTCTTTGGCATTTTGCAATTTTTAGCGATGTTATTTTTTGTCACAGTTGTAGCAAAGCCTTTTTGATAGTTTATCCTGGCTAAGTTTTTGGTTGTATAATCTTTTTGTATATTAGTATATACATATATATACATATTTACAGGCCTCGGATAGGGTCTTAGGCCGTCGTATAATGACATTTTTTTTTATAATTTGCGCGTGCTCAAGGGGTTATTAATACCCTTAATTGTCCGGGGTCAAGACACAGCACGGGCCGAAGGTATAGATGGAGAGAGAGAGAGGAGGTACCTGTGCACATTGGTCTTAAACATCTGCGGATTGTAATCTATGGGGAATATTGAGCTGGGAAGAGCATTCCATATTCGTGTGGAGCGGCTAAAAAACGAGTCTCAAAATTTCACTGTGCGTCCGAAAGTAGGCTTAGGGGTAAACTGATGTGCATTTCTGGCGAGACGTGTATTGCGGGTGAATTCAAGGAGAGGAGGAATGCAATTGCCTAGCTCACTTGAGCATCTTTTGTTAAAGTAACGATAAAACACGGAAAAAGAAGACACGATACGTCGATGTTCAAGCGAGTCTAATGAACCCGCGATATCGTTGTTTTATCGCTTGCTTTTGGATTCTATCTAGTAGGTGCAGGGTGGTCTTGGGGGCCCCAGACCAGATATGAGCGTTATACTCAAGCTTAGGGCGAATATACGCCTTGTAGATTAAAGCCAAATCAGAGGGGTGAAGTATTTCTTGCATCGATTAAGGAAACCTAAACATTTTTGGGGACCTCGAATATGTGATCGTTCCAACTAAGTGTTGTATTGATGTACATACCGAGGACGGACATTTTTCCGGTTTCGTCGATACAAGCGCTATTCATGGATAATGGCTGATTGTCAGGGGTTCGCTGAGTTTTGGAAGCTTTGAATTTCACTCTGTTGTTCTTACCCCCGTTATTTATATTGTCAATTCGGATCGGAATTCAATTGACATACGCTGCCGTTCCAGTACTACTTCCGAAGGGCAGGGTCGTGAATTTTGGAACGTATATGAAAAGCTGAGGGTGCTGTCATTAGCGAAGGAGTGGATTGGATTAGAAGTGGCAGACAGGAGATCATTTATAAAAATGAGAAAGAGTGTCGGAGACAGAACAGAGTCTTGGAAGACACCAGCATTTATTTTGTGAATATCAGACTTGAACCCATCCAAAACAACTTGGAACTTGAACGGTTCGAAAGGTAGTTTCTAATCCATAGAAGCAGAGATTCATCAACACCATAAGCACGCATTTTCGACCAAAGAGCTTGATACCAAACTATCAAATGCTTTAAAATATCAAGCGCAACTATCTTTGCTTTCGCCTGTATTGTGTAAAGATTGGTTCCACTTTTCGGTAGGATAAGCTATGAAATCACCAGTGAACCTGTTGCTGCGGATGCCATACTGTCGGTCATTAAGAAGCTTCCGCGATTCAAGATATTTCAAAAGCCGACGATTTATCAGCGTTTCTATGACCTTAGAAAGAAGGGACGTAAGTGCTATGGGTCGGTACGAGGTGGGTGACGAAGATTCGCCCTTTTTAGGGACGGGCTGGACAAATGCCGTTTTCCATCTACTCGGAAAGAGACCTGAGTAGGATAGATGAAAAAACTTAGGCAGTGGTTTTGCCAGCGAAGAACACCTCTTCAGAAGTGTTGAGGGAATACCATCCGGGCCAGCGGATTTGTGCACGTCGAGATCTTTAAGTACTCTTGCAACTGTACGAGCGCGGAGGTGAATTTGTCCCATGGTAAAACCAACGCTCTCGAGTACAGGTGGGGACAAGTTACAATCTGGCAGTGTTGAGATGGTTGCAAAATGCGCCGCAAGCAGATTGGCGTTGTCCAAAGAGCTGACAGCTGGGATCTCATTGTAAATGAGTGTGGGAATTGAGGACAAGGCGGAATTCTTTATGTTTTTTCACAAATGACCAACAGTTTTTGCTACCCTTAGGATATTGTAGCACTTTTTGCCTCAACTTTTGTTCATGGCACAATTTCACACGTCGGATTATTGCATTGCAGTCATTTCTGGCCCGTTTAAACTTATTCCGGTTTTCCTCAGTAGGGTTGGCTTTGTATAACCGGAAATTCGACTCTCTTATTCTGAAAGCCTCTTTGAAGCTCGAGTCAAACCATGCATTTGGTCTGGGTTTGATTTTTTTTTTTTTTTTTGCGGAATGGAGGATCTCATGCCCAGCTGAAGAATGTTTGTTGTCATATCAGCAGCGGCATCCTTCGCGTGGTTACACACCTTGACGCGGTGCGCTGGCTTAGTAAAGGTCAATGACTCAAGGGAATTTATTCTCTATGAGGAGACCCGAAGCTAAGATGTAACCATACCTTCCCTCCCTCCATCCTATCTCTCCCTTCCATCTCCGGTGGGCTGGATCAAGGTGTCATACGACCCGTGCCGAGGATCAGCCTGGCTGGGGGCCCACCTAAAATAATAGCTCAGTCGCAAACGGAGTATCTGGGTGTACTGGCACACTCGCAGATTAATCCTGCCCTAGCTGTGTAATGCGGATCTCTGCACAGCCGGACCTTCCTTTTCTCCGCTACTCGTGGGACTAATATGAACACAAACACACCAAAAACAAAAATCAACAAAAAAGAGACCGGTGCTCCCTCGCCGGCTGGAAGTTCTTCCAGACCATCCTTGGCTCCTGAAGTGCCGACGGATAAGGCGGCTCAAACCGCCTTAAAGACTGTCAAAGGCCGCGTGGAGTCTCTTAAACCAAATACCTTCACGGTATCTCCCACTAAGAGTTCCTGCACGGATAAAACAATCTCCGCCCGCGGAGTTGCCTCCTCCTCGAAGGTCCCAGGACCTTCCCTCAAAAGATACAGGGAGAGGCGTTCTGCTGCCCGGATTTTGGAGCGCCTTAAAGACATTCCACGGGAGAAGCTAAACGACAGTAGCAAGAGGTCGTTAGCTTGGGCTACTAATGTAGTGAAAAGCCAACCACAGGCGGACACTACCAGGGGCACTACGCCCAAACGCGCCAGGTCACTGGAGGCGTCACCCTCGGAGCCTAAAATTCTGAAACCGAGTGGTGAAACAATAAATATTGCCAGTAGGCTCAACAGGCCGTATAGTGAAGTGCTGAAAGGCGAAATCACTTACGCCGTATTAGATAGAGGACACGCTGACTGCGCCATCTCTCCACTGAATTGGAAGAAGGTGGAGTCAGCGATTAATGACATCTATCTGAGCCTGGTGCTGGAAAACGGAGGCCTTGCACCTGTAGGGCGTGATGGAGGATGGCACCAGGGTCATATTAAGCTCGTGACTTTCACGTGCCAGAGATCGGCTGATCTCTTTAAAAAAGCCATCAGCAGACTGGGTGAGCTCTGGAAGGGGGCGCGGCTCGAGGTCGTAACGAGGGATCAAATCCCCAGTAGACCAAGAACCCGCACTTACCTTCCGCGAAGCCCCTCAGACCCTGCAACAATCCTAAAGTTCATCCAACTTTGCAACCCAAACCTTCCTACCCACAATTGGAAGGTTGTCAAGCTGGATGAACTAAAGGGAGAAACGAGGTCCGCAGTGATCGTGATAAACAAAGAATCACTGGACCCACTTGCCAAGTCGGAAGGTGTCATCCACTACGACTTTGGGACGATCACCCTGAAGGTGTATAAAAAGGATGGGGAGACAAGCGCGAAAGCGGAACAGCCTCCCTCCACCTCTGCTGCTTCAACTGTCGGTAATATACTGACGGCGGTAGCAGAGGAGGAGAAAGACCGTCCTGCTTCAAGCGAGCCTCAACCCTCTACTTCAGGCTCCATCGTGAGGGCAACCCCTGTAGCCAATATGGTACCGATGGAGGTGGAGGAGGAGGGCTCTGGCACGCAGGCGCTGACCCATATCCTGGGTAGCCATGGTCAGGAAGCTGATGATATTGGCCTCTCCGACCTGGAATTAGCCAGCACCCCGCCCAATAGTCAGGAAGACTCTCTTCTGGAGGCTGACACCGACGATGAGGCTAACTTAACAGTGGTGGAGATTGTGTCCGGAACCAAGACGGACACGTTACCCGACAGCTATGCTCCGGGTGACACAGATTAATCTCCACCACTCCATCGCGGCCTCGGCCGCTCTTCTTCTCCGCGCTAACACCTGCGGAGACGACATAGTCCTGGCCCAGGAACCCTGGGTAGTCAACGACATAGTTCGTGGACTAAGGACTCAGCAATTCAACCTCTACTATGTAAGGAATGAAGGTAAGCCAAGAGCCTGCATACTTACAAAGAGTTCTTTGAATACTCACATTCTCTCCCATCTTAGCGATCGAGACTCAGTCACTGTTTGCCTGGAGGCAGGCAAAACCAAACTATGGCTAGTCTCCTCCTACATGGCGCATGACCATGGGGAATGTCCGTCAGAGACACTGAAAAGGACGATTGCTGAGGCGGAAAGAACAAAAACCGCGCTAATCCTAGGCTGTGATGCAAAGGCCCATCACACAATAAGGGGAAGCACGGACATCAACGAAAGAGGTGAGTACCTTTTCAACTACCTTATAAGTAGTAGATTAGACTTGTGTAACCAAGGTAATACACCTACCTTCGTAACTAGTAATAGACAGGAAGTCCTAGACCTTACACTCGTGTCTGACCATATAGCGGATAGAATCAGCAATTGGAGGGTATCATCCGATCACTCCTTCTCTGATCACCGCTATCTAATGTTCAGTATAGCGAGTGCCCACCCATCCCCAAGGGTCTTTAGGAATCCTAAGAGAACCAACTGGGACAGATATAGAGAGATTGTTGCGGCAACAATGTCGAGCACCAACATCTCCATCCCGAGCAACCCCACTGATCTCGAACAGTCGGTGAACAACCTCACAAAAACTCTCAACAATGCAATGGCAATGTCATGTCCAATCAGCAGGCAAAGAGGCAAGTCTAAACCTCCCTGGTGGAACCATGAAATTGACCTTTTGCGCAAGAGTTGTAGGAAGGTTTTTAACAAGGCGAAGGGCTCTCGTGATGCTAAGGACTGGGATTCCTATAAGGAATACCTCAGTACCTTTAAAACTGAATTGAGAAAGGCCCAACGAACCTCTTGAAGACTTTTTTGTGGTAAAATCGAAGAAGTCTCCGAGGCTTCCAGGCTAAGAAAGATTCTGGCATCATCCCCTAAATCGCCTAGCTTCCTACAAAAACCAGACGGAACCTGGACCACATCCAGCGAGGAAACCCTAAGTCTCCTTGTTGACACGCACTTCCGGGCAACTTCCCGATTAGAGCCAATAAGGAAATGGTATCCCCCCCTAATACTTCATGTAACCTTATAAATGTCAGCCACACCACTATCATGTGGGCACTGACAAGCTTCAAACCCTTCAAGTCAGCGGGACCTGACGGCATCATCCCGGCGGGGCTCCAAAGAACAGTTGACCTCATCATGCCTTGGATTCTTAGCATATTCAAAAGCTGTATGAGTCTCAGTCATGTCCCCAGCTCCTGGAAAAGGGTCAAAGTAGTGTTTATCCCCAAAGCGGGTAAATACTCCCATGGCAAACCAAAGGACATCAGGCCAATAAGTCTCTCCTCGTTTCTCCTGAAAACCTTGGAGAAACTTATAGAGCAATATATCAGGCATGCTATCCCAGCATGCAGACTCTCATCTGCACAAAATGCCTACAACAAGGGCAAATCTGTAGAAACAGCCCTCCACTCTCTGATAGGCACCATCGAAAAATCCCTCGAGTTCAAAGAATACACACTTGTGACTTTTCTCGACATCGAGGGTGCCTTTAACAATATCAACCCGGAAGCAATTTCACTTGCGCTTAGTAACCTCGGGATCGGAAAGCCCCTAGTGGCCTTCATTCATCAGCTACTCACCACCAGAGTAATACACTCTCAGATGGGAGACGCCAAGATCCATAGAGGAGTTAATAGGGGCACCCCACAAGGAGGTGTTCTCTCAGCCCTTCTTTGGAACGTAGCGGTAAATGAACTGCTACTAATACTGGAAGAGGTAGGGTGCAAAGTCATTGCGTATGCGGATGATATTGCCATAGCGGCATCCGGCAAATTCGTCTCTACTCTAAGAGACATAATGCAGAATGCCTTTGACAAGCTAGAGGCATGGACACAAACATGCAGACTTGGCGTCAACCCACAAAAAACGGATATCGTACTCTTCACCAAAAGATACAAAATCCCCCAATTCGACCTCCCACTGCTGTGCGGCACCACATTACAGCTAACCACCAGTGCGAAATTTCTGGGTCTCACTCTCGATAGCAAGCTAAACTGGAAGCTCAATATCCAGGAAAGGGTAAAAAAAGCCTCTTCTGCACTTTTTTGCTGCAAAAAGGCCATTGGATGCAAATGGGGCCTACAACCTCGCATCGCTCACTGGATTTACACCTCTATTGTCAGACCGACACTTTTGTATGGTGTCTCAGTTTGGTGGACAGCACTAAACAAGGCTATAAACTGCAATGCACTCAACCGAGTACAAAGACTGGCCTGGCTGTGTATCAGCGGGGCACTGAGAAGTACTCCGTCAGACGCACTGAATATTCTCCTCCACCTCCCACCTCTGGAAATATTAGGGAAACAAGCAGCAGCAAGTACAGCCATGAGACTCAAAACACTTCGATTGTGGTCCGAACTCAACACTGGCCACTCAACCATTCTCAAGGAATTCAACTTCCTACCTAGCGACACCGACCGCCTACTACCCCAGGCCATCTTTGAAAAGAAATTTTCAATCAGTATTCCCTCCAGATCGGACTGGATGACTGATACGCAAACACTGAAAGATCCTTTGCGCATCTTCACGGATGGTTCAAAGACAAAAGAAGGGGTGGGTGCGGGTGTCTATTCACAAGACCTCAATATTGCTATCTCCGTGAAGCTCCCTGATCACTGTAGCGTTTTTCAGGCAGAAACCATAGCGATTAAGGAGGCGCTGTCCTGGCTTAAAAACAATGTGATATCAAAAAGGGATATCACCATCTGTTCCGATAGTCAGGCCGCCATAAAATCCCTGGACAATGTGATGTTCTACTCTAAAACATCCCTTAATTGCAGGCTGTCTCTTAACGAGATGGCCGAGCATTTTAACATTCACCTCATGTGGGTGCCGGGACATTGTGACATACCAGGAAACTGCAAAGCCGACGAACTCGCTAGGTGTGGTACAACCTCATCCCTATCGATAGAAGGGGTACCACCTTCCATGCCGATCGCTACAGCCTATCATCTTTTAAAGATTCATACAATCAAAACCACCAATGACAAATGGCTAGAAGGCACCACCTGCCTTAAAACAAAAGAAATCTGGCCATCACTTAACCTAAAACGGTCACTCAGTCTACTTGGACTCAGCAAGCCCTCAGTTAGGACCCTTATAGGAGTCATAACCGGGCACTGTGTAATTGGCACTCATGCTCGCAGGATGGGTTCATCAGCAGCACCAACTGGTCCCAGCGTTAGGAGAAGTCAATCCGCGTGGTATCACAATGGGCCTATTCTGGCCTAAGTTTGACTGCTCTGCAGCAGTCAGCCACTACAACCTAACCTAACCTAACCTCAGCAGCGGCATCCACGTCACTATCGAGGAAGCATAGTGACCAGTTAAAATTCCTAAAGAAGTTTATGAGTCCGCTCCAATTGGCTTTCTCGTATAGCCAATCGTTTACCTCAGCAAAGATTTCAACGTACCTTCCTTCGGGTGTTGTCTGGCCTGAATGTCGAAGCCAATTAGAATTGTGTACATTGAAATCGCCCGCAATGGGGCAATTTCAGTGTGAGGATATAGGGAAACAATTCTTGAGATAGAATCGGATAGCGCATCAAATTCGTTAAAAGTTGAATTGCTATCCAAGTTTGAACTTCTACAAATAAAGCAGTAGTGGTTTAAATGCTTACGGACATGGGATTTTAACCACAGAAAATTGAATTCCGGATTGGAACAGAGGCCGTATTGTGGTTGAAGTTGGAAAGCTACATCACTACGCACGTAGATGGCGAGACCGCGGTGTAAAAAGAAAAGCGGCACTAAGCTATATCCAGGTAGGTTCAAATCCGATAATTCGGTATTTTCACCTACCTGTGTTTCACTTAGCGCCTAGACGGCTGGTTTATAGCGGGATAAATGGACGTACACAGCAAAGAGATTCGTTCTAAGGCCGCGAACATTACTCACATCCATTCTAAAATAGATTACAAGACGGAGATACCAAAAACCAAACTCCGACAACCAATGTAGGTGTTATGCCCATACATTGATTAGAGTTGGTCCACCAACAAATTCACACTTCTAAATCCGCTACGTCAGATGCTACGCACTCTCAGTCGCATCGACCCGCCTGATAAAATCAAACGGGAGTTGCGACCGAGAATGCGCAGAATTGGCTTGTGATGGAAAAGGGCGAGAGGGAGCGGACCGGACGCACTCGACACCGAGACACTTCACTGCACTGCACACTTGTTTTTGTTATGATTATGTGATATGTGATATGTGGAGAGCAACAAAATAGAGCAACCCATTAATGAAAATTGTTAAAGTTTAATTTTGAATATATACAATTTGACCAGCCTTATGTTCCACCTTAACTTCAGAGAGTTTTGTCTGCGGAAGACGCCTTTGGAGGGTATGGACCCTTTGTAAGTAATGTACTACGAATTCTCATTTGTTTTGTTTAATGGAGATCAACTCACGTTGCGACTGGAGAGCGCTATGCGGTTCTCGAAAGACTTATTTCATTTTTTAACGCCCAATTATCTATCTCTCTATTCATCAAAATTTTCGTAGCAATGCCGCGGATTTTTTTTGTTGATGAATTTAAACAAAATACCAGATGCCAATTCGATGCCATCGTTGCACAAGTCGATGAAGTTAAAAGTTTCCTCGCCAGTACTATTAAGGGTTGGAGTAAATGAAGTATCGACGGTGATTGCAACTTCGGTCATTTTTGGTGTGTGTTTCCTAGGACTATTATCTGAACTGTTTCCTACGGATTCTTCAACAACGACTTCGACGTCTGAACTATCCCAACTATCAGAACTATCTGAATTATCTTTTTCTTTTATAGGGCCGTTTTTGTTTAATGCACTAACCGAACCACGGAATCTTGATAACATGAATACACTTTAAGCACAGGCTAGGTGTACCGTCTTTTTTTCAAAATAAGACGCTTATTATTAATGGGAAAGTAAAAACGGTCAGAAATTGTTTGTTGTGCAACATTTAACATTGCTGCCATTTACTTTTGACTCAAAGTGTCATCTCCATCCAATATCGTTTGCAATTCGGCGTCTTCAAACTTTTTTGGTGCTCTTCCACGTTCTTCATTTCTCACATCAAAATCATTATTTCTGAACCGTTGAAACCATCTTTTGCATGTTGCTTCTGATAGAGCATGATCACCATATGCCTCGACAAGCATTCGATGCGACTCTGCAGCACTTTTCTTCAAATGAAAACAAAAAATGAATGCTTTCCGCAAATCATCACTTTCTGGTACAAAATTTGACATTTTTAACACGATGAAAAAATATGATTTTGTGTCATAGCAAACAAACAAACAAAAATATGGGCTCGTTCACAACAAATATTCCCTATCGAGACATTTGTATCTTGACTTCATACTGGTACACCTGGTAATTACTCAATACACTCTTGAATATATGTGAAACAATCGCTTTACAAAGGAAACAGTGAATTTACTTACGATGGAATTCATGATAGGGCTGATTGAGTTTCATTTCGTCACAATCCAGTGATCAAACCCTATTGGACAAATTAAATGTGAATTCGTAAAGACAGTTTTGTGTAAAACGTAACAATATATTGTCACATTTATAACGATAAAACTTACGTCGTGACATAATTTTCGATGAGCTGCACTCCGTAAAGGTCCAGAGCCAGATACCCCTCGCAGTAATCGGATTTACCCATGATACACAGAATACAAGGTAATATGTTCCCGCTTCTTTTTTCTCAAATATGGTCAGCTGTTGACCCCAGATTAAAAATAGTACAAATGACATAATCATGCCGATTATGGAATCCGGCGGATCGACTGCGGAGGGAAAATTTTCGCATCCGCATATTTTCCTATTATAGAAAACGCAAACCAGAAAGGGAGCGGATGTCGGTGAAGTAGTGCGAAAAAATTGCTATTATAGAAAACGCAACTCATCCGCACTTCATACATTTTGTGACGTTTTCAATCCGAACCAAATGAGTTGCGGATTTGGATGAAAAAGGATGTGTGGTTGCATCGGAAGTAAATTTTAGAACAAGAAACAAATGAAAATTATCCTCGATTCATACAAACATAATTTGCTTCCTGTTTTTTCGCTCATGCTTTAATTTATTTCCATTGGACATAAATATTCTTCTAATAGCTACACTCGGAAAGAGCAACTCAAACAACCGTCATCCGTACCGGTCCGATATCCATTCTCATCCATGATTCTTTAACATGTTGCTAATTTATGTTCCGGAAACAAGGATGTGGATCTTAACACAGGTGGCAGTATTTTCGTCAAGATAACATACATATGTATCTCAATCCTGAATCATTTTACAAATCTGAAAGAAGGTTGATTACAAAAGAACTTCTACTTCATTTAAATATCCTTCGCCCTACTTCTAATTTTACATCGAATATCTTGGGAATAATTTTGGTGATCTTCTGAATACATTAAAAGGGCACTTGACTGCATAATATACTTTAATTCAGTCCGTAAATGATTATTCTTCGGAACAATTGAACCAAAAAATCAAAATTGACAGCAAACAGCTGATTACAGAAGGGGTCGATAGGGAAGTTTTGCGGACCGATAATGTAGTTCATCCGACGGATTCCATAATAGGGTTGAACTTCGATTGCGGATGTGAGTTACTCCCTCCGCAGTCGATCCGGCGGATTCCATAATCGGCATGAATAACTATGGTAGATTATGTTCAAATTCAACTTTAAGCCGGGAATAATAAACACCTTTTTTAAATGCAAGATATATTTAAAAAATTGGAATCTTAAAAACTACATTTCGGAAAAATTGCTTTAAAATGCAGTTTGTTATAAGAAAATTGTTTTTTATTTCACAGTACTTTATTTAATGAGAGGTAAAGTATGTATATTATGAAGTTGTACCCTTAGGTATCAAAGAAGGAATTTAATTGCATTTAATGGTATGAGAAAAGGGCCTCTCTCAGAACATATTACCTTCTGTGTATCATGAGATTTACCTTCTTCCATTGCTAGCCAGAGATCGCGCTAGTTCGAGAGCCTTGTTGGTTGAGGCCCAGGCTCACACCGGACTGTAGCGCCATACAAGCTAATACATAGATGATTGTTATGATGATTAATACATACATTTTTTTTGTTGGTTTCATACAATTCAAGATAGGGAGAGAGAAAAAGGGAGAACTTAGAAAAATGAATATAGAAACGAAAATAAAAAAATATAAAGGAAAAGAGTAAACTATCATTGATAGTGCGATAAATAATTAAAATCAAGTCTCTTAGAAGTGAAGAAAAGTCTAGATTAATGGATGTAGGATGTTTTTAAGTTTAACGTTCTTGCGGATTGTGTGATCTCAAGTTTTTCATATAAATATTTGTTTTGCTGTACATAATTTTATGCAGAAATATGAAGATTTTAGTTGAAAGGCACTGCTTAGCGTGCATCTTAGAATATGTTTTTGAAAAAGTGAAACATGTTCATATCTACGGAGATCGAAAACAAAGCGAATTATATTATTGAATGGTAAAGGGTGATTTTTTAGAAGCTATAGGAAAGTTTTTCAAAAAAAAAAAAACACAACATTCAGAAAAATGCATGAAATCTTTATTTGAATCGATAGTACGGTCCATATAATTTAATGTTTGAAGATTATTCCATGCAAATGTTGACGTTGCCTGCGTCTCAAATGGTCCATCCGCTCAGTCCAATTTTGGCATACTCTTTCCAACATTTCGGCCGGTATCTCACGTATAAATGCTTTCATGTTGTCTTCGAATGAGCTTTAACATAGCCCCACAAAAATAGTCTAAGGTTTCGGTTTATTTTAAATCCTAGACTAGTGACTACTAGGAAATCTTATTTGCTTAAGAGAAAGAGAAATAGACGGTAATAAGTTTCTGTTGAAAGATGTCTTTGGTATTAAGATGGCTTTGTTTTAAATGCATTCAACATTAATTCGTTGTTAATAGAGCATTTGAAAATGAAATCGAGACATAGATATTCAATTAAGCCCAGAGGCCTCGACATATATGGTAGATTTGCGCGTCGTCAGCGCAGAGGTGAGCTTGGTATTAAAACCTAAAATATCAAACACAAAATTTTATAATTTTGTTAAAGCCTTTGGAAAATCAAGTAAACCTATGTAATATAGTAAGCAAACAATAATTATACATTAATCGAATATCACCAAGCACTTTGACCATAGCAGTTGCACAACTGTGTCCAGCCCAAAAACCAGACTGGACATTCACTGGAAATAAACAAAAACTGGTCTACAGGCGTCTTGCTTTAGAGATTGAGTTCTGTACCTTATAGTTAGAGGGATTATCATAACATTTATCAGGTTCCACATAAGTTAAATCTTTCAAGGTCACTTTCATATAAATAATGTATAGTTTATTTAAGAACAGTAGTGAAATAAATGTCGAACAAAATTGTGTCTTTTTTTTGTATCGGTTCTCCACTGCATGTGCCTTTTGACAAAAATTAGAGCCAGAAGGCTTTTATAGACAGACCGCATTCTTCAAAGTCCGAACGACTAGGTCTGGGTATGAACTATATTATTTAACAATCGGGTGCCGTAAACGAATGCCATGTGAAAGCAATTCGCAAAATAAAGTAGATTTGTTAAAAGTGAAGTAGATATTAAAAAATGGATAAAAACAAATTATTTATTTAAGAACTCTTTTCACACTACAGTATTTGTGCTCGAGTGAGCGCTAAATGGACAAAAACTAATATCGGTATTAACGATCTTCAAGGGACGTTTTCGTTACAACCGTTACAACCGTCAATGTAAGGTAGAAGTGTGGGCTATAAATTACAGAAGAGGCGTTGCATAATGAGCCAGATTATTGCGAGGACGTTTATTAAGTGAAATTAAGCTAAACGCAATAGAAACAAGATGATACCTAGCAAATGCATGAATATTAATACATTAATTATATCTACTACATATGAAGTAGTGATGGGCATAATCGAATGATCTTAAGAATCGAGACCTTAGTAATCGAGATATTTTAATAATCGAATGATCATTCGAATGACTACTAACCACTCTAGAGACTACTAATCACTCGAGTCACTACTAATCATTTGAATGACTACAAATCACTCGAGTGACTACTAATGTATTCAATGACTACTAATCACTCGAGTGTCTACTAATGTTTTCAATGACTACTAATCACTCGAGTGACTACTAACTAATTACAAATTACTAACACAAGATAGCTCGATAATTGTCTTACTTCAGATCAAGAACAAGTAACAAATAGTTCTCATCGTTAAATACTCATCAGGAAAGTAGAATGAACATCAGATTGAAGGAAAAACGCAACGCTTAAGTATTACCCCACTACTCGGTGCATTAATAAAAACATCAACAACAGCAGTGGGTCCAGAAGTGTTGTCTTCGAAGCTGTTTTATTTGTTTCCAAAATAACGGAATCGTTTAGCTCTCGACAAGAATTTTTTATTACTCGTTCTCGCGCTGTTGATACATTAATCGAGTTCTCTTGTGTAAGTAGTTAGAAGCCATGTGAGTGGCTAGTAATCACTCGAGAGATTAGTAGTCACTCGAGAGATTAGTAGTCATTCGAGAGATTAGTAGTCATTCGAGTGACTGATTGAGAATCGAGATGCCCTCGAGATGTTGTAATAATCGATCGAAATATCACTCGAGATATCATTCAAATGCGTGCATCACTAATATGCTCTCGGTTTCATTAACACCATTCGACACCCGTCACTTTTAAAAATGCCTTTTTTAAAATAATTTTGTACAGTTTAAAGAGTCACTAGACATTAAGCTCTTTTTACAACAAATAAGGCTTTCAAAATAGAAAACTGTTTTAGAAAAGAGTCCATCTTAGCATACACGATAGCTAAGACTTGGGATAAGTTTGTTAGTTGCGTGAATTCGATGTAAACAGAACGAAAATACACTCAGGCGTAAGTCCTAAATAGATTTTTTTCTCAGCTAACAAACATCTCCAGCTGGCGTGATCATTATGCATTTCATTTCAGTTTTTTACATATTTCGGTTGTACAATAAGATCATCCTTTTATGTACTAAGATATGGAAAATTTGGGTTTAACATTGAATTATGTGAGAGGTATGTATGGAGAGAGGAGGTATCAAGTTTGGGTTGCTAAAGAGGAGAAAGGCGAGAAGACAGCTCTTTTAAAAGTTGCACGATTTGTAATTTGATTCGCGGTTGCTGAGAATTCCAGAGATTGCCAACGTTAATGAAAAACAAACGGCTTGAGTTCACGAGCTTACAAAATTTCCAAGTTGTAGCTACCTATGGTGACGTTCTGACCTAGTCAATGTTGTGTGTACTTCGATTTGCCTTCATTTGCCGCTAAATCCTTTTTTACTATCTCCGTTTTAAACGCAACAAATTTGCCCTGGATGCACATGCCCTTGCTCTCCCTTTTGATTGGACTAGTTTTAAAAGGAAAATGAATGTGATAGTTAATAAGGTACTACAATATATACAAAATGTTATTAAAAAACAGTCTTTCGAGCCAAGACTATTCAAAAGAGTGTAGTTGTTAAAAAGAAAAGAGAAATTTGATAATAGCGTATACGTAAATAATTCGATTCATATGAATGACTGAACCACTAAAGAAACAATCCTGAATCGAAATCGCAGGAAATCGAAAAAGTATACCACTATGTCTATTAAAACTGCACTTTTACTGAAAGCCAAATTTCATATAATAGCTCCGACGATTTAGGATTTTGTTGTTAACGAGAAGGTTAAATAAATAGAAAATAAAATAGAAAATAAAGAAATGAGGAATCATCGCAGATTAGATGAGTATACGCTGTTAAATGAAATATATCTATATAAATAAAATTAGCTCATATCATGGTATAATGATGTGCATCGCTTGGATGAAGAACCACCCTGTAACAAATTATGTACATACAAAAGAATATCCTTTTAAGCTTTTATGAACCATGGAAAAACATTTATTTAAGTATTTTAGAAATATAGTATTAGCTTAATTGAATCGATGTTTTTTATGAATGTTTTAAAAAATTTTGTTTACCAAAAGTTTTATCTATTAAAAGGAAGTACTCTGCAAGGACACAGTATAAATTGTATCCTTATGTGTATTAAGATATATATTACGGTAAGAGCTTTTAAAAGCTTCTTCATGATGACATTTTCATTTTATTGAGTTTTCATTTAAACTCACAATGTTTCAGTGTTCCGTAGTTCTATACAATCTCAAGTAACTTAACAGTTGCTTTTTATGGTAAATAAATAATGTCTTGTTTTTTTCAAAGATATTAATATGGTTTGTTGAATTTACTTGCAGCAAATAGTCAATAGGTTTTCATACGCATATGTAAAATATAAAGTTGAACCTGTAGTCTATAAGGATATATTCAGGTATGTATTAAAATGTATTGTGAACATTGCGTTGTAAAGCACATATTCACACATATTATCCAAATGCTGTCCAAAAATATGTTTTGTTCGTGTATTAAATATTGAAATCGGTTAAAAATAATATCCTGGATTAACTTAGTAGCAAGAAAGTATAATGTAAACTCTGCAGAAAGCTCAATACAATTGCACCTATATATGAACCAATTTTCCCGAATGCAATTTAATGACTTCGAAGGAATTCATATGACACATTTACCTATGGCATTTTCGGCCCTACTAGTAGTAAACAAATTTTTCTACTGCAAAATAAAATTGAAGTGTACCATTTTGATAACAGTATAAATATGTAAATAAGTGGACTATCTCAATTAAGTTCGTTGCTATTCTTTGTCTGTTTTTATCAATTGATAAACTTGGTGAATATGAATATCTATTTATATGAATATCATCAGACCGCTCAAGGTAATATCAAGTGTTCCAATATCTTACCAACTCTGAGTCACAATTCAAAGAGCTTTAGCCGTGTGCAAGCAAATGAAAATACCATTCGCTACCATACAAGATTCCACCGTTACCATATAAACAAATGGATTTCGATAATATGAGCATTATGTACAAAATATAAACATATTCAAAAATTAAAAGTTTTTAACACAAATTTCTTGTCAGTACTGTAATTACCAACTTGTATGTTTTTGATTTAAAATTCAAGCAAATTATGCTACATGAATACCAAATTTTAATGAATGCGAAATCATTAACTGCGGAAGCAGCGTAAATAACCTCATACAATACACCATTCCCCTACAATGTATGCTTTAATACCGTTTTAGTTACGAGTGATTAAATCCATTTCCTAATAATAACAACGTATTAAATGAATTAAATGAAGTTATTTTTTTGTTGAATATTAACGTTTGTGTGAGCCATTTCCCACTTTAAAGTCTTTTTTCACTGTTTTATTCTGTAAAGACAATAATAAATTGCTGTATGCACACTCACAGCTAAGCATAATTCAGAGAGCTCTTAAGCTACGACTATTTTGTTCTTGACTAAAACACGTTCAATTTGATATAATACCCACTTTTATAGATAAATACAGTCTCCAATAGTAAACAACATTTAAGAAAACAGAAGAAAACAGTATGACATTTTTTTTTGACTCAAGACTGGTCCATTGTACTACCAGGTGGCAACCTACAATTCATTCGGAAGATGAGCGGATGCTTCTGTGGTGAAGGGTCTACAGAATCAGCTCTAACCACATTAGCGCCGAAGACCTGCCACCTGATCCAATCAATGACCGAACAGTGACAGAGGAAGTGCTCTGCCGTGTAGCCGTTCTCTCTATAGGCATCGCAGAGGTGTAGTGGCCCGCTATTACGCTGGTAAGTCGTCGGCAGTCTTTTCTGTCAAGGGACAAAAAAAAAAATGCCGCGGAATTGGGAGCAAATGCTTCTATCTACATACTGGCGAGCCATGCTCTACGATAGTCCTCTCGAGAGGTCCAACCATCACCCTTCCATATGTTTTTTAAATATAGTTGCGCATAGGTTACCGTTTAGAAAACTGATACTTAATGAGGTGTAAAGTAGCGGTCCCTACATAGGTTCTGCAGCCATCTATAAAGATACCGCTATATTCCTTTCCTGGCTCGAAGTTTGGTTAGAGCCATTCCTGGGTGCAGTACTATGAGGTGTGATCACGCATTTTAAATGAAAGTTCAAATTTCTTTCAAATTTATGAAAATGGAAATGTGAAATAAAATTACGTTAGGGTTTTAGGTAATTTTGTTCTTAAAAAATGAGTCAAATCAAAAAATTATGAGTCCCCGAGTCAAGCTAAAACAAATGAGTCCTTTTGACTCTATAGAGTCCCTGTGGTAACACTGATAATATGTATAAAAAAAAAGGGAAAAGCCTCTTAAAAGTAATTGACGGGAAAAACATGATACAGTGAAAACTCTTTTCAAGAAAATTCCTCTATGATTGGCACCTGCCTTTACAGACACTTCGATAGGTGTGAATAAACTTGTACTAAACATTTGTAAAGATTTGTAAATTCGAAAACGTACTTTTTGAACATTAAAAAAGGCATGAAAGAGAGTAATTGGCTTTTTTATATGTTTTTTGTTTTTAAGTGAATTGACACTGTTAGAATGTTGCAATTGAAGTGAATTTAATTTGTTAAAAATCAATCAAGAACGAACACATCTACATAATGCGTAATTCTGATGCATACCAGAATATACATATAGTAGAATAATAAGCGTAATGAGCTACACAATAAAACGTTCCTATATAGCATACGAATATTGTAAAAGAATACTTATTCTTTCCAAGCACACTCTTAAAATGTCTGAATGACACGTTTATATATCTATATTTCACATGTGTTAATATGTGATATCATAAAAGCAACTTGTATCATCTGTACAACTCCTTCCACTTAGTTCACCACAAAATCATGTCATGACAGATGATACATTGTCATTTACTCTTATTAGGCAGTGCCCTAAAATGAGACGATTTTTAGTATTATTATGTCCTATTTGGAAAATCCACACAGACACATAGTAATTCTGGATCTACATATACATGAAATGCAATATGTTTAGTAGCTTTACAAATTTTACACAGAATAATAGTTTAAATTCTTACTGCACAGTCTTGTATATAAAGCAAAGTGAATCTAAAATGGTTATACAAAATCATACTTTCAGGTTAAGATGCATGCAGTGGGGATCCATTCTGCTTTAGCTATAAAAAGGCAGCGAAAACGCCGCGATGAACAGAAGAGGGCAAGGGGGCGGCGCTATAGCACTCAAAGTTCAGACAGTGGGGATACATTACATTCGCCTAGTGGATCAGTAAGAAAACGACATCATCATTATAAATCATCCGGAAAAGCAGCCCCAGAGCTTCTGGAAAGTCAGGTAAGAAAATCGATTTTTATTAGAAGCTCGGAAAATGATGACTGCCTTTAAGCCAAAGACTCCATCGCTTTGGCTTAACAGCTAATTATTTATAATAATTTTTTTTAATTGTATGTAAGCAAAAAATTCCTTAACAGTAACGTTATTGTATTGTTGTATACGTCCTATTCCTTAAGCTAAGGACAGTGAGCTTCGCGAAAAAAAACACAAATACTTGTTTACACTAATCTAATCAGTAATCACACACTGTCTTGATGTTAAACATCATTAGTATCCTGGCAGACATTTTGGTTTCAATCTTAACCCACTACGGTTACCTTATTTCAACACAGATAATGCACTTGTTACATCTTTTTTTGGAGCTCTGATTACTGCGGTGGTTTCCTTTTGACATTTTCTGTCGATTTGGTTGTAGCTGGATTTGCAATTCATTCTCAGCCCGTTAAGACAATCCTATTATAACCATATTCGCTATTGGAGAACAACATTCAATTTGTAAATTTTAATCAATTCTTTCTATTTATTTTATTATCAGGTTGTTACTAGCATTGGAATGCTACACATTGGCGTTGTTTTCGTTGTTTTCGGAATATTTTTATTGGGAGCTGGTATAATACCAGATGATACAACTTCATGGAATATTTTTGGTAAGATGTTAAAACTATAACAATCTGGTACAAAAAGCAATCTGGCTAAAATGATATAATTTAGGGCCAACAAATGCATGGTGGAATGAAGTCACCTGTACTGGTCTTTTTTCTTTAGGATTGGGAATATTCTTACTAATTCTCAATTGTGTAATTAGTCGCAAGGAAGAGGAAGACCTAGAAGATTATGTTCAAAGGCAGCTGACGAGATCTCGCTCAGGTCATCGCCTAGAACGCGATGTTGAAACAGGCGTACTTACCACACGCCATACTCGGAAAGCTGTGGCGTTACAGCAAAACGCAGCTCGCAACATAAATGATATCTCGAGCAATTCGATTATTGGAGAATCATGTGAAAGCAATATTGCCGTTGGATCTGGTATGCATTTTTTTATCAACATTTTATTTCTTAATGGAAATAGTACTTAACTACTATAAGTGTGTGAGTTTGCTTAGAAAATCGAATGATATCAGCCAGCTTTTTCGCTTGATAATACCAGAGAAAATTATGAAAAAAGAAGTCCGCCATTAGATTTAGCTAGAGAAATTACATAATAACTATCTTTGCATACGATTTTTCTGCTTTATGATAACTGATTTTACTCCTTTACTTTTGTTTTGATTTGAGTTCAATGACCCTGATCAGATGTATTATCATCTTCAGTCTTACGCATGTTCCAATAAAGGTAAGGATATTGTTATCGTTTATGATAGTCTCGAGTCTCTTGGCCACTAACACGTTTTGAACACAATTCAATCAAGTTCTTTGTTTGTTCCTCAAAACTAAGCGCGATGTCTTCCGCGTAAGCAAGCAGTTGAACGGACTTTTGGAATATCGTGCGTATGTTACATGATAACATTTATTTTAAGAAACACAGGGTTCCTTATTAACTTTAAGGGCTACTGGTATCCGTCTTATTAATAGTAGGCCTGTGTTAGTTTTTCGTTTCGAATTCTATTATATGTCATTTGTATGATGTCTTCATTGGTAATATACTAGGGAGTATTGACAATCGTCCGGATTATCTTTCGTTGCAAGCATTTAATGGAGTTAAATTTCGGCTGCTGTCCAAATTTAGATAGCATAATTAAAGTCCATATTGGTTTTATTGTAGTATGGTCAAAGTTTGTGTTTGGTTGATTTGTTTGATACTCTATTAATCTGCTGTATGCTTTGTTTTTTGCTGCCCTAAGATACCTAATAGGTCGGTCAAATAGGAGATTTCCAAAAACATTTTAGTTAATTGTATTATTACTTATTTGTATAGATAGTGTCTTGAACAAGTTC
The DNA here is from genome assembly GCA_916610145.1 of Eristalis arbustorum. NCBI lineage: Eukaryota > Metazoa > Arthropoda > Insecta > Diptera > Syrphidae > Eristalis > Eristalis arbustorum. The sequence continues at coordinate 48,895,048 of OU744319.1, read as the reverse complement.
CACCTTCGAACGTCTGGAGATAAAGAAAAGTTCAGGTGAAAATTTCAGAATCACAACAATATAGTACCATATGGTGTCATGTAGAGTATGTAAAACGGGTAGAAAGTACTCATCCTTTTTAGTGGGTAATAATAGTTGACGCAGATTATTCCAAAGTTTCTTGAGAGGAAGATTTGTATACACTTTGGAGATACGCGGTTATAAGTTGTACTTTTCTCTCGTTTATTTTATGTGATCTTTGATTTGGCTGTCGTTGTCAGTCGATTTCTTCTTTGCTGATAAATTTCTTTTCAGCGGACATCCAAAGGTCTGATGATGGCCCTTTCAGTGATGCGGGGAGTTTAGTGGCATAGTAGATGTTCAATAATTCTAATACGCTGGGTAAGTTTTTAGCTTTGCCCAGAGCATTGTTGTTGTTTGTTCGTCAGCCTTTACCCAGCTGATATTGGTGTTTATTTAATTTTTTCAGTCTTGTTCCTGTGTTTTGCTATTGTTTATTTTTGTATTCCTTGTATAGTAATATAACAGGCAGTCTTAATAAATATGCGAGTGTGGAATTATATTTATATACACATTATAGTTTGATAGTGTTAGTTTGTGAAGTTCAAACATGTGATGCATATAAAAAACAAAATGTTATAATATCATCAAGAAACATGTAAACAAAATATTTCGGTGAGCACTATATGTACTTTTGAGCTAGTAGAATATTGTTTGCACTATTTCTGTAACTATTCAAAAAGAGACTTAAGAATTCTGGATATAATTGTTTATAAAGAAGAAGATGAAATCTTTTTATCTAGGGTGAGGAATATATTCTGCAAACACTCGCTTTGGTTACTTTTTGTATGTATGAATGTAGTAAAGATGTATACTGTATTAATTACTACTAAATAAAAATACAACTCGTATTAATTCATTATTATTATTTACTTTTACTTTCAGCAAATTTATCAGGGGTTTACTTAGAGAAAATATCTGAAGAGGAGTCTAAGTATATCGAGGACCAAAACGGAAGCATTTCTCCACTAGAGAATGATAAACGATATTTGCTACGACGGGACTCACCAACAAACACCATCAATATAACAAGAATGTAATTTTTCTACGCTTATATCTTCTTTAATACATATAATTTAGATATTGTAAAGTTAAACTTGAAAATTTAAGATGTACATTTCATATTTCATAATTCAATATTAATTTGTAAGCTTTTATATTTAAATGTTTTACTGTAGTATCTTTACAGACTTAAAAGACTTTAATATTAATTGTAAAAAAGGCGGTAACATTATTTCTTACACGTTTTTTTTATTTGTCGAGTTTTTTTTTTTAAAGTAATTATAGACAAGTTTTATATACACACATTAAAAGTAAATATGTAGATATATTTATACTTTGCACAGCTATATGCCTTCTCAATATATCAAATAATATACATACATTCAAAAATCCTTTTACTAATATATTTGAACATAGTGTAATAACTTTTCTAATGAATAACAGTTCGATTGATATATTCTTTTATAATAGCAATTCAACTGAAAATTGAACGCTGATTAAGGAATTTAATATTAAATACATAAAAAAACAATCTAAAGAAAACAAAAAAGACAACTTGACAGAACTTGTCGAGGACACGTATTTTGTATTTATTACATTCACTAGACATAAATATTTTAAATTTTAAAAACCTATGATATAATCTATTAAAATCTATGATGAATTTTATACCCATTGATCTCCGTAAGTGCATAAACTTTTTTCATTGATATTAAAAAAGAATATTAAGAAATACGACAAATAAATACGCATTTAACACCTTCAATTGATAATTTTATTTACTAAATTGGAACTTAATTGAAATTCTTGTATAAGAATACTCGCATTTCAATAAATTAGGTAATTAATTAGGGATATAAATAAAGTGTGGACAAAAGTTTTTACGTGTGAGGATGGTCAAAAAAGCTGGCGACCCTAGAAAGATTCAATACATATTTTTTGAAATTACAAGATAGACCACATTAAGCAGCAATATGTATATCTCTACAGTCTTTACAGGTGGTAGCAGTTTTGCATGTGCCATACCTCTATAAATGCAAATTAATGTTTGTTTGTCCTTTATAGACTCTTATATGGTAAGAGTTAGAGCATTGATGTCTTTGACAACTTTGTTCAGAATTGTCTGAAAAAAGTTTTGGCACCAACATTTTATTGGAATTTTTTAAATAGCTTAGCAATACGCGCCGGTTTGTGCGGGCTCTCTTAAGTCTTATTCGGTTGGCATTAACACTAACTTTAGGTTTATAATCTAATAGGTGTATGAGTGTATATTAATTGTTTTAAACTCAATTTACAATCAAAGTTTGGCACAAGTTACTTGTTCATAGTAAAAAGTTGGCGTATAAGTTCTAAAAATTCCATTTAATTATTGTATAATATGATAATATGAATAATACATTTACTGTACTTTTATATTAATTTTAAAGCTAGATTCAGATTCACTATGATCTGTAGCAGCACCCATTTTTTTATTATATGATCTAAGTGAAAATATAAAACCGTTAACCAATTAAACAGGAACAAAATTGACAATCAATTTCCATTGGACGGTATAAAGATATTAAAGAGGGTACTAAGTAAATATTTATTCAAACCACCTTTCAATAGATATCCACCCTTATGCTATATTCCGCAAACGTTTATAAAAACCACGGAAATTGATCATTGAAAGAATAATTAAATAAACCAAAATATCAGACTTAATTTATTTTAATTTTTATAACAATTACTTTTTTTGTCTGAGGTTCTTTAACACTACACTGTATCACTTCTCACTTCTCAGACCTAAAAACTGGTTCATTCACTACCAGGCTGCAACCCACATTTTATGAAGTTTGAAGTCTTTTTTGTTTTTTGAGGCTTCAGAGCCACCTCCGGTTGCGCTCACCAGAAGCCAGACAATTCTGAACAAAGTGTAGTATAATGTTGTCGCCCTCCACGAAGTTGCATGCGGCATACCCTTCATTGGTCTTGGATCCATTCTAGAAGATTCGATTACAATCGCAGTTTCAATTTGGTGGTTGTACGATAAGCTTGGAGGCAAAGCGCAATCCCATGCATGACAAAGAGAAAAAAACCGGCCTCGGATAACCTGGTTTGCCAGGGCCCATTTAGAGCCAGGCCTTAATGGTAGAAGTAATTGTCTATCGTCCCACTCTTCGGTCGGTCGGGAGTAGCTCGAAGAAGATACGGGCAACCCGGTAATGGTTTCGTGAGCTGTTACGGGGGTATAGGGAGAATCAGTCAACAGACAACGGCATCGAGTTGTGATAGGCATATAGATCGCCTAATCACTCACAGAAAACGATCTAGAGCTGGTAGAAGCTACAAAGTATCGTTTAGAAATCAAGAGCATTGGACTGTGGACTCTTCGGATGGGTGGAAAACTGGATGGCGTAGTTTCTTGTTGCTTGAAATGTCAACTTTGACTTTTGTTTAGGTGTATGCACCCAATCTAGAGTCAGAGCACGCTGTGTTTCTGGATGAAGTTTATGTGACCTTAGAGTAGCTGAAATGGAATCTTATATCCTGATGGGTGACTTCAAAGCTTACGAGGGTATGAAAGTAACGACATGGGGTAGTGCGATTGGGAGGAACGGTGACCTCCATCAGAACGGAGACGGAGATGTTGGATTTCTGCTGTACAAATGAAATGTTCATGAATTCCAACTGTGTCGTCGCGTGTAGAGTATGAATGGCGACTGTTTACAAACGCGTGGAGTGGCTGTTAATGGTAAGTAAAGAACTGCGTGATTTAAAACACACTCCGTTCAAGAAGCTATCAAGGAGGAGAGGACCTACTGAGACTGCATTCTCTCGGGCGACTCTGTTTTTTGTGACCGGTACACTGAGAGACACTGAAGAACTTGCAAATTCGCTGTGCTAGCAAGAGTCAAATTTAAAAACTGTGCTTTCGAATAATAAAGATTGAGGCGCGATGTTAAAGGCGCGCTCTTGATCTGTGGTCGAATGCAGGATGAGTGATGAACAATGCAGCCTTCATCGGATATGAAGCACAACCGACCAGCTTTTTACTCTAAGAATGGAGCTTGAGAAGGCTTGGAAGTATGCTTCTACAGCTGATGTGTAGATTTGGAGAAGGCATACGACCGAGTGCCTGGCTAATTCTGGGCAATTCAATCGCTATACACAAACTGTAGAATCTGTGTTCGGGTTAACATTGCTAACCCAACGCCTTTCACTATAGGCGTTGGACTTCGCTTAGGGTGCGTCTTGTCAACTCCCTTTCACTATATATAAAGAGTGGATGTTGCAGCGCAGCCGAGTTGAGGAATGTTTTACAGATGAGAGTTGGGGGTAGTTTAGTTGCATGGTTACCATGTCTCACTTAGGTTCTATAGGACCCATTGTGATGCCCATGGGGATGAAAACCTTCCTGCTCGTTGGTAGTAGTGGGAACTTCTAATAATAGATGTTGTACTGTCCCTCCGGTGGTCTTGACAAACCTGAGTTGAGGGTAAGTCATCTGTTGTGTATATGATTTGGTAATCCTCACATCCTCCCAGACGGAACTCTAGCGCGCACTCGATAGATTTATGACCGTGTGTGCAGAAGCTCCGATGAAGATCAACGTATACAAATCAGAGGTTATGGTAGTTTCCAAAACGATTGTTTAATGCATTATATTGAAACAGCTTGGACGCAATTAAGGTATATACTTCCGAAGATATAGCCAGTCGCATGCTCACTTACTGATTTCAGACAAATATACTAACTTTGTGTTGCCAATCTCAAATGGATTTGTCGCATCCATAATCCTTCTCTTATATATTTTAATTTTTGTGTTAATATTATTTTAAATGTTAGAATTTGTTCTGCTCAATCGACATTTTGTTTGATTATTTCTTACTTACTTAATTATCAGGCAAAACCATGAAGGGTCTGAGCCTGAGCAATTGCTGAGCACGCTGCTTCCAGTCATCAAGACCCAGTTGTCTTACATCGGCGATGACTTGGTCTTTGTTCTGGAGGTTCGGTCTTCCTCTTCTTCTCGAACCAGGAGGTTCGGTTACGAAGACTCCCTTTGCTGGAGCGTTGTTGTCCATTCGCTCGATGTGGCCGAGCCAGTGTAGTCGACGGATTTTTGCCTTCCGGACTACATCCACATCCTTTTACAGTTCGTAGAGTTCGCTGTAATGTCTTCTCCTCCATTCGCCCTCCTCGCAGACGGGACCATATATCCGACGTAGAATTTTTCTTTCGAAGGCACCAAGATTCAGCTCTGCAGCCTTACTTAATGTCCAGCTTTCGGCTCCATAATGTAGGACTGGCAGAATAAGGGTTTTGTAGAGCATGACTTTGGTCCTTCGAGTCAGGAGTTTCGAGCCCAGTTGTTTTGCCCAGTAGCATCGGTTGCCAAGGGCGATTCTAGTGGATCTCCACTACGAGGTTTAATCATTTCTAGTTACTATCAAATTGAATTACCAAAAAATTCAAACAACTGATTTCAACAATCAAATTCATTGGCGTTCATTCGAAAACGAATAGCCTTTCATTCGAGTCTCAAAATACGCAAAATTCATTCTATATAAAATAGATCTATGCGACCGGTTATCTTGTATATACGACTTACAATGTACCAGTTTTGAGTGTGAGTGTTCCAGTGCAGTGTTAAAAACCTCCGATAAAAAATGTTATCATTTGTAATATACATAAACAGTGAGTTTAATTCCAGTCGTCCACAGCTTTCTTGGAATATTCCAAGCATTACACTTTTGTATCTTTATAGATCCAAGATCTCTAATAAATAAAACTCAATTTATCAAATATATTACAATTTATATATTAGCGTAATATTTATAAAATTCTCCAACATAATTACACTTTAAGTTGATAACATTTTTTTCATTGATATTACTTTACGCATTTGATTTACGTTTTCTTTCAGATTTAATCAAACGCATTTGCGTCTTCCTTTCCATCTCCTCATAATGATCCGAAAACATTAATTTCATAACAGGATACATATGAGAAAAGCTTTTCAAGTCATCAACTGTAACCTGTAGATAAACAAAAAAGGTTTTAGTTTTTTTGACAGCAGCATTTTTAGTAATTTATTAAAAATACATTATAGTAACACATTTACATTTTAAAAAGTATGTCGTCATTCATAATAAGACTTTTATATCCATTCCACATTTTAAATGGAAAAAGTTAAATGGGTAATATAAGCGACAATGCTATTACATCTGAATAGGAATACTTAAGGCAGTGGAGAAGTAAAATGTTATACAGTCGACGAAATTGTTATTAATTTAGTCTTTGCATGAAATATGTAACTTTCTGACAAATGAGTTGAACATATCGAATTCTTTTGGTCTAAGGAGGTGTTCAGGAAATTGCAATAAGCGTATTTAAAAAACGTATTCACGGACACAGATGAGGTACATATTTCAACTCATAGAATCCCATCGACCCAGCGCTTGCTATTTACCACTTGTTAAAGCTATACATATTTACATTAATAATTTGTAAAACTCAGTCACCGCCTGACCACGCTACCGACAACACGTGTATTAATGCGATTATCTTCAAAGTGCGAGTGTTATAGAAGTTCCATTACTTCACTCATAACCAAATTTACTGGTTTCTATTTTTCATTTCTTAGACAGTTTATTTTTGATTGGTGTCTCCAAGGGTTAAAAAAATAACTTTAAAATGACCCACCGGGACCACGTGCCTCCGGGTAATCGGTACAATGATCTCGATATCGAGTCGTTATCGGAACCATATACGAAAAAAAAAAAAACAAAACAATAGTATAATCCAATCCTCCGATCCATAACCAACCTCATCTAAGTCTAGCGATCCTAAGTACATAACAATAACTGCAAGTGATGAGAAAAAGCTACTCACTTCATTTAGTGTCTTTCTGCTAAAAAAAGGAATCGACAGCATCAGCACGTGTTATGAATCCATTTCGCAACTCAGAGATGGAAGTATCGAAACCAAAAGATCGCTAATTTATTTAAATCCAAAAAAAATGTTATCCAACTTCTGTCGCATCAACGTCAGTCTACATAACACATTGAACTGCTTAAAAGGGACCGAAAAATCAGGAAGGAACGTCCCACTGGAGTCATACTGCTAACTTTCAACCGTTTCCGTCCAAACAAATATACAGAACCCAGAACCCAATGACCCCACTATTCACAGATCGTCCTGTTTGGACTCAACTCTGGGCAACCAACAGCCTCATCAAGGAAGGCGGGGTAACACCAATATCAACAACAAATCACCAACCAATAACAAATCACCGCATCCAACATTAAAAATAATCCAATGGAACATAAAATGCTATAAAAAAAACAATAAATTATATATTATATGATTGCCCTTCGGGATCTCATTTGACATCAATTACCAACATCCCCATCCCAGTTAACTATCACTTCATCCCTCAAAACCAATCCCTAAGTTCCTTTGGCGGAATTGCTTTCCTGATTCAATCTTCAGTTCAATATAGCCTAATTAATCACAACAATGACTTAAAAACTCTTGGTTTCCTCGGAGACTAACAGCTGGAAATCTAGCTGGAGTTTGCCCAAAAACAACCTTCGTGGTAATATTCTATCCCATTATATAAATGTCGACCTCTCTTTCTGTTCCCCAATTATTAGCTGTTGATTCCAAAAATGAATTCCACTTTCAGATAATTATATCCTAAATTTAAACCAGACTAATCCAATTGGATTTCTTACGAACAACTTCTAGATAAAAATAACGTCGTTCATCCTTTCAGTGAGAATACTAATAAAGAAGCTGAAGAACTTTGGAATTTCTTAAAACGCAATATATCCGCTGAAAACATTCTGGCCTACAAAAAATAAATTAAAAGGTAAGACAACAGCTAATGATAGAATATCATATCCAGAATTTCCAAAAATCTGTCTCCTTCTTTGAAAGCTAGACTTGTTAGGTTCTACAATTCCATTTTCCACAATTATATTGCCCAACTTTATAAAAACAGCACTGTTAGTCTCATACTGAAACCGAAATCTGATAAAACACTTCTCGAATCCTATAGTCCTATCTCCCTCAAGCCCTGCTGCCGCAAAGTTCATGACAAGATAATTGCCAACATACTCTGGTGCTTTGTTTCACATAACAAAATTCTCTACAGTCATCAAATGGGATACAAAAAAGGTAAATCCGTTACAGAATGCCTAATTTATACAGACCGCCTCATCTTTCGAAGAGAAACCATTTTTCCCTTATATCCCTTGATTTCATAAAAGCATTTGACAAAATTGGAGTTCATTCAGTCATCGACCAATTTAAGGACTGGAATATTGGCCCCAACATCATTAGGTATATTTTCAATTTTATGAAAAATAGGAAAATTTCGGTCTGAATTGGAAGCTGATCTTCTTCATTTTTAACACTGTTCAATGGCATCCCTCAAGGCTCCCCTCTGTATGTTCCACTCTTCCGTATAGCACTTAACAAACTCTCCTTTACCCTATCTCTCCACAAAGAAATACAATTCTGTGCCTACTCTGACGATTTTACAAATACTTCTTCCCCATTATTGACCTCAACTCCATCCTTTAAGATATACTTTCCTGGTGCGATTATTCTGTCCCCTATCAAAAGCAAACATCTCCACATCTGCAAAAAACACAGATTTACATGCAAAATTCTTTCGAACATCTTTAATTTGGAGAAAGTTGATAGATTAAAAATTGTAGGCCTAAATTTTCAAAGAAATTACAGATTGAATGGACATATTGAGTATATCCTTCCCGCCTTGGGTAGAAAGCTTAACATAATAAAATCCCTTTCTTCCACCAACTGCATCCCACTTCCCTCATTTCCATCATCCAATCCACAATAGTTAGCAACATTAATTACGGACTATTTCTTTATGGTTTCTCCTCCAAATCCGATCTTAACAAAATTAAAACAATTTATAATTCCGCTATAAGAAAGGCACTCAATGCTTTTCGTACCACCCCTATGAACAATTTACTGTTCAAAGCAAAAATGTTGAAAGTCTTAGAGATCAATCCACACTAAATTTATACACATCGACACTACTCTGCAAAGATTCTCCGCTACACTGGATAGTATTATTATTATTATTATTCTAATTTATTAGGATATAATTTAAATTATATACTAACATAGAAAATAGCACTAGCTGCCGAAGCTTTCGGATCTTAAGAAAAATTCAAATATCTATATTTAGATTTTTTTTATATAATTGAGAATGGTAGTAATGTTTTCTTGGGTTGGGGATTGAAGCAGAAGATGGACTGGTGGGTTAGTGCAATTTTGATTGTTGTGGGCGGACTCCAGTATGTGGTTGACTTCATACCATCCGTGGCAGGTGTTGCTGTGAATACAGAAGCATATGTAGGTAGTAGACCTCCCATGATTAAAGTGCCATTTGCCTGGTTACAGCAAAAGAGGTACTGCTGTTGTTCTTGGAGCCATCGGTGCAGATAAATTGCCAGCCTTTTGCTTTAAGGGATGAGGAAATGCGAAGAAACGATGCAAGATAAACCTCTGTCGGTGTGTTGTGTTTGTCATGTAGGCTAAGGTCCAGAATGAATGAGCTGGGCTTAAAGGCCCATGAAGGCACCGTTGACGAGCGTTGAACGAAAAAATTCTCCGGGAGGTCCAGATTTTTGGCGACTGTAAGAGCTTTTGTTATTGATGACTGCAGTCTTTTTGCATACCTCATATTTCTCGCTTTAGCAAAGTCACTACTAGTCATGGAGTTTTTGGATTGTAGGAGCTTTAAATACAGTTTTGCTTGAGCGGATTTTATTCGTTCATCTACCGTGGATAGACCTGCTTCAACAAGCACATTCTTAATAGGGTTGGTTCGAAAGGCGTTGATGCTACTGCGAGCGGCTTGATGGTGTTGATGGTTGATTCACGTGAATTTTCGTATATACACAAACCATAGTCGATCTTGCTGAGCACTAATGACTTTGAGATTTTACATAAGATGTTAATATGAGTGTTACATTTTTTGTTAGCTAAATAGTTAATAATATTTGCTCTGACAGCTAGGCTTTTCTTAAGACTAATACAGTGAGATTTCCAATTGTACTTATTGTTAAAAACTAGTCCAAGAATACTTAAATTATTTACACTAGTGATATTTACATTATTAACTCTAAGTGACAAAAACTCACTGTTGCAATTCTTTTTCCGACAAACGTGCAAAGTTTTGCATTTGTCGGGAGAAAGACTTGCACCAGAGGAATTAGACCATCTTATGATGTCTTCAACTAATGCTGATAATTGATAATGCACTTTTTGTCTTACCAAGGTCATTGTGTTTACTCAGCACGAATACATCGTCTGCGTAAATGCAATGATCAAGGTGTGTGTTTGCTAATAATATTAGAAAGGTCGTCGAAGGCAATAATGAATAAGACTACCGACAGTGGGGAGCCTTGAGGTATGCCGATAAAAAGAGGAAGGGTTGAAGAGTAGCTTTGGTTGACTCTTACACAAATTTTCCGATGAGTTAAAAGGAACGAATGTAATTCTGGATTTTTGGGTCAAAACCCCAGTCTTTGAGTTTTTTTAAGACCAAGTGAATCCCTATTCTGTCGAAAGCCTTTTCAAAATCGAGGGAGAGAATGGTTACATGGTTCCGGGCAGAAAGAGCCTTGGTTATGTAAAAATACAAATGAATGTGTGCATTGCAATGCTACCTTATTATGGAAGGTTTTTGTACTCAATGAACCATTTATGCGTTGGGCTAATATTTTTTTCTATAACCTTAAAAATGCAAGGCACAAGGGAGATGGGACGGTACCCTTCCCCTAGTTTAATATTTTTGTTTTGTTTAGGAAGTGGAACTACTGTGGCTGTCTTCCAAAATTAGGGAATTGTACCTGTTTGCAAAATGTTGTTATATAATGCAATTAGCCTGGATTTTGCATCAAGTGGAAGATTTTTGACAACATTCTAGTTCAATATGGGTTATATCTAGTTCAATGCATCTAGCGGAGTCTGCTATTGTGTGGGTGTTGAGCAAAGTTGAAGAAGATAAGGCTAATTGTTATTTGACTCTGAAGTTGAGGGGGGAATTTTCGTCTTTAGAGTAATTCGACCATTTGACGGCGAAAAAGTTACTTATTTCCAGTGGTGAGGTTTTACTGCCCTCAGGTGTTGTTATTGAACTAATTGAGCGCGCAACAGCGTTACCAGTAAGGGTTCGAATTCTATGCCAGATTTTTTCTTGTGTCGAAGTGGGGTTAATGTCAGATGTGAAGTCATGCGGACACTTTGCTTTGCTCTCTTTAACTTCACGACGAAATTTTGCATTTGCCTTTTTGAAGCTTATAAGATTTGTCGTGCTGGAGTGTCTTTTCAAAAGTTGCCATGCAGTTTACGTTTCGTGTCGTAGAGTAGCTAAGAGAGAGCTCCACGAGGGCACTGTTCGTTTTTGGTGGTGTGGAGAGCTTTGTGGGATGGACATGTTTGCAGCTGTTCTTATAGCTTTGAGGAGCGTGGCGGCCTCTTTATTGACATTGGTCGAAATAGGATTACGTGACAGAAAATCTAAGATGAGCTTGTTGTAACAAGCCCAGTTAGCCTTGTCAGTCTTGAATTTCGGGTTAAAAGGTACTTTGTTATTAACCGGGCCAAAAACAATAGAGGAAATAATCGGAAAATGGTCGCTATTGTAGAGATCATCCAATATTTCCCAAGAGACTGCTGTGTAGAGTTTAGAAGAACAACAAGTAATATCTACATTCGTGCGCCATGTGTAGAGAGATGTGTCGGAGAGCCATCGTTTTGAATTATAAGATTGGTGTTACTGATAAAATTTTCAACCTCTCTTCCTCTGGTGTTCGTGATATTTGAGCCCCACAAAACACTCCAGGCGTTAACATCACCCACAAGAATAATTGGGGATTGGATCTGACGCACTATATTTTCAAAATCGTTTTTTGAGAAGATTTGGTCTGGCAGGATGTATATTGATAACAAAGTGAATCTAAGGGGTTTTTCGAATTCGAAAGCGAGAGTCAATAAATTTGAGGTTATGTGGATTTTTTTATGAGTTACGTTGTTTTTAATTAAAACAGCTATTCCTTGTTTTGATGAGGTGTTGTGTGCATAATTATGGAAGTTCCCCGTAAAGCCACGAGGTGTATGCGGTGAAGAGGAATAAGGGCAGTGAGTCTCTTGAAGAGACGCGACAAATGGTCTTTATTCCTTTGTTAAGAGGTTCAGTTCGTTGTAGTTGTTTACGAGGCCTTTTATGTTCCATTGAAGGATCTTGAAAGTGTTGTTGGTTTGTGATGGATGATTTAAGGTTTGACGAGAAAAAGGTCGCAGTCCAGATCGGTCAGGATGGCGACGGGGCCGCCTGATAACAGGCGATTCCGTCCGCATCCCGACCGGTATGGGCTGCGACCCAAGAAGTAGAGTATTGTGAGTGGGGTTATTGTTTATCATTTTTATCAGGGAGGGCTGATAAGGTATGAGTTACTGTTAATTAAATTTGTTGTGATAGAAGTAAGAGGAAAGTCGAAAGAAGAAAGGTTGGTGGTTTTAGAAATTGATGGATATGAAGGTGGTCGGTTTTGCAGTGGTGTGGTGTTGAATTTGGATGCTGATGGAAGTGTGGGTTGAGAGTTTGATGGACTTGCTGTTGTTATTGGGGGGTTGGAGCCTGTGACTATTGCACTGTTGTTAACTATTGGGTTATTGACGGCGGAAATATAAGGCTGGTTTAGATGGACGGTTTATGCCTACTACTACTTTATTAACTTGCTTCGTTTTCTCAGTGTATGTTTGGTTGGAGAGAGAGGGGTGTGCTTGGTTATAAGTTCATCTGGCTTCGGCCATACTACATTTGTTCCTTGTCTTGATTTTCAAGATTTCTTTATTTTAAAGATTTTTTGGACAAGATGTAGATGAAGATACGTGTGCTTCCGCACAATTAGCGCACATCGTACGAGAACACTCTTCCGGTTAATGCGGGGGCAGACTACAGTTTGCACAGACCTTGCTTTTAGATCATATTTTTGTCGTGTGACCGACTAGCTGGCAGTTACGGCACCTCATTTTCGATTGTTCCAGCAATCGCAATTATTCGAATTCGGAGTCTATTGTTGAATTTTGATTCTTGTGGGTGCGATTCCAATCGCCAACGATTGTGTGTATTCGCCGATTCTTCAAGTCAGAGAGAGATCGCTAAATTGTGCGTATACGTCGATTCTTCAAGTAAGAGAGAGATTGCTAAATTGTGTGTATTCGTCGATTCTTCAACTCAGAGAGAGATTGCTAACTTGTGTGTATTCGTCGATTCTTCAAGTCGGAGGGAGATCACTAAATTGTGTGTATCCGCCGATTCTCGCAATTGCCGTCGCCCAGGCCTTGCGTTTTCATTTCCGTAATTATTTCACTATCTTCGATGTTAATTAGGCAAGGAGCGTACACAATTCCTTTGGAAGAGTTTAAATTAGCGTGCAGCTTTGTAATCACAGGGCATTGGTTCGCGATATTAGTGATACGCAAGCATTTATCCGCTACTCTTTGTGACTTGGCGAGAATGAGGAGGTTGCCATCTCTCAGTTGGGAAGTACTCTCATATTCCGTGCTTATATCATCTATGGCTTTGTTCAACACAAATATGCTTACTGAAGACAGAGGTTGTTTTCCGAAATCTTCCACCGTCGTGGTTTTATTTTTCTTAGGACGGGGTTCAAACGAAAGCGTATCGATATCTGCCAACTCGCTAAATCTGTTCCCGGGTTTTGTTTTATTAGGCCCCGGGGCCATTTTGGGGTTGGACGAAATTGCCGTACGCGTGGGAAGTATGAACACGCGTTTTACAAAAGAAAACAAACTGCATGGGAGTGAGGGAGAAAGAAATACTACTCGATATGAGCGCACTGAAAAAAAAAGTTCAACTGTCAAATAATTCCGATGTTTACTCTACGAGAGCTAGACGGAGACTGATAGTAAAAAAGACAAATATAAACAAATAATAATATCCTGTGTCGAACGTTCTTCTATCCTCTGAAAAGAAATAAACATAGCTTTCCAGCCCATTGAACTTCTCCCCTCACACCCACCCCCTTATCTTTTTCAATCCTCTTCCATCATTTCATCACTAAGATCCCATCAAAAACCCCACACCCCTCCTGAATCATATAGAGCCAAGTTCTTAGAACTGAAGAATAATCTTTAAAAACATCATTTCATCTGTACAGACGGCTCCAGAATAGGCGACAGTATAGGTTTTAGCGTAACCACCGAAAATGAAGTGATATCCTCCTTTCTATTACCCTCATACTCATTAATATTTACAGCGGAAATAAACGCTATTTTAAAAGCGTTGCAATTTACAAAAACTAAACAAAATTGCTATTTGCAATTGCACCCTTTCTTCTATATATGCTATCCTTAACATCAACAATCAGTCGTTATGGAAGGATACATAATTCGCATTCTTTTACACTTACAATTTCCGAATACCAACTTAATATGGGTGCCAAGTCATGTTCAAATAGCTGGCAATGAATTTGCTGATAAAACCGCCAAAGAAACCCTGAAAACGCCTTCCTATATCTCAGCCAACTACAATAATTATGATATAAATAGATTTATCAGGAAATCTACTGAATCATTCCTACATACTTCGGAAAGTTCATCGGATTGCTACAGAACTACTAACAAAAATAAACTCTATCATGGAATACGCTCGAGCTTCAAAATTATCACGTATTGAAATAAGTAAAATCACTAGACTCAGACTTTCCTATGTACACTATATCAACAAAAATAAATCATCCACTTGTTCTTTCTGCAATCGATTTCCCTTAGCATCCGCCATTTCATATCTGAATGTTCTGTCTTTCAAAACCATAGACCTAATTCCCAAACAAATCTTAATGTACTCCTCCCCAATCCCAATCCAGATAACTCCAAAATTGTAATTGACTACTTAAAATCAACACGCATGTTTAATTTAATTTAATAATTCTGTGTACATATTATGTTTAGCCTAAGGCTCCATCGCTCTGGCTTAACAGCTAATTGTAATTTTAACAGTTATATGTTAGCTTTTTGAATAGATAAAAAAAAAATACATAAAAAAATGTGTAAAACTAGGTTGTAAATAAAGTTTAAAATGTTTGACAAAAAAGTTTCACATTTTCTTACCTGCATAAAATCGAATGCAATAGCAATATTGCTAAGGAGACCTTCGGGCATTCTAGGCAATTTTGCATACCTTTGACTGAAATGAGTCAATATTGTATTTTTTGCATTCATTTTTTGAGCTACGTCTAAGGCTTGGCTGATGGTACAATGCATTTTTATTTTGGCTTCTTCAATAAGTTCATCTTCCATTGTGGCTTCATGTATTAATATCGTAGAATTTGTACCCAATCTAATTAGGTCTTCACAAGGCATTGTGTCTCCACTATAGGTTATTTTAAATATATCGGTTGTATTGTTGGGGGTATTTAACAGCATACTGATTCCAAATGAATGAGGACAATGCTTTACTAAGCATGTAGATATACTATTTATTCCAAAATCTCTAAGAGCCACTGACTGGTATGGAGTATTAATCTGAGGATAAATTAATTAAATATGGAGATAATTAACTAGTTCATAAATGAACAAAATTTTTACAAGAACTAAGGTCGAATCTGATTTGATGAAATTAAGATTTTTAATATCATTAGATTAATCTTTTATTCAGATTTCTAATTTCAAGAATGGCCACAATTTCAAAATTGTGTTTTTTGTTTAAATCTCGAATTTCTTTCCTGAAAAAATGAGTAGGATAAAATATTCTATTCATAAAATTCAATAGAAATCGAGAAACTCTTTTTATAGAATACATCAAGTCGTGAATATTGTTTTTAAAAAGAGGTAAAGAAAGAGTATCGGAATGAGTTCGCTTAAATGTTCAGTCTATTGGAGCTACTAAAAATTATAAAATGTAAATAAAATAAAAAAATCTGTTTGAGGATACTTTTTTTGTACACAAAATGGACAAATTTGTTCATCCTTACCATATCGCCATTAGGAACGATATTATAACTATTTTCTATAGGTTCTATTACATTGTCGTAATAATTAAGCCAAGATTGTATTTGTTTAGGGGCGAACAAATACAATGGAGCTGCATCACTTCCGAGTAGCTTGACACGCTCTTTCAGAATACCTATTAAACCTGATAAATACAAATTTTTAGTTATGGAAAATGAAGTAAAGCCAGAACTTACCTATGTGATGATCAGCATGTAAGTGAGATACATATATAGCCTTCAGATTTCTTACAACAGTCTTCCAACGAGAACTACCATAGAACCGAATAATTTGCCCAAGAGTCCCCTCACCGCAGTCAAGCAGCATAAATGATTCTTCATTAGGTTGTAATAAAATCGCACTAACATTCCGCGTTTTGTTTGGAATGCAAGAACCAGTGCCCAAAAATATAATTTTGGGATATGGTGCATTTTTTGAGTTGTCTTTCATTTTCTCACTATCCAATGTTGAATACAAATTTTGAAGAGCTTCTGCGAAACCTTCAATTGCATTCGATTCTTTTTTATACTCATCAGGAGATAAATTAAGTTCCATAGATCTGTCTAAGCCTTTGTTAGGACGTAAGCGATAGCATGTCATTGACTCAGCATTGTGTATCACTCGAGAATTTTCGTCATTGTAATTTAGGATATTTTCAATGCCTGATTCTAAAGCTATTTTCGTACGCTTGCAATTGTCTTCAGACATTTTTTCACATTTTGTTTCACTGTAGAGTAAACAAAAAAGAATATATTTTTGTGATAAAATTTAACTTCAAAGTTATAACACAATTGACAAAGAAATTGCCAAACTTTTTGCCAAAACATGGAAACTTTCCGGTGATGATTCAAACATCACCCTTCACTCTACGTTCATAAGAGAAAGGCAGATCTTAGTTATACCATCTTATACTATCAACCCTGCCGCAGCTCTAATAGAATGTCCTTTAAATATGACACCTTTTTAAAGGAACAACCCCTGGGTTTGACCGTGTTTCTTATGCCATGTTTAGAAACAGTTCCACAGCCTTTAAAATAAGGTTACTGGATCTATTTAACCAAATATTCAACATCGGGATATTTCCACACGCATAGAAAGTGGCTAGTATTGTTCCAATACCTAAGCCCACTAAAAATCCTTCTGTATCTCACCCATATCGCTCCTTTCATTTACAGGCAATATTTTAGAAAAATGATATCCAAACGCTGGCTCTGGTTCCTTCATAGAAACAATCTTATCTACTACCGGCAAGTGTAGTAGATCAAAAAAGAACGCGGGCCATCGATGCGCTCCTTTACCTGGATGAAGTCATCACATCAACCCTGTCAGGAAAAAATCATGTGTCAACCCTTTTGATTGATTTCGAAAAGGCATTTGATAGAATTGGCATGTACGTTGCAAAGTATTGCACATAAGTAATACTAAACTACACCAAGTCTTTCCTAAGCAATAGATATTTTCGCTTCAAGGTGAATGGCATTTATTCATCTACACATAGTTTAAAAAACGGCATTCCACAAGGGTCCCCTTTATCAGTGGTCCTCCATTTAACGAAATCAGTTCTATTGTTGATCTTCACAACACCCTCTATGCCGACGACTTAATTATTTATTCTAAATGCAAAGACTTAACGTCTCTTGCTGCAATCTTCGAAAATATCCTACAAAGCCTTTCGGAATGGAAGGAAGTATTCAGGTGCAAAAATTGCATTAATTCAATGTGAGCTTCTTCATATATGCAAAAATTACAGTTGCAACAAAAAAATTCTAGTACAATTAGATAATATTTACATAAGTAACGTTAACTCCGCTAAAATTCTCGGTATTGTATTCGATTCAAAATATACATCTAGGAACCATTGTACAAACTTAAAAATAATTACTATTAGGGTTAACATAATAAAATATCTCTCTAGTAAAAACAGCTACTGTATTGTTATTTATTTATTTATTTATTCAAAAAACTACAATATAATTCAAATTATAACGTAGCTTAGTAGCCAGAGCAACAAAGGGCCTTAGGCTATGTAGATATATGTATATTAACAAGTGATTATATAAAATTGTAAAGTTTTGTCGTTTTCAAAAAATCAATTATAGAGTTAATGTTATTATGATTATGATTGGAAAGGAGTTGATTTATTGGGGTGGGAGGTTTTTGGTTTTTTTTTCACAAAGTATATGGCGGATGCTAATGGGGGACTGATTGCAGTATGTACAGATAGATGACTTTTTTTATTAATGTAGTGTTCATGCGAAAGTCTGGTGTGACCGAGTCTGAGTGTAGTGATTTTTGTTATATCTTGGCGGGAAAATTTAGAAGTTCCTAAATGCTTGGCATAGTCTTTGATGGAGTTTGTTTTTTTTTTGGCACGTTTTGTAACAATCCGAAGTTTCGAAAACAGATGTTCGTTTTATAAAGTTGTTAATGTCAATGGTGTTGAAGTTGGGGGAGCAGATTGACGGGGTTATGAGTACCTCTTTGGCGACTTTGTCGGCGAGTTCATTTCCTGCGATTTGGACATGGACTAGGACCCATATTGACTTTGTGTTAGGGGATTGAAGAGTGAGCAGGTAACGGATTAAGGAAGGATAGTAGGTTTGGTTATTGGGGTTGAGGATTGCATCAATAGTTGACAGGGAATCAGTGCAGATGGCAAACTTTTTATTAGATTTCTGAGTGTATTGTAAAGCATGGAGGATGGCAATTATTTCGGACGAAAATGTTGAGGAATATGGCGGTAGTAAAAAGGAGCAAATGGTCTCTTTATCGGTACTGACACTAACGCCTATGCCGGCTATTCTGAAACCATCTGTGTAAATAAAGGAGTGATTGCTTAATTTGCTTTTGGGCCTAGCGAAATAAGTCCTGAATACCTCAGGCGGGTTATGGGCCTTTTTATAAGATCTTAATGAGGAGAGGTTGGAAGAGGATTGAAACAGCCATGGAGGAGGAGAAGAGGGGTAGAAGCGAATGGGCTGATAAGGGATATACAACTCATTGCAGAAGTCTGTGGAGCGTTCTAAGCAAGATTCAATTTTGTTATTTTTTGTTTTCTTTTTTAGTAGTTCACAAAGTGAAGAATCACTGCAGAAAAGATTGGATTTATATAGTTTTAATGTAGATTGATATCTAAGGTCTTCAATTGGTAACATATTTGCTTCGAACAGGAGATGGTTGATGGGGGTTGTTCCGTATGCGTTAAGTGCTTTTCTTATTGCTGCATTGTATATTGTTTTAATTTTGTTAAGGTTCGCTTTAGAAGAGTATCCGTAAAGGAAAAGTCCGTATTCAATTTTGCTTATTAGTATAGATTGTATAATAGAGGTTAGTGACAATGGATTGCAGTTAATTTTTTAAAAAGAGAGGGATTTGATAATATTAAGTTTTTTACACAATGAGGGAAGGATATAATTGGAAGGATAAAAATGGAAAACGATGCCTAAAATTTTTAGTTTGCCAACAATTTCTAAATGTATGATGTACGAAAAAATGTTACAGGTGCATTTATGTTTTCTGCAAATGTGGAGGTGTTTGCTTTTCGCTAAGGATAATTTGGCTCCGGAATATTCGCATCAGGATAATATATCTTTGAAAACTGGCTTAACGTCTATTATGGATGAAGTGGATTTTTTATTTAGTTTTTTGGTGAGGATCAAATGCATCCAACGCGGACCGAAATTTTTTTGTTGCTCATGAAGTTGAATATGTATCTGATGATATTTAGACCTACTTTCCAAGTTTTAAGCTGGTCGATGATTGAGTGAATACCGACTCTGTCGAAGGCATTGGTGAAGTCTATCTGGTGATCTAGATATAAGAGCGATTCTGTTATTGATTTGCCTTTCTTAAAGCCCATTTGTTGACTGCTGAGGAGTTTGTCGTGAAATACAAACCACCAGAGTATATTGGCGATCATCTTGCCGAGGACTTTGGCGCGGGTTAAAAGAGATGGGTCTATAGGATTCCAGAAGGGA
This sequence comes from Eristalis arbustorum, assembly GCA_916610145.1. NCBI lineage: Eukaryota > Metazoa > Arthropoda > Insecta > Diptera > Syrphidae > Eristalis > Eristalis arbustorum. The sequence goes on along the minus strand of OU744319.1, from coordinate 48,874,961 downwards.
TTAGTTGGTCTTTAGCTCAAGGATCGGAATGACTGTGCTATTTTTGTATAATTGGGGATATTGTTTTGAAAAATTGAGTTGTAAAATTTGTGAAGTTTGAATTTCATGGAAGGAGTTTGATAAGATCATGGGGTATGAGATTCTATCATTTGCCAAGGTTTTTCCTTTTAATTTGTTTAATGCAATCTCAAGTTCCAAGAGGCTGATGTCACCGTCAATCATTTTGGCATTTATTGAAGGGGAATATGAGAAGGAGGGGGAAGAAAGGGGTTCATTTCGGCGAAACAGGTTAGAGAAATTTGCGTCATGTGATTTTTTCGATCAGAATCCGGCAAAGTTGTTGGCTATGGTTTGAGGATTTGTAATATTAAAAGTGGAGGAATTTGGAGGGGTGATATAATGGATAGGAGATAAAGTTTTAATGAAACAAAATCTTCTAATAGTAGACCAGATTTTAGAAGTAGGAGTGTTGGGGTTGATTTCGGAGGTAAGGTTAAGTATGGATTCAGATTTTGATATTTTAATTTTTCTTTTGTATTGGGCGTTGGCTCTTTTGTATTTTATGACGTTATCGCTCGAGATATTGCGTTTAAGGAAATTCCAAAGTTTGTTTTTTTTTCCTTTTTCAGCTGCTCTAATTCTTTATTTTGCCAAGGTACTCTTGGTTTATTGGTAGGAATGGAAAGTTCGGGGAATGGATCTATTGGCGCTTTGAAGAATAATTTTATGTATGTTAGCAGCTTCTTTGTTTATATTGTTGCTAGTGGGGTAATCAATGGAATGAGAATCTAGAAGATGTTGATAGAAGTTCCAGTTAGAGTCATCTGTTTTAAATTTTGGTTTAATTTTGAGGGTTGTTAAAATTGAATGGAACATAGAGATAATGATGGGGAAGTGATCACTACCGCATAGATCATCAAAGACAGACCATTCGCTAGGGAAAGGTCGACATTGGTGAGCGTGGAGTGGGTGCTGAAATGGGTGGGAGATCCATTGTTTAATAATTGGTAGTCAGATTTTGTAATGTATTTGGATATTGTGTTGCCACGGGTGTTGTTTTGGGTCGAGCCCCAGCTTGAGTTCCAGCCATTGAAATCACCGACTACTAGAGTTGGTAGATGTTGAGAATCCAATACATTTTTCGGATTTTGTAGGTTGAATAAATGTGAAGGGGAGATGTAGGCATTTATAATAACGAATTTTAATTTTGAAGTGATTGAAATACCAATTGCTTCGAAATCATTGCAAAGGATGACTTGGTCAAACTGTACAGAGGAGTGAATGAGGAAGGCAACTCCACAATGGGGGTTTAGGGATTGGTTTTGGGGGATAAGAAGATAGTTGACTAGGATAGGGCTGCTGTCTGTGGAGGTTAGGTGTGTTCCTTGAAAAGCTACAATTTTGGGAGAGATAGTTTTTATAAGGATTAACAATTTATTATAATTATTTAAATAGCCATTGATGTTCCATTGAATTAGCTTCAAAGCATGAATAATATGTGGTGTATGGCTTGTGGTGGGTGATAGTTTGGTGATATTGTTGGGACCCCCCCATCCAGAGCTTGGATGATGTTTGTTCAAACCGGGCGGTTTGTGGACAGCGTGGCCATTATCGGTGGTAAATTTATTGTGCTTAAGACAATTCATCTTGTTCCGAAAGTGTGTGTTCAGAGAGAGGGTTGATGTTTTGAGTGTTCTTATTTAGGCTTTGTGGTTGGTAGCTTGAGGAGGGTTGGGATAAGATATTTTGGGTGAAGTATTGGTTGTTTTGAATTAGTTCTTGTGTCAAGTTTTCGATTAGTGATATTGGTATTTTTGTGGACTGTTGAGGGGGCTTCTGTTGACTGCCTGTAGCAATCATGGGGGTTGAGGAGTATTGAACATTGAATTTAGTTAAATTCATGTGTGTGTTTTGAGATTCAATATTTTGTGGAATACTGTGTTGTACGGTGCTGGTTGACTTGGTGAGAGCTTGTTTTTGTTCCTTGTGCGGTCCCGAAGATGTTGTGTTGTCCAGTGGTTTGATTCTTAAAGTTGACGCATGTGCGGAGAGAGTTTTTACAATTGTAGCAAAAGTGGTCGGGAGAGAGTGTGTAGGATTTTGGGATTTATACTTTTGTTAGGCTTCTGACAATGTGTACTTGTTGATAGTTTTAATTTTTAAAATCTAATTTTGTTTAAGAAGTGTTAACGTGCAGTTAGCCGGCTCATGTGGGGGTAGATTGCAATTGCCACAGCAAGTAGGATTGTTACACCTTTTAGCAGTGTGACCCAGTATTTGGCAGTTTTTGCAGTGCATGGGTGTCGAGAAGTATTCTCTTACCTTGACGTTGTACCAACCGATATTTACCGTTGGGGTGGGCGGAAGCGATCAAATGTTATAAGTATTACTCCGGTTGCACGTTGTAGGCCGTCTTGAGTTCTGGTGAATTTGAAAACTTCGCTGACACCCTGATTGCATTTCTCTAACTATTTCATCCTCAGGTACGTGGATTTGGCAAGGGGCATAAACAGTTCCTTTAGACGAGTTGAGTGTGTTGTGGAGCGCAACATTGATGGGACATATATTTGACAGCATTTTTTTTTTGATTTATAAAGGTCAGCAACTTTTCGATTTTTGCATAAGATTAGTAGGCTACCATCTGGGTCCTGCTCTATGGCACAGAGACATGGACGCTATTGAAAGAGGATGAAGAAGCTCTTGGTTGTTTTGAGAGAAAAGTTCTGCGTACGATATTGGGCCTGTTTGCGTTGATGGCGTTTGGAGGAGGTTCAACCATGAACTGTACGGGCTGTACAGCAGCATGCATCTAGTTAAGCGTCTTCGGATCCAACGCTTAAGATGGCTTGGTCATGTAGAGCGGATGGACACCACAGCTCCGGCAAGAAGAGTCTTCGACACCGAGCCATTGGGACAGCGCAACAGAGGACGTCCTCGCACTAGATGGCGCACACAAGTGGAAAAGGACGTCAACCTACTTGGTGTGTGCAACTGGAGGCAGCTGGCGAAAGATCGCGCTGGCTGGAGCTGGCAGGCGCCAATCAAAGAAGAAGAAGTGGGCTACCATCTCGAAGTTGCGAGTTTGATTCGTAACCGGTGCTGATGCTATCTATGCCTTTCTTCAGAAGGAAAATACTGTATGCAGTAAGCGTTTTTCATTACTTGCACTAAGAGTAATAAATTTGGGGTCGGATGAGTTTGAAGTGGTTGGTTGAGGGTTGAAGGCGTCATTAATAACACTACTGGTTAGCTTTTTTTCCGTTTAGAGTTGGGTTCGAATAGCGACTCGATATCGAGGCCATCGAAAAGATTTCCCGGAGGCACATGGCACCGGAGGGACATAATGAAGAGTTTCTGTTTATTTTTATTTTCTTGTACGGTTATGGAAAAAGAGATAATAATCTAGCAGCAAATTCGGTAATGGGAAAAAAACTTCAGAGGGGAAAAGCGAAACGATGTGATGCGATGTTATCGGCTTGGCTGTCAGTCGGAGACTGACTGTATTGTTAATACTGTCATAAATGTAATCAGATCTGTTATTTTGTCAAAGACCGACTATGGTTTAGCGATTTATGGTAAATGTTTGAAGTCTTCCACTCAACTCATCACATCACCATACCACGCAGCCATCAGAAGCGGTTTAAGGGCTTTTCGCACTACTGCAAGTCGAAACCTTCTCACAGACGCTGGATTATTGAAAGAATCTACCATCGTACTGCAGGTATGATTAAAAAATGAACTGCTCCAGGCCACCTATTCACAACGACTCCAAGAAAAAAAAAATTTTAAAACGGAAGGAGAACCCAAAGCTTCTTTCAACGCTTCTTTCAGATTGACATACCTGTTGTCATACAAAAATCCAATTAAGTACTCTACGCGCCTTGGAGTTTGCCGAAAGAGTCCGTAATCAACATACTTAGGAAATATTCCATCAAGGCTAGTAGCGACGTCTTCAAAAGCTAAGTTTACGAAATGACAGACAGTCACAAGAAACAAAGATGTGACTTCTTGCTTTCAAATGCCTGTTGCCGCTGAAGGCTTAGCAACCATTTTTAAAGGGCTTCTTCCAGCATTCACCTCAATATTCACAGCTGAAGCCTTTGCCATTCTTACTGCAATTAACAAGCCCAAAAATAACTGACAGTGTGTCCTCTGTATCAGCTATTAAAAACATAAAGAATTATAGTGAAATAATCGAAGTCATCCGCGACAAGCTCATCTCTAGGAACGGAAACCTAAAAATTGCTTGCATCCCAGGGCACTGTGGAATAAACAGTAATGAGATGGATGACACTGTAGCCAAATCAGCTCTAAAGGAATCTCTTACCACTTTCTATACCTACAACAAAAGAGACATAAAAAACCATCTACATAAGTCGTGGAAATATAAGAGAAAATGACCCACACGAACTTGACACACAAACACCTCATCACGAAAGAAACGCCTCCGCTTTGTCACTTCTGCCACAAAAACCAAGTGCTTACCACAAGTTATCTTAGTGCATGTAATAAAATTAATACAAAAAGTAAGACTATTACTCGAACTTATTTATCGGATTTTCTAAAACAAAATTCCAGACCCAAGATATTTCCATACTTTCCACTCCATAGGGCGACACTCTATCAGTCGAAAAACTCCTTAAACGAATAAGGCTGACAATGTTGACTGGCTTAAATTAGCAAATCATCTTGGACGATTTGGTTGCGCTGATTTACAACCTGAATTTATGTTTATTTTATTTTGACAAAAAAGTTGGCAACCCAAACCGAAAATAAAAATACAAAATACAAATTAATCCGAAAGCTACACAAAATAATACTCCAGTCTTGTTTGTAACTGGCAATTTGAGCGCATTTTATTTGGGAGACATTCTGCGACCTGCTTAAACAGAAAATGATGTTGATAGATCCAAAATTAGTTGCATAACTTTAATTTGGTCACATGTCAGCAATTTTTTAACGTTGCGAATACTCAATAGAACCCAGCGAACTTTATTAATCGGTCTAAAAACCCGTCGATTGCAGAAAAAGGTCATAGCAGACATAAGGGTACGAACCCCAAGGAGCACCATTGAAACATCTTTTTTTGTCCTTTTTTATTATAGAACTATTAACAGGCGATATATTACAGCTGTCATAAAAGGTTGCACATATTTGGATGCGGATTCGTCGTGGGAAAGCGGCTAAGGTCGAAGGTCATCGACTTCAAACCGATAAGCGATCGCCTGGCTGTGATCCGCATCCAAGGCAGATTCTACAACATCAGCCTCATATGTGCACACGCCCCTACCGACGAAGCTGAAGACTCCGTCAAAGAGGATTTTTACGACGTCTTGGACGGTGCCTACGGAGCCTGTCCGGAGTACGATGTCAAAATTGTACTCGGAGACTTCAACGCTAAAATCGGTAAGGAAAACATCTTTGACGGAGTGATCGGAAAGCACAGCCTCCACGACACGACAACAGATAACGGCTTCCGACTCACAGACTTTGCGACAGCACGTAGTATGGTCATAACTAGCACAAGGTTCCCTCGCAAAAAAATCCACACAGCAACCTGGCGATCCCCGGATGGTCGAACCGCCAACCAAATCGACCATGTGCTTATTGACGGAAGACACGCGTCAAACATCCTGGATGTGCGAACATTCAGGGGGCCAAACGTCGACTCTGACCACTTTCTTGTTGCAGCAAGATTCAGAGCTCGACTGTCCAATGTCAGCCTACGAAGAGCAATTAAGTGAGAGACTCTCTTCTACATCAAGTAGACATGTGGTTGCATTGAAGCTCGGCCATCAAAGAGGTAGCGGAAACTACATTAGGCTACCTGCTAACCCCGACAAGAAACCCGTGGTATGATGGCGAGTGCGAGCAGAAAAAACATGCAACCGACGAGGCATACCAAAAAGTGCTGCAACGGAAAACAAGAGCAGCGCAAGAGCAGTACCGGGCTAGAAGACGGGAGGAGAAAAAGCTTCTACGCCTGAAGAAAAGGTTTCTCGCAACCTCCCAGCTCAAGGATGTCAGAGTCTAGGGACAAGCAAAAAATACGGGCCTTTTACAAAAAAGCCAAATACCTGGCCACAGGCTTTAGGAAAGGCACCCAGGCTCTTCGATGATGGCTTACCATCGGAGCTTTTCAAAGTAATGTAATGGTAGGGAGCATGCACCAAATCATTTGCCGAATTTGGGAAGATGAAAGCATGCCCGACGACTGGAATATCAGCTCATTTTGCCCCATCCACAAAAAAGGCGATACTACCTCCTGCAAGAACTACAGAGGTATATCCCTGCTCAATGTCGCCTACAAGATCCTATCCAGCGTACTGTGTGAACGTCTGAAGCCGTTTTGCACCGCACTAATCGGCACGTACCAGTGTGGCTTCCGGCCCGGCAAATCGACTATAGACCAAATCTTCACACTAAGGCAGATCCTGGAGAAGACCAGCGAGTTTCAAATCGATACTCACCATCTGTTCATCGATTTTAAACCCGCATACGACAGCATTCATCGCAAGGAGCTATTCGAAGCGATGGCCGAATTCAGGTTGTGTCGCACCACGCTAACACATACGCGATGCACCGTGCAGTTCGGTTCAAAAACCTCTGAACCGTTCGAAACCTGCACCGGATTTCGGCAAGGAGATGCGCTGTCGTGTGATTTCTCCAATTTGGTATTGGAGAAGATAGTGCGGCGGGCAAAAGTCAACACGGAAGGCACTATCTTCTACAAGTCAGTCCAGCTGTTGGGATACGCGGATGACATCGACATTGTCGCGCGGTCCCAACGTGCCATCGTGGAAGCTTTCACGGTAATTGAGGAACAGGCGAAACGAGCTGGTCTTAAGGTCAACGAGGACAAGACAAAATATATGCTGTCGAGCAAACAACGATCCGCCGCACACCACCTAGGCCACATCTTCACAATCGACAGCTACAATTTCGAGGTAGTAAAAGAGTTTTTCTACCTCGGGGCAAATGTAAACTCCACGAATGACATCGTAGTGGAAATCCGACGTAGAATCTCTCTTGGCAACCGATGCTACTTCGGTCTGTCAAAACAACTGGGCTCGAAAGACCAAAGTCATGCTCTACAAAACCCTTATCCTGCCAGTCCTACTTAATGGAGCCGAAAGCTGGACATTAAGTAAGGCTGCAGAGCTGATTCTTGGTGCCTTCGAAAGAAAAATTCTACGTCGGATATATGGTCCCGTCTGCGAGGAAGGCGAATGGAGGAGAAGACACAACCGCGAACTCTACGAGATGTACAAGGATGTGGATGAAGTCCGGAAGGCAAAAATCCGTCGACTACACTGGCTCGGCCACATCGAGCGTATGGACAACAACGCTCCAGCAAAGAGGGTCTTCGAATCCGAGCCTCCTGATTCGAGAAGGGGAAGACCGAACCTCCGGTACAAAGACCAAGTGATCGCGGATGCAAGACAGCTTGGCCTTGATGACTGGAAGCAGCGTGCCCAGGACCGTCACCAATGGAAGGCAGCAATTGCTCAGGCTCAGACCCTTCATGGTTCGTCTGCCTGATAAGTAAGTAAGTTAACAGGCGATTCTTCTTCGTATGGATAAAAAAAATAGATAACCAAAAACAATGGTTTGGTTTTGTCCCAGACCGTAGGCTATAAATAACAATACGTAAGTATTATATATTATGTAACTTACCCCAGAATCGGAAATATTTTTTCGTGTAACTGATTAAGTTGAACTTGTATTCGGTGGGCAGCAAAGTATCCTGAAAATCTAAGAAATAATAATAATAAATTAAATATTTTAAATAACGAGTCGAACTAATAAGTTAATGATAGTAATTTTCTAATAATGGCGACTGGCAAAACCATTGTGTTAGTGATAACAACAAATCACATTGACCGAAAAATCAAAATCTACTGTTGTGTACATGTGTGAGACGTAAGACTGACGGAATGCAATGGCTGGCCTAAACCATCGGGGAACCATGGAAACACCAAACTAGAAGATCCCAAAACCAGCGCACAGGTAGCTGACCAACTCGTGGTGGAGCGGGCAATAGGTTTGGGGTGTACGAAATTAATTTTTACAGTCTAAACCTGGCTAACGAAGTGCAACCTTCGCATGACAAGGAGAACAAGACAGGCCTCGTAAACCGGATACCCTGGTGTGCTAGGGCCCCATTTAGAGCCAGACCTGAATGGTTGCAGTACGCGAGCGTCTGGTGGCCGATCGTCCAGTCGTCGGCCGGTCGGGTATAGCTCGAAAAAAGTACGAGCAACCCGGTAATGGTCTCGTGAGCTGTTATGCCAAGCAACAGTGCGTGTGGGGATTAACAGTCAAAGGTATCGATTAAGGATAGGCATATGGAACATCTCATCGCTCACAGGAAACGATCTAAAGCTGGTAGAGTATTGATAAGATATCAAGAGCATTGAACTGTGGACTCTTCGAATGGATGGAAACTCTGTCCCAGTCTGGCAATCAGGGTATTGGAGTGGATACCGTTGGGAGGGAGTAGAGTAGAGTCGGGATCTTAAAGTTCAAGCTTGAAATATTTTTGTTTAGGTGTATGAACCCAATCTAGTGTCGAAGCACGGGGTGTTTCTAGATTAATTTGATACGGCCCTAGATAGGGTAGTTGAGATGAAATTTTATATCCTGATGGGTAACTTAGATGCTTACGAGGGTGTGGAGGTAACGACATGGGGTAGTATGATTGGAAGGAACGGTGATCCCCATCAGAACGGAAACGGAGATAATGTATTGGATTTCGGCTGTGCAAATGATATGTCCATAATGAATTCATTGTTTCACAGCACATATCGGATGGGGTTTGAACGAATTCACACTGTGTCGTCGCATATAGAGGAAGAATGACGACTGTTTGCAAACGCTTGGAGTGGCGGCAAATGGTAAGTTAAGAACTGCGTGATTTAAAGCACGCTCAGTCCAAGAAGCTATCAAGGAGGAGAGGACCTACAGAGACTGCATTCTCTTGGCCCACTCTGCTTTGTGACCGGCACACTGAGAGACACTGAAGAACTTGCAAATTCGCTGTAGCTACCAAATGAAATAAACAACATTCCGAATACATCAAAAAACATCATTTGTTGCAGGAGCGTTGTAGAGAAGTCAACGCAAAATGTTATATAAGCTAGACAGTGACATCACAATGTTTGAGTAAACTTGGATATAAATAAAGCACCAATAACAATAAACCATGCTAGTCACACCTTGCCTAGATGGTAATATAAAATACGACAACTAAGAAACATACAAATTCACTTTGTACTTACATGTTTCGATTCGGTCTGCAGCGCAATGAGGCGATGTATATATATATATATACATATTTTTTGAAAATAGTTTATATTTTTTTAATATACAAATGAATTAAGCGTTATTTCAAAAATACTAGAAAAAGTCACCAGCACCTGCATAGCATAGCTAGGAAGAAGGGAGATATATGCAGAAGTAATATTGACGTTAAAAATACAGTTATCCTCGAATATTAATCGAAAAACTAAGCAAATAAAAACATTCTATAAGAAATGTACATAACTTTTCTAGTTTAAATGCGTCCCTTCTTAGCTGCGCTACACGGTTAATTGTATCGAATAACATCAAGTTATTCGTAAAACTGCGTACGAGACCTTCTGCATAATTGAACACAAGCAATGAAATGTTTTTATGTTCTCAAAAAAACACTATCATAGAGTTATCAAATTTATCAAATTTGAATTAAAAACATTTGCCGCGGATTGAAATGAAATCACACTTCGGAATTTTCCACCCAACCATGAACAAATAATCAAAAAATCACTTTTTTTAAGGCAAATGTTGCAGATAATTTTTGAAGTCACGGACAATAAAAGTGAATTGTGTGCCAAAAATCGATGCAGTCCACTGAATCAAATTACACAAAATCTAGAATCCATTTTTGAAAATTCGAAGACAAGAGTGGAGCTTGTGGACCGAGCTGTTACAGTTCGGTTTAACAAAATGAGGACGTCTGAAGCTATAGTTTCTTCAAATATCCTTTGGAAGAAAGCTAAAAATGTTCGAGCAAAATGAAATGAGACTTTAGTCCTACTGCAAGTTGGGTATGGCGTTGGCAAAAACGCTAAGGGAATGGAAGGAGTTTCCTCTGCCGAATTAGAAAGTACCAATGATTAAAAGCTATGCATCCAACAACATTTTCAATGCCGCCGAAAGGGGTTTATTTTGCAAAGCTTTGTCGAGAACATCTCCTAAACGAAAAGGATATCTAATGAGTTCTTTTAAATTATCGAAATAACGTCTAGCACCACTTTCTATTTGTAACACTACCGAAGATAATGTAAATGTGTGAGTGAAAATAAACGAAATTGTTTTTTTGCATACAGTTGTTTTTTTATTTTGCCGATAATTTTCCTCCTACAATAATGTGACGTGAAAAACAACCCCTATAAAGAAGCGCCATTTGTACCGAACACCATTCAGAGAAGTAGCCAAAATTAGTCGCTATAAAAAGCTTCCACAGCATATGGAATAAATGCATTCATGTACATAGTGCCGGAGGGAAAATTTTGTTGGTTGTTGTTGTGTTGCATGTAAACCACCGTGAAGTTATACATAACCAACCCCGAATGTACATAGATGAGCCCATAGGAAAATTCCACAGCCAGATGGCGACAAAGTTTTCTGGAAAGAAATGCTGGCTTGTATAAATGTCAGAAACGCGGCCGAAACAGGACAGTTTAGTTTTAGTAAGTGTAGTAAATTGTACTAAAGTCAAAGTAGTAATTGTGCAGTATAAGTTAATAAATCATTGTAAAGAAATAGTGAACTTGTGAGTTTCATTTCGTTACAATCTAGTGATCGAACCCTTTAATTGAACAAATTATTTGTGATTAGTTTTTGTAACAGTCAAGATTTATATTAGTTTGTTGGAAGTTTATAAATGGTTATTTGTGCTATCTTGCTTCTAGCCCGTGGATATCCTAAATTAAATTCGTTTTACTGTACTGAAACGTTTCTCTACAGATTTTTCTGTTTAAGTTATGTTAACAAATCAAGTATGAAAACAACATTGATGAATTAACACAAAAATATGAGTTATATAAGGGTTATAGGAGTTAAATAAGTTATTAATTATATAAGGTTTTAAATCTAGACTATTTTTGTAGAAAGATACATCTGTTCATGGTAATGTATGTTTACTCACCGATTAGATGAATTCAAAACTAAATGCGTAGTCGACTGCTGAAAACTAGATAGAAACTTGCGATACGCGTTGGACGAGACAATTACTTCTGGTGTGAAATGAACCACGATTGAAGCATTTTCATAATAATGGCTATGTTGAAATAAAGATTTGAAATAATCTTCACTGGGGATGTCAATAACTGAAATAAAAAAAATATTGTATAGAAAAAACGATATAAATATTCCCTTCTTAATATATGTGCAATTAACATTAACACATGGTGGCCCGTGGCGTTGTGGGTATGTGCATCAACCCCAACCTCGACGTCGTAGGTTCGATTCCAACTCTGAGCGACAAATATTATTTTCACGACCCCACCTCTTTCGAGTCACTGACAATGCTCAAAGAGTATTTCCTGTCTAGAAAAAGCTTCTTAAACTTGGCCGTTCGGAGTCGGCGTAAAACTGTAGGTCCCTTCCACTCGTAAGAGAACAATAGCCCGCACAACACGGGTGGTTGCTGAGATGCTAGGCCCTGGCCCTCTATGGGCTTTACCCATATTATTATTATTATTAACATGCATGAGTATTGGTAGTAATGTTAAAAGATTTAGTAGATCTTATTTTGTCTGACGTATCTGACAACGATATCAGATACATCCAGAATTCTATATATAAGATCGCTGATAGACTTAAAGCGGCGTCTGTATTAAAGAAAGATATGCTCCCATCAACTAAGCTTTTAATAGAAACAGGACGTTTATGAGCGATTGTACTAAAGTAGACCTGAAAACATGCTGCAGCATGTTTGTATTCATAATCGACTGAAAAAGTGAGACTGCACTAGTGCAGATTTTCGAAATTTATGAAAACACCATACGCGAAGTGTACTTCGTTGATATAACTACAAATTCATACAACTTACCAATGATCTTAATAAATTAATAAATGCATTAAAGGGAGTCAATATGAATTTTCATTTTCCATGTTCTGTTTTTTGTTATAACGCAATACATGACGGATTTACAACCGATGCACCCAACTATGCAGTTTTTTCCCGCTGATAAAACACATTTTCTTATTCACCCCAATTCTCTTAGTCATGTTACCCTAAAATATATGGCACTGTCACCTTAGTAACTTTATGTGACTTGTCAGCACTATGCAGCAAAAGGTCTTTCATGCTCCATATGCTCCCGCATACCATTCAAACAACTTAACCAACAAGAACGTCAAAAAATGGAGCAATTCTTCATGGAGAATAATATAAATGTTTGAAACAGATTTGAAATATGGGATGGCTGTCGTTTTGTTTCGTCATTAAAGGGTTAAATTTTTACCGTTTATAACGAAACCTATTGTTCAATATGTCATAAACGAACAATGTAAGCACTTTTAATTAATTAATTTGTATAGATAGCATTTAGTTTACATAATTTTACTTTGTTTGCACAGCTTGTACAGAGATATGATAATTATTATATCTTACTACTGAAAAATAATGTTAGCACTTTATAATGTTATATACATTAGATATGTACTAGACAGTATATTTCGGTTCTGAATGCAATAACAATACACACAATAAAAAACACACTAGCCACAAAAAATACGAGTTATCAAGTAAAAATTTCATATGACACAGAAAAAACTAGTCCTAAAATATTGACACCGATCCTAATGACTCTTAGCAGAAGGATTTAGAAATACAGTTGAGCTGTATTAGAATTTAATTGACTCGATAGATGTGAAGTGAAATAGAATAAAGCAAATACTTACATACAATAGTTTGATCCCCTACTGTCGGTTCGCTTACATCTGAAGACTTAACAACAGTTCCATCATCCAATACAACATCAGTTCCAGACTTAAGCAGACCAAGTAAGGGACCCGGTGGGACACCTCTTTCAACACATTTTTTCAAATCCAATGTTCCAGGTCTGGGCTGAAAATATAAAGGTTATGTATGTTTATGAAAATATAAAGGTTATATTTATGCAAGAATATATTAAAATTATATAAGTTTACGTTTGCTCCGAGGTAAACAAACTTCTGTACTACCTCATAATGATAACTGTGAATTGCAATATTTTGTCCTAGGTGGTGTGTGACGGAATGTTTCACTCAATTTGGACGATGATGAACACGAATTCCCTCCCCTCGACTTAGACGAAGTCAAGATAGCGATATCTAGACTGAAGTCGAACAAAGCTGCTGGAGCGGACGGATTGTCCACGGAACTGTTTGTTGGTTGGGCGCATGCACCAGCTCATCTGTAAAATATGGTCGGAGGAAAGCATGCCCGATGAGTGGAATTTCAGCGTCGTTTGTCCGGTCCACAAGAAAGGTGACCCCTTTGACTGCGCCAACTATCGAGGGATCAGCCTCCTTAACATCGCGTACAAGATATTCTCTGCCGTTTTGTGTGAACGCATGAAACCATTCGTCAACAACCTGACAGGTCCTTATCAGTGCCGTTTTATTTACACTTCGGCGGATCCTGGAAAAGACTTAAGAGATGAAGATCGACACCCACCACCTATTTGTCGATTTCACGACCGCATATAACAGCGTGCATAGAAACGAGCTATACAGCGCCATGTCTAGTTTTGACATTCCTGCCAAACTCGTCAGGCTGTGCAGGATGACGCTGGAGAACTCTCGCTGCTCCATCATGGTCGGTAACGAACTCACCGAGACCTTCAATGTCAAAAAAGGTTTTAGGCAAGGCGACACGCTGTCATGTGACTTCTTTAACATCATACTTCAGAATATCGTGCGAAACTCAAACGTAAACACCCGAGGCACGATCTTCCAAAAGTCCGTTCAACTGCTTGCTTACGCGGACGACATTGACGTGATTGGACGAACACAGCGAGCCCTCAATGAGACGTTAGCTGGCATTGAAGCGGAAGCAGCTAAAATGGGTCTAGCGATGAACCAGGGCAAAACAAAGTACATGCTGTCATCACGACGCACAACATCGACGTCTCGGACAGAGCGTTATATTGGGCAGCAGAAACTTTAAGGTAGTAAAGTACTTCGTCTACCTAGGCTCTGGAGTAAATAGGGACAACAACACCAGTACCGAGATCAAGCGCAGAATTACTCTTGCCAATTGCTGCTTCTTTGGGCTCAAGAGGCAATTGAGTAACAGTGCCATCTCTCGAAACACCAAATTGTATAAAACCTTGTATAAAACCCTGATCATCCCAGTCCTGCTCTATGGCGCAGAGACATGGACGCTATTGAAAGCGGATGAAGAAGCTCTTGGTTGTTTTGAGAGAAAAGTTCTGCGTACGATCCTTGGTCCTGTTTGTGTTGATGGTGTTTGGGGGAGAAGATTCAACCACGAACCGTACGGACTGTACAGCGGCATGTTGATTGAGGCCCAGGTCCACCCCGGACTGTAGCGCCAATCAAAGAAAAAGGTGTGTGACGGAATATTTCTGTCGACAGCATGTACTTCGTTTTGTCCACATTGACCTTAACACCAGCTCGTTTCGCCACTTCTTCAATTGCCGTAAATGGTTCCACTACGGCACGTTGGGAACGCGTGACGATGTCGATGTCATCTGCAAATCCCAACAGTTGGAATGATTTATGGAAGATAGTGCCTTCCTTGTTGACTTTTGCTAGTACCAATTTGAAGAAATCACACGAAAGCGCATCTCCTTGCCAAAATCCGGTACAGGTTTCGAACAGGTCAGAGGAACCGAACTGCACGGTGCATGGCGTATGCGTTATCGTGGTGCGACACAACCAGATCAATTTTCCCGGGATCGCGAGTGCAGTGCAAACTCACACCTCAAGGGACAGGAGCTACGCAACTGTTGCACTAGCAACAGTGTTGGAGAGAGTAGGAGTTCTCCGATCCGAATACCCAAGGGAGATACTGTGTCTCGAAGACCGGAACAATCTCGAGAAAGCCCTAGTTTTAAAAATGACCCGATGGGAGCATAAGCTCAAATTCCAAAGAATGCATTGAAAAATTTGTTGCTATTTGTAGAATGCTAAACTCTGCAAAATAATATAATTGGAAGGCAGTTGGCTTGTCCCTAATTGCGAAAAATCCCAAGAGTGCAGGACTAGAGCATAAAACCACACTTGCTCTCCTCGAGGTTCAAAATGCGAAGTTAAACACAAAACTGTGGAATGTTCTGTATGGTCGTGATGAGGGAACCGGACAGGGCCTCGGCATTTACCAACAGGCCCTTGAAGCTATTAAGCCTCAAAACAATTCCCGGGCCTATAGGTTCGGCAGCGTACCGGTGCCGGGACTCAAGAAGTCAGAGGATGAGATGTGGCAGCTGGCCAATGCAATCCCAGCCTCGGAGAGTACAGAGCCTGCAAAAGAGAAAATATATCGTTTGCAGGCTGCAACAGAAAAAGAAAAAGAAAAGAAACAGCTGGTGGGGAGCATGAAAACACGGTCATTCAGATGAAGCTAGAGGAGAGCTTACTCATTGAGGAATGAAGCGGAGCATCTTCCGCGAACGAGCAACAGCTCTACTTTCAGTGTGCCTATCCAAATTAAATTGCACATGGCAGATCGTGGGCAGAAGACTATCATCCTCGCCTCGGCATACTGCTAGAGAGATGAACCAGAAGTACCAACATCTGTGCAGCGACAGTTGGAGCATTGCAATAGGCTGCATTTACAAATTTTCGTCACTTTCAATCCTCAATGACGGGAATACTCCAAATCTCGTCACAAGAGTTACACAAGAGGTATTATACCTCATTATAGGCAGAAACTGTCTTATCAAGTTCTAGTTACGAACTGGGAAGTATCCAATGATCAACAAAATCCGCTAGAACATGTTGCAGACAATGTTCGAAGCGAGCTGCCCAATAACAAGAGACTTTGAAGGGTCAACAAACGCAAGCTGTTTAATGCGACTAAACGAAGCGGTGACTGGCAAAGCTACAAAAGGGCACTTACCTCCTCCAACAATTATCTCCTCCCTCAAAAATGCCCCCGTAGCAGCTAGACCACGTAAAGGTCTATTTAAAACAGGGGAGATTCAGATGTCTCACATAGAATGTAAGGAACAGAGGGAAAGACTTTTGTTGGAAACTCATTTCCTGGACTGCTATCAAAATACAGAAAAGTTATAAACCAAATTGCAAGACCAGGGGTTATGGACGCCTGAAATGGGCAATGAGCTCTTTTCAGCCATTCAAATCCTTAGGAGTTGACGGAATTATACCAGCCCAACTCCAAAAAGGTAAAAGCAAATTGCATCCTTACAGTAATAACTAGAAGTTGCCTTGCGCTGAGATATATACCAAGGATGGGGAAGAAAGACCCAAGCCTACCTAAGTCCTTTAAACCGATTAGCCTTCCATCAATTCTTTTGAAAATTATGGAGAAATTGTAGACAACTACATAAGGGAGAAAGTACTAACCATATCTCCTCTGTACCACTGTCAACATGCTTACAGAACAGGAAGATCAACAGAAACTGCCCTATACAAATAGAAAGAAACTATCGAAAACGCAGTGAAGCGAAAGACATATTTATGTGCTTTCTTGGGTATTAAAGGAGCATTCGACAACACATCAGATGATGCGTCATCATTAAGGCTGGAGAAAAAGGAAATATACCACACAGTATAGAAATGGATGTATGAAAATGGAACTGAGCAACTCAACAGCAGAACAGTTCAAATGCGAACTTCTGGATATACTAACAAACCACAGCATATGCTGATGACATAGAAATCATAGCCAGGCCAAAGAGGGAGAAAACCTTGTGTGAAATCATTGAATGGGCACTAACAATTACTAAGGACTGGTGCCTATCGGCCAGACTAAATCCAAATCCGGAAAAAAAAAACCATAGTAAGTTATTTCAGGAAATATAAACTGAAACAATTGACATATGGGCATTCATATTTACAATATTTTTTCAGCTTTTAAAACATACGAAATTTATCTATTTTTTGTTGTTGTTTAAAGTTGCTTAAATAATTTGAAGTCTTTATATATCAAGGAGTTTTGTGTTTACAGTTAACATATTTGGAAATCTAAAATCATTACACAACATACATAACTCAAGATCGGACAAATTACTTCCTGCTCGACAATTTTTGATTTTTTTTTTTAGCAAAACAAAATTTTGCTCAAATTGTGAAAATGTTTTGAACAAATTAACCAATTTAGATAAAATTGGAGAGATGGACTAATCACATAATGCACAACAAAGGCTACTGTTTTTCTGGGGTCTTTTGATCAATTTCCTTATGCCCCTCACCACGCAGTGTGCACATTTTTGTTTCTGTGTTTGGCCAACCATTTGCTTATATACAGTGAGCTTCAAAACTAAGTTTACAGCAGTTAGCATATATTGTCTGTGTTCACAAAAAAAATCGAATCCAAAAGTGACTCCAAAGAAAATAAAAACTTAAATGCAATATTATGCTATACTAGTAAATAATATACTCAAACCAAAAGAAATATTAGGATATGCCAAAAACTGTAGACAATGTAGATGATAACCTAAAATGTGACGAAATGTATGGTAACAAAATTTTTGAAAAACATTTTGTTTTTTTATTAATTTCCATTTTATTTATTCAATACAATTTTAAAGAGTACAAATTGAAGATAGATTTATGAGTCATATAAGGTATCATATAGGAAATGTTTTTCATTCTGCATTGAATAATATATTGACACAATTGGTACTTCTTGCAACCAGTTTCGAATGTATCGACTTCTTTATTTTGAAAAAAAAAAACTGTGTATTTTATTAAAGAAAACAAATAGTCAAAAATGTGTGATGAGGAGTGCTTTCAAGCTAACACATTGATCAAGTCATTTATAGCGTTGAAATTCAAATTATATGGACATATTTTATGTGAAAATATGGACGCAATTTTTAACCTTCCTGAAAAGAATGGGAGCGCTTCTTATGTCACTAATAATGAATTTAATTGAAGTGAGTGGTAATATGCTTTGGTACTTACGCCAAAAAACATTCTAGCCCATAATTATAGGAGTGCGATTTAATGAAAAATCACTCCTTAAGTAAAACATTCTAATTGATAATTTTGTTTTTATTTAAATGATTAATTATCAATAACTTACTGAAATTATTCCTAACCTATTGCCCCTCTTCGGGTACTCTAAGCTAATCTAATAATACGTATTTGTGCCTTTCGGCTTACATTACGTTTTTGATAGTCTTTGCGGGCAATCGATTATTAAATTTTGAATCACCAACAAAACTTTGATCTTTAGATAACTTAAACTATCATAAGCCTTGTAACTAACTTAACCTAGTATAAAGCATAAACTGACTAAATTATCCCGTTCAGACAGGCGCGTGCCCCAGAACGTATATGTCACGTACATACCATATATGCATAGCACATATCACATATTGCCATATAAGGACCATGTAGCAAATTATCTTCAACATGTATCAAGTTGAGCTTCTTGCAACATTCATGCAGCAGCAAAGGCTTTTCTGGCTTTTGTCAGAGCAATATCTATATGTTTGTCAAAATACAGTTATTAATCCAGCCATATGCCGAGATATCTCACCACACTTTTTACAGCTAACGGTCGTACATGCAGGTCAACTTGCGCCAGTTTTTGCCGCGTTGCCATGCACAAAAGGGTTCTGAAAGGACAGTTTCACACTTCTGAAAATGATAACCACCTTCCGGCCGTCGCAAAATAGCTGTCACGCTGCATCAATATATTTATTACCTCGACCTTAGGCCACTTCTTGTACTAAATCGTCGGCGTACGCAATTAAGTGTGGCATGGAAACTAAAAGATCCGCTGTGAATATGGAAAACAAGATATGGCATGTCCGACAAGCTTGAAAAAGAGGCTCTCTTGATTTATATTTTTGTTCCACTGAATGTCGCAAACCAATATGTGAAACCATATTGTATTTTAGATTGTGCAAGTCCATTGTAAATATTTTCTAATAGCTTGAGCGAGCAAAACAATCGAAGAGTCGTTCGTATATGAAAACGCTCTATCATTCAGTTCGTAATCACGTTTCAGTTCTATCATCAGCGAACCCCGTTTGTATGCCTTTGAAGCTGGTTATTTGTATACTCACAAATATACAAATAAACAAATATACAAATGAACAAATATACAAATATATATATGGTATATACATATATAAACACATATCCTTATGTGTGAATGATTACAAACAATATATACACCCTTGGGAGTTGACACTCTGTCAGCTCCATTTACCGGTAAAAATAATTATTGTGGGAGCAGCTCAACTCAGCTACAATTATATTCTATGAAATAAGATACATTGTATTACATATCTTGAACGGTGGGATGATGTATTATATTTCATATTTTAAACCTGAATAATACTTGTATGCATGTTATTCTTATTTTTTCAACACAGCAGAGCAGGAAACAAAACAAAAAAAGGATATGAGTCTCAGTTCTGTATGCTGAAAACAGAACTTCAATAAGAAACAACAAATTTGTTAAAGCTCTGAGAACATTACAACCACAGACAAGAAATATACAGGTGTCTCACATCCATGTAAAAAAATTGAGCATACTTTGAGCTTTCAAAATAAGTACAATCAAGGAAAGAGGTCGATCGAGTGGAGAAAATCCCATTCCAAGATGAAAGCTCTTTCTCAAAGATCACACTTCACCAAACCAGAACACACTCTTACCCTTTTCGTACCTTCTCGTAACCATTCCATCTATGCATGGATACACAAACACAGCTATGGATGATGACACACCCATACGCAAAACCAAAAACCCTTACAAATCCCCTGATATCCCTCACCACGCTGTGTGTAAATTGTTTTTGTGAAGAAAAACCCATTTGCCTTCTTTTGCCCAACAATTTGCACTTTAACAGTGAGCCTCAAAACTAAGTATACAGCATATTGTCTGTATTCTCAACAAAAATTAAATCCAAAAGGGACTTCAAAGGAAATATAGACACAAATGCAGTTTTCTCTAGTAATTAATGTACTTAACACCAAAAGAAGCATACAAATTATAGACGCAGTAGGCGATAACCTAAAACTGTGGCAACATTTTCGCCAGCAACAAAGTCCTTATAAGTTTCGCTTGCAAATGGTGTTGACATGGGTTGATTTTGGGATTCTTCAAGTAACCAAGCCCATCGCTTTTCACGCTCATTGTATATACGATCTATACTTAGTTTAAACTTTTTTAATCCTTATTTCCCAATGGGAATGGGACATCTGCAAATTTCATGTCTGTGGTACAACTTTTAAAAGAGCTTGGGGTCGTATTATAGAACCCTCACAACAAAATTTTACATAGCGTGAATTATCTTGGTCTTTGCTAGGAGTCATCTTAGACCACAAACTCAACTGGAATAGATATACAGATGAGATTACCA
Source organism: Eristalis arbustorum (assembly GCA_916610145.1). Taxonomy (NCBI): domain Eukaryota; kingdom Metazoa; phylum Arthropoda; class Insecta; order Diptera; family Syrphidae; genus Eristalis; species Eristalis arbustorum. The sequence goes on along the minus strand of OU744319.1, from coordinate 48,854,400 downwards.
GGAAGGCGATGCGTGCTCTATTGATCTGCAGAAGCCTAGCAGGCAAATCCCGGAGATGAAGTTTAAACATCCTAAGATGGATGTACATATGTAGCTATTGTTAGACCAATAATCACATACGGTGCAATAGCTTGGTCCAAAAGAACCAACCAAGTGCAAGAGGGGCACTCAATAAAGTTCAAAGGTTGGCATGCCACTGTATAACAGGGTGCAATACATTTCATCGAGAAAATACGACGCAGTTAAAAAGCTACTAGACATTCCTAAAGATTACACTATTAGAAAATAGAATTTCCAAAGCAACAAATCCAAATTCCATAGACTAAAGAGCAATACGGTGAATTGGTATATATATATATATTTGGATCCCGGACAATGTACTATGCACCTATGGGCAAACTAGAGTTTGCTATACACCGATGGGCTCAAATAAATCTTGACAGGAACTATACCAACGGTCGTGCCGCTAAACTTGCACTTGACTCCTACATCATCAAATCAAAACTGGTTTAGGAATGTCTACAAAAGCCTTAGACGCTGAACAGGAGTAACAGAGAACTCTGCTGGATACCTGGCCACACAGGGATAAAAGGCAATGAAATGACCAACACCCTCGCTAGGAAATGAGCATCCTTTTAACCTTTTATAGGCCTGACCCTTCTGTGCTGTAGGAGATCATGTCCTCAGGGAAGAGTTCAGGGAACAAGACAGAATAAACCGGGTACAATCCTGGTCTGCTCATGGCGTGAAGCAAACCAAGAAAATCGTAGGTCAACTCAATCGAAACAGGTATCATGTATCAAATGAGCAAGAACAACCACCGAATCCTAACACGGTATCGTAAACTCTGGAAGCACCTCAGCAAACTGGAAGCATCTGAATGTCTGATAAAAAGTCTCTCTACAAAAGACAAAGATATCTAGGCAAGTACCAACTATCGGATTCCTCTGAATAGAACTCTATATGAGGGGAGCTCTTAAGTAAGCAAAATTTTGAAAGGGGACATAATAGACTTAGGGTCGCAGTGCAATACACTCTCAACAATCATAAATAATAATACTCGTCTTTCCTTTCTGCACCTTACTTTGCTATACTCAGGATTGTTCTGTTGTAAGAAATTTCCATGTAATAAACCATTCCCTTAGTCGAACTCCCTCTCGAACATAAGATGATATTCCGCGCCAATTCGACTTAGGCACAGTCCACTGTATATAAAAACAACTAACAAAAAAAAATGTTTCAACTATTTCTGAAAGAATTTTTTCCACTATTCAATAATATTCCTGTAAGGACGAAAAGCCCCCGATTTTGATTATGATTAACTTTATAAAGCATTGCAATTATAATTGCATTTCGGAATATACCAAGGCAAATCTCGACTTACTTTCAATTTACAAACATACATTATCGTCGTATTGTTAGTTTCTGATGAATTAGAATCACATTCTGCAGGATTACACCTGAAAATTTACATTTAATAATTAATATGTTTACTTATACAGTTCTAACCCTTACCTTTCTATTGGGAGCGAAAGAACGGTCATAACTTCATCCTCTAATATTTCATTCACGGTGCTTGTATCTATATGTAATTTCTTTATAACCACGAATCGACTCATTGCCTGGAATAGGGTACTCTAAAAAAAATTTTTGTTTAAGACAACTATAGTTAAATACAAATAAGTAGACAAATCACATATCGAAACTAATATACACCATATGAAAAGTTCTTATACGTATATAACAGAAATGCACGCAAGGTAATATGTGTGCACGCAGCTACATTGAAAGCAAAGAATAACACAATCCACCGATCAAGAATTTCAATACTGATAAAGATCTACAGGATCATTTGAACCCACTTCAGATTGGGCCTTTCCTTTACCAAAAAATTTTTTTAGTAGAAACGAAACACTACTTGACATTTCAAAAATGTATTTTACATAAATAAAATCTTTTAACTATGGATATTTTATTCAACCAGCCATAGTTACAGACACAAGTGTCTAAATCAGTAAACAGATTTGGATGACTCGGGATAGACTATAGTAGACTTGTAGACATAGTTCGTACATTAAAATAAGCATAAACATAATAATTGTTGCCAATTTCCACAGGCAATACTTACCAATTCTGGTGGTCCATGTAATGTTAGTTCGGATACACCCGCATCTTGCGCTGTTAATGCAAGGCCAGGTAAGCCGCCTAATTTACTCCAGCATTTCCCCGTAAAAAATATGTGCTGCAGTCGAGAAAGTTTAGTTTTATGTTCGTGTGCCAGTCGTTGCGTACCTTCTCCGCAATTAAACAAGTACCTTGAAAATGTTTTATTTGGCAACTTAACATGCACTGTTCATCTAATAAATAAAATAATTACATACCTTGACTGATCAGTGAAAAGATACACTGAGGCGGGTGCACCATCTGCACCCGAGCCTAATACTTGCAATGTAACAGTTCCTGGTGCGTATTTTGATTTCTGCTTAACCCCATTCATTACTTTATATTTTGATTTTTTTGCGATATTTTGATTTACGTATGTCCTCTTCTGGGCCCAATATGAATTTATAAAAGTTTTGATAATTCTTGAATATAAAGACATATGTCTGTGTTATTATCACAAATTAATACGAATTTGTTTATACTTAAAATGTGTTATCCCCTGTCAAAACGTGAGTATTTCTCAGAGATATGTGGTATATAGGAGATATTCAGCTTTCCATTGGAAAACCACTAGACAACCAGTGATCCACCGCAGTGCACCACAGCCTTTGACGTTTGTGCTCTCACGCCATTCACATTACTTCACTTTTACGCACATCTTTTAGGAGTATAGATCAGCGCCATCATATTTTAACGTTTGCCATTTGCCCCATATAGTGTCAAATAATATCGAGATTGCCAATGATAATATCATAAATGGGGGGGCATGGGCTATGTACACAGAGCAAGGTTGCTGACTGCACCCAACCTGGTAGGATGTCAGCGCGATTCCTGCTTGTGCATAAGTTAAGTTGACATACAGCCTCCTCGTGACGCCCCTGGATAGCCATCACAACAACCTTTGTGTGGTGAACTAATGTATGCAGCGACCTCCCTCTGCCCGAGGGTCAAATAATGGCCTTGGCCTACCAGTTGTAGGTTGTGCGTGAGATTAACGCCCTCACCACATACAAAAAAAATGGAAGATGAGAAACTGCGACATCTACTACGGTGATTGCTACAAAGAGGGAAGACAGCGCTTATTTGGATGCGGATTCGTTGTTCGAGGCAGACTTAGGCAAAAAGTCTTAAGCTTTGATTATATCAGCTAGCGTCTCATAACAATCCGCATCAAGGCTAAATTCGGGAAGATCAGCCTGATTTGCGTACACGCCCCGACGGAGGAAAAGGATGACGATAGCAAGGATGACTTCTATGATCTCCTAGAAAGAACATACGAGATTTCAACGCACAGTTGGGCAAGGAAGAAATCTTTTTCTAGAGTCATCGGAAATCACAGCCTGCACGACAACACATCCGGAAACGGACTCAGGCTGGTAGATTTCGCCTCGGGGCGTAACCTCTCTGTGATTAGCACGCAGTTCCCACACCACAACATCCATAAGGGGACCTGGCGGTCTCCTGATCAATCAACCGTCAACCAGATTGATCACGTTGCGATCGACGTCAGACACTCCTCCAATATTCTCGATGTCCGCACGTTCCGAGGAGCCAACATCGACTCGGACCATTTCCTTTTTGTAGCCAAGGTAAGGATGAGGATATCGAGAGAAGTACGGAGTCGAGAAAGAACACTACGGTTTGACGTCGGAAAGGTACAATCGCAATCGACCGCTAGGAACTTTGCCGACCGAGTCTCCCTGAAACTCTCTGAAAGTTCGACACTGCCTGCACATTCAATTGAAGAAGAAGTTTAAATGTTGTCAAAAAGCCATCAAAGAAGCTGCCACTGATGTGCTGGGTTTCACGACACCAGCCAGAAGGAACCCATGCTTTGACGACGAGTGCAGGCATGTACATGCAGCCAAGCAGGAGGCCTACAAGGCAACGCTGCATCGAACAACGAGAGCTGTTCGTGAGCTCTACAGACAGAAGAGAAGGGAAGAGCACCGGCTTCTCAGAAAGAAAAAGAAAGAGCATGAGAAGCGCGCGGTCGTGGAGATGGAGAGGTGTTACAACAGGAAGGAGGTCCGAAAGTTTTACCAAAAGGTAAAACAAGTATCAGGAAGATACAGACCTCGGACCGAAGTCTGCAGGGACGAAAATGAACTAGTTGTTCGCAGTCGATGCTGAGAATTTGGAAAGATCATTTCTGTAGACTGTTAAACGGCGATGACGACACAAATTCCGCTGTCAGGCAGAATGTTTCACTCAATTTGGACGATGATGAACACGAATTCCGTCTCCCCGACTAAGACTGAAGTCGAACAAAGCTGATTTGATTTGTCGATTTCAAGGCCGCATATAACAGCGTGCATAGAGACGAGCTATACAGCGCCATGTCTAGTTTTGACATTCCTGCCAAACTCGTCAGGCTGTGCAGGATGACGATGGAGAACTCTCGCTGCTCCATCATGGTCGGTAACGAACTCACCGAGACCTTCAATGTCAAAAAAGGTTTTAGGCAAGGCGACACGCTGTCATGTGACTTCTTTAACATCATACTTCAGAATATCGTGCGAAACTCAAACGTAAACACCCGAGGCACGATCTTCCAAAAGTCCGTTCAACTGCTTGCTTACGCGGACGACATTGACGTGATTGGACGAACACAGCGAGCCCTCAATGAGACGTTAGCTGGCATTGAAGCGGAAGCAGCTAAAATGGGTCTAGCGATGAACCAGGGCAAAACAAAGTACATGCTGTCATCACGGAAGGACGCACAACATCGACGTCTCGGACAGAGCGTCATATTGGGCAGCAGAATCTTTGAGGTAGTCAAGGACTTCGTCTACCTAGGCTCCGGAGTAAATAGGGACAACAACACCAGTACCGAGATCAAGCGCAGAATTACTCTTGCCAATCGCTGTTTCTTTGGGCTCAAGAGGCAATTGAGTAACAGAGCCATCTCTCGAAACACCAAATTGAGCTTGTATAAAACCCTGATCATCCCAGTCCTGCTCTATGGCGCAGAGACATGGACGCCATTGAAAGCGGATGAAGAAGCTCTTGGTTGTTTTGAGAGAAAAGTTCTGCGTACGATCTTTGGTCCTGTTTGCGTTGATGGCGTTTGGAGGAGAAGGTTCAACCACGAACTATACGGGCTGTACAGCGGCATGCACCTAGTTATGCGTCTTCGGATCCAACGCTTAAGATGGCTAGGTCATGTAGAGCGGATGGACACCACAGCTCCTAAACGAAGAGTCTTCGACACCGAGCCATTGGGACAGCGCAACAGAGAACGTCCTCGCACAAGATGGCGCACACAATTGGAAAAGGACCTCAACTAACTTGGTGTGCGCAACTGGAGGCAGCTGGCGAAAGATTGGGCTGGCTGGAGAGGCATGTTGGTTGAGGCCCAGGTCCACCCCGGACTGTAGCGCCAATCAAAGAAGAAGTATATCAAAAATGGCCCGATTGGAAAGTATTTTAGGTCACTGTTCGTTAAGCTCATACGTCATTAAATGGATTATTGTAGCTGGCGATTAATAGATGGATAAAAGACAGATCAGAGATTATGGAATGAAGGAGATACTCAACTTTCCATTGGAAAACCGCTAGTTCACCACAAATCTACCACAGTACAGCTCAGATTTAAAGCTTGTCCGCTCTCAAGTCACTCATACTACTTTATATACAGAGCACCGCTATCTTGCTTTCTGCATACACTTATCTCTTAGTTTCCGTCCTTTTTTGCTGGTGAATATTTGGCGATCAAATTGGTGTCAAATCAATTGTCTCACATCATAAAAAACGCAACAAGATTTTCATAGTAAAAAAATTAATATATTTGCCTCGATATTTTCTAAATCAAGCGATTAATATGTATTAATTTTTTGGTCATGTCTACCTGTAAGCAATTAGAATAATTCAATTATAACTCTGACTATTGTCATAAATACTTGATACTTACCTACTTGGTATTATGAGCATATAGTGTGCATAAGGGCCATAGAGAATATAATATAAATTCAGTTTTTCATTAAAGGAATTCTATAAATAAAAACGACTCTCTGTAGGTAAAACTCAATGTCATTATGGCTTGGGCAAAGTTCTAGATAGTGCTACCCTATGCAATTTGGCCTTTAAGAACAAAATAGGTCTTTATCTTCGATGTGCAGGAAGGTAATCAATACTATATACACGTGTTAAGTTTATAATCGAGTTGGACATTAGGTTTTACGTAGTCGTATCCTTTTTACTTCGTAGTGTGGATTAATTTTGAGCGTTAACCAAAAAAGATGAGGGAGTTAAAAAAAATTGTTTTTCAATAAGTTATTTATTTTCCCCATCTCCCCAGACGGAACACTAGTGCACACTCGGAAGGTTTGTGACCGTTTCTGCAGATGCAGGGATGAAAGTTAACGTGGTGATGCTAATTTCCAGAACCCCTGTTCAATTTGGATCAGCTTGTGTGTGTTGTTGTTTGAGATACTCGCCCATATAGAGTGAGATGCAGGTCTGTTCCCGTACCTAAAATAATCTCTACATAACAGTACAAAACAACACAAATCTGTAAGCATTAATTCGCAAGGCGAAATAATCATAAACTTAACATCAATGGCAAAGATGACATGGTCTGAATCTAAAAAAAAATAGTTACAATCCGGAACGAAAAAAAATTATTCCTTTAATTAAATCAAAAAACAAATTACACTCCTTAAACTTAAATCATCTTTGAGTAGAGCTAAGGCTACACTCCAGGAAAAGATAGAATTTCTTACCCTATGATCAAAATTGATAAGCAATTATTTTGATACCTATTGCAATACCAAACCAAGTCATGAGCCGCATAGAAGCCTATCCCCTTATATCACTGATATTTGTCGAAAGTATTACAAAAATGATTGCCATATTCTCCCGTTTGCAGAAACGAAAGGGTGTCTATCCCCAAACAGGTAGCCTTTAAGCCAAGCAATATATCAATAAATTAATAAAATGGGATGTAGGAACAAAATTATACAAATTCGATGAATCATTCCATTCAAATCTTTTTTTATTATTATAAGGTCTGTTCCAGTGGTTTTGTGTACAGAAGTTCATAGTTGAGCAAATTGTCATGAGTTGGAGTAAATATCTCTCTTTGAGAGGGAAACTGTGCACAAACTTGTCGAACAGAATTCAGGAAACGTCAAAAAATATATTCAATTCATTCATTGGCATCCCTAAACATCGATTCCGGCAGCTGCATTACTGTAAATTGCGTGGTGTGAAAAAAATATGTCACTTTATAAGAGGCTGTATTGGCGAATCGACCTCGATAGTCAGCGCCTTCTGGTGACGTTTTTTATTAGCTACGTTCTTAAGCAAAATTCTGACAGCTCATACGCGGGAACCAAATTGTACTGAAAATTCAAATTTGGTGGATAATTCAATTTGTGAAATTATACATCGAATTATCAATTCCGGGTATAATTCTTGGTGAAATACCCGGAAAAAGTATGCCAGCTTTGTAATAAGTGCTTGTCATGTTTTCAGAGGTGATATTTTTCATAGAATCGCTCAGTGAAAAATGTATGCGTGTTCTGCTAAATTGGAAGAATATGTACACATATACGTATGAATGTGTAAATTTCCCACTGCATTTTCCCCTACTAAGCTAGTTTTAGTCAATTTGTTAAAAAACTCGAAAGTAGTGTTCTGCAAAAATTATCACAATTAAACTCTTGACAATCGCTTTATACAAATCCTGGGAACCTACATTTAAACAGTATTTTGATTACACAGTATTCATTTCATATGCTCTTTCAAATCACCACCACGTATTTCAAGATTTCAATGTAAGTTCCTATCCCTCAACGATCTGTCAGAATTTTGTCTAAGAAAGTTAGTACAAAAAAACTCCGACAGAGTCATACGGTGATTGGCCAATTGTGCTCCCAATTATCGCAAGCAACGACGACTTGGACTTCACGTTCGAAGACGACGACTAATTAATTCAAAACTCTAAGGAGGACAGCATCCATTTTGGAGAACTTTAACAAAAAAAACAGCTGAATCGAATTATGAACTGTGTTTATTTTGAATATATCTTCAATTTTCTGCCCACAGAATTGGCTGTGACATTTTTTACTCCCTCATGAGCACGCTCTTCTGTGAAAGACTACGACAAATTCACCAAATGGAACGGCTGCGGACAGTTTTTCGGTGAATTTCACAACAATTGGAACAGACCTATTATTTTTTGAATTAGTAGTTCGTAAGAATATAAAACCAAATGAAATTCCATTCAAATCCTGTTTTTTAATTTACATGTTTTGCTGTAATTGTCGATACGTGGCATGTCTGAGGTCATAAAAAGCGCAACAGTCTCTTACGAAATACTAATTAAAAATAACAAATTAGACCCAAACTAATTCACAACCTTGGCCAAATCTATATTCGAGTTTTTGGCACATCAATTGATTTGACAGAAAACCAACAAACTACCCACAGAAATTTCTTGGGCTAAAATGAACAGAGTGGGCCAATTCTTTATTCTTTCAAGAGAGCTCACATTTGACACAAGACCCATATATTTGTCGTACTGGAACAGACTTTTACAGATTTGTGTTGTTTTGTACTGTTATGTAGTTAGCATTTTGTGTACGGGAACTGACCTAAGAAAGCTTTAAAGGCTTCCTGAAACTATGTAACTTTTTCTAATACGTTATAATTTGGTAGCACTCGAAGTACTGTCAAAGTAAGGTGCTTGAATTCTTGGCAATATTCATGATTATATTCTTATTGTATACCTCATATCAAGACAATACAATTAAATCTTTTAAAATATATAATAATAATAAAATAATCGTCAGCTGAATGTACTCAGTGGAATGCATCCAATGGTTCTTGAAAAACAAACTATTTTGATAGAGTGACATATGGATCTGTAATTGTCATAATTATTTCGACCATAACAGTAGTTGGTGAGAAAAGTAGAGTCAATATTTTTTCTTTAAATGCCGTGGAGAAAAAATGTCATCGCAAATAAATAATTTGTCTTCGGAACCGCTCCTGCTGACAACCGATCCGGCCAAATTGTCGTTCAAAAATGGTAATATGCTTTGTATTTTTATCTTAAATGAAATAAAAATACTTGTCTTGCATTGGGATGACATTTTACTAAGGTGTTTCTTCAAATCGATACGATCTTGTCAGTTTCTGAGTTTTAAATAGTATATCAAATACCTTTGTTTACTTTGACTAGTGAAGATAATAAACATAATTTAATGAAATGCATCAAGTCCTTGTCTAACGGTAATGTTGTGCTTAGGAAGCATTTGCATGTACTTTTTATCTAATTAGTTTTTTGTGCAACTTTCTTATATATGCACTATATATTTATTACTTTTTTCTTTTTACCGTATCCGTATGGGAGAGCTATTTACTCTATGCATGTACGGGTATGTTACTACATGAAAATGAGTCAGACAATTAACGATCATTGGTATCCAGGGATTTTCAAAATTTCCCCGTATGTCCATATAGCTATGTGTACAAACATATATAATAATGCTTATCACCTTTTATTCTTCGAGGACTTTATCAGCAGTTTTTAATCAAAACTTGATTATGTTTGTTACATTTTCGGACAGCAGTTGCTCATTGCTTGCTAATTCTATCTGGTATGCATTTGTTTAATTTTGCAAGACGAGAATTGAATGGTCTGGGACACATTTCTGCCACGCACAGATTTTTCGAAATAATATATGGTTTTGAAATAATCAAAGTGTATTGTAATTTGTTGGCTTAGAGCACGCGATTGGCTTAAATATTAGTGCTTTGCACTTTTTCCATGTTGGAATTTCTTTTAATTAGCAGCACTAGCATATTGTTATGCCTTTCATATGTCACACGTAGAGCGCCTGTTTTGCTAATACGTGCTTTTCAATTTAAATTGTTGAGTGATAGTGCACTTTGAACCGTTCTGTATGACAATAAGACAGGGAAGAAGAGATTTTACACTACCTGGGCCCTTGCGGTGTTGCTGTACTGACGAAATGGATTATATGACTGTTACCTAACGTTGCTTAAATGCCCAGAATGGTTTTCCACTTACTCACTATAAGAAGAAGCTGTCGATTAAGTCTAAAAAACAAGCATAGATCCAGCCAGATTCGAACGCAGAACCTGCAAGTAGAAAGTTCGGGCAACGCAACAATCCATTCCGCCTACAGACCCAATAACTTTCAACATTTTTTAGGGACATACATAGCGCTTTATTATACTTATTAGAATTAACATTAGAAACATATGCAAATGACAATTGTTATTGTCTAGGATGACGAGAGAAGAACGATTCGCATATACATTATACACTCTCCAGAAATGACATGAAGCTAAATATGATGTAACAGTATAGTCTTTGGCAACTTTTTTCAGAATTCTGTGAGAAATGTTTTTTTTTTAATTTTTTGCAACGCAGGCTTCTTAAATCTAGCCATTTAATAAATAATACAAAACTTAAACAGAATGTCAGTACATATTTCAAACAGTGGGGAAATCACTAATCTTATTCAGATTAGACTTAGTGATAGTAATAAGTCAATAAATTAAAATTCGATATCCTTTTTAAAATTATTTGTTAATAATCATTTGTCGACACGATTTGCCTCCGGTGTATTTTTTAAGAAAGGTAATTTGTTCTGACGCATGCAAATTTTGTATTCTGGAAAACTTTCTCTTGTATGTAATATGAAATGCTTATCTCATGCTAATGCATCGAAGAACCTTTTAATGCCAATCTCCAATACGGTTCAAATTGTTACTAATAAAAAAAATTTTTCAAAAAAAAAATAATTAATAAAAAAATTCTATAATCTCAAACCTTAATCTACGTAATAACTCGTATAAAAAAGCAAAACTGTCGAACCAAGGCTCATAGAAATTTTTATTCGGTTATGTGTAATCGTTTATTTAATGGCCTCCTAGAAGAAATCAAATATGTTGACATGTCCCAATGTTTTTTAAAGCGCGTAGAAATTGTATGTTTTATGAAAATTCTTGAAATTTTACGTATATTGGTAATATATATATATTTCTTAATTACAGACCCAGAAAACAACACGGAAAGCAGAAAGCGGATCGAAATCAATAACTTGATCTCTACAAACCGAATATCTTTGGAGAAATGTCTGCTACTAGCGCGTTCTGAATATGGACTTGTAAGCGACGATTTAAGAAAGATTATGTGGCCGATTCTTGTTGATGTAGACACATCCAATATGGAAATTCCTCCACCGATAGAGGAACTTAAACTACATTCAGAATACAACCAAGTTGTACTGGATGTCAATCGTTCTCTTAAACGATTTCCTCCTGGTATTCCGTACGAACAAAGGATAGCGCTTCAAGATCAATTAACAGTTCTAATAATGCGCATTATTAATAAATATCCTAATCTTAAATATTATCAAGGGTATCACGATGTAGCAATTACGTTCCTGTTAGTTGTAGGAGAAAAGGTTTCATTTGCTGTGATGGAGAAACTCTCTTTAAGCCACTTTGAAGAGTGTATGCATGAAACTATGGATCCTGTCCAGAGAAGATTAATGTATATTTACCCTATCGTGAATTACGAAAATTCCGAATTATATTGCTTTTTAAAAAAATCATCTGTTGGAACATTATTTGCATTACCTTGGGTCTTGACATGGTTTGGACACAGTCTAAAATCATACAAATGTGTAGTTAGACTGTACGACTATTTCCTGGCATCTCCAATGTACTTTGTAATATACGTTACAGCAGCAATAATTCTATTTCGTTCCAAGGAGATTCTGAATGAAGATTGTGACATGGCATCAATACATTGCCTTCTATCGCAGGTAAATATATATATATACATATCGAAAAAATAGAAAAATAATAAGATTTTCTTTGCCAAAAAACTATTACTATTACTAAATAACAATTTAAAATATTATTCTAAACTTGCATTTTGTTGACAAGAAGTATTCTGGTATTCAGAAAGTACTTTAAAAATAATAAATCAGCTTTAAAGTTTTAATAATGTATAATTGCGTTGATTTTATATTATTTCTGAATATCAGCTGGGTGTAAAAAAATCGTGACACATTGCAATAGCCAGTCATCGCCCTGTCCAATATCCTTTCTGATATCATTAAAAACTGCATAAAAATAAAAGAAAGGTTCGGTGATACGGCTGCAGTATACTTGTTATTTTGAAGAACAGACATTAAACTAAAACGAAACTAAATATTCTCAGTATGCAAAATAATTGGAAAATGTCAAAAACAAAGCTTTAAAGTAATGTAAAAAGTCTGGCACATCCGAAGACAGGAACCGCTTTATTCAATTACGAAAAGAATTTGATTTTTTAAGCAGATTTCTTTACTCTCAATATATAAATACTGTTGAAAGGAATATTAAACACAATTCTAGATCCTTTTGGGTTTTCGTAAACTTAAAACGTAATAGCTCGGTTTTTCCAAATTCTATGGAGCTCGACGGTGAAAGTGCTTGCGATACCGAATCTACATGCAACCTTTTTGCAAAATTCTTTCAGTCAAACTATAGTGCTGACATTACACCGAATACGGAAAACCTGTATCCTGGTCTTACTTCGGTAATAGACTTCGACATATTTTCTCTTTCGGATCAAGAAGTCTATAATGGGTTAACTCAGCTTGATTCAAATATTAAGCCAGGGGTTGATTCGATATCACCTCTTTTATTATCAAAATGCGCTGATTCGCTTTCTAAAGCATAATTAAAAATTTTCATATAAAAAAAAATTTCAATGAATCACTTCTTAGTGGCGTCTTTCTTGAGGAGTGGAAAATATCATCCATTACTCCAATTTATAAAAGTGGTCTCAAGCATTTAATTAAAAATTACAGGCCTATCTCTAAACTTTCAGCAATTCCTAAACTATTTGAAAAGTTAGTTTTTGATAGACTCAATTTTGCGACGAAAGAAATTTTAACTTCAAGACAGCATGGATTTATTAATGGTCGCTCCACTGCAACGAATTTATGTCTTTTCACTAATTTTTGTATTTCTACTTTAGAAAATAGAATGCAGGTTGATGTTCTGTATACAGATTTCGTTAAAGCTTTCGATAGAGTTCACCATAGACTTTTAGTTGAAAAGCTGAGAAAAATGGGGTTTAAAATTAAATTTCTTGAATGGTTAAAATCTTATTTGTCTAATCGTCATCAGATTGTCAAAATTGGAGGCGCACAATCCTTCTTTATAGAAGTTCTGTCGGGTCTACCTCAATGTAGTCATTTGGGGCCTCTGCTTTTCAATCCTTTTGTCAATGACATCCCGTACTTCTTACAATTTTCTAATTGTCTAATGTTCGCAGATGATATGAAAATATTTTCACAAATTTCTACAATTACGGATTGCTTAAATTTTCAAAAAGACATAAAATCATTTTTTGAATGATGCATGTACAATCATCTGGAGTTAAATATTTCCAAGTGTAAGATTTTTAGTGCTTTCCGCTCATTATCTCGAATTTCGTTTGATTATAGTCATGGTAACGAGAGACTTTTATTAGTAAGTGAAATTAAAGATCTTGGTGTTATTTTCGATTCAAAGCTGTCTTTCTCAGCACATTTGGATTATATAATATCTAAATCAAATTCCTTGCTAGGCTTTTTGAAAAGGAATACGGTAGCAATTAATGATGTTTATACTCTAAAAACCCTTTATTTTTCATTAGTAATCCCCATCCTGGAATACTGCAGCGTTATTTGGTTTCCCTATTATCATAATTCTTCCAACAGGATTGAAAACATTCAAAAAAGATTCACGCGATTTGCATTAAGGAAACTGAGATGGTTCGAAGATTTACCTAACTATAGGTCTAGATGTGCGTTAATTGATCTAAAAACTCTAGAAAGTCGAAGACAAACTCATAGCGTTCTTTTCATAAAGGACATACTCAATGGTAGGATTAAATCCCCGGATTTACTACTTCTCATGCCTCTTTATGTCCCAGAGAGATGCCTAAGAAATAAGAATGTTCTCTTATGTTTTCCATATCATAGAACGAATTATGGTTTAAACGAACCCATAACCCGTTGTTCATTATTATTTAACTTAATTTATCATGAAGTCGATCTTCAAATGAATAGAAATATGTTTAAGGAAATTGTATTGAATATTTTTAGCAAAATTAATAATAATTAAATGTAGTCAAAAGATTATGTATCCATTGATGAAATGAAATGAATAAATAATTGTAATAAGGCAACAAAGAAAATATGTTGTATAAAAACCCATTTTTTTAAATATGTATGAGGTATGAGTATCATTCGCACCATTCGGTTGAGTAGAACAGTGTACTAAATCAATTGTACAAAGATTGGTGAAAAGTTTGCTTTAAAACATGTAGAAAGTGTAATAAGAGGCTTTGGACATAATGTAATACAGGACTAATGTCGCCGATAAATTCAGAATCTATAGAAATTTCGTTTTTGAATGAACTGTGAATTTTCTTATTTTTTACAGTTTTCATTAAATTACTCTTTACAATAAAAAAAAACAGCAAATAAGGCTTTCGATTTTTCGTTATAAACTTGGTCGTCTTGATAATTCTACTGTACATCTGAAATCATTTGTTCACATAACGATACTACTTTTTCTTATTTCTGTACGTTTAGTTACCCGACGAACTTCCCTTTGAGCAACTTCTGAAAGCAGCAGAAATTTTGTACGATAAGTATCCAATGAGTAAAATAGAAAGAGATGTTGATAGTATGATACAGAATGAGTAAGTTACTAAAAATATGAAAAGCTATAGAAATCAATATTAAAATTTTGTTTAAATAATCATTTTCGTAGGATGGATGAAAGAAAACGGGATGAAGAGCGAAGTACAGCTGCCAGAAAGAAGTTAACGAATGATCACAGATTCAAAAAAGCGATTGTTAACAATATTATTCCTACATTTTTCCTAAGGAAATCATTTATTGTTACAACAACATTCTCAATTATATTTGGAATCTGTGCTTACTATTACAAAAACCAGTATTGGTCATCTAGTGTGAGTTGATTAATATCGAAACTGGGAACAACATATATTCCCTTGAAACCCG
This sequence comes from Eristalis arbustorum, assembly GCA_916610145.1. Taxonomy (NCBI): domain Eukaryota; kingdom Metazoa; phylum Arthropoda; class Insecta; order Diptera; family Syrphidae; genus Eristalis; species Eristalis arbustorum. Next base: position 48,839,182 of record OU744319.1, on the reverse strand, counting down.
GGTTTAAAATAGAGTTTAATATATGTTAAACATGTGTATATATATACATATTTGTATGTATGCAGCAATGTTGTACAATAAGAACCCAAAAATTGTTATCTAAATACATACAACATAATAATAATGTGTATACATAAAAACAAATTAACTTAACTTAACTTTCAATATATTCATGTCATTATACACTTGCGTGAGCGGGTGCTGTGTACTTATATAATCATATGTACATAAACACATACATAAGAGCTTTTAAACTATCTTTACACACGTAGTTTATATGGTCATTGTTACGTTATTAATAAGTCATTCATAAAATAAACGATGTTTTATTCCGGTTTTCAACCAATTGAATTACAGTAAGGAAGTATAACAAATGTTTTTTTATTCTTTCTTTCGAATCGGATTGAAAATAAAAAAAAATAGGTTTTACAGAATCGGACAAAACTTAAGCTGAATATATATGCTAGAATGAAATAAGGTACATATATTACTTGTATCAAGTTATAGGGACACGCGACGATAATGAAATGTTGTTCTCAGAGTTAACAGAATCAGAAAAACAAAATATATGCAAAAATTCATTAAACAAAAGAATAAACAAGAAATCACAGCTACAAAACCCTCCAGACATGAATACAAAAAAGTAACGAAAAAGCATATATAATAAACACATGGTTGAGAACGCACAACACGAGTGGTTGCTGAGAAGCTAGGCCCTGGCCCTCTATGGGCTGTAGGGCCACCCATATAATTATATTATGGTAAACTATCGCACAGCCGTGAATATTTTTGGTATGGACATAATTAGGTTGTCTATAAGCACGTCTATCCATGCATTTTCCACTGTTTCGTCTATCTGGATTATTCACCTGTCCGCTATCCCCTACAAGTTCTCTATGGAGTTAAGTTCTGGAGACTGCTCATGGCAAACTAGAACTTTGATTGACTTGATATCAAACCATGTTTCGACAATTGTCCTGCTTCCCGATAAATGGTATCCTCTCCAGCATAAGGCATACATACGGATTTTAGTATTTCCAAATATTTAAATCGATCCATAATACCATTGAATCTAGAGATTGGCTGTATTCCTGAGCCTCAGAAGCAACCCCAGACCGGATTAGGCACATCAACGTAATTTGGTCTTTCAAATGATTTCAAAATTTACTGTGAATAATTTATACAAAGATGTTTAAACTATGTTCAGCTTTCCTTGGTTTTGGCTGTTGCGAAAATTGCTTATCGTCTGGTGGTTGTGTAGTGGAGTTCATGCTTTTAACGGTGTAGTCGTTGTCATCACAAGTAAATTCGTATACAGGTGGATTAATTAAGGTGTCTATCTTCTTCACCTGAAACACAGCTTCCTTTGTGTCTGTGAAATTATGCATACGATTCGGACCACCTCCAGTTGCATTGATTTTTTTATTTCCATTTTCTTCTTTTTAGTCTTGCATTTTAGATCGGTCCATACCTATGTACAAATTAATAAACTTTAAGTTTATTTATATAAAAAAAATAAAAGCAACCGTTAGTGACGAATTAAGTTCGTGTAAAAGGGGCCTATTTGAACGTCGATCGTAGTCGATATTGGTCAATTTGACAGCAAATTTGTGATCGCTACTTGTCTACATAGAATTTTTTCATAATATACGCTTTATGTCGAAACGCCTCTGTGATCGCGATTTGAATTTTCTGAACACTAGTTTTTTCTGCACACACAATTTGAAAATGTTTATTCCGGTAGAATTTACGAAAACTACCACATTGGACACATTGAGCTTAAGGCCCATTCATATGAGTATCGAATTTCGAACGCGAACTTTTAGAAACAACCCTTTTCCAGGCAATATGAACAATAAGTTATATTCGTTAATATGTGCTGCTTGTAGAAAAGTACCTGCTCACATAGGTATAATAAGTAGACATTATTAATAAAATGGAAAAGCGAGTCATCTTATCCTATTTGGCATTTGGAGAACAAACGACAAGACGTGATAGTTTTATAATAACTAATAATTTACCTAACCGTCGGAGGCAGTAAGTCTTCTTCCGTATTTCATATCTATCAAACTAATTGTAATCTTTAAATTAATAGGGTATTTTTCAAATTTGGTGTTTTGTATTACTTAATCGTATTACTTAAACGTCCATCAGTTCCGGATCGTCGAGGGCATCAAAGAAACTAGTCCAGAAAGAACTACAACGGTTGGATAAGGAGAAAGAACGTGATAAGGATTACCTATCCCAAAAATATCGTATCTTTAGTCAGATGGCGGCCTCAGAAAGCGATGACGATAAACTTCAAGTTATTGCTCCATCAACAGCAAACGCCGATGTCTGGCTTGAAAAGGCAAACCCCTGGCATCGTTGGGGTTCAGTAGAGAAAGCTAATGAAATCGTCATTCATCACGCTCCTTTCAACCTCATGCTCAAGCTCAAGACAAAATCCACATACGGGCGTCGGACAATGGGGGGCAATAAAAGTACCTGCAACAGCATCAAGCCGTTCCTGGTCTACAACACATGGAGGAGCCTTCTGGGCAACAAATACCACACTTGCCGTGTACATATACATATATTTTACAAATTCGCAACAAACAGCTCTACTAGAAAAGCAGGTCAACAAGTCCTTTATATGTAACATACGAGTAAGCGAATTAATCGCAGAAACAGATTGGGAAGAAGTGATTAATGAAAACAATGCAATTTCTCTTTATCAAAAACTTTATAACTCAATAAAATGAAGAGCATATATGAAAGGTCAACATCTGTCAGAAATATACAAAATAAAAGGAAGCACAACCCATGGCTGACACATGACTTATTCGCCAAATGTAGAAAAAGGGATGATTTGTATAAGAGATGGAAAAATAATAGATTGTGCAGGACCTATGAATTAGAATATAAGACTTTTCGCAACTAAACAAGGACATAACAATGCAAAAAGGCATTTTTTACAAAACCAAGTTCAACCAGGTAAAATCAGATCCACGAAAGACATGGAGCCTAATAAACGAAATAATGGGAAGGAAAAAGCCTAGTGTTGATGAAACAATAATACAAAATTTTAGTGGGCAAATGTGTGTGAATAATCTCGCTAGCGAATGCGCAAACAATTTTTGTGAACAGATTGTAAACTTAGTGCACCATTGTGACTCGACTACATAGTTTCCATTTAATAGATCAATAGATAGATCAATATTTATTCAAGGAACAAATGTACTCGAAATGACAAAAATAATTGGTCAGCTTGGCGAAAATAAGTCGCCTGGCATTGATGGAATTCGAGCTGTGGACATAAAAACTCACGTTGGAATTTTCGCACCTATCTTATGCAAATTTGTTAATTTGAGTCTGACACAAGGAAGGATTCCTGAGATCTTAAAAACTGCGGTTGTCAAGCCAATATACAAAGGAGGTACAAAAACTCAACTCAAAAATTACAGGCCAATATCAATATTGCCAGTAATCGAAAAGTGTCTTGAAGAGGTAGTAACAAAGCGATTGAAGAATTTTATTTACTCAATCATCCACGAAAGCCAGTACGGCTTCCAAAAAAGGAAAAGCACAGGTAAACTATTAGGGGAGTTCGCAAACTATGTCAACGAAAATCTGAACAAAAGCTATCACATTCTGGTCCTATTTGTGGACTTTAGTAAAGCTTTCGACATCCTTAATCATTCAAAACTAATAGATGCTCTGGAACGTATTGGTATACGAGGAGTAATGGCTGATTGGTTAAAAGAATACCTGCACAACCGATTTTACTGCGTCAAGATAAGCAATACCGACAGCCAAAAAGAACATGCACAATACGGAGTCCCACAAGGATCGAAATTGGGCCCGATCCTATTCATATTATACTCCAATGAGCTTCTTCGCATATTCAAGCTTGCCAAACCCTATGCTTATGCGGACGATACGGCAGTAATGGTATGCCATAGACACTTGCAGACGGCAACAACAATAATACAAGAGGAGTTTGATGATGCAGTAAAATGGTGTCATGATAATGGGTTAGTAATTAACGCCTCGAAATAAAAATGATGCACATCAGAAACCCGCAATTCAAGGCTACCGAAGAGCAAGTATACTGTAGGAAAGACGCCTGTCCTAACTCTACTAGCTGTACTATAGATATAGTAGAAAGTTACAAGTATCTAGGAGTAACAATTGACAGTAATTTCTTATGGGACACGCATATTGATCAATTACGTTCGAGTATTAAAGGGGCACTATACGCACTAACTCATCTGCAGTACCATGCACCAACATCAGTGCTAAGAAATGTGTACTTTGGGCTAGTGGAATCTAAACTGAGATATGGAATACTTGTCTGGGGTAATGCATCCCATGTTGCACCAATGTTAGAAATACAACATTCTGCAGAAAAGCCAGTAAGGCTTCGCGGAAATTTTTTGACCAATGTTAATTTGAATTGAAAATAGAAACAAATTGAAATTGAAATTGAAAAAAATTAGAGCCGCGAGTAGAGGACTGTCCGTATGTAAACCTTAGGGGCTTATCGCGAGAGTCTATTCCCAATAGAATAAACGTCAAATAAAAATAAATTCTATTCACGGTACCGCGAAATTCTCTTCTTTGAATAGAAATAAAATCTACAACCGTCGTATCGCGAGTTTCTATTGCCATGGATATTTTTCTGTTTGGTAGAACTGACCATTCCATTAAATAAAATTTCCATTAAAAAACCATTCCTACAGAAAATTACGGTAGAAGTTTGATACTGCATCAAATTCATTGAAATGGATAACAACGAAAACAAATAAGTTTAGAACATAAAGACATTGCCAATACAGAAGCACAGAATTATGATGCTTTGATGATTGCGGACGAAATTGGTGCAACTACAGTTAATAATCCCAATCAAACTCTCAGTTCCGGAGGGTCTAGTTATAGAATAGTTGCAAATTATTCATTGAATCATCGGATTCTTTTATTAAAAGAGCCATTATCAGCGATAATTACATATTTACCAAATCCTCCAGAATTCTTAACTACTTCAGAGTGAGCGATAATACGAGATTGTATGGCAATTCTAAAGCCTGTAGAAAACATAACCGCCGAATTATCTGCGAAAAAATATCCAACCATGTCGATGATAATACCATTGATAAGATGACTCCAGTACAGCATCGCCCAATTAAATGAAGAAACTTCCTGCGGAATTCACCTTAAGGCGACATTACTAGATGCTATAAAAGAACGGCTTGGTCAATTGTTAAAAATGTTGTATTTGGGAATAAAACAAATGCTGTAAATGCACGACAGTGGTTGACGGAGGAAGTCACGTATTTAATAAATAAAAGAAGTGTTACAACTACGAGCATTGAGGCAGATAAAACAGTTTCGGAAGTGACTCTGTCGAAAGGAGGGCCATAATTGATCGTAAAGTAAGCGAAGTCAAGACGATTCGTAATAATGCTCCTAGCGGCTTGGCAAATATTTCAGCAGGATCGATCGAGCGACCCTCTTCTTTTTGGAATTCTCAAAAAGTTGTATACCCACAACTTTTCGATCTTTCGCAAAAATATTTGTGTATGCCTGCAAATCTGTTCACTCTAATGGGTGTTTGCAAAGGCGGGAGAGATAATAAATTAAAGAAGAAATCGCATGAAGGGAGAAAATTTGTATCAAATAATCTTCCTCAATAGCAATTCTGGCTTATAGATGATGGAAGAAGAGCCAAGCACCAGAATGAGGAATGTAATTAGTTAGTAAATTAGTAAAAGTTAAATAAAATAAGAGGGCATGGGCCTGTGCATCCAGGGCAAAGTTGTTGATTGCTCTCAACTTGGCGAGATGCAGAAACGATCCCTGTAAATGCACAGGTCAAGTTGACATACAGCCTGCTTGCGGCGCCCTCTGGATAACCTCTACTGCAGCCGCTTAGAGGTGAATCAATGTATGCAGCGACCCCTTGTCCGGGGGCTTAAACCAGGACCCGGTCCTCCAGGTTCGGGGGTTTCGCGTGGGGTTAACTTCCCCACCGTGTAAAATATAGTCTAGTTTAGAGACGGCAACAAGCCGGATACGAATGACCCTACTGCTGCTGACGACCATGGACAACGAAACAAGGACAACGATTTTCGGTTCTGCACGTGGAATGTGAGGTCACTTCACCGACCACGTGCAGCCGATGAACTTGCGGAGGCCCTAGAAGCCTATAAGGCTGACATCACCGCCATCCAGGAGGTGCGATGGGATAGGCCGGGCAAAAAGATGATGAAAAACTGCGACATATATTACGGCGATTGCTACAAAGAGCGAAGGCAGCGCTTATTTGGATGCGGTTTTGTTGTTCGAGGCAGACTTAGGTAAGAAATCTTAAGCTTTAGATACATAAGCGAACGCCTCACAACAATCCGGATCAAGGCAACATTAGGCAACATCAGCCTAATTTGCGCCCACGCCCAACGGAGGACAAAGACGATGATAGCAAGGATGACTTCTATGATCTCCTAGAAAGAACATACGATCAATGACCCAGCTACGACACCAAGATCGTTTTAGGAGATTTTAATGCAAAGCTGGGCAAGGAAGAAATCTTTGCTAGAGTCGTCGGAAAACACAGCCTACACGACAACACGGCCAACAATGGACTCAGGCTGTTTGACTTCGTGACGGGGCGAAACCTCACTGTAGCCAGCACGCCGTTCCCTCACCTCAACATTCACAAAAGGACATGGCGGTCCCCTGATCAATCAACCGTCAACCAGATTGATCACATTGCGATCGACGTCAGACACTCCTCCAGTGTCCTCGATGTTCGAACGTGCCGAGGTGCCAACATCAGGGAAGAGCACCGGCTACTCAAAAAGATAAAGAAGGAGCTTGAAAAGCGCGCGATCGAGGAAATGGAGAGGTGATACGGCAGAAATAATGTCCGAAAGTTTTACCAGCGGGTGAAACAACTATCCAAAGGGTACAAACATCGGACAGAAGCCTGTCGGAACGAAGAGGGACAACTCGTAGTAGAGTCGCAGTCGAAACTGAGAATCTGGAAGGATCACTTTTGCAGACTGTTAAACGGCGAAGAGAACACCAATACCGCTGTCAGGCAGAATGTTCCACTCCACGCAATGGACGACGATAGAAGAGAATTCCGTCCCCCCGATCTAGACGAAGTCAAGGTAGCGATATCGAGACTGAAGTCGAACAAAGCTGCTGGAGCAGACGGATTGTCCGCGGAACTGTTTAAAGCAGCTGGAGATGATCTGGTTGGGCGCATGCACCAGCTCATCTGTAGGATATGGTCGGACGAAAGCATGCCCGACGAGTGGAATCTTAGTATCGTTTGCCCGATCCACAAGAAAAGAGACCCCTTTGACTGCGCCAACTATCGGGGAATAAGTCTCCTTAACATCGCATACAAAATCTTCTCTGCCGTTCTGTGTGAGCGCCTAAAACCATTCATCAACAACCTGATAGGTCCCTATCAGTGCGGTTTCAGGCCTGGGAAGTCCACTATCGATCAAATATTCACATTACGGCAGATCCTCGAAAAAACCCAAGAGGTGCAGATCGACACCCACCACATATTTGTCGACTTTAAGGCCGCATATGACGCCATGTCTAGTTTTGACATCCCTGCCAAACTCGTCAGATTGTGCAGGATGTCGATGGAGAAATCTCGCTGCTCCATCAAGGTCGGTAACGAACTCACCGAGACCTTCAATATCAAAAAAAGCTTTAGGCAAGGCGACGCGCTGTCATGTGATTTCTTCAACATCGTCCTGGAGAAGATCGTGCGAAACTCACATGCCAACACTAGAGGCACGATCTTCCAGAAGTCCGTTCAACTGCTTGCTTACGCCGACGATATTGACGTGATTGGCCGAACTCAGCGAGCCGTCAATGAAGCGTTTGCTTGTATTGAGACGGAGGCGGCAAAAATGGGTTTAGCGGTGAATGAGGGCAAAACAAAGTATATGCTGTCATCAAGGAAGGACACACAACATCGACGACTCGGTCAGAACGTCACCATAGGCAGCTACAACTTCGAGGTAGTAAAGGACTTCGTCTACCTTGGCTCCCAAGTAAATAGTGCGAACAACATCAGTACCGAGACTAAACGCAGAATAACTCTTACCAACCGCTGTTTCTTTGGGCTCAAGAGGCAGTTGACCTTGATCATCCCTGTCCTGCTGTATGGCGCGAAAGCTTGGACTATCTCAAGACGGATGAAGACGCACTTGGTCTCTTCGAGAGAAAAGTTCTGCGTTCAATCTTTGGTCCTGTTTGCGTTGAAGGTTCTTGGAGAAGGAGATTCAACCACGAACTGTACAGGCTGTACAGCGACATGAGTCTAGTCAGGCGTCTACGGATTCAACGCATAAGATGGCTAGGCCATGTAGAGCGCATGGACAACAATGCTCCAGCCCGAAGAGTCTTCGACTCCGAACCAGCGGGACAACGCAATAGAGGACGACCACGAACCCGATGGCGCACTCAAGTGGAGAAGGACCACAACCAACTTGGAGTGCGAAATTGGAGGCAGCTGGCTAAAGAAGGTGCCAGCTGGAGAGGATTGTTGACCGCGGCCCAGGTTCACCCCGGACTGTAGCGCCACAAGAAGAAGAAATAAAATAAGAATAGTATTTGATTTTGTAGTTCGTTGTGAGAGGCTGTTTGTTTAATTGTTTGTGATATTTTTGGTAGTGTGTAATATTTTTTGGTTTTTTGTTTTTGTGATATTTATATATACCGAGGATTAGGCCTCCTGGGGAAACCTCAATAAAAAAACGCATTGTACCTCCGTCCCCAATAAAGGTGATGAGGAAACGGAGAAGAGGAGAATGGTCCTCTATTATCTCGCTTAAGATAATACAAACTGTTGAATAACCTAGAGCGAGGTTGTAGTCATTAACAACACAGTTTTGGTAACTTCCTTGAGTTTCTTCCTTTTCCTTTTTTTGTGGATAACGTATTTGCTTACAAATTTTCATCCTTGTATAGTGGATTTCAATGTACATGTAAGTTTCTTCTGTATCGAAGAGTTAATATAAATGCAGCACGATGAGCCTCGTCCATTTCGTCCTCAAAAAAATCTAACCAAATATAACTCATTATTTATTAAAAAACAAATATTCCCTGCAAAACAATAATCACATGATTTGGTGTTTGACATTAAAGCTCCCCGATAGCTTTTCATTTTCTATTTCGAAATTCAATTCTATTTGAAACAATCCTATTGAGTTTCGCGATATCACGAATTTGGTCAATATAATATAATATAAACTCGCGATAAGCCCCTTAATAGGAACCATTTAGCAACGCGAAATCTGATAGCCCGCGATTTACAAGTTTTCGGAGGAAACCCTGCCGAGTGGCGGCTTCTAATCCAACCCAATTGTGTACGCCAAGTAATTGCAGCACTTAAAATGCTGTACGAAAGACCCGAAATCGTTATTTACTCCCTCCTTCAAGCGATTCACTCCACGCCACCTCCGAAAGCCGAAAAGTTGGAAACGATTGTCACCTTTGCTCTGGCTGTGCAGAATCTCTGCGCCACTATTGAAGCTACTGGACTAGTTGACTCCCTGAACAACCCGATGCTGATGCAGAAGCTAGTAGAGAAATTGCCCCCTGCAATACGCTTGAATTGGGCGACTTATAAGCAGACGTTGCAGAGCTGTTCACTTTCCTGCTTCAGTAGGTGGGTGTACCAGATGGCCGAAGCTGCAAATGGAGTTCTAGTGACGAACACTGCAGAAACCTTCGAAGGCACCAAAGAGAAGGGCTACCTCAACGCTCATTATCAAGGGTCGAATTTTATCAACAATCAACCTGCGTACAAATGCTGTGTGCAAATCGACAACACTTTGTGGTGTGAAAAGCTGTACTCTCAATCACCATAGACTCCTTCACAATTATCAGAAGGACAAGGAAGGAATGGGCTCCAGTGCTGGAACTGTTACGGTGCACTCGCAGAAGGGAGTCAATCTCCAACGCCACGAATTTGAATCTGTCCTGTTCTGGGTGGTGCCGGATATCCTGTATGGCGACGGAGTCCAGCTACATATATATGCACTTTTGGACGACGGCTCATCCTTAACACTGATGGACAGAGAAATCGCCGAGCAGCTGAACGTTAGAGGTTCACCACGCCCCCTGTGTTTAAAGTGGACCGGGTACACCTCAAGGTATGAGTAAAATTCCGAAGTATTGAACTTGTACATCTCCAGTACGTTGCCAAACGCAGAACCGTGGACAGCCTGCGTCTACCGCTTCAATCATTTCATCCCGGTGAGTTGCAAACGAAGTATGACCACCTAAAAGGGATTTCAATTGAATCATATAATTACGCGACTCCACGCCTGCTTATAAACTTGAACAATGCCAAGTTAGCACTTCCTTTAAAGTGCAAAGGATTTTCGCTGTGCGACGCCCGTTGAGAGAACACGTATGCGCTGGCTAAGCGAAGTAGTGAATTTAAAAAAAAAGTTGTTTTTGTTTTTATATTATTAAAAAAATATAATAAAAATTTGTGCGGTGTTAAAAATAAAAAGTAAAAGTGATAGTGAATATCTACAAATCCTCCTCTGAATGGAGGAGAATAAGTTATTAAAAACAATTCCGATTCCAACCGACAAGGAATCTATAGGGAGAATTATTCTGCCCTCGCAACAGATAAGCGAGGCGGAAAACCATAAAAACGTGCAGATGGACTGGTGGGCCGACGACGCACCACATACCACGAAAAAAAACGCTGATAAGAGACAGGCAGAGAATTGTGCTGCGGGTTTTTCCTTAATGACCATGGAGCAAAAAGGTCTGCTAATTAAGGAAAAGCAAATAAAGATTGACAAGGCACACACCGGAAATACCGAGATGAGTTTAAAAGAGCAAATTTTAGATAAGGGATCACTGAGGGAATTCCTAGCATCTCCTGATTACGCAGTGGCGACTGGATCCAGTGCAGCAAAAAAAATTAAGAAAACATTTACGGACCCCAACAACAAATTTGATTCCTTGAGAGATGACAATGAAGAAGAAGAGCTACCACCATAGAAGGCGAGGAAACAACCGAGGCAACTCCAGCACGACAACGAAGGCTCGAACATCATACTGTTACCAGGTGCAGGCAAACGCAAGGCAAACTCTTCAGCTCCAGCTGGCAATCAAGCTCCATGCTGCCCGCCGATATTTGTGAGAAATATTTCACCAAGGAACCTGATGAAGCACTTAAACGACACTAAAATAAGCACAGAAGAAGCAATTTTTAAAAAAACAGGGTACAACAGATATAAAATTATGGTAAGGGCCGTTGAATTACATGCGCACCTCTTGAAACTCTTCAAAGAGCAGAAGTTTGAAGCCTTCTCTTTCACGCCAAAACAACTAAGAAGGTTTAATGTAGTTCTGAAAAGGGTGACGAACTACAAACCTGAGGAAGTGCAACAGGAGTTGAAGCTGTTGGACCCATCGATGGAGGTCTTGGTTAAAGACTTTCAGACAGCATGGTCTAAGAGGACGGGGAAACCTTCACAACTGTATTTATGCTCAGTGGAGGGTAAGGAAGAGCTTATAAAATTGAAGCAGATAAGGTACCTCTTTAAACACGAAGTTTCGTGGGAAAGCTTAAAGAGCTCGGGCCCAAAGATCTGCTATAGTTGCCAGAAGTTCGGACACTCATCCAGATATTGTGCAGCACCACCCAGGTGCGTTAAATGCAAAGAAGCTCACGAAGTGGGCGGCTGCAAATTGCCTAAAAGCGCTGAAAAAGCGGAAACATATTGCGTCAACTGCGAACTATACGGACACCCAGCCAGCTATAGGGGTTGCCCTAAGTGGGTCAACCAACAAAAAAAAAGACAGGCTTTGAAGGAAATTATACAGGAGAAGAGGTTTGCCACCCATAACCTGATGGTGAATGCAATCAATAGGGCTCAACAAAAGTTCTCATCATACGCTGACGCGGCCAGAGGTGAAAACACTTCAAACAATACGGCCGTCCAATCCTCTCTTGCCCCAAAAACACATAGTAGCACAATCTTTGCAGACTTTATGGCTGAGTCCGAGAGACTCTTCGGCCTCACATTTGAGGAATTGACAAACAAAATCGCAACGTTCTGGGAAAATTACGGAAAATTAGATGAAAGCAGGAAAAAAGGGGCTTACTACCAATTCGCATTGATCATGTTAGGATCGCAACCTTCTTTACCATGAACCTTAAGCTCATCACAGCTAACATCAACTCCCTATCCGATATAAAGAAAGCAGAAATAGACTTACTCCTGAAGGACAAGCTACCCACAGCATTGCTTGTACAGGAAACTTGTCTATCCAGTAATAAAAATAAGTGTTATATTAACGATCAATATGAATATATAGGAAACAATGAGGGAAGAGGTACGGGAATATTCTTGCGAAACTCCATCTCATTTTCTCAGCAATTTTTTTTTCAAACAACACAATCTCAGCAACTATAGCAACCGTTCCCATTTTAAGCCGCAACCAAGGGCAAAAATCCTTGGCAATCGTCTCAATTTACGTAAGCTGCCATGCAGGTTTGGCACTCACATCAGCCTTAAATGACCTAGTAGACACGATTGGCAATTTTGATTACATAATCATAGGCGGTGACTTCAACTCCAGACACCCCCTTTGGGGCGATACTAAAGAGAACGATAATGGCAAAGTCTTGGCCCAATGGTATCAAGACCAGTTCCTGAGCTTCGACATAGTAAAAGCGGATGGTCCTTCTAGACCAAGATCTGGATCCCATATTGACTTCTATCTAATATCCTCTAACCTTAGTACAAATAATAACATTACTTGTATCTCATCAGAACCCTTGTCAGATCATTTTTCCATAACCATGTGCGTAAAATTCGCCAATTGCAATCCCGTTCAGGCGTTTCCTCGTAAAATTAATAGTTTTAAGTCTACTAATTGGTCTAACCTCAACCGCTCACTTAATTTAGCATTGTCCAACCTACAAGTCCCCACTGACAGGAACCTCACTAACACAGAGATTGACGACGCTATCGAATCCTTAACAAACATATACCACACATGCATATCCAGCCACAGCAGAACAATAACCCCGCGTCCGAATTGGGTCAAGATCTCAGAAAATACAATCGCACTACTCAGAACTAAGACACTCTGGAAGAGGCAGTTGAAAAGACTCTTCCAACACTTTGGCGATTGTAACAACAATAGTTATCGGGAACTCTCGGCTCGTATGAGTTGCCTAAGCAAGATTATTAAGGAGAAAATAAAAATTGAAGCCAACCAACAATTTCGCAATAAACTTAGCAGCCTAAAACCGTCCCCGAACGTTTTTAAAGCCATAGACCACATCACTGGTCGCAAGAAATTGCCGAATCCTGAGCAAGCATTGAGCTACGGAGATAGGACCTATACCTCGCCAACCGAGAAAGTCAAGGCCTTCGGAGTTTTTTATAAAGAACTTTACTCCCTCAAAATCCCAATAGCAGAAATAGAAAACTCTTGGATTGTAGACACATATAACAGCTCCTTTGACGGCTGGAATAGAGAGCTGAATCATACAAACTTCTCACCCTCTAACAAATCTGACGAAACCATAAATAATAACCTCGTAACTGCAAATACAGTCGAATCAATAATCTCCTCCTTAAATAATAAAAAATCCTCTGGTCCCGAGAGCATCTCCAATTACACTATCCGAAAATCTAAAACGATTCTGGCTAAATTTTCGACACCTATATTCAACAATTGTATTAATAACTGCTATTTTCCGGTGGCCTGGAAAAAAGCTAAGCTTATTCCGATAAAAAAAACAATAGCATAAACAGCGTCGAAAACTACCGCCCCATTTCCATCGCCCATTTTTATCGGAATAAGCTAAGCTTATTCCGATAAAAAAAACAATAGCATAAACAGCGTCGAAAACTACCGCCCCATTTCCTTACTTTCAAATTTTTGCAAAATACTGGAAAAAATCATCCTCAACAAAATACAGAGTAATACCAACGAATCTGACCTGTCTCAGCCGCAACAATTCGTCTTTAAGCAGGGTCATTCCACTGAACACGCTCTACTATTCTTGCAAAACAAAATCCTGAAAAATCTTAGATTGAAGAAGTGTACATTAGCATGCGCTTTAGACCTCACGAAGGCATTTGACTCGGTGTGGCATGCAGGCCTTATTTATAAATTGTTCCACCTTAACTTCACCCCAAATCTGATAAAAATCATCAAACGTTTTCTATCAGAACGCAATATGGCTGTACTTTTCCAAAATCAATACTCGAAGCCTGTACCTATCCTATCAGGTGTGCCGCAAGGATCCATTTTAGGCCCCCATCTTTTCAACTATTACCTCCAAGATTTACCCACACGTCAAGAAGGCTCTAAAGCGATTCTGTACGCTGATGACACTATCCTATTCAGTCACCATGAGAGACCGAAAATAGCTCTCGAGGCAGTAAAGAACCATCTTAACACTGCTATTACTCATTACAATAGATGGGGAATAAACTTAAATATACAAAAATGTGAGATAGCATGTTTTCGAAACGCTTCGGGCAGAGGTCATTATTTAGCTGTTCCCGAAAGTAAAAATCTTAATCTTAATATTGGGGGTAACCAAATCCCCGTGAAAATCCATTAAATACTTGGGCATAAACTTACACGAGCGACTTAAAATGAACCCTCACGCAAGACTGACACTGAATAAGTCAAAGGCCGCAGCCGCGAAACTAAAAACTGTGCTTAACTCCAGTTACGTGGAGCAAAGAACAAAGCTTCTTATTTACAAAACATTAATCCGTCCCGTACTGGCTTACGGTTTCCCTATATGGTTCTCTATTACTTCCAATGTTGAACTAGAAATGCACAGGTTCGAAAGAGTGATAATTCGAAGGTTCATCTCAAAACGGAAAAGACCGGGCGGTAGATGGCTCAGTAACAAATCCATTTACCAAAACTCTGGCGTAACGCCTTTGCTGGACTACCTTACCAGCTTAAGTAAGAAGAGGCTAGTTGCCCTCCAATACCATGCAAATCCCCCCTCAGGAATATCTTCGAAGAAAATATAGGTTGGTCAATAGGCGAACGATACTATCCGTCACCAATAGACATCCTTGGCGAGGGATCGGATTCCTTCTTCGACATAAGGGATGACGACAATTTACTGACCGCAGAGTTTTATAAAAAACAAACAACAGAGACTTACAGAGGCTGAGCATATCAACGTCCATGACCATCTAGCTCTGGGTCTTTATTAGTTTAACAAATGTATGGAAAATGTCTTAAAATTTTATATATTACACTTAAAAATAAAACAAAAATGATAAGATCATGTATTATACATTAAAAATAAAAATATGTATACAATAATAATTATGAAACTAAATAAAGTGAACTCAAAAAAGGCGCTTATAATTATAGTGCCGAGATGACTACGATTATCGTTTCATCTCTTGTGTCTTATTTTTTTTCCCTCTCCCACTATCTTTGTTCTAGGTTAAGTTCTTTTATATATATATTAAATTTTGTTGTCTTTTCTTACTCTCGTGTTGTTGAGTGGACGTGCTTACAAAAATACAGATGTGAAGTTATAATGAATTTAAGCTATCGATTATATGTACACCGAAATTTAAAAATCCTACCATTGTTAGCCTGACCAAGTCTAAGTCGGCCGCAGTATCTCCACTAAGTGATACATGTAATAAACAACATGTAATAGGAAAAAACAAATATGTGCAAATGTATTAAAATAAAAATCTCAATAAATATACATACATACATAAAGTGCAAAGAAGGGGGGTCGCAAGACCCAGTCGCTACCAAAACCCGACTTGGATGGGTAGTGCATGGCAAGTGTTTGGGCGAGGTAGCCAAATAAGGGAGGTCGAAGGCCATAGCTTCCATGTATGTAAATGCAACGACTGTAACCCTCAACGCTTGGTAAAGGAGTTTCTGTGCACAGATAACTTTGGTGCCCTAAACACGAGAAAAACTTTACTATCGAGTGAAGACCAGCGAGCTCTAGGTCTACTGAACATCAAACAACGCTCCTCTGGAAGAAAGATCAAGTTTGTTTGCCGGACAGCTACCCAAAGGCCAAGAGCCGGTTGGAATATCTTCACAAGCGGATGCTACGGGAAAAACAACTTGCTGAGACGTTGAACAAGAAAGTTGACGAGTGCATCGTAAATGGCTATGCGCGTATGCTGTCGCCTATAGAAGTTGTATCAGGACGGCATAAATCATGCTACCTCCCGATCTTCCCTGTAGAGAATTCAAACAAGCCGGGCAAGATCCGATTAGTTTGGTACGTCCGTAATTTATAAATTTCCCGTGGCACCTCTTAAGGCACTGTCTATCTCTCGCCTTGAACTACTGGTGCGCGATTTGCGAAGTGTTTCGCTGAATCACATTTCATCCAGACTGTCAAGGGATTCTTGCGGTCGGACTCCAAACCCGTGCTGTGTTGGCTTCGCTCAGACCGTCGAAGAGCTTCTTCATCCGTTTTCAATAGCGTCCATGTCTCTGCGCCATAGAGCAGGACTGGGATGATCAGGGTTTTATACAAGGTCAATTTGGTGTTTCGAGAGATGGCTCTGTTACTCAATTGCCTCTTGAGCCCAAAGAAACAGCGATTAGCAAGAGTAATTCTGCGCTTGATCTCGGTACTGGTGTTGTTGTCCCTATTTACTCCGGAGCCTAGGTAGACGAAGTCCTTGAC
Source organism: Eristalis arbustorum (assembly GCA_916610145.1). NCBI lineage: Eukaryota > Metazoa > Arthropoda > Insecta > Diptera > Syrphidae > Eristalis > Eristalis arbustorum. The sequence continues at coordinate 48,822,477 of OU744319.1, read as the reverse complement.
TACCTCAAAGTTCCTGCTGCCCAATATGACGCTCTGTCCGAGACGTCGATGTTGTGCGACCTTCCGTGATGACAGCATGTACTTTGTTTTGCCCTGGTTTACCGCTAGACCCATTTTATACGCTTCCGCTTCAATGCCAACAAACGCCTTATTGACGGCTCGCTGTGTTCGTCCAATCACGTCAATGTCGTCCGCGTAAGCAAGCAGTTGAACGGACTTTTGGAAGATCGTGCCTCGGGTGTTTACGTTTGAGTTTCGCACGATCTTCTCAAGTATGATGTTAAAGAAGTCACATGACAGCGTGTCGCCTTGCCTGAAGCCTTTTTTGACATTGAAGGTCTCGGTGAGTTCCTTACCAAACTTGATGGAGCAGCGAGAGTTCACCATCGTCATCCTGCACAACCTGACGAGTTTGGCAGGAATGTCAAAACTAGACATGGGGCTGTATAGCTCGTCTCTATGCACGCTGTCATATGCGGCCTTGAAATCGATAAATAGGTGGTGGGTGTCGATCTGCATCTCTTGGGTTTTTTTTCGAGGATCTGCCGTAATGTGAAAATTTGATCGATAGTGGACTTTCCTGGCCTGAAACCGCACTGATAAGGACCTATCAGTTTGTTGAAACATTCTGCCTGACAGCGAAATTTGTGTCGTCATCACCGTTTAACAGTCTACAGAAATGATTTTTCCAAATTCCCAGCATCGACTGCGATTCTAATACTAGTTGTCCATTTTCATCCCTGCAGGCTTCGGTCCGAGGTCTGTATCTTCCTGATACTTGTTTTACCTTTTGGTAAAACTTTCGGACCTCCTTCCTGTCGTAACACCTCTCCATCTCCACGACCGCGCGCTTCTCATGCTCTTTCTTTTTCTTTCTGAAAAGCCGGTGCTCTTCCCTTCTCTTCTGTTCGTAGAGCTCACGAACAGCTCTCGTTGTTCGATGCAGCGTTGCCTTGTAGGCCTCCTGCTTGGCTGCATGTACCTGCCTGCACTCGTCGACAAACCATGGGTTCCTTCTGGGTGGTGTCGTGAAATCCAGCACATCAGTGGCAGCTTCTTTGATGGCTTTTTGACAACGTTTCCATTCTTCTTCTATTGAATGTGCAGGCAGCGTCGAACTTTCAGAGTTTCAGGGAGACTCGGTCGGCAAAGTTCCTAGCGGTCAGTTTCGATTGTAGCTTTCCGACGTCAAACCGTAGTGTTCCTTCTCGTCTCCGTACTTCTCTCGATATCCTCATCCTTACCTTGGCTACAAAAAGGAAATGGTCCGAGTCGATGTTGGCTCGTCGGAACGTGCGGACATCGAGAATATTGGCGGAGTGTCTGACGTCGATCGCAACGTGATCAATCTGGTTGACGGTTGATTGATCAGGAGACCGCCAGGTCCCCTTATGGATGTTGTGGTGTGGGAACTGCGTGCTAATCACAGAGAGGTTACGCCCCGAGGCGAAATCTACCAGCCTGAGTCCGTTTCCGGATGTGTTGTCGTGCAGGCTGTGTTTTCCGATGACTCAAGCAAAGATTTCTTCCTTGCCCAGGTGTGCCTTGAAATCTCCTAGAACGATCTTGGTGTCATAGCTGGGGCATCGATCGTATGTTCTTTCTAGGAGATCATGGAAGTCATCCTTGCTATCGTCATCCTTCTCCTCCGTCGGGGCGTGTGCGCAAATCAGGCTGATGTTCCCGAATTTAGCCTTGATGCGGATTGTTATGAGGCGCTCGCTGATATAATCAAAGCTTAAGACTTTTTGCCGAAGTCCTTTTGCCTAAGGTCTGTTCAGGGACCTCACATTCCACGTGCAGAACCGAAAATCATTATCCTTTGATCGTTTGCTGGGGTCGTCAACTTTGAATCCGTCCTTATCCGAGGCCTGTTGTCGGTTCGTAACTGTTGGTTTTTTATGTGGTGAGGGAGTTAACCTGATGGCTGGGTGCTGTGGGAATCGGGTAGGCACTGAATGGCGTCAACCTGGCGATGCCCAGTGTTGCAACTTTTCCTACACACCAATTGTGCTTATTTTACCTCCAAGTGGTAGCCATCGGGTACTGGTTGTAGTTCACCCGAGCTCAACCTGCCAAACTTATAAGTGCGACCTCTTGTCCTAGGGGTTACAAAGAAGGAACTGGCCCTTTAGGTTGGGGGTTGTGCCGTCGGGGTAACTGCCCGGCCACACAAAAAAACAACAGTTACGAAGCAACAACAAGCCTCGGAAACGGATGACTTTACTGATGACGAACCCTGCAAACGATATACGGACAACGACCTTCGGATCTGTACGTGGAATGTAAGGTCCCTTTATAGACCACGTGCAGCCGAACAATTAGCGGAAGCCCTAGACTGCTGCAAAGCAGACATAACCGCCATCCAAGAAGTGCGATGGGATGGACCGGGCAAAAGAAGGATGAAAAACTGTGATATATATTACGGTGATTGCTACAAGCAACAAAAACAGCGCCTATTTGGTTGTGGATTTGTCGTTAGAGGCAGACTTAGGCAAGAAGTCTTATCGTTCAGGTCAGTGAACGAGCGCCTCACGACAATTCGCATCCAGGCTAAATTTGCCAACATAAGCCTTATATGCGCACATGCCCCCACAGAGGAGAAAGATGACGACACCAAAGACAGGTTCTATGAGTTCCTGGACAAAACGTATGAGCAATGCCCTAGCTACGACATTAAAATTGTTCTTGGCGATTTTAACGCAAATCTAGGAAGAGAGAACATCTTTGGTAGTACGGTCGGGAAGCACAGCCTACACGACACCACATCCGAAAACGGATTTAGGCTGATCGACTTTGCTGCGGGGCGAAATGTTGTAGTAGCCAGTACAAAATTCCCACATCTCGACATTCACAAAGGGACATGGCGATCTCCTGATCAATCAACCATCAATCAGATTGATCACATTGCGATCGACGCAAGGCACTCCTCCAGTATTATAGATGTCCGAACGTTCCGAGGTGCCAACATTGACTCGGACCAACACCTTGTAGTAGCCAAGGTAAGGTTGCGGATATCCCGAACACCGCCAAGACAAAGAAATACTGTGAGGAAGTTCAACGTCGGCCGGCTACAATCGCAAGAGATTGCCAAATCCTTTTCCGATCGTGTCTCCCTCAACCTCTTAAGAAATCCTACGCCGCCAACATCAAGTATTGAAGACCAGTGGCAGCATTGCCAAAAAGCCATCAGAGATGCCGCCTCTGATGTGCTGGGTTTCAATCCGCCACCACAACGAAACCCCTGGTTTGACAATGAGTGTCGGCAGGCGAATGCAGCCAAGCAAGAAGCATACAAAGCGGCACTGCAAAGAAGGACAAGAGCTGCTCGGGAGCTCTACGAGCAGAAGAGGAGAGACGAACACCGGCTTCTCAGGAGAAAAAAGAAGGAGCATGAGAAGCGCGCGATCGGCAGAATAGAGGGATACTACTGCAGGAATGAGGTAAGGAAGTTTTACCAAAGGGTAAAGTCAACCAGTCAAGGTTATAAACTCCGAACCGAAGCCTGTAAGGATGATCAAGGGAACATCGTAGTAGAGTCACAGTCGATGCTGAGGATATGGAGAAACCATTTCTGCAGACTGTATAACGGCGACGAAGAACCAAATTCCGCTGTCAGGCAGAACGAACCATTCAACCCCAATGAAAGGGACGATGAAGATCAACAATTCCGTCCACCCGACCCAGATGAAGTGAGGATTGCTATATCTAAACTGAAATCCAACAAGGCTGCTGGAGCTGACGGCCTACCCGGCGAGCTTTTTAAAGCCGCAGGCGATGATTTGGTAAGGAGCATGCACCAACTCATCTGTAAAATATGGTCGGAGGAAAACATGCCCGATGAATGGAACCTCAGCATTGTTTGCCCGATCCACAAGAAAGGAGACCCCTTTGACTGCGCCAACTATCGGGGGATAAGTCTCCTTAACATCGCCTATAAGATCTTATCTGCCGTACTGTGTGAACGCCTAAAGCCATTCGTCAACAACTTGGTCAGTCCATACCAGTGTGGCTTTAGGCCAGGAAAATCCACCATCGACCAAATATTCACACTCCGGCAGATTTTGGAGAAAACCCAGGAGCAACAAATCGATACTCACCACCTGTTCATCGATTTTAAGGCCGCGTATGACAGCATTTATAGAGACGAGCTATACAGAGCAATGTCTAGTTTTGGCATCCCTACCAAACTCGTCCGTTTGTGTAGGATGACGATGGAGAATGCACGCTGCTCCATCAAGGTCGGTAAAGACCTAACCGAGACCTTTGATGTCAAAAAAGGATTCAGACAAGGCGACGCGCTGTCATGCGACTTCTTCAACATCGTTCTTGAGAGAATTGTTCAAGACTCAAACGCCAACACCAGAGGAACAATCTTTCATAAGTCCGTCCAACTACTCGCATATGCCGACGATATTGACATTATCGGCTGTCAACAAGAAAGGACACCCAACACCGACGTCTCGGTCAGAACGTCACGGCAGACAGATATAACTTTGAGGTAGTTAAAAACTTTGTCTACCTAGGAACCGCTATCAACTCAGACAACGACACCAGCGCTGAAATCAAACGAAGAATAACTCTTGCCAATCGGTGCTTCTTTGGGCTAAGAAAGCAATTGGTGAACAAAGCCCTCTCTCGAACAACCAAGGTAACGCTCTACAAGACCTTAATCGTCCCAGTCCTGCTATATGGCGCGGAAGCATGGACTCTGTCAAAAGCGGATGAAGCAGCTCTTGGTTGCTTCGAGAGGAAAATTCTTCGGGTGATTTTCGGTCCCGTCTGCATAGATGGTGAGTGGAGGAGGAGATACAACGACGAGCTATACGGGCTGTTCAGCGACATCGACTTAGCCAGAAGAGTGAAGATCCAACGATTGAGATGGCTAGGTCATGTAGAGCGGATGGAAACCAATGCTCCGGCCCGAAAAGTCTTCGAATCCACCCCCGAGGGACGGCGCAGTAGAGGAAGACCGCGACTCAGGTGGCGCACGCAAGTGGAAAGGGACCTCAACCAACTATGCGTGCGAAACTGGAGACAGCTAGCTAAAGATCGAGCTGGCTGGAGACGCTTGTTGGTTGAGGCCCAGGTCCACCCCGGACTGTAGCGCCACCTTAAGTAAGTAAGTAAGAGGGAGTTAACCTCACGCACAACCTACAACTGGTAGGCCAGGCCCATTATTTGACCCTCGGGCAGAGGGGGATCGCTGCATACATTAGTTCAACACACAACGGTTGTTGTGATGGCTATCCAGGGGCGCCACGAGGAGGCTGTATTTATTATGGACAAGCAGGGATCGCGCTGGCATCGTACCAGGTTGGGTGCAGTCAGCAACTTTGCCCTGCGTACATAAGCCCATGCCCACATCTTTCGCAGACTGGTGGCCGCAAAAAGAAGTATCACAAGAATTTAACAGGATAGAGCTAAAAACGCAGTTTGTGAACGTGCATATGCCATGCAGAGCAGACGTTTTTCGGTTGGAAAAGGTTACATAGGAGTTACATAGGACCTCAGCGTACGTTCATCGATTTATCCACAACGCAAAAAGCGAAAACAGACTCGCCAGAGAATGCGGGCCTCTGTCACAGAACGAGCTTCAGCTGGCAGAAGATGCACTGTTTCGGGAGGCTCAAATTAGCGCATTCACAGAGTAAGTTACGGATTGAGAGCCGAATCGCCATGTGGAACGGTGCAGCCCACTCTTTAACCTGTGTCCGTTTTTGGATGCCAAAGGTATCCTTCGAGCGCACGGGCGGATCGACCATGCCAAAGAAGTATGTAACGACGTTAAGCAGTCCATCATCCTGAGATCGCCCACAGCTTGGCGACTGACTTGTGCGTACTCTGCATCCGTAATTTTATAGCAAGGCTGGGCAAACCTGTTGAGATCCACAGCGACAATGCTACTTTCACGGTGCGGGAAATCTAAAGGCCGTCGAAAAGAAGTTGGTGGAGGTCTTCACCACCACCACCACGGGAGCTGGGAGAGATTGGTGCGGTCCATTCAGACTACCCTGTATGCTATTGCTCAAACCCGGAATCCATCGAATGAGCTGCTGCGAAGTATGCTAATAGAAGAGGACACGAAAACCAAGAGGCTCTCACGCCCAATCATTTCTTGTTAGATTCGTTTAATGGTTCAAAACCTGCGGCAGTACTCGACGATATGGCTTAAGTGCTAAAAAATAATTGGTTGGCTTCACAGCGATTTGCAGGACTCTTCTGGCTACACTTACCGGGCGCGCAAACTGTGTTACGCCCACGAAACCAATAGAGGTGGGCGATATTGTCCTAATTGCGGATCCCAATAACCCCTCAAATTGTTGGCCAAAATGGCGGGTGACTCAAACCAGAATATCCAAAGACAATCAAGTTCGAAGTGCGTGGTGCAAGTCCTAATTTATGATTTAAAAGTTTTTCTCTGCGAATCAATCATTCTCTCCGTGAACTGCAGCTTGACAGTTCGTGATATACAAACACAATCCTAAGACGAAAACGCGATCCACAAACTCACGAACAAAAAATTCGCAGTGAAGTGTCAGTTTGCACCCGTAGTTCTCTGCGAATAAGAAAACTCCATATGAATGAGTTGTCAACGTTTGCGAAGTTCACAATTCGTGGTGACCTTATATGAATTGGACTTAATATACTTCCACAACTGTCACAATTATATCACTTTGTGCCATGCACGATTCTCAGTCGTTGATTCCTTTCTACTTTTATGGTGGGGACACAGCCACTAAGCAAATTTCCATCACTAGATCTAGTCTTCCCATTTTAGTTTGGGTTTAATAAAACGAACCACCCGATTGGGTTTACTCTTGAAGCATACAACTTCAGACAATTTTATGAATTGGGGAGAAGCTTCGGACAGGTCAAACAACGCGTATGAAATTTTCTGCAGCATAATCCTGCGCAACTATTAAATAATCACTTCTTATTCCCGTTCAAGCATTCATCTGTAATCAACTAATACATTTATACACTCATGAAAGTTATAATTATAATATTTTTGTTTAATGCGAATCACATAAAAAGATCGTTAAACAAATTTATTTTATCTGATGAGGCAAATTTTACCTTCTCTTACTATACAACACTGACATCATATAGTCAAAAACAAAAAAATACTATAATTCCATCTAAGATTATTTCAATAATTGCTAAATTAAAGCAATTTACATTTAATAAAAATAAAAATTACACATCTACATACATATTTACACAAACGATAGTTCGCATACTAAAGTTATAAACATAAAAAAATATGCGGTGATGTTGTCAATCGGAATCATTAAACGCTTTTTTCCTCTTTTTAGGTTGTGCACTTTTTGGTTTCAACCATTCCTCCTGTAAACGAGAAAAATTGTAATTTGTATTTAGTAAACTATTATTTTGATAATGATAATAAATGATGCAAATAAAACAAAAAATATATATACACAGTTTTTAGACAAACGAATCGTTGTCGAAAATTGCATATAAATATATAATATTATCTATGTATTTAATAATATGTCTTTTTTTAGCTAATCAATTTTTCATTCATTGCAGAATGCAAATTATCTTATTTTATTCTCAATCTCTTTACAAAACCAAAAAATGAATATAAAATGTGAATAGTGAAGTGAAATATAGCAAATTTTACTACCGTACCTCACTCGAATCTTCATCACTTGTGTACACTGTTTTTATTGGATCTGAACCTTTTTTTGCATTATTTCCAGAATTGTTCGAGTCCTTTTTATTCGTAGGGGGCTTACGGCCTCTTCCACTACCGCCTCTCCGTCCTACTGCTGTAGTATCTTCCTCTGCGGCTAAAGCAAAAAGATCACTGTATTGTTTCTATACGAAAAAACAAGAAAATATTAAAAAACATTGAAACAAAAACAAGTCCAATGAAGATATACTTTAGTTGTCTCACTACTGTGACTAAATGCTTGTTGTAATGCTCGCTGCATTGTATCATGTACGTATAAACCTGTTCCCGTTCCATGTCGACAGCTTCTTCGATAGTGTTCCAAGTGACTTAGTATCTATGCAGAAAAAAAAATAAGACAAATACAATTACCCTGCAGATTTGGCGTATGTAATTCCCACGTATCCAGCGTGACCCATTAAACCCCCATAGATTGTGATGTACTTGGTTAACCATAATGAAACAAAGACGCCTAGAGAAATATTATATTCAACCTCTCCAGCATAAAGTCGGTGGATAAAAATGTATATTTACAGATGGTTTCAAACCAAAAACAGCGCCTGATTTGCAACAACTTTAGAAAACCGCTGAATCATACTGCCAGCAATATCCATTTTGTCTGTTGAAGCGTTTGCAAGAAATACTACATATTTGTTCTATGCGCAAATAGTAATAATACAATACAAACCATAAAACTAACATTAATCTAAAGAATAGGACATCGCTTCATAACTGCTTATTAAAAGAGAATAACGTGGATCTTGTTTGATCATTATCACCATGTTCTGACCCACAAGATCCCTAAATGGGTCGCGGGGTACAGCACGCACTAGAGATCTCCAAGACACCACACAACTAGAGATCTCCAAAACACTCAACCACTCAAAAATCTCATCTCGGCAGCTAGTATTCGAGATTTTATACCGCTAACTTGACTTATTTGATTCGATACAAAATAAGACCTGTCACGATTCACACAAAACAAACACAATTTCATAAAGTTCATAGACTGCCAGCACAACACCCTTTTCGTGCATTCTTAAGGAAATTAAGGAAAAAATAGGTTTTTATCATTTATTAAGACTTGTGATTCAGGAACCGAACTTCTGACAGAGTTGAAATAGTGAACAAAATCAATTTTCAACTCTCGGGTTTAGATATCGAGTTGAAACTTCCGTAATGCCAAATTTTAACTATTTAAACTTGTTTAACATACCTGATCTGCAGTTGGTGAATTTCCAGCTGACTGATTCCCTTTCAATGGACGTTTTCTCTTATTTGGTGAGGAACTGGGGTATTTTGAAGTTAAAAGACCTGCGATTATTTCTGAAAGTTTTTCTTCACCTCTTTGACACCAAAATCTGGTAGTGGATTCAAATTATTAGTAAGTCCTTTTGTTGAAAAATAAATAAAACGTAGCAAATAATTACCTCAGTGCGGACGTAACAAATGGATCTCCTCTTGATTTTGTTTCTCTGCTCAAGAGAAGTCTTATTAATTCAACAGTGGGTTCTTCATTCTTTAACAAAAGGAGCATGTAGCATAATGCTTCAGGATGATTTGCTGATTCTAGCTCCGGTAAAATATCCTAAATAACAGAAACAAAAATGCTATATATAATACTCTTCGTATTGTTATCTTATCAATGGCCGATATATATGGAAAACAATATTTCCGCACCAGCATTTTTACACAATTTTATTTGACTTACCTGCAAACATTTTAACGGTATGTCATGTGCCTGTACCAGCTGCCATAAGCATAGCTGTTCAAATGTTTCATAAGAAAGACTATCCCGTATACAATTTATTAATCCATCATGTTTGAATAAAGCTAGTTTCCCCTGCGCAATATAATACATGAGATCTCGAAGATTTCTAGCATCTACACAACGCAACGTAATTTTGATCATATCATTATTGTTGACCACATTGGTTTTGAACTCACGATATATATCAGGTAGTAGCCATAAAAACATTTGCGTATTTTCATTTTCTAAAGCACTCAAATCGCGCACTAAACATTTATCAATTTTTTCATCCAAAGCATCACACAATGCTTTGTATACACTAGTTTTGAATTGATAACATTGATTTACATTCTTACGGGCTTGAACTTTCGTAAACACTTTTAGGAAATACAACAGCAAATATCCGGTTTCGGGAATTGATTCATATATAGTAGCAAGTAATGAACTGAATGGTTTCTTTGCTTTTTCTTCTGTTTCGTACAAACTACGAAATACAGTAAATAGGGGGTAACTAATACTTTTTGTCAAACTTTTTTCATCCGTCTTACTGTCTGTGAATATATTCTGTGGTAAAGATTCCTTAAGTATGGTGTGTAGTTTCTGCCCTATGTAGTTCTGTTGCTGCTCATCTATTGCATTCACTGTTAATGCTCTAAATTGATTAATAAATGTTTCCAGAGTGGATGCTGTCTTTTTAGTAATAAATTGTTCGAATGAATCACTTATGCTGGTTGGCAGTTCAGCCTTTTCTAGAAAAGGTTTCTCTTTCAATCGAACCTAAAATAATGTAAAAATATATATAGATCTCAATTAAGCGTAGTTTTCTTAATTTGTATTTCTCATTACCTTGGAGAGGGGCAGATCATCATCGTCATCTGTAAGATCTTCATTTTTAACATTCATGATCGCATCATCTTCATCTTCACTAAACGTAGGTTCAGGTTCTGTTTCAATTTTTTCGTTTAAATTTATTATTGGTTTATTTTCATGTAAATCATCAATTCCTGCCGCATCATATTCCCGTATTTCCATAACATCTGGAGCACATTGCGTAATACAATTAACACCCATTCTTGTTTCATCATGGTTGTAAAAAATAGCTAAGGGTTCTTCCTTTTTATTGATGTTACTGTGCGGATTCAAAGGAGTAAAAATCTGCGCAATGGGGGCACCGGGTGTAACTGCAGTCGTTTGACAAACAAATTCCCTGAAGTTTTCGCGAATCAGATTTCTTAAATCTCTATCCAGTTTTGAGGATTCGAAAAGTGGCTGTAAATTCGGAATGACCTAAAATGAGAAAATACATGTAGTAGAAAGTAAACGAAATATTACTGATAACAAAAATGTATCCATAATATAGAAGCACTGTAAGCAGTGTTAATTCTACGCTGTAATACAGTATTTTAGTTGGTGGCCGCTAAAAATTGCAGAGGCAAAATCGACTTAGATGCAACGAGAGATGATACTTCAAAATTATTGTATATATATTACTAAATATGGTTTATGGATTTTTCACCCGAGAAAAAACAAAAACCAAGCAAAAGATAATCTAATTCAATTGAGTCGGACAAGAGACACATTAATCAACGGAAGAGCACTGTTGACGATATCTTGCTGACTATCGACAAAAATTGTGTAAGGGTATGGATAACTCACTTGCTGACTGTCCGAAGAGGAGTCAAAGATGAAAAGGTCTTGTAATTTTAAAACTAAGTAATCAATTACAATAATAGCAACATGATATTCATCAGTCAAAACTTACAAAGCTAGTTTAAGTAACTGATTGATAATTCTTAAGAATGACGTTGCTTTCCGAGAGAATTTATTCGAACCTTTAAAGTACCATATTTTGCATGTAGTAAGAAAAAATGTAGTATAAATAAGGCAACTGTGTCTGTGTATAGTAAACTATCCCTTGCAAAAATTAAGGTCAGTGTATAAATACTACGTACTTTAAAGTGAAAACGGTAACTACATGCAAGAATCAAATCGTATTAAAACCATTTTCAGTGCATATATTTGGCACTACTAAAACGTTAGGATAGGGATATCTGATAGAATTGCTACGCCCTTGTAACTAAATGAGCATTTACTACCAGATGGTATAACCGCTGTGGTAACTTGGAGCGTGGGAAACTGATGCCTTCAACGATCTGACTTTGAGAATTTCTCAAAGAGAACGATGTATTTAGTTTTTATTTTAATTTATCGCTTTGGCGTTTTCCTACTTAATATTATTTTCTTTGCACCAGGCCGGCATGTGATGTCCTGATTGTTCTGAATTACCTCCGTAAAAATACAAACATCTTTTTTTCAAATTCATTTAAGAACAAATAACATTTATAAATGGATAGTTATGATTAGTTTGTTGTTTTAGGAATTTAAATTAAAAATGTATACAAAATATAAGTTTTCTCAGACACATTTAGAACCGGAAGAAATAAAAAATTCTTAAAATACTTGCAAGCTGTGTGTGAACACAGATAGAAAAGTTTAAAAAAAAGTTAAAAATAGAATAGAAATGCATATTTTAAAAATATATAATTAATTACCTGTTTTTCAAGTATTTTTCTAAGAGAATTGAACACACCCATCCTTATTTGCTCCTCACTTTTTGGGAAAAAATTCTTCATTATGCGACACAGAAAATCTAACAGTGTGCAGCTCACAAACGGATGATTTCTTATAGAATGATACATTACTAATATTCCCGGTTCTATATTCATTATATTGTCCTTATTGGGATCGAAAAATAACCAATCATAAAAGAGTGACAATTTTGCATTGGCCAAGGCAATAGGATTGGTGCAAGATGAAATCAACCACCCGATTATTGCCCATCTCGGAATTATATCAGAACATAGCATATCATTTGTGGGATGTATTACATTTATAATAAATCGAATGAGATCTGATCTCAGACTATGTGATTCAGGGGTCGAGAAATATTTATCTTGAAACCAGTCTTGATATCGCTTTTGATTTCCGAATTTCACCGATGATGCTAGAAAATGAAGCTTACGCTCTACTTCAGGTGTAAGTCTGCACTGAAGAAATCGTCTGCTTGTTCGTATTTGTAATAACTGCCAAATACCGTTAAATGATAAAGAAAGAGACTTCGGATTGTATAGTATATCGCGCCACAACAGTTCAAACTCTGGTATTCTAGCAACATTCTGTAACAATCTGTAATACAAAATAAATAATCATAGGCACTAAGTTAATTTGATGCAAAACTTACCGCACAAAATCTCGTCCCAAGGGAATAATGTCTTGAAATCGATCTCTTATTAGTGAAATTACAAATGTAATCTCCTTGTTGCGCAGACTTGTCAACATTGAGCTGGTATGATCTTCGATAAGTCTAACGTAGCTGTATACAACAGTTCCTACAAGAAACGGATGATTTTCCAACCACGGCCGATATTCAATAAATATATCCAACAGTCCTTCAACCAAAGAAATGTTTTTCGGAGAAATATCGCCTCCTCCAGCTTGCCGCAAACAATTCCATATAATAGTTTCGACGTTAAGAACTTGATTTTTTACCAATTCACGTAAGAACCAAATCAACTGTCTTCTGCCAATTTCAGTGAGTTTTGTATATTTATCCGCAACCAGCATTGTTAAATTTGTGAGCACGAAATTCAACCCATCCCTTGTTATCAAGTTCAAGTCGCGATATATTTTCGGGGCTGATTGAGGGTCGGTCAATATTATGTACAAAAAACCTAAAGAAATTTCTTCATGTTGTTTTTCTTTGCATGCCTGTTGTGAAAGTTGATCATGCATTTCCTTATCATTTAAACCACTGATTTGATACTGTAGAGTTTGGAAAGCTCTTTCAAAACGCTGTTTAAAAAGAAAAATACAAGAATTTATTTCAATAAAAAAGTATACATATATATATGCCTGAAGTATATTTTTAGACAAACTTAAATAACGAATGGGTGAATTTCGGTATAAATACTTTCTATGCATCAAAGCCAAATATTAAGTACGTTTAGATAGATAAATAGGCAAACCACATTTTTTTTAATAAACGTGCTCCTTGCTGCGTGAGGCCCAGTTTCATCCTGTACAACAGAAGATCCCTTGATATTAAAAAATGTGTATACACCTACTTGCTTATATGGTAAATTAGTAACAACCTGATCAAATCGTCAGCTTAGACCAACTCATATATTTCAATTGTCTAGTACCTTCATCGTAATTCAATCAACTTTTGTTCTAATTCATAATTTAATGGACAGCAGCATTAGATTAATACGCGCGCATCTTGCGCCAATGTAAATTGCAATTAGTGTAAATATTAATATATTCAACATGACTGCCATTGTTTAATGTGTAAAAAGCCCTTACAGCTTGCCGTGATAAAGTAAACAAACGTTAAAGAACGTTCAACGCATGAATGTTCTATTAAATATAGCGATCATATAGTCACTTACATATGTATGTATACAGTGCATGTACGTTTGGAATACATGACTGGTATAAAGAGTTACTATTATTAATAATGTTCTTTCAATTTTGTAGCGTTAAAACGTTATATACTAAAATATTTCCCATTGCTAACATAAATTCATCAGATATAATAAAAACATAGATAATATTATAAGTGTTTAAACAATTTTTTTTTCACTATCGAGTTGCTTACCTCTTCAAATTCATCTCTGAAATCCACAGCAGTGCATACAAAAAGTTTAGAATTCAGCTTTTGTTGCTCCATTTTAGAAAGTTTCACTACAAGAAATCATGAAAAGTACGAAGTGCTATCGCAGTGGTAGCAGTTCATTAATTTTTTAATGCATTAAGAAATATAAAAATATTAAAAACCACTCGTTCCTTCAATTGCATCCCAAGTAATTTCGTACGCAATACAGAAACTGTCATTCACTAAGAACATTCAGACTTCAAAATACTGGGAACAGCCATATTTCATATTTTCACTTGTCGGTAGCGTCCAGTGAATATCGGAATGAATAATAATTAAGGCAGCCATAGCACTGACTTTTTTCAGGGCTTTTACGTTAATTTCATTAATAATTATTGATTATTAATCTTATTGTGATATGTTTTTAAAAGTTAAACATTAAACCCGCTCTGGTGGGCCTTCTACGTATTAAGTTGCGAAAGACATTAGTGCTGTATGTCTGACCCTTTAAGAGTCAGTCAAGAGCACAAGCCAACGTTGATTTGTATATCAGTGTGTTCTTAAGTCGAATTGTCTAGGGATATAAAAATATGTTCGAGTAAGAGGGAGTTCGACATAGAGAGTGTTTTTATAACATTGAAGAGAACGCAAAAATATGGTTGATAAAAAAAACGAGTTAGGGAAATATTCGACTTAGTGAGAGTCCAATGTATATAAAAATCAATGATGAAATTAATATAACACGTTTTTTTCTTGTGCCCATAATCCCTGATTGTGTCGTGGGCATAATAAAAAAGCCCAGAGCACAAAATATAGGGAAGTAGTAGTTGCACCTTTTTTTCTGTTAAAAAGAAACAGATTCTGTTAAAAGAAAATCGTATACTTGTATCACATATTCATCATAAAAATAATTCTAATTCAATGCAGGATTATTTTGCTGTTGTTATGCTATTTGTGAGCCGATCCGAGATTATAGGAATGTATAAAAGGCCCCTATAGATAGATAAACTTCCGCACATTATCTGATTATGCGAATCTCCCTTAAAAATTAGATGCAAAACAGAAAATGAAATACTGATATGCTAACTAAATACGCGACACTAAACTCTACCAAGAAACTTGTTGAAATCCAAAACAGAATGAAATTTTGTACCGCTGACGTACCACATGCGTACACATTGTACTACCTGCTGTACGACCGAGGGAAAATGCTGACAAATTTAAAATTCCATACGACCGTTGTACGGCTTGTATAGAGCATTCACATTTGTACGAGATATGTAGTACAAATTGGCTGCTACGACCAGGTCGTTCGACATGTGGTTTGCAAGTATTACTTACAACCAAATGATGTAGAACTTACCTTGTTGCACATGTTCGTACTGCGCAAGCTCATGCTGCTTTTATATACACTAATTTCGACAGGGGATAGTATCGAACTCTCTTTTGTGATCGTAAAGCTCTTTTACAAATGATCTCAACCGAATTTCGAGAGATGAGATAAGAATTTACTTCATTAATTAAATTTCATATATTTGCTACGTAGAACGTATATCTACTTCGTTTATGTTAATTCCATTTAAGATGCAATATATATATCCTCGCAAGAACTGACACATTCTGTACCACATCTTCTATAGCCAAGGCGCGTATGGCCCACTTGTACCACAGAACGCCTTGTCTACGTCTTGAAAATAAACACATATTCTTATAAATATCCCATTGAAATCAAAAATTATTTTTTGAAAAGTTAATATTTGAACCTGAATATCTATTTAATATATATAATATATATATATAAATATTTGTATTTATTTCGTTTGGATAAATTTATAACTAACTATATTAATAATAAATATTATTTGAAGTACTATTACCACCAGATTCAAATAATATGTAGTTACATTTCACATAGTCACTGTATAATATATCCAGCAACATGTGGATGCAGCAGAATATATGTATATACATGTATGAACCAATGAACTAAATATATAAAATACTAGAATTGAATGTTCATCATTCTCTATCATACCAGAAATAAAGAGCTCTCTGTATCATACTCTATGTATGAAATGTAGTACATGTGTTCACAGCGGAACAGCTGGAAAAGAACATTCAAAATGTTTCGGTATTTCGTGACCCTATAATTGCAAGTTTAAGAAAGGTTTAAATTAAGTTATTTGTGTAGTGTCATTGCGCAACATATATACTAACAACTAGTTATAGTATTTAGGATATAAAATCTTTAGTATACCTTTGTAAAACAACCCAGAAGTTCACAAAATGTTGAAGATAACTAAGCTATCAAAGAAAGTGTTATCTGTAAATGTGGCAGCTCGTTCGCACTTTACATATTTCGCTGACAAACTAAATGGTGATGCTCCTTCGGAAAAAATGAATATGTTTCAGGCAATTAACAATGCTTTGGACAATACTTTAAAAACGAATAGTTCAGCATTAATTTTTGGAGAAGATGTTGGTTTCGGAGGAGTATTTCGATGCACAGTA
The DNA here is from genome assembly GCA_916610145.1 of Eristalis arbustorum. Lineage (NCBI taxonomy): Eukaryota > Metazoa > Arthropoda > Insecta > Diptera > Syrphidae > Eristalis > Eristalis arbustorum. Next base: position 48,805,863 of record OU744319.1, on the reverse strand, counting down.
AATTTGCAGCAAAAGTATGGAAAAGAAAGAGTCTTTAACACTCCATTGTGTGAGCAAGGAATAGCAGGTTTTGCTATTGGAGCTGCGAATGCTGGTGCCACCGCAATAGCGGAGATACAGTTTGCCGATTATATATTCCCAGCTTTTGATCAAATTGTTAATGAGGCAGCGAAGTGCAGATACAGAAGTGGAAATAATTTCAATTGTGGTTCATTAACTATAAGAGCACCGTGCGGGGCAGTTGGACATGGGGCTCTTTATCACTCACAAAGCCCTGAGGCTTACTTCGCTCACACTCCTGGGCTCAAAATTGTTGTTCCTCGAGGACCATATAAAGCAAAGGGTCTTCTTTTAGCATGTATAAACGAAAGTGATCCTTGTATTGTATTGGAACCAAAAACTTTGTACAGAGCCGCTGTTGAAGAAGTTCCTATAGGGTCGTATACATGTCAATTAGGCAAAGCAGATATTCTTAAAGAGGGCACTGATATTACACTAATTGGATGGGGAACACAAATACATGTCCTGCTTGAGGTGCAGTACACTATTTTATATTTATATTTCATTTTATAATTTGTTGTTGACAATTAGGTAGCGAACTTGGCTCAGGAAAAGTACAAGGTTAATTGCGAAGTTATCGACTTAGTTTCTATACTGCCTTGGGATAGAGAAACCTTTGCCCATGTAAGTATAAATAAATTAAATATTAAAATGGTTTACATTATAGATTTAAATATAAAATAATTGTTAGTGCCTACTAGTACTCACTTGATACATATTTGATACATATTATTGTATTATACATCTCTTACTCATACGTCTTTCTTCAATCTTATACATATACATTAAATCAAGTGAAACTTATTAGAGTTTAGATTAAATATTTTAGTTATATTACCCATGTGGCCATACCTACATGTGTTTTCATATTTCATATTCCAATTTCAGTCTGTAAAAAAAACTGGAAGGGCTATAGTTGCACATGAAGCTCCTCTTACTCAAGGATTCGGAGCCGAGGTAGCAGCATTTATTCAAGAATCATGTTTTCTTCATTTGGAAGCACCTGTGCAGAGAGTCGCAGGTTGGGATACTCCTTTCCCACATGTTTTTGAACCCTTTTATTTGCCAGATAAAACACGATGTTTGGCGGCCATCAAAAAAACTCTGGACTACTAAGTTTTATTAAACACATAACTTACAAATAATGAAACGGATGCATTTATAAACGTACATTTTACTGTAGTGAAAACAAGCAAATACATACAAATAAATATGTATGAATGAAGGTTTGGTTTGTATTATGTATTAAATTCATATTTTGTGTATATTGTTTGTACCTTGGTGCAATGAAGCCGGTGTTGAATTTGCGCAATGTTATCTTTTTGATTTATGCTTATGATTCTAAAAATTACAAACGTGATATTAAAAAGAATGCAAGTTTAAAACATTCCGACCAGACAAAGTAGTGAGTTTCACTTTTGCTCCATGTATCGACACATCTTTTCTTTTTATACTTCTCTTATACATACGTCCAGGGGCTATAGTCTCGCTAGAGGCTATGGTATCAGAAATATAACCGAAAATCTGAAATCGGTATTTTGTATCTATCGCATACAATCCGTATTCGAAAATCAAAAAGTAAAACCAACACGTTTACGGAAATTTGGTATTTTGTATACCGACATTGGAAACTGAATTATTTCTTATAGACGTTCATTCGAAAACTCTTTTGTTATTGGATTGTGTCTACAAAAAATATTTTGATGGATGTAATTAATTTTTTGATCGATAAGAGAAAAGAAATTGAGAATTGTATGCAGTTGAGCGTTGACAAAACGTGATCATATTCTTTTAAATTAATAAATTTTTAATTTTTTATTGGCCGATCTTTTTAATAATTAAATTGGCTATTCTATCTTGGACGATTTGCTGATAGCTTCCTTGCTCTTATACCTGCAATGTGTTCCTACCAGAAATGAATTAATAGAGCATTTTAAAATTTGCTTATTTCAGTATTAATTGTTAATAACTTTGTTAATATTAGTTTCCTAGAAAAATAATTAACAGATTCGTATTTTGCCACCAATTTGGCACAAAATATGACTTTTTTCTTTTTAATTTGCGTGGTGGAAAATACAGTCTTTCTTTCTTCAGTTTGTTCATTGGAATAATTATCTCCTCCTGTTCTACATTCACCGACAAGCCATATGTTTTCATATGTTTCATGCTCTATTTTACAGTTTTACGTTCCCAGGTATCCCAGCTATTGATAAATTAGTTTCTTCACCAATAATATGGAATTGATTTTGTATTATTTTGTCTCCTATCAATAGGTCTAATTCATATGCACCCAAAAGAGAGTGTCGTTTTACATTTTTTGCGCCTGTGTCCACTAGAAAGGTGAATATTCTTCTTTGCTTCATTATTTTAAGTCATTATACTGGTTATACTGGTGATTTTCACTCTGGCAATTGGTAATATTGTTAAGATGGTGGTTTCTTCTTATAAATAGTAGTTTACGTTTGCTCCGCAGTGAATTACACTGTTTTGGGTGGATGTCGTCTCTCCTTCTTCGGCAACTTTTATGGTTTCACTGGGCTTTGTTAGTCTAGCCGCCTGTACTACAGTTCTTTCTGCTGCGTTATTTTGAAAAGCGTTCAACCCCAACTAGTGGTAAGTATAAAGTTTAAAAGTTTTTTTCTTTCTGCTGCACAAGTCAGTGTGTCACTTTATACTTAAATTAAACCTAGAAAGTTTTCAAACTTCTTTTGATCTCCATTGAATTCCTGAAACAGTTTAAAATCTGTTAAGATGTCAAACATTGTCATACCTGATGTCTCTTCGTTGACTTTCCTAATTGATTTTGATTTTAGTAGATTATCTATCTTCCTAGCTAACCTTAGGAAATGTTTTCTGGTTTCTCATATTTCTTCTTCTTCCAGTTCTACTCAAACGCTTTCCCAAACGTTCCGTATTTTATTTTTTATTTTACCTATGTAGTCCTCTGTGTATTCTCTGTTTGGATATTTCTTGATGTTGTCTAGTATTTCTAAAATTGGTTTACAATTTTCCATTATAGATTAAACATGTTTATATCTTATATTTTTATCTATTTATTCCTACCATGTTAACTCTACCTCTATTAATTAATATTAACTATATTTAAGATAACACATGTGTTTCTGTTTTCAAATTACTGACAATCGCTTTAATGCTAAATTTGTTGTTTTCTTAACTTACATTCGGCTCGTTTTAGAAATAACGTCTATAGAATAACAAAAAGTCTACTCTAAGTTAAGTAGGTCAATAAATTCTCTTAAGGTCGACCTTAATGACTATGCTTATTCGTCATTCCTCGGAGTACTGTGAATCGTATATTTCATCTAAAGCTGTTTAATGATGTTTGGGTACGCAAAATCAGCATGTCAAAATTAATGGAAACTGCGGAATTCATAAAATGACAACTACATCAAATGCTTAACAAGTGTGTGACTTATTTTTGCATTTTTGTGCGTACACTGAATCCAAAGATATCTGTTAATGGTATTTTGGGTTCATCAAAAATGTTGTAGACCCTTATAAATTGCTTCAGCGCTCGATTCATCAAGTTCAACTAAGATAAACAGTTTTTCACTTACTGCCAAAGATCAACAAAAAAAGGGACTATTGTATTTAAAAACGCTTTATCGTACTACCGCAAAAAATAACTCGAAAAGTACGACTGCACTACTGCAGGGAACGCTGGGTATGACAACAAACCATATTCATTCATGATTGATTACGCGGAAATCATGTTGTGGCTTTGTGTGCGCAATACCATAAAAAATACTTATATATTCTTTTTAAACCTTTATTGAATAATAATGTGTTTCTAGAACTCGAAGAATATTTCGGCGTTGACCTTTGTCTTTCTTTAATCTTTGGTCTTGTTTGTGTTGATGGATTATGGAGAAAAAGATTCAACCGCGAACTGTACGAGCTGTACCACGAAATGAGTCCAGCGGATTCAACGCCTATGTAGAGCGCATTGAAAATAGCACGAAGTATTTTTGACCGACGGGTTCATCAGTTTCTGGGTATTTAGATTGTACTTCACGCCAACTATCATAAGAGATGTAATCAATGTTTCATTTGAACGGACTTCCACCAATGTTGAGTAATTTCTAAGACCTTAACACTGATTTTTCGAAGTCGTATATTTAAACCGTATATACCACGATTTTTAAGCTAACCACCTATTTTCTTCCACATCTACCACGATTTGAAAAAAAAGTCCCAACACTGATGTTAACTTCGACATGGGTATTTTCTTCGCTATATTTTTTCATGAATTTTAATTGGAACTAAAATCAACGCTCCCTACTGTTAAATAGAAAAGCAAGAGAAACAAAAATCCGATTAGAATACAAATAACCAATTAACCAACAGTTCAGTAAAGCTTTGACAGAGTTTGCCCATTCAGTTTTGCAGGGTACTACAGTTCTTATAAATTAAAGTGGTGGATAAAAAGTATATCGTGATTTTGGGAGTGGCCACTATCTGGAAATAAATTTGTATACAATGAACTGTTGTGTTTTATTTTAATACAATTTGTCTTTGAGACTACTAGAAAAACAGGTTGGATGCATAGCTATATCGAGGTATACATATATGAAGTAATTAGTTAATTCATTGTAAAAATTGTTGAAAAAACACCGATACCCAGTATTAAAGTAAAGGCTTAAACTTTTTTTCAACTGAGCCTTGAACAGAATTAAAGTTATTGATTGAACTCGGTCAGCTTAACATTTTTTGTACAAAGCGATTGACAATTGGCTCCTGTATTTACTTGAGCTTGATCAATCTTTGAGTAAATACGTGCACCTTCGACATATTTGCTGTGCGTTGTACTTTTAAAACGCTTTTTGTGCATTCATTTTGTAGCGCGTCTTTCAACCAAGAAAGGGAAATTTCAATACAAAAAGGGATCTTATTACGGAACAGTATACATTAGAGAGAAAAAAGTACGAAAGAGAGAAAATGAGATATAAACTACAAGTTTGACTCAGCTTAAGGTTTAAACGAAACTGTGGACCCAAAAGAACAAAGCACAGCCAGTACATCGACAGCTTTTACAAAAAGTCGATAAACGCACAGAATGCAAAGTGCTGTCAGGCTTTCTTCCGATCGCGTTAATATTTCAACGAGAACTCACTACTGATAAAACCCTAGTTCTGCACCGCAATCATGTTTTGTTGTAATTTTCTCTCATTCGTACTTTTTTCTTTATATTGAAATCCTTTGTATAAAAAAGCAATTTAAAAACGTGTTGCGAACAAAAATTATTTATTCTATGCCCATTTTTACAGAACTCGTTTAAGGTTCTCTATTAGCTTAAACTTCAGTTCAGAGATAAATTCGGTTTCGTTTAAACTTTGAACTGGGCTAAGTCTGTAGTTAAGTTAAACGAGAGCACACTATCGGTTAAACCTCGGTTCTGCACCGCAAATATCTTATTCTGCTCTCATTTCGCCTTTTCGTTCTTTTTTCTTGACATCTGCTGTTCAGTAATGAGATCCCTTGTTTGAATTGAAATCATTTGCAATGGAGTCTTTTACCGCAGCGTTTTACTTCCTTGGTTGAAAGACGAGCTAAAACATTTCAAAGGGAATACACCAAAAGCATAGGGAATACATACGACAGCTTTCCCAAATCTTAGCCGATACACACACAGGATGAGCAGGAGGAGCAAAGTGCTACCAGATTCTTTTCGTTCGCTTTGCACAAACTGCACTGAAGATCAGATTTGGCACAGCAAAATTTAACTCTGCTCAAGGTGCAGCTGAACGTATGTTCAAACCTTCAATGTGAAACTGGGCATTGCAATTGGCGAATTGACCTGTCAGCGCCCTCTGGTGTTAGTTTTGATTAGCTACGTTCTTATGGAAAATTCTGTCAGATCATTCGCGGGAACAAAGTTGTAGTGAAAATACAAATTTGGTAGAAAATTTAATTTCTGAAATTATACATTGAATTACCAATTCCGGGTATAATTGTTGGTGAAATACCCGGAAAAAGTGTGCCAGTTTTGTAATAGGTGGTTGTAAATTTCCCAAAAGTGACATTTTACATGGAATTGCTCAATGAAAAATGTGTGTGTTCTGCTAAATTAGAAGAATATGTACACATATATGTATAAATGTGTTAATTTCCCACTGCATATCCCTTTACTGAGCTAGTTTTAGTCAATTTCTTAAAAAACAATTCAACGTTATTTGCATTAAAAAGTATTAGTTTTCTATTCAATTTCACTTTTTCAAATCATTACCATATTTCGAGATTTCAATGTAAATTCCTAACCCTCAACGAACTGTCAGAATTTTGTCTAAGAAAGTTAGTACCAAAAAAATCCGACAGAGTCATATGACGATTACAACTTGACTTAAACCTAAGAATTGGGGAGTTGGCTCATACGGGCCAACTGCTTTATATTGGTTAATTTAACAATTTGCAATATAATATTGGTGTTATGTTTGCTGGAAATTATATTTGCTGGAAAAGGGTTGTTTCGCAGTTCGCCGCTCATATGAATGGGCCTTAAGCCTTGAACAGAGCTAAATTTGTAGTTAAGTTAAACGAGAGCACACTGTGAGTTAAACCGCAGTTCTGCACCGCAGCCATCTTGTTTCGCTCTCATTTCCCTTTTTCTCTCTGGCATATGCTGTTCGGTAATGCCAATGACAAGCTAAAAAACTTCAAAAGGAATGTACTAAAAGCAAAATGCACAACGAATACATCGACAGCTATCACAAATTTTAGCCTACACATGGCATTACTTCTAATGCCCGGTTTCACAGTGAAGGGTTCAACTAAGCTTAACTGAACATTTCACTAGTTCAAGTTTTTGGTTCAACCCGCCCTGTTTCACAGTCAAATCTGAACCTCAGTTTAGAGCCTGTAAAGTGGCGGACAAAAAAATGTCAGCAGTTTGTGTATTAACTACTACACTTCCTTAATATTTAAGTAGATACATGCACCTTCGATATGTTTGCTACACTTTGAGCTTTTAAAATGCTTTTGTTGCATTCCTTTTGAACTATTATAGCTCGTCTTTCAACCAAGGAAGGGAAAAGCTGCTTTGTAAGGATTCACTGCAAATTATTTCAGTACAAGGAATGGAAATTTCTTAAAAAAATTCGAAATTTAACACATAATATCGTTTATCATTAATTTGACTTTTTTGTTGAACAACAACAATTGCGTGGAAAATGGTCGTTTGTTTACATTTTTTAAAGAAGTGTTCTGCAAAAACTATATCAATTAAACTCATGACAACCGCTTAATACAGCACTTGGGTACTTATACTCTACAATTCAACGTTATTTGCATTAAAAAGTATTAGTTTTCTATTTAATTTCACTTTTTCAAATCATTACCATATTTCGAGATTTCAATGTAAATTCCTAACCCTCAACGAACTGTCAGAATTTTGTCTAAGAAAGTTAGTACCAAAAAACTCCGACAGAGTCATATATCGATTGGTCAATCAAGTGGTAAACCTGGCGAATATAGCTCATGAAAGAGTCGTTAGAAGGAACACCAAAGTATTACGGCATCTTAAAAACAAATCGGAATAAGAAAAACGGTAATGCTGGTGCAGTACTCGAACACCCCATTGAATTGGAAAGCAATTTCCAAATGCTTGCCACTGCATTATGCAGATCTGAGAGCCCTCGGTTTATAATCATTTATCATAAAAATAACAAACTTCAAACAATATTATTTTTAAGTTATTATAATTTATATCTTAAAATTACACATCACATATTAATTACAACAGTAACACTAATAAACAACATCAATCTTTTAATGTTATAGCATGAACAATATTTTTTGTTAGCCCATCTTTAGCGAGCTGGTGGCCCGTGGCGTTGTGGGTATGTGCGTCGATCCCAACCTCGACGTCGTAGGTTCGATTCCTGCTCTGTGCGACGGAAACAATTTTCACGGCTCCACCTCTTTCGAGTCACTGACAATGATCGAAGAGTATTTCCTGTCTAGAGAAAGCTTGTCAAACAAAGCCGTTCGGATTTGGCATAAAATTGTAGGTCCCTTCCACTCGTGAGAGAACAATAGCACGCACAATACGAGTGGTTGCTGAGAAGCTAGGCCCTGGCCCCCTACGGGCTGTAGCACCACCCATATTATTATATTATTATTATTATATCTTTAGCGAGCACAAACTGGATGGCTTATCCACTCGAGAGCATGCTACATACAATTGCCCGTGTAAAAAACATGTTCTACTCAATCTAAGGTACAAATATACATCGTTTGGTCTTAAGATTTCTTGATTGTCATTACAAATGCCTGAAAACTGAATTCGTTTGAATTGAATTGGCACATCTGTAGGTATGATATGAATCCGTGGTATTAATATATGTCCACCTTTGAACTTGCCATTTAAAATACTGGCTTCGATAACGTTTTTCAACAATTTTCGAATGACTAATCGCGTACCGTTGCACAGCCATGGCAGATTTAAATTACGAAGCAAGATAATTGGAGATCCAACCTTCAATTGTGAATTATGCGGTGGCATGCATGGGAAATCCAGTGAGTTCAAAAATTCTGTGGGAAAATTGACAGCTTTGCTGGCATCGCAAACTGTATCAATAGATTTATATGATAACAAGTTCCCTGGCAACAACTGTTGTATCCTCAAATTTAAATTGTCAACGTCTGCATTTTTTGCTGCTAAAATAGCTCTTTCTGCAAGCAACTCTTGATTCATGTACTGTGTGTGTACATCGGGAAAAATTTGTTCAAAGAGAGTATCTTGCGAATCAGCGATTGTGCAGAAATCGGTCGGTAATTTTACGTATCCAGTTTCATCTGTAGCAACTTTTCCACCGATATCTAAGAGTTGTTTTGAGAATGTTTCAGCGGATGGATCTTGAAGCATTTGAACCAGCATATTTACTTTCAGCTGTACTTTTTCAACAGTACGCCACAATGGAGATGATTTTTAGCAAGCGTATGTTGAACGTGGAATGACGGGGAGTGTTTGTCTGAAATCACCTTAAAGCACCAACAGAGTGCCGCCAAATAGTTTGTCGTTGTTTTTAATATCCTTCAATGTTCTGTTCAAAGCCTCAATTGAATGTTTGTGGGCCATAGCACATTCATCCAAGATGATAATTTTACACTGTTTCAGCACGGTGGCCATGGACGATTGTGTTTTGATATTACAAACTGCGTCACGGTTATTTTGAATATTTAGTGGCAGCTTAAATACTGAATGAGCTGTTCTGCCTCCATCCAATAAAGTTGCTGCAATGCCCGATGATGCAACGGCCAATGCGATGGCATTATTTGATCGTATATCAGCAAGAATTAGTGAAATAAGGAATGTTTTGCCAGTTCCACCCGGTGCATCCAAAAAGAAGAACCCATCTTGTCCTGCTGAAACTGCGAGCAAAATGCGGTCATAAATGGCTCTTTGTTCGTCGTTCATTACTGGGACGTTGTGAGTAACCATAGCAATCAATGCTTCATTGTACATAGCGTCGCTGAATGTTATCGTTAGATCGTTGCACCGTGTACGATGTTGACGCAATATATCATCAGTCATTGAATCCTTGTGATTATCCCATAATATCTGTGCTCGAGCTGGGAAACATGTAGTCAACACTAAAGCGAATAGTAGACGAATTTGTATTGCTGTACAGTTCAATGCAGCTTCGGCAAGCATACACTCCCACTGGTTGTCGTCTTCCAGTAAGCCGAGTGCAAAGCATGCGTCTTTATATATTGGATACTGTTGCCCATTCACACAGTCGAAGATAAAAGCACTCAGTTTGTCTTGGATTGACTGTAAGTAATCGCCCAAAGAGTTCGATTTAAATAAATTAAGACATGCATCAACTCTTGAGCCTTGCTTGCGGGGCATTTTTTTTTGTTTGAGCGCGTGTGAAATAGCGTGGTACTTGTGAATAGAGTAATGTTCTAGATACGCCAAGCAGCTTCATTGGAGCTGATGTACCGACCAATTTGGTAGAGCGTAATTTCCTCGTTTTTATTCATTGAAGGAGCATTTACATTACATTTTCTACTCTAAACACAGCCATATAACTGCTTTTATGGACATATTTGCAAATATATTTGATGCTCTTCACAGAACTGCAAAACTCAACATTAATATGAACATTGTATGTCTTGCTTAGCAGAGGCGAATACGGCACCACCCAACGATTCTCAATGTTAAAGTCTGTGTTGCTGATATTTTTAATAAATGATTGTCCGCCATTATCGGAATTTCTTTTTTTCATTAGTGAAATCTTTATGGAAATTTTTAGTACGTTTTCCATCTGCCATGCAAGGCGATGAACGATGAAGAGTACCGCATGGACCATGGATCAAGTTTGCTGTAACAATATCAAACAGCAGAAATGATACTATCGATTTCTTCAGGAGGGATTTTGTCGATTAACCAAACCAAAATGTGCGCATGAGGTAGTCCTCGCTTTTGCCACTCAACTGAATACAGCCAGCAACGTGTGGGACCGAATACATGTAATTTAGTAATGAAACTTATTAGAGACTTCAACTTTTGTCTGAATACACGTGCTGTAATGTCATGACGATGTATTGCATTTTGGCCAGGCAATAGCAAAGATGTAATATCGGGCCATTTTGGATTACATATGAACGTCATAAATAAACACAACAAATAGCATCCTGTATATATTCTTGCATATGATGTGGACTGCCTACGTACGATGATGGTAAAATGACAGTGTTACCGATTTAGGCGACGTAAGTGAATGTACTCTTCCGCACGTAGCTTGAGTTGATTACATCGTAAGTATCGTAGTCGTTCGCCCTCTATCTTCGCGTACATGTTGACCATGAATGGTTGACAAAGCTCACAACATCGTAGAATGACGTTGTAAAGGCCGCACCGTATCATTAATCGGTACGCATAGTAATCTTTCGAGCTAACGTTCTTGTTTGTTTCAGCTCCTTTAATAATATATTTATGAATATTAATTTAAATTAATTACGTTCAATAATTGTTTTGTTAAATGGTTAATGATCAAGTTCATAATAAATGAAGTCCCTGATACGGGATCTCGTAATTCTATGCTTATGCAATATCCGTTTTGCCCCTTCCAGAATATTAGCGGATATTGGAGAGCTTCAAATAAACGAGGTGTATCAGCAATGAACTGAAGATTATTATTTCTTCTACGAATCATAATTTCTCGTGTACCTGTACGATCGCCAACCATGATTTCAGCAACGTCTTCAACAACAGGTGCATTGAATCTACAAATATGTTCTTCAGCTGGTGTTTTATCAGGATTAATGAGAATAGCGTGATTATCGCTTTGTAATTTGTGCATGTGTGATTTGAATATTTTCAACAATTCCTTGTGCTCGTTCAATAGAGCGTCCAAGTTGTTGACGATGCGCCTGGCAAAAAATGTATCAAGTTTATTATAGTCATAACGTGCATTCACGTGATTGGCAAGTGCGCTTCCGAAATCCTCGCCGCCCATGAAGTAGATTTGTAAAAACGTATGTGATTCGTTGGGCATTGGTAGCAATGAGCCTATTCTATGATGAACTTGGCCTCTGATTTTGAATGTAGAATTGTATTGTTGACCATTAGTATTAGTATTTCAAACTAATTCTGTTGCCTCAAACAATGACATTTGAAAATTTGCAAGAATTGAATGTTCGAATTGACGGAATACGTTATAATCTGGATCCGGGGCGATAAGTTAACCGTTCAATGGTTCAGGTGGTGTTTCAATTTCAGGTAGTTGCACTTTTCCTGAAGCGCAACACATCCCAGGTGGCTCATTTTTGAATTTGAGAGCATGACAACGCGGACATTCCTTATCCATACCACCAATTACCACCTTTTGAATGAGCATAATATTCAATATCGGACTCATACTGGAATGCTAGACGCAAAAATGTATCGATGTAAATGCACGATGTATCTGTTGGCCTTGTTGGTAATTTGTTCTGCGTCTATTAACTGTGAAGCGGCATGATTGTCATTTTTCTAAACGTATAACTTTATTGCGCTCAGCATATGTATCTTCTGATTGTTCTTGACGCAATTGTTCCATGCTCACACGTGCATCAGCATTTTGTTGCTGGATTTGTTCTTCGGTTCTTTGGGATCTTCGATCTCTCATACTTCTGGACCTACTTGTATTACGGTTCAAAGCAGCCCCTTGCGTTTTCTTGGCATTGCTCACTGTACAAAACACATATAAATAGAATTAATGAAATACTTAATGATGGAAAACGTTATAGTTTTAATTACGGCCAAGATTATGGCGAAAATATTAAGACTAATAATGGAAAAAAATTTGAAACAAAAATTGAAACATCAAATAATTATATAAAAAAAGTATACTTACAACACAAAAGCCGTGTTTAATTAAAACTTGTTTAACTGAACTAATCGTGCCAAATACACATAAAATTAATAATTTCATTATTAAGAATAAAATAGTAATAATTAATAGTTAATATGAGAGCTACACTGATATTGCAATATGATAATTGTAAACGTTACTACTATACTTGAAACATAAACAATAACGATGGCCGAAAACTGTGTAGGGAGTGAGAGAAGTTTTATTGTGTGAGTGAAACAGGAGACCGCTTCAGTCTCATTCCTACTCCGTGCTGTTTACTTAGAAGTGACATCGGCATTTCACTAACCAGTAAAGGCGCGGCAAATTTTAAGAATCTAAGTGCCGTTTTCTCATTCGATACATAACTCCTTATTCATGGCATAAACTCTTAAGTATCACTTATAGACATAGCGAGTAGTTTTTGAATCATTTGTCAAAATTCATGATGGCTATTATACAGATTTAGGGATAAATGTTGAATTAAACTTCATTATCAAATTTGGTTTTCAAGCAATAATCGATTTGGTGTATATTATGCATATGTCCCAGAATGGCTGTTGACATTGTGTTGAATTCATTATGAAACAATATCCTTTTCTTTCCAAGTTGCACACTTATTATATAACATACATTTTGTTTGTGCAAAGAAATTAAGCTTAATATCACATAAAGGATATGTTATATTTAGGTATGTTTTGGGTTTATGTTGCGAATGAGCAAATGGCCCTAAGATTGGTAACTATTGGCATATATCAGGATTAAACTTTAATAATAAAAATAAATGTTTATTAACATAAAAAAAGTTAGATTTGCCATAAGCTAAGGGAAATTTTAATCGAAGTACAGTTAAAAATACTATTATAGATCAGTTATCGAGCGTGATGATAATGATTCAATTACTAAAATGGCTATAAAAAGTGGGTAGGGGTAAAAAAACACAGTACAAATTTAGGGTTGTATTTATTTTTTAATGCCACATTATAAAAAAATAAAAACAAACAAATTTGTCTAAAAATAAAAAAAGTATTAAACCCTTATCACTTAGGGGTATGAAATATAGATATAAGCCAATTCTCAATTCAATTTGAAAGATCCTATATACATTATTGATGTTTTTTCTGAGATATGAGTTAGGAGTTCTGGGAGATTTTGGTTACATATTTTAATGCATGTCGAGGGAATGGCTGATGGTGAGCGTCTGGTTTTCAGGACATAGGTAACATACAGGTGGATCGTCTCTGTTCGTAAGGTGTTTATGTGTGATATAGGTATGGCCCAATCTTAGTCGGGCCCTTATTCTGTTTTTACACGGTAGATTGGTTCCAGAAAAAAACGTGTAAAAAAAGACAATGGGAATTCCCCTAAATTTGTGCTATTTACATCTGCTTTGACCAGTAAATTTGCTTGTACGCGCAAAAAGGGAATTCTCTTAAATTTGTAATATGTACATACTTCGCAAAAATTCAATTTGACAAAAAATGTTCTTAAATCGTGCTAAATGGAAGAAAATCGTGTAAAAAAATTTAAAATATTTCATTTTCAAACCGTGTTATATCAAAACCGTGTAAAAACAGAATTAGGTATAGATGATTACTTTTTTGAATGGAGTGCATTTGGCTTTTTCCTATTTTGGCTATAGTTGAGCCGGTTGTTTTTCCATCTGTACTTCCAGGTCGAGAGCAGGTAATTTTGTATATCCTTTTTGTTGTTATTAGAGGCTCATTTGTTGCGCCTTTAGCTGCGGCGTCTGTTTTTTCGTACCGTCAATGCCAACGCGTGCTGGTTCTTGAGATAAGCTTATCCCGGATAAATCGGATAATAGCACAGGAGTTGTTGATATTTCTTATAGAATTGATGGAGGAAAGGCTGTTAGTGAATATTACACTTTTTTTTAAGCTTCAGCTGTGAAGATGGATGTAAAAGCTGGTTAGATATCCTTCGATATTATTGCGTGATTCTTGTCTACAACGGCAAATGATGTTCCGTTTATGCTTTTTCAGGCATCTGTAAAAAAGAATTGCCAACCGAGTGACTTGTGTCTCTCACTTTCTGCAATATCTGAAAAAATCGAACTGTATATTTTTGTGCAAGTTGCTGTTTTCTTATGCATACTTAGGTCAGTATTTGTGGAATCATTAGATCAATGCCAGACGGGGAAAAATCTTTTTTTGCTTTTCTGTATCTTTATAGGTATGTTCAATTCTCTTGCTCTTCGTGTCAGGATTTCGTTGGCATCGTTGTGGATTGATGACATAATAGGAGAGTTGACTTTTCGTATAATGAGTGAGGTTTGGTAGTCGATCCTTTCTGATATTTGGGGTAAACCGGCGTCCGTGAGTATGTTTTTAATTTGTGTTGTTCAAAAGGCCCGTAAGCTGTTCCTGATGGCTTTATGGCATGGTGTTGTTATTATTTGAATGGATGATTTTGAGGCTTTCCCGTAGACTGCCAAACCATTGTCGATTTTAGATAGTACCGTTGATTTAGTAACATTTAACATAGAATTTATATACAATATATACAATTTCTTTTTTTTTGGAGCAAAGATACTTAACTAAATAGACGCAAACAGCAAGACTTTTCCTAAGGAGCATACAGTGGTTTCTAAAGTTAAATTTATGATCAAAAGTTATACCTAAAATGTTAGTAGAAGTTACATTTAATATGACAGTATTGCTGAATTGTACTGAAATATATCCCCGACAAATATATTTTCGGCATATATGCAATATTTCGCATTTGGGCAAAGAGATTTTTGATCCCGAGAAGTCGCCCCATTCAGATAGGTTCTCAAGAATTTTTGAGAAAGTTTGTTTCACAGATGTAAGGTGCTTGCAATTTGAAAAAACAAAACTACGAGATCTTCAGCATAGA
Organism: Eristalis arbustorum; assembly: GCA_916610145.1. Classification (NCBI taxonomy): domain Eukaryota; kingdom Metazoa; phylum Arthropoda; class Insecta; order Diptera; family Syrphidae; genus Eristalis; species Eristalis arbustorum. Next base: position 48,790,567 of record OU744319.1, on the reverse strand, counting down.
GTAAGTGTTTTACATTTTTGTGATTGTCAATTATCTTGTGGATTTCGTTGAAATGGTGATTAAGATGACTGATAGAGGCGATCCTTGTGGAATGCCATTTATCATTTTGTGTGTGGAGGGTAGAGTACCGTTAAATTCAATTCTAAAATGACTGTTGCTTAGGAAGGATTTTATGTATCTATATATATTTGCCAATACGGTCGAAAGCCTTGTCAAAATCAATCAACAATAGAGATGCGTGGCTGTTTTCTAACAGAACTCGTGAGATGAAGTGATCAAGGTGTAAAAGGGCATATATGGCGCAACGACCTCTCTTAAAAGTAACTTGACGGTAGTCGCTTGGCTATTATTTTTTTTCAATAATTTCAGGTGCAAGAAAGAAGGACGGTAACTTGATACATTAGAGTAGTCTTTATTGGGCTTTGGTATTGGGATGATATTAGCCACTTTACATGCTTGCGGAATAATGTCGGTGTTTAGGATTTTGTTGTAGAGGGTTAATAACCTTGTTTTTGGTAACAACGGACTATTTTTTAACATCTGTTAAAATATCCGGTCGTGACTTGGGGTTTTACCTTTAACACGTTCCCTGCCGCGTGTACCGAAAACAGTACACGCTTAGCTTCATTTCTACGCCAACGTGTTTTTTTCACATTAAATTTGTTTTTTTCTAAATTTTAATTCCCGTTATGATTGGTTTATGTAATTTAGTGATGTTTAGAGGAATTTTTGCATCGTGTACTGATAACGGTACAAGCGGCGTGGTGATTAGCAGAGCTCCAAAAACAAAAAAAAAAATATGAATTTATGCAAAATTATTAAAGCGCTTACCGTGTACTGTTTTCGGTACACGCGGCGTAGAGATGACGCCTAGTGAAAAACAGCTTGGCAGGGAACGTGTTAACTGAACACAGGGAGCATTCTAGTTCAATCGTGCTTATTGGCCTTCAATGAGGACGAAGGTGGGGTGGATAAGGGTTAATGGTGTGATGTCGAACTGAATATTGTGATTACCTTGAACGAATTTTCGGTGAAAGTTAGAGTCACCGAAATGTTCCCAAGTTTTTGCGAAGCGCCCAGTGATTTCAGGTGGGAAGGTTATTGTTTTGGTATGGTCCTTTATTGTATGTATGGAACGGAAGTCATAATTAACAGTAAACGGTCTTAAGTAAGCCCATAGCTTTTTGGACAAGGCGCTTGGGCTGATGGTGCTGGTGAATTCCTCAAAGCAGATAGTTTTTTCTGCTTTTGTTGTGTGGTGAACTAATGTATGCAGCGACCTCCCTCTGCCCGAGGTTCAAATAATGGGGCTGGCCTACCAGTTGTACGATGTGCGTGAGGTTTATTCCCTCACCACATACAAAACCGACGGTTACGAACCGACAACAGGCCTCGGATATGGACGAAGTTGACGACCCCAGCAAACGATCAAAGGACAATGACAATGACCACGTGCAGCCGATGAACTCACAGAGGTCCTGGACTGCTACAAAGCAGATGTTACCGCCATCCAGGAGATGCGATGGGATGGGCCGGCAAAAGGAAAATGAGAAACTGCGACATTTATTACAGTGATTGCTACAAAGATGGGAGGAAGGATGCGGATTCGTTATTCGAGGCAGACTCAGGCAAAAAGTCTTAAGCTTTGAGTATATCAGCGAGCGCCTCATAACAACCCGCATCAAGGCTAAATTCGGGAAAATCAGCCTGATTTGCGCACACGCCCCGACGGAGGAGAAGGATGACGATTGCAAGGATGACTTCTACGATCTCCTAGGAAGAACATACGATCGATGCCCCAGCTATGACACCAAGATCGTTCTAGGAGATTTCAAGGCACAGCTGGGCAAGGAAGAAATCTTTGCTAGAGTCATTGGAAAACATAGCCTGCACGACAATACATCCGAAAACGGACTCAGGCTGGTAGATTTCGCCTCGGGGCGTAACCTCTCTGTGATGAGCAACCGTCAACCAGATTGATCATATTGCGATCGACGTCAGACACTCCTCCAACATTCTCGGTGTCCGAACGTTCCGAGGAGCCAACATCGACTCGGACCATTTCCTTGTTGTAGCCACGGTAAGGATGAGGATATCGAGAGAAGTACGGAGTCGAGAAAGAACACTACGGTTTGACGTCGGAAAGCTACAATCGCAATCGACCGCTAGGAACTTTGCCGACCGAGTCTCCCTGAAACTCTCTGAAAGTTCGACACTGCCTGCACATTCAATTGAAGAAGAATTTAAATGTTGTCAAAAAGCCATCAAAGAAGCTGCCACTGATGTGCTGGGTTTCACGACACCAGCCAGAAGGAACCCATGCTTTGACGACGAGTGCAGGCATGTACATGCAGCCAAGCAGGAGGCCTACAAGGCAACGCTGCATCGAACAACGAGAGCTGTTCGTGAGCTCTACAGACAGAAGAGAAGGGAAGAGCACCGGCTTCTCAGAAAGAAAAAGAAAGAACATGAGAAGCGCGCGGTCTTTGAGACGGAGAGGTGTTACGACAGGAAGGAGGTCCGAAAGTCTTACCAAAAGGTAAAACAAGTATCAGGAAGATGTAGACCTCGGGCCGAAGTCTGCAGGGACGAAAATGAACTAGTTGTTCGCAGTCGATGCTGAGAATTTGGAAAAATCATTTCTGTAGACTGTTAAACGGCCACGACGACGAATTCCGCTGTCAGGCTGAATGTTTCACTCAATTTGGACGATGATGAACACGAATTCCGTCTCCCCGACTTAGACGAAGTCAAGATAGCGATATCTAGGCTGAAGTCGAACAAAGCTGCTGGAGCGGACGGATTGTCCGCGGAACTGTTTAAAGCAGCTGGAGATGACCTGGTTGGGTATATGCACCAGCACATCTTTAAGATATGGTCGGAGGAAAGCATGCCCGATGAGTGCAATCTCAGCCTCGTTTGTCCGGTCCACAAAAAAGGAGACCCGCGCGTACATGATACTCTCTGCCGTTTTGTGTGAACACCTGAAGCCCTTTGTCAACAACCTAATAGGTCCTTATCAGTGCGGTTTCAGGCCAGGAAAGTCCAATATCGATCAATTTTTCACATTACGGCAGATCCTGGAAAAAGACTCAAGAGATGTAGATCGACACCCACCACCTATTTGTCGATTTCAAGGCCGCATAGGACAGCGTCCATAGAGACGAGCTATACAGCGCCATGTCTAGTTTTGACATTTCTGTCAAACTCGTCAGGTTGTGCAGGATAGCGATGGAAAATTCTCGCTGCTCCATCAAGGTCGGTAAAGAACTTACCGAGACCTTCAAGGCGTCTCTGTGAGTTCATACTTGAGAAGATCGTGCGAAACTCAAACGTAAACACCCGAGGCACGATCTTCCAAAAGTCCGTTCAACTGCTTGCTTACGCGAACGATATTGACGTGAATGGACGAACACAACGAGCCGTCAATGAGGCGTTTGCTGGCATTGAAGCGGAAGCGGCTAAAATGGGTCTAGCGATAAACCAGGGCAAAACAAAGTATATGCTGTCATCACGTAAGGACGCACAACATCGACGTCTCGGACAGAGCGTCATATTGGACAGCAGACACTTCGAGGTAGTCAAGGACTTCGTCTACCTAGGCTCTGGAGTAAATAGGGACAACAACACCAGTACCGAGATCAAGCGCAGAATTACTCTTGCCAATCACTGGTTCTTTGGGCTCAAGAGGCAATTAAGTAACAGAGCCATTCCTCGAAACACCAAATTGACCTTGTATAAAACCCTGATCATCCCAGTCCTGCTCTATGGCGCAGAGACATGGACGCTATTGAAAGCGGATAAAGAAGCTCTTGGTTGTTTTGAGAGAAAAGTTGTGCGTACGATCTTTGGTCATGTTTGCGTTGATGGCGTTTGGAGGAGAAGAAAAAAGTAGAAATCTTAGATCTCTAAATTTGTTTGGCAGTGCGTGCAAGTGGTTTGCTGGAAGTCCTTTGGAGACACTTGAATTTGCCAGTATTAAAATAGCTATAAGTACTAAAATGATCCTCTATATTAGAAACATATAGCATCCGCATCTACTAAACATTTGCATAAACTCTGCGCCAACTATTCGGCATCACGCTTCCGCCGCTCAACTTCGAACACTCGCAGTAACGCTAAGCCACCTATTCATCACAGTCGCCTTATAAATATCCGCGACTTCAATTTCTGTTCTGTTTTTATCCGACAAATAAAGTGAACGGTTCTCCCAAGAATAAAAATTTGTTTTTTCTCCTTCTCACCGCGCATGAAATCTTAACATACAGCTCGTAGAGTTCACGGTTGTGTCTTCTCCTCCATTCGCGTTGAGCAGCAGGGCTTCTTTCGAAAGAATCAGCTCTGCTGTTTTGCTTAGCGTCCAGCTTTCGACAGGTTTATAACGGTTCAGAGATTTTTGGACCAAACTGCAGGATGTATCGCGACACAACCGACCCCGACAAGCGAATAACTCCTTGCGATGAGTGCTGTCGTATACAGTTTTGGTCAATATGTTACGTGCCGATTAGTGCGCTTCTTGGATCTTGTAGGCGACGTTGAGCTGGGATATACCTCTACAGTTTTTGCAGGAGGTAAGATCGCCTTTTTTGTGGATGGGGTATATGGAGCTGGATTCCAGTTGTCGGGCATGCTTTCGTCTTTCTAAATTCCGAAAATGATCTTGTGCATACTCCCTATCAGAACGCTTTTTTAAAACAAAAAGCATCGACTGGAGTTGGGATTTCCTGGTCCCCTATCGCTCTCTCCTGAGACGCTAAACAGCTGTTGAATGTGCTGCTTAAACACATAAACTTTTCCCCCTTTGATGCCCGAGTGGCAATGTTCCTTAACAGCTGCCCATGGAGTGTAGTGTTTTTACATCCCAGCACACTAGCAAATCGTCCTTTTTCAGGCCGTGTCGTAGTTTCTTCCGTTGTTCCGAGGCTTCTTGCTCTTTCGTAACAATTGTTTTTTCAGTGGGCACAACCACAAGGGATGCATTAGTTCATCTCACAACGTGTGTCGTGAGAGCTATCTAGGAGGCGCCAATAGGATACTGCATCTTAACTGGATGCATCGAGAAGGATCGTTGTTGTGATCTCGCCAAGTTGAGAGTGATCAGCAAATTTGCCCTGTGAGCATAGTCCCTGCCCGGGGAGCATAGTACCTTACAGCTTATTTACAAACATTAACAACATTCAACTCGGCATCGGATTGCATACAAGAGATCTACCAGAGCTATTTGTGACTTGTAACTAGATTACAAGCGTACCCGATCTCATAAAGACTTTAATAGCCAAATGCAAAGTCCTTCGACTGCAACCATTCTTGGATGAAAAAATACTTCTCAGAGTAGGAGGCGGGGCAGAAATCTAAGACTTTAGAAGAAGTCAAAAAACATGGACTCTACAAAATTTCTTTTTTGTATTAACATTTCCCTCTAAATCGGTAAAGATTGATGCGATGAATGCATGAAGGCTAAAATGACAGTTAAGTTATGCGTTAAAATTAATGTAAAATAGCAAAACGGATGCGATATGACTTTTGTTCCAAGAGGGCCAAGGTAGAGATTGGTCATGTGTACGAAATAGGCTTTCGATTTGAAAGCAAAAATGTACGCTTCAGAATATGCGTTAAAATTACTGTTTGTTTGTAATTTGGAATTTCCAAGACTCTTATATGCTGGATATTGTGGTCGATTGGTTGGTTTGTGATTTCAATAACAATTTTCTGAACAATTTTCAAAACATTAAAATCTAATTTCTAATAACAATACAATGTAAATTTTGGATAATATATATTTTATTTTTAACAGATAACATGAGACGAGTGTTTTCATCGATAGTTCGTTCGTGATATCCAAACAAGTACAGCTTGATTAATTTGATTTCTTTTTTACTTTTTTTCCTTATTGAACTATGCTTATATGCATTTTTGCAGACTTGTACTTAACTACATTGTTTCAATAAACTTCAACAAGGATTATTTCGTTTATTTAATGTCTAATATACAGAAATATTTACAAAGTTTAAAATTACGTGGCAAATTATTCTGAAAACAAAAGCAGCGTACTATCACATCATGCAACCTGTCCTATTCATGGTTTATACTGGGACTAGGATAACGAAACATTGTAAGTTTATCTGAAAGAGAAATTTATTGAAGTAGTGTTGCTTTGAGCGTCTTAAATTTTCGTTCAATTTTACCGGAATTGCACATACTGCCACTGACTACAGGCTTAGGCGGTAGTTTAGGTGTAGCGTCTGGAGCACAATTTCCTGTTTTCGATAATGGCACAATACTTTTACGCATATTTTTTGACTCATTGATGGAAGGAACGACTGAAAAAGTATATGAAGTTTCAGAAGTACTGGGTGTAATGGGTGAAGAAGAAGAGCTTTGTGCGGGGGATTGAGCTGGATCCTCATTTCTTTTAATAATCGGACTTGAATCCGAAGTATGCGAACCCTTCTTTTGCATAGCGGAGTTTCTTCGCATCATTATAACACTAGAACGTGGAAGCAATAAATGACTTTGCCCTATAACTACATTTCCTTTTAATTTGTTTGTTGTTCCAGATGAATTTATAATTCTGGGCGGTAATGGAGGGGGGCTCAATTCTCCATCTCGCGGGGGAAGCTAAAGGTAAACATATAAATATTTATGTGTTTTATATTTTATAATATATCACTTGAACTTACTGTTGGTGCATCTGGAGCCTGTAGTTTTTGAGCCAACTCAATGTAGCTATCTACTCTGTCTCTTCGCCTTGGTGGAAGTGGTGGGGGAGCTGTTGATTCAAATTCATGATGAGCAGTAGGAACATTTACGTGAGGAGATATTGGAACGGAAATATCATCATGTTGTACTGAATATAAAGATGTTGACGGCTCTGTAGAAATCAGTGTATCTTTGGGGCTGCTTAAAATATTTCGAAACGAAATGTAGATAAAATACAATTTACAATGTAGATAAAGTGTAAAGCAAATGACTTATGCAAAATTAATTATAAAATAATACAAAAAAGGATATATACAATGATTACGGAACTAACTTCAAAATTCGATATTTAAACCAATGTGAGGTACAACAACAATGTACATTCATATACAAATACATTTTAGTAATAATATGGTATCGTGACAGTACAAGGTGAACCTCGGCCTAACTTCTATAAAATCAATTTGAAGCGAAGAAGCATTTACCCAAAAGTTGGACCAAGGGAAGTCTCACATAATAAGAGATTCCGGATTTGTTGGGCGTTGTTGAGTATAGGTTTTATCCTAGTTAACTTTAATAGTTGGTTTTTGTAACTGCCGCTTCATTATTTTCTGTGTTCCTGGTACATTACACTAGTTTGCATTTTGTTAGCTTTTGTATGAGAATCCCTAGTGTCCGCGATAAAGAAACAGGAACGGCCGAAGGTCCAATTTTGTCCCAAATACCTGCGTATTGTAATATGTGGAAAATATTGACATCGGCAAAGCATTATACGTTCGTGAAATGCAGTTGAAAAACCAGTCCCTAAGTTACTCGCGCAGGAGCGACTTAATAGTAAACTGCTGGGCATTCCTGTCGAGGCGGTTTGGTGGGTGAATTCATGGAAAGCCAAATCAGATGGTGTCAACTATTTTCTGTATTCATTAAGGGAAACCTAAATATTTCACAGCATTGTTGACTACCATGTATATGTGGTCGTTCCAACTAAATGCAATGTTGATACACATACCAAGGACACCATTCACGGACAATGGCTGATTATTAAGTAACCTTAAGTGAAAGCAGACAGCCCAGAGTTTTTTGAATTCCACTCTGCCCACTTTACCAGAAACAGATCTTAATCTATTAATTATGCAGTCAAGATCGGAATTCAATGTGCTGAACATACGTTGGCCATCTAATACTATGGCTCTAGGCATAGGCAAGCATTTGTAAACCGCTACCAAACCTGAAGTTTGGTAAGCGATTTGGCTGAGACTTATGTATAGGGATGTTCGATGGTTAAGAGACCTGCTTTTGCAAGGATGATAGTGATAAGCGCAGTAAAAAATGTGTTGATGCATCTTCTAACCGATTGGTGGTTTGTTAAAGTTTTAAGATGTTTCTGAGCTATTACCATAGTGCACAATGCGTAGTCTATTTTCCTTAGTATTAGGGCCTTGGTGATGCTGCAGCGTTTAATGTAAATTACTTTTCTAAAAATATTTTATATTGCACTATATACTTGATCTTTATTTTATTTGGAAATGAGGCATGATTTTTTACGAGAAATATGAAGGATTTATTTAGATAGGAAGATATTGGCTACATCGTTGGAAGACCATGTCATCTTTTGAAAATTTGTTAAAGAGATTTGAAGGGAGGGAAATTGCATCGAATATTTTCACAAAAACAGCGATTAAAAGTAATATAAGTTGATTCACTAAATTACGTAAGTTGAACTTACCTTAAGTTAATTGTAGAGTTACATCCTTGTGGATGATATGATGTATGGAATGGAGATCTCATTGGTTGTTTTGAATGACTGTCCGTTTTGGGACTTACAACAACTAACGGTATAGGCGATACAAAACCTTCGCAGTTACTTCCTGTACAAATACTCTTAGTTTGACAACAATTATCCATTTTGAATTCTTTTGTTGAACATTGCATCGTGAAAAAATCTCCGTTGGGATTCATGAGCGGACTTCTACTCGAAATTCCACCATCCACATTTACGTTACAACTTACATTCGAAACTTTTTTAGGCAAAACTGGTGCACAAGATATATTTAGAACAGATGGATATTCGTTAAGGCTATGTGTTCCCTCAGATTCTCTGTTGTATACTCCTTCCAGATTAGAACTTATCTGAACTGGTTGGCTGTGAGTACTTAAATGTGGGTTCCAGGAACTTGTTCCGCTTTTTTCTGGTAAATTAACATTCCAAAAAATTGGTTGTTTTACTCCCGGCGGACTTTGGTCTCCTTCGCACGCAAGGCTGCTTTGTAGCTTTGATCCAAATGTTAGATTTGATAAAATTGGTAGAGTATTATTGCTATTATTACTGTTATTGATATTGCTATTTGTTTGCCGACGAGGTTTAATACCAGGGGACTTCAGTGTAATTGACGCCCATTTTCGAGGCTTAAAAGAAAAAATTACGATTCAAAATTATTTGCACAGGTTCCAATAACAAAAAATGGTGTTCTTACAAATTTTGGTGGTTGTTTACATCCTCGAGGTTCTATGCGTAAGCTCTCATGATATAAAAAGTTTGATATGTCAGTGTCCGACATGCCTTTAAATGGATCCAAATTTTCTAAAAAGTTCTTTAAAAACAGAAATTATTATAAGTAATATTATTTCTTCTATAACATTTTTTTAAAAGTAATAAATAAACATAAATTACGATATATAAATTATATTCGTAGTCCATTTGGATCCAATAATACAAGTATTTCATACCCTTATTTTTGGATCAACCATTAAGCAATATGGTTGATTTTGGTATTGTTGAATTTCTCCAATAATTTCAGCTACTTTCCTCCTCTTTGAAAAGTTTATCAACTCTGAATTTGGCAATAGATCCGGATTTCCTTCTTCAAGGTGCAATATATTAGTAAGGTATCTTCCGAAAAATGGCACACACGGAGGATTAATCGATCGTAATTTTTCTTGGTACTTCTTCAAGTGCCCATCGTCATTTAATTCACGACATTCCTCTAGAAATTTTTCATATCTTGCAGGTAAGCCTTGAAAAGTAAGTTTAAGTCTGTATACTGAAGCACTACCCATTGCTGCGATAATGGATAGTATTCCATTGAAGTTGTTTAGTTCTAACATAACCATCATCACTTCAATTGCTCGAGTCACCATTGCAACACGTTCTTCATAGTTTTCTGCTCCAATTATAGATTTTTCAAACCATCTCGTTACATTTGTTGTATATTTCATAATTTTCAAAAGATTCGGACTTTGAATTTCTTTATCTTTTTTTGTCCAAGGTGATCCGACAAGTTCAGATGGTTTGACATTTTTATATAGCTCAAATTCAAGCAGTGTAAGTTGACGGGCTAATTCTAGTGGATGCAAAGTAAGTAAATTTATATCTGCGTCTGGAACTTGTAGATGATGTTCAATAGGAGGTGGACTATGTCCATAAGCAAATGTAATCTGCTTTTGACTTTTTTCTTGCTCATTCTTCTGAAAATAATTTTGGGTTTTTATCATGAAATAATTCTAAAAATATATGAAAAATGATTTTTGCATACAATTGATTGAATTGATGATTAATATAGTGTATCAATTATACACAATTGTATACACAAATAAGCGTACCTTTCGTTGAACAATTTTGAGAACGGAGTCCACCCATTTCTTCATGGATTTTCCATTAACATTCTCCAGAAAATGTAGCAAATTTTCCAACAACACGGGATCTTTTTCAAAATCATAAAAGTGATGATCGACCCAATGACGTAGGACGTTAAGTACTCGGAACTGCACTGGTTGGACATACTCTTTACGGTACCGTTTCCAATCCTCGCGTTGCGAATTCTTATGCAATTTTTCTGAATCGGGATTAGCGTCCCTTTCACTTGGCTGTATTTCTTGATATACTAAGCTTGGATCTGGGATGTTAAATCGTTCAATTAATAACTGAAGAAGATTTTGCGGGGAACAAAAGTAACGATAGGTTGTTAAAAAAGTTCGAACAAACATTGGGTCAGCATATATATGATACGTTAAACGCTCTATGAGTTTACATAATGTTGCTCCCTAAAAAAAAAGATTTATTAGAAATGTTATATGATTCATTTAGTGTTCTAAGCAGTGGAATACGAAATCTGTTCAAACTATACGTTGATATCAACAACACTAATTCTATTAGACTAACAATAAATAATAATGACAATAACAGTTATAATAATAATAATAATAATAATAATAAGAATAATAATGTAAGGTTCACGCGAATATAAAAAAACGACACTCGCGCAGTCACTCCAGTGAAAAAAATAAGGGTCATTGAACTTGATCGCTTGAGTTTTATATCATGTGTAGACGACATCACATATGACGAAGAAGGAAGTACGGTACATGCGAGCGACGATCTTGAGTGCAATTTTTCTTGACTGCTTTCGCGTCATTAATTACTTTGGGCGAAAGGAATAGAAGCGGTGCATGAAGCGACGACCTCTGCTACACAGCGCGAATATTTACTGCTGATTGCTGATTGTGTGGTTGCCGTAGATCAGCGTTGTTTTGTTAGTGTACGAATCAGCTGCTATGTGCTCGATTGTTCACGGGAACTAGTACACTAGAAATGGAAGCGGAATATGATGAACAGCAAACGCAGTGTGAGGAAGAAATCACCGGCGAAGGTAAGGACTCTAATGCTTCGAAACTAGTGGGAGTATTGCGGCCGAAGCGGAAGAATTCACCCTACATCGCGCCGAGGGAAAGATTCACCCAGCTGTCAACAGCACGATCAGAAGTGTCGTGGTCTGCTCTGACGGACCGACGGGGAGTTGACCATGGAGTCGGACTAGGTCCTCAGAAAGTGCAAGGGGAACCCATGCGGGAGGATAGCAGTAGGGAAAGGTATTGCGTCCGTAACACTTACTCTGTTCGGGACGTGGCGGAAATGATTTCACCGTTCCACCGTCCACCGAAGGATGGAAGCGGAAGTTCATCGACACGCAGAGATTCTGGACTTTCGATAAAAAACTGGTACTTATGGCCGTTTGATATGTTTTTATTGTTAGAAACGCATGTTGTTGAAGAAAAAGTGGACCCATTCAGAAAGTTCTTTAATGGATTTGATTTGTTCTAGAAACTTGCAATGCGAAACAGTAGTTTCGGTAGAGCAGTTGGAGGATGTGTATATGACATAAAAAAGGTTAAGTAAAGTGCAGCACACTGTCTTAAGGGGAGTTGGAGTAGATTTGATTAAAATAATTTCAGAAGCTCTTACATTTTCATTGATACCAATATATATTAGGGGTATCAACTGGGACTGTGAGTTTGATTTGGTTCAACAATATATTATGGAAAATGAAATACAATATCTGGTGGTTATTGGAGATGTCAATGCTCGAATAGGTGAACTGCAGCAGACTTTAGACGACTGTTGCAGAGAAGAGTTTACTGTTGGCAGTGATAGAAGGCGCTCAAAAAAATGTTGTAATAAATTCAGAGGACCGACGATATGCAGAATTTTGCAACAATAATGGAGCTCATAAATCTCATAAATCAGCTCATGTGGTTTACAGCAGGCGATAAAGAAGACCAAATAACTTTCATCAATAACATTGAATTCGTTATTGACATTAATGCTATATCCCAAGATATGTGGTATGTCCTGAATTTTCTGGTAGACAACAAAACATGGTCTGTTAATCTAACCATCTTAGGTTCGGAACATCTACCAGGTGTAAACCAAACTTGTTGCAAAAACTAGTTTGGAAAGAAGGTTAAATAGAAAATCCACCACAACTGGCAAATGATATTCACAATGCACCAATGCATAGTGAGGATGAAGATCTGGATGAACCCATATCAATGGAGGAAGTGAAACAAATTATATGAAAGGTCCTGGGGAAGACCGGATATCATATACATTTTTGAATGCTTTTGGTATGCAACAAGTGAATTCCTGGACGTGTTTATACAAGCCTATAATACAATTTTAGAAAGTGGCAAAGGGGATGATGCATTCATAATAAGTATAATACTTCCTATGTTCAAAAAGGGCAATGTAAATCAAACATGTAACTATGGTGGAATATCATTTATGAATTGTATTGCTAAATTGATAATGGCTATACTAAAAGAAAGATTATACCTCTGGACCGAGAAGCATGGAATTATAACGGAGTATCAAGCGGGTTTTAGAAAGAAATACTCCACTGTGGACAATATACAATATACAAGCTTAGAAGAATACTGCAATCTATGGAATACGGAAGTCAATTTGGATAAACCGGCAATTATGGTATTCAGAAACGGAGGAAGATTATTATCTACAGATAAGAGGTTATTTAAAGGAGAACAGATTAAAATTTTATCAGAGTATTGCTAACTAGGCGTTATTCTTATGCCAAAAATGTAATTTTCCAAGAACGTTGCAAATAGAAATAACAATGTAAAAGTAGCATTAACGCCACATGAATCAATTTTCTGGACAAAAACAGAATATCTCCTAAATCGAAGTGGCAATTCTTGCAAGCCGTGTGTAGAGCAGTCCAGGCCTATGCAGCACAAATATGGGGATGTAAATATTTTGAGGACATTTATAAACTGCAGTGTTATTTTCTTCCCAGTGCTAAAGCTTCCAGATAATACACCAAGTTATGCCCTGTACAGAGACCGGAATTGAGTGTGGGCGAATAGTTCGATTGTTCTCGCAATCGCAGTTATTCGATTTTCGATTCTTGTAGGGCGTCGATTCTTCAAGTCGGAGAGAGATTACTAAATTGTGTGTATTCGCCGATTCTTCAATTCTGAGAGAGATTGTTAGATTGTGTGTATCCGCCGATTTTCGCGTCATCAACTTTACATTTATGAGAGTTAGAGTACAATCTAACTAATTGGGTGAGAAGGATGAAGAATACAGTCGAACCTCAAAAATTCAAATGCCCACGGGAACCAATATTTTTCAGAAATTTGGTTTGAAAATTCGATTTAGGATGTTCCAATAACAAAGATTTACCTGTATTTCCATTCCCATTGTTCCTATTTTGGTAGGTATATGGTAGGTTCTTATTGGAGCATCAGCCTTACGCTGATTTTTTACACTGACACCAACATATGAATAAATCGAGGAATACATATATTTCTCCAATGGGATATTAGTACCCGACATTCTCTTGGTTGTAGTAGGTACTGAGAATAAATTGTAGAATTCGATTCGATTATTATTCGATTGTTTTCTGATGGGACCGCCAAATTCATTGGCAATCGCCCATCGCTAATTCGTACACGTTAGAGCTATATTTATTTACATTTTTGGGCAAAAGAAATAAATAATCTTGGAGCGAAATTTGATTTACAATGACGGGCTGGAAATCTGACGCGAACTGATTGGATTTCTAAAGAACAAGAGTTGTTACAGAAGCTTGGGCGAAAAAGATATCAAAGTTTTCTACATAAAGCATCAAGGAGTGAAGATATAGTTTATAGCCAACTTGATTATTCGAAGGTACTTCAGATAAACAGAGTCAGACAAAAAGAGCATGGATTTTCAAGGCACGCTGTGGTCTGATCTGACTAAATGGGAGCAGTAATATGAGGGAGAAAGAAACAATGCAACATTTGATTGGTACTTGTCCGATTTAGGGGGAATTTAGAAATAGATATTTCGGCAAAATAACACTCACTGAAGAAGAAGTGCTTTAAATGGAATAAGTGATGAGACTTGGAACAGGCTCAGCAATTTCATTATCGGTGCTCTTAAATATAGAAATAGAATTAATTAATTATTTTAACTATTAAATCCAGAATTTAGAAATAATAACAATACCATATTGTATTAGATATTAAATACATAATATAAAATGAATATATAGTATGAATTATATAGTAATTAAAAGACAACCATACTTTGTTTCTGTAAAAAAATTATCTAAATCTTAAATTAAAATTAAGCATAAAATTGTTCAAAATATTTTTCGGAAATAAAGAATTCTACATACGTACAAATAATTGCAAAACAAACATAAAAAAGTACTTTCTGTGTAGTGTTCGCAGATGCTGAGATTTCTAGGAAATTACAATAAACATTATATAACTTGGTATGTGCATATGGTGAGAGCTTTTGCTCTAGCAGCTGTGTATTTACATACTCAGCCAGCCGCTAGTGCGCAGTTGTTCTGCGCACTTCCGCAAAAATCATTTTTCCCCTCACAAAACAGTTGATAAAAAAGAACAAGCAAAAATAGTGAAAAATCACAAATACGCTAAAATATGAATTTATACCCAAAATATGCACGACATTAAGCCCAAACGAATAAGACTCAAAATGCTGTTTTCTATGGAACGTATTTCTGTGTAATCTAATTTCTATTACAACCTACCAAAAAATATGCTTTTGCATATTTCTGATTGCACAAGTGGTAATAAATATATTGTTGATAATATACTAGATTTTATATACCATATATATGAATTTGGCGCAATTATATGCATATCTAATATAATATATAAATTTAGCTAAGATCCCACCAAAATGAGGACAGACCCCATACCCAACGCAGTAGTGGACATAGTCCTACCCTGAAGAATAATTTTATTGGAACAGCATAATAAACTAGAATCAAATCTGTCAATTACTTAGAAATAATTATCTCCGAATAAAAAATCCTTAGGATATTATGCGAATTTCTTTTTTACCTTTATCAGAGGTACACCCGCGCTTTCCCTTTCTTCTAAAACAATATTGTCTGCATTATCTGGAACGGCAAATTTGTATATATCTGGACTGGGCAAACGAAGGGGATGCTTCTTTTCCATATCTAGCAATATACTATCCAAAATACGATCCAACATAGACTTCGTATTCACCATTATTAAATCAGCCATCCAATCACTTTTGTGTTGAGGATTTTTCGCTGAAAAAAACTCTTATCGTAAAATCAAATTGTGATAAATGATGAGTATGACCGCTTACCAATTAAAATTACAGCTGGTTGTACTCTTGGAGAGATTTCAAATGCATGTTTAAGGTCCTCCGTATCCATTCGATCTAAAATCTCTACGCGACGCATGAAAAATTTTTCTTTCAAACGAAAGTCATAATTTGTTGCTCCCGCCGACACTGTTTGTTTCTTCGCAATCGATTTACATAGAACCATAAGACCATCAAACAAATATACTTTTCGTTCTGTTATTCTTTTACCAGAACCCAATTTTCCTAATGTATCCTCTGAAAAAGGTTTGTTCAAATTTAATCTATTTCGTAAATATTATGGGAATGAAGCAATACATTTCGATATAGGATCGAATATTAGTTCGAAGAAACTCTTATACATTGTAATTCATTTATTCACTTTTTTAGTTCGTTTTCGAAACACGAAAAAGGCAGCTATGAGTTATGATAAATCAGCAATACATTTCGATATAGGATCGAATATTAGTTCGAAGAAACTCTTATACATTGTAATTCATTTATTCACTTTTTTAGTTCGTTTTCGAAACACGAAAAAGGCAGCTATCAGTTATGATAAATCAGCAACAAATATAAATGTAAAGCAAATTAAGCATTTTTTTGAGCCTAACTATTCTACTATACTGATCAAAAAAGTGTAAGACGAAATTAACTGCTTCCATAATTGATTATAAATACAATTATTATAATTATTAATATAAATATAATTAAAATAAAACAATACCCCTTATGAATTCGTTGCAACTTTGGCCTACGTCTTTATCCCAATGCTCTACAGTATTTTGTAAATCCCTAGTTTTTTCAATGGCGAGATGTCGACGAGCGCGGCTATGCATTGGCGCTGCAGATTCCCTATGCAAGAAAAATATTAATAGTATAAATAAACATGAATATACAAAATTTACTTCGGTAAGTTAGAGACTATATTCTCAAGTTCACATCGTAAGGGTCTTAATAAACCCTGTACTTGTTCGAAACTTTCTCTGTCCTCTTGCGAAGGACTTAATTGCATCAAAGACTTAATATAATCCAAATATAAAAAAGCATGCCAAATGGGAACAAGAAGTAGCTTCGGCAGATAGTATTTTACAGCTTCCCGAAAACCATGACCAGCAGACATTAATGATATTGCCTAAACAGGAAAGTGATAAATAGAAATATATTTTCGAAATAAAATAAAATATTTTTTTACTACATCTGGTTTCGCTAATAATGCTGTGAGTGCATCTCTTGACTGTCTAGATGTAACTTCTTGAGCATATTTCGTATACACGTCAAATTCTTCAGCCTCAGCTAATTCCTCAAAGCAGCTTCCAACGCATGGCGGACTTTGTTCTTGTGACATTTCTATTACATCTTCCAGAGAACTTAGTAAAGTTACTGTTACTTCGTATATGTCAAGTATATTCGAAAATATTGGCTCTATTTCTCGCGTATCCTCAACTACCTTTAACAACTCTTCGCGAAAAACTCGAATTATCATATGCAAATCACGCTGATATTGTTTTTCATCGTGTATAAGCTCTTTAACAACTTCTTCATATGTTAAGCTTGCTCTTGGAGCTGGTGGTAACGGACTAGGAACAATTTTATTATTCATGTCTGATTGGTAAAACATGTCCATCAACACCTATATATAAAGAAACCAAATTATACAGACGACCTTTTATGATTATCATACATTACCTTATCTGCGCACATAGCAACTTCAATATCCTCACGGGATATTTCTAAATGTTCAATTTTCTGCACATAGTTTCCAGCTAACTTTAAAATATCTGCTGAAATGTATTCAAGCACAGACACCAAAAACAAAGTAACTGAACTATCTACTTTATACTGCAGAATGTCCTAAAATGAATTGAGAAAATAATGCACGCAATTAATGTATAACATTACAACATTATAATATAGTACTGTATAACAGAAAACTGTTGTGGTATACAAGACAACATACATGAACGATTCGTTGAAAAGAAGTTAGTATTTTATTGTTAAAAACAATGTAATTTCAAATATCTTTCCCAATCATGTCTTACCTTTTGTAGCAAAGCGTGCACTCGATCCACTGGCAGAACACATTTCCGTTTCTTTTTTAAACTTTCTTTTGCCTCATGCAGAGCCCAACAATCAATGGGTGTGGGGAAAGTCTTTTTAACTTTTTCTTCGACGTCCTTTAAGTATACAATAAATGAAATTAAAATACTAAAGATAAAGTATGTATTGTATGGAGTGTTTTAATATGCCAATATTGAGATCGTAATGAAAATTATCAAGAAATTGAAGGATTCTCTGTAAAAAATTCTGTCTGCGGACGGTAATTTTAAATTAATAGTAAATCTTGATAAATTGTAGTTCTGCATGAAAATATTCTTTATTTATTTTGTACTCAAGAAGATAAATAAGAAATAAAATAAAACGGATTCCTTACTTTATAAATACTTTCTTGTCTTTGAGTTTGACAACAACAACTAGAGAAATGCAATCGTGTATGCTCTGGTCGTTAAGTATGCAATTGAACTTTTACATATCTTTTATTACATATTTTGTTTCTTCAGAGTTTTCTTTTTTCGATTAGTTCCAAATGGATCCAAGATGTAGTATCCCAGATAATATTAATTATTCCTCTAACGTGATTGTTATCCTACAGTTTGTATGTATGTGCATATAGGTCGGAGGAATAATAATCACAACCATCCTTTATTTCGCAAAACGTTAACACAATTGATTATACTTGAGTATACATATTTAATGGGAGAGGTACAGCGATTCACATTTTTAGACAAATTATTTTAATTCACAATTAAAGAACATATTTATTTCTCCTAATTCAAATTGAAGCTTGGCGATGTTAAATAAATAAATTATCAATTATATATATATGCATATGTATATACATGTATAAGTATACCAAATTATGGATAATTAACTAACCTGGATGGAATGGGGAGACGGCTTTCCGCAAAGCATTATCAATATACGCAAACAAAGTTTTTCCACAAAAAGCAATGCCTCTTCTTTGGCTGGTAGTCGCGGATGAACCTGCTCCAATACCTATTTGTAAGCAAATTAGAGGAAATAAGTACACATTGTTTCAGTATACACCGCTAAACAAACAAACGCACTTTTTTTAATGCTGGGCTAAAAAGTCCTTTCCATCGAGAAATATTTTCATTTTTAGAGAAATCATATTCCTCAGATTCAATGTTAATTTGGTGGGAAAACATATTTTATCATATATTTTTAACTGGAACAAGAAAACTTTATATTTTTATAGTAAAACATTTACAGACAACAGTAAAGGATGCAGTTGCTGTATGACTCCATAATAGTCAATATATATTTTTTTGAACGAGTTATGTTAGAATATCATGTGTTATTATTAAATTAAGTAAGCAGCTCCATATAATTTTTGTTTTGTACTGTTTATCTAAATCACTAATAGTTGACATACAACGCCGCCATTTATACTGAAAATTTGTTATTCTACTTTGCAGTCAGAAATTACAGTGATTATTGATTTAATTTTTAAATGTCAGTGTCAAAATAAAACCGAGCACTGTTCAGTGAGTAATTCGTAACAGTATGTAACGAAAGTCGTAGTCGTCTTTAAGACGAACAGAACTGTTTGACAGCTTCTCAGATTGTCTGATTTTACACGTTACAATTTTACTTGCACAGGAATGTGGATAAGCTTGGTCAGTTATATAAATAAAAATTGTATATATTTCGTCTATAAGTGCACTTCAACAAAACATATGTATATTGAATCTATGCTCCGAATATATTTTTCATTTAGAAGTACAACTACAATGTACAATGGTTCTATGTCATTGCTTGTAATAAGTTTTGACTTATGGGAGAAACATGAGAGATAGGGGACTTATTTCACTATTCATGACACTACTCTGATTGGGCCGGACACTAGAACCCCCCGGAATTAGGCGACTCTACCCTACTCTCTCACTCTTATTTTTGTTATTCTTTTTATAATGTGTATACACTTTAATTTGAAAGATCTATGATTTGTCTCTCATTTAACATCGTTGGGCATACTATAAAACAAGCGTTGTCTCACGCTGCAGCTGTTCTTGTCCTTTCCACTCTATAATCGTTGGCATTTCATAATCCATCCTGTACTGTAAAATATTCTGGGGTGGATTTCTGATGTGGAAATAAGCTAACAATGTGTTTAGTTGCAGTCAGAAATAAAGTACTAGAGCGATAGCCGACTTACGTCTCTTTCCCCTAAAATTATTTTGACAGCGTGTTTTATAACATTTTAAACAGGTTTTCACCGACACGGGGAACGAAAAAATCTGTGACCTCTTCGAACAGCTGATAGCCTTCATTTACAAGCAAAAAGAAATTGCACAAGGAATGTACCTATGTTTGGGTAGTACTCAGAAATAGCAATCGTAAGCAAGTTTAGGGTGTAATACATCGACATTAAAGGCCTGTTCATATGAGCGTGAAACAAATCTTTCCCAGCAAATACAAAGAAAGCGTTACAATTTCGGTTCAATTAAGAATTAATCTTAAGCGTTGCTTATCGCATAATTAGTAGAATCAATTTGTTTGTAAGGGAAACAATAAGAACATTAAATACAAACCAATTAAACAAAATATGAAAACCCTGGGCTCTCTAAATGTACAGTTTTAAGTCAATTTTCCTTAAATCACAAATAAAATTCAACAATTTGTCTACATTATGGAATATTAAAATTCATGTAGATTGTGCCGACCAATACTTCAGTGACACCTTGTTTGTATATGTTTATTTTCTGGGTGCTTTATTGCTAATAAATATAATACAACGGAAATTACAGATAAGTCCTTAGATGTGCAATGCGGATCTCTGCACAGCCTGACCTTACCTTTCTCCGCTACTCGTGGTACTAAAAATGGACTCAATTATTTCTAAAAAAAAGAAAACAGACCGGTGCTCTCTCACCGGCTGGAACTTCTTTTTCCAGAAAAACCTGAAGTGCTGACTTATACGGCAGCTCAAACTATTTTAAAGACTGTTAAAGGCCGCGTGAAGTCTCAAAAAGGAAGAACCTGTACGGTAACTCCCACAGAGAGTTCCTGCACGGAAAATGTAACATCTGCCCGCGGAGCTGCCTCCTCCTCGTAAATCCCAGGACCTTCCTATAAAAGATACAAGGAGAGGCGCACTGCTGCCCGGATTCTGGAGTGCTTTAAAGGCATTTCCCCGAAGACGCTAAACGATAGTAGCAAACAATATTTAGCTTGGGCAACAAAAATAGTGCAAAGCTAGTCACAGGTGGACATTAGAAAGGGCACTACGTCCAAACACGCCAGGTCACTGGAGGCATCCCCCTCGTACCCCAAAAGGCTAAAACCGAGTGGTGAAACATCGAATATTGTTAGCTGGAAGGCGACATATCTTACGAGGTACTAGATAGAGGGGACGCTGACTGCGCTATCTCTCCATTGAATTGGAAGAAGGTGGAGTCGGCGATCAATGACAACTATCTGAGCCTGGTGCTAAAAAACGGAGGCCTTGTACCTGTAGGGCGTGACGGAGGATAGCACCAGGGTCACATAAAGGTAGTGACTTTCACGTGCTATAGATCGGCTGATGTATTTAAAATAGCCATAAGAAAACTGGGAGAGGTACAACTGGAAGGTCGGAAAGCTAGATGAACTAAAGGGAGAAACAAGGGCCGCAGTGATCGTGATTAACAAAGAATTACTGGACCCTCTTGCCAAATCGGAGGGTGTCATCCAAAGGATGTGGGAGACTAATTCGAAAGCGGAACAGCCTCCCTCCACCTCTACTGATCCATCTGTCGGTAATATATTGACTGCGGTAGTAGAGCAGGAGAAAGACCGTCCTGATACAAGCGAGCTTCAACCCTCTACCTCAGGCTCTATCGAGATGGAAACCCCCGCAGGCAATATGATACTGATGAAGGTCTGCATACAGACATTCACTACTATTCTAGGTAGACATGGTCAGGAAGCCATGGCCTGGATTCTCAACATCCTCATGGAAAAGGGTAAAAGTATTGTTTATTCCCAAAGTGGGTAAATACGCCTGTTATTCACAACTTCAAAACCAATAGATATCCTTGATGACACAAATTTTAAATCCATTGAAACACATCTGACGAATCAACGTGTGTATTTGTGATTTCATTTGCTGTCAAAGCGATAAGATAATTTAGAAAAATAAAATAAAAGACAATAATTTAACAACAGATAAATTCCAAAATGTATAGACTTCCATCAAAGCATAAGGAAGAAGTTCGAAGACAGATTGAAGAACTAGAAATGCAGCGAATATTACGAAAATCAAGTAGCAGATATTCATCTCCAATAGTCGTCGTTGCAAAAAAGCCAGACAAATCCGGCCGGATGAGAAATATCCGTTGCCAAGCATTGACAGTATACTAGATAAACTGGGAAGAGCCCAGTACTTTTCGTTATTAAACTTGTCTAAGGGATTCCGTCAAATCAAGATGAATCCAAAAGATATTCATAAAACAGCCTTAGTCACTCCTAATAGTTTATATGAGTTCATCAGGATGCCTTTTGGCTTAAAAAACGCACCAGCAACTTTTCAGAGACTGATAAACGAAATATAAAGAGACTATATAAATAAAATTTGTGTCGTTTACTTAGATAGTATACTTGTTTTTCCACAAGTTTGGCTGATCATATAAAATCGCTTACTTTAATACTTCAACGACTAGCTGAACACAATCTCAAACTGTAGTTCGATAAATGCTCTTTCATGGAAAAAAGTACTGAATTTGTATGCCATGTCTTAACAGCGGAAGGTATAAAGCCAAACCCTAACAAAATAAAATGCATTTAAGAATTTTCCATCCCAAACACGGAAAGGCAGTTAAAAGGTTTCCTATGGTGAACTGGATTCTGTAGGAAATTCCTTAGAGATTACGCAAAATTATAATACGCAAAAATAAAGTACTTAAAAAAGGGGAAAACGACTAATATTAGACACCCAAACCCCCGAAAACATCCGGTACTGAAGCTACCGGATTTCACCAAAACGTTCACGCTATTTACTGACGCAAGCAAATGTGAGATAGGAGCGGTATTAACTCAAGATCGTCTACCAGTCTGCTACGCCTCAAGATCACTAAATGATCATGAGAAGATTTATTCAGTGACAGACAAGGAGTTTTTAGTTTTTGTATGGTCTGTATCTTATTTCAGACCATATATATGGGGAAGAAGATTCAAAATAACAACTGATCACTTACATATAAAGTACCTCAATAAATATAGATTGAAGGAATTTAGTCAAAGAAACCAACGATGGCTACTCAATTTGCAGGAATATCAATTCGAGATAGAGTATTTGAAAGGGAAAGAAAATAACACTGCAGATTTTCTGAACTAGATTTCAGATAATAATAAAAACCTAGAAACAACAGATAGCGAATCAATAAATCATTTATCCGATAATGCAACCATCGACTCACATTAGGAACATCAACTAGACCACATATCCATTAGAGACCAAAAAATTATGCAGCTAAAATGTAGATAAATAGCAGCATTAGACACAATTGCTAAAGGCACACTTAACAAAAGGTATGGTTGGAGTGTAT
This sequence comes from Eristalis arbustorum, assembly GCA_916610145.1. Lineage (NCBI taxonomy): Eukaryota > Metazoa > Arthropoda > Insecta > Diptera > Syrphidae > Eristalis > Eristalis arbustorum. The sequence continues at coordinate 48,767,332 of OU744319.1, read as the reverse complement.
AGAGAATTATTACATCATGCATTTAATAAAGTGCAAAAGTTGTTGATATTCCACCACGAAAAATAACTTAAATTCATTAAATCAACTTTGACAGTTAAGCAAATTAAAAGTGAGGAAGAACTGCAGAAGCAGTTGGCTATGTATCATACAAATGAATTTATGCATAGCGAAATCAATAAATAATAAAAATAAATAATAATAATTTAAAAAACTAAATTTATTTTCCAAATCTTTATGATCACATACAATTAATAATTAACAACTGTAACAAATGTAGACAAATCAAATATTATAGGAAACTAATAAGGGCTAAATTCAACATTACGGAAACTCCGAAACATAAGAAGGAAATCATTCATTTGGGTCTCTTCCATTTTAAAAAAGTAATCTTTTGTAACTACAATTGACAAATTTACTAAATGCGGTGCGGTATACCACATAACAGTTTGAAAGTATGGAGAAAAAACATTTTGCTAAGTATGGCGAACAGGGGAAAATAATAATGGACAATGAATTTAAAACTGAACAAGTAATAAACTATTTGCAAAGTTAGAATGTAATAGATATAGAAAGATTGCATTCCACCTTGATTGAAAAATAGTGTGGATTTATAGTAATAACCTTTCCACCATAATGAAGATGCATATGGCCGTAAGGAATCATTCAACAATCAAGTGCACTCCGTTAGAAGCAAAGGCAAAAGTAGGTACCACGGAAAAGCAAGAAAGAATTATTAATACCAATTAACATATAATAGATAAAAGAAATCTCACCACAGAAGAAAATACAGAGAATAGGCCGAAAGGATATATAAAAAATTACAAAATACCATATTTTAGATTAGCTTCCTTAGGAAATGTGTATAAAGCATTTTTTAAAATTTACAGACACTGTTCGTGGCAATAATTTTCCTGATTGCGATACCGATTGCAAGTAAGTCCAATTCATGAAGAAATTTGATACATTACATATTGCAAAACTCCAAGAGGTAGCAATGGTAAACTAAACTAATAAAATTTTACATATTATACACCCTGTTGAGAAAAACAATATGCAATACAATAGATATATATATAATATAGATATTAGAAGTCATTTAAATTAACAATTTGCTTATTTGAATCGTACTTAGCAATTTAAATAAGTAAATTTCAATTAATACTTATTTTAAAGATTCATTCAATGCACTTAAAAAAGCAATAGATTAAAAAAACAGAAATAACGAACATATTGTAACTATAGAAAATAAGATGTGTTTGGAAAAATATGTGAAAACATAGTATGTCCAAAATTGAAAAAAAATGGGATACAAAACTGTGATGGCGGTGATGATTTAAGGTGATAATTTACCTTAAATAAAAATAACTTAATAATTTTTTTATAACTGTAAAATCGAATTATTTCAAGAAATGTTCAAAAATGAAAAACAAATTACCCACGAGAAATTTGTCTATCCTAGCAGTAAATACTATCAAAACCTTGTAGAAAACTTTGCTTTTATTAAAACATTTTGAAAACATTAATGAAAGTAAAGAACCTAAATGGCATTAAAATATCTCTCACCGACTTCCGAGCCGATAACATCGTTACTCAGTTTAGTGTGAAGTAATATTCTGCCGTCAGTGCAAAACCGGTACCGGCTCCCGTATTTTTTCTTTTTTTTCTAACTTTCTGTTAATGTTTGTAAAATCACAAAAATATGCAGAAATCTTCACCAAAGCCAAAGACCTCGCTGGTGTTTGTCCAGTAATGGTGCACGATCGTCTAAACCAATCCAAAGGAACAGCTTACGTACCATGCCTTATCAATGTGTCTGAAACCGAAATTATTACTGAAATGAAAGCCAAAGGTGTTCCGAAAATATACAAATTGTCTAAAAGAAAAGCGTTGATGGAAAGCTGAAACCAACAGGAATATATACCTAACACTTGCGCTGCCGCAATTGCCAATTGCTTGGCCACACAATAAAACGCCAAATGCGAATCATGTAATCTGCCACCTCATGTACCTGAGCCATGTAATGGCATACTGTGTGCAAACTGTTTCCCTCTCCCATCCACCAATATCAGCTGTCACTCAAGCACTGTTAGACAAAAATGAATCTGTATTCAAAACACCATGGACATCCATGATGGTGAGCCTCAATAATGTTAATATCAAACAAACTATTGACCCTGTGATTAGGGAATTAAAACAATGATGATTTAACATCCACACCGCAGGGTCATAATCCCGAACAACCTCTTTGCGCCTACCACTATAATTCACAACATACATCCAACACAAACAGACAACATAACCGAAACACAGCTAACCACACTTCGTTTGCCTTAGGTAAATCAAGCTCGTGGAACCAGCGTAACCGTCACCGTCTCATCAATATTCTGCAATGAAATATGGAAGGTTTCATCAACTTTGTTATAATCAAACAACATAATCCCAGTATTATTTCAATTTAAGAATCACACTGCTCTTTCAATCAAGCCCCGCGTTATCCAAAGGCCTTTGAAGGCTACTTTCACAAATTGCCAAGTATTGATACCCACAAGCAAGGTATAGCACTACTAGTGAAAAAAAAACATTCCTCACAAAATCGTTCTCTTAAATTCAGACCTACAAATTCAAGCTGAAGAAATTGAACTCACCAAAGTTATATATCATAAGAACAAATTGATAAATATAGTAAACTAAATTAAAACCCATATTATACTTGGAAGCGGTATCAATGCTCGGAGCAGACTTTGGGGCTCTACAAAAAATAACAAAAAAAAGGTGACTCTTCCTTTTAGACACCAACCTTATTAACATTATATATAATACACTTACACACGTTGACGTAACATGCTGCTCTCCAGAACTGTTTCCGAAAATAGCATGGAAGACGTTAGACTATTGTCCAATACTTACCGTAATAAATATTGAACGTTTTACCAAGCATATACTGAACATTAAATTCAGTACACACTTGTCCAATTGGTCCATGTTTAGAAAAGTAACAAACGAAAACCTATCAGATAAGACTCTACCCCCAAACAACAATGAAGAAGCCGATTTATTGCAAAAAGCTATTTATTTGGTACAAAATCCTCCGTTTGACTAGTGATGTCGCTTCACATATGATAAATAAAATATTAAATCCATAAAACATAAAATCCACTAATGATACTATTACAGACCCACTAAAATATGTTATTTATTTGTACTCGCTTGGTCTCAGGTTTCAGGAAATGACAATTTCTCAAGCCCAAATCTCCCAAACCTCCAACCTCCCGTCGGATTGAACAAAAAATTTCACTTCTGGAATATGACGCTACACTTAACTCAGTTAAGGGCAAGACACCAAGTAGAAATAGAATATCCTACCCAATGCTGAGGAATCTTCCAAAGGAAACCAAACAAAGGATGTTTTGACGCCCTTCTTCAGATGGATTTTTTTTTATTTCGAAAGCACTCTTAGCTAGAAACAATGTCTCTATTCTTGTCCTAGACTTTGAGAAAGCTTTTGATAGGATAGGTCTCCATGTTCTCCTACAAAAATCAAACAAACAAATAACGTCTACTCTTCTAATTGCGCTAAACCCACAGGGATAACCTCTCTCGCTGGTCCTATTCATTATTGCTTTTGACGACATAAACGCCAACTTATTAAGCCACCAACGTTTAAACCACTGCCTCTATGCTGATGACATTTATATCTTATGCATTATTTATATACAATACCTTGTTAAAACAAGCTATTATAGATATTTTAAACTGGTCAGAAAATTCTGGTGCCAAAGTATCAATCGAAAAATGTTAGCTACTTCACATGTGCCGTAAACTTAAATGTCCACAACTTAACATAAATGAAAACAACATACTCATAACAAATGCTTAGGATTAATTTTTAATCAGAAGTACTCCTGGAAACTACACTTTTAAGAACTTAAGAAAGCAATAGCTGCAAGAGTTAATATTTTAAAATATTTAGCCTGTAAAAAAAATAATGTCCATATCAATACTCTTACAACAATCACAAAAATGTTAGTTCTAAACAAATTCGACTATAGTTTGTATATACATATATGGGCACTGCCCACCATCAATTCTTAAAAACATTAAGCCTGCATACCACCACGCAGTGAGAAGAAGCCTAAACGCTTTTCGAACTACTCCCATTAAAAATATTTTGACAGAAGCAGGACCTTCCAGCATTGGTGAACGCAGAGACGAAATGACTTCAAAACTGTACACAAAACGTCTGCTCTCCAAAAAGTCCATAATCGATTACGACGTCAAGAACGCTATGTATCACAAATCAAGTAAAAAGATACCATTAGCAATCGCTACAATCCTCGAAAGAGCAATGTTATTAGATCTACCAGATAAGCGTAAACACTTTACCGTTCGCTAATTAACCCTCACTCAATCATTATGACACTGGCTAACTATAAAAAAACAATTACTAGTAATAAAACATACCGTCAATTTTTTACCAGCGAATCATCAGACATAAATTCGAAAGGATGGAAATAAGTTTTCACTGATGGCTCAATAACGACTGAAAATACATCATTTGCTGTCGCACTGGAAAATGTAACCATTCTCCTCTTCAATATTTGCGACTGAAGCTCTCGCAATTCTACAAGCTATGGAGATAGCAACGGCATGCAGTGGTAAATACATAATATGTTCCGATAGCATTTCGGTACTCACTGCTATCAAAAACCCCAACAACAGGACCGAGCTCATATCAACAATCAGATATCAACTTATCAAATCGCCAAACAATATTAAGCTGATGATCAAGGCAACGAACAAGCGGATATTGCAGCAATCTCGGCTAAAAATGCTCCGGTACATAGTTTCAACATCTTCTTTAAAATTGATGTGACAAAATTCACTCAGAAGACTATGAAAAGCATGATCACAGAGGACTGGAGCCTATACCATCATCATTACAAAAAACTGAATCCTATGAGCTTTTGGGGGATAACCCTTCATATCCCCCAAAAGCCGTACACAACAAATTACTAACTTTGTACGATTACGACTTGATCACACTTCAGTCTCACATCAGCATCTTCTCTCCAAAAATAAAGCCCTTGTTTGTGCTACCTGCAATACCACACTAGATCCTATTATAAACGATATTCTTAAAACTAAGAGACGTTTTTTAATATTTTGGATAAGAAAAAGAACAATTAATGTAACAGTATTAACATAACACCAACTTTCTCAGCAACAACTAGCAACGAGTTGAACATGCTAGCGTTCATTCTTCAACAATTAAAATATCTTCATCAGCAACACCTCGCCACGAGGCGACCGCAGTTCATTCTCCAATATTTGCTAATGTTGCACCGCAAGCAGAAAACGCTAATAAAAGACAATCGCCGAAATCAACAAGGCGTTCTTTGATTGGAATATTTTGAAGTGTACAATTCGTAATGAAGTATTCATACAACAAAGTGTTTTTATTCAAATTAGCAAAGTTATTTAACTCGTGCGACTGATAGCCGGCCTGCCCCGCTTTGCAACCGGTTGGGCGTAGCTCGAAGAAGGTACGAGCAAGCCGCAATGGCCTCATGAGTCACTACTGGGGTGTGGAATAATCACGCCATGCACACACCAGTGCGTACATTGATTTAGGATAGTCACATAAAACGTCCCATCGATCACAGGAATGCAGTCCTTATACACAAACTGTAGACGCTGCTTTAGGGTTAATGGTGATAAATCAACACCATTCACCGTAGGCGTTGGACTTCGCCAAAGGTGCTTCTTGTCACCTCTCCTTTGCGTTATAACCTTTATCGGCATATCTGTAATGCACTTCACGAAATACGGCAGGCATACTACCTTACCGATGACTATTTTGAACTTGCAAAACAGATGTGTTGTGAATAGTGAATAGTGAGTGGAACAAACATCGAATTTGACGACGGAACTCCAGCGAGCACTGGAACGGTTTGCAACTATATATGACATTGGATGATGGACAAATCGAGGGTTATGGTAATTTCCAGAACGCCTATTTAATGCAAACTACCTGTGAGTGGAGTTCCATTGAAGTGAGTGGTTAAGTTCAAGTATCTACGGGTCTATTTCACAAGTGATCAAGCTCGATCAGTATTGCAGAAGCTTGGAAGATCTGTGTTGTGTATGTGAGATCTGTGTAGGGTGAGAAACATACACACGCGACGAACTCAATGTCGAGCAGCTACTTCACCGAATTGAAAGTGCTTGGCACGCCACGTCTTCCGAGGAGTTCCTTAAATGGGACTCTATTAGGAAGGTGCCTCCCCCCCAGACCCAGCATAAGGTGGTTGCACCAAATAAAAAAAATTGCTTGTTTGCGGTCGGGCATAAATCCTGATGAGCTAAAGTCGATGGTTGAGGATCGAGTGCCCTGGAGATCACTAGTGCGTGCTTTGCCTAGTAACCTCTTTAATGGATCATGCGGGTTAGAAAATGATTATGATGATGATTACCATATAAGTTTAATTTGTTTTTATTTTTGCTCTGGGTCCGCCTCCGGAATTCCACAATTATACCTAATTACAAAAATCGGTACAGAAACTCGGGCAATCGAAGATGTTAAGAAGCGATAATATAGGCCTACCTTTTGTATTTTAGAGCAGTCTAAACCTATCGAAAATACAATCTGCGAAAATTAGTACAATAGACCTGGTCGAAAATATTTGTAATATTTGTTCGATAGTCAATACAACTCTTTAAAAACTTTTCCATAAAATATTTTAGTAACTGGAGAAGAGTCAAGTGACGAAAAGAAGCGTTAACAAGGTTGTGTTTCAACGTGTGCCTATATTCAAAGGCTTATTCAAATGCTTATATTCAAAGGCTGAAACCCGAAAAAAAAACAATTGTTGGTCCTGGGTTGGGTATATATATGTATGTTTTACATGTAAAGTACCAAGTCATTATTTATAAATTTGCGGAAAACACATTAACTCATCAAATGAAAATTTATTACAGGCCAGGTTCACCAAAGTTCATTATGTATGCAGAATGAGCGAATACATTTTATATCAATTAAAATAAAATATTTTATTACTACGACACATTAAATTAACATATTAATCATTTCACAAAGCCGTGTATTTAATATACATCATACATCTAAACAAGTATAAATAAAGGATTAAGTTTTCGTATTCGAAGTTTTATTTACAATGTAGGAGCAAGATGCCTTATTTATTGCAAGTGATGTTATAAACCGGACCAATTCTTAGAAAAACTCTTCTAAGTACACTTCGTAGTTCAGGTTTCAATCCAAAGCACATAATCTCACACAGAAGTGGGTAGTAATTAGATACATGAACTGAAAACTGAAATAAAAGATAAATAGTAACACATGAGCATGAAGTTTATCCAATTTTAAAATAGATTCTCAAATAAAGAACTATACAATGAACTGTTAAATTGTGTATGTCTCACATGTTGACTGCGTGGACTAAGGTAAACAAAATGTAGCTTTTTCAAAGTAATCCGTTTGATGGTGAAAATTTTGAATTTTATATGAAATTCCTTGACATTTATAATTATAATTTGATACAAAATATTGAATTGTGCACCTAATTCTGTTTTTACACGGATTTAATATAACACGGTTTGAAAATAAAATATTTTTAATTTTTTTGACGACTTTATTCCATTTAGCACGATTTAAAATTTGTTGTTGCTTACATTTTTTTGTCAAATTTAATTTTTGCGAAGTGTGTCCATATCACAAATTTAAGGGAATTCCCTTTTTGCGTGTACAAGCAAATTTTTGGGTCAAAGCAAATATAAATAGCACACATTTATGGGAATTCCCAATGTCTTTTTTTACACCGTTTTTTATACGTTTTTTTCTGGAATCAGTCTACCTTGTAAAAACAGAATTAGGTGTATATGCTGAGACATAAATTGTGTGTATTATAGTCCTTTATTGGTTTTGTTATCGGTATATGGTAGCAACGGCTATAAGTGTTGATCCGCTTTTTCCTGTCTACCAACACCTAATTTATTCCAAACCCATATTTAAAGAATACCAAGACCGTAATAAAATACTGCTGCTTGTTTAGTTTTCAAATATTTAATTTATTTAATACTTACTCTTAAATCATTCATTTTGAGAAGTCTCGTTAGCACAAGTAACAGCAACGATGTCCAAGCATCCCGATGAGACTCAGTTTGTAGCTTTAAAAAGTATGTGAGAGCTTCAATGCACACCATTATTAATTTACTTTCTATTTCTGGCCAGTCTTCTCTTCGATTTTCATCACCATATATTTTAAATAAGATACGAAACACGCACGCCAGAGATGTAGTCTCTTGTTTTAGAATGTTTGGCTTTACTTGTTCTTTAAAACCAGGACGACCTAAAATATTTCTTTGTTCAGGATTAAGATTAAATTGTTTAGCAAATCTGTGAGACTGCATTAAGCAGTCGGTAAGTTGAATTAAATTTTTCGTATTGAGGTAACTATACATTCCTTGTTCCTCTCGTTGACATTCTATTAGTGTATTTGCATGATTGCCAGATAAGTCTGCTGCCGCTTGGGCAAGAGTTTCAGCATCTTCCTTTCGGGAAGTGGCCGGAAAAAAGACAATGTTATCTATTGTCTGAATCAATTCAAGCTGTACAACACATTTTATTAAGAGGTTGTCAACCATGTAGTTTCCAAATCCTTTATCAATACTATAAGGCTCGAGTTGGTTATTAGAACGCACGACTTCAGATCCACTATTCATCAAAAATTGATTTTGGCCGTCATACTTTTTACTTACGCTTCCACTTTTATTTGAAGAATTATTTGAATTTTGGTAATGATACAATAATTCGTTCTGTAGCGTTGTTTTAAAAATTTCCAACATGCATTTACAAGTATCATCCCAAATTTCTGGGGTAAATTTAAAACCATTCGATATAACCAAGTTTTCAAGGCAATTGGTACCGGACCGTGCAAGTTGTTCATTTCTTTGTTGAACGCACCAGTGCAACTGGGCAAATAGATCTTTTAAGAGTAATTTGCCGAGAATATCAAAATACTGAGTGAAAACGTCCACTATAGCATATAAGGCATGATTGCAAGTTGTAGTCATCCACTCAGCTTTTTCTGCGACATGTTCGGGTAATTTCATATTATCAAAAATTCGGAATATTATGTTGAATAAGTCTTTCCACCAATTTGGCTTAAATGCGTCGCCGTATGTTTTTATTATTTCAAAAAGAACAGTAAGGCCTCTGGTCCTCACATCTAGCTTGCATCTGTTTATTACACATGATAACGAAAATATCATAGGGAACCATCCCCTGACCCAAACGCGATCTTCTTCTGCTACGGATACATCATTTTCCATTCCAGCATGTTCCGTAAATAATTGATGAGCATTTTGTACACAAAATGCACATGTTCTGACCAATCGAATTGCCTCCATGCTCGTGTCGGGAAATTTAGCGTTACATGCAAATTCCGACAGACATTTTACTGCGTCTTGGAATGAATCCACCATTATAGCAAACTGTTTTTGGTATAGTTCATTTATTATTTTAGCAGTAGTTTGGAATGCGAGTTCAACAATTGCTTCATCATTGTCTCCGGCTGCTAAATGGAAAACAGAAAATATATTTTTCCACCCTGATCTGATGTTATGGGCTTGTGAGTTAACCATTTGCGCTATACATCTCACCACCATATCTTTAATGGCTGAGGAATTATTTTTCTTCATGATATGTTCAAATGGTCGCAAAAAATCTTTTTGAAATCGAAAATTAGAAAATTCTCCCTTTTCCATAAATTTCATCGATAATTGTCGCAGAGAATCTAAGGCGAAAAAGGAAATTTCTTCATTTGCATTGCAACCAACCGTATTGAAATGTTCCCCAAGAACTTGCCAAATGCGTGACCATTGCAAACGAATACGTTCCATATTATAGTAAGATATTTCCACTATTTTTTGTAAAGAAAACATCCGGGGTTGAGGATTGTGTAATTCATCAAGCGATACCTAAAAATAAAGTGTATGACACCAATCACAGTATATATGTAATAATAAATAACGAAGTGTATGTATATGACTGCGCATAATGTAAATAATAATGTTTTACGCGCTCAGATGTTATCTGACCGATTCTGTTGTCGTTTCATGTTTAGATTTCAATTTTCTATTTAAGTGTCAGATAATTGTTCGGTTTTCTATACGTTATAGTAGGTCAAGATAGTAAGTTATGTGTTTCCAATACGCAACACGAATAAATAAGATCGAACAAAATACAAAATCGAGACAAAACAGAATCCCTTCCCTCGCTATCACATTTCTCTATTGGGCGCTAGAATCTGAGCGTGTAGAAAGATCCTTAAAATAGTTTTCCACTTACCTGGCACAAAGCTTTTACAAAATCAACTATCGCATCTCCGTCCAATCGTATTGAGCCAGTAAATATCCTATCAACAGCAACTACGACGCTTTGACTGCTGGTTTCACCAATGTGTTCCTTTACACTAGGATTTAGCGTATCCTTCAATGTTGTAGGTCCACTTAGGTACTGCGGTCTTACACCAGTACCGATTAGTTGAGCTAATTCCAACTGGCTAATACATTTTACGATATCAAGCCAACTGGAACCCAAGTAATTTCCGTCAGTATGTGCCACCGTTATTAGTGTTTTTATTGTATCGATATTCTTTGCCTTCATTTCATTAATTGGAGAATTTGCTGTTAGAAGTGTGAAACGAGCTAAAGCTTGGACATATGCGTCTCTCTCTAAGTCCATATGGAAAATGCATGCGATACGAATTGCACATCGGATTCCATCCAAGCAGAGGCTTGCTATTTCAACATCATCACAATCCTGCAATCCCACTGAAAATGCTGCTAAAAACGGTGTCCATGCCATTTTAAACATAGGACGGACATGTTCCAAGTGTTTAGCTGATGTAAATGAAGCCTTTACATGTGAAACTGATTCCATTAAGCTTTTAGCCGTTTGCGAAATAGTTTCCATCTCCATATTCCATAGAAGTTTTCTTCGTCTTTCGCTTGTTATAATTTGTTTGCCTGGCTTATTTGCTACTGTACTTTTCATTTTGATTTCATTATCAGCAATTTCATCGTATATTGTGGATAAATATTCTTCGGGTAAGTCTTTGCTATCGCTAATTCCTCGATTCATTTTAATATATTGTTCCTTCGTCATCTTATTTTTTACTTGTGGAGAGTGTAGGTCGGTAGTCAGCATTATTATTGAAAACGCCAGTACGTAGACAGTATCGGCACTTTGAAACAGTTTATTATTTGGATTACACTCACAATAGCGACTTGCAAATTTTTCCATAAGCCTATCAATTTTTTGTGCCTCACCGGGTAATCGAAAACCTTCCAAGAGGTATCTCAAGGAGGATACGACTTCCATTTCTTGAAAATCCATTGCATCTATATAAGCACACATTACTTCTTTAGAATTCTCGTCATTTTCCCCCAAGTAATGCCCTATAAATGTTTTATCTAACCGTTCTTCGTCATGCAACCACTTTGCTACGTCTAAAGTCGACTTTCCCAATAATTGTTTTTCTTGCAAAAAGGCAATTCCCATTTTGGGCTTCCTATTGAACAGTTCAATACCGGCTTCCATAACTTCCTTCCTCATTTTTTGCTCCTCAAGAGCTTCTGGCAGATCATATATTTCTCGATTCTTATTACTTTCATATGAATTAAGACTGTGATTAGATCCACCGTGTATGGAACGTGTTTTCAAATATTCGATATTTTCTTCAGAATGGTAGCAATTTGAATGTACTTTGCTTGAAGTATCAGATAATGTCGATTGTGTATTTGGGTTAACGTATAGGTCCTTGCTCCACTCCACCATGCATTTTAAAATGGAAACTAAACACTCTAACCCTCGTATTCGCATAGATTTCTCTTGCAATGGGTTCGCACCAAGTTCAACAGCTTGCCGACCTTGAGCAATTTTTGATAGATCATTAACAAGACGTTCAAATAAATTAGCGGATGAAAAATCACAGTCATAGTTAACGTATATATCAACAACGGATTGAGCATCTGCACAAATTCTAGTGAGAGCATGAATGACCATCCATTTCTGTTCAAAAGAACTTGAAGAGGCCTCTAGAATATTAAGAAAAATTTCCTTAAAAAACACTTCAATTTGTTTTTTAAGGTGTACTTTAAAATTTGATAAAAGTGCAACAAATATAGAGAGCGAAAGCTCAAATACATCAGGCACTAAACTGACACCATTTTTTGATAAGGCTACACAAAGATATTGCTTGATTGCCATGACAAACATTTCGTTGGAACGAAATAGTGGACCTGCATTTTGCAATATTGACAACAATAAGTGCAGAGATAAAACTTTGGATCGTAGTTCATGCGACTTCGGATCAGGTTGCCCATCTTGTAGTGGTTTCATTGATAATTTGCACAATGCACGAAATACTAAAAATGCATCCTTTTGCAAAATATGTGTAAATTTTGCTGTTATAATTGCATCATTTTCACTTTGTACTTCCATGACTTCTTCTACACGTGTTGTCTCACCATTCTCTTGGTTTGCGATAGATTTCTCTTCAACTCCAGTACTTATTGAAAGTTCAATAGCGGCTAAAATAAAACGGAAAATAGTATCATTGCCTTAAATAGTAAAAGTGTATTACGGAAAAATCAATATGTCCAGACAGATAATAAATACAACTAATCTAATAACTATAACTTTTAAGGTTGCAAATTATAAACCGCTTGTCTGCTACAATCTCATGTTTTCCATATTTATGATATGATATGGAATATGAAACTTTGGGCTTAGATATATATTTCTGTGTATTCAAATTTGAAAGAGTATTGGAAGAATATATATGAGTGGCATTTATTTATTTAAATTTTAATTGGGTAACAACACATATTTTGTCTTATTTCTTTGGGCTACGGGTCAGTCTGACTTTATAAAACATTGATACAGCCTAACATAGAAATTGAATTGAACAGAGTAAAGTTTGATCTCACGTGAGGGTTTTTGTTTGTAGTTTTCCCTTAAATATAATAAAATACATATATAAAATGTGTTATTGCATAATATTATATTATAGCTGTAAAGGATCACAAAATCCTAAATCTCTAAAATACAAATTGTTTAAAACTTGAAATGTAAAACTTTAGCTACATTTAATAAAATGAAATGAAAAATGAAGTTTGATCTACGATTCGAAACTGCGTGAATGTTATATGTGACTCCAATGACTTCATTTTGCTGGTCCCGCTATATGGATCTGAGCTGATTGTTGGTGCTCCAGAAGAAAAATCTTAAAGATTTTAGAGTATGTTGTCTTAAGACAACCAACCACTCTATGCACTGATGATGATGAAGTCACCACAGCAATTAAAGCAGTGCTCTGTTCCTTTCTTGTAATGCAGGAAAAAGAGATAGGAAGGAAAATTGATTCCATTAATTTATGTTAAGCTACCGGTGCCAATTGTAACACCTCTTTAAAGTCACTCACAATGCTCAAAATGTATAACTGTTTAGGAAGAGCAGGTCACTTCAACTCGTGAAAGAACAATAGCACTGATATGGATTTTATTGTTTAAATTTCATCACTGGTACAGTGTGATAGTAAAAAAAATTAAGTTAGATATCTGTATACATTATACACTTTTCATCTATAAATAATTAATAAAAATTTAACAAAATTTGGAGTAGCAATGTAAACCAAAATTATTTTATATATTATTTTTTACTATATTTCAAATGTCGCCGCATTATGTCCGTGATTTCTTTAATGCATGCTATTTTTTCAAAGAAAAATATCTACATTGTTTAAAGGACTGACAATGTTGTTTCCTAACATTATATTCTAATACTCAATATACATTGTCTGTTCGAATTTCACGACATCTGCATTCAATAGAACTATTTGCCGTACCTGTGATTATGTCTTCAATTACTTCAGAAACAATTGCCTCCGTTTCATTGCAATTGTCAGTCGTTTTTGGTGATTCAATGTATTCTTCGTATGTATGGTTTTCCATGCGAGTAAATATAACATTTAACATTTGTGTTAATGTCGCTCGTGCAGTTGTTTGATTTACTAAGTTTTTACTGGATAAATATATATCGTAACACGTCCTTACTGCCTGAAGCACGGTTCCCTCATGTACTTCAACATGCTGAGACGTTACCACAGTGAGTAGGGCTTTAATAATTTGCAATTGAACTCCTTCGTCAGTTGCTGGGCCATTGAAACAACCACAAATAGTATTAACTATGCGATCGATTAATAATTTTCCTGGATTTGCAGAATCTTGTATATTTCCTGTTAGATGTCCATATGCTATGAGTTTTTGCAAGCAATCTAGAGCTGTTATTACTATTCTTGCTGTTTTGCTCTGACATGCCAATTCAAATGGCAAGAAATATGTCTCTGCATTTATTATGCTTCCAGAATTTTTAGGCAATGGTAAGGCTGCAGACGGCAATTCGTTTCCTTCTGCTATTTGCCCGGCACTAATTAACTCGGCTTTAATTTGTTCTAATGCAGAGTCACACGACTTTTTCAACTGTGAGTGATGAGATCGTTTTATATCCTTATCAGATAAAATTTTTTCCAAAGCACGTATGATAAACATTTCTCTTGTTTTGGAAAAATAATTTTGCATATTGGAAATAATGTTACATATTAGCTAAATATTATTCCATCAAATGTATTGAATTAATTGTTATTAGAACTTCGAACTTGTTACAAAAAAATGTCAAGAAAATGATTTCGTTAATGAAAATTACTAAACTTTATCTGAAACGTCATCACAGAAAGCGTTCAGTGAAAATTTACTTCAATAGTTGTCAAAATAAGACAGATACGTTTGTTTTGTAAATAATTTTGGAGTGTTTTATTTCATAACTAAACTCGCAATCATTTCAATATTTAATTTAGGTATTACTCATATCCATAAAATGCCAACACGAATTTAAAGAAACGACCATTTTCCAGCAAATATCAGCAAAATGTTATACTTCTTGATATAGAAAATTATAGGAAATTAATTATCAAGTTTTTTTAATGACAAAAATCTCAACAAACGTTTCAGTATCCAAATGAAGAATTTAAAAGTCTCAGTGAATTAATCGTTCTGTTTGTGAACCATCAAGCCGAGTTGAAAAGCAAAAACCAAAACGCAAGATCACAATTCGCAGCGACCACAGATGAATGGCCCTTAAGACGACAAAAGGTTGGTATAGCAGAAATCAAGAATAATATATACCAGAAATAAGAGCTCTCTTGCTCTCTTATTTCTGCTCACAATAATAAGTAGGTATCACAGAGTCTACCAGACGTGAATTCAAGCACGACTACAAAAAAATGTTTAATGTAGTTTTATACATTAATATATCTATATATATCTTAATATTTGAGCAATTTCAAGAACAAACTGCGTCAAAAGCAGTTTCCACAACAAAGCATACAATGGCCATTTGTTCGTTACGTAAGTTTGGATACAGTTTTGGTTTCCTTATTTTTATTGTTTCAAATACTTATAAATATTATTATATATTGTAACGTGGATACAAATCTTAATCGCCATCTGGGGTAAACATTCGGCATTCGGAGCACGTAGTAGCTATGATCCGTCGCTATAATAACGCTACACAGAAACCACCACCACCACAAGTCTATGGAGTAAATGGGTTCCTGTACATAGTACCGGAGGGGTGGTTGTTGTGTTGCAAGCGAACAAGAGTGTGAGTTCAGTTCCTAATCAGTGAATTCACATTCACTGCTAGGATCTTGAGGTTACTGACTGCGTGCGCAGCCATTGGGATTGTGTGACGTTAGGCAGGGAAAACAACGTCGAGTAGATGAGGTCTACCCGCGCTGCTTGCTCCTGGAACTGCTTTTGGAGTTGAGTGATCTGCCCCTGGATGGAGAGCAGAACCGTCTTCAGATCCAGTTCAGCTTCGGGTTGCCTGGCCACTGGCACCGGGGCCACCTTCGACACTGTCTGTTGTACCGGCTGCCTTCCTGATGCCATATGGGCGAAGGAGATTTCCGGTGTAACAGTGGTAGCTGGAATACGGGGCACTGGCCTCGCTTCTACCATTTTTGCTTTCCTTTTAGCTTCTATTATTTTTCTGATCTCTTGGACCTTGGGACATCCCCGATAGTTTGCAGGGTGACCGTTGGTCTTACAGATTACGCATGAGAGCTTACTTTTATCTTCGACTTTTTCCTTCCCTAGTGGACATTCCCCTTGAATGTGGCTTTTAGCGCATTTGACACAGCGGGACTGCATGTTGCAGTTCGCCGCGGCATGCCCAAATCTTTGACAACGAGCACATTGAAGTGTGTCCCATTTAACAGTTATGGAACCTAAACGATTGATTCGCTTTAGGCTCTCAACTTTACTGTCTGGGATGACTGCACAACACACGTAAATGAATGCCAATGGCGTCAAAACTACGCTACTCAATGTGATAAGTGTTATTGAAAAAGTTCCTGAGTGTGTAAGAATATGCATTCGCTGCCTTTTTAGACATTGAAAGACCGTTCAATTACGTAGAATCCAAGATCTCCAAGCAAATACCTCTCGACTTTCAGTGAGCTAAAAGAAAAAGCAATAAGATCCCTCCTTAGATGCTCAAGATCTTGCAGTCAAGGGATCAACCCACAAAAACAGAATTGATTCTATCTGAATAACAGAATTTTTGGCAAAAAATGGGCCTCAACCCTAAGACTAGTCTGCGTCGTCCACAGTGATTGTTCGCAGCAGCAATAGCTATCAAGTATATAACAAATATGTACCAATGAACCCATCAAAAACTCTACCACCCCATCACGGCTATATCACGATTACGGCAAAGTTTTTCAAACGGAGGACCTGACGGTCAAAGAGGCAGGCATAATGATAACAATGTTGGAGATACCACTGGCTAACCATTTTTATTGACAGTCAAGCGGTCGTGAAAGCAATTTTAGCAACCAGCTGCTAGCCTACTGTTAAATGAAAGTAAGTAAAATTCGTATAGATTGTATTTTAAGATTGGAAAGATTCGAAAGTTCACAATTTTTTCCTTCGAAAAAAGATTTTGCTGTTATTTTCTTTATGTTAAATTCTTTCTGTCGACCAGATTCATAAAACATTTAAGATCAGATATTTTAGTTGGAAAACAATCGAAAAAAATTTAATTTATCAATTATATAAATATGTACATACTGTTGCGAGCAGAAAAGCACCTGCTCACATAGTTATAATAAGTAGGCGCGCCCACTGTGCATTTTTAAATACAATTTAAAATCTAGTTATCTTAGGCTTCTCCTATTTGACATTTGGAGAACAATCGAGAATACGTAATAGTTTCATTATAACTCCAAATCAAATAACAATATACTTAGCCATCCGAGACAGTAAGTCTTCATTCCTTATCTTATAACTAATAACAAACTAATTATAATCTTTAAACTAATAAAGGTATTTTTGAATAAACGCCTACAAATTGGTGTCTATTACTAAAACACGCTTCAAGCTGCGCCAACAATTTCAAAAATACTACTCAAGAAGAATCTACCAATTGTGTGATTCGAGATGCCGCCAAAGAAGCCCACCACTAGTGACCCTCTTGCCGGATCCAGGAAAGTGTGCCGATCACCCGTGAGGACACCCGCTATCCAGTCACAAGAGATATATAGTTGCTGTTCGTGTGCCGAGCCCGACTCGGCTGGCAACATGGTCCAATCCGATAGCTGCGAAGCGTGGAATCATTACGCCTGCGCTGGTGTAGACAGCTCTATACAAGATGCACCGTATTTGTGCAACACGTGTACAGGTAAGAATATTTCATTGCTTGGTTCCTCTGGGGGAGGTTTTGCGGTCGCTGCCAACTTAGCCAATATAACGTCAAATGTGGGAAAAAGTACTGCCGTCACAGTTGCTAATTCTTTGAAAGCACATTCCACAACTGCTATATGTGTGCCACAAACAGAGGAATTGACAACTCCACCCCATAAAACACGCCACAATTTTCGTAACAATAATTCGTTTGAGGAATACCAACTCGATCCCCAACGACCAACAGCGACTAATCTCCACAGTTCCGGATCGTCGAGGGCATCGAAGAAACAAGCCCAGATAGAACTACAACGGTTGGAGGAGGAGAAAGTACTTAGGAAGAAGCGAGTTAGGGATTACCTATCCCAAAAATATCGTATCCTTAGTCAGATGGCAGCTTCGGATGACGATGAACCTGAAGGTGTTGCTCCGTCAACAGGAAACGCCGATGTCTGGATTGAAAAGGCAAACCCCTGGAATCGTTGAAGTTCAGTAGGGAAAGCAAATGACGATTCATCACAAATTCACAACAAAACCCACATACGGGCGTCGAACAATGGAGGGCAACGATGGTACCTGCAGCAGCATCAACCCATTCATGGTCTACAACACATGGAGGAGCCTCCTGAGCAACAAATACGACACTTGCCGTGTACATTTGAGCCGCGAGTGGAGGACCGTCCGTATGTAAACCTTAATAGGAACCATTTAGCAGTACGAAATCTGATAGCCCGCGAGTTACAAGTTTTCGAAGGAAATCCTGCCGAGTGGCCGCTCTGTATTTCAAATTTCAACAGAAGCACGGACTTATGCGGCTTCTCAGACGAGGAAAACCTAATTCGGGTGCAGAGGGAGACGCGCTTAATGCGGTAAGAATTCTTCTAATCCAACCCAATTGTGTACGCCAAGTAATTGCAACACTTAAAATGCTGTACGGAAGACCCGAAGTCATTATTAACTCCCTCCTTCAAGCGATTCACTCCACGCCACCTCCGAAAGCCGAGAAGTTGGAAACGATTGTCACCTTCGCTCTGGCCGTGCAGAATCTCTGCCTCACTATTGAAGTTACTGGACTAGTTGACCACCTGAACAACCCGATGCTGATGCAGAAGTTAGTAGAGAAATTGCCCCCTGCAATACGCCTGAATTGGGCGATTTATAAGCAGACGTTGCAGACCTGTTCACTTTCCCACTTCAGTAGGTGGGTGTACCAGATGGCTGAAGCTGCGAATGGAGTTCTAGTGACGAACACTGCAGCAACCTTCGAAGAGCCAAAGAATCGAAATAAAGGTACCAAAGAGAAGGGCTACCTCAACGCCCATTATCAAGGGTCCAATTCGAGCAACAATAAACCAGGGCACAAATGCTGTGTCTGTGGTAATGACTGCTCTTCAGTAGCCGCCTGTAAACAGTTCCAGCAAATGAATCGGACTGAAAAATGGATGGAAGTCAGAAAACATCAGCTATGTTGGCGGTGTTTGAAGCGACACATGAGTAACAGGTGCAAATCTACAACACTTTGTGGTGTGAATAGCTGTACTCTCAATCACCATAGACTCCTTCACAATTATCAGAAGGACAACGAAGGAATGGGCTCCAGTGCTGGAACTGTTACGGTACACTCGCAGAAGGGAGTCAATCCCCAACGCAACGAATTTGAATCGGTCCTGTTCCGGGTGGTGCCGGTAATCCTGTATGGCGACGGAGTTCAGCTAAATATACATGCACTTTTGGACGATGGCTCATCCTTAACACTGATGGACAGAGAAATCGCCAAGCGATGAATGTTAGAGGTTCACCACGCCCACTGTGCTTAAAGTGGACCGGGAACACCTCAAGGTATGAGCAAAACTCCGAAGTATTGATTTTGCAGATCTCCAGTACGTTGCCAAAAGCTGAAAGGTACAGACTTAATGACGTCCATACCGTGGACAGCCTGCGTTTACCGATTCAATCATTGCACCCCGGTGAGTTGCAAACGAAGTATGAGCACCTAAGAGGGATCTCAATTGAATCATATAATCACGCGACTCCACGCCTGCTTATAGGTCTCAACAATGCCAAGCTAGCACTTCCTTTAAAGTGCAAAGAAGGAGGATCGCAAGAGCCAGTCGCTACCAAAACCCGCCTTGGATGGTTGGTGCACGGCAAGTGTTCAGTTAGGCGAGATAGCCAAATAGGAGATCTCGAAGGTCATAGCTTCCATGTAACTTTCAAAGCTTGGTAAAGGAGTTTCTGTGCACAGATAACTTTGGTGCCCTAAATACGAGAAAAACTCTGCTATCGAGGGAAGACCAGCGAGCTCTAGACCTACTGAACAACCACACCTTTCACAAAAACGGAAGGTACGAAACAACTCTCCTCTGGAAGAAAGATCAAGTTTGCTTGCCGGACAGCTACCCTATGGCCAAGAGGGGGTTGGAATGTCTTCAAAAGCGGATGCGACGGGAACCACAACTTGCTGCGACGCTGAACAAAAAAATTGACGAGTACATCGAAAAGGGCTATGCTAGTATGCTGTCGCCTAAAGAAGTCGCGTCAGGACGGCATAAATCATGGTACCTCCCGATCTTCCCCGTAGAGAATCCAAACAAGCCGGGTAAGATCCGATTGGTTTGGGACGCAGCAGCCGCAGTTCAAGGTGTATCGTTAAACTCGATGTTACTAAAGGGCCCTGATCAACTTACGCCACTGACCTCCGTATTTTATAAATTTCGACAGAACAGGGTGGCTATCTGTGGAGATATTATGGAAATGTTCCACCAGGTTCGCATAAGGAAAGTAGATCAGAACTATCAACGTTTCCTGTGGGGCGGCTGTAAAGAAGGAAACCCGCATACATATGCAATGTCGGTCATGACCTTTGGAGCCACCTGTTCTCCCTGCACCGCACAGTATGTAAAGAACAAAAATGCAGATCGGTTTTCTGAAAAGTTCCCTAGGGCAGTCCGTTTCATTAAGGAGAAGCACTATGTCGACGACTTAATGGATAGTGTTTCGACGGAGAAAGAGGCTATCCAATTAGCCCAAGAAATTTGACACATCCATAAGTGCGGTGGCTTTCACATAAGGAATTGCGCCTCGAATTCGCCCGCGGTTTTGAGGGCACTTAAGTCGGAACCTTCTGACAGAGTAAATCTAGACGTGGATATTCAACTTGGGACGGCAAAGGTTCTCGGGAGGTGGTGGTGCACCCCAATATATTGTCTTACCTATCAGATAAACGCTAAACCAGCTGAGATCTTCTCTGGCTCCCGACGTCCAACAAAGCGTGAGGTTCTCAGAATCTTAATGACCATCTTCGATCCATTGGGTTTATTAGCGCACTTTTTAATGTATAAAGGTTCTCCTGCAAGAAGTCTGGTGCTCTAACATCGATTGGGATGCCGCGCTTAAGGACGCAGAATATGGTAAATGGTTGAGATGGGTTCACTACTTACCTGAAGTGGAAACAGTAAGAATTCCAAGATGCTACATCACCAAGGACTGGGGAGCCGATGTTCAACTTCACGTATTTGTTGACGCCAGCGAAAATGGCTTTGCTGCAGTCGCTTATATTCGGGCTTCCAACCTTGAAGCTATTGAAACACGCCACGAAATGGCAAAAACCGCCCGAATTTCAACCCAACAGTCGGTGGTTTAACGGACCACAATTCCTACGATCCTCCCCAGACTGCTGGCCGCAAGAAGAAGTATCAGAAGAATTTACCAGAGAAGAGCTAAAAACGCAGTTTGTGAACGTACATATATCGTGCAGAGCAGACGTTTTTCGTTCTAACAAGGTTTCAAGTTGGAAACGGTTGCTTAGAAGCTCAGCGTACGTACATCGATTTATCCACAACGCAAAGAGCGAAAACAGACTCGCCAGAGAATGCGGGCCTCTGTCACAGAACGAGCTTCAGCTGGCAGAAGATGCACTGTTTCGGGAGGCTCAAATTAGCGTATTCACAGAAGAAGTTGCGGATTTAAAGGCGAATCGCCAGGTGGAACGGTGCAGCCCTCTCTTTAACCTGTGTCCGTTCTTGGATGCCAAAGTTATAATTCGACCGCACGGGCGGATCGACCATGCCAAAGAAGCAGGTAACGACGTTAAGCAGCCCATCATCCTCCCAAGATCCCACGCAATCACAGACCTCATAATAATGAGCGCTCACTGCCAGTACATGCACCAGAACCACGAGACTGTAATCAACAAGCTGCGGCAGAAGTTCTACATTGGACGATTGAGAACCGAGCTGAATTGCCTCCGACGACGGTGTCAACGATGCAATAATAATAAAGTTCGTCTACAACCACCAATTATGGGACAGTTGCCTGCTGCTAGACTTGCCTCGTTTTGTCGGCCTTTCTCTTTCACAGGAATCGACTATTTCGGGCCGATCAGTGTAACTGTCGGTAGGAGGATTGAAAAGAGATGGGGTGTACTATTTACATGCCTGACCACGAGAGCTGTTCACATTGAGATCGCCCACAGCTTGACGACTGACTCGTGCATACTCTGCATCCGTAATTTTATAGCAAGGCGAGGCAAACCTGTTGAGATCCACAGCGACAATGCCACTAACTTCCACGGTGCGGAAAAGGAATTAAGGGAAGCTCTAAAGGCCGTCGAAAAGGAGAAGTTGGTGGAGGTCTTCACCACCACCACCATGTGTTGGAAGTTTATACCAGCAGGCACGCCGCACATGGGGGGGAGCTGGGAGAGATTGGTGCGGTCTATTAAAACTACCCTATACGCTATTGCTCAAACCCGGACTCCATCGGATGAGCTGCTGCGAAGTATGCTGATAGAAGCGGAAAATATTGTAAATTCTAGGCCACTGACATACATTCCACTGGATCACGAAAACCAAGAGGCTCTCACGCCCAATAATTTCTTGTTAGGTTCGTCTAACGGATCAAAACCTGCGCCTGTACTCGACGATAGGGCTAAAGTGCTTAAAAATAATTGGTTGGCCTCACAGCGATTTGCGGACCTCTTCTGGCGGCGCTGGGTAGTGGAGTATTTGCCTACCCTTACCAGGCGCGCAAAATGGGTTACGCCCACGAAACCAATAGAGGTGGGCGATATTGTCCTAATTGCGGATCCCAACAGCCCCAGAAACTGTTGGCCAAAAGGGCGGGTGACTCAAACCAGAATATCCAAAGACGGTCAAGTGCGAAGTGCGTGGGTGCAAACCAACAGCGGAACTTACCACAGGCCTCCGGTGAAACTAGCAGTCCTGAACATTGGAAACTCCGAAGATCAGAGCACGGGTCGACCTACGAAGGGGGAGTGTTGCGAGAGAAAAGCACCTGCTCACTTAGTTATAATAAGTAGGCGCGCCCACTGTGCATTTTTAAATACAATTTAAAATCTAGTTATCTTAGGCTTCTCCTATTTGACATTTGGAGAACAATCGAGAATACGTAATAGTTTATTATAACTCCAAATCAAATAACAATATACTTAGCCATCCGAGACAGTAAGTCTTCATCCCTTATCTTATAACTAATAACAAACTAATTATAATCTTTAAATTAATAAAGGTATTTTTGAATAAACGCCTACAAATTGGTGTCTATTACTAAAACTTCTCGCACGCCGCCGATATAGCGGCTCTGGTAGTTGACGCTACAAGCTGCATTCATTTTCATTTTAATTCATTTTTATTAATAATTCATAATAAACTTGACTACTAGACAAAAAAAAATGCTTAAAACTAGTTGGACGTACAATTTTACTATTTCTAACTTACTGGCCCTCAGCAGGCACTCTAAGCTAAACTTAATTAATCTTATTGTATGTCTTTCGACCTAATCTAACATTAAAAAATGGAACTAATTCATTGTATCTGTACAGCTTAATATTAAGAAAAAAAAATCAAAGTGTAGTATCTGTTCTTATCAGCTTAACGCTTCAAGCTGCGCCAACAAATACATTTTAATACATTTCCCAGACATTCTCGCAAACGAGATGATGCAGATGGGCTTTAACTGATCCGTTCGATTAAAGCTTGGTCGCAGTTCCTGTCGGGAAAGAAAGCTCTCGGAAATACAATCACAGATTTGGTCACTATAGTTCAGTGCAGAATTTGCGGGTGGAAAGAAAGACAGAGAGAGCAATTAGCCCTATTTTTGGAAAGAAAACATCAACTCTTTACCGACAGAATCTAGCGAAGCCTTTTCCTATAGTATTTCTGGATTATAAGCCTACTTAATTCTGTTGCACAACTCTTATTTTTGCCCATTATCTTCGATGATATTTGCTTAATCATTAAGGTTAAATGAACAGATCAAATACACTAAAGCGAAAGGAATTCCGTAATAGTTATATTATAAATTAAATAAATTCCAATAAAATCCTGTTCTTTAATTAACATGTTTTGCTGTAACTGTTGACATATGGCATCTCTCAAGTCAACCCTGCCACCCTGCAAACTATCGGGGATGTCCCAAGGTCCAACAGGTCAGAAGAAAGTAGCTAAAAGGAATCCAAAGCGAGACCAGTGCCCCGTGTTCCGGCTCCCACTGTTACATCGAAAATTTCCTTCGCCCAAAAGGCAACAGGAAGGCGATCACGCTCTCCATCCAGGGGCAAATCACTCAGGTCCAAAAGCAGTTCGGTGTTAACGTCACACAATGCTAATGGCTGCGCACGTAGGCAGTAATTTTCTAGCAGTGAATGTGAATTCACTGATTAGAACTGCACGAAAATTAATGCTTTCTTAAAGCTCTTCTTCAAACGTACAATCAAAACGTGCTGAAAGTCGGTGAAACAAAACTGAAGCAGACGCTCCAACCCACCGGTGGAAGTATATATCATTTCAATAAATATCTGATAGTCCAGGTTTCACCAGGTTCAATGACGATAACGCGGTAAATAGGGATGTCTCCAATGACGAAAATAGCATCCTGATTTCTCAAGAAGATCTCCAGAGTATCTTTGACTCGCTACTGAAGAAAAAGTCAGTGGGAATCGATGGTATTCCGAATATTGTGCTTCGCTATCTTCCCATGAAGCAGTGCAAATTTACACAACACTGTTTAACAATGCGCTAAGTAATGCATATTACCCAGAACATTAGAAAACACCTGTGGTGCAACTAATCCTTAAACGGGACAAAAATATATCAATACAGAAAATTCTTCGGCCAATCACTATTCTTTCTTGCATAAGTAAGGTTCTTAAAAAGATTCTGAAATAATTGGCTGAGGAAAATAATATCAAACCGGACAACCAATTTAGATTCGGGGCGGGGCATGAAACCATACATGTCGCGTCTAGACTGGTGTCCGACTTTCTTTGGAATAAAGATAAAAATTCAAGGGTGCTTACCTGATTGACTTGGAGAAAGCGTTCGACACTGCTTGGTTGGAGGGTCTCTTTTTCAAGATGGCTCGTCATAAGTAGACTATTGCTATACATTATCTTTGACATGTTAACAAGAAGAAAGTTCGTCGTGAAAAGTGGCGATGTTACTTCTTCCACGGTCTTTGCATCAAAAACGATTTGCAACAGGGAGCGGATGGTTCCCCGGTCTTGTTTTCAATATTCACTGCAGAGGTGCAATGCTGCGCTTAATTGTGTACGCCGACAATAAAGTGGCGTACAGATCAGGTCGGAAGGTCGAAGTAATAAATATCTTGTTGCAAGGTGACTTCGAACAAATACATCTACGACTGGAAGTTGATTATCAACAAGTAAGCTGTTTTACAGGAACAAAGTTCCTTTGTTACTTGTTTTGCAAAGGAGCTTATAAAGATTCACTTGACTGACATTTTCTTACGTATTTAAAAGGTTTTGTTCTGTTGTGGTAGTTTACAGCGTTTGAATTTATAGTTGACGTTTCAGGTCCAAGAATACCATGCAAAAACATCTACAAAAACATCAACAACAGTTGGGAAACAATAACATGAACCATCAAGAAGCGCACTGCAGAAGTAAACAGCAGCGTCGTCATCACGCTTCCGCAGCTCATCTTCGAACACCCGCAGTAATGCTAAGCCACATATTCATCACCGTGATGGACGGTTGTAGTAAGAATAGCACATTTTGTTTTCAAACCCATCGTTCCAGTCGTGCACAGACCTCTGAACAGTGCGGTGATAGCTCTAGAGAGTGGCGATTTTAAATTAATAAAAATGTTAATCAGAAAGTAGTGAAGTAAAGCGTTCGACCCTATGCCATAACAAGTACTCAGCTAGATAGATAGAGTCAGTACTTCTGGCTATAATGGTGCTAGGTTCGAATCCTGCCTAGGGCAATCAACAAAATTTACTTTTTTTTCTGCATACCAGATTCACTTACATCACTTACACCACATTGACCTGCACCAACAACCGGTGGCAGATTCTAGTTCTAGAAGATCGGCATACAGAATCAGCCGTTAGTCGTGATATATTTTGATACTTGGTTGGATCATTTTCTGTATTTTGACAAACATGTAGAGAAGGCTTAGAAAAGAGCTAGAGAGCTAGAAAAGCCTTTGCTGTGACAAGTAAGCTGTTTTACAGGAACCAACTTCATACCAGGGTGAAGGCAATCTGCTACATGGCCCTCATAAGACCCGTCTTGGTGTATGGTTGTTCCCTGTGGTTCAACGCTAGTCCTCCCTAGATGGAAAAGATGATGGTGCCCAAGAGACGGTTAAAACTTGTCTCCTGTTGTATTGAACACTCGAGTCTGATTACAAGAACTACTATCCGAAAGAGGTTTTATTATTACAAGCTGACCAGAAGGCATATTGCACGAGCTATGACTTCTTTCAACAGTCTGAGCTACCTCAATGTCTTATATCATGAGAGAGGGCTTATTCCTCCTGAGGCGTTCTGCTATCTCCGAACCGTGTATAGGCGACTTCATTATGAACGTAATGTTTATCGCAGTCACGAGGATCACCTCCGGTTCAGTAGAGCTATTCGACTTCTACCGTATTGGGCACTGAACAAAAAACAGCTGGTGGAGCATGTGGATAATGATAATTCTTCATTTCTAGGTTCTTGAGTATTTATGTGAAAGTTCCTTTGGTACTTGTTTTGCAAAGGAGCTTGCAAAGACTGACATTTTCTTACGTATTTAAAAGGTTTTGGTCTGTTGTGGTAGTCTACAGCGTTTGAATTTATAGTTGACGTTTCAGGTCCAAGAATCCCATGCAAAAACATCTACAAAAACATCAACAACAGTTGGGAAACAATAACATGAACCATCAAGAAGCGCACTGCAAAAGTAAACAGCAGCGTCGTTATCACGCTGTGTTAATCAGAAAGTAGTGAAGTAAAGCGTTCGACCCTATGCCATAACAAGTACTCAGCTAGATAGATAGAGTCAGTACTTCTGCCGGCAGTCGTTCACAGACCGTCGCGGAGTGCACACGTGTCTCGACTGTTGTGCGGTTTTTAAATCAGTAACACAAGTGAAGTGAGTGACAGAGACACATAAAGCAAAACTCAGTGGTAGCCCAGTGGCTAGTGTACGTGCGTGTGATAACAAAGGTCCGTGGTTCAGTCCCTGGCCGGAGAAGAAACATTTTCCTTCTTTTTTTCTTTTAAATTAAATTATAAACAAGTGTGTGAAGTGCGATAAAATCGTACGATGGCTGAGGAGCGGTCCGCCCAGCCAATCAATGACGTAGGCGACGGATCAGACCACCTTCCAACGGCCGCATCCAGTAGGCCCACCAAGAGGATGAGGAAGCAGAAGGTGGTACCTATCCTCGCTAAAAGAAAGTCGAGCGAGGATAGAAGAGCGATGGCGGAGAGTGTGACTCCGAAAAAACAAGCTGCCGAGGAAGCAGCAGCTGATGAGGAGTACCCGTACGTCTCCGACGGCGGGGAAGGCAGGTACGAGCTGTCGGAGAACAGCTTTGCTTCGCTGGCGTCATCCGACACGGAGGACGAGCTGGAAGAGTTTGTCCGCAGCAAAGCGGGCATCATGGAGGGCTGCAGCGACAAAGTGCAGCAGCTCGTCAAGGGCCTTCGCGAGCTCCGGGCATACGCCGAAACAAGAAAGGCAGCAGAAAAAGCTGCAGAACTCGAGGAGCAAAAACTGCTGCTCCAAAAACAGCAGCAGGAGAAGAAGCTGCCTAAGCAGCAGAAACAACAGCAGCAGCAACAGCCGCTGCAGCAGCAGAAGCAACAGCAGCAACCGAAGCAGCAGCAGCAAAAGCAGCAACAGCAACAGCAAAAGCAGCAACAGCAGCAGCAGCAACAACAGCAGCAGCAGAAACAGCTGCCTAAGAAAAGGCAGCAACAAGAGCAGCAGCAGCAGCAGCAGCAGGAGCAACAACCAACCCAAAGGAAGATGAGAGTGCCGCCTATATATTTCCATAAGGCGGACATCATGGGCGTAGCCAAGGTAGGTGAACTAGCTGTAGGCTGTAATTTTGTCATCAAACCACTTAGCGGGGACAGGCACGTTATCCGGTGCAGGCACGTTATCCGGTGCAAGGATTATTAGTATTTCAAAAATTGAAAAATTGTCTAGAGTGCTCGAGGACGGAGTTCTTCTCCTTCACTCCGAAGGGTGAGCGTCCTCAGACAATGTTGCTCCGGATGGAGCAACGGCTTGAGCCTGAGCAGATTTTCGGTCTGCTCAAACAACTCGACTGCGACGGACTCGAGTTCGTCGGGGTCAAGCCCTTCGTCACAACAAGGGCAAAAAGGGAGAACCGGAAGAATCCGCTCTTCCTTGTTCAGTTGTCGCCCAGCAGCAAGCTAGAGCGGCTAAGGAGTATTAAATCCTTAGGCGTCTGGGACTGCAAGTGGGACACATTAAAAAGGCGTGATGGCATTATGCAATGCTACAACTGCCTTAGGCTCGGGCACGCCGCGGCGAACTGCCTCATGCAGCCTCGCTGCGTTAAGTGTGCGAAGAGCCACAAGGCGGAAGAATGTCCTTTGGGGAAGGACGGATCAGCTGACAAGAGTCAGCTGGTTTGTATTCACTGCAAGGGCTCCGGGCATACCGCTAGTTTTGGCGGGTGTCCCAAGCTCAAAGAGCTCAAACAAATTAAAGCGGCGGCTCAAAAGCAGCGCACTGGGACTCGCCCTGTCGGAGTCTCAGCTTTACCCGTGACGCCGCAAAATTTCCTACGCCCAAATGGCGTCAGGAAGAGGCAACATGGCACAACGGCAGACGGTTGTTCCTCAGACCGTATGGTCTAGGGCTCCTGAAGCTGTGGCCCCCAGGCCGGTTGCTCCCTCAATAGAGGAGAGGCTAACCGTGCTCGAGAGAGGCTTCTCAGAGCTGAAGGCGATGATGGAGCGAATTTTGGTGGCTGTGAGCAGCCAAAAGCACCCAACTCAATGATGGGTACGCCGGCGGAAAATACTTACAAGATCCTCTCTCTGAATGTAAATTCACTGAGAGAAGATCAGCGAAGAACAGACCTTTGCAAATTGTTAGATGACCGTAGCCCAGATATTCTCATGATTAGCGAAACTAAGCTAACTCAGGAAATAAATCTGTTGCACAGCAATTATAAAGTAGTCAGAAGAGACCGGCCCAACTCTATTAATGGGGGTGGTGTCGCTCTCTTTATTAAGAACATTATCAAACATAAAGTTGTATACAGTGGTGTAGTGCGGAGGTTCCAGATACTGGAGGCCTGCATCGCGTGCATCCCTCTCCATAGTGGAAGGAAGTTGTACGTGGTGTCGGTCTACGCTTCTGGTGACCGCTCAAGCCCTCTATTTATAGCAGAGCTCGACTCGCTCTTTCAATCCCTTAGGCTGGATTCGGAGGAAAATTATTATATATTGGCTGGCGATCTTAACGCCAAACACGCCCCTTGGGGGAATCGCGAACCCAACCCCAGAGGAACCCAGCTTTTCAACTGATATGTTCAGCACAATAGCGAGTATAGACTCGATTTGAATGCCTCTGAGACGGCGTCGTTTCCTCGCAGCGGCTCGTTCTTGGACCTTCTGTTGCTAGACGTTAGGTTGCATCACAACCACGCTGACAGACAAACGGTAAACTGTCTGAACACATTCGTGTATGACAGCGACCATTACGGATTTAGTGCCGAAATAACGATCCCCAACGAAATTGCGGAACTGGAGGAATTTGTTCATACGTACTCTTACAATTATAGTAGGACGCGTTGGACACGCTTCTCCAGAGTACTGACGAGAGCACTCTCCTCAAACGCTTTCAACGTACCGTCCAATAGAAACCTGTCGAACGAGGAGATTGACAGGTATCTAATATAAATGGACGAGACCATAAAACGAACGATGGACATTACGATACCTAGGTATCGACATACTGACAACAGTGACATGTTCCGCAATGCGACAATTGACGCACTTCGTGAGCATAAGAGTAGACTGCTGTCAAGATTAAAAACCTTGTACAGACGGTTCACTGATAGCCACAACTGGGAGATTAGGACCCTGAAGTCGCTAATTAAAAATGTCAAAGTTTTAATTACTCAAAACTACAGACTTGCTGTAAACCTGCACTGGAACAATAAGATTCGGGCTGTAAATTCCAGCGACCCGAGCATGTTCCCGCAGATAAATAAAATATTCAGACGCAAAAGGCAAAAGAACTTCCGAGTCTTAAGATTCCCAGATCTACGGACAACGAACGTCTATTAGCAACAGCAGATATAGATTCAAGTAACGCAGTCCTTGACGACAACTTCTTTGTGATCGAAGATCCGCAGGAGAAAGTTGAAACATTGGGTGCGATTTTTCAGGAAGTGTATAAGGTGAATGATAGTATTCGTCCCAACCACGACCTGGAAAATCGCGTCCTGGTGCGGAACTTCTACCTTCGTCAAGATATTGAGCACTGGCGATCTGAGAACAACGGCTTCGTCGTGTTCAATGACGACAACATGGCAGATAATGCCATCGCCATTGAAGGGGAACACCCTCCGTTTATATCGAAGATGGAGCTCCAAGCGATCTTCGAATCACTTAAGAAGAAGAAGTCAGTTGGGATCGACGGAGTCTCAAACATTGTGCTTCGACACCTTCCTCTGGAGGCGGTGAGGGTTTACACTATCATGTTTAACAATGCACTGAATAATGCACATTATCCGGAGCATTGGAAGACAGCGGTGGTGCATTCAATCCCGAAACGGGGTAAGGATTCCTCCAATCCGGGCAATCTCCGGTCAATAAGTCTCCTTCCGAACATCAGCAAGGTATTCGAGAAGGTGATCAATAGAGTCCTGCTAAAATGGGTTGAGGACAAAAATATAATTCCGGACAATCAATTCGGTTTCAGGGCGGGGCATGACACTATTCATGTCGCGTCGAAACTCGTATCAGATATCCAATGGAATAAAGGTAAAAACCAATGCACGGGTGCCTGCCTGGTCGACTTGGAGAAGGCCTTCGACACCGTCTGGCTAGAAGGTCTTTTCTATAAGTTGAATGGGCTGGGCATCAACAAACCACTGTTATATCTTTTAGTTTGTATGCTTACCGGTAGGCGGTTCGTCGTGAAAAAACGGCAATGTGACCTCTACCGGTATATTTAGAGTCAAAAACGGTCTACAACAAGGAGCGGTTAATTCGCCGATCTTGTTCAATATTTACACGAGCGATCTCGTAGGTTCTCTTCGCCACGCAATTGCGTACGCAGATGATTTGGTTGCTTACAGAACAGCTCCGAAGATTGAGGTTATTGTCATCCTCCTGCAGCGTGACTTTGAGTCGATCCAGCGTTATTGCAACGACTGGAAATTGAAGATCAATTTTCAGAAGTCGGAAACTATTCTGTTTAGAACGCCGTTGTATAAGGCCTCAAGGGATACTAGACAGAATTGGCGAAAGTTTTCAATCGTTGGACAGCACGGGCAGCCACTGGCATGTCGAAGTGTAGTCAGGTACCTAGGGATCTGTTTGGATCAGTATCTATATTTTAACAAAAATGTAGATGCTGCGCTGAAGAGAGCCAGAGGCGCTTTTGCCCTTACAAAGAGACTGTTTTACAGCAGCCAACTCGATGCGAGGGTGAAGGTGACTTGCTACATGGCCCTTATCCGGCCAATGCTTGTCTATGGTTGCCCCGTGTGGTTCAACGTGGGCGCCAGCGCTATGGAAAAGATTCGGATGTTTGAGAGGGCTTGCCTTAGGGCTTGCCTTCGCCTTTATCGAACTCCAGAGTCCGAGTACAAAAAATTCTACCCCAATGAGGTTTTATATAACAAGGCGAACTTGATAAGAGTGGACAATTTCCTGGTGAAGTTGATTAGAAGTCATACTGCGAGAGCGATGAACTCAATCAATAACCTTATCTGCGGGGCTTATTACCCCAATAAAATGTACCATGAAAAGGTACGACATACTGGTTTCGTACCCCCAGAAGCATTCGTCTACCTGGATCAGATCGGCCTGATACAAGACAAAGAAGCGGTTCCGGTTATCTATCACATCGCTCGTAACGTTGTTGATGGGCGACTCAACTACGACCGAACTGTCGCCGAGTTGAGCGCCGAAAACCGTCTCCGGTTCAGTAAGTCCGTCTCCCTCCGAGACATTGCTGTCTGTAGACGTGATCACCGAAAACATTGGTGGTTGAGTGGGAACGAGGGAGCTCCCTCCTCGAGTCCTCTAGACCCGGGTTAGTTTGGGGGTCACTATTGATAGTCGGCTAAGCACCGGATGGGCCGCATGTCCCCGTCCTAGCACCTACAGCCGGCTCACCTACTTTAGGCTAGGTTAGGTTAGGGTAGTCAGTAAGGAGAATTTATATTTTTTATAAAAAAAAAAAATAAAAAAAAAAAAAAATTAGAAAATAATTATATATATTAAGTATATATTTTTATTATTTATAAGTTAGTTCGTAGTTAGTTTTTAAGTTATTTTAAGGTAGTTTAAGAT
Source organism: Eristalis arbustorum (assembly GCA_916610145.1). NCBI lineage: Eukaryota > Metazoa > Arthropoda > Insecta > Diptera > Syrphidae > Eristalis > Eristalis arbustorum. The sequence goes on along the minus strand of OU744319.1, from coordinate 48,734,683 downwards.
AAAAAATGTTTAGTAACTAAGTTTTTCGTTAAAAAGTTTTTTTCTTAGTATAAGCATAACGTTTTTCGCATGAAAAATAATAAAGTTTTTTAGACGTCGAAAGACACATAGAATAAGTTTAGGTTAACTTAGAGCGCCCGCGAAGGGCCAGTAAGAAATAATGAACTGATTTTATTTAAGCTAGTTTTAAGCGTTTTGTCTAGTTTTTTAAGTTTTTTCGAATTAACAATAAAAATGCATAAAAAAAAAAGTCAGTACTTCTGGCTATAATGGTGCTAGGTTCGAATCCTGCTAGGGCAATCAACAAAATTTACTTTTTTTTCTGCATACCAGATTCACTTACATCACTTACACCACATTGACCTGCACCAACAACCGGTGGCAGATTCTAGTCATGAGACGGCAGTGCCAACAGACGGCACAAGCAAGAGGAAGCGAAAATCGACTCCAAAAAGCGGAAAAACGCCACAATTTAAATGCAGCCGAGACAGAGGAAGAGGAGGCTGTTCAATATGTGTCCGACGGAGGGAAAGGCGTCTTTGCGGTTAGTAGCAAAAACTACGATTCGCTCGAAAGCGACACTGAAGACGAATTGGAACTTGTACTTCCAACGACAGAGGGTACCTGCTTTACCTCTGTCGTTGCTTGCACAGTGTCGGGTATAGACGCGATCTGAAAGCAACAGAGATCTCGCCCTTCTCCAGGGGGCGATCTCCTGCTGTTTGACACAAGACTGCAGCTGACAAACACAAACGCGCAAACGGTAAACTGTTTGAACACTTTCGTGTATCTCAGTGACCATTGCAGACTCAGTGCCGAATTCAATATCCCCAAAGACATTGCGGAATTAGGTGAATTCGTCCAAACGCACACCTACAATTACAGTAGGGTACGTTGGCCACGCTTCTACAGACAAATGACTCGAGCACTCTCTTCGAATGCGCTCCACGTTCCATCCAATAAAAACCTGTCAAATGAAAAGATCGGCACATATCTAACAATTGGAAGAGACAATAAAACGAACTATGAAAAGTACTATACCACAGTATACACGCACGAACAACGAAAACTTGTACCGCAATGCGACAATTGACGCACTACACCAACAAAAAAGTAGACTCCTGTCAAGATTAAGAACCTTGTACAGGCGGTTTACTGACAGACGCAGCGAGGAAGATAGGACACTGAAATCGCTCATTAAAAATGTACAGACTTTAATTGTATAGAATTATAGAGTTTCTGTTAACACTTACTGGAACACTTAGATTCGGGCTGTTAGATCCAACAACCCGAGTATGTTTCCACAAATTAACAAATTCTTCCGAAAGAAATGTAGCGATATTCCGTGCCTTAAGGTTCCCAGGACGAAAGACAACGAACACATACTGACCACAGCAGGTATTTATCCCAATAACGCCGTACTCGACGATAACTTCTTTGTGGTCGAAGACCAGCAAGAACAAGTTGAAGTACTAGGCGCAGTTTTTCAGGAAGTGTACAAGATGAACGTGAGTTTTCGCCCGAACCACGACCTGGAAAACAGCGTGCAAGCTAGCAACTCTCAACTTCGGGAAAATCTGTAGCAATAGCGATCTGAGAACATCGGCTTTGTCGTGTTCAATGGTTATAACATGGCAGACATTGTTATCGCGGACGAAGGAGTGCATCCCCTGACACCTGAGTACACCTGAATGTACTTATGTGCATACACTATGTACATAGGGTATGTACATATATATATGGTATATGGGCGTATGTTATTATACATGCATGTATATATGTATGTATGTTTATTATAATGTTTATTATTATTATAAGTTAGAATATAAGTTTTAAGAAAAAATGTTTCTTAATATTAATTTGTACAATACAATGCATAGTTAAAAACAAACTTAGTATTACTTCGAAAGATATATGTACATACCATAGAATAAGATTAAGTTTAGCTTAGAGTCCCCGCCGAGGGCCACTAATTAAGAAGTATAACTGTACGTCGAACTAGTTTTAAGCATTTTTGTCTAGTATGCAAGCTCATTATGAATTAAATAATAAAAATGAGTTAAAAATAATGAATTCTCGAATACCTTGCTGATGTTCGAATATCCTATCGCGCATGAGACCTTAACTGACGCCAACTCACCAACTGGTAAAAGTAAAAAGTATGTGTGCCCGAGCTTAAATAACAAGCAAAAGAAGTTCATATAACTAACTGTAATAACAAGAAAAAAGAAGTTCATGTAACTTAAAAAAATATGGTGAAAGTAGAATCATACTATTTTTTAAATTAATTGATAACATGACTTGACAAGATTTAAAAAAATTATGAAATTGAAACTAAAAGAAAAAGAAGCAGCAAATATATAATACAAAAATTATAACATAGCATTAAAGATTTGAATGCAAATTTATAAAAAAAAAACCCTTTCATACCAACTTTTCATAGAAAAGAGAAAAGGTCAAAGGAAGTGTTCCCCTTGTACGGTGCCAGTCGGTCCAGATGGACCACGTTCATTTTTCTCTGCTGCTGGCGTTGAAATGGGTCCGGTACACTACATCGTTGATCCGTTTAATTACCCTGTACGGCCCTTCCCAATGTGTCTGTAGCTTGGGTGACAGTCCTTTTTTCCATTGTGGATTGTGAAGCAACATCAATTGTCCTTCTTCAAAGCCTCTAGAATTTGCCTTGAAGTCATACCTTGCCTTCATTTTGTCGCTTTTGAGCTGTGTACGCACCCTGATGTCTCGATGAATCTGGTCCGAACATTCTTTAAGGGGTGACAACTCTTCTTCCTTTGTCGACACGTCAAACCTCAGGTCTGCTGAAAGCCTTAAGTGCGATCCGAAAATTGCCTTTGCCGGTGATGTTGACGTCGTGTCGTAGATAGCAAAACGGTATGCCATAAAAAAGACTGGTATTGTTCGTCCCAGTTTCGTTGATTCCTGTCGACCACTTTTCTTAGATACTCCTCAAGTGTCCGGTTGAACCTCTCCACCATACCGTCCAACTGTGGGTGCAACCTTGTCCTTGTCTTATGTATGCTAAGGTCTGACATACTTCCTTGAAGACCGCGGGCAAACAAAATTCAAATTCAAATCAAAATTTCTTCCATGGTCCAAGTGCAGCTCCAAAGGAACACCGAAACGACATATCCAATTGCGGAAGAATGCATCCGCGCAAGTCTTTGCTTCCTGGTTCGGTATGGCATATATCTCCGGCCACTTGCTGACATATTCGATTACCACCAGGACGTACTTATTACCATGTTCGCTGGTCGGAAAGGACCCTGCTACAACCATGGCAACCCTTTCGAATGGTGCTCCTACGTTGAACTGGTGCATCTTCCCACGGCTTCTTGATTGCGGCCCCTTCGCCTTTGTGCAAATATCACACGCCTGGATCCATTCCGTTACTGACTGCTGGCATCCAACCCACTAGAACCTCTTCTTGATCTTCTCAATCGTCTTTGTGATGCCCAGATGTCCTCCACTTGATCCGTTGTGATATTCCTCCAAAATTTCGTGTATTCTTCTCCTCGGTACCACAATAAATTTCCGGGTTGTTTGGCCGTCCTCACTTTCCCAAACGATATGCAAGCAACCATTCTGCAGTTGTAGACTTCGCCACTGAGCCCAATATGCCTTGGCGATTGGACTTTCTCCGGCCATGTTCTCCCATGACGGTCTGATTCCACCTTCAAAGGCTTCAATCATTTTTGACAGACCCGGATCATTTATTTGCTCCCTGCGGATCTGTTCCAGCGACCACTGTTCCTCTGGTAAGACGCTCAGCCATCGCACATCGATAATGTGTTCCTTCTCTTCTGATCTTGTGCAATGTTTGCACTCAACCTTGCAAGGGCGTCGCGATAGTTGATCTGCATTGCCATGTTGTCCTCCTTTTCTGTGTTCTATGTTGAAGTGGTAGCTCTGCAATCTTTCAATACACCGAGCTAGTTGTCCTTCGGGATTCTTAAGTTGAAGCAACCACCGTAGTGCAGCATGATCAGTTCTCAGATGGAATTGTTGGCCATACAAATACTTGTGGAAGTGTTTTACACTTTCCACCACAGCCAGAAGCTCCTTTCTCGTGACGCAGTAGTTTCGCTCAGGCTTAGATAAGACTTTACTGTAACTTTTCCTCGCCATCAATCACTTGGCTGAGGACACTGCCTATACCGTAAGCGCTTGCATCCGTTTTCAGTAAATGTGTTGCCGAATACTGGATACACGAGGATTGGTGCGGAACAGAGCAGCTTCTTCAACTCCTGGAACGCTGTCTACTGCGGCTCCTTCCACACAAACCACTGGTTTTTCTTCGCCAACTCGTGCAAGCTATGCGTCCGATTAGCGAAACCCGGTACGAATCGCCGGTAATAGGTGCACAGTCCCAAGAAGCTTGTAGGCCTCGGCCAATCTTCAACCGCCGCTATCTTCTCTTTGTCGGTGTGTATGCCCGCTCTGGTAATCCGGTGACTCACTTCCGGTAATCCGGTACTTTACTTCCTTCTTAAAAAGCGAATATTATCTTCGTACTCAACCTAAGTCCAGCTCGAGCAATGCGTTGGAATACCTCCTCCAAGTTCTTCAGATGGTCATTGAAGTTCTTACCCATGACTATGATGTCGTCGAGGTATACCAAGCAGGTCTTTCAGTGTAATCCTCTGAGTACATGCTCCATTAACCGCTCGAATGACGCTGGGGCATTGCACAGTCCAAATGGCATTACAAGATATTGCCAAAAACCGTCACCCATACTAAAAGCCGTCTTTTCCCATTCGTTTTTGTCGATTTTCACTTGCCAATAGCCACTTTGGAGGTCCAATGTAGAGAACCAATTTGCTCCGGACAACGTGTCCAAGGTATCGTCTGTTTTTGGCAAAGGGTAACTGTCTTTCTTTGTTACCTCGTTCAGTTTCCTGTAGTCCACACAGAAGCGCGTACTGCCGCCTTTTTTTTTTTTTTTGACTAATACTACTGGCAAGCTCCATGGACTTGTCGATGGCTCAATAACGTTGTTCCCTTGCACCTCCTTTACTAGCTCGGTAACCTCGTCTCTCTTGGCAACGGATACTCTCCTTGGTGCTTGTCGGATCGGCCTCGCTTCGCCGGTGTCGATTCGATTCTTGACTATGGTTGTTCTGCTCTCATTTCCGGAACTTGACTCAAATATATAGCTATATTTCATCAACAGCTCTTTCCCTTTTTGCGCCTGTTGTGATGATAGGCTTTTCTTACATTCGGTTATGAATGTATTCACGTTGCTGTCCGAAGCTGGCTCCACATCTCGTTTTGACTGAGACGCGTAGTTCACTATAGCCGCCACTTCTTGGCAATATCCGATTACTTGGCCTGGCTTGATTCTCTGCATTTCTTTTCCCACGTTCAGGACATCATTAGAAAGCAAATTTTCCCACAATATCTGCCCCAAAATCGTCCTAACTATTCTTAGCAACAACAGCAACCGCAAGTGTCTCAATATCAGCATTACAACAATCAGGCTCCTTCAAGACCAAAAGCAACTAATGCTCAACCTAGGCAACAACCGGTATATTGACAAATATATAGATATTGCTCTAACAAATGCCAGAAAAGCTTTTGCTGCTGAAGAAGTTTCAGCGCGAGCTATGACTGCACACCATGGGCCTGCTAGCAATTACTAAAATATCAAGTAATTGAATAGGGAATAACGAACTTACTTTATATACATAAATATATAACGAAATAACATTTGTAGTGCATATCCGAAGCGGCGCGACGAAGTGCGATTGAACCATGCGCAAATAAAAGGGTTAGGGTCCTTAGTGGCGTACAGATCAGGTCCTAAGGTAGAATTTCATTAATACCTTGTTGCAAAGTGACTTCGACAAGACATTGAAATATTGCGATAACTGGAAGCTGCTTATCAACTTTAAGAAGTTGAAAAACTACACAGTGTAAAACGACACACAGGGAAGAGTCAGCCGTTAGCCATGAAAACAGTAGTTAGATATTTTGGTATGCAGAGAAAACATGTAAAGAAAGCTGTGGCCAATGCTAGAATAGCCTTTGCTGAGGCAAGTAAACTGTTTTATAGCAACCAACTTGATACCAGGGTGAAGGTAATCTGCTACATGGCCCACATAAGCCCAGTCATGGTGTATGGTTGTCCCCTGTGGTTCAATGTGAGTCCTTCTCAGTTGGAAAAGATGATGGTGTTCGAGAGATGGTTAGAACTAGTCTTCGGTTGTATCGAACACCCGAGTCTGAGCACAAGAAGTACTATCCTAACAAGGTCTTTTACAACAGACCAAACGTGAAAAGGATATACAATTTTATCATTAAATTAATAAAAAGTCATGTTGCAAGGAGTATGACTTCTACCAACAGTCTGAACTTCGGGGCTCATTACCCCAATTATATGTATCATGAAAAAGTGCGACATAACGGTTTTGTTCCACCAGAAGCATTCCTCTATTTGAATTCGATCGGCCTGATCCAGGACACGGTAGGATGTTTCGTTCCTCGCGGTACGCCGAACAGTTGACAGGCGACTCCTCAAGGAATCGGATGTCGTCCGCGAACACGAGGATCTCCTCCCGTTTAGTAGAGCGATCCCTTCTCGGGACAGGAGAGAGAGAGTGATAAGGAGCGGCACTTTGTTTTGGGTAGTTACACCAGAACCAGTTTCCGCCTTTGCCCGCACCTGACTGAAGCGGCCCACTTACTTTGTTGAAATGAAACTTTGAATGTCAACACTCACTAGCAGGTTTCGAAGCAAAGCACTTGATACGTTTATACGCTGACTAAAAAAATTATCGAAAGGCAAATATACAAGTTACGTAGATTAGATTAGTTTAAAGTATCCGTGAAGGGTCAGTAAGATATAATTAAGAACTTGAATTGATAGATATTAAGATAAATTTGTCATTTTTGTGTAGTATAAGTTAATTAAAAAGAAATAAAAAAAGTTCCGTTAGCGAGTAAAAGGGAAGCACCCCCACCATAATATCAATACATCGGCCTTTTTTCAATCAAAGAGTCCATGTGCACAGAGAAGTACCATATGCTACACTTTTTTTGAACAGCAGCAATAAAATATTAATTTTTCTATATTTTATTCTAATAAGGGATGGTAAAGTAGAATATACCCAATTTACTACACAAAAATGAATAATAATACTGGATATTTAATCAAATAATACTGGAAAACAGCGACAGAATTTTAGTACAAATGTCAATAACTTTTTTCATAACCATTATATCTTAACCATATTTAAACCAAATGCGTGTGATAGTGATTTCAATATACACTGCATCAAAAATTGCAAAACACCGCATAAAAAACGTCCAAAACATTAATGGCTTGAGGAATCTGTTTAATGTAGAGACAACAATGGCCTAAAACGTCTACATACAGATACTTAAAGATAATTTCAGAGCAAGTGCAGATAAAACACCCTTTTGTGGCGACTTTTGGTTGGTGATGGATAACAATCGATAGCATTCATCCAGGATGGTGAATGAATGGGTATGACCGATTTCATCCAACTTACAAAATATTAAAAACAAATTTATTTATTTTATTCATTAGTCACTAGCCTAATATTTTTGACTTGCAATTATATGCTTTTCACAATTTTCTCTTCTTTTAATGCTCATCATTCTGCGCTTCCGCCTTAAGCGCAATTATATTCATATATTTTTATATTCAATTAATAATTTTACTTTTTTATTTACGTTCGTATTGAAAATCAGTATCGCAAAAAAGCATTGATTCCGTATTTGGGTCTTGGCCGAGGTGCACCCCGAGTTTTAATAAACTTAGCCACCTTAAATAAATAATAAGATGTAAATCGGGTATAAAGAGATGTCTTCTCGGTAATTTTATGATTCAAGAATATAATAATCAAGAATTTGAGTTGTCGAATATAAATTACATGAACATTTCTATCTTGGTGGTATTGCTGACCAATTTCATTCAAGTTATCGCTGTTCTTGCACCAATGTGGTCCTAGAGTAACCACAAACAGGATGTTTTGTATTTTATACTCTCAAAGTACATAGTAAAATAGGAAGAAATAGATACTCTATTCAAAAACATTTATTTATTTGTAATAAATAATAATGAACAAATAAATATATTACATTCACCTTGATTTATAGCTGCTTATGTATTTAACAAATCCTACTTATTCTATCATTTTAAAGCATTTTCCTTATTATTTCAACAAGTTTCCACAAACGACATCAAAGTTATCTTTTTTATGTATTTATGTTCGATTAAAGCTCCAAATAATTTTACGTCTTCTGAAAATATATAAACAATATTTGTATATGTAAGTAGTTCAAACTATTAGAAAGACATAAAATTGCGTATTGCGATGACTAAAAGTAACTTAAAAAGCAAACCAAAGGGTGACATGATAAATTTAGTAAGACAAGACTTTAGTCAATGGTTACATTTAAAATTGTCTTTCCCCAGAAAAAGATACCTCTTAACCTGCACTAACTGTGAGCGCCTAAACCACTCTTGAATAAGCTGATAGAATTTCACACTAGCACCTGGGAAAGATAAAAAAAATCGACAACACAATAGGCACAATATTTCAGAAGTCCGTATAATTCCTAGAATACACTAATAACACTGTCTTGATTGGTCGAAAACAGCAAGCCGTCAATTAGACCCTTTTGGCATTGAAGAGCCTACGGGCACAACGCCTTTCAATTCAATTATAATTGACAGTTTTTTTTAAATCTCTATAAAGAAAAATCAACGTTTGTTTGTTAGTCCTTTATAAACTTCTAAATGGTAAGAGATAGATCAATGATGTCTTTGCCAACTTTAAAATGCGTAGGAAAGCTTGCCGGGAACAACGTTATTTAAATTATTTGATTTTATTAATTTTTTGATAATTCTTTTTTGTTTTTTTGGATGGGATGGAAAAAAAATTTATGGAATTCTAATAAAAAATGTACATACATATATTTTCCGTATAAAATGTACATACACAGGGTATGTATATAATGATGGAAGATTAAACGTTAAATAGGTACATATATTGGAATAGATAATATTTTTACCATTCTAAAATCTTACCTTAATCACTTAAGGAATTGGTTTTCAGAACGCATGTACTATGCCGTGTTATCCTGGATTCTTGGCAATCAGCATCACATGCAGGAGCTGATTTTATTAAAGCACACGTTTTTATGAAATCAATAGTAGAATAACCCATGGATGATGACTGAGTTTCATTCGAAATAGCGATCGTATTACAAAGTATCTCTGGGGCTGCCTTTGAGTACAGATTATTATTTCCTTGATATTCCTTCACTTTCGTTTCGTTGTTAGAGTCCTTTTTATTGTAAACATTATTATATGCCGACGAAGCATCCGTTTGACTAGGTTTCAATTTCAAAGAAAATGAATCAGTGGATGTTGGCGACTGCACCAGATCCAGAGTTATATAATTGACCACAGCTCCATTTTCATTCGTTGATGCTTTTTCATTTAACAATATGGGAAGATCTATACTACTAAAATTTTCATAACACCGTTCTAAGCTCGCAGATTTTTCGATACCATTCACATTTTCATACATATGCTGCTCTTCTTGCATAGGAAAAAACTTACGCGGATGCAAACTATCAATTTCTATATTTTGTACAATAGGTGCTGGTTCCTGTGGTGGCACATCTTGCAATTTCTTTTTATTTGGTATATTGTTGTTAAACTCATTTGGCTTTATGGGAAATTCTTGATATACATTACTATTTGGATACATGTGTCTGTTTGGCTGTTGATTTAAATGAATAACTTCATTTGTGAAATTCGCCCCTTGAAATGAATTAGGAGAATTTAGATTTGAGCTTACTGGACTACTTTGTGCTGAATCATGACGGGTTAAATTCGTTCTGTTATATAGCACACTAGACGTTGCAGATGTTGGCTCTAAGTATACATCCTGATTATTGGTTGAAGTCAAATCTAAGGAATTTCGAAATTCTGTACAAATCATCGGAGCAGTCTCATCATTTTTAGCAACAGTGTTAATATAGCTCTGGAATAGTTGGTGCATATCTTCAGCATTATGACATCTAAATGTATATATACCGGGACCAGTCATGCAACGTCTTCCTGCTTCAAAGCTAAATACATCGCCGGTACAACCGTACCTTCTTAGGTGTTGTAATGCCCACCTTATTGTGTCCCCTACCTCAGGTGAAAAAACCAATTCTTTTGGAGACAATTCCAAGTATCCGCTTTGTATTGTTCCAGATTCTGCTGATATACGGCATGCATACACCCGATATACATTTGGCGCTATATTCAGATTAGTTTGCTTTGGTTGGAGATCTTTCTTACTATTGATGCAACCCATTATACCAATTAGCTTCACTTTTGTCTAAGAGCGTTCCATTTTGTTGGTGTTTGTTGATGTATGAACTGTTAATTAAGAGTTTTGCATTTGCTAAAGCGTTCATTGAATGAAATATGCATCAACAAACTGTCATAAAAGCAAATAGTCAGAATAATTCTACTAGAATATTCATATTTGCGGCACTTTAAACATAGAACAATTTCGCGTCTGTAAAAATAAAAAAACACCCAGAATAAAAAATATTTTCTTGACAATGAACTTCTAAATCGGTATGACAACTTTAAGGTCAATACACAAGATGTGCCCGCTATTGTCGTTCCATATGCCACTCGTTTGTTCAGAAAATTAGACGTTTCGTTTTTTGCAATTTTGTGGCTTATTTAATTCTCTTAAATGTCATTTATATCAGCCACGAAAGGGGAGAGCGAACATTTAGAAACATAATAGGTCTGTTCCAATTGATTTGTGCACAGAAATTCGTAGTTGAGCAAATTTACAGAAGTGGGGGTAAAAATCTCTCTTTGAGAGAGAAACTGTGTATAAAATTGGGGAACGACGCTTCGTAGAAATTCACAGAATACAAAAAACGTCAAAAAATATATTCAATTCTTACTTTCTATTCTGATTGATGTCGTTTGTTGTTTTTATTTTGAATTTGACAGTCTTCAATTTTCTGCCCACAGAATTTTGTTACTCTCCCGTGAGCACGCTCTTCTGTCAAGAACTACGAAAAATCACCAAATGGAAAGGCTTTGGACATTTTTCATGTGATTTTCCGTGAATTTCACAGCAAATGGAACAGACCTAATGTAGCACATATAACGAAAAGTTAAAATTATATCATATTCCCACTCGGGTACGGGTACGGGTAGAATTTGTGGTTAATGTTTCCTTTGTTGGGGGCTTATGTACGCAGAGCAAAGTTGCTGACTGCACCCAACCTGGTAGGATGGAAGCGCGATCCCTACTTGTGCATAAGTCAAGTTTGCATACAGCCTCCTCGTGGCGACCCCCTAATGGGCCTGGCCTACCAGTTGTAGGTTGTACGTGAGGTTAACTCGGTTCTGCACGTGGAATGTGAGGTCCCTTAATAGACCAACTGCAGCCGATGAACTCGCGGAGGCCCTGGACTGCTACAAACCAGATGTTACCGCCATCCAGGAGATGCGATGGGATTTGCCGGCCCAAAAGGAAGATGAGAGACTGCGACATTTATTATAGTGATTGCTACAAAGATGGGAAGCAGCGCTTAGTTGGTGTTCGAGGCAGACTTAGGCTTTGAGTATATCAGCGAGCGCCTCATAACAATAAGCAGCAAGGCTAAATTCGGGAACATCAGCCTGATTTGGGCAAACGCCCCGACGGAGGAAAAGGATGACGATATTAAGGATGACTTCTATGATCACCTAGAAAGAACATACGATCGATGCCCCTGATATGACACCAAGATCGTTCTAGGAGATTTCAACGAACAGCTGGGCAAGGAAGAAATCTTTGCTAGAGTCATCCTGCACGACAACACATCATCTCATCTCATCATCTCATCACTCAGGCTGGTAGATTTCGCCTCGGGGCTTAACCTCTCTGTGATGAGCACGCGGTTCCCACACCTCAACATCCATAAGGGGACCTGGCGGTCTCCTGATCAATCAACCGTTAACCAGATTGATCACATTGCGATGGACGTAAGACACTCCTCCAATATTCTCGATGTCCGGACGTTCCGAGGAGCCAACATCGACTCGGACCATTTCCTTGTTGCAGCCAAGATGAGGATGAGGATATCGAGAGAAACCCGGAGTCGAGAAAGAACACTACGGTTTGATGTCGGAAAGCTACAATCGCAATCGACCGCTAGGAACTTTGCCGACCGAGTCACCCTGAATCTCTCTGAAAGTTCGACGCTGCCTGCACATTCAATAGAAAAAGAATGGAAACGCTGTCAAAAAGCCATCACAGAAGCTGCCAGTGGTGTGCTGAGTTTCATGACACCACCCAGAAGGAACCCATGGATTGACGACAAGTGCAGGCAGGTACATGCAGCCAAGCAGGAGGCCAACGAGGCAACGCTGCATCGAACAACGAGAGCTGTTCGTGAGCTCTACGTACAGAAGAGAATGGAAGAGCACAGGCTTCTCAGAAGAAAAGGAAAGAGCATGAGATGGAGAGGTGTTACGACAGGAAAGAGGTCTGAAGGTTTTACAAAAAGGTAAAATAAGTAACAGGAAGATGTAGACCTCGGACCGTAGTCTGCAGGGACGAAAATGGACAACTAGTAGTAGAATCGCAGTCGATGCTAAGAATTTGGAAATATCATTTCTGTAGGCTGTTAAAGGCGATGAAGATACAAATTGAACAGGAACTCCGTCCCCCCGACTTAGACGAAGTCAAGATAGCGATATATAGACTGAAGTCGAACAAAGCTGCTGGAGCGGATGGATTGTCCGCGGAACTGTTTAAGGCAGCTGGAGATGACCTGGTTGGGCGCATGCATCAGCTCATCTCTAAGATATGGTCGGAGGAAACCATGCCCGATGAGTGGAATCTCAGCGTCGTTTGTCCGGTCCACAAGAAAGGAGACCCCTTTGACTACGCCAACTATCGAGGGATCAGCCTCCTTAACATCGCGTACAAGATACACTCTGCCGTTTTGTTTGAAGGCCTGAAACCCTCTGTCAACAACCTGATAGGTCCTTACATCATCATCGATAAAATCTTCACATTACTGTTTACTTACACATTACTTACTATTTGTCGACTTTACGGCCGCATATGACAGCGTGCATAGAGACGAGCTATACAACGCCATGTCTAGTTTTAACATTCCTGCCAAACTCATCAGATTGTTGCAGGATGACGAACTGTCACTGCTCCATCAAGGTCGCTGTCGTGTGACTTCTGTAACATCTGACTTGAGAAGATCGTGCGAAACTCAAACGTAAACACCCTTCCAAAAGTCCGTTCAACTGCTTACTTACGCGGACGACATAGACGTGATTGGACGAACACAGCAAGCCGTCAATGAGGCGTTTGCTGGCATTGAAGCGGAAGCGGCTAAAATGGGTCTAGCTATAAACCAGGGCAAAACAAAGTACATGCTGTCATCGTGAAAGGACACCCAACGTCGATGTCTCGGACAGAGCGTCATATTGGGCAGCAGAAACTTTGAGGTAGTCAAAGACTTCGTGTTCCTACGCTCTGGAGTAAATAGGGACAACAACACCGGTACCGAGATCAAGCGCAGAATTACTCTTACCAATCGCTGCTTCTTTGGGCTCAAGAGGCAATTGAGTAACAGAGCCATCTCTCGAAACACCAAATTGACCTTGTATAAAAACCTGATCATCCGAGTCCTGCTCTATGGCGCAGAGACATGGACGCTATTAAAAGCGGATGAAGAAGCTCTTGGTTGTTTTGAGAGAAAAGTTCTGCGTACGATCTTTGGTCCTGTTTGCGTTGATGGCGTTTGGAGGAGAAGGTTCAACCACGAACTGTACGGGCTGTACAGCGGCATGCACCTAGTTAAGCGTCTTCGGATCCAACGCTTAAGATGGCTAGGTTATGTAGAGCGGATGGACACCACAGTTCCGGCCCGAAGAATTTTCGAATCCAAACCTGTGGGTCGCCTTGTCTAAAACCTTTTTTGCAATTGAAGGTCTCGGTGAGTTCGTTACCGACCTTGTCGGAGCAGCGAGAATTCTCTATCGTCATCCTGCACAGCCTGACTAGTTTCGCAGGAATGTCAAAACTAGACATGTCGTTGTATAGCTCGTTTCAGTCGACGAACAGATGATGATTTGCATTTCTTTTCCAGGATCTAGAGTAGTGTAAAGATTTGGTCAATTGTGGGCTTTCCTGGCCTGACGCCACAATAATACATACCTATCAGATTGTTAATGAACGGCTACCGGCGTGTACACAAAACGGCAGAGAAGACCTTGTACGCGATGTTAAGGAGACTGATCCCTCTATAGTTGGCGTAGTCAAAGGGGTCTCCTTTCTTGTGGACCGGACAAACGACGCTGAGATTCCACTCATCGGGCATGCTTTCCTCCGACCATATCTTACCTTAAACAGTTCCGCGGACAATCCGTCCGCTCCAGCAGCTTTGTTCGACTTCAGTCTAGATATCGCTATCTTGACTTCGTCTATGTCGGGGGGACGGAATTCGTGTTCATCATCGTCCAAATTTAGTGAAACATTCTGCCTGACAGCGGAATTTGTGTTGTCATAGCCGTTTAACAGTCTACAGAAAAGATTTTTCCAAATTCTCAGCATCGACTGCGATTCTACTACTAGTTGTCCATTTTCGTCCCTGCAGGCTTCGGTCCGAGGTATGTATATTCCTGATACTTGTTTCACCTTTTGGTAAAACTTTCGGACCTCCTTCCTGTTGTAACACCTCTCCATCTCCTCGACCGCGCGCTTCTCATGCTCTTTCTTTTTTCTTCTGAGAAGCCAGTTCTCTTCTCTTCGTAGAACTGACAAACAGCGTTTTCGTTGTTCGATGCAGCACTTCCTAGTAGGCCTCCTGCTTGGCTGCATGTACCTGCCTGCACTCGTCGTCAAACCATGGGTTCCTTCTAGGTGGTGTCGTAAAACCCAGCACATCAGTGGCAGCTTCTTTGATGGATTCTTGACAAGGACTCCATTCTTCTTCGATGGCTTGTGCGGTGAGCATCGAGCTTACAGAGCTTCTGGGAGAGAAGGTCGGCAAAGATCCTAACAATCCTTTGGGATAGTAGCGCCGCGAGGTCAAACTGTGGTGTTCTTTTTCGACTCCGTTGTTCTATCTTTATCCTGATTCTTACCTTGACGCTACAGCCCATAGAGGGTCAGGGCTTAACTTCTTAGCAACCACACGTGTTGTGCGTGCTATTGATCTCTCACTAGTGGAAGGGACCTACAGTTTTATGCCGACTCCGAACGGCCAAGTTTGAGAAGCTTTTTTTAGACAGAAAATACTCTCTGAGCATTGTCAGTGACTCGAAAGAGGTGGAGCCGTGAAAATTATTTTTGTCGCACGGAGCAGGAATCGAACCTACGACATCGAGATTGGGGTCGACACACATACCCACAACGCCAGGAGCCACCACTGATGATTCTTACCTTACAACAAGGAAATGATCCGTGTCAACATTGGCTCCTCGGAACGTCCGGACATCAAGGAGACTGGAGGTCTGGCGCCGATCGGAAACCTTAAGATTTTGTAAGCTCAAAAGGCATTCCTGTGTAGTATCGTGAAAGGCCTTTATCTGATTGGTTGCTTCGTGATGGATGGTAGGTTGAGCCAGTAATTTATTTAGACTGTCACTAAAAGCCGAGTATTTTCGTAGCGTTCCGTTATCACTTTTCATGCAGCAGTATAATTTGTATGAGGGGTAGTAAAATGCCGAATTAGTTACTCCGATTAGCCAGTAAGAGTTATGTTCAAATAAAAGAGCTTTTGACAGTTAGCAATTTGTTTATTGTGGATTAATTCGGTGAACAAATCGCAGTACTGCCTCCATTTTAAATAATCGCCGTCGAACTCTGGTAGCGATATTTTCGGTAAATTCACTGATGTAGTTGGCGTACTCAACGCAGATACCGAGGGTGGCTCTTGCGGTATATTTGATTCCTTTTTCAGCAGCTCCATCGTAGTCGTTAGTGCAATAATTTGACTGCTGACTTCACCCTCCAGTCGTAGATAGTCTTGCATTTCGTAACGTGCATTTTCTCAATTTGTTCCCAGTGTTTGCTTAAAGCGCTTATCTGCAGTTGACAGAGTGCGCTGCTTCAGGTTTGTACCGAGCTTTCACGAAGCTTGGACAACAACCTTTCCAAAGTTTGTGTACTTGTGTTCTGTCTTCGCGTCATCTTTACTACGTTGTTGAGCACCTGCGGTTTGTTTTTTAGATGTACCAGGATTTGTTTGATCATCTGTAGGTTGTGTCTTAGCTATCCCAGTCTTTGGATTATGAGTGTGAGTGAGCTTAGTATGTGAGGACGTGTTTTAGTTTTGCTCAGTAATAAGTTTTTGATATACAAAATAAACAATTAAAAGATAGTGACTTTATTAAAACAATAATTTATTAAACAAAAAGTTCTTGTTTACACAACCATTTAACGTTTGTTTACATATATTTAATTGTCCTAAGATCTAAATTTTCTTTTCGAAATGTCTGTGTGCAGTCGTTGTCATGAAGAGCTTCCCGCTGATGGAGAATTTGCGGTATGTTCCTTGTGCAACCGTAAACTTCACTTTATTTGCACTACGGTTACCGAAAAATCTTGGAGAACCATGGGCCAAAGAAGGGATTTGTGGAAGTGCCAGACCTGTAGGAACTGTGGAGACGTGGTACCAACGGCCACAGTAAGCAATGCGGTAGTATCAATACCACATTCGCAGCAGGCTCAACCGTCAAAAAGAATACGAGCACTCAGCAGTCCCGGCGGCTCCTCTAATGACGTCGCAGCTGACAATAGCTATGCTGTTTTAGCCGAAATCCGTTCTATGAGAGAACAACTTAAGGAAATAACAGCTAGCTGTGATTTTTTATCAGCTAAGTACGACGAAATAAGTTCATATATGATGAAAAATGTAAATCTCATGGAAACCGTCACCAAAGAACTGAATGATCTTAAAGAAAGCAACAAAAAAAAGGATGAAATAATTGAAAATATGAAAGATCAAATTCACACATTAGAGCAACAAACGATTAAAAACAACATTGAAATCAAATCCATTCCACCCACTAAACAGGAAAATCTAATTGATATTGTTAAGGCAATAGGAAAAACCATCAACTTCAACATAACCGACACTGATATCATCGACATATACCGCACAAAAACCAGAAATCCTGAAAAATCTGCTATAATTGCAACGTTCGCATCAAGTATTTCCAAGATGAAATTCATAAAACAAAGTCGCTCAACTCGCTCCGTCAGATTGAAGGCAGTAATGCAAAATACTAACAACAACAACCCAAGCGCAGCACTGCAAGATGCGACGGTGTATATTAACAATCAATTGACTTCACATAATAAACACTTGATGTGGATGGCAAAAGAAAAGGCAAAGCAAGAAAACTGGCGATATGTATGGGAGAATGCCGGAAGAATTTTGGTCAGACAAAATGAAAATATGCCGCCGATATTTATAAAAACACTAAATGATGTAAACAAAATTACACGCTCGCAATAATCTTACTAAACTGTCAACTAGAAGCACGAAACACTGTTATATGTCATATGGAGAACTCAAACGAAAACAACAGCTTACTTGTCAACGTGAATTGTAGGGTAATAAATGGTTTTAGCGGCATTGATAAAAGAGAATTTGTGAACGGCAAATGCTGTTACTTATGTTTTAATATAAGATCTCTAAGAAAAAATTGGAATGATTTCTGCTTAAATGTAATGCAGTCCGAGAATGTTTTTAAACTAATAATCCTAGTGGAGACAAATATAGAAGACGAGGAGCAAGGCTTGTTTACTATGAATGGTTTTAAAACGGAATTTTTTAATAGAGACAATCGTAGAGGCGGTGGTGTCCTGATGCTTATTCGAAATGACATACAGTATGAACGAATAAATTCTGTAAGCGTTTCGTACGAAAATATAAAAATTCGAATCGAGGAAGACAGCAAAAATAAGTACATTATGGGAGTATATAGACCACCTGGTTATAGTAAGAAGGAGTTTATTGAAGAATTCAAGAACAATGTAGGGCAACTGGATAAAAACGACGAGATTGTCATAATGGGTGACTTTAATATTAATGTGAAAGATCTGAGTTCATACGGTGTAATGGAATACCTAGAGATGCTGGCTTCACTAGGGTTGATGAATGTTATTACTTATTACTGAGTACACGAGGGCTGATTTGAAAACTGGCTCAAAGTCGATAATTGATCATGTTCTAACAAACACAATGGATTACCACATTTACTCAGGTGTAATCGAATGTAGTATCACGGATCATTATCCAGTATTATACTTCGCAGGCGGAAATAGATCAGCATTAGAAGACAAATGGGTTAGTTCGTCATACATACGTAACATACACGTAACTGAACTCATTCGTCAAGCAAACTGGAACGAAGTTTTAAATGAAAGCGATGCCACTTCACTTTACCAAAAGTTCTTAAATAAAATGGAGGATATATATAAAAAGTCAACATCAATAAGATCAATAAAAAATAGAAGAAAACACAATCCATGGATGTCTCCCTACTTGATTGACAAATGCAGAAAGAGAGACGAACTCTACCGAAGGTGGAAAACAATAGATTAAGCCGATCCTATGAAGTCGAATATAAGAACTACCGAAATAAACTCAACAAAGAAATATCTACGCACAAATGGCTCTTTTACAACACTAAGTTCGGACAAATAAGATCAGACTCTCGTAAAACATGGAGTTTGATAAACGAAATAATGGGAAGAAAGAAACCCGGCGTCGACGAAATTATCACGAAAAACTTTCCCAATACAACAGGACTCACCAGTTTAACTAGTGAATGCGCCAAACTCTTCAATACGCAGGTCTTAAATATAATACACCATTGTGATTTGAAAACATCGATGCACATCAACACTGAGTTAGACAACTCAATTTATGTACAGGAAACAAATATCTCTGAAATGTTAAACATCATTAATTCACTGGGTGAAAATAAGTCGCCAGGAATCGATAGAATACGTGCGATCGACATCAAGAGACATGCGGATATCTTTTCCCCAATTCTGTGCAAATTTGTAAATTTGAGTCTGATACAAGCTAACATACCAGACATTTTAAAAACAGCTGTTGTAAGGCCGATATACAAGGGTGGTGTCAAAAATCTTCTAAGCAATTACAGACCGATTTCGATACTACCTGTCGTAGAAAAGTGCCTAGAAGAAGTAATTGTTAACAGGTTACAGAATTTCATCGGACAACATTCACTAATTCATAAGAGTCAGTACGGCTTCCAAAAAAATAAAAGCACTGGTAAACTTTTAGGAGAATTTGCCAATACCATCAACGAAAGCTTAAATAAAAGTTACCATGTACTAGTCTTGTTTATGGATTTTAGCAAAGCTTTCGACACGCTAAACCACACAAAGCTAATTCAAGCACTTGAACGCATAGGTATACGAGGACTAATGGCAAACTGGCTAAGAGACTATCTGAGCAACCGATCTTTTCGCGTTAAAATTAACGAGACATATAGTCCAAAAGAACCCGCTCAATATGGAGTCCCTCAAGGATCCAAGTTGGGCCCACTCCTCTTCATACTGTATACAAACGAGCTTCTAAGAATTTTCAAACTGAGCACTCCATTTGCTTATGCCGATGATACAGCGATTATAGTGCGTCACAGATCCTTACAGACAGCTATGGAAATTATGCAAGGAGAATTCGATTTAGCAGTGAAGTGGTGTCATGACAACGGATTGATGATCAACGCATCCAAAACAAAGATGATGCACATCAGAAGTCCTCAGTTTAAAGCTACCCAACAAAATATTTGGTATAGGAATGATAGCTGCAGTAGTTCAACCAGTTGCGTAATCGACATAGTAGACAGCTACAAGTATCTTGGAGTCATCATCGACAGTAATCTCTTATGGGATAAACACATTAACCAGTTGCGCATGAGCCTTAAAAGAGCTGTGTATGCGCTTACCCACCTTAAATATCACGCACCAACGTCAGTTCTTAAACAAGTGTACTTCGCCCTGTTTGAGTCAAAGTTAAGATACGGTATATTGGCATGGGGCAACGCATCGAAGACACATTTACAAAAACTTCAGAAAATCCAAAATACAGCGTTGAAGCAAATATGTGCAGACAATCGTCGCAATGTCCCTGAAGAAGAAAGGCTGAATGTACTCCAAGTTGAAGATATCTTCAAGATGACTCTGATCCTCGAGTATTACGACGACAGCCGGTTTATATCACCAATCAATCACTAGAGAAACACAAGACGACGTGCTCAAGCTATGTTAGAAGTTCCACGATTCTACAACAACTATGGTAAAAAGCAGCTGAAATATAGAGTTCCAGAGCTATTAAACACACTCCCCCTAGAGCTAAAAAATATAATTAACCTTAAAACTAGAAAAAATAAAATAAAGCAATTCTTATTAACCTCTAATTATTAATACAGTCAAAATTTTTGTTATAAATTTACACATTGCACTTACAAACACATAAACATGTTAACTTATGTAATACGAAGCTTACTTACCTAAATTTAATTTGCAACTACGTGACACAACCTTCTGCAGCTAAGCCCCCTAGGCTTCACAGAAACGTATAAATATTGTTAAGTTTTTATAGAGATAAATAAATAAAAATGTTCAAAAAAAAAAATGTTCATTAGCATCTGCTGCATCTGATATTGACAGAAGATGCTGTTTAACTGTATCATAAATCTGCTCCATCCTAGAAAAGGTGTTAGATTGTGTGTATGGTGTGTCCATTTTCACGACTTCTTTTATTAGGTGATGATAGTTGCTGAACTCCTTCCATATGTTTTCCAGCAGAATCAGCTTCGTCACTCGACATTCGGCAGTTTTTCTTGATGAGCTTTTTTGGCGATGTTTGTCTGCATTTGTTGTAGCTGCTCTGATAAGGCCTTTTGCCCACCAACCACGCGAAATACTTCCATCTCATCCATGGTAAATTAAGTTATTTCGCTTAGCCTTCTCTAGTACCAGTGTTAGAAGCCCAGGTAACGCTTGATTATATGACTGAATATGCATATAGCATTTCACGACAGTACGTATGTATGTTTGTACCAGTGTCAGAAGCCCTGGTAACGCTTAGTTCTAAGGGTATTCTGCTCCTTACCGCTGGTACGGAAAAGCAATATCACGTCGGGGTCACCAAAAATGGAAA
Organism: Eristalis arbustorum; assembly: GCA_916610145.1. Taxonomy (NCBI): domain Eukaryota; kingdom Metazoa; phylum Arthropoda; class Insecta; order Diptera; family Syrphidae; genus Eristalis; species Eristalis arbustorum. The sequence goes on along the minus strand of OU744319.1, from coordinate 48,713,446 downwards.
GACCTCTTTTGATCTATTATGACATGAAATACTCAGTGATAGTGAAAAAGCGGATTTATTTACAATTTGACTAGCTTAAATACTATTTTGGTATTTTGGACAGATCATTTCTAACAGGAGGCGTTTTTTTTTTTGACTACTCAGTACTCAGCTCAGTAATGATTCTCAATACAACGTTATTTTACTGAGTTAAACTTTTCATCTAATTTCCAGACTTATTACAGTATGTTTGTTAAAAGCCTGTACATTCACCTTTCCAAAAGCAATTACTATGAATAAAATCACTACAAAAAATTATTTAAATACGTTAATAGTTATTCAAACACAAAGTGTGAATGTATAAAAAAAAACTTTGCCCGGGTGAGTAGAGAGTAGCTCCACCTAACCAACGAAACTTGTGCTCATATTTTTGATTAAAATTCGTTTCACTCAATTTTACTTGAAATTCATTGTAAATGTAAGTACTAGACAAAAACAATAAAGAGAACTTTTGAGATTGGAGAGCCTACGAAAAGCAATTAAGTGAGAGACTTTCCGGTATGCTCACGTCAAGTGCCAACGAGATGTGGTTGCATTGCCGCTCGGCCATCAAAGAGGTAGCGGAAACTACATTAGGCTACCTACCACCCCCGACAAGAAACCCGTGGTATGGTGGCGAGTGTGAGCAGAAAAAACGTGCATACCAAAAAGCGCTGCAACGGAAAACAAGAGCAGCGCAAGAGGAGTACCGGGCTAGAAGACGGGATGAGAAAAAGCTTCTACGCCTGAAGAAAAGGTCTCTCGCAACCTCCCAGCTCAAGGATATCGAAGAGTCTAGGGACAACAAGTCTGGCCACAGGCTTTAGGAACGGTACCCAGACTCTTCGAAATTGCGAGGGTAACCTAGTTACGGATCCACAGGGAATAGTGGATGTATTTAAGCAGCACTTCCAACAGCTGCTTAGCGGGCCTGACCAGGAGAGAGTGATAGGGAACCAGGAAATCCCAACTCCAGTCGACGAAGAAGTCCTCCCACCTAGCTTTGAAGAAGTCGGTACAGCCATTAAAAGGCTGAAGAACAACAAAGCTGCAGGCTCAGATGGCTTACCATTGGAGCTTTTCAAAGCTTTGGGCAATTTAATGGTAGGGAGCATGCACCAGATCATTTGCCGAATTTGGGAAGATGAAAGCATGCCCGACGACTGGAATATCAGCTCCATATGCCCCATCCACAAAAAAGGCGATCTTACCTCCTGCAAGAACTATAGAGGTATATCCCTGCTTGACGTCAGCTACAAGATCTTATCCAGCGTACTGTGTGAACGTCTAAAGCCGTATTGCACCGCACTAATCGGCACGTACCAGTGCGGCTTCCGGCCCGGCAAATCAAGGCAGATTCTGAAAAAGACCGGCGAGTTTCAAATCGATACTCACCATCTTTTCATCGGTTTTAAAGCCGCATACTACAGCATTCATCGCAAGGAGCTATTCGAAGCGATGGCCGAATTCGGGATCTCGGGAAAACTGATCCGGTTGTGTCGCACCACGCTAACACATACGCGATGCACCGTGCAGTTCGGTTAAAAATCCTCTGAATCGTTCGAAACCTGCAACGGATTTCGGCAAGGAGATGCGCTGTCGTGTGATTTCTTCAATTTGGTACTGGAGAAGATAGTACGGCGGGCTACAAGTCGGTCCAGCTGTTGGGATACGCTGATGACATCGACATTATCGCGCGGTCTCAACGTGTTATAGTGGAAGCTTTCACGGCAATTAAGGAACATGCGAAACGAGCTGGCCTTAAGGTCAACGAGGACAAGACAAAATATATGCTATAATCCGTCGACCACACTGGCTTGGCCACATCGAGCGAATGGAAAACTCCAGCAAAGAGGATCTTCGAATCCGAGCCTCCTGGTTCGAGAAGGAGATGAAGACCGAACCTCCGGTACAGAGACCAAGTAATCGCGGATGTAAGACAACTTATCCTTGATTCGGAAGTCACCACTAATGAAAGGTTCAGCAGATAATTCGGAAGATATCTGCTTTCTTTGTGTCACACTATTTTTTGAATTCATTCTTATAATCGCAAATCTGCTCCCTACGTAGCAATAAAATCTTTTTCCACTTTTCAAGTTGCGCGATAACTGCATCCTGGCCGTCGTCTGATGTTATGCTGTTAGTTGCAGTTAACGGGCTACTAGCTGCTTCAATCTGGTCTTGTCTGCCGCTCACTTGTGGTTGGATTGCCATATTTTCAGCAGAGTTTAATAAGTGGCGTATCTGCGACACGTTGGCGCTTGTTGGATATTCCACTCCTGCTTTTTTTAGAGCTTCGGTTAGTTCTCCGCGTGTAAGGACCATTTTCGACTGAAGGCACGTGGTTTTACCGACCCCACATCTGAAGTTGTAAAAGTCACGAAAAGGGAATATTAAATAGGGAATTATGCATAAATGGTACACAGCGAATAATATTTTTGGGTTAATGCCAAAGCATACTTTTCTGCAAGGAACGTTGGCCAGGTGGATATTGCATCAGCGTCTAGTTCCAATGCGACTGTGAGTACAACCGCACTACGCACAATCACTTGCATAGGAGCCGAATCGGTCCAACATACGGCAGCACCAAGGGCCGCCTTCTTACCAGAATCATCACAAACTACAGTATACGTAGAAGTCGATAAACACCATCAACGTCACCGTACTCATTCATTCCACGAGGACCAACATTTATGTTACAAAGCAAAGCGATATTGCACAGACTTCAGCATTTCCTTCGTCAAATCGTAACAAATCAATAAGTTCGTCATCAAAATCCTTCTAGCAGTCCGAAATCAATCCATTTACCTCAATACTAAATACACAACAGGAAAGATGACCAATGGTACCCAACATTGGTGTTTTGTTTTGTTCTTAGAGTCCACTGCTATGATGGAATATTCTGATGTGTAAAACATGTTCCGTCTTCTTCTTCTTCTTTGATTGGCGCCACAGTTCGGGGTGGACCTAGGCCTCAACCAACATGCCTCTCCAGCAAGCACAATCTATCCCCAGTTGCCTCCAGCTGCGCACACCAAGTTGGTTGAGATCCTTTCCACTTGTGTGTACCCTCTCTTGCGAGGACGTCCTCTGTTGCGTTGTGCCAATGGCTCGGTATCGAACTCTTCGGGCCGGAGTTGTTACTTAGCCATGCCGCTGTACATCCCGTACAGCTCGTGGTCGAATCTTCTCCTCCAGACGCCATCAACGCAAATAGGACCAAAGTTCGTACGCAGAACTTTTCTCTCTAAACAAACAAGAGCTTCTTCATCCGCTTTCAATAGCATCCATTTCTCCAAAATGAACTTGGTGTTTCTAGAGATGGCTCTGTTACTCAATTGCCTCTTGAGCCCAAAGAAGTAGCGACTGGCAAGAGTATTTCTGCGCTTTATCTCGGTACTGGTGATGTTGCCCCTATTTACTCCAGAGCCTAGTCCATGATGACAGGATGACGGAGCCTAGACTTAGACGAGGTTAAGATAGCAATATCAAGACTGAAGTCAAACAAAGCTGCTGGAGAGGACGGATTGTCCACGGAACTGTTTAAAGCAGATGGAGATGACCTGGTTGGGTGCATGCACCAGCTCATCTGCAAGATATGCCAACCACAGTTTCTTTGGGCTCCAGAGGCAATTGAGTAATAGAGCCCTCTCTCGAAGAACCAAATTGACTCTATATAAGACACTGATCATCCCAATCCTACGGTACAGCGCGGAGGCATGGACCATACCGAAAGCGGATGAAGATGTCCTTGGTCTCTTTGAGATAAAAGTTCCACGTGCGATCTTTGGTCCTGTGGAGTGGATAGACACCACAGATCCGGCCCGAAGAATCTTCGAATTCGAACCTATCAGAAACAGAAGACGTCCGCACCCAAGTGGAGAAGGTCCACTTGGAAAAAGGTTTTATCATATGAATGGCCTCAGTGAAGATCTATGTAAGCAATATCAAAGATATTTGCATTTATCTTCCGAAGGTTGGTACGTGTGCCTACGTCCATTGCACTATATGTCAAAATACTCTAATGTAAAAAATCAGTGAAATTAAATTCTCAAAAGCAAAAAAAAAAACCACATAATGGATAGATAAACGAGTAATATGAAGCACTTTATATCTCAACATATAATGAATTTCAAGTGTCAAATAATCTATTGATACCAACCTTTAATAAACAAATAGTTCCCTCTGGCGCCATCTATGAATGAGATTTTTCAACGCTTGCTAGTCAGTGATGACAGTGAAATTTTACCAAGTAGTTTTAACTCATCTTTCTTAATAAAACGCTTTTTTGCTGAGTTAAATTTTCATTCCGAAAGTTGGTACGTGTACTTACGTCCATTGCATTAGATGTCACTCTACTCTACTTTCAAAATACTCCAATGTTAAAAATAAGTGAAATTTAACTCGCAAAAGCAAGGAAAATACACAAATAATGGATAGCCAAACAAGTAATATGAATGATTTCATATGTTACAAATTTGCACAAGTAACTCAGCAAGTAAACACATACAAGTGTCAAATGACCTCTATGAATGAGATTGTTCAACGCATCCTAGTCACTAATGACAGTGACCGTTTTTACTCAGTAAGTTGTTTTGTTGTTGCTTCTTGTGTAAAATCTTACTAAGCTGAGTACCGACCAGTCAAATAACAAGCCTTAAGTTGTTTTGGTTTTGCTTCTTGGTAAGATATTACTAAGCTGATACTACTCAAAGAATAAAACATATTTCTTCGTTTTCATTTGATTTATTAATCAATTGTTCAAGCATTTGTAACTTTTTTCGCCTGTATTCATTAGTTTGCTTGTGCTCCTTCTCCCATCTCTTTGCAGCTTCTTACTGCTCCCGTTCCTTCTTCACCAATCTTTTTCTTAAATACTCCGGACGAGTTATTTTTGCTCTTTTTGCTTGGTGGACAACAGCACTTCTAGATGTCGATGGCGTGTCTGCAGAATCTGTTGACTCAAATGGAAGCAACGGATCTGTAGGCGTATTCGGGGTGGTTGGCCAGGATGTGTGTTTCAAAAATAAAATTAGATATGAATTGTTCCAATTTGTTTTTGTTTTCTTACCTCAAATAGATATTCCACACCAACATTAAATGCCTTGCTCTCTGTGGATATGGCATTGTCTCCAAATAGGTCATCCATTTCCTCCATGAATGGCGATGTGCATGGGGAAGCACTTGTTCTCTTTGCGTTGTCCTTGGATGCCTTATACGACCTCATAAGCGTAGCCATCTTTACTTCCAAGTGGCTTACTTCAATATTTGGATCCTAAGAATTAAATGCTTGTTATTGTTGCTATACATTTTTTTAAAAACTACTTACGAACCCGGCTGCAAGCATATCCTCCAAAATATGCGCATACGCCATACGCTTTTTGCGGTGGTTCTCCATCTCTTGCTTGCGAGCCCTGTAAAATAACAAGAACGCCTTGGTTTCGTCAACAGTCCATCGTTTTGCTGGTCTGTGAATTCAAAATAAAACATCATAATTTAGTTAAAGTACTTTATTTAATTTTAACTTATTTTTTCGACATGTTTGTGAATAATTTGACAATTTTCTTTGTTGGGTTATTTTATTCTAGTTTAAGTTTTAGTTTACAAGAACTGAATGAAATATTTACTTTCACAAGTTTCAACAAAAAGTAAACAGTTACAAGTGTCAAATAATATACCAGATTCCAACCCTAAGTAGACAAACAGTTTCCTCTGGCGCCATCTATGAATGGGTCAACGCGTCATAGTCAGTGATGACATTGAAATTTCACTGGAGACTTTAAGCTCAGTGAAATGTGTTGTTGTTCCTTCCCGTGTGAAATATTGCTGAACTGAGAACTGACCAGCCAAAAAACACGCCTAGCAAAAGAGGAAAAAATAATTGTGTATGTAAGGAAAAACTACAAAGTTCATCTGAAGGGTTACTAACATTATTTTATATTATGTGGAGCTGGCAACTCTGGCATCAAACGACAGTTCAATTTACCGTGCATACAAATTTGTATGTATGTACACATATGTGTTTCGTCCACAATTATAATGGCGTCCGTAAGGGAGTAGATCTAGTCTGGCGCAATTGACGAATTCAAAATAATTATGATCGATTTGGATTTGTGATTGTTCCCGCCAAATGCGACATAATTGTATTAATTATGAATGAAACTTTGCGTTCTAAGTCATTTCAAGAAATTATTTTAGTTGTCAGGAAAAGCGTCTCTGAAATTATTAATCCTATAAACATCCACAATCCACATATATAAACAAGTAGCATCATTTGTATCCCCACAATTCTATGTTTGCATATAATACTTTTTGCACGTTTATTAACGCCAGCAGCAGTTGAAAACGTAGGGTGTGTTCTGTACACGACTCCTGAACACATACATACAGTTCTCACGCACAATGTTGTGTTGTGTGCTGTGTAGAACGCGGTTACATGTATATCGATGAGCGTGTATGTGTTTCTTGTTCTCCGGTTCCGCCGTTGTTTGAGCTTGTGTATCCACGACATATTCTATTTGTAGTTAGTTTTGTTTGGCAGTCAGATAGGGTTGTGTGGTAAACGATTGCTTGGTCGACTGTATCGCGTTTAATAAAATAAAATAAAAAAAAATATTGTTTTAAAGTACTTATAAGCAACGATAAAATATAACAAATATTAAATTACATATGAAAATATAACTTTCCTGCATTAGCACTGTTTACAATGATCTTTGTGCATAAAACACCGAAACATTTGTGAGTATTTTAAAAGTTACCATAAGGAGTTCATTATAATCATCGGGATAAATTGTTTAATCCCAATTAAAAGGTTTGTTATTCCGTTAATTTTTTGTTTGTTTCATTTAAGTATACCAACGATTGTGTTTAACGAACGCCTCAATAAAATATTTCGTTCTCCAAATCTTGGATACATAAAATCTGCCATTTTGCGGCATATTCCGTTTCCATTTCGTTTCTCTCTAACAAAGAACTATTTATTCCCTTGGTTAAGTTAGTGCAGACATAAAAAAACAATGTATAGAATTGGCTTGACGGCTGTGCTTCCGCAGCTCGAATAAAACCACATAATTAACGTGAAAAGTATCAAACAAAATTTGGATTTGTTTTTATTTTGCACAACAGTTAAATATACATATATACATATTTATTTGTATGTAAAAACAAATATATTGATGGATTTAATACAATGTGCTTAGTGTGTGGACTTTTGAGTTGAATCGAATTCTTTTTGTCCGAGGGTCAATGTTCTATGTTTAAGGGTTCATTAAGCGTCGAAATTAATACGTTGCGAATTCTGTATTGTTTGATTGGATTTCTATATCCACAAATTTATGTAAGTATATGAATACAAATTTAAATTCAGCATACGTTCTATGTATTTATTGTTGGTTAAATCATATACACATATATAGGGATATACGTGAATATATAACTATAAGTATGTATTTGAAAAACCTTAATTCAGCTCAAGAGTGTTTTGTTTGATCTGTAGATGCATAATTATAGTGAATGTTTAAATAAAAAATATTAAAGTATTGCTGTGTATATTCTAAGCAAATCATGAAAGAACAAAGCATATACATTTCAGTACATACCTACATAGAATGTTCTTGCCCTCAAATATCGCTTGCCTTCATGTTATGTATGCTGTGAGGGATGTTTTTACGATTGTATATCCACAAATGCATACTTATGTACTTTCTACCCTAAGATGATTGCAAACAAAAAATAAAAACAAATCAGATTTCAAAAAGCCCACGAATAATCCAAACAAATGTTAAATTTGAAGAAGTAAAACATGCTTACATTGAACTTCTCTGCTATTGTTTGGTGAATTTATTTCGCCGATTACATGAAACTTAAACTTAAACACGTTTCGAATAAATAATATTGACCTTGGTTTTAGAGTTGAAGGCTTTTCATTAAAAGTTGAATTCCATATTTTGACCTGCTCTTGAAAATCTTGTCTATTATTTCTGTTTGTTTAACTGAACTTTAAATAACAAAAAATAAAAGGTACTTTTGAAGACCTATGTGTTTTGAGCAACCATACATGTATGTATGCGCTTGTACATGCTGCTTCAGTTCCATTGCATGCTGTTTCTCTGAGAAATATATGTATTTGATTAGTGTGCGTCTGGAGCTTTTAGCGCTAAGTTAAAAGACATCTTGTTTATGTTGGCGATGACAATTGTTTTCTTCCGGCAACTTGTATTTTAAAGCAATTCATAATTTAAGCACATATTGGATTTGCATAAATATACGTATACTTATAGCTAAAAAGAGACGCAAAGTAATTCATTTTTTGATTACAGACTGCTGTTGTGGGGTATTAATCAAATGTGATAGACCTACATGCATGTGCGTATAACATGTGATATTGAATCACAATGTGTATATAGATACATAAGTACGTTATTTATATATTCAATTGTATGTACATACGTACTAGATTGTGTATTACAAAAGCATTTGTTTTAGGCTGTTGAAAGCCAGTGGAGCACTTCTGCTCATCTTTGGAACGCGATTTAAGGACAAGATGGCTTAATTTTATTCTGATAGGGCATGTGTTACTTATGTCGGTCTTTACTCTTCATATTAACACGATGCAATTAGGAGTTTTCCAACGAAAAAAAAAAAAATATTAAAAATAATAGCTATTTGTTTATAACTGTGACCACACATATCATGATATATACTTTGGCTTCTATAATATAATAAAACGCATTATCAATCCTTAAACATATGCATAATTAATAATGGTATAAACATACCCAATTTGTTTTAAATTACTTTAAATTAAATTCGACATTTTGAAATACACCCATTGCAAAGATTGTTTTTTTTCATTTTCTTTTAGCTAATAAAGGAACGTCAAGGGCATAAGTAAAGTAAAATGCCTTTCCGGCGCAACAGTTTAACTAATTGAAAGCAAGTACATCGTATTCTAGAGACACATTTAATAAAAACAGCATTTATTGAATTTGAAAATATTGGAAATGGCCACTTCTCCAACCCCCTCACTCGATTCTATAAGGGGAACTAACTCTATTGAATCGTATGGTGATCATAATGGTTATTTGTCAGATTCTCCACTTACACTTAGTGGTTCCTCACCTCCAGTAAGTGATTCAGCAATTTGTGATGACTACAGCTGCAGCGGTGCGACAAGCAGCATTGATTCGCAACATCAAACATCCTGTGTGTCATCATCAGCTTCTTCAACCTCATCAAGCAGTGGATTAAGTTGCGGTGCTGTTCCTGGTTTAATTGAAGATAAGAATACTGATAAGGATAATCTAAAATGCAATGGAATTATATCAAGAAACCTCGTAAGCATTAGTCTTGCAAATGGCTCAACAGTTCCCCGCTGCACTGCATGCAAAAGTAAACAATCAGATGCAGTCGCTAATTGCGTCGATTGTGCAAATTATTTATGCTCAAATTGTGTCACCGCACATGAATTTATGCACTGCTTTAACGGACACAATGTTTGTTTAATCGAAAATTTTACAAATTCAAGCGGATTGAATAGTAATTCAGGGCTTACGGCCTTAAATGAATTCAAGTTTGGAAGTACACTATCTTCTATTCTTCAATCACAAACCCATCGAACAACTTCATCCTTGTCTAAAATGATCAATGGTGTGTTTGACAGTAACGAAGCTGCTCAGAACCATTGTTTTAATTGTAAAGATGATGTTTTATCAAAGCTTACTGTCAACAGCAGCATATCGAACAGAGAAGATGTTAACATAAATGCATCACAATTGATACCCTCCAATAACAAATCTAGTCAATATTTTTGTAATCAACATAAAACGGAGCTTCTGAACTATTTCTGTCGAACATGCAATGCTCTCGTATGCAAGGATTGTGTTACAAGTAACCATTCGACAACATTGCATGAAATAGAACATTCTCAAGAGTTTTTGCACAAGCAACCAGATTGTGTAGTTCAAGGAATACTTGCCGAACTTCGTGGAAAAGTTGGTGAAATTGTTACCATGGTTGCGAATTCGGAGATAAATATGAATCATATTAAATCCCAATATCAGAAAGCTCACAGTGAAATTAATGAGACGTACCAATTTTTCTGTTCCATGTTAGACGAAAGAAAGCAGGAACTTTTGAAGGAACTGGAGAGTTTGTTCAACTCAAAAATCTTATCGAATAATACGAGTGTAAATCGCTCGAAGGAACTTATTGAGAAAGTGATGCAGTCGTGTGACAACATTGAGAGATCGCAGTTAAAGCCGAATAGCGTAAAAGATGTCTTGACTTTAAGGAAATCTTTGGAGTATCAATGCCAGTCTACAATACAGGATTTACAATTACCATTTGAGTTAGAATTTGTTTCGAATTATCAGTCAATTCAAGTTGGTGTAAGGAATACATTTGGCTATATACGGGCAACCAATGAATCATCTACAACAAAGCAGCCACCAATAGCCAGGCCAACCCCAAATACTACAAATGTTGGATTGGGCCCTATCAACAATGGTGTAACTAGCAATGCATTATGTGGAAATCTTGGTATTAATTCCAATATTTTGGATATATCGTTTGTAAATAATTCAGGGGTATCGTCACAATGTGCCATAACTCATTCCACAAACAATTACGATTCAAATGTCGTATCGTCTAAACGTTTCAACAACAGTTTTCAAAGTTTCACAACTGATCTTAATATGCAACTTAATCCTTATGAGAAATGGAGTAATGGCAGTTCGGACACCATTTTCACGGGTTTATCAGATCAGTACATATCAACTTTGGGTAAATCTACATGCAACAACAATGTTCTTTCAGTTGGAAACACGATCGGTGGAAATTCTGGAAATGACTGTATAATGGATTTAACAGCAAAGCTACTATCTACCACTATGTACCCTCCAAAGTCTCAAATAAAACGGCAAAAAATGATATACCATTGCAAATTTGGAGAGTTCGGTGTTACTGAAGGCCAATTTACAGAACCCAGTGGCGTTGCTGTCAATGCTCAAAATGATATTATTGTGGCGGACACAAACAACCATCGAATCCAAATATTCGACAAAGAAGGCCGTTTCAAATTTCAGTTTGGTGAATGTGGCAAACGAGATGGTCAACTACTTTATCCTAATCGTGTAGCGGTTGTTAAGACGTCGGGAGATATTATTGTTACAGAACGGTCTCCAACTCATCAAATACAAATCTATAACCAATATGGCCAATTTGTACGAAAATTTGGTGCGAATATTCTACAACACCCACGTGGTGTAACTGTTGATAACAAAGGCCGGATAATAGTTGTTGAGTGCAAAGTTATGCGAGTCATAATATTTGATCAGAATGGAAATGTAATACAAAAGTTTGGATGCAGCAAACATCTAGAATTCCCCAACGGAGTTATTGTAAACGATAAACAGGAAATCTTTATTAGCGACAATCGAGCACACTGTGTAAAAGTTTTCAATTATGAAGGGCAATATTTACGCCAAATTGGTGGGGAAGGAGTTACTAACTATCCCATCGGGGTGGGAATCAATTCGAATGGAGAAATTTTGATTGCGGATAATCATAATAATTTTAACTTGACAATATTTACACAGGATGGTCAATTGGTGTCAGCTTTAGAATCAAAAGTCAAACATGCTCAGTGTTTCGATGTGGCTCTGATGGACGATGGCACTGTTGTCTTGGCTAGTAAGGATTATCGCCTATACATTTATCGTTATGTTCAAGCATCACCAATTGGCTTGTAATGCAACTGTCTCCGGTGCATGTATAATAATTATTTATTTCCTATTTAATTTGTATTTATATATATTTTTGTTTTTTTTCCTTTTTGTATGTTTGTTCTTTTTTCGGTTTTATGTATTTATTGTTTGTATCTTTTTTTCGTTATGTTAAATGTAGATATTTAAAAGACAAATGCATTTATAATATATTTTTATATACAAAGCAAACTTTTTAAGTATTTTGCAGAATGCAACTCCGTTCTACTTTTTGTTATTTATTTATAAAATAATAAACGTTAGTGTTAAGAAAAACACGAGAAGTTAATACCATAGTTTTTAAATATTGGCAATCAGCAAAGACTAATTGTGGACTTACATATAAAAAACTGATTAAACATACATATTCCTCTTTACATTATATAACTAAGTAGATGTTAATAAATTTGTTGATTTTTTTACCACAACAATACCTACAAAATGTATTTAAAAAAGAAAACAAACAAAAAAGAAAAGATTAATGTTGTAACCAATGCATTCAATTAAAGTAATAAAATTGGATGTTTAAAATGTAAAAGGGAACAAATTGTATTAAATAAAAATTTCTTATTAAATCTTTATTTTTTTGCACAACCAATTGCACAATTAAAAACAAGAAAAAGATAAAATATTTTAAGGATCATATTACTAAAGTATTACTGAATGTGTAAATTATATATTGCTATAAATACACTTTTATCATAATCTATTTATATATGCATATGTACATAGATGGGTACATTTACAGAGACATATGTACGTATTCGTATATAAAGTTGAATTATGTATCTTATACAAGTGTTTGGTAAAGCTTAACATTATTTCTAACTATATTTTTATATCAAACTAGAATCTTTACATTTTCTTACAAACTAAACTATTTTTATATTATTAAAAGTATTACTGATATGGTATGTATAAATTAGTAGCTGACTACTTTTTTACATGAATAAATTTATGATATGAATACATTTTAATTATCGATGTAGAATTTAAGCGTAAATGACGTCACATTTTTTTAAGATCTCAATACAGAACTTATTTAAAGTAAAAGCATGAACATGACAGACATTCCGTAATATTTATATATATGTATATATATATATATATATATATTGTCTTGACATATGTATATAATTACATAACTAAAGGCATGTATAAGGTACATATATATACGTATAATCGTATATTTAGCAGTAAAACACGTACTTAAAATGTAATGTTATACATACAAACATAATATATACATATATGTTTATTTTAAATTATATTTAAACATTTGTTTTATAGCTTCTCATATGTCCTACTTGTTTCTACTGCTATTTCATTATTACTCAAAAATCCCGAACCCAATTATAGGTTACTTAGTTTTGTTTTGCTTCTACAACGATTTAAATATTATTGTACTTGTGAAACAAAGTTATGATTCTCGTTTTTAGTGGTTACCCAATCAAATACTGATAATATAATTATTTAGACTTGAAACGAGTGCTCTAGATGAATTAAGACGACTAGTCTCATTTTTTTTATTTTTTGTGTTTATTTTCGTTTTGTTTTTATTTCTTTTTATTTTTTCAAAAAGTAAAACAAATATTCGCTTGTAAAACTATGCAAAAATCTGTAATATAAATTTTGTATCTATGAAGGATGTTTTCCTTGAATTTGCAGATTCGTATTACTAAGCTGTTTTACTGTTGTATACTCAAGTGTTAAGATAAGCTGTTTAATGTAGTGTTAATACTTAAATTATATTTTTGATATATTTCAATATTTTGATACATGAAAAAAAAAATAAAAACAAAATAAGGTAAATCAACAAATTTTAATAAGAAAAAAGTGTTAAATGCCGATTAAATACTAGATTAAATGATGTAATAGGGAACTATCTAGGATTCTCAAAAAGCGAAAATGAGAAAAAAAGGAACAATCAAAAAAAAAAAAAAACGTTAAAGTGAATTACACCGCAAAGTTATTGATTGTGCATTAAAGAAGCAAAAAAGTGAAAAAATTCGTAATCCAATCTAACTATAAATAAAATAAATACTTGTAATTTTGCACGACTGACTGACTTTATAATAAAAATATGCATTTAGTTGTAACAATCATGTTTCGTTTATAAAAAAAAGTTGAGTTTATAATTGTCTAGCAATTAAGCTATTTGATTTTTATTTTTAGATTATCTTGAATATATTTCTACGCGTTCTGTTTACTACTAAGCAAAAACCTGTTTGTTACTTTAACTCTGTTCTTAGTTAAAAGTGAATAATATTTAGCTTTTTACTTCAAAGAAAATAAAAAAAAAACAGCGTATAATAACATTAACTATGAATACTTAAACCAACATTTGCGTCTGGTTTCTTGGTAAACAACAATGATGGAAACATTTATATAAAATATGCAATTAAATATTAAACAAGAACTATACTTTTTTATTATCAAATTTAAATGTTAAATGAGAGTGTGGTTTTTGCATTCGTTTACAGATACATATTGTAATAACGAAACTCGTTTAGGGAATTTTGAAATTAGATATTGTAATATAACATGAATTGTCAATTCGTATTTTATTACTGATTTTGCGAAGCTAAAGATATGAAACTTTTACATACTTCAAGACTTTCGGTTAATAAAAACATCTTTTTTGCCCGTTTATAACAGATAAACAAAAAGAAAAGGAATGAAAAAGCATAACTAGTGTTAATTATTAAAATGGACAAACATGTTGCAGCTGTTTTAGTTGGCTTATCTCATACACTTATTATAACCTTCTTGTAGTTTAATGTTTTTAATAAAATTGTCTACTATAAAAGACTTAATGAATTACATTTTATTTATATAAAGGATTACATGTTCTTTTTTTATATATTCTTTATATAATGTCCTGAGAAGTAAACTCGCATTTTGTTTATCCGTTGTTATATTGTTATGATTTTTTTTGTTCTTACAATTAGTTTAAGATGTAAGGTGTGTTTAATTAAGTTTATTTACATCTTATAATGCTTCGATTAGAAAATTGTTATCTTTTGTATTTGCTGGATTTTGCTTTTCTATGTTATTTCTTTTTTATTAATATTGTGCAAATATTTATATATTGATTTGTGTTAATTTAATGTTTGTCATATTTTTATTTTTTTTTGTTTTTTTTGTTATATGACTAATGCAAGAGTAAAGATCATTTTATTAAAAAAAATTTTGTTTTTATTTTAAATTTTTTGATTTTGTTATGTATGATACCCTGTCACCTTCTTTATTTACATTTTTCTTTCTAGTAGATTTGGTCTTATTATGAAGGCTGTTTTTTGCATGGATTTAGTAAGTAGAATCCATTTGTTTGGTAAATTTGGAAAACTCGATTTTGATGTAAATAGTATCTTTATTTACTATAGTTTTGAAATATTGAATTTTTTTTGGAAAACCCAATTGAAAATATAGTGGCTCGAGTTTATTGGACGGTACGGCAGGGTATTTATCATTATAGGACTGGCGCCATAACGATTCCCCTTCTATAATATCACAGCATTTTTCAGGTCCATTCGCAATCAGTAATAGAAGTGAGGAACATTTGAACAACTCTCCAACCTCACTGAAATTATTGCGTTACACATTACATTTTCCTACTCCTTTCGCGATCGACTGTGATAACTGGCATTGTGATTGCGTTCCAAGCTGGTGCAGTTGTTGTTTAATATTACACATGTCGCTAAGATGCTAATTCTTCACAATTAAAATGCAGTTTAGGATCATAGGATGAATTAAGAAAGGCAATTCCACCCAAGCATAACCTCCTCTGCCATCAATCATCATTCACATCAATCATTTTTGTAGTGTGCTTAACATGTCATTATTGGTACCAGAAATCTAATCGCGCACGGCAAAAATCGAAATCGAGCATTTCGACGATATTTTGGCAGAAAAGTTTAGCGTCTGAAATATATCGTCATTCGTATTCACTGATAGCAACTTCATGCAGCCAGTCAGTAGTGAATCGAATGAGTGAAGTGTATCTCAGATACAGCGTATTCTACGGTGGGGGTGATAATTCTTAGAGTTCCTAAACTGTATATAAATTAAGCGATAGTGATGATCTTATATGAAGCATATCATCGACGATATGACTGAAGCAAACAAAACATTTCTAGTGCTGTTTCGGAATCGTAGGAAAACACGAGCAATGTAACAATAAAGACATAATGTGTTAATAAGATGCTCTCAGTGTATTGCTCATCCGCCAAAGAACATTGCGGTAAGTGCCTTTTTATGTGGTCTCGCATCAAAAGACCCACACGACTAAATTTATAATCGGAAACATATTTAAGTCGACTGGGACCAGTGTCTCGTCAGTTTCAAATCTTATAAAGTTATGATTAAGCCAAAAGTCAATCTGGAAAGACATCAGGAAAATTAGGTATGTTGATCGTCCGTATTGGAAATAGCTTGCACAAACTTTGGTTTGCTCCAGCAAAGTAATGGTGAGTAGCCGATGAATAAAAGTCAACAGTGGCTTGGGATAACGAGACAAAACAGCAGTCTGGATAATGACAGCTGCGTAAGTATTCTTGAACATGAAACGTGTACTGCGCTATTTTTTTAAATCCCAACTTCCCGAATAGTCAATATTTCAAAAAAAAATTCAATTAAATTTTATTTGAACAAAAACTATACAATTGGTCTTACATGCTAAAAGCTTAAGCTAGCGAAATAGGGTTGGCTCAACAATAGAGGCCCAACGGATGTACAATGCTTACAAGGTTTACAATGTTGTCAATTATAATATTTTATTTTTAATTTATCATTTATTAATGTAGATCTTTAACATCGGGGTGTTCAAGTCCGTGTATCCTTGTTGCTCCTCTAGCGATGCGGTGGTGGTGAGGCGGATCAGCTAGCCGTGATGGTGACTGCTATCACTGCTTTGATAGAAGTGATACAGTCCGTTGCCTTGGGAATGTGTGCTCATCAAGCAGATTCAGGGCGTTGAGGAATCGTTGTCCGGGGGTCGAACATCTCAGGTCTCTGATAGCCATGTTTGGGATAGTCAATATTAATTGATCGGGATAAATATGTTTTGCAAAAAAACCCAATTGGTCTTTCTATGGTTTCTAACAGAAATAAGAGAACAAGGAGATATCCACCTTAGGCCATTTTCCCAACTAGTTTACATGGAAGAGGAACGTGAGAGTAATGGAAATCCTTTGTATACCACACACACTTTCACAAAAACTATGAATCCAGCACAATATGGCGGCCGATTCGTGGATTTTGTATAATAGTGGCGACGGATTAGAGGATTTTGTTCGAAGAGTGTTCAGTTGGTTCATATTTTTAATGGTAGGATTGTGTGAATAAAAATGCAATGTCACTATTATTTACAGGAATATTGCATCGTATTTCTATGTCATACGTGAGAAATGAAGTCACTTTTATTCGCATTCATTCATAAATTCGAAAAAAATTAAAGAAATAAAAATTAAAATTTCCTTATTGTTAAAAGAAATGCCCAGATATAGAAACTAAGACTAATTCAGAAAACTTCCATCGTATATCTGTAAAAAAGGAAAAGCAGCAATGAACTGCTTATTTTATTGACTAATACAAATGTTTCTAAAATATATGTACATAAGTGTCGTGCGAATGCATTTTATAGATATGAAAAAATGAGGCTGATTTCTTGAGGAGATAAAAGGTGTGATTGACATGCGAACGTAAACACATATATACATGAAATTCAGAGAGACAACTTATTCACAAATAAAAGATCTACTACTAGAATTTTCGGGAAGTAGATATTTATTAGGGCATTGGGAACATCAATTAAGAAATATTTTTGCTTCCTATAGCTTCGATGTGAATAATACTAGAGCATTAATTTACAGCAAATTGAACGGGATGGCCTTAAAGTGCTGCATTCGAGACGCGACGTCATGATAATCCTAGTAGACGATTTGTTGCATGACATGACTGCTTTTTGAGGATCGTGCGAGCAAACTTACACAGAATATTTTCATGAAAAAATTATTCTGGCCAATTAGACGAAAGTGGAAAAGGAACTTTTAGAACATCTAATCGAAGGTAGAGCAGGAGTCGCCTTAAGGTATCAAGCAAGAATGCATCGCTTCCGGCACAAGTTGCAGTTGTTGGAAGCATTCACCAACGTGATATTGGTCAAACAGTCAAATCCACATCAAGATTTGGGGGCTGAAGGACGGTAAGATGCTTCAATTGTAATTCGTTGGGGCATTTCGCATGTGGGTGGGGTTTTTTTTTGGCGTTTTAAAACCCAACGCATCAGAGGCAGTTTCTCTGACAACGGTTCCACTGTTCGTCGATTGTTTCTCCTGGCAGAGTTGGACTCTCTCAGAATTTCAAGGAGACTCGTTTGGAAAAGTTTTGTATCAGTGGATTGCGATTGTAGCTTTCCGACGTCAAACTGTTTTGGTCTTGCGATATTCCGTTGTATTATCGATATCCGAGTTCTGACCTTGACTACAACAAGGTAATGATCCAAGTCGATGTTGGCACCTCGGAACGTTCGGACATCGAGGACGCTGGAGGAGTGTCTAACGTCGATCGCAAAGTGATCAATCTGGTTGACGGTTGATTGATCAGACCATGTCCCTTTGTAAATGCTGTGGTAAGGGAACCGCGTGTTGGTTACGAAAAGAAAAAAACCCGCCACGAAGTCCAACAGCCTAGGTCTATTGTCGGACGTGTTGTCGTGTAGGCTGTGTTGTCCGACGACTCTAGCAAGCTTTTCTCCCTTGCCCAGCTTTGCATTAAAATGTCCTAGAACGATATTGGTGTCGTAGCTGGGGCATTGATCGTATGTTCTTTCTAGGAGATCATAGAAGTCATCGTCCTCCGTTGGGGCGTGTGTGCAAATTAGGTCGATGTTCCCAAATATTACCTTGATGCCGAGGCGCTCGAACAACAAAACCGCATCCAAACAAGCGCTGCCTTCGCTCTTTGTAGCAATCGCCGTAATCCGGCCCATCCCATCGCACCTCCTGGATGGCGGTGATATCAGTCTTATAGCTTTTAGGCAAGTTCATCGACTGCATGTGGTCTGTTTAGTGACCTCACATGCAGAACCGAAAATCGTTGTCCTTGTTTCGTTGTCCATCGTCGTCAGCAGTAGGGTCATCTGTATCCGAGGCTTGTTGCCGTTTCTGAATTAAACTATTTTTATACGGTGGGGAAGTTAGCCTCACGCAAAACCCCCGAACCTGGAGGAACGGGTCCTGGCTTAAACCGCCGTTGGCATCTCGCCAAGTTAAGACAACAACAACTTTGTCTGGATGCACAGGTCCATCATGTATTCTTAGGAACATTAATTGATACCGGCACCCCTTCAGCTTAGTTCGTGCCACTTATTATAATTAATGAATTGATTTCTGTACCTAAAAATTACTTTGAAATAAATCATAGTCCATTAGTTGGACAAATTAAATGTAATGTATTATTTGAAAAAGTATGTAAGTATAACTAACGACAGTTTTTTAGTCAAAAGAAGGATATGGAAATTTATTTGAAGAGAGTTATTTGTGCAGCAAACGTCCCAACGAATTAGTTTATGATTAAATAATTTAACTTCCCACCCGTAGGTTTCGTAGAATGGAGAGAGTATAGATAACTGAGTTTCAAATAAAATTACATCAAAAAACAACTACTTCATACCGTTGATTTAAGATCTGTTAGATAGGTTTACAAATAAAACTACTTATTTTTTGGATTTTAAAAGTGTATTTTATCACGTTTCTGCGCATGAAGAATCAGTAAAGTACACGGCATTCGAGACACCACTTGGCTAATACGATTTTAAAGATGCCTTTGGTCTAAGAAATGCATCACCAACATTTTAAAGATTCAATAATTTAGTATTCGATGAAATGATTAGAGTTGGAAAGATGTTAATATTTTGAGAAGATTTATAGGCGTATTTTTGTACTACTCAGTACAATTTTGCACGTGAAACAACACATTACTGAGTAAAAACTACCCAGTAAAATGTCACTGTCTTTACTGACTAGGACGTATTGCAAAATCCCATTTATAGGAGGAAGCCAGAAGAAACTTTTTTTTAATGAATTCCAATCGATTATTTGACACTTGTAGTGTTTACTTGTTGATGTTACTTGTGCAAATTTATAAAATATCTAATCATTCATATTACTTTTTTGGCTACCCATTATTTGTGTATTTTCTTTACTTTTAAGAATTAAATTTCATTTATGTTTGACATTAGAGTATTTTGACATCTAATACAATGATCGTAAGAATACTTTTGGAAGATATTTTGTAATGATAGCTACAAAAGATGTAGAAGAACATTTCATTATTTTGGAGGAAGTAAAGACAAGTTGTGTCCTAGAGAAGATAAGTGTAATTGTATGGAATCGGGAATACGATATTTAGATTAGAAGAGGGAGGTATCTGGCCTGATGACAAAGTCATTGCATCGATGTAAAAGCTGTACAAATACTTTTAAGATTATATTCCTATTTTACGAGATCTGTTATGGACTTTTCAGTAATAACTCATCCTTTATATGGAGGAAGAAAAAATGTTGACTTAAAGATTGGAAATTGGTTCATTCATTTCATTTTAGATAATTTTTATTAACAATTAATAACAAATTTAAGTAGTGGACAAAAATGCTCAAAACTAGTTGGACTTACGATGTTTCTACTTCTAACTTACTGGTCCTCAGCGGGCACTCTATCTATTATCCTATGTCTTTCGACCTAATCTAACAATAATTAATTGGACTAATTCATGGTATCTGTATAGCTTAATATTAAGAAAATTGTAATAAAATAACTTAAAATTATCTTAATTAAAGATACATGCATGTATAGTATTATATAGGGTAGTAAGCCCCAAAGATCATGTTATCGAATCAACTTCAACGGGAAATAGTCCACACGTATCTGTTGTATAAGACCTCATTGGAGTAGAACGTTATGTACTGGGACTCTGGTGTTCTGTAAACGCAAATGCAAGTCCTAAGACAAGATCTCTCAAACATCCGAATCTTTCCCATCAAGGTTGCACACACGTTGAACCACACGGGATAGCCATAGGTGAGCATTGGCCGTATGAGGGCCATGTAGCAGATTACCTTCACCCTCGCATCGAGTTGGCAATTGTTTCCCAGATCCCCAGGCATCTGACTACAATCCTTTTGCGACAGTGGTTGCCCGTGGCGTCCAACAATTGAGCCAACTCGCCAACTATTTTTTGTATTCACTGAAGCTTTATACAACGGCGGCGTCCTGAACAGATTGGTTTCCGACTTCTGAAAGTTGATATTCAACTTCCAGTCATCGCAATCTCTCATGAATGATTTGAAGTCACCCTGAACCACATCTGTACACAATATTATCGATGACCGATCCTAAATATGAGACCGAATTGCACTGTGATGCAAGTTCTATAGGCTTCGGAGTTATTCTCCTACAAAAGAAAAAAGATGGATTGTTGCACTCAGTCTTCTACCAGCCACTACCTAGCCATAATTTACGCTCTGCTCTGTAGAGTGATTTCTTGAATTTGCTACTGGAGAACACGGAATGCGCTATCTTCTACAAGTCAGTCCAGCTGTTGGGATAGCTGATTACATCGACATTATCGCGCGGCAATAGACAAAACAAAATATATGCTCTTGAGAAAAAAATGATCACAGTGGAGATCCGACGTAGAATCGTTCTTGGCAACAGATTCTACCTCGGTTTTTCCAAACTATTGGGCTTGAAACTACTGACTTGAAGGACTTAAGGAAACCACCGACAGCTTGGACAAAATTTCACAATAGACTGATACAGATTCGACGTAGACATTTTATATACAAAACGCTAGATAAAAAAGTACTGAACAACACAATCAAAGGTATGAGGGTAGTTCATTTCTAACTTCTCATTAAAATAATTAGTTTTTGTGTTTTAATTGTATCTATATAAACGTCAGTCAATTCATGATCAATTCTGAACAAATACGCTTCCCTGGATTCAATTTTCTTACATAATTGCATTTCATACACCGCTGCAAAAATGTGCTTTCGACTGCGTTTCTTATTTTTTATCAAAATATTTTATTTATATCTAAATAAAAAATTACATCGTACCACAATAAAAAGTTTTAGCTGTTTTTATCCGCAATATAATGTATGTTTCTATATCATGTACTGAATTGCTGTTTGGTAATATAAATATAATCTTTATAATCTGCATACATATTTAGGTATGTATGCATACGGAAGTGTTCCTCAGTCAAAAACGGATACCTAAAATAAGAAATTCAATTTTAGTACGTGCAATTATTGCACTTATCTCACAGAATCATTTTAAAATGATATGATAAATAAACAAAAGTTCGAAAAAGTCATGCGCACTGTGCAGCATTTTCTTCATTCGTCTTTTTTAGAACTGTTTCTTTTGTAGAATATTTCTGTTTGACATATTCAAATGTCAGTTTTTAAAAGCTTTCTTCACACCTCTCATCGATTTTGTGCTTTTTTGAGTTTGAGGAAATGTTTATCTTTTACTTTAGATCAGTTGTTATACGATGATGGTTCATTCATTTTATATTTTTAATATAGTACTGCTGAAAGTTATTGAGATTATTCTCTAAGCTCGTTTTAAAATGTTACCTTGCCCGTGTGTTTTTTTGTGCATCAAAGTCTTTGCTTGCCAATTAAAACTAGGCAATTTTTTTATAACAGCTTAGGTATGATTAATTATATCTAAAATATGATCAACAATATCTTTGTAATTGCATAAACTGCTATTGCGGTTGACCATATCAAAATCGAATACAATTTGAACATTAATAGAGCGGATTTAAAAATTAATTTAAATTTAATTAAATTTAATTTAAAAAATCAAATAAATTGTTTTGCAATTAAAGAATTAACAAGGGCGCCTTGGAATCAATTAACTTATTAGTTATACCATGATTGCAAGTAAATTGCAATCATTATTTTGTTACTGACATTTTTGAAAAGCTTTAAGCCATTAGGTGCATCATTTATTGCAAAAATGAACATTTCGCAAGTGCAATGTAATAGAACCAACCTAATGTTTATAATTACATCGTACGAAAGCGAACTGCGAATGCTTTTAAAACGATTTCTTTTTATTTCAGATAGAACTCTGCCAACAGTCTCATTTCTGAGTTCGCATGTGCGGTTTACAACTCTTCGAACGAACGTAAGCTCTTTCAAAATTGCACCTGAATTTTTCCCCACTATCCCGATTACAAAATAGAGGCCAAGTGATGTTTAGTAATGTGATAATTTCTGCCGTCATAACAAAAGTGAATGTGAAGCCCAAGTTCTATTGGAATCCAAAAATATTGTGCTGAGTGGTTCGATGACCTCTTTTTCTCTGCCATGATGTTGTAAATATAGTCATATAATAAATGAGTTGTTCTGAGCCCTTGTGAGCTTTACTTTGGCATTCAAATGTTAACATCGCTTATATAATTTTTTTTACCAAATGAAAAATGTAGTTAATCTTCAAATACACACATTTATATTTTTATAATCAACATAATGGTAGAACTCTAGATTATCGTACATGCACATATTCATATCTGTTGGATATATGGCATAGATATGAATTTTACAATAATCGCGCAGATAAATCAAGTAAAAATGAGCACTTATAGAATGCTAGGTGAATGTCACATCCAAATATAGATATGTACATTGTTTCACTTATTTCGAAAAAGATGAAAAAATCTGCAGTTTAATTAATATTTATTTAAGCTTCGTACACAAATATATAGTTACATATATTAGTTTGAACATTAAAAAGTATTTATCCGCACACATTGGCACTTGAAGTATTCATTACAGTACAGCGCGAAAGTAAAATAAATGTACTATTTTTTTGATTTGTATGAATTTGTTTAACCTTTTTATCCTTATTAAGACTTTGAATGATTTATCTAACGGTTGTAAACCGTAGCTTTAAGTTATTCTAAGATAAGGTGATCTTAGTATGTCATTCTTTTAAATACACATTTTATCTATTGTCATTAATGCAAATATTTAAATAATTAGTTTAGAGGCGTTTAAAGGCATTTAATTATGAGTGTTAATTGGTCGGTCGCTCTGTCAAGAGTGACTGGGCATTTTTTCTTATTTATTGCATTGCTCATAGAATAAATTCGCGTGATTTGTATTTTTTATTTTTATTGCTTTGCTCATTTGTTTAATTCTCAAAACAATTAAAAAAACATAAATAATAGTTCAGATTTAAAAAGTCGTGCAACAGTGCATTGATTGTATTTAACTTAAATTAAACTAGGTTCAATATTGAAATTTCGGAGATATTTATGAACAAGTTGCAGAACTTGCATCGCATTGAAATGGTACTATGTATATATAGTAAATAATAAAGATTGAGAATAAGAAGAATTTTGTTCGCAACTATATATCATATGCATGCTATTGTCTATTGTTGTTTACATCAAATTAATTCTAATTTAATTTACAGTATGCGCTTCCTAAGATGAATTGTCGCGGGATAGCAAAATCTGTTTAAGTTAGAGGGAATTCGACTAAGAGAACGGTTTTGTCAGTAATTGTAGTTTTTTGGGGTGACAATAATTATATCAGTGTGCGAATTTTTTTTTTAAATTGGCATTTTAAATTTATTTACAGTTATTAAATATATATCTGAGAAACACAAACCAGAGTTTACTAATCTGTATTCTAAAACATATTCAATAACTTTTAAAAATGAAAATGTGATAGTTGATCAAAGTTGAAATTTCCTCAGATGTGCCAATTATAGTAGTTGTCATGCTAAATAGCTTCATAAATGTTAAAGTTATAGAAGTGAAACAGACTACACAGACTAGACAAATAAAGTTTAGTAGATTCCGATTAAAAGAAGAAATCATAGAATACCTTTCACAATAGTTTCAACAATTGAAATTTGATTATAATTGTATATACATACATAGAAGTCATATAAAGAATACATATATAAAATCGCTACCAATTTTTCGTTTGAAAGGAATTTTGATTGTGGCAAATGACGGTACTGCGCTATTGAAAATAGTATGTTGAATGATGTGTTAAAGTAACAATAAATGAGCAAAATTAATATGGTGGGCTCAGCGGTATAGTGAAAACAATATAATTTCAGAAATCATTGCTTAACCTGTTTGGAATATCTAAGAGTATCCACAGAGTACACTATCTAGAAAAGGCTTATCAAACTTCGTTGTTTCGGTGAAGTCGATCTCCCCAATTTCATTGAATAATACCATGGACGACAAAAGTGGTATCTGTTTATGTTTTTTTTTTTATTTTTGTTTATTATTTGTATAATTGATGTACATGTGTATATATTATATATATTTGTGTCTATGCGCAATATTTTTTGAAAAAAATATATATTTCGCTATATAAGACATAGCATTTTTATTATATTTTTATTATATTATATTAAGTCTAACATGTTACATTGAAGCAAACGTTTTTCTTTCTTAGACCGATATATATATATATGTTGTATCACTTTTTCTCCCTACATACAGTATGCATACCATATTTTATATATATATATTTTTCGATATACTAAGCTTAGTAATTAATACACATAGTGTTTTTTTCACTGTTGGTCATATAGCGATCATATTGCGATTAGCGATTAATGAATACTCAAAAGTTACTTATAACAACTTTTCAACTATTAGACAGTGTTATGCATTTTCGAAAGAGTCCAATTCATTGGTTTACAATTTAGTAACTTAATATGTACGATGAGAATTGTCTTAATGAGATTAGCCAATTTAATTTTATATACACCTAATTCTTTTTTTACTCGGTTTGAAAACAAAATATTTTTAATTTGTTTACACAATTTTTTTTCCATTTAGCACGATTTAAAATTCGTTGTGCTTACATTTTTTGTCAAATTTAATTTTTGTGAAGTATGTTCATATCACAAATTTAAGGGAATTCCCTTTTTGCGCCTACAAGCTTTACACGGTTTGTTCTGGAACCAATCTACTGTGTAAAAACAGAATTAGGTGCACATAAATATTGAAATAAAAAAATGTTAATATCAGAGAAGTTTGTTGACCGTTGCTTGCATTCGGTGTAGTAACACAACGCACATGGTTCTGAGCTAAGCTAAGCAATAGCTTCGTAAGGAATGTAACAGATGTGTGTATCTTTTAGTTGCAGGTTCCGCCCATGATTTTCGCGTTAGTCGACACGAGAACGGTTTGTTTTTATGCCGACGACAAGCTACAAGTGGCTGACTCATACATCCGAAATATTATCAGTGTGAATCTTCTTATACTAAGTCTTGCATTGTAACTTATCTTAGGTAAAGCGAAGCATTCAAGTGGAATTTTTTTTTATACTTTTATAATATAATTAATTCTATTAATAAAAGGAAATCGCGTTTCAAATATGAATGGGATAATATGTTTGTAGTTAACGAAAACAACAAAATAATTTAATAGTGACAAATGCAAAATAAACTTTACTTTGTAAAAAGCTACCAATTAATAGAGACCTTGATTATTTTAGCGGTGCATAAATGTATGGTATAAATAAATATTTGATTACAGGTATAATCATCAAATCCTTCCTGCAAATATCCACGGAAATGTTTGTTATTTGATTTTAATTACTTCATAATACGTAAGGCGCAATATGTATTGTCCATAAAAGCAATTGGCTGAAAAAATGTACTCATATGTTGTTCTAACTTGCTCCTAACGCTCTTATAAACGTATATTAATTGTAATTAATATTTCGTGAAAACATATGTATGCCAAGGCAATTATATTGTAACAGATAATGGACATTAATCAAAAAGTTCAACACGGTTTGAGTTATCATTGTACATTAACTACATATATATGTATTTATATCTGCGAAGGTAATTGGCAAACAGCTGTATATTTGGGTTATCATTTGGATACGAACATTTATCGATAATACGTTTATCATCCTTTTCCAAATTTCCTTTTATTCGCCAGTTCTTTTTTTTAAAAAAAAAGTGTGGCCCTTTTTTGTATCAGCATCCACACAACGACAGCTATTTTTCAACACCAATAATACCTATCAGTTCAATGTCCAAGTAATTGGAAACTACGAAAAAAGTGTCTGCTATTTGAAGGTCACTTAAAACATAAAATCGAATTCAAAACTATCACTTTATTTGTATATAAGCAAACGTGATCTAGCATATTGCGTAATCAAATAGTTAAGTGATTTCGTCATTCCAAATACTTAAGTACTTTATACAAATATGCCGATTTGAGTTTCTGAACTTCAGTTTCTATCCTAAGCGTGAATCATTTGGGTGTATTTTATTTGGTTAGTACATGATTTATTTGCTCATTTTCATTTTCCGTCTTTAAAAAAAAATGATGTTATGCAGATAGATATAAGATATATTTTCTACAATAGATTATATGAACAATCTTCATTGTAACATAATTCATACATAGTGTGTATCTATGAATATATGTTAATGTCAATAGCAATAGCATAACATATGTACAGATTTATACATAATAATTAGTCATATATGCCATGTATTCCCGTGTATTAAAACGTTGTTAAATGTTTATTTGGATGGAGCAAAACTTAGAATGTTTAAATTGTGATTATTTATTTTATGCTTTATCATATGTGTGCACGTACATACCATATATATAGAAAGAATACAAAGAATGAGCATGAGACGAAATATGCGGTCATCAAACTCAATCGCTAGACTCATGCGTATTCACGCTTGTATACACATATGATACATTTGTAAGTTTGTGCTTTTGGTGTTTGTGTTGCTTGTGAAAAATACAATAAAAAGAATTAAAGTGGAAATACAATTTATAAATTTTGTTCTTCTCAACACGGTGCATATGATGAAAATATTTCCTACTCACTGTTCTAATCTGACCTTGCTTATTTATTATTAACGGGTTAAGTTAATTAAAGACGATTTTTATATTTTATGTTTATATTTTACATTTTAGCCAATGGACATTTTTATCAAAATTAAATATTGTATACGATTAATAATAACCTATGTTTTTTTTTTTACTGAATAAAAACACTCATTAGTCCGACACCTGAAAACTTTTTTGATTTCAGAATACATAATAGACTATTGGCATATGTTATCATGTAAAATAAGTTTAAATTTCTTTTTTAGTGTCCAAATGATCCATTTTATTAGACCTTAATACTATAATTTCAATTAGTCCTATATGTAAATTCATACAGTGTATATTTATATGTTTGCAATAGTACGTCATAATAATATATTATATATAGGTAATTGAAATATCCAATTCTAAAATAATTTCTTCTGAATAGTTATTGAACACAGCTATATTGTATTCATATTGCATTGTTTTAAATCCAGCCTTTGTCGTCTATCATCACATATACTCGTACTTATGTTATTTTGTTATATTTTAAATAAGGTCAATGCTAATATTCCCTGCTAAGCGTTACGTACGGTTAAAATGTCTTGGAAGTTTCATTCACTCATTTTTGCCAGAATTGCCATAAACTATATACTTTGTTGATAGAATTACTTACTTGTTTTTATATGAAATAAAATGTAACCGGATTTGGTAGGATTATTTTAAGTTTGTCTTTTCTTATCTTACACTCAACAAGAAATACAGGCAAGATCGATTTATAGCCGGACAATGTTTTGATAGTACCAAATACGAAGCATTCAGCACACTTAAGTTTTAGACACCGCTCAATCCGGTCTATTCAATTACTGCATTCATATATATGTACATACACCTAATTCTGTTTTTACACGGTTTTGAAAAAATATTTTTAATTTTTTTACACGATTTTATTCCATTTAGCACGATTTTGAATTGTTTGGGCTGAAATTTTGTTTGTCAAATTTAATTTTTGCGAAGTATATGTATACTACAAATTTAAGGGAGCGTACAAGCAAATTTACTGGTCAATACAAGTGTAAATATCACAAATATAGGGGAATTCCAAATGTCTTTTTTACACGTTTTTTTTTCTGGAGCCACTCTGTCGTGTAAAAACATAATTGGTTGTATATTGATATATGTTTTTGTAATAAGCCGCAAGTTTTGTATAAATCAGTGCTAGTAAAGTAAAATTTAGATTTGTGTGCGTGTTTGATCTTGAAGTACGTGCTAATTCAAATAAAGTCGTTATGGTTCTATGAATAATTGTTAAATTCGGTCTGATATAGAATCAATATATTGTACTGAATTCGAAATTCCATCACCCAATTACTACGCTATATTATAGTGTACCAACAACGTTAACTGCATAATAGACGTTAGTTTTGTAGCAATATTAAGTGTAACTATAATTGTTATCATTTTTTTGCGTATTTATGTATATATATTAATTGATAAGCACAGGTGGAATATATTAGTTTCTATGAATGCTCATTTGCATTTTCTTCGAATACATCAGCTACTTACAATGCCAATATTATGCATTTATTTTGCCACACTTTCACCTCATTATTAGAGAAAATACTAAATAGCTAGTATAGTATAGAAACATAAGTTATTTACAATAAATGCCTATAATATGATTTATTTATATATTTAGTATATACGTTGTTTTTTCTTAGAATCACACCGGAATTAATTAAAAATGGTGTCCAGATTATGTCAGGCTGGTGTTACTACTTTGGGTGCGTGCATAGGAGCTGCAGTATCCATTTGGGCACTTGAAAAACGAAGTCCAATAATTACGGTAATAATTAATGATACAATTTTTTGTTCAAATTATAATCTAAGTTAACGTCTTAGATTCAATCCAAATATTATGTATATATTCATATATAGTATCTACCTATAATTGATGTCTTGTTGTACCTACAAACGGATCTGTTAGGTATTAATACCTTAAAAAATCATAAAGGAACATCTTTGACAGGTCTATACTATCCGAGAAAACAATATATGTACAAGACGAGGTCAAAAATATTAAGGGCAAGAGATGATATGTCCAGAAAAATCGGTGTTCCCTTCCGCTTGTAGAGACATTAATACGAATATTACTAGTGTTTCTTGTAGAACCTACGCACATTTCCATTACTGGCCTTAGAGTAACCGACATAACTATTGTAGGCCGGAAAAAAATACTTTCAACATTTAAAACGTCATGATGCGTTGTCGATAGTGGTTAATTTGCAAATAATTTTACAGAATACATAAAGTAAAAGTAAAAAAATAAAAGAACATTTAGAAATGACGACATTATCCGGATATTTTTCAGCTACATCTGTAGATTCACATGGTGTACACTTTGTTATTGTGCTCTCATTGGGTTTATGAAAAATTAGTATTTTTTGTTTTAAGTAAGGCGTTAACAAATTGTTTTATATATTAAGATAATTATTTTGTTTTTATTCAACATATCCACATGATGTCTTTAAATTTCATGCAAAAATGTGTAGGTTGACAATGCAGCTCTTCGCCCTCCAAAAAGAAAGCGAACACTCCCCCCACGAAGCGAGCAAATTAAGACTCTGCAAAGCGGAGAAGAATACGATGTACTAATTATTGGAGGTGGTGCAACAGGAGCCGGGTGTGCTCTTGACTCAGTGACAAGAGGTTTGAAAACTGCACTTGTAGAACTGGATGACTTTGCAAGTGGTACATCGTCAAGATCAACGAAGTTAATTCATGGCGGTGTGAGATATCTGCAAAAAGCTATATTGGGAGTAAGTGAAATATTCATACGGACATATTATGTGAAATACGCATTTTAAAATGCTGCATGTGTATAAGACGTTCATATGGCATTTCCTTTTTAGTTAGACTATGAACAGTATCGCATGGTCAAAGAGGCATTAGCTGAAAGAGCGTCAATGTTAGAATCTGCCCCCCATTTGGCACATCCCCTGCCAATAATGCTTCCAGTATACCAGTAAATTTGCATACAAATTATATTTCAATATATAGTAAATAAATATTATTTTACAGATGGTGGCAAGTTCCATATTACTGGGTTGGTATTAAGGCCTATGACTTCGTTGCAGGCGACCGAAATGTAAAGAGCTCATATTATTTATCCAAAAAGGATGCACTGGAACTTTTTCCTATGCTCAAAAAAGATAAACTTTGCGGAGCTATTGTATACTATGATGGTTGGTAATATACAAAATTCGTCAATCAATTCTGTTTATAGCTTACTAAAATATGCATGGCATTTTAACACATTTTACATATTTTTTGCATACGTTTTACAAATATAACACAATATTTATATACGCACTTAAACATATTTCAGGTCAACAAGACGATGCTAGAATGGCACTTGCTGTTGCTCTCACAGCAGCTCGACATGGGGCTACAGTGTGTAATCATGTTGAGGTAACAGAGTTACTTAAACAACCTGATGCTAATGGAAAACAAGTGCTGTGTGGTGCAAAAGTTGTTGATCATATATCAGGAAAGAAATTTACTGTTAAAGCCAAATGTATTGTAAATGCTACTGGGCCATTTACGGACACCATTAGAAAAATGGATGACCCCACTGTTAAAACCATTTGTTGCCCAAGTTCAGGTGTTCATATTGTTCTTCCTGGATACTACAGTCCTGATCAAATGGGCTTATTGGATCCCAGTACATCCGACGGAAGAGTTATTTTCTTCCTGCCTTGGCAAAGGCAAACAATTGCAGGCACTACAGACTTACCATGTGAAATCACACACTCCCCAAGCCCAACTGAAGATGAAATTCAATTCATTCTCAGAGAAATCAAAAATTATTTGAATGCTGACGTAGAGGTGCGACGAGGCGATGTTCTCTCCGCCTGGAGTGGTATTCGGCCATTAGTATCTGACCCAAATAAGGAAGACACACAGTCTCTAGCAAGAAATCATATTGTGCATGTAAGTCCATCAAACTTAATAACTATTGCCGGTGGGAAGTGGACAACGTATCGAGCGATGGCTGAGCATACAATTGATGCTGCGATAAAAGGTACTTTTGGATTAACAGAAAATTGTTGGAAAATTAGTATTCTATAATCTTACATTATTTTGTAAATAAGCATGCAATTTAAAACCGGAAAGGCCTGAAGCTGTCACTTCATATCTTAAAATTGAGGGTGGACAAGGGTGGACGCCAACCATGTATATTCGTCTGGTACAAGATTTTGGCTTAGAATGTGAAGTTGCACAGCATTTAGCGAAATCTTATGGCGATCGTGCATTTGCTGTAGCAAAAATGGCATCATTAACTGGCAAAAGATGGCCAATTATTGGAAACAGAATTCATCCGGAATTTCCGTACATAGATGCTGAGATAAGATATGGAGTTCGTGAATATGCTTGCAATGCAGTAGATATGATTGCTAGAAGACTACGATTGGCGTTTCTAAATGTTCAAGCAGCACAAGAAGCCTTACCAGTTATCATTGATATAATGGCTGAAGAATTGAAGTGGTCGAAAGACCAAAAGCAGGTACAACATTTTCGAAACAATGATTGATTTTATTCGTTTTGTACATTTATACATATGATTTTAGGCGGAAATGAAACGTGCAACCGATTTTTTGGCAAACGAAATGGGTCAATTAGTAAACAGGGCATCAAAGGAAAAGATACCGATTAAACTGTCAAAGGATGAAATACAATTGTATATTAAACGTTTCCAATTGATCGATAAAGATAACAAGGGATATGTATCAATCAATGATATTCGCCGTGCACTTAAGGTAATGTTTTCTCGTCATGACATACTTAATCTGATTCTGGTTTAATAACAATATTTTTATCTATCTCTGGCGTCACTGATACAAAAGTAAAGCTTTTCAAAATTTAGGCCCAACCATAAAAGGTTGTGATTTCGTTAGGTTCGTTTACTTATTATAGACTTTTACTTGTGGTATTTAGATAAGTCTTTTGCAAACTGCAAACATTGCATTCAGATGGAATTTCCTATGATCGCGAAAAGCTTCGGATAGAATTTGTTAATTGTCTGTCCTTGAATTTCTGGATCACGTCGAACTCTTTGTGGGTCACGTTTCGGTCTAATAGCACTTTAAATGACCTTTAAATGCAAAAAGGTGACCAACGATTACTACTAAGAAGGTGGTGTGCTAAATCCAGCCAATCCCACTGACGACTAATGTCTTCTTATTGGGATTGGCTGGATTAGGCACACCAGTTACTTAGTAGTAGTCATTGGTCAATTCAATTTGTAAGAGACAGTCATCACTCGAATCCAAAACGAAATTCTTAGTGTTAGAAAATGTCACGACTAAATAAAAAAAAGCAAAAATGTAATAAATAACAGCTTTGATGGATGGAATTGAAACTGATGATAAACTCGTAAACTGTAATGTGGTATCAGTGGCTTATGGGTAAGCTTCCTTCAACTTGCAGTAACCCGGACAACACGACTGCTTGGTCTACATAATGCATAGCCCTTATCACGAACATTTTTACCATTATGTATTAGTGTGAAAATTAGATTTGAAAAAGTAATAATAAGGAAACAATATTAATAAAAATTTGATTTACAGAATTATGGAGAAGCAGATGTTTCAGGAGAACAGCTGCATGAAATTCTGAAAGAAATTGATACAAATATGAACGGCCAAGTCGAACTGGATGAGTATTTACAGGTAAATTATCATAACAGCTATAGGGTATATCAGGATATTAACTATAGCGCAGTTTTATAAAACAGTATAAAATAGACAGGAAAAAATGGAGATATTGAGAAATATCCACATGTACATATGTATGTATATGCTAAAAATCAAGAATGATGTATACAAGATTACGCTTCATGAAAATCCGCCTTGTTTTTTGTGACGTAAAGCGAGATTAGTGTCATACAATTTCAAGAAAATAAGGGCTAATTGCACGAAACGTTGCTAACTTTACAGAAAAGTACAAGACATAATCATCTTTTGACTAATATGAATGAATGAATCTTAATTTCCGCAATTTGCAAGTAAATTCAACCGCTCTCATCCCCTTCTACGTCACATCTGTCAGTTAAGGCATACTCTTGTATATATCACTTTGGCTAAAAATTATGTTACGTTTGGTATGATATTGGAAGAATATTCTCAAATGGAGAGTAACAGTACTCTAATTTTGTTAACATGATAACTCTAAATTGGTTAAATGACGATGAGAATGTAGATGAAGAAACACAATAAATTAAAAATGGAAATCTATCTTTCAGATGATGTCTGCCATCAAAACTGGAGATGTCGCATATTCGAGATTTGCGCGCATGGCTGAAATGGAAGAGCAAAAGCATGAAGCTAATCAGCTCAAAGTAAAAATAAGCGTAGACCGATCTGGTGGTGGTCTGTAAAAAGCAAAAATTTGCACAATACTTGTTTATTATATTACTAGTTAACATCTACTTGATCATTGTATACTTCAAAGTGCCCTCTTTAAATTTTTTACCCATTTTATTTAGTATTGAATTTTATTACTAAATTAACTGAAAATATATAAGTTATTTATTGAAATAAATATACATAAGTGTTCGAAAATATTACATCACTATCAATATTGAATCTTTCTTAATTTTCTGCGTATGCATGGATTGATTACTTGTTATAATTTAAATAATCTTAAATGTAGTGTAGACATTAAATAATTAAATACGTTGTAGGATTTTTTACACTTACTAGAAATGAATGTTTAAAAAATGTTAAAAGCAAGAAATCAGTTCAATTATTACTGTATGATAACATTAGTAACCGTGATTTATATTATTTTCAATTCATGACATCGATAGAAAAATTAAGACATTCTTGAAGTGATACCATTTGTAAATATGATCATACATACATACACGTCATTAGTTGAAGTAAAGTAAATCATCTAATCTTGATTAATCATTTTGATTTTGCAAACATTTTTCAAAATAACTAACTAAGGTATTATTTTTTAAAATTATTGATCATGAAGAAATTAAAGAAAACTTCCATGAGATAAACATACTATACATACACACGATATTTTAAAATTAATACGGGTTCTGTCGACGCTTAATAACAAATATCGAACTTGCTTGGTGTGTGGTTTTACAATATGTTTCTTCGAATCTGCTGAAAAATTTCTCGTGAGAAAAAAGTGGATTATTTTATTTGTTTCTCGTTTTGTGTTTCGTTTTTAACAGAATGTAGATAGTATCTAATAGCATTTCTTCATTTTCTTCTTTAGGTGATGGCAGATAATTAAGTCACGAGAATGGCTTATTGAAAACCAAAAGAGTTTATTGATTTATATTTAGAATACATAATGCCAAATTGTGATCTTTTGGAATATTGGCTTTAAGGGCTTTAAGCCCAAATTAATTATGCAATAGACTCCCGAAATGTCCTTTCCCGTTCTTAACAAATTAATTCTTATAAATGTTGTATGTTTTTAACGTGATACAAAAATAAAATGTTTTTCGCTGGTTTTATTTTATTTATTATTAATGAATCTTCCTGGATACTACAGTCCTGATCAAATGGGCTTATTGGATCCCAGTACATCCGACGGAAGAGTTATTTTCTTCCTGCCTTGGCAAAGGCAAACAATTGCAGGCACTACAGACTTACCATGTGAAATCACACACTCCCCAAGCCCAACTGAAGATGAAATTCAATTCATTCTCAGAGAAATCAAAAATTATTTGAATGCTGACGTAGAGGTGCGACGAGGCGATGTTCTCTCCGCCTGGAGTGGTATTCGGCCATTAGTATCTGACCCAAATAAGGAAGACACACAGTCTCTAGCAAGAAATCATATTGTGCATGTAAGTCCATCAAACTTAATAACTATTGCCGGTGGGAAGTGGACAACGTATCGAGCGATGGCTGAGCATACAATTGATGCTGCGATAAAAGGTACTTTTGGATTAACAGAAAATTGTTGGAAAATTAGTATTCTATAATCTTACATTATTTTGTAAATAAGCATGCAATTTAAAACCGGAAAGGCCTGAAGCTGTCACTTCATATCTTAAAATTGAGGGTGGACAAGGGTGGACGCCAACCATGTATATTCGTCTGGTACAAGATTTTGGCTTAGAATGTGAAGTTGCACAGCATTTAGCGAAATCTTATGGCGATCGTGCATTTGCTGTAGCAAAAATGGCATCATTAACTGGCAAAAGATGGCCAATTATTGGAAACAGAATTCATCCGGAATTTCCGTACATAGATGCTGAGATAAGATATGGAGTTCGTGAATATGCTTGCAATGCAGTAGATATGATTGCTAGAAGACTACGATTGGCGTTTCTAAATGTTCAAGCAGCACAAGAAGCCTTACCAGTTATCATTGATATAATGGCTGAAGAATTGAAGTGGTCGAAAGACCAAAAGCAGGTACAACATTTTCGAAACAATGATTGATTTTATTCGTTTTGTACATTTATACATATGATTTTAGGCGGAAATGAAACGTGCAACCGATTTTTTGGCAAACGAAATGGGTCAATTAGTAAACAGGGCATCAAAGGAAAAGATACCGATTAAACTGTCAAAGGATGAAATACAATTGTATATTAAACGTTTCCAATTGATCGATAAAGATAACAAGGGATATGTATCAATCAATGATATTCGCCGTGCACTTAAGGTAATGTTTTCTCGTCATGACATACTTAATCTGATTCTGGTTTAATAACAATATTTTTATCTATCTCTGGCGTCACTGATACAAAAGTAAAGCTTTTCAAAATTTAGGCCCAACCATAAAAGGTTGTGATTTCGTTAGGTTCGTTTACTTATTATAGACTTTTACTTGTGGTATTTAGATAAGTCTTTTGCAAACTGCAAACATTGCATTCAGATGGAATTTCCTATGATCGCGAAAAGCTTCGGATAGAATTTGTTAATTGTCTGTCCTTGAATTTCTGGATCACGTCGAACTCTTTGTGGGTCACGTTTCGGTCTAATAGCACTTTAAATGACCTTTAAATGCAAAAAGGTGACCAACGATTACTACTAAGAAGGTGGTGTGCTAAATCCAGCCAATCCCACTGACGACTAATGTCTTCTTATTGGGATTGGCTGGATTAGGCACACCAGTTACTTAGTAGTAGTCATTGGTCAATTCAATTTGTAAGAGACAGTCATCACTCGAATCCAAAACGAAATTCTTAGTGTTAGAAAATGTCACGACTAAATAAAAAAAAGCAAAAATGTAATAAATAACAGCTTTGATGGATGGAATTGAAACTGATGATAAACTCGTAAACTGTAATGTGGTATCAGTGGCTTATGGGTAAGCTTCCTTCAACTTGCAGTAACCCGGACAACACGACTGCTTGGTCTACATAATGCATAGCCCTTATCACGAACATTTTTACCATTATGTATTAGTGTGAAAATTAGATTTGAAAAAGTAATAATAAGGAAACAATATTAATAAAAATTTGATTTACAGAATTATGGAGAAGCAGATGTTTCAGGAGAACAGCTGCATGAAATTCTGAAAGAAATTGATACAAATATGAACGGCCAAGTCGAACTGGATGAGTATTTACAGGTAAATTATCATAACAGCTATAGGGTATATCAGGATATTAACTATAGCGCAGTTTTATAAAACAGTATAAAATAGACAGGAAAAAATGGAGATATTGAGAAATATCCACATGTACATATGTATGTATATGCTAAAAATCAAGAATGATGTATACAAGATTACGCTTCATGAAAATCCGCCTTGTTTTTTTGTGACGTAAAGCGAGATTAGTGTCATACAATTTCAAGAAAATAAGGGCTAATTGCACGAAACGTTGCTAACTTTACAGAAAAGTACAAGACATAATCATCTTTTGACTAATATGAATGAATGAATCTTAATTTCCGCAATTTGCAAGTAAATTCAACCGCTCTCATCCCCTTCTACGTCACATCTGTCAGTTAAGGCATACTCTTGTATATATCACTTTGGCTAAAAATTATGTTACGTTTGGTATGATATTGGAAGAATATTCTCAAATGGAGAGTAACAGTACTCTAATTTTGTTAACATGATAACTCTAAATTGGTTAAATGACGATGAGAATGTAGATGAAGAAACACAATAAATTAAAAATGGAAATCTATCTTTCAGATGATGTCTGCCATCAAAACTGGAGATGTCGCATATTCGAGATTTGCGCGCATGGCTGAAATGGAAGAGCAAAAGCATGAAGCTAATCAGCTCAAAGTAAAAATAAGCGTAGACCGATCTGGTGGTGGTCTGTAAAAAGCAAAAATTTGCACAATACTTGTTTATTATATTACTAGTTAACATCTACTTGATCATTGTATACTTCAAAGTGCCCTCTTTAAATTTTTTACCCATTTTATTTAGTATTGAATTTTATTACTAAATTAACTGAAAATATATAAGTTATTTATTGAAATAAATATACATAAGTGTTCGAAAATATTACATCACTATCAATATTGAATCTTTCTTAATTTTCTGCGTATGCATGGATTGATTACTTGTTATAATTTAAATAATCTTAAATGTAGTGTAGACATTAAATAATTAAATACGTTGTAGGATTTTTTACACTTACTAGAAATGAATGTTTAAAAAATGTTAAAAGCAAGAAATCAGTTCAATTATTACTGTATGATAACATTAGTAACCGTGATTTATATTATTTTCAATTCATGACATCGATAGAAAAATTAAGACATTCTTGAAGTGATACCATTTGTAAATATGATCATACATACATACACGTCATTAGTTGAAGTAAAGTAAATCATCTAATCTTGATTAATCATTTTGATTTTGCAAACATTTTTCAAAATAACTAACTAAGGTATTATTTTTTAAAATTATTGATCATGAAGAAATTAAAGAAAACTTCCATGAGATAAACATACTATACATACACACGATATTTTAAAATTAATACGGGTTCTGTCGACGCTTAATAACAAATATCGAACTTGCTTGGTGTGTGGTTTTACAATATGTTTCTTCGAATCTGCTGAAAAATTTCTCGTGAGAAAAAAGTGGATTATTTTATTTGTTTCTCGTTTTGTGTTTCGTTTTTAACAGAATGTAGATAGTATCTAATAGCATTTCTTCATTTTCTTCTTTAGGTGATGGCAGATAATTAAGTCACGAGAATGGCTTATTGAAAACCAAAAGAGTTTATTGATTTATATTTAGAATACATAATGCCAAATTGTGATCTTTTGGAATATTGGCTTTAAGGGCTTTAAGCCCAAATTAATTATGCAATAGACTCCCGAAATGTCCTTTCCCGTTCTTAACAAATTAATTCTTATAAATGTTGTATGTTTTTAACGTGATACAAAAATAAAATGTTTTTCGCTGGTTTTATTTTATTTATTATTAATGTATAAAGAATAAAAAACAAATATACATAATGAGAGTATCTTTTCGTATATTACTTTTGCATGTCATTAAATAAATTAGTTTTAAATTCTGTATGGAACTTGATGTGAACGACGAATTCTTTAAAAACATTATCACAGAAAATCGAGGAGAGAGGTTATCATCTATTTTATTATGGAAATATTCTTAGTTATGTAATGGTTCTTATAGCGAGTGTTAACTATAAAGTAACAGTCGATAGATAACAATCGTCGAACAAGTTTGGTATTGTGAATATCGATCGCATTCGATATTTGTAGATTTCACAGACGTTTTTTACTGATCGTAAATTTGTGTCCTATGTCTAAAACATTTTTATTGTAAATATAACTTCCAACAAAGCTATTTGCAAATAAACGTTTTAAATATATGCAGAAATATGTTAATTCATATGACATACACACAACCATAAATAATCACGTCTATCGTGGAAAACGCTTTGGGGAACGTTTAACTAAAATTCAAAATTGGATCGTTGAATACGTTCGAAGTGAATGGTTCACTTGTCAGTAATGTGAATTCGTTTTGAGGCCATCGTGGAAAATGTTCGAATTAAAACACCCCACACAAAATTTGACGTTTCTGGAACGCAGCAAATTCATTGCTTTTCTGGGTGTTTGTTGTGGTGAAAACAGTGAAAATGACTACAACCTCGCTTTAGTCTTCGTTTTGATGATATCGATAACGATATAAAAATGTTGGAGTAGGTTTTAACAAATTTAAAAAATCCGAGAAATTAAATAACACTTCATAAAACGGCACTCGCAATAAGGACCATAAAGCAAGTGAGTTGTCAGCAGAAATCTGCCCAGGCTTAACAAAGGGAGTTTTTGAAGTTGGTCCAATCACGTCGTCCTTGGTTTACCAAGAGTTCGCCTTCCTGATGGAAGGTAGCATTTTAGTCACACCTCGGAAGACGCGTTGATCGGGACATACGTGCATGTGTCCACACCAGCAGAGCATAGCTCTTTCCGTACGGAGAAGTAGCTGCTTGACATTTAGTTCCTCGCGTGCTGCAGTGTTTCTCACCACATCTCGGCGAGTAACTTCCACAACAGCACGAAGAACTCTCATCTCGGCAACTTGCATTCGCGATCTTATTCTTTCGGTCATTAATAAAATTTTATAACCATATGTGAGAGTTGGAACAAATACTGAGTTGAAAATCGTTAACTTAGCTTTGGCACCAAGCTCGACCATTCTGATAACAGATCTTCCAAGCTTCCAAGCGGCCAATCCTACAGTAAAACTTAGCATTACTGCTGCCATCATTCGTGAAAAACCAATCTTCACCAGCTTCAATGGAACCCCACTCCCATGTAGAGTGCATTGAAAAGGCATTCTGGAAATTACCATAACCTCTGGTCTGTCCACGTTGATCTTTATCCCAGCATCTGTAAATACGGTCACAAACCTTTCAAGTGCGCGCTAAAGTTCTGACTGTGAGGATAACCAAATCATATGCAAAAAGCAGACGACTTATCCTCAATTCACCCAACATGAAACATTCCTCACCACATTCACATCCATTTCATATACATAACACAATTCATATATATATATATATATATATATAAGGTGTTGATTTAGCACCGTTTACGCGAACATAGAAGCTACATTTTGTTTACAGCGACTTAATGGCGGTTTCCAGATAAAATCAAAATCAACCAAACTGATCATATTGCGATTTACGGAAGAAATTGCAGCAGCATTTTACATGTCCGTACGTTTCGAAGCGATAACATTGATTCGGATCACTATTTATTAATGTGTAGTCAAACACCAAATGAGGATTTCCCGGACCTCGTGAAATCATCGAAATGCTGCCAAGAAATTTAACGTCGCCAGAGAATTCCCCGATCGAGTCTCCCTTGACCTCTCACAGAGATACATACCACCGACACCAAGTGCTGAAGACCAGTGACCATACTCCCAAAAAGCCATCAGAAAAGCCGCAACTGATGTGCTAGGTTTCACTTTGCCACCAAAGAGAAAAAAAAACTG
Source organism: Eristalis arbustorum (assembly GCA_916610145.1). Classification (NCBI taxonomy): domain Eukaryota; kingdom Metazoa; phylum Arthropoda; class Insecta; order Diptera; family Syrphidae; genus Eristalis; species Eristalis arbustorum. Next base: position 48,672,275 of record OU744319.1, on the reverse strand, counting down.
GTTCGATGATGAATGCCAGCGAGTACATGCAGCCAAACAGGAAGCATACAAAACGAAGCTACAAAGAAGTACGAGACCTACTCATGAGCTCTATGAGCAGAAATGAAGGGAAGGGCACCGGCTTTTCAGAACGAAAACTAAGAATCGCGCGATCGAGGAGATTGAGGGATGTTACTGCAGGAACGATGTTCGCAAACTCTACCAATAGGTAAAAAGAACATGTCAAGTTCGCCAAAACCGAACGCATATAGTAGTTGAATTACAGTCGGTCGATGCTGGGAATTTGGAAATACCACTTCTGCAGACTGTACAACGGCGATGACGACGAAAATACCGCTGTCGGGCAGAATAATCCATCCAATGTAGACGATATACAAGAATTCCCCCCTCCCTACCTGAGCTAAGTCACGGCAGAAATCGTCAAACTAAAGTCCAACAAGGCTGCTAGTTACGATGGACTGCCTGCCGAGCTTTTCAAAGCAGCTGGTGATGATATGGTAAGATGCATAGACCAACTCATCTGTACAATTTGGTCGGATGAATGTATACCTGACGGATGGAATCTCAGTATCGATTGCCCGATCCTAAAGAAAAGAAGAAAACCCTCTAAGCTGTGTGCCAATTATAGAGGGATAAGTCTCCTAAATATATCATACATGATTTTTTGCGGTTCTGTGTAAATGCCTGAAACCCTCTGTCAACAGCCTAATCTCTGCAGAACTCGTCTGTCCGAACTCTTTGAATGAAGATGGAGAACGCCTGTTGTGCAGAACTCTAACATCACCAGAGGCACGATCTTCACACCAATCTGTGCAACTGCTCGTCAAAACAAACTACCTTTCAAACCGTTAAATTGGCTTGGATGGGTCCAAGTCTGATATCCAAAAAAATAAATACGGGAGTTCCCCAGGTATCTTTTCTTTCTCCGACACTCTTTCTCATTTTTATAAATGATACCAATCTAATCCTCCGCTGATAACAACACCCTCAGCTTTTCGTATTAGTTCCAAAACTCACAACCCTGCTCAGAGATAATGAGGAATAACGGGAAATGGATTTCTATTTTGTTGTTATGTAATGTAAATTGTTTTTCTTTTAGTTAGCGTCGACAAAATGCGTAAAATTAAGTTCGTATTAGGTGACTGGAATATTCCATTAAAAACGACGTTAAATTTAACTTTTGTGCATATATACATTTTTTTTACCTTAATCCACAGGAGGCAACAATATTGCTGGTTCATTGGAGTCGCTCGAACATCGATGTACGGTGTCTTCTACAATCCTAGGTCATATGTAAACCTTACTTACTTGGGAAAAAAGATACAGACATGTAGAGTGCACTAAGAAGGCTTTCTGGAAATTACCATAACCTGTGATTTGTCAACGTTAACCTTTATCCCAGCATCTCTCTCAATGTCAAACATTCCTCGACTCGGCTGCGCTGCAACATAATCCATAAATATAATGAAAATCAGAGGTGATGATAGGCTTGGATTTAGTACCTTTAACTCAAACACAGCTCCTGCAGAATACTTCCGGGTTTATCTCAAGCAACTCGGTCGTCTTTAAATCCTGCTCTTCTTTAAATCTGCAAACCACCCGAGAGATCGATTCGGAACGCCGAATCATAAATCGTTTTCCCCTTTTTGTGTTTTTTTTCATTGATTTATTTGAACATTTTTATCTTGTATCGAGAAATTTTAACCCATCCAGGAAATCGACCCCATCCATATGTCTATTACTTTCCCTAACTAAACTTGGGCAAGGGATTTCTACAGTAGTGAAAAAAATTCCCAGTTTGCTGATGATGCTTTGATATGAAGTAATGTTAGTTTTCGAAAGGGGAATGTGTGGTTAACCATCACTTCCAATCGAAGCTCAAGGTGCCCATTTTGAATCCTTTCATTTTTGGAGTACACACTTTTTCATGTTGAGTAATGGTTGGAACCATCCCGTAGTTCTTGTGAAAGATCAAGTTTTTGTAAAGAATCTATGGTAATTGCAAATTAAGTATTGGGCTGTCGCTGCTTCTTTGTCGTTGCCACAGCTCCGGTAGAGATGGCTGGATTCGTTCATCCATTTAGCCTTGTTTCGGACATCCACCTGTGATCACTCCGAGGAGCCCACAGATCGAGTTTTGGTCAAATGCCAATAGCTTTTTTGATTTTCCAATATTAAGCTCTGGCCACGCTGATCTTGGCGTCGTGAGTTCTTCCAAGCCAGTGATATCTCCGCTTCGCTGATGTCCATTTCAGATTGCCAGGCCAATTCGTCAGCTCTTTCGTTCCCTTCGATTGAGCTGTGTCCCGGGACCCAGCAGAGTGGTGTCTAATGGCCCTCAGTGAGTCGCAACATTTTATCATAGCCTTTGACATTGTTGCACAGGATCTTAATGGCTTCAGTGCAGCCTAGCTGTGAAATCGGTATTTTTGTAAGTATTAATCTGCATTCTCTACTGCCAGGATATAGGAAAGTGAAGAAAGGGCAATCTTTACCAACGGGAATAAAGCGTCGAACGATTACAATGACATCCGAAAAAGAAGTTGCACCTTCCAGCCAATTTACTCCAGTAACCACACGTGCATTGAAAATCTCCAATACGAACCAGAGGAGGAAGAGGGACGCTTCTCATACGGGAGAAGTGGAAACTTCTACAGTCCCCTGGCATCCTTACATTTCGAGGGCGAAAAGGAAGAGATAGTCGAACTCGAGAAAAGCAAGAACGAGAGGCAGCAGCTGGACGCCCACATCCAGGCCCTCCAATTGAAACTCTTGGCACGTAAATCGGCCAAAGAAACAAACAATAGCAACTACAATAACAAACACAGCTGCCAAGACCACAGCTCATGTCAGCTGTCAGCAAGCAGCAGCAACAAACAAATAAGCAGCACCAACAATAGGAACAGCAGCAACAGCAGAGCCAGCAACAACCGCAACAGAAGCAGAAGCAACAGCAACAACGGAAGCGAAAGCAATAAAAGGAGCAACATCAGCAACAACAAAAACATCAACAACAGAAGCAACAGCCAGAAATGCCCGTTGTCAAAGGTTGAAATGGATCTGAAAGCGATCCTGCTCTCTATCCAGGGGCAGATCGCTCAGCTCCAAAAGCAGTTCCAGGAGCAAGCAGCGCGGGCAAACCTCATCTACTCGACGTTGCTTGCCGCACCTAACGCCATCTAACGCCAATCCTAATTTATGCGTACGCAGCCAGCAACCTTAAAATCCTAGCAGTGAATGTGAATTCACTGATTAGGACTGAACGAAAATTTACGCTCGCTAACCATTTACAATCCCACAATACAGACGTGCTTATGACCAGTGAAACTAAGCTGAACCAGACGCGCAATTTCTGGTACAACAATTACCACGTAATTCGAAGAGACCGGTCCCAATCCCTGCGAGGGGGCTTCTTTAATAAAGAAAGACCTTCGTCACAAAGTCATGTACAGCAGTGAAGTGCGAAGATAGAAAGTGATCGACCAGGGTGGCATCAACGCAGCTGACCATCCTGACCTTAATCGCAATTTCATTTCAGACTTGATACTCTTTTTACAAGCCTTCAACTGAGCTCGTAGAAAAACTACTACATTATTGCTGGGGACTTAAAATCCAAGCACAGAGAATGGGGCAATAGATTGCACAATGATATGGGGACCCCACTGTATAACTGGTTGGTGGAGCACAATATTGAGTTCAAGCTAGATTTGCCTGCAACAGGTAGGCTATCGTATCCCACAAGCGGATCCTATCTGGATTTATTGCTAATCGACAAACGACTAACAGTACATAACGTGGGAAGAAACACGCGGAACTGCTCCTCCTTCTCCAAAACTTTATTCACGGAACTACGTTCGACTGGGATGAACCCTCGACAAACAGAAACCTGATAAACGAGGACGTTGACAGGTACCTCAGACAAGTGGACAACATAATTAAACGTGCTATGGACAAAACTATACCGAAGGTAGTACAAATCGATGACACCAATGTTTATCGGATGCTACCATCGATGCACTGCATTTGCACAAAAGTAAGCTGCTGCCAAGACTAACTTTTATACAAACGGTTTACAGATCCACAAAACGCGATAGTGAGAGCACTGAATTCGGAGATCAAGAACCTCCAACAATTGATCCGTATCAATTATAGTTTAGCTATGAGCTTGCAAACACCGGGTATGTTCCAGTGGTAAATAAAATATTTCAGAGAAAAGATTAAAACGACATTCAGAGCGTTAGACTCTCTAGGACGAAAAATAACGAACACTTACTAACCGCAATTGGCATCGATCCAGATGGGGCAGTGTTAGACATTGACTTTTTCGTGGTTGAAGATCCCAATGAGAAGGTGGAAAGCAATTGGTGCTGTATGCCATCGAGTGTATACGGTCAAAGAGGTTCGTAGGCCTAATCACGAACTGGAGAACGAAGCGCTGCTGAATCGCAGATATCTTCGTAACGAGTTAAGTCAAAGGCGATCTGTGAACCCAGGTTTATATATATATGGGTGGCGCTACAGCCCGTAGGGGGCCAGGGCCTAGCTTCTCAGCAACCACGCGTGTTGTGCGTGCTCACGAGTGGAAGGGACCTACAGTTTAATGCCGAATCCGAACGGCTTTGTATTTTGAGAAGCTGTTTCTAGACAGGAAATACGCTTTGAGCATTGTCAGTGACTCGAAAGAGGTGGGGTTTTGAAAATTGTTTTCGTGGCACAGAGCAGGGATCGAACCTACGACGTCGAGGTTGGGGTCGACGCACATGCCCACAACGCCACGGGCCACCACATGAAACCAGGTTTCACCAGGTTCAATGACTATTACATGGCAAATAGTACAGTCGCCAATGATGGAAATGACATCTTGATTTCTCCAGAATATCTCCAGGATACCATTAACTAGCTGAACAAGAAAAAGTCAGTGGGAATCGATGGTCTTCCGAATTTTGGGCTTCGTCATCTTCTCCCCGAAGCAGGTTTAATTTACATAACACTTTTTAACAATGTTTATATATTATAAACTTATTATATATTACCCAAAACAGCTGTGGTGCAACCAATCCCTAAACGGGACAAACATAGATCTATCCCGACAAACCTTCGGTCGATCAGTCTTTTTCCTTGCATAAGCAAGGTTTTTGAAAGGACAGTTATTCGAGTTCTGAAACAATGGGTTGAGGAAAATAATATCGTAGTGCACAAACAGTTGGGATTCAGGGCGGGGCATGAAACCATACATGCCGCGTCCAGACTGGAGTCCGACAATCAATGGAATGAGGACATAAAAACAATGCACGGGTGCTTGCCTGATTGACTTGGAGAAAGCGTTTAATACCGTTTCGTTGGAGCACCTCTTCTTCAGGCTGGTCAGGTTCGGCATAAGTAAACCATTGCTGTAGATTATCTATGACATGATAACGGGTAGAAAGTTCGTTGTGAAAAGTGGCGACGTAACTTCAAACAAGGTCATTGATAATTAAAATGGTTTGCAACAGGGAGCGATTGGTTCGCCAATCCTGTTTTCTTTCCTGTTTTGACGGTTTAGTATCTAAAGGTCGAAGAAATAAATATCTTGTTGGAAGGCGACTTCGAAAAAATAAAGAAATAAAGATGTGAAAAGTGTAGTTGGCATTTTGGCATTTGGTTGGATAAATATCTGTATTTTGACAAACATATAGATACTGCTCTGGCTAAAGCTAAAATGGATATTGCTGTGGCAAGGAGGTTTTTTTACAGCAGCCAACCTGATCCCAGGGTGAAGGTAATGTGCTACATATAATCTCGCCAATTATGGCATAGAATTGTGCACTGTGCCAAAGAACGGCAATTTTACCGGTGGTTGCATCAAAACCAGCTTCGATGCCGCTTTTCTAAATGACGCGGCAGTTGGACATGGTGACCAAATTACATAGGTTTAAGGTGGTAAGGAAAAATATATATATAAAAAAAGCAAATAATAACACCAAAAAAAACTCAGAAGCAAAAATAGGTGCACCGCGGCGCATAAATTATAAATGTTAGTGCACGCCTTCGTACTGTTACGGACGTGGTGACGATTCTTCTTCTTCTTGTGACGCTACAATCCGAGGTGAACCTGGGCCTCAGTCAACAATCCTCTCCAGCTGGCACGATCCTTAGTCAGCTGCCTCCAATTTCGCACTCTAAGTTGGTTGAGGTCCTTCTCCACTTGCGTGCGCCAACGGTTTCGTGGTCGTCCTCTATTGCACTGATTTCGAGTCTTCGGGCTGGAGCAGTGTTGTCCATGCGCTCAACATGGCCTAGCCATCTTAGGCGTTGAATAAGTAGACACCTGACTAGACTCATGTCGCTGTATTGCCCGTACAATTCGTGGTTGAATCTTCTTCTCCAGAAACCTTCAACGCAAACAGGACCAAAGATTGAACGCAGAACTTTTCTCTCGAATTAACCAAGTGCATCTTCATCCGCTCTTGAGATAGTCCAAGCTTCCGCGCCATACAGCAGGACAGGGATGATCAAGATCTTATATAATGTGAACTTGGTCTTTCGAGAGAGGGCTCTACTACTCAATTGCCTCTTGAGCCCAAAGAAACACCGGTTTGAAAGAGTTATTCTGCGTTTAATCTCGGTACTGATGTTGTTCGCACAATTAACTTGGGAGCCAAGGTAGATGAAGTCCTTTACTACCTCGAAGTTGTAGCTGCCTATGGTGACGTTCTGACCGAGTCGTCGATGTTGTGTGTCCTTTCTTGATGACAGCATATACTTTGTTTTGCCCTCATTCACCGCTAAACCCATTTTTGCCGCCTCCGTTTCAATACAAGCAAACGCTTCATTGACGGTTCGCTGAGTTCGGCCAATCACGTCAATATCGTCCGCGTATGCCAGCAATTGAACGGACTTCTGGAAGATCGAGCCTCTAGTGTTGGCGTGTGAGTTTCGCACGATCTTCTCCAGGACGATGTTAAAGAAATCACATGACAGCGCGTCGCCTTGCCTCGGTTAGTTCGTTACCGACCTTGAGGGAGCAGCGAGATTTCTCAATCGTCATCCTGCACAATCTGACGAGTTTGGCAGGAATGTCAAAACTAGACATGGCGTTGTATAGCTCGTCTCTATGCACATTGTCATATGCGGCCTTAAAGTCGACAAATAGGTGGTGGGTGTCGATCTGCATCTCTTGGGTTTTTTCGAGGATCTGCCGTAATGTGAAAATTTGATCGATAGTGGATTTCCCAGGCCTGAAACCGCACTGATAGGGACCTACCAGGTTGTTGACGAATGGTTTCAGGCGCTCACACAGAACGGCAGAGAATATTTTGTAGGCGATGTTAAGGAGACTTATCCCCCGGTAGTTGGCGCAGTCAAAGGGATCTCCTTTCTTGTGGATCGGGCAAACGATACTAAGATTCCACTCGTCGGGCATGCTTTCCTCCGACCATATCCTACAGATGAGCTGGTGCATGCGCCCAACCAGATCATCTCCAGTTACTTTAAACAGTTCCGCGGACAATCCATCCGCTCCAGCAGCTTTTTTCGACTTCAGTCTCGATATCACTACCTTGACGAACTAGATCGGGGGGACGGAACTCTCTTCTATCGTCGTCCTTTGCGTGGAGTGGAACATTCTGCCTGACAGCGGTATTGGTGTCCTCTTCGCCGTTGTCTGTAGTCTGCAGAAGTGATCCTTCCAGATTCTCAGTATCGACTGCGACTCGACTACGAGTTGTCCCTCTTCGTTCCGACAGGTTTCTGTCCGATGTTTGTACCCTTTGGATAGTTGTTTCACCCGCTGGTAAAACTTTCGAACATTATTTCTGCCGTACCATCTCTCCATTTCCTCGACCGCGCGTTTCTCATGCTTCTTCTTTTTCTTTTTCAGAAGCCGGTGCTCTTCCCTTATTTTAAGTTAGTGGAGCTCACGAACCGCTCTCGTCCTTCTGTCAATCGTCGCCTTATATGCTGCTAGCTTCGCTGAATGCGCCTGCCGACACTCGCTTTTGTATTTAAAGCTAAGACTTCTTGCCTAAGTCTGCCTCGAACAACAAAACCGCATCCAAACAAGCGCTGCCTTCGCTCTTTGTAGCAATCGCCGTAATATTTGTCGCAGTTTTTCATCCTCTTTTTGCCCGGCCCATCCCATCGCACCTCCTGGATGGCGGTGATGTCAACCTTATAGGCTTCTAGGGCCTCCGCAAGTTCATCGGCTGCACGTGAGCTGTTAATTGACCTCGTATTCCACATGCGGAACCGAAAATCGTTGTCCTTGTTTCGTTGTACATGGTCGTCAGCAGTAGGGTCATCCGTATCCGATTCTTGTTGCCGTCTCTGAACTAATGTGTGTTTTACAGGGTGGGGAAGTTAACCCCACGCGAAACCCCCGAACCTGGAGGATCGGGTCCTGCATACATTGGTTCACCTCTAAGCTGGCTGCAGTAGAGGTTATCCAGAGGTCGCCGCGAGGAGGTTGTATGGCAACTTGACCTGTGCATTTATAGAGATCGTTGCTGGCATCTCGCCTAGTTGAGAGCAATCAACAACTTCGCCCTGGATGCACAGGCCCAAGCCCTAACAATTATTACCCACCCAAAACCGACATCTACTTCATATCCAATCTCCGAATATCAAAGTTATATGGATCCCGGGTCACTCCGAGATAATAGGCAACGAGTTTGCAAATAAAACTGCCAAGGACACTTTCAAAATCCCAACCTTCTTCTACCCTGGACCTTAAACTTCGTATCAAAAATCTTACTCTCGATAAACGTTACCTTATTTTCGAAAAAAATATCTACCTGGTACAAAAGTGTCAACAAAAACAAATTATCTAACAATGACTACATTAGTGAAGTAAATTCTAATATTTCTCGTCATTATATCACGAAAATAACAAGACTAAGACTTGGTCCCTGCAGGCATACACATGAGAATTACATGAACGGGATATATTTTTGTTCTCTTTACATAAACTGCAACCAAAGTCAAATTAATATTCCTCACATCCTATCAGATTGTCCTACTCTGCTCCCAGCTTAACGCAAATTGTTCCCTCAAAATAATCCCACAGACCTTCTCGCTAACCCTACCATGGATAATATTAAAATTATTATAAAATTTCTAAAATTTTCAAATTTATTTAATACTATATAAGCAAAAAATTGTATTAACCATAAAGCCTAAGGCTATTACGCTCTGGCTTTTCTTAGCTACTTTGTAATTTTAATTAAAAATTATGCTTTCAAATTAATAAATAAATAATAACAAGTCACATTGCAGGAAGTATGACATCTACCAACAGTCTGATCTTTGGGGCTTATTATCCCAATTATATGTATCATGAAAAGGTGCGCCACAACGGCTTTGTTCCATCTGAGGCATTCATCTATTTGAATTCGATCGGCCTGATCCATAACACGGAAGGATTCCCTGTGATCTACCACGCTGTACGCCGAACAGTTGACAGGCCACTCCTCTACGAATCGTATGTCGTCCGTGAACACGAGGATCTCTTCCGGCTTAGTAGAGCGATTCCTGCTCGAGACTGGAGAGAGAGAGCTAAGGAAAGATAAGATCACATCTTTTGGTGGTTACACCAGAACTAATCTCCGCCTTCGGCCGCCCCTGACTGAAATAATAATATTTTTTATAGTGGTTTAACGGTCCACTTACTTAGTTGTAAGGTAGATTAAGGAAAATAAGAAATACTAAAAAGAGGTTGACAAGGGCGCGTGTATTATATATGTTACGCATATACAAACACACACACCCTTGTGTACACGTCCGTAATGGTTCGGACATAGATTAATTTAGGCTATATTTTGCTACGTGAATTTTTAATAGGAAAATAGTTTAGACGCCGAAAGGCAATTATATATGTTAGATTGATTAGATAATTTTAGAGTACCCGCGAAGGGCCAGTAAGACTGAATTTAGAACTTGAATTGTTAGATATTAAGATTTTTTAGTCATTTCTTGTAGTGTAAGAAATTCTAGAAGAAAAAAAAAATAAAAATGAAACAAAAAAAGAATTGGCAAACCAACCGATTCCTGTTGCGAGCCATTTTTTATTTCAAAGACCGTGTTAGAAGTTGCGTTGCCATTTTTCACAACGAACTTTCTACCCGTTATCATGTCATAGATCATGTACAGCAATGAGTTACTTCTGACTAGCTTGAGGAAGAGGCCCTCCAACAGGAACGGTATAGCACGCCTTCTCCAAAACAATCAGACAGGCCCCAGTGCATTTTTAGTTTTTGTTCCACGCGGCATGTGTGGTATCATGCCCCGCTCTAAATCCGAACTGGTTGTCGGGTATGATGTTCTTTTCCTCAATCCACATTTTCAAAAACCTTGCTTATGTAAGGCTGACCTACACCTGTTTTCCTGTGCGCCGGGTAATGTGTATTACTCAGCGCGTTGTTCAGCAATGTCGTGTACATTGTCACCGCTTCAAGGCAAGATCGCTTAATACAATATTCGGTATACCATCGACCCTACATCGTCGTCCATGGCACCATATGAAATACAGACCGTATACAATCGTTGGAACACAGCAACAATAGCTTTACACCTCTTCCTGGCGTTGAATCCGTAGACGCCTGACTAGACTCATGTCGCTGTACACCCGTACAGTTCGTGGCTGAATCTTCTTCCCCAGGAAACCTTCAACGCAAACGAACCGCTCTCGTCCTTTTATCCAGCGTCGCCTTATATGCTGTTAGCTTCGCTGAATGCGCCTGCCGACACTCATTGTTAAACCATGGGTTTTTTTTAGGTGGCGTTTTAAAACCCAACACATCAGAGGCAGCTTCTCTGATGGCGTTTTGACAACGGTTCCACGGTTGGACTCTCAAGAGCTTCAGGGAGACTCGTTCGGAAAACTTCCCATTCCCATCAAACTGTTTTGGTCTTGTTCTACTCCGTTGTACTATCGATATCCGAGTTCTGACCTTGGCTACAAAGTAATGATCCGAGTCAATGTTTGCACCTCGGAACGTTCGGACAGTATATTGGAGGATTGCCTGACGTCGATTGCAATGTGATCAATCTTGCTGACGGTTGATTTGTCAGCGAACGCAAGATCCCTTTATGAATGTTGAGGTGAGCGAACCGCGTACCGGCTACAGAAAGGTACCCGTCACGAAGGCCGACAGCTGAGTCCATTGTCGGACGTGTTGTCATGTAGACTGTTTCATCGACCGAACGTGGTCCGTAAAGTAGCCTCACATTCCACATGCAGAACCGAAAATCGTTGTCCTTGTTTCGTTGTACATGGTCGTCAGCAGTAGGGTCATCCGTATCCGAGGCTTATTGCCGTCTCTGAACTAATGTGTGTTTTACAGGGTGGGGAAATTAACCCCACGCGAAACCCCCGAACCTGGAGGATCGAGGCCTGGTTTAAACCCCCGGCAAAGCAAAAGTTTCTGGTTTACATCTCCCTCTAGCTATTTGCACCTCACCCACTGTCTCTCTCTAATGTCCATGTGTTCAGCTTTATGCAAACACTAATGATATCCATAGCTGTCAGAATTATACCAATTCGCGACATGCACGTTTTTTATTCACAATATCACGATTCTCAGGTGACTGAGGTACACAATCCCAAAAGCGAAACCAATCGCTATTTTTTTTGTTGAATCATTAGTTATTGGTCGCTTCGAGAGAAAAATTCTGCATGCCACCTTTGGTCCTGTTAGCGTCGACGGGATATTTAGATCTAATCACGAACTGTACGGGCTGTGCAAGCAGAGCCAGGCGTCTAAGGATCAAAGGCCTAAAGCCATGTAGAGTGTATTGACAACTCAGCGCCGGTCCGAAGAATCGTATCCGAACATGTAGGCAACACAACAGAGGACGCCCGCGGTGTGCACCTAAGTGGAAGAAGACCTCAAACAACTTGTCGTGCGAAGCTGGAGAGGCTTTTAGTTTGGCCTACACCGGACTGAAGTATATAATGATAATTTGTGTATACTCATTGAATCAAGTCAATAAGAAAATTAATAAAATATCAACATTTTATATAGAGAACATTTTAATTAAATCAAACCCACATATGTTATTTAACAAAACCTACTTTTAATTTACTCGATATTCTTACATTGTTAAAAAACATAATATGTCAATACACAGTATTTTATAAATAGTGTCGTAGTATTTTCGTTGTATGTATGTTGTTTTTCGTATATTATTTTAATAAAACATTTGTACATTCGTATAAATACATAGTATCTACTATCAAAAATAAATTCTATATGTCAAATCAATGGATACATGCATATATTTATGCATATATATACTAATCTAGTTGCCCCACTCAAGCCCATGGCAGTGTACCAGGCACATTTTTGGAAATATTTTCGTGGGCATTATTTTCCCAATATTAAAGTAAGTAGAAGAATCGTATAAGACTCCAAACATGCACATTTACATATATGAAAATTATATATAACATTTTGAAACACAAAGGCCTTGATGTCTGTGTGCTTAGATTTAAAATTACATACAATGTAAATTACTTCTAAATAACATATAAATGATTTCATACGTATAGTTCACAACTTCTGACATAAAATAAAATTGTGTATATAAAACATTCAATTTTATACAATACAACGAATAAGTAAACATCGAGTGAGTAGTCTAAGATCCAGATTCGATGGCCCATGTAGACTCCTTTTCTAATTTTTATTTGTTAAAAAATTTAAACAATTAATAGATGTATATTATTTAAGCGAAAATTAAATGTCAAATTTTTGAAATGAATATCACGATAATAAATATGGAATGCTGAAAAGAATTGCAAGATTGTTACTTGAATAATTGGTGAACATTTTTCTGAATGGCTTCATAATTTTTATGAATCTGCCTTTAGTGATTCTTAAAAATGAATGCATTTTGCTGGACGCCTGAATTCCAGTCGTTTTATGCACAACACCAACACTTGAATTTGTTCAAAAAGCAATTACATGTGTTCTCCATAGAAATAGTTTCAACATTTATCTAATCCGGTCTGGGATTCACCAATGGTTCAATGGCACGAACTTACTAAGCTTCTTATTCAGACAAATGCCACGCAAAGTGAAAATGAGGGAACTAGGTTTAAGAGCTGTGGTACTTTTAGATGTTTCCTATTAACTTATTTTCAGTTTTAAAAATATATACGAACAAATGACACATATATAAAATATTGTAAATAGAAAATTTTAAATATGGAAAAAGTAAGTACATCTAATCGAAATCAATATTGTATGGAGAACTCGAAATTGGTTTTTTTGAACTAAGACCATATGTAACTCAAAAACAAAATTATAATCAGAGATACTGAATCAGATTCTTTTAAGTACCATCAGCTTAGAGAATTTTATTGGTGAAATTCGCAGTATGCATCTTGACGCCCTAGGCTTTTATTTCATTATGAAATCAAATAGACAATACTTTTTAATTGGTATACAAAAAATAAACCCGGATGAAAATACAACGTTTTTAATTGAACACATCTTAAGTTGTTTGGTATGGTTAAGCTGACTGTAAAAATATAAGTATTAATATCTAATTTCTTTTCGACTTGAGTGTAATTCAACAAAGAATACTTAATTACTATCATGCTTTAAAAACAATTTAAGAAGGCAAATGAGATTACAAAACAAATAATAACAGCTTCGTATTTGTAAAGAAGTGCTTCTTACTTCTATACTTGTTCCCTAATTGTAAGGAATTTAACAATTAACTATACTTGCATATATTTCTTTCAATAATTACATTTGTTAATTTGTAATGAAATATGTATATAAAATAGCCTGGTTGAGTCGTGTATCTATTCGGTGAAAATATTATTGAGAGTTTAAAATATTAATGTATGAAACATACATGTTTGTCATGTTTGTCGTTGTTTCTCGAATACTTCGGAATGTTTGAGCAAATTTCTCTTAAATTATATATGTATGTATATTATAGTTTTTGTTTTTTTCTTTTTGGCATTTGCAAAGTTATAATATTGTATCTCTTCTGTGTTGTTTTAAAATGTTATTAAAACGTCAATAACATTATAAGTAATCATGGATTTCGTTTCGTTTGCTTATTTATCAAAGTTTTGCAGAATCTGTGAACAGAAATTTCTGTATTACATATAAAGTTGACCGATTTTCACTTCTGCGTATGGATGTGTACATATTAGTATACATTTATCAAAGTGTATGCAATTATGCATACTTTAGTTTTTATACTTTATAAATTAACAACTAGTTTACTTGATCTTAACTATGTTATATAAATATATGTCCTTATTTATTAAAAGATCTTTACACTACTTATTGTATAATTTTTGGCCACAAATGTACACATTTCGTACTTGTCTTGTAAAAAAAATAATTAAAGCTGTTCACGCGCCTGTACAACGATACCACGTTTTTATGTTAGAGGAGGCCAATATTAATATTTTCTTCATACGAGCTCATTTCACTTTATGACCTATTTTCCTTATTTAATTCGTATTATTCACATTTTAAAGCCAAACTGGGCCAATATTTTTTTCAATCAAATCTACCACATCATCTCTATCAATTTCCTTAAGTAAACGCATTAAATCGTGTATATTCTTTTCGTTATTACTTCTACATTCCCAAAGATTTAATATATTTTCGGTAGGGTTTGGTCTTGATGCACCAAACTCAATGTAATCTAGTAAGTTTAGTTTAATAGATAGAGAGCGCCAATCGTTTTTATCACTCCGTAATGGATCAAGTGTTATGCATAGTATGTTCTTTATTTCGCGTGGTATTTTCATATCTGGATATTTTTCATTAACTAGGCAACCGTGTTTGTTTACAGAAATAATTTGCCTCTCGCTCTGAATGTGCGGAGAGTTATGCAAATTTTGTGGAACAGAAAAGGTATACAATTCACTTCCACAATTTGTTTGAAAGAAATCAATTTCCAGACTGATGTCCATAAAATGTGATTCTTTTCTTCTTAAACTAAATTCGCAATGTAAGATTGAGTTATTGCTAAGGATGTGATTATATGGAATCACCTGTTCCTGCAAGTGACTTAAAGCTTCCCACTCACCTAAGGATCGTATACGGATATTAAGATCACTGTCGTTCAAACTAAATGAAAACGTATCGCTTTCTCCCATGAATGTTCCACCAAGTTGTGTTTCGATACGAGAGCATATTTCACGACTATTTGGGAAATCTTTCACAATATAGACACGTAAACTACCAACAGCACAGTTAGGAGCGATTTGACCAAATGCTAAAAGTTTCATTTCTATAGATAATTTACTCATACTAGGATCGGGTTGGGCCAAAATAGCAAACCGACCCATTCGTTCTGTCATTATGTATGCAAAGTGCTTATCTACTTTTATAAAAAAATTTGAAACATTTGTGCTAACACCTACTTTGGTTATTGTTTCCCATTTCACATTTAATTCATTATTGCTTGCCTCAGAGCTGTACACACTTATATTCCATAATGATGGTTCAGTCAAGCAATGAGGAATTTTTAATATGCAGGGTTTTAGGAAATTGAATTTAAGGGGAGTGCATGATACGATAGTACTTGCTATGAGCATTGAATCGAATGATTTTACATTGAGCCTGGAGAATTCTTCGCCAAGAACAGCAATTGATATTCCCTTTTTGTCATAGTTTCCCAAGGCATATTCTGGCACTGTAAGTGTAACTTTGCCATCGTATAGCCTTAAACATCCGCCCATTTCATTGAATATATCCTTTATCATGTTCATTTTACTAGATTGTTTTATTGCTGGGTGAGATTTTTGTTTCACAGTGTAGTCATAATCAACAGAATCGGCTGAAAATACAATTAAATTTAAACTATCTTCTCTTTCAGTATATTTGAAGGTCTTACACGTACAAGTTGATGTGTCTGCTGTATCACTGATGTAATCAACACTTATGCCATCAATCGGATTTGTATAGCTAAAAATGTACGTACATGTTGGTTGTTAAATATAATTACTTCAAACACTTACTTTGTCGATAAATTCGGTACGTCATAATGATGTTCAGATATTGCTTGTTCTCCACTCAACGAAGTGTGTCCGGGATTAGCATAATCATAATTGATGTTTTCATCAGCAACATAGTTGCTATGAATAATTTTCTTTTCGCTGCTTCCTACATATTTGGATTCGAGCACTGAAAATTAAATTAATTTTCACATATTTTTACAGAAACATCATTATTAAAACTGACCTGTTCGAGCGATATTGTAATCAGGACTTGTAGACATTCCACGTTTAGCACAGCATATAACACCGATTCCAATTGCAAAACAAACTGCTGCTATAAATGCAAGACCCAAATAGAACGCCATATCGGAATCTAAAAGACATTAAAACACTATATATATAATCCAACAGTTGGAGATATTTATGAAAATATTTCTCCGAATATTGATTAGATATTGTATTCATAGCACTTATTGTTAAAACTAATAACTTAATAGCCTTTGTCGTGTCATCATTACTGTTTTGAACATAAATTCAACATCAACGCAAATTTTACATTAAACAATCATCCTCGTAATAAGCCAAATCGGAGTATATTTTTTGAAATAACCAAATAATTACTTTCGTTACTAATATTACTACAGAATGTGGTGAGCCCCTGCAAATCAACCGTCACCACATTTGATAGCACCTTGTTGAATATTCAAATGGTTTTCTCTTCCAGTTTAGAGATTAGCAAGTTAAGTCAATATGATTGTGTGAGATTTAAATATGGTTTCCGTAAATATGGTTTAAGGAAAGATATTCAAGTATTAAACGCCGCCGAAGTTTTGGCCTTCAAACGATATATCGATTTCTACACAAGTCGTAGATTTAAGTATTTTTAAAAGAACCTTCTTATTAAAATGTTCTTTAAAAATGAATGCCCTTTATCCTAAATACATAAAAGAACGGCAATCATAACTTTTACAAGCAAAACTTAGGAGTTCTTAAAATTGCATACTTTTTATTTTATATCAAGAAAAAGAAAGCATATCATTACATACACTATAAATCAAGCATATCGGGTTGACTTCTACTTACCATTCTTTCCAATGCGACACAGTTCACCCCTACATTCCGCTGTTTGAAAGTCTTTTCCGGAACACAATGACTTGACGAAGCCGTTGTTAAGGGTGTGTGCTATACCACTGTCCATTAAAGCATCATCCACAGAATGAGTAATACATTTCCTGCGTCTAACTTGTATGCAATCAACAGAGCATGAACTCCACTCACCCCATGCCGACCAGCGACCCCCTGAAATGTTAAAAGAATGGTATAAGAATTTTTCCTGAGCGAGTATTACGTATTGTAGTATCTTATATTGAAATTATCTCTTACCCGCTAACACAATGGAACTGTCTGTATTTATTATGTCTGTATCTTCTGAAAAATATAAAAATATGTCTATAAGCATATAATAACTTGCGCTTCGATTATTATTTGCATAACCTAATAGACATCTTAGTAGTATTCTACTTGTTAAAATTGTTTCCTTACTGTCTACCTTTCTTTCATTTTTTCGTTGCTTGACTGCTTTCAAAAAAGGCCGTTTAAAAAAATATGTCATGGTCTCTTAGAGGAAAATGTTAATGACGCCATATGGGTTCAAATCCAAATCAAACTGTCTGATTTTACAGACATTTAATGTTTTCGTCCGTTTTTATTCGAAATTGGTAAAGTATATTTGAAGCAATGCATTCATTTTTCACAATTCTACTAAAGTGGTACTACACCAGGCAATGGGTATTTTCAAAAATTGTTTTGTATTCATATTTGTAACTTTTGCCTTTTAAAGTCAAGAGTGTGCATATTAGAAGTCGCAGAAGGTTGAGAGTTCGCTGAAGATAATGCTTTAAAAACGAAAGTGGTACACACAACAAGGAAAAACAACACGGTAACGACTACGACATCCCATACGTAACATAAAAGGACTCGTACACGTATTCCAATCTAACGACAGACAAATTGTATTCTCTAAAAAAAATGGATCTACTACTAGCGCTCTCCAACAGATTTGTGCATTAAGCCTTTCTTTTATGAATATAGAATTTATGGTGATCAATAAATTGATGTAATGCTACAAAGACCATGTCCTTGTGTTAGATAAGGAACATGCAGGTCGTTTTATATCACTACCTTTTCTGAATCCATCCACCACTTCTGAATAACATTCGTTTTGATCCACACAACACAACTTTTCGAAAGAGCACATTCATTCTTACGAAGAAGTAACAAATACGCTTGATTAATAGACAGTTGCATTTTCGCGGATTCTTCTATCGAATTTTTTATCAAACAATTACCATTTCATATTCACGCAACAACTCTCACGTTCACACATCTGATGAATCTTGAGCTGGTTTAAAAAATTCCATGATTGATGTACCAAAACTACCATATCTTGACTTATCGTATATATCTATACAATTTAACTTTTCTTGAGTCGTATTATTAATATTAATGCAGGATTTTATTGATTCAGTCTACTCATAATAACAAAACTACATAAGAGAATACGTTTTCTAGCAGCAATAGAATGTATTTAGGTTCATCACAAAAAAAAATACATTTTTTATTACCTGGACAGTTCATACAGTCTGACGACTTCTGAATTTGTGGACCACTGCAGGCAAGCCCCCCATTTAAAGGTGCAGGATTGTTACAGAATCTAGTTCTTTTTCTTCCTTGAGTTAGTTTCCCCAGGCATTTGCAATCTTTCCAAGGGCTCCATGTGCTCCAACCACCATTGACTAATAAAATAAAATTAGCATTGCATAAATTAATCATAAGATTATGATTGTAAAATATTAAAACTGAATTTTGTAGCAGTTGGGACAATCTATTCAATTGGGACAAAATTATGAATTATGAGTTTTGTGATGACTGGAAAAACCATTACACAGAATTCAATGTGAGATCCACACGAGTCTTCCACAAAAGTGACGTGCGTAGCGTCGGATAGGGAAGCCTTTAATCAACAAATCGTTGCTAAGTTTCATGTAACAAACCGCGGGAATTCGCAAGGTGCCCTTGTCGTAATTATAATTGTAATTGTACACGTATGTGTAATATACAGTACATACCATAAACAATTAAAACAGCTGAATCAGATATCCTTTTGCCAGCAATATTGTCTGCATAGCATGTATAATTCGCCATATCCTGCAAAAATTATAACACAATTTATTGTGCTCTAAATTCCATAGTATAATATAAGAATAAATATATTTGATAACTTGTTTGTTAATTTTACCTGCAAAGTAACTTTGTTGAGTATTAAACTTCCATTCGCTGTTATTTCAATACCATCAATATCCACAACTGGAAAGTCATTTTTGTACCAGGTTATTGTAGGTGTTGGTACACCGTTCGGTGGTTTGCAATGCAATTCAGCTCTTGATCCTAGTTCAACGCGGAGTGAGGTTGGAGAAGCCCCAAATTGTTTACGTATGTCTGTCAAACAAAGATAATAATGTCGGAATATGAAAACGATGTTAAAATGATTTTTCATGGAGTATG
Source organism: Eristalis arbustorum (assembly GCA_916610145.1). Classification (NCBI taxonomy): domain Eukaryota; kingdom Metazoa; phylum Arthropoda; class Insecta; order Diptera; family Syrphidae; genus Eristalis; species Eristalis arbustorum. The sequence continues at coordinate 48,652,759 of OU744319.1, read as the reverse complement.
TTTACCTTTAGGCTTTCAAACAATGAAAATGAAAAACAATTAAATGGAATAACATAGACTTACATGCTACACTAATTGTGGCCGCTTGACTTTTAGTTACTCCTCTTGATGACCAAGCATGGCATTCGCATTGAAATGGACCTGTTCCAAAGTACTCATCCACGAGATCTCTGTCAATTGTTGCAGTTACTTCCTCCATATGTACTCCGCTATGAGGGTCTACATGGGATTCACGAACCGAAGGTGGTGGCTGTGAGCTGCCACTACATTTAAAATGTACCTACAAATTTTAATTTTATTTTTTTCGCATTAAATTAAGTTTTGTTTTTTCTGATACCTGTAGAGTGTATGCTGCTTTACATTTTAATGTTACAGGTCGATTTTTTACAACAAAAGAACTTTGTGGCTCATCAAGAAAAACCGGTAATGTAGATCCTACGTCTTTAGAGCTTACTTTTGATCCAAATGCTACCAATCCTGTGCCCAACTGTGCCTCTTCATACTCTGAGTTCTTAAAAGTTTTCACCGCCTCGATTTCGTCAAATCCATCAGGATATTGAAAGAAATCTTGTTTATCATCCGGTTCACCTTTATTTAAGTATTCATCATGACTTTCTTCTGCACCTCCATATTCAACAATGTCCTGTCTAATCGTAGGATTGTCAAAAACTGATGTTTTTTCCTTATTTCCTTCCTTATGTGAATTACTATTCCGGCGAGGAACTTGTGCGACACTTGAGTATTGTGTAGTGAAATTTTGAAAATCGAATGCATCGATTTTTGATCCAGGGTTTTCCGAAAGGTATAAAAGAAGGCACAGCGCGATAATATGATCTAATTTGAAAGTGTTCATTGTAACGAATCGAATCGACAGCAAAACAGCTTCGTAAAAATCTAAACTAAAGAATGTTTAAACGGTTACAAATAGAAAACGTAGACGCATATACTTTATAATACATATGTGAAAGTACAAAAATAGTTGTAGATTTTTTAAAAACGACAGAACTATACAATTTTATCTTTATGTTAATATATACTTATATAGATGCTCTGGCTACTAAGCTACAAAATAATTTGAATTATATTTGAAACTTTGTATAATTTGAATTATATTGTAGCTATTCAATAAATAAATAAATAAATGAATAAAAAAATTGTATAGTGTAAAGGCTTAAAAAGTCACTGCTAAATTAAGTTCCATAACGAAGCACACATAATGAATGTATGTATAGACAAATACATATTAGCATCCTATTATATTAAAATTGCGGTGTCCAATCCTAAATGACTTGTTCCTTCTTCACGCCGATTTCTTAAAATGCAGGAACATTTTCCCTTTTATGTAGTTATGCACCAACATTTGAATGCTTATTTAGTGTCACAGAAGTTACATAGTCTTGCATTGCAAATGGACTTAACAGTCAAGTGGGAAATTGATAAGCAATCGTTGTCACCGGTTTCCTCTACCTGCATCTTTGATGAAACCAAGAAATTTGTATGCAGAACACGATCGTTGCATGCAAGTCTCGTACTGTATTAATAAGAAATCAGTGAGTAATCATGTACAATAATGCCGGACGGCGTTTAGGTGCATCATAACGTCTTGCATACTTATTTGCAACAAGGAGGAAAGGAATAATTTATTTTAAAATAGAAAATTGTAATGCATTTTTAATTGCGCTTACTTTTCAGATACAATTTTTTATCAAACCTATATTAAAAGACCATTATATTTCATTAATCTAAAAATCCTGCCAAAATATTGCCTTAAAACCACATTGGTATGCACAAGTTTGTGTGCATAAAATCAAGTAGTATATCTTTTGCAATCACGTTCTTTAACAGAGATTACAATTTTTGATAAGCGCATATAATACACAATTTTCGTTTATCACACGAATGATGAAGTTAACAACATGAGAGAAATAATAAAACTTTCGCAATCTTGCACCAAGGAGCTGAGATCCATGTAACAAGTCGGAAATAGGTATGTAGATGGAAATCAAACTTGATTTGAGGAAATACATTTTTTGCACATAAACAAAATAAAGCATTTTGTGAACTTTGGTATGAAGAGCAATAGTTCATGAAATTTCGGCTGTAGATTTGGGTACGTTTGAATTCTATGAGACCGACTTAGCCATGAAGGCATGCGTGATAACTATGACATACGGTTCATGCTAAAGTTTATTGCTCTAGTATGTCAAATATGAAATTTTTGCATTGCCAGCGAAATAATGAAAGCGTGATGTTAGAACAGATTTGAGCGAAAGTACGAGATAAGTAAGAACATCATACCCTTTTCATTCACTTTTTACGTTCTTCTACATTTGCAATATCGATTCAAGAAACCCTTGAAAGGACTAATTTTATTTGTTGCGCCCCAATTGAAAGTATTTCATTAAAGATTGCGAATTCTCAAAGGTAATTCCTTGTGTTTATATCGATATGGATATCCATAGATGTATAATACAAACCTACACAAATACTCATTGCATATCAAATAACCTTGTTTAACCGATTAAGATTTTGAACTTTGAGTACGTTCAATAGCAGGTAATGTCGATAGATTTGTGACATCCCCTTGAGAATATCTTGAGACACTTATATGAGTTCTCTCTATGGTATTGCCTTCACAATTCTAACGACAATAGTTTAATCCACCATATGAGTACCATATGTACAGAAATATTTTACACTTAACACTTAGAGTGGGGTTCTTCTGTCACATCGTTACAATATCTACAAAACAAAAAACTTCCAGATGCACGTAGTATACATACATACATGTGTAGTATATCCTAATCCTTCTTAAATGTACACCAATCCCTACATACATTTATGGATGTTCATACAATTCTAAGTTCTATTTTGCATCTGTTAAGGGAGATCCTGTATTAACAGGAAAAATCGATGTAGAAGAATATAAGTACCATTAAATTATTTACATACAACACACACAGCATAACAAACGTACATTCAATCAAAAATAATAATTAATTCGGTACGTAGGTAGCCTCCATAATTATCCAATTACTTTAAATCAACTTAATTTCTCTATTTCATGAGAACAATTAATATTTGAAAGGAAGCAATCTCGAAACCATGGACCGCGCTCTTTGAAGTTATAGATACATATGTATCCACATTCATATGAAGTACATATTAAAATTAAGTGCGTACATCTGTATGTACTGTATGTTCGACATGTTTATGAAGGTCTTCGATATAATCCTTCGCTTCTTAAAGTGAATTATAAAAAATGTACATCACAGAAATGTAGCTTCATACTTATCTTTTAGAATTGGTTATTAGAGGAATTTAGTTTTACATTTTTCATTTATACATACATATTTGAATAATTTATGAAATTCAGTACGGCATACCTACATCACAATTCACAAATCTAATATGGATGAAAACACAGAACTTCCGCACTGAAAATCTTGAAACAACCACAATATTCATGTTCAGATTAATTACTGAATATTCAACATGAAACACATTTTGTTAGTGACTCTTTTTATTCATTATTTTTTCAACGTGCATGGATAAAAATTGCCTAAAGTTTCCAAAAATAATAACAAAACAAAACCAACAACGTACGGAAAGTGCACTACTCTTATAACTACAATATCAACGGCAGCTGTAACAAAACTGAGAGAGCGCGCAGTCATTTTGAATTCAACTCTTTGCAGAAGAGAACAATAAGACATGAGCTGCAGCTGAGCGTGAGCAGATTGTCTGTTTTCATACGCACAGGGATGCCACTTTGTTGGTTAATTTTTTTCTCAATAACCAACTAAATGTTTCCTTTTCCTTTAAATTTCGCCCATTATTCGAAGATCGTTTAATTAGTCCTTCTCGTATGTCTTCCTTGTTTTCTTGACTAAAGCAAGATTTGCAATTCTAAGTTTAACATACGACTTAGGTTAGTCTTACAAAACTAACTTCCAGGGTTGTTTACACTACAGATGAACGTAAGTATGAAACATTTACGTAATTTGAAAGTCAGCAATATTTTGAAATTCACTTTCATTCGAAAGTTTGGGATTCGAAAGTTAATTTTCAAGCAGATTCTGACAATCGAATGATTCCCAACAAATGTCATTTTCTATTCGTTAAATTTTTCCTGCCGATTAGAGTCATAAAACATGTAAGATCAGATATTTTTGTTGGAGCAAAAAGAATTGATGCAGCCGGATGGATGAAAATCCCGAGGTAGCAAAGGATTTAGAACAAACTTATCTGATCTCTTTTGGAGTGATTCTGTGTAGGAGTTTAAAACCTACGGACCGCATCATGGAAAAGTGCTATAAGATATTTACATACAAATGTATGCATTAGGCAATGAAAATTAATATTTTCTTTGGTGAATAGTGCCATTGACAATAACGTTGACAAAATCACATCTTGATATCCTAAGAATATCTTCAGCGCATCTTTAACTTCCTGAAGAAATAAATGTCAGTAAGTAGCAATCGTGTGTCCAATATTGTGCTTCGACATCTTCCCTCCGAAGCAGTGTAAAGTTACACAATAATAATAATATAATAATATGGGTGGCGCTACACAGCCCATAGAGGGCCAGGGCCTAGCTTCTCAGCAACCACTCGTGTTGTGCGTGCTATTGTTCTCTCACGAGTGGAAGGGACCCACAGCTTAATGCCGAATCCGAACGGCTTTGTTTGAGAAGCTTTTTCTAGACAGGAGCATTGTCAGTGACTCGAAAGAGGTGGGGTCGTGAAAATTATTTTTGTCGCTTAGAGCTGGAATGGAACCTACGACGTCGAGGTTGGGGTCAACGCACATACCCACAACGCCACGGGCCACCACTCAACGATGTTCAATAATGCGTAAAGTAACGGTCGAATAACAATCGTTAGCTGTGAAAAGTGTATATTATAATAATAAAAATAGTAATAGATGTATTTTAACAAACATATAGATTTTGCCATGGCGAAAACTAAAAAGCCTTTTTGGTTCGACATACGCTCTAACAATCTATTCATTTTAGGATTATTTTTTGACTTTATGTTTCACTTTATTCTCCTATTTCGTTAGCGAAATAATTTCTTGACATAAAAACTCACCTTTGGGTGTTTATCAAGACTACCACGATTCGTTGAAATTGATGTCCCTTATACTTTCTTTCCCAGACGTTTGCGTGCGCAAAGAAATAGTTTACAAATTGACATGTTGTGCTGAAGCTCCAATTTGACCAATACTGCTTTTGAGTAGATAGAAATAAAATATGTGTGATGTTCCCACATTCTGTCAAGTATGTGACTTTTCCGTTCTACAACATTTCTACTACTACTGCATATTGAACTAACATATACATATGTACATATATCTTTGCTATGGATCCCGGTCTGTTAGTTATTAACATTTTTGGTAGTTCTTATTTCTTGTTTTTCAATTCTATGAGAGAAACAATTTTAATCTAATCGCACAATAATTTGTTGCGTAATATGCGACCCACGCGAATGATGTTTTCTACTAGAGAAATCGGTGCACTGTAGTGGATTGTGTGTTTATTTGTGTATCGCTAAACTATAATCAGAATAAACTGTTCTTGCCACGACACATAGGTGTTACATATAATAACCTGATTAACTAAAAACAAGAACTTTGGTCACATTACATTTTATGAACGATTCACTGCATTTTCAAATCTGTTGATTTTTAATTAATATAAAATATATATAATATAAAATATACATATATAAAATATCTATATATAAAAATATTAAGGACTTATAATGAAAATGATGAGACCTGCAAGAATAAAAACTGAAACGCCGTTGCCAGATATCTTTCAGTAGGTGGATGAGTGCATTTTAAATATTGCCAGTGCCATCTGTTGCTGTCCAGATTTCAAACGATTTTAATTGAGGTAATTTTGACAACCCTGTGACATTCACCAACAGATGGGATTGTACTAAAAACCATGTGGCGACCTAGTCACAACTGGCGGCAACTAGAGGAACCAATTATACTTGTGGCGCCATCGTTTCTCACAAATTTCTTTATAGAGAAGATTTTGAATTCAAGTAGTTACGTACTTCACTTTTGGTTTTACCGTTCAATTGTCTAGACCACCTAATACTGTTCATGTTTCTTTAATGAAAATTAAATATATTTTTGTTGTGTTATTTGTTGAATGAAAAGAAGTCGTTTCATTAAATATTCTGACGAACACAAATGCCAAATCCCACAATTGGTGACCCCGACGCTTCTTCAAATAGTGTTTTATCGGACGAAGAGCTTAACGAAACAATTCGCAACATGAACACCGAAGGCGAAAGTTCGAAGACTCCAGCAGCTTCGCCGAGGGAATAGCCAACATGCCCGGTCCATCTGTACGACGACACATCAGCATGAAAGCTTTTCAAGTGATATAGACCAGCGGCTAACGGCAATTGAGAAATCATTGTCTGCCTTACTTCAAGAAAGGCAATCCGACCGCAACTCTCAAAATAGGCATAGGTCACAGTCCAGGTCGCGAAACTTCCATAATCGCTCATTGTCAAGAAAATCGTCCCCTGAACCATCTTCGGGTGTATGCAGATATCACAGCAAATTCGGAGATGCAGCTAGGAAGTGCCTAAGACCATGCAACTACAAACATATAACTCATGTTATACGCAGCCAACAATAGCCCAATACACACGACTTTCTGGAGAGAAAAAGCTTTTGAACGAGGGGATTTGCAGAACATCCAGCAGTCCTTGGGCAAGTCCAATTCACCTTGTCCAAAAGAAATGTCGAGATTGAAGATGCTGTGGAGACTATTGTCGACTGAATGCCCAAACTCAACGAGATAGTTATCCCATTCCGCACATAATGGATTTCCCAGAGTCACTACGGAGCAAAACGATATTCACGATCCTAGATTTGGACAGGGCGTACTATCAAATTCCAATGGCACCAGAAGACATTGAAAAAACAGCTGTAGCCATTACACCATTCGGTCTGTTCGAATTCTTGGTAATGCCTTTTGGCCTTAGGAACGCGACACAAACCTTCCAGAGATTTATGGACATGGTAATGCGAGGCCAGATTTTGTGTTCTGTTATGTTGATGACCTCCTCTTTTTTTCGAAATCTGAACGAGAACATCGGGAGCACATATCCATCGTTTTAAAAAGCCTCGAGAAGTACGAACTCAAAATAAATGTAAAAGAAATGTGTTTTCGGAAAGCCTGAAGTCACTTACTTGGGCCATACAGTATATCAAAATGGTAGTAAGCCTCCAAAAGACAGGGTTCAAGCCATATTAAACCACAGCCAGCCTGCTAATCTCTCCTAATTAAGACGGTTCCTACGGATCGTACATTATTACAGGCACTACATTTTCAACTGTGCAAATATTCCAGCTCCACTAAATGATCTACGATAGAGAATTGCTAGCGATTTTCCTAGCCGTACGATTCTTTAGACATCTTCTAGATGGTCGACATTTTTTTGTACAAACAGACCATAAGCCTCTCGTGTATGCTTTTCAACAGCGTTCGGAGCAGTCACCACAACGAAGATTACTGCAATTATATTATATTTCTCAATTTACCACCGAAATAATCTAGCTTCCCGACGACGAAAACTCTGTAGCTGGTGCTTTGTCTCGTGTAAACGCAATAATGATGCATTTCAATATAGACTCCAGAGAACTCCAAGCAGCGTAATCACAAGATCCCCCACTTAACAAAATTCTTTCGAAAGAAATCCAAACATCTTTAGTTCTCAAGAAAGTGTGTTTTGAACCAGATTGTCAAATATACTGCGATATATCGGAAAATACCATTCGCCCATACATCCCGACAAAACTACGTCGAAAAGCCTTTAACCCTGTTCATGCACTTGCACATCCAGGTGGGAGCCATCAACTTCGACAAAAATTCGTTTGGCTCAACATAAGAAAAGATGGAATGGTCCCGGACATGCGTAAATGTCAACTTTCAAAAATCAACCAACATCTTAAAGTTCGACCAACAGCAATCACAGTTCCCGATGACCTTTTCAACCCTAACGGCATAGTCGAACGCTAGTGTTCTGTACACTAGTGGCAGCGTCAATGTGAACATCATTTAAGGAAGATATCCAAGCAACTCCAGCTGAGATGATTTATGGGACCGATGTAGTACCCGGCGAATTTTTCGTGTGAGCAGATTTCTTTTTATTCATTGAAAACATCCTGCATACATGCTGGGATTGCGACCAACACCAACGGCACATCACAGCAAAGCCATAATATTCATCTCAAAGGATCTAAACAGCTGTTCTCACGTCTGGGTGCGTTGCGATCATGTCAAAGCTCCTTTAGAACAACCGTGCCAAGGTCTTTATAAAATAATACAACGAACATCAGACAGGATCTACAAATTAAACATCAATAACAAAGAAAAAAGTACATACCATATATCGATTGATAGAATGCAACTCTGCTACATAAGCAGAAACAGATTCATCATCAACCACACAACTAAGCCAATCACATCGATGGAGCTCCACCTCCAGGAAAACGGGAAAAAATCGAACTATCCCGAAGTTTTTCTGTTTCTTGATAAGAGTCCACCTCCATGAACATGAACCCGAATACTAGGAAAGCTCTAAATAACAGCCGCACCAGCTAAATTTAAACTCTAACCCAACTCACGTAACGTGAAAAAAAAAAAAACAGCAAATGTCAACATGTACAGAGCTGCTTAAATATGAACGGAAAATATTAAGAAAGTGCACGACCACGAGGAGAAGACCATCAGATGGTTGGTACCTTGTTGGGGCATGTAGTCGAACTTGGCTCTTCTCAGTAGCTCAGGTTAAAGTCTTCTAGCTCTTTCGTAGACTGGTGGTCCTGTTGTTTCGATGTGATGTACTATGTTTTGTTTTGCTGTAGTATTATACTTTGAGTGGAACTCTGAAGAATTTCAGAAAACTCTTGTAGGAGATTTGCACATGCATAATCCTTGCAGATGTTGGAGACGCCGGTACCAATTTGACCATCTGAAACGCGGCATTTTTTAACGTCTATGACCAGTTGGTAATGATGCAGTACATCAACCCCAATTATACCATATGGTACGTCAGCGATGCGGAAAGTCTGTCCGATGGGAGACTTAGGGAAGTTTAAATTGAGCGCCTTATGTCCGAGCGTTACGATGTGAGTTCCGTTGCCTGCGTATAGTTTTGAACTTGATGTTCGAGTCTTATCACTACAGGTTGGTGGAATGGTTGAAAGATCGGCTCCGGTATCGACGAGGAAACGTTGCCCTGAACCTGAACCGAGGTCACTCGAAGAAACCAGTAAAAATCTTTGTTAGTTTCGTCATGGCTGTTGTTGGAACGGGAATATATATAAATATATATTTTTTCATTTTTAATTCTGGAATTCATAAATAAAATAGACAAAAATGCTAAAAAATGACTCGATCTTGCATCACAACATAGCAACAAATTCGTTAACGTATTTTTAGCTACGTATTTTTACTACTTTTGACTAAGAATTGAAAGATGTAAATTATCCTCTGCATGTCAGCAGCTACTACAAGCGCAACAATAGCAAGTACAAGGTACTCCCTGAGTTTGATGTGTTCCATTAGGAAGCCTGTTAGGATTCGGAGCTTGTTCCTGCTAATTTTGATACATTCCTCAAACCTCTTTCGGTTGTGTTGACCTAAGCCCCGGTTACTCCTGCCCAGCTTCTTAAATGTTTTTAGGCATTCCCAAACGAGCTGTGATTTCCTTTCCTAGAGGATGTTTGACTAGATTTTGACTAGTGCGTCGAATTTGCTCAATGCCATTCTGCAAACACGTCAAGTCAACTCCAACAACACCATCAGTGCGGCGGTTGGCAAATCGGGAACATCTTTCGTTTTTTGTGTGCCACAGGCACGGTGGATGAAATTAAGCTACTGCTCTTTTTTTTCCGAGGTGGAAGCTTCCGAGGCATCTAGCTCTTCCGAAGATACCACCCGACTCCAGCACCACTGAGCCCTATCCTGAATTGATCATCTAATTCACCAGGTTTTCTTAAGGCAGGCGTCACTGGACGCCTCATACTCTTTGCGGTTTTAGAGGATTGAGGAGTCGCAGAGTTCTAAGCCTACTCTTACTTCTCCTCCTCTGCTGCATTGGCTAGAGAAATAGTAGTAAGAGCTAGGCTCCCGCTTTTGACATGCATTTGCCTATCGATTTATCCAGGGATTTGCATATTTCCGGCTGGTGCTGGGTTGCACCATCCTTCCAGCATCCCGGCCGGCCGCCTCAGGCTTAGGACGTTATTTTTGGTCCCACGAGTAGCTGAGAAATAACACCTGCCGCCACGCCAGATCCTCGAATTAGCGTGATATGGCCTTTTCTACTAACCGGAAAGTAGCCCGGCTAAGGAGAGATACTGTTAGAACAAAGCACAGTATTAACCTGTCTACGAACTTTATCCAGTAGCCATGGTTCGCATAACACCCTGGACTTGGGGGGTGATAGATTAGTTTACAGGGCCTCTTTTCAGACTGCAGTTGTGCTATGTCCTCCAGAATCGCCCGTTCATAAGGTATTGAGGGTCAACTTAAGCCCCGCACCACTCCAAGGCGTCTATCAAGAGATTCAGACTCAAAGTAGCGACGGACAAAATAATAGAATTCGAATTACGACTCCCAATCGCCAAATGGTTTTTGGTATCAAGCGATCTTCCAAAAGGACAACATCTCCTTTTGAAACAAATGGGAAACATTAGGTGTTCTTTTCATGCCTTACATAAGTCGTCCACTGTTTTTTTTTTTCTATGTCAGTGGCGAAAGATCCAATGGGTCATACGAAACATAAGTGAGAAGTCTGTCGTTCACTACCTGTTCAACATTCGGTAGTAAAGTGTATAGTCCGTTAGTTCAACGTAACACATCCTACTGCTACTCTAAGATACGATTTGACAGCACTAATAAGGTGTTACCAAAAGCCACCCAACAAAGAGCTGGCTTAGCGATAGAAAATGCGAAAAAACCTCGATTTCTTATTCGTTTGTGTTCTTCAAAGTTTTCTTAAAATTCAAAGCATTATCGGACCAAATACTTCATGATATTCCTCCTAATGAGACGACTGAATGCAGCACTCAATAGAAATATCTAGGGTACTGCTCTGCTAACAGCACATGTAAACAGCATTATATTATCTTCTTTCTCTTGCTCCAATTCGTAGATGTAGAGGGTTCCGGCAAAGTCTGGACCAGTGATTTCTGGTTCTCTGGACAATGGTGGCACATTTCGCTTTTAGAACAATGGTGCAGCGTTTTACCACAGATCGAACTAATTGTAGACATTTATTGCACCAGTAGGTAGTATATTACTGGAGGAGCCTCCTTGGGTGATGATAACAAATATAAGCGTTGAAAGCAATGCGAAGCTTCGATGTGTCCTTGTCATCTGTAAGAACTGATCAATGAGGCAGATAATAAACACGATCTCCTTTGATACCCTCTTCTTCTTCATTGTCGTACTCAGTCAAGACAAGACACAGCACGGGCCGAAGGTATAGTGGGAGAGAGAGAAAGAGGAGGTACCTGTGCATATTGGTCTTAAACATCTGCGGATTGTAATCTATGGGAAGAGCATTCCATATTCGTGTGGTGCGGCTAAAGAACGAGTCTCTAAATTTCACTGTACGTCCAAAAGCAGGCTTAAGGGTAAACTGATGTGTATTCCTGGCGAGACGTGTATTGTGGGTGAATTCAAGAAGAGGAGGAATGCAGTTGGCTAGCTCACTTGAGAACACAGTTGGCTAGCTCACTTGACACACGGACAAAGAAGACACGGTGCGTCGATGTTCAAGCGAGTCTAATGAACCCGCGATATAGTTGTCTCCTATAAGTTTTATCGCTCGCTTTTGGATTCTTTCTAGCAAGGTGGTCTTGGGGGCTATGTGAACGTCCCAACTAAGTGTTGTGTTGATGTACATACCGAGGATGGAAAGTTTTCCGGTTTCGACGATACAAGCGCCATTCATGGATAATGGCTGATTATCTGGGGTTCGCTTTAGAGACAGCAGACAGCATTGAGTTTTGGAAGCATTGAATTCCACTCTGTTGTTCTTACCCCACTTAATTATGCTGTCCAGATCGGAATTCAATGTGCTTGACATACGCTGCCGTTCCAATACTACGTCCGAAGGGCAGGGTCGTAAATTTTGGAACGAGTATGAAAAGCTGAGGGTGCTGTCATCAGCGAAGGAGTGGATTGGATTAGAAGTGGCAGACAGGAGATCATTTATAAGAATGAGAAAGAGTGTCGGAGACAGAACAGAGCCTTGGGGGACACCAGCATTAATTTTGTGAATTTGAACCCATCCAAAACAACTTGGATTGAACGGTTCGACAGGTAGTTTGTAATCCATAGAAGCAGAGATTCATCAACACCATAAGCACGCATTTTCGACAAAAGAGCTTGATGCCAAACTCTGTCAAATGCTTTAGAAATATCAAGCGCAACTATCTTGCTTTCGCCTGTATTGTGCAAAGATTGGTTCCACTTTTCGGTGAGATAGGCTATCAAATCACCAGTGGACCTGTTGCTGCGGAAGCCATACTGTCAGTCATTAAGAAGTTTCCGCGATTCAATATATTTCATAAGCTGACGATTTATCAGCGTTTCCATGACCTTAAAAAGAAGGGACGTAAGAGCTGTGGGTCGGTACGAGGTGAGTGACGAAGATTTGAGCTTTTAAGGGACGGGCTGGACAAATGCTGTTTTCCATCTACTCGGAAAGAGACCTGAAGAGTAGGATAAATGAAAAAGCTTATGCAGTGGTTTTGCCAGCGAAGAAGAACACCTCTTCAGAAGTATTGGGGGAATACCATCCGGGCCAGCGGATATCTGCACGTCGAGATTTTTAAGTACTCTTGCAACTGTACGAGTGCGGAAGTGAATTTGTCCAATGGTGAAACCAACGCTCTCTATTACAGGTGGGACAAATTACAATCTGGCAGTGTTAATCTGGCTGCAAAATGCGCTGGAAGCAGATTGGCTTTGTCCAAAGTGCTGACAGCTGGGATGTCATTGTAAATGAACGTGGGAATTGGCCCGTTTAAACTTATTCCGGTTTTCCTCAGTAGCTCGAGTCATACCATGCATTTGGTCTGGGATTGATACACTTCTCTCTATGCGGAATGAATATCTCATGCCCAGCAGAAGAATGTTCGTGATCATATCAGCAGCGGCATCCACGTCACTATCGAGGAATCATAATGATTAAACGAGAAATTAGCTGATACGACACAGTACGGAATGATCTGCAATGTCAGGTATTCGTGTGGGCTCATTTACAAGCTGGGTCCAGCAAAGATTTCAACGTACCTTCCTTCGTGTGTTGTCTGGCCTGAATGTCGAAGCCAATTAGAATTGTGTACATTGAATTCGCCCGCAATGGCATAGGGATACAGGGAAACAATTCTTGAGATAGAATTGGGTAGCGCATCAAATTCGTTAAAAGTTAAATTGCTATCCAAGTTAAAAAAAGTTAAACTTCTATAAATAAAGCAGTAGTGGATTAAATGCTTACGGACATGGAATTTTAACCACAGAAAATTGAATTCCGGATTGGAACAGAGACCGTATTGTGGTTGAATTTGGTAAGCTACATCACTACGCACGTAGATGGCGAGACCGCTGTGTAAAAAGAAAAGTGGCACTAAGCTATATCCAGGCAGGTTCAAATCCGATAATTCGGTCTTTTCACCTATCTGAGTTAAAAGCAAATACCGTTTATAAAACTTTGTTTTGTTGGTACTTGAAAGAGATGCTTATCGCAAACAATCATTTACTGCAGACAAGGGATCTAAGAATACTGTTCTTTCCTCTTCGATGTAGTTAGGAATTACAGCACCTCTATAAACATCTAATCTAAACGTTAGACTAAACACAAGGTTGGAAATTGTACGTTATGTGTTCTCGCGTTTCGGCACCAATGTGAAAAATGTTAAAAAATCACAAAACGATCCCAAGTTATGAATGAAATAAACTAAATCATAACACTTCAGAAATCAAATGATATTCAATACAAAAAAGGAATCGGCAAAGAAGTTAATTCGAGAGTGTTTTACGAACTGAACTTAACTCTAAGATAAGTAGATACATATCCATGTGTGAATACAACAAACTGTTCATTTTCTTCCACACACATAATGTTAACAAATATGTATAGTATTCGATTTAGTGGAGTATTACCGAGTTAGTAATGTATTGTCATTAGACATTTCGAAGATTTGAATTTTTTATAAATCGAATCATCAACACATCAGTCAATAATGTGAACTTTTTTACTTTTGAGATGAGTGCTGTCATTGGAGATCATTGATGACATAGGCGCCTGCTAGGCTAAAATTATCTATATATTTTTTCTTATCAAGTAAATGTTTCTTAAATCTGCTCTACCTCCTAAACGGGGTGACTACCAAAAGGACTCAACATTTTTGGTACCACCAAAAGATAACCAAGTAAATTGGTTCAAAAGGATAGTCTAACACAAGAAGGAGGGGAAATTCACAAGATATAATATCAAGCCCAGAAATATTAAACTTCATTATTGAAATATAAACATCCAATTTAAGCAGGTATTTTAAAAAAAATTTACAACTATTCACATATATTTTTGCAATTAAAAAAATTAATAAAATTTATTTATTTCGAGCAAATTATCTTACAATGTAACAAAAGTAAGTAAGACGAACTTAATTTTTATACATATCACAAAGTACTTTTTCCATTGGTGTATTTCCTATAGTTTTTTGGAAAAATATGGATTCAATCTTATGAGAATTGACCATTTTGAGTAATGGAAGCATGAGTAGAAGACGCCCAAAACGAGCTATTTGCGCTGTAAATTGTGTCCTCGAATGTTGAGCTAGCATTACCTAAAAAGTGTTCGATAATGTTAAGTGAAATTAACTTTAATATATACAATGACTTACATGAGCTTGATCTTGAAGGTTTTCTATTTGGGTTGGATCTTTAAGACCCCTAGTTTCTGGCCGAAATAGTACAATTGCTTTCAAGCAGGCAAATTCTGCAGGATCCACAAATACCGCCTTATATTTACAAAATGTGTCATTTAAGGTACGAATGTCTGCTGCAATCTGAAATGGAAAGTAAAATATTTATCGAAAATTCTTGAATGTACAAAGAAATAATGAGGCACAATGACCAGTACCTAATCAATAAATTAAAGTAGTTATCAGCAACCTAACCAGAATAACTTACAACCCCAACATTGATTTCGATGTGACTTTACTTGTATTTATAAGTATCAGCAGTATACCACTTAGCCTTGCAAGCTTCTTAAAAGTTGTTATTTTACTTATTATTGTCTTTTGAAAAAGGTTTTTCGAAAACTGCGTTGACCTTTTAGGAGATAAATTATAAAATTTGGAATCTTTGAAAATTAGCTATCAAAGGGTCTCTTGGCCCATTGATCACTAAATGTGGGGGACCTTGTATTGTTTTTGGGTGGGGTACTATCCGATGAGGACTTTGGCTTGAACAGGAACAATGTTTTATGCCGACTCCAACCATAGCGGGGTGCCTTTCCCCCTCTAATCGTCATTGCCATTCGCTTCTTCCTCTTCCCATCGGGTAGGCTAGGTTCAGGTGTCATACAGCATGGCTGGGGGTCTACCTTAAAAACTTGCTCAGTCGCTATTATGTGTGCAAAACCCAAACCACCCACCCGACCCAAATACAACTACAGTATCCATTATCACACTCAAATTGTTCAAGGGAGACGGCGATAGAGGTGGGATGTCCCACTACGGAGGATCCCAAACCCTCTACCTCAATCACCATCAATAATGTGAAGGCTATGCAAACCATTATTACACCGATGGAGAGGGTAAGGGTACCTGAGATGAGATCATCACCCAACAAAAAATTTTAATCATAAACTAAAATTCGCTTATATATGTTCCACTGCAGCTACATGTTGGTTACAATAATAGATGAGTTCGAAAATTTTATTATTTCGAATATATATGAATGTACTATTTTCATGAATACTTTATTGATTGTTTTCAAGGACAGATACTTAAAGTATGTGAGGATCACCCCATAATTACGATTGATTAATTAGAAGAGTAATTTGATATCCAATCATAATGCTTGAGGTTGTATACATATCGAGTTACGTTATTAAATAGTACAGAAATATTCCTTTTTATATAGCAATTATGGCTATAAGGGATCTGGCAATCGTATGTGACAATAGGAAAGATGAATGTTATAATGTTTTTGATAATCTTAGTCGGGTGTGTTGAGGTGTAAAATGTTTTGATAACTTTTGAAAATTGTTTTAATAATTCCTTTGATGTGATATTCCCATGTCAAAGTTCAGTTAAGCAATATAACTATTTCTTTTCTTAGAAAGTAACTGCGATCAAGTTGTTTGTTGCATTCAAACACAAGCTGTTTGCGTTAGACCAATAGAGGCTTTCATTGAGATCAGAATTTAACCAATGAACACCATCTTAAATCATTAATAATTTACAAAACAGTTCAACTTGTGCATCGTCAGCGTATAAGTCTATTGATGTGTAGGCTGTTAGAAGTGGAAGATCATCTATAAACATTGAGTATAATAATGTCCCCAAAATAGATCCTTGAACAAAAATTTAACGGAAGCGATACTTTGTCTGCAATAGCAACAGCTTGGCTGCGACCACTGAGGTAAGAGAAAATCGATTTCAATTCAAAGTTCCTGAAAGCGTATTATTTTCAACTTTTGTTATGATTTCGTTTATGATTCACAGTGTCAAATGCGTTTAAATAATCTACAAGCGCCAAAAATGACACCAGATCTCTATCCAATCTGACATTATCTGTGATCTTTGCAGTAATGCAACTGGAGTTTGGTCGGAAACCGGAAAGAATGTTTGCCTTTAAAATAATAAGAGATTTGCTTTTGTAAACGTTTTTCCAGAATCTTAGAGAGAAATGGTAGGAACGGTATTGGTCTGAACGCCGGTTGCTTAAGACACGAACTTGATTTTTCGTTTCCTACTGGTATAACTTTCGCAGCTTTCCATGAAAATGGGGATGATTGAATTGAAACACCTACGTAAGAAAATGTAAAATTTAGGGCAAGATTATTTTTACAAATAGTGGGTAAGCATCAAATCCAACATCAATATCATCTTCTTGGGACAAGTATCTGCCGAACAGCAATTGTTATGTCTATCAACAAGAAAGTTCAGAATGTTACGCCATAACGTTTTGGAATGTAAATTTTTGCTTAATATAAATACTTAGTACAATGTTAAAATCGTGCTAGGAGTCTTCAATGCAAAAATCGGTAAGGAAAACATCTTTCTCAGAGTAATCGAAAAGCACAGCCTCCACGACACGAAAGCAGATACGGGCTTCCGACTAATAGACTTTGCTACAGCAAGTAATATAGTCATAAGTAGCACAATGTTCCACACTGCAACCTGGCAATCCCCGGATGGTCGAACCACCAATCAAATCGACCATGTGCTCATTGGCGGAAGACACGCGTCAATTATCCTGAATGTACGAACGTTCAGTGGGCCAAACATCGACTCTGACCATTTTCTCGTGGCAGCAAGATTCAGAACTCAACCTCTGAATCGTTTGAAACCTGAACCGGATTTCTGCAAGAAATTTCTTCAATTTGGTACTAAGGAGGATAGTGTGTCGGGCGAAAGTCACACTGAAGGCACTACCTTCTACAAGTCATTCCAACTGTTGGGATATGGAGATGACATCGACATCGTCGCGCGTTTCCAACGTGCCGTAGTGGGCACAGATTTGTACACATTTACGGCAATTAAAGAAGAAGCGAAACGAGCTGGTCTTAAAGTCAATGAGGGCAAGAGAAACGTTCCGTCACACACCTCCTAGGACAAAATATTACAAGCGACTGTTATAATTTTGAGGTGGTAATGCAGTTTGTCTACCTTGGGGCAAACGTTAACTTCACAAACGACATCACAGTGGATATCCGACATAGAACCGCTCTTGGCAACCGATGTTACTTCGTACTGTCGAAACAACTGGAGTCAAAACGCGCTGTACCAGGATGTGGATATAGTCCGGCAGGCAAAAATCCGTAGACTACACTGACTTGACCACACCGAGGGAATGGACAACAACGCTCCAGCCGAGAGGATCTTCGCGAACCGAGCCTCCTGGTTCGAGAAGGAGAGGAAGACCAAGCTCCCGGTACAGAAACCAAGTCATCCTGGATGTAAGACAGTTGGCCTTGATGACTGAAAGCAGCGAGGCCCGGAGCGTCACCGATGAAAGGCAGCAATTGCTCAGGCTCGGATTCGGATTATAGACGAAAAACCGTTCAATTTGCAAATAGAGTTCAGAAAAATCGACGAGTGTGTTAAGACGGTACATTACACCAATAAGACATTTACTAGCTCCATTATCCATTGAAATAGTATGGAATTAAGGAATATAATTCTGTATGCAAATCACAGTACCACCACCACTACACCACCACGGACAACTCTACTAGCGCGACAAAGTTTATAAACCGATAAGTTATATAAGTTAACTACGAATAAGCTGAAGCATGAAATCACCAACACACGACATCCGGTGAAACAAATGACCGATCAAGTTCACACCTGTGCACACGATATGCATTCGGCCAGGGTTAAGTCATCGGCAAAGGCAGCAGCAAAATTCCCAGGAATCAAATTGATGGTGCAGCGTCTGGGATGGTTTGCTTAGCCTAGAAATAAGGTCAGAAATTGTAACAAATAGAGTTTTACTTTGACAGTAAACGGGAACGGTTGTTCCGCAAAAAAATAAATAATGTTTTTTTCTTTGCCCAAGTGCATAGAAAAGTAATTCATACAACATCCTGCACATCCCGGAAACCTCGTTTTCGAATCATATATTATGTAATTATCTGACCCCACAAACACTTCTTTAAATTCATCTTTTATTGGATGTTGACCATCACAATATTTAGCCAGGATCATCAACACACCAACGCGCAATGTATCGTCCATGTCACAAGCCGTAGAACTAATTATATTTTGTTTAATCATTTTCATAGAAAATAGAGATACTTTTATAAGATTTTAAGAAGACCAGTACCAGCACAAGCTAAAGAAGTGTCCAAAAAGGTTAGTACTATGTAAAAGATATACAAATTCAAATTTAAGAAAAATAACATATAGAAAAAAACACGTGTAAACACAAGGGGAATTAGTAAAATTTATAAGATCAGCTGCTTACAATTCGCCCTAGCTCTGCTTCATTGGTAACAAAAAGTTCGGTGGATTGTATTAAATTCGACTTATCTGCTGCACTAGCTCCAGATCTTCGTATATAAACTAGCTCATTTCGAGTTAAACACTACAAAGTTTTTTCGATCGCTGCAATGGGAGAGCCTAACGAAGAATCATATGGTTGAGTGTCGTTAAACTTTAATTTGCATGGATAGATAGAAGATATTTCTTGGAATAATTGGTGGCGTTCAGTATATAGAACAAAATTATTTGTACAAATAATTGTATATATCTTCACCACTGCTCTTGGACACACCAAGCAATAT
The DNA here is from genome assembly GCA_916610145.1 of Eristalis arbustorum. Lineage (NCBI taxonomy): Eukaryota > Metazoa > Arthropoda > Insecta > Diptera > Syrphidae > Eristalis > Eristalis arbustorum. Next base: position 48,633,188 of record OU744319.1, on the reverse strand, counting down.
AGCATCCGTGGCTTCTGACGTGGTTTCACGCACCAGCTGATCAATGCCTGAAGACTAAGACGAGATATTTTTTGTGACTGCAGCAGTTGGTTCAGATGTCATCTCCAGCCGCTCGATTTTTGCATTGACTTTTAAACTGCTTTTAAACCATGGATATGATTTGATTTCATTACCCATTTGACATTCTTGCTGACAAATAATTTTGCGTTCCCACTTGTATGTTGTTTTGATGTTGCAACACGTCTCATATTCGGCATTTTACAAGAACAACTTTGCCTAATTTATTTCAAGAAAATCTAGACTAATAAGTAATTTTGACTAATTTTGGGAGAGAAAGTGGTGCAAAACTATTTAGATTTCGTAATGACCTCTAAAAATATGTACGAGTATCTTTAAAAAAATCTGCCGAAATGGATGTATATTAATTTATAAATGAATACATTTCATGTCGATGATGTATGATGTACCATTAATATATAATTAAACTCTAATCATTGGCGGCACCGTGGATTCTTTCATGTGGCGAAATGAACGAGATGGCGCACAAAAGTGGAGAAGGACCGCAACCAACTTAGTGTGCGCAGCTAGCGAGGCCCAGGTCCACCCCGGACTGTAGCGCCAAACAAAGAAGAAGAATAATCGGCACCTATGATCCAACCTCGACGTCGTAGGTTCGACTCCAGCTCTGAGCGACAAAAATAATTCTCACGACCCCACCTCTTTCGAGTCACTGACAATGCTCAAAGAGTATTTCCTGTCTAGAAAAAGCTTCTCAAACAAAGCCGTTCGGAATCGGCATAAAACTGTAGGTTCCTTCCGCTCGTGTGAGCACAATAGCACGCACAACACGAGTGGTTTCCGAGAAGCTAGGCCCTGGCCCTTTATGGGCTGTAGCGCCACCCATGTTATTATTATTATGCTTGGGCAAAGCCTTTAAGCTTTCTTCCGAAAATTGTCTGGAATAACCGGATACTAAAATGGTATCACCGAAACACAAATATAAACCTTGTGGAACTGCGTACACAGCATTATACAGCCAATATTAAAGATCTTCAGAAATAATAAAGAATTCCATTCCGCAACAGAATGATTTAAAAACTTATAAAATATATTTGCAAAAATGGTTTGATTCTCAATGTATAAAAGCCTCTACTAAAATACCTAAACGGATACACGTCCAACATCTCTGTATCTCTTAAAGCTCCTTATATCAGGTCCCATTTCGAGCTTCTAGCTTCTTAATACCCTATTAACCTCGTCATTTATCATTTTAATTCATTTTTATTTTTTTTAATTCATAAAGAGCTTACATACTAGACAAAAATGCTTAAAACTAGTTGGACGTACAATTCTATTTCTAACTTACTGGCCCTCGGCGGGCACTCTAAGCTAAACTTAATCTTAAACTATGTCTTTCGACTTAAACTATGTATAAACTATGCAATTATTGTACAAATCAATATTAAGAAAATGTTTTTAGCAAAAAACTTAAAAACAGAACAATTTTTCGTAAAACTTATATTCTAACTTACATACTAACTTAAAATAACTTAAAACTACCTTAATGAAATATACATACATATATACATGCATGTATAATTACATACGCACATGTATTTATATATGTACTTACCCTATGTACAGCGTATACACTAAAGTACACTCAGGTGTACTCCTGTGTATACTTTGGTCTGTTTTTTTTTTTTTGTTTTTTTTTTTATATCTACATATCTACAGCTTAAAACTAACCTATAACTACACTAAGATGTATAAGTCGGCCATAGGTTGCGGCTGATGGAATTAGATCCAATCCGCTGCAAGACAGTAACCGACTGCGCCCCATAAGGGAGAACGCACTACCCGTTCTACCCCGGGTCTAAAGGGTTCGACGCTGGAGTTCCTTCGCTCCCCAGCCACCAGAACTTACGATGTTGCAATGCGACATCTCGCACATCCCGACTCGAGACCGCTGTACTGAACCGGAGGAGGCCCTCCTCAGCTCGTTGTGCAACGGAACGGTCGTGGTTGAGTCGCCCATCCACAGTTGACCTGGCTATGTGAAATAGGAGCGGTACCGCATTCTTATCTTGTATCAGGCCGTGCTTGTCAAAATAAAGAAATGCTTCTGGAGGGACGAAGCCACTGTGACGTACCCTTTCGTGGTACTGTGGGTTGGGGTAGTAAGCCCCGGAGATCAAGTTATTAACTGAGTTCATCGCTCTCGCAGTGTGACCTCGAATCAACTTCACCAGGAAATTGTCCACTCGTATCAGGTTCGCCCTGTTGTATAAAACCTCATTGGAGTAGAATTTTCTGTACTGGGACTCTGGTGTTCTGTAAAGGCGAAGGCAAGCCCTAAGACAAGCCCTTTCAAACACCCGAATCTTTTCCATCAAGCTTGCACTCACGTTGAACCACACGGGACAACCATATGTGAGCATTGGCCGTATGAGGGCCATGTAGCAGATTACTTTTACCCTTGCATCGAGTTGGCTGTTGTAAAACAGTCTCTTTGTAAGGGCGAAAGATACTGATCTAGCCAGATCCCCAGGTATCTGACTACAATCCTTTGCGTCAGTGGTTGCCCGTGCCGTCCTACAATAGAGAACTTTCGCCAATTCTTTTTTGTATCCGCCGAAGTTTTATACAACGGAGTCCTGAACAGAATGGTTTCCGACTTCTGAAAGTTGATATTCAACTTCCAGTCATCGCAATCTCTCATGAATGAGTCGAAGTCACCCTGCGCGAGCGTAGTGATGTCCTCGATCTTTTTGCCTGATCTGTACACGATCAAGTCGTCGGCATACGCAATTGCGTGCGGAAGAGAACTTATTAGATCGCTCAGGAAAATGTTGAACAGGATCGGCGAATTAACGGCACCCTGTTGAAGACCATTTTTTACTTCAAAAGTACCTGCAGAGGTCACGTTGCCGTTCTTGACGACGAACCGCCTACCGGTAAGCATATTATATAGTAGGTACAGTAGTGGTTTACATTGTTTCTGGCTCTTATTCCATTGGATATCCGACACCAGTTTCGACGCGGCATGAATAGTGTCATGCCCCGCTCTGAAACCGAATTGGTTATCCGGAATTATATGTCTGTCCTCTGTCCAGTTGATCAGAGCTCTATTTATCACATTCTCGAATACCTTGCTGATGTTCGGAAGGAGACTAATTGACCGGAGGTTGCACGGATTCGAAGAATCTTTTCCTCGCTTGGCTATGGGCTGTACAATCGCGGTTTTCCAATGCTCCGGATAATGTACATTATTCAGAGCATTGTTAAACAGGATTGTGTACATAGTAACCACTTCCAGGGGGAGGTGTCTTAGCACAATATTGGAGATACCGTCGATTCCAACCGACTTTTTCTTCTTTAATGATTCGAAGACCGCTTGAAGATCTGCCTTCGAAATGAACGGGGGATGAACCCCTTCGTCGGCGATGACATTGTCTGCCATGTTTTCGTCATTGAACTGGACAAAGCCGTTGTTCTCAGATCGCCATTGCTGCAGATCTTCTCGAAGTTGAGAGTTGCTAGCTTGCACGCTGTTCTCCAGGTCGTGGTTCGGGCGAACACTCACGTTCACCTTGTACACTTCCTGGAAAACTGCGCCTAGTACTTCAACTTTTTCTTGCGGGTCTTCGACCACAAAGAAGTCATCGTCGAGTACGGAGTTATTGGAGTCAATACCTGCTGTAGTCAGTATGTGTTCGTTGTCTGTCGTCCTGGGAAGCATAAGACACGGGAGATCGCTATTTTTCTTTCGAAAGAATTTATTTATCTGTGGAAACATACTGGGGTTGTTAGATCTAACAGCCCGAATCTTGTTGTTCCAGTATGTGTTCACAGAAACTCTATAATTCTGTACGATTAAAGTCTGTACATTCTTAATGAGCGATTTCAGTGTCCTAACTTCCTCGCTGCGTCTGTCAGTAAACCGCCTGTACAAGGTTTTTAATCTTGACAGGAGTCTACTTTTTTGTTGGTGTAGTGCGTCAATTGTCGCATTGCGGTAAACGTTTTCGTTGTTAGTTCGTGTATACCGAGGTATCGTACTGTCCATAGTTCGTTTTATTGTCTCGTCCAATTGAATTAGATACATGTCAATCTCTTCGTTTGACAGGTTTCTATTGGACGGAATGTGGAGCGCATTCGAAGAGAGTGCTCGAGTCATTTTCGGGAGAAGCGTGGCCAACGCGCCCTACTGTAATTGTAGGTATGCGCTTGGACAAACTCTCCTAATTCCGCAATGTCGTTGGGGATCTTAAATTCGGCACTAAGTCCGCAATGGTCACTGAGATACACGAAAGTGTTCAAACAGTTTACCGTTTGTGCGTTTGTGTCGGTCAGCTGCAGTCTTGCGTCAAACAGCAGGAGATCCAAGAACGATCCGCTCCTGGGAAAGGATGCGATCTCGGTAGCTTTTAAATCGAGTCTATACTCGACACTGTGCAAGCAGAACCAGCTATAGAGCTGGTCCCCTCTGTTATTGGAAACCATGTTCCCCCAATAACCGTGGCGGGCATTAAAGTCCCCAGCCAAAATGAAATAGTTCTCCTCCGAGTCCAGACTTAGGCATCGAAAGAGTGAATCGAGCTCTGATATAGTTGTAATGGAACTTAGGGAGCCGGGGGAGTACGCCGACACCGCATACAGCTTCTTTCCACTGCGGAGAGAAATGCACACGATGCAGGCCTCCAACGCCTGAAACCGTCGAACTTCACCACTATACACTACTTTGTGTTTAATGTTATTTTTTATGAAGATCGCAACACCGCCTCCACCATTGGAGTTGGGCCGGTCTCTTCTGATAATATTATAATTACTGTGCTCCAATATGCCTCTCTGGGTTAGCTTGGTTTCGCTTATCAGACATAGCTCTGGGCTTTGGTCAGCCAACAGTCTATACAGCTCGTTTTTCCGTGGGACCCCTATCAATGAATTCGCATTTAATGCAAAGATCTTGAAAGAACTCTCCGTCTGCGCAGCCATTAGGACTGGTGACGTGCTGGGTTCTGCAGGAGCGCCAGAATTTTGGCAACTCTATTAACCTTGCCGCTTTTTCATTATGCAGCCCCTTTGATCCTAAACGATAAATTAGACTCTGTTTCTACTTTGGCAGAAGTCCGAGTTTACGAATACTCTCACATTCGAATTTAATGGAACATTTGATTCCGCTCACATTCCCGATATATTCAGGAAAGCACGGAGAATTAACATTTTTGAACACTTCAGTCAAATTATTTGCTTCATTAATCTACAACAGATTGTATAAATGAAATTTAGAATTTAGAAAAGGTTATTCTACAATCGATCAGATATTTGGCTTAATAAACATTGCCGAAGCATTTATGTAAGAGAATGAACAAAACTGCCTTCTTTGTAGACTTTCGAGCAGCTTTTGATTCAATACCACTTGAAGCACTCTTTTACAATCTATCCAAAATCGGTGTATCAAGTAAACTTATCCGAATACTGAGAGCCGTGTACGAGGATAATATTGCACACGTATATGATAGAGACTTAATTTCTGAAGAGTGCACTGGTTTTTATATTAAACATCAATGACATAACAGTTGATGTTAAAGGTGGAATAAGGTTGATGTTTCAATTCCTTGGTGATGTATGCTGATGATATCGTCTTTCTACAAGACACTATCCAAGGTATGCAGTCAATGATAAAGAGGCTTAATAATTATTATAAATGGTGGACATATATATATATATAGACGACTAATATGTCGAAGAAGTTGAATCGTCACTGTTCAGGAACTACACACAAATGAACAACATTAGCTCAGATGGCTCGAAAAAGATCAGGAGCCTGAATCAGTTATTAGACTTTAAGAAGAAAAATTCCATTCTTGTTTTAAATTAATTAATCAAAAAGGACACTATACAAAATCGTCTTGCATCGCAGAGGCTTGGTTTTAGAGATCGCATTTAATTTCTTTTATTAAATGAAAATCTCAAAGAGGACCAATAGTAAAATGTTGAATGCAGTCTTAATTGAAATATTTCACTCTATACTGAGGTGTCGCTGTGTTCAGACGTGTTTTCTTTCCTTGCGAATCCAAGTCAACCAAACAAATAACTCGTAAACGGGCGCGTTTTGATTCAGCGGGAGGCGAGGTTTTCCCTCCATATACTCAAACGACAGTAGTGCACTTTACAATCCAAACATGGCTAATGGTAACTATTATCGCCTACTTGATAATCAAATTGGTGATCAAGATGTGTTGATGAAATGATTTCATCAATGTAATTTAAACAAGTAATGTTACAATTGCCAACTTTATGGGCACGGCTCAATCAAAAGTCTTTTCGCTGTCTGCTCTGGCAACCACAGAACATCTGATTGCAAAACTAATCAGACCATTCGCTGCGCCAATTGCAATGGACCTCACAAATCATCCGATCTTTCCCACATCGCCTCACTACCAACTCCCAAAAACCATATTCCAGTGCACTCATCTGCAGACGAACTAAATCACACTCAACACTCTCCTCCAACAATCAAACAACAGCGAGCACCGGCTTGGAGTCCAAATTGCTCTCGGCAAGCACCTGTAAATACTCGCAAAGCACGCAAGCCCAGCGATAATAATGATATGTGCAATAATTGCAACTCAAGAGCTGAACAGTTCAATGTTATTACTTCACTAACTATTAAATATGTATATGCAAACAAACATGCTAAGTAATAGTTGCTTTGTTGTCAGAAAAGGTATTGAACACTCTGTCCGTCCTTGTAGTCATCTAAAGTTGCATGAAGTAATTGGAATTGAGCTACTTTATTAGATAATTCGAAATTGAGTGTTTTTTTTTTTTTGCCTACTTCCCTGGGGAAAGAAGAAGCGTTGAGAAAATAGCCCACTTTAAAGGAGATCATAAACAATTTTTCAGATCGAACACTAAAATAATTGTTGGTGGAGACCTCAATTTTCGTCATCAAGTATGGTTTTGTTCAAGATCCAACTTCTGGGGTCATGTCCTACCCGACATGGTAGTAAGCAACCCTAGTATTTAAATACTCTACCCACAAAATCATACATACGTTCCAACTTCTTCTTCCAAAAATCCGTCAACTCTTGACATCTTCTTCACGAATATTCCTAACTTTTGCACACAATCCAGAACTCATAATAATCGTGGCTACGATCATCTCCCAGTCCCAGTCACTAACATTGACCCCGCAAACAAAACCCCAATGATATATAGATACTCTGCTGCCAACTACCACAGTTAAAGATTTGAACAAAACTTCTAAGCCTAAAAAATCAGCTGGCTTATATAAAGTAAACAATAGGTTGCTTAAGAATATCACATCCAAGGCAATCAATTACTTTCTACTTTTAATTTTAACTGTTGTCTTAGACTGTGTTATTTTCAGTGGAAAACAGCCCTGGTCGTTCATATTGCAAAATCTGGTAAGCCCAAGGAAAACACCGATAGCTATAGACCAATTAGTTTGATCAGCTGCATAAACAAGCTATTTAAGAAAATCAATTAAGATAAGATTGATATAATTTTAAATGACAAAAACATTCCAACTTTCAATTCGATTTCAGAAATGGAGATAACACGACCCATCATGTAGTCCGAATCAAAAATCTGGTGTGCCGAAAACTTAATTCGAAAGAGTCTACTAATCTCGTTTTGCTCGACATTGAAAAGGCATTTGATACAGGTTGACATGACGCTTTAATTCACAAGCTCTTTTTTCATCGGGATCATTAAATTGATTCAAAGTTTTTTAAGCGATAGAATGTTTGTTATCAAAGTAAAAAATCATACTGCGGCACCAAAACGTATTCAGCATGGCATTCCTCAAGGATCCGTTCTTGCCCCAACCCTCTTCAATATCTACGTATCGGACATACCATGCCTTGGCAACATTGTCCAGTTAGCAATGTTTGCAGATGATACTTCCATATTTGCAGCGGGACTCTATTTATCGGTGTATATAACATATTACAACCAGCCCTTTACAAATTCGAGACATATTGTCATAAGTGGAAGAAGCTTAACGCTAAAAAAAACCAGGTCATTTGTTTCACCAAACGGAGGAAAATATGTTATCAACCAAACAACGTTAAGTTAAGACTATGTTCCTCGGACATAAATTGGGCAGAAAACTCCAAATACCCGGGGATAAGCCTAGATAAAAACTCAACTTTGAGAATCATGCCCACTACAGTTAGTAAAGCGAAAAAAAACTAATAACTGTTCCCTATCCGCTTACTTGTAGGAACTCAAAACTTAGAGTCGATAACCAACTTTTGATCTATAAGACTCATAAATTAATATTACAAAAGTTGCCAAATCAAATTGCTGAAAATGATGTTATATCTTCCATGGTACTACTCGACAAGAAAACTTCATGATAAAGCTAATGTAAACATGATAGATTACCTGATTGATAAGTCTAAAACATCTTTTAATGAAAATTGTACCTTTTCTGATAATGAGCTTATAACCCAGCTTAATAATAATATAGTGTAACTGAACAGCCGACGGGTAATTGCAATACAAGCTTTAAGTAACAGTCACTTGAGGGTTTTTGTTTGTTCTTTAAATATAATAAAATACATCTATAAAATGTGTTATTGCATAATATTATATCATAGCTGTAAAGGGTCACAGAATCCTAAATCTCTAAAATAAAGAGCTACATTAAAGAAAAATAAATAAATGAAAATAAAAAATTAAACTATTTTATAACTTACTTCGCTTTTCAGTGAGCAGTTGAATGTATTATTGTTGCAGTGCTCTGTAACCGAAAACAACGAACATCCTGTTGAGTCCAAAGGAAGACACCACTGAATTGCATTCAATAAAAACAACTCAGACCAACATTCCTCTAAGAGTATTACCTGCAAAAAGATCAAATTTAGTTAGGAATAATTGTATGCAAGAAATAGTTACTTGAATATGGTTTACCTGATCCCGAAAAGCTAAACTCGCAAAGCTGGGTAAGTTTTTAGCCCATTTTACTGCCATGAACAAGAGCCTGGCACTCGTTTCGTAAATAGTTTCTTGCGTGTGACCATATAAGGAAGAAGATGTAAATTGTGCTATTGAAGAATGCTTTGGGGATACGTTTTTTCTGTCAATTGAATCTTCATCATTTGTAACATCGATTGAATCATCTGTTTAAATGAAAAGAAGTAGTAATATTGAAAGTAGACGTTCAATATTGAGTTACTGCAATATAACTGTTTTATAATTGATAGGTTTTGTACAAAATTATAAGGTCAAAACTGTTTTGGTGGAATTGACTTTCCATCAGTACTACCTACGTGTGAATACATCTAATAATGATCTAGCCTATACACTTGTTTGCCCCGCAAACACCTGGCAGTTTTGTTCATATAAATTAGATGAGTTAATACGAAAGGTCGCTTTGCGAAATAACTCATTTCCATGTGCAATATAAAATCTACAAATTAAATTAATTAATTATTGGCCCTCGTTAGTCATTATTTATTCATATCAAATACACAATACAATTTTGTTCGTAATGATTCGTGATTGTGATCAACTTTTTTAAAAGAAAAAATAAACTCTTGCCAAATGGCAATAAGGTTGTTCACCAATGGCACTACTCTGTCTTGAAATGTTATACTTTCAAACACTTCAAACTGCATTGACGTGTGTGTTAGAATTCCGTACATGCCACGTCAAAACCGGTGTCCTTATAAATATAAGTAGAAAATCTTGCGCACATATTGGGGCTAGGTTTTTGACTGCTTTTACGGTTTTGTGCGTTACTCAACATCAATCACTCACGAAGGCCATCACACATCAGACCACGTAGTATGTTACAGCGCCTATTTGAATAATGTCATATTTCCATAAACATAACGACATTAATAGAAATTATATTATGAACTACATTACTTATTTATTTTTTCCCTATTGGAAAACATTTAACAATTTGAAATATCTAGTTACAATTATATAAAATTTAACCTATATAAAAAAATATAATTTTTTTGTTTGTACTATTTACAATTTATCATAAACACAATAATATTACCATCATTATCATTTTCAGGCAATGGGCTTACAGAACTTAATGACGATGCACTTCCATGTGTGGGATTGACTTCAGCACCTCCGCCTTAAATCAAATGTTCACATGCTTATGTATAGTAATTGCAAATAAAATGTACACCAACATCTACTTACCAGCATCTGTCGAATGTAAATTTGGTGATGTGGAATTATTGCTAGAATTCGTTGAAGTTATTGCGACGTTAGACAAATCACAAGTCTTATTACTATCATTATTCACATTTACAACATTATTATTGTTATTATTACTACTAGTGAAGCCATAACTAGACGTATGATGCGGCACATTGTTTGATAGTTGCATTGAATTTGTGATTTGAGGATGATGCAATAGGCGCGATGTTGGTATACCCGTTAATGCTGGAAATGATTCAAAATATCTACATATATGAAAGTTGTATCATAATCAAACTGATTTACTTACAAGGTGAAGAAAGCAGTCCTGGTCCATAACAAGGGGGTGACAATAAGACTGGCGGCCTTTAGCAATAAAAAATAACAATCTTACATTTACATTTACTTGATCTTCATTCGCTATAGAGAATTATTACCCAAAAACGCCAACGGCTACTGCAGCTTCCCTTAATGCACGTCCATGCTCCATATCCCGCAGTGCTTCTGGTCGAATGGTTGCTGTGTTCCTAGGTTGACGTTCATTTTGTACAGCTGCAAATGAAAAAGATAACACGCCTTTTAATTATCTCTTTGTATATGAAGTATTCCCTGTATCAAGAATATACATATATGCATTTATATTGGAGAACTCGTTAGTTTGTTAACAAGTTTCCAAATTGACACGTGTCCTTTCATCACCAAATTTTTCAATGATTTGGTTTCACGCAGCGTGTGGTTTGGACCTTTCTCAAACAACGTGTTTCAAAGGAATAAAGGTGGGAGATAATATTGAGAAATTGTTTTAATATGGCTCGTGCCAAAATGTATTTGAATACACAATCTTATTTTCACACTTCCTTTTCCTCTTTGAACTGTATTCTCATCATGGGAATATTTTATCCTGGTCGTTTTTATCGACGAAGGTAAATTGAAGGCGTGTCACTACGTATATTTATGTACATATATATACTATGTTCATACGTGTATGCAAAATTAATTATTCTTGCTTTTTATCATACATAATATGTTAAAAAAAAACACAATCTAAAAATTAAAAAAGTGCATTTCCAGATATAAATTTTAAATTCGATCGGTAAACACGATCAATTCTTTGTTCATAAACTTAATTTGTGTGCGTAATTGAAGGGATATAGCAAAATATGGTTTCCTTCGTTGAAGTCCATGTGCACTTTAGAAGATGATGAAGTATCTGCATGATGACTTATAACTTCGTTTAATATGCTTGTATACTTGTGTGCTAAACGGCATGCCTGCGTAGTTTCATTTCACAGAAACCTGGAATGTATCCATTGCCTTCAGGAGTAAAGTCGGATTTTTCACCTGCTCCGTGAGAGAGCAAATCTTAGAAGTTTGAAGTACAACTATTCCGGATAAATCCGGGTAGCACAAGTGTGGCATACGAGTAGTAATCCCTATATGGTGTTGGGTACGCTTTAATATATCATTTAATTCTACGTTCACTAAGTAAGTGCTGAGAGAAGATTCTACATTACGTCTTTAAAAATTTTGGTATGACACTCTTGACATATTTTTTATGCATTTATATATTGAATCCAAAAATACCACCTAATATTCACGAAACATGTTATAAGATACATATACCTATATTAACTACAGCTTATCTATCAATTATATTAACTATGCATGTATTATATATACTTCCATACATACACAATTCATAAGAATGAAGTCAAATGCAAATATATTCATGATATGTACGATTTATTATTCTCAGATTAATTCTTAAAACAGACAGACAGGTAAATCAAATCATCATGAAACCTGTTTTTGAACGCTCTTTTGGTGTTCAAGAAACGTTTGTTATCACCCGAGTGCACAGTATGTAAAACCAACTAAACTCCCGCAGCGGACGACGACGTCAGGATGAAAAGGGTGCAGGAGTCTTTGAAGGGTGAAACAGGCTTAAGTTGTCAATAAAATCATTCCTGCAATAAATATGCGGTTTCTGCTTAGTTGATAAACATAAGGTATTTATGGCAAGCGTTCAACGTTCAAAAACAACAGATTCACCTCTCTATTCACGTGAGAACAATTACTTAACAATGCAAACATAAAGACACGCGCCTGTAAACATTATCATTCCGCACGACTAATTGTGAAAAAAATCACTCTTTTTCTGGAGTGGAAATTTGTGAATTTAAAATGGGTTCAGTTAGCCGTAGTCTGTATGGGTATATTTATTTAAAGCTCTTTAAAAATGTAGTTGTTATTTTGCTTAATAAATTAAAACTGAATGAAGACAATGAATGAATTATAGTAACTGTATGGAAGATAAAATCACGTAGATTATTCAATAATCTGTGTCTTGTTTAAGTAAACCTTGAAATGTTTATTCAATTGACGAGGTACTAACGGAAACTTAGGTGTGACAAAGGGTTTGTGTATTAGGGCAGATACATTCTGATCATTATTTGTATGCAAATGAATTCTTGGGCCCTATTTAAAAGGCTGTTCCTTTTAGGCACACATTTTCTAGACATTATAGTCTATAGAAAATGCTGTCAGAATTCTTTGCAAAAATGAAAGACGTAAAAAGCTTATTCATCGATTTTTTAATTAGGGAACTAAGGATCTAGCAATTAAAGAAAAATCTTCGAAGAAATGTTTAACAAGAAAACATCGAAAATGATTCGGATTGAATAGTACATGTGCACAGACATGTGTGCGTGTACATATATAAAAACAGCTGGATGACGCAGTTGGCGTAGTGCCTGTCCTTGGTTATAGAGGTCCCGGGTTCAAATCCCAGTGAAAGTAAAAGTAAATATGCTTTCAATTGGTTTTCAAATCTGATCTAGTCACCATTTGCCGTTGGGATCGAATTAACAGCTGATCAACAACGGTCTAAGTATGCGGTCAACTTAGCTGGCGGCCCAATAACCTAACCCTAATCTGTACATAAATAAAACAAGTTTTAATTTGGAGTTGTACATGTTTTCAAACACTTTTATGTATCCATATTCCCTATGAAAAATGCCTCAGAATTATACTCGTTTCCTAAATTATTTCTAAACTTGTGTTACGTTAAAATAATACAAATCACAAAGAAAGAAAAATCAATAGACCAATAGTAAAATATAAATATTTCGGAAACAGTAATTTGACACTTGGTTCTTGAGTGCAAAACTAAGACTTTCTTTTTTAGAAAGCTTTCTTTTTACTTTAAATTTTAGGCTGGTTTTAAAATATTTGAATTTAGATTGTGTGCGGTGTACCGAAAACCTTGAGCTTTTCGCGAGAGGCTGTAATTTCTGCACTTGGACTTGATTTCTGTTGCGGGTATGGTCTAATTCACTTCCATTAAAAAAAAACATTGTTTCGTTCCACTCGAAGACTTATTAATGCGTTAATCAACTTAAGGTAAACATTGAAGTGAATATGTAATCAATTTAATTTGGTTGCTCAAACATATGGAACATGTGGCAGTTGGCTTTAAAGTGTCCAACAATTTGGAACAAAGAAGCAATACTATCAATACGAGGTTAAATTTATTGGAAAATGTACAGATGATCAGAAAACATAAAACAATTCATGTATAAGGCGAACATTATCGAAATTGACTTTGTGTGATCCGCAGACTATGGAAGCTGCAAATACAATCTGAATGAGAGAGAGAGGCAAGTCTCCAAAGCATATAAAAAATCCATCTAACGCCTATATTCAGGTTTATAAGGATTGCCACCATAGCGCAAGACACCAAAACGATGAGTACGAGGAACATGTTGAAAGGAGATGACGCGTCTACTTATGGTTTCGTGACAAATAATTTTTTGCTTAGACAATTTTTTTACTAATTATTATTACAATCACATAATTCTAAGCCCTTCCACTTGTTGTGCATACTTAATATTTAGTGCGATATTGGTTTTTTATCCACTATACATTGTTTTACCGTTGCATCACTAATTTTTTTGCGGTGCTGTTGTGATTAATAGCGGATGCGTGCTGATGCAAATATTCGTTTACGTTGCAGAACGCATTGTATACGCTAATCATTTTGACGTCAATGTGGAAGACATTCCAGTCAAATTATCTAGTAAAATTGTTAATTGACAGTAATTAAGTAAAAAAACGTAAGAAACAAGACAGCGTAAAGCGGATGCACGCGATGCTAATGAAAATTAAAAGAGAAATTCCGAATATGGTTTATACACATACAGTTTAGTCTCTCCTAACGAACAATAACCGAACAAATTTCAAGGAACAGAATTATTTACAAGATATGACATAACCTTTTATTTATCGTTTTTCTTTTCTGTTCTCATTGCCTTTGTTGGACAGAAAAATAAAAATTGCCTTTGTCGGCTGTGGCGACCGTCTGTCGTTTATCCATAAAAAATTGTTATATTTTCGTAATTTGATGGAATAGCAGGGAAAAATCCAGGAAAAAGTGAAGCATTTGTTGAAAGAAAAAGAAAATGCGACATTACACAAAAATCAATTTGCTTGGCAATATGTATGTAGGTTCAACGTATTTTTTCTTAAAACCGATTTGCTTATGATAGAGTTCGTAATCCCAATTGAAAAATATACAAATGATAGAATTAAATTAGAATGCTTATCTTTTCCAACCCTTTCTGCAAAATCGTCTGCAATTTCCGCATTTTCTATCAACAACGCATCAGGATATTTAATGATGCTCAAATGAAGCTGACTTTATTAATTTGATGTTGTCCTATTTCATTAATTATTCCATTTAGATAAAAAAGCCCGGTGGCCCATCGCGTTATGGGTATATGCGACGACCCCAATCTCGACGTCGTAGGTTCGATTCCTGCTCTGTGCGACAAAAATAATTTGCACGGCCCCACCTTTTTCGATTCACTGACAATGCTCAAAGAGTATTTCCTGTCTATTCTAAGCTTTTTCGTTCGGAGTCAGCATAAAACGGTAGGCCCCTTCCACTCGTGAAGAACAATGGCACGCACAACACTAGTGGTTACTGAGAAGCTAGGCCCTGGCACACTATCGGCTGTAGCGCCAACCATATCATATACCATATGGTATATATTAAACAATACAGCACAGCAGTAGTGTCGGGCTAGAAGAGACACCACACTGTCATATACATACACGACCCGTTTGAAACCGGTGCACAATGGGCTTTTCTTAAACATGTGAAAATTCAACCATGGAATAACAAACATACCCACAAGAAAGGTGCGACAGGAGAAGACAAAACATTGAACTCTGACCATCGAGTGGCTCGCATGAAATTGAAAAATATGGATAGAACATTTGAACACAGTCTCTTACTAAAAGCCAATCGACGCAAACTAAACTGTCATAGTGTTTTAATAGGAAAGACGTTCGCTTTTTAGTTATTTCCGATAAGACCGTTTTCTTGAATCAGGAAATGTCACGAAAAATATCCGGTTTAATAAAGCGGTATCAAGAGCGATGTTAAAGATGAATACGGCATGCGACATGCTAGTACGTCCTCGAGATCTAAATACTAGGAATGTTAGTATTTATCTTTAAGCGAAATTCTCGTTAATGATTTGGTTCGATCATAAATGTATAACTTATATTTTCAGTTTATTAGTTTTTTCATTCAGCCGCCGTCAAATGATCCTAACGAATGTCTTGCCCTTCTCCGCATCTGTTTGAATTATAATATATATTCTACATCGCAAATCATTTTACAGCACAATCAATGTCCAACGCATATATCTCCAGTGAAACGACAACATATATGTAATTAATTCACAGGAAAAGAAATCGAGCAAAACATTTGTGCAGTCTTTCACATATTATTTTTCTTTTAGGTAGCACTTATATGCACATCGGGTCATTAAATACACCAAAGTCAATTTTCGCATCTTTGAAACAAAAACAAATATTCTTACCATCTTTGTTCATTCCCATTTGAAGGCACTTTTTAAGTCTACAAGCCTGACATTGATTCCTATGCGCCTTATCTACAACACAACGACCAGTTCCGGCTTGGCATCTGCAATAACAAGAGAAAGAAGTCTTCAAAAATTGTGTTCAGTTAACTTATGTAAGTATGTTAATTTGATTTCATTGAATTATAGTAACGAAATTGTAACAGTTGCAAGTACATAAGATGTACGCATAAAGTATATGGATTCTTTTTTCAAGTAAGCACTCGCTCGGGTCAGGAGTACAAGTTCTATTTTAAGTTACTTATTGTACTCGACATTTAATCGAATAACGATTGAAGTTTTGTCGTGCGAAATTAATTCCACTCAAAATCATTCCCAACAAAGTACATTAGAGACGTAGGAAGCAATGCACTCCATGTGCTGGTGTTTCACCCATCTGCCTCAGTCAGCAGCTTAACTATGGGCATTTCAGTCACAAATCTTATTTAATCTATAATACCGGGATACAGGGCACATTGAAATTTGTATTCCTTCCGTTTCGCCACAATGAAACTGAAATCCACCCCCATTAATGGTAGCACCATTTGCTAGGAGGAGGAAAAAAGATAACAAAAGTGTGAATGAATGAAATGATTGAAAGTGGCGTGTAGATAGAAGAGAAGAGGTGCATCAGGTTAGAAGAAGTAGAAGTACATATCTGTGACTGGTTCTTATTTCTTTTCCTCGTTTTACCACACACTCAATAGGGATGTGATTTACTTAATTTAATGCGGTCACATTTGGTCGACTACATCCGACTTAAGTCAATATCGATCTCTTGGGATATAGAAGTAGGATGTTGACATTTTTTCAATTTAGAAATGCATATTTTGTGTCAACCCAAACATAAATGTTTATAGTATACGCACGGGCGATATTTGTTTTTTTGTTTTTGTTTTTGATTTACGTTTTATTCAGAATGCTTAGGTATCCTATCTTATAAATATGTAAATTGAAATATTCAATGCGGAAGACGTTACTTAAATTGATCCGCCTTTGGTTGGCACCGTGATTTTTGAACTCTCATTATACAATTATGGAAAATTATTGTAATATTGTTGAACGTTGTATGTATCTACGATGTAAAGGTGCGAGCACGATATTGCCAAAGTATGACAAGGTTGCAAGAATTGATGCTTTAGTTAAATTACTAGGTATACTGGAAAATAAAACACTAATTATTAATGGGAATGTAAAAACATTTTATTCAAAGTATTGGCCATTGCAAACTAATCAGACACATAATTTTCGACTTCTTCGTAGGAATCGAAGTGCTGCTCAGCCAATGCGTGTCCCATCGATGAAAACAAATGGTAGTCGGAAGAAGCCAAGTCTGGTGAATACGGCGGGTGGGATAGCTGCTCCAAGCCAAGTGTTTTGATTGTATCCTGAACCGGTTTTGCTTTGTGTGCAGGTGCATTGTCATTGAGCAAAATTACCTTGCCGTGTCTTCTGGCCAATTCTGGTCGTTTCTCGATCAATGCATGGTTCAAATTGATAATTTGTTGTCGGTAGCGATCAGTATTAACGGTTTCACCAGGTTTTAGGAGCTCATGGTACACCACACCTTTCTGGTCCCACCAAACACACAGCATTGTCTTCTTGCGGAATCGATCTGGTTTTGCAGTCGATGTTGATGGTTGTCCCGGATTAACCCATGATTTTTTCCGTTTAGGATTCTTAAAATAAATCCATTTTTCATCGCAAGTAACAATCCGATGCAAGACCGATTTTCGTACTCGTCTTTGAAGCAAAATTTCACAAGTGTTTTTTCGGTTTTCCATCTGTCTTTCATTCAATTCATACGGCACCCATTTTTCACACTTTTTGATCTTTCCCATAGCTTTTGAACGGTCAGAAATTGTTTGTTGTGCAACATTTGACATTGCTGCCATTCGCTTTTGACTCAAAGGGTCATCTCCATCCAATATCGTTTGCAATTCGTCATCTTCAAACTTTTTTGGTGGTCTTCCACGTTCTTCATTTCTCACATCAAAATCATTATTTCTGACCCGTTGAAACCATCTTTTGCATGTTGCTTCTGATAGAGCATGATCACCATATGCCTCGACAAGCATTCGATGCGACTCTGCAGCACTTTTCTTCAAATGCAAACAAAAATTTAAAGCTTTCCGCAAATCATCACTTTCTGGTACAAAATTCGACATTTTTACACGATGAAAAAGTATGATTTTGTCTGTTCAATGACTAGATGTATACTAAAAAAGATGTCATAGCAAACAAACAAAAAAAAGAATAAAGTGTGAAACTGCATTGAAGTGGTTGATAGTGCTGTTGTGAGTATGTGCATCGATTAACAAATGGATATTGCCATGTTACATAGGTCAAAATGATACCACGGGCAACATGACCTTTATCAGGCCACTTATGGTATATACAATCTTATTATTAAGTTGAACATGAGCAATGACTTCTTCTAACAGTTTGACTGGTACCCCAATGTACCATGAAAAGTAGGTCACTAACGGCTTTATACCATCCAAACCCTTGCATTAGACACGATTGGGCTAATACAGGATGCATAAGGATATCCTGTTATATCCCGTATAATACCCCGCCGCTGGCTTTTCAAAATGACGCAATAATAGACAATGGAGCCAAGCTAAATAGTTTAAGCTTAATTTAAATATTCATATATTTAAGTCATAAGACAAAAAATATAAAAAAGAAAATACGTTTTATATGTTGATATGTATATGTGAAAGAAGAATTTTGTGAAAAGGTTTTGGTACCAACTTGCATACTTATGTACACATAGTACAATATATAAAATACAATAAAACAAAATTTTTGCATAAACATCGGTATAAAAATAATAGAAGCAATGGAAATGTTTCCACTTTTTTCCTCAAACATTTCAAAATTTGGCATACATATTTCATCTATTGTAGTCCCATATTTTCGTTGGTTTTTGTTCAAATTTCGCTCAGTATTCTATTACGCATTTCCGTAAAATTTGAACTATAAGTATTGCTTCAATTATTTAAATAAAGTATCAAAGAGGTTTATATCAATTTGCTTTGTTTTTATTACTTTTTCAGCCTAAAATAACATCTTACTAGCTGTTCGGGGTAGATAAAATGTAATGAGAAGCGTTTATGCAAGCATTTGGTGCCGTTGTTTTTATATATATTTCACTGATTTTTGATGGTATTTCAAATAACGCCCAATGTCGTTATAGGAACCATTGTTTCAATTACTTTGTCCACCACTGTATGAACACTTCCACTGTTAAAAGCATACGATCGTTTTGTATTTTATTTTATGATGGGTTAACTTAGTTTAATGTAGGTAAGCTAGATAGGTTAAACCATTTTGTTAGTTTTTTTGAAAAAAAAAAATTAGGAGATTGAATACAAAAACAAACATGATAATTAGAATAACTTGGTGTACGTACTAAGCGTCAGAAGCGTTGAGATATGACAAAAAATGTTGTTATGATAGATAATGTGGCTTCAATATATGTATACGCAAGTAATTGTAAATATTTACGTTTTTTAAGCGTCTACTAACGTTTCCAATACATCAGCAATTAAATTATTTTCAGTATTTTATGCAATATTTATAATTTATAGAATGGCCGGTTTTAGTTTAACCTCAATTTTAAATCTTCCTTAGTTTTATGTGCATTATCTCATTGAACCGATCTAAAGCACACCAACCAAAAGAGGGAAACTGATGTGCAATGTTTATCAAAGTCTTTAAAGTTATTACATACAGTATACACAAATCTCAGAATATTACAGACGATATATATATAAAAAGTCATATGTTCGAATAGTAAAACGAGTTGTAAATAAACTTTTTGTATTCTTATATTTTCATATACATATATAGAAATACTAGTAGTGGGAAATTTTGTAGTTATCGAAAAGGTGCGAAAACGGCAACAGATATAATTCCTGTTATTATTGTGGTATCCTGGCTCCGTAGTTTTTGTAACTTGGCTATAAAATGAAACGAAGTTCTTTCATTGAATTTCCCGACGTTTCGGATTGTTCTCTTGCTTATGTGATATATTTTATTGAAATAAATTGGACAAGTAGATAAAAAAAACCTGCCGTTTTATCCTGACTCCGAATAAGCTTCTTGCACACAGTAAAACACAGGTAAAGCTCGATAATTATAAAAATTCGAATTTTTACTTTGTGTAGACAGCATGGAAATTATAAAAACTAAATTACAATTTTCAAGCTCCAGTACCTCCAGGTTGATTTATACATGTAGTACAATTTTTGCAAGGAAAACTTTACGGAACTTTTTCTTGTTACTGTTTGGTATGATATGTAGAATGTTTCAATATGAAAAATGCAATTTGAATACTTGCATAGTTGTAAATGTGTATATACATATTAAATTATAAATAAACTATTCAGTTATGTACGTTTATTGTTATTTTATCATTTTGCTAATATTCATTCACTCTGGGAAAAAAACACTCGGTAATAATAAGGGTGGATGTAGTCTTCTTCTATATTTAAATAAGAGTGCTTAAAAATGGAAAACGTTTAAAAATAGAATTCGCCAACGTTGTTTTTCTAATTTTCGAGCTTCTGCTATATATTTATTCTCTAAATGCAGGACTGTATACAGAAGCATCTATGCTCATATGTACCATTTTTTAAATAATATATAATGTGTGTAAAAATGATTTTTCAATAAAAAAAAAAATACTCTTCACGGCCCCACCTCTTTCGAGTCGCTGACAATGCTCAAATAATATAACAGTCTAGACAAAGCATCTCAAACTGGAGTCGAGAAGTTAGGCCCTGCCCCTCTAATAGTTGTAGCGCCACCCATATTATTATTTGGAGAAATTTACAACAAAAAAAAGAAATACATATGTTATATATGGAATAATATGAAAATCAATTTGTATAATTATTGTTCGTGTCAACAAGACCTGAACAATTTAAGTGATTGGACCTAAATTCCATGCATCAGTATCAGGATCATATTTTGAAACGCACTAAAAATCGTACACTAAAAGTAACGAAAGTGATTCGATAATAAAAACAAAAACTAAAATGAAATTGTATTATGCCATTTATCTACAGCACTTGTGTGATTTTGTATAAGATTTCTTGATTTGAGTTTGAAAAGAACGCAGCTGATGCTTTAAGTTATGGGTATAAGTTCAAGCGTACCGAAATGTAACTTATCCATATAATCCTGCCCAAATCCAAGTACTTTAAATAAAATTATTCAAAAGTGCAATTGCTATTCTGACATCCATTAAGCAACTGACGCCCTTTTGCGCATCTGCGCACTTATACTGGGTACTATGTTTCATTGTAAAAAAATATGACTTCTGTTCAGACGTGAAATTACGGTTTTTCGCTGTTGTGAAAAGTGATTTAGAATATTGCCACTTAAACCACTTATAACTGTTTGTTTATTACCTGTAGATTAATTTTCTACGAACACTTCTCTTGAAAAATCCCGAACAACCATTGCATGCTAATATTCCATAATGCTTTCCTGAGCTTGTATCACCGCAAACAACACAAATTAGACCCAAGTTTTGACCTTTTCTGCAGACTGCTGTTCCATTTGTTTCTATACCTGGCTGGGTAACGCCTTGATTGGCCCATGCAACCAATCGACTTTGTGGCGAATAACACATTCCAGGCGAACTTCGATTATCTGTAAATATACAAAAAACACAATATATTTACGCACATTCAAATAACATTTTCTATAAAATGTGTGTCTTTTATACGGTCTGCAGTCAAGACAATAATTTATTCAGTTCAGCTAAAGAAACTCAGTTTCAGCCAAATCCCCACGACCCAACACTCAAATTTGGCCCTTGGGACAATTGTTTGCTCATCACACCCTAATTTGGTTGTACTGATTTTCTGATGCACTTAACCCTCATCTGTTAAGGGTACAATACTATTTTGAGAGGGTTGGCAATTCGACTTCATGAGGATTTACATCATATGTTCAGTTTTGCTGTGCGATATTTAAATATCAATTATATAAATTAGATTAAAGCAATGAATTTCCAGTTGAGATTAGCAAGGGTGGGATGTATGCTAAATTCCCAAAAGATATGTCTGAGCCTTGACTTTGTTGATTAAATGCATATCAAGACATGGAAGTGTTATATACATAAAATACTGAAAAAAAGTATTAAATTTATAACAACTCATAGTGATTGAATAAATAAGCAGAAATAACTAAATTATATAGAAAAACCTTCTTCTACTCATACTAACGTTAGACATTTCACTACTTTCCATATCTAACATTAAAAATGAACATAAAATAGTAGTTTTTCGTTATATGATCTAAAATCGCACCGCAGATGGAACGAGAATGATATGATGTATGTAGTTTCAAGGCTATCTGATACATTTTTGTTGAGACTATGTGGACATATAATTTTCTTCTAAGAAGAACCTAAAATAACGTGTAGTATTTCGTAGTGGTGGCCCGTGGCTTTGTGGGTATGTGCGTCGACCCCAACCTCGATGTCGTAGGTTCAATTCCAGCTCTGAGCGACAAAAATAATGTTCACGGCCCCACATCTTTCAGGTCACTGACAATGCTCAAAGAGTATTTCCTGTCTAGAAAAAGCTTCTCAAACTTGGCCGTTCGGATTCGGCATTAAAGTGTAGGTCCCTTCCACTCGTGAGAGAACAATAGCACGCACAACACGAGCTGAGAAGCTATGCCTTGGCCTCCTACGGTCTGTAGCGCCACCCATATTATTATTATTATTATTTCGTAGATTAAATTTTAGTTTGACTCTTCGCTGCATATGTTCATACAATTTAATAGTAAAGTAATGCTTAATTTTTCTACAGAAGAATGGAAACTACTGAAACTGAAATAACGCTAGTTTTTTGTAGGTTAAGATTAAATTGACTTTCAGATACAACAGGTTCTATTATTAACTAAATAAGGTTCGGAAAATAACTTCGATCACAATAACAGATCGATATTATTTTTGTTAGAAGCTAAATGATACGAGAAACGTACAATTTACAACCCTTACAACGTTGGCCAAATATGAAAACCCAGACTCAGGTCATTGACAATATTTTGTCGCTGCTCACACAATCATTACACCAGTTTCTCCTGCTCTCTTAAGAATGTAGTGACTAATGTACTAAGGTACTAGGTGTATCCAGTATATTTATTCAATTATTTCAATTATCGCTCTACAATTGACTCTCGATAACGTGAACAATTAAAAACCAAGAGACAGTTTTTTTTTACATAAACTGTTATTAAATTCATTCAATTAATTCCAAACGAAAGTTTATTGCGAAAAAACATATATGTAATATAAAATGGTATGGCATAAAAAGTAACATGAAATATTAACTGAGCAATTGCATAACCGATACGAAATTTAATGGAACAAATCATTAATTTGTTCTTGCATCTTCTTCTCAAAGCCATTCTCACTGCTTTTTCCTAAGACGTCTTAAGACACTAAAGTCATTTTGACTGATTTGAAAGGAACAAATTCACATGATCTGACTTGCAACAAACCGGAAGCTGTAGCGGACGATACAATTTAAAAAAAATAAGGAATTTTAAGACAAATTACAGCAGTTTACTTCTAAGCTGAAGCTAAAATTGTTGTTTAAGCCTTAGAGTGTTCATGATTTATTTCACGTTCGAGAGATGTCAATCAAAAAAAGTACGTCTGAATGGCGCAGTTGCTTTAGTGCCTGGCTTTGGTTATAGGGATCCCCGGTTCAAATCCCAGTGAAAGCAAAAGCTAATATGCTGTTATCTGGTCTTCAAATTTGATCCCATCACCATTTGCCGTTGGGATCGAATTTACAGCAATGGTTATCACAATGGACCAACAAGGGTCTAAGTATGCTAGCAGCTTAGCTGGCAGCCCAATAACATAATCTCACCTACACGGTGTGCCGGGGTTCACCTCATCTAGAGGCAACTGTAGTAGTGTCCTGGTTTTCAAATCCAACATTTCATCGTCGCAGACTCTTCTACAATAATTTTTAATTTTTTAACATTTAGGAAAGCCAATTTTCAATGATAATTTCTTTAGAAGAAACAGAATCTTAACACTAGTCCATATTTAGTAGTTTTTTCATTGTCCTTTTAAAGTCAAAATCTAAAAAACTTCAATTGTGCGAAACACACGCACAAACATTAGCTAAGCAATAAATCTTCTACCCCAACGAGAGACAACAATTTCCTTTGTACGGAAACTAGATGAGAAAGCAGCTCGATGAGCGCGAACACTTGGCAAAAGCACTACAATTATTAGGAAATTTGCTTATTTTAAAAAAAAAGTAGGTCAAATTGACACTAAATATAGACTAGTATTAAATAAAACAATGAGGCGAAATATGCAAACCAAGTTTTAATTTCAGAGTACTGGATTGGAGGACGGATGGTGATTCCACCGATCTTTCGAAAAAATATTCTTCCTAAAGACCGCTTCTGCGCGAAGATGGGAGAACTGTAGCGACAAACTATTGTTTTTATGTAGGTTAATGGTCACATGCTATGTATGCTAAGCAGAGTGTGTACGAATTAGCTTGTTTCCAATATTAGCCGAAACAGAAGAAAAGCCGCTATTACATAATAAAAGGTTACACACAGCATTAATGCAAGATTTTGAGAGAAAGCTCAACCCTCAACCACATGTTTAAAATATTGCCTTTGAACCAGGATATCATGCAGCAATTGAAAATGTGTTCCTAGATATGTATATTTTATCATTTTTTGCATAATACATTTACATTGTCTCTTCGTTATGTTCAGTCCAGTTAAACTATAGAAGGGTTTTTGAAACTAAATAGTGAACGCATTTATTCGTTTAAGTAGTAGACGTTTATCAAACAAAAAATAAATGAATAAATCATCATATTCTGTACGCATGTTTATATTTATATTATATATATATATGCGTTAAACAGTGAACTCTTTCGATTTTCACTGGATATACAAATGTGTTCGAGTTAGAGGGAGTTCCCCTTAGACTTAGTTAAAAGGTACGATGAACTGGGCTTGTACTTGGCATTCAATCAAAATGTACTTCGACATTAGATAGATACATAGATGTTTATTTCTTTATAAAATGTTTACATTGATTTTAGCTATCGCACAGTATCTAATACAGAGATTTGATAAGTCAAATATCTTACATAGTTGTGAAATTTTAAAAAAAATGTTTTCCCAAACTGGCCATCGTAAAGTAGTATGACTTGAAACATAGCATATGATTACTTTGTTGGAGGTAGACAAAAAAGATCTTCTATTAATAAATGGGTACAGAATTTTCGTTGCAATGTTAACTTTCTTGAGAGTTTGGTTAATATGCTCATGAAAAGTTAATTTGCTATCAAGATGAATACCGAGGCACCTAATGGATTTCTTCAACTCAACGTTGATTTTTCTTCTTCTTCTTGTGGCGGAATGAACTCAATAAAATCTATTCCAAAATATTTTCTGATGAAGGAACAGCGTCCATTAAAAATCACTGTGTCAACAAAGATATTGTATGGAGGATAAACCTATACCTCCGGGATCATCAAATTTCGGGGATTAGTGGGAAGCAGCGGTTAAATCAGCTAAACACCACATGAAGCGAGTATTTTCCAGTACAGCACTAACGCAACAGGAACTGAGTACCGGACTAGCGCAAATAGAAGCCACACTAAACTCAAGACTATTAACTCCGATGTGATCAGATCCTAATGATCTAGAAGTTCTTACACCAGGAGACTTTTTAGTTGGTGCGTCACTTACCAATATTGACACTATTGTTGTTCCAGTTGACAGAACATCAAATAACACCCACGTAGCCCGCTGGAATATGGTCTATACAATGAAATTTTTGGCATAGGTGGAGCAACGAATCCTTCATGAAGCTCTAACAACGATATAAATGGAAGTATCCCCAAGAAGACATTAAGCCAGGAACTCTCATAGACATAAAAAATGATAATTTGCCTTCGTTGAAATGGATAATGGACAGTAATAAAGACGATTCCAGGACAAGACAAAATGTCCCTAGTAGTGGATATCATAACACCAACAGGAGAAATTAGAAGACCCATCGCAAAAATCTGTACTCTGCCTTCTGAAGTCTAGCAAATGACGCCTTCGGAATTACAGAACATCTCACTAAAGAACATTTCCAATAATCGGAAAGCTCTACGAGTAACGCATCCCCTCAAAGGCAGGTTTCTACTGATCCAAAATTCCAGCACTACCAATAACAACTCAACCCTGAAACGAAAACATCCACAACCTTCCTCGAATGCAAAGGCAAAGATAAATCCATTCAAAACACTTTTAATGGGTTTATTATTAATTGAAACGACATTGGCTCAAACAACAATACCAAATCCAAAAGAGGTTCAAACTTTCGATGACAACTCTGCTATATACTTTGTGGATCTAGTGGAATCTAATTTAATCGCCGACAACTGGAACGTCTTTCCAACTATTGGCAAGAATATCAAGAAGAGTATTAACCAATTGAAACAAAAATGTGAAATATTACAACAATATCCAAACGTCATTTGCAACCCAATTATAAGACAACTATATAAATTAATAGACAATTTCCAAAGAACTCAATTGGCAATTATCGAGGCTATTACGGACACCCACCAAGAAAAAAATAGTGCGCTAATTCTATCACCAAAGCAAATATGCAATCGACTCAACAAAATTCGAAAATTGATACCATCTAAATTATATCTTCTTGGATATGATGAGCATAATCTACCAAAAATTATACGAACTATTAAATTTTAAAGCCCGGGTAACGCCACCTGCTATTTTATTCGCCATCAAGCTGCCATTACTGAACAGTCAAGTGTTCCAGTTGTTCAAACTAACACCATTACCTGTTCCATACAATGACAGCATCGTATTTATAAATCCATCCTACTTCGACATTAAAGGTTTCGGCTTAACCATTTGATCTGTAGCGTCAGAAAAAAAATGCATTTATGATGGAGTAACATGGGAAATATGCTGTGATTACAGAATTAACAAAATAAATATACACAATACAACAGAAATGCTATGAAAATGTACCAAACATAACAATTGAAACAGAATATAATATACATTTTATATGTGTTTCAGTCGACAGACTTGTCTCTCCTGTCACTAGTCGTTGCAAAAATGGTATGGCATCTGTTCATATTATCCCATAAGTCAAAAGAATTATGTACGCGTCAATATCGAAAATCAACTGTATTCAACAACTAATTCAAGCACATAATCTTAAGAACACAAAATAACATTCAGCATATGTTTAAGGAAATAAAGTGACAAGCATTTATTGTTTAATGGTTTTAGCAAAGCTTTAGTTGTTTTTGTGTTACTTTGGTTATAAAAACAAGGGAATTATTTTAGTTTGTTCATTGAAGAAGAAGAATAGGCTCCAACTGAAAATTCCAACCCACTGGAGCTACCGCAATATACTTACATCCCGGCTTTAGTGTACACTTAATTCAGTGCAGACCGAATATATTGGTGAAGAAAGTAAATGTAAGCACTGTCGGAGACGACTGCTAATATTCAACCCGGCTTATTTTGGGTTAGTATAAAATTAAAAATCCAAATTTCGATTGTTGGAGCTAACTCAACCCAAAGGAAGACAAGATAAAGTATCAATGAAAATGTACTATTTGGTGGTTTATGATACGAGCTAATTTTAGTTCTTTTTTTCGGAATGATGAAGGAGACACCGTTATTGTGCGCGATACTAACACTGATATATGCAAACTGTGGTTTCAAAAAGACGGCGGAACATGCCACATAAGCGAAAAAAAAATTCAAAGTTGTGAAGGAGATCAATTGCTTTACGCGAACTTGTAGCTTGATAACACTATATTATTTTCTAAAAGGCTACATCAAATTTTTAGTAAACGCTTTGGACAAACACTCGAGACGCCATTGATACAATAACGCCCCAAATATTGGTGATATTGATCAATCGGTTTCAGCACTGTGAGCGAAGCCGTCAGGCTGTCATTTAAATGACGTGTTTAAAAAATACAGAACGCAGCGATCATACAAAGAAAAGGACAGAAATGTACTTTAAAAATGATTTAAGTGTGGTTCAAGGTTTACCGTTGTAAAACTTTGATGTGGTGTCAACTGTATAGATCTGCGTAATCATTAATTAAAAACGTCAACCATAGAACCAAACTAATGGTATAATAATATTTTTTTTATTTATTATTATTTATTAATATTTTCGAAAATTTAAATTTGTTTCTAATGTTCTCTAAAATGTTTAAATATTAAATAACTTATTATTAAATTTGCCAATGGTTTCGCACACAATTTTAGAGATATGGTTTGTTAAGATGCACGGAGAAATTCGGAGAAATTAAGACATTTACCTCGCTACATAATGCCATATACTGTCAGTTCACACAGTTCAGCAACCTCCAGTGGAAAGCAGCTGACATATAAATTGCAGCGCTGTAATAAATGCTTCTGCCGTTCTTCCAAGCAAAAAACTATCTTGGCTAACACTTTTTCTTTATGTATGCAAAAAAATGGCAGAATCAATGTGATACTTCGCACGTAAGAAATATTAATAATAATATAATAATATAATAATATGGGTGGCGCTACAGCCCATAGAGGGCCAGGGCCTAGCTTCTCAGCAACCACTCGTGTTGTGCGTGCTATTGTTCTCTCACGAGTGGAAGGGACCTACAGTTTTACGCCGAGTCCGAATGGCCAAGTTTAAGAAGCTTTTTCTGGACAGGAAATACTCCTTGAGCATTATCAGTGACTCGAAAGATGTGGGGCCGTGAAAATTATTTCTGTCGCTCAGAGCTGGAATCGAACCTACGACGTCGAGGTTGGGATCGACGCACGTACCCACAACGCCACGGGCCACCGTAAGAAATATTAGTCTGCTTAAATAAGTGCAGAGTACGGTTGGTTTTAATTTTATATTCATTATTATATTACGTACAATTTGTATATACTGTTTTTTAACTTAAAATGTTGAAAAAATAGAAATATACTATTGCTGGGGAATGTTTTAAGGATGTACTACTGTTGTTTTTCCACTTTCCTTACCCTTACGTTAAGCTAAGATTTATTTCATGTACAAACTTGAAAGTCAAATAGTAAATGCAGCTTATTTTGTTGAATATATTAAATGAAATGAAATTCTGAAATTTTTCTCGGCCCTGGCCCTCTATGGGCTGTCACTCGTATTATTATTATTGCGTAATTTTTTCGTAGGTGTGTGTTTTTACATTGAATTTTTGTGTTAAATTAGTTACAGTTTTCTAAAACAAAATTCTGTTATGTATTTTCTTTATCATATTAAAAAAAAAATGTTGGGTGGGTATTTAATACAATGTTTTTAACCAAACGGACCATGTAAGCCGCAGTTTTTTTAAAACTGATATATGAAGTTGCTTAAAGTGTTTTCTAGACTTTTTTTTTAATTATTGTTTCTAAAGAATGAAATGATAAAATTGATTTGTGAGACTGTTTGGAAAAAAAAATAAATTAGAATTAAATGTATGGTTTTATTAAAAAAAACTTTAAGGATGGGCCATATTTACAGCACTTACTCTAAGTAAACCAAGTGATATTCACGCTTCGAGTCAAGTTATCTCATATCGACACTAGCACAACAACTGCACATTGCGTAACAAATTTCGTTATAATCGCGACTTTTCTTGTGGATCTCTTAAATTCTTTGTTTTGTTACTGCTACCGGAGAGTGTTTAGTACCAATATGGGTAATATAGCTATGGGTGGCGTGAACGTCTTTTAAAAGTTGGCTTTTACAGAAGTCACTGTGTTGCGTGGGGTTGTTCTATCACAGGTGAATGGGATCTCCAGCCTTATGCCGACTTCAAATGCCTAGAGAAGCTAGACAAGTATCCCCTTCGAGCATATAGCCAAGGTTTTTGAAAATTGTTATATTAGAACTGAACCTGTCATCCAAGTGGAAGGAGTTGACATTACACCACGACCATAGCATACAAATTTACTGAATCATCGCAATGTTCCATTTTGGTTTACCATTCTATACAGCAGATACATGTACATATTTTTCTCTGATTTCCAAACACTGCATTTAGAAAGAACGTATAGAAATGAAGCATTCTATTGCTGTCTTAAATAAATGCTTCTATGCTTGTTCTTTAATCCCGTCCGTTGGTGTTGAAGGTGTAGAAACAGGGAACATTAACCGATTCAATCCAAAAGAGTACGAACTATGTAGAGCGACATTTTTTAAAAAGCAATGAAATCCATACAAAGTTGCAAATCAAGACAATATGGCCTATCCTAAACGTGACAATTTAACCAGAAGCATCAGATGCCCTAGATAATTGTACTGCATCTCTTTTCCAAACACTTGTGAAACATGAAGAGAAATAAATGGAATTGATATTACAATTTCGAACAATCATAAATAAGTACATATATAGAATTCGTATACCTTAACAAAATAGCATTGATTATGAAATTGAAAAATATTTACTTTTAAAGATATTTTTGAAGACAACAACGGAATGCGTTCGTATTATTGTCAGTTAGTTCCCCAAAGAATAAATATTGTGAGTTTCACGTGAAATTTAACAGAATATTGTTTTAAATTCAACAGCACATTATCTCATAATTAGAGTCTCTTATAAAACATAAACTGAGGTAATTTCTAATGCACAAATTATTATTCTCATTCACTTCTCCGTTTATGGATGGATATGGATATGGATATCTAATTATTGCTTAAAATATTGTCTTACTGGGAATAAATATAATTTAATTGTTGATTTGATTGAAAAACATACAACATTTCAAACTACGTACAGAAAGATGGTGTTGAAAGTCGTGAAAAGTCAATATAGACAACAGGCACCGCCGCCGGTAAGATTGAACCAGGTATATTAACCCAGTTGAGAAACTTGATGGCCATGTATTTTGTTTTTTTTTTTTTTTTGGCGTTAGAAAAAGAGGTTAATGAATTTTACCTTTTTTAAATTGAATGTCTTGATCTTAAATAAAATATTTAATATATTGCAAATATGTATGTTGAATTAAAAGTGATTTATAACTCGTATTTCGAAATTATTATCTCTTTAAAGCTTATAACTTATTTACTTTTTGCGAAAAAAAATGTTGGGAAGTTGTAATTGGAATTGCTACAGTCTGAATATATATCGATTGTTTTTTATTACGCAAGATCATCAGGTATTATTTTTCAGTTTTATTGAAAAATATTAAATACGTAATGCTCCTGTGGTTAAATAGATTTTTCATTAAAGTGGCATGGAGACAGATAATTTCTTATTAAAATGTCAAAAAATGCCAATATCACTACAAAATATTTTGAAAAACTTATTTTTTATTTGCATGTGTAGATTGTTGGGTTTTGATATTAAGTAATACTTAAACTGAAGCACTATTTTTGACACCAATTTGATATTTCAATCGAAAATAGAAGTTCTTCCAAACAGATTTGTGGCAGGAAATTAAACAAATAATTGAATATATTCAATTAAATGCAGCACCCCAAAATCTACTAAGATGTGTGCATGTATATGAACTGTCACAAACTTAAAATTAGTAGAGTTTTGAAATAGTTTTATTTTGACATTAGGAAATTGTTGACTGACTTAAAATGCACAATTTATTTCGGCTAATGAAATCATTTATTCTTATTTGTTTCATCACTGTCCATTATAAAAACAAAGAACTAAGTTTAAATTACATATTTCGTATTCACTGTACTCCTGTATAGTAGAAAATTCGTGGAATTCCAAAAATTCCATAGAAAAGAAGAAAGACTACGAGGCACAAAGGAAAAAATAGTTTCACTTCTATAAATGATTAACTTGACTTTTAACACTTTATAAGTAAAATCTCTCTTTTGACTTATTGAAATTAAACAGACCTTGGTTTTCTGACCGTATTGCTGCATTAGCTTCTGTTGACATTTCGACAGAGAATTATTAAATATTTTTTTAACACAACTTCACACTCGTCTCAAAATCTTGATTGTTACTATATGGATTTGGTTCTTAGCGTAACCCGGAATTAAACCGATAACACGGATAACGCAGAATGTTTAACTTTTCACTTTCGAATGATTCAGGTATGCGAGTATCCCTTAAACGGCATATCAAGTGCGATTTATCATAAAACATGAACAAAAATAAAATTCAAGTAGGTATGTACGTACACACCCAAATAAGGGTTGAAAAGCCACAGCTACACCACTACATTATCAACAGCATTTACTTTTCTCTTTCTGCACAGGCACGGGCTTCTGGTGGTTCATGGTGTCTTCCTATCGTAGATTTTTCATATTATTTCCTATGCTTTGATTCGTCGTTCTTGACTTGGAATCTTCTGCTCTTACTTTTGCCACATAAGCCGCAGTCTCCAATAAATATCAAAACGGCATGACGCTCGTCACATAGATGACAAAGTCCTTACACAATCTAGTCATACTTTGTAAATAAGCGGTTAGGTGTTGGTTGTGCACTTGTTAGTATACATATATACCCTTGATTGCACGTACATAGGTAGGTACATTCACATAGTTGACTGCTCTGCCATCATCACTTAGTATTATGACTAAGATGTTCAATAGATCTTGCAAATGTCATTTACTATCGAAAATCAATCAGATGTGTGGCAAACCTATGCAAAGGAGCTGTATTTTTATAATTATATTCTTTTAACATTTTTCTTTCCACTTTTCGACTTCTTCAGCGTTAAGGCCAAGTAATAAGTTTTGGTAAGAAGTGATTCACACATAGACAAGATGAAAAATGGGGCGGGGAGGTAGGTAGCATCTCCAATAATTTAACAAGGAGACAAAAAGATAAAACAACCAAAAGCGCTCGATAATATCAACATACTACCCCAGTAGGTATGTATACTCATTTTTCCAAACAGCAATCCTTATTTAACTCTCGAAAATAAATACCCAGTCATGAACTCTGATTTTCGTAGCTCCGCCCGGAAGGGCGTGGCCAAGTGATTATTTGATTTTGACCTTTGCGCTTGTTCATTCTCTATGGAGTAGTCGATTTGTCAATTACATATCAACAAAATATTTGGTTTGGTTTAAGCTTATCGTGACGTACAAGTACAACGTTATTCGGTATGTTTCGCTTGTATACGTGAATGCAAGTTGTTTTCAATCAAGGTACATTATATACTTCTCGTCTGTATACATAAACATGTATTCGTCTGTATAATATTTCCCTTACAGATCAGCCTTTTCAAAGTTTTCAACTCATGAGATAACTGGTATGTATGCTTTGCGTCTCATGCACGGTAATCGCGTAAAATCGATTAGATTTTAATAATAACATAATAATTATACACAAAAGCTCCTGTTTTTTCTCACTGATTAATGTAAGCTGTGTTCTTTTATGTTTTGATTTTTCCAAGTGTTCTGAACTTAATGTGTTCCACTTTTGCTGTGAATTTTAATCGAACAACCTGAATGTGACTATAAATTAAATCAATAAGTTAATAGTATGTAATTATAAATTAACTTTATGGAGTCTGATTGTTATAACTTCGGCGTCATGTTAGCAAGACATATAAATTATATATAGTGATGTGTGGTTAGTTATATTACTTTATGTTTTATTTGTTTGTACTACAATAATTTGACGTATCACCTTCACATGTAGTACCAAAATAAAGTTGCTTCTAACATAGTCCCGAAATGTATAAGAATATAACTTAAATTAAGTTAACTTGGTATAGTCAGATAGTTACAAAGATATTCTGCCGATTATCCGATAATAAAATCTTATAGAAACAATTTAACATATCGGACATTGGTGTCTGAGAAAGGAATATCAATCAAATCACATTTTTCAAAATACCACAACCATTTGTATCTGGTGCCCCGCTTCTTGTCCTTAAAAAGAAACTATTAACATTTCGTTATTAGTACAAAGCAGCGACAATCATTACATTTGCAATTCTAATCGGAAATAATAACTCATAATATTTTAGGTAGCTCCTGCTGAGGTATACACTCAAGACTACTTTACATAAAAAATAACAAATATTAATGCATCCCAGAGAAATTCTATGGCGAATAGATTTGAATCTTAAATCTTTCATCGATTGCTTACGGTAGATTTTTGCTTATAACTCCAAATCATCGAACTCCTAACATCGGAGTACTCGGACTCAAAAATTGTTCTATTGTACTACCAGGCAACAACCTACATTTACTAGAGTTTCTTGGGGTTCCTGATCAGTTCACTGATACAGATTTTATGTTCTTACTTTTTGCATATGTTTGTTAAATAGCAATTGAATGCAATACTGTAAGGAGCTATGTCTACAGAATATGGCGGGTGTATTAGCAAATTTCTATTGAAAAAAAAATGTGAACTTAGGTTATGAAAATTCATTTCTTCAAGGAATATTTCAAATTAAAGAATTTCTTTAATCTAAGCTGCATTAGTCTCAACAGTATATGTGCGTCAACTTAAACCTCAGGAGAGTAAGAAACTCAAAAACTGCTAATTATATTAAGTAAAAATACATAGGTCGCAGTAGTTTATTCAAATGAAGCTAAATAGTTAAAAAGATACAAAATATCAAGTTGCAGTTTTTAAAATATCGTATCTCACTTACTTGTTACTATATCTCAAAGTTGCGAGTGTTCAACTCATATTAAATTTAAGATATAAAAGGTTTGAGCTCACGGCGGAATGACAATGAGAATCCAAGAGCCAACATTTGAAAAATTTGTGTAGTGCCTATCGTAAAACCACGGCAGCCACAGAAGGTTCATGAATGATGCTACGAGATCTTATTGCCGCAAAAAATGGTTAAACAAAGTCTAATGGGGAAATCTCTATAAATAAAAATCAAGGTTTGTTTGCCCTTTATAGACTCTATGTCTTTGGCAACTTTGTCCAGAATTCTTTGGAAAAGGTTTTCGTACCAACCTTTTTTATTATTTTTTTTTTCATAAATATTGATCAATTTAACGCACTGCAAACGCTCACCGGGCTGCTTTCGCGTCTTCTTTGAATAGCGCTGCAGTCCGGTGTGGAAATGGATCTCAGTCAGTATTCATGCATGATCTTAAGCTAAGCGCCTCCAGTTTCGTACACCCAGCTGATTAAGATCTCTTTCCAGCTGGTTATGCCATCGAATCGAGGTCTTCCTCTACCGCGCTGTCCCTCTCAGGGTTAGCCTCCAAGACTTTTCGAGCCGGAGCATTAGTGTCCATTCTTTCTACATGTCCTAGCCATCTGACTCGAGACAATCGAACTCGTTTAACAAGGCCAGTGTCGTTGTACAGCTCGTAGAGTTCGACGTTCAATCTTCTCCTACAAACTCCTTCTTCGCAAATGTGACCGAATATGATTCGAAGGATTTTCCTTTCGAAACGACCAAACATCTCTCCGTCCTCATTTAACATTGTCAATTCTTCTGCGCCATACTGCAGGACTGGGACTATCAAGGTATTATACAGGGACAGCTTGGCCTGAGTACAAAAACACAGGGATTGGCCAGCGTTATGCTTCGTTTTATCTACGCGGTGTTGTCATTTTTGGAGTTTATTGCAGAGCCTAGATAGACAAGGTCTTTAACTGCATCAAAGATGTATCTGCTAATTGTGACACTTTGTCCAAGATATCGATGTTGATGGACATCCGATAATGTCCACGTCATTGGCATATGCGAGCAGTTGCACAGACTTATAAAAGATCGTGCCTCTAGTATTCACGTCTGAGTTCCGCGCGATCTTTTCGAGAATTATGTTAAAGAAGTCGCATGACAGTGCGTCACCTTGTCCAAAGCTTTTTTTGACATCACAAGTTTCTGTCAGATGCTAACTGACCTTGACGGAGCAACGGGCGTTCTTACAGACGGATGAGTTTTTTCAGGGATTCCAAAACTAGACAAGGCGCTGTATAGTTCGTCTCTATATATACTGGCATATGTGGCCTAAAAGTCGATGAATAGATGGTGGTTATCGATTTGAAACACCTGGGTCTTTTCCAAGATCTGCCGTAATGTGAATATTTGGTCAATAGTAGATTGCGCTGACGGCATCATCCCTATATGGGATGGATTGTTCTGCCTGACAGCGGTAATTTGGTCCTCCTCGCCATTATACAGTTTGACTCTTTTGTCCTACCTGTTGATACATTTTTCGAACATCCTTTCTACAGTAGCACCTCTAAATTTTCTCGATCTCGCGCTTCTCATGCTCTGTTTTTTTCTTACGGAGAAGCCGGTGCTCTTCCCTTCTTTTCTACTCGTTGAGCTCACGAGCGGCTTTCGTCCTTCTCTGGGTTTCTTCTTGTGGGGAGTGAAACCTAGCAAATCAGTTGCTGCTTTTCTGACACCGTCATGTATCCTTGTGGATATTAAGATGGGGAAAAATATGTTTCGTCGTGTAAGCTATGTTTTCCGACCTAAAAATGCCTCCCTGCCTAACTTCAAGTAAAAGTCACCAAGAAGTATTTTGACGTCAAAAAATGCTCGTACTCTTTGTCAAGGAGTTCGTAGAAGCATTCGTCATCCTTCTCCTGTGTAGGGGCACAAATCAGGCTTACATTGGCGAATCTTGCCCTGATTCGGATCTTCACCAAGCATTCACTTATACACTTAAAGCTCAAGACTTCTTGCCTAAGTCTGCTGCCAATGGCAAATCCGTATCCGAATGTGCGCTGACCTGGTTCTTTGTAACAATCATTGTAATAGATA
Organism: Eristalis arbustorum; assembly: GCA_916610145.1. Classification (NCBI taxonomy): domain Eukaryota; kingdom Metazoa; phylum Arthropoda; class Insecta; order Diptera; family Syrphidae; genus Eristalis; species Eristalis arbustorum. Next base: position 48,596,322 of record OU744319.1, on the reverse strand, counting down.
TCATGGTTTTTCATCCTTCTTTTGCCAGACACGTCTCACAGCATTTCTCGAATCGCAGTAATGACGAACTTATAACGGTCTTGGGCCTTCGCAAGTTGTTCGGCTGCACGCGGTAAATAGGCTTTATAATACATTTTTAAAATTATATCTGCTATCAGATAAATCCAGGTATAGCGAATATTTGTTATAGGCTCTGATTACCCTTGTAAGCGGTTCATTTGTTCCGTAATTAGTGTTATGAAACCTTTCAAATAATAATTGTCGAGTATGCAGTGAAACAGTGGGTAAGTATAATTGAAGTAACGCCAGGAGATAAGGACATTTTATATGGTAAGATTAAATATCAATAAGAAACATTACTTCATAAACAGTACGTCGCGTTTTAAGATTTTCAAGCCGAGCAATTGACACCATGCCACATAGTTCGGGTGAAAATTACATTGCATTTTACAAAATATGATTTTAGTAAACCCCTTTTGCACTTTTTCAATGCGGCCAGAGTATGTGACAAAATAAGAATCCCATATGACAACAGCGAGAAAAGGCCTGACCATGGATACGTAAAGGATCGCACTTTCGAACGGATCAGTGAATAGTTTACGCTTTATGAAACCGACTGCCGAGTTGGCTTTAGACAATATGTAGCTTACATGTGAGTGAAAAGAAAATGAGGAGTTCAGCATTACTTCTAGGTCTTTAACACTCTTTACTTACTAAATTAGCTTATCCAATGGAGGAAAATCTAACTAGATTTTATAGGAAAGAATATTTAGAGTTAGAGCGTTATTATTACAGCATACGTAGATGTTATCAACATCGGATTGAAATGCCATGCAGTCATTGATATCGTTTACGCTCTCATATACTTTCATGTCATCGGCGAATAACAAACATATACTGTATTTAGTTGATCAATTAATGTCGTTAAGGAATATGATAAAGATTTCCAGCTTTTTAATCAATAAAGAGTGGTTAACAGAGTCAAATGCTTTAATAAAATGCAATTTATGCATTGATTGGAATCACGAATGCTTTTTTTCATTCTTCTAAAAATACTGATGGTATTCCATCAATTACAACAATTAAAGCTTGGCTTTGAAAAGTAGAATTTATGTTGTCTGACTCTTTTTCTTTAATATGCATGGAATTAGGTATACCAACCGATTTCCTTTTGTCGTTCATAAATTTTCAGAATGAACTGCTGTCGTGTTTGATATAACTTTCTATCAAAGTTATGTAGTTGTTACAAAGAAAAGTCACATAATCGGAACGATTAATTTTAATTATCTTGCTTTCTGGCTTAAGGTAATTATATAGAGATAATTCAGGATTTATTTGCTTATGAAATAAAGAATCATTCAGGAGAGAAAATGATGCATAGTTAACTATAGCAATAATCTCATTAATACAAACAAAGATTGATTGAGTCTATTTGTTTTACATTCTAGAATTTACCGAATCCAGGAAAAAATATAAGAAGTTAACATTTAATGGCTCAAGAGAATTATTATTAAATGAGTTAATCCAATTAATATTTGCTAGATTAAAGTCCCCTAAGAGACACAAGTAATCAGATTCTTTACAAAGATTGTTGAAAAATGTATGTTTGAGGCATGTTTTTCATATACTTGTTGCATACTTTTAGGTGGCCACCAAGAGCAAATGCTTATTTGAATGAATATCGATAGTACAGCAGTTCAACATAGTTATTATATATATCAATCTAAATGATTGGTATTGATATTTGAGTTGAAGATCTCATTTGTTGAAACATCAGGGCAAAGCCTAGTTTCAACAATGACGATGACATCATGCATGGTGTGTACAAAATTGTTGAAGAGATCATTTGTTTTAGTTCTCACCCCACTTGCATTATGGATGAAAGCTCAGAGTTCGGGGTGAGGAGGAAGAACATTTCACTTTTGGGTTTTTACAGTTCCCATATTCCCGTTTTTTTATTTCGTCAGGCTGTGCAGGATGACGATGGAGAACTCTCGCTGCTCCATCAAGGTCGGTAACAAACTCACCGAGACATTCAATGTCAAAAAAGGTTTTAGACAAGGCGACGCGCTGTCATGTGATTTCTTTAATATCGTCCTGGAGAAGATCGTGCGAAACTCACACGCCAACACTAGAGGCACGATCTTCCAGAAGTCCGTGCAATTGTTAGCATACGCCGATGACATTGACGTGATTGGCAGAACTCAGCGAGCCGTCAATGAGGCTTTTGCTAACATTGAGACGGAAGCGGCTAAAATGGGTCTGGCGGTGAATGAGGGCAAAACGAAGTATATGCTGTCATCAAGAAAGGACACACAACATCGACGACTCGGTCAGAGCGTCACAATTGGCAGCTATAACTTCGAGGTAGTCAAGGACTTCACTTACCTCGCCTCTGGAGTAAATTGTACAAATAACATCAGTACCGAGATCAAGCGTAGGTTAACTCTTGCTAACCGCTGTTTCTTCGGGCTCAAGAGGCAATTGAGTAATAGAGCCCTCTCTCTCGAAGAACCAAGTTGACTCTATATAAGACCTTGATCATCCCAGTCCTGCTATACGGCGCGGAGGCATGGACAATCTCGAAAGCGGATGAAGAAGTCCTTGGTCTCTTTGAAAGAAAAGTTCTACGCACGATCTTTGGTCCTGTTTGTGTTGACGGGTTCTGGAGGAGAAGATTCAATCACGAACTGTACGGGCTGTACAGCGACATGAGCCTAGTTAGGCGTCTACGGATCCAACGCCTACGGTGGCTAGGTCATGTAGAGCGTATGGACACCACAGCTCCGGCCCGAAGAATCTTCGAGTCCGAACCTGTCGGGCAACGCAACAGAGGACGCCCGCGTTTAAGGTGGCGCACCCGAGTGGAGAAGGACCTCAACCAACTTGGTGTGCGAAACTGGAGACAGCTAGCCAAGGATCGCGCTAGTTGGAGAGGCATGTTGGTTGAGGCCCAGGTCCACCCCGGACTGTAGCGCCACACAAAGAAGAAGAAGAAGTGTTGGCGCTTTTGCTTTGTGTACTGTACGAATTTTAATCACTGCTTTAATGTCCGCGACATCGATTTTTAATAGCGATATAACTGATAGAAGCGAACCGTTTATACTTCCACTATTATTACATCGCCATTTAAGATTACGATCGGAATGTAAAGCCTTAATGGAATGTTCCGAGATAGAACTACATTTTTTATGAAATGAATGGCCAAATAAGCAATCACAACTGATGAAATTATCACGGAGTAGTCTAAGGTTGCAGATGGCACACTTTTCCGTCATTATGCATGATAGAAGAAAAACCAGGGAAATTACTAAGAGAACGATATGACGTCCGAATTGCACATTCCACGTGCAGATCCGAAGATCGTTGTCGTTTTTGAATTAGCTTGGGTCGTCAACGGTAAAACCATCTATATCGGAGACTTGCTGCTGCTTCGTTACTAAGTTTTTTTTTCCACGGTGGAGTATTTACCCCCACGCCCGTACCTGGAGGACTGGGTCCTGTTTTAAGTCCCTGGACAATGGGCCGCTGCATACATTGGGGCTTCTCTGGGCGGTTGCTTAAATACCCCCATGCCCTCCGTGCCTGCTTTCTCGTCTAGTTTCAGTAAAAACGTTATTGTCGCTAGAAGCCTCTGAAGGCTTGTGGAAGTGTTATTTCCATAAAAAACGGTTTGATGTCACATGTCCACTTGAACTACGAACGCAAGGAACTGGCCTCGCATCTACCATTTGTATGTTCCCTTTGGCCTTTATGATCTTTCTTATTTCTTGGACCTTAGAACATCCATGATAATTTGTATGGTATTTATTAGTCTTACAGATGTAGGCCCACTCCTGTACTCAAATTTTGAATACCTTCGTTTGTGCACACATTTGAGAAAAACGAGTTTTGATGATATTTACAAGATTAAAACAATCTTAAGTCTGTTGAAATCTAGCTTATGGGGACGAATACAAGATCGACACCGCAATGTGAATTTTGTCAAGGCTATATACACGGTCATATTGTCAAATGGATCCAAAATCCGTAAAATGTGCTGGAACTCATCTATCTGAAAATGGTGATCTTAGTAAAAAAAAAAGCGCGGCTATCTGTGCAGACTGCAAAGGTGAGCATCCAGATAACTTTAGAAGCTGTAAAGTTGCTAAGAAGCTAAACGGAAGTCGTGACAATTTACGTCATACCATAAAGCTGTTGAAAGAAAAACACGAAAACGATGGAAAAGGTAGCAAATGATGGATCAACTGAAAAAAATTCAAAAAGTAAATTGATTCTGCTTAACACTGAGGCGAAACCAGAGTCCAACAGTAACGTATGGCCAAACCATATCGGAAAAAAAACATCATATTTGATAAACTTAGCAAACCTGACTCAAAACTTTTAAAACTATACTAAACGACTCACGAAACATGAGCATGGAAGGTCATAAATAAGAGGCTTTCACGTGTATCACGCAAAAAGGCACCTGGATACGACTTAACAACAGGTATGATCCTCCAGAGCTTGCTTTTAATTAACTCTGCTTTTAGGCTATTGTATGTTCCTGACTCATGGAAAAAAAAACCGGACTAACCGATAAACGACTACAAGTCATACAGACTGATATCGCTGCTGCCAATAAGAAGAAAAAGAAGCGTCTGACACCTGACCAACAATTTGGTTATCGAGCAAAACACTCAACAATAACAAACTAAACTAAAGGATCTGCGTTACCGCCCTATTTGACGTTTCCCAGGATTTTTCCTACCTGGATAATAGGATATTTAGAGTTAAACATGGAATTAAATATTCCGATTTTAAGGAGATCATATTCAATATTCCTGTTGTACACCAGAGACATACCTAATCTGAAGGTGCAATTGTAGCTACATTTGCGGATGACACAGCTTTCCTAGCAACAGGAAGTACAGTTGAGTCTGCAACGGAAAAACTTCAACGAACTCTCGACAGGATATCTGGGTGGACAAAACGGTGACGAATGCTTCCAATGAGATCAACTCAACGCATATCAATTTTACTTACAAGCATATAGAAAACCACCCTGTCTTCATTAAATTCATTAACTTCATAAAAAAATGTATAACCATGCCATTCTCCAAACTGGACATGAGACGTTTAGAGTGCCGACTCTAACGTACAAGGTCGTTCGATTTACCGCAGTAACAATAAACCAACTTAATTATTGTTGTTGCGGCTGATTTCATCGAAAAAATCTGACACTAGTATGTACATACACACTTGTTAAAGATTTTCAACAACCCAAGCAAAAAAAATTTAAGTATGCGTATATTAAACGCTTTGCAAAAAAAAAACATAATAGAAATTGTCATAAAGAATTTGCCGAAAGGGAAATCGGTGCTGAACACGAAGACCCGCGATTGATTCGAAAAACTGAAATTTCTCCTTTAACAAAGGAGAGTAAGCAACTACACGTACATACCAAAAATGGACTGCAAGAGTGTGCTGGTTCTGAAAGGCATCCATGCCTTCTACACGGATGATGACATCGAGGATGGTCTCATCGCTGAGGAAATTTCAGCCATTAAAGTGTTCGATCTCAAATCCACCAGAACCAAGGACATGCCAATCAACTACCGCATTGTTGAAATACAAAAAATCAGCATCACTGATGAAAGTGTATAAGAAGACCCTAATCCTCAACCAGAGAGTGAGCTGGTAGCCACTCAAGACAAACGGCATTGTGCAGTGCAAGAACTGCCAACGTATTGGATATGTCGCGACCAACTGCGGCAAAGAGTATGTGTGCGTCAAATGCGACTCGAATCACCAGCCAGTGAGCGAACGAAAGGAAACCACGGGAACCGAGGTATTCTATGCTAATTACAATGCCCAAGATCATTTACCAAGCTACAAAGGATGCCCTTCATACAAAGCGAATTACGCGGAAAAGGCAAAAGCAGTCGCAGCAGGAATTTTTTGCCAAATCTGCCTGCGTTATTACCTATCCATCATTGAGTTTCGCAAGTGCAGTAAAAAAATCACCCACAGCCTGAAAACTCAGCTAAACCAAAACCCACAGCACCTAAAAACCCGACCAGGTCATAGCGAACAGCACTCAGTCTGTTCTTAGAGGCGAATAAACTTGACATCGTTTTAATTAGCGAAACATATCTTACTAAGAAAGATAAGGTAGAGCTTTTTACATTTTTAGATCTGACAGCACCGAAGGGAAGGCTAACCTCATCAATAAGACCATCATCTCAACTGTAGTTACAATGCCGAAGCTTAAATAATTTAAAGCGACAGGAATCGAGATCCAAATGACCACCGCGAACATGCAACACTACCTTGAAGCACTAAATGCACTTATTTCAAGGCATACATAACTATGCAGTAATAGGTGGAGATTTCAATGCAAGACATCAAAAGTAGCAGGATATCAACATCGTCAGATGCATTCATTGGTTTCATCCTCCAACCTGAAGAATATCCTCCCAGAAATATGGAACTACTCCTGCAGAACGATAGACAGCGATTCCGACCATGAGGCGGTCCAATTAATAATTAATATTCAACAGCGAATTTTTACAAACACCCGACGAGAAGGGGATTTCATTAATCTTCATCAGCTAGACGTAGGAAAGCCACACGAGGGTGTACTGGGGAATATCCAAATATGTACCATCACCGATAAGCAATCTCAGCAACGCAGAGATTCAACGGGGCACTGAACCAACAGAAAAGGCCAAGAACGACCAAAGACAGGTATAATCACTTACCACCTCAAATTCAAAACTTCTATTTCCACAGGCATAGGTTAAGGAAGGGATTAGAGCGAATATTCCACAGGGACTGGAACACTCAAAGCGGTGATTATCAAACCATTCTCAGCGAACTAAACTGCTTGAAAATAATGTACCACCACAACAACACCCAGCTTGAAAGCAAACTTCGACAAATAAAGCCAGAACACGTTCCGACAAATACACCAGAACATAGGTAAGAGGAAGAGCCAGAAACTCTAACTTCGAAGGGAACTTTCAACATTCACCACTCGATGACCAGCAGTTTGTCGAAGAGGTAAACAACAACGCCATCTTCAGCTAGGATTGGATTTCGTCGTGAAGCGAATGCCACAATCAGTGATGATACCTCTCACTCATCATGAAAAATTGCATCAACAACTGCTTCCTAGCAAAGGGAAAGTCGCAAAAATTGATACAATACCCAAAAATGGAAATGCTTCCAGCGTTTTGGGACAGCCCCAAATCGCTCTTTAGTAATATAAGCAAGATCCTGAAGTACCTGATAGCGATGGTCCACCGACCTAAACATCGTCCCGGATATGCAGTATGGATTCCGGAAGAGACATTCAACGCGTCATCTCTTAATGAAGTTTCATCAATACGTCGTAGCTGGCCTGAACAACCACCAATGACCTGCTTTCTGGACGTGGAAAAAGCATTCGAAACTGTCTACACCATCAACATCAAGATTGAGTTTCCAATGGCGCGACAATAACACCAACACACAAGGTGAAATAAATCGGTATTAACTTCGCCGAAAAACTAAAATTTAACAACCACTCGAAGCTGACTCTAAAATAAGCCAGTTTTGGATTTCATCGCATCTACCCGCTCTTGCGAAAACACAATGGACTAAGCCAGAAGACAAAGCTGCTTCTCTATAAGCAGCTCATTCGGTCAATCATAGCGTATGGGTTCCCTATATGGCATACCAGCTTCAAGGAAAAGCTTTCGATAGTAGAGAGGAAGACACTCCGAACACGCACCAGTCCCCATGAGACTTTACGTAAAAGCCTGCATCGTCCCCCTTCGCGTGGCTGCACACCTTGACGCAGTGCCAAGGCTTAGTAAATGACTTAAGGGAATTTATTCTCTATGAGGAGACCCGAAGCTAAGACTATATATATCGTACTCTTCAATAGAAGATACAAAATCCCCCTGTTTGACCCCCCACTGCTATGTGTTACTACATTACAGCTAACTATCAGTGTGAAATTTCTGGGTCTCACGCTCGATAGAAAGCTAAATTGGAAGCTCAACATCCAGGAAAGGGTCAAAAAAGCCTATTCTGCCCTTTTTAGCTGCAAAAAAGCCATTGGGTGCAAATGAGGTCTACAACCATGCATCGCTCTCTGGATTTTCAACTCCATTGTCACACCGAAACTTCTGTATGGAGGCTCAGTTTGGTGGACAACACTAAACAAGGCTATGAACTGCGTACGAAGACTGACCTGCATTACCGGTGCACTGAGAAGTACTGCGTCAGACGCACTAAATATTCATCTCCATCGTCCATCACTGGAAATATTCGGGAAACAAACGGCAGCAAGCACAGCCTTGAGACTCAAAACACTCCGATTGTGGTCCGAACTCAACTCTGGCCACTCAACCATTCTCAAGGAATTCTATTTTGTCTGGCAGGCAAACGTTGGAAGATCCTGTGCGTATTTGCACAGATATATGGAAGCCAAATGAAGGAACATGTGCGCCTGTCTATTCCAAAGATCTCAACATTGCTATCTCCTTCAAGCTGCCTGATCACTGTAGCGTTTTTCAGGCAGAAACCATAGCGTTGTCATGGCTCAAAAATAACGTGATATCAACAAGGGATATCGCCTTCTGTTCCGATAGTCGGGCCGCTATAAAATCCCTGGACAATTTCATGTGCTACTCGAAAACATCCCTCTAAAGCAGGCTGTCTCTTAACGAGATGGCTGAGCATTTTAACATTCACCTCATGTGGGTGCCGGGACACTATGACATAGCAGGAAACTGCAAAGCCGATGAACTTGCCAGGTGTGGTACAACCTCATCCCTATCAATAGCAGGGGTACCACCTTCCATGCCGATCGCTACAGCCTATCTGTAATAGGATGTCAATTAATTTCGACGAATGAAAAGAAAACGAAAGAGAAATAAAGAAATTGAACATTAAACTTTATTACATAAATCACTTATTAACAAATTGTTTGCAACGAACTATCGACTTCGATCTCCCAACGACTAATGCCCCACAATATCCATCATCGATCCACAGAAGCCCATCAGCATTGACTTCTTGAAACACACACACACACACGCGACGACAATTTCCGAACACGAACACACCTATATTCCCCAACAGTGTGTGGAGTTGTTTGTGTACCCGCTGCGATAGCCACTGCAGCAATTGTTCTTGCAGACGATGGTCCGATTCTCGATGATGGTACTGGTGTACGGATGGTACGATGTGCGGATGGAGCTGGTGTACTGATGGTACGATGTGCGGATGGTGCTGGTGTACTGATAGTACGATGTGCGGATGGAGCTGGTGTACTGATGGTACGATGTGCGGATGGTGCTGGTGTACTGATAGTACGATGTGCGGATGGTGCTAGTGTACTGATGGTTCGATGCTGTTAGTACTGTTGGGCTGGGAGTGGGCTGAGATTTCTGTTCTTTGAATAATATTAAAGTTCCTATGGGTGCTTTACATCAACTCTTAACTTTACACATAATTATTTATTTTATAGTGAATTTAAACACAAACATCCCGGGCCCCCTGGAACGAGTTTCAGGACAATGGCAGTGCTGCTAGTTTGGTAATTGGACGAACCACTTGTCCTCGCTTTGTCCGAACAGTAACCACTCTCGTTCGCTTATCAGACCCAGGGTGCACAGCTTCCACACGACCAAGAAGCCACTTTGATGGTGGTAAATTGGGTTCTTGAACAACCACCAAATCACCCACCTTTATGCTCGGTTCGACTGTCTTCCACTTAGGGCGCTCCTGTAGACTGGTTATGTATTCGGTTTGCCACAGTTTCCAAAATCCTTGCACCATACTTTGCAAATGATTCCAACGCGACAGCCGGTTTGTGGAAACATCCAGGTAATTAGGTTCTGGAATGGATGTATGTGGCTCTCCTATGAGAAAGTGTGAAGGAGTAAGCGGGTCTAAATCTGCATCTGAAATTGCACAGAGAGGACGTGAATTTAAAACCGCTTCAATTTGCGTAAGAACCGTATACAGCTCCTCAAAGGTGAGGATTGAGTCTCCAATTACTCTTCGTAGGTGTAATTTCACTGACCTCACCCCAGATTCCCACAAACCACCAAAATGTGGTGCGGAAGGTGGAATGAAATGCCAGGTGATTCCCTCCATCGCCAAAGAACTCTTGATGTCCTCGTTGTAGGGTTTGGACAACACCAACTGCTGCATTTCATTAAGCGCGCGTCGAGCCCCTACGAAATTGGTTCCATTGTCCGTATATATGTTTGAACATCGCCCGCGACGCGCAATGAATCGCCTCAATGCTGCAAGAAAGGCGTCGGATGTCAAATCGCTTACCAATTCTAAGTGGATAGCCTTCGTACTCATGCATACAAATAAAGCGAGATATGCTTTCGAAAACTTAGGGTTTCTGCCGCGGGATAGTCTGATTGTGAAGGGACCTGCGTAGTCACAGCCTGATTTTAGAAATGGTCGACTCTGGCGGACTCGCTCTGGTGGTAGATCGCCCATAAGTTGCTTACTGCTTAGATTCCGTTGTCGAAAGCACATTCTGCATTGATGGACAATTCTGCGAATTAGGTTGCGACTGCCCAGTATCCAATATCGCTGGCGCACTATTGAAAACGTCTCGGACACACCAGGATGGAGATATTTTGCGTGGAGATACTGGACTAATAGTAGGGAAATCCGGTTATTAGGTAATATTATGGGGTGTTTTATTTCAAACGATAAGATCGCGTGTTTAATACGACCACCAACACGAAGTATTCCATCCTTGTCAAGGAATGGAGTATATTTTAATAGTTTTGATTTAATGTTTATGACACGATTGTTCTCAAGATCACGAATTTCATTCACAAATGTGTCCCTTTGAACCGATTTAACGAGAAAAAGTTCTGAGTAAGGAATTTCCGAGTAGGTTAAACCGCGATTTTGTCTATCGAACCGAGTGGGTCTACAATTGTTTGTGAAACGAAAACAATAGGCTAAGCTTCGTATTAACCGCGTCCAAGAAGATATCTTCGATGATAAATCATTGATTAGATTATTGTCAGCCGTAGTGACAAGAATATGTCTAGGTGTAGATTTTTCTTCCAGCTTTATTCCTTCCTCGTCCGGAGGTGTCACAGAAAATCTTGGTGTCGGCCAATGTTCTTGTGGCAACGATAAGAGTGGAGGACCACACCACCATAGAGGATGAGATTTGAGCTCGGAGGGGAGAACACCTCTCGACGCACAGTCAGCGGGATTATATTCCGATGCGATATGATGCCATGCATATCGTGGAATCGTCTCGAGAATTGCTGATGTGCGATTGGCGACAAATGTAGTCCAGCGACGAGGTGAAGAAGACAGCCAATGGAGCACGATTTGAGAGTCGCTCCATGCGAATACTCTAAATTGCACCGGAATCGACGATTTGATTAACGCTAGCAAGTGGCTAAGTAGTAAGGCTGCACATAGTTCCAACCTAGGAACCGACACGGGTTTTATTGGTGCTACCTTTGTCTTGGCTGCAATTAACACGACTCGAAACTGATTAGAAGAAAGCTTACAGCGAGCATACACAACAGCTCAGTAGGCCAAAGTTGACGCATCTGCAAAGCCATGAAGTTCAACGTCATCGCATGAATTGAAGATGATGCGTGGCACCTGTATCTGCTCCAGACAGTGCAGCTCTTCCTGGTAACGCTTCCACTTGCTAGCTAGTTGCGACGGCAGTGAATCATCCCAGCCCAGATTGAGCTCAGCAGACCACATCTCCTGGAAAAGCATCTTGAATAAAACAACCGATGGTGCCAGAGATCCTAGAGGATCAAAAATACGAGAGATTTCTGACAACAGAGAGCGTCTCGTTGGATTCTGGTTTAAATTGCAGTTGGACAAGCGAAAAAAGTATTTGTCAGCCATGGGGTTCCAAAACATACCCAACACTTTGGTTATTAGTTGTTCATGCGGCGTATTACAATTTGCAAGGTTCAATTCACTCATAGACAAGCGCATCCGCAGAGGCCAGCAATTCGTGTTCCACTTACCAAGCTCCAGGCCTGCATTCGAGAGTAGAGACACAAGCTCCGACTGTAATTTTATAAGCTCTTCGGGTGAGTTTGCTCCAGTCATTACATCGTCCACATATACGTCATTCAATAAGATCCGCGAAGCATTGGGAAACTGCGTTTTATAGTCCATCGCGATTTGTTTCATCACGCGTACGGCCAAGAAGGGAGCGGAAGAAGTTCCGTAGGTCACTGTACATAGACGGAAGTGACTAATATCCTCGGATGGTTTATTACGCCAAACAATCCGCTGGAAATCCTGATGAGCGACGTCAACCCAGATTTGGCGAAACATCTTTACAACATTTGCCGTAAAAACGTATGCGTGTTGTCGAAAACGTAGGTGAACGCCATTTAAATCGCGTTGAATAGGAGGTCCCACCAATAATCGGCTGTTTAACGAGTTTCCTATGGAGTCTCGTGCAGAACCATCGAAAACAACTCGTAACTTGGTTGAAGGACTATCCGACTTCAATACTGCGTGGTGCGGTAGGTAGAAGAGCTGTCCTGAATTGAGTCTCAACTCGGCATCGGGAATAGGAACCATATGACCCAGGTTCTGATATTCACGCATGAACTGAACGTACATTTCATGCAGCTTTGGATCCTTTGCGAAACGTCGTTCCATAGAACGTAAGCGGTTTACAGCGTTGTTCAGACTATTAACGAAGTCAAGGACGGGAGTAGTAAATGGTAATTGCACAACATACCTTCCGTCCGCTGCACGTGAAAATGTCTTTTGGAAATGTGTTTCGGCTTCGTCTTCTAATGCCTCGTCGCGCGAGGGTGTGACATCATCTAGCTCCCAAAACCGCTGCAGCAAAATGTCGACATCAATAGCAGTGTGGAGCGACGCAACTGGTTCTTGTGGTTGTTTATTGTCAAGAACCTCTCCCGATATCACCCATCCAAACGACGTTTCCTGTGCTACCGGTAGATCGTCTTGCCCTCGAATCTGGCTTCCTTTCAGGATACACCACAGTTTGTCAGCTCCAAGCCTTGACTTTGCATGTCAATAGGGCCTTGAGTGTTAAAATTAGGGTCGGCGAGTTCTAGATTTCGAAGATGTGACCAATCCGCAACATCGAATTATTGTGATGGCAGGTTCGACGTTAGCTTGGCGATAACAAACCATTAGTTGTGATTCATTGAACTGCGAACGCAATTCAATGGATATACAGCCACGAGTTTGTCCAGCCTTAGTAGACGATAGCCCAAGAACTGGAACTCGCGCATGCCTACGAGGGAGACCAAGTCGTTGAGCGAATGATTCAACCACGAAAGAGAGTTGAGACCCGGAATCAAGCAGTACCCGACAATTAATTGAGTTACCCGAATAGTCCTGAACCTTTGCAATAACCGTGGGAAGGATTGTTTGTTGGCGTAGACAAACATTCGGAAGCGACGAATGGTTGATTACAGGTGGAGGAACTGGCGATGAATGGTACTGATTGGGTCGACGAGGTTGAATTGGCGATGACTTGGTTGAAATTGCGGTATTACTGGTTGTTTCTGAGGTATGCACCATCGAATGGTGTCGCGACTTACAAACCCGACAGCGAAACGACGAACGGCATTTGTTTGCAGAATGCCCAATACGAAGACAATTGAAACACAATGAGTTTGTTTTAACGAACGAACGGCGTGAGTCTATATCGAGAGATGCGAACGACGGACACTGTGGTAGCAAATGATTGTTTTTACATTTGGGACACTTAGCTACGGTTTGTGATTCGACAAAATGTGTCCGAACGGTGGATTGAGGTTTATTTCTTGATACACTGGTACGGGTTAGAGATTGACACGATTCCAAAGCGTCACATCTGGATTCGAGGAAAGTTAGTAATTCACCGAATTCACAATCACCTCGCGAACCGACATGATTAGCCCAGCCTTGCTTGGTGTCGTTATCTAGCTTTTCCAAAAGCAAATAAATGAGCCAAGGACTACGGCCATTTGCTTGAAGAGCATTCAGTCCTCGTATGACTTCATCTGCCCCATCTGCAATTCTCCGCAAATTTTGCACACTACCATTTCCTGCACTCGGCAGTGACAAAAATGTCTGAATGTAAGACTGCACTATCAAATGTGCTCGGTCGTACCGATGTTCTAATCGATCCCATGCTTCGACATAATTCGATTCGGAAACTGGTAGGTGTTTTATTAGATTTGCCGCTTCATCGCGAAGAAAAGATTTCAGATAATGGAACTTTTGCGTTGCCGATAGTTTCTTCTGAGCTTCAACGGTACCCAAGTACGAATCCCGAAATGAGGGCCAATCTTTGTAGTCACCCGAAAACACTGGAACTGTTAACTTAGGCAACTGAATAGACGCACAGGACTCCGAAGCCGAATTAAGGTGCCCTAAAAAGGACGATTGCTGTTCCGCTAATTTTTCAAGAAGCGAAGTCTCTTGGACACCCGATTGTCTTTCCCGAATGCACTTTTTTATTTTTGAATGGGCACAAAAGTATTTTTCTTCGTACTCGATGAACTCATTTTCGAGATCCGCACCATTTTCACACCTATATTCCCCAACAGTGTGTGGAGTTGTTTGTGTACCCGCTGCGATAGCCACTGCAGCAATTGTTCTTGCAGACGATGGTCCGATTCTCGATGATGGTACTGGTGTACGGATGGTACGATGTGCGGATGGAGCTGGTGTACTGATGGTACGATGTGCGGATGGTGCTGGTGTACTGATAGTACGATGTGCGGATGGAGCTGGTGTACTGATGGTACGATGTGCGGATGGTGCTGGTTTACTGATAGTACGATGTGCGGATGGTGCTAGTGTACTGATGGTTCGATGCTGTTAGTACTGTTGGGCTGGGAGTGGGCTGAGATTTCTGTTCTTTGAATAATATTAAAGTTCCTATGGGTGCTTTACATCAACTCTTAACTTTACACATAATTATTTATTTTATAGTGAATTTAAACACAAACACTATCATTTTTTGTAGATTCAGACAATGAAAACCACCAATAACAAATGGCTAGAAGGCACCACCTACCTTAAAACAAAAGAAATCTGGCCTTCACTTAACCAAAAACGGTCACTCAGTCTACTTAGACTCAGCAAGAACTCATTAAGGACCCTCATTGGAGTCATAACCGGGCACTGTGCAATTTTCACTCATGCTCGCAGGATGGATGCCCCATATAATGATTTTTGCAGAAGCTGCATGGCTGAAGAGGAGTAAGAAAACACTCATCACCTTCTCTGCTCCTATAGTGCTCTTGCTAGTCGTAGGTTCCTACACCTAGGAGCCTACTACTTCAGCGGCCGTAACGAGCTAAGCAGTGCCATCATTGGCAAACTAAATCGCTTCATTAGAAGCACCA
This sequence comes from Eristalis arbustorum, assembly GCA_916610145.1. NCBI lineage: Eukaryota > Metazoa > Arthropoda > Insecta > Diptera > Syrphidae > Eristalis > Eristalis arbustorum. The sequence continues at coordinate 48,580,936 of OU744319.1, read as the reverse complement.
ACTGGTTCCAGGAGAAGTCAATCCAGGTGGTATTACAATTGGTCTACCCTGGCCTAAGTGTGACTGTTCCAAGGCGACTGCACGACATCCGCAACCACCCAAACATGGCTATCAGGGACTTGAAAAACTCGACCCCCGGTGAACGATTCTTCAGCGCATTGAATTTGTTAAATGAGCAGACATATTCAAGACATATTCAAGCAACGGACTGTATCACATCTAAAATAATATCATACCGGACAACCAGTTCGGATTTAGGGCAGGGCATGAAATCATACGTGCCGCGTCTAAACTAGCGTCCGACATTCAATGGAATAAACACAAGAAACAATGCACGGGTGCTTGCCTAATTGACTTGGAGAAAGCTTCTTCTTCAGGCTGGTCAGACGAAGTTTGCAGGTTGTTCGAGAGACAATGTCTCCGAACTTGTCTCCGGTTGTATCATACACCCTTCTTGTACTCAGAGTACAAGAAGTACTATCCCAACGAGGCAAACCTGAACAGGAATAATAATAACTGATCAGAAGGCACACTGCACGAGCTATGACTCCAACCAACAGTCTGATCTTTGGGGCTTGCTACCCCAGCGTAATGTACCGTGAGAGAGTGCGCCTTACAGGCTTTATTCCTCTTGAGGCGTTCCTCTATCTCGACACAATTGGCCTAATACAGGATCCACACGGATGCCCTGTAATCGTCCACGTCTTACGCCGAACAGTGGCGACTCCAATACGAACGGGATGTCGCTCGCGGTCACGAGGATCTCCGCCGTTTCAGTAGAGCGATTTCTGCTCGAGACCGGAGAGAGGCTGCCAAAGAACGACAATTTTACTGGTGGTTACACGAAAACCAGACTTCGCTGCCGCAAGCTTTTCAAAATGGCCAGGTAGTTGATCATAGTTGTCAGCTTCAATCAGAAAAAACCAAACAAAAAAATGTATACAAAAAATCGAAAAAAAGGTGCACCGCGGCGTATAATTTCTATGTTTTGGATATACATAACATATACGCCCTGGTGCACACGTCCGTACAGCACGAACATAGTTAAGGTAGTATCCTAAGTTTTTAATGCTAGGTTAAGGTAGTTTAAGATGATTCATAAAGCCAAGTTTTTCATAACAGTTTTCTTCGTGGCTAACCAAAATCTGATTCCCCATAAGACAAAAAAAAATTGCTTACGTTGAAAGGCACAGTAAAATTAAGATAGTATTAACTTAGAGTACCCGTATAGGGTCAGTAGGTTAAATGTATGAACGATTGTCACGATAGTTAAACTAGTTTTAAGTATTTTTGTCTAGAATTTAAGAATAGTTAAAAAAACAAACATCCATGTTTACCATACATCATCGATATAGTTGTTCTTGTTGCCATGCTTTCAATCATGCGTTATCATGACAATGTGTTCGGGTGTTTAAAAAAAACTGAATACTTTATTCCTTCCGGTCAATGGTATCTGATAATAGCCTGCTGGCATATCTAGGCCAGTAAAATATTCCTAACCCTTCAGCTGTGAAAGTTGCTCCTCTACACATTCCAAATTGTTTTTTTCACAGTGACTGAATACGGAATAAGTGTCTGCAGTAAAGAATTAAGTTTGTGTACATATGTGCTGTTGCGTCAAACATTGAAACGTAATTTTCCCGGTAGCAAATAGGCATATATTTTACTATTGTAGCACACCGTAATCAAATTGAATTTGCAAATATGGAAACAAACGGCAAAGACGCTTGAATGCAATGATCCAAGAATTGGTGTCAAATGAAGATACTGAAAGTACGGATGCTTTTAAAGAAGATCGCTCATCAGACGAATACTAATCGAATTAAAAAGGTTATAATTCGGATTTAGAACCTTATTATGAAACTTCAGGGTGAAAAATTACAGAATTGATTCAGTGGCTTCAACTTCCGAAGCAACCGTACCAACAGAGCACCTGTTCTTTGGGCAAATGGCATATCAAGTGCTTTTACCCAATATCGGATTTCCTATTGTCACCATGTTTTGTTGCACTGCCCTTGTTCGACAATCGACTACAATCTTTCGCCTAATGTCCTACTTTTGCTAACTTGAACATTTGGTCGCAATTAAACAACTTTAAGCCCCTTCTGTCGTGTGCGACTGACCATCGTCTCAAATTGGTCTGACTTTTGTCATTAAATTGCCGGTAACGATGATGCTTTTTTTCAGAGAACTTAGCAACTCGTTTGAAGTTCGCTCATGGCTATTCTATTTCACTTTTTCCACGGCAGGAAAAGAGTGTTGAGAAACTGTTTTTTTTTTTCGAATAAACCGGTATCACTGAAAAATATTAAAATATTATTTTAATTTAGTTGATATTTTTTTAATTTTCTGCATTACGTTTAAAAAAGTTCTTGCAGTCTCGCTTATATGCGAACAGCAGTAGTCTGTCAACATTGATAATTCTCATTGTCCTTGGTACCATTTTTGTACTGCAGCATTTTTTTGGTGGAGCTTTCAAATAAGCATTTAATGTATCGATGAAGAGCCGCCATTCTTCGGGCTTGTGCTCATAATCCAGTGAGAGCATTAAACCATTAATATCATTCCAATACGCTAAGATATCGTCTTTCGAGATATAAGGAATAAATTCACGTTTTCTTTCACAGTACTCTGTAATTTTCACCCCAGTTTTGATCAGATTCTACTGCTTTAGCCTTCAATTCTGAGTGATAAGATGTGATACATCAGGTTAAATGGGGAGGATGAAGATCATACATGACATTTTCTGACTTTTGGATTGACTGTCCGAAACCCGTGCGGAAGGTGACTTTGGAACTGGTTAAATTTGTGAATGAGATGCCGGCTTTGTTACAGTAGAGGCATCTGCATATTTTTAGCTATGCTCACATTTTCGAGAAATTTCGTTACCAATGATGTAACCAAAAGAACAATCTGTGTGACTCTGAGGCTCCCTTCATATAATAGGCATACAAAAAAGGCATTGCAGGAAACAAATGTGTGGTGCCCAAGGTTTATTCTGATGACATATATAACACTTTACAATTTCTAGTGTTATTTTTTTTCCGGAAACTTGGTGTAAATTCTCCACAAATATACTAAACAGAATATAATAATATAATAATAATATGGGTGGAGCTACAGCCCATAGAGGGCCAGGGCCTAGCTTCTCTGCAACCACTCGTGTTGTGCGTGCTATTGTTCTCTCACGAGTGAAAGGGACCTACAGTTTTAGGCCGACTCCGAACGGCCAATTTTGAGAAGCTTTTTCTAGACAGGAAAAAACTCTTTGAGCATTGTCAGTGACTCGAAAGAGGTGGCAGAATAAGCAGAATAAATCTGAACAATTAACACAAGCTCGTGTCATTTTGCGACTTTAATGTACTTTAAATATTATTCTTACGGAATTTGGTAGAATATATTTTAAATAAATGTTAATCTTACGTATTAAGATAGAAATTGCTCACAGAAGCTGATTTATAAAAAAGAGTATGCTTTTATTAAAACCAATCTCGATCGATGGAGAAGTACAGATGTGTGTCGTTGTGTTACTATAAGTCATCTGAGCAAATGTTTATTTCTTCGTTATCAAGGAACATTATTCAGTATGCCCGAGTATTTTGCATTGTTGAACAGTGGTATCAGTGTATCGTGAGACTAAAATAATCCACAGAGTTGCTGAACTTAACAATATTCGATTTGTTATTTGTTTCCATGTGTATTGTATATCCCTCTTTTTCCCTGACTTTTTCCTCGTGGAAAGCTCCTGGTGGATTGCGTTGTATCTTTCGTTAGCATCGTGTATATCGTTAGCAAATGATCACACTACTTCCAACAGCAGTGTAATAAATATTTAATATCATTCTGATGTGTAATACGAATGCGAAACACTACCTATTGTTAGCAATGATAATATATTTTTTGAATTGTTAACTATATTATTGTTACACGAATTTTATCATTGCATTATCGTAATATAAATTAAGAAACCTTTTCCATCCAGCTAGTCAATTCCATCGTTATCATTTCCCTAACAAAATAAAAAGGTGAAAAGTCCAAAAATTCGTGGAATTTCCATTCCACAAGCAGAACAATTCCAAAGATTCAATTGCAAGTTCGTGTGAATTACATACTTATTGGATTATGATTTTTATTTGTTATTATGTTAACTATGTTGTAACTGTATCATCTTCAAATTTAAAAGTAAATTTGGAAAGGAATGTCTGCAAGTTGATCTGGGCTGGAGTACATGTATCGTGTATGGTATGTAAATATAAAATTTGAAAGCACCCAACAATGTTGAACCAAGGATCGCAAAGCATGGACTTACATACATATCAGTGGACATATGTCGGAGATTCTAATATAAATCAAAAAATAAGTTCTAAGTAGTGCTAACATGGCAAGCGTGATGAAGTCTTGTGACAATTGTAGGTAATACATTTACAGTTTATTTCCTATATTGATTGTTGTTGCACTCTCAATTTGTGTTAAATCATGACGAAATCACATAATTTGAACCGTTGTCAAAACGCCATTAGAGATGGTTTGACAACGAGTGTCGGCAGGCGCATTCAGCGAAGCTAGCAGCATATAAGGCGACGCTGGATAGAAGGACGAGAGCGGTTCGTGAGCTCTACGAACTTAAAAGAAGGGAAGAGCACCGGCTTCTCAAAAAGAAAAAGAAGGAGCATGAGAAGCGCGCGATCGAGGAAATGGAGAGGTGGTAAGGCAGAAATAATGTCCGAAAGTTTTACCAACGGGTGAAACAAGTATCCAAAGGGTACAAACATCGGACAGAAGCCTGTCGGAACGAAGAGGGACAACTCGTAGTAGAGTCGCAGTCGATACTGAGAATCTGGAAGGATCACTTCTGCAGACTACAGACAACGGCGAAGAGGACACCAATACCGCTGTCAGGCAGAATGTTCCACTCCACGCAAAGGACGACGATAGAAGAGAATTCCGTCCCCCCGATCTAGACGAAGTCAAGGTAGCGATATCGAGACTGAAGTCGAACAAAGCTGCTGGAGCGGACGAATTGTCCGCGGATCTGTTTAAAGCAGCTGGAGATGATCTGGTTGGGCGCATGCACCAGCTCATCTGTAGGATATGGTCGGAGGAAAGCATGCCCGACGAGTGGAATCTTAGTATCGTTTGCCCGATCCACAAGAAAGGAGATCCCTTTGACTGCGCCAACTACCGGGGGATAAGTCTCCTTAACATCGCCTACAAAATCTTCTCTGCCGTTCTGTGTGAACGCCTGAAACCATTCGTCAACAACCTGGTAGGTCCCTATCAATGCGGTTTCAGGTCTAGGAAGTCCACTATCGATCAAATTTTCACATTATGGCAGATACTCGAAAAAACCCAAGAGATGCAGATCGACACCCACCACCTATTTGTCGACTTTAAGGCCGCATATGACAGTGTGCATAGAGACGAGCTATACAACGCCATGTCTAGTTTTGACATTCCTGCCAAACTCGTCAGGCTGTGCAGGATGACGATTGAGAAATCTCGCTGCTCCATCAAGGTCGGTAACAAACTCACAGAGACATTCAATGTCAAAAAAGGTTTTAGACAAGGCGACGCGCTGTCATGTGATTTCTTTAACATCGTCCTGGAGAAGATCTTGCGAAACTCACACGCCAACACTAGAGGCACGATCTTCCAGAAGTCCGTTCAACAGCTAACATACGCGGACGATATTGACGTGATTGGCCGAACTCAGCGAGCCGTCAATAAAGCGTTTGCTTGTATTGAGACGGAGGAGGCAAAAATGGGTTTAGCGGTGAATGAGGGCAAAACAAAGTATATGCTGTCATCAAGAAAGGACACACAACATCGACGACTCGGTCAGAACGTCACCATAGGCAGCTACAACTTCGAGGTAGTAAAGGACTTCATCTCGTTGGCTCCCAAGTAAATAGTGCGAACAACATCAGTACCGAGATTAAACGCGGAATAACTCTTGTCAACCGCTGTTTCTTTGGGCTCAAGAGGCAATTGAGTAGTAGAGCCCTCTCTCGAAAGACCAAGCTCACGTTATATAAGACCTTGATCATCCCTGTCCTGGTGTATGGCGCGGAAGCTTGGACTATCTCAAGAGCGGATAAAGACGCACTTGGTCTCTTCGAGAGAAAAGTTCTGCGTTCAATCTTTGGTCCTGTTTGCGTTAAAGGTTCTTGGAGAAGGAGATTCAACTACGAACCGTACGGGCTCTACAGCGACATGAGTCTAGTCAGGCGTCAACGGATTCAACGCCTAAGATGGCTAGACCATGTAGAGCGCATGGACAACACTGCTCGAGCCCGAAGTCTTCGACTCCGAACCAGTGGGACAACGCAATAGAGGACGACCACGAACCCGATGGCGCACTCAAGTGGAGAAAGACCTCAACCAACTTGGAGTGCGAAATTGGAGGCAGCTGGCTAAAGAACGTGTCAGCTGGAGAGGATTGTTGACCGCGGCCCAGGTTCACCCCGGACTGTAGCGGCACAAGAAGAAGAAGAAGAAATCACATAAACATATAAACAGATTCGAATATACAAATTCTGCTTGTTGGGCATTGGATTAATCCTAACCCTAGTATACCTCAAACGGAATTTTGAGTACTTTTGTAAATTTCTAAAATTAAATAAAAAGTTAAAAAAAATCATACAGGTTACTTACTTACATTCACTATATTTAACACTTTAGGCATTTGTAACGTAGAAGCGTGTGTATACGCAGAGTGCTTTCATCTCTACAAACTTAAATCATGCCGCTTTTATTATTTCCCACCGTCTTGATTGTAGATCTCGTCGAAAATCTATATTATATGGGCGAGTGTTACTAAATATAATAAATTATGAACCGCACAGTAAATGGCTTTTAAAATATATACCCATACAGCTATATAATATGAATGAAAAATATTTGAATCGTCATGTTTTTTCCTGGTTTTACACGTGTTTTATTAGTGTATTATTTTTGTTTGTAACGAAAAACAATTTTATTTTTAATTTTTTTATAATAAATAGTGATTTTTAATCTAGCGTCTGTATAACAGTAGTGTTATGGCTGGTGAATTCAAATACCTCAAAATATCTAGAAAGCATGATTTTTGCTCAAGATACAAACTAATATGGCTGAATCCAAGGTAAAACTAAATCTGTTTACTATTATTTTCGTGTGCTCGATCTTGGTAATTTATTTGAAATAGCAGAACAAGAATTTCATGAAATAGAGGAATATTAAAATTACTTTATTGTGATAAAACTTCTATTTACATATTGTGACGAACAAATAGTTCAATTATTTGCAAGAACAAGTGAACACCTCTATCGAATTTGTCTTTTCTAAGCTTAATTTAAATTTAAATTTACAATGACAGATAATCCAAAAACAAATTGGGAATGATTCCATCCATGCAAGTTAACATGGTTGGTTCTCTGTAAGTTTAATATACGTTAGAAAATATTTTGTCACAAACATAATAATAAGGTACAATTTTTCACACTTTCGACGAAAATATGTGGCATCTTTCAATCACCAGTTTTATTATTTTTACTTTGGTCGTCCACTGTTGTCGTGTCCTTGATATGGATTTTATAAAACGAAAAATTAATCAAAAATAAATGAAAAATACATTTTTTCATACCTCAGCTAGAACGTCCGTTGATTTGTTAATATTTATGTTTGTTGCTATTGTATTATTTGAAGTGTAGTATAGCAGTACTTTTTGAAGAGATTTTTCAAAGTTTGAAGTTTTGTTTGCAACGTCATACATCTAAAAGAAAGATGGTATTATTACACTACTGAATAAATGGTTTTATGAATATTATTATTTTTAAATTAATAAATGTACACGTTATGGAATTCCATAGTGATAATATTGGACTGTGTATCAACCAATTGTCCCTTCATACTTACTTTACCAATCACTCACATTTGAGACGGAAATATCATAACTCTTGTTTTTTCCTGTTGGTTTTAAGTGCGAAGTAACATATTTCAAACTACTCCATGTATCAAGGAAATAGTAATATCAAACAAACAAAACTAATACAAACACGCCAACGTTAACAAATTAAAAATGTATCATCATCTCTTCTGCCAGTGAAGAAAGAGTCCCCAGATTTCCTCTTACTAAAGGAATGCATGCTACCGTAAACACGGATTATAGATTCATATCTCCCAAAAGAAGTATTAATATTGGTTTATTTCAAAAACATTGCCGAACTATACCTTTCGAAATTAGCATTGTCAAATTTCGACCCAATCTGAACAAAAATCAATGCCTGTTTGTTTGTTTGGCCTTTATAGACTCCCAAATTATAAGAGATAGAACACTGATGTCGTTGGCAACTCGTTTAGAATTCTGTGAAAGGGTTTCGGTCGCAATTTTTTTTTGAAAAGTATTTTTTGTATACGCGTGTTACCACACGCGCCTTACAAATACGTTCAACAAATCAGCCGACAGAAATATTAATTTGTTTTGCACAAGCAAATTCTGACATTCGAATCATTCCATTTTCATTTCGTAAATTTTTTTCTGGCAACTCCATTCATAAAATAAGTAAGTTTTAATATTTTTGTTGAAAAACGATTGAAATAAATTAAATTTATTAATTATATGTTGGCTTTGAGCTTTTCAGAGTTTGGTTTATTCAGTAGCAGAAATTACATAGATATAATAACAAATGAGTGTTTAGAGAATTAGGTTGTTCCTTTACAACTAAAAATAACAGTTATTATATAATAGAATTTAAGTAATTACAAAAATTTCAGGAGGAAAGCTACGGACAAAACCTCCTATTTATAACACTTAAAACTAAAGTATTGCCACAGTCCCTTGTATGTATTATTTTCACAATAGATGATATAGACACATCAAGTATTAAGTATTGGTTAGATTAATTATAAGTTCATTACTGGAGTGCAAACAGCTACGAAGGAATTTTTCATAATATTCATTAATTTTTGTGGATATTAAGTTAACATTGCACTTGCCATGTAGGCGTTTGGTGGGATAGTCCCTAGGTAAGCCCAGCATCATTTTTAAAACTTTATTTTGGCAGCGTTGCAATTTGTTTATGTGTGTTTTGGCACTGTTGTGCCAAACAGGAACACCATAGAGTAAAACAGATTGGAAAATAGTTTTGAAGAGTATAAGCTTGTTTTTAGAGTTAAGCTGTGAACTTCTACAGATGAAAGGATATAGGATTCTAACAATTTTGTTAATTTTGTCGATAGTTTTTGATATATGGTGCCTGAACGTAAGCCTGCTATCTAGGATTATGCCCAGATACTTACCGCTGTCTGACCATTGAATCTCCGCAGAATCTAATTTTAAATTTATATCGGGCAGAAAACACGATTTCCTGCGATTGGTAAACCATACCGCTTGTGTTTTCCCCGGATTTATTTTAATTTTCCATTTCTTTAAATGTTGACCAACTATATTAAGTGAATTTTGCAATCGATTGAACACGTCTTGGAAATATACACCGGAAGAGAATATAGCTGTGTCATCAGCAAACATAGCAAGCTCAACGTTTTCTCCCAGATTTGGGATATCTGCAAGAAAAAGATTGAATAAAGTTGGGGCTAGGACAGATCCTTGAGGAACGCCGAATAGTATTTCCTGCTCCAACGAGCAAATATTTCCTATGTAAACAGAGAATTTTCTATTTCTTATAAAGTCTTGAATGATTTTGATGAGAGCAACTGGAAAGTTGAGACGATATATTTTATGAATTAATGCATCATGCCATACTGTGTCGAATGCTTTTTCAACGTCTAGCAGTATAAGACCCGTCGACTCTTTAGCTACACGTTTATGTAAAATATGTCTTTTGACTCTAAAGACTTGATGTGAGGTTGTGTGACCGTTTCTGAAACCAAATTGATACGCAGGAAGGATATAGCTTTCAGAAATGTGGAGATCTAGCTTCTCTTTGATAATCTTTTCTAAGATTTTGCCTAGTGAACTGAGTAAGCTAATAAGACGATAGTTGGATGGATTGTCCTTCGGTTTGTTTGGTTTAGAAATGGGGATTACTTTAGCAAATTTCCAGATGGTAGGGAAGTAGCTAAGTTTCAGGCAGGAGTTATAAATTAGAGTAAGGTAAACGATACCTTTATTAGGGAGGTTTTTAATTAGACGGTTGCTGATATTGTCTAGCCCTGGCGATTTATTTGCTTTCAAACTTGAAATTATCGACTTAACATACCGCGGGTCAACGAAAACTGTTTTGTTTAGTACATAGGAGATGTTTTTGATGTCTGACAAGGACTCTTGTACTTCTCTATCAGTTGCGAAGTCGCTAAGGTGGGAAGATGACAGATGATTGCTACTAAAAGTTGAGGCAAAGCAATCAGCTTTTTCTTGTGCTGTCAGATAGAATTTGTTGTTTATTTTAAGTGGGGGGATGTTACAACATTTCTTTTTTATTACTTTTGTTATTTTCCAAAATTCCGGACTTACTGTCTTGAAGGATGATAAAAGAGTGTTCCATCTGTCATTTCTAAATTTTGAAATTTCGTCTCTAATCATTATGTTTAAATGTTTGACATTTACTGCAAAACAAGCTAGTCTATGACGAATCCATTTCCTTCTTTGAACGTTTCTTAGTTTAATCAAATACTGGATATACGCCGGAAGAACGGTTTTTTGGATATCAACATTTCGTTTCCTAGGCACTGAAGCGTCAGCAGCTCGTTTAATGGTAGACACCAAATTGTTGACTAAATAATCAACTTGAACTGGAGAATTGACTTGAGAAAAATGAAGATTGAGGTTTAAGTCTTTGTTGACAGCATTTTTATAGGTAATCCAATTTGCCTTGGAATAGTTATAATGAAATAGGTTTGTCTTAAGGCTCCCAGAATTTATTTGGATGACTACTGGTAGGTGGTCTGAACCTAAGTTGTTCAATGTCTGAGGATTCGAGCAGAGACTGCCAATGTTGGTAATAAAGAGGTCCAATGTCGAGGGATTACCTTTAGAGGGTGGAGGAACATATGTTGGGCTTGGAGGATATAGTAGATCGTAACGATTATGTGCTGACAATGAGTTGTAGAGTATATTACCCCACGTATTGGCACGTAGACAACCCCAGGAACGGTTACGACAGTTGAGATCACCTCCTATTAAAATCTTACCCCTTAATCTGAGAAACTTATTTAAGTCTGAATTGAAATGAGTCCTTTTATATACGGAACTATTTCCGCCTGGGAAATAGGCAGAAAGGATACTCAGTGTTGTGTTATCAGACAGAAAAACTTCAATGCCAATAGCTTCTATTACTCTTAGGTGAAAACTATGGAGTAGGGAATGTTGAATACCTTTTTTCACGACGATGGCAACACCACCTCTACTTGTGTGTTGTCTGTCTAGGCGATGAATAATAAAATTAGGATGATGCAAAGTTTGATCTGTTTTGAGCCATGTTTCTGTGACTAGTGCAATGTCAGCTTTTTCTTTTAAGAGAAAATCAAAGAATTCAATTTGTTTACCAAGGATACTCCTTGCATTCCAGTTTACAATAAGGAGAGACTTATTAGTCATATTGAGAGTACAAATATTTAATTGCCAAAGAGGTAATTACTTGAAATTGCTCTGCTTTGGAGCGGCAAGAACCTAATTGAGAAATTACTTCTCCTAAAAGAGTATTGATAACATCAAAAGAGAAAAGATCTTTGTTTGTAGATTCGAATTTAGAGGTGTCGACTGTGTGCTCTTGTTGATGTTGAGTATGTCTCCGGCTGATTTGAGTACGAGGCAATGTTGCCGGCGCTTGTGGTGGTGTTGGCGCAATGTTTTGCCTTGGCTGGCGCAGTAGGTTCGGCTTTGGCAGTTCGGGAAACTCAATGAGAGAGCGACGATCGATTACGCGGGGAGAGTGAGTTTTTAGAGAGCCACGCGATGACAGTTTTTGACGAATGTCAAGAAACTGTTTGCGGCTAACACATGACGGATCAGATGACTTATGAGGACCATTGCAATTGGTGCATTTGATCACGTTGGGAGTTTTGCAGTCGGTGGTTTTATGCCTACCTGAACAGTTCGCGCAAGAACTTTGCACATTGCAATGAATGGATCCATGCCCATAGAGTTGACAATTATTACACTGGGTCACTCTGTCCGGATTTTGTTTTTTATAGTCCCAACGTACCACTGTTTTAAATATGTTAGAGTAGTTTCTCCGAAGTTCTTGTAGTTTTATTGATTGTCTCTCAATGTATACGATGTATATGTGGCGGTTGTCAGCAGATTTTGTTTTAATTTGAATCGGCTTGATATCGATGCATTTGATTCCAAGATCATTAAGTTCGTTTTTAAGTTCAGATACTGGATGTAAATCTAGACCGGACAAAACTACTTTAAATGGTCTCGAGTCTTTACGTTCATGCGTAAAGAATTGCAAATTAAGTTTTGATAGTTCACTTTTAACTTTTTCAAACGACTGGAGCGATTGGCAGGCAATTTTTTGTCCTAACGAGATATTTTTAAGTAAATAGTCTTCAATGCTTAATTTTTTTAAGATTTCACGTAACATTTTACTGGTTGTTTTTAACACTGTGATAGGTGGCACAATTTGTTTTGATTTGGGGTTTGAAATTTCACTAACTTTAGCACTTTCATCCGCGTCTAGATCATTGTCTAAATCGAGACATTGGTAATAGTTTGCATTAGCACCCGTGGAATTCATTTTGGTCAATTTAGGCACTTTCAAACTACCAGCCGAATTATTTAGCGAGGAGAGGAACACGTCCTCTCCTGAGTCATTTCTTAGACGTTTAGTGGAAATGTTTTCAGATTTAAGAGAGAACACGACCGATTAGTACGACGACTACCGAGCGAATGTTGGCTTTGATATTGGTCACAATTACATCCCATTGGATCAACCTGGAGAAGAATTGATAAAACCGGATTGATGACTGTCCCGAGGTAGCAAAGGATTTTCAACAAACTGATCTGATTGCTTTTGGGAATATGCTGTGCAGGAGTTTAATATCTACGGACCTACGGATTTCTTTAAGAAGGTGCAGCATGGAAAATGATATAAATAAGTTGTGTACATACAAATGTATGCAGACCATGGAAAGGAATCTGATTTTACAGATATTAGCCTTCACAAATAAAATAATTGCTTCGTTTAAAGCTTTTTTTTTTTTTTTGAAACTGAATGTCAAACATTTTAAGCAGTTGATTCGAACATTGACGTTTCATTCGAGAATGAATTTCCTTTCATTCGAATCTCGAAATACGCAAAATTCATTCGAATGAATTGACCTATTCGAACGGTTAGTTAAATCGTTCTGAAGTTTGTATGATTCATCTCAGAAATAAAGTACCCCCTAAAATTATTTTGACAGCCCTAAAATTATTTTGACAGCGACAACATTTTCCCAGGTTTTCATCGACACGGGGGACGAGAATACGTGCGAGCTCTTCGAACAGCTGATAGCCTTCCCCTGCAAGCTACTGAGGCGGAATATTTAACAGTCTATTGTAGAATTCAAATCCGAATTCAAATTGTTTGTTAAGGCGAATTTTTACATGCTAAGGGTCCAATACATCTACATACCACATTGGTAAAAAATAAATATCAACTAATTATGTTAATTCAATGTTATTTGATTTCTAATAATAAATCCAAATATGGTATATGCCTTGATAGTTAATTTTGTGTATCAGAAGAAGCAATTTGTTTTCAGAAAAATAAGAAGATGAAAAATTGCCGGATCGTTTAAAAATAAAATCTACTCTCTGTCTCTCTAAATCACATCAGCATTTTTTTTCTTCAACTCATTTAGGTTGCGCTGACTCATAATTTAAGTCACGTCTTTTTTGTATATTTTCATTTAGGGATGGTTCAAAACTAATATTTCGTGATATTAGCTGATGCGAATATATTCATATTCTGATATACAAAAAGACGAATAAAAGACACATGAAAGAGAAAAGCGTGTGTGACACTTCACAGAAATTGTATTCCCGAAATATTAAGATACGTATTCGTGAATATTGAAGTATTATAAAATCTCTAATAGCTACCAAATATTTTTGGTAGCTTTTGAGGAATACTAAAAGTCCGTTCATATGAGATCGCCACGAATTGCGAACTTCACAAACTCTGACAATTCATTCATATGGAGTTTTTTGGAACTTCGTTTAGTACGAATAGAATCTGCGATAGGCCTGATTATTCAAGCTATATCATTTTGGTTGCAGTGCTTCTCGGATTTGATTTGTTTCTGTTGAGTACATTTCTGGGAATTCAAAAAACTTCAACTCTACAAGAATCGTACCTTGAAACACACATCTGAAATTTGAAAATTAAAAAATCGACAAAAAAAGCTATTACAAAAAGGATTGGTAAAGCGGTTTGCGGACTTTGACAAATCCGAGAGATCGGAAGGCGCAGCCTCCACGTCTTGTCAGATGATGACAGATTGATGCGACAGATCCGGCTCATAGACTTTGCGACAGCACGTAATATCGTCATAAGTAGCACAAGGTTCCCTTGCAAAGAAATCCACACAGCAACCTGGCAATCCCGGACGGTCGACCCGCCAATCAAATCGACCATGTGCCCATTGACGGAAGACACGCGTCACATATCCTGGATGTGCGAACATTCTGGGGGGCAATCATCGATTCTGACCATTTTCTCGTGGCAGCAAGATTCATAACTCGAATGTCCAATGTCAGAAAGCTGAACCAGCCCACAGTGAGAAGTTTTGACATTGGACGCCTGAGCACACCGGAGATTGCCAGAGCCTACGAAGAACAATTAAGCGAGAGACTCCCCAGTACGTGAAACACAAACGCCAACGAGATGTGGTTGCAATGCCGTTTGGCTATCAATGATGAAGCGGAAACTACCTTAGGCTACCTGCGGGGGTAATCTAGTTAAAAACCCGCAGGGAATCGTGGATGTGTTTGGGAGTGATAGAGAACCCAGAAATCCCAACTCCAGTCGACGAAGTAGTCCTCCCACCTAGCTTTGAAGATGTCGGCACAGCCATAAAAAGGCTGAAGAGCAACAAAGCCGGAGGCTCAGATGGCTTACCATCAGAACTTTTCAAAGCTGGTGGCAATGTACTGGTAGGGAGCTTGCGCTAGATAATTTGCCGAATTCGGGCAAAGCCGTTTTGCACCGCACTAATCAAACCTCTGATACAGAGACCAAGTCTTCGTGGATATATAGCTTAGCCTTGATGACTGAAAACAGCGAGGCCAGGACCGTCACCGATAGAAGGCAACAATTGCTCAAGCTCGAACACTTCATGGGTTGTGGGCCTGATAAGTAAGTAAACCCTCTGTACATCTACAACAAATAACAATACATGATGTGAATGTAGCTGCAGCCCCCAAATATCCAGATATCAAGCTTCTCAGGACCCACTCGTGTTGTGCATACTATAGTTGGCCACGAATGGAAGACCCAATGTTTTATTCCGAATCCGAACGGACAAATCTGATAAGCTTCTTCTAGACGGGCAGATACTGCTCTTTGAGCATTGTCAGTGACTCTTTTCTAGACACGGAAGGTTAGAGTGTGTACCCACGTCGACGCATGGAATTCGGACGCCTTGGATACTAATCTAAGTCATTAAACGGTTAATTCTACTTACTTTATTTTCGAAATCATCAATTTTCGTTGCAGAATCAATAATTTGTTGTCTATATTTGGTCCAATCATTTTCAATTGATGTGACGTGTGAGGTAATATTTGCAGATTTATCAAATAAGTCGTCCAACTTAGACTGCAAAAAGTATTAGAATGAGATCCAAGTTTTTACACAAAAATAAGAATATTTACCTTATGAGTTGAAAGCTCTTCGCTTAATATATGAGCCTTCTGAGTAAGTGTATCGTTCACTGTACTAATGTTGGCGGTAACACCCTTGATTTCGTCTTCATATTTCGTTTGCAAATTTTGGATTTTTTCCAAACAAACTTCTTCATCCTTATTTTTCTCCGGAATATGATCCGATATTTCGCTAAAACGCGTCTTAAATGATAGCAAGGTTTTTAATATATCCTGTTACTTTAGTTTTGTATACATACCTCTAGTTTATTGATACTATCTTCGAACTTCGTATTTGTATTTTGTAATACACTGAAATGATTTTTTATAACTGCCATATCATTAGCGACATCTTCAAGTTTGGCACCTAGATCTGCAACAAACTTGTCGTCTTTTGTGTATTTACTTTGTACATCCGCTCGGGCAGCGAACTTAGTGAAATTATTTCTCAAATTCTCTATGGATGTTTGTATTTCGTTAATTTTTTCATAGATAGTACTTTGGTTTTTCTCTAATAAAGATGATTTTTCGTGCCACTTTTGCATTTCTTCGGGAAGAATTTGACATATCACAGACACTGAAAATTTGATTTTACAAAATATATAATGTATAAAATAAATAAATCCTTATACAGATGTTAAAAAAAAATAAATTATTAAATTCGATAAGAGGCAGTCATTGTTAGCAGTATTATGTTTTGTCTGAAAACGATTTAATTAAAAACTCTATCTGATTGGCATATGGAAGCTTCAGCGATTTATATATTTGTTTTATAGGAAAAAGTCGCCATTAAAATAATTCAAATATTGGCAACCAGAAGCATGAGGAATCTTACAAAGTGTCGCTGCATTAAGAAGCAAAAACTCTCAGCACAGCCCAAAAAGAATACACAATACAATATAACAAAGCACTTGAATGCTCACTAAGCACATCTCACCGAATATTAAGAAGATTGCTAATATTTCTTGTCTGACTGAGTGCCTAAGCAAATGGGCCAATAATTTTTTTAAAATCGATTTTCTACAGTGCCTCAAAAACAAATCTTTGCTAACATAATATCTAAAGACCCATTTTCACCGGATAGAATAAAGAATAAAGATAGAACGCCCCTAATACTTCAAAACATATACTAACGCCAGTGTTATTAATTATCGAATTAATTATCAATAATTAATATTTGTATTTACATAACTATGTTTATAGAGATTAGTTCGTTAAATCGAAAATACAATAATTTTAAAATACCTTCTTCAATTTTTTGGCGGTATGCAATAAACTGCTGTTTTAAATCAAAAATTAACCAATTAACAAAACTAAACAACAACACAACAATAATAATTGGCACAAAAATCCGAATAGAGACACAATTTCGTACGCGATGTTTTTCCAATTTCTGGTTATCTTTTTCCTGCAAATTTAAATTAGAAAGAAACATTTCATATCGTATTGCACAATTGTAATATACCAAATCATATTCTTCCTGTTCGTCTGTAGACGTCCTAATGAGTTTCTCTAGAGTGTTTTTGCCATTAGTATTCACAGACCTGTTTATGTTACCTCTATAACATTCACATTACAGAATCAATTAATCAATTGATTAACAAAAAATACCTTTTACAATTGGAATATGACACTAATGCATCGAGTTCTCTTCTTTTTCTTATTTTTTTAGTCCCTGTCTTTAAGGGAACAGATATTTGAAAACCTGACTCCATTGTCGATTATTACTTTTAAAAAATAAACGCGTTCGTTTTCTATGTGCAGGTATTTTTCATATCGACTAACAATCGAATGTGTTCTGCGCACTGTCCGTTAAAAGATGTATGTACCCTTGCATGTGTGTAATGTCTTTAGGTTGTTGTTTGAATTTGTGCTGACAATTACACCATTTTGAAGCTATACGTACGTGTTTACATATTTACATTCTATTTTATTTACGAAATGTTACGCCACTGAAATTCAGTAAAATGCTTACCCTTTTTTATTTCACTTTGTAACCGTTGATTTTCTATGTGAATTACTGACATGGTATATGATAGAATTAGTAACCAACAAGAAGTCACCAAAAAAACGCTTCCTATCAAAATTATGTAGCGGTGACCAGAAACTGAAGGACCTGTTCTTTGTCTGCTCGTTGATAATCTTGGTCTTGTTTTTCTAAAAACCATGAGAATCAGTCGTTATTCATTAACAAAAATACACCAATTGCCTTACCTTCTGACTTTTCGCTTTCTTTGATGTTCTATTTCTGGTAACTCTAAATCGGAAAGACTAAGATTCTCAGAATGCTGTAGCAAATTTGAACTCTCTTTATTATCGCGCACATCCATGATATCTATCATATTTGGGAAATTAGCATAGAAACTTTAATCTTAATACACTTTTAACCAATCCGACATTCCCTGACTCGAATAAAGTTTGTCAGTTTTGTATTTACTAATTTGGTCAGCTGACAATACGCGAATGTTTGTTTGACGTTTCGATGGCTGAATTCAAAGTGAAATAACGTAAGAATAAACATACACATGTATGTATGTATTTATTATATTACGTATGTTTACGTTCTAATGTTATAATTTCAGTAAACATCTTAGGTCCCAGAAACAATATTTATAATGCACAGGATACTTTTACAAATGCTGAAATTTAGCAGGTGTGGTGCTTTTTAATCGTTAGTCCGAGAGTCACCGTGGTGTTACCATCAATAATCGAAATTTGACACAATACCATTCTAGCACTGATTGCTACCTTTGCGAAATAAAAGTGACAAAAATAAGAAATAGATTTGACGTTTCATTTTTGTGCTCTTTCTATTAAGATAAGAATAGACAGATACAAATTGTTTATGGCAGACGTATTTTCTGAAAAATTTGTTTATAATTGTTTCATTTACCGAAAATGATAACTCTATCCCGAAAACTTAAAAAAGATACTGTGGAAATCAAGGAAAACTGTGATATAACTAAGAGGATTTCAATAAGAGATAGGCTGCTTGTAAAAGAAATCCAAGAAATGGAAAACACTCTGCCAGCTACGTGTGGAGTTACATTTAATGATCCAAATATCCTATCTGAATTCATACTGAGAATCTGTCCAGATGAAGGATTTTGGAAAGGCGGTGTTTATAGATTTATGATAAATGTTCCAGAGGAATACAATATGGTTGTAAGTAAAATGAGAATAATTTCGATTATTTTATATCAGGTATTATACATATGTACGTATGACCATTCATTCATATTCAGCAAATTTTTATGTTTGCATCAATGGGCTGGATTGGAGAGACTAAAAAATCCTCACAAAATTTATTCTTCTCACAGATCAATCTTACTTAAATATTGAATTAATCACAAAATTTCATCATCTCTATATTTGCATATGTTTTTTATTTCATTTTAATATTTGAAGCCTCCCAATGTTAAATGTTTAACAAAGCTATGGCATCCCAATATATCCGTCGCCGGGGATATTTGTCTGTCTCTTTTACGACAAAATTCTATAGATGGCTTAGGCTGGGCGCCAACACGAAAGCTGAAGGATGTCATTTGGGGACTCAACTCTTTATTTACGGTAAGTCATTTTCGTAAAATTAAGATTTCATAAGTGTACCCAGAGACAGTACAGTTTATGTGTTGTCTATATAACCATTCTTTCCTTAAGCGAAAATATAATTCTTTATTCTTCTTAGTGTGTGAAAAGCGTTTTGCATATACATACATGACTATGCAGGAATAAGAATGTGATCTTTCATTTTATGGTAAGAAGATCTGGAGTAGATTAAAAGTTTCTAGTATATACATATGTCATTGAAATCGAATGTATCAATATACATTCAGAGTGAATGGTTTCTTGTTCAGTTAAGGTTATTACGATTTGGTAGAGAAACCTTCTCATGGCGCTACAGTCCGGGTTGAACTTGGATCTCTGGCAACCAGCATTTCCAGCTGGCACCATCCCTAGCCTTACTTATTTACTTAAAGTGGCGCTACAGTCCGGGGTGGACCTGGGCCTCAACCAACAAGCGTCTCCAGCCAGCTCGATCTTTAGCTAGCTGTCTCCAGTTTCGCACGCATAGTTGGTTGAGGTTCCTTTCCACTTGCGTGCGCCGCCTGAGTCGCATGACCTAGCCATCTCAATCGTTGGATCTTCACTCTTCTGGCTAAGTCGATGTCGCTGAACAGCCCGTATAGTTCGTCGTTGTATCTCGCTGTCTATCTATAGCAGGACTGGGACGATTAAGGTCTTGTAAACGTTACCTTGGTTTTTCGAGAGAGGTTTGCTTGCCAATTGCTTTCTTAGTCCAAAGAAGCACCGTTTGGCAAGAGTTATTCTTCGTTTGATTTCAGTGCTGGTGCCGTTGTCTGAGTTGATAGCGGTTCCTAGGTAGACAAAGTTTTTAACTACCTCAAAGTTATATCTGTCTGCCGTGACGTTCTGACCGAGACGTCGGTGTTGGGTGTCCTTTCTCGTTGACAGCATATATTTGGTCTTACGATCGTTTACCGCTAAACCCAACTTCGCGGCCTCCGTTGCAATACTAACAAAAGCGCCATTGACATCACGCTGTTGGACGGACTTTTGAAAGATTGTTCCTCTGGTGTTGGCGTTCGAGTTTTGAACAATTCTTTCAAGAACGATGTTGAAAAAGTCGCATGACAGCGCGTCGCCTTGTCTGAATCCTTTTTTGACATCAAAGATCTCGGTTAAGTCTTTACCGACCTTGATGAAGCAGCGTGCATTCTCTATAGTCATCCTACACAAACGGACGAGTTTGGTAGCGATGCCAAAACTAGACATTGCTCTGTATAGCTCGTCTCTATAAATGCTATCACACGCGGCCTTAAAATCAATGAACAGGTTGTGGGTATCGATTTGTTGCTCCTGGGTGAATATTTGGTCGATGGTGGATTTTCCTGGCCTAAAGCCACACTGGTATGGACTGACCAAGTTGTTGACGAATGGCTTTAGGCGTTCAAACAGTACGGCAGATAAGATCTTATAGGCGATGTTAAGGAGACTTATCCCCCGATAGTTGGCGCAGTCAAAGGGGTCTCCTTTCTTGTGGATCCCTAGCTATCTGTCTCCAATTTCGCACGCTAAGTTGATTGAGGGCTGCTGGTCGTCCGTCCTCTATTGCCTTGTCGAACTGGTTGGGAGTCGAAGACTATGCATATTAAATGCGTCCATTTTCCCGTATAAAAACTACAATTTCTTTTAAAAAGGAAAAATATTTTCTACAAAAGAAATATAAACTATAGTTAAAATCTGTCATAGAACACGCCCTGCATAGCATTGCACACACTCCCCGAATCTTTTCTATTATTTTAATTTTTTTTTGTTTCTTTTTAGAAAAGTTGGTATGAGCCTAATTAACTGTGTATATTTTCAGGATTTACTCAACTTTGATGATCCATTAAACAGTGAGGCGGCAGAACAATACCAACGAGACCGAAGAGAGTTTCAGACTAAAGTTAGAGAATATGTACTATTATTTGCCAGTAGATAGTCATATGTATACATGTATATTTAATCATAATAGAAAAAAAACTAATTTATTTATTGATCATGCTTATTTTAGCATACTCAAGACATCAGTTTATAAACTACCACTATTTTTAGTTAAAAGAAAAGCAAAAAAATGATTTCAAATTTTAAGTTCTTAAACTCATATAAAGTAAGAAATAAAATGTTGATAATTTTGAGCAATATTTTGAAAATTAGAAAATTATTTTGGAACTGTACAAAACATCTATGGCAATATGTAAAGCAACAATAAATAATGGAGAATCTTCAACCGTATATCCAAGTCATATTATATTTGTTCAATTAAGCGTAAGCAATTCAACATAAAACACATTTAATGACTTCATTACATGTTTTAAAGTACTATGAGTATCCGTCAAATCGTTGACCACGAATAGTCTGGAAAGCAATATTTTACGTTGGGGACACGAACTTGGTGCAAAACCAATTTATTTCAATATAAATAAGAGTCTTAGCTACTTATTTCTGAGAGATGTATGTATAAACAAATTACACATGTATATCGAAAATATGCTCATGCTGTGGCAAAATGGTTCCGGTAGACTTACTCTTGTTGGGGAAGTGAAATTAATCAGTTGCAATCAGATTAAAATTTCATCATACGTTTATAGAAAACTATAACCAAACAAACACCAGGCCTTTATTGTTCACTTTTATTTAACACTAATAAATTGAAGTCTCATTTGTCCTCGATCAATAAATCTATTGGTTTAAAGTGATTAATAACATTGATCGTCCAGTCCGTTTCATTTCCAACAGTGAACTCTTTAATAAACCGATAGTTGCATACAAACACTTTGTCTTCATATTCGGGCATTGATCTAAAATGTATAAAACCATTAGGTTGTACAAAAATGTATGACACCACTATCAAAATTAAGCTGTGGATCTTACAGCAACCTAATACAAAAAATTACAATATAAAAACATACCCCATGTTCCAAGGAAGAACTTCTCCCTGGTTCTGCATATCTCTAAATCCCTTTAGAACATGAAAGACCATTGTGATTTCGACGAACCTCTTTTGCTTCTTCTCATTCGACTCATCGAACATGATGCCTACCTATACGTACATATGTATGTTAAAATGGGTACACATATCATTTTACTTAAGGCAATATATTATATAAATGTACATATGTTTACTGACGTATTTCTATGTGTACATATATCTCACCTGATAGGGAAACGAGAGAAATATATCATTCTTATTGATTTCTAGTTGTTTTCTTTGAGATACCGACAGTTTTTCTATTACCGGTTTCACCTCGTCTATTACTTCCTGCGATACTAAGCCTTTGATTTCCAAAAAGTTAGCATCCACTAATTTCGATGATATAACCTGAAAATTAATCTGGCATATTTATCTAACGAATGCAAATAATTAATTAAAAATAAATGGAATGTAACAAAATTCGAGATTATACATTGGAGATTGCGTTTGCGATCTGCATCAAGAGCCAGGTGATTGTCCCAAATTGTTTCGTGTATTTTCACAATAGGGACTTTTATTTTTGTTATGATCTCCTTAAAGAGGAAGCAGTAGTCGAAAAACTGCTTTCATTATCCACACATTTTTAATAGATGATCACAGTTCACAACAAATGCAATAAACCGTAAAATAAACAGTAACTGTGTGCTTCGTTTACCTATATCTTCCAATAAGTATAATTTGACAAAGTATTTTACTCGAGCTAGGAATCGAAATCATTGTTTTAGAATGTTATTAATGCAAAACCCTGAGAGCAAGATTTTAATGTGTACTTACATGCACAGCTTGTTTGGCTCCGTAGATGAAATCTTTCAAATTAAATTCTTTGTCAAAATAAGGACGAATAATGAAAGTGATTAGCACCCAATTCCTAAATGAATTTATGAAGGATGGCCATATTATCTCTGGAAAGCTCATTAACGACGGTATACTCCTTTGCCGCCTATTAAGGTTATCATTTGGTGTCGAACAGTAATTTGCATGTTGATTGATAATACAGGACGCTGCGATAGGGTCTATGCGGCATTGAAATGGATATGGCCTTTTAACAATTGTGAAACCTTGTTGTAAAAGATTTCTATTCAAACGAAAACACTGCCTAAATTTAATAAGGCCCAATGAAGACATTCTGATTTAAATGAGCCTCTTAATCGAGGGGTAATAGGTAGTATGTTTTTAATCAGATGTTCGGTATATACTTTTGGCGTCTGTCAGTTGTATAAATGTCAATTTGAATTAATGAGAAACTTGCATTGACTTTTAGTTGAGTACAACTTAAAATTTAAACATTAACTTAATCTAGCCAGTAAGGTTATTGAATGTATGCCGAGTGTCAACTGTCATTTTCGGATTAATTTACATAATAAAAGGGCTTTCCACGGTGTCCGGAGCTTCAAGCTTTTAAAACGACATGTTAAGCGACGAAATAAGCAAAACATATAGACACAAAAAAGGATTATTCGCCTCAGACGCCAGCCTGTCAGTCGTTGTCTTACTCTTAGCGGTAAGGGATGACCAGTAAAAGGAGCCCTGGATGGGGGATGAACTGTGCGAATATTGGCCCCATAAAAGCACAATCGACCAGCTTTTCCCTCTAAGATTGATTTCGGAAGACTTGGGAGTACTCCATCTTAGCAATCTACAGAGGTTTTGTAGATTTAGAGAAGCATATGGCCAAACTGTGCTCGCTTATCTCTGCTCAGGAGTGCGAGATTGTAGGTGCTCTTTTGAGAGCCATTGTCTAATACACAAATTGTAGGAGCTGTATTCTGGTTAACGATGCTAAATCAACACCTTTCACGGCGGGCGTTTGACTCACCTCTCCTACTCATTACAAATAGGGATTGAATGTTGCATGACGGCCGAGACGAAGATTGTTTCACATTGCGAGACTTTATGGTACGTCATTTTGCACATTAACAAGAACCGTTGCTGGCATCCCTGCAAGCTGGGCTCAATCAACGATTTTGCCTTGTATGCTCAGGCCTAAGCAAATTTTCCATAGGATAGATTTTATTTGTAAGCTTGAGCAGCAAAAGTTTCATAAGAAAGGATATTTTAAATTCGTAGGTCCATAGGATAGACTTTAATTTGTAAGCTTGAGCAGCAAAAGTTTCATAAGAAAGAATATTTTGAAATTCAACAAACATTAGGAACATTAAGAAACCGTGCCTGTTTGGACTTGGAACGTATGTTATTATTAACAGTAATTCGACATCTAAGATGAACCTTGGACACATCCGAGAATAGGATTTTTTCGAAAATGAAAGTATGGTTTTTCTTCTCCACTCCTTGTTTATCTTAAGATCTGTGACTAGGCATCTTCATACCCGAATCGGTCAACAGTTTAAGAAATTCATGGAAGAGTGTTTTCTATAACTAACATACACCTACTATTCGAATTTAATAATAGAAAACATGATCATATTTACACACCTACTTTAACTAAATTTGTAATAAATCATACAAATTAACAAAAAAAGACAACTCCAGCGCATGAATTTCATTTGATTGTGATATCCACGTGCACAAAGGAATGTGCATATGCATGTCGAATGCTTGTGAAATTTGTATTTACATTGTTTATCTTGAAAGTATTTCACAATCTTTATTAAACTTTTCTTTCTGATTATTAGAAAAATGCGATTTGTTGAGATTGACTGTTCTTAAATTGACGTTTACTCATATTTGTTTATCATCACCACACGAGCACCTTGCTGCTTCATATGACCCATAAAGACTAAATATTTATAAGTACAAATGCCAAGATTTTTTGTCAAGCGAAATGCTTGTTTTTAAAATTTTTATTTGATACAAACATAAAAAGATTTACTTTTTAGTGGGGACGGTCGCAGCCAGAGCAGCAACTTCGTCTTCCTTAGCCTGTATCTGCACAAGTTCTTGCTTCTTATTGGCAATCCTTTCCTCTCGTCGTTTACGGGCTTCACGGACCTTCTGTCTTCTTGCTTCTGCTTGATCAGCCAACATCTTGCTACGTTGTTTCTCAGCCTTCTTCTTATGGATGTATTCCATAAGAACACGCTTGTTCTTGAAAACATTACCCTTGCACTTCATGTACAAATCGTGATACAAGTGTCTGTCGATCTTTTTGTTGTCTCTGTACTTCTTAAGCAGTCTTCGAAGAACTCGCATCCGCTGCATCCACAGATATTTGGTAGGCATACGAGCATTTGCTGTACCCTTACGTTTACCAAATCCGCAGTGACGACCCTTACGCCTGGCTTCCGTGTTTTTGCGAACTCGGTATCGAGAATGTACTACTACCGGCTTCTTGATTATCAAACCATCCTTAATCAACTTCCGAATGTTTTGACCTGAAAAAATTTCCATTAGAAAATATATCAACAAAAATATTCAAATAAGACTTACGGGAGTTGGTATTGGCGATCTCATTTATTTCATTAGGATCCAACCAGACCTTTTTCTTGCCACATCGCATTACCGAGGCAGCAAGCCTCTTCTGAAGTTTCAGCGAACTGAAATAATAATTTATAATCAATAAACATCACACAGGCATTTATTACATTGTATTTAAATTAATTTTTAACACATTTTTACCATTATTTACAATTTTATTCGGAGCAAATCTTACCTCATGGTGTTGATTCGCACTCGCTGTTTCTAAAAAAGACAGAATTTGTGAGATGGCGGAAGTAGTAACCATTTTCGAATATCGTAAAGTCGAAATGGAAGCATTCAACAGAACATAGGAAATTGAACCTATACAGGCAATCAACATAATTGCCCCTTGCCGGTTTTCAATTGTCAATATAATAAGAATGACATCAATGAATTTCAAATAAGAATGGTATTTAAATTATTTTTTACTTATTTGCGTACCGAAATTAAGGCCTAACGCGAACTTTCATAAAGAACCCTTTTCCAGCAAATATGAACAAAAAGTTATACTTCTTTTTGTTTACTACGCCCACGACTCCGGGGTTTGATCGCAATATATAGGAAGCAGTAATACCTTCTCTACTTTTTTCAAAACGAGCACAGATTTTGGTGAAATTTGCGCATGATATTTCTTCGGATACACATACACATTCAATTTATGTGCTTATGGTCCGCAATAGCAATTGGCCAATCATCATATGACTCTGTCGGAGTTTTTTGGTACTAACTTTCTTAGACAAAATTCGGACAGATCGTTGAGGGTTAGGAATTTACATTGAAATCTCGAAATATGGTAATGATTTGAAAGAGTGAAATTAAATAAAAAACTAATACTTTTTAATGCAAATAATTTTGAAATGTAGAGTATAAGTACCCAAGTGTTGTATTAAGCGGTTGTCATGAGTTTAATTGTTACAGTTTTTGCAGAACACTACTTTAAAAAATGTAAACAAACCACCATTTTACACGCAACAAAAAAGTCAAATCAATGATGAACGATATTATGTGTTAAATTTTTTTTTTAAGAAATTGACTAAAACTTGCTCAGTAGAGGGATATGCAGTGGGAAATTTACACGTTCATACATATATGTGTACATATTCTTCCAATTTAGCAGAACATACACACATTTTTCATTGATCAATTCCATGTAAAATATCACTTTTGAGAGATTGACAACCACCTATTACAAAACTGGCATACTTTTTTTCCGGGTATTTCACCAACATTTATACCCGGAATTGGTAATTCTATGTATAATTTCAGAAACTTAAATTTGCTACCAAATTTGAAAAAATGAGCTGTCAGAATTTTGCATAAGAACGTAGCTAATCAGAACTAACACAAGATGGCGCTGACTTCGAGGTCCATTCGCCAATTGTGCGTTATGCCTTAAACACAATAGTGCGGTGGTGCGTTGCGTTGGCTTTCAACGCACATAATGCAATGGCCATGCACAGAATACTGCGGTGACGTACGTATGTACAAAATGAGAGCGGTGAGAGCAACGTAACACATAAGACCATCACATGTCATTATTGAACATGTTGAACAATTTTGGCAGATTGGTGCGTTGATGAATAGCTGACTATGTTTTAACGACAAAATCAATTTGAATTCGGACTAAGGGGCAAGTTTTGGAAGAAAAAATAAAAAAATAATTTAGAGTAGAATTCACTTGTGTGCCTGCAAAGCTTCAGCTCACGAACCCGCCACCTTCTTTCTGATTGATACATAATTTGTTGCAACATTTCAAATGTTATTACAAATTTAGCATATTTATTAATTTTTTAGCTTTATTAGCATTCATTTTCCGTCATTAAGTCCTCAAAGTACAATTGTTAAGGCAGTGCGTCATCGCAACCCTCCGTAACACTGATGTCGAACGCACTGCCGCACTATTGTGTTTCAGGCACTAACGTGTACGATACATACGATATTTGATATTCGTTCTGACTGTGGAATTCACAACTGGAATATACAAAATGTCTTGTTTTGTTGTTGGTACAAAAAATAAACAATAAAAAATATGCTTACGAATATCCTTGTTCTTTAAACAAAAGTCAAGCTATCATTAAATGCTAAAAAAATACGTTTGTGCGCATTTACTAGGCTTGGCAATTACCAATAAATATTCAAATTAGATTCATGTTAACGGGATTGACACACGGCGATAAGATTTTACTGCAATTTTAATTTGAAGGAACACACCCGTAAGACAACGTTCAGGTGGAAACGAACAAACCTAATGTCTTTTTTCCCTATTGTATTGAATATTTTTATTGAAGGTCAAATAAAAAAGAATAGTGAAAAGCAGAAAAATGTATGAAGAAGATAGTAAACTCAACCCCTGGCCCATCTTTGAACTTACTCTAAAGTCACGCATACTACTTTGTTTCCACGAACACTTCTTACGGGTCTAGAGCAGCGCTATGTTTGTTTAGAATACTTGTTTTCACATCTCCTGTCTATGAAGTTTTATAAGAATTTGTGTTGGTTGAAATCAAGGGGGAGAAAGGTAGAAGTTGACTATCTTGGGGTAGATGATTTGTGGTGGAAAGTCTGACGCGGTTGACAGTTATTTGGATAATGCTTTGTAGTTCTTTGGCAAGACATTGGACTCTGCACGGTATAGCGAGTGAATGATTAGAAGCTTTTTGAAATCTTAACCTAGTCGAAGATAAGGTCTTCAGAATAAGATCACTAAAATGACTCCTTCTGTATCGGCACGATTGGCGCGTTATGAGCCCGAAACTGTGGGGATCAAAGCGGTCCTTATTGGTCCACCAGGATCTGGAAAGGGGACACAGGTATGTTCTGCATATAAAAATGACACGAGATTCTTGTTACAGTCATTAGATTGTATTGTATAATATATTTAACATGTGAATTATCCATACATATGTGTATATGGAATTATTTGATTTCAGGCGCCTTTACTGAAAGAGAAATTTTGCGTGTGCCACTTGTCAACAGGCGACATGCTTAGGGCAGAAATTTCTTCTGGTTCGAAATTGGGACAAGAACTTAAAAAAGTAATGGATGAAGGAAAACTTGTATCGGATGAATTAGTTGTTGATCTGATCGACAACAATTTGGATAAACCAGAATGCAAAAATGGTTTTCTTCTAGATGGCTTTCCAAGGACTGTAGTTCAAGCCCAAAAGGTATGTAACGACAAACAGGACAACCACTTCTATGTACGGTAAAAGTGTAAAATTCATGTTTTTTTTAGTTAGATGGGCTCCTAGAGAAAAGAAAAACTGAACTAGATGCTGTTGTTGAGTTTGCCATTGATGATAGTTTACTCGTAAGGAGGATTACCGGTCGTTTAATCCATACTGCGAGCGGAAGATCATACCATGAGGAGTTTCATCCACCTAAAGTTCCAATGCGCGACGATGTAAATAGAGTCGAGTCGTTTTTTATTGTTATAGATTTAACTCTTCCTTTTTTTTCAAGGTAACTGGTGAACCTCTCATTAAGAGGACAGATGACAACGTTGAAGCTCTGAAGAAGAGACTTGAATCATACCACAAGCAAACTAGTGTTCTCATCAACTACTATGCTCAAAGGGGATTGCATTTCAGAGTTGATGCCGCTAAGCAAGCTGCCGATGTATTTGCCAATATTGATCATATATTCCAAAAACAACGCAATAGGCTTGCAGCAAAATCGTGATTCGATTAAACAATTTAAGCACAATAAAGGAAATTTTAAAGTGTCGGAATCATACGACCATATCTTTAAATTGTGAATCGAAAGAAAATATAAGTCAAATTGCTTATGTAATATCGATCGACTTCAGTCACAGAACTCGTCTGCGTCACAGGAAATTCAGAAGTGATATTTTCTTAGAACTTTCATTATATACATATGTACATATGTATGGGTCTAGTTCATTACCTTACAAAAGCCGCTCAGCGACATTTGACATACTGCCATATCTTTCCGTGTACTTTTTTTTAAATAGCTAATTAAAAATGTAGATCGGTGTGGGAAAAAATATAAGCCCGATATGTTTATCTAATCTTCGAAGACGCGTGATAACCTTCAATCGTGAGCATTTCAGTTTTCTGCTGGGTGCAAAGGCTAAAGCTATTTCTAGCAAATTGCTGTTTAATATAGCTTCCGCTATTCTTTTATTATTTTCGGTAAATTAGGTTGTAAACGATATATTACATCGAATGTTACGATACTGAACGTTTTTAACTTTATACGCACGATTTTGAAAAATCGTGCACTGCAACTGCAGGTGTTTCGAAATTTCTGTTTGATTATCATCGAATTAAATAATAGAACACCATTAAACGAAAATAGGATGGGTACTTTAAAAAAAAATATTTTGTAAGTACAAGTATGGTTGAGAATTAAATCATTGACCAAAGTACATATTCTATAAGGGTGTCGTGACGTGAATGGGCATTGGCCCATTAGAGCTGTAAAACGAGCGATGAATTGTGTACCCGAACGATTAATATCGTAACTAGTTACTTTCCTTACCTCCATTACAATTGGTATTTATTTGTTAAAATTGATACTTCTGATTTAAGAACCGCCATAGTAACATTGTATTCAGCTGAGTGAAGTATTTAGCTAGAACTTAACATCGTATACTTTTTTTTGTTAAGTACATGCTGTGAACATGTTAAATGATATTTCATTCATTCGTCTAACAAACACGCATAATGAAATATGATCATATGAAAGCTCAAAAAATGCGTACACAATAAGTCCGCCAAACCATATAACATTAATTTTTCATTATAATGTATACCACTTTACCCTATTTTTTCCCACACACATTCTAAATACGCCCATAGCATTCAAAGGAGATATACGTATACCAAACACACAACACGGAAAGGATTGGTTTGCCAACAAACCATAATCCTGTGTAAGTGACAATCAAAAATCCAAAATCATTGTGGGCACACAAAGCTGTGATGCCATACTTCGTGTTACTGATTACTCACAGCAATGACGAAAAATTCCGTTTCCTCAAGACGTTGTAAAAAAAATGTACACATAATAAAAATCAAAAAAAAAAAAAAAAATGTAGGAAAAACATATTCAGTCTTTTTTAAAACTCTTTGCAATGTGAAAAATGTGTTTTTGTTTAAATGATTACTTACTTGATAGACAAACTAGACATACTTAAAACTAGCTTAATTAACTTATTGAAATTAATGCTAACCTACTGACCCTTGCCTTTTGGCTTGCATTTTGTTTTTTTATAGATTTGATAAACATTTGATTTTTGAATTTGAATTTACCAAGAAAACTTTGAAAAACTTGGTTTAATCTAACTTAAAAATCTCAAAACTAACTTAAACTGCCAAGAGTCTCATAACTAACATAACCTTATATAAACCTTAAATTAACTTAACTATATCCGTTGGGACAGACGCGTGCACCGAGGTCCATATGTAATGTATATACATTGCATATATCATCTATACGCCTCGGTGCACCTTTCTTTTGGATTTGTTTACTTTAAATCTTAAAACTAACTTAAAACCCATGTACGTTGGCCACTATGGGTGGTGGTCTGCCAGGTCAATTTGAGATGCTATCGACGGCGGAGACTGATTTTGGTGCAATCACCAGCAAAAGTCCTGTTCTTTAGCATACTCACCACCACGTATGTGGTCATCACACGAGCGATGTTCACGCATATATTGCATCAATTGCAATGCGGATAATCATACCTTCTGTGACCCCTCCCGTCCTGTCATCTTTCTTACGGTACAGGTCAGTCAGCGAAATAAAATCAGCAGATCTACAAAGACCCCATGCCTTATTAGGTCAAGTACCAGCTCCTATGAAACATTCCTCGCCCAAGCCTTCTAGGCCCGAAATCATTAAATATAGAGTTTTATTAAGAACTCACACTTCAGTACAACATGAAGTAAACGCCACCGACAAGGCAACCTTCATCAACAAAACAACACCGCCTTAAACGCCATCAACACTATAACAACGATTAAAACAAAAATCGCTCAGAAAATAACCGTTAAAACAAAACAACCACCAAAAGCAACAGCGTAGTACCCACCTCCGTCCCCAATATGATACCGATGATATCCAATAACGTTCATATTAACTCCGTTATTTAAATAACTACCATAAATTCCAAATCCTGACAAAAGAACCTCAACCTTCCGTCATTACACTCAGGAAACAATCATTCATCATCCAAAATGCTACCGCAAAGCTATGGTTGGGCTACTTGTTTAAACTATTTTACACAAGCTTTTTCAATATTTATTTATTTATTTACATAAAGTTGTAAAATAATTGAAATTATAATACAGCTGATACAGTCAGAACATCAAAGGCCTTCGGCTTTTTTTCAATATACTATCAGATATTAGCACAGTTGACGTATACATCAACTATAATTTCCATATACATACATACATTCATCCAAAACAAGTCTTTTCGAGTTCTGACTTAAAAGGGATTGCTTACATGCCTAACACACCAATAGTGTTGACAGTTGATTTCAAGACACCCTTAATGGCGATCCTCTAGTTTTAATAACCGCAGTAAAACTGTTTAACTGTTCTTTACCAACTCCAACCTTGTAATTTTGAATAAGGTTTCCGGAACACATTTTTTTCACTAACAGCAGTTTCACTTAGACTTGCTGCAAATTTAGCCATCAGACAAACAAACAACTTACAGTACAAGCGAATTGTGCCCTGGTGGAGTACTGAGCTGGAAAGGATTTACCTTTTGGACCAAGTAGCATTCAGAAAAGATTGAGGTACGATGGATGCGCTTTTATATATGGGCAAGAATTTTCAGGTCTTTCATAGAAAAATCACTTATCAATCCTTTCTTGTGATTTCTAATGGGCTTTTGATCGATTGGGATTCATGTTGTGTTAAATCAACTGATGGAATGGAAAATCGGTTTTGAAATATTAACATTCTTAAAAACTTTTTTATTTAATAGAATATTATAACAATTAAGCACCTCTTCTCCTCGGTCCACAAACTTAAAAACGGCATCACTCAAGGTTCTCCACTTTCAGTCATGCTTTTTAGAATAGCCTTCAATAAAATAAACGACAATAAGAAGATCCTATCCAAATGTAAAGATTTGAATTATATAGAACCTGACTTTTAATACTCCGGAAAAAAAATTTCAACAAAAAATATTCAAATATTGCATTTTGGTAAAAAGTATAGCTATATCAGTTAATTTTAAGAATATGTTTATTGAAAATGTAAATAGCTTAAACATTTTAGGAATTATATGTGACAATAAGTTTAATTTTAAGTTCCAATGCTTGTGTATTAGAAAATGACTCGATACCAGGGGAAATTTGTTAAGATACTTAGTCTCTAAGCATAGCTTTTGTAATGTCAACCCTCTAATAAATGTCAACAAAACAGTTTTGCTCTCAAAAATTGACCACGGACTCAAAATTTACAATAAGTGCTCCTAATGTTCATTGAGGTTAATAACTCCTTCCTACCTGAATGCAGATCTATGTAAATGCACAGGTCAAGTTGACAAACAGCCTCCTAGCGGCGCCCTCTGTATAGCAACCGCTTAGAGGTGAACCAATGTATGCAGCGGCCACTTGTCCAGGGGCTTAAGCCAGGACCCGGTCCTCCAGGTTCGGGTTAATGCGTAGGGATAACTTCCCCCCCGTGGAAAAGAAAACTTAGTTACGAAGCAGCAGTAAGCCTCGGATATGGATACCGTTTACGACCAAAGAAAATATAAAAAGACAACTATCTGCACGTGCAATGTACCGACCATGAGCAGACCGCGTGCAGCCGAAAAACTTTGGGACGCCCTATACTGCTACAAGGTGGCCATCACTGCGATCCAACAAAGATTCGACTAACAGTTCGAATAGATCTATTCATTTGAATGAACTTTGTGTATTTTGATATTTTAAAAATTTATTGTGAACAAAAATATAAAGATAATAATAAGATAAATAATTATTTTACAATTGGTGATTACAACTAGGTTTAAAACAAGAGATGGAGTTTGGTTTTGATGTCAAAAAAGGATTCAGAAAAAGGATTCAGACAAGGCGACGCGCTGTCATGCGACTTCTTCAACATCGTTCTTGAGAGAATTGTTCAAAACTCAAACGCCAACACCAGAGGAACAATCTTTCAGAAGTCCGTCCAACTACTCGCATATGCCGACGATATTGACATTATCGGAAGAACGCAGCGTGATGTCAAGGCGCTTTTGTGAGTATTGCAACGGAGGCCGCGAAGATGGGTTTAGCGGTAAACGAGGGTAAGACCAAATATATGCTGTCAACAAGAAAGGACACCCAACACCGACGTCTCGGTCAGAACGTCACGGCAGACAGATATAACTTTGAGGTAGTTAAAAACTTTGTCTACCTAGGAACCGCTATTAACTCAGACAACGACACCAGCGCTGAAATCGGTGCTTCTTTGGGCTAAGAAAGCAATTGGTGAACAAAGCCCTCTCTCGAACAACCAAGGTAACGCTCTACAAGACCTTAATCGTCCCAGTCCTGCTATATGGGGCGGAGGCATGGACTCCGTCAAAAGCGGATGAAGCAGCACTTGGTTGCTTCGAGAGGAAAATTCTTCGGGTGATTTTCGGTCCCGTCTGCATAGATGGTGAGTGGAGGAGGAGATACAACGACGAGCTATACGGGCTGTTCAGCGACATCGACTTAGCCAGAAGAGTGAAGATCCAACGATTGAGATGGCTAGGTCATGTAGAGCGGATGGAAACCAATGCTCCGGAAACCAAAACCTAGCTAAAGATCGAGCTGGCTGGAGACGCTTGTTGGTTGAGGTCCAGGTCCACCCCGGACTGTAGCGCCGCCTTAAGTAAGTAAGTAAGATGGGGTTTGGTTAATGCGGGCCCAACTGATTTCAAAAACTAAGGACGAAAACGAAAGGTGTATCTTTTTTTACAAGAAAGCAAAAATCTCAAAGACAACTAAAGTCTGTCAAAAAAAAGTTCTTGGGAATCCCAACTACCTGTGTGTGATTTAATGAGCGAATTCACTCAACTAACAAAATCGAAAAATCCACACAGCAACCTGGCGATCCCCGGATGGTCGAACCGCCAACCAAATCGACCATGTGCTTATTGACGGAAGACACGCGTCAAACATCCTGGATGTGCGAACATTCAGGGGGGCAAACGTCGACTCTGATCACTTTCTTGTTGCAGCAAGATTCAGAGCTCGACTGTCCAATGTCAGAAAGCTGCACCAGCCGACAAAGAAAACTTTTGACATTGGACGCCTAAGCACACCGGAGATTGCCAGAGCCTACGAAGAGCAATTAAGTGAGAGACTCTCCGGTATGCCTACGTCAAGTGCCAACGAGATGTGGTTGCATTGCCGCTCGGCCATCAAAGAGGTAGCGGAAACTACATTAGGCTACCTACCACCCCGACAAGAAACCCGTGGTATGATGGCGAGTGTGAGCAGAAAAAACGTGCAACCTAGCTAGCTCCCACCTAGCTTTGAAGAAGTCGGTACAGCCATTAAAAGGCTGAAGAACAACAAAGCCGCAGGCTCAGATGGCTTACCATCGGAGCTTTTCAAAGCTGGGGGCAATGTAATGGTAGGGAGCATGCACCAAATCATTTGCCGAATTTGGGAAGATGAAAGCATGCCCGACGACTGGAATATCAGCTCCATATGCCCCATCCACAAAAAAGGCGATCCTACCTCCTGCAAGAACTACAGAGGTATATCCCTGCTCAATGTCGCCTACAAGATCCTATTCAGCGTACTGTGTGAACGTCTAAAGCCGTTTTGCACCGCACTAATCGGCACGTACCAGTGCGGCTTCCGGCCCGGCAAATCGACTACAGACCAAATCTTCACACTAAGGCAGATCCTGGAGAAGACCAGCTAGTTTCAAATCGATACTCACCATCTTTTCATCGATTTTAAAGCCGCATACGACAGCATTCATCGCAAGGAGCTGTTCGAAGCGATGGCCGAATTCGGGATCCCGGGAAAACTGATCCGGTTGTGTCGCACCACGCTAACACATACGCGATGCACCGTGCAGCTCGGTTCAAAAACCTCTGAACCGTTCGAAACCTGCACCGGATTTCGGCAAGGAGATGCGCTGACGTGTGATTTCTTCAATCTGGTACTGGAGAAGATAGTGCGGCGGGCAAAAGTCAACACGGAAGGCACTATCTTCTACAAGTCAGTCCAGCTGTTGGGATACGCGGATGACATCGACATTGTCGCGCGGTCCCAACGTGCCATCGTGGAAGCTTTCACGGCAATTGAGGAACTGGCGAAACGAGCTGGTCTTAAGGTCAACGAGGACAAAACAAAATATATGCTGTCGAGGAAACAACGATCCGCCGCACACCACCTAGGCCAAAACGTTACAATCGACAGCTACAATTTCGAGGTAGTAAAGGAGTTTGTCTACCTCGGGGCAAATGTAAACTCCACGAATGACATCGTAGTGGAGATCCGACGTAGAATCGCCCTTGGCAACCGATGCTACTTCGGTCTGTCAAAACAACTGGGCTCGAAACTCCTGACTCGAAGGACCAAAGTCATGCTCTACAAAACCCTTATCCTGCCAGTCCTACTTTATGGAGCCGAAAGCTGGACATTAAGTAAGGCTGCAGAGCTGATTCTTGGTGCCTTCGAAAGAAAAATTCTACGTCGGATATATGGTCCCGTCTGCGAGGAAGGCGAATGGAGGAGAAGACAAAACCGCGAACTCTACGAGCTGTACAAGGATGTGGATGTAGTCCGGAAGGCAAAAATCCGTCGACTACACTGGCTCGGCCACATCGAGCGAATGGACAACAACGCTCCAGCAAAGAGGGTCTTTGAATCCGAGCCTCCTGGTTCGAGAAGGAGAGGAAGACCGAACCTCCGGTACAAAGACCAAGTCATCGCGGATGCAAAACAGCTTGGCCTTGATGACTGGAAGCAGCGTGCCCAGGACCGTCACCGATGGAAGGCAGCAATTGCTCAGGCTCAGACCCTTCATGGTTCGTCTGCCTGATAAGTAAGTAAGTAAGTAAATCGATAGAGGTGGGGTCGTGAAAATTAGTTTTATCGTATTAAAGTAGGATTCTTGGAATGGAATTTTTACTCGGATTCTAAAGCTTTCATTTGATTTAGCATTTAGCCATGAGGTGTTTTTAGCTATTAAAATGTTTTAATAGCGTTTTGCATTTGAGATCCAGTGATCTCCTGTATACAATGGAGCTACTATATACCATCGGGAAAAAAGGTCTTTGGAAAAAGTAATTTGCAGCTCCTTGAGTTTTATGTCTAAGTATGTGTTTTTTTTTTTAGTTCTAATTTTTATTTTACTTTGCTCTTATAACTAACTTAATCTTAGACAACATGTTAAATTCTAGCTCAACTTTAACAATTCATTTGAACTTATAAATAACTTACTGACGTATTAAGTAATGCCAAGAAAACTTGAAAACTTGGCTCTTGAAGGGCTGTTAATACTTAAATTACTTAACCTACTCTAAACTATTCTAAGCCTTAATAAAATGTAAGTTACCCTAACTATGTCCGCAATAGGGACGCGTGCAGCAGGGTGTGTCTCTGAATATGCCTCACATATGCAATGCACATAACCTGTTGAACCTCCTTTTATGTGTTTTTTTTTGTATACAATACCACTTATCCTAACTTAAATCTATGTAAATATGCTGTTAGTTCATTACTACAGCAGGTGTTGAACAAATAAAAAAATAAAACAGCCATACTAACCGTCGGAAGACTATTGAAGGGTTGACGACGTCGGAGGTTTTTTGATGTAACCACCAAAAGAAACGTCGCTCCTTTGCGAACTCCTCTCTGTCTCGAACGGGGATACATATCATTGGGGTAGTAAGCCCCGAAGATCAGACTGTTGGTAGAAGTTATAGCTCGTGCCACATGCCTTCTTATCAGCTTAATAATACAATTATCTACTCAATTCACGTTTGCCCTTATACAAGACCTCGTTGGAGTAATACATCTTGTAGTCAGACTCGGGTGTGCGGTACAACTTGAGACAGACTCTGAGACACTGTTTTGAACTTGACACTTTGGAACATCCTCATCTTTTCCATTTGGGAAGGATTCAAATTGAACCACAGAAAGGTTCGCACTTCTGGAAGTTGATAAGCAGCTTCCAGTCGTCGCAAAATCGCTAAATTTTGTCGAAGTCACGACAAGAAGTTTATGACTTCCACCTTCGGTACTGATCTGTATACTACAAGGTCATCGGCATACGCAATTAAGTGCGGCATGGAACCAATTAGATTCGCCATGAATATCGCGAATAAGATCGGAGACACAGCTCCTTGTTGCAAACCATTTTTTTATGTCAAAAACCGTTGTAGAAGTCATGCCGCAACATTTCACGACGAACTTTCTACCCTTTATCATGTCATAGATCATATATAGCAGTGATTTGCTTACATCCAGTCTGACCAACTTGAGGAAGAGGCCCTATAACCAAACGGTATCGAACGCCTTCTCCAAGTCTATCAAACAGGCACCAGTGCACTGATTCTTATTTTTATTCCATTGTATGTCGGACACCAGTTTTGACGCGGCATGTATGGTATCATGCCCCGCCTGGAATCCAAACTGGTTGTCCGGAATTATCTTTCTGTCCTCAACCCACAATTTCAGGGCTCGAATGACTATCTTTTCAAAAGCCTTGCTAATGCAAGGAAGAAGACTTATCGACCGGAGATTTGTGGGAATACTGCTATCTTTGTCCCTTTTAAGAATGGGTTACATTATAGCTGTCTTGCAATGTGCCGGAAAGTGTGCATTATTTAGCGCACATTTCTTTTGCAATCGGGGGGAGATGGCTCAGCAGAATATTCGGTATACCATCCATCCCAGCTGACTTCTTGTTCTTCAATGATTTGAAAACACTTTGGAGATCATCTTGAGAAATCAGGATATGGTTTCCTTCACTGGTGACGGCATTATTTGCCATGTTTCCGTCATTGAATCTGGTAAAACCAGGATTCTCTGATCGCCACTGACTGATCTCATTTCGGAGATAAAAGTGATTCAACAAGGCTCTGTTCTCCAGATCGTGATTTGGTCTATGAACGTCGTTGACCGTGTACACTCTCTGGAAAACAGCTCCTATCGCGTTCACTTTTTCTTCGGGGTTTTCGATCATGAAGAAGTGGTCGTTTAATAGTGCTCTATCCGGATCTATACCGAGAAAAGTCAGTAGTTATTTGTTATCGTGCGCCTTTGATGTCGTTGTGA
Source organism: Eristalis arbustorum (assembly GCA_916610145.1). Lineage (NCBI taxonomy): Eukaryota > Metazoa > Arthropoda > Insecta > Diptera > Syrphidae > Eristalis > Eristalis arbustorum. The sequence continues at coordinate 48,541,932 of OU744319.1, read as the reverse complement.
TTTTTTCTCCTAAATATTTTGTTTACTTGCGGGAACATACCCGGGTTGTTTGATCGCACAGCCCGTATTTTATCGTCCCAGTGCAAGTTTATGGCTAATCTATAGTTAATTTTTAATAAATGTTGGAGATTTTTGAGCTCGGCCTTCAAGGACCGTACTTCTACACTTTGCGGGTCTACAAACCGTCTGATCTGGAGTTTAAGTCTCGACAACAGTCAACTTTTATGCACGTGTAGCGCGTTTATAGCTGCATTCCGATAGACATCGCAGTCCTCAGTTTGCGCTATTTTCGGTATTGTTCTGTCCATCGTTCGTTTGATCGCGTTGTCCATCTGTATGAGGTACCAGTCAACCTCTTCGTTCGTCAGGTTTCTGTTAGTCGGTGGGTTGATTCCATTTGAACGTAGTTCTGTGGAGAAACGTGTCCAGCGAGCTTTATAATAATTATAAGGGTTTCTCTGGAGATACTCCTTCAGTCCTTCCACCTCATTCGGGATTTGAATAGAAGCTTAAAGAGCACGATGATTACAGTCATACTCGATCGCCTCTCAGCAATTCAATGTTTGTCTGTCAACATTTTGTTGGCGCAGAAGATCGATTTCTTTGTTCATTTTGTTCTTTCGTTGCTAAATTGGCAATGGCGACTTGAAGTGTCTTGGATACTGGCGAAATTGGTATTTCTTCGGGTGAAAATTCGCGTATTTTTCTTTTGTTGTCGGTCATGTGACACAGGTGATAGGAGTGGTTGATGTTAATGGGGTTGGAGTAATATTGTTACCTTTTTTTCCAATTGATATGTTTGTTGACATGAAAACACTTTGGCGATCGAACTTTTTATGTATTTTTAAACTTGAACTTTAACTTTGACAGTTGCGACAGTTTTGTATGGGGTGTGCCTTATTGTTTGTTGGGCAGTAGAAAAAAAGATTTAATATGCTGCAACGGGTTGTATAAAAGGTGGAACTACGCTCTAACCGTTATTGGATGTTAGTACTACTTCCGCTATCGGATGTTAGTTTCTAATTACTTTTCCCAATTTAAAAACAAACAATTTTTAGCTTGTTGTTGAATCTTATGCAGTAATGAATCTGTGCGGCATTTATGCAAAATGTGAATCAACAATTGAAGTAAAGTACAAATGCAGTACATACATCAAAGGCTGGGATATTTCCCTATTTAAACTCTCAGCAAATATAGTCCGTGATATCAGAAGTATATATACGTATTATTTCTCAATTCATTTCTATGGACCTCAGTTCATAGAACGCAGTATTTCTGAAAATAAATACAAGGATTGGCTGAACAGTTTTAAAGTAGCATATACCCAAAATGTACAGTCCACAATGTCAACTAATGTTGTAAAACTGCGAAAGAGTTTTGAAGAATGCTGTAACCGATCTAAAAGCAAGGGAAGATATAAACTATGCAGCAATATCACAAAATGTTCAGTACAGAAACGTCACATTTTATAAAAACTGTCAATAACTTGTTTCTATTATTTCTTCATCAAATTTAAATTAAATACGTATAATACTAATCAATATGTGCGCCAAATATCATTAAGATCCGATTTATGGTTCAGGTTTGACCCGCATTTCCATACAAACCAGTCCACTGTGCGTTGTGTTTATTTGACGTTCCTGCTGAAGTCGACACGCAGTAAAAAAAAGGACAAACGTACAGGGCGTTGCTCCATCTTGCTCAGACGAAATACTTCTTCCAAATTTTTCTTCGGAGCAGTTGTAGCGTTTACTCTATTAAATGTCAGGCAGCAGTACTGTACCCACAATATGTTTAATGGTCATCAGCTCCTTATGTTGAAGATTCGCTGAAGAACTTCAAAGTATTATTTCCACCATTGCTGACGACATTGTTTCGAAAAATAATTAGATCAATAAGAATACAACCTCCTGGTCTGGAGTTGAAGTGTGGCCGTCCGTAGAATTGCTGCAATATAGCCAAGCGTTCGAGCCGAGAGAACTTTTAAATGTCCGAAGTCCAAACCTTAAGGTTTATATTAACTTTGTTTTACTGGGTTTCACCCCAAAAAGGTTTTATTTCGGACTGACTGGGTGAATATAACTATTGAAATACATGTATTGATTTGAGGGCACACTTGGGGAAAACTTCGTCCTTGCAAGTAGACCAAAAAACAGACTTCAGACTATTAAATTAGAAAAATGCCTAGTCTAATGGATGATCGGCCTACGAATTATCGGATTGTATACACCTACAATTAGAGCTGACAACTGAATGATAGTGATCATGTCGACGCATCTGAGAGGATGCACTAAAGTGATCAACAAAGAGCCGAACGAGAGTCTCACTGCTCTGTCGAAAGTATAAATCCATTTCTGGACTTGGGACCGTTTTAATTATGTCGCTCCCTAATCTTTCAAAGATGTTTGATTTACTCCTGTGTTTATTCAAGGAGATAAACTTTTAAATACAAACTAAATATGAATGTCTCATTCTACTATCAACCTATCAGGCAAGTGTAATTGTGTATTTAATCTCGGTACTGTTGGTCTATGTACTGCTGAGGTAGAGGAAGTTCTCAACTACCTCAAAAGGAGTAAAACTATTTGCCTATGGCGACTTTGTGGTCAAGTAATCGTAGTATGGTGATGGTCTCCCATAAATAATGTTGACTTTTTTCGACTGTGAAATGATGGCAAATGCTTCATTTCGTCGGCGTATGCAAGCAAATGTACGGACATTTGGAAGATCATACTTCTGGTGTTCAAGATTGAGTTTAGCACGACCTTTGCAAGAATGATGAGCTGAATAAATTACAATGCTTTATGTATTAAAATAATTTCAACTTCTATGGAAAATACAAACACAAACCATTTTTGAGCGAGTGTAGAGAGCATGTCAGTGCGTTATGCAACGACGTTAACCGCAGCCGAATCTGTACAAGTGTATGAAATGAATCCGAGTAAATTAATATTTCCAATAATGTCTCAGAATCAAAACGGACACTCACGGCCCAGTAAATTAAGCAACAACCAAAAAATGTCATATTAATTAAATATACATACATATTTCAGAAGAATAGAACGCATTTTAATTTATAACTCTGGAAATTTACATCTGTTTCCTTATGGAATGTTTACTACTGTTGTAAAAAAGAAAATAAAATATCTAAGTATTTCGATAAATTATCTAATAAGTTTTTTTTTATCAGACTAACTATTAAAAAATACGTAAAACTATTACAATTTTCTCGTCATATATCTTTCTCATTGAATTAAAATGATGATAAATATATCTTGTGAACGACCTTCGCTAGAAAAAAGCGAATTTGTTGCTTAGGATATACAAGATATGTGGATACTGTTTGATGTTTAATGAATGAAAGCAACGAATTTATTTAATTTAAATTGAATTACAATTAATGACCAATCATTTATTTTAATTGACACAATGTATGAGTATATGCTATCGAAATGATACCGAATGATTGTGCACCTCTTAAGATTTAATGTGAAAACGTTTTTCAATGATACTTTGTTGAATTGCATTGCCATAATTGAATTGTTGTTATTTTGGTTTGACCTAACTTAATTGTAATTTTGGTTTAAGCAAAGTTTTATTGAAGACGTAAGTATACATATATATAAGTAGCTTTCTCATTGGCCTGGGCAAAACATTTGAAAAGGATAGAAATTGCTGTTTCTGAAGAGAAGGTACAAATGATTGTTGTACTCCATCCCAATTCACGATCGCAAATGAAATGACTCATATTATGTACACATCATTGAGTACGAAAATCATTATTATTTCGTATGTTTACATTGCACTACATTGGCTATCGGAAAATGTATAGATTTTCAGTAAATGAAATTAACTCGCAAATCGGACTGAATGTGTGAATTTTCATAAACATCTTCCAAAAGAAGCTGAATGAATGTTGACCCTATGTCTATTTTTAACCGTAAAATTCTTCCATCTCCTATAGTTTGGAGATCTTGTTTTTCAATTTATTATGCGATATCTGCTTTGACTTGTTTTTTTTGTTTTTTTTTTTTGTAATTTCTATTTTTGAATACATTTCTTAATTTTTGCTTCAATTATAGATGGTGTCTCTAATGGTAATAATTTATTAAATTTAGATCTGCATCCACATTGACGAGCTGAGACATATCTCATCAATGTGGATGCAGATCTAAATTATCATACTCACGTCATTCGATTTTACTGATTATTAAACTGTTAGGGTATGTAGCTTTTTACAAAGGCGACAAAATAATGTCAAGAGTGTCGAAAGTTGTTAATACTCCACGAAATCCATGAAAATTATATATTTATACCAGACTCAAGTAGATATCAACAGGAATGGCTACATAACTTAAAATCTTCCAATCAAAAGGTAAGATATTGTGTGTACACAGTATTCGTTTTTTTTTGGATTTGTAAACATCATCATATGATTCGAGAAGACCCCGCAGTCTCTAGGTCAATGCCAAGCCAAATGATCTAACAAGGATTTTAAAAAATGCTACGGTTTATTATATACACATTTACGTATATAAATATATATAAAATGTATTTGATAATGTATAATGCAATCAACCTTCATAAAAATGCATTACGTTCTAATTGCACGAGAATGTTTCGGATCGTTTGTTTTCGATGATATCAAAATAGAATTTGTAGAAAGTTTGAAAGACAAGTAACGGACACATATTTAATATCACATTTAGCGCATGGAGTAAGTATACAAATCTAACAGTCTTCAAAATCGAAGTGTAACGTCTTACAGTTTATTGAGGAACATATAGATCTTCTTATAAGTATGACATTATATGAAGGAGTATCTAATGCAAAATTGAAATCCCGATCTGATGTAGAGATTTTTAAAAAGTTTCGCGAAATACACCGGCAATTTATATTTAGATTAAAGAAAAATCGAAAGCTCTGTAGAAAATAAAAAGCCCAGTTGGTTTTCTACTTCGCGAGGGAAAAGATCGGTTCGATACGAAATATTATATTAGCGAACGAAAAGAAAGTGAGAGAATTGTGTAACAAATTTTTTGGAATTACTAATATTAAATAATTCACTAAATAAGTAAATATACATATACATTTATATATGAATATAAAAGTGTACTAAAGTGCTGTGTTCAAAACTAATAAAAAAAGTCATATGGATTTCGATTTACTGGGATGTAATATAACCATTTTCGAAAAATACCAATACATTCTCATCTTCTTACACCCACTGGCTAAATAATGAGTGTTCAAATAAGTCAAAAGTTCTTAAAATACATGGATATAAGCACATATGTATAATAGCATATACAAAATATAAGATATATGCAAATATTTACGAATACATTTCTGCACAGACGCATGTATGCATTATAAATGGCAACCAAAAAATAAATATAAGTACTATCTGTAAACAGGACGAACTACATAAAATTGTATTTTACGGAAGGCGAGCGGGCGTATAACTTCAACATTTGAAGTGATTAGACTAGAAAATTTAGAATTTCATTTATTTTGTATGAACACGTTTAGAACAAAATATATTTCGCATCTTTCTTTCAAAGACAAACATTTGAGGAAATAAATTTTCCGAACATTCAATACCATCTGAAATCTAATACAGAAATTCTCTAACAATCATATAGCTAATTAAAAAAGGCGTGTGATCCCTTTGAAAGATAAATATAGTGTCAGAACGTCAGGCTTGGTATTATTCCAATGTGCCAATATGTATGTATATACATATGGATAATACTATATTTGTTTAGACTTATGCATTCTTTAATGTAACTACACGTGGTGCAGATAGTTAAATTTAAAAAAAAATCATATTTTCTTATCAGATGTAGAAAATATATTCTGAAATAATATGGTAAATACATTGGCATGCATGTATATAACATACATATACATATCAATCGAGCTTTATAGATATGTATGATTGTTTTTTCGACAATTCTTTTTATATACACAATTATTTATATTTACGAATTTTAGGATTGAAAATTCTCAAAGTATATAGAAATTCCGTAGTCTGACTGATTCTTGACTTAAGCTTTTTATTTTGATTCAAAATATTATCTAATAATAGTTTGGATGAGTTTGAGAATAAAAAATGAGATAAATAAAGTAAAATCGCCAAATTGCTTGGGAAATATTCTAAAGGAGATGTGTACTTTTGCCAATAACATTGTTAGATATGTGTTTTAATATGTCGTACGATATGAGCAGTAAATCATGGCTCACAATGGCATAATTTAACTTGGTTAAATATTTAATTCAATACATAACGTCAATTATTGGTCTATTTAAATGGGCCGTGAAATGTGAATAATTCGGTGTTCTGCGAATAAATAAATTTGACCAAATTTTGATAAGTATTCGACCATCTGCACCATGAAGTAGTAGTTTATAAACAAACAGTAAAGAAGCAAATCACTTGTCACCTGTGGACATGCTGAACTTCTGAATTTGGCACGCGGTGTATTACAATTGAGTTAATGAACATGTACGTTCTCGCATGTATTATTGAAGGTATTTAATGGAATTTTATTTTGTGAGCGATGTACGTATTGAGACAATATTCAAACTTCTGAGTAATTCAATAATTGATATTCTATAATAGCACTGTACTTTACATTTTAATCTTGGTATCAAAATAATTATTACTTTTAAAAAGTGTATTTGCGTGTATTTGCCATCAAAAACTCTCCATTGCCATTAGTTATATCGATAAAAGATACATCATTGAAACATAGAATTCCTCGCAGATTGTATTATTGAAATGACTTCTATCGGAAACACTGGCTTATTACTTTATTGAAATGCATGACGCATTTACTGAATCAAATACGGATCCTTAAATGAATAGAAGTTGATTTTTTGTTTATTTTTACCATTAGTTCTGTTTACCTAATATTAAAACTTCCACGAAACCAAATCATATTTTCAATTAAATTCAGTTATTAAAAGACACAGAAATAGTCATATATGAAGCAATGTTAAATGGATTCTTTGATTTGTATGAAGGAACATTTTATAAATAATTTTACAAGTTAAGGTCAAATCGAAGCATTCTTCAAATCGACAACACACAAGAGACTTGATTTATTATGTAAAATAAAACACATAAATTTCAGCTTGGACTTTTTGTTATCGGTACGTTAAAAGAACAAGTCGTAGCATTTACTTTTTTTTATATCAAGTAAATGTTGGCATGACTACGTCTGAGGTTCCAAAATCAGAAAGTCCAATTTTGCATAGGTGACTCTTTCGAGCATAGCGAATGGTATCCTGCGGATAACACGACTAATGTTGGCTTCCGAAGCGTCATTCGTAGTTGGCTTATTCCAGAAGACCTGGACGTATCCCCAGAGAAAATAGTTCAAAGCTGTCATATCGCACGATCTACGTAGCCAATTTACCGCAGCAAAACCCAAAATTAAGTGCTGCCCGAAATGATTTTTCAACCGGTAACGCCATCTTGTTAAAACCAGAGCTGACAGAGACCATGTACATTTCAATGATGGTAACATTCTGATTTGCCTCATTTTTGAAGAAATATAGTTACTTTCAGCTACAGCTGTAGTATATCGCGAATGGTATTGGCAATAGTGGTTAATTTTAGCGAATTTAATAAACGTTAACGCGAGAAGATATATTAATAATTTTCAACTGGACCCTTATGTTCCTTTGAAAGATCTAATCATGTTATGATCTTAGAATTTCAATGCAGGGGATTGATTTCTGGAAAATGAAAATGTAGTTTCAATTCAACACATCAGTGAAATCAAATTGACACCCTGAATCAAATATGAAGTTAATTGAGAGCCGATGCTAGAATTAAACTAAATCAAAGACTATATAATAACAAAATGGTGCACGTCAAAAAAAGTTTCGAACCACATGATTTTTCTTCTCTTAAAAGCTCTACTGTTCTTGTCATGTATTATATTGTCTTTGATTTTCAGAATTGCTTCTTTCCAATATCGTTTTATTCACTGGTCTTTGGCGCGAGACCACTTGATCGTATTTATAGTTGATGGAAACAAGTATTAAACTAGCATTTTCTACATTTTTCAATCATTCCCATGGCATACTTCACTGTTAGTTCATCTGATCAAGTTCTTAAATGTGTGTGTTCAGTGTGCCACCATTTAACATATCTTTAAAATGCATCATAATTGATTAATGACCGATATCAATTTGATCCACACTGTTCACTACATACCAAGCAACAGGACCATCTTTACCACATAGACAAAATATTACATACGTGCTTGAAACATACAATAAAATGTCTTAAATCTGTCAAAAAATCAGAAGAGATTTATTAGATGGGCGGCTTGTTACTAAAAATAAATTTCGCTCATTGACTTGAAGTAGTTGATAATCCATTCTCAAAAGCCTGAATTTAATTCTTTGTTAATACCACACCAATAAAATTAGCACACATTCAGGTTGTAGATATGTACTTGCATTTTACATATATAATGTGTTTATACGCAATTAACTCATTAACATGGAAAACATTGTATGTCCATCATAAACTTCAAATGGCTTACTTTCAAACTAAAATAAATGACTAGTTTTTTTTTAATATTTATTGTATATTTTTTATGATCATATCGTAAGAATAATTTCATAATATATTTGAATTCATCCCAGTTTGTAATTATTACATCTGTTATTAAGATGTGATTCCTTATAATAAATATTAGCGAATATTTTTGTTTTTATATAAATGTACTTATTTTAAAAATTATCATACAACATTTTTTTCCATAGCTCTGCGGTACTTGGATATTGCCTAAAGTTCCTGTTAAAAACTTTCGAATCATCGACATAATTTTCATTTTATTTTAGAAGGTGAGCCTAGAAAAAGATTCAGTTTATTATGAAATTAGTTTTGTTTGTTTATTGAACAAATCAAATGACTGTTGGCTTAAAATGATATTGTTAAAATATATTGTTAATTCTTAATGAATTGTATTAACTTTTCCTTTAATGCACACGATGCACATCTTTCATGTGAACTTCGATCTTTCAATTAGGGATACATAATACAAACATATAAACGAATTAGATTAGTCGGCTGGTTTAATGGCAGTCGCAATTGTGTGTAGATTGCAACAGAAAGTTCTAATCATTTATAGTGCGTATTCAATACTGAAAATATGACTTTGTTATAAGACCGCGACAAATATATGTATTTATGGATATTTAGTTATAACCTAAGCATTTCTGTTTTCACAGGTTAAAATATTGTAAAAGTGGATCAATTCGACGGGAATCAGATTGGTAAGATAACTGTTAATGTGATTTATCTCTTCTATTTTAGCTCGCTTAAAGTAAAATTATTAATGAGATAATATGCTTTTAGATTCTTTAGAGAGCAATGCCGAACGCTTTAATCAAATTAATACTGCTAATAATGGCCCACAGCCACCCTCTAATAGTACTAACATAACCGATAGTGAATCATTAATGGTGTGGAATAATAAACTTAAGGATATGATTGAACAGAAAAATAGAGGGGAGCCTCTTGTTTCCCCGGACAATTTAATTCGCATGCCTGGCTTTTTTCAACCTCTGCCGGAGATAAAATATGAAACAACGTTCGAAATTCTTATGGTAAAAACTAATTATCCTCCACCACCGCCACCGCCTATATTTGACAAAAAAGTTTTGGTGCATACTGAAAGCCTTGAAAGAAAATCCCGCGAGTTTCTTGATGATGTGTTTTATGATACTTTTGGCTTAGATAACTCATTGCGTACTGCTAAACAAAAAATGCGCTATATTAAGAGTACTGTACAAAAATCTACCGATACTACAAAGTATGCCGAGGATACAGTACAAAAAGCTAAAGCCAGAGATTTTCTTCATATATTTACACCTCCAATAACTCAAAAACCAGTTTATGAATTGGTTGATATACCAATAATAATTGAACCTGAAGAATCTTTAGCAGGTGATTATAAAGAACGCAGCGCAGTTAGCTCAAGGGATCCAAGTTTGTGTGCTATGGACGAATATTCATCATCTAGATATTCCCGGCGATCAACGAAAGAACGTAAGCAATTTTATTTATTTCGAAAATGAATGAACTTACATACATATAGCTTTAATATAAAAACTTAACTTAGATTTACCTTGGGTTACGAAGATACTTTAAATAATAAACTACTAATAATGCAAGAATAATATTAGTCTTAAGTCATGAAACTACCTACATATGTACATCTGCCTGTTTTTCTCACATAATAAATAACCATAACATTTAATTCTTAAGGAATGTATTCACCTTATCACATTGCAGTATATATACTTATGATTAAGTTAAACAAACAAATTTAGTGTAGTATAATTATTTCGGTAAGGATGTCTCAGATACATTATACAGTTTTCTTAAAAGCTAAATTTTCAAAGTCAAATCTATTCTTGTGAAAAAATTGGAAGCCTTCAAATTTTATTAAGTATTTTGATCATATTTATTCACAGTCATTTGTAACCATTCACTTTCAAAATAAATTGAAAACCATATTTTCTTACTCATAATTTACAAATATACAAAAAAAACATAACTTAAGTTAATTTGAGCTAATGTTGAAAAAAAATTATGGACAAAACTGAATTCGCTTCTGTGCAATATAACTTGAATAAGGTTTCCATGAGTTTTATTTTGATAACTTTCTAGCCATAAATAAATGTGAGATGATTTTTTTGATACATGTATATTTTTTCTAAACATTTCAGGGTTTTGTTGATTTAACCAAATCGACATACTCCTTTATTTACACATGGTATTAGATAAAAGGCTGTAATATTTTGAGGAATTAATTTTACAACACGAAATTTCTTGCAAACATCATCAAGGTAGATTTGAAACACAACCTGCCAAATAAACTTTTCTTTATACCCATGCACTTCCATTGATAGCAGACAGCACAAAACGCTCACAAGTAGTAACCAGTAGACAAGTTGAAATTTACTTATGTATTTCTAATTTCCTCCATATATAAATATAACATAATTCTTTTAATTTTCTGATCAAAAAAAAAATACTATATTAGCTACAGTATTTGCATGCAATGCAATTAACGCAAAAAAATAATCATGCACAAACTGATTCGTTTCAGAAATTAAGTTTTTAGATCATCGACGACAAAATTCCGTTTTACTTATTATTTAATTGTCCATGTTGTGGGTCCATTCTTGAGTTAAGCATATGTCATTTATTCCGTACCAATACTAGAAATTTTGCTTTAGATAAATGTTTTTAATAGGAAGACATTTTATTCGTAGAACATTTCTAGCAGGTACATTAGTATCAAATTACATTCGAATGTAAGATTCGTAGAAAATGTGTATTTGTTATATCGACATTTAGTATAATGAGCTTAAGGAAATGTATCCAACTCAAATAAGTAACTTATCTTACATAAATAAATTCTAAATTAATAATAAAATGCACTTTCTGTTATACCTGCACAGCTGCTTGTAATGTTTAGTTTTACTATGAAAAACAAAATGCATTTTAAATATTTCTAATGCACTTTCTAATGTGGATGTGATTAGATTTCCTTACATATTAATAAACAATTTTACTCCAACAACATATGCTTACATACTCTTATATGTATACTTGACTGTAATATATGCCTTCATAGGTAACATAAGCTACTCAGGTGAGAGAGAAAGCAGCTACGGTTCGGTATCGCAATCTTCAAGGCTTACAAGAGTTGATGTAAATCGCGGAGAAGAACGTTCTTCAATATTTTCATCTCGACTTCAATCGAAAAAGGACGACTACTCGATTTCTGGTAATGAGGAATATTTCACAAGAGCAAAGTCTTCTGCTCGTAGTGAGATTCAAGATGAACACTCATCTCGTTCTATGCAAAAACCAGTAATAACGAGAAATCTTAAGAGCGTACATGTCAAAGGTTAGGATCTTCTTTTATTTTTTCTTTCCTGGCTTATTTACGATTTAATTTTGTTAGCTGGAGAAAATGCGGTTTTCGAAATACAATTTGCAGAAAAGCCTGGCTTAGTGACATGGTTAAAAGATAATAAGACACTAAATGATGCCCTGGCAGATCGAGTAACCATCGCTGAAAATGAATTGAACTACTATCGACTAAGCATTAAACATTGTTGGTAAGTGTAACGAAACGGGCATCATTAAATGCAAAATTCATTTACTATAGAGCTTTTTTTATGTAGTGAAAGTGATGCTGGAGTATATACAGCTAAAGCTATCTCTGGAATTGAAAGTACATCTAGTTCAACTCAGTTGATAATTGGAGAAGGTAGTGATATATATTAAGACTTAGTATAAAGCTCACCATCAACTAAACATTTCTCTTATTAGAAAGAGGTTCAGGAGTCAAAGACATGGATCAAGCGCCAGTTTTTGTAGTTAGTTTGAAAGATGCGGAAATGTTGGAGTACACCTTCTTCAGATTCTTAATCAAAGTTATTGGTGATCCAAAACCAAAAATGAAATTGTAAGATAATTTAAGCAACATGATTTTTATTTACTCATGATGTTTAATAGTTTTAAGGACGGAATCGAAATACAAGAAGATGAAAGAATTCAGATTATAACAGAAAAGGACTATTTGGGATTTTATGAAATCGTTATAGCGGAAGTACATTCAACCGATGCCGGTGTCTATTCTTGCGAAGCAGAAAACAAATTCGGCAAGACGTCTTGTCAAGCAACTGTCACCACAATTGGTAATATTTGCTTAAAAATACTAGACTGTGAAATTTAATGGCACAATGATCTTTAAAGTTATAACAAATACTTTACTTCAACAACAAAAAATGCTAATTTTGTACATGTTATTTTCAGAGGATAAAAATATTTTCGGCTCATTGAGTGGTCAAATTCTCCCAGCAGGAGAGAAGCCAACGTTTACATGGAAAAGAAATGGAATTGATTTTGATCCAGAAGAACGGTTTAAGGTACTGTTCGGAGAAGACGAAGATTCGTTGGCTCTAGTATTTCAGCATGTTAAGCCAGAAGATGCAGGAATATACACATGCGTTGCGCAGACTACTACTGGAAATATATCATGCAGTGCAGAATTAACAGTGCAAGGTGCTATACAAACACTGAACAGAGAACCCGAGAAACCATCTTTAGTTATTGAGCATAAAACTGCAAATGTTTTTGTTGGAGGCACAGCTATTTTAGAGTTACAATGTAAAGGTTTTCCCAAGCCATCTGTCCTAATGACACATGACGGTGCAACAATTGCACCTGATACACGCCACAGAATATTATTTGAAGACGAAGAGAGTATGTCCGTGCTTATTAAAAATGCGAGTACAGAAGATGCCGGCGATTATATTATATGTGCCAAAAATGAGCTGGGTGAAGCTACTAGTCATATTACTCTTTTTGTCCAAGGTAAGTACAATACGCATATATTATAAGCTTTATTTAAGGCTAAAAAGGTTGAATTTAGGTTTATTGTTGAAAATAAATTGATAACTTAAGCAACGATGGTTTAATACATAGGCTCAAAATTAGTAAACATTTATTCGATTATAACTCGTCAACCCTTTTAATCACCCCTATCACGAATTCCATCGTAATTGAAATTAGGCTACGAACTCCTAAAAATCTATCACAGAATTTATTCATAATAGAATCATAATGGAAAATTTGTTACAAGTTTCGTCAAGTTTGCTATACGACAAGTCATTTACGTCGGATTTCGTAATTCCGTTCGGATTCTTCGTAGTTTGTGTTTGTGTTGTGGATTCTGTGATAGGGCTGAATGCCTTCCTTAATAAGAAAGCAATCCTATGTTTTATTTGTTATTTGAGCTTAATATATAATATATTTAAATTTCTTAAACAATTTCTTAATTTGTAAAGCCCCGCCTAAAATCAAGAAACCAACTAATTTGACATGCTTTGCTGGCGAAACTGTTGAAATGGAAGTGGAGGTTGAAGGATGTCCAAAGCCTGCTGTAAAATTGTACATCAACGGAAAGGATGTAACTAATGAAAGCTTCATTAAAATGACATCTACAAGCATTGGCAAAAGCACAGAGAAAATTAAGATTACTATTTCCAAAATTAGTTTGGAGAACTCTGGTTCATATTCAATTACCGCTGTTAATGATTTGAATCAAACGTCTGAATTCTGGGAATGTGAAGTACGCAGTGCTCCGGTTATAGTAAAACACCTTGAGGAAGAATATGTTTATGGCGAATCTGAGGATGCCACTCTTACGATCAGAGTTGATGCTTTCCCTCAGCCAACAGTAAAATGGTATCAGGATAAGACAGAAATAAATGTAAAAGATAAGAAATATACAACTTCTGTGGATGGCAACTTATATACACTTAAAATCAACGGAATTACTAGAATCGATGCCGAAAGATATTCTGTTGAGTTTAAAAATGAACACGGTTCGGTGCGTGATGAAACGAATGTCCGCGTCAAATGCCCACCACTGTTTAGGAAAAAAATGCAGAATATTACTGTGATCGAGGGTGACACTGATGTTGAGCTAACTATCGACGTCGATGCATATCCAAGGCCAAATATAAAGTGGTTTATCGATGGTATAGAAATTGATGAAAAACGCAAGGAATTCAGACGCATGGTGGAAGGTGATGAATATAAACTTATCATTAAAGAAGCCACAACAACTTTGCAAGGAACATATTTCTGCTTATTGCAAAACGCATATGGCGAACTTGATAATGAATGCACTGTAAATGTACACTGTAAGTCGATATCATATTACAATTTGACTAGTGAAAATGGTGAAATGTTAAAATTATTTATGTAGGTAAGCCGAAGATAAAGAAGTTCACCAAGGATTGTGAAATTCTTGAAGGTGAAACACTGACACTTGAAGCGGAGATTTATAGTTTGCCGGAAGCAGAAGTGCAATGGTAAAAGATATTTTGCGCAATTTTTTTAACTTTGACAAACAATCGACATTACTATATATTTGTTTTTATACACAATATAAATTTATTATTAATTAACTTAGGTACAAGGACGGACAAGAAATCTCTGCAGATGCTCGCATTAAAATTGTTCGTGATTCTCATCGTAGTGAATCTTATTCTTGTACACTCAATTTGTGTAAGACTTCTGATGCTGGAATATACCAAGTTAAAGCAACAAATAAACTTGGTTACAACGTTTCAAAGGCCGAAGTTATTGTATTGAGTAAGTATTTTTCAGCAAAAAACTTATTTAGTTGTTATGTATAACAATAGAAGGAAATATTAAATACATAAACTCAAGTTAATTCTTGGCTACGCAATACTTTACGAACTTTACTTCGGTTGACCTTGGCATGATGATGAAAAAACAAATATGAACATGTATAAACCAAACCATGTGATGACAAATTAACTGAAGTCTACAAAAAAAAAAGTTTCTTCTTCTTCTTCTTGTGGCGCTACAGTCCGGGGTGAACCTGGGCCTCGGTCAACAATCCTCTCCAGCTGGCACGTTCTTTAGCCAGCTACCTCCAATTTCGCACTCCAAGTTGGTTGAGGTCTTTTTCCACTTGAGTGCGCCATCGGGTTCGTGGTCGTCCTCTATTGCGTTGTCCCACTGGCTCGGAGTCGAAGACTCTTCGGGCTGGAGCAGTGTTGTCCATGCGCTCTACATGGCCTAGCCATCTTAGGCGTTGAATCCGTAGACGCCTGACTAGACTCATGTCGCTGTACAGCCCGTACAGTTCGTGGTTGAATCTCCTTCTCCAAGAACCTTCAACGCAAACAGGACCGAAGATTGAACGCAGAACTTTTCTCTCGAAGAGACCAAGTGCGTCTTCATCCGCTCTTGAGATAGTCCAAGCTTCCGCGCCATACAGCAGGACAGGGATGATCAAGGTCTTATATAAGGTGAGTTTGGTCTTTCGAGAGAGGGCTCGACTACTCAATTGCCTCTTGAGCCCAAAGAAACAGCGGTTGGCAAGAGTTATTCTGCGTTTAATCTCAGTACTGATGTTGTTCGCACTATTTACTTGGGAGCCGAGGTAGACGAAGTCCTTCACTACCTCGAAGTTGTAGCTGCCTATGGTGACGTTCTGACCAAGTCGTCGATGTTGTGTGTCCTTTCTTGATGACAGCATATACTTTGTTTTGCCCTCATTCACCGCTAAACCCATTTTTGCCGCCTCCGTCTCAATACAAGCAAACGCTTCATTGACGGCTCGCTGAGTTCGGCCAATCACGTCAATATCGTCCGCGTATGCTAGCAGTTGAACGGACTTCTGGAAGATCGTGCCTCTAGTGTTGGCGTGTGAGTTTCGCACGATCTTCTCCAACACGATGTTGAAGAAGTCACATGACAGCGCGTCGCCTTGTCTAAAACCTTTTTTGACATTGAAGGTCTCGGTGAGTTCGTTACCGACCTTGATGGAGCAGCGAGAGTTCTCCATCGTCATCCTGCACAATCTGACGAGTTTGGCAGGGATGTCAAAACTAGACATGGCGTTGTATAGCTCGTCTCTATGCACACTGTCATATGCGGCCTTAAAGTCGACAAATAGGTGGTGGGTGTCGATCTGCTTCTCTTGGGTTTTTTCGAGGATCTGCCGTAATGTGAAAATTTGATCGATAGTGGACTTCCCAGGCCTGAAACCGCACTGATAAGGACCTATCAGGTTGTTGACGAATGGTTTCAGGCGCTCACACAGAACGGCAGAGAAGATTTTGTATGCGATGTTAAGGAGACTTATCCCCCGATAGTTGGCGCAGTCAAAGGGGTCTCCTTTCTTGTGGATCGGGCAAACGATACTAAGATTCCACTCGTCGGGCATGCTTTCCTCCGACCATATCCTACAGACGAGCTGGTGCATGCGCCCAACCAGATCATCTCCAGCTGCCTTAAACAGTTCCGCGGACAATCCATCCGCTCCAGCAGCTTTGTTCGACTTCAGTCTCGATATCGCTATCTTGACTTCGTCTAGATCGGGGGGACGGAATTCTCTTCTGTCGTCGTCCATTGCGTGGAGTGGAACATTCTGCCTGACAGCGGTATTGGTGTCCTCTTCGCCGTTTAACAGTCTGCAGAAGTGATCCTTCCAGATTCTCAGTATCGACTGCGACTCTACTACGAGTTGTCCCTCTTCGTTCCGACAGGCTTCTGTCCGATGTTTGTACCCTTTGGATAGTTGTTTCACCCGCTGGTAAAACTTTCGGACATTATTTCTGCCGTACCACCTCTCCATTTCCTCGATCGCGCGCTTCTCATGCTCCTTCTTTTTCTTTTTGAGAAGCCGGTGCTCTTTCCTTCTTTTAAGTTCGTAGAGCTCACGAACCGCTCTCGTCCTTCTATCCAGCGTCGCCTTATATGCTGCTAGCTTCGCTGAATGCGCCTGCCGACACTCGTTGTCAAACCATGGGTTTTTTCTAGGTGGCATTTTAAAACCCAGCACATCAGAGGCAGCTTCTCTAATGGCGTTTTGACAACGGTTCCACTGTTCGTCGATTGTTTCGCCTGGCAGGGTTGGACTCTCTGAGAGCTTCAGGGAGACTCGATCGGAGAAGTTCCCAGCGGTCGATTGCGATTGTAGCTTTCCAACGTCAAACTGTTTTGGTCTTGCTCTACTCCGTTGTACAATCGATATCCGAGTTCTGACCTTGGCTACAACAAGGTAATGATCCGAGTCGATGTTGGCACCTCGGAACGTTCGGACATCGAGGACACAGGAGGAGTGTCTGAAGTCGATCGCAATGTGATCAATCTGGTTGACAGTTGATTGATCAGGGGACCGCCAGGTCCCTTTGTGAATGTTGAGGTGAGGGAACCGCGTGCTGGCTACAGTGAGGTTTCGCCCCGTCACGAAGTCCATCAGCCTGAGTCCATTGTCGGACGTGTTGTCGTGTAGGCTGTGTTTACCGACGACTCTAGCAAAGATTTCTTCCTTGCCCAGCTTTGCATTAAAATCTCCTAGAACGATCTTGGTGTCGTAGCTGGGGCATTGATCGTATGTTCTTTCTAGGAGATCATAGAAGTCATCCTTGCTATCATCGTCTTTGTCCTCCGTTGGGGCGTGGGCGCAAATTAGGCTGATGTTGCCGAATGTTGCCTTGATGCGGATTGTTGTGAGGCGTTCGCTTATGTATCTAAAGCTTAAGACTTCTTGCCTAAGTCTGCCTCGAACAACAAAACCGCATCCAAACAAGCGCTGCCTTCGCTCTTTGTAGCAATCGCCGTAATATATGTCGCAGTTTTTCATCCTCTTTTTGCCCGGCCCATCCCATCGTACCTCTTGGATGGCGGTGATGTCAGCCTTATAGGCTTCTAGGGCCTCCGCAAGTTCAAAAAAAAAGTTTACAGACACGAAATGTTGCTCGAGAATATCTTATAACACATTATGAAACATTTATTATATTCCAAGTACTGTATGTATATTACATTTTTTTCTTAGCTCCTCCGGAGATATTACATGGTGACTTATATGACATCAGTAGTTACGAATCGGTGCCTTTAAAATATGAGATTCATGCACGTGGAATACCAAAACCTGAAGCTGAGTGGTATCATAATGGTAAACTTATAACTCCTAATGACAGAATATCCATTGCGCAAGAAGGGGTAAGTTCTCATTTAAAATAGAACAATAAAAAATTTGAATGAATCATTTGCCCAGACAAAATGCACTAAAATATACATAAACGTATGTAAATATAGTTCAATCACTCATTTGCGACATTAGGTGTAGACATTGTATTCGATTCAACTTGATTTTGCAGCGCAATATATCTTGATAATGTTGATTTGATGTGCTATTGGCGTAAAGTTATTTTTAAATGTTTCCTTATAGTTAGGTTATAGTTGACGGCTCAGACTCACTAAACAGAGTAAATCCAGTTGAAGGTTTTAGGAAAGTTTATGAGATGTTGTGGATTGCGTCCCGGCTGGGGCTGGGCAGAAACAGATAGGGTGCTTCAGAATTTCAATAACCACTGTTTCTTCGTAGTTTCTGCATCTACCAGGATTAATCGGGTCTAGTATGAGTATGCCCTGTAATGATCCCTACCAGTGAACAGCAGTTAGTTTTTGGTGGTGTATTATTCTGAGGCATGGGTTAGTGCGCTTGCACACTTTGTCAAGTTTATTGCAGAAGAATGTGATCAGAGCTGCGATGTTTATTTTTTCAGACGACATAGTGACGTTACTGTTATCTATCCATTTCACTGGATTCCCATATGTCCACGAACAAACAAGAGGGAACTTATTATGTATATTACTTCTAATTGATTTGAGCACCGCCTGTACTATTAGCAAAACTTTTTTAAAATTTTGTCCTGATGATGAGGCGTTATTAAATGAGTTTAATTGTATCTTGATCCATAGGAGAAATATAAACTTGAATTCAAAGAGCTAAAACTTGGAGATGAAGGCCAATACAAAGTTGTTATTAAGAACAAATGCGCAGAAAAAATTCAACAAGGAACGCTTTCACTTCAAGGTAATTGAGATATGGAATTTATTTTTAAGAATTTTAAGAAGAGCTATCGTAAATTCATGTAATTGCAGGTGTTGCGGAATACAGGAAACCAATTAACATTAAAGGGTTGCAGGATACATCCGAAACCAAGGGAAATAAACATGTTTTATCAGCAGTCGTTACCGCAGATCCCGTCCCTACCATTAAGTGGTTGAAAGATGGTAATGTTATACAATCTGATGACAATGTGGAAATATCTGTAATTACCAAAGATCTTGAACATGGGCTGAAGGAATTCACTTGCCAGTTAATTTTCAAAGAAAGTAAGTCACAATTTTTAAAAATAATTTAAAAAAATGCTATCATTAATAATTCTTCGTTTTAAAGCACGTCATTTTGATACTGGTCGTTATGAAATCCAAGTTGAAAATAAATACGGATCCATGAGCTCGAGTTGTTGGTTGGATATTCTGTCCAAACCGGAAATTGTTGGTTTAAAGGATCAGTTCTGTATACCTGCAGAGGCAGTAATTTATGATGTAATGGTGTATGCAAATCCTAAACCAAAGGTTACTTGGTCAAGACATAATGAAAATTTGTGCAACAACGAAAACTTTGAAGTTATTGCTGATGTTGAAGCAGAAAAGTACAGGCTTGTTATTCACTCCGTTGAACCATCCGATGGTGGTGTATACACAATCACTGCCTCAAATAGCTGTGGCACAACAAAACAAGATTTCAAGCTTAATATTCATGGTAATTTCGACATTTTTCATTTTATTGAATGCTTATTTTAACTTGGAAATTACTTTTTAGTTGAAAAGCCAGCATTTGTTATTGCACCAGAAGCGCAACAAATATGTGATCACAAGCCTATGAAGACTGAGGCACAAATTCATGCTATCCCACAAGCTAAACTTGAATGGCTTAAAGATGGAAAACCAATTAACTTTAACGACCAAACTGATAAGAAAAAGAAGAGATATAATGTCGAGTTTAAAGAAATTGACGAAGATCAGATTTACAGTTCTTTCGTTATTAACGATTTCAGACCAACTGATGAAGGAGTTGTAAGTTTGTTTACACTTTTACCAAAATGTTATTATATTTATATTTATTTTAACTCAACTTAACTGTGAAACTATTGTTAATTAAAAATGTTTTGCTGCATTATTTGTTTAATTTTTTGAGTATTTTTAAAATTAATTTTAGTATTCAGCAATTGCAACGAACGAAATTGGGGCAACTGAAGTTAAATTCGCGCTCAAATTACTGCAATCAGCACCGGCCTTTACGACACCGTTGAGTAAATCTATAGAAGTTGCGCAAGGACAGCCTATTATCTTAGAAACTGTTATATCTGGAAGTCCAGCACCTGAGGTTCAATGGTTCAAGGACGGACAAGAAGTGTTGCCATCGGAAGGGTAAGTTGACCACATCATTTTTTTATTTTAATTTACGAACTAAATTAAGAGATCGCACTTTGTGACAAATAATATTTTTTTCGAATCCGGATATTGGTAATGTACCTTGTGAACTTACTTGTGATGAATGCTGCTTTTTATTGGTATAAGGTATAGGTCTGCTTGATGCAGTCGTCAGTATCGCAGAATAAGTGCAGCCTTTTGTGATAGCTGTCGTGCGGTTTTGAGACAGTCCTTTTATCCGATACAGATTCCGCCATATCTGTGCAAAACCGATACAGTGGGGCAAGGTTGGGCAAAGCAATCAAAACAATGTATTGCCCTGAGTACTAAGACTCCGGCAAGGTTATCTTATCTTCGTAATAATTAATACACATACAGTGAAGTTTCTACAACATCCACTCGTATTATGCAATATTTCACAAGTGAGAGGCACGTTCGACTAAATTCCAAGCTTGAACGCCGGAGTTTGACAGTTTTATACTATCATAGCATTAGAAAGACTTTTACTAGACATTTAGTCCGATGTAGTACCTGTTCCTGATTTCAATCTATATACAGATTTTTTGATCTCATCTATATCGGTAGTAGTCCAAATTCAGTGGAGTTTTATCTTTATAGTCTCCAGCCAAAATGATATGATATGTCTGACTAGTAGATGTAGCACTATTGACTAAATATATACAAGGCTATATTATTTGTAAAGATAAAAGAGGTAATTCCAGAGACTTAACTGGGATCGGTAACTGACTACATTTTTTGGTTCTTGTAAACTAATGGAAACTGTAAAATATGTATTAATGCTTTTTCTTATCTCTTCCCGTGTTTTTAAAGAGTAAGTATGGAAACTACACCAGATGGAAAGATTCGATTCGAAATTGAATGCGCTAATCCAGGAGATTCTGGTTCTTACAAACTAGTAGTAACTAACCCTAACGGAAAAATTAATGCATTATGCGCCGTAGCTGTTAAACGTGAGTAATTTTATAAAACATCCATCTTACATGATATAAAACAATTATAACTAACATTATATAGCGGAACCGATGTGTCCTACATTCGTAAAACCATTCGAGGATATTAAAGTTGTTGAAGGATCTCCAGCGATGCTACAAGCACAAGTACTTGGTTTTCCTTCACCACAAGTACAATGGTTCAAGGACGGAACTCCACTGCATGCAACACAATCACTTAATTTTATCAACAAGCCAAATGGAATTATTGGCTTAAGGTATTTTAAATTTCATCAATTTATTTTGTTTTAATTTCAGATAAATGTTAACCTTATATTAACAGTATTGATCCAATAACACCAAAAGATGCTGGAAGTTACAAAATTGTAATTGGTAACAGTGAAGGGGAAATCGAAAAGACTGTCCACCTAGAAGTTATACCAAAGGATACTAAACCGTCATTTGTTGCTGATCTTCAAGATATACAAAGTGTAGAAGGATATCCCGTAAAGATGAATATTAAGGTCGTAGGATATCCACCACCATCACTAAAATGGTTCCATAATGGAGAAGAAATTGCACAAAACGACAAACGATTCGCTATTGTCGAAAATCCGGATCACAGCATTAGTTTAATTATCGATAAGGCCTCTCCAGTTGATTCAGGATTATTTGAAGTAGCAGCTACGAATGATAACGGCGTAACTGCATCTAAAGGAAAACTTTGCATTTTGCCAAAAGCAGATGAATCGACCTTTGAACATCCGCCCCAATTCACCTCTTCTCTTCACGATGTTAATGCTGATGAAGGACAAGAGCTTTGTTTTGCTGCACCATTCGTTGGAAATCCAGTGCCAGAAATTATTTGGTCAAAGGATGATGTTCCAATTTCACCATGCGATCGTGTGCTAATGACATGTGATGGTAAATTTGTGGAGCTCTCAATTAATCCAGCTCTGCCCTCCGATTCTGGAACATACAGTTGCTTGTTAGCGAACCCGTTAGGTGAAGATGTTTCCCATTGCGATGCTCATGTTCGCAAGATATATAAAAAGCCACAATTCACGCAGAGGCTTGTAAATACTCAGCAGGCAATTGGAAAAGATGCCAAACTTTCAGTCACCGTGTCCGGTGTACCATATCCCGAATTATTCTGGTACTATCAAGACAAACCACTACAAGATAGCCAAAAATATATTCTAAAGGTACAGTTGCCACAAAATGCAATTAACTTTTTTGCCAAGATATACTACTATAAATATTCTCATTTTTCACAGAATGACGGCGATCACCACATTCTACATGTCAAGAACTTAACAAATGACGATACAGGATCATTCAAATGCATAGCGAAGAACAGGGAAGGGGAAGATATAACAACTTGCCGTCTAGAAGTTGTTCCCGAAATGTAATTACTTTAACAATTATGTATGTTATTATGCTCGATTTACACTATACATACATTTTCATCAAAATTAGGATTAAAAATATTCGATCAGAAGCGCCGACCTTCTTGAAGAAAATAGGAGATACGGAAGTTTCTCATGGATTGTCCGCAAAGTTTACAGCGTGCGCAACAGGATTGCCAGAGCCTGAAGCCGAATGGTTCAAAAATGGTCAAAAACTTTTCCCAACGGAGAAAATTTCATTTGAACAGGAACCAAATGGTATCTTACGTTTGCATGTGAAGGATGTCGATGATACAGATGTGGGACGCTATACCTGCAGAATATTCAACCCACTTGGAGAAGATATCTGTGAAGGAGAACTCTTTTATGATGGTATGTTATTTTTGAAGATTACAAAGTTATAGCTCTGCATCATATATATTTATGTGCAACCAAGCATCATCTGATCCACATCCACATGCATCGATTGGAGATCAATATGTTGGCTTTGATAAGCATAAAAAGTCTGGAGTGCCAGCGCCGTTAACAGATAGCCCCTATATATCTAGAATGACAGAACGACGACTTAACCTTGCGTGGAAACCCTCTTTGCCCTTGTGCCCACGGTATCCGGTCACTTATCAAGTAAGTTGGCATTTCCTTCTATCAAACCCACATATCTAATTTGTTGCTAACAGGTTGAAGCTATGGATATGCCTGAAGGAGATTGGCGTACTATCCGCACTGGAATCCGTGGATGTGCACTAGAGGTAAGAGATTTGGATCCTCAGAGAGATTATAGGTTCCGAGTACGTGTAGAAAATCAGTTTGGCGTTAGTGACCCAAGTCCATACTTGCAAACTTATAGGTAAGAAGCTACGATCTAAATTCATTGGGTATTTGCTTAACGCTTTATTCGTAGGAAAAAACTTGTTCCGGAAATTCCCAAGATTTACCCATATCTTCCGCCAGGAATCGATTTTAGGCCAGACATTTCTCCATACTTTCCAAAAGATTTTGATATTGAACGTCCGGCCCACGACAAACTTGCCCATCCACCACAGTAAGTATATTAAATTAAATCTATTACGTACGTATCTACTAAAGTAGACTAAAGATGTAATACTAGCGAACAGCGACCTCGGTTAGAGATAAGCGACACATTTTTCAATCGAATTCTACCGTACATCTTTCTAAAATATATATTTTTTGTGTATACAAATTTGCGCGGGGAATTTGTTCTGCCAGCAATGATGTTGTCTGTCCAATATTGTCATTGAAGATTACGATTTTACTTATCCGACATTTTAGTGTTTATTTTATATATTATTATACTGAATGTTTGGATTAATAATCTTTAAAATATATACTTTTCGTGTGCTCCTTATCGATTGAAAGTATAACGAGATTAATCATCCTTTTTTTTGGCTCATTGTGTCACTGAAGCCACTGAGACGCAAAGTGTAGTAGTCCCGATAGTCCCACTTATCAATAAAGCTTAAATGCTTTATATATTTAATATGATATGCGAGTTTTATTACACTTTGGCTAGAGTGGGCCGAGTTTTTTAAAGTATTTTTGTGCTGCAGGAACTGCTTTCAAAATATATAGAATAAAATATACCACAAAAACGTAAATAGTTGCAGCAACTCTTGCCCATAAGAGTAGACATCCTAAAAATGTTTAACGCTTTTACATTGTCAAAAAAAAATGTACTTTAAGGAGTACTCCGTAAAGAATACCACATGGTCTAAATAATTAATGATTGAACTCCTCCATGAATACCGACCATAGTCGCAGGATTGTCCCTTTGCACGGCAAAGGTTAATGTTAACTTCATTGTGGTACTTTAAGTACTTTAAAATATGTTCTGTAAGTTCTTTGGCTGTCTTACCAGATATATTTAATGACCTCACTCATTTGACCGATACTTGAATCATTGCTTGTGCTGCCGAATATAATACCAAGGTATTTCGCTTGTGGGTAACAATGGTTTTGTTATTTCCATACTTCCCATCTCATAGTAAGAAAATATACTAGAAATTTATACGCACATATAGGTAAATGTTGTAGTATGACTATATGAATGTAAATCTTTCCTGATGGTTAATTTATGGATATCGCAGGATCCAGACGCTTGTGTACCATATCGCTCCTTTGTATCACCCAAAGTTAGGGCGATTTAATTTTGCGATCCTCACAAGAGCAATGATATTAGCAATGTTTTTCCAACGGCTTCTATGTTAAATGGGTTGATATGACTATAATAGTGTCTATGCTGAAATATATATAGATATATAACTTTATTATGTGTATTTTCATTTACAATATTCTAAACACATGACGTACACATATACACAAATATAATACACATGAATAATGTAATTCAAAACTTTTAGGTTCCTTCGTCGAGAAGCAGATGTTACATATGGCGTTAAAGGACATGATACAAACTTAATGTGGTTTGTTTATGGTTATCCTAAACCGAAGATGACTTATTATTTCAACGATGCTCTTATTGAACCTGGTGGCAGGTTTGACTACAGCTATACACGCAATGGACAAGCAACTTTATTTATTAATAGGTAAGAATTATTAACATCTGAAGTAAAACTGGGTCATATTATAAATATCAGACCGATTGAAGATACGATACCCATCAATCCGAGATTAAAGGTTAGATTAGTTTTAGCGGCTGTCTGCAGTTAGCTCGTTATAAATCCGTCCTGTTATGACATCGAAAAGGATCCTGAGTCCAGCTAAGGTTACTCTGAGCAAACAGAGTGACCGTTTTGGATTGATTTTTTTCTATTTAACAATTTTACTTGTTTATAAAGTATTTATTTTTTACAAAAGTTTTAAAAGATTTTGTATATTAAGATATATTTTCTTGTTGTTGTTAAAGTGAATACACACTTTAGGGATTCAATTCTCCATCAATCATAAAGTTGAAGCAACATTTGTCAACGAAATAAAAATGTATCATTACATTAATTTCATTGTGTTAGAATGCTAGATAGAGATGTGGGATACTATGAAGCAGTAGCCAAAAACGAACATGGTGAGGCCAGGCAAAGGGTCAGACTTGAAATTGCTGAACATCCTAGATTTAAGAAGCGACCGGATGAGACCCACATTATGGCTAGAAGAAGCGGACGTATTGAGGCGCATGTTGTTGGAGTTCCTTATCCTGAGATAAAGTGGTTCAAAGATTGGCAACCAATTACAGAAACAAGTAGAATTAAGGTAAGGATTGCTGTATAGCTATCGACAACTTTGTTGTTAAAAAGTATATGAATTACTATAATCTTTTGTGTTTGTAGATTAACTTTTACGAGCCTGACATTTGCGTTCTCTCAATTCATGATGCAATAAGAAAAGATGAAGGACTGTATTCAATAAGTGCAAGAAATGTCGCTGGCTCTATTAGTACCTCTGTTATGGTGCACATAGAAGAAGATGAAGATCAATATATTTACAAGACATATGGCAGACATCCATATGTGCGTTCAAAACCAATTGCTTTCACAGAGAAATATGATATTGGGGACGAACTCGGTCGTGGTACACAGGGCATAACATATCATGCAGTTGAAAGAGCCACAGGCGACAGCTACGCTGCTAAAATCATGCATGGCAGACAAGACTTGCGGCCATTTATGCTTAATGAAATCGATATTATGAATATGCTGAACCATAAAAAACTTATAAGGCTACATGACGCTTATGAAATGAATCACGGCTTTAACTTAATCTTAGAATTAGCTTCTGGGGGTGAATTGGTTAAAGACAATTTACTAAAACGCGATTACTACACTGAAAGAGATATAGCAAACTATATACGCCAAGTACTTCTGGGATTGGATTACATGCATGACCTAGGTGTGGGTCACATGGGATTAACGGTATGCTTAATATTTGTTTTTTTATTGTAAATACTACAATGTTATAACATTATTTGGTGCATTTTTATATTTTAGCTTAAGGACCTGTTAATTTCGGTACCTGGCAGTGATAATATTAAGATTGCTGATTTTGGTCTATCGCGTAAAATACACTCGTCTCGTTTGGCTACATTGGACTTCGGCATGCCAGAGTATGTTTCTCCAGAAGTTGTAAACCGAGAGGGAGTTAACTTCTCCCATGATATGTGGTCTGTTGGTGTCATAACATATATTCTGCTGTCTGGTTTTAACCCATTCAAAGGAAATACGGATAGAGAAACGCTCAATAAAATACGCGAAGGATATTGGGACTTTAATCAATCGTTGTGGAAAGACATAAGCATTGAAGCGAAAGATTTCATTAAACGTTTGCTAGTTTACAATCCACTGGAAAGATTAGATGTTAAAACTGCTCTTCGGCATCCTTGGTTCTTCATGCTTGATCGCAAAGAAGAAGGTGTACGCATTAATTCTGATCGTCTTCGAAATTACTACAGAGGTTTCTCTGATTGGTATGCAAATGCTTCATGTAATACGTATTATCGCCGAAGGTGTCTACATGATGCATTCACACATCCATCAGAAATGGTTTATCCACCAGGATTTAAGTATACTCCAGATGGATCTCCGGAGCCTACACCTGAACCGAAAACAAGAGCTGTTTGGCAAGACACCGTTTCTAAATATTTGCATCCTGATTATGAACTGGGTCTCATACAATCGGAAAGTCGGTAAGATCCTGAAAATGTTTTAAGAAATAATTATATTATTATAACATATCTTATATTATTGAATTTTTCTATAGATACCAATATGGTCCCGATACCTACCTTTTACAGTTAAGAGATGTCGGTTTTCCAGTACGCTTGCGTGAATATATGAAAGTAGCACACAGAAGATCTCCCACGTTCGCTATAAATGACAGCTTGGATTGGAGTGTAAGTACTTAGTTTTTTTAGTGCAATTGAAAAACTAACCTCTTCCTTAAATGCACTCAAATTATTTAGTTACCTGTTATCCGGGAAAGAAGACGCTTTACAGACATAATGGATGAAGAAATAGATGACGAGCGTAAGAGCAGAATTGGTTCATATAGCGTAAATGAATCATATTCCATTCGGCGATTGAGAACTGAACTCGGTCCAAGACTTGATCAATATGCTGAGGCAGATGCACTTATTGAAAGTCAACGCGAAGGCTATCCACCATTTTTCAGGGAAAAGCCGCAAACCTTGGCCATTACTGAAAATAAACCAGCTTTCATGTACTGCTTTGCTGTCGGTGATCCAAAACCCAATGTGCAGTGGTTTAAAAATGACATGGTTATTACAGAAAACAGGCGCATAAAAACTGTCATTGACGATGATGGGCGTTCGATATTGAAATTTGACCCTGCGACCAATTTTGATGTTGGCATCTACAAAGCTGTTGCAAGAAATAAAGTTGGCCAAACAGTTGCTCGTTGTCGCGTTGTAATTGCAAGTTTGCCAAATGCGCCTGATTCACCAGAAATATCTTCTATTGGTGCCACAGAAATATTACTTAGATGGAAACAACCTCGTTATGATGGCAACTCTGCGGTTTTGTGTTATAGTTTACAATATAAATTAACTTCGAACGATCAATGGACGACCATCGCTGACAATATTGATCATGAATTCTACTTAGTTCATGGTCTTCAGCCAAATAATAGTTATCAATTTAGGCTCGCATCAAGAAATAATATTGGTTGGAGCGAAATGGGAATACCAGCAACAGCGACAACATCGGGAGATGGTGCGCCGAAGATAACATTGACTAAGGCCATGCAACATTTGCAACAATTAACAGAAAGTGGCCACGAAATAGTTTTCGAAGAAAAGAAGGTTCATGTAGACTATCAGCTTGAACGAGAATTACTAAGTTGGACTACAGACACAGACATAAGTGAAAAATATAGTTTCATATCAGAAATACACAGAGGTAAATTCAGTACGGTCGTAAAAGGAGTTCAAAAATCGACAAACGCTGTGATTGTTGCAAAAATATTTGATGTAAATAACAATACCGAGGGTTGCATTCAAAATGAATTTGAACATTTTAGAAGCTTACGACACGAAAGGATTCCGTCACTATTTGCAGCCTATAGTCCTCAGAATGTACCAGTGAAAATATTTATAATGGAAAAGCTTCAGGGTGCTGATATTCTTACATATTTCTCTAGTAGACATGAGTACTCTGAACAGATGGTAGCAAGTGTTATAACTCAATTATTAGATGCATTGCAGTACCTCCATTGGCGTGGATATTGTCATCTCGATATTCAGCCTGACAATATAGTCATGGCTACAGTACGTTCTCTACAGATCAAGCTTGTTGACTTCGGATCATGCAGAAGAATAAGCAAGCAAGGCGCTTTAGTTCCTCCTTGTGGTCGACTGGACTACCAATCTCCAGAAATAATAAATGAAGAAATCATTTTCCCCCAGAGCGATATTTGGTCTGTAGGTGTTATAACATACATCCTGTTATCAGGAACAAGTCCTTTCAGAGGAAACGACGATGCAGAGACAAAACAAAACATATCCTTTGTTCGCTATCGTTTTGAAAACCTCTTTAGTGAAGTAACTCCAGAGGCCACTCGTTTCATCATGTACTTATTCAAACGACATCCAAGGTAAACAAAAAATATTTCAAATTAAATGGTTTCAATAGTTCAGATATAACGAATATTTTCATTTAGCAAACGTCCATATTCTGAAGAATGTCTTGAACACAGGTGGTTGGCTGCATCCGACTATATGATCAAAAAGCGTGAACGATCTGTGTTCCTTGGAAACAGACTTAAAGTAATTTCTTTCAAAGATATTATTTAAAACTATTTATAAATATCAATTTTTAGGACTTTTCTGATGCATATCATGCAGAGAAAGAAGCAGAGGCTTCCTCTTCTGAAAATCTTACAAGCTCATTGGGAAATGGGCCGACTCCAAGACAGCTATTACGATCAAATAGCATTCAAGATGAACTGATGACAAGTTTTTAGAGTGTTTAGAGTTGATAATTTCGTGCGTTTAACTCAACTATTGTTTTGAAGGCAATTAATTTGATGTGTAGAAAATGAAACACATAAATACTATTTTGAAAATATGAACAACAAATATTTTTCTAAAATAAAAAGGGAGTACTTTTTACTTATATTTACTTACTTACTTACTTGTTAGGTTGGCGACCCACAAAGGGTCAGACTACATTCACATTCTGGTACTTCTGGTAGAGTTCGCGGTTGTGTCATCTGTTCCATCACCTTCCTAACAGACGGGATCAAATATTCGACATAGAATTTTTCTTTCGAAGGCACCAAAACTCAGCTCTGCGGTTCTGCTAATCGTCCAGCTTTCAGATCCCTCAAGCAGGACTGGCAAAATAAGAGTCTTGTGGTTGATTGTGGTCCTTCCAGTCAGGAGTTTTGACCCCAGTTTCGAAAGTCCGAAGTAACATCGGCTTACGTCGGATCCAGACTGTGATTTCGTTATTGGAATTAACGTTTGCCCCTAGGTAGACAAACGTCTTTACCACATCAACATTGTAACTGCCGATTGAGATATTTTGCCGAAGGTGGTGTGTGACGGCAGGTTTCTTTGTTTGTAGTTTATATTTTGTTTTGTCCTCATAGACCTTAAGACCAGATCTTTTGGCCTCTTTTTTAATTGTCGTAAATACTTCAACTACAGCACGTTGGTCCCAGGCTTTTGTCTTTTCTATAAAAGGTGCGTATATTTGGTTTGTCACTGAACTCTTCGATATCCTTGAGTGGGAGGTTGCGAGAGAATTTTTCACCAGGCATTTTTTAGAAGCTTTTCCTCCTCCCGTCTTCCAGCCCATATCGTTGGCGGTCATGTTCGACGTGGGCGTACCAGAGAGTGTCTCACATACTTTCTCTTCGTAGGCTCCGATGTGCTCAGGTGTACAATTTCAAAACTTTTTGGTGCAGCTTTCTGCCATTGGACAGTCGGGCTCTGAATCTTGCTGCGACTAGAAAAATCGATCTTAAACTATCTTAAATATCATATAAGGTGATATGCACTACCAGTTCTACTCCGGGTCCAAAGGGTTCGACGCAGGAGTTTCTTCTTTCTTCTAGAACTTACGATGTCGAAATCCAACATCTCGCACATCCCGACATTCCATCCACAGTTGACCTGGCTATGTGAAAGAGTTGCGGTACCGCATTCTTGTCTTGTATGAGGCCGTGCTTGCCAAAATGGAGAAATGCTTGTGGAGGGACGAAGCCACTGTGACGTACCCTTTCGTGGTACTGTGGGTTGAGGTAGTAAGCCCCGGAGACCAAGTTATTGACCGAGGTAATCGCTCTCGCAATGTGACCTCGAATCAACTTCACCAGGAAATTGTCCACTCGTATCAGGTTGGCCCTGTTGTATAAGACCTCATTGGAGTAGAATTTTATGTACTGCGACTCTGGTGTTCTGTAAAGGTGAATGCAAGCCCTAAGGCAAGCAATCTCAAACACCCGAATCTTGAAGCAATAGGTGAGCATTGAGAAGAGAAACCAACTGTGACGCATTTTTCTTTACTCCTAAAAAACATAGGAAATATAATATCGTGGTAAAGGGACTCTGTAATTACTTTTCTGCAGGAGACGTAGCAAATCAAGTCAGAGCACTGAGCTCCTAGTTAAGAGTATTGGTTAAGAATTTTGAGACGCACTGTTCGAAGATAAATAACATTGGTCTTGATCAATTTCTTTCACTTTGGAGGACAGGGAAAGCCTTTTGAAAGTAAATCAAATAAAAAGCAGTTGCGCCATTATAATAAATATAAGCAAAATGAATTTATTAGCATAACCAATTCAAAGTCGACAGCAATATAAGTTAACACTAGTGCACCAAATATGTTCGGTTCTGTGGGAACTAAATGTTCTCACAGTAGCGCACCGACATAGCGTCAGCAGAATGCAGTCAACACCAGTGTGCGAACCGAACGTGGAAGTAATGCTGATACAGCGTCTGGGCAGCTCATAGGGTTAAGATACATTTAAGGCAATTGTATGCTAGATGTAAGGTAAAAATATATTTTCAATAAACGGAGCTTCGCTTATTGTTAACCTCCAAGAGAAGAGGTCGTGTTAATAATAATCATAATAAAATAATTAACTGGCGCCCAACTACCCGGTCTTTCCAAAATTCATAGTACTAGGTAAAGCGAAATAAAATAGTAAAGTTGAACTCCGAAATTCCTTGTTAAAGGTAAATAGAGTTTTTTTTTTAGTTTCGGCTTATTCAGCATAATCATCAACGAAATACGACGAACCGAACAACGAGCCCTGGAACCCTTGGAGATGAGAGCAGCAACAGTGGACTGCAAATACCAAATACCGTTCTGACGCTTTACGAGTATTCATCATTTCGCGATAATAAAAAATATACCTTTTTGTAATACTTAGATTTTGCTTAGATTTTCCCTCAGCTCTCGCCAAGGCACAAGAGTTGGAAGCTAACCAATACAGATATGAGTTTGCAAGAGCTTTTGACTCCCGGCAAACGAATAACATTGTTTATAGGAGTAATCCACATTTCAGAAGAACAGCAGAACTACAAAATAACATGGTTATAAGACAAGAAGACAATGCAACAGACATAGAACCAACGTTTCACAGCAACAGCCTTCAAGTAAAAGAAATGTGGCAGCCATTCAAAAAACGTCACAGAACCAATTTGGGAAAAGACATCTGTATATGTATATATATCTGATAGATCTACCTTACCAACATTTCAGCGTGTGAATCACATACAACTGCACTTAAAAACTAACCAGAATGATAACCTTATAAACCAGGTTAATTTTTTAGAGTAGGGTTGGCACTGCCTTTTATCAAGAAAAAAACTTAATAATTGCCTTGAATTAAGAATTCTTATTGACCCAGGTACTGCCAAAAATTGCATAAAGAAGTTACCACTGTTAAAACACGTAATTTCAAACAACAATAGCTTTATCGCTAAAACCCTTAATGGACAGAATAAAATCACAGAAAAATGTAAAATGAATTTATTCGGTTACTTAACCGATTTTTATTTACTTCCGCAACTAAGTACATTTGATGCTATAATCGGCTATGACTTTCTAAAGCAGATACGAGCTAAAATCGATGCCGAAAAGGGTGTATTAATTCACATAGGTGGAGAAGAACCTTTCGAGTTATTAAATTGTGAAAACGTTAATGCTATCGATATCGATTACAAATCTGTCCCATCCGGCTTAAAAAATCAGCTCAAAAAAGTATTGTGGTAAAAGTCTTTGCTAAGACGGAACAAAAATTACCATTTAATACTTCTGTTAAAGCTTCGATCAGAACAACAAGTTCAGAACCCATTTATGCTAGACCCCGACCATATCCTATGGCACATATTGAGTTCGTCAATAATGAAATTGAACGATTGCTAAAGGATGGTATTATCCAACCGTCCCGTTCTCCCTATAATACACCTATGCTGGTCGTTAATAAAAAGTGCCTGAACGCGAATAATACAAAGAAATTAAGATTGGTATTCGATTACAGAAAAATAAATGAAAAACGGTAGCCGACCGATATCCAATTTCAGAAATATCTGTTATACTCTCCAATCTGGGTCAAGCGAACTTTTATTCATTAATAGACCTAAAAGCTGGTTTTCACCAAATATTATTGGATGAAAAAGTTAGAGAGAAGACAGCTTTCTCAATAAATCACGGAAAGTACGAATTCTGTAGGCTGCCATTCGGTCTTCGAAACTTCGATTGATGATGAATGAGACCCGAAATAGGCAGTAGCTGTCATGACCATCAAGACCGCAGAAGATCATTTGAGAGATTTGGACAGAATATTTTCTAAACTTTACGAAGCTAATATGAGGTATAGCCTCGGAAAAATAAAAATTCTTCAAAAAAGAAAACTTTAACATTTCATGCGATGGTATTAGAACATGTCCCCAAAGAGTTCGTGATATTTTAGGTTTCGAAGTTCCCAAGTCCTTAAGCGCACAGCGAGGCTTCCTTGGACTTTCTGGGTATTACCGCAAATTTGTGAAAGACTATGCTCTCATTACCAAGCCACTAACGAAATACTTAAGCGGTGATGATGGACATATAAGCTCTCACAAGCCAAAACATATTAAAATCGTCTTGGATGCAGAAGCATTGGAAGCATTTGAAAAAATTAAAACCATCTTGGCATCGGATGATGTTCTCCTTTTGTACCCAGATTTCAAAAAGCCTTTTGACATGACAACAGATGCTTCGTCCGATGCTATAGGTGCTGTGCTTTCACAAAACCGACGCCCTATAACAATGATATCCAGAACTCTGAGCAAGGCGGAACAAAGTTATGCTACCAATGAGCGTGAAATGCTCGCGATAGTATGGGCATTGCAAAATCTAAGAAACTATTCATACGGGGCTTCCAAAATTAACATTTTAACTGACCATCAACCGGTAACATTCGCCATGTCTGAAAAGAATCCAAATACTAAGCTCAAAAGATGGACAGCATTTACAAAAGAATACTCACCATCTTTTTACTATAAACCGGAAAAGATAACAAGGTCGCTGATGCGTTATTACGGCAGCACATAAATGTGGTTAATTCTACAATCCATAGCGAAGAATCATTATCAAAAGCAATACCATATAATATTGCTAATAATTGCATATAATATTGCATCAATACTGATAAATACTTTCGAGAACCAAAGTTCAGAGTTCAGAGTTTGGTTTATTCAGTAGCAGAAATTACAAAGATATAATAACAAATGAGTGTTTAGAGAATTAGGTTGTTCCAATTCAAGAACCAAATCTTCATAGAGCAAGGCTCTGAAGGTAGCAGAAAAACGAAAATCTTATTTCGAAAACATGTGAGACAATATGTTAAATATTCTTCCTTAACGAAACTTATTGTATGTATGAAGGAAATAATCAATTCTGATGTAAACAATGGTATATTATATATATTGATTAATGCGTTCCCAAGAGTCAAAATGAAGTACACTAAGAAATATGTACAAGATATAACGAATAATGATGACCAAATGGATATTATAACAACTGAGCATAACAGAGCACACAGAGGACAAGCAGAAAACTATGAACAGATTATATCAGACTATTTTGTTCCTCATATTAAAAAGTTATTACAAAATCTTTTAACAAATTGCAACATTTGTCA
Source organism: Eristalis arbustorum (assembly GCA_916610145.1). Lineage (NCBI taxonomy): Eukaryota > Metazoa > Arthropoda > Insecta > Diptera > Syrphidae > Eristalis > Eristalis arbustorum. Next base: position 48,506,575 of record OU744319.1, on the reverse strand, counting down.
GGAAAATAAATACCAGCGAAAGCCGACTACCCAAAGCAGTATAATCGTATAATCGTGGAGACAAAGTATATTTGAAAAGAAATAAAAGGCTGGGCAACAAATTATCAAATCTTTACAGCTTGAAAACAATACAAGCAGACTTAGAACCTGCTGTCATAATTGATGGCAGAAAGAACTAATAAAAAAAACAATAAGCAAGTAGAAATCAATAAAGATAGAAATAAGATAGAACTCAAACTAAACAAACTGACAGAATAAATACATTAAGTAACCATGCTAAGACTAATTATGAATTCTTAACAATGTTAATGTCGAATAGAAACCGAATTGTTATTCAAAATCTTTATAAGTTGTCAACGCAATCTTTTTAGCACAGAGAAATATTGTAAATCCACTTATGCTTAACATGAACGAAATCGATTTTATATTACTTAATAAAAAATGCTTACTCCACTAAATGATTCGTTGAATATAGCTGATGTAAAAATATATTATTAAATACTCTTTCGTATATTTAATTAAAATGCCTTAAGTAAGAAAATATGTAATCTTTTTTTAGTTGCACCTGTAATTCATAATAATAAAGTCATAGATATGAAAAACAATGTAAGCGCAGATTGTAATGGAAATAATTTAGCCTTAAGCGAATGTAAAAAGTCTTGGGTTTACAATTATTGCATTATAGATTCAGAAGACAAATGTTTATTTCAACTTTTAAATCATCATACAGCTAACTGTCCGACCACATCAGCATTTCATATCGACAACATCCAGACCATAAGAGAAGGCGTAATAGTCGTGCACGGCGAATAAAATAATGTGTCGGAAAATAATCAACAAGTGTCTCTTAATGGCACATTTGTTGTTACATTTAAAAGCAACGTCACCATCAATGGGAAAAAGTATTCTACATCCCAACCATCCGACATAATTCAACTACCAGCACCAAAGAAAACTTCTTTGAGAGAAACTTAATTTAACGAAAATTTATCGTTGCCGTTTCTTCATATACTACATATAAAAAATATCGAAGAAATCGAAGAACTTAAAAGTTCCACTCAAACCAATAACTGGCTATGGTACGGGATATCTGCTGCATTATTATTGCTAAAATAATAATACTATGCATTAGATTACAACCAATTATTCCTTCAGCAGAGATGCAGATACATAAGCAAAACAATCTATTGAAAATATTATGAACGCGGACGTTAATATTTAAGGTGGGGGGCAGTTAACACGAGTGCCCCAAATACGTTCGGTTCTGTGGGAACTAAATGTTCTCACAGTAGTGCACCGACAGCGTCAGCAGAATGCAGTCAACACCGGTGTGCGAACCGAACGTGGAAGTAATGCTGATGCAGCGTCTGGGCAGCACATAGGGTTCAGTTACATTTAAGGCAATTGTATGCTAGATGTAAGGTAGAAATATATTTTCAATAAACGGAGCTTCGCTTATTGTTTAGCCTCCAAGAGAAGAGGTCGTGTTAATAATAATCATAATAAAATAATTAACTTATATTGTTAAGTGCCATAATCTCATGTATTATATAAAGATAGATGTTTGTTTACTTTGTTATGAAATGTTTACATTGATTTTAGCTATCGCACAGTATCTAATACACAGATTTGATGAATCATATATCTTACTTCTGGAAAAAGTGTTTATATTATTGTGAAATTTATAAAAATAACTATGTCTTGGAACAAACCAACTTGAAGGAAAATACGACAAAAAACATTCAATACAAGAGAAAAGAAAAAAAATGTACATATATATGTATGTCAATGAACCTAACTAAATCAATGTTTGAAACCAGTAATTAGGTAAAAAATGATGTTACAATAAAGACGTTATTACTAAGTAAATAAATAAATGAATAAGCAAGTAAACAAATAAATAACTAAATAAGTAGATACAAAAAAAAAATAAATATGAAGGAAATGCTAACAATATTAAAGTTTACAAAATAAGTTGTGTAGATTACAAAGTATATACATGTAATAATATTTATTCACTTTGAGGAGTACAAGTTGTTAGTTCATTGACTAGTGGCTTGTCAGCAAAATCATATGATTAATTAAACCTATCTGTCAGTTTCAATATTCTTTTATAGACCAGCTCAACACGCTCTTCTGTGGAGTTTTAAGGTGGAATAATCCCGTGATAGGTCTAAGATCATTTTGAAAACTTTCTTTTGGTCTATTTGCAATTATTTAATATGACACTGTGCGGATTTTTCCCAAACTGGCCAACCGTAAAGTATTATGACTTGAAACATAGCCTTAAGTATCATTACTTTGTTGGAGGTAGACATAAAAGATCTTCTATTAATAAAAGGGGACAGAATTTTCGTTGCAATGTTAACTTTCTTGAGAGTTTGGTTGATGTGCTCATGAAAAGTTAATTTGCTATCAATATGAGTACCGAGGTACCTAATGGAGTTCTTCCGCTCAACGTTGATGCTTGTTCTTTTTCTTCTTGTGGCGCAACAGTCCGGGGTGAACCTGGGCTTCGGTCAACAATCCTTTCCAGCTGGTACGATCCTTAGCCAAGTGCCTCCAATTTCGCACTCCAAGTTGGTTGAGGTCCTTCTCCACTTGAGTGCGCCATCGGGTTCGTGGTCGTCCTACATTGCGTTGTCCCATTGGTTCGGAGTCGAAGACTCTTCGGACTGGAGCAGTGTTGTCCACGCGCTCAACATGGCCTAGCCATTTTAGGCGTTGAATCTGTAGACGCCTGACTAGACTCATGTCGTTGTACAGCCTGTACAGTTCGTGGTTGAATCGTCTTCTCCAGAAACCCTCAACGCAAACAGGACCAAAGATTGAACGCAGAACTTTTCTCTCGAAGAGACCAAGTGCGTCTTCAACCGCTCTTGAAATAGTCAAGCTATCGCGCCATACAGCAGGATAGGGATGATCTAGGTCTTATATAAAGTGAGCTTGGTCTTCCGAGAAAGAGCTTTACTACTCAATTGCCTCTTGAGCCCAAAGAAACACCGGTTGGCAAGAGTTATTCTGCGTTTAATCTCGGTACTGATGTTGTTCGTACTATTAACTTGGGAGCCAAAGTAGATGAAGTCCTTTACTACCTCGAAGTTGTAGCTGCCTATGGTGACGTTCTGACCGAGTCGTCGATGTTGTGTGTCCTTTCTTGATGATAGCATATACTTTGTTTTGCCCTCATTCACCGCCATTTCGACCAATCACGTCAATGTTGTCTGCGTAAGCCATCAATTGCACGGATTTTTGGAATATCCGGCCTTTAGTATTGGCGTGTGAGATTTGCACGACCTTCTCAAGTACAATGTTGAAAAAATTACATGGCAGCGCGTCGCCATGCCTAAAACTTTTTTTGATATTGAAGGTCTCGGTGAGTTCGTTACCGATCTTGATGGAGCAGCGAGAGCGCGAGTTCTTCTTCGTCATCCTGCACAAACTGACGAGTGGTAGGTATGTCAAAACTAGACATGGCGTTGTATAGCTCGTCTCTATGCACGCTGTTATATGCGACCTTAAAGTCGGTAAATAGGTGGTGGGTGTCGATCTGCATCTCTTGAGTCTTTTCCAGGAACTGCCTAAGTGTGAATATTTGGTCAATGGTGGACTTCCTAGGCCTGAAGCCGCACTAATAAGGACCTATCAGGTTATTGATAAAGGGTTTTAGGCATTCACACAGAACGGCAGAGAGTATCTTGTAAGCGATGTTAAGGAGGCTGATCCCTCGATAGTTGGCGCAGTCAAAGGGATCTCCTTTCTTGTGGACCGGACAAACGACGCTGAGGTTCCATTCATCGGGCATGCTTTCCTCCGACCATATCTTACAGATGAGCTGGTGCATGCGCCCAACCAGGTCATCTCCAGCTGCCTTAAACAGTTCCGCGGACAACCCGTCCGCTCCAGCAGCTTTGTTCGACTTAAGTCTCGATATCGCTATCTTGACTTCGTCTAGATCGGGGGGACGGAATTCTCTTCTATCATCGTCCATTGCGTGGAGTGAAACATTCTGCCTGACAGCGATATTGGTGTACTCTTCGCCGTTGTCTGCAGTCTGCAGAAGTGATCCTTTCAGATTCTTAGTATCGACTGCGACTCTACTACGAGTTGTCCCTCTTCGTTCCGACAGGCTTCTGTCCGATGTTTGTACCCTTTGGATAGTTGTTTCACCCGCTGGTAAAACTTTCGGGCATTATTTCTGCCGTACACTTCTCGTGCTCATTATTTTTCTTTTTCAGAAGCCGGTGCTCTTCCTTTCTTTTAAGTTCGTAGAGCTCACGAACGTTCCTCGTCCTTCTATCAATCGTCGCCTTATATGATGCTAGCTTCGCTGAATGCGCCTGCCGACACTCATTGTCAAACCATATTTTTTTAGGTGCATTTTAAAACCCAACACTTCAGAGGCAGCTTCTCTGTCGTTTTGACAACGGTTCCACTGTTCGTTTTTTGTTGTTTCGCCTGGCAGAGTTGGGTCGATTGCGATTGTAGCTTTACGACGTCAAACTGTCTTGGCCTTGCTCTACTCCATTTAAAATATCCGAGTTCTGACCTTGGCTATAACAAGGTAATGATCCGAGTCAATGTTGGCACCTCGGAACGTTCGGACATCGAGGACACTGGAGGAGTGTCTGACGTCGATCGCAATGTGATCAATCAGGTTGACGGTTGATTGATCAGGGGCCCGCCAGGTCCCTTTGTGAATGTTGAGGTGAGGGAACCGCGTGCTGGCTACAGTGAGGTTTCGCCCCGTCACGAAGTCCAACAGCCTGAGTCCATTGCCGGACTGTGTAGGCTGTGTTTTCCGACGACTCTAGCAAAGATTTCTTCCTTGCCCAGCTTTGCATTAAAATCTCCTAGAACGATCTTGTTGTCGTAGCTGGGGCATTGATCGTATGTTCTTTCTAGGAAATCATAGAAGTCATCGTCTTTGTCCTCCGTTGTGGGCGCAAATTAGGCTGATGTTGCCGAATGTTGGATTGTTATGAGGCGTTCGCTTATGGACCTAAAGTTTAAGACTTCTTGCCTAAGTCTGCCTCAAACAACAAAACCGCATGCAAAAAACCGCTGCCTTCGCTCTTTGTAGCAATCGCCGTAATATATGTCGCAGTTTATCATTCTCTTTTTGCCCGACCCATACCATCGCACCTCCTGGATGGCGGTGATGTCAGCCTTATAGGCTTCTAGGGCATCGGCTGCACGTGGTCTGTTAAGTGACCTCACATTCCACGTGCAGAACCGAAAATCGTTGTCCTTGTTTCGTTGTCCATGGTCGTCAGCAGTAAGGTCAGCCGAATCGGAGGCATTTACATTGCTTCATCTCTAAGAGGTTGCAGTAGAGGCTATCCAGAGGGCGCCGCGAGGAGACTATATGTCAACTTGACCTGTGTATTCACAGGAATCGTTGCTGGCATCTCACCAAGCGCCCTCAACGTTGATTCCATTCACCCGAAAGCTGAAACTAAGGAGAAAACAAGCTTTACTTATTCGTGTGAAAAATATCGCTTGTAGTTTATCTTCATTGTAGTTAATCTTTCATTTATCAAAGTAACTAAAAATAATTTCCATCGCATATTTAAGATTGCTCTCAATGCTAAGAGCGAACTCATGTGATGAAAATTAACTGTATCATCGGTAAAGATAGCAGTTTCACATTCGGGTAATTCTGGAAAATCCAAGGAATACAAATTGTAAAGGGATGGGACCAAGACAGACCCTTGGGGTACACCTGTATTATATATATATAAAATTTGAAACACTACTATTAACACGGACTTGGAAACAACGATCAGACAGAAAACTTAGAACTACCATATATTGCACAAATATAGTGCAAGGTTGAGATTGTTCATTTTGAAAATGAGACTATTATGCCAGACAGTGTCAAATGCCTTATTCCATTATCTTTTCTTTTAATATTCACTCAAAAAGTTTACTCAGACTGCAAAGTAAACTAATTGGCCTGTAACTATCAGGACAAACTTGTATAGAGACGAGCTATACAGCGCCATGTCTATTTTTGACATTCCGGCCAAGCTCGTCGGGTTGTGTAGGATGACGACGGAGAACTCTCGCTGCTCCATCAAGATCGATAACGAACTCACCGAGACCTTCAATGACAAGAAAAGTTTTGGACGGGGCGGCGCGCTGTCATATGATTTCTTTAACATCGTTGCAGAAGATCGTACACAACTTATACGCCAACACTAGAGTCACGATCTTCCAGAATTCCGTACAATAGTTAGCATACGTCGGTGACTTTGACGTGATTGGCAGAACTCAGCGTGCCGTCAATGAGGCGTTTGCTGGTATTGGTTTGGCGGTGAATGCGCGGAAGACAAAGTATATGCTGTCATCAAGAAAGAACACAACATCGACGACTCGTTCAGAACGTCCCCACAGGCAGCTACAACTTCGAGGTAGTAAACGACTTCATCTACTTTGGCTCCCAACTTAATAGTACCAACAACATCGGAAATCGCAGAATAAGTGTTTCATTGGGTTCAAGAGGCGATTGAGTAGTAGAGCCCTCTCTCGAAGAACCTAGTTGACTCTATATAAAACACTGATCATCCCAGTCCTGTAATACAGCGCGGAGGCATGGACAATCTCAAATCTCTGGCTAGAGACATCGAAAAACAGGTAGCCCGGGTCAGGACTCGGATATCGATAGGACAACGGAGTAGAGCAAAACTACAACAGTTTGACGAAGGAAAGCATCAGCCTTTCCGAATACCGATTCGCATACCTTACAAGATCTGTGGCTCAGAAAAAATTAACTGAACAAGTGATATAGTAATTTGTTTAGCTTGAGGTCCTTCGAAATGTCCACTTATTTAGCAGATTCAACGCATTCAGCCATGTTGAGTGGTTGCGGATGTCACGTAATATATTTGTTGTATTTTTGTAATAGATTTCGAAAGCTTGTGCGTAATTTTTAATCCGTATCCGAATATAGACTGTGCACTGAAATTTTTCCTCCAGATGTTCGAACGTACAACTTCAACTACTTCAACGAACAGGTTTGGGGTGTTAGAATTTGTTTTCATACAGCCTGACTAAAGAAGAATACAATTACAAGAATAAGAAGACTGGACTCGGATACCGCCTACCCAGATGTACGAGGGCACCATTTGGAGCCAAGCCTGTGTGGTAGTAGTATGCTAGCGTCTGTTGGCCGGTTTTTCCCAAAAGAAGAAGTTCCCAGCAACCCGGCAATGACCTCGTGAGTCATTATACCATAAGTACCAGTGCGTGCGGAGAGAACCAGATAGCGGACAACAGCATCGACTCAACATAAACACATGGAAACTCTCATACCTCACAGGAAAGGAGTTCGAGCAAGTGAAAGAAGCTGCCATGTATATACAGTGGACTCGCCCTATGCCAAATTTCTCCTAAAATTGTTATTTTGTGAACCATAGTTTTTCATTCTCCTCGATTTTCCTCTAAATCGAACTCCATCTAACTATAACACATTTCGGTATGTCGTGACAAAGGTCTACAAATGTCAGTTTACTCATCCTTCGTAATAAATGACGTCGAAAAGAACACGCAAGTTTATGCAGACTATGCTAACTTTGGTAAAACATTTGGCGTTGTTAACCACTCTTTGTTGATTAAAAAGCTGGAAATCTTTAGATTTCCCCATCGCACACTGAGAATGAAAATTGAAAATGCACTATCCGAACCAATTTATTGTAGAGGAGGAGGCATTTATTCTTCTCATAAAGTACATACATATGTAAGAGTGGTTGCCTGTGGCGTTGTGGGTGTGTGCGTCGACCCCAACCTCGACGTCATAGGTTCGATTTCTGCTCTGTGCGAAGAAAACAATTTTCACGACCTCACCTCTTTCGAGTCACTGACGATGCTCTAAGAGTATTTCCCATCTAGAAAAAGCTTCTCAAACAAAGCCGTTCGGATTCGGCATTTAACTGTAGGTCGCTTCCACTCGTGAGATAACAATAGCACGCAAACCACGAGTGGTTGCTGAGAAGCTAGGCCCTGTAGGACCCTATTATAAAAGATATCAACGACAGCTTATCACTTCAATCTAATATTGATAATATCTGCGTATGGACAGTAATAATTACAGTCTAACTCTAAATTTTCAGAAAGATCAATCAATTCTAATGCATTTTTCAACAGAGTTTGGCATCAAGCTCTTTTGTCGGAAATGGTTTGAAATTAGCTTTCAAACCCTTCAATCCAATTTGTTTTGGATAAGCTCAAGTCTGATACTCACAAAATAAATGCTGGTGTCCCCAAGGCTCTTTTCTGTCTCCGACACTCTTTTTTATTTTTATAAATGATCTCCTGTCTGCTACTTCTAATCCAATCCACTAAATCGCTGATGATAGCCCACTTAACTTTTCATATTCGTTCCAAAATGAAAAAAAACGATCCTGCCCTTCGGAGTTGGTATTGGAACGACAGCGCATGTATAGCATATTGAATACCGATCTAGACAGTATAATTAACTTGGGTAAGAACAACAGAATGGAATTTAATGCCTCCAAAACTATATGTTTTCTGCTGTCTCTAAAGCGAGCCCTGCTAATTAGCCATTATCCATCATTGGCGCTGGTATCGACGAAACCGGAAAGCGTTCCATCCTTGGTATGTGCAACAACACAACATATAGTTGGAACTATCGCATATTCGAGGTCGCTAAACATGCTGCGAAATGTTTAGCTTTCCTTAATCGCTGCAAGAAATATTTCACCCAATCTGATTTGGCCGTGTCCGGACAATAAAGGGTACTTATTAATCACCCCTTAAGTACGAGCAAATTATAAAAAAAATTCGTTTTCGAAATCAGCCTTTCCTATTCACTACTCCATCGGATCAGCAAGCTTTCTAAGGTAAAGGGTGTTAAAGACCTAGGAGTAATGCTGAACTCTTCATTTTCATTTCACTCACATATAAATTATACATTGGGTGGTGTGAATAAAAACTGAGAAAACACTCGGAGTAAAAACACTTGAGTCGAGTATGTTCGTCAAAAGAAATGCTCAATTTGGTGTGAATAAAAATGTTCCTCAAAGCAGGTTCTTATCCTCAAGTTGACGTTTGAAAACTCGGCTGGAGAGCTGTCAAATTTATATGTCAACATTCTTCAAATTCAATTAACGAACGCAAACACATGCGAATTATTCATTTTCAATCATGTTTTAAAATATAGAAACGCGAAAAATAAAACAATATAATTCACGGCGTTTCGGGGACACAGGGGATAATTTCAAGAAACATTACAGATTCGAGTTTCGCACCATGGAATGGTTAACCAATCAGTCCTCTCCGATATTCCTGGAGAAAACCGTGGTGGTGCCATACCAAGCATGGAGAAGATGAAAATATTCCTTCGATACATTGGTGACCCGGGTTTCCAAGTTGGAGTTGGAGAGGACTTTGGGGTTCATTACACCACTGTATCAAAAACAGTTTGCCAAGTGTGTTGCTATATATGCAAAGGCGGATCTGTGGATGAAATTTCCTTCTTCGATCGAGGAATTGGGAGAAGTGAAATTGGCGCTCTAGATTGTACTCATATTGCAATATTAAAGCCTTATTTACATGGCGATGAGTACCTGAATCGGTTTGGCTTTTTTCCAGCAAACACGGATACAGTTGTAAACACCTGATGAAAGCGCCATCGCCCATTCCAGATATTTTTGTTTAAGGAATAAGGTTTAATCCGTCAAAGTATTCCTCCTCCGACGCAGTAATTTCCATTATTTTTTACTTTTTTGTCTCTTGAGTCACCTCCTATGCACACTCAACTTCAACGATTGATATCTGAATACATTCCATCTTTATTCACACCAAAACTGAGGTAATACTCAACTGTGAAAATATGTGAGCGGAGAGGATTCGTTAAACTTAACGAAATACATTTTTATTCACGCCAGATGGAGCATTTCCTCCAAAATTCTGAGGAAATGCTCATACTCAGTTTTTATTCACACCACCCATTATCTAAACCCAATTCCGCAGTCGGCTTCATTAAGAGTAATACTAAAAGATTCACCGATCCATTCGTCTTATTATCCCTTTACGTATCTATGTTCAGGCCTTTTTTTGAAATATGCTGTTGTTATTTGGAATCTTTATTTTGGCACATATTCGGAGCGCATTGAAAAAGTGCAAAAGATATTTACTAAATTCATATTTTTGGAATGGAATTTTCGCCCGAATTATATGGCAAGGTGTCAATTGTCCGGCTTGAAAACTTTAAAACGCGACGTATTGTTAATAAAGTAAGGTTTGTTAGGCATATTTTATCTAACCATATAAAATGTCCATATCTCTGGGCGTTATTTCTATTTACTTGTCCACTAGGCCACTCCGTACTCGTCATTATTTGAAAGGTTCCATAACACTGAATACAAAAGAAATAATAGAATAATTAAATTACAAGGATCAAATCAGAGCCCAAAACGAATATTCACAATATCTGAATTTATCTGATACTAATATATAATTTAAAAAATGAACAACAATAAGCATACATTTTAAGTTAATGTAAATTATATGCTTTTAGCTTTCACTTAGTATACCTATTATTGTTCATAATCCGTCGGTACGTAAGTAACTTGTTGATCACTAATCAAAAAACAATCAATTGGTTGTTATATTCGTTGATGTCATGTTCATCGCCACTATTAACCAATGTGCTTATTCAACGTTAACACGGAGGTTGTCTCAAAAATTTAATATGAAAGAGTTGGGTCAGTTGCATTATTGTTTGGGCATGGAATTGCATCAAAATTTAGCAAAAGGAATAGTTACTATGAGCCAAAAGAAATACGTACAGGACGTCCTTATAAGGTATGGTACGATAAATCCAAAAGAAGCAGCAACAACACTCAACGGCAATTCAGGAAGCATTTCAAGAAATGCGAAATACTCCATATACTTCGCTGATTGAATCGTTGATGTACTTAGCTGTGTCAACTCGTCCCGACATCGCTCACGTTGTTTGTTCATTCCGCCAATACAACAGTGATCCTGGAAAAGAACATAATAGAACAGATACATTAAAGGCACAATTAACCACGGACTGTATTTAAGAAATCCGGTACTAATTTGATTGGATATGTGGATGAAGACTGGGGAGGAAACATCGACGAGTTTCTTACATCGGTTTTGTCCTCAAGCTTGCAAGAGCTGCAGTAACATGAAGCTCAAAGAAACAAAAATCGCTAGTTTTGTCAAGCACGGAAGCTGAATATATGGTCCTCTCGGAAGCAGCAAAAGAAGCCGTATATCTTCGTAATCTTTTACAAGAAATTGGTTTCATGAATAGTGAAGCAGAACCAACAACATTGTTTTGCGACAACCATGAAGCACAGAAGCTGATGAGAAATCCTATTTTTCATGCAAGATCAAAACACATTGATATTCGACACCATTATGTGCGAGAAGTCTTTCAAGAACGCCAAATAGATTACAACAGCAGAAATAATAGCAGACGCTCTTACCAAAGGCCTTTTCGGACCATCGCATCGAAAGTGTACCAATGGTCTAGGGGTGTTTGAAATACAAACCTAACCCGCGTTGAGAGGGAGTGCTGTCACATACTGAAAATTATAAAGTGGCAACACGGCTTCCTTTTCTTTGTTCTTTCTACTTATCACTATCCTCATTTTTCTTTTCCTGTGTGTACTTCCTTTAAATGAAATAAAGCCTTTCTTTTGTTCTTTCAACATAAACAAATGTGTTTTTTTAGCCATTCTCTCCAAGATATTGTGTATTATGTCAAATATAAATATTATTTTACCGAAACATTTAGCCAATATTAATATTACTTTTAGAAACAGAAAATTAAGTCTTAAACGCTTAATAAATCATTAGAAAAATAATTATTTTGTGTGACCTGATTATTGCCCAGTTTCACAGTGAAGGCTTTAAACTTACGTTCTGCGGAAACTAGAACTGTCTGGTTTCACAGCTTGTGTGGCCAGGCAGCTGGCATTTGCGGTTCGGTATATACTCCGTTGTTTTAGCTGTGTAAAAACCTATGTCCGCTGTTTTAGGGACTTGATGAATGTAAAATGCAAAGAGCATGAGAACAGGAAACTTCATCTTTCCGTCATCGCTTTTTTAATTTATATATTCAACAACTACCAATTGCTGTTATAATAAGACGCGCTCTTGCAAGAAAAGTACAGTGACTAATCGTCAGATTCTGATGGTGACGTGAAAGTGGTTAATCTACAAGCGCCTAGTTCCAAAGAGGAAATAAGGTAGGAATTTCTGGACGTTACACTGGCAACAAACACTCCAGAAATTAGCAAATGCATGGTGAGATGTATTCTTTTCGGATTATAGATACATCCAATTCAACATCAACCATACCACACCAAAAAAATTTTCTTTATCGCTGCCGACTGTGCCGCATTAAAAACTGCGAGGAAGAAGAAACAGCTTGTCCCAAGAACATAGACCAGGAAAGGAAAAGGGACAAGCTGATCATGATCACGACAACCAAACTAGCATGCAAGCGAAAGGGAGGTGGTACTTAAATATATGTGTACTCAGGGTCAATATTCACTAGGAAGTCAGGATTTACTTCTACAACTGCAGGACAACAAGATTGAAAAGCCCAGGTAAAACCAAACCTGAAAGAAAAACCGACAGACAAATTCATGAGGAATATTGACCACAGGATAGCCAAGTGTACCGTCAGGAGAATTGGAAGCTCAGAATATATGTTCCCAAAGGCATACGCAATAGGGTCTTACACTGGTTCCAGCGAATAACACAATTCCTCAACAAAAACATTAGAGCGTCTGTGGAATGTACTTACGCGAAGAGAGAGGTGCAACCTCGAGGAGCTTTGCACCTAATTGAAAAGAAAGGTACACAGTTTGATACAACCGAAGCTTTCAGAGTACAGCTTTCAAATCCAAACTTTTTGAGGCGTACAACACCAAACGATCTATGGCACACCTACGGAATGCAACCAAAACTTCGGGAGCCAAGGTTGGTTGGAACGATATAACCGCACCCTTTTGAACGCTTTGCTAGCCACAGTGCAAGACAAAAAAATGGGATCAAGAACTAAATTAATACCATTCACTATATTGTGATGGGCTACATTCTCCAGTGACTTATTTCAAGAGGTATTAGCCGAAGAGGTTAAAAAACATCTGCCAAATTCTGCATAAACGCAGATTTGACACTGACATCGAAGAAGACAGGTTGTAGCAACACATGGGGAAAGTGATGACATCTCCGTGGTGAGTTAGAAGGATTGCGAGAGACATTCATTCAGTAGAATGACATAGAAGAGAAGATTTGTCAAAGACGGTATCGGAGCAAATGGCCAATAGACATATGACTCTGTCGGAATATTTTGGTACTAACTTTCTTAGGCAAAATTCTGACAGATCATTGAGAGACAGGAATTAACATTGAAAACTCGAAATATGGTGAAAGAGTGAAATTAAATAGAAAATTAATGCTTTTTAATGCAGATAATGTTTCAATGTAAAGAATAAGTGCCCAAGTTTAGTAGTAAGCGGCTGTCATGAGTTGAATTGTGATAGTTCTTGCACTCTACTTTAAAAAAATTTAAACAAATTACTACTTTACCCGCAATTGTTGTTCTTCAACAAAAAAGTCAAATTAATGATAAATGATATTATGTGCTAAATGTTTTTTTAAACAAATTGATTAAAACTAGCACAGCAAAGGGAAATGCAGTGGAAAATTTACACATTCATACATATAGATTCACATATTCTACCGATTTAGCAGAAACACACACACATTTTTCATTGAGCAATTCCATGTAAAATATCACTTTTGAGAACTTGACAACCACTTATTACAAAACTGGCATACTCTTTCCGGGTATTTCACTACCAATTATACTCGGAATTGATAATTTGATGCATAAATTAAAAAATTTAATTTTCTACGAAATTCGAATTTTCAATACAACCTTGTTCCCGCGTATGAGCTGTCAGAATTTAGCCTAAGAACGTAGCTAGCCAAAATGGACACCAGATGGTGCTGACTGTTCGCCAATAGTAACCATTCGCTATGTCGAAGATATTGACATAACCGGAAGAACTCGGCATAAATTCAATTGCGCTTTTGTGGGCATTGCGAAGGGGGGCTCGAATATGGGTCGCTGTCCTCACGCTGTCCTCACCCAACACCGTCAGATAAAACTTCATCTACCTAGGAAGCGGTATAAATTCAGAAATCGACACCAGCGATGAAATCAAATAAAGAATAATTCTTGCTCATCGCTGATTATTTGAGCTAAACAAAATGATAACAAAAGCAATCTCTGGTTCAACCAGTTTAACGCCCTATAAGATCTTAATCGTCAAAGTCCTGCTATATGGTGCGTAGGCATGAACTTTATCAAAAGCGAACGAAGCTGCTCTTGGAAAATTCGGTCTCCTTTGCATGAATGGGGAGAGGAGGAGGAGATATAATGAACTATTGTGCGAATACAAATATCTAACGATTGAGATGGCTATCCCATGTAAGACGGATGGAAACCAATGTTCCGGCATGGAAAATCTTCGAATCCACTTTCGAGGGACGGTGCAGTAGGGATTCAGGTGGCTCTCGCAAGTGGAAAGGGATCTCAACCAAATTGGCGTGCCAAACTAGAGGCTGTTAGTTGAAGCCCAGGAGCTTCGCTCAGGGGAAAAATAAATGGGCCTGGCCTAGCAATGGGAGCTTGTGTGTAAGGCTAACGCCCTCAACACATAAAAACCAAATTGTTCAGCGACAAGCACATGCCTCGTATACTAACGGATTTACTGTTGTAGACCTCAGCAAAAGAACAAATGACCATGCTTTAGGGTTCTGCGTGGTGTAATGTGATTTAACAGACAGTAATGTGATTTAACAGAAGCCTGTCCAGATGAAAATCGACAACTGGTAGTGGAGTCGCAGCCGATACTGAGTCTGTAATGATCACTCCTGTAGACTATTGAACGGCGGTGAGTATCGGAATACCGTTGTCAGGCAGGTGTTTGGACGCTGACGAATTAATCTCGCAAAGTAAAAGCACTGTAATGTTCTACTCTGTTAAACCAACGGGTATCTCATAACCTGGAAACCTCATAGCGACAGGATATTGACATCTAGGTTTCAGAGTAGAGTAAGGAAAATAACCATCATACAGTGTTATTTTCCGAAAGAACACTCAAATGATGATTAAAAGAGTAACTTATACAGTTATTTAGGTGCAGCCTTCAACCAAACGCGTAATGGCGATATCGTAATTGTGATGGGAGAAATCAATGCCAAGGTAGGCAGCGACAACACTAAGCTAAAACACATAATGGGAAATCACGGCGTTGAAGACTGCAATGACAACGGCGAACGGTTTGTGGACTTCTGTAACGTCAAGCTTAAACAACGTGCGCCTTGTCATTGGTGGCACGTTGTTTAAGCATAATACCTGCCAAAAGATCAGATGGGTATCAACTGATAGGCAGCGAACATATCGACAGGCTCAAGGCTGCCCAAGTACGAAAACAGATTAGTCACCATATTGCCTTAGAAGCAGAAGCAAAGCTAAAGACAGGAAAAGCGTGGATGATGCCAATGGTCATCTGCTGTGAAAAATGCTTTTGTGACTGGATGTCGATAAAAGACAGAAACACCATTGTACTTGGTTTACAGCTGATACTTGGAGACGGATCGATGAGTGTATAGCAATAAAAGTTCAAACTGCATCAGCCTCAGCAGTATAAAAAAACCGAATTAGAAGCCCAACACCGGGTGAAGAAGAAAGAAGTACAGCGTAGCGTAAGACGAGACAAACGTCATTATATCTACACACTGGCTTCTAGAGCTGAAGAAGCAGCGAATAGGAACACATTTGTGGTCGGAATTCCAAGCAGCACTCTGTGAAGAGTCTAAATGATAACCCTCTGATATCGGATGAAGAGCAACTCACTAGATGGAGAGAACACTTTGCGACTGTCTTAAACCACCTAGACGACGGCGGAATGTTATCGAGCTCTAATGAGTTCTTTGTCGCAAGAAATGACCGAATTCGCACCGGACTTCCCAGTAAAAGCGAAACAATCCCTCAAGAAAAACAAAGCAGTGGGTATTGATGGCATCCCTGCTGAATTATTTTAATTACAAAGCTTGGGCTAACGAATAATTCCCGCTGGATTCTCACGCATCGACCACATAAACACCTTATGGATCATTATTTAGCAATGCGTTGAGTATAGGTCTCCTCCACATCTATTGTTCGTAGACTTCGAGAAGGCTTTCGATAGCTTGAATCGAGATGCTATCTGGTCGGCCTTGCGCAATAGAGGCATTCCGGAAAAACTCATACCTAATATAAAGGCTACATATGAAGGTAGTAAGTGTCACGTCTTGCACAATGGAAAGTTGTCAGAGTAATTTGAGGTCTAAGTGGCGTTCGTCAAGGGTGCATATTGTCACCACTATTGTTTCTGGTGATGATCAGCGATGTACTCCATGCAGCATTGATGGACGGAAATCATGGCATCCGATGGATTATGACATCTTACCTTAAACACCTGGACTACACTAACGTTGTTTGTCTCCTTTGGCATTGGATTATGGATCTTCGCTTCTCTGTTTCCTCATCACCTTTATTGAGGTAGGAGGTACAATGCGTTTTTTTTTATGAGGTTTCCCCAGTTTACGATCGGGAACTCGATATAACGGTTGCATCTTCTGCGAGTATTATAAAAGCCCAAAGTTTTCGAAAATGGAGAGTGGCTGTAGGTCAGTTGTTTTATTTATTTATTTATTTATTTATTTATTCAAAAAACTACAATATAATCAAAGTTATAACGTAGTCAAAGTTATAAAGTTATAACACAAAGGGCCTTAGGCTGTATAGATATATATTAACATAGTCTATTATAGAGTTAATGTTATTAGGATTAGGATTGGAAAGGAGTTGATTTATTGGGGTGGGAGGTTTTGGGTTTTGGAATGGTGGACATTCACAAAGTATATGACGGATGCTAATGGGTGCATGATTGCAGTATGCACAGATGGATGAGTTGTTTTAATCAATGTAGTGTTCATGGGAAAGTCTGGTGTGACCGAGTCTGAGTCTAGTGATTTTTGTAATATCTTGGCGGGAAAATTTAGAAGTCTCTAAATGCTTTGCATAGTCTTTGATGGATAGTTTGTTTTTGTTGGCTGTTTTGTACCAATCCGAAGTTTTCTCCCAGAAGAGATAGGAAGGAACAGATTTTCGTTTTGTAAAGTTGTTAATGTCAATGGTGTTGAAGTTGGGGGAGCAGATTCACGGGGTTTTGAGTACATGTTTGGCGACTTTGTCGGCGAGTTCATTTCCTGCGATTTGGACATGGCCTGGGACCCATATTAACTTTGTGTTAGGGGATTGAAGAGTGAGGTAACGGATTAAAGAAGGATAGCAGGTTTTGTTATTGGGGTTGAGGATTGCATCAATAGTTGACAGGGAATCAGTGCACATGTCAAACTTTTTATTAGATTTATGAGTGTATTGTAAAGCATGGAGGATGGCAATTATTTCGGACGAAAATGTTGAGGAATATGGGGGGGAGTAAAAAGGAGCAAATGGTCTCTTTTTCGGTAGTGGCACTAAAGCCTATGCCGTCGGCTATTCTGGAACCATCTGTGTAAATGAAGGAGTGATTGCTTAATTTGCTTTTGAGGCTAGCGATATATGTCCTGAATACCTCAGGGGGGTATGGGACTTTTTATAAGATCTTAATGGGGAGAGGGTGGAAGAGGATGGAAATAGCCATGGAGGAGGAGAAGAGCGGTAGGAACGAATGGGCTGATAAGGGATATGCAACTCATTGCAGAAGAGGGTGGAGCGTTCTAAGCAAGGTTTTATTTTGTTATTTTTTGTTTTCTTTTTTAGTAGTTCACAAAGTGGAGAATCACTGGAAAAAAGAATGGATTTATATAGTTTTAATGTAGATTGATATCTAAGGTCTTCAATTGGTAGCATATTTGCTTCGAACAGGAGATGGTTGATGGGGGTTGTTCGGTATGCGTTGAGTGCTTTTCTTATTGCTGCATTGTATATTGTTTTAATTGTGTTAAGGTTCGCTTTAGAAGAGTATCCGTAAAGGAAAAGTCCGTATTCAATTTTGCTTATTAGTATGGATTGTATAATAGAGGTTAGGGAGAATGGATTGCAGTTACATTTTTTAAAAGAGAGGGATTTGATAATATTAAGTTTTTTACACAAAGAGGGAAGGATATAATTAATATGAACGTTCTATCTGTAGTTTTTTTGGAAAACGATGCCTTAAATTATTAGATTGTCAACAATGTCTAAATGTATGGTGTTCGATAAGATTTTACATGTGCATTTATGTTTTCTGCAATTGTGGAGGTGTTTGCTTTTCGCTATGGATAATTTGGCTCCGGAATATTCGCACCAGGATAATATATCTTTGAAAACTGGGTTAAGGTCTATTATGGATGAAGTGGATTTTTTATTTAGTTTTTTGATGATCAGCGTAGGCACAGAACTTAATTTCTTTGTGGAGGGATAGGGTAATGGAGAGTTTGTTAAAAGCTATAAGGAAAATAAGGAAGAGAGGGACAGATAAGAGAGAGCCTTTGGAGATTCCGTTGAAGAGGGGTAAAAATGAGAATGTAGCGCATCCAACGCGGACCGAAATTTTTCTGTTGCTTTACTTTCCAAGTTTTAAGCTGGTCGATGATTGAGTGAATACCGACTCTGTCGAAGGCTTTGGTGAAGTCTAGCGAGATAAGGGAAAGGAGGTTTTCTTCGAGAGAGAAGCTGTAATGTGGTGATCTAGATATAAGAGCGATTCTGTTACTGATTTGCCTTTCTTGAAGCCCGTTTGTTGATTGCTGAGGAGTTTGTAGTGAAATGCAAACCACCAGAGTCTATTGGCGATTATCCTGTCGAGGACTTTAGCGCAGCCAAAGTTCCAGAAGGGATCTGTTGGTCTTTGGTTTAAGGATCGGAATGACTGTGCTATTTTTGTATAGTTGGGAGTATTGTTTTGAAAATTGAGTTGTTAAATTTGAGAAGTCTGAATTTCGTGGAAGGAGACAAATGTTTAATCATGGGGTATGAGATTCTATCATTTGCTGCTTTTAATTTGTTTAATGCGATCTCAAGTTCCAAGAGGCTGATGTCACCGTCAATCACTTTGGCATTTATTGAAGGTGAATATGAGAAGGAGGGGAAGAAAGGGTTTTATTTTGGCGAAACAGGTTTGAGAAGTGTGCGTCATGTGATTCTTTCGACCAGAATTCGGCGAAGTTGTTGGCTATGGTTTGAGGATTTTGTAATATTAAAAGTGGAGGAATCTGGAGAGGTAATACAATGGATAGGATATAAAGTTTATATGCCACAAAATCTTCTATTAGTAGAGTAGATTTTAGAAGTAGGAGTGTTGGGGTTAATTTCGGAGGTAAGGTTATGTATGGATTCAGATTTTGATATTTTAATTTTTCTTTTGTATTGGGCGTTGGCTCTTTTGTACGTTATCGCTCGAGATATTGCGTTTAATTGAATTCCAAAGATTGTTTTTTTCCTTTTTCAGCTGCTCTAATTCTTTATTCCACCAACGTACTTTTGGTTTATTGGTAGGAATGGAAGTTTGGGGAATGGATCTATTGGCGCTTTGAAGTATAATTTTATGTATGTTAGCAGCTTCTTTGTTTATATTGTTGCTGATGGGGTAATCAATGGAATGATAATCTGGAAGATGTTGATAGAAGGTCCAGTTAGCATCATCTGTTTTAAATTTTGGTTTAATTTTGAGTGGAGTTGAAATTGAGTGGAACATTTAGATAATGATGGGAAAGTGATCACTACCGCATAGATCATCAAATACAGACCATTCGCTATAGACGGTTAGACTCGGAGAGCAGAAGGAAAGGTCGACATTGGTGAGGGTGGAGTGGGTGCTGAAATGGGTGGGAGATCCATTGTTTAATAATTGGTAGTCAGATTTTGTAATGTATTTCGATATAGTGTTGCCACGGGCGTTGTTTTGGGTCGAGTCCCAGCTTGAGTTCCAGCCATTAAAATCACCGACTACTAGAGTTGGTAGATGTTGAGAATCGGGGACATTTTTCAGATTGTGTAGTTTGAATGAGTGTGAAGGGGAGATGTAGGCATTTATAATAGTGAATTTTAATTTTGATGTGATTGAAATATCAATTGCTTCGAAATCATTGCAAAGGTTGACTTGTTCAAACTGTACAGAGGAGTGAATGAGGAAGGAAACTCCACCTTGGGGGCTTAATGATTGGTTTTGGGGGACAAGAAGGTAGTTAACTGGAATAGGGATGTTGTCTGTGGAGGTTAGGTGTGTTAATAAATAATAATAAAAAATAATTAAATAACCATTGATGTTCCATTGAATTAGCTTCAAAGCATGAATAATATGTGGTGTATGGTTTGTGGTGGGTGATAGTTTGGTGATATTGGTGGGACCCCGCCATCCAGAGCTTGTATGGTGTTTGTTCAAACCGGGCGGTTTGTGGACAGCGGGGTCGTTAACGGTGATAAATTTATTGTGCTTGTGACAATTCATCTTGTTAAGAAAGTGTGTGTTCAGAGAGAGGGTTGATGTTTTGAGTGTTCTTATTTATGTTTTGTGGTTGATAGCTTTAGGAGGGTTGAGAATTTTTTGAATTAGTTCTTGTGTCAATTTTCCGATTGGTGATATTGGTATTTTTGTGTGGTATTTTGGTGTTGCTGTTGACTGCCTGTAGCAATCATGGGGGTTGAGGAGGATTGAACATTGAGTTTAGTTGATTCATGTGTGTGTTTTTAAGATTCCATATTTTGTGGAATGCATGTGCCGGGAGAACGGTTTTTACAATTGTAGCAAAAAGGAGAGAGTGTGTAGGATTTTGGGATTTATACTTTTGTTTAGCTTCTGACAATGTGCACTTGTTGATAATTTTAATTTTTAGAATCTCCTTTTGTTGAAGGAATGCTCTAAATGATTTGAAAGAAGCTGGGTGATCTTCGGAGCAGTTGGCGCAGGATGTTAATGTGCAGTTAGCCGGCTCATGTGGGCGTAAATTGCAATTGCCAGAGCGAGTAGGATTGTTACACCTTTTAGCAGTGTGACCCAGTATTTTACAGCGCATGGGTGTCGGGAAGTATTATCTTACCTTGACGTTGTACCAACCGATATTTACCGTTGGGGGTGGGCGGAAGCGATCAAATGTTATGAGTAAAACTCCGGTTGCACGTTGTAGGCCGTCTTGAGTTCTGGGGAATTTGAAAACTTCGCTGACACCCTGAGATTTCATTTCTCTAACTATTTTATCCTCAGGTACGTGGATTAGGCAAGGGCCATAAACAGTTCCTTTAGACGAGTTGAGTGTGTTGTGGAGCGCAACATTGATGGGACATATATTTGACAACATTTTTTTTTATTTAAATAGGTCAGCTACTTTTTGATTTTTGCATAAGATTAGTAGGCTACCATCACGAACCGGTGCTGATGCTGTCTATGCCTTTCTTCAGAAGGAAAACACTGTATGCAGTAAGCGGTTTTTTTTTCCTTGCACTAAGAGTAATAAATTTGGGGTCGGATGAGTTTGAAGTGGTTGGTTGAGGGTTGAAGGCATCGTTAATAACACTACTGGCTAGCTTTTTTTTCCGTTTAAAGCTGGGTTCGGATAGCGACTCGATATCGAGGCCATCAAAACGTGGCCCCGGAAGGGACATAATGAAGAGTTTCTGTTTATTTTTATTTTCTTGAACGGTTATGGAAAAAGATAACGCGGGTGAAAGAGAGATGGCTAGATAATAATCTAGCAACAAATTCGGTAACGGGAAAAACTTCCGAGGAGAAAAGCGAAACGATGTGATGCGATGTTATCGGCTTGGCTGTCAGTCGTTGTTATAATTTGTATTAATGAATCGTCGATGCTCTTCCACTCTGATTCGGAAGTTGTAAGCGCTTATAAGTTGTTGCGGCTAATTGAAAGACTGAAGTGCCCGATGTCTGTGGTCGTTGTGTCATCGCAGGCACTGAAGGTGTGACATCCATTGCACTTGGAGCTGCGGTCAGATCGTCCCCATAGGCAGCTATAAGTTCGAGGCGGTAAATTACTTCATCTACCCTGGCTCCCAACTTAATAGTACAAACAACATCAGTAATGGCAGAGTAACTCTTACCAACCCCTGTTTCATTGGGTTCAAGAGGCAGTAGTAGAGCCCTCTCTCGAAGAACCCAGTTGACTCTATATAAGATACTGATCACCCCAGTTCTGCTATACGGTGCGAAGACATGGATAATCTCATAAGCGGATGAAGGTCTCTTCGAGAGTCATGTTTATGTTGCTGGGTTCTGGGCGAGATTCAACCGCGAATTGTGTGGGCTGTACAGCGACAAAGCCTAGCCAGGCGTCTACGGACCCAACGGCGACTATGGCTGGGCCTATTGAATTATCTGGCAGCCTTTTGAGTTAGGCCTTGGAGTTGTTGAGAATCTGAGAACGCATCTGCACCGACTCCGGTGGGGTAGATTACCCAGTTAAAGTCCTTGCAAACGTGATCGTAATCCTGAGCTCAACACTTAATTTATTTATCATCACTTGGTTAATGTATTTTTATTTTTAAACAACTCATATCACTCATATAAAGGATCGCAATTAAAAATATGTACTCAGACAAAATTGATAGCAAAACTGTGAAAAATGGATGGATCTTGGTAATTTGTTGAAATTATGACTATCCTCCACTTTTAATCTATTTAAGCCACCGATGTTTAGCATTATTTTCTAAAAATATTGACTCAATTGACACATACATATACATTATTAAATTGATGTATATTCATTACTGAAATTAGAGACGAAAAACTTTTTTCCGATTCGGATACGTGACTTTAAAAACATACACTACTCATATAAGACTAATAATAAAACTTGTAACAATTTATTTCAAATTCATAAAAATAATCCATTAATATTTATAACGTAGAAGAAGAATCAATTGCTGACTCAGACACCGCCCTTTGATGTTTGCGTTTACTTTCGAAAAGCATTTCTATTAAGTTCAAAAGTTGTTGATCCGACAGGCTCTTAGATAATAGTGTCTTTTGGAGGAATTCCCATTTTTCGTCCACAAATTTGTCATGATTTAGAATATCTTGTAATTCTTGCAGTAACCTCGTTCTACATGAAATATTTGTTTGTGACTTGCTACATACGTATTCGACGATTGCATGTGAATTCAGACGATCGCATACTACGGATGCTAGATTTTCCTGAATAGCATAATCCAATATATCTTTAGGATATTGTTCAGATAACATTTCCAAAATTTTCGTCTTAAATTTATTATTTGAGTTCATGTGCTTCGATATAAATTTACTCAAATCAGTTTCAACCTTATCCGACTTATCATCGCTCAGATATTTTTCACATACTTCTTCAATCGGGTAACGATTAAAAACATAAGTTAGTATATCTGCTTCAGATTTGAATACTATTGGTGTGGCAGTTTTCGATAGCAATGGTGTACTACCCCCAATAGCGTACTTGAGAGTGTTTTCTTCGCTATTCGCCAAATCACTTTTAGCTCTTTTTATTGGCGTCCCGTTTAGTCCAGAAATATCAGACAGATTATCAATTTGAGCTTGATTATCTATTTTAGCACTTCTTCTCAGCAAGTGTTTAGTACTCGATTTAAGTTCTTGGTCCATTAGTAGGCACCTTTAAGAATAGAAAGATTTCACCTGTATATATTGTGAATGAAAAAGGAACAGACATGATGAACTTACCGTTTAGAATTGGCTTTGTTTTCTTCGTCTTTTAGATATTCTTTGGTGACTGAGACCGGTGGATCATGGAAGCTAACTCTTTTACGTTTAAACGGTTGTGAATCAAAGACATCGTCCATGCTGTCGTTTCCGAGTTTTCGCTTTAAAATACTAACTGATGGACTTGCACAAGGCGATGGCAACGTTTTTGAAAATACCAATAAATTCATTGGACTAGGTCTCATATCATTCTCAGCAGAGGTGTTTAGGAAGCTATCTAATTTGTCTTTATTCGTTTCCGCTTTGGATATGGGCGTACTGGTATTGTCCATTTGTTTTGTGTTTGTGTAATTTTCATTTTTCTTGTTTCTGATCATATTTATTAACTGCGCTCCTCTGCCCGTTAGGTGAGTCGTTTTAGGTTTAACTAATGGACTTGTGCTGTTGTTTGTCTGCTTTCGGTCTGGTGGAGAAGACTATAGAAATGTTTTTGTTATTGACTATTAAGGGCTATTTAAACTTATACTAAATCAAATAATTAAATTATCAATAATGATATAATTAATATTAATATATGAAACAACAGACAATTTGCACAAGTATTTTCGAAATAAAACTCTGAGTTCAAAAAAATTGGAGCTCCCCCTAACTTGAATTATTTTTGAAAATCGACCTGGAGAGAGTCCACTGTATGATTGAAAAAGAATCATTGGGGATTGTACACTTTTCCGCCACAACAAAGTGTGAAAATGCCATTTTCTAGATCTCGATGAAAAATCCATTTTGACTTTCAGAAGAAAAAAAAAAACAACAATTAAATCTGGCGCCTTGGCACCGCGCAAGTCGTACCCCTGCTACATCATCAAACAAGATTTCTAATAATTAAATACGTAGTACATATATGTACATATTTTTACAAGTTTCCAATATTCAACTTACCGTATCCTTTAAAATGATTGCATCCACGTGCTCGACGTAATCATCCATATGGCTGTTACTTGGAACTTCCTCACCGTCAAATTGTATAGCTTTAGTTTTTGGGGATTTTGTATTTGAAATGCTTTCATCTAGAACTGGAGTTATACTTTCGGGCTTAGGTTTGGTTGACTCTTCCCGAAGACTTGCTTTACATAGTCCGCCATCACTGATACTCCGAAATGCGTTGGGCTTTGTTGAAGTATTATCTCCAGTTTCATTTTGTGTGATTGTTTCATTTTGTGGATTTGGTTTATCATTGCCAATAACAATTTCATCTATGTGGCCTTTGGCAATAACAATTTTACTCGGTGTCCACGGTTTGATAAATGTATCCTGTGATTGACTCATATCATTGTATAATGCAGGTATATCTGATTTTTCAAAGAACTTTTCTTTTTGTCTTTCTGTTAGTTTATCAGGGTTAAGACTCCACACAGCGGGTATGATAACAAATAAATCATCGTTTTCTAGGTAATTTCGAATTTTGTTGTATTGAGTTTTCGAACCAACTTTTTTTACGTTCTCTAAAAATTGCTTTCGATGATTCTCATATATTGTCTGATCAATATTGTTAATCCTTTTATGATTAACTATTTGCGACCAAGCACCCTTAATGTCCGCAAAATGCTTCTCGATCCCTTTCTCACCAAGGTAAGCTACAAGACTTTTTAAACATTTTGTACATACTTCAAATTTATCCATATTGAATTTTTGAGATAGATTATACTTAAGTATGTCAAAAGTTGTAGAGATCATTTCTTCGTCATGCATTGAGCCATCCGGAGATGATACAAGAACTTTTACAAGACAGGCAAAGTATGCATACGACCCTGGATTCATTCCTTTATTGCAATTGTAGATTTTCTTTAACAGTGTCGAAGTTTCACGCAAGAACAACTTCTTGTCAACAATGCTACTAAGATTATCAAAGACCGTGTTAAGAAGACAAATAAATTGTTCGTCGAGTATGCCTCCATCGTTGTTCTCAGATTCTGCATACATTTTTAATGGCCACAATATCCAATCAGTCATTGTGCTCAAATGAGTATCACATAGAAGTTTCTTCAGACTTCTCAAATTTTTAATCATACTGGCCGATAAACATTTCCATGTTTCAACAGCAGTGATTACCGTTTTGTCTGTGGTAGCCTGAATTTCACTCAAAAACTCCCCTAGAACTGATTTAAGCCGATTTTGATTAAGATTGAAAATACATTTTATCAATTCCTCTATTGAATCCGATGAGGTTTTTAGATCGTTTGATAATATAACTTTAACTATTGCACTTAAGAATTTGCCAAGAAAGACGTCACATTGAACTGGATCAAGGTAGGACCTAAAATCATTACTGCAAACAAACTTTTGAATGTTATGGACCACATTCTTATTGCTGTTATTGTTCAGCTTATCGAAACATATTGACACACATTCCATATTTTCAATACTAAGTATGTTGATGATCATGTATTTCATGAGCAATTCTGCAAACTCAATGCCATTGACATTAATAGTCACGCAATCATCTATTGCTTCAATTACATAGTTAATCATAGCTTTACAAGATTTTACCATTATACTCTTATTCATGAGCGGCTCTGTAGGGACTTCGATTTCAAAAGAGTCCATACGCTTTTTTACCAATTTCGTACTGTTCCCCAGAAAAGAAATGAGACATAATATAGTCATTTCTTTAAAGTCCGACGAAGAAGATCCGTTTTTATTTTTCGTCGCAAAACAAAATGCAAAAAACGGTTCAAGGATAGCATCCACATATTGATCGATCTGACCACGCAGCGTAGTAATTAGATACCACCAAACTTTTAGTTTAATAGCTGCGGCCTGTGTTGTCTTTGAGTGAGAAGATTTCAACGGAATACATATTAATCGAATACGTTTTTGAGAGCATATTTCATTATTTTTTGCAAAAATTTCTATTAACACTTTCCAACAGCGGAACGCCTCAGCGCGTACATTGTAATCAGGGCTCCGAAAGCCTAATTCAACTATTGATAAAAAGGTATTAATTGTGGACGCACCTTTAATTATTTCTTTGTCAAGAATTCTAATCAATATGCTCCAGATTTTATACCAACATGAATCCGATCGGTCGCGATATTTGTTTATTTCCTTTGAATAATTTTGCACTATGTTTGATTTGACTTCATTCCACTGCGTAGAATCATGCAGCGATGTAAAATTTGTTGCAACAGCAATCGTTTCCATTGCCGCAATCGCACTCTTTTGTATATCTGCATCTTGATCAAAGATCAAGGGTAAAATATCAGTAATCCAAAACATCATAAAATCATCTTTGTTCAAATATGTTTGTCCTGTTGTTTTAGTCGTTCTTGCCAACAAGTCAAGCATCTGCAAATTATAATCGTATTTTTTCATCAAAATAGCTTTTAAGAAAATGGTATATTTACTTACGTTGCAATATAAATGTCTTTGATTGTTTTTAACAATCGCCTTTGAGGAATTATACACCCCCATAAAGGCTTTAGTGAGCCCTGATTCCATTGCTATATTAAATTATTAATAAAGAAAACAAGAACCAAGGAAATAAAAAAAACTTTGATAAAATAAAAATTAAGCCAGACAGATCGCGGTTCAGGTAAATATTTGGCGCCAAAAGACAAGTAGGTTACATGTAAGCAAGAAATGAACGTGTTCAGAAGATCTCAGCCTATTAAGCAATATCTTGACGCCGTCCGAGTCCCTTTTAATATATTTTTAAGATCAACCTGTTATATTATTGTAATATTATTATTTGTGTTTTGTATTATGATTGATTGATAAATACACGTAGACGTATATTAAAAGAGACACAATATTATTTCAAATCGCAATTCAGAGCGCGATATAAACACAGTTCATACGAGTTCTGGTACTATTTTAAAATCAAGCAAAAGTGTATGCAATTCATGTTTTTCTTCAGAATTTCTCATCATCACTTGAACACTATGTGATCTATTACTATTTTCGTGCAGTCTACCAGAATGTCAAATGGCATGTTTTTATTTTGTTCTTAACTTCACGTGATGTGATTTTTTATTCTTTGGACTAGTTGCAATATATATAAAAGTTAGTAATTATATTGATTGAGTATTACCTGAATTTGTGTTATTGTATTTCATTTGTTGTGTGCAGTAGTACAAAATTCGGGTGGGGTTAATTAATCAACTGTGAACTACTGTTAACATAATCAAAACAATATTTATGTGCATAAATAAGAATGAATACCCCTCAAAGGGCATATATTATCATTGTGATACACTCTGATAATAACAGCTGTTTTAAACATAATCTTTCAAGTTGTGAAAACATTTCTTATTACCAAAAATTGCTTAATGCGAGCATTTAAGAATGTTGGGGACGCAGTCACAAAACTTACAATAAATATTGCACATAACTAGATTTTGATTTATCTCAATTGAAATTGCTATTGTTATATATTTATGATTTGCTTTTTTATTTTAAAGGTTAAATATCATGTCTGTTTCAACAATTAAAAGCCCCAAAGTGAAAATTCTACCATCCACTGAATTGATCGATTGTATACACACCTATTTTTGCAAGGAAGATATACCTGATTCATTAAAATCGTATACTGATAGTAAAAAGAAGAAAAGTGGACACAGTAGAGTAGAAAATATAAAATCAAAAGAAGCTGAGGAAGATATATACCTCAGTTTATTTGACTTCTATCGCTTAAAGAAAACACTAGCCCAATTGAGGCTTAGTAAAAAAATAAACACCTATGCCTACGAGTTCCTGCAGTATTGTACTATTGTTCTACCTGAGAATGAAATCATTCCCAGGAATGAAGACTTAGAAGCCAGATGTGAGAAGCTACGTGCGGCTCAAGCAAACACAGCTTATATGAACATAACTAAAAATGTTGATACATCCATAAAGCAAAGACATGATGATTCATTCGCCTACCAACGTAAGTATTAAATTTTTCTCTTAAAATACTTTAACACACGAAATGTTTTCTCTTTTAGTGAAAGAGGTTAACCGTCAGATCATTGCTGTAGTTCAGTTCATTTGCTCTGTAGTTGCAGGATTTGTTTTTGGATTCCTAGGTGTCGAACTAATAGTTGGCAATTTAGACTTCGGGTTTCGACTGTTGTTAGGAATAATGTGTGCACTAGTCATAGCCTTAGCTGAAATATATTTCTTAGCAAAAAAACTCAACGAGTGTGAAGACATGCTTTCAAATAAATTAAAAAAAGAGTAAATTATAAACTTGTTCTTTAAACTTGCACTGAGTCATGTGTGTTAATTATACTATAATATATATTATTCTAATGGAAATAACCTAATTGGTCAATATTGTTTTATTTTGTATAAAAAATGTGGTTTGAAAGAAACCCGCGGGCGTCTTCATTTCAACGAGTTGAAGACTTTCATCTCCACATGGTGAAATCCGGGAGATACATAGCCCAAGCCCAGTGAGTGGTCATGGGCGGACGCAAACGATAGGGGGGTATATGAGTCTGTACCATGACTTATGTCTCCTTAGGGATCTGACCGTAGCTATTTAGATCTACTTGGAGTTACACATTTACGGATCAAAAGTCTACTAGGTTTCTTCCAACGCCAAATCGTTTAGAAGGACGAGTATTCCATGTGTGTGATTTCAATCCACTGAAGTAAAAGATAGATTAAGTGTACTGCTACAATTACTTGTCTTATTCGATGCACATCTTCCTCCTTTTCACCCCATTTGAACGGTATCTCTCTCTATGGGCCCCCCTCCATATGCGTCTTACTCTGATCTTATTCGTAAGGTCATTACCCAAATTTTATGACCATAACTGAGAGTTAAACAATAATAATATAAAATATAAAAATAATAAGGGTGGTGCTACAGCCCATAGAGAGCCAGGGCCTAGCTTCTCAGCAACCAATAGCGCTATGCTTGTGCTATTCTTCTCTTACGAGTGGAAGGGACCTACAGTTCTATGCCGACTCCGAACGACTTCGTTTGAGAAGCTTTTTCTAGACAAGAAATACTCTTTGAACATTGTCAGTGACTCGAAATAGGTGGGGCCGTGAAAATTATTTTTGCCGCACAGAGCTGGAATCGAACCTTTGACGTCGAGGTCGGGGTCGGGTCGACGCACATACCCACAACGACACTGGCCATCAGTGGAGAATTATATACTGAGTATAAATCCTCTGATCTGTTACAGATCTGAAAAGCTGTTTCAATATTGATCCGATCCCACAGGAAAGCTCAGTTTTAATCATCCGATCATTCGTGAAAAAGACCCCGATATACTTAAACTTCTCTACCTGCTTCGATAGGACTCCATTCACATGTAGAGTGTATTGCATAGGCATTCTGGAAATTACCATAACCTCTGATTTGTACAAGTTGACCATACCAGCATCTGTACATAAGGTCACAAATCTATCGAGTGATCTGCAAAGAGCAGATGACTCACCGTCAACCTCCCAATGTGAAACATTTCTCATCTCGGATGCGTTGTAACATCCAACCCACATAAATATAATTAAAAGGAGAGCCCACGGTGAAGTGTTTATTTACAGCTATTAACCCGAACACAGCTGCTTCAGTTTGTGTGTAGACGTGCCCAGAGGAAAGGGAATTGGCTTTTCTAACTGACGCGGTAGTTGACCATGGTGGTCGACTTATATAGGTTTAAGGTAGTGGTAAGAAAAAAATAAAACAAACAAAAAATGTTGCACCGCGGTGTATAAATTATATATGTTAGGCATATACATAACATATGGGCTCTGGTGCACGAATTACGTTTTGAAAAAGACCAAGCACCCCTGTTTGTTTGTCATAAGTACACACGTACAGTCTTATCGAATATAATAGATTTAGAAATAATAACTCTATCCTTACAGAATTTAACTGCATTCCACTCTCCTTAACTTCTGTTATACAATACAGTAAAATTGTCAGAAAATTGAGTACAGGTTTATCCTTTATGGATACTCGTCCAAAGCAAACCTCAACAAAAATAAAATAATTTTTAATGGAGCAATAAGAAAAGCAGTCATTCATATTCATCATTTGAATACATTTTTATTTTGAATTCATAACAAACTTACGTACTAGACAAAAATGATTAAAACTAGTCGGACGTACACTTGTTCTATATTCTAACTTACTGGCCCTCGGCGGGCACTCTAAGCTAAACTTAATCTTAATCTATTGTCTTTCGACCTAACCTTACATTTAATTTAATTAACTACTTCATTATCTGTAAGTAGTGGCCTGTGGCGTTGTGAGTATGTGCGTCGACCTCAACCTCGACGTCATAGTTTCGATTCCTGCTCTGTGCGACGAAAACAATTTTCCCGACCCCACCTCTTTCGAGTCACTGACAGTGCTCAATGATTATTTTCTGTCTAGAAAAAGCTTCTCAAACAAAGCCGTTTGAATTCGGCATTAAACTGTAGGTCCCTTCCACTCGTGAAAGAAAAATAGCACGCACAACCTCTGGCCTCCTACGGGTTGTTGCGCCACCCATATATATATTATAATAAGAAAATCACTCAATCCTTTTCAACAACTTCTGTCAACCATCTTCTGTTTGAAGCAAAAAATACAACAACAATGTTTGGGCTAGGGACCTAAGATGATGAGCTCTGCTGAAAACTTTTGCCCAACTAGACATAAGCCTAGCAAACACTTTCCGATAGGCAGGGGTTCAATTGTGGACATCACCTTCAGAAATAAAAATATCAATACCCAAATACCAAAGTGGGCTATAATGGCCACTGCATACATTCTTACACGAAATATCAACATGAAAGATATCCCAGAAATGACGCTGGAGGAACTTAATGTCAAGCATCAACAAGGATAAGTGACAAAAATAGCTCATCTCTTCCTCTACACACCGGTGGTGATGTTTTCGTGCATCTACCCATTGACCCTTTTGGACTGGATAGGATATGGATACATCTCCAAGACAGTGGTGGACGTCGTGGCGAAAGCTATAAGAGAAGAAAGACGGTGGAGATGGGGAACGAACAAAGACTGCACCGTAGTTAAACTGGAGAATGTGCGGCAAACTAAGCTGTTGCACAAATAAAAATTGGCTTCAAAACGTTGCTCATAATTTAATGGCTGCTTATATAACCAGCTGCAAAATAGTGAACTACACATACAATCGGATTGACAACCAGCTAGTGCTCCACAGCAGGCTTAGCTTCAGGACATATTTCAAGTATGCCATCAAGAGGGCGATGTAAACAGCTCCAACTGTAACAAAGGAAGATGGACCCACAAGCTCATTCCGATCCGATTCCGAGCTTGGACGTCCAGGTCACTGCAACTACCATCGTGTACAGTTTCTGTCTGGTCATGGCGCTGCCGCAAATATATGTTCAAATTCGGACACGACTTCTGACCTTACTACCCGGAATGTCCAAGCACGGAAGAGTACGTGATATATGCACACCTAGCTTCTTAGCAACCACTCGTGTTATGCGTGCTATTGTTCTCACAGGAGTGGAAGGGGCCTACAGTTTTATGCCGACTCCGAACGGCTTCGTTTGAGAAGCTTTTTGTAGACAATGTCAGTAACTCGAGGTGGTGGAAAAGAGGTGAGGAAAATTATTTTTGTTGCTCAGAGCTGGAAACGAACCTACGACCTCGAGGTTGGGGTCGACGCACATACCCACAACGCCACGGCCACGTAGTTATTTGCACGCCTGGTGCGCACACCAAATTTGTTAAGGTCCTTTTCCACTTGTGTGCGCCATCTCGTGCGAGGACGTCCTCTGTTGCGTTGTCCCAATGGCTCGGTACCGCAGACTTCTCGGTCATCAGCTGTGGTGTTAATCCGCTCCACATAAGATTAGGCGTTGGATCCGAAGAAGGTTAATTAGGTGCATGGCGCTGTACAATCCTTACTGTTCTTTTGCCATCAACGCAAACAGGACAAAACATCGCACTCAGAACTTTTCAACCACAACAACCAAGAGCTTCTTCATCAGCTTTCAATAGCGTCCATATCTCTGCGCCATAGAGCAGGACTGGGATGATCAGAGTTTTATACAAAGTCAACTTGGTGTTTCGAGAGATGGCTCTGTTAATCAATTGCCTCTCGCGCCCAAAGAAGCAGCGGTCGGCAAGAGTAATTCTGCGCTTGATCTGACCGCTGTTGTTGTCCCTATTTACTCCAGAGCCTAGGTAGACGAAGTTCTTGACTACCTCAAAGTTAATGCTGCCCATTATGACGCTCCGAAACGTCGATGTTGTGCATCCTTTCGTGATGACGGCATGTACTCTGTTTTGCCGGTTACCTGTAGACCCATTTTAGCCGCTTCCACTTCAATGCCAGCATACACCTCATTGACGGCTCGCTGTGTTCGTCCAATCACGTCAACATCGTCCGCATAAGCAAACAGTTGAAGGGACTTTTGGAAGATCGTGCCTCGGGTGTTTACGTTTAAATTTCGCGCGATCTTCTCAAGTATTATGTCGAAGAAATCACACGACAGCGCGCCGCCTTGCCTAAAACCTTTTTTGACATTGGAGGTCTCGGTGAGTTTGGTACCGACCTTGGTAGAGCAGCGAGATTTCTCCATAATCATCCTGCACTACCTGACGAGTTTGGCAGGAATGTCAAAACTAGACATGGCGCTGTATAGCTCGTCCCTATGCACGCTGTCATATGCGGCCTTAAAATCGAAAAATGGGTGGTGGGTGTCGATCTGCATCTCTTGAGTCTTTTCCAGGATCTGCCTAAGTTTGAATATTTGGTCAATGGTGGACTTCTCAGGCCTGAAACCGCACTGATAAGGACCTATCAGGTTGTTGACAAAGGGTTTCAGGCGTTCACACAAAACGGCAGAGATATCTTGTACGCGATGTTAAGGACACTGATCCTCTCGATAGTTGGCGCAGTCAAAGGGGTCTCCTTTCTTGTGAACCGGACAGACGACGCTGAGATTCCACTCATCCGGCATACTTTTCTCCGACCATTCTTGCAAGATGAGCTAGTGCTTGCACCCAACCAAGGCCGTCAGGTTCCCTTATGCATGTATAAGTGTGGAAACCGCGTGCTCTTCACAGAGAGGTTACCCCCCGAGGCGATATCTACCAGCCTGAGTTCGTTTCCGGATGTGTTGTTGTGCAGGCTGTATTTTCCGATGACTCAGATCGCAGCAAAGATCTCTTCTTTGCCCAGCTGTGCGTTGAAGTCTCCTAGAACGATCTTGGTGTCATAGCTGGGGCATCGATCGTATGTTCTTTCTAGGATATCATAAAAGTCATCCTTGCTATCTTCATCCTTCTCATCCGTTGGGGCGTGTACGCAAATCAGGCTGATGTTCCCGACTTTAACCTTTATGTTTTATTTCAAGGTCTGCCTCGAAAAACGAATTTGCATCCAAATAAGCGCTGCCTTCCCGCTTTGTAGTAATCGCCGTAGTAGATGTCGCAGTTTCTCACCTTCCTTTTGCCCGGCCCATCCCATCGCACCTCCTGGATGGCGGTAATATCTGCTTTGTAGCAGTCTAGGGCCTCCACGAGTTCATCGGATGTAGATGGTCTGTTCAGGGACCTCGATATTATATCATTTAAATTTCGAATCCAATTTGAACAAAATATTCGGATAATCGAATATATAATAGAATAGAAAAGTCTCTAGATTTTTCCAATATCAAAAATCTGCCCCAGCGAAGATCCACTTTGTCTGTATTCTATATATAATCTTTGTTGAACCTGCGTATCCAATCTTCAAGTAAACCAATAGATCCAGACAGGTATAACTTAACATCATCAGCATAGAGATGGATGGAAACATTTTTGCAAACTGTATGATTTACCATTTATGAACAAGCAGATTATGATAGTACCCAAAATAGATCCTTCCCTGACCCATTATCCCGCAACTTCGCAACATTCTCCAAACCAAACTACATATTTGGTTTCTGTAACTCAAATATGTGCAGATCGATCAGTCCCTTAAACAAATTTGTGTGTTCTGCGAGCCAGAGATCGCACTAGTTGGAGAGGCTTATTGGTCGAGGTCCAGAAACTCTCCTCCCAAGCAGCTATAAAAAAAAAGAAAAAATACTAACAATTACAGACTAAAGAGCTGCGAGATATATTATTTTACAGTTAAAACTAGAAGCTGTCTAGCGCTGGGATATTTATCAAACCAGTGGAAAAGTGAAAGTGGAGCGGAGGTATTTAATATGTCTTAGACATATTAACTTAGATATGATTGTATTTATTCTCAAAATAATAGCAATATTCATTAGGTAATGAATCCAAAGGTTGCTATATACTGTAATATTTAACAAGTAACAAGTCAGTATGATTTCAATTACTAAAGTAGATAAATAGAAGAGTAGATGTACAACAGTAGTGTTTATACCAGAGATAGAAAGAAAGAACCAAGTCTACCTAAGTCCTATAGACCGATTAGCCTTAAATCATTTCTGTTGAAAACCTACATCACTAAATCAAAGCTCTTAACCTTTACACTATCTCTTTCACCATTGCCCAACAGTAGCCTAAAGTAATACAGGCATTTTAGCTTGGGTTTTCTATCCGTTAAAACATCTGCTGGAGAAAGATATTCTTGGCAATCGTCGCAACTTAGATTTCCTGAGAAGTGTATGATTTCTTTGTTTCTTTGTGTTTATATTTGCATAATATATAATATTAAGTTCTGCATAGTAATAAAATCACTATAGTCATAAATTTGTTCATTGAATATTTGGGTCTTTGTTTCCCAAGTTTTTTTTAACTCAAGTTAAGGCGCATCTTCGAGAACCAATCCAGGATAATGCGTAATTGTGGTGTACCTACCACGTAGAGCGGCTGAGGTAGATATGGTTTTGTGAGAGCTGTAAACGCTGGTTCCATTATTCGTGTGCACAATTTGACACTTCAAAGAACTATACAGTTGCACCCTGGTCTTGTGAAGATCCGATTTTTGCAGATTCTGAAATACCACCTACCCTGGTTCAACGGTGTGCTTAGGATACACAAGTAAATAATGCACATTATATTACTTTCTCTTAGCAATGAGATTTGAAACATGTTTGAAACTGACTAACCAGAACAACGAGCAGCACTGCCCCTCCCAAGAGGTACGATGAAAAAATTTAAATTATAAAAAATTTTAAAATTAAGCATCAAGCTTTGTTCGTCAACCATGCCGTTCGCATGCACTCAACTCCAAAATTTTTCCAGAGAGGCGTGCAAGTTTTCATGACTCGCATGTTCAGGAGTCAGACATATATATTCAAGAATTACCTCTTTTATCTGGCACTGGCAAGCGCGTGTCCATATATCGTCATATTTCGAAGAGGTGTTTAGGTCAACTACAACGGAGGGACGTTATACTGGCAAAGCGAAAGCCAAAGCGTTACGGGATAAAGCATAAGCAACAGTTGGTTAGCGGTAGTCTCTTCGAACGCACTGACGGACAAAGCTGAACGGGTACGTTGCAGATTTGAGATCGATTAACGGAGAAGTTGATTCATTTAAAAATACATTTGTGTTAACCTGCTGCTTGATCAAATAGGAAAGCAGTTATTCGTCGGGACAATCTATGAGTTTTTACAGAGTTTATATCGAAAAAGTGATGACGATGCCACCAGAACTCTCAAAACATATTCAGTCACCAATGAAGTTATCAAAAGTTATCAGATCGTGTAGAATTCTTTAAAAAACCAAAGGACGACCACACACAATTAAACGTTAATCAAAACCTTGGTGTCGGTAAGCCCCAGTTAAGAATTTAAGCTGAAATGATAAACAATTTAAATATAACCTGTCTAAAAAAAGTATATCCATTATATTACCATATTCACCATGTATACCAAATGAACTATGTACAATATGGAGAGCAACTATCCTAAAATAACCCTATAAATCATTAAAATCGTATGTAGCCAAGCGGTCAAATGATGAATGCCGTGCAACAGAAATCAGCGGGCACCCCTATAACCACGACCACTTGCGCTATGCAACCGTTCAGAGAGGTATCGTTACGTACCTACTCTCTATTCGTGGACAAAGAGAAAAAAAGGCAAAAAAGTGTTATCTTTTCTACATATGTATAAATTAACATTGTTAGTAGCTAGTACAATATTATGTCATTTTATCAATTAGCACTGGAAATCTAGAAAAATAATGCAAATACGTACATTGTTTTTTCAAAAATATATTGCTTTTTATGGCATTTTATTTAGTACATACGACGGTGTTTATAAGGGGTTCAGTAATTTAACAATATAAAATATGTTATTATAATATATTGCCGATATTTGTTATAAAAATATAACATAATCAGTGCTCTCCTGGTTCCCTTAAAACTCTATTTCCTAATGGAAGTGGAGGTCTATAATTATTAAGGAGTTTTCCTTTAAGCTCATTCGCAGGACACTCTCCTTTTACATCATAACAATTAAGATTCCGCATGGCATCAAGCTGATGCTCTGATACTTGAATTGGTGATTTTAATACAATCCAAATAACTGTCTCAGAACACGGAGGTGTTGTCAGAGATCCTTCATATGTCCAATACGTCTTTGAATAAGGTAAGATTTTGGTCGGATCGCAACCATCAGGCAATGTTACACGGTCTCCCTTGTGCAATACAAATCGCAATAGGTCAGTAATTTTTTTCAATTCATGATTTTTATGGCCTATCTGTAAAAAAAATGATGCTATGACTTATAATAATCGGTATCGCATTATGTTAATATTTCAAACCTCTAAAAATAATCCTAAAACTGCCAAACCATCAGGATATCCGGCGGCTTCAGCAAAACTTGAGTACTTAGAAGTATTCCAATGTACAAAGTGTAATTCTCCAGAGTAAGCTTTGCCATTAACAGTATGCTCCGAGCCTTCATTGTCAGAACAACCCCAATGACAATGAAACTGTTCTAGTTTGAATACTGATGTGCCAAGTGGTCCACCAGTTAGAAGTGAATCGGGTCCAATAACGTCGACTTTCCAACCATGTCCTGTAGATGTATTTATTTTCTTTCGTTAATATTTTGATTTTAAATAAAGCAATGTCTTACAAACCTGTATTGACCAAGCTTCTTGAGTCTTCATTGAAATATTTCCATGTGAGTTGATTGGCTGTTAAATCACTGTCACGCTCTGCCGTCAATGTATTGATATCAACTGGGGATTGTCTATGTCCAGATGCTTGTGGAAACATCTTAAACCATTGCTGTGGTCCTGGAAATATTAATTATATTTTTTATTGTTATGGGTTTTTTTTAAACAAATGACACACAAATTTTAAAACAGTATAAATAATAAAAAATTGTTTAGTATCCGTGCATTGTACAGAATAACATTAATATGCCTAAGTAGTTTTAAAGGATCTAACATTTTCGAAAATAAAGTCACGAAACCTGTGGGACAACACCGGGATCTTAGGTGCCGCTCTGAAGTACTAGTGTACTCAACAAAGATTAAATTTAAACCAAAGTAATTTTGGATGTAGTATAATTAATAAAATTAATATATAATTAATAAAATTAAAATTAAGTAATTAAAATAAAAAATGTAAGAATATCTCAAGGCAACCTAACCGCTAAAGTATCGTAAGCGACATTTCAAGCAAATCTGGGTTAATGAGGATAATTCATTCGATTGCGCGTCCTTCTGCATCACTGGAAAAACTTAGTAATTTTGCTGTGTACTTACTTTTGTAACTGACTGTGCAACATAAGTGTGAAGTTAAAAAAAATAATGGAAAGCTGAATATGCATCATCAATAGAAACCTACCACATTTTGAGAATAAGCTTAGAATCCAATATATGTGCAATGCGAAGGAAAAGCGGCAACATAGAATTAAACACAAAAGAAAGACAATACAAATTGATTTTCAGTTAGTCACATTTCTGTGGATGAAAGTGAAACGTTGGAGAGTCTAGAGCGTGCACACAGTCGATGTTCTATAATGTCAAGAAAAACAAAGTAAGTCGTTAAAGTCGGATTTCATGAAATTGAGACGAAATCACATCATATAATAAAACGCATTGGACGCCAACATATAGGTACCAAGTACCACTCAGGAAGTACAAAACTGAAACTGAAACACTCTTGTTACCGACCAATAGGATACATTTTATCGAGGAACACACCAACTTCTACCGATAAATAACGCTCCCCTAAAAAACTAAGGAATTACAAAGCCTTAGTGGGCGTTATATAGAGATATCGAGAACAGGTAGACCGCTTAGCTCAGACTCACTTTTCTCAGTTCGGTGGCCTGAGTAGTAAGCCAGATATGTATTATATAATCAGAAGTAAGTTCAAGATATTAACTTGAAGTAGTCGGTGGTTTAATAAGTTCTACAGCTTTAATAATTAGTTTAATAAGTTCTTTCTCGGAAGTAGTTTTTATTCCTTCAAAATATTTGTAACTGGCAAACTGATTCAAACCAAACTCAGGCTGACATAGATCATCATATCATCATAATACATATTCACAAAAGAATGTATACTCCCTGTATCATACTATTAACACACAATCAATTTAATTGGTTTGAGATCAGTGCTACAACAAGTTCCCGAGTCAACGAGTTAAGCAAAAAGAGATGAGTCCCGTTTTACTCTTTAGAGCTATGAGATATGAACCATAGAAAAAAACAACCCTTAAACGAAACAGACAAGATTATACAAAAAGAAACAATGAGAGAAGATCAGTTAGTAACTTGCCACATAATCACATGGTCCCGCCCACATGCGTCTTGTAAGAATAATGATACCGAACTGTAACTAGGTGTTGAGTGTACAACACGGTCTCTTTGCCTTAACCAACCGAAGCGTATTTTGTGCGTTCACAACACACCGAGTTAAGAGGTTTGCAGTTATGATGCTCAATTTAGAAATACCCAACCTGGGTCGATAAGCCAAGTCAACCGAGTTGTGCGTTCACACCGTGTTGTATGGTTCGGAGATTTGATGTCCATTTATTCGTTTCGTTTTGGTTTTAGCAACTCGGTTTGACATAAGCTTAACTCGGTTCAATTCGGTTTGTACGTAACTCGGGTTGACTAGGTTTTCAAATCGAGTTAACCGATCTCTGACTACCATTTGTGCGCCAAAACAATTTAAACAGAAATTAGTTTAATTCAGAATATGACACTAAAACGTTGGAGGAAACTCATATACCATTATAAAGAATGTGAGATGAATTAAATATACCAGGTGTACCGGTATGAAATGAAATTTTTTGTGAAAATAAACACTAATTATTAATGATAAAAAAAGTAAAGAAAAGTATAAACATTTTATTCAAAGTATTGGCCATTGTTTTCTACACATTTTGACCACCTTTCATGATGAAAACAAATGGTAGTCGGAAGGAGCTAAGTCTGGTGAATATGGCGGGTGGGGTAGCTGCTCCCAGCCAAGTTTTTTGATTGTATCCTGAACCGGTTTTGCTTTGTGTGCAGGTGCATTGTCATGCAGCAAAATTACCTTGCCGTGTCTTCTGGCCAATTCTGGTAGTTTCTCGATCAATGCAAGGTTCAAATTGATCATTTGTTGTCGGTAGCAATCAGTATTAACGGTTTCACCATGTTTTAGGAGCTCGAGCACACCTTTCTGGTCCCACCAAACATACAGCATTGTCTTCTTGCCGAATCGATCTGGTTTTGCAGTCGATATTGATGGTTGTCCCGGATTAACCTATGATTTTTTTCCGTTTAGGATTCTTAAAATAAATTCATTTTTCATCGCCAGTAACAATCTGATCAAAACCGATTTTCTTACGTGTCTTTGAAGCAAGATTTCTCAAGTGTTTTTTCCGTTTGCCATCTGTCTTTCATTCAATTCATGTGGCACCCATTTTTCACACTTTTGGATCTTTCCCATAGCTTTTAAACGGTCAGAAATTGTTTGTTGTGCAACATTTAACATTGCTGTCATTTGCTTTTGACTCAAAGTGTCATCTCCATCCAATATCTTTTGCAATTCGTCGTCTTCAAACTTTTTTGGTGGTCTTCCACGTTCTTCATTTCTCACATCAAAATCATTATTTCTGAACAGTTGAAACCATCTTTTGCATGTTGCTTCTGATAGAGCATGATCACCATATGCCTCGAAATGCGGCTCTGCAGCACTTTTCTTCAAATGAAAACAAAAAATTAATGCTTTCCGGAAATCATCACTTTCTGGTACATCACTTTCTGGTAACACGATCAAAAAAATAGATTTTGTCTGTTCAATGACTTGATGTATACTAAATATTTTTCACAGATGTCATAGGAAACAAACAAAAAAATAAGGCCTCGTTCACAACAAATGTTCCCTATCGAGATATTTGTATCTTGACGCTCACTTCATACTGGTACGCCTGGTAAACTTTTATACCGAACATGTATGTTTAGTCTTACGCCTAAAAAAACCAAAAAGCTTATTGAACAACCCAATTAATATAAATAATTTTGTATATGTTTAGTTGAATTTGTTTATGTATAAACTGTATCATGGAATACTATTAAAGTATTTGTCAAGTTATACTTTTAAGTTTACTAAGTTAAATTGTAATTGTTAATGATAGATATGTACATATTGAGAGAGACGTACTTGCTCAAGCACACACTTTTCCTGTGAGAGATTTAATAAGCTATGGAATTTCAAAGGCATAAATTCATTAAAATATGATTGCAAAAATATTAGTATAACATTCAAAATATAAAAACAAATATTAGCCTATCAAATTAGGAGATGTCGAATAGTAAATTGCAATCATACACAACATATACGTATATACGTATATTCAAATAAATCAATGATAATCAATGTTGTCAATAAATTCCTTCGCCATTGCGTACCAAATAT
The DNA here is from genome assembly GCA_916610145.1 of Eristalis arbustorum. Taxonomy (NCBI): domain Eukaryota; kingdom Metazoa; phylum Arthropoda; class Insecta; order Diptera; family Syrphidae; genus Eristalis; species Eristalis arbustorum. The sequence goes on along the minus strand of OU744319.1, from coordinate 48,465,015 downwards.
CACATATATCACATAAGTACAAACAAAAAGAAAATGAGCGTAAATAATTTGGAGATGAAGTACATGGCGAGATATTATTTTAAAATACTTCAGAATATAATATAGTTCATACATAAATGTGGATATGTATGTACTAACATTGAAAACGCTACTTCTTTAATCAGTCCAAACTAGAGAGAGCATTTGAAATAGAGCACAAGCGACACTTTTAGTGAATCATGCGGGTCGAAAAATGATGATGATAATAGACCAACATTCGATTTGAAAAATGTACAAAGCTATTTAAATGTTTTTTTCTCAAATTTTAAACGGGAGATGAAAGAGGTAGTCTTATTAACTTCTTTATGACAGCAGTCGAATACATTTGATAAATTTCTAGGTAGAAGCAAAAAAAATTTCAGGTAAAAAACACAACAAAGTAGGGTGATTCAAAATAACAAAGTACTTTCAAACATATAATCCAAATCTGTGGATGGGCGACCGTTCCGTCGTACAACGAGCTGAGGAAGGCCTCCTCCGCTTCAGTATGGCGGTTTCAAGACGCGATGTTCGGGATGTTGCAATGAATTAAAAATAACCCTTGTTAACTTAAGTCGAAAGACATAGAATAAGATTAGGTTTAGCTTAGAGTGCCCGCCGAGGGACAGTAAGTTAGAAATAGTAAAAATTGTACGTCCAACTAGTTTTAAGCATTTTTGGTTTGTATATAAGCATGTCATGAAGCACGAAATAAAAATGAATTGAAAATGAATGAAAAAAACATATAATCTACAATTCTTATATTTATGCAAACAAATTTACGAGGACTAAAATCCTTACACGATTATACTTCGAAGAAAAATAAAATAATGAAATATAGATTCTCAAAATGCATATGTATCTTCGCATGTTTCTTGTAGTTAATCTTTCAGATTGTCACATCAGCGACACTCTTTTTGATATGAATACGGCCAGGCCAAAGATGGACTATGTTAACATCATCTTGTAGAAAATAGCCAACTGAAAGTAAAGCAAACGAAAACCATGCATCGCAAGAGTAACATCCAGACTGGTCGATATGACTTAACTTATCATCAATGTTCATTACCGTAACGATACATTGCAAAGGGAAACCCTGACCGCCTTAGTTTCTGCCGACCATAGCCAGACACACACAGCAACAAAAACATTTAACCTTCCCAACACAAATGGTTTCTACATTTTTATAGGGTTGATTATTATAGACAACTGCATTTGTTCTACACTTCAACAAATTTTGACTCAATTTGAAATAAGACTCTTAGATAAGATATTCGAATGCACAACTGATTGTCGTCTTGTAGAAAATTATAAATTTTTCGACAATTAATCACGAAATCATGTAACATTTAACATTTAACATTTCTTTTATTGTGGCATAAGATCTACAAATCATGTAAATCGCACCCTTTGATGGACCTCACGGAATTAAGGGGTTTTCCAATAAGGACCACGCAAACCATTTGAAATATTAAAAAAAATACTATCTGCTTGAAGTACAATCAAAACATTTATGAATGAATCTAGGCATCGTTTATATGGCCCCCCCCCCCCCCCCGGGGGCACGTTTGCGGCGGCCGATTCGTTGGATCAAATTTTCAACGGCACATTTCGTTATGTTAGCTCTGAGTTCTTCCAAAGTTGTCGGCTTGTTGGCATAAACCAATGACTTAACGTAGCCCCACAGAAAATAGTCAGCGTTAAATCGCACTTATGATGCGGCCAATCGACTGCTCTTTTCTTGAGATAACATGCTCACCAAACTTACTCTTCAATAAATCGATTCTAACGTGTGCTGTGTGGCTAGTGCGTTCACAAAATAAATTCAAGGTCAAGTCTCTACTGGAAAACCCTTTATTATTCAGGATTTACTATAAAGGATCGCTCAGCTGCGGGGTAGTTAGGATTGGTTAGGGAGTGGTTAGGTTCAAATGTGGAGCGGAGATTGATATTTACAGATTTGTTACAAGTTAAATAACACTAAGCCGACAGTTTATGCTTATAATCACAACAGGCTAATAAATAATATGTACCTACTAATACTTTTATCAATACGCATGAATGTGAATATCAAACAATCATTAAAAAAACTAGTTTGATCGCGAAATTTTGAGATAAGATGCAGCGTTGGTAAAAAATGCGTAAGGATCGATATCGGCATATTATATATAGAAATATCGAAACTAATTGAAAAAAATATATTCATAATATATTCACACACCACGTGCCACAATTTAGGGGTCCAAGAAGGGTTAAAGCCAGATAGAGAAGAAAAAGAACTCTTTATTTGGATAGTTTTTCGATTTCAAATTCTGATTTTACACACATTTTGTATATGATTTAATGTGAATATATGTATGGGATCCTATCACTTTACATATATTAGATTTCATCATGGAAACCGTTTTGTGCCCTTCGGGAGTGCATATTTTTATAAGAACTTGGTATGGAAAGCCTCGTTCTATTTGAAAGCATGATGACGCTTGGATTTCTATTAGGTCAGTAAACTGTATCTACAAATTGCAACTCATATACTTCAATAAGATTTAAAACCCATGAACGAATAACACTACTGGATATTTAAAATCATTAAATGAGTTTTTTATCGGTCGTATACCATAAATATAAAACTACTTTTATTCTGAAATGATACAAGATTTTGGTGGTGTGTGAAATTACAGATTAATTTCATGTCATTTAGCTTATGTGGATGTGAGTATACTTTATATTCATAGACAATCTTTTGATTCACTTTTTCTAATCCAAACAATTATTGTTCAATGTGTTTTTTATTATAAGTTTCTTAGGATGAGAGAGTTCTTTATTTTTAAAAATTCACTTTTTAGCCAACTGTATGTATTAATAGACTAAAATTATTTTCTTTCCACTGCGGCGTAAATGTATACACATGGTCGTTTGTTCTAAAATACGACGATGTACGTGTTTTTTTCTTAAAGACGTATATTATTTTGAGCGTGCAACGCAAGTATATAATAATCATGCCCAATAATCAACTGACATAACTGACATGCATACCCGCATGCAAAATCATTAAGTAAGGAAGTCTGGCTTAGTTATTATATAATGTTAAGACTTCTAAGCCACACTCAAAAACAATAATTCATTATTAAAATTACATAATAATCGTTATGATACTTTCTTGATCGCCACAATTAATAAATCCTACAATTATGAACAGCAATCGTGAAATCGCATTCCGTTGAACCTATATTGGGTCTATTTCCAAAAGCAAGCTGGTCGAACATAACGACGGCTGCCAATGTTAAGAAGGACAGTAGAAGAAAACAATCTACAAGAATTTTAATTCTCTTTGTGTATCCGTACTGATAAAACAGAGATAAATACAATTATATATTGTTATAAGCTAACTAGATAAGTTCAACGCAAAATGAAATTAAGATTTTAAGTACACGAAACCTTTGATTCTGCCGACGATTGATTGCATACAAGTACTGCATCTTATTTTAAGATATGTCATGGCGTTGAATATTATGATAAATTACATTTTTGCGTTGTTTGACATTTTTATCAAAAGAGTTTGTTATATTATCATTTTGTTAACTCAATGTCATCGAAGTATGTATAACAGAGACTAAATAAGATATTAATGAAATAATAAAAACAACAACTAACCCTCATCATTCATTGTATAAAGACAAACCTAATCGTTATCAGCAGTCAGTCAAAGTAAAAGATTTTAAAGGTAACATTTTCAGACAGAGAATGCTCCATATCTATCTTAAGCAAGTTTGCATACGGATCGTAGCGAAATTTGTAATGCAGAACACTGCACCACATTCATGGGGAGTCAATGATATATGTACTTAATTACATATGCATGCACTTATACTCTACGCAACTTATTTGTTAACTGAAAACTTTTCAAACGCACCTCTTTTCGTATGTCAAGATCACGTGAGAGATTCATAATGACGGGACATTTTTTCTTTCTCAATATATTAAATAAAATAAACACTATGACATTTTAAGAACAGACTTTTATTTTCTTTATTTTAAGAAAACATTCATTAATTAAAACAAAAAAACACAGATGCCTGCTTTTACTATAATTCTCACCTTGACAATGCATTTGGTTGCTGCAGGTACATTGCTTTACTAATACATGTTTTTATTTGATTACAATACATTAAATTGTAATCAAATAAAAACTAAAAAAACTTTTGATTTTTTAGTATTTCCAAAAGAGTTGATTTTTATTCCTACCCAAGTCATGTAATAAATTAAGATGTAAATTAACGTACTTATTTCCAGAAATTAGTATATCAGTTAAGGTGGTGTAATTTAATTAGCAATAAATTATTATTTTTTAGCGATTTCATTATATTGTTTGTTTGATCATCGAAGCACGTGATGGTCATTAATATCAAATCTACTTTAATTATTTGTTTTTGTTGATTTCTTCACTACACTTAAATTTATATTTTCATCGTACATCTCATAATCGTTATGATAAACCAAGGAAAATAAGTTCACGAGTAAAAGTAATCATATGATCAATTTGCGACAAGTAAATATTTCAAAACACCGTCCCAATCCATTCATACATAAGTGCTTAATTTAAATTCATTCAAATTTTCTAATAGATCACTTACCATTGTCACTGTCGTATCCCCAACTCATGACAGGAAACAATAAACAAGTAGAAGGGAATTATAACTGTATATAACCTAAGCTGAAAAAAACACTTAATTTAATTTAAGTGAAAAGCAGAAAAATATAGTAAGCTAGCGTTCTATATCGACTAGCGACTGGAACTGGATAAAATCAAAGTGGGATTTTCATTTTATTGCATAGAAATCGTGAAAAGCTCACGGAAGCTTAAAGTTACGATGTGTTAAAATATGTTTTTATATTCTAATTTACGACATATAGAAAATTTTGAAAAAGCTTTCCATATTATACTATATTGTGCTGTATGTGCTTTGAAAATCAACAATATACAAAAATAAAATATGTACATATTTCCATGACCATATGATTAAGAGTAAACGTAAAACGAAAACAAAACATTTCTTTCTTCAACATTATCTAATTGAGAGATAGACGAAAAATGTTTTTATTTGTGGGCAACGACAATAAATATTTCTTCACAAATTGATTTAAATAAGTTTTTTTTCATATCGGTTGGGCTTGTTACGAAAACAATTCAAATAAAAATATATTATTGAAGGAATTGTCTTAAACATTCCAAGAAATACAATTACAATTAATGTGGTTATTAAGAATGAAAATAAACAGATATTTTTCATTAAAAAGCTGAACAGCAAGATTGTAAACCTGAGGTAGTAATTAAAACAACGGATATATTGAATTATAATATAACGACTTAAAAATTTTGTGAGAAACCTAAACACGTATCGTTTTTTATTGTATTACGATGTTAATGTGTATTTTTTCTTCAGCGTTAATAACAAATTCCTGCAGAAATGATAGCAAATTCACTTCTAACATGCATTTTGGAACCTGTGTTAAGAAAATTTGCTATAGTACTCATTCTGAACAAGGTCCACCAGTTGAGTTGCATAATGATTCAAGAACTAATTGGAGAATGCTTTGCTTTGCTTATCCTCGATCTCTGCACACTCCTTTATTCATTACTCATTTTTTTCTTTCTATTGAATTAGATTTCTTTACATGACAGACAAAAATAACAAAAACTAAATAGAACAATGCATCAGATTACACTAGCCCTCGTATCAGGTTAAATTATTTAGAACAGATGTCAAATGCTGTAAACCAAATATGGATCCTAAATGACAACGCAGCTTTTTACAATTTCCCTATACCGATTTTCGCAGTTTAACACGTCGCCTTGAAACCTTTAAGATCGGCAGACCAACTATCCATGTTGCTGAGCGTTTTTTAATGTCAAAAACCGAAGCCGATATTCTTGACAAAAATCTTCCTACCCTCTTTTCTGGGATGGATTATGTATACAAATGAATTAGGTGTGATAAAATATGAGGCCTTTTAACCAAGTCGTTGCGTTGTATTCTCGAAGTTAATCATACAGATACCCATTCACTGATTTATTTGATTTAATATCATCGTATCAGACATTTACTACAACAGTTTTTAAGCAATTCTTCCAGTTGGTAACTATATGCTGACCATTATCATATTAAATCTAAGCCCCAATGTTAATTTACTGACTTAAATTTCAGGGGAGAATATGCCGGTATTGTACCTTACCTAAATTCAATAACCTAATTTACCCGATTTAACCATGCTTACAATATTAATTCTCTGTTTGTGCTTCAGAACATATGCTGCTTGTGGTGTTCAACGAAATAAAATTAATAAATTCTTAAAACTAAATTATTGATAAAATCAACATATGTAAATATGTGTACGTAATAACAAACACAACTCTAAATAAACTTTTCCTTTGAAATTTCCACCGAAGAGAAAAATAAAACAATCAAACAAATCCATGCGGAATCCTAAAGTAGATCAAAAACCACATAATAATACCTGATCTAGCTTAACTTAGTTGTTAACCTCAACCTATCAAAGTCACCAATATATCTTCCTGTTCAATACAAACGCTTTAGGCATTTAGTTAAAAGTAAAGAATCATTATTTACTTACTTTCCTAGTTCCTTCTTCCGAATGAGAATTATTGCGACCTGAGTGTGAAGTAGAGCAGATTCGCAATTCTCTCGCTTATTTTAAGCTTCGATTCCGAACAGATGTTTTATAGTTTGTCGAAGCTGTTTCGAAGCTCTGACTGTTTTTTCTCTTGGGCCATTAAGTTTACAACAATTTTATATAGATGTCATATTTCTGAGAGAGACTTGGTGAGATACCCACTGGTGTAAGCAAATTTTGAATAATCAAGACGTTTTGCGAATTTTTTTAAACAAATGCGTGCAACAACTTCGATCATGAAAAAATGTACCGTTCATAGTAAATGTTAAGATATATACTTATCGAGTTCATTGAATTTATTAGTGAACAATTTAATGTTATTAATTACACGTGATCTGTACTTTAGCACCTCATATCTCCGCTAAGGTAATTGCTGTGTAAGTAGGCATCTATGACTAACTACATTTGTATATATGCTTGCATCATTCTCTACAAGAAAAATCGTAGAATAATTCAGGGTGGGTACTATTCGGAATTGATGAAAAAGATGCTGGGTGTGAAATAAGCACTCATAATTTAATAATTGTTGTCACCATTCTGCTTCATGTGAGCTATCAAATTCATTAATGAAACATGTTCATACATACATTAGAACTAAGGATAATATGTAGAGCAAGTTAGGCAAATGTGGCCTACGTGGCTAATATGGCCCGCCACTGTATTTCCCAAGTCAAAACGCACAGCAGAACAAAAAAAATATGTTTATGATCACGTGCAAACTGGTCTTCAATCTTTCGTAGTGTGTGTTTTCTACTTTCGTTGTAATTTTTGGTAAGTGTTCTTAAGGGGTTTTTCATTCAATTTGGTATTGAATTGGTAACAGTTTTCTAAGACTAAATTCTGTTATGTATTTTCTAATTTGGGTGATATCATATTTTTAAGAAGAGTTACATGTCTTTTGATTGAACCACCAAGTGAACCAAAAGTATAGTTTTATTTTTAAAAATGTTAAGAGCAGGTCATATTTGCCGCACTTTCTCTACTATATCCAAATATCAAGCAATTATGTATACAGTAACTTTTCTCGTCAAAATAATGTATTTTGATAACGACTAATAGATCCAGAAAAGCTCCGTGAAATGGTTGCAGTCAAGCGCATCTTTTGTGGCATAAGCTTTACCATACAATCTAGTTTCTACTGCTTGTTTTCGAATTTTGAGATGTGTGTTGATACATCTACACTTTATGCAATCTTGAATTAAATCTCATTTAAGTGAGTTTGGTTGGGTGTGCATCGAAATATAAAACATGAACTTTGATTTTGTTAATGCTAAATAAATTATGTCAAATACCATAGCATATGCATATGAATATATACATATGTATATATGGTATATGTACTTACATAAAACACAACAAGAAATGCAAAAGCCTATAATAATTGATCCATGGCAATTAAGTGAGACTAGGGAAGAAAATTCTATTGTGCTGGCAGGAGAAATCCGCGGAATTTATCTTAATAGATATCAACTTATGCGAAAACATCTGGAGCTTTCAATTAATCGAAGTACACATCCAACACACGTTGACTTAAGCGATCTTTGAAAATGTAAGCGCCCAACTGAAGGCACAAGTGCCAGACAGTTAGGCCTATTGATCTATAATCCTATCAGTAACGCTGAGTAAACATAGTTTAACATAGTTATATCCAACAGCTGCCTTATTTAAACTAACGGTTCCAATATAGTCATTAAATTTAATAATTTGAAGAATGGACCCAGAATTTTATTTGATATTATTATATTAATATTTATTATCGTATTTCCGTTAAGATCAGGTAGAAATATAAGAGATGCTCCAAAGTATCACCCTCCTCTGTTTCTACAGTTGCTCCATCAATCACTAAGGAGTCCTAGTCTATGAGAAAGACGTTCCACTAGGCAGTGAGTGACGTATCATATACCCCACTAATATATCGCAAGTATCTCGGGGTAACGAAGTCAGTAGTTTGTTTTTAGTCTCTTGGATTTGAAATCAACATGGTGTAATATGTTCGTAAGACTCCTATGCCAGAAGTACAGTCACTGAATTTACCAACTGTCATAATTCACGGCTATAACTCTTTGGAGTCACTGAAACAGCTCAAAGAGTACGTTCACAGAAAGTGTCTCAAACTTCGCCATTCGCAGGGTAGAATCTAGGCGTAGTCCACCTTAAATAATCCCCCAACATGTATTGTTTGTTGTTATAAATAACCTTTATTCAAATTCATATGAGGCGTTGGAGTCCTTCAAACAGTGACGGGGAGAATATTTTTAAAAAGCCTTTCACAATATCGTTCGTATGTTCCGAACAATAAGATTGATTTTCCTATAGAGGTGTAGATCAAATAAATTTGAAACGAAAATTCGTACGCATCTACATATTTTCCTGTAAATAAAAGTAGCATGATTTGAAATTCGAAATACATTTCCGTTGCGGCCGTTATGTACTATAGGTTAAATAACGGGCCCAGCTTTTCAGCAACCACTCGTGTTGTGCGTGCTATTGTTCTTTCGCGAGTGGAAGGAACCAACAGTGACTTCAAGGGCCGCGGAAATTGTTTCTATCACACAGAACTGGAATCGAACCTACGACGTCGAGGCTGGTGTTGACGAACATACCCACAACACCAAGGGCCACCACATATACGTGCACACTTTTTAAAGCGTCTAAGAAAATCGACCTTCACAAAGCTGGGCGCAATCATTTTTTTTGCTTAGATTATAATCATTTAAATGTAGTCGGATTGAAAATAATCATTGTTATAAATATTTCTTTTATTAATTTTTTCTGTTTGTAAATAAATGATTTTAATTTTTTAGTTGTTTAAAATTAATAAAATAATTGAGTTATATGTTAACTGGGTTAGGTTAGTTGGCTGCCTTAGACCATTGTTGGTCTATTGTGATTTCCATAGTCATACTACTAACACTTAACAACAACTTTAGTGATGGTGGCGTTAATTTGATCCCTGCTCCGGTCTCTTTTGGAGGTTAAGGCATAAGCTATAAAGACTTTTCCTCGTCTATTCTATCTCTTCATTTCTTCTCTTTCTAGGTATGGGATGTTTTTGTTTGCAAATGAGTGGTTGTCTCGACGATAGCTATTTCAAATTAAATGAGAATAATTATGTATACATATCTTGTTCTACACTTTTGTGATGATTTCAGGACGCAAATGTTTAGTTTTGGTTGCAACCTGAACTGAGAATGTGTTGGTAAGATATGAGAGAAAAGTAGAAAAAGACGTCACATTTAAGTGAGAGTATATTTCTCAGAGTTTTCAAACTGCGTACAAAGTAAACGATAGACGAGACGGTAGTAATGGTCTTACATTAAGCAAATTATCGATATATAAGGATCGGATAAGGATAAGGATCGAATGAATGATAATCGGTGGAATAGTTACGCGATTCGGTCCCTGTTCAACGAAGAAAACTCAAACAGGATAGATTTTTTATTTTATTATGTTGTATGCCGATTAATGCACAGGCAAAACAGGTCGTCGTGTGCAAGTACCTCCTCTGTTTCATACGATTATATTAAACAAAAATTAAATAATAAAGAAAAATTAAAACAAAGGTGCTCCACGGCGTATTAAAAATGTTTAAAAATTAACAAAATAGTTCTTTAGTTAAAAGCAAAACGTATTGCATAAAAACAAAAATAAGAACATCTGCATGGGTATTCATATATACGATCTCCATTAAAAGAAATCATATGTTATATACGTACGTATGCATGTATATTAAATTCATTTTTTTTAATTTTAAATTATGGAAAATACTCGAATCACGAAGAGAAAATTTGTATTATGAATTTTGCCTTTTATAGATGCGAATCGTTTCTGAATAGAGTGAAAGTATTTTTTACCTCAAGCGTATCTCTGTAGGAAGTAATCATTTATTCTATCATTCTGAAGCTGAATTAATTGAAATAATTTGCTACATTTAATATAAAGGTAAGTCTAATTACCCAGTTTTGCGAAATTCGCACAAAGAAACATTTTTCAAAGAATTCTGAACAAAGTTGCCAAAGACACCAGTGTTTTATTTCTTACCGTTTAAGCTTCTATAAAGAACAGACAAATATTGATTTTCATTTACACCTAAGTCTGTTTTTACAGGTTTTGATATAACACGGTTTGAAAATATAGTAAAATATTTTTAATTTTTTTACACGATTTTATTCCATTTAGCACGATTTAAAATTTTGTGTGCTTTTTTGTCAATTTTTTTTTTGAATTTTTGCGCGTACAAGCAAATATACTGGTCAAAGTAAATTTAAATAACACAAATTTAGGGGAATTCCCAATGACTTTTTTACACGTTTTTTTTCTGGAACCAATCTACCGTATAAAAACAGAATTAGGTGTAGATGTAAACGGCCTTATGCATAATTTCGTTAACTCAATAAACTCAATTGTTTTCAACCTCAACAGTGAAATTGTTATTCTCACTTCCATACTAGTTTTAATTTATTGTCTGTACTTCACTCCACAATTATGAAATTAATAAAACGATTCTTGCTCGATTTTGCGTAAGAAATCGAACGCAAGCCAAACATAATACACACAAATTCAAATTCTGACAGATATACGAGAACGATATTCTGGTGATTCGCCAACCACAATGTCAAGTATTAATATGCCGCCATTCCTGATAACCGGCATTACCGCAAGCCAATTAAGACATTGTCGAAATTACCACAATTTTTATATATGTATAACAATAATTTCCAATGATGAGGAAAGTTTAATTAAAAAAAGTAAAAACTGTAATATAAGCTTGCGTTTTATCAATGTGGGGTATGTACATACATACGCAATTGCTTAATATATTAATAATAATAAACCATTTTTTTAATTTCATGTAATTTTGTTTTTATTTAAGTGATTTACTTGCTAAGAATAAATATTACAATAAGACATATGCAGTAAGTATTTTAATGAAAACAGTTGTCAAATGCTCCGAAAGACGGTTTGACTTTTTTCAGCGATCTATTTCACGTGCGTTGCTTTAAAAATGGTGTTTGATACTGGGGCCCTCTCACCATCTATGCAGACTGGACCGAAAATAAATCGAAGAGTTTTTCTCTTAAACTAACCAAGAACGCCCCCTTAAGATTAATTATAGAGCTTAAGATTTTATAGAGCGTCACTTAGTTTGTTCGAGAGAGTCCTTGTTTATCAATTGCTTTCTTTTTTCATAAAAACGAACGAGTTTGGTATGGAAGCCAAACTACACATTTATTCGGCTTTCAGTTGCTGTCTCTATTAAGGTATTCCTTCTTGTTTTTAGACAATTCAAAACAAATGGATTTTAAGAGTTTGACTATTGTTTACGTACATGTGGAAATCATCATTAAAGTAAGTGGGATATTGATGCCATTTTGCAAACAAACAGTCTTTGTTCTTTTTTCATAGCCGTTAGGTCAAACTCTGGTTCCGGTATCCCAAAAGCTTAATTGAATAATCAGCTTGAGGTTTTAACATTCGGTACTGCAGTTTCTAATAAAAATGTCATAATTGAGTTTATTTATATGTGGATTGAAAATATTCCTTATAAAATTTCTTTGGATTTTCTCGATTTCATCATATTCCTCAATTTCCAAAACTTAAGCAGCATAACACATTGAAGACTTAAGAATTGAAAATTTGGTACATTGTTGCCTGGTTTATATTGAAACTTGGCATGGATAAATTAACTTCAAATGGGTATATGAATTCTTCTTCTTTCCGAGATATTAGCTCGTTGGCTTTTGATTTTTCTATATTAAGGTTAAGTCGCAATTCTACACAGTAATCTACTTCAGACTCAAATATAATGGTCAGGTCATCAGCGAACAAAAGAATAAAGTTTGCTTGAATTCCTTATATTTTTATTCCACCAGGAAGATGGTACTCGATAACATATATAAATAATGCAAGCAAAAGAGCAGTGAGCGCACATCCTGGTTTTATACCTACCTCAATTTTAAACTAATGAGGGTAGAATGTTCCCTCCCAAACATCGGCCTATGTGTTTGTCTAGAAGCTTTTAATTGCACAGACGAATTTGGCAGATATGCATAGTTGTGACAATTTATACACGAACGCACTTCGTTTCACTGCATCAAGAGCTGCATTAAAATCGACAAATAACGAATGTTATTGGAGTACTATTTTATTTGCTTGCAATGCTATGACAGTCGATGACAATGAATTTTGTTGAAACACCTTTTCTAAAGCCGGCTTAGTAATCAAGTAGTGTGTTCTTTCTCTCCACCCACTTTTCGGGTCAACTAATACATCACAGAACACATTCACTATGATATTCATAAACGAAATACCTCGGTAGTTTTCGGCAGAGTTTGTCTTCTTTCTTGTGTATTAGGAATAGAACTGTTTTTTTTTTTAAGAGCGTGGTACTACACTTAAAAACTGGAGCGAAGAAGCTTTTTCCAGACAGGAATACTATCTTAGCATTGTTAGTGACTCGAAAGAGGTAGGGCCGAGAACATTTTTGTCGTACAGACCAGGGATCAAAGCTACGACATCAAGGTTGGGGTCAACGCACAAACCCACAACGCCAAATGCCGCCGCAATGGAAATACAAAAAAAATTCAAAACAAACTGCACGAATTTAGTTGTTTTGTATAATTTTTAGGCCCATTTGACGGATGACTTTTGTTATTAAGTAGCCACATAACAAATCATCTCTTCTCAGAATTCATTACCAAATTTGAATTCGGATAAACGAAATCGTAGACCATAGCCGCGAACTAAATGCTCTTAATACATACATGCTGCATCTATGTCTGTAATACTATTTTTATTTCAACATTTAGAAGTATTTCAATATATTGTACAATAAATACTACCATTTTGTAGGAGGAAAATCATCGGCAAAATAAAAACAACTGTATGCAAAGAACAATTTAGTTTATTGAAATCCCGTATACTGCGTACACTCACTACCACGACTAGTGTATTTAAGCTTTTGTTATGTGGAGACTTCGGGTCATTCACCTGATCAGATGGATGGTCGTACTGCAAGTGTATCAGATTCACAGTGTGCTGTACAAGAATGGTACCGCGTGTTTTTTATTCTTCTACAGCTCGGCCATCCTAATCAAGTGATCGACCCGATCACATTTAATTAGGTTACATACAATAGCTATAAACATATTTTTTTCTTTTTTTTTACAAAATATGAATTCATGATAATTAATTCAGAAGGAATTATTCAAAATATTACAATATACAAATACAAATATAATCATAATAAAATCTCCTTATCTATATTTTTTCGGTATTTTATGACGGTTATCATGATTAAGTTTTTTTTTTTTCATTTGTGAACTCTCTATGTTTTGAAGCGCTTTATTCCTTATGTCATCTAAACTAACTCGTTCTTCTTTGGAGTCATCAGAAAATTGCCATTTCTGCTGAACGCTAAAACGTAAAACACTCGGTGCAAAGCCGGTGCTCCTGTTAATAGAATATTTGAGCGCAAACTCTATCTTCGCCAAATGTCTATCCCAGTCACTAGTAGTATTTGACTGACATTCTTTAACAAGCATTGGAACGAGAATTCTGTTCATCCGTTCAACTTGTCCATTCAACTGGGGTGAATGAGTCGTTACTTGAACGTGTGTGACTTTATTCTCCTCAATAAAATCGGAGAACCCTTTTGAAGTAAACGTTCCAAGATCAGAAATTACGCGTGAAGGTCTGGAATAATTTTCAAAGAACGATGTCAGACACTTAATAGCTTCTTTGCTCTGAGTCGTTCTTACAGGATAAAGCTTAACGAACTTTGTGAACGCGTCAATTATCAGAAGAACATGTTTTCTCTTTGCCTGGGAGTTCGGCAAGGGACCAAGATGGTCAATATGCAACGTGCAAAAAAGAAGATTTCCTTTTGGGATTGAATGCAAAGTTGCTTTCACTTTGCCAGAATGAGGTGAAAAATATATACATTTAAGACACGTTTGAATATATGATTTTATTTTGTCCTTCATCTTAGGGAACCAATAACAACCAGATAAGTGCTGGTAGGTGACACATCGCTTCATGATGGGTGCGGATCACTTGCTCTTCCATATGAGATGGGACGTAGAAACGTACTTTGCCATTTTCATTTCCTATAAATTAGTCCATCAACCATCTCATATAAGGGACTCTCACTTCTTTCTAGATCGGCTTTTTTTATGAAGATTATTTTTGGATCCAGCTTTTGCGCGGCAGCTAGGACAAACTCAAAGAATTCGTTATCGACGTGTAGTATACTAAATGACCTACTCAAACCATCAACATGAGGCATTCGATCACCTTTCCTATGTTCGACAGTGAAATCAAAACCTTGTAGTTCTAAGGCCCATCTAGAAATCCGAGGATTCAATTATTTTTCCTTTAAAGTCAAAGTCAAGGCTTGACAATCTGTTACGACTTTAAAAGACATCCCAATCAAATAAATTCGATATCTTCTGAGAGCATATATAATTGAGAGTGTCTCAAGCTCATAGCTGTGGTACTTACTCTCTGCTTCAGATGCTCGCTTCAAAAAATAAAAAAAATAAAAAAATCTCCAAAGCCGATTGTTCTTGCATCGCAATGTAATTCTGTTGGACTATTTGGACTGTATATAGCAAGAACAGGGGATGCGACAAGTTTATCCTTCAACGAATTGAATGCTTCCATTTCGTTCAAACCAAAAACGAAGGTTGTGTCCCTTTTCAGCAAGTCGTGCTATGTAAGCAAAATGCTTTATACATTTTCGGAAGTAGGAACAAAGTCCTAGAAAGCTCTGCACATTCTTAGTACAAGTTGGTATGGGAAAGCTTTTAATAGACTCTAAATTGTTTTCATTAGGCCTAACACCATCTTCCGTGACCCTATATCCCAGATAGACAATTTCTGTTTGCATAAACATGCACTTGTCCAACCTAAGTTGCAAATTATTTTCTATAATCAACTTAACTACGGACTCTACAACTTCTAAGTGTTCCTCAATTGAACCTGTCGCGATAAGGATATCGTCTAAATACGTCAGAATCTTTCCCTCTTTAATAAGATTTCTGAATATGTGTTTCATGAAACGCTCAAACAAAGATGGAGCATTTTTTAGCCCAAATGGCATTCTTGTATACTCGAACTGTCCCATTGGCGTAATGAACGATGTATACTTCATAGAATCATCTGAAAGTTTTTCATGGTAAAAACCATTTTTCAGATCTAATGTACAGAAATATGTTTTATTTCTTAAACGATCAAGATGATCTTCGATAAGTGGCAGAGGATAATTATCACGCAAAGTAATCTTCTTGAGCACTCTAAAGTCAACGCAAAGTCTTAGTTCCTTGTTCTTTTTCTGAAGGAGCACTATGGGTGACACGTAAGGAGAGTTAGATTCACGGATAATTAGTTTAACCATTAGATCATCAAGAATCTTTTGAAGCGAAAGTTTGTGTGCATGTTTGTGCTTCTAGATGCACAGCGAATTGGGATATCTTTCGATAAAGATATCTTCATTTCGAAATCAATTTCAGGAAATTGAAATTCAGAACGAGATGACGCGCGATTTATCAGTACTCTAACCCTATTCTCAATCACGTCACATTTTGGAGAGTGTGGACGAGTGAAAACCGATGTTGCCTGCTGTTCTTGGATCTTGATTGCAGCTGATTATTATTTCGAACGCCAAGCTTTTTTCCGTTTTTCGCTTTCCTTATGAACTCTGTACCTAGAATGAGTGGATAAGTCATTGAGAAATTCTTTACAATTAATAAGGGTACATCCATTACTAAACTTTCGAAATATATGTTGGTGTGGATGCTTCCAATGACGTCCAATGGGTTATTGTTGACTCCGCAATGTGTGTGCTTCGACTTCTCCAACGTTGACAACAAACCATGTGGCAGGAACCGTTGATGATGGACTGCCGGAGTCCAAAAGCGACAGCAGCACAATAGAAGCTTCCATTTCCTGATTTGTCCATTTGCATCATATGTTGTGTTCAAAATCATTTTTATCCAACTTTTGGTTACATGCCATGACTGAAGTTCTGCTTTCGCATTTCGTTGAAATGTGGCCAGGTTGTCCGCATTTGTAGCATTTCACCTCCATCTTCTGGAACTTTGTGTTGCTTATTGGATTAGGCATCGATATGTTATCGGCGAATATTTTTGTTTGCCTGATTGTAAACGACGGGCGTTTGGTGTGAGTGATTGAGATCTGGTCGATCGCTTGGTGGAATCACGTTGGTTGCTCTTCAGTTTTGTGTATTTCCGAAGTGCTGATTTTAATTCCTCGATACTGTCTGCGCTGTACAAAAGACTTATTTACTTACTTTAATTACTTTTATTTTACTTTTTACTGTATTAAATCCTCCTATCTCCTGCATGTGTAGAACATATTGCTGCATTGACTCGTCGTGATTTTTCCTTCTCCCTCGAAGCTCATTGTACACGTCAGCCCTTGTCACAACTCTCACAAATTCACTTCGCAAGGCACTTTTTAACTGTGTCCATGTTCGAACATTCACTGTCCGTTTAAACAATTTTGCTGTGCCCCACTTCTTAGATTGTAGGAGGAAAATTATCGACAAAATGGAAACAACTGATTATTGACATCCCGTATACTGCGACTGCGACTACCACGACTAGTGTATTTAGTGACTTCGGGTCATTCACCTGATCAGGTGGTTGGCTCTTTCTAAAACAAAACAATAGCTAACGGACCGTACTGTGTATCAGATCCACAGTGTTCTATACAAGAAATTCTTCTACAATTTATAACTCTTACAATTTATATACAAAAACAAATACAGTACGAATTAAGATTACTCTAATTAGATATGAAAGATATTCTACTTATTATTTCCATATTAAAAAATACTCTACTGTCGCATGTAACAAGATCTATTAAAGGAATCACAATATTTATGTTCATATCCTTTGTCCATGCAACCCAACCGTTTGTCTGTATCTCTTTGGAGAAGACACTCCAAAAGATCTTTTAACTTCTCACTAAAAGAGTCCGGAAATTCGATATTCTGAAATCATATTTAGATATTTTCATTAAGTTGAATTACACATTTGCCCATCTTTGGAAAATGACTGTCGGGATTAAATATCTTTAATCCATATACATATCATAATATTTAAATTTAATCGTATTTGTTCAAACTTTACTCAAATAGTAGTAAATAATAAAATTCCACTAATGGGAAATATGTTAGCCCAGGATTTGTTATAAAAAGAAAACAAATCTTTTAACTCATGTTGTAAGAAGATGAGAATATCAATCTACATTCGAACTGAAAACTTATTACTCATACACGCTATTATTTTCTTTTACACTTTTTTATTACACAATAGAATGCTATTTAATAATCGAATTCACTTACCATTGTTAAAGTCATACGATCTATGTGATGTATATCTTTTGTTTTTATTGTCGGAACGGAGAGTGACCTTTTAGCAGTTTATATAACATGCAACCAAAACTGGACCAGTCAGCGCTGGAAGCATATGATATGATATGCATAGTTGTGACAATTTACACAAGGACACACTTCGTTTCACTGCATCAAGAACTGCTTTAAAATCGACAAATAACGAATGTTATTAGAGTACTGCTTGGAATGCTATGACAATCAATGACAATGAAAATTTGGCCCACTGTTGAAAAACTTTGTCTAAAGCCGGCTTAGTAATCAGGTAGTGTGTTCTTTCCCTCCACCCAATTTTCGAGTCTATCAACTAATACACCACAGAACACCTTCACTATGATATTCAAAAATATTCACAACTCGGTAGTTTTCAGCTCCTTTCTTGTGTATTAGGAATATAACTGTTTTTTTTAAAGAGCGTGGTACTACACTTAGTGAGAATCTTCTTTAAAAACTCGAATGCCTGATTTTACACTGCGAGCTTAAGGTTCGATCAGAACTAATAGAAATTTCGTTTTTAAAGTGGAAGTTAAGTGATAGATTCCACTAAATAGTGGTTTCACTTAAGCCACCTATTACTATGACTTAAGTGTCCAGGGAATACATAATTGCCATTAGTGTATTAAAATTATTTCAAGATGGTAGATGCTTTCCTAGAGCACCCTTAAATAATGAGTGTCAGAACGAAATCTTTTTGACTGATGGTTAGCACTCAGTCAAAGACTACAACTGAAGCTGTCAGATCCGTATCTGAATTGAAAAGATATATCATCTAGGATTAAGGGATCGGCATACGAAAATATTTTATTGTTTTTACTTTGCAATTGGTTTGAGAAATGAATAGCCAGATTATTTGCAGCTACATTTGCATCTATCTATTGTATGTTCTGAGCTATTCATTTTCCTAGCTAGACTCCTTGTGTACTTGGTTTTGCCAATTTGTTTTCGTACGATGTACCACTTTCTCAGCTCTTCCATATTTATTTACGTAACGCAATGTAAAGGATTTTTGCTAGCTTTCATACACTCTTCATCAAACCACTTTTGTTTAAAAGTTTTGCTTGTGTTAACGTTTCTCTTGTTCCAAGTCATTTACTTTATCCATCTACTTTATGAGTATATATTTTAGATAAAAACAGTTAAAATCACTCGGAACGGTATAGCTAACCCTAAACAATCTCGTATAGCAAATAATAAAACAATATTTCCATTTCTGTGAAGAGGGTTTATTTATTTATTGCCTTACTTTTTTGATATATAGTTTGGATTTTCACGTTATTCTACATTCTACTTTAAAAATTAAACCGGTACATCGATGATAAAAAAAATGTATGTTTCCTTGTTAAATGATGTTCTAAATGTTTCAGTTTCAATCAGCGGATATTTGTACACTTTGCATGAATTTTATATATTTCATACCATTTAAACATCACATAATGCTAGAATGTTTGAAAATAAGCTTTTTTAATGCTGCAGAAATGAAACAAATTTAATGTAAATGATTAAATAAATATTTAGACTACGCTAATTGTATAAATTTGATTTTGGTGATGGATTCCCGCTGATTATACATAATGATTTTGCAGCATCTCTTTCACTGCCGTATATTTTGCCAGCCTTACGGGCCATATTGCCTAAAAGCTCCTGCGAAACTTTATGTGCAGATCTTAGAGAGAACGCCCATTCTTTCAATCCGATTTCGTCCTAAAGCAAATTTATTAAAATTGTACTTTACTTCGTATATGTATGTATGTATAAATACCGAATTTGTTAATATTAATCTGCCATCGCGTATGCCATCGTTTATACGAATTTGAATGCATTGTTCGCCTTTATATAACACGTAATCTGGCGAAATTTCTTCTACCTGATCCATAAAAAATAGCTCTGGCTTATTATTTCCGCTTTCAGTGTGAAGTTCAAGCCTGTAGAGTCAAACCAAGAGTATTAAATTATCTTTATGCTAAATGCACAATCATACCGGTTTGGATACAATTTTGCATATTTAGTCTGCCACACAGATGCAAAAGAGCCTCCCAATTTTTTTATATAACCATGCAGGATACAGTCAGATTCTCTTTCATCGGCGTCAAAATGCATTTTCTGTTTTGATTTTCTTTTCTGTTCTATCTTGTCAGTTTCAATGTTAACAGCATCAAACACAGTTTCAGCGACTTCCTGTTGCCACCTGAGGGTAGTTACAGATAAACATGTACATATGTAGGGTTCGGACAATATTGTAGCACAGACAATGTTAACTTTGTTCTAGTATTACTTATTTCGCAACGTACCTTTCGGATATAGTAAGTGGAAAATATCTGTATAGTTCTTGGTCTGATTCTGTTAATTTGATCCCTTTTGTATCTTCTTCATCAAAGGATCCAATATCGAACGCATCGGCAGCATTAACTTCGCCTCGTGGTGGTATAAGCGGTGGTGTGTACTTTTGAATATAAACCTGATTCCAGTCTATACCACTAAAGAAAGGATGTTGTTTTATTTCCTCGGCCCTATTCAAAAAGGAAACAAAAGCTATACTTCGTCACTAAAAATATTTGATAAAACTATGACACTTCAGCTTGCTTGAAAATCTACACTTTTATGCCAGTACTAGTATTTATTTATTTAACAAAACATGCTCATGAAATAAAGTACATCTATTATATTAGGGAAAGGAGATTTGGTTAAATTCGAAATAATACTAATAAAAATATGGGTGGGCTACAGCCCTACAGACTAGGCCAGGGCCTAGTTTCTCAGTAACCAATCGTGTTGTGCGTGCTATTTTTCTTTCACGAGAGGAAGGGATCACAGTTTAATGCTGAATCCGTTTACACCTACCTCAATTTCAAACTAATGAGGGTAGCATGTTCCCTCACAAACATCGGTCTATGTGTTTGTCTAGAAGCTTTTAATTGCACAGAGGAATTTGGCTGATATGCATAGTTTTTGACAATTTATACACGAACGCACTTCGTTTCACTGCATTAAGAGCTGCATTAAAATCGACAAATAACGAATGTTATTGGAGTACTCTGTTATTTGCTTGCAATGCTATGACAATCGAAGACAATGAATTTTGTTGAAAAACTTTTTCTAGTGTGTTCTGTCTCTCCACCCACTTTTGATGATATTCATAAACGAAATACCTCGGTAGTTTTCGGCAGAGTTTGTCTTCTTATTTGTGTATTAGGCATATAACTGGGTTTTTTTAGTGAGTGTGGTACTACACTTAGTGAGAATCTTGTTTAAAAACTCGAACGAAGAAGTTTTTTCTAAACACGAATACTATCTCAGCATTGTCAGTGACTCGAAAGAGGTGGGACCGTGAACATTTTGTGTCGTACAGACCAGGGATCGAAGCTACGACGTCAAGGTTGGGGTCAACGCACATACCCACAACGCCACATGCCGCCACAATAGAAATACAAAAA
Organism: Eristalis arbustorum; assembly: GCA_916610145.1. Lineage (NCBI taxonomy): Eukaryota > Metazoa > Arthropoda > Insecta > Diptera > Syrphidae > Eristalis > Eristalis arbustorum. The sequence continues at coordinate 48,443,454 of OU744319.1, read as the reverse complement.
GAAGCAGAACAAAATGCACGAATTTCGGAATTTATGTCCGAAGGACAAATAAAATATCTTACAGAACAATTTAAAAAAAATAGAATAAAAATGTTGTTTTGTATAATTTAAGGACCGTTTGACATGGCTTTGTCATGGTATTGAATGTAAGTGCTCTTTTTCGGGAGCAAACATTTTCTATAACAACATGGTGACCAAATTTTCGGATGACTTTTGTTATTAAGTAGCCACATAATAAATCATCATCAATCTCATCTTCTCAGAAATCATTACCAAATTTGAATTCGGATAAACGAAATCGTAGACCATAACTGCGAACTAAATGCTCTTATGCACACATGCTGCATCTGTGTCTGTAATACTTTTTTTATTTCAACATTTAGAAGTATTTCATTATATTGTACAATAAATACTTGCATTTATAACTCTTACTATTTATATACAAAAATAAATGCAGTACCATATTAAGATTACTCTAATTAGATATGCAAGATATTCTACTTATTATTTCCATATTAAAAAATACTCTACTGTCGCATGTAACAAGATCTATTAAAGGAATCAAAATATTTATGTTCATACCCTTTGCCCATGCAACCCAACCGTTTGTCTGTATCTCTTTGGAGAAGACATTCCAAAAGATCTTTCAACTCCTCACTAAAAGAGTCCGGAAATTCGATATTCTGAAATCATATTTAGATATTTTCATTAAGTTGAATTACACATTTGAGCATCTTTGGAAAATGACTGTCGGAATTAAATATCTTTAATCCATATACATACAATAATATTTAAATTTAATCGTATTTGTTCAAACTTTACTCATGTATGTACAAATAGTAGTAAATAATAAAATTCCACTAATAGGAAATATGTTAGTCCAAGTTTTATCATAAAAAGAAAACAAATCTATTAACTCATGTTGTAAGAAGATGAGAATATCAATCTACATTCGAACTGAAAACTTATTACTCATGCACACTATTATTTCTTTTGAATGCTTTACACAATATAAATAATAATCGCATTTAATAATCACTTACCATTGTTAAAGTCATACGATCTATTTCATGTTTATCTTTTGTTTTATGTTGTCGGAAAGGAGAGTGACCTTTTAACAGTTTATATAACATGCAACCAAAACTGAACCAGTCAGCGCTGGAATCATAAGGGGTTCCTTTTGATAGCACCTCAGGGGCCATATAGCCGTGTGTTCCAACGGAAGCATGGGGTTTTTTTCTCGAAAAATCACATGCAAGACCTAAATCAGATATTCGAACATGTCCGTTTTCATCTAAAAGAATGTTTGCAGGCTTCAAGTCTCTGTACACGATAAATCGTTTGTGCATGTGTTCCAGACCAAGTATTACCTACAATAACAAATAAAATCATTATAATGAAAAACGTTAACGCTACGATTTTGATTTACCTCAGCAGCATAAAATTTCATTTGACCTTCGTTAAAAACTCCATGCTGGGATAAATGATAATGCAAGTCTCCACCATTCATCAAATCAAGAATAAAACAAAGCTTGTCTGGAGTGTGAAATGCGTATGTCATACAAACTATGAATGGGCAGTCTGCCTGTAATGAACAAAAATTAAAAAATTGATTAATTTTTTTTAAGAGTCATCAAGGCTTTTACTAAGACCAAAAATAATAATATTTATTTATTTATTTATTTATTTATTTATTCAAAAGCTAACATATAAATGTTAAATTTACAATTAGCTGCTAAGCCAGAGCGATGGAGCCTTAGGCTAAACATAATATGTATACAGAAGAATTAAATTAAGTTAAACATGTTTGTTGATTTTAGGTAGTCAATTATAATTTTGGAGTTATCCGGGTTGGGATTGGAGAGGAGTACATTAAGATTTGTTTGGGAATTAGGTCTATGGTTTTGAAAGACAGAACATTCGGATAGGAGATGGCGGATGCTAATGGGAAATCGATTGCAGAAGGAACAGGTGGATGATTTATTTTTGTTGATATAGTGTTCATGGGAAAGTCTGGTGTGTCCAAGTCTGAGTCTAGTGATTTTACTTATTTCAATGCGTGATAGTTTTGAAGCTGGAGCGTATTCCATGATAGAGAGCTTGTTTTTGTTAGTTGTTCTGTACCAATCCGTTGATCTTTCCCAAGTATGTAGGAATGATTCAGTAGATTTCCTGATAAAACTATTTATATCATGACTATTGTAGTTGGGGGAGATATATGTAGGCGTTTTCAGGGTTTCTTTGGCGATTTTATCAGCAAATTCATTGCCAGCTATTTGAACATGACTTGGTACCCATATTAATTTGGTATTCGGAAATTGTAGGTGTAAAAGATTACGAATTATGGAAGGATAGTACGACTTATTGTTGATGTTAAGGATAGCATCTATAGAAGAAAGGGAGTCCGTGCAAATAGCAAATTTTTTTTTTGAGTTTTTAGTGAATTGCAGCGCTTTTAAGATAGCGATTATTTCCGCTGTAAATATTGATGAGTATGGTGGCAATAAGAAGGAGGATATCACTTCATTTTCGGTGGTAACTCTAAAACCTATACTGTCGCCTATTCTAGAGCCGTCTGTATAGATGAAATGATGTTTTTGAAGATTATTCTTTAGTTCTAAGAATTTGGCTTTATATGATTCAGGAGGGGTGTGGGATTTTTGATGGGATCTTAGTGATAAAATTATGGAAGAGGATTGAAATAGCCAAGGGGGTGGGGGTGGGGGGAAAGGTTCAATGGGTTGGAAAGGGATGTTTATTTCTTTGCAGAGGATAGAAGAACGTTCGACACAGGATAGTATTTTTTTGTTTATATTTGTTATTATCCTGTGTAGCGGAGAATCTTTGCAAAGAAGTGTCGATCTGTATAACTTTAGTGTGGATTGATCTCTAAGACTTTCAAGCGTTTGCATTTTTGCTTCGAACAGCAAGTTGTTGATAGGGGTGGTACGAAAGGCGTTGAGGGCCTTTCTTATAGCGGAATTGTAAATTGTTTTAATTTTGTTAAGATCGGATTTGGAGGAAAAACCATAAAGAAATAGTCCGTAATTGATTTTGCTTACTATTGTGGATTGAATGATGGAAATGAGGGAAGTAGGATTACAATTGAACTTGTTGGAAGAAAGGGATTTTATTATGTTGAGCTTACTACCCAAGGCGGGAAGGATATACTCAATATGTCCATTCCATCTGTAGTTTTTTTGGAAATTTAGGCCTAAAATTTTTAAACTATCAACTTTCTAAAAATTAAAGATGTTCGAAACAATTTTGCATGTACATCTGTGTTTTCTACAGATGTGGAGATGTTTGCTTTTGATAGGGGACAGTTTAGCTCCAGAATAATCGCACCAGGAAAGTATATCTTGAAAGGTGGGGTTGAGGTCAATAATGGGAGAGGAAGTATTTTTATTCAATTCTTTGATGATTGTAAAATCATCGGCATATGCACAGAATTTTATTTCTTTGTGGAGGGATAGGGTGAAGGAGAGCTTGTTAAATGCTATAAGGAAGAGTGGAACAGACAGAGGGGAGCCTTGGGGGATGCCATTGAAAAGGGGTAAAAATGAAGAAGATGAGCTTCCAATTCGGACCGAAATTTTCCTATTTTTCATAAAATTGAAGATATACCTAATGATGTTGGGGCCAATATTCCAGGCTTTAAGTTGGTCGATGACTGAATGAACTCCAATTTTGTCAAATGCTTTTATGAAATCAAGGGATATAAGGGAAAGGTGGCTTTTCTTCGAAAGGGAATTAGTGATGAGGTGGTCTATATAAATTAGACAATCGGTAACAGATTTACCTTTTTTGAATCCCATTTGGTGACTGCAGAGAAGTTTGTTATGTGAAACAAACCACCAGAGTCTGTTGGCAATAATCTTGTCAAGAACTTTGCCGCAACAGGGATTGAGGGAAATGGGTCTGTAGGATTCGGGAATTGTTTTATCAGATTTCGGTTTTAGTATGGGGATAACCGTACTGTTTTTATAAAGTTGGGGAATAAAATTGTGGAAAATGGAATTGTAGAACCTAACAAGCCTAGCTTTCATGGAAGTTGACAGATTTTTCAACATTGGGTATGAAATTCTATCATTAGCTGGTGTCTTACCTTTTAGTTTATTTAACGCTATTTCTAATTCCATGAGGCTGATAATCTTTGTCGATAATTTTGGCATTTTCTGAAAGGGAATATGACACGGAGGGGGTGCAGAGAAGTTTATTTTGACAAAATGGTTTTGAAAAGTTCGAGTCATGAGATTCTTTAGACCAAAATTCAGTGAAGTGCTGGGCTATGGAAACGGGATTGCTGATATTGGTGTTGGGAGAATTATTGGTGCAGATGCAATGAATGAGAGAGGGAGTATTGATACCACAGAACTTTCTAATATTGGACCAAATTTTTCCGTTGGGTGTATTGGGGTTAATATCTGAAGTGAGTTTGTGGATGGAGTCTCTTTTCGTAATTTTTATTTTCCTCTTGTACAAAGCGTTAGCTCGTTTGTAGGCCAGAATGTTTTCAGCGGATATATTGCGTTTTAAGAAATTCCAAAGTCTGTTTTTTGTCTTTTAAGCTGCTCAAGCTCTTTTCATCCATGTCCACCATGGTACTCTGGGATTACTTAATGAAATTGTAGTTTGGGGAATGGATTGGTTAGCGCTTTTAAGTATAATTTTGTGTAGATTAGCAGCTTCTTTGTTAATATTCTCACTGTATGGATGAACGACGTTATTTTTATCTAGAAGTTGTTGGTAAGAAATCCAATTGGCTTCATCCGTTTTAAATTTGGGCTTTCTTATTGAGGGAGAAGGAGTAAAGTAGAACATAGATATTATTATTGGAAAGTGGTCACTACCACAAAGATCATTGTGCACGGACCATTTGGAATCAACAGCTAAAATTGGGGAACAGAAAGAAAGGTCAACATTGGTAAGTGTAGAGTGGGTGCTGAAATGTGTAGGAGATCCGTCGTTGAGGAGTTGGTAGTCGGATTTATTTATATAATTGGATATAATATTACCCCGACGGTTGTTTTTGGACGAACCCCAGCTAGAGTTCCAGCTGTTAAAGTCTCCGAGTATTAGAATTGGAATATTGTTTTGAGGGTCTAAAACATTATTTATGTTTGTGGAGTTAAAGTGTTGACCAGGGGGAATGTAGGCATTTATAATGGAAAATTTGAGTTTGGAGATAATTGTAACGCCAAGGGATTCAAAGTCATTATTGAGATTAATTAGGCTATATTGAACTGAAGCATGGATCAGGAAAGCAATTCCGCCAAAGGAATTTTGGGATTGGTTTTGAGGGATGAGGTGGTAGTTAACTGGGATGGGGATGTTAGTAATTGATGTCAAATGAGTTTCCTGAAGGGCAATAATCTTGGGAGATATTGATTTAATGAGTAATAGTAATTCATTGTAATTATTTAAATAGCCTTTTATGTTCCATTGGATTATTTTTAGAGTTGGATGCGGTGATTTCTTATTGGTTGGTGATTTGTTGTTGATATTGGTGTGACCCCGCCATCCTTGATAAGGCTGTTGGTTGCCCAGAGTTGAGCCCGAACAGGACGATCTGCGGATAGCGGGGTCATTGGCGGTATGTATCTTAATTGGATTAGGACGAATCATCATAGTATTCCGGATGTTTCTGTTTAGAACGAATGTAGTTTTCTTGTGAAAGATGTTGATTGTTGATATTTGAATGATGTCTTGAAGAAGATTGCGGATGATCAATAGGTGTGTAGGAAGTATTTTCTTGAATGAGTTTATTTGTTAGAGCTGTGATGGGTGATTTTGGGATATTGGCTTCCTGTGAAGTCGGTTTGTCTTAGTTATCTTGAGGGCTTTTGGTTGTTGATGTGGAATGGGTATTAAGCTTAGATACCTTCCTTTGAGAAGTATGCGTATCAGGGGGTGTTGAATTATCTTGTTTGCCTTTGTCGCTATTTGTCTGCTTTTGTGTAGATAGGACAGGAGTAGGCAGAGCGTAAGAAGTGGTTGGTGGGGTCGTTACAGTTGTAGGATTACCGTTTGTTTTTAAGGTTGCTGCAAAAGTGTTGGGAAGCGTAGGGCTTGGGTTCTGGGTTCTGTATATTTGTTTGGCTTCCGACAGCGTACATTTCTGGATCGTCTTTATTTTCAGAATTTCTTTTTGTTTGAGGAAGGCTTTGCATTGTCTCGATGAGGTTGGATGTTCCTCCGAGCAATTAGCGCAGCAAATGGTGGTGCAGTTTACAGGGTAATGCGGGGGAAGGTTACAGCTATCACATCGGGGAGGGTTATTGCACCTTTTGGTAGTGTGTCCAAGGATTTGGCAGTTTTTGCAGCGCATGGGGGTCGGGAACGTTGTAGGTGGACGGAAACGGTTGAAAGTTAGGAGTATGACTCCAGTGGGACGTTGGACTCCTTCCTGATTTTTTGTAAACTTAAACACTTCGGAAACACCCTGTGTGCTCATTTCTCGTACAATTTCTTCTTCCGGGACCTGTATCAGACAAGGGGCGTACACGGTCCCTTTTGAGCAGTTCAATGTGTTATGGAGACTGACGTTGATGGGGCAGATGTTGGATAACATTTTCTTGGATTTAAATAAATCAGCAATCTTTTGGTTTCGACAAAGAATCAGGAAACTTCCGTCTCTGAGTTGCGAAATGGATTCATAACACGTGCTGATGCTGTCGATTCCTTTTTTTAACAAAAATACACTAAATGAAGTGAGTGGCTTTTTCTCATCACTTGCAGTTATTGTTATGAACTTCGGATCACTACACTTTGATGAAGTTGGTTGTGGATCGAAGGATTGTATTATATTATTGTTTTGTTTTTTTTTTTCTTTTCGTATGTGGTTCCGATAACGACTCGATATCGAGATCATCATACCGATTACCCGGAGGCACGAGGCCCCGATGGGTCATTTTAGTGTTTTTATCTCTTGGAGACACTAATCGAAAGTGAATTGTCTTTGAAATGAAAATAGAAACCAGTAAATTTGGTTATCAGTGAAGTAACGGGACTTCTATAACACTCGCACTTTGAAGAGAATCGCTTAATGCACGTGTTGTCGGTAGCGTGGTCAGACGATGAATAATAATAATATAATAATATACCAATACATGTTTTTAATTGATTTGAGTATCATGTCATTGTGCTGTTGTTTAATGTCGGTGTTAAAAAACGTATACGATTAGAATTTGAATATAGATATTGAACACAAATACGATAGTATTTGTACTTCATTTAGTCCGCATTTGCTACATCCACATTCTGTATTAGCGTTTTATTTTACACCCATATCCATCACACAGTGTTTTTTATTTTGTTTAACATTTACGGTAAATAAAAGGTATGATTCGTATTACAATTAATCTTCACATTATTAGATCACTTCGTGAAAGCAAATCCAACTTTAGTTATAAATTTGCTCCGTTTTCTATTTGATTTTATAAACTCTATCAGTCAAGGTCGAGCGAAATAATTTAAACCTTTTTTTAATTTAAAAAAATACGAATTAAATAATTGTTTTATTAACATTAACTGCGTTTTTACTTACACCGGTACTAACAGCAGAGAGCATTGTCCTCTCATTTAACGCTAATGTTTCACCCTGTTTCATTTTTATTCTTTTTTTATCCAAGCACTTCATTGCATACATTTTTCCAGTGTCCGCCTTTCTACAGCCATATACCTCGCCGAATCCGCCACGCCCAATGATTCTGTGGACACTAAAGTCATTCATGGTAAGCTGAAAAAACAATTAAAATAGTTTCATAATAGATCATTCATCTATACTGATGCTTGATCTGCAGGACAGGTGCAGAGGAGGAAAATTTGCGTGCATCGAATTTTTTTTGACTTTATATGTGTACCAATTTTGATAAAGTGAAATTATATATATATATACCTAATTCTGTTTTTACACGGTAGATTGGTTCCAGAAAAAAACAATGTAAAAAAGACATTGGGAATTCCCCGAAATGTGTGCTATTTACACTTACTTTGACCAGTAATTTTGCTTATACGCGCAAAAAGGGAATTCCCTTAAATTTGTGATATGAACATACTTCGCAAAAATTAAATTTGACAAGAAAGTTTAAGCACAAACAATTTTAAATCGTGCTACCATAAATGGAATAAAAACCTGTAAACAAATTAAATATATTTAATTTTCAACCGTGTAAAAAAAGACCTTGTAAAAACAGAATTAGGTGTATGTGTATTAAAAACATACATTACAACTTACTTGCATATTTAGCTCTAGATTTTTCCATTGACAGAAGCGGGTAAATTTATCGCTGAAAATATTGAAAAGTTATTCATTTTTAATCAGAAAATGTAGTCATTTGAATAACAATAATAATAATAATAATAATATGGGTGGCGCTACAGCCCATTGAGAGCCAAGCCTAGCTTCTCTAGGTTCGGTGGTGGGTCAATTATGATCTGGGATGTTTCTCCTTCAGATGCGTGGGAAATATTGTTAACATGTCTGCTTCGCTTTTCTTTGGGAACATTTGTTTTCCAACAAGATAATGTGACCCAAAGCACACAATCTAAGTAACTAAAGACTACTTTTCGCTACACAAAGTTGATATGTTGCAGTATCCGCCTCAGTCTCCAAACCATAGTATTATTATTGAGTACATTTGGACGATTTTAGATGAACGGATTCCAATAGAGGAGCGCCAATGCGCAAAGTCTTTGTGTGAAAGTCCAAAACATCATAAATCATATCATAAAATCTCATCCCATCAGGTTATACAGTTTGTACTTATGATCACTTTCAATCATGATTAACAATGTCAACTGTTATTTTGTAAGATTTTACTGTGCCGAAAAAATTGTTGTATAGTTATCGGGCACAAAAACAAACAAATTATTCAGATAGAGAGAAACGAAAGAAAAAGAAAAGAGAAAGTATTAAGACTTATATTCCAGTAATGATGAGTGAGATGTCTAAAGATAGAGCTCTTAATGTGTCTTGTGTTTCGGATTTTTCTTAATTCGATGGGAGAGTTCCACAGAGGGGTCACATGGACGAAAAAGGTTCGCTCAGAGACAATCTAAGCGTGTTTCGATTAAGTTATAATGAAAGACCTAGGTGAAATGAAGTATGTTGTAGAGATATTGTTATTATTATTACAATTTATTAACATACAATATAATTATAGTGTTAACAGAAAGAAAAGATCACAAGTTGCGAGACTTTCGGCTCAATAGATGTTGTAGAGATAATCGGGCTCTCTTGTTTGGATAATTTCATAATAAGATATAGATGGAGAGGCAATCAGCTGATCAATGGAGCAGCCAAGTATTTGAGTATTTAGAGAATTGAGAAGCGTGATCAAAACTGAGCAAGTTAGAAACAAATCTGGTGATATTGTTGTACGCCGCGTTTAACTTTCTTCTCGTGATGTAATCAACGCAGCAAGAAATGTCGCATCCGAATGATCAACAACATAATTGGTAACATGGGTCTGTGATCATGGTTAGAGATTACATTAGTAATCGTAATCTGGTATCTCTAATCTAATTACATTAATTGAAGCGTTATCTGACTAAAAGAAATAAGAGCCTTACTGGATACCCCATCCATAATTTGTGTGTTATGTGTGTGACAGACAAGTATTGATGTTATTTACACGATTAACCACGCGTTTTATATACTTCATTTGGAATATAAAACCAGATTTTATTAGATATTGTAGCTGCCGTCATGAAATTCTAATTTGTTCGTATTACTAATATTAGGGAATAATATATGTCATTAACTTACCTTTCTACAAATTTTTTGAAAGGCTTCGATTTGAGGTGTGTGAATATTTCTTCGATATAAGGCTAAAATAAAAATGTTCATTCAATTTTTCATTTCACTTTTACAGCAATGGTTACCTCAAATAAATTAATTGGAACTTCATTTTTTAATAAATACTTCTGAACATTAGCAACGGCCTCTTTTGAATATTCCTAAAAATATAATAAACATTTTATTTCGTTACATTCAGGAGAATCTTATTGAATGAGCTTTGAATTATTTTTAGTTTCTACTATTTGTATTTCTATTGTCATGCTCTCCGTTTATTGATTCCTTCATTTTGTTTATGCTTCCGATCCTAAAGCCTTCTGTTTTGATATACATACTCAATGAAAATCTTCCGGATTTGTTATGTTATATATGATATATATCAAAATGTTCATACAAGCAATGTGTTACAGAAACACATCGATATTGTTGTGTTTTGTTTCAGTACCACATGCAAATGTTTATTAACAACAATATGTGTGGTGCTTCAGACCGTACAAGGCCTGCTCCTAGACCAACGATTCGTGTTTTGCGTGGTACTATTCTTTCACTGGTGAAAGAGACCTGTACCTTCATGCCGACTCTGGACAGCTTAAGGTCCATTCATACGATTGCAGAATTTGCAAAAATACGAGCAAAAACGTATACTTCTTGATATCCAAAAAGATTGGAACTTAACGATTTTTTTATCAACAAAAAATCCCAGGAAAAAGTTAGTTTAAGTATCCTAATTAAAGATTTAAAAGTTTTTCTCTGCGAATCTATCATTCCATTAGCGAACAGTCAAGCTGAGTTCGCAATACACTAAGGCGTTTGTGTTGTCAAATTATTCGAAATGTCATTTCATAAAACTTTTTTTAATAATTTTATTGTATCCTTCTAAAAAATCAAATAAAAATTAAATAACTTACATGTGTGTGAGAAAGCATTTCTTTCATTATAAAATTATCATAAATTTGCCGTGCCAAGCTCCTTCGATCGTCAGAACATTCAGTTTTCTCAAATGACTTTATCTGCAAACAAATAGTTTTAAGAAAAACGTAGATTTTGTATTCAATAAACCATTATACCTGTTCATAAAATTTTAGATGTTGAATTGGCTCTTCGAAGTCATTTTCACAGAATTCTTTGAAAAGTAGATATCCTATAATAAAAATCAAATTTATATTTTTTAACATATAGTAATAATAATATGATTGGGACTACAGCCCTTAGATGGGCAACAACTCGTGCTATTGTTATGTCACGAGTGTAAGGGACCTACAGTTATATGCCGACACCGGACTAACAAATTTGAAAAGCTTTCTTTAGACAATTATACTCTTTGAGTACTGACAGTGACTCTAAAAAAGTGGAGTCGTGAAGAGTGTAGTAGGAGTCGACCCACAACTTCACAGCCGCCATATTATTAACATACCTAGTTATTATTATATAGAGTATGTAGGCACAAAGGAGTCTGCCTATTAAATTAAACGATATGTGGTTTTACACAGCGTGGTCAACCGTAAACCCACATACATACATTATATTGCTTAATAGAGGGGATCAAAGGTGTTGGGAAGCCTGTGAATTGATATTGAGCGGATCTCTTTTTGTACTATTTAAGGGTTACATCCAAATAACGTTCCCACAGTAATTTATAAATACATCATTTACAAATATGTGCCAATAATGTTTCTTTAATTAAGAAGATCCGAATCTTAATGCAACAACGATCTAATTTTGTGGAAAAGCATCTTCTCTTTTCATTAGCTTCTTATTGTATTTGCCGACTCGTAAAAAGTCTGATGCTATAAACATCAGAACGTGTTATTACCCTTAATTGCCGACAAATAAGATTTTTTGGGAATAAACAATTCTGCTCAGATACATATGTATCTCCAAATAAGCAATAAACCAGGGATCCAATGAGTATTTTATACAAAATTGTATTGAATGATTAAAAACTAATTCAGAACACTTTAACTAAGAAAAAATAAAAAAAAATATGAAGCCAAATGTCTGCATTTATGAACTGCTTAATAGGGATATGTATTTAAATGAGTAATTTTGTTTCGTTGAATTTATAATATAATTTTCAGAAAAACTCCTCCCGAATAGTATACGGATAGCTCAAAACGGGACTGGTTTTACGATAGTTTATTTATTTATTTATTTATTCAAAAAAACTACAATGTAATTAAAATTATAACATAGCTTAGTAGCCAGAGCAACAGAGGGCCTTAGGCTGTATAGATATATATTAACATAGTGATTATATAAAATTGTAAAGTTCTGTCGTTTTCAGGAAATCTATTATAGAGTTAATGTTATTATGATTAGGATTGGAAAGGAGTTGATTTATGGGGGTGGGAGGTTTTTGGTTTTGGCATGGTGGACATTGACAAAGTATATGACGGATGCTAATGGGTGACTGATTGCAGTATGTACAAATGGAGGACTTGTTTTTATTAATGTAGTGTTCATGGGAAAGTCTGGTGTGACCGAGTCTGAGTCTAGTGATTTTTGTAATATCTTGGCGGGAAATTTTAGAAGTATCTAAATGCTTGGCATTGTTTTGTACCAATCCGAAGTTTTCTCCCAGAGGAGATAGGAAGGAACAGATTTTAGTTTTATAAAGTTGTTAATGTCAATGGTGTTGAAGTTGGGGGAGCAGATTGACGGGGTTATGAGTACCTCTTTGGCGACTTTGTCGGCGAGTTCATTTCCTGCGATTTGGACATGGACTAGGACCCATATTGACTTTGTATTAGGGGATTGAAGAGTGAGCAGGTAACGGGTTAAGGAAGGATAGTTTATAAAAGAATTGTTTGAGCGTGTTTTATGTATTACCATATGAAACAGGAAAATTGTCTTATAAGCTGTTACTATTAAAAACGAAGCAAGCGTCATAGTGATAGCTCAATTCTATCTCATTGCCTGCTAGTTTGTCCAGCATATTTTCGTAACAGTTTCTCACATTTTATGGACCAATCAAAAAACGCCTTGAAGTGATGGACTTTGGAAAATGTGTGATTGACTGTTAAAATGTTCTTCAACAACGTTTACGGACAAGGGGATAATCAGTAGTAAGCTTTATTTAACTCGCCCGCCATTGACATGCAAGGTGACTAACTAACATTTGAAATAGCGAAGTTGTAATTTTTGAGCTCAAAATTTGAATTACTGAGTTTGCCTTTATTCAAAGGGCATATTAACTTAGTTTTTTCCTCAAGGCTTGTAGTTAAAACGAATTATTAATAGTCAGGGTAGAGTCATGCAAATGCTTTTGGCTGGGAGTTACATATACATTTAAAAATGAAACAATTTGTAATTACCAAAAACTTGATTAAATATTTTGTGAAAATTTAATTCATTTTCCTTCTCCATGTATTTGTACATAACACTACGAACACTGAAAGAAAAACAAAACAATTGTTATACAAAATCTATACGTATTACATTATATATCCTAAATGCACATACATAAAATTTCAGTCAAACAAAATTAATCGCAGTTATAAAAAGCCAGGTACATAGTATTTTATTATTAGTATTATATATTAACGATAATATAATGAATGTGTCTATATTTCACATCAAGTCATGTTTTATTTAGCATTAGAACACACAAATACGTTTGTGTTTCTAAATAGAGTTATACTTTCATGCTAACAGCATATAGATTATAGATTTAATACACGAGTTATCACATTGTAGCAAATGAAGTATTAAATTGTTAATGGTACTAGTCAACTCATCGATTCAATGCATATCATATGTTGAGAATAATATAAGATGTGCCCACATTAAATATTATAACTCGAATGGTTCCACCAAAACGCCTTAATGTGTACATTAGAAGCAATCATTTAATAGCCCAAAACAATTTCTTAGACGTGATTGAATTCCATAGCTCTTTTAAGATTGCGTTATTTCGAAACCAACAATTTTAACATTAAGAATGGAATCAAAACAGATTTAGAAATGCTCACATTTTTTCTTCTACACTCTTCCCAACAGAGATCAAGTAGAAATAGCAAGCATTTTTTATCAAAAACAAATCAATTGGACCGTGATTGGGGATATAAGCTATGCACTGAATTTTGCATTGAAATTACGAACAGACTTCAGAGATTTATTTTACCCGTTTTTTGTTAGATTTAGAATTTCGTAATAAAAATCTGCGTATACATATCGTCTATTTTTTTAATTACAATATGGGCTTACAATACATTTTTAAAAGCATTTATTTAAATTCATGAAGGTATTTACATGCTAACAGAATATAAGATTCGTAAATGCCCATTTGAGAAAACGTTTCCATGTACATTACTCATTCATTGTTTATTTTAAATTAGGCATGCACAGATTTTTAAGAAGCTGTACAGACATAATTCTTATTTTACATTGTTTACATTTTCCTAAAATTAAATCATGTTCGTATAAACAACAATTAATTTCTCTTCTATATTTAGTCCAAGAGACCAAAAATATTAATTTACCGCATTTTCAATTGAATACCTAAGTGTTGAAGATTTTGGGAATATTTGACCTGGATTTTGGCTCTTAAATGTACACATACATACAATGTACTGGTACATGCTCAAGATAAAACATTTATTTCATGTCTTCTGGAAATTAGCAACAGTATCAATTGTGCCAAATGCACCCCTGTAGATATTTTATATCTGCAAATCTCGACAAACATTCATTTTTATAAGTATATACATTTCGAAGTACACACAAGATTGACGGATTTAGAACAAGGGTGGGTTAAAAGAATTAAATAGTATAATTTTACATTAGGCATTTAGGATACTCCTAAAGATTTTCAATTCACTAGTCATTAAAAATCTTTCCCAGTTATTTACCTTGGATCTGGTAATATTAACTTTTTACTTGCTCTTGCTGCGGGGGTGCATTTTGATTTTTCCATTGCCATTAAATAGCTGACATCGGCCAAAACAGCCTCGAGGTCCGCCATTTTCGAGCAATTTTAAATACCACGGAAAAGTTAATGTTACTTTACTATTATTCACGCAAGTTTGCTTATGATTAATATGAAACTACTTTCATGATCCCACTAAACATTTCTTAAATTGATCAAAAACGCAAACAAAGTAATGTTAACAACGGCGTACGTTCAACTTTTTCTGTACCTAAATACATATTTTTCTGCTTCGATACATGCCAAATTGACAGTTTCCAAACAGTAGTAGATTTGTTGTTATGAGAAGGAAACAACTAAATACAAAAAAATCAATGACAAATCGTGTTTACAAGAAGCGTTTTTTTATTCCAATTAGAACCACACAATATCATACATCGATCAAATTAAATATAAAAATCACACTTCAATCATAAGCAATTCTATTATATAAATACATATAAGTATATGTATATATATTAATAATATATATATCTTAAAAAGTTTTCAAAATTTTAATATATAAAAAATTTTAATACAATACCGAGTTGGTATTTTATTTGGAGTCTATATAGCTACTTTCAATTATTTTTAAAAGTACTGATACCCACTAATTTTTCCCATAAATACTCATTTTAAAAGATATTACAATTATTTCTAGTATTTCAAAGTTTACTGTTCCTCATTAAATTACTTTTTACATTATATTAATGCCACTATCCTGATCAAACACTATTCATAACTTTACATTATAATCATTAACCAGTCAACAATGAACTTATACTCTATTCCGTATGTAAACAGTTATAATGGAAGTCTCCTCCATAACATTTTTAACGTGAAACAATGCATTCAATTGCGAGTGTTGTCGTTTTTTGATTGGTTTCAACGTAACAGTTTCCGCGAATTTATGAACGCACCCTCCATCATTTTCTTTCTGAACTCAAAGTATTGTCAAATATTGTAAACGAAAACCGAATATGTCCACAGATTGAAAATATCAAATAATTAAAATTTGCAATGGCTGATTTAAGTAAAAATCGCATGAATTTAGCGGCCATCAAAAGAGTTGATCCGTATGCAAAAGATATTGTTGACTCAACAGCACATGTGGCATTCTATACATTTAACTCGGATGAGAACGAATGGGAGAAGACAGATGTTGAAGGAGCGTTTTTTATATACAGCAGAAATGCGGAACCCTTTCATAGTATTTTTATAAATAATCGACTAAATACAACTTCATTTGTGGAACCCATAACTGGTCAACTAGAGATACAATCGCAGCCGCCTTTCCTTTTATATCGCAACGAGAGATCCAGGATCCGAGGTTTTTGGTTTTACAACAGCTTAGAGTGTGATCGTATCGGCGATCTTGTGTGTGCTTTAATCCAAGAGTGTACAATGAAGCAGAAATCTACAGGTGTTGCTCAAAGTGTGAATATATTCAGTATGCTAAGTAAAGCGCAACAAGATTTTCAGATTAATATGAATACAAGTGGCAATCAGCCAGATTCCGGTTCTCGGAATGTTATGAATTTTTTCGCAGCTGCCAAACCTACACCATCGTCGGACTTGCCCCTTTTTAGACGCCTGTTATCAAATACCTTATCCGTTGAGCAATTGGAAAAGCAACAAGTTAAGACTCCTTTAAATGAGAGTTTAAATCAGCAAATGAAAATTGAACCGGAGAGGATTAATGTGGTCAAGAAATCAGAACAAAATAAATGTGATTTGGAGATGTCTCCACTCGCCAAATTTTTCAACATGCAAACATCATTGAATGCGGCTCCTCTTAAAAAGGAAGAAGATCTGCAGAAGGATACTCGCCAACAGGGAGACCAACAATCTGCCCCAAAACCAGCTTTAATGCCTCCAACAATGTTTGAAAAATCTCTGAACGTGGATGACACTAACTATAATACAGAACCGCAGATTATAGCTTGCAACTCTGTGAAACCGTTAACACAATCTCAACTTGTTAAAACAATTTGTTATTTGATAAAAAATGATTCGGAATTTGTAAGAAAAATACATGAAGCTTACGTGAAGCAATTTTCTGAAACGTCGAATAATTTTATGGACAATTAAAGTCTTCATGAAAATTAATATGTTTCTTCAATAAATAAAAACTTGTTTAATTTGTATCCGTATAAAGTATTTTTTTGCAAACACACCTTACTTTCGAGATCTATTTATATGTTAGTTGCTTTAAATGTAAAGGATTTATAAAATCATAGATATGAATAAAGTCAAACTGTAATGCATGGGGATTAATCTCAACGTATGCATATAATTGTATGTTTGAACTGATTTTCCTACTTCTCTGATAAGAGTCAGGTTTTTAGGTTAATTCAAAGCCGACCTCATCCCATATGATGGTTCCTGTTTCCAACTGTGTAAATTTAACTTGGAACAGTTGCCGCAATGTTAAAGTATTAGATGCGATGTTTTGAGTTCCATGGACGTGAAATACAATAGTTTCAAGATACATACGTGTGATAGTGAATAGTGTAATAATGTTACGAAAAATAAAGCGTCGAACAGTTCTATGTAAATTGTCACTAAAATTAACTTCATCCAGTCCTTTGACCTCAAACGCTATAGCTATGCCATTATTAACAGATAGAGATTTAATTGTTTACCATATTTTAGGCGTCAACCAGTTTTCAAAAGCAAAACATTTTTATGACAGCGTGTACGTCTTGTAAATCAAACATGTATAGAAGAAAAATATATTTCTTTTTAAATGCGCAGCATTTCGTATATTTCAATAACTGCTTTTTAATAGTTTGGATAATTTCAATCACAGAAATAGGTATTAACCTATGTTCTATTAAATACTTAGATCTCTCAATGAGCTAACCATCTTTTCATCCAGATCCCATATAACGAGTTGGCCATCAGTACCAGAAGTACTAATCTTCTTGCAAGACAATTTGTCGCCGGAATAAATCCTTACGCACGATATAGCATTTTGATGAATTGATTCTACGTAAGTATCCGAATTCTCCGTTCTCGAATTTCGATCTAGTGACTGGAAAATCCGCATAGCCGATATGCCGCTGGTCTCTTTTTTCTGAGTTGTATCCAACTTTGATGAAAACTTTATTTTTCCACCTTCAAGAGTGAAGATAAGCGGTACACAACTGTGCCCTGCTACAATAACTGAGTTCAGATTTATCCAAACGCAACTGAGAAATGGTAGATGCTCAGTTTTACACCGTATAACATTTCCATTTGTTGAATCAGCTATATTTATACAGCTATCATGCCCAACCCAACAAATGCGATTGCCATCGCCAGAAAAGCTGACATTATGGATCCAACCACCACCCGAATTTGCGGCATTTTTAAATTCAGCCATTAAATGTCCTAATGTCATACGATTTCCCCATGGCGTGGGGGTAGGCTGATCCTCAATGTCCTTTATGTATGCAGAAAAAACTCGAACCTAAATGAAAAAAACAAATAGAACTGAGTAAATTATGACTTTGAAGAATAAATAAACTAAATTCTACCTTGTAGTCTGTTGAACCCGCGACTAATAAAGCATTATTTGGATGCCAATCTAGCGAAGTAATTGTTGACCTAATTGGTTTTTTAATGTGCTTTGAGACCCACCAATCATTCTCAGATTCGAAATAACAAACTGAAATCAAACGAGCTCCGGACCCTACGGCAAATTTATTTTCACTTGGTGACCATTTCACGCATGTAGCCGCTCGATTAATGCGTAACAATACTAACGTTGGTTTCCACTTCTTGTCCTCACCCTGGGACCAAACGTAAGCGTTTCTATCCGCCGCACAGCTGACAATGCGATTTGTCTCTCTTGCCCAGTCAATATCCATAACACGCAAATCATGTTGGTTAAGTACATCAACTAATTTCCAGTTTGACTCACGCGAATATATATGGATTTCATTGTTATTAGGTGAAAGTGCAATTTCTAAAGTATTTTCATTAATCAATATGTTTTGTGAAAAAATAAGTTACATTACGTGATCTATCCTTGTTCCAAGCATGACATGTAATTGCGTTCAATGAACCTCCGAAAGTGTATCTTTCCGTCATTTTTAATACAAAAGAGCGATATTTGGCAGTAGACGAAATAAAGTTCTGTTAATATGTGGTACTATGTGCAAAACTCAACTAATAGATTCGCGGACTCTGGTCAGTCAACACGATTCCTGGATATTTTCTCGAGAAATTTAGTACAATTACTATCTCTACGCACAGCATACACCCTATCAGAAGATTAGTCACAATTGGTCACAATTAAAAAAAAACAGTCAGAGTCTGATTTGTCAAAAATAATGAAAGAACAATATTCCAGTGAACTAACATTTTGACTTGAATAATATTTCCAGTCTACAAAATGTTACCTTCGGCCCCTTTTACACGAACTTAATTCGTCACTAATGGTTTGCTTCTAGTTGGTTAGGGAAGTGAAACGTAAGGGGGTTGATCGAATTGCATGTACACGAAAAATCTTGTTATTCTCTTTTGTCACCCTTCGCTTATTTTCGACTGCTTCATTCTTGTTGTACTGTATGGGTACTGGATGGATGCTATACAAATAGGATATTTGTGTGAAAAGATGATCGAGGATCAAGATTCATTCCTCATGTGCTCGGCTTTGTGTGGTTCGTACACGAACGTGTTTTCGGAAGCATACAAACATCTGTGGTATGTGATTAGGTCGGGGATTTTTGGAATGCAAATACGATTTAGTATGGGTCTTATTGCAGGTATACTATGCTGACGATTTTATGCTCTTATCTACTGTTTATTTTATATTTAGAATATTTTTTTGGGATGCATTTCCAAAATTTAAATATCCACACATATGAAATTTATTATCATAAGCCCTTTAAGTACGCATGTATATCGCGCAAAAAAAGCAACTTATTTTGATGCCTGTTGCTAATTGTTTTTACTAATTGTCAGCAATTTTATTCGCAATGGCTATTCTATTTTCTGTAAATCTACATAAATGTATATCCTCAGCATGTACACCTAATTCTGTTTTTACGCGGTAGATTGGTTCCAGAAAAAGCCATGTAAAAAAGAAGTTGGGCTTCCCCTAAATTTGTGCTATTTACATTTGCTTTGACCAGTAAATTTGCTTGTACACACAAAAAGGGCATTCCCTTAAATTTGTGATATGAACATACTTCGCAAAAATTAAATTTGACAAAAATGTAAGCACAAGCAATTTAAATTGTGCTAAATGGAATAAAATCGTGTTAAAAATTAAAAATATTTTATTTTCAAACCGTGTTATATCAAAACCATTTAAAAACAGAATCAGGTGTATTTTTAACATCAAAAAACGTCAATTTCTCCATATCTAAAAAATTCTCTCGGCACAGAACCACTCCGGCTCGCAACGAAATGAGAATGATGAAAAATCGCACTCGTTGAGATCCCGTCTGTAAATGTGGCTTGATTGATTTTAAGTGCTTAAAAACACTCTTCCTTAAACGTATTTCAATTTCACAATTTCAGAAATTGGTGACTTTAAGACGGCAACATGCATTCAATGTACAGTAGAGGTTCGATTATCCGAAATAAAGGGTGATTTTTTAAAAGCTTTAGGAAAGTTTAAAAAAAAAAAAACACATAAAATTTAGAAAAATGGATATAATCTTTATTTGAATCGATAGTACGGGTCATATAAATTATTGTTTGAAGATTATTTCATGCAAATGTTGACCTTGACTGCGTCTCAAATGATCCATCCGCTTAGTCCAATTTTGGCATACTCTTTCCAACATTTCGGCCCGTATCTCACAAATAAATGCTTCAATGTTGTCTTTCAATTGAAGCGGGCTTGTCTGTATAGACATGAGTTTTAGCATAGCCCCACAAAAATAGTCTAAAGGCGTTAAATCGCACGATCTAGGCAACCTATTGCCCGGACCCGAACGTAAAATAAAATGTTCACCGTCAATGTTGTCTTTCAATTGAAGCGGGCTTGTCTGTATAGACATGAGTTTTAGCATAGCCCCACAAAAATAGTCTAAAGGCGTTAAATCGCACGATCTAGGCAACCTATTGCCCGGACCCGAACGTAAAATAAAATGTTCACCGAACTCGCCTCTCAATAAGTCCATTGTTGCGCGTACTGTGTGCCATGTGGCACCGTCTTGTTGAAACCACATGTCATGCAAGTCAAGCTTTTTCACTTTGGGCAAAACAAAATTTGAATATCATCTCACGGTAGCGCTCACCATTGACAGTTACGTTACGATTCGCATCATCTTTGAAGAAGTACGGTTCAATGATAATATAATAATAATAATATGGGTGGCGCTACAGCCCGTAGAGGGCCAGAGCCTAGCTTCTCAGCAACCACTCGTGTTGTGCGTGCTAGTGTTCTCTCACGAGTGGAAGGGACCTACAGTTTAATGCCGAATCCAAATGGCTTTGTTTGAGAAGCTTTTTCTACACAGAAAATACTCACTGAGCATTGTCAGTGACTCGAAAGGTGGTGTCGTGAAAATTGTTTTCGTCGCTCAGAGCAGGAATCGAAACTATGACGTCGAGGTTGAGGTCGACGCACGTACCCACAACGCCACGGACCACCGCCGGTTCAATGATGCCACCACCCATAGGTGAGCATTTGCCGTATGAGGGTCATGTAGCAGATTACCTTCACAATCGCATCGAGTTGGCTGTTGTAGAACAGTTTCTTTGTAAGAGCGATATTTTGCCTGATCTGTACACGATCAAGTCGTCGGCATACGCAATTGCATGCGGAAGAGAACTTAACAGATCACTCAAGAAAATGTTGAACAAGATCGGCGAATTAACGGCACCCTATTGGAGACCATTTTTAACTTCAAAAATTGCGTTGTCATTCTTGACTACGAACCGCCTACCGGTAAGCATGTTATACAGTAGGTACAGCTGTGGTTTACCAATGACTAGCCGATTGAGCTTGTAGAAAGTCCTTTAAACCATGCAAGCAGGCTTCCGTACATTGTTTCTGGATATCCGACACCAGTTTCGACGCGGCATGAATAGTGCCATGCGCCGCTCTGAAACCGAATTGGTTATACGGAATATGTTTGTCCTCTGTTCAGTTGATCAGAGCTCTATTTACCACCTTATCGAATGCCTTGCTGATGTTCGAAAGGAGACTGATTGAAGGGAGGTTGCACGGATTCGAAGCATCTTTCCTCGCTTGGATATGGGTTGTACAATCGCAGTTTTCCAATGCTCCGGATAATGTGCATTATTAAAAGCATTGTAAAAAAGGATTGTGTACATAGAGACCACTTCTAGCGGAAGATGTCTTAGCACAATGTTGGAGATCCCGTCGATTCCAACTGACTTCTTCTTCTTTAGTGATGTGAAGACCGCTTGAGTATCTGCCTTCGAAATGAACGGGAGATGAACCCCTTCGTCGGCGATGACTTTGTCTGCCATGTTTCGTCATTGAACACGACAAAGCCGATGTTCTCAGATCGCCATTGCGGCAGATCTTTTCGAAGTTGAAAGTTGCTAGCTTGCACGCTGTTCTCCAGGTCGTGGTTCGGCGAACACTCTCGTTCACCTCGTACACTTCTTGAAAAACTGCGCCTAGTACTTCAACTTTTTCTTGTGTGTCTTCGACCACAAACAAGTCATAGTCGAGTACGGCGTTATTGGGATCAATATCTGCTGTAGTCAGTATCTGTTCATTGTCCGTCGTCCTGGGAAGCTTAAGAAAGACGGAAGATTGCTATATTTCTTTCGAAATAATTTATTTATCTGTGAAAACATACTCGGGTTGTTAGATCTAACAGCCCGAATCTTAGTGTTCCAGTACGTGTTTACAGAAACTCTATAATTCTGTACAATCTGAATAAGCGATTTCAGTGTCCTAACTTCCTCGCTACGTCTGTCAGTAAACCGCCTATACAGGGATTTTAATCTTGACAGGAGTCTACTTTTCTGTTGGTATAGTGCGTCAATTATTGCATTGCGATACAAGTTTTCGTTGTTCATGCGTGTATACCGTGGTATTGTACTGTCCATAGTTCGTTTTATTGTCTCGCCCAATTGAATTAAATACATGTCAATCTCTTCGTTTGACAAGTTTCTTTTGGACGGAATGTGGAGCGCATTCGAAGAGAGTGTTCGAGTCATTTGTCTGGAAAAGCGTGGCCAACGCGCCCTACTGTAATTGTAGGTGTGCGTTTGGACCTCCTAATTCCGCAATGTTGTTGGTGATTTTGAATTCGGCACTAAGTCTGCAATGGTTACTGAGATACACGAAAGTGTTCAAAAAGTTAACCGTTTGTGTGTTTGTGTCTGTCAGCTGCAGTCTTGCGTCAAACAGCAGGAAATCCAAGATCCCACTCGCATTTGTCTTAATCTAAGAACCACTTTGCTTGTGGGTGTGACCTGTACAATGTAGGTAATTTCCACGCCTAGTCCTACTACTCCTACAACCTCAATTCCCTCACACACTTGCTCTTTGAGCATTTGGAGGACCTGCGCCGCTTCTAGCGGACAAGTAAGCTTTAAGAGCCGCGACTGGAGTTTTTCGCCTTTTGTCGTGAAAGAGAAGAACTCAAGCGTCGATCTCTTTAATAAAGCTTTTACTGTATTGTGGTTTTCCACTGTCTTGCAGTGGCTTGAATGTTTATCAATACCTTTATTTCTAGTAATAAAAAAATTACCTGCCCCTTTGGCCTCCTTGCACATCTTGGCAGTCTGTTCAATATCCGCCTTGTATATGTTGATGGGCGGCACCTTTTCTTTTTTTTGCTGCTGCTGTTGTGCTGATTGTTGCTGTCGCTGTTGAGTTGCTGGCTGTTTTTTTTGTTGCTGACTGTTTTTTTTTTGTTGCTGACTGCTTTTCTGCTGCTGGCAGCCTTTGATGCTGAGCTGCTCTTATGGTTGTGCTGCTAGCTTATGCGCTTTTTCTGGCCGCTTATGCTGTTGCGTTGCTGGCTGCTGTTGTTGCTGTGTTGCTTTAAGCTGTTGCTGGACAGTTGATGGGGGTTGTTGTTGCACAGCAGCACTATTTTGCTGCTTCAGTTTGGATTTAAGCTTCATAGAGGCTTCCTTTTCTTGCTGTTGCTGCATATCCATCACTCTCCTCGCAATAGTTTTTGCTTTCAGCTCTCTGATCTCATGCACGAGCCGCTGAATTCGCTCTTGCATCTCATCTCATCTCATCATCTCTCTCTGCGTTTCCTTAGTAGTACGCGCTGCACTTCGTCTTCGGTGTCACTGTCCAGCGAATCGAAGCTGTTACAGGCCTTTTCCTCCATCGGACACTTACTGCACCTCTTCCTCTTGTACCACGTTTGCGGTAATAGAAGCTGATGCTGCAACAGTCTGCTCTGCCCTCTGCAGCCCCTCTGGTGACACGTTTATGTTGCGGCGTTTCCGCTTTTCGGAGTGATATTTTTCCTGATCCTCTTGAGTGTGCCTTCCTGAAAGCACTGTTTGGCAGGTGGTTGGATTCGGTTGTTTCGGGTCGTCGCCCGCTTCCATAAGCGCGGACCGCTCGTTCGCTTCCATCACTTACTCACTTGATTGATTAGTGAAAAAAACATTAAACTTTTCTGGCTTGTCCCCAGTAGGGATCGAACCCAGCACCCTAGGTGCCAAAAGCACTGACTCTACTCAGTCAGCCAACTGTTTGTTATATCGAGGGGTTAAAAGTATTCACTGCTTTGTACTTAATCACTCTGGTACTTAATTGAAGCCGATACTCCCTAGAACTCTAACCGCACTGCTCAGAGGTCAGTGATCGACTAAGCAATAGTGTAGTGAATTTCTTTTTAGTTAAAGCATGTATAACAACAACTGGGAGCTGAGGTTTGTAGTCAACTAAAGAGGAGCTATCCTTCAAGACCGCTGTACGTGACTCTTTGTCACACCCTGCACGGGATGTCCCTGCCTCTACGGAATAAAGCAGATCTAGAAGGGAATAACTTAAAAAAACCCAACAATTTCCTACCGTGCCTAGGAATGAATGGCATATGCTTGTTACGGTGAACCCTAGACACCTGAGGCAATCCAGTTTCAAATAAGTCCTCTTCACTGCATACAGGGGGTGCGTGTCGTGCGACCTCTTCATCCCCCTTACTGGTGGGAGCCTTCGGATGCTGCTGGCAGCGAATCAGTGGACGTCGAGAGATGCCATGAACAAAAAATTGGCCTTACACTTTGGCAACATATGCAAAGGCTATTGGGACGAAGAAGAGATTGAGGATGCTTTCCAATATCATTGTCACTGCTCCAGCCATACATAGTGAGACAGAACACTGGGTGTACCTCCAAGACATACAAATACCCATTAATCTTTATTTGCAAGTTTGCCAAGACCTCCGGACGGCTGGACCTATACTCACTGTCATGATTAGATTTTTAAAGGAAATAAAATTATCGAGGAAAAGCTTGTATGTATATTGATTCCATTACCTTGACTATCCAATAACGATGTCGATGTCTTCTTCCTTGTTTCAATGCGGTGGCATCCATTCTTATCAATTGGTTAAACCACACATTTCAGAGAGTCAAAATATAAAATAAAAACTGTGTTTATTTTATTATTTTATTTATTTTTACAATTTGTTGATTTAATAGTCTTTTGACTTAGCGAAGACCCACTGTCCTTCCCATAACGAGCTAAAATCTCCTTTTTAAATAACTCAAATCTCTTACGATTTACATTGTTTTGTTTTTCTCTCCAGGCTGGCTTCATTCTTTTCATTTGTAAACCCCAATGACAAGTGAAAACTGGTGATAACACGTGGAATGTATACCCAGCAATAAACATTTCATAAACCTGAAAAAAAATTTTACTTTTAGCATTAGTTACAAATCACAACTGCGAAACGAATGAATAAAAATATAAAAGTACAGCAAACTCTCGGTAACGTGAACAATTAAATACCAAGGAAGTTCACGTTTGCGAATGTCGAATTTTAATAAAAGAAGATAGCAATCCCACTGTATATTTTCATTTTGAAACGTCTGATCTTAAACAAATTAAAAATGATGTGCTTTTTCTATCATAGGAAAACATATATTAGACAAAATTTGGTGGCATAAAGGTGTGTACCGAAAAAATCAGTCATTCATCATATGGTTTTGCATCTTCTTCTTCTCCAAAAGCATTCTCACTGCTTTTTCCTTAAGGCGCCTGAAGACACTAATGCTCTAACCTGCCCATCATCAGCCCATTCAAAGATTTTGTTAAAAATGGAAAACTCTTTTTTTCTGTTGTGAGTTCCAGGAGTTCGTTGTAATGAACAACGAGATACAAACTGACACGAACTAAGTTGCAAAAAGCCGGAAGCTGTACCAGACGAAATATTGTAACAAGAACATGCATAGGAATACAGAGCTTATAAAGTGAAGCAAATTAACCAAAAAGACGGAGAAGTTCTGGAGAAAATGAAGCAGACAATCTCGCTGGTGCGGTCAATGGTACACGTTGGCCTATGGAGCCTTGGAAATAGAAGAGGTGTTACAGAATGTGCCAGATTCTTACGAAATGCATCTTAAATATAATTCAGGTTAAACGAATTAGAAATTACTTGCTACGTAGCAAATGCATGAAAAGTAATTTTTGAAGTAGATCTATTACATATGAAGTAAATTCTGATCTCTGATCATGCCATTCATCATGGAAATCTCATTGAAATATGTTTTTGCTTCCGGGCAACAAAAATGTAGCATACTTATTTGGGAACTTGGAATATTTGAATGAAACAAGTCTGGTGTACTTAAATTATGATTTTTCCCTTCGCTCGTGATCAAGACCTTAACCTTTTTTCCGCAGGATTGAATCGTTCACGCGACTTCGTGACTCATTTTTGGACATAATATTTTATGCTTATTTCGACGAGATCTACAACATGGCGTTTTCAAAAATTGGCACCACGGGAATCGTAGTATCTCCTTTTAGAGAATCTACGTTATTCGGTGTTCACACTGTTGTTTACGTTATCGAGAGTCTACTGTACAGAACTAATAGATTTGAAATTGATTTTTATTTACGAAAGTAACTAGTACGTCTTTTGAAAACGCATTTTAAAGGTATATGTCCATTACTGGAAAAGAACAAAAATTGTGCAAGTGCTAGGACAATTCGCCGAAGAGCTCTGTATGATTTCATACCATCTTTCAAGGTTATATACATCTCAATTCAAACTGATTTAGGTACAATACCTAAAATGCGCTTTAATTATGCTTGTATGTTTGTTTTATCGATTGACTCATGGTAAGCATTTGGTAGAAGAGACAAAGCGGAGGCGTTTCTTTCGTGATGAGGTGTTTTTGTGTTAAGTTCGTGCGGCCCATTCGCAGTCTATTCCACAGTGCCCTGGGATCCTAGCAACTTTTAGGTTTCCGTTCATGGAGATGAGCTTGTCGCGGATGGCTCCGATTATTTCACTATAATTGTTTATGTTTTTAATAGCTTGATGGAATATTTGCAGAGTGTGGTGATTACGGACTATTTCGGCAAACTCCAAGGCGGGTAGAGTACTGAATTGAATTTTTAAATGACAGCAGGTATGTCAAGGCTGACGTGAGAGCGGAGTTTAGAGCTGAAAGCAGATTTGGATTCTTCTTCCGTTTTAAAATTTTTTGGGATCTTTATGAATAGGTGACCTTCTGGAGCAGTTAATTTTTGAATCATACCTGCAGTAAGATGGTAGATTCTTTCAGTTAGCTGTGGTAATCCAGCGTCTGTGAGAAGGTTTCGAATTGGAAAAGCCCTTAAATCGCTTCTGATGGCTGCGTGGTAAGGACTTTGAACTTTTACCTTAAATCGCTAAACCATAGTCAAAATATGACAAACAAAATAAAGTCATTTGACAAAATAACAGATCTGATTACAAAATATCTATTACTAGAGAGATATTTTATTATGTTAACCCTACTACTAAGGACTCTTTTCTAAGTTTGTACAATAGTTCCTAAATGTAAATTTTAAATCGAATACAATACCGAGAATTTTAGCGGAGTTAACGTTAATTATGTTAATATTATATAATTGTAGTCGAATTTTTTTGTTGCAACTGCATTTTTCGCATATGTGAAGAAGCTCACATTTCTGAAATGAAATTTTTGCACCTGAATACTTCCCCCATTCCGAAAGGCTATGAAGGATACTTTCGAAGATTGCAGCAAGAAACCTTAAGTCATTGCATTTACAATAAATAATCAAGTCGTCGGCGTAGAGGGTGTACAGACAATAGATACAATAGATCTGATTTCGTTAAATGCAATCATAAAAAGGACCACCACCGATGCGGTTTTTTAAACTGTGGGTAAATGAATAAGTGCCATTCACCTTGATGCGAAACTTTCCAATTGATTAGTTGTTTCATTACAACGTGCATGCCAATACTGTCAAATGCTTTTTTGGAAATCAATCAAAAAGGTTGACACATGATCTTTTCCTGACAGGGTTGATGTGATGACTTCATCCAGGTGAAAGAGCACATCGATGGTTACGCGTTCTTTTTTGAAAGCCACTTGTCGATACGGTTGTTTCTATCAAGGAACCAGAGCAAGCGTCTAGATATAATTTTTTCTAAAATGTTGGCTGTACATGAAAAGAGTGATATGGGGCGATACCCTGAGATAAGAAGAAGGATCTTAAGTGGACTTAGGTATTGGAACAATGCTAGCCAATTTCCATGCGTGTGGAATTATTCCGACGTTGAATATTTGGTTAAACAGATCCAGTAACATTATTTTAAAGGCTGTGAAACTGGAGGTTAGCTAATCCTTGTTCCACCACGGGACAACTTTGTTGTAAGTTTTGTTTGCTGACTGCGGAACAGCTGCAGATCTAATGCCTTTCAGCAAAAGGGCAGCTTCATAATTAATATTACAAGAAGCTTTCCTATGTAAAATTTCTTTTGAGAGTGATTGAAACTGTTCCTAATTTGCCCTGTTCAAAAGGAATTTTATGGATGTTATATTTTTGCCTAAGGAAATGGTGGCAGTGATTGCAAAGTGATCACTTCCGTGTAGGTGATCGGAAACCGACCATATAGAATTTGGAATCAGAGATGGTTAAACCAATGTCAGGTCAACGTGTGTAAATGATTTATGCGTCGAAAAATGTGTCGGACGACCGTCATTTAAGACATCAAGACCGGAATTAGTAATAAAGTGGTCGATTATTTTACCGCGGCTATTTCTTGTGCTTGAACACCAGGAAAGACTCCATGAGTTGAAGTCACCGGTGATGATGATAGGAGTATTAATACCGCTCAAAATACTCTCAAGATCATTGCTTGAGAATCTTTGCTCTGATGGAATGTTAGTTTTATTTGTAATTCTAATTGCACTGCTATTGTTGCTATATTTGAGTTGATTTGAATAAAACGATGTGGGATGGATTTATGGACTAGAAGAGCATCTCCCTGTTTGGAGGAAGTGTTTGAGTCCAAGTTGTGAAAAAATTAGGAATATTGCATAAGACAAATAGGTTGGCAGTTTTAAGGTATTAGTAGTAGTAGTTCAGGTATAAGACACTTGGATTTAAAACATTAAAAAGGAGTTGTAACTCATGGTAATTGTTGAGAAGTCCTCTGAGGTTCCATTGAACAACTTCCAGTAAAGGTTTAACTTTATGAGTTTTCATTCAGAAAGATGAATATTACTTGTAGGGTGCGGGTT
Source organism: Eristalis arbustorum (assembly GCA_916610145.1). Classification (NCBI taxonomy): domain Eukaryota; kingdom Metazoa; phylum Arthropoda; class Insecta; order Diptera; family Syrphidae; genus Eristalis; species Eristalis arbustorum. Next base: position 48,414,088 of record OU744319.1, on the reverse strand, counting down.
AGACAAAGAATGGGATTGAGTGTGACTTCGCTGGTCGAAACTCGAACCATCCAGGTTCCGAGAAGAGCAGAGAGGAATGTTCGTTTCCCGATCAGCGGAGTTGGTTAAGGTATAATGATTTTGTTTATTGATTGAAGTCATGGTCATGTATAATTCTTTGAAGATGTGTTTGGCTTCGGCCACACTGCATTTGCGAGTAGTTTTAATTTTTAGAGTTTCTTTTGATAGCTGGTAGCGCTGGCATGATTTGGAAGAGGCCGGGTGTTTTTAACCACAATTTGCACAGAATGTACGTGTACATTCATCGAGTTTGTGTGGCGGAAGACTGCAATTAACCCATGACGTGTTGTTTTTGCATCTTTTTGTCGTGTGCCTTAACAGTTATGATTTCTGGGAACGCATCGGGTTAGGGAAATATTCTCTAACTTGAACATTATACCATCCGATATTGAGGATGGAAAATATCGCATGTGAATAAGATCAAGCCAGTAGGAAATTGTTTTCCATTTTCGGTTTTTAAATTTAAAAACATCTGCCACTCCTTGTGTCTTCATCTCTTCCATTATTTCTTTTTCCGGGACATTATTTTGAGGCATTTAATTGGTTATGCAACGACACAGAAATTGAGCATACTTTAAAAAGTGACTTCTTATACAGAAATAGTTCCGCGATTTTTTTTGACCTGCAGATAATAAGAATACTTCCGTCGCGGAGTTGTGTTATTTGATCGTAGTAAGTACTATTTCCATCAATAGCCTTTTTAAGGAGAAACACGCTAAAGGAGGTTAGAGGTTTTGTCTCATCAGAAGAAGAAATAACTACGAATTTAGGGTCGTCGTTAAGAGACTGTGTGTTCAATGGCAAGGGGGAGAGATTATATTTTTGTTTTTTCTGTCAAGGGGAGGGATCTAAATCAAGGTTTCTCTCGCAAGTAAAACAATTTAAGCGCCGTGCCAGTTTAACGTGATACCAGGCAATTTTAATTAAACTACCATTAGTATATTCATTGTTATTTAATATTTACCTGCGAATTTCTAGTAAATCCGTAGCCTAAAAATCGTTCATCATGCATAGGCGAATCATCAGATGCAACGTAGAAAGGTTCGTACAAAAATTCAAAGTTAGTAACGTTGTGACTTATAAATGTATCCACATCTGCTCTGGAATCATTCTGCCATCTATATAAAAGGAATGTATACTACAATAAATAAATTGCAAATGCCTTTATATATTTAAATACCTTGAAAAATTAGTAGCATATTGATTGTATATAAAAACGTTTTCGTGAAAAGGTCTTGCCAAATTCTTTTTTATGAGCCGTAAAAGTTCTATTTTGTTTGCGGGAAATATAGCACGATTATCGATTTCGTAAGTCGGAATCACAAATGCACACATTTTCTTGCACTTGGTATATTTCAAAAACATATTCAATTGTGGAACAATATTTTCACTTGGTATAATATCCACATCTGTTAGGAAAACATATTTTGTTTGACAACCTTTTCTAGCTAAATTCCTCAAGTGATTTTGTGGATACACATTTCTAAGCCTCCACTTTAGGCTTTCTATGCTTCTCGATTTCAACATTTTGCTTAGAGCAAGTTTGGGTGAATGACAATCAAAACTTGCAGTATTTGTGGTATGTTTCTGTGTTGTATTCAAAATACTTGTAGTTTTTGGTACAAGTATGTGAAAACTTACATTTTCGTCGATGTAATTAAAGCACAATCTAAGGTATGTGACATAATTTTGTAAAATATAGAATTCATCGCTATCTGCAACAAAAACTGCGAGTGATATAGGTCCTATCCAGTTCCTACTGACTTGGACAATAGAAAATAGTCTTTCAATAGAACTTTGTGTAGCTAGACAAACGTTGCTGTTTGCTGAAAGCTTTGCAAATTTGTTTCCAATTAATGCAAAGTCGAATATCTTGTAGAGTCTTTGATTGTCCCATCTTCCTACTTCTGTATTCAATTCTGTAAATGCTAAATTGTATGGATAAAACACTGATACTTTTGGTTTTTTTGGAATCACCAATTCATTCGAAACTACAACTGATTCCTTATGAGGGATTGACACATTATATTGTTTGTTAATAGTATTTCTATTGCTGAGAAAATGGAGGGTCCATAAAAAATTACATAGAACAAACACAGTAATTATTCCAAAGAATTTCGATTTGAACTGAAAAGGAAATTACGAGGTATTACTAGTGGTTTATATTTATACTCATTGTAATGCGTACCATATTCCGTTCATCAAATGTCTTGCAATTATTTTAAATCAAAATTTATTGAAAAATGTACACGAATGATTAGGTGACATGTCAACGATGCTGGTTGACAACAATCAGGATTCGGGATATTTAACGCATGTGTAGAAAACATCCGTTTCAGCTGATTCCAAACAACCAAGTGAATATCTGACAACAGAGACAAGCTTTCTTCATTATAAAAATCATTATAACATATTCGTTCAACAACACAATTAACTAAAACGAGTTTTAATTGTTGTTTTAAATGCCAGTCTTCAGAACGCCATAAATCTCTAAAATACACACAACTTATAAACAACTTGTAAACAATAACATCAGAAATAAATGAGTAAAGAGATATTCATCTTAGTCTATTTCACCCTAGTAATTGGAGGCATTTTTGAAGTGTACGCCGTAAGAAATAAGAATGTAGTGGAAATTCTCTTGCATATTTCCGCACACATTCTGGCACACCTTTCCGGTATTCACGTATGTAGGCACAGATAGGACATAAAAGCAGGGAGCAGGAGAGAAAGTATGTGTTCAATAAGTGACTGGGTACAGTGAATAAGTTAAGTATACATCGCCAGCAATAAACACAAATTTTTAGTAAAAAAATTAAAAAAAAGTATTACACAAAGAGGCAAATGCAATCTACAAATTCACGAACAATAACTTCGCCATGAAGTGCCACGGATGAAAACCGTAGTTCTCTGCGGATGAACTAATGAGATACGTTTTGGTAAGCTGGTGTTGTGCAGTAGTTGACTAAGAAGTTCACATCAAAAAGGATATTGAGATTGAGGGAGGATCGTTGATCGTATAGCGTTGACCAGAGGATTAGTAATTAAATGACGCTATCCAGTTAATGCTTTCTGCTAAATGATCTGGCGACAAAAATTCCGCTGTCAGGCAGAATGTTTCACTCAATTTGGACGATGATGAACACGAATTCCGTCCCCCCGACTTAGACGAAGTCAAGAAAGCGATTTCTAGACTGAAGTCGAACTAAGCTGCTGGAGCGAACGGATTGTCCGCGGAACTGTTTAAGGCAGCTGGAGATGACCTGGTTGGGCCTGAAACCCTTTGTCAACAACCTGATAGGTCCTTATCAGTGCGGTTTCAGGCCAGGAAAATGCACTATCGATCAAATTTTCACATTACGGCAGATCCTGGAAAAGACTCAAAAGATGCAGATCGACACCCACCACCTATTTGTCGATTTCAAGGCCGCATATGACAGCGTGCATAGAGACGAGCTATACAGCGCCATGTCTAGTTTTGACATTCCTGCCAAACTCGTCAGGTTGTGCAGGATGACGATGGAGATATCTCGCTGCTCCATCAAAGTCGGTAACGAACTCACCGAGACCTTCAATGTCAAAAAAGGTTTTAGGCAAGGCGACACGTTGTCATGTAACTTCTTTAACATCATACTTGAGAAGATCGTGCGAAACTCAAACGTAAACACCCGAGGCACGATCTTCCAAAAGTCCGTTCAACTGCTTGCTTACGCGGACGACATTGACGTGATTGGACGAACACAACGAGCCGTCAATGAGGCGTTTGCTGGTATTGAAGCGGAAGCGGCTAAAATGGGTCTAGCGGTAAACCAGGGCAAAACAAAGTACATGCTGTCATCACGTAAGGACGCACAACATCGACGTCTCGGACAGAGCGTCATATTGGGCAGCAGAAACTTTGAGGTAGTCAAGGACTTCGTCTACCTAGGCTCCGGAGTAAATAGGGACAACAACACCAGTACCGAGATCAAGCGCAGAATTACTCTTGCCAATCGCTGTTTCTTTGGGCTCAAGAGGCAATTGAGTAACAGAGCCATCTCTCGAAACACCAAATTGTATAAAACCCTGATCATCCCAGTCCTGCTCTATGGCGCAGAGACATGGACGCTATTGAAAGCGGATGAAGAAGCGTATGATCTTTGGTCCTGTTTGCGTTGATGGCGTTTGGAGGAGAAGGTTCAACCACGAACTATACGGGCTGTACAGCGGCATGCACCTAGTTAAGCGTCTTCGGATCCAACGCTTAAGATGGCTAGGTCATGTAGAGCGGATGGACACCACAGCTCCGGCCCGAAGAGTCTTCGACACCGAGCCATTGGGACAGCGCAACAGAGGACGTCCTCGCACTAGATGGCGCACACAAGTTGAAAGGGACCTCAACCAACTTGGTGTGCGCAACTGGAGGCAGCTGGCGAAAGATCGTGCTGGCTGGAGAGGCATGTTGGTTGAGGCCCAGGTCCACTCCGGACTGTAGCGCCAATCAAGAAGAAGAAGAACAAAACGTGTAACAAAACAGCCTTGTAAATTGGCTGCGTGAGCAGCTATAGAGCAGTATTGGAAGGAGTTCGGTGATAAGCTGCAAAGCGACCACAGATCTTGTAAACTATTCCCCGCTTCAGAGGAATGCAATTCAACACCATATAGGGAGTCAAATCCAAAGATGGTGTGTTGATTTCTGTGTCATCCTCAGACATGTACACTTGAATCTCCCGGTGCAATAAGCGTGTGGTCCCAAATAAAACCAAAAGAAGAACATTTCGTGGTCCGTCTCCACCCACAAACGCCGCGCGAGTGCCCTGCAAACAAAGTAAAGTGTATTGGTGTCGAGTGCATTCTCGTTTGATTTTATCAGGCTTGGATAGCTATCCGCTATCTGATTCCATCTCAAGAGCTGTCTCCCTGTATCCTCACAGAGAAATTGCTATTGCGGGCGATTCCAATGTACACAATGCTAACAACTGGCTCCGACATTAATGCCAGACAACAATCGAAGGAATTCACGTTTTAATCTTTGCTAAAGTAAAAATTCTGACCCAGCTTGTAAATGAGCGCACACGGATACCTGATATTGTAGATCATTCCATTTGATAATTCTTCAAAGCCATAAAGAATTCCGCCTAGTCTTCAATTCCAGCTGTCAGTTCTTTAGACGAAGCCAATCCGCTTGCTAAGCTTCTTCGTAAAGTATCCAGGAATACCGCCTAACTGCGAGCAGCACATTACAATCCTTGCATGTGCAGATCAATCCTGGCATGTGCAGATAGACCTTCTATATATGGGAGTTCCGAGGATCAGTGAGCTATGACCGGTCGCACCCTTGGAAGTACTGTCAGTGGATCAGATCCATAACATACATAGGACTCGGCCCCACCTGCCCATTGGACCGGAGGACAAAGCCACGATCCTGAAACCTATCAGAGCTAATGAGAGAAACCTCTCGAAAAATGGACATGTTTCCGGACTCCGGGTAGGCAGAAACTTGCATAATCGATCCAGATATGGAAAAAGAGCTGTCGGATTGCTCGGAGGAGATAGATATGATGTCAGACTTCGGTGGGATAGAGGGCCTATTTGGAAACGCAAACGTTTTGCAAAGCAAGATCATCAAAGTAGTTCAAACGTCAAAAGCATAAAAATTCGCAAAGCATACATTTTTTGGCAACTCTGGTTTAAACAGCTGACTCACGTTTCGTGTTTTGTTTTACTGTCAAACATCTTCTGTTTCGTCTATAATATAACCATGAATCGTTTTACAAACGAACAACGCTTGTAAATTATTGAATTTTATTATCAAAATGAGTGCTCTGTTAAGAAAGTTCATCGCGCGCTTCTTCCACATTCATTGTGTTCAGCGACGAAGCTCATTTTCGGCTCAATGGGTACGTAAATAAGCAGAATTGTCGATTTTGGAGTGAATATCAGCCAGAAGCTTTGCAAGAGCTACCAATGTATCCAGAAAAAGTCACAGTTTGGTGCGGTTTATGGGCTGGTGGCATCATTGGACCGTACTTCTTCAAAGATGATGCGTATCCTAACCTAACTGTGAATGGTGAGCGCTACCGTGAGATGATTTCCAACTTTTTTTTGCCCAAAATGCAAGAGCTTGACTTGCATGACATGTGCTTTCAACAAGACGGTGCCACATGCCAAATAGCACGCGCAACATTGGACTTATTGAGTTACCGGTCAATTGGCCGACTAGATCGTGCGATTAACGCCTTTAGACTATTTTTTGTGGGGCTTTGTTAAAGCTTATGTCTATACAGACAAGCCCGCTTCAATTGACGCATTGGAAGACAACATTGAAGCATTTATTCGTGATATACCGGGCGAAATGTTGGAAAGAGTATGCCAAAATTGGAATAAGCGGATGGACCATTTGAGGCGCAGTCGAGGTCAACATTAGCATAAAATAATCTTCACACATTAAATTATATGGACTGTACTATCGATTCTAATAAAGATTTCATGCATTTTTCTGAATTTTTAGCGTTTTTTTTAACTTTCCTATAGCTTTTAAAAAATCACCCTTTAGTTGAAGTTTCTGAAATCAGAAATGCTGATGTTTCTTCGGATTAACCTCCACCACTCGAAAATAGCATCTTCTATATCTAAATGTGTCCTTAACCAGTAGCGGACAGGACATTGTTCTAATTCACGAAACCTTGATCATAAAAAATCAGTTAAATGCACTTAGGACGTCCGAATAGAAGCTGATATACCCAAGAAATACTGATAAGCCCAGAACTTGTATCCTTGCTAACAACCATCTAACGTTTCTCTTCTTCCTAGGAGACTCTACATATTGGATTTTCTCATCCTACATGGTCTTCGATGAAAGAAATTCCGCTCGGCTTAGAAACCTTCAGCCACCTTTTATTGGAAACATGGATGCTAACGATTGCGGTGAGTCACACTGTGAGCCAAACTCCATGCTTCTGAACAACCTAGAAATCTGCAACAGAGGCGACGACATAAAGTTCATCACAAAAAAAAAAACGTCAAGAAGTTATAGTTCTTTCACATCATTCTATAAAACAAATTATACAGAACAATTTTCATCATGAATGATATCCTTCAATAATGACTAAATTAAAAAATTAAACTAAAACTAAATCATGATGAAAATTGTTCTACATAAATAATTTAAATCAGTTAGATTCAGAATTTCATAACCTAACCAGCAATATACAATGTCTAGTAATCTTCCAGGACCTGCAAGAGCAAACTAATATCCACTTGATATATTTTTTCAGCCGTGTCCCCGAACCCAATCGTACCACGATTTTTCCTGACTAGTGTAACTACAGGAAATAAACACTCAGTGCCTACAACAATCTACTGCCTATCACTGCGGATAATATCACGCAATTTTGTATATGGAAAGCTTTTCTGTGTGATTGTCAAATGAATTCAATAATTTTTTTTCCTTCAAAGATGTATATAAATCAGAAAAATAGACCAATGTTTGAAAATTATTTGTTATGATTGAAATGTGAAATAAACACATTCCAAGCATTCATTCAAATATTATTTTCGTACTGAGGTTTGTTTTAATTAAAATTTGTGAAGTATGAGCACTAACACTCAGATACACTCCCATATAAAACCAAAGCAACTGTTATTCGTTTTCATTCAACCTTACTTCCCTTCATTATCTATAGCGATGAAAAAACACGGCTATTGTTAATTAAAATTAGGATTAGATTCTCCATGTATCACAAGGAAAAAAAAACAAATTTGCAACCAACATACACTTGTATGTACGTAGTTATATTTCTATACTAGAAAGAAGTGAAAGAAGAAAGCGGTATTTTAGGGATAAATATTTATTTTCCTTATGTTTAATCAATTAATTTTCAAAGATTGAATTAATGGATGCTTTATAACTTTTTTTTATTACTAGATGTTTCACTAATAAAAAAATGTAACTATTCATTGACCAAATCATTTCTTATATTATCTTTAAGCTAATTTCGAATATTACTCGTTATCCAAGTTATGTTTTTGCAAGCATACAGGATTTTCATCTTCTTCAAATTTAAAGTTTCGTTTGTTCTCATTCCAAAAATCCAAAAATCATTCCAAAATCTTATTTTTTAAAACATGTTTGACATTACTGGCTATTCTATTTTCATAGACAGATCCAATTCAAAGTAGAATCGGAAGTCACTTTCGAATAGAATCTAAAGTAGAATCGAGTTCGGTAGTAAAAGCAAAAATGTACACTGTCAAATAAATTGCTCAGGGGAATACATTTTTGGTCGTCCAAACATTCAATGAACAAATTGATGAAGATAGTGATTTTATTCACTATGAAGGACTTAATATTGGAAACATATAAACACAAATAATCAAAGTATGTTATTAATATTATACTAATCAGCAAATCCAACTTGCGACGATGACCACGAACATTTTTCTGCAACTGATCTTTTTAACAGATAGAAGCCCCAAGCCAATAATTACTTTTAGGAATATTCGTGACGAGCGACGAGCACTGGGGTTAGGATACAAAGATACTCCAATATGGGTAAAGGGTTTCAAATGGAAAGCTAAGTGCGCCTCAGCTTGTTGCCACATAAGAGACACCACTGCCTGAAGTTCCAACCCTGCTTATTTGCTTTTCCCATCATCAGAGCGATATCATTACCACTATGGAGTATCAAAAATAATAGCTCGAATAGTTCTGGAACGGAGCAAAGAGTATTTAAATTCAACTTTCGATCTCGAACAAGCGTGTTTCCGCGCTGGATCCTTCTACATCGACCACATAAAAACCTTACGGATCATTATTGAGTAATGCGTTGAATATAGGTCTCCGCTAAATCTATTGTTCATTGACTTCGAGAAGGCTTTTGTTAGCTTGAACCGAGATGCTATCTAGTTGGCCTTGCCCCGGAAAAACTCATAGCTATTATAAAAGCAACATGTGAAAGTAGCAAGTGTCAACTCTTGCGCAATATTAAGTTGTCAGAGGAAATTGAGGTCCAAAGTGGAGTTCGTCAAGGGTTCATATTGTCACCAATATTGTTTCTGGTGGATATCAGCGATGAACTCCGTGCAGCATTGATGGACGGAAAGTATGGCATTCGATGGACATAACATTTTACCTTAAGCCTCTGGACTACGCTGATGTTGTTTGTCTCCTTTCGCATCGGATAAGGAATTTTCATTTGATGAGTCATAATCTAGAAGCAGAGGCAAACAAAGTGGGGCTCAAAATGAACACGACAAAAACTTAAGCCCTTAAGAATTCTGACAACCGCGCACAACTGAACATTGCCAGACAGGAAGTCGAGAAAGTTAACAGCTTTCTACATTTAGGAAGGTCTTGGCTAATAGCGGTGTCACCGAACTGGAGGTGTGCAACAGAATCAGGAAGGCTAAAGCTGCGTTCAAAATGCGACTGTTCCGACCAAACGTAGAGTCGGTGCTGCTATATGGATGCAGTACCTGGAAAGTGGACTCCATTATCACACGAAAGCTGCAATCTTTCGTAAACAGATGTTTAAGAAACATCGTTAGTATTTTTTGAACGAACCGTATCTCTAATGAACAATTGAACCTGAGCCGAAACCTTCGCGCTATACTTCCTGTAGGATAATGTAAAGACGCCATACCAAGTGGATCGAAAAACTTCATTATAATCATTAGCAATTCCTTTTTGGTTGTGACTACTTCAGATTCCGAAACAAATTCCTTTGAATCTTCACGAGACAATTTGTACGTCAACTTGTCAGATGCCGGTTGTCAATACATCCCTAAAATTGTACATACAAAAGTTTCGCAACTGTTGCAAATCAATGCTCACCAACTTCCGATTAACATTTGCCTCAGATGTTCATAGGAGGAATTCTTGGCTATTCGATTGTACTCCGACTAAGCTGAAATTCATTGATTTACAAATTCGAATAGTGTCTTTAGTTACCGATACCGCTTTCTCAACTGAATCGTTGCTGTTAAAAAAGTTATCCACAAATGTCCGTTTTATTAATCCGTCCATTCCTTCAAGATATTTTTCAAGAAATGTTTCAGCATGATTATTCTACACGAACTGAGAACAAGTTGTTGAACATCGACGGCCGAACATCATAACTTCCATGATGTATACGTCAGGATATCGTGAACTATACCGATCTAGCCACAAAATGCTTTGGCACTGTTGATATTCATCTTTAATTCAGATTCTGTGGAACATCTCTCTCACAACTGCGTTAACAGCTAACGCACACTCTCGAAAATATTCTCGCTTCCATAGATAATTTGCTGGTGCAATTTTAAGCAATGTATTAAAGTTTGTACTTACATGAGAATTGTTTGTTTGTGTTACAAAAGAAGGAGCGATATTATTTAAATTTGAACTGACTGACTATATAAACACATACTATACAATTGGTCTTACACGCTAAGAGCGTAAGCTAGCGAAAGGGTTGGCTCAACAATGGCCAATGGATATACTAATACTTACAAGGTTTACAATGTTGTCAATTATAATATTTAAAATCACTTATTTATCTATGAACATCTTTGACATCGGAGTGTGGAGAAAGCGGTGGGTATTCGGAGCATCTTCCTCGAAGATCGAAAGCTTTTCCATGCTGGCCTTGGAGACGGTATGCCAAATAGGAAACTCATACGCAATGATTGGCCGACTATGTTGCTCAGAGTAGAAACTTCGTCCAATCAAAGACCAAGCAGATGACCGACTTTTACGTTGCTTAGTTCGGTCAGGTTATTGAAATGATAGGCTTCTAGAAGTCTGTATATGCGGGATGAGGGAGCACTACACTTGTATAGGAGGTGTGCAATAGTTTCGTCCGTCTTTGCAGCTTCTGTAGAAGTTATTATAAAGGAGGCCTATCCTACAGTTGTCTGTGAGCCTTTCCTCGAGTGTATACACCTTAGTCCATTTTGCTTTTGTAAAAGTAGCTTTTTTGAGAGTCAGCTTCGAGTGGTTGTTAAATTTTAGTTTCTCGGTGAAGTTAATAGCGAGATATTTCACTTTGTCTGATGGTGTTGTTGTCGCGCCCTTGAGAAGCACAATCCTGTAGTTGTACTTCTTTTTTTCTAAGTTTTCGACTCTCCATGCTGCGATTGGTCTTGACATTGATATAGCGTATGTTAGTGAATTGTCTGCAATACAAACATTATCGGCTAGAGCTAGTAGGTCTGCCGTGAGGATGTTAAATAGCTATGGTCCCAGCTTTGATCCTTGAGTAACTCCTGCTTTGATGTTCCGCTCCGTTGACTGGTTGTCTTCTAACTGAACGTAACATTTCTTGAATGAAGAAAGCTGTAGATCATTTTAATTAGATTGGGGGGAGAATCCCATCAGATTTATTTTGTAAATGAGCCCCTCTATCCAGATAGTGTTGAATTTAACATGGCTAATGATAAGGCTCAATGTATGCAATTACGGCAGTTGTTTCTAGTTACGTGGCCACCACTGTACGTTCTATTAATTTGTTTCTTTACTTAGTAGTTTTAGCAAATTTGAGCTAACTGCGGAAGTAAAAATGTCCTAACTATTTATTCTGCGTGTTTTACTGCACAGCTCTTCGCTCTTTTTCCTATGAGCGTATCAGGGCCTTTTTGTTGTGAAGTGATATTGGATTGAAGGTTGATTTTTATTTTACCAAAAAAACGATTCAAGAGCCAAAGGTATAGTGAACTGGGAGAAAACGTATTTCTTATTTACAATGTGTTGGATAGCAATCAAGCAAAGGATCTGACGCCTCAACATTGACGTTTTTTGCATACGATTTTGCCCCAACGCAGAGTTCGTTCAATGTATGTGAATGGTGAACAAAAATGTGAATTTCAAAAAAATTGGCGTTTTTTTAAGTTCTTCTTCTTGATTGGCGCTACAGTCCGGGGTGGACCTGGGCCTCAACTAACATGCCTCTCCAGCCAGCACGATCTTTCGCCAGCTACCTCCAGTTGCGCACACCAAGTTGGTTGAGGTCCTTTTCAACTTGCGTGCGCCATCTAGTGCGAGGACGTCCTCTGTTGCGCTGTCCCAATGGCTCGGTGTCGAAGACTCTTCGGGGGGGAGCTGTGGTGTCCATCCGCTCTACATGACCTAGCCATCTTAAGCGTTGGATCCGAAGACGCGTAACTAGGTGCATGCCGCTGTACAGCCCGTATAGTTCGTGGTTGAACCTTCTCCTCCAAACGCCATCAACGCAAACAGGACCAAAGATCGTACGCAGAACTTTTCTCTCAAAACAACCAAGAGCTTCTTCATCCGCTTTCAATAGCGTCCATGTCTCTGCGCCATAGAGCAGGACTGGGATGATCAGGGTTTTATACAAGGTCAATTTGGTGTTTCGAGAGATGGCTCTGTTATTCAATTGCCTCTTGAGCCCAAAGAAACAGCGATTGGCAAGAGTAATTCTGCGCTTGATCTCGGTACTGGTGTTGTTGTCCCAATTTACTCCGGAGCCTAGGTAGACGAAGTCCTTGACTACCTCAAAGTTTCTGCTGCCCAATATGACGCTCTGTCCGAGACGTCGATGTTGTGCGTCCTTACGTGATGACAGCATGTACTTTGTTTTGCCCTGGTTTACCGCTAGACCCATTTTAGCCGCTTCCGCTTCAATACTAGCAAACGCCTCATTGACGGCTCGCTGTGTTCGTCCAATCACGTCAATGTCGTCCGCGTAAGCAAGCAGTTGAACGGACTTTTGGAAGATCGTGCCTCGGGTGTTTACGTTTGAGTTTCGCACGATCTTCTCAAGTATGATGTTAAAGAAGTCACATGACAGCGTGTCGCCTTGCCTAAAACCTTTTTTGACATTGAAGGTCTCGGTGAGTTCGTTACCGACCTTGATGGAGCAGCGAGAGTTCTCCATCGTCATCCTGCACAACCTGACGAGTTTGGCAGGAATGTCAAAACTAGACATGGCGCTGTATAGCTCGTCTCTATGCACGCTGTCATATGCGGCCTTGAAATCGACAAATAGGTGGTGGGTGTCGATCTGCATTTCTTGAGTCTTTTCCAGGATCTGCCGTAATGTGAAAATTTGATCGATAGTGGACTTTCCTGGCCTGAAACCGCACTGATAAGGACCTATCAGGTTGTTAACAAAGGGTTTCAGGCGTTCACACAGAACGGCAGAGAGTATCTTATAAGCGATGTTAAGGAGGCTGATCCCTCTATAGTTGGCGCAAGGGGGTCTCCTTTCTTGTGGACCGGACAAACGACGCTGAGATTCCACTCATCGGGCATGCTTTCCTCCGACCATATCTTACAGATGAGCTGGTGCATGCGCCCAACCAGGTCATCTCCAGCTGCCTTAAACAGTTCCGCGGACAATCCGTCCGCTCCAGCAGCTTTGTTCGACTTAAGTCTAGAAATCGCTTTCTTGACTTCGTCTAAGTCGGGGGGACGGAATTCGTGTTCATCATCGTCCAAATTGAGTGAAACATTCTGCCTGACAGCGGAATTTGTGTCGTCATCGCCGTTTAACAGTCTACAGAACTGATTTTTCCAAATTCTCAGCATCGACTGCGATTCTACTACCAGTTGTCCATTTTCGTCCCTGCAGGCTTCGGTCCGAGGTCTATATCTTCCTGATACTTGTTTTACCTTTTGGTAAAACTTTCGGACCTCCTTCCTGTCGTAACACCTCTCCATCTCCACGACCGCGCGCTTCTCATGCTCTTTCTTTTTTCTTCTGAGAAGCCGGTGCTCTTCCCTTTCTCTTCTGTTCGTAGAGCTCACGAACAGCTCTCGTTGTTCGATGCCTTGTAGGCCTCCTGCTTGGCTGCATGTACCTGCCTGCACTCGTCGTCAAACCATGGGTTCCTTCTGGGTGGTGTCGTGAAACCCAGCACATCAGTGGCAGCTTCTTTGATGGCTTTTTGACAACGTTTCCATTCGTCTTCTATTGAAAGTGCAGGCAGCGTCGAACTTTCAGAGAGTTTCAGGGAGACTCGGTCGGCAAAGTTCCTAGCGGTCGATTGCGATTGTAGCTTTCTGACGTCAAACCGTAGTGTTCTTTCTCGACTCCGTACTTCTCTCGATATCCTCATCCTTACCTTGGCTACAACAAGGAAATGGTCCGAGTCGATGTTGGCTCCTCGGAACGTTCGGACATCGAGAATATTGGAGGAGTGTCTGACGTCAATCGCAACGTGTCCAATCTGGTTGACGGTTGATTGATCAGGAGACCGCCAGGTCCCCTTATGGATGTTGAGGTGTGGGAACCGCGTGCTCATCACAGAGAGGTTACGCCCCGAGGCGAAATCTACCAGCCTGAGTCCGTTTCCGGATGTGTTGTCGTGCAGGCTGTGTTTTCCGATGACTCAAGCAAAGATTTCTTCCTTGCCCAGCTGTGCGTTGAAATCTCCTAGAACGATCTATAGCTGGGGCATCGATCGTATGTTCTTTGTAGGAGATCATAGAAGTCATCCTTGATATCGTCATCCTTCTCCTCCGTCGGGGCGTGTGCGCAGATCAGGCTGATGTTCCCGAATTTAGCCTTGATGCGGATTGTTATGAGGCGCTCGCTGATATAATCAAAGCTTAAGACTTTTTTCCTAAGTCTGCCTCGAACAACGAATCCGCATCCAAATAAGCGCTGCCTTCCCTCTTTGTAGCAATCACCGTAGTAGATGTCGCAGTTTCTCATCTTCCCTTTGCCCGGCCCATCCCATCGCATCTCCTGGATGGCGGTGACGTCTGCTTTGTAGCAGTCCAGGGCCTCCGCGAGTTCATCGGCTGCACGTGGTCTGTTCAGGGACCTCACATTCCACGTGTAGAACCGAAAATCATTGTCCTTTGATCGTTTGCTGGGGTCGTCAACTTTGAATCCGTCCATATCCGAGGCCTGTTGTCGGTTCGTAACCATTGGTTTTTTTGTGTGGTGAGGGAGTTAACCTCACGCACAACCTACAACTGGTAGGCCAGGCCCATTATTTGACCCTCGGGCAGAGGGGGATCGCTGCATACATTGGTTCACCACACAACGGTTGTTGTGATGGCTATCCAGGGGCGCCACTAGGAGGCTGTATGTCAACTTGACTTATGGACAAGCAGGGATCGCGCTGGCATCCTACCAGGTTGGGTGCAGTCAGCAGCTTTGCCCTGTGTACATAAGCCCATGCTTATGTTAAGTTAAAAGACGGATGTTTTATTATTTGAAAAAGCTTGCATATGACGGATCAAGTAAAAACTAGTGGTGTTTTCTTGTGTTTAAATTTCTTTCTTTATTGACACATAAAACATGTTTTCTTTTTCAAAGCATACAAAAATTCAATGTAATATAGTTTTTTGAGTTGAACTCGATTAAATAATTCTGGATTGCGTATAAAGTGATGTACATATTTCGATGCAATTTACAATAATAAGTACAACAAGTGAACGTGAGATATGTGTATACGAAGAAATATCTTTTTTAGTATTGGAACTCCAGTTGCAAATTTCAGCAAAATATGTGTTTCTTTTTGGCCGAAGTAAAGGTGCAACTACTACCCCTATATTTTGCGTTCTGGGCTGTTTTATTATGCCCATCATTCTGGATTGGATCGTGAAAACACCTATTATTACGATCTGCATCTAGTAAGGCTAATCGGAGCCTTACTGTCCACATTACTACGTATTTGTAATAATTATTTTTTGATATTGTTAAGTATTTTTTCTCTCCACATTATTTCGTACGTTTTTAAAGGAGTGTCAGTCTCCCAAGTATCGCATACAAAATCGTAACTGCCGTACTGTGTAAACGCCTAAAGCCATTCTTCAACAACGTGGACGGTCCATACCAGTGTGGCTTTAGGCCAGGAAAATCCGCCGTCGACCAAATATTCACACTACGGCAGATTTTGAAGAAAGCCCAGGAGTAACAAATCGATACCTACAACCTTTTCGTCGATTTTAAGGCCGCGTATGATAGCATCTATAGAGACGAGCTATTCAGAGCAATGTCTAGTTTTGGCATCCCTACCAAACTCTTCCGTTTGTGTAGGATGACGATGGAAAATGCAAGCTGCTCCATCAAGGTCGGCAAAGACCTAACCGAGGCCTTTGATGTCAAAAAAGGATTCAGACAAGGCGACGCGTTGTCATGCGTCTTTTTCTTGAAAGAATTGTTTAAAACCCAAACGCCAACGACAGAGGAACAATCTTTCTGAAGTCCTTTCAACTACTCGCATATGCCGACGATATTGGAGACCCTTGTTGGTTGAGGCCCAGGTCCACCCCGGACTGTAGCGCCACCTTAAGTAAGTAAGTCAAGAAAATGTGTAAATTTGAAACTTCTGAAGTCATCCTGCCAGCTTAACCGTTAGCAACATAAGCCAAAAGAAAAGGTCGGACATTGGATGCGATTCGGCAAGCACGCTGCCGTGGCATAGCATCGCATCGGTCTGTTGTTCAGGCCGTGTGTCATGTAGGCGAACTTCAGCGGATACAAAGCCATTTTGAGATCATCTTCGTCTACCCTTGACGATTTTCGAAATTGTCTTTCTATAATCAGAAATTACATGATCGGATCTTAGTAGGTAGTAACATGGTCATAACGTCTTCGTTTGTATGTTTTCGTGAGGATTTCTTAGTATGAGCGATACGATGTTTTCGAAACTCTTGCGACTTGCTTCTACGGCTACTTCTGAGAGCAGTCCAATAGGCAAATATAAAATATAAGCTATAATATGCTCCATGTGAACAATTTCAGCTATACTTTTTCCCGCCCTATTCAGCAATACTTGGAGATCAATCGATACCGTTATTTCTGTTGCCTCTCAATTAATAGGAAGCACTTATTTTTAAATATTTTTTACTTTATATACGCTCGGAAAAAGCAATCCTTGTGCAAAGCATTGATAACATTTTCTGTTGTGTTATACTTTCTTTCTGATAATGATAATGATTATTTCAAATATCTTCTTGTGGTGGAAACAACTTCTCTGCTTCCGACACTTGATCTCCCTACAGCTTATAATGGAAATGTCAATGCGTATTTAAACTCCTCATTTGTTTTTGATATCAAATGAGCCTCTATTCTGCGTTTTTGTCGAAAGCTTCTTCGAATTGATTTTGGGGTCTTCTACCACTAGATCCCGGAAAATCAAAAGAGATCTCTTATTTTTAAGAAGCTTCATCATTGCTTCACCGAGCAGAAGTGGTGGTCCAAAAAGGACGCAGCTTTACAGACTTCCTCTTTGGTTATCACGAGAGAGTTTGATTTCAGAATTGAGGTTGCGCCGATAACCTCTTGCTTGTTGCTGGTCACGAAAGTGGGTTCACTTCCAGTGTTTTCTATATTTAGCTCGTTTTCACACTCATCTCATTCACCGTTACTGAGGAAACGGTCGCGACGCTTATATCTAGATAGGAGTCTGTGGCTTTGGTACGCTGCCTCAGGGGGTTCCGGATTTGACACAGCTACAGTAAATGGGTCCCATCAACGCTTCAGTGGCTTCGATTTCTTGCTAAGTTATCTTTGGGTAGATAGCTAATGGCTGTTTTGTTTACTCAGATTAGCAAGAATATTAATATGACCCGATAATTTTGAGTGAAAAAATTTTTAAATACCTCAACTAGCATAGATTTTTTTGTTTTGTTTCAGTTCGAACGCAAATAGTGTTGTTTCATGGATACGAATAGCAGCAGTTGGCTTCTGTTTGTTCCATTCTCTATCGTCTTTTCCATAAAAACAAGTATCACTTAGTTCAGAGTTAACAGTCCTAATTCTTTTTCACCACTATCTTAAATTTCTCGTCGATAATATCCGATGCATCTTGTTCTGGGTCCTCGTTCTGGGTCTTCCAATGGGACGCATCCGTGATGTAGTTCCGTATGTGCAGATTACTTACCCTTTACTCTCCAAATGTAGAACATTCCTCACCTCGGCTGCGCAGTAACACATAATCTATATATTTGTATATAGTATAGTTATAGGAGAAGGTGGCAAGACGCACCTACTTGATTTAGCACCGTTAACCCGAACACATCTGCTACAGTTTATGTATACCGGCTGAATGACTATCACAAGTATGCCGAAACATTTCCTTTTGGGGTTTCCAAATGGAAGTAAAGCTCCAGGAAAGTTTGGTTATAAGATTCTAATTCTATGTAGTCTGCTACGAACCCCAAAATGTTCACTCTTATTATATTTTTTGCCTACCGAAATGAGATAAAAGCATTCATGTTTCACTTAATCATATTTAAATCATCCGTCGTGGAGCATTTTGTCAATTGTAAATATTGTAATTTACTTACAATATATATAAATTTCTAAATAGATAAATATTACTAATTTACTTGTTCATTATTATATTTTAAGATGAATATATGGCACTGATTTGGAACTAATATAAATTCTTTGTACTTTCAAGTCAAACGGAAAAAGTCTGAATGACTTTGATTTGCCTTATATTGTCTTATACTCTTAGAACACTATTAAAAAAGAAAACAGTTCAATTCTCTAGTTGATATGCATACGGTACATATTTATATAGTGTACCAAGAAAAGTTTATAATAATTTAAACCAAGATGAATTAAATAAATATGATGAAAGCTTAGTATTCAAGTCTTACCATTATGTGATCAGTGTAAGTTGCGACTTCTTCACAAGCGTTTCAATCCGAAAAGTGTGTACACAACAGTGAAACCAGTTGGTGTAAAATATCTAAAAGATGCATGCGCAGTCTACTTGGTTGATTCGTGCTGGATTTGATTGTGTTGTGTTCGATTATTGAAAGTGCCTTTAAAAAGTTGAATACATATTTTAATTGTGAAGATAATTATTATTTCATTAAATAAAAGAAAAGAAAAACATATTAATTCCTTTCTATACGTTGATGTGATCCCTAAAATATTGCATTGAGACTAGAATATATACTTACATATGTATGTACATACATATACTGACTCGTTCAACTTTCACAAAGTGCCTTGCTTGTTAGACGTATCATAAAACGTGAAAATATCGCCAGCGTTGATCAACAAAGAAATTAAAAGATCTCCACGCACTTGGATAAATTGGAGCATGAATTATGGTGTAATATTCTTAAGGATAATAATTATACATTCACATAGCTGAATGAGACAGGTTAAACAAATTATTCAATTATTTCATAAATTTTAAATTACAAACTGTGAGTGCAATAAAACATTCTTTGAATCTGATGTCCGGAATAAGTTTTGTGTGCAAAATACAACTACATACGAGTAATAGTTATTCGTAAATTCATATTGAAGAAGTATATTTTTTATCCGTGCTGTAGGATGTACATACATATGTATGTAAGTATGCGTATATGAACTGTTGGCTTCATTGCAAAACATTAACGTTTTTGCGTTTGCTATGTTTCCACACAGTTATTTGAAAACCAATTGTGAAGTTTATATACAAACATGTATGTATATAACTACGTTCGTACGTAAAATCATTTTATCTTGTGAAAGGTACATTCTACTTTTATAGTATTTTGGATTCAAGAATTTAATCAACAAGAATCACAAACAAATAATATCAATACAATACAAGAAACATTGTTTACGCATGTTACTATTTAGTATATATGTATGTATATGTCTAACAATTATGTCTGAATTTCTACATAACGTTTCAAGGATACACCCAATCGAATACATATCCATGGCTAATTTATTCAATATGTTAAGTACATTTTTGTTGTTCAAGTATGAATAAAAATATGCCCTTAGTAATTCTAATGAATCTTCTCTTGTATGTACATATACGAGCACATTCATCACTATGATATATAAAAAAGTTACGGAAATACCTATCTTAAATTTTCTAAAACTCATCCGAACTCATTTGCAAAGTATACATCCAAATTAACAAATTTATATATGTTAAAATTTAAGCTGCTAAAACTTAATACCTTGAAGTTGTACATAGTCGTAGCACTAAGTGCGATATCTTATATCTCAGACATTTCTTTTCGTTTTATGTGAGAATGTAAATGCATATGATACACAACTAATAATATTTTGGATATATGTACCTGCATATTTTTTTTTATAAAATTCTTACTCGTCTCGATGTTTCTCCCTTTGTTCTTTGTCGCAATAAAATGTTAAATTAAATAATAAATTTTTAAATTATAAAATAAAAAAATAAAAATCTTAATAATATACGGCTGAACAAAACTGTATTTTTATAGCAGAAGTCCTGAGCTTAATCAAATTTTAATAGCTACCCTTTTAAAGCAGTCGACAAGTACTAAAAACTGCTTTGCAAAGAAATTAAATGTTAAATTATATTATTCCTGTGGATTATGAGATTATCAGATATATTTAAGGAATTTGTACTAGTTATACAATAATACATGTGGATCCTTTTACTATTTGCATTTATATAAGTCTCTCAAACATAAACTGAATTCTACTCTTTTTTCTTTAAATCTAATTAACCTTTCCCCGGAATTTGTTTGCATAAACCTAACAAGATATTTCCGGTTCCTGGTTCTTATAAAATCAAAATGCTTTGTACTATATGAATTCATTAACAATAAGTGAATGAAACTATCAAACACATTATTGAGACAGAAAAAGTTATGGATCACTTCCTCCACTTAAAAAAAAAAAGTGAAAGTAAATTCCAAGGGCATTAGTGCTAAATAAAATGTTCAGGCAAAAATTTAATAATCTAAAATAACAATTGGTGTACGTCAGCATTTCCCTTTCATTTTTGACCTTCACATTCCATTTTATATAGGTATGTGGTTAACAAATCATTCATCGAATAGTAATTTTTGTGTTATAAAAGCGTTTTTCATAAGCTCTTCGCTATTTTCTCATTTTCCAATGAAATACAATGAGAGTTGTAGTACCTTTGCATATTAAACATCTCTCTCAATGTCTTTCAGACACAATTCAGCCTTTTAAATGTCGTATGTGTGTATATAACTTAATTTCCACATTCGCATACATATTTATTAAAGTTAACGATGAACACAAAGTGGTAACCAAAGAAGACTCAATACAAAACAGAGCTAATTTTCTATTAAAACGAGTTTTTTTCTTGCGCTTGCCCAACATACTTGGCCTAGTATTAAAGTTATGCAATTACTCCACTACCCTTCCAATGCTGTATTTATTTGTCTTTTTCTCACTCTTTCCTATCTTCATTGTGTTCCTTTCTCATATTACGAAATGTAAACAAACGCAAACAAGTTTTATTTTCAGACTACTCACTTTTACTTTTAAAAGCAGCCAAAGAAAAAATGCTTATGTTGGTGTAGTAGATATCAGTTGCTTGGTAATTGTGAAACCCGGAGAAAGCTTTTATGTGAAGAAACTTTAATACTCATACCTATGTAATCGTACACTTTATGAGTGTGTTTTATGCCTTCATTGATATATATGTATGTAAAAATATATGGGCATATTTGGTTGTGTATAATTTGTATTGTAATGCTGAATACCAAGCGCAGTAAAATGTTGTATGCACTTGTGTTTGTAAGTTGAATTCAATTATTCTTACATATGTACATATATCTAAGCAGTTCACAGATTTAATTACAAGTGCGGCAATCTTGATGACTTGCTTTCCACTCGATTTACAAAACCTTTTTTTAGGCTTTATCATCAGCATATGATTAGAGCTTCCCTACCTACACGTTTTCTGTAATTAAATGATACTTTTCAAATGTAACCTTTAATTACTATTTATGTTGTTTGAATTTTGTTGGGTGGTTATTATTGAAATGTTTCTAAAAATAGAAAAAAGACGCTTAGCTTTAACCATGTTTACACTTATGCACAAAATGTTAATATAAAATTATAAATATAAAACAATTTTTAAATGCACATGCGTCGGTGTGTTCTCTTTGTATATGTATATGGATTTGTGTCTACATCGACCCTCGTATCGAGATCTGAAAACTTCAAGTTTGTGATCACTTTCACTAAGCGGAACCTTGTTAGCTTTTTTTATTTCTTATAACTTGTGACGCAATTATATTTTTAAATTCTTCATGAAAACACTATACTTGATTGTCAAAGGACTATTATATATGTACGCATTTTCTTAAGTTAGATGCATGTTTTTATTTCATATTACTTGCTTACTTATATTTGTATGTATCCATGTATCTTCATACATATATGTATGTGCATGCAGTTAGCCATACTGGAAATGGCAGAGTAAACGCCTTTTTATGCTCTAACAAAGAAAAATAGATTTTTTCTCTTTTTATGTTTTTACGGGAACATTATGATTTGTTTTATATTAAAGTGTTCAGTATTATGTATGTAATTCGCAGTTGTGGAGTACATACATATGTACGATGTAAGTTGGAGAATGTCATTTGGAAGTCCAGTATAGGGTGCCTATGTTGTATGTACATTTGAAATAAAGGATCAGCCATTTTTTCATTAAACATTAAGTCTAACTAGTCGAAATGTAATTAGAAATTGGAAATCAGTTTGTAATTACCACGATCTTCGAGTTAAAGCTTGAAAAAATATATTATATCTATAGACGCACATGCTTGCATGCCTATATTTCGTCTTCGTTAAGATTGTTATCGGTTATTCCGGTACAATGCTGTTAAACTCTTCTCAATACAATGCTGATTAGTTTGGCTCTTTCCTGATTATTAAATTAAGATTTGTTTACGACAAACATGTTGACACAATCTGCGTAAGGGAAGAGAAGAAAATAATTTCGAAGCATTTTATGAAATATGTGTAAAAAAAAAAATGACCAAGTACACATAATTAATTTTAAAATTTTCTACTGCCGCCATTAAATTCTTAAAAAAAACAGTCAATAGGAAAGAACAAAAACTGTCCATTCTTTTCTGTGTCACGATGTTAACTAAATGGCTAGTTTTAGATTGTGAATAAGTATCAGGGGGCAATACTATTTATCAGCTATAACTTGATAATGCTTCCAATGTAACTCTTTAGACCCTATCATATTTTGCATGCACTATTGAAATACAAATGCATGTAAAAAAGGTGTACATAATTACATTACATTACAGCACACATTTGGCCAACTTATAAATATAAATATTGTCAATTTATAAGTGCTAAACTATATTACTTATTCTTATTAATAAAGTGATCTCTTTTTTGTATGATGACCTCACTATATTTTTTTTTTCAGGAACCTAGAATGTTGATGCTGCAATATAGTAAACATGGAGAATGTATTCTCAAAGAAATCAAAGCGGCTTTCCGTGGTGAACACCCGGCAGATTTATTAATAGTGTGTGAAAATAAAGTTACACTTCATGCTCACAAGTTGGTTCTAGCTGCAGCAAGTCCTTTAATAAGGTAATAATGTTCATATCATCCATATTTATGTACAAGTAATAAATTGATATTATATATTCGCTTTTTTACTAGGATGCTTCTTGAAGAAACACAATTTTTAGACTGTACTACAACAGTTTACTTTCCAGACGTTAATGCAAATTATTTTCGGTCTCTTTTGGACTTTCTATATTCCGGACAAACCTGTATTCCTTCAGATGATATTAATTATCTGCATGATCTCTTACTGCTTTTACAAATTAAATCTGATTACTTGAAAACATGCGATTCTCAATATTTTAATGCAGCAAAACATGAAAACGAAATGGAATTATATGGGACTTCATACGGAGTAAAAGATGTTAGGCGAAAGAAACGTTTATCGAAAACAGAACTATCGTCTTCACAAAACTCTGTTAAATGGGAAAGTATGAATGATGAAAGTAAGAAGGAAGTAAGGAAATCAAATATTTCAAAGGATCATGCAAATGAAAAGAACACCGATAAACTATTGGGGTCTGATGATAAACGATGCGAAGAGCAGCTCTATGACAAAACTGAAGAGCGAACAGAATTAACGCCTAATAGAAATATGAATACATTAGGAGAAAGAAGAATGTCATCAGACCCCGTAAATTTATCACTTGGAACTCGAAATATAGATAATGAATCAAATTCGCAAGCTCATCAAAACGATGAAAAACTGGACCTTGTATGTAGAAGACAAGAAAAGAAAAAGAGTATGTCGCTCCTATCAGACTCCGAGGTTTTAAAACAACTGCCAGAACACCAATTGCTACAAAGTTCGCCCGAGGATTACGTAGTTACACCGCATAGAAAGCGCAGGCCTGGTTTTCATAATTCTCCTAGTCAAAACCAGCCTTTTCTTCCATACCATCCTATGATAATGGATGATTTGAGCTCACAAAAATCGTCTTCCACCTTCACTTCAGAAAGAAATATGTTAGGCACAACAACAAGAAGTCTAATAAATACGGACGATCTGTTTGTGTATAACCATAAAAATATTGGGACTAATAGAGAAAAACTTACAAGTCCCGATCAGCATTTACAAATAAATTCTCCATTTATATACCAGTGGCAATCATCCCATAACACAACTACACCTTCTCAATTGGAAATGTCTTCAAATATGAATATTTCAACATTGGGTTGCAAAATAGATCCTGTTGAAACAGATGCTTCAAATTCAAGTTCAAGAAATAGTGCAGCAGTAAATCAAATCTTTAATAATAATGCTAGTAGCAGCACTGTGCGAGAATATCGCTGTGAATATTGTGGTAAACAGTTTGGCATGTCGTGGAATCTAAAAACCCACTTAAGAGTTCATACGGGTGAAAAGCCATTTGCATGTCGGCTATGTGTAGCAATGTTTAAACAAAAAGCGCATCTTCTCAAACATTTGTGTTCTGTTCATCGTAATGTTATAAGTTCAACGAATGATTCGGAAACGGTCAAAGCATATAGTTGCTGTTTCTGTTCTATGGGATTTGAATCAGTGCAAGAATTAATAAGGCATTTATCAGGCCATCACAATAATCTTTTATTAACTAAAAATTTAAGGGATTAGATTGTTGTTAATTTCATATATTGTAGATTCAAAACAATAAACTCACAACAAAAAGTATTGGAAATTGGCAACTTTGGTTTTGTTGATGTGATACATTTAGACTGGACGATATCATATTTATTGTATCCAAATTAAACAAAGCAGGTCTCCAGCCTACAAGTACTAACGTCGAACATTTTGTGCTTCAATCATGTACTACAAAATTTGTAAAAAATACTTAGATATATAGTTAGTTATAGTCTTTTTATGAAATCTTATAACGATGTTATTTAGTGAAAAGAAACAAATGTACCGTATTTTTTGTTTAATTAAAAAAGACAACCAATTCCATAGCATAAGTACACTAATGATTAATAAATAGTTTTCCTACAATATTTTTATTGCAATTATTTGGGTTCAGATGGAATTTTAAATTAAAGAGAATCAAGAATAGTAAATTTATTGATGGTGGCTAATTTTAAGGTTTGTATAAAGAATTTATTAGTAAATTACAAAACCGTTAATAGACTCTTTTTCTGTCAGAGAGAAACACTGATTTTGTTGAAATTTGCAAGTAGAGTGCACATGCCAAAGAAAATATTTCTTCGCATAAATACATACTTTATACGTTCGCTTTTTGTGTAAGGTCAGCTTTCGTCATCTTTAAAAATAATCCTAATTCAATACAGGGGCGTTACTTTGTATCGTTTTCAGATTCGGATACGGAAATAAAATCCGATACTAAAATCAATTCGTATTTTGTAGCACTTTCGGATTGGTTTCGAATGGTGCCAATTTTGTTACTATCTTTGCCGAGAATTTAGTTGTAAATAAAATAAGCAAAAATCAGTAAGTCATTTGCAAATAGATTCAGTTCAGTCATTTAATTCTGTAACATTTAAACGTTGCATGGACAAATAAATGTCATATTATTTCTAGAAAGGAAAAGAAATAATATCAATTATTAAAATCAACAGTGTAGCTCTGTGTTTCGAGGGTAACGAGAACCGATAGCAAAATGTGCAACGAAACATTGTTTTCTCAACCGATATAGTTTTTGTTTTGTGAAATGAAGTAAAATTAGATAAGTTATTCCTTAATTTGGAATGTGTATGGTGTACTCAAACCAATCCCAAGGTTCGGCTGTCAAAAGAAGCCTTTTTGTATATTCTATAATACAGTATAGTTTACAGACTGTTGAATGATGAACAGAATCGAGCAAATCTTCCAAGATAGATTGGCTAATGTAAGTCGGTCAAAATTGTCAGTTGTCTTTATTGTTTGCCTTTGAAATGAGTATTTGAGTAATTGTCGAACCAATATTTCACAAAAAAAAAATATATATATATACCCACATGTTTCGTCAACCCTCAACTTCATAGATTTATTTTTCAATTCTCAATTTCTTTACATCCACCAAAATAATTCTTGCAGACGCAATCCCATAAGAAAGGAGTTCTCGAATGGAAATCCGTAAGAAAATAATTTTGATATCCGCTTTTGGAATAAAAAAACAAATTGCCGTAATCGAACCGGTATTACTTTTGATTGCCAAATACGGATTAGTGCGATTTGATACTACTCGGTAGTACGACATGTCGAACGACCGAACTTCAGTCATGAGGGCCATTTCGTAGGAACAACTTCGGAACGCATGTTCTTCTTTCAGTAATAGTGATGTTTCTAAATAAAAAACGAGCCTACCCCTTACCGAGAAACCATATCATTTTCATTCATTCACTGGTTACGCGCGGTTACCATTTCTATCAGATAAGACTTTTTCTGATACAATGGGGACAAATTGTAAGAAAATACTGCGTATGAAAACAGTAAAATTGATTTTTGTAAATTTGATTTCTTTGGGGTATGTATTGATACTTATAGGTACAATTTCGTAATATACATACTTTACTACGCATTGAATTAAGTTTGTAATTACAAACTGCTTTTTTTAAGCAATTTTCCGAAATATAAGCGCAAATTCATAATCAGCTCATTAATAGTGCCTAAAGTCGACTTTAGTTATAGCCGACTCTAAATCAAAAAGCAATTTCGTAATATACATACTTTACTACGCATTGAATTAACGTACTATGTAATTACAAACTGCTTTTTTTAAGCAATTTTCCGAAATATAAGCGCAAATTCATAATCAGCTCATTAATAGTGCCTAAAGTCGACTTTAGTTATAGCCGACTCTAAATCAAAAAGCCGACAAAAGCGTTATTTTAAAGTGATTTTATCGAACAAACCCAAATGTCAAAATATTTCACGAGAAATCTATTACTATATACTTTGTTT
Source organism: Eristalis arbustorum (assembly GCA_916610145.1). Classification (NCBI taxonomy): domain Eukaryota; kingdom Metazoa; phylum Arthropoda; class Insecta; order Diptera; family Syrphidae; genus Eristalis; species Eristalis arbustorum. The sequence goes on along the minus strand of OU744319.1, from coordinate 48,386,911 downwards.
TGAATTTACAAATATTCCAAGAAAAATGTAATTGAAATCAATAGAATGGGTTCAAAAAATGATATAAAAATATTATGGATTGGAAGATGATAACATCCTCATGGACAGCAATACCATACCCAAAAACGCCGATAACCATTTGTCTCTAAATGAAGATGTTGGAATAAGTGCGGATGGTGTAGTTAACGTTACCGCTGACGGGCCAACTCCTTCCAGTTCGAGGCAAAATATATTTGAAAAATTAAGGAAATTGCCGAAACCGCAAACATCAAAAACATGATGTGACGGCAGCGCAGCAAGCCCAAATTGAAGAAGAAAGGTCTCAAGTAACGGAGCTTTATTTATTAGAGTCGGAGCACTGGAATCAACTGCACTCTTTGCGGACTAAACTATAAGAAGACAAAATGGCAGAAGAATTAATGGAAAAAAAGAAAAGAATGTGATATTGAATGTTATTTCAATGTTTCTTCATAATTCTAATTATGTTAATTATTCTCTGATATGAATTCAAAGAAATCTGTTTATGAAATCATTTCTGAATGCTCTTCTATTTATTTCAATAATTTCATTCATATTTTCAGGCTACAAGGGTAGCCTGCATCACCAAGCAAAGTACCTTGATCACTATTTACAGCGAAAAGTTTACCTCAGAGTGAATTTAACCTAAAACACTATAAATATCTTAAATCCTATATCTGCTCCTCCAAATTTGTTCAAGCTATTAAAAGGCTTTTTTTTCTTTCTTATTGGCAAGATACACTGCAGACTGCATTTCCCTTTGAAACCCTTCACCCGCATAACATATGCCTACCCCACAACATGCCACACAGAAGCATCAATATTCTTCACATAGTTGCATTTCCTTATCGCTAACGCGCATCCAAGTCGTGTAATCATTTTCGACCATGGAATAATTCAATTAGAATAAAGCAGTGCATTTCAACTTAAGAATCGAGTAGTCAACTGAATTTAAATAAAATAAATTAAAACCAAACAAATGAAGATTGTTTTTTTTTATTAAACGGTGACTAGATATCGCAATTGGCAGTACTGTTTTGTTTGTAAAATCTCAATTTAAAATCATTGCGATTAGAAAATCGCAGTTTAAAATCGCAATAGCAGTTATAGCTGCAATTATAAAGTCGCAACATAGCCCAACAGTTTAAACAACTTAGTTGATACATCAAATGTAAGATCATAGCTGAAAATTGCGACAACAAGAAACAAAATCAAAATTTTTCAATCAACATAAGCTCTTATTAACAGTGATGGGATCACCTGTTTCATGCTTATATTATGGAACCATAAATTTACTTATCTGCCTCTATAACGAAATGTTAAGTAAAGCAGCTAATACCACACATTTGGAAAATTATCTTATGCTACCCATATCTAAGCACTAGAGTAGATTATTAGCCAGCTTAGTTACACTAATTAATTAATTTCATTTGTTGTTTTCTTACAAAAAGGAGGAGGGGAAAAAATAAAAATAAAATATTACAACCCAGAGAGGCTAGCCTCGGTAAGGTCCGGTGTTATTCTTCCAGTAGAAGTGCGTTGTGTTGTGGAAGGTATCGGTGGTTTATTTTATTCTATATGTACAACTTAAAAACTATCTTAAGCACTACCCTGACCTGTGTAAGTCGGCAGCAACATTACCGCCGCAAGACTGATCGGCTGCTTTTCCCATTCGGGGATACGCATTGCCTTTTTCTAACCCGGGTCTACAGGGTTCGAAGAGAGAGTTTCTTCACTCCTTAGCCATCACAATTTTTGATGCTGTATTGCAACATCCCGCTTGTCACGACTCGACACCACCATGCTGAAGTGGAGAAGATTCTCCTCAGCTGAGACGAAACGGTCGTGGTTCTGTCGCCCATGCACAGCTGACCTGGCGATGTCATACAGAATCGGTATCGCATTTTCATTATGTATGAGACCGTGCTTATCGTAATGGAGGTATGCTTCTGGGGGAACGAAGCCGTTATGAGGTACCCTCTCGTAGTATTGTGGATTGGCACCAGAGATCAAGCTATTGACCAATTCTCCGACCACCGGAAAGCATATTATATAGTAGGTACAGCAGTGGTTTACTTATGCCTAGCCGATTGAACTTATAGAAAAGTCCTTCTAACCATACGGCCAGGTCAATCAAGCAGGCGCCCGTACATTGTTTCTGGCCCTAGTTCCATTCGATATCTGACCCCAGTTTCGACGCGGAAAGAAAAGTGTCATGCCCCGTTCTGAAACCGAATTGGTTATCCGGAATTATATGTTTGTAATCGGTCCAGTTGATCAGAGCTCTATTTATCACCTTCTCGAATATCCTGCTGATGTTCGGAAGGAGACTGATTGACTGGAGGTTGCACGGATTCGAAGCATCTTTTCTCGCTTGGATATGGGTTGTACAATCGCAGTTTTCCAATGCTCCGGATAATGTGCATTATTAAAAGCATTGTAAAAAAGGATTATGTACATAGAGACCACTTCCAAAAGATGTCTTAGCACAATGTTGGAGATCCCGTCGATTCCAACTGACTTCTTCTTCTTTAGTGATGCGAAGACCGCTTGAGTATCTGCCTTCGAAATGAACGGGGGATGAACCCCTTCGTCGGCGATGACTTTGTCTGCCATGTTTCGTCATTGAACACGACAAGGCCGATGTTCTCAGATCGCCATTGCGGCAGATCTTTTCGAAGTTGAAAGTTGCTAGCTTGCACGCAGTTCTCCAGGTCGTGTTTCGGGCGAATACTATCGTTCACCTTGTACACTTTTTGAAAAACTGCGCCTAGTACTTCAACTTTTTCTTGTGGGTCTTCGACCACAAAGAAGTCATAGTCGAGTACGGCATTATTGGGATCAATACCTGCTGTAGTCAGTATGTGTTCGTTGTCTATCGTCCTGGGAAGTTTAAGACATGGAAGATCGCTATTTTTCCTTCGAAAGGAATTATTTATCTGTGGAAACATACTCGGGTTGTTAGATCTAACAGCCCGAATCTTAGTGTTCCAGGACGTGTTTACAGAAACTCTATAATTCTGCACAATTAAAATCTGTTCATTCTTAATAAGCGATTTCAGTGTCCTAACTTTCTCGCTACGTCTGTCAGTAAACCGCCTATACAAGGTTTTTAATCTTGACAGGAGTCTACTTTTCCGTTGGTATAGTATAGAGTATAGTCAATAATTGTATTGCGATACACATTTTCGTTGTTCGTGCGTGTATACCGTGGTATCGTACTGTCCATAGTTCGTTTTATTGTCTGGTCCAATTGAATTAGATACATGTCAATCTCTTCGTTTGACAAGTTTCTATTGGACGGAATGCGGAGCGCATTCGAAGAGAGTGTTCGAGTCATGTGTCTGGAGATGCGTGGCCAACGTGCCATGGTATGGGTATGGGTTTAAACAAACTTCCCTAATTCTGCAATGTCATTGGGGATTTTAAGTTCGGCACTAAGTTTGCAATGGGCACTGAGGTACACGAAAGTGTTGTGTTTACCGTTTGTAAACTCTCTTGCGTTAAACAGCAGGAGATCCAAGAACGATCCGCTCCTGGGGTAGGACGCGATCTCTGTTGCTTTCAGATCGGACTGGTGACATGCTTTAATTTGCTGGAGCGCCAGATTTTTGGCAACCTGCATCTCTACCGATTCCATACGCCTTCGAATAGACTATGACTATGACGAAGCTGCCGGCTTCGGCTGCTGTCTCGTTAGATGACGTAGCCGCTGCAGTTTGCTTCTCATGCAGTACTTCATGTGACGCGTCAGTGTTGCGTCTCTTCGCACTTTTGGAGATTAGCTTTCCTTCTCCTTTTCGCTGTACCCTCTTTGGGCAACGTTTGTTGGTGGCATGATTCTGCGTCCACCGGCTACTAGGTCAGCGGTCTGCCCATTCTCGTTCATACTTTGCCCTCGCTCACTTTCCTAGCGTATTAGCACTTGATGGGAAAACACGGGAGAGAATAAAAAATAAAAAGGAAGTGTGCCCGCACTGGATCTAGAACCCAGCACCTGCCGGCTCTTGGCTTGGAACTCTACGGTCTCGGCTGCGCTCGAACCCAGCACCTGCTGGCTCTTGCCTTAGAACTCTACGGTCTCGGCTGCGCGCTTCTTGCGGATCTCCATATTGCTTGCACTACTTCACTTATTGTTTACTTGAATTATGTTTTCGACGTCACATGATCAATGAGAAGTGGTGACTTTCCATTATTATGTGAATTCCTCGAATATGAAGCCGAAAAGTCTTTCGGACTCAGCTAGAAAGCAAGGGAGGATTGGATAACCGTACTGTTTGTTATATTTTGACATCTGGCCGCGTCAGTGTAAGATGAATACTTTTGTTGAGCCCTATTGATTGCATTCACCACCGGGTTATGGGTGGCAATCCTTTTCTCCTATATAACTTCCTTCAAAGCCTGTCTTTTTTTCTTTGGTTGACCCACTTAGGGCAACCCCTATAACTGTCTGGGTGACCGTGCAGTTCGCAGTTGACGCAATACGTTTCCGATTTTTCAGCGCTTTTAGGCAGTTTGCAACCGCCTACCTCGTGAGCTCCTTTGCACTTAACGCATATGGGTGGTGCTGCACAATATTTGGATGCTTTTCCATGCAACTTCATGATTAAATAGGTACCTTAATTATTTCAATTTTACAAGCTTTTTTCTTACTCTCCACTGACCATAAATACAATTGTGAAAGTTTTTCCTCTCATTGACCAAGACCTCCATCGATGGGTCCGGCAGTTTCAACTCCTGTTGCACTTCGTCAGTCTTGTAGTTCGACACACTTTTCAGGACAACATTAATTCTTCTTAGCTGTTTCGGCGTGAAAGAGAAGGCTTCAAACTTTTGTTCTTTGAAGAGTTTTAAGGGGTGCGCATGCAATTCAACGGCCATTACCACAATTCTCTCATCTCTTAAGGAAGCGAATTTGTTGTTGAGGTCCTTAAATGTTTTTCCAATTTTTCTTGCTGCAGTGGTATTCATTTACGCACATTTTTATCCTTGCCTATTATAAGTAACGTTGTTATGCCATCATTAACATTCTTCCATCAAATGTTAGGAATTTTTCAATATATTTTACGGTTTGATTGAGTTCTAAAACTCTTGGTATAAGATTTGATTGTCTACCATTACTTAGTGCTGCTGCTTCTTTTATGTTTTTTATTATATTAATTTTGTATTTAATTTTCTACATTAAGCTTGATATTATTTTGCCTTTTGGGTTATTTAATAATTTGCTTCTTATGTTCAACTTTGCTTCTGAACTATATACTCCTAATTTTTTGAAAATATTCTTCCTCCACGGAATTTCACAGTATAGGTCATTTTGGTTGACTTCAACTAGTCTATTGTCTATTTTCGTACTTAAACTGATTTGTTACTTAAACCACCTTTCTACTTGCACTTACGATCACGGGTTGCGAGCCGTTACTAGTGTACGTTTCCTTGAATCTATATTTTTGCACTTTTATTGATTTGAGTAATTGTATACAAAACACCTAACCTACTCAACCAAAAATGCCCACAAGAGAGAAATCAAACAAGAAACAATGATTGAGCCCTAAAATCGTTAAAGAGAAATTACCAGTTCATATGGGAACTACGTTGAATTTATTAAAACCCATTACTATGGAGTCAATTCTCCATGAATTATCACGAGCAGGTTTTGTTAGTCACAGATAAAAACGAAAATGGGCACACTAAGCAAAACTTTAAATAAAAATCAAAATAATAGAAATAATTTAAGACACAATAATAATCCATATAGAAAAATTGGCAACCAAAGCAGTATAATCCTCAAATCACATAATATACCAAAAACTTTCAACCCAAATATTTAAAGAAATTATAACCAATACTCTCAACATGTGCAACCAAATCTAAAACCATTAATATTAAATGAACAAACATATCCAATCTTCGTTGACAAAAAAGAAGAAACTGAATATGAACAAATAATTATCTAAATAACATGGAAGTAGACCTCAAAATAACAGATTTCACTAACGAATTGCGTACAGAACGTATGTATATGTAAATGACGAAGAAAAATTGGAATTATTTAGAATGGCCGAGCAAATGAACCAAGCTTATTATTATAAACACGACGATTTGGCATTCACTAACTTTTGTAGGTCTAACATAAAATACCAACTGAAGGTAATTCACCTATATACTAGAATTTGTAGATAACCCGAAGTTCATAAACAAGAAGTTAATTGTCAAATTAAAGAAATGTCAGAACAAACAATTATTGAACTTTCAACATCCCCGTATAATGCTCCATTCTGGGTAGTCCCTAAAAAAGAAGACCACACAGGAAACAAGGTGGCCCGTGGCGTTGTGGGTACGTGCGTCGACCCCAACCTCGACGTCGTAGGTTCGATTCCAGCTCTGAGCGACAGAAATAATTTTCACGGCCCCACCTCTTTCGAGTCACTGACAATGCTCAAAGAGTATTTCCTGTCTAGAAAAAGTTTCTCAAACTTGGCCGTTCGGATTCGGCGTAAAACTGTAGGTCCCTTCCACTCGTGAGAGAACAATAGCACACAGGAAACAAAGAATGGAGAATTGTTATAAATTATCGTAAATTAAATCTGGATAAACTTGGAGATTGTAATTTGTTCACGACTTTAAACCTGACCAAAGGATTTTACCAGATCGAAATAGTTTTCTACTATTTGAGAAAAACAGCTTTCAGTACACTTTCTGGCCATTATCACGTCCTACGAATGCCATTTGGGTTAAAAAAAACGCCACTGCAACCTTTCAAAAGTTAATGAACGAATATTTCATTAGAAAAATCTTTTATGTGTATTTAGATGACTTAGAAATCTATTCCACAAACTTACAAGAACATATTCAATACACCAAATTAACATTAAATGTTTTAAGAAAAGCCAACCTGAGATATCTTTCAATAAATCAGAATTCATGAGACATGCAACTGAAAAGCCAAATCCCAAGAAAATACAAATAAAATACAAATCCGTTTAAAGAAGAATTCTAAAATGAATAAAAATTATGATTGTTATACGAATGTATTCGAAAAATTAAAAATGATGACGACCGACAATATAATAAATAGGCATCCTCACTTTTCGAAAGACTTTATTTTGACTACCGATGCATCAAACATTGCATAAGGCGTAGAACTTAGTTAATCACATGGACTTATGTTTTGCATCAAAGCATAAACAAACATGAACAAAACTATTCCGTAATAGAAAATGAGCTACTTGCTATTGTATAAGCCAAGCCCAATTCCAACACTATTTATATGAAAGAAAGTTCGTAATCATAACCGACCACAGCCATTAGTATGGCTTAGTGGTCTAAAAGAAACGAATTTCAAGTTGCAACGTTGGAAAATTAAGCTCGAAGAATATGAATTTAAAATTTAATGTATTTAAGGAAAAGAAAATAAAGTGGCGGATGCCCTTTCAAGAATCAACATTAGTTTCATTTTAAAATAGGAAGAACCACCAACACACCCGTTGTGAGGTGATCGTTAAGGAAAACATCCTTTGCGGAGTGATAGGAAAGCACAGCCTCCACGACACGACAGCAGATAACGTCTTCCGACTCACAGACTTTGCGACAGCACATAATTTAGTCATAAGTAGCACAAGGTTCCAAAAACTCCACACATCAATCTGGCGATCCCCAGAAAGTCGAACCGCCAACCAAATCGACCATCAAATATCCTGGATGTGCGAAGATTCAATGGGGCAAACGTCGACCCTGACCATTTTCTTGTTGCAGCAAGATTCAAAGCTCGATTTGGCAGAGCCTACGGAGAGCAATTAAGTGAGAGACTCTTCGGTATGCCTAGGTCAAGATCCAACGAGATGTAGTCAAAATGCCGCTCGGCCACCAAAAAGGTAGCGGCAACTACCATAGGGTGCCTACCGCACCCTACAAAAAAACCCGTGGTATGATGGCGAGTGTGAGCAGAAAAAACGTGCAACCGACGAGGTATACAAAAACGCGCTGCAACGGAAAACAAGAGCATCGCAAGGGGAGTACCGGGCTACAAGACGGAAGGAGAAACAGCTTATGCGCCTGTAGAGAAGGTCTCACGCAACCTCCCAGCTCAAGGGTATCGAAGAGTCTAGGGACAATCAAAAAATATGGGCCTTTTACAAAAAAGCTTGGCCTACAAGATCCTATTTAGCGTACTGTGTGAATGTCTAAAGCTGTTTTGCACCGCACTAATCGGTACATGCCACTGCGGCTTCTGGCCCGGCAGACCAAATAGACCAAATCTTCACACTAAGGCAGATCCTGGAGAAGACCAGCGAGTTTCAAATCGATACTCACCATCTTTTCATCGATTTGAAAGCCATATACGACAGTATTCATCGCAAGAAGCTATTCGAAGCGATGGCCGAATTCGGGATCCCGGGAAAACTGATCCGGTTGTGTCGCCCAACGCTATCACATACGCGATGCACCGTGCAATTCGGTTAAAAACCTGCACCGGGTTTCGGCAAGGAGATGCGCTGTTATTTGATTTCTTCAATTGGGTACTGGAGAAGACAGTGCGGTGGGCAAAAGTGAACACGGAAGGTATTTTCTTCTACAAGTCAGTCTAACTGTTGTCATACGCTGATGACATAATCGTGCGGTCCCAATGCGCCTTAATGGAAGCTTTCACTGCAGTTGAGAAACAGGCGAAACGAACTGGTCTCAAAGTCAACGAGGACAAAACGAAATGCTATTAAGCATAAAACGATCCACAGCACACCACCTAGGGCAAGAAGATACGCTGTCGTTTGATTTCTTCAATTTGGACTGGAGAATACAGTGCGGTGGGCAAAAGTCATCACGGAAGGTACTTTCTTCTACAAGTCAGTCCAACTGTTGGAATACGCTGATGACATCGACAAAATCGCGCGGTCCCAATGCGCCTTAATGGAAGCTTTCACTGCAGTTGAGGAACAGGTGAAACGAACTGGTCTCAAAGTCAACGAGGACAAAACGAAACGCTAAAAAAAAAGCAAAAAACGATCCGCAGCACACCACCTAGGCCAAGACGTTACAATTGACTGCTACAATTTGAAGGTAGTAAAGTAGTTTGCCTACATCGGGGCAAACGTAAGCTCCACGAATGACATCATAATGGAGATACGATGTAGAATCGCCCTTGGAAACCAAACTCATGCTCTTTTATGGAGCCAAAAGCTGGACACTAAGCAAGACTGCGGAGTTGATTCTTGGTGCCTTCGAAAGAAAAAATCTACGTCGGATATATGGTGCCGTCTGCGAGGAAGGCGAATGGAGGAGAAGACACAACCGCGGACTCTACGAGCTGTACAAGGATATGGATGTAGTCCGGAAGGCAAAAATCCGTCGACTACACTGGCTCGGCCACATCGAGAGAATTGACAACAACCGAGTTGCAAGTAAGAAACGAATTGAAAACAAAACTTACGTTGATGTTAGGAACAAATTGACTAAAATATTCTAAACCTAACCTATACTATACTATACCTACTTATACTAAACCAAAGATTATAACTCTAGATAACGAAAACGCTTTAGTCGCAGAAACATTACCAAACTTCCTATCCAATAATAACAGCAGTTAATAATAGAAGAACGAAATCCCTATAAACAACAGGCTAATCGTATACTTCATAAGGATCAATTTTATAAAGAGAAACAATTCAGAAATGATACTCTTGATTTCAGGTCAAATTCAACAAACGAAACAAATATCTCCAATCAAGCAACTATGGGCAATGAAGACAGTAATTAAGATTATCATTATTACAACTTGCATTTCAACAATAAGAACACAGAAATCACAAATAACCGTGAACCAAGGGTATGGGTTTATAATATTACAGCTAGGTGAACAAACGATTATAAACAATTATACCAAAATCCTTATATTTATTATCTCAAAACAAAATTCTGAAAACTGTAGGAAAGAATTTGAAACTATAACTCCCCATCAGAGACAAAGAAGAAGACTAATAAATAAAATAGGTTCTGCAATGAAATTCTTATACGGATAAATGGACGCTGACGGCCGTATAGAAATTGAAAAAAAAATCAAAATGTTTGGTAATAATGCCCATAATTCAATTACGAATAATAATCAATAAATAAAAATCAACGATTTAAAATTCAATAGTGCTCGCAAAGAACTCTCAAGAAAATTGTTGTCAAGAAACTCCAAGCTTTTCAGATATGTATGAACATATAATTGTTGTGTTGACAATACCAAATGTTGATATAACAATTAAAAATAGATCAGAACATGTAATTAGCAATATAATTTGGGAAAACTCCGTACGTTACTTGGGTATTAATCTAGACACGAAACTAACTTTCAATGATCACATTAGTAAAACAATTAAAAAGGTAGGGGTAGCAACAAAAATGTTATACCCATTTATAAATAGGAAATTGTTACTTTCACTTGAAAATAAAATGATTATTTATGAGGTGATTTCTCAAACCATTATGCAATATGGGTGTCAAGTATGGGGTAACTGTTCACATAAAAAGATTGCAAGTATCTCAAAATAAACTTCTTAAAATGATGTTAAATTTGCCTTGGCATCACTCAACTAAAGCCTTACGCAAAAAAGCGAATGTTGAATTGATTCTTGATAGGATACAGAAACTGCAATTAAAATTCAAACAACGCTGTAGTTTTGTTGAAAACCCGCTTATTAATATTCTAAGTGATACCTAATCTCTATTGTTTATTCAATGTTACTGTGTTATATTTATTTGTTTGTTTATTTATTTATTTACTCATTTATATATTTATTTATTTATTTACTTACTTATTTATTTATTTTATTTATCTACTTTTGCTTTTGTTGTTGTTGTTTTTTTTTTTCACATTGGAGGTTTTTTTCTTTGAAAAACACAATTTTGCATAATTATTTGTAAAATATTATAGAAGAAAGATATTATAATATCATATCTCTAATCTGTAAAATGTGCGGTAACAATACTTATGTCATCAATATTATGCGAAATAAAAGATCTATCTATCTATCTATCTGCAATTAGCAAAAGGAAATACATTGTTAATAATATTGATTTTAAGAAATACTTCTTCTTCTTCTTTGTGTTGCGCTACAGTCCGGAGTGGACCTAGGCCTCAACCAACATGCCTCTCCAACTAGCGCGATCTCTGGCTAGATATCTCCAGTTTCGCACACCAAGTTGGTTGAGGTCTTTTTCCTTTGGGTGCGCCTCCTTAAACGCGGGCGTCCTCTGTTGCGTTGTTCGATAGGTTCGGATTCGAAGATTCTTCGGGTCGGAGCTGTGGTGTCCATAACATGACCTAGCCACCATAGCCGTTGGATCCGTAAACGCCTAACTAGGTTCATGTCGCTGTACAACCCGTACAGTTCGTGGTTGAAACTTCTCTTCTAGAACCCGTCAACACAAACAGGACCAAAAATCGCACGTGGAACTTTTCTCTCAAAGAGACCAAGGACTTTTTCATCCGCTTTCAAGATTGCCCATGCCTCCGTGCCGTATAGCATTATTGGGATGATCAGTGTCTTGTATAGAGTCAGCTTAATTCTTCGAGAGAGGGCTCTATTGCCTCTTGAGCCCGAAGAAACAGTGGTTGACAAGAGTTATCCTACGCTTGATCTAGGTACTGATGTTATTAGTATAGTTTGCTCCAGAGCCGAGGTAAGTGAAGTCCTTAAAAGTTATAGCTGCCCATTGTGACGCTCTGTCCAAGACGTCGATGTTGTATGTCCTTTTTTGAGGACAGCATATACTTTGTTTTGCCCTCATTCACCAGACCCATTTTAGCCGCTTCCGTCTCAATGTTAGCAAAAGCCACACTGACGGCTCGCTGTGTTCTGCCAATCACGTCAATATCATCGGCGTATGCTAACAATTACACGGACTTTAGGAAGATCGTGCCTCTAGTGTTGGCGTGTGAGTTTCGCACGATCTACTCCAGGACGATGTTGAACAAATCACCTGAGAGCGCGTCGCCTTGTCTAAAACCTTTTTTGACATTGAAGGTCTCGGTATGTTCGTTACCAACCTTGATGGAGCAGCGAGAGATCTCCATCGTCATCCTGCACAGCCTGATGAGTTTGGCAGGAATGTCAAAACTAGACATGGCGTTGTATAGCTCGTCTCTATGCACGCTGTCGTATGCGGCCTTGAAATCGACGAACAGATGGTGAGTGTCGATTTGCATTTCTTTGATCTTTTCCCTTTCTGCCGTAGTGTAAGGATTTGGTCTATTGTGGACTTTCTTGGCCTGAAGCCAAACTGATATGGACCTATCAGATTATTAATGAATGGCTTCAGGCGGGTACACATAACGGCAGAAAATATCTTATACGCGTTGTTAAGAAGATTGATCCCTCGATAGTTGGCAAAACGATACTGAGATTCCACTCGTCGGGCATGCTTTCCTCAGACCATATCTTGCAGATGAGCTGTTGCATGCGCCCTACCAGATCATCACAGCTGCCTTAAATATTTCAGCGGACAGACCGTCCACTCCAGCATCTTTGTTAGACTTCAGTCTTGATATTGCTATCTTGATCTCGTCTAAATCTGGGGGACTGAATTCTCGTCTGTCATCGTCCAGATTGAGTGGAACATTCTGCCTTACAGCGGTATTTTGGTCCTCATCGCCGTATGACAGTCTACAGAAATGATCTTTCCAGATTCTCAGTATCGACTGCGACTCTACTACCAGTTGTTCATTTCCATCCCGGCATCTGTCCGAGTTTTATATCTATTGTATAATTGTTTTCTTCTTCTTCTTCTTGTGGCGCTACAGTCCGGGGTGAACCTGGGCCTCGGTCAACAATCCTCTCCAGCTGGCACGTTCTTTAGCCAGCTGCCTCCAATTTCGCACTCCAAGTTGGTTGAGGTCTTTTTCCACTTGAGTGCGCCATCGGGTTCGTGGTCGTCCTCTATTGCGTTGTCCCACTGGCTCGGAGTCGAAGACTCTTCGGGCTGGAGCAGTGTTGTCCATGCGCTCTACATGGCCTAGCCATCTTAGGCGTTGAATCCGTAGACGCCTGACTAGACTCATGTCGCTGTACAGCCCGTACAGTTCGTGGTTGAATCTCCTTCTCCAAGAACCTCCAACGCAAACAGGACCAAAGATTGAACGCAGAACTTTTCTCTCGAAGAGACCAAGTGCGTCTTCATCCGCTCTTGAGATAGTCCAAGCTTCCGCGCCATACAGCAGGACAGGGATGATCAAGGTCTTATATAAGGTGAGCTTGGTCTTTCGAGAGAGGGCTCGACTACTCAATTGCCTCTTGAGCCCAAAGAAACAGCGGTTGGCAAGAGTTATTCTGCGTTTAATCTCAGTACTGATGTTGTTCGCACTATTTACTTGGGAGCCAAGGTAGACGAAGTCCTTCACTACCTCGAAGTTGTAGCTGCCTATAGTGACGTTCTGACCGATTCGTCGATGTTGTGTGTCCTTTCTTGATGACAGCATATACTTTGTTTTACCCTCATTCACCGCTAAACCCATTTTTGCCGCCTCCGTCTCAATACAAGCAAACGCTTCATTGACGGCTCGCTGAGTTCGGCCAATCACGTCAATATCGTCCGCGTATGCTAGCAGTTGAACGGACTTCTGGAAGATCGTGCCTCTAGTGTTGGCGTGTGAGTTTCGCACGATCTTCTCCAACACGATGTTGAAGAAGTCACATGACAGCGCGTCGCCTTGCCTAAAACCTTTTTTGACATTGAAGGTCTCGGTGAGTTCGTTACCGACCTTGATGGAGCAGCGAGAGTTCTCCATCGTCATCCTGCACAATCTGACGAGCTTGGCAGGGATGTCAAAACTAGACATGGCGTTGTATAGCTCGTCTCTATGCACACTGTCATATGCGGCCTTAAAGTCGACAAATAGGTGGTAGGTGTCGATCTGCATCTCTTGGGTTTTTTCGAGGATCTGCCGTAATGTGAAAATTTGATCGATAGTGGACTTCCCAGGCCTGAAACCGCACTGATAAGGACCTATCAGGTTGTTGACGAATGGTTTCAGGCGCTCACACAGAACGGCAGAGAAGATTTTGTAGGCGATGTTAAGGAGACTTATCCCCCGATAGTTGGCGCAGTCAAAGGAGTCTCCTTTCTTGTGGATCGGGCAAACGATACTAAGATTCCACTCGTCGGGCATGCTTTCCTCCGACCATATCCTACAGACGAGCTGGTGCATGCGCCTAACCAGATCATCTCCAGCTGCCTTAAACAGTTCCGCGGACAATCCATCCGCTCCAGCAGCTTTGTTCGACTTCAGTCTCGATATCGCTACCTTGACTTCGTCTAGATCGGGGGGACGGAATTCTCTTCTATCGTCGTCCATTGCGTGGAGTGGAACATTCTGCCTGACAGCGGTATTGGTGTCCTCTTCGCCGTTTAACAGTCTGCAGAAGTGATCCTTCCAGATTCTCAGTATCGACTGCGACTCTACTACGAGTTGTCCCTCTTCGTTCCGACAGGCTTCTGTCCGATGTTTGCACCCTTTGGATAGTTGTTTCACCCGCTGGTAAAACTTTCGGAAATTATTTCTGCCGTACCACCTCTCCATTTCCTCGATCGCGCGCTTCTCATGCTCCTTCTTTTTCTTTTTGAGAAGGCTGTGCTCTTCCCTTCTTTTACGTTCGTAGAGCTCACGAACCGCTCTCGTCCTTCTATCCAGCGTCGCCTTATATGCTGCTAGCTTCGCTGAATGCGCCTGCCGACACTCGTTGTCAAACCATGGGTTTTTTCTAGGTGGCATTTTAAAACCCAGCACATCAGAGGCAGCTTCTCTAGTGGCGTTTTGACAACGGTTCCACTGTTCGTCGATTGTTTCGCCTGGCAGGGTTGGACTCTCTGAGAGCTTCAGGGAGACTCGATCGGAGAAGTTCCCAGCGGTCGATTGCGATTGTAGCTTTCCAACGTCAAACTGTTTTGGTCTTGCTCTACTCCGTTGTACAATCGATATCCGAGTTCTGACCTTGGCTACAACAAGGTAATGATCCGAGTCGATGTTGGCACCTCGGAACGTTCGGACATCGAGGACACAGGAGGAGTGTCTGACGTCGATCGCAGATCAATCTGGTTGACGGTTGATTGATCAGGGGACCGCCAGGTCCCTTTGTGAATGTTGAGGTGAGGGAACCGCGTGCTGGCTACAGTGAGGTTTCGCCCCGTCACGAAGTCCAACAGCCTAAGTCCATTGTCGGACGTGTTGTCGTGTAGACTGTGTTTACCGACGACTCTAGAAAAGATTTCTTCCTTGCCCAGCTTTGCATTAAAATCTCCTAGAACGATCTTGGTGTCGTAGCTGGGGCATTGATCGTATGTTCTTTCTAGGAGATCATAGAAGTCATCCTTGCTATCATCGTCTTTGTCCTCCGTTGGGGCGTGGGCGCAAATTAGGCTGATGTTGCCGAATGTTGCCTTGATGCGGGTTGTTGTGAGGCGTTCGCTTATGTATCTAAAGCTTAAGACTTCTTGCCTAAGTCTGCCTCGAACAACAAAACCGCATCCAAACAAGCGCTGCCTTCGCTCTTTGTAGCAATCGCCGTAGTATATATCGCAGTTTTTCATCCTATTTTTGCCCGGCCCATCCCATCGCACCTCTTGGATGGCGGTGATGTCAGCCTTATAGGCTTCTAGGGCCTCCGCAAGTTCATCGGCTGCACGTGGTCTGTTCAGTGACCTCACATTCCACGTGCAGAACCGAAAATCGTTGTCCTTATTTCGTTGTCTATGGTCGTCAGCAGTAGGGTCATCCGTATCCGAGGCTTGTTGCCGTCTCTGAACTATTGCGAGATTTACACGGTGGGGAAGTTAACCCCACGCGAAACCCCCGAACCTGGAGGACCGGGTCCTGGTTTAAACCCCCGGACAAGGGGTCGCTGCATACATTGGTTCACCTCTAAGCGGCTGCAGTAGAGGTTATCCAGAGGGCGCCGCGGGGAGGCTGTATGTCAACTTGACCTGTGCATTTACAGCGATCGTTGCTGGCATCTCGCCAAGTTGAGAGCAATCAACAACTTTGCCCTGGATGCACAGGCCCATGCCCCTGTATAATTGTTTTACCCTTGAATAAAAATTTCGGACGTCATTCCTGCTATAACACCTCTCCATCTCCTTGACTGCGCGCTTCTCATGCTCTTTCTTTTTTCTTCTGAGAACCCGGTTCTCTTCCCTTCTCTTCTGTTCGTAGAGCTCACGATGCAGCGTTGCCTTGCAGGCCGCCTGCTTGGCTGCATGTGTCTGCCTGGACTCGTCGTCAAACCATGGGTTCCTTCTAGGTGGGGTCGTAAAACCCATTACATCAGTGGCAGCTTCTTTGATGGCTTTTTGACAACGATTCTATTCTTCTTCGATGGTTTGTGCAGGTGGCGTCGAACTTACAGAGAGTTTCTGGGAGACTCGGTCGGCAAAAAAGGTTCTTTCTCGACTCCGTTGTTCTCTTGATATCCTGATTCTTACATTGGCTACAACAAGAAAATGGTCCGAATCAATATCTGGAATACTGGAGGAGTGTGACGTCGAACGTGATTAATCTGGTTGACGATTGATTGATCTGGAGACCGGTATGTCCCTTTAAGGTTGTTGAGGGAGAGAACCTGAGAACCGCCTGCTAGCAACAGAGAGGTTACGTCCCATGACAAAGTCCACCGGACTTAGTCCGTTACTGGACGTGGTGTCGTGTAGGCTGTGTTTCCCGATTACTTTAGCAAAGATTTCTTCTTTACCCAGCTTAGCGTTGAAATCTCCTATAACGATCTTGGTGTCGTAGCTGGTGCATTGATTGTATGTTCTTTCTAGATCATAAAAATCATCTTTGCTATCGTCATCCTTCTCCTCCGTCGGGGCTTGTGCGCAAATCAAGCTGATGTTGCCGAATGTAGCCTTGATGCGGATTGTTATGAGGCGTTCGCTTTTACAGACAAAGCTTAAGATATTTTGCCTAAGTCTGCCTCGAACAACAAATCTACATCCAAATAAGCGCCTCTCTCTGCTGCAATCACCGTAGTAGATGTCGCAGTTTTTCATCGTCTTCTTGCCCGAAAAAATATATGCAATTGCATTGAATAAAATCCCTACAAAAATTAATTACTTACATAAACAGTAACCAATTGAAAAATTGTTGCTGAAGCCGCCAAAATTGTAAAGTGAAGAGTGAATGAAAAAAACTGCAGCCGGGCAAGTTGAACTCTGTAATATATTTTAAGATTTTATGGTCTTTAAAGGTTCACCGGGACTACATGTAGTACATACATGTAGTATCCTACTAAAAATGGCAGACATCAAACCTGATGCTCAAATTATGTAGCATCCAAAATTTTTAGCGATTAATTTCTATTCCCTGTTCACTATGAGTACTTTTACACGAGCTAAATCATCAGCAAGCTTTTCCATCTTATTTAGCAAGGGAGGTGAAACTTTTCCCATGTCTCACATCTATTGCCAATAAGATGGAAAAGCTTGCTGTCGAAATTAGCTCGTGTAAAAGCACTCTGTTCAAAACATCGTGTAAACTCAATTTCCAGTTGGAAAAATAAACGTCAAGTTAATTTGAGTTTTTGACATATCCCAACATTAGAGTGCTTGTCAACAATATTAGGATCAGTTTGAAATTCATTTGTTTGTTGATTATTTGGTTTTTGACCATAATGAGGAAATCTAAGAAAGTGGAATGTAGCAGCTCCAAGTCTTTATCACTTTCGGACTCCTGCAGTAATATTAGTCACAAAACAAATTGGAAAGAGAGTCTATATGAACATCAAACTTTATTTCACGGAGCATACATTACCAAAAGTTGCCACGAATACGATATGGTGAATTCTATGAAGCCAGAATCGGAATTCCAGAAAACATTTAGATTGTCTTCCGTTAAGAACGAACCGATGAAAGAAATCAGTTTAACAGTAAGCTCAATGGATCGGTATAGGTTTGGTCGAAGATCTTCGATTATAGAATCCATGCTTGGTTTTCGTGCTACACCATTTATTGATAGCACAGAATGCTTAATGGTTGCAGAGATCATAGACAATTCCTTAAAAGCTGAGTACCCGTTCTTAAAAGAAGGCGATTGGTTTATGTCTTTGGACAACATCGAAGTAAGATCTGGAAATATCGACAAACTTCTTATGCAGTATACGAAGGCTACAAATGTCTCTCTAGTGTTCAAGGGATCGTGTCAATATACTACAGAAAAAGAGAACGCTACTCAAGAAGTAACTAATTTTTGTGATTATGCACATATATATAGGAATATTTTTCAATCGCATACAGCAAAAAAACATAATGGTTTAAGTTTTTTGACCTTAATAATAAATAAAGAATATTTCAAAGGGGATAAGGACGAGTGCACATTTTACTATCCCCATGCTTCTCAAAATTTCCTCTACAAAGCTAAGGGTAGTTTCCTCACTTTAGACTCAGTTTTAAAAAACGATTTGTCAACTAAAGTATTAGAAAGTACAATAACAGTAGATTACGTTAAATACTATGTTACTTATGAGTGTATTGATAACTCTTTAGTTATTTCGGCATATGCATTGTCATTTCAAAACAGACAATCAGCAAAAACGTATAACAATGACTTTGTCAATTTGATCAAAATCCATACCTTAACGTTAAACTTGCATAAAACAAGGAAACTCTTAACTCAAATATGTGATGTCATGAAGATAAATATTGAAAATAAAGATGAGCATTCTTCATATCACATAAATCTTGAAGCCTATTTCCACGCATCGTTATGCCTGGCCCTTCCAAAAGAGGCACAGCTAAGAGTACATGACGCTTTAAGTGAATTACAATCCATGGACTTCAAAAAATGGAGTGAATCCCAAAAAACGAGAGATCTGCTTGTTTGCGGTACAGCGCTTTATTACAGCAAATATTTAATAATGTCTGACTTACCTGTTGCTTTTAGAACGATTATTGAAAGTTTTCTACGTATACGTGGTATATTCGCTTTCATGATTTCTCAAGATGTTAAAGAAATGTTTATTTGGGAGAAAATAGATGAATTGGAGGCAAAGAGCACACATTACTTAGCTGTTTGTATTCACAATAATCTTCTGCTGGCTGTAGTATTGGAAAATACTCTATCAACAGTTTCAAACTTATCATGTATTTCTTATATGGAAGAAATTGTAGATACAATTGATTATTTAATTTCTTGCGGTATTGAATCTATCGCACAGTTCTGGGTTGAGTCTAATAAACGTCCTTCAACAAATATAAAAGTAAATACACTAGCTCGCGATAAATATAAACTACATCAAAAGCACAGTTCAACTGAAAATATTGAAAGTAGTTCTCAATGTGATTATCCTTTACAAAGTGATGAACGACTAAGAAAAAAAATTGAACAAGAGAGCACATTTGACTGGCAAATGTTTGCATTTAGAAACGAACACAAAGAAGTGGACCAAAATCCGCATTACATTGAACCTCTACTGAATGAAATAAATAACATGGTGCCTTTAAATTTAACAGCTGGGTGGTCCAACAATCTCATATATTATTTCCATGTAAATTTTGCAGAAGCAGAGGTTCTGCATTCGCTGAAACCAATATGTACAGATGTTCATCTAAGTATTGTAAAATATTACATATCAACTATTCACAAAGTGTTGCGAAGCTCTTCAGCCCTTAAACTACAGCACGAATCGCCTTTGGGTATTAATAAAAGTTTTATTGTTATAAAGGAGCATAGTGTTACGATAGATATCTTAAATAACTTAGGCGGAAAAGAAACTATAACAGTAATTGGTCGCCTATTTACCTTTCCTCTAAAGGAGGTATATGTTTGCTTTGGTCAAAATGTTTCTCAGAATCTTGTTGAGCTCTCTTTTCGCATGTCATTTCTAAACATTGGATAGGGTATAGTAATTGCATACTGTTCTTTTATGGTAATATAACCTACTTTTTTTACTTTTATATATAAATATGTTTTTTTTTGTTTTTTCTAAATTAAAATCTCTTTAATTTATAATTTTGTGTTATTTGTTTTATATGATTATCGCTTGGTTCTCTTCATGGAAATGCATCTCCAGAAGTACAATTCAGTATCTACTTCATAGAGTAGGCTCTTATTGTGTTATAGTGTCGACCATTACGAGCCACATTAATTGTCAAGTCTATTGGAGTATACACCTACACTCACCCGTCCATACGTCTGCGTTCCGATGGAGATTTTCTTGAAGAATTTCTTCTCAAAGTTTGGAGTAAGAGACGATCGATGTCATTGGGAAGAAAGTTCAGTTCGTGAAGAAATGGATTCACCAATGGTCAGTTCGGACCACAGTAGCAGTATTTTTAGTCTAGCTGTGTTGGCTGCTAAGTGTTTCTAAATTTTGCTGCCTGCCTGCTGAAATCTCTTACTTCATATCGGCCTGAGGACAGAGGAAAAATTCAGTTAAAGACGCGTAGTTTTCCCCCATTTGCATCCCATATGGCCAGGTACGAGTGTTTTTGTCTATGATTGCAGCCCCATGAGCTTATTTTCAGCAAACGTACCATCGGGATCTTACAAAACAATATCGCCAAATCAATCTTCGGGACATACAAAGCAACACAAAAGGAGGATGAGAACTGCGACCTCTACTACGGCGATTGCTACAGAGAAGGAGAGCAGCGCTTACTTGGATGTGGATTTTTTGTTAGATAGGCAAAAAGTCTTAAGCTCTAAGTATACAAGCGAACACCTCGTAACCATTCGCATCAAGGCTAAACTCGGGAACATCAGCCTGATTTGCGCCCAGGCCCCGACAGAGGAGAAGGAAGACTATAGCAAGGATTTTATATCTCCTAGAAAGAACATATGAACGAGGACCCAGCTACGACATCAAGATCATTTTAGGAGATTTTAACGCACAGCTGTGCAAGGAAGAAATCTATGGTAGAGTCATCTATAAGAGGACCTGGCGGTCACCTGATCAATCAACCGTAAGCCAGATTGATCACATCGCGATCGGCGTCAGACGCTCGTTCAATACTCTCAAGGTCTGAACGTTCCGAGGGGTAACATCTTCTCGGACCATTTCATTGTTGTAGCCAAGGTAAGGATTAGGATATCGAGAGAAGTAAGTAATCGGAACAGAACTCTGCGGTTTGACATGGGAAGCTACAATCACAATCGATCACTAGTAACTTTTCCCATCGAGTCTCCCCTAAACCCTCTGAAAGTTCGAACCTGCCTGCACATACAATAAAAGAAGAATGGAAACGCTGTTAAGAGTATGCTAAAGGATGGCGCTTTTAATGGTGGTTACATCATTTACTAGTCTCCGCAGCCGAAGGCTTCTCAAATTGATGTGGTAGTTGACCATAGAAACCAACTTATATAGGTTTTAAGTTAGTTTTAAGATTTAAAACAAAAAATCCACCAAGCCATACATATACATGATATATGTTATGCATATATATTACATATACGTCCCGTAGCACGCGTCTATCCCAACTTTCTCTTCCAAACGCCATCAACCCAAACAGGACCAAAGATCGTACGCAGAACTTTGCTCCCAAAACAACCAAGAGCTTCTTAATCTGCTTTAGATAGCGTCCATGTCTCTGCCCCATAAAGCAGGACTTATATACAAAGTCAACTTGGTGCTTCGTGAGATGACTCTGTTACTCAATTGGCTCTTGAGCCCAAAGAAACAGCGATTGGAAAGATTAATTCTCCGCTTGATCGGTACTGGGGTTGTTGTCCCTTTTTACTCCAGAGCCTAGGTAGACGAAGTCCTTGACTACCTCAAAGTTTCTGCCGTCCAATATGATGCTCTGTCCGAGACGTCGACGTTGTGCGTCCTTTCGTGATGACAGCATGTACTGTTTTGTTCTGGTTTATAGCTGGACCCATTTTACCCGCTTCCACTTCAATGCCAACAAACGCCAATGTCGTCCGCGTAAGCAAGCAGTTGAACAGACTTTTGGGAAATCGTGCCTCAGATGGTTACGTTTGAGTTTCGCATGATCTTTTCAAGAATGATGTTGAAGAAGTCACATAACAGTGTGTGTCGCCTTAAACCTTTTTTTGACATTGAAGGTCTCGGTGAGTTCGTTACAAACCTTGATTGAGCAGCGAGCTTGGCAGGAATGTCAAAGCTAGACATGGCGCTGTATAGCTCGTCTCTATGCACGCTGTCATATGCGGCCTTGAAATCGACAAATAGGCGGTGGATGTCGATCTGCATCTCTTGAGTCTTTTCCTGCCGTTTCTGCCGAAGTGTGAATATTTGGTCAATGGTGGCCTTCCCAGGCATGAAACCGCACTGATAAGGACCTATCAGGTTGTCGACAAAGAGTTTCAGACGTTCACACAAAACGACAGAGAGTATCTTGTACGCGATGTTAAGAAGGCTGATCCTATCGATAGTTGGCGCAGTCAAATGGGTCTCCTTTCTTGTGAACCGGCCAGACGACGCTGAGATTCCACTCATCGAGCATGCTTGCCTTTGACCATATCTTGCAAGATAAGCTAGTGCTTGCACCCAACCAGATCATCTCCAGCTGGTTTAAACAGTTCCGCGGACAATCCACCCGCTCCAGCAGCTTTGTTAGACTTCAATCTAGATATGGCTATCTTGACTTCGTCTAATTCTGGGGGACGGAATTCTTGTTCATCATTGTCCAAATTGAGTGAAACATTCTGCCTGACAGCGGAATTTGTGTCGTCATCGCCGTTTAACAGTCTACAGGATGTATTGTCGTGCAGGCTGTGTTTTCCGATGACTCTAGCAAAGATTTCTTCTTTGCCCAACTGTGCGTTGAAGTCTCCCAGAACGGTCTTGGTCTCATAGCTGGGGCATCGATCGTATGTTCTTTATCATAAAAATCATCTTTGCTATCGTCATCCTTCTCCTCCGTCAAGGCTTGTGCGCAAATCAGGCTGATGTTCCCGATTTTAGCATTGATTCGGATTGTTATGAGGCGCTCTCTGATATAGTCAAAGCCTAAGACTTTTTGCAAAATGTCTGCCTCGAACAACTAATCCGCATCCAAATAAGCGCTGCCTTCTGGAAGGCGGTAACATCTGTTTTGCAGCAGTCCAGGGTCTCCGCGAGTTCGGCGGCTGCACGTGGAATGTGAGGTCCCTGAACAAACCGAAAATCATTGTCCTTTGATCGTTTGCTGGGGTCGTCTACTGTGAATCTGTCCATATCCGAGGCCTGTTGTCAGTTCGTAACCGTTGATTTTTTATGTGGTGAGAGGGCAGGGTCTATGCTCACGGCGCGAAAAAGGACTACGATTTGCGAGTGTGCTCCTGGAATGTAAGAACGGATAAAGCGGATATTACTGCGCTCCAGGAAATACGCTGGATAGGACACGGAATTATGAAAAAGAAAGAGTGCGACATATATTACAGCTGTCATAAAAGGTTGCACATATTTGGATGCGGATTCGTCGTGGGAAAGCGGCTAAGGTCGAAGGTCATCGACTTCAAACCGATAAGCGATCGCCTGGCTGTGATCCGCATCCAAGGCAGATTCTACAACATCAGCCTCATATGTGCATACGCCCCTACCGACGAACTTGAAGACTCTGTCAAAGAGGATTTTTACGACCTCTTGGACGGTGCCTACGGAGCCTGTCCGGAGTACGATGTCAAAATCGTACTCGGAGACTTCAATGCTAAAATCGGTAAGGAAAACATCTTTGGCGGAGTGATCGGAAAGCACAGCCTCCACGACACGACAACAGACAACGGCTTCCGACTCACAGACTTTGCGACAGCACGTAATATGGTCATAAGTAGCACAAGGTTCCCTCGCAAAAAAATCCACACAGCAACCTGGCGATCCCCGGATGGTCGAACCGCCAACCAAATCGACCATGTGCTTATTGACGGAAGACACGCGTCAAACATCCTGGATGTGCGAACATTCAGGGGGGCAAACGTCGACTCTGACCACTTTCTTGTTGCAGCAAGATTCAGAGCTCGGCCATCAAAGAGGTAGCGGAAACTACATTAGGCTACCTACCACCCCCGACAAGGAACCCGTGGTATGATGGCGAGCGTGAGCAGAAAAAACGTGCAACCGACGAGGCATACCAAAAAGCGCTGCAACGGAAAACAAGAGCAGCGCAAGAGGAGTACCGGGCTAGAAGACGGGAGGAGAAAAAGCTTCTACGCCTGAAGAAAAGGTCTCTCGCAACCTCCCAGCTCAAGGATATCGAAGAGTCTAGGGACAAGCAAAAAATACGGGCCTTTTACAAAAAAGCCAAAAGCCTGGCCACAGGCTTTAGGAAAGGCACCCAGGCTCTTCGAAATTGCGAGGGTAACCTAGTTACGGACCCCCAGGGAATAGTGGATGTGTTTAAGCAGCACTTCCAACAGCTGCTTAGCGGGCCTGACCAGGAGAGAGTGATAGGGAACCAGGAAATCCCAACTCCAGTCGACGAAGAAGTCCTTCCACCTAGCTTTGAAGAAGTCGGTACAGCCATTAAAAGGCTGAAGAATAACAAAGCCGCAGGCTCAGATGGCTTACCATCGGAGCTTTTCAAAGCTGGGGGCAATGTAATGGTAGGGAGCATGCACCAAATCATTTGCCGAATTTGGGAAGATGAAAGCATGCCCGACGACTGGAATATCAGCTCCAAATCCCCCTCCACAAAAAAGGCGATCCTACCTCTTGCAAGAACTACAGAGGTATATCCCTGCTCAATGTCGCCTACAAGATCCTATTCAGCGTACTGTGTGAACGTCTAAAGCCGTTTTGCACCGCACTAATCGGCACGTACCAGTGCGGCTTCCGGCCCGGCAAATCGACTACAGACCAAATCTTCACACTAAGGCAGATCCTGGAGAAGACCAGCGAGTTTCAAATCGATACTCACCATCTTTTCATCGATTTTAAAGCCGCATACGACAGCATTCATCGCAAGGAGCTATTCGAAGCGATGGCCGAATTCGGGATCCCGGGAAAACTGATCCGGTTGTGTCGCACCACGCTAACACATACGCGATGCACTGTGCAGTTCGGTTCAAAAACCTCTGAACCGTTCGAAACCTGCACCGGATTTCGGCAAGGAGATGCGCTGTCGTGTGATTTCTTCAATCTGGTACTGGAGAAGATAGTGCGGCGGGCAAAAGTCAACACGGAAGGCACTATCTTCTACAAGTCAGTCCAGCTGTTGGGGTACGCGGATGACATCGACATTGTCGCGCGGTCCCAACGTGCCATCGTGGAAGCTTTCACGGCAATTGAGGAACAGACGAAACGAGCTGGTCTTAAGGTCAACGAGGACAAAACAAAATATATGCTGTCGAGCAAACAACGATCCGCCGCACACCACCTAGGCCAAAACGTTACAATCGACAGCTACAATTTCGAGGTAGTAAAGGAGTTTGTCTACCTCGGGGCAAATGTAAACTCCACGAATGACATCGTAGTGGAGATCCGACGTAGAATCGCCCTTGGCAACCGATGCTACTTCGGTCTGTCAAAACAACTGGGCTCGAAACTCCTGACTCGAAGGACCAAAGTCATGCTCTTCTTCTTCTTCTTCTTCTTGTGGCGCTACAGTCCGGGGTGAACCTGGGCCTCGGTCAACAATCCTCTCCAGCTGGCACGTTCTTTAGCCAGCTGCCTCCAATTTCGCACTCCAAGTTGGTTGAGGTCTTTTTCCACTTGAGTGCGCCATCGGGTTCGTGGTCGTCCTCTATTGCGTTGTCCCACTGGCTCGGAGTCGAAGACTCTTCGGGCTGGAGCAGTGTTGTCCATGCGCTCTACATGGCCTAGCCATCTTAGGCGTTGAATCCGTAGACGCCTGACTAGACTCATGTCGCTGTACAGCCCGTACAGTTCGTGGTTGAATCTCCTTCTCCAAGAACCTTCAACGCAAACAGGACCGAAGATTGAACGCAGAACTTTTCTCTCGAAGAGACCAAGTGCGTCTTCATCCGCTCTTGAGATAGTCCAAGCTTCCGCGCCATACAGCAGGACAGGGATGATCAAGGTCTTGTATAAGGTGAGCTTGGTCTTTCGAGAGAGGGCTCGACTACTCAATTGCCTCTTGAGCCCAAAGAAACAGCGGTTGGCAAGAGTTATTCTGCGTTTAATCTCAGTACTGATGTTGTTCGCACTATTTACTTGGGAGCCGAGGTAGACGAAGTCCTTCACTACCTCGAAGTTGTAGCTGCCTATGGTGACGTTCTGACCAAGTCGTCGATGTTGTGTGTCCTTTCTTGATGACAGCATATACTTTGTTTTGCCCTCATTCACCGCTAAACCCATTTTTGCCGCCTCCGTCTCAATACAAGCAAACGCTTCATTGACGGCTCGCTGAGTTCGGCCAATCACGTCAATATCGTCCGCGTATGCTAGCAGTTGAACGGACTTCTGGAAGATCGTGCCTCTAGTGTTGGCGTGTGAGTTTCGCACGATCTTCTCCAACACGATGTTGAAGAAGTCACATGACAGCGCGTCGCCTTGTCTAAAACCTTTTTTGACATTGAAGGTCTCGGTGAGTTCGTTACCGACCTTGATGGAGCAGCGAGAGTTCTCCATCGTCATCCTGCACAATCTGACGAGTTTGGCAGGGATGTCAAAACTAGACATGGCGTTGTATAGCTCGTCTCTATGCACACTGTCATATGCGGCCTTAAAGTCGACAAATAGGTGGTAGGTGTCGATCTGCATCTCTTGGGTTTTTTCGAGGATCTGCCGTAATGTGAAAATTTGATCGATAGTGGACTTCCCAGGCCTGAAACCGCACTGATAAGGACCTATCAGGTTGTTGACGAATGGTTTCAGGCGCTCACACAGAACGGCAGAGAAGATTTTGTATGCGATGTTAAGGAGACTTATCCCCCGATAGTTGGCGCAGTCAAAGGGGTCTCCTTTCTTGTGGATCGGGCAAACGATACTAAGATTCCACTCGTCGGGCATGCTTTCCTCCGACCATATCCTACAGACGAGTTGGTGCATGCGCCCAACCAGATCATCTCCAGCTGCCTTAAACAGTTCCGCGGACAATCTATCCGCTCCAGCAGCTTTGTTCGACTTCAGTCTCGATATCGCTATCTTGACTTCGTCTAGTTCGGGGGGACGGAATTCTCTTCTGTCGTCGTCCATTGCGTGGAGTGGAACATTCTGCCTGACAGCGGTATTGGTGTCCTCTTCGCCGTTTAACAGTCTGCAGAAGTGATCCTTCCAGATTCTCAGTATCGACTGCGACTCTACTACGAGTTGTCCCTCTTCGTTCCGACAGGCTTCTGTCCGATGTTTGTACCCTTTGGATAGTTGTTTCACCCGCTGGTAAAACTTTCGGACATTATTTCTGCCGTACCACCTCTCCATTTCCTCGATCGCGCGCTTCTCATGCTCCTTCTTTTTCTTTTTGAGAAGCCGGTGCTCTTCCCTTCTTTTAAGTTCGTAGAGCTCACGAACCGCTCTCGTCCTTCTATCCAGCGTCGCCTTATATGCTGCTAGCTTCGCTGAATGCGCCTGCCGACACTCGTTGTCAAACCATGGGTTTTTTCTAGGTGGCATTTTAAAACCCAGCACATCAGAGGCAGCTTCTCTGATGGCGTTTTGACAACGGTTCCACTGTTCGTCGATTGTTTCGCCTGGCAGGGTTGGACTCTCTGAGAGCTTCAGGGAGACTCGA
The DNA here is from genome assembly GCA_916610145.1 of Eristalis arbustorum. NCBI lineage: Eukaryota > Metazoa > Arthropoda > Insecta > Diptera > Syrphidae > Eristalis > Eristalis arbustorum. Next base: position 48,359,293 of record OU744319.1, on the reverse strand, counting down.
TCGGAGAAGTTCCCAGCGGTCGATTGCGATTGTAGCTTTCCAACGTCAAACTGTTTTGGTCTTGCTCTACTCCGTTGTACAATCGATATCCGAGTTCTGACCTTGGCTACAACAAGGTAATGATCCGAGTCGATGTTGGCACCTCGGAACGTTCGGACATCGAGGACACAGGAGGAGTGTCTGACGTCGATCGCAATGTGATCAATCTGGTTGACGGTTGATTGATCAGGGGACCGCCAGGTCCCTTTGTGAATGTTGAGGTGAGGGAACCGCGTGCTGGCTACAGTGAGGTTTCGCCCCGTCACGAAGTCCATCAGCCTGAGTCCATTGTCGGACGTGTTGTCGTGTAGGCTGTGTTTACCGACGACTCTAGCAAAGATTTCTTCCTTGCCCAGCTTTGCATTAAAATCTCCTAGAACGATCTTGGTGTCGTAGCTGGGGCATTGATCGTATGTTCTTTCTAGGAGATCATAGAAGTCATCCTTGCTATCATCGTCTTTGTCCTCCGTTGGGGCGTGGGCGCAAATTAGGCTGATGTTGCCGAATGTTGCCTTGATGCGGATTGTTGTGAGGCGTTCGCTTATGTATCTAAAGCTTAAGACTTCTTGCCTAAGTCTGCCTCGAACAACAAAACCGCATCCAAACAAGCGCTGCCTTCGCTCTTTGTAGCAATCGCCGTAATATATGTCGCAGTTTTTCATCCTCTTTTTGCCCGGCCCATCCCATCGTACCTCTTGGATGGCGGTGATGTCAGCCTTATAGGCTTCTAGGGCCTCCGCAAGTTCATCGGCTGCACGTGGTCTGTTCAGTGACCTCACATTCCACGTGCAGAACCGAAAATCGTTGTCCTTATTTCGTTGTCCATGGTCGTCAGCAGTAGGGTCATCCGTATCCGAGGCTTGTTGCCGTCTCTGAACTATTGCGAGTTTTACACGGTGGGGAAGTTAACCCCACGCGAAACCCCCGAACCTGGAGGACCGGGTCCTGGTTTAAACCCCCGGACAAGGGGTCGCTGCATACATTGGTTCACCTCTAAGCGGCTGCAGTAGAGGTTATCCAGAGGGCGCCGCGGGGAGGCTGTATGTCAACTTGACCTGTGCATTTACAGGGATCGTTGCTGTCATCTCGCCAAGTTGAGAGCAATCAACAACTTTGCCCTGGATGCACAGGCCCATGCCCTCCAAAGTCATGCTCTACAAAACCCTTATCCTGCCAGTCCTACTTTATGGAGCCGAAAGCTGGACTTAAGTAGGCTGCAGAGCTGATTCTTGGTGCCTTCGAAAGAAAAATTCTACGTCGGATATATGGTCCCGTCTGCGAGGAAGGCGAATGGAGGAGAAGACACAACCGCGAACTCTACGAGCTGTACAAGGATGTGGATGTAGTCCGGAAGGCAAAAATCCGTCGACTACACTGGCTCGGCCACATAGAGCGAATGGACAACAACGCTCCAGCAAAGAGGGTCTTCGAATCCGAGGCTCCTGGTTCGAGAAGGAGAGGAAGACCGAACCTCCGGTATAAAGACCAAGTCATCGCGGATGCAAGACAGGTTGGCCTTGATGACTGGAAGCAGCGTGCCCAGGACCGTCACCGATGGAAGGCAGCAATTGCTCAGGCTCAGACCCTTCATGGTTCGTCTGCCTGATAAGTAAAGTAAGTAGAGAGTTAACGCACAACCTACAACTGGTAGGCCATGCCCATTATTTGACCCTCGGGCAGAGGGGGATCGCTGCATACATTAGTTCACCATGTTGTGATGGCTATCCAGGGGCGCCACAAGGAGGCGGTATGTCACTTGACTTATGCACAAGCAGGGATCGCGCTGGCATCCTACCAGATTGGGTGCAGTTAGCAATTTTGCCCTGTGTACATAAGCCCATGCCTCCAGTTTGCTGTCATTTATCCAGCGGTAAGCCATGGCAAAACAAAGTACATGCTGTCATTACGAAAGGACTTACGACATCGACGTCTCGGAGAAAGCGTCAAATGGGTACCAGAAACTTTGAAGTAGTCAAGGACCTCGTCTACCTCGGCTCTGCTATAAACAGGAACAACCCAGATCAGGCGCATAATTACTCTTGCCAATTGCTGTTTCTTTGGGCTCAAGAGGTAATTGAGTAACAGAGTCATTTCTCGAAACACTAATCTGACTTTATGTAACATTCAGATCATTTCTATCCTGCTCTATGGCGCAGAGACATGGACACAGCTGAAAGCGGATGAAGACGCTCTTGGTCGAACAGGAATATTGATGGGGCTTAGCATATCCTTCTCCCAGCAACTTTTCGCAAGCAACATAATTTCAGTAACCTAGCAACCAGTCCCATTTCAGACCGCAATCAAGGCTTAAAATCTCCAGCAAATAGTGCCAATTTACGCAAGCGGCCATGCAGGTTCGGCACTTTTTATTATCTACATAGTCATAGGCGGTGACATCCAACTCCAGATACTCCCTTTGGGACGATATTAAAGAAAATAAAAGTGGCAAAGAGTTGGCTCAGTTGTATTAGGACCAGTGCCTGAGCTTCGACATAGTAAAAGCGGACGGTCCTTATAGAACAAGATCTGCATCCCATATTGACGAAGGATGATCAGTTTTAATTCTCACATCAACCGTTCACTTAATTTAGCCCTATCCAAAATATATCTCCAGTGACAGGAACCTCACTTACACTGGAATTAATGAAGTTATAGAAGCTTTAACAAACAGATATCACTCATGCATTCCCAACTATAGCAGAATAATAACCCCACGGCTGAATTGGGATAATACGATCGCACTACTCAGAAGTAAGACACTCTGAAAGAAGCAGATGTAAGGGCTCTTCCACCACTTTGGCGATTGCAGCAGCTATAGTTCAGGGACTTAGAACCGTTGAATTTGTGTTGAATATAGCAATGCCTACACATTTAAAAATGATTTACTGAATTTTGTACACGTTGAACTTGGTTCTGTTTTTATAAGTTTTTGATTCTTCTGTCATTTTCATTTAATCGTTATTCTTGAATCGCTATGCGGCATCTTTCCTTAAAATAAAATACATATTTGTGTTCAATAATATCTGTGTGCTTTTCTTTCTTCGAGAATCAACATCAACATCAATTTGACATAGCATGCGAGTAGTCTTACATGTTCTCACACTTTCTTATCGACATCGACACGTCGTCAGCATATGCGATAGCCCTGGTTCACTATACTTTTAGTTCATCTAGGATTTCATTCATAACTAGCATCCAAAGAAGAGGAGATATAACCCCACCCTGGGGGTACCTCTCACGGCTGCTATTTTTATTTATGAGTCTCATAGGGTTGCATTTATCATCCTTTTGTTGAGCAGATACTTAGTGTATCTAATTGTAGTAAGTGCTTGTTCAAATGCGGCTCTTTCAAGAGCCTTTTTTTATGACCGTAGTCTTTACGTTATTAAAAGCACCCTCAATGTCTAGAAATGCTGCAAGTGCATATTTTTTGAAAGCAAGGGATTTTCCGACCACACAAACTACTTCATGTAGTGTGGTTTCTACAACTTTGTCCTTCACACACGCATGTTTCGAACGCGAAATAGTGGAGTGAGGGATGCTTTTCAAACGTCTTTAAGACGAAGGAGGTAAGGGTTACTGGCCTGAGAGAGGCCACAGTGTCCCGGCAGCCACATAAGGTGAATGTTCAAATGCTCAGCCACCTCGTTAAGAGACAGCCTGCAATTAAGGAATGTTTTTTTTGTAGAATATGACATTGTCCAGGGATTTTATAACGGCCTGACTATCGGAAAAGATGGTGATATCCCTTGTTGATACCAAGTTTTTGAGCCACGACAACAGAGGATCATCCAACGTTTGCCTGTCAGACAACCAGGCCGATCTGGAAGTAATGCTGATTGAGAATTTCTTCTCGATGATAGACTGGAGTATTAGGCGGTCAGTGTCGATAGGAAGGAAGTTGAATTCCTTGAGAACGGTTCTGTGGCTGATGTTGAGTTCGGACCACCGTCGGAGTGTTTTAAGTCTCAAGGCTGTGCTGGCTGCTGTTTGTTTCTCGAATATTTAAAGTGATATAAGATGGAGGAGAATATTCTGTGCGTCTGACAGAGTACTTCTCAGTGCACCGCTAATGCAGGTCTTTGTACTCGGTTGAGTGCCTTGCAGTTGACAGCCTTGTTTAGTGTTGTCCACCAAACTGAGCCTCCATACAGAAGTGTCGATCAGACAATAGAGGTGAAAATCCAGAGAGCGATGCGTGGTTGTAGGCCCCATTTGCGTCTAATGGCTTTTTGCAGCTAGAAAGGGCAGATGAGGCCTTTTGACCCTTTCCTGGATGTTGAGCTTCCAATTTAGCTTGCTATCGATCGTGAGACCCAGAAATTTCGCACTGGTAGTTAGCTGTAATATACAACAGTGACCCTCCACAAAACCGAGCGATTTTGTATCTTCTGGTGAAGAGTACGATATCCGTTTTTTGTGGGTTAACGCCGTGCATTCTGAATTATGTCTCTTAGTGTAGAGACCGGATGCCGCTATGGCAATATCATTCGAATAGGCAATAACTTTGCATCCTACCTCTTCCAGTCTCACATCGGCTCGTTTATCGCTACGTTACATAAAGAAAGGGACAGAGAACACCTCCCTGTGGGGCGCCCCTATTAACTCCTCTATGGACCTTAGCGTTTCCCATCTGAGAGTGAATGATGAATGAAAGCCACTAGGGACTTTCTGATCCCTAGGTCGTTAAGCGCAAGTGAAATTACTACTGGTTTGATATTGAGGAGAGACTGATACGCCTGAGGTCCTTCGGTTTGGGATGGGAGTATTTACCCGCTTTATGAATAAACACTACTTTGACCCTTTTCCAGGAGCTGGGAACATGACCAGTACTCATACAGCCTTTGAAGATGTTGAGAATCAAAGGCAAGATGAGGTTCAGGCCCATCTGAGAGTGAATGATGAATGAAAGCCACTAGGGACTTTCTGATCCCTAGGTCGATAAGCGCAAGTGAAATTACTACTGGTTTGATATTGAGGAGAGACTGATACGCCTGAGGTCCTTCGGTTTGGCATGGGAGTATTTACCCGCTTTATGAATAAACACTACTTTGACCCTTTTCCAGGAGCTGGGAACATGACCAGGACTCATACAGCCTTTGAAGATGCTGAGAATCAAAGGCAAGATGAGGTTCGCTGTTCTTTGAAGCTTCGCAGGGATGTTGCCGTCAGATCGTGCTGACTTGAAGGATTTAAAGCTTGTCAGTGCCCACATGACAGTAGTGTGACTGACGTTTATAAGACATCATGGAGTTTTTTAAGAGATGCGACTTCTTTATTGACTCTAATTGAAAAGTTGCCCGGAAAGTGCGCATCGAAAAGGAGACTGAGGATTCCCGCTCTGGATGAGGTTCAGGTCCCGTCAGGTTCTAGTAGGAAGCTAGGTGACTTAGTTGATGCTAGAACCTTCCTTAGCCTGAAAGCTTCGGAGACTTTTTCGATCGTACCACAAAAAAGTCTCCAAGAGATTCGTTGGGCCTTTCTCAATACAGTTTTAAAGGTATCGAGGTGTTCCATATAGGAGTCCCAGTCTTTAGCATCATGAGATCCCTTCGCCTTCTTAAAGAGCTTCCTGCATCTCTTGCGCAGATAGTCTATTTCATGGTTCCACCACGGAGGTTCACATAGCCATTGCGTTGTTGAGAGTTCTTGTGAAGTTGTCCAATGATTGGTCAAGGTCAGTGGGTTTGCTCGGGATGGAGATGTTGGTACTCGCCATGGTTGCCGCAACAATCTCTCTATATATGTCCCTAAAGACTGTTTGGGATGGGGGGGACTCGTAATGCTGAGCATTATATAGCGGTGATCAGAGAATGAGTGATCGGCTGACACCCTGTAATTGCTGATTCGTTCCGCTATATGGTCAGACACGAGTGTTATGTCTAGTACTTTCTGTCTGTTCCTAGTTACAAAGGTGGGTATATTACCTTGGTTACACAAATCTAACTTGCTACTTACAAAGTAATCAAAAAGGTACTCATCTCTTTGGTCGATGTCCTTGCTTCCCCATATTGTGTAATGGGCGTTTGCATCACATCCTAAGACAGGCGCGGTTTTGGTTCTTTCCGTCTCCGCAATCGTTCTTTTCAGCGTCTCTGATGGACATTCCCCATGGTCATGAGTCATGTAAGAAGAGACTAACCACAATTCGGTTTGGCCTGCCTCCAGACATACGGAAAAGTGGACAGGACCGCGATAGAGTGGTGAAGATTAATATGTGTTACCCGGAGCATGGCTGTCGAAAACGTATCCGTCTCTATTCCAGACACAATCTCCGCCACTGTTGTGTGTATTGGGCGGGGTGCTCGTTAGCTCGTGGTCAGAGAGGCCGATATCGTCAGCCTGACCATGGCTACCTTGCTTTTGCGTGTTCCGTGCAGGAGCTCTCAGTGGGAGTTACGGTGCAGGTTCTTGGTTTTTGAGGCTCCACGTGGGTTTTAGGAGTCTTTAAGATGGTTTGAGCCGCCTTATCCGTCAGCACTTCAGGAGCCGAAGTTATTCTGGAAGAAGTTCCAGCCGGTGAGAGAACACCGGTCTCGTTTTTAATTTTGTTTTTAGAGATAATTGTGTCCATTTTTAGTCCCACAAGTAGAAGAGGAAGGGAAAGGTCAGGCTGTGCAGACATCCGTATTGCCGTGGTGCATGTGCCGTGATGGGATGTAGTGGGAGGGAGAGAAGGATGGTTACATCTCAGCTTCGGGTCTCCTCGTAGAGAATAAATTCCATTGAGTCATTGACCTTTACTAAGCCTTCGCACCGCGTCAAGGTATGCAACCACGCGCAGGAGTGAAGCTATAGTGCCGTTGGTCTTTTTCAGCTTGGTTGGTATGATTCCATCGATACCCGGTGATTTATAGAGATCAAATGGATCAGTGGTCCATTTATTCCTGTGTTCACTGTCACATGGAACGTTAGGTTTCTTTTCTGTAAACGACACGAACACTACTGTCATACGAACATACCAGAAAGTAGGTAGTAGCTTCTTAGTTAGAAAACGTAAATTAGTCCCATCGTTGCACTAGAACAGGTTAAAAAGAGTAAAAATAAGAAGGTGCATCTCTAAACGGAAAAGAACGGGCGATTGATGGTTAAGCAATAAATCCATTTACCAGGACTGTGGCGTAACGCTTTACTGAACTACCTTACCAGCCTAAGTAAGAAGAGAAAAGCTGCTGTCCAAACCCTTGATTCTATCCTCTTCTCGACATAACGGATGATGGCAATCTACTGACTACAGCATTTTTAAAAGACTTACAGAAGCTGACCATAAGTTGTAGTCCACGACTACTTTGCTTTTTTTCCTTATTAGTTAAACATATGTATGTAAAATATTACATATTACACTTACAATCATCTTCTTGAGTGTGCGTACAAAACACAGTCATAATGCATTTAAGTCATCGAAAATAAATACACTGAAATTTAATAATACCATATGATAGCCTCAAGTCTAAGTTGGCGCAGTATGTCCAATAAGTGCTGTATGTAATGAACACAATATATGTAAAAAAATACGTGCAAATGTAATGAAACAAATATCTCAATAAATATACATTCATATATGGTATACATATACTATAGGTATTACAATGGTCAACTGTGTTGTCAATGTCCCTGGTAACCCACTTACCTAACCTAGCCTAATAGGGTTCTGTGACTGAAAGCTATTCCTATTGAATCTTCCCCCAATGAAAACAGCAATTCTTAATCTTTTGACTTCTTCAACCCTAGATGACATTTATAAAGACAAGTAAATAGTTACAAATGCATGAATATTGGTGTTTGCGGATGTATTCATTAAGTTTTTGATATTTGCCTGATACTTTTCACCTAAGGATTTCTGCATACTCCTTTAGAAAGCACTCTGCGAAGATTTTTACACATTCTTTGGATTTAAAGCTTTGGTTTTTAGGATCGAAAACAACAGTTTTACAAACAACATTTTCCTATCGAATAGTAGCGATAGTACTATCGATGTTTAACGTACCCCATCGTATAGCAGCGATAGTACTATCGATGTTTACGTACCCTCCAAACATCGATAGTACTATCGCTACTATTCGATATGAAAACTGTTTCATGTTCGATGTTTAACATACCATCTAAAGAAGCCAATATTCCTGTAAGAAAATAACTGCGACAATATTTTAGCAACAGAAACAAGAGCGATTTGCAGATGTTGTCGACTTGAGAGCTAGTCGGAGATTGTGAGACCGCCTTATAAAAAGCTTTAAATGATCGCCATAAAGTGGATATGTAATCGTCCGAGACACTGCACAGCATTAGATCTTTCCTCTTCACACCATGGCCTTCCTAATCCAGTTGCGATTTGAAATATCATTTGATAACACAACTTGTAATGAAAACTAGCATCTCAGAAACTGAGCTTGAATAACACCCTTACTTATATGACCGATTTGTGTCGGTTTTTGTTGATAAAATAATTAAGAATTTATAATTACTGATTCTTCTCTTTAATTATAAAATAAATAATAGAATATAATTTACAAATGATTCATTTTGTAATAAAAAGTATATACTTATATAAATCAGTTTTCGATTGTATACTTTATCGCTATTGATTTGATTTCGATCTATAATTAACTTTTTAATTACAATTATTTTCCTGGTCGATTAAGCTTTATTTTTAAATTTATACATTTTTTTTATTTAATATTAGATTAGGTTTGGTTATTCTCTCGAATCCTCCTCCTCAGCATCCTCAGCAAAACAAATCATCTAGAGTATCTGGTACAAAAATAGATAACACCAGAATTTTTGCCAATATGGATTTAAAAAAAACGTGACTCCAGTTTATTTAGATAGTTTTTAATGTTTGCATGAGGTAAGCTAATTACAATAATATAACAATATAATACGCATTTCGTATGTTGTCATACAGAATATATTCACTTATATGCATATTTTTAAGTATATTAACGTGACTCGTTCCGTCTTGTTTTTTTCTGTTTTTTATCGGACCTGCTCTTCTTGTGTTTACTTGCACTCTTTCTTGAATGTCTTGACGAATCTGCGGATGAGGACCGCTTGTAGTACTGTTTTTCCTTTTTATGTTTACTTTTCTTCCTTCTTTTTTTGCTTTGCGAATTTTTACCTGTATTTGAGTTATTTGTAGAAGACGACACAGCCTCGCTCGGCACTGGGGAGGGTCTTCTGGGCGTTACTCGGCCATCAAACTCGGATCTTTTATCGCTGCACAATTCTTCATTTTTCACTCTTCTCTCGTCATTTTGTAGACGAACTGGTGCATCTTTTTTCTTACACAAATTTTTAGTATTTTCAAATTGTTCATTTCTCAAGGTTGATGGATAATTTTGGAATAGATGTTGATCATATTCATAATCCCGTTCAGTTTCGCCTTTTATATCTTCACTATTGGGGACGGAAAAATCAAAATTATCCCATTTACCAGCATAATTTTCTGGTGTTGTGTCAACAAATGAAGTCGGCGTATTTAACTCAGAACAATTATTATCCCGATGATGGCCGTACTTAGGAGACTTATTGTTTTTAAAAATCTTATTTTCGCCATCTAATCTACTTTCATATAAAGCTTGCCCTTCAACTTTGTCCATCTCCATGTTACGATTTATATTTATGTCAGGAGTGAATGTTTCGTTCCTATCGTCTAAGGACTCTTCATTTGAACCTTTAAATGGGTCTCGTGTAGTGCAGCTCATATTAGTTATTTCTTCATTGCCCTTACCGGTTAACGTTAATGCTGAGCTAGATTCTTTTCGGGATTTACCGTGCTGTGAATGTTTTTTTACGTCTTCCTTATTTTTCTCTCGTTTCTTCTTATCTTTCTTTTCTTTTTTTGATTTTTTTTCTGTTTTCTCATCTTTATCTTTTTTCTTTTTCCGTTCCTTAGTTTTTTGTTCCTTTTCTTGTTTTGGCATTTCGCTATCAAGATTCGAATGTTGTTTTTCCCGATCCCCATCGCTTTCGTGAATTTTGCGATAGTTTTTACTTCCTTCATCTGATTTGCTTGCAGCAGCTTTGTTTCGTTTTTCATCGAATTCATACGGTGTGTCCCTATTTTCTTGAAGGTTATCACTTTCAACAAATGTTTTACGGGAACTTTTTGGGTAACTATCAAACAATGTATTTCCATTTTCCCGCAATTTAGAAGTATGCCGCCTATTTTCTTTTGGTACTATATCTGAAACACTTCTTGTTTCACTGAATCGTCCCGACGTCTTTTTAATAAACCGCGTATGCTCCTTTTCATGATCCGCTCTGTGACTTTGTTGTAATGCATGTTTAGAAGATCTGCCGTCATGCCGTAATGTGTCGTACTCTCTAGAATGAGAACTAAGAAAACATTTACAAATTAATGTCGTATAATGAACTATCAATTATATTTATTTTAACTCGAATTTAATTTCCAAGTCATTTGAAATTCGAACATTGTATATAATTACCGTGGGTGAGATCTGCTTCTAGACCGTCTCCTGGGAGATTTCGAATACCTCCTTTGCGGTGGCGAATTGGATCGCGAAAATGATCTAGATGTATAAATAAAAATTGATATTTATTTTAACAATAAACATTATTGATTAGTTTTAAACGCTCCCGTCGGCTTAACGCCACAATTGATTTTTTTTTGTTTTTCTTTTCCGAATAACACATACCAATGTGAAATATCAATAATTCAGAAAAGGAAACACATTGACAAATGTAATACATATATGGAACATATGGAAATTAAGAAAAACAAAAAGATTTAGAACATAAGATAGGATATTTCAATACAATACATTATTGAAAGCGAAAGTCTTTTGTTGAACATAATGGTAATTGGTATATTTATAAAAAGGTGCTAATGAAAAATAATTAATATAATTTGATATGTAGATTTCCATTGAGAAAATAAAATTAGATATAACGGAATAAAACCTTTTATTGCTTGAATAATGGCTTCGGTGAACCCTTAAATTTTTGTCTCTCTCACTATTCCTAGGTGGTTTCTCTTGACGTAGAGGAGACCGGTTTCTTCTCTCGTTAAGTGGTGACGCACGATGTCGAATTCTTTTTTCCAGTATGGGTGATGTATCCCTTGGAGCTCTTTTCACTACATTCGATCTATGTCGGTCGGATGCAATCCGCTTCCTCTTCTCTTTTTCTTTCATTATTCTGTTGAAAGCTTCTAGCGGATCTTCAATAATACTAAATAATATAAAAAAATGTGTCAATAAAATCTTTAATGCAAAAATGAATTTGCAAAATACCCAGGCTCAATTGTGCCAGCCATTCCTTGATAGTAGGGTTGTATATTTGAATGTGGTGTCATTTGCCGACATCTATTGTTTGGCAAAAATGGATACGGTGCAGTATTCATGTTAAACGGTTCCCTGGGATAGTAATACCTGTATATAGGGTTAGATTTATATTCGATTGTTAAACTTATAGAGATTTTTACCGCTCAGTTCGATTTCCATAATTGTTACAATAATTCATATGAGGCGGAACTATTTGTCCATGCTTTGAATGACGCATGAAATTATCCGACCGAACTGAATATGATGAATCTACGTTTGACGATCTGTGCGTTAACTCCGTATGAACAGGGCCATAATTAGAAAATGTTGCTGGGGTGCTTTGTTTAAAACTATCATCGGTCCTTACTTGAACTTCCGAGCTGTGCACAACATCACGTTGTGGCAAAACCTTTGATTTTTGAAAAAAAAAAGAGATTATATTTTCTATATTCGATTGTTTTTTTTTTAATCATTTGCGTACAACTTCTACTTGTCGTTTTGGAGAATCAGATTCGACTGTATCGTCAAACGAATATTCTTCTTTAACCTCAGGTTTTACTGGTTTTTGATCTTCCTCCTTAATAGGAATGTCAACTTCCTTTTCTGGTGATTGTTTCGGTAGTGTTTGTTCTAATTTAATCTCATCCTTGATTGTACTTTGAACTGGACTTTTCTTTTCTGGCGATTCCACTTTTGTGTCTTTTTCTATAACTGGTCCTGGTACATTTTCTGCCACATTAACCGGTTCCTGAACTCCTTGACAAAAAGAAAAGAAAATTAAGGCTCTTAACATATTGCTGCATGAAGACCAATTATATTACCAGAATAAAAATAACTTGCTACAATAAAAAGCGTAAACCACAACAAAGTTAACCTACTTGCCTATGATGTTTGGAAGATAATTTCATAAGAAACCAGACCAAAAACATGTGTTTTTACTTGCGTCTACTGAAAAGGTACAATACCGCCTGGCTAATATCTACGCGCGAGATAGAGATGATTTTTTAGTGTTTTGAAACGATGAAGAAATGTTAAACTATTTTACGTAAAAAAATCCAAGCAATTAACCAAAATGCAGAAGAAATATGAGCAGAGCAACATCCCTTAGTGATGTGGGAAATGATAAAATCACTGTGTTACAATCTGGACCAAAGACTAGCCTTAATACGCCCTGTGGCGCTACCACCTGTTATAAAACTGCTGTAGTGAACTATGAAGGTGATCCAACACAACACACATTTCTTTGATAATTTTGAACCACTAAATTGGATTATTAGCACACTGCCATACTGCAGAAATTATTAAAAAAATTAAGAAATGAGCTAAATGTGGAACTATAACCTGAAGGATATACAGAGCTGGCCATCAGTTTAAAGACAATGGACGTATTAAAAGTGTTATTCATTTAACCTTAAAAAGAAATTTCTTTGGGTTTCATAGTCATTTTATTTAATTGATTAATTCTAAAGAAAGAGAGGCAATACCCATTATCAAAATTATCAAAATGAAATACTAAAACTGAAATACAAAAGGCTTAAGATCATTTTGGTATTACATTTTGCAGTTTTATTATTTATACATATTCAGTTAGTAATAACGGTTTTTTTTGGTATGCATTTGCATTGTATACAGTAATGGCGCGAATTAATTTCTTTCTCTCAACAGAGGTTTAAAATATAACGGAATAAATACAAGTACATTAATGTAAAATATTGAACCATATATGGTTAATAAAATGTGAACCTATTAAGTTCAAACGGACTGTATGTTTATACACACACTCAGCAAGTTTATTTCAATAGACACCGGTAATATACATATAAATAAAAAGTAATATATTGCTTACCTTTTTCTTTTCTTTTTCTCTCATATCCAGTTTCGTTTTTAAAGGTGTTAACTGAACTTCTTAGAAATCTATTGGGTATAAGTGAGCCTGGCGATGTACCCTTCTCTTTACAATCCGGACATTCATTTTCCTCCGATTCCAATAACGCAGTCCTGACGCCTTCATAAAAATATGAAATATTAATTTATGACAAAATAATTTCAAATGTTCTTACAATCGTCGCAAAACGAACTTCCACAACAAGGTATCATCACAGCGTCACGAAATATATCCTTGCAAATACTGCATAAAAGTTCGTCAGGAACTTCAGCTTGTTTCTCAACAATTACTATTTCTTCTGTTACTGACTCTCTGCACAACAAAAATGTCAACGAATATAATGTAACAGTGATTAATTGTAAAGCCATTTTCTATATCTACATATTTACTTAGTGAATTGGTTATTTGTAAAAGCAATGTACCTATTGTATATCAGTTCTGAAAGGTCAAACATCCACTTTCACATTCCCAATAAATTAGAAGTTTACAAAAGGGTACAAATATGGTTTACATGTTTTGTCTTCTTATAAACATTCTATGCACATTTTTTAATTATTAATTAATTTGATTATATTGCATTTGATAGTTTTCACATTGAAATTCTTTCAAATGTCATGAGAAATCCAAACAACTTAATTATTATACATAAATGAGATGTAATTTAAAGTAAATAAGTAAAACGACAAGAAAGTATCATGATCATTTATTTTAATAAAAATTCCACTTTTCATAAGGTACGAATCGATAATGTGGATACAATTAATCTGCACATTTAATGTTATTCACCCAAAAATCAAATTTGCTTTTTTTTTTCTTTTTCTATTTCTTTTTTTTTTTTTTTTTTGAGGTAAGAAATGAAAATTACAACAATTCAATAAATCGAACATGTAATAATATAATATAAAAAGAGGCATTTATATTTCTGACAAACATTCTTCACAATCTAATGTTATAATGTTTTGAATTATTGACGAGTATTCCGCGCAATGGAATGATGTATTATAAGTAAAAAAGCTGACTGCACCTTTGATAGCAAGATCAGCTATCCCATATTTGTGACGTATTCACAAATAGAATTTAATTACCAAATTTAATCATAGAGGTAGATTTGAATTTATTTATAAGTTTTATTCTATTTATTTAAAAATTAAATATTAATCAAATTTAATTGTTAAATTTAATTAACGAATTGACTAACAATAATTATTTAGAATTTACATAAAAAATAACTACAAATATCCTACAACACAACTAGGGATAAAACCACAATTTGTAATGGATTTAGCAAATTACAGTTAACTAAACTAATACGCACTCAGTCATTCTACCATTGTTTTCACCTAAAATCAGCTTAGCAGTACTTTCGATGCATTACCCTACGAAGTTTACCTATCAGTCTCTATTGTAAAATGTACCTTCTCATCAAAATTTAATAACTGCTAAAATGGAAGAAAGCTTTTTTTTCATTGATCTCTCAAATTAAGTGACCCTAGTGGAGGTATAAATTATTTGCAGTGATTATATTTATAGTCTTCTTATGAACAAGTCTCCGGGTCTTCTTATAAACCCATGAAAATATATCTTTTTACGCAAGTAGTCATGCCATTTGAATTTGTAAATGACTGATCATTACAGTCCTGCTTATCGACAGAGAGATGTGATCTTATTCAAGAGGAGATCTTATCCAACGCTTACGGTGGCTATGTACTTAAATTTAATTAAGTACAGTATTTGTTCATACATGCTAAAACAAACATTTAATCCATAAGATGGATTAAAAATCGATCGCACATCCTGAGTGTGGAATGGAAAAAGAAAAGAAAAATAGTCTAACTTAAGAAAGACGATGAAGATATAGATACAATTAAATTCGTGTAGTCTTCACTTGTGCTTATGTCTTCTGGCATAACATATAATCTCTATGATCGGATTAACGCTTATTGATGAACAAAACTCCACCATCTTTCTTATTATGAGCTGTTCACCGGTACGGTGGCGTTGTGGATATGTGTATCGACCCCCAACCTCGACGTCGTAGGTTCGATCCATGCTCTGTGCGACAGAAACAATTTTCACAGCCCCACATCTTTCGAGTCACTGACAATGCTCAAAGAGTATATCCTGCCTAGAAAAAGCTTCTCAAATTTGGGCATTCAGAGTCAGCATAAAAGTGTAGGTTCTTTTCACTCGGGAGAGAAGAATAGCGCGCACAACACGAGTGGTTGCTGAGAAACTACGCCTGGCACTCTACGGGTTCTGTTATTTATATCCAGCACAAAGCAGATAACTGCATTATATGTTATTTTTTCTTCTCATTTAAAGACAAACCTATCGAAATAGTTTTTTTTTTCTCATAATCAAAAGTAGCAATAAAATCGTTTAGTTCTATTTGCATCTGTAATAGGCAAAAATTTGCGGCTCAATATCAATTAAAATAATTCTAAATAGTTGGTGAAATTTTTTTCATGTATTAACCAACCATTTGATGGTGTGTGTATTTATAAAACGTTTAAAAATT
The DNA here is from genome assembly GCA_916610145.1 of Eristalis arbustorum. Lineage (NCBI taxonomy): Eukaryota > Metazoa > Arthropoda > Insecta > Diptera > Syrphidae > Eristalis > Eristalis arbustorum. Next base: position 48,343,569 of record OU744319.1, on the reverse strand, counting down.
CCTACGTACTTCTCGATGCCCTTTTCTTGAAGAAAAGATTTAGGTATTCCAGTGTTTCGTCGTATTTCAGATTTCTTAGAGCTGGAATGTGGCAATGGACAGTTTTTTATCCAATGTCCAGTTTGATGGCACTTATAGCAACGGTACGTTGGCGGCACTTCACCCGTTTGGCCAGGGCAACGAATTTTTTGATACCTATAACAAACAAAAAAAAACGTTCATATTTTAAATTGTAATTTAAAAAAATAAAATGTTACCAATGTTGAAAACTTATTTTCATGTCCAAATATAGTTTGCGTAATAATTTGTTTAAGATCATAAATGACATTATAAAATATTTTATTAATATCTTACCCTCTGGGATCGTAATCGACTGTGCTTTGGGCCATCATAGCCTGTATCTTATCCTCTTCGCTAGCGTTCATCTGCGACAAATCCAAGTTATTGTTGTCAAATTTGGGAACATGACAAACAGCAGGGGCGCTTTGATTTTGATTATCTCCCCTCGATTTTTTCGAAGTTTGCGGTACTCTGGATATAATTAGGGATGTATTTTTGGGTATCAAATCATTGTCGTTTTCATATTCTGAAAATTAAAATGGGATATGGAATAACATTATTTGAAAAAAAATCTAATTAAAAACAAGTTGAGATAATTATTTGAAATATATTAAAAAGAAATAGTTAGCATTAACATTACAAAATTAGTAAAGACCACATGGACAGTTGGAAATTGCTAGAACGCAGTAGGAGGACTCTCCCAATTATTTAGTTGGAGCATGTCGTCAGGATAGTTATCCAGGTTCTCTACAATGTTGAGGACTTTTTTTTTTAATATTTTTACGAAAGTTCGATATTCGTTCGATATTCGTTATATACGTTTTGTTTTCCAATATAGCCGCTAGCGGTTTTAACTCAGTATTTGTTCCAACTCTGTCCTATAGTCATGAAATTAGGGCAATGACCGAAAGAATAAGATCGGGATTACAAGCTACCTAGATGAGATTTCTTCGTGCTGTTGTGGAAGTTTGGGTGCAAAACACATAGTGCACGGGGAACTCAATGTCGAGCAGCTACTTCATCGAACGGAAAAAGCTATGCTTCGATGCTTTATCCCCATCATCACGTGTCCGAGGTTTGGTTTAAATGCAACTCCATCGGGAAGGCGTCTCCATAGCAGACCAAAGACGAGGTGCTTGGACCGACTCCTCGCTTGGTTACGTAGAAGTCGTCCTAGTTCAAGCATTTTTTTTATCAGGATGAAACAAGTTTTGGTGCATACAAAAAATGACTAATTGATTCGGAAAACTTCGTTTATTCGAAATAACCTCATCCAAAACTAGGTACATACCCAGTATATACCCAAAATGGGTGGGTATGTGGGTTTTTACTCATTTTTATAAAAAAGGTTTTATTTTTAATAATACATAAATTCCAAATCAACTGGACTCTGATGAAAGATATGAAGCTGTAATAAAAGAAACGGTGTCCGCTGGTTCTGCAGATTTTGATGTGTAGTTACTGCAGGGAAGCAGACTCATGTTTTTCATAAGTTGCTTTAGCAATCAGTTCGATGGATTAATTGTGCGATATTATGCATATTAGTTTCTCGGCTCTTGAAGATTCAAGCCTATTTCTGTGTTTGTTATATATCCGACTAAAAGTCTTCAATTAACGTTCTGTGGCTGCTGAAGATGCTGAAGCTTTCCAGACAATTTCTTATTTTTTATAAATTATTTATCACTGCAGCAGCTTATCTATGTTAGGCTATTTTTCTGTTGAAAACTTCCACATTTAGTGTAATTGATCAAATGCTTCTAACAGAACTCCATTTTAATAAATGAACAAATAATAAATAATAAAACACGTAGATACAAATAGACCACAAGGAACTTTTTCTTTATCAACGTTTTGCATTAACTATATGGTAGGGCTCTTGATTTTACCCGGATACCCGGGTACACTGTAACTGCGGGTAATGACCAACTTCGCGGGTACCCGGCAATGTCCGCTAACGGATACCCGCCGGTTACCGGGTACCCATGTCAAAATAACAATACAACATGTTTACATGTCTACATGCTGTCTCACGTTGATGGCAATGTTCTTTTCAGTTTACTGTTGGGTTTTATCTAAACTTCGCTTTCAAAACATGTCACTTGGGTTACAAGAGCTGAATCTGATTCAAAGCTGTTCCACAAGATGGAATGCGTCTTATTTAATGTGCGAGAAATGTGAGAAGTAGATGTAATCAATGCATTATGTGTTACTTGTAACCTTTCATCCCACACACTTAAATAATACATAGGTACATATGTACGCATTTAAAAACTGCTGTGGTCCTTTTTTTAATTGCTTTTAGTCAACTGTGACAAAGCCATAAGTCACACAAAGTATATAAACGATATGACTATTTTTTTGTGTCCGGAATACAATCATAAGTCTAACAAAAAGTATAAGGTCGTTCGGCTATAATCTGTTTAATGTTGATGCTCTGGTTACTATACCATTCGTAATTTAATATGGTATTGTAAAAGCCTAATTCTTCTTCTTTGTGTGGCGCTACAGTCCGCGGTGGATTTGGGCCTCAACCAACAAGCCTCTCCAACTAGCGCAATCTCTGGCTAGCTGTCTTCAGTTTCGCACACCAAGTTGGTTGAGGTCCTTCTCCACTTGGGTGCGCCACCTAAAACGCGGGCGTCCCCTGTTGCGTTGCCCGACAGGTTCGGATACGAAGATTCTTCGGGCCGGAGCTGTGGTGTCCATACTAGCCACCGTAGGCGTTGGATCCGTAGACGCCTAACTAGGCTCATGTCGCTGTACGTGATTGAATCTTCTCCTCCAGAACCCGTCAACACAAACAGGACCAAAGAACTTTTCTCTCAAAGAGTCCAAGGACTTCTTCATTCGCTTTCGAGATTGTCCATGCCTCCGCGCCATATAGCAGGACTGGGATGATCAGTGTCTTGTATAGAGTCAGCTTGGTTCTTCGAGAGAGGGCTCTATTGCCTCTTGAGCCCGAAGAAACAGCGGTTGGCAAGAGTTATCCTACGCTTGATCTCGGTACTGATGTTATTTGTACAGTTTACTCCGGAGCCGAGGTAGGTCCTTGACTACCTCGAAGTTATAGCTGCCCATTGTGACGCTCTGTCCAAGACGTCGATGTTGTATGTCTTTTTTTGATGACAGCATATACTTCGTTTTGCCTCATTCACCAGACCCATTTTAGCCGCTTCCGTGTCAATGTTAGCAAAAGCCTCACTGACGGCTCGCTGAGTTCTGTCAATCACGTCAATGTCGTCGGCGTATGCTAACAATTGCACGGACTTCTGGAAGATCGTGCCTCTAGTGTTGGCGTGTGAGTTTCGCACGATTTTCTCCAGAACTAGACATGGCGTTGTATAGCTCGTCTCTATGCCTTGAAATCGACGAACAGATGGTTAGTGTCGATTTGCATTTCTTGGGTATTTTCCCTTTCTGCCGTAGTGTGAAGATTTTGTCTATTGTGGACTTTCTTGGCCTGAAGCCACACTGATATGGACCTATCAGATTATTAATGAACGGCTTCAGGCGGGTACACAAAACGGCAGAGAAGATCTTATACGCGATGTTAAGAAGACTGATCACTCGATAGTTGGCGCCTTCGAAGGGGTCTCCTTTCTCGGGCAAACGATACTGAGATTCCACTCGTCGGGCATGCTTTCCTCAGACCATATCTTGCAGATGAGGTGGTGCATGCGCCCTACCAGATCATCTCCAGCTGCCTTAAATATTTCAGCGGACATACCGTCCGCGTCTTTGTTAGACTTCAGTCTTGATAATGCTATCTTGATCTAGTCCTAGTCTGGGGGACGGAATTCTCGTCTGTCATCGTCCATATTGAGTGGAACATTCTGCCTCACAACGGTATTTTGGTCCTCATCGTCGTTTAACAGTCTACAGAAATGATCTTTCCAGATTCTCAGTATCGACTGCGACTCTACTACCAGTTGTCCATTTAAATCCCGACAGGCTTCTGTCCGAATTTTATATCCATTGGATAAATGTTTTACAATTTGATAAAACGTTCGGACGTCATTCCTGCCATAATACCTATCTGTCTCAACGACCGCGCGCTTCTCGTGCTCTTTCTTTTTCTTTCTGAGAAGCCGGTTCTCTTCCTTTCTCTTCTGTTCGTAGAGCTCACGAACGGCTCTCGTTGTTCGATGCAGCGTTGCCTTGTAGGCCTCCTGCTTGGAAGCTCTTGGTTGTTTTGAGAGAAAAGTTCTGAGTACAATGTTTTACCCTGATTGCTTTGATAGCGTTTGGACGAAAAGATTCAACCACGAACAGTAAGGGTTGTACAGCGCCATGTACGAAAAGTCCTCGATTCAGAGCCATTGGGGCAGGGCAACAGCCGACGTCCTGGCACGAAATGACGCACATAAGTCTTCAACCAACTTGGTGTGCGCATCTGAAGGCAGCTGACGTACTGGCCGTAGAGGCTGGTTGGTTGAGGCCTAAAACTGTAGCGCCAAACAAAGAAGACGATTCGTCAAAGCGCTTGACATAAATGGGAGACGGGATATTTTGTCATTTGTTAACAATAATTCACAATGATATCCAGCGGTTTAAAAATCCGTATTCATGCAGAAATCTTTTTTCATACTCGTTGCAATTCACAGAGCAACTAAAAAAATACCATTATATTCACACAGACAGGCATTCATCCATAATAGGTGTTAAAAACCACAAAAAATGACGCATCCACTGGATCCGGGCACACAAAGAAATCGAGGGGAATCCACAAAAACTGTTTTAAAAGAGCCCTTTTTATCCCAGTTTGCATGCAGCAAAGATCACCCATATGCTGATTCGGTCACGAAGAGCAATTTAACCACTATGGTCCAACTAAAAGAAATTCGACGTAAAACTTCACACCTATTCGGCAATGGAAATTTAGCAAAGAAATCCAACAATAACAAATCAGTTAAAACGGCTACAGCAAACGATTTCAAGGCATACTATCGACGTTTACGAACAAATTATTTGCTCTTTTGCTAACAATGAATACTCCGAATTTGCACTTCGTTTAATGCAATATTAGCTTAGACTTGTTGCTGGCCTCACATTATATGGTCATTTGGGCCTTGGAAGAAAAAAAAAAACAAACAAAGTTATCGTGTTTGGAAAATTTTAGATTAAACAAAAAATGGATATAATTCTACAAAATTATAAAATGGGAAATGTATTTGTCCCACATGTTTACAAGTATACACAAAATATCCGCGCAGTTATCACATTGGCAATGACTTGCCTTTTCCAGTTGCAAGTGGCGATGAGCATCTTCAAATCATTGCATGGGACATCATTCGACAGAATATGACTCGGATGGGAGTCCTAGTCAGGGTGTTCTAAGTTTAAACCAACTGACTGAATAATAAAGACTTGATATAGTTAACCAAAACTTTTACTTTTACTATGATCGATCTTTCCTAAATATTTGACATTCAAAGCGATGCAATTTGATATAATGCCCTTAAATTATGGTAATTTGCGTTGAACTCAGCATTACTAATAGGAATATTAATTGCTACAAGAATCTCTCTGATGTTTATCTTATTATGTCTGTACATGCACGCATGTAAGTGCCTTAAATTAGTTAATCAACTTTGAAGGTATTCCAATATTATGTGTGAAGATTAAGCAATTGAAACAGAGCAACGAGAACCTTGTTCTAAAGATACCCATCGCAATGGGAACATAACAACTAAACACGAATAATCACCTCTTCTAAATGTCAGTCTGTATTAAATATTAACTAAACAGCAGTCATTATCGGTTGAAATACACAAGAGAATTTGTACATTAAAGCAGCGATATTGATAACGATATTATATGCTAACTTACCTTCTTTTGTCTGAGCATTTGTTATCTGCAATTCAAAATCGTTTGTTTTACCAAGCCTTTTTTGCTGAACGACCGCTTTTCGAAAATCATTAACAGATATGTGTAGTCCATCGAACGTAATCGTGTCAAAATCCAAAGAACTTTTGAACTTGTAGTGTACAGACATATTCTAAAATTAAAATCAAAATCAAGAGATCACGAACAGAAAGCCGAAAATTACATATGTACTATATATTATTAGGTTATGTGAATATTATCAGTACATTCAACGGAAAAACGTTAAGCATGCTTATTCTTAGCTATATGTGCGTTTTTTTGTTGTTAATAACTATGCATTCGAACTTTGGTAACAAGAGTGTGATTTAGAAATTAAAAACACTTGCAAGTACCACATATTAACTAATATTGAAAGAACACTGAAAACTTAAGAAATTTAACTAAACCAGTACAAAATTGAGTAAATGGAAGTAACTTTTAACCTGATCTCAATATGCAGAATCCAATAATGTAGTTTATTTTAATTACAATAATTGTAGTAAGCCAAATGAAAATTTCTCATAAAAAAAAACAAAAAAATATTGGCTATGAAATGACAGCAAAAATATGCCACCTGAATTTCAGATTATGAAGCATTAATCTAATCAAAGGAGTCGCTTAGCATTCGGCTATCTGAGCTACTCGTTTCACAACTGACGCCATTTTCAGATATATGCCATTCAAGGCCAAAAAATTCGTGAACTCGTACAGTCTGATAAAATTAGTAGCGGCGTTCATACCGTACTACTTCTCGTACGACCAATTTGAACGAATGTGCTTGAATACGACATGTACATACTTGTGAACAAATCACCACATTGGGATGTGATTGCATGTCCAATAAATGTTTTATATGTATGTATATGATGTAATCATTAACATGAAGTGATGTCAGAAGTTCCGCCAGTTAGACTCTTGATTTATGTAAAGCTTATGCTTCATTAGATAAGATGTATCCAATTTTTTGAGAATATTATTGATGTTCGACTTATGCTAGACTTTATTTTTTTTCGGCATAGCTTAAAACTTGTTTGTTCGCAAGTTTGTTCTGCATTTTGTTAGTTCTAAACATTTCCATTTAAAAAAAAATAGACTATCCCCGACAAATGGCCCTGGCCAATGCTGAGCTTTTCCATCAGAGTCGATTTACTTCAATTCTATCGTCGATGATTTAATTTATATAAGTCGATTAATGGATTATTTCTGAAAAGTGCCACTTCATTGAGAATTTCGTAATGGATCTGTGAATCGCGTTTGCCTCTTTGTGTGTAGCAAACTCACCGAGACAGTTCACGAAAGAATTATTGATTCGCAAAAGAAAGTATAATTTTTGTTTATACTTCCAGGAAAATAGAAGTTACATTGAACTATCGCCTTACCTGTAGTTTATGTTGGGTACAGTTTGAGTTTAACTGAGAGAAATATCTGTCACTTAAAAATGACATTTGGGCTGCCAATCGTCTAAAATTTCATTAAAAACAGAAAAACCCGTCATCAACATAACCTATTCACAATGAAAGTATTAATCTTTTACCTAAATTTATAAAAGGGAATGAATAAAAAAGTAGCGATAGCTCAAAGGCGAATACTGCAAGTTTATGAAGACCTAAGCGCCAGTGTCGGACAGAATGTTCCAATAAATCTAGACTGTATGAGAAACGATCTAGATGTCAATATGAAGAAGATTCTGGTATGAACAGATGTAAGAAAAGAAAGCCAACGAAGATGAACCAGCTTCAAATAATATTTCCATATAAATATAAACTCTTAATTTTTATTTTTCTTTAATGTTAAATTTGCAGCGTGAACTGCATTTTAATCGTTCTTCTGGGATTGTGTGTTTTCTGTCACTCACGTCCCTCGGGTGTCAGAAACTAGCCCATACTCGGTCGCATATATTATAGTTTGATAACGGACGAGAAATATTTATATATAGAACTAAATTTTTAAATAAATATTTATATTATATGAACTCAACTAAAAAATACAACCTTCTGACTGCCTGATTGACGAGACTAAATACATACGATCTTCAACTAGTTTTATTTCTATGAAACTCATGTAAACCCGATGTCTAAATATACGAAAGTCTCAGTGTAAACAGAACATTCAATATTTTTTTCTCTAATTTGAGGAACTGTGATGGAATGTAAATTGTACTAGATCCACGTCACTTTGTGCACAGATATTTAGTTGCAATTTAGAGACGGAATGAACGATTTCAGATAAATAGTGTATATTTACAAGTTTCCTATTAAATCTTTGTCTTTCATATTTTTCGTACCGAATTTTTATTCTTGCGAGTATACAAATTTTGAAATAAAAAGAAATAAAAGCAATAGTTATAAATTGCACCTGCACTGATATTGCTTCAATTGTTCTCGAGTACATACATCATAGATATGTACATTTAATTGGATAGTTAATAAAAAATTTTCTAATTGGTTCTTTTTCTTGGACATTACGAAGTGTAAATTGTGAAACTAGATGCATTCTTTTGTTGGTTCAGATATGCAAATGCAATGTATACTAAAATAAGCTGGATAAGTGGATGCGCAAATTACTAACTTTAAGGGGGTACATGAATGTAGATACGCGTTTTTATAGCCATATTTTTCGGAGCATAAAATGTGTATATTTGCATATATATGTGCATGTGTATATATACGCCCTAAAGTATAACAAGTGTATATAAATTGCATATATACACATTCATATATGTATGTACTCAATTATGTAAATGTGTTAGCGCGTGCACAATATACAATATTTACTGAGAGTGCCTGTTTACATAGAGGAACTTTTTATGTGTGCAACAGGTATAGATGTCAAACATTCTACTAAAGTAAAATGTCAACATTTGAGCTTAAATTCGCATAATCAGGAAAAAGGAATTGAAAATTGCGAATGTATAAGGGAAAAAACTCTTAGTGCATTTAAAAAAAAGAAAGAAGCAAAAATTGACTTAGTTTCGAGATTCAATTTGTGACTTTAATTATATGAACACGTCGCCCGATTTGTGAAGAAAAGGAATTGGTTAAGGTATGTCAAACTGATATTTTCTTTTGGTAGCATGTGTTTGTGGCTACACGTTTCATATACACCTACTCATATACTATCTGTATACATAAATACATATGTGTTTATTAAGAAATTAGCATATTTTAATTTACTTCTTCCTCTTAAAATTGTCTGTATTTATATGAGTTTTTTTTTTCAGTTATCTGTTATGTATCTACTTTAGTCATTAATTGTTTTTAATGAATTGGTTTTTCTCGGTGAAGCATCCAACAAGTTTTTTTTTTGTTGTTTACTTTTCAAGTACCTATGTATGTATGTATGTATATAAGTTTTCTTTATTTCAATGTACGTGCATATGTATTTACATGTGAATTAAAAAAATACATACGCAGTCTTGTCGTAGACTTAGATTTATTTTGTTTTGTTATTCTACATTATTTTCCTTATTTTCTCTTTTAATTCTTTCTATGTGGCACCTGAGAGGTTTGTGTAAAGTAGTCCTGCCGACAATTTTCAACTTTTTTTTTTCACATATACATGATAATTACTTACATGTTACTTTTATGTATTTACTTGGATGCAGAACCATGAATAAACAACCAGCAAGTTTAATAGGCTGGTAATATAACTATTCAAACCAAAATTTACTATAATATTTAGTTGAAATATGCATCTAGGATGATTAAATATGTTGATAATAGTGAAAACCAGCAGCAAAATTACATACATATATATTTTTCTTTCAATATCTGTTTAAAAATGAGATACCGTACGTACGACAAGTATTTCTCATGTGGATTTATGAGAAAGGATTAATCATGCAATAGATGAGTTTATGTCGACTACAGTTGCTCCTATAGTTGTAGTTGATTTCGTATTAGAAAAGACGTACAATGAGTTTCTGAACCAAATTGCGACAAATTAACCTTAACTAGACTAGCCATTGCTTACATATGTTACGTATGTTTTTTCAAATTATATTACTAAGTACTTAAAGAAATAGTATATCATAATTTTTAAACTACACCTAAAATATACCATATAAATAAAAATATGTAATAAACTTTAAATTATGTGTAGATTACGATACTATCACTTCAGTAGGAGGTATAATTACAAGCGCATCCTGTCTTTAGAATAAAATAGTATACCAATCCAGAAATACATATACATATTATCAATAATTAAGAAACTGTTGTCGAGAAGATCAATACCCGAACTGTGAGAACTGCAGCAAACAATGTTTTTTCTTTATTTCTCGTCATGTTTTTATAATTTTATTAAAAATATTTTAATACAGGCGACTCACAATAAAACTATATCAATTAATAAAAATTTATTTTTAATTTCATTTCAGAATGGCGTTAAATAAGGATTGTAATAAGGGTAACATCGCAGAATCAGATGCATCAAACCAAGTCAATTTAGTCGTACGAATTGATGATGATTCTGATAACAATTTGCAAGCTTTATTCGATAGTGTTCTTAAGCCGGGTGACTCAAAGCGACCATTGCAAGTGCCATTTCGAATGCGAAAATTACCCAATTCATTTTTCACCCCACCGTTGACAGGGTCCAAGTCACCGACTGTGTCACATTCAAGAGCAAATAGCACTGATTCAGCATTTAGTACAGATTCGCAATCAAACGTTTGCAGTGAAACTCAAAATGTGCAGCAACCTCCCACAGTGGCACCAACAGGTCTTCTTATTAGCCATTCAAGAGCCCACAGTAGTCCTGCTTCTCTTCAACAAACATATGCCCTGAATGCACAGCCTTCCAATCAGACGACTACAGGCACAATTGCTAAAAATAATTGTAACCCGAATGCAAATCCACAAAGCCAATCAGAAAATAGTATTCAGCGTATTCATATGAAACAAAGATCGTTCGATGTCATAAGTCCAATTCAACTGCAAAATGAGCTAGGTGCTCTTCCACCAGGATGGGAACAGGCCAAAACTAATGATGGACAAATCTATTATTTAAAGTAAGTACGATGTTTATATAAAATAGAGGGTAGTATTAAAAATGGTTAATTTGGTAACGTATGCGGGCTAGACCCTTTGCAACGCCACGGTCACTGCTTAAGGGTTAGATCACTTATGTGCCATTTGATGAACGTATTCCAGCGAGAGAGTAATTTTGTCAGAAGCCTACTTAGTTCATCCGATTCGCAATCTTTATTGTTGTGTTTGCTGACAACCTTAAGCTCTTCGATTTAGCATGCGACCAGCATAAACTTGATTTATGTTGCCGAAATTGCTTTAATGTTGTGTATACATGGATGGTAAAATTGTTGATAGTCTCATCTGTAGTCAACAGTTGTTGGGATGACTATTGTTATTTTGTGTAATGTCATCGAATATCGTGGAATATGTGGAAGGACAAGTGGGCCTACCCATTCGTTTCCTGTTATGCCAACGTGTGCAAGAAAGTTGTTTTGGATTATGTGCGCGTGAAAACGTTTCTACGTGCTCATTGTTATTTTCCTATAAACAAAACATTAAAAAAGAAATTGTTTTACTCATTGTTCGTGTAAAAAAATGTAAAAACCTACGGGTACAATTTGTTAATTTGTTGTTGTAAGCTGTGGTGTATTTTGATCTAAAAGACGCCAGAATCCATGGATAAACTTGTTTTTTGTTTTAATTTTGTTAGCAAACGACCCCTTAAACAAACAGTTTTACAGAAATGAGCAAATACACAAACAACTAAAATTGTGAGAGTTTATATAACATAAAAAATATTAATTTGAGCGATAATTTTTTAAAAACAACAGTAGAAACATTAAAATATGTGAAGGAATTCATTTTCTATCTGCACATTTATTTTTCAATTTATTTTCCTTATTTTCTTGGCATTATTTTCGTCTTTGATTTTGTATATTTTTTATATATTAAATATTATTTCATTCTGCATGATATTTTGTTATTCATTTGTTTTTATTTGGGTTCTAGTCATATTACTAAAACAACTCAATGGGAGGATCCCAGAGTTCCGATTCAACGGCAGCAACAACTCATTCATAGATCTGGTAACTATTTTTATTTTTGTTTTATTTTGTTATATTTGTTTTATTTTTATTTATTTATTTTTTTTTTGGTTGTTAACACTTTGGCTAGGGTAGAATAATTTCCCTTTACTATTTTTCGCTTACGTACATCTTTGTTGTGTTTACTTCTAGTTAATCCACGAAGCGTGAGTAAGGATTCTGCGGCCTCAACTGATTCTCTTGGATCACTTCCAGAAGGTTGGGAACAAGCTCTGACAGAATCTGGTGATGTTTATTTTATTAATCACATCAATCGCACAACATCTTGGAATGATCCACGCATACGTACGTTTGTTTATATTTAAAATATATCGTACAAAAGTTTGCAATGGTTTATCTGCTTTTAAGGGAGTAAACACATAGTCACCTTTTGCGTTAAAGCAATACGCAAGCCAAATATGCCTCTTTCATGTATTGAATTGAAAAAAATTCACGGCATTTTGTCGTTTGAAGAAAAGCATCATGATATTTTTATTTTCATTATTTTGACTTTGATTACATACATATGTATCAAATGAACACAGTTCACACCTCTCCAAATAATTTCAGTGCAAAGTCCTATTGTCTACAAATAAACAGTAGAAATCATAATAATTAACTTTATTAACTTCAGCAAATGCTTATGTACATACATAACTTTTTCGTTATTTCTTTGGTTTAATTTCGAAAGCACATCTTGTCAAACAATACCCGTATCTTCCTGGTGCTTAGATAAAACATTGATTTGAAATAGCCGTCATGTTACAACCTCAAAATATAATCTCTGCTATGATGCTTTTTGAACATACACGCATTGTTGTACATATTTAGGCTCAACTAAAAGCTAGTCACTAAAATTCAGTTCAGAGATATATTGAAGGAAAACTTATTTCAATACGTAGTTTCGAGTTTAGGTAAAAATTAATCGCTGTACGTATGATTATAGGAAATTTTTGAACTTAGTTATTTATCTTGTTTATTACCTTGTCAGCTTCTGTTGACTAGTGATCTATCGTAATCCAATACTGTGTAGGAGTAGCCTTTAATTGTGTACGACACAATGTGTACCTACATATATTAAGTTTTAAAACTATTTGCTTACTTTCTTTTAGCCATTTATATGCAGAAGCCATCTAATGCTTCTCGCCCAGAAATGACTTGGATGGAAAGTAAACACCTAGAGAAAGAACGCGAATACTTAAAAGCAGGAGACAGCATTCAGGTAAAATAATTACAACTTTAAAAATGCATCTTAAATAAATGTTACATTTCTCTTATTGCAGCAAGAACAGCGGTCACGGCTTGTTCATAAACTCGACTTGCAAATGGACCCCTTCCTTTCGGGAATGGCCGACCATAGTAGGCAAGAATCAGCTGATAGTGGTTTGAGCTTGTCATCAAACAACTTTTCAGTAACCCCGGACTATTTATCACAAATTGGAGACAGTATGGACTGTATAAGTGGTAAATAAATCATTTTCATTCTAAAAATAGTGATATACATTATAATAAATCAGCATATTTATTTTGAAATATTCTAAGAATACACGGCACAGAAGCCAAATTATTTTCTCAGTGCTTCAAACATAAATATTAGTTATTCTGCTACTCTGAACGGTGTTGATTACCATATCAAACAAACTAAACACAGCACGTTACTATAATTAAATATGTTACTTACATTTAACATTAAATGTCCGTTCCGCCTAATTAGAATAAACATACCTTTTTGGCGTCATAGCCTGGGCACTATTATGACAGTCTTTAGGAATCCATCTTCCATGCAATTACTTGTACAAATTCCAGAGATGAGTCATGACAGAACTACTTCTGTACCTTCTCATGCTGCCCGTTATTTGATATAGATACATACAGATATACAATCTGGGAAAGCTGAATAACAACAGTAGCAGCCAGATCAAATGTTTTACAAAGGAGCTTATGCTGACTTATATGTGAGTGTATTGTGCAACGGTCATATGACACGTGGCCAGGTAATGAAATTTAAATTAATTTCTATTCTAAACCTGATCTCCTTGATCCAATTTGGTGGGGATCAACGACTAAAAAAACATGTAATATACAAAAGGTAGAGACTGAATATAAAGACAATCTCGTCATCATATCATTCAATATTTGAAAAGCACTTATCTTGCAAATAAAATTAAAATTATGAAATATTAGCTATTTTCTTTATGTACGATTTTTTAATTATGTTTTTGACAATGATTCATGTAACGCCTTTTTTTTTAGAAAATGGAGATCTAAACTCAGTTAGTGGCTTAGAGTCACCGGACAATTTGGTTTCGTCATTGCAGGTTGGTATATTTTAATTAGTTATTATGAATACAAAGTGTTTGTACTTTTAGAACATGTAACTTGTTTTGCACAAAGTGTATACATATGTGTATACATTGTGCTGAGTTTGAATACTAAAATTAAATTAAGATGTATTAAAATCTTATTGCAATCAGACCCAAATTAAATTATTTTATCCTTTTTATATCTTTTCAGCTAAACGATAATTTATGTAGTGAGATGCTTAACGATGTACAGAGTTTGGTAAATCCGGTTTCTACCAAGCAAGATGACATAGATTGGTACAAGATAAATTGAAAATTGTTTTTATTTGTTCTTATTTTGATCTTTTTCCAATGTATTCATATATGACAAAATAGATTGGCAAAGAATGTACGTGTCTTTAATGGTAACTTTTACGAAAATTAAAAAAAAGCGTTGATTGGTTGGCCCTTTCAGAATGAAGGTTTCTCGAAGAATGTGTGACGAATAGTAGTGAGTAGTTGTGCAGGGAGAGTGTATGAATTATGTGCTTAGCGACAAAAACATAACTAGGAGTTGAGCTCTGTATATAGAAGTTATGAAACGTTCTTTATTAGAATATCCGTTCGACGGAAAAATATTCAAAATTTGTGTATGCCGCAATTTGTTTCTGCTTCTTACCGCTCAGTGCCAAGTAAAAAGCATTTATTAAAACACCAAACTTACTTATCAAACAGCCCTCGTATATCACCATCTCGCGTCAGTTCAGTACACAATTGTTAGACGCCATAACTTGTACAAGTTGGGTTTCTTATTTATGTTATTCTTTGTGATAGAAATTAGATGTTCATAGCTTAGTTTTTGGAATGCCAGAAAACTTGCTATGAAGAATTGTTCGTGTAAACCGTACCGTGTATAACATGATGTATTGTACTTGTCGTTGTGGACACTCACTGGTCTTTACCAGTGATTTGATGGTTTTACGATCGGATCTCTTCATGACCGATGACCCAGCATCAGATCATCTGTATAATTTAGAAAGACGAAAACATGTCCATCCTACCTCCTTGCCAAAACTATAGAGTGGTTTCCCTACGCAATCCTACAAAATCTTGTCACTTATCGGCACGTCCTAGTGCGGCATTCAGCACGGCAAATCTAACATAGACCAAATATTCAAGGCAAATTCTGGAGGAGATCAGCTAGTGTCAGATCGATAAACACTACCTCTTTCTCGATTTTCTAGCTGCACACTACATCATCGAAGATCGGATTCAAAATCCAGAGAAAATGTATCCAATTGTGTCGCGGTACGCCAACACAGACGAAATGTTTTTGTATTTGCATTGCGCTGTCGTAGCATTCCTTCAATGCAACAGTGCACATTGAGTGTTGTGTTACACATTGGGATTTTAGTGGGAAGCCTTTACGGCAATTGATGAACAGGCGAAACAAGCTGGTGTTAAGGTTAAGCAGGTAAAGATGGAGTCTTGTCTCTAGACTCTTCGAATACCTTGAGTCGGGAGGTTGCGAAAAGCATTTTCTTCAGCTTTGAGCTTCTTTTTCGTTACTCTAGCGATGTCATTGTTTTGAGTTACAATGCCTTTTGGTAAGTCTCGTCGATTACATATTTCTTTTGTCATTAGTCATTATCATACCATGGTGGCTTAGAGTTTTTTCCGTTAAATCTATGGCTATTCCGGCACGATGCACATCGTGAAGTCTAAACCATAAATATAGGTGAATATGCACACAAAATAATTACTGTCGTATCCCTATATAGAGTGAGGTAATCGCATTTATCATATTAGAGTAGGAGTGCTGCAAACTAACCTCGAAAATGACGCTTGCTCTGAAGCATTAGCCCGAAATTTGGAAGAGACTTCAAACTTCAGTGAGAAAGACACATTTTTGTACACCAAAATAGGTCGTTATAATATACAACAATAAACAGCTTATTGTCCCCAGAAGACATAGTGGCTTTAGTATTGAGTAATGTAATTTGATTTCATCAAGTTTTGTATCCAATGTTTATTATTAAATAATAGATACCGCTTTTTAAAACTGGAAGCAAATTCGACCGTTGTCTGGAAAAGGAGACTGGCCCATTTAGAAAAGAAGAATTAGAGATTTAATGGATCACCACGAAGGATCAGTGAATGTCATCGATGGAGGATTGTTGAAAGCAGAACCCATAAGTGAAGAAGATACGGGAGCTGAAAAAAGAAAAAAATAAAGAAAGCTATGATATCTATCGTAAGATAAACAGCTACACAAAATCAATGATTACAAGCTCAGTTAGTGACGCTTTCTATCAGAAGATAATGGACAGGTAGTCTGCTTGTGATGCATGGGTAGCCCTAAAAGAAAATTTGTAAGCAACTTCAACAGAGCATGTGTCCAAAATATTTACAGATTGTTTTGGTTTTGAGTGGACATCAGGCGACACACATATTGCAAAATTTAAAAGCTTGTGGGCTGAGCTGAATCAGGGAATAGTAGCCAAGAAGAAAAAAAAAAAACCCTGTACCTAATCTAATATGGAGTGTTCCTTCCAGCTCAATATTCCCCATAGCGCTCTAAAACTATTAACATGTAATGTGCAATTGTATGTTAATAAATAATAATAATAATAGCAGCCCAATTATGCATGTTTGAAAGCAGTAGATAAAGAAAAGTTTGTTCAAGAAGCTCTAGTGACATATTTAGGTAAAAAAAAGAAAGAATAGGTCATAATTCGGCAAGACAGTGGAGAAAAGAAGATATATGCAATTATTGTAAAAGGCAGTGTCATTGGTTTTGAACTTGTAAAAGATGGATATCTGACGAAAGGCCATCGAAAATAAGACAAATAGTAATGTCAAAACAATACAAACGCTGCTCCGGTCTCAATTTATCATTATATCTATGTAGCTGAAGTTCTGTGGATAGATGGGTTGGTAATGGAGCGACTAAACATATCACACACAGGAAACAGTTTTTCGCCGAATACAGTCAGTTTTTAACACCTATTGCATAAAGGCAGCTGGAAAAGAAGAACTTCAAGCATTAGGAAAAGGAACAATCAAAATTTCCTCAATAACAAAAGCATTCTATTGACATTAAAAGAGATTTGGAATGTACCAACTGTATTGAGAAACTTATTTTCTGTTCTATCGGCACATTATAGAAATCAGAAAAGCGTCTTCAAGTCGGCAGCAACTTCATGTTCACTTCAAATAAATCGTAACGTAAACGGAACACTTTACAGCAAATATAAAGACAATTATGCCAGACTTATATATCATGAGAAATGAAGATACCAAGTTAACCAACACATCAAGGAATTGCTTGAAAAACAATTGGGCATCAGGGTCAATTTAGACAAGCCATGCATTTATGGAAAATGCATCAACCACCATTTGGTATCAGGACGAAATCTGTGATGCCTGAACTGATGTCAACGGAGGTATGTGGGCCTTTTGGTGAATCCTTTACAAAAAGACGATATTTAGTTGTATTTAAGAATAGTTGTACAAAATTTCGTTGTGGATTCATTATTAAGACGAAATCAGAAGTGAAACAAGTCTTTAAGCAGATTTTAGTTATGAGTTTATGAGTCAGAGCAATTCTACAGAAAAATGGAGCAACATAAAGAGCGTGAAAATCGTACAACTGTCGAAATGTCAGAAGCAATCTGGGCAGAGCTAGTAAATTCTGCAATATACATTCTGAACAGAACCGGAAATCATCGGAAAGTGGAGTTAGTCCCTATGAACTTTGGATTGGAAAATAGTCAAGAATAAAGCATTTATTTACATGTCGATGAGCGATATGTTCTTAAACTACTTAAATGAAGAAAATAAAGTAGTTTTGGCCAGAGACCTAAAATTCCAAGAAAAAACTCAGCGATTGTGAAGAAAGAGCTCAGGTACCGATCCGACATGTGCAATGAGAAAAGAACCATGAAAGTATTGAAAGAGTATAGAAAAATAGACTAAAATACCGAAGCCGGAGAGGAAGTCATCAGAAAGACTTCTTAGTGATCGTTCAATGCTTAAAATGACAAAATACTTCTGAGACGTCATGGCAGTAGAAGAACTTTTTAAACGAGCGAAGAAATCAAAAAAACGTTTGAAGAAGCTGGCCAGTGGAGAAAGGCAATGAATAGATGAATTCATTAAAAGAAAACGAGACTTAGGAGCTAGCGCAACTACGAAAAGGCTCTAAGGCAATTCCATGTGAGTGGGATTTTCAACTGAAAACAAATCCTGATGACAGTATTGACAAATAGAAAGGTAGATACGTTGTGAAAGGTTTCAGCCAACGCCATGGTGTTGATTATGATCAGAAATATGGTACGAAAACACTATTGAGCATCGCTGCAAGCTACCGAAAGTATCGTCCTCATTTTGATGTCTCAACAGCATTTTTGTATGGAGAATTCGAGGAGACCATCTTCATGAAACAGCCAGAGGAAGAACAGAAAAGGTCAAACAGGCTACGAGGTGATAAATTAGCATAAGAACGTTTTTTTTTATCGAAATTTAGTTTAAATGTCAGTGAGGCAGATCAATGTTTGTTTAGATTTTGATGGATGTACAACTGGCGACAACTCCATGAGTTGTTGTTACATATGCAAGTGGAGTTATTCGTGACTTTCGTGAAGTCAAAGACAAGCTTCAACAGGTGAAGCAGAAATTATAACTGCAAATGAAGCCAAGAAAGAAGTAATTTGGTTGAACAGACTAAAGGAATATAGGAATTAAGGCACATTCCTATTCTTCAAGTTGTGAATTCCGCAGCGTTGACTGACGTTGACTTGCTCAAAATTCTTAGTTTCATTGCAGGACGAAATACATTTCAATAAGCATTTCCTACAGAACAAGTCAATAGCATTAGAGAAAACTTGAACAGATTTTTGTTTTTTTAGATCTAGATATGAATGTAGATTTACTGTTCGACCAAACTAGAACACAGATCAAAGGTTACCGTATTTTCCGTTTTCAAATTTAGTTTTCTCAATAATATCACTTATTAAACGGTGGCCCGTAGCGTTGTGGGTAAGAGCGTCAACCCCAACCTCGACGTCACGGCCCCACCTCTTTCAAGTCGCTGACAATGCTCAGAGTATTTTCTGTTTAGAAAAAGCTTCTCAAACTTGTCCGTTCGTAATCGCCATAAAACTGTAGGTCGCTTCCACTTGTGAGAAAACAATAGCACGCACAATATGAGTGGTTGCTGAGAAGCTAGGCCCTGGCCCTCTACGGGTTGTAGCGCCACCAATATTATATATAACAGGCAACACATGCTAGTTGTCCTTATTTCATGGGAATGCAACGTTGGCTCGGAGATTAAAATAAAATTAAATACGTTTAGTACATATGAATTACTAAAGATAAATTGAATATTTAGAATCTATTTCAGGTTATAACTAACAAGCATATCAAGAATGAATAAATAATTTGAATGTGTCGTACATTTTTAAAACAGAGAGTGAATGACATTTCAAATGCCAATGAAAAAAAAGAATAAATGATTTTCTGGTCTGATTGGATGTGTTGATGAACTTTTTGCCAACACATCGAATTTCTGAATGGACAATGATTATTTAGCCTCCTCATATTTCTGAAAATGCCAACATGTAGACCACTTAAATTATTGTTTCGTTGTAGCTTAATAACACTATACCATCCCTGTCAGCGCCAATAACCCCACCCGACTGTTAGTAGTCCAACAACTTAACGAAAAACTAGGAACAAATTGACGAAATTATGATCTGGATTGACAGCTGTCACTTTTGATATAGGTGCCAAAAATAAGAGAGCAATGAGATATCCAACTTTGTACCTCTTTTGAGTGAGAGGTACGAGAGAATCGTGTGAGCTATTGTGAACGGAGTTCCACTTCTCATTTATTCGTGTTTGTGGACAAGAAGTAATTCTGGCCGAAGTTGAATATGTGGCTGCTGTCTAATTTCTGACAACATCATACCTTCTATTCCATTCACATTGTAGTAGCACTCAGCTATAAAATCCCCCACATGTTTACTCTTAAAGGTCATCTATTGTTTTAAATAAGTACATATGTTAAATTTCCAATAAACTGCAGCCTCATATTACGGTTAACACATATTGGTCACTTAATCAAACTCTCTTTAGGCGCATCCCTCTATACGGGACACCTCACTGTCATGATCCCTGACGATATGACTAGTAGAAGTACTCAGGTGTTAAAATGAATCCCCTCTTTAACAGAAGCAATCATACATTTCTCAGCCTCTGTGTATTTAAAGCTGTAATAACGGACACATGAAGAAATTACGAACATGGAAGAGGTGAACAAATGTGTGCATAGCATTTCTAGATATATTGTAAGTAATCACTTAATTCGTGAAATTGAGATTACAAGTTTTTATTCAAAACTTACGCGTAGAACTGCTCTTTCTCTAATAAATAAAGCACAGAAAACAGATACACATAGACGATGCAAAATTGTATACTATGCTGTGGCCGAAGTTTTAATTTTCATGTCAGTACGAATGTTCGTGGATATAAGTATGCAGTAAGTATATATATATAAAAATAAATTAATTATTTAATGTGGATATTTTATATTTGAGACACAAACTTTTTTATAAAGTTACACAATTTAAATTATTTTCTCTTGTAATTGTAGTTGATTTATCTCTATTTTTCTGTGAAATAGATAATTCTATGTATAGAAAAGCTGCAGTTTAAGCTAGTAAAACATAAATACATATTTTAGGTATCTCCGTTGTTGAAATTGAATGCAGAAATTTCATACATAATTAGCTCCTTCTTCCAAACGTTTAACCGAACAAAGCTTGAAATTGTGAATATTGTAGGAATGTGGACCTTGACAGATGTAATCATACCTCAGGTTCAATCGGTTGCTTGCCTTCCACAATATACCCCATATTTCTTCCAATTGTAAAATTTTGTGAAACGTCAAAAGCGTTATCAACATGTCATTTGTGAACAACATTCCGTAATATATTAATATTTTAGTTTAAAAAAATGAATCTGTCAATAAAATCTACATAAATTATATTAAAGAAAACGAATAAGTGATATTCATTAGTAACGAAGCTTGCACGATTAAATAGGAGTTGCACAAGTTAAACGATAGGACAACCGCAGTGTATTATTTTGGAAAGGTAAATAATTTAAGAGAACGATTTGCAATAAAGGAGGGGCATTACTGATTTGGATTTGATTTTATTGAGGGATTTCGTTTGTTTATATGTTAGTGAATTCTATTTATGCTAAAAGAATAACATCATTCATTTCGAATGATTTTTGTTAGTTTTTCATGTGCCTCTAACCTGACTTCGTATAAATTTACATATATGCACGTACGTGTGTTTGTTTCACTTAAATATATACATTCTTACATACATTTCATTTCACCTGAATTTGCATATATGCTATAACTATATGCATTTTTATACGTGTGTTTTAGAGATATTGTTTATTTTATAAAAGGGTTACAAGTGTGGAATGTTTTAACAATATTTTAACTTGCATATTTGTTTTACTTTGCCTTAACAATTATATCTGTAGAGTATTTAATCGTAGTATCAACTTTAGAGCAGTCAATTGAAAATGGGATTATTTTATTAATTTAATGTACATATGTATGTATATGAATCGGTATAAACTTAACTGACGGTGTACTGTGTAATCAAAAACATTTCTTTACACAGAAATTGTACAAATTAAAACAATGTGTTTTTTTTTTGTTGTTAAAATACGATAGTGAAACTACATACTTTTTGGCCAAAAATGCTGTCAGCTATTTACTATTATACACCATATTAATACAGATTTACTTATAAAGGTCGAATTGAAATTTTACATGGGTGAGTCAATGTGCTGAAAGGCTGCTGATAAATGTTTGATAACTATGCATGAGACTGTATATGTTGTACGATATGACAATATTGTACATTTTTCATAAAATTCAATCACAATATATGGTATATTTCTTATAGCAGAAATAATCGCTAAATTTCATTGGTAATTTTATTTCATTTCAAAGAATCTGGATATAAATATGCTTATTTAACCGTTTGTATGACACACTTTAAATGTTCGAACTATTTTCTCAAATAAAATAGCTTTTCCATCACAAACCAAATATGAATGCTATCCTAGCAATTGCATTCATATGTGCACAATCAATTGAAAAAAAGCGGAAATTCGAAAATGATCGAGTAATAATTTAATCTAAATTTCAATCTCTTGTTTGGTCTGGGACGTGGTGTTCCACATATGTACATATGTAAACACATTCATTTTAATGGATAATTTGCTTGAAGTTTTTTAGATTAGTTTCTGTTATCATCTTATTAAAACAAACCTACTATATAAATATGTATTGTCTCTTTTGCAGACTCCTCGCTCCTAATAGAATTTATTATAATAAAAGATTAGTTGTAGTTAACTGAACATGCTAATCATTTCGGGCAACATATTTGAAATTGGAAATTAAATTTTCTTTTTCAAATTGAATTTCAAATTATTCTATACTCAATTTTTAGAAGTTAGCTTTGGTTGTATAAAGACTCTGGAACGAAGTGATCTGATGTTCATTTCCCAAATATAGGATAATCAATTTGTCATCATTTAGTGGATATACCACACTTGTACGTCTATTCGACCTCAAAGTCATTGCTCAGAAATGGAATGGTAAAAACCTTGGGCTCTTATTTCATAGGAATTTCTTCCTTGAACGGTTTAGAATGCAGTGCTGTTATAACGTGACTGTCGTAAAAAAAACCTTCAAACAATTTCATTTCAGAGTGCTCATAAATCTATGGAATCAGTAGTGGAGGTAGAAGAATTGACTTGCATTTGTTGTCATTTGCTAGATATTGCCTGAAAAAGTGTTCTTTGAGGTTAGATAAGAGAGTTTTATTTGTCTGCATTCACATGTATGCATTATTATAAATATTCTTCAGTTACCAAATTGAAGGTAAAAATTAATACAAAAAGGTATACGTACTTTGTACAGTGAGTTTCAGCCATTCGTTGCTCTGCAGAATAGTTACCGTTATGTTTATAGAAAGTAACGATATCAAAACATTATCATTACCAGATATGTAAATACTCCGCAATAATGCCGTCGCATGTGTATTTATTTGTGCCATTGTATGTAACTACTTAACGATGACAGGTGTTTCTATCTGCAACTAAAAATATTTGCAGAGGGTACGGCGCCACATTTTCTGTAACTCGGTCATCTTCAAGCAAATCAAATAAATCATATTGCGTTAAGAAAACATCTATTACTTCAGTATAACAAGATCATGTTTTTAGAATTCGAAGTTCTAATTTCTGAGCGATTTTTGTATTAATATTACTTCAACAAGGCAAAAATAAAAATTTGATCTCTTCTCGTTTTTTTTTATATCCATGTACATCTTTGGTGAATATTTCATTCGCATGAACACATCTAACACAGTCTATCAAATGTCAAATAAAAGTAAAAAAACGCTTCGTCTTAGGAAAATGATTTTGGAGCTAGTTTTCCCCTTTTTAACTTTTTAACTGAACAGAAATGAGAACATTTCGGAAATTAGAATTATCCCAGGAACAAGGTGCTTCTAATTTCTGAGCGTTCACTGTAATAGCAAAGCATCGGTGATCTTTCGGGCTTATTCATGTTCTGCTATAGTCTCTAGAATACAGTATGTAGGTACACCCAAATGTTTACTGGTTGCATTTTTACAATTTTAATAATATTTGTCAAATTATCAATACAAGAATTTATATAATTAGAATTATGAACAGCATTATATTTGTGTCATTTTAGGTCAACTGCGGTGTCATTCGAGAATAATGGGAAAGCTTTTATCAAAAATATTTGGAAATAAAGAAATGCGGATATTAATGCTGGGTCTTGACGCAGCTGGAAAAACAAGTATCCTTTTCAAACGTAAAATAAAAAGCGTTGTGCTCCTGTCATTATTTACATTTGATACTGTTTACTTAAGTATTAATTTTTGAGTAGCTACCATAGAATTGTATACAAATTATTAGACCGATAATCAGTGCAGATTTAGATGAAAAAGCGCTGATTTGTACTGACTGATTTTGTACTGACATTGAATACTTTGTTATCACATATCTTGTATAAATTAAGCAGTGAATGCACAATTTGGTCTGGTAAAGATCCATGCAAGACATCATTGTCGAGGATTTAAAGAGCCAAGGAAGGGATTCTACCCTTTTAGTCCCCCGAACAGTGTCGATTAGGGGGACGGATTTAGATTTGTTTAGTTTTAATCTCGCCTGATCTATAAGGTGTTAATATTTGCTCGAACAGAAGATGGTTTATTAGGGACATTACAAAAAGGCCGTATTCAATTTTTTTGAGGTAAGGGAGAATTGATTGGAGTTTTTAAAAGAATGAGATATGTTGCGTTGCAGATCAGTCGTTTGGCAGAGTTTTCTTTACCCCATTGGATGTCATATACTTCTTTGATTGGCGCTACAGTCCGGGGTGGACTGGCCTCAACCAACAAACCTCCCCAGCACGATCTTTGGCCAGCTGCGTATGCAAAGCTGGTTGAGGTTCTTCTCCACTTACGTGCGCCATCTAGTTCGAGAACGTCCTCTGTTGCGTTGTTCCAATGGCTCGGAATCGAAGACAATTTCTGCCGGAGCTGTCTTAAGCCATCTTAAGCGTTAGATCCAAAGTCGCTTAACTTGGTGCATGCCACTGTAAAGCGCGTACAGTTCGTGGTTAAATCTTCTCCAGACACCATCAAGGCAAACGAAGTCCGGATACTTATTTTACTTTTCGGGAAAACTTTCGAACCTCCTTCCCTTTGCTTGTGAGAGGCCGCTCCTCTTCCCTTTATTTCTGTTTGTTGAGCTCACGAGCAGCATTCGTTATTCGATGCAGCGTTGCCTTATAGGCTTTTTGTTTGGCTGAATGTACCTGCCTGCACCATGAGTTTTTCTTGGTGGTGTCTTAAAAGCCAGCACATCAGTGGGAGCGTTGAACTTTTAGAGACTTTAAGGGAGACTCGGTCGGAAAAGGTACTAGCGATCGATTGCAATTTTAGCTTTCCTACGTCAAACCGTAGTGTTCTGCCCGATTACTTACTTCTCTGAATATCCTTATCCTCACCTTGGCTGTAACAAGGAAATGGTCCGAGTCAATGATGTTGGCTCCCCGGAACTCCCTGGAGTAGGGTCTGAAGTCGATCGCAATGTGATCAATCTGGTTGACGGTTGCTTGATCAAGTGACCTACAGTGTCGTGTAGGCTGTGTTTCCCGATTACTTTAGCAAAGATGTCTTCCTTTCTCAGATTATCGTTGAAATCTCCTAGAACGAACTTGGTGTCGAAGCTGGGTCATCGATGTTCTAGGAGTTGATAGAAATCATCTTTGTCCTCTTTCGGGCGTGGGTGGAAATCAGTCTGATGTTCTCGAATTTAGCCTTGATGCGAATTGTTATGAGGCGTTCGCTTTAACAGAAAAAGAGACTTTTTGTTCACGTCTGCCTCCATTAACAAATCTGCATCCAAATAAGCGCTGTCTTCCCTCCCTGTAGCAATCGCCGTAGTATACGTCGCAGTTTCTGTTTCGCAGTTTCTCTTTCGTTTGCCCGGCCCAACCATTGCCTCCGCAAGTTCACCTCCTGCAAGTGGTCTTTAAGGGACCTCACATTCCACGTGCAGAACCGAAAATCATTGTATTTTAATCGTTCGGAGGTATTTCGTCGGTTCATGAGCATGTTTTTTTTGCGGTAAGTAATTTAACCTCACGCACAATCTACAACTGGTAGGCAAGGCCCATTGTTTGGAATACATTAGTTCTCCCCACCGCTGTTGTGATGGCTATCCAGGGGCGCCACTAGGAGGCTGTATGTCAACTTGGCTTATACACAAGAAGGGATCGCGCCGGCATCCTACCAGGTTAGGCGCAGTCAGCAACTTTGCCCTGTGTACATAAGCCCATGCCTCCTCCTTGGATGACGTCAATTTGTATTCAGGACCTTATCCCAAAATAATCTAAAGCTGAGCTGTATATTGAATAAATGTAAATGAACACAAATGAACCCATCAACAACATCGTGAAGTGGAAAGTGGATGATAGAATCATGCTATGGTCTAGGTATAACAGTGCAAACAGTGCAAGTGCTGGGGGCAAACTTCCTCTAAGACCGATATAATTAATATCTTTTGTAGATTCTGTACAAATTTCTTAGTTTAATATAATATAATATGGGTGGCGCTACAGCCCATATAGCGGAGGGCCTAAATTCTTAGCAACCACTCGTGTTGTGCGTGCTATTGTTCTCACACGGGTGGAAGGGACCTTCAGTTTTATATTTTTTCTAGACTCTTTGAGTATTGTCAGTGACTCGAAAGAGGTGGGGTCGTGAAATTTAATTTTGTCGCTCAGAGCTGGAATCAAACCTACTACATCGAAGTTGGGGTCGACGCACATACATACAACGCCACGGGCCACCACTTTTTTAGTTTACCTACTAAATCATTTATCAGGCACTGTAAATACAGCAAAAACAACTTCAATATATAAATTCTAGACCCTGTAAACCTAGAGTCTTCCATATATAAATTCGAGTGTTCATTGTAGACCAGCGAAAATATTATTTTTGTTATTTCCTTACATATATATTTAGCTATTTTATATAAGCTTAAGTTAGGTCAATCTGTTACAACAATACCCACTGTAGGATTCAATGTGGAAACCGTCACTTATAAGAACGTAAAATTTAACGTTTGGGACGTCGGGGGACAAGACAAAATTCGTCCCCTTTGGAGACATTATTATACAGGTATGTTATTTATAAAAAAAAATTACGCCGCACAATCTATCAAATATTTTGTTATTAAAGAAAATAATATGTACATACAATTTCTCTCTATAGGCACCCAAGGTTTAATATTTGTAGTTGACTGTGCAGATCGAGATAGAATCGACGAGGCGCGAACGGAACTACATCGAATTATTAACGACAGAGAAATGAGAGATGCAATTATACTGATATTTGCAAATAAACAAGATCTTTCCGATGGTAAGTTAATATGCCAATATCAGTTTATGTATTTATCTTTGGGTCGAATTTCTTTGTTTTTTATTTAACCAATCTTGTTCGTATTTTTTAAAGCGTTTTCATTTCATTTTCATATTTTTCCATTTGTGATCTTTTAAATTCCATAAGAAACGCACAAGTCTTTGGTCAGTAAGGCGAATAATTGGTTCGGATACAATACAAAACATCACTTTTGATTGAAAAGCTAAATCATCCAGATTGCTTAAATTCTCAATGTTACAGAATAGGCTTAGTTAGTTAGAGTTAGTTAGAGTGGCAGTCACATTTATAGGTCACATCACAATAGCGAGTTGGTGTCGTTTTTTTTGAGTCGTTGGTACACCTTCCTCACCACACAAAAAACCAACGGTTACGAACCGACAACAGGCCTCGGATATGGACGGATTCAAAGTTGACGACCCCAGCAAACGATCAAAGGACAATGATTTTCGGTTCTGCACGTGGAATGTGAGGTCCCTGAACAGACCACGTGCAGCCGATGAACTCGCGGAGGCCCTGGACTGCTACAAAGCAGACGTCACCGCCATCCAGGAGATGCGATGGGATGGGCCGGGCAAAAGGAAGATGAGAAACAGCGACATCTACTACGGTGATTGCTACAAAGTGGGAAGGCAGCGCTTATTTGGATGCGGATTCGTTGTTCGAGGCAGACTTAGGAAAAAAGTCTTAAGCTTTGATTATATCAGCGAGCGCCTCATAACAATCCGCATCAAGGCTAAATTCGGGAACATCAGCCTGATCTGCGCACACGCCCCGACGGAGGAGAAGGATGACGATATCAAGGATGACTTCTATGATCTCCTAGAAAGAACATACGATCGATGCCCCAGCTATGACACCAAGATCGTTCCAGGAGAATTCAACGCACAGCTGGGCAAGGAAGAAATCTTTGCTAGAGTCATCGGAAAACACAGCCTGCACGACAACACATCCGGAAACGGACTCAGGCTGGTAGATTTCGCCTCGGGGCGTAACCTCTCTGTGATGAGCTCGCGGTTCCCACACCTCAACATCCATAAGGGGACCTGGCGGTCTCCTGATCAATCAACCGTCAACCAGATTGATCACGTTGCGATCGACGTCAGACACTCCTCCAATATTCTCGATGTCCGCACGTTCCGAGGAGCCAACATCGACTCGGATCATTTCCTTGTTGTAGCCAAGGTAAGGATGAGGATATCGAGAGAAGTACGGAGTCGAGAAAGAACACTACGGTTTGACGTCGGAAAGCTACAATCGCAATCGAACGCTAGGAACTTTGCCCTCCGAGTCTCCCTGAAACTCTCTGAAAGTTCGACGCTGTCTGCACTTTCAATAGAAGAAGAATGGAAACGTTGTCAAAAAGCCATCAAAGAAGCTGCCACTGATGTGCTGGGTTTCACGACACCACCCAGAAGGAACCCATGGTTTGACGACGAGTGCAGGCAGGTACATGCAGCCAAGCAGGAGGCCTACAAGGCAACGCTGCATCGAACAACGAGAGCTGTTCGTGAGCTCTACGAACAGAAGAGAAGGGAAGAGCACCGGCTTCTCAGAAGAAAAAAGAAAGAGCATGAGAAGCGCGCGGTCGTGGAGATGGAGAGGTGTTACGACAGGAAGGAGGTCCGAAAGTTTTACCAAAAGGTAAAACAAGTATCAGGAAGATATAGACCTCGGACCGAAGCCTGCTGGGACGAAAATGGACAACTAGTAGTAGAATCACAGTCGATGCTGAGAATTTGGAAAAATTATTTCTGTAGACTGTTTAACGGCGATGATGACACAAATTCCGCTGTCAGGCAGAATGTTTCACTCAATTTGGACGATGATGAAAACGAATTCCGTCCCCCCGACTTAGACGAAGTCAAGAAAGCGATTTCTAGACTGAAGTCGAACAAAGCTGCTGGAGCGGACGGATTGTCCGCGGAACTGTTTAAGGCAGCTGGAGATGACCTGGTTGGGCGCATGCACCAGCTCATCTGTAAGATATGGTCGGAGGAAAGCATGCCCGATGAGTGGAATCTCAGCGTCGTTTGTCCGGTCCACAAGAAAGGAGACCCCTTTGACTGCGCCAACTATAGAGGGATCAGCCTCCTTAACATCGCTTATAAGATACTCTCTGCCGTTCTGTGTGAACGCCTGAAACCCTTTGTCAACAACCTGATAGGTCCTTATCAGTGCGGTTTCAGGCCAGGAAAGTCCACTATCGATCAAATTTTCACATTACGGCAGATCCTGGAAAAGACTCAAGAGATGCAGACCGACACCCACCATCTATTTGTCGATTTCAAGGCCGCATATGACAGCGTGCATAGAGACGAGCTATACAGCGCCATGTCTAGTTTTGACATTCCTGCCAAACTCGTCAGGTTGTGCAGGATGACGATGGAGAACTCTCGCTGCTCCATCAAAGTCGGTAACGAACTCACCGAGACCTTCAATGTCAAAAAAGGTTTTAGGCAAGGCGACACGCTGTCATGTAACTTCTTTAACATCATACTTGAGAAGATCGTGCGAAACTCAAACGTAAACACCCGAGGCACGATCTTCCAAAAGTCCGTTCAACTGCTTGCTTACGCGGACGACATTGACGTGGTTGGACGAACACAGCGAGCCGTCAATGAGGCGTTTGCTGGCATTGAAGCGGAAGCGGCTAAAATGGGTCTAGCGGTAAACCAGGGCAAAACAAAGTACATGCTGTCATCACGGAACGACGCACAACATCGACGTCTCGGACAGAGCGTCATATTGGGCAGCAGAAACTTTGAGGTAGTCAAGGACTTCGTCTACCTAGGCTCCGGAATAAATAGGGACAACAACACCAGTACCGAGATCAAGCGCAGAATTACTCTTGCCAATCGCTGTTTCTTTGGGCTCAAGAGGCAATTGAGTAACAGAGCCATCTCTCGAAACACCAAATTGAGCTTATATAAAACCCTGATCATCCCAGTCCTGCTCTATGGCGCAGAGACATGGACGCTATTGAAAGCGGATGAAGAAGCTCTTGGTTGTTTTGAGAGAAAAGTTCTGCGTATGATCTTTGGTCCTGTTTCCGTTGATGGCGTTTGGAGGAGAAGGTTCAACCACGAACTATACGGGCTGTACAGCGGCATGCACCTAGTTAAGCGTCTTCGGATCCAACGCTTAAGATGGCTAGGTCATGTAGAGCGGATGGACAGGACAGCTCCGGCGCGAAGAGTCTTCGACACCGAGCCATTGGGACAGCGCAACAGAGGACGTCCTCGCACTAGATGGCGCACACAAGTTGAAAAGGACCTCAACCAACTTGGTGTGCGCAACTGGAGGCAGCTGGCGAAAGATCGTGCTGCCTGGACAGGCATGTTACTTGAGGCCCAGGTCCACCCCGGACTGTAGCGCCAATCAAGAAGAAGGTACACCTTTTGTCGAGTTTTCGAGAATGTTGTGTCAAAATGCTGTACCCTCAATTTTCCATATCGAAATCAACTGTTCTATTATAAATTATCTCTTTATATAAACAAGAACACATTTTTATGTCCGTCCGCGAAAAGAGAGTACATGCCGAATAAAAATGTGGACAAAATGTGTGTGTAAATGAAAGTGAAGATAATTCATCTTTAAAATTGGAATATTTGTTCTCCAATGAATCATATCAATACGTACGGGCTTCATGATTAAAAGGTCCAAAGCGGTTACAATTGTTCCCGTTTGGTTTTCAACCGATAATTTAACTGTATTGAAAATATAGTTTTTCAAAATATACCTAATTCACATCCCTACTCATTATACTACCCCAGAAATCTTCATTTGTTGATTGTGTGTATACATGTTAAAGTATACTTCATTATTGCCTTCGACGACCTTTCTAATATTAAAAGCAAACACAAACACCTTGATCATTGCATTTAAGCAGACGATGTATTCTTGCTGAGTAAACACAATGACCTTGGTAAGACAAAAATTCTATTTTCAGCATTAGTTGAAGACATCAGATGGTCTAATTCCTGTGGTGCAAGTCTTTCTCCGGACAAATGTAAAACCTTGCACGTTTGTCGGAAAAAGAATTGCAACAGCGAGTTATTGTCACTTAGAGTTAATAATGTAAATATCACTAGTGTAAATAATTTAAGTATTCTTGAACTAGTCTTTAACAATAAGTACAATTGGAAATCTCACTATATTAGTCTTAAGAAAAGCCTAGCTGCCAGAGCAAATATTATTAACTATTTAGCTATAAAAAAATGTAACACTCATATTAACATCTTATCGACGAAGGTTTGTGTATATACGGAAATTCACCTCAATCAACCATCAACACCATCAAGGCCCCTTACCATCAAGCCGCCCGCCGTAGCATCAACGCCTTTCGAACCAGCCCTATTAAGAATGTGCTTGTTGAAGCAGGTCTACCCACGGTAGAAGAACGAATCAAATCCGCTCAAGCAAAACTGTATTTAAAGCTCCTACAATCCAAAAACTCCATGACTAGTAGTGACTTTGCTAAAGCGAAAAACATGAAGTATGCAAAAAGACTGCAGTCATCAATAACAAAAGCTCTTGAAGTAGCCAAAAATCTGGACCTTCTGGGGAATTTTTTCGATCAACGCTCGGCAACGGTGCCTCCATGGGCCTTTAAGCCAAGCTCATTCATTCTGGACCTTAACCTAAATGACAAACAACACGCCGAAAGACGTTTATCTTGCATCGCTTCTTCGCATTTCCTCATCCCTTAAAGCAAAAGGCTAGCAATTTATTTTCACCGACGGCTCCAAGAACAACAACAGTACCTCTTTTGCCGTAACCAAGGAAAAGGCCACTTTAATCACTACCTACATATGCTTCTGTATTCACAGCAGAAGCACTTGCCATCTACAAAGCCACAACCATAACTGCTAAAAAGGGTGGAAAATATGTGATCTGCTCGGACAGTTTGTCCACGATCAATGCGATAAGAAATCCCACACAAGATACTGCAATCATCTCCGATATTCGCAACTACATCGCAAAGTCCCCTAATAAAAGCAAAATAATGTGGGTCCCTAGCCACGTAGGGATAAAAGGTAATGAACTTGCAGACTTTGAAGCTGGCCTGGCACACCGCGCTCCTATGTACCAATTTGATGCGACCACCAAACCAGATACATTAAGGTTACTGAAGTGCAGATTAAAGTCTCATCTTTTGACCAACTGGCAAAACTACCACCATCACTACACCTTCTTTAACCGTGATCGTAACAGTCCATCGTACCCTACCACCACCTCAAGAAAATTAAGCACCACCTTCACGAGACTACGACTAGGTCACACAGCGCACACACACCAACATTTACTTAAAGGCACCACTCCACCTACATGCAACACCTGCCACGGATGGTATGATGTCAACCACATACTGGGGTCCGCCCACAATAATCGAAATTGCACTAACCCACCAGTCCATCTGCTGCTTAAACCCGAACCCAAGAAAACATTACTACCATTTTCAATTATATAAAAAAAACTAAATATAGATACTTAAATTTTTCTTAAGAGCCGAAAGCCTCGGCACTAGTGCTCTTTTCTATGTTAGTATATAATTTAAATTATATCCTAATAAATTATAATAATAATAATAATACTTAGCAATGTGTGATGCAGTAATACGAAGGCAAATGCGGTTTTTCGATTGGTCTGGAGTGAACAATTTACACTCAACGTGAAAAGATATCAAGCGAATCATACGAAAAAGTTCCTGGAAATCCCAACGCGCGCAGGTGCGTTGTGGATTTGGTTTTGAGAATTGAAGACAACTTCTTGAACCAAGAAAAATCATGTTAATTGATAAAAATCCGCTTATCCATTCAGAAATTTGATGTGTAATTTTAGAAAAATTTAATGGTTTTGTTGAAAAATTCTTCCCGAAATAGAGAAGGAAAATATTGTGTCGTGGAACCACCTCTTTACGACATTAGGTAGGACATATCGAGCTAACATTCCAATGAACGGAGCCGGATAGTGAGATTTCTGCCAAAGACATTGAAGAACGGATGTAATTTAAAAATAAAATTTTTATTTTTCAATTTATGGAACATTTAAATACTAGACTTTAAAATGCTTTAAACTGGTTGTACGTACAATGTTTATAATTTTAACATAATAGCCCTCGGGCACTCTAAGCTAAACAAAATAAAAGTGTGTCTACTGACACTGCACATGGATAAGTGTTAAACACCTTACACTGGGAAATACCTAAAAAAATACAAATTGTAAATAATGTATCCGAGTTTTTTTTTTTTTACCGAATCACGACTTTTACCTACCTCTTTTGTTTACAGTGTTTCTTTTAATATTCGTATTATAGATGTACTAAAATTATACATTAGGTATATTATTTATATTTGATTACTAATGCTCTATTTCATTTCTTTTTTCAAGCTATGAAACCACACGAGATCCAAGAAAAATTAGGACTTACGAGAATACGTGATCGCAATTGGTATGTGCAACCGTCATGTGCAACATCTGGCGATGGACTTTATGAGGGTTTGACATGGCTCACGTCAAATCATAAATTATGAGATTCAATTAGAAAAATTAATGTTTTTACGATTTAAAAAAAAAAGTTTATTTATACATATTTCTGAGCTAGTGTTTTTCCTGGGAGTAAAAAACATCGAGTATTGAGCACGAGTATTTATTAAATTCCATATGATTACAAGTTGTATGTAGATTCTACTGGTAGAATGGAATATAGATTTCAAGTCGCTCCCTTCCACTTTCAGAACAGTCTGCTCTTGTAATCCTTTTATTTCTTAAGATTTCTATATTAAGTTTACGCAAGGATGGTGTTCAATCATCAATTCTATATTCGAAAACGTCTCTACCATCCGCCTCGGTACTCTAGATAATGGAAAAACAATGGTTTGGAAGCTCTATGTATATCTATTGTGAATATGAATAAATTGTATATAATATAATATTAACTCTTGGTTCAGAGCTCATTATAGCTTATTTCGATTTGCCTGATACGTAGTGTAACACCACTTTCGAAAAGTAATCGATTGAATTTTATTTAATAAAATAAACAATTCCCATATTTTTTATTTACAGCATCTGTTCATTATCATCACTTCTACATTAAATTTTGATAAGACACATTTTTTTTACACCAGCTGAGATATTGTTGAACTATTGACGTTTCCGTATATGATTATTCATATTTTTAGTTATTTTCCGATGACGATAGCATCCACCCTAACTACTGCTTTCATTGTTTACCTTTTCAAGTTGAGATAAAATATTAAACATATGCCCCTTCAAAGTTACGCTCCACAATACATTCAACTCCATTAAAGAGAGAAAAATGCCCCAACCGTTTAAGTCGACAATCGTCTCTCGCTAGCGTTTCAACGATAGTTTCGCAAACGGTTACGTTTTTGCGTGCTTCGCGTAAGCTGAAAACTGTCATTAACTATAGTTTCGACGAGAGCTATTTCAATATCGTTTTCATAGGCCCCTTTGAATACTTTTACACACGTTAAATCGGACAGCAATTTTTATCGGTTTCTCTTTTGTGATCCAAAGGACTTTCTACACACGGGATCCCAACAATTGCGACTTTTCTCATTTCATTGCTACCCGGGTTGTTTCTTCGTGGAGAGAATTTTTCTGATATGGAGAAATTTCAAAGTGGCGTTTTCTTCTTGTGGCGCTACAGTCCGGGTGAACCT
The DNA here is from genome assembly GCA_916610145.1 of Eristalis arbustorum. NCBI lineage: Eukaryota > Metazoa > Arthropoda > Insecta > Diptera > Syrphidae > Eristalis > Eristalis arbustorum. The sequence continues at coordinate 48,308,543 of OU744319.1, read as the reverse complement.
GGGCCTCAGTCAACAATCCTCTCCAGCTGGCATGATCCTCTCCAGAAACCTTCAACGCAAACAGGACCAAATATTAAACGCAGAACTTTTCTCTCTAAGAGATTAAGTGCGTCTTCATCCGCTCTTGAGACAGCCAGGCCAGGCTTCCACGCCATACAGCAGGACTGGGATAGTCAAGGTCTTATATAATGTGAGCTTGGTCTTTCGAGAGAGTTCTATACTACTCAATTGCCCCTTGAACCCAAAGAAACAGCGGTTGGCAAGAGTTATTCTGCGTTTAATCTCGGTACTGATGTTCGTACTATATCCTCGATCCTCGAACATCTTTCTAACCTTTCACATACACGCCCCATCTCTTTCTCACATATGTATAGGATCCATCCAGTACCCATCTTTGCGGCAACCTTTTATACGAACTAAATTCGTCACTAAGGGTTTGCTTCTTGTAGGCAAGGGAAGTGAAACGTAAGGGGGTTGACCGAATTGCATGTTCACGAAAAATCTTGGGATTCGGCGTAATCTCTTTTGTCACCCTTCGCTTATTTTTCTTTTTCGATTCCTTCATTCTTGTTCTCCAAGAGAGGTTCTGGATGGATGAAAGGGTGAAAGATGCTCGAGGATCGAGATTATTCTGCTCAAACAATTGTACTTTGAGGACTTAATGACGGAAAGAGAATGCTAATAAAGCTAAAAAAAATAATAAATAGCTTTTTGTTGCTACTTTTGCTACTACCAAGTATTTAAAATGTTGCAACAAATTTTTTATCAATCAGAGAGAAGGTGGTGGGTTCGTGAGCTGAAGCTTTGCAGGCATACAAATAGATTCTACTCTAAACATTTTTTTTATTATTTCTTTCGAAACTTCCCCCTTAGTCCGAATTCAAATTGATTTTGTCGTTAAAACATATTCAGCTGTTCATCAACGCACCAATCTGAAAATTTGGTGTTTTTCAACATGTTCAATAATGGCATACGATGGTCTTATGTGTTACGTTGCTCTCACCGCTCTCATTTTTTGCTTACGTAGGTCGCCGCAGTATTCTGTGTACCATTGAATTGTGTGCGTTGAAAGCCAACGCAACGCACCACCGCACTATTGTGTGTCAGGCATAAATCGAGCAGAAATTTCTATCGGTTTCCCTTTTGTGATCCCAAGCCAGTTTTACACATACAATACATTTTCATTCCAAAAATCCCCGACCTCATCAAACATCTGTGATACGCATCCGATAATGTGTCCGTGTACCAGCCACACAAGGCCGAACACGATACTAAAGGATAAATGTAAGAAAGATAAGGGAAAACACCAAAAATGAATCTCGATCCTTGATCATGTTTTTACCCTTTCACACAAAATGCTCCATCTCGTTCTCACATATGTATAGCATCCATCCAGTACCCATCTCTGCGACAACAATAATGAAGCAATCGAAAAATAAGCGAAGGATGACAAAAGAGAATAGGCCAAATCCCAAGATTTTTCGTGTACATGCAATTCGGTCAACCCCCCTTACGTTTCACTTCGCTTGCCAACAAGAAACAAACCGGTAGTGACGAATGTAGTTCGTGTAAAAGGGCCAAAATCAACACAACGTACCACCGCACGATTGTGTTTCAGGCATGAGTTGTCAGAGTTTACGAAGTTCGCTGCAGAAATAAGAGAGCATGCTCTCCTATATCGCAGCTCGTTGCTCGTCATACGAATGAGATTTAGGGGCAAGATATAATCGAATCGATCAAATCAAACAACAAATTCGACAAATTGAGCGATAACAACGAGACGCATCGTGATACCTCTACGACAAAGCCGACCCCTGGAAACAAGCGGAACTCATAAGAATTCCGCCTCGTCCCCAATTCCCACGCTCATATACAATGTCATCATAGCTGTCAGCTCTTTGGACAGAGCCAATCTGCTTGCGGCGCATTTTGCAGCCAGCTCAACACTGCCAGATTGTAATTTGTCCCCACCTGTATTCGAGAGCGTTGGTTTTACCATGGGACAAAGTCACTTCCTCACTCGTACATTTGCAAGAGTACTTAAAGATCTCAATGTGCATAAATCCGCTGGCCCGGATGGTATCCCCCCATCCTTTTTTGCTGAAAATGCGTACTTATGGTGTTGTTGATTAATTTCTGGTTCTATGGTTTATAATCTACCTTTCGAACCGTTCAATCCAAGTTGTTTTGGATGGGTTCAAGTCTGATATTCACAAAACAAATGCTGGTGCCCCCAAGGGTCTTTTCTGTCGCCGACACCCTTTTTCATTTTTATAAATGATCTCCTGTCTGCCACTTCTAATCCAATCCACTCCTTCGTTGATGACAGCACCCTCAGATTTTCATATTCGTTCCAAAATTCACGACCCTGCCCTCCGGACGTAATATTGGAACGGCAACGTATGTCAAGCACATTGAATTCCGATCTGGACAGCATAATTAACTGGGGTAAGAACAACAGAGTGGAATTCAATGCTTCCAAAACTCAATGCTGTCTGCTGTCTTTAAAGCGAACCCCTCATAATCAGCCATTATCCATGAATGGCGCTTGTATCGTCGAAACCGGAAAACTTTCCATCCTCGGTATGTACATCAACACAACACTTAGTTGGAATGATCACATATTCGAGGTCGCCAAAAATGCTGCGAAATGTTTAGGTTTCCTTAATAGATGCAAGAAATACTTCACCCCCTCTGATCTTTAAGGTTAATCTATAAGGCGTATATTCGCCCTAAGCTTGAGTTTAACGCTCATATCTGGTCTGGTGCCCCCAAGACCACCCTGCACCTACAAGATAGAATCCAAAAGCGAGCGATAAAACTTATAGGAGGCAATGATATCGCGGGTTCATTAGACTCGCTTAAACATCGATGTATCGTGTTTTGTCCGTGTTTTATCGTTATTTTACAAACGATGCTCAAGTGAGCTAGACAACTGCATTCCTCCTCTCCTTGAATTCACCCGCAATAAACATCTCGTCAAGAATGCACATCAGTTTACCTTTAAGCCTGCTTTCGGACGCACAGTGAAATTTAGAGACTCGTTTTTTAGCCGCACCACACGAATATGGAATGCTCTTCCCAGCTCAATATTCCCCATAGATTACAATCCGCAGATGTTTAAGACCAGGGCGGCAGGGTCTATGCTCACAGGGCAATGTTGCTGATCGCTCTCAACTTGGCGGGATGGCAGCAACTATTCTTGTCGATGCATAGATCAAGTTGACGTGCAGCCTTTAAGCGGCGCCCCCTGGATAGCTCTCACAACACCCGTTGTGAGGTGAACCAATGCATGCAGCTTTTCCCCAGCGGTTGTGCGGAGGGCTAACAACCCACCCACGAAAAAAAAAATAACTGTTACGGAAGAGCAAACAGCCTCGGAAGAACGGACGGAACCCCAACGACGACACGACGAGAAAAAGGACTACGATTTGCGTGTGTGCTCCTGGAATGTAAGAACACTCTACACTCCAGGGGCCGCACAAAAACTAGAAAATATCCTCACGCAGTATAAAGCGGATATTACTGCGCTCCAAGAAATACGCTGGATAGGACAAGGGATTATGAAAAAGAAAGAGTGCGACATATATTACAGCGGTCACAAAAGGTTGCATATATTTGGATGCGGATTCGTCGGGGGAAAACAGCTAAGGTCGAAGGTCATCGACTTCAAACTGATAAGCGATCGCCTGGCTGTGATCCTCATCCAAACCAGATTCTACAACATCAGCCTCATATGTGCACACGCCCCTACCGACGAAGCTGAAGACTCTGTTAAAGAGCATTATTACGACCTCTTGGACGGTGCCGCATTGGAAAGCACAGCTTCCACGACACGACAACAGATGACGTCTTCCGACTCACAGGCTTTGCGACAGTACGTAATATGGTCATAAGTAGCACAAGGTTCCCTCGCAAAAAAATCCACACAGCAACCTGGTCGAACGGCCAACCAAATCGACCATGTGCTTATTGACGGAAGACACGCGTCAAATATCCTGGATGTGCGAACATTCAGGGGGGCAAACGTCGACTCTGACCACTTTCTTGTTGCAGCAAGATTCAGAGCTCGACTGTCCAATGTCAGAAAGCTGCATCAGCCGACAAAGAGAACTTTTGACATTGAACGCCTAAGCACACCGGAGATTGCCAGAGCCTACGAAGAGCAATTAAGTGAGAGACTCTCCGGTATGCCTACGTCAAGTTCCAACGAGATGTGGTTGCATTGCCGCTCGGAAACTACATTAGGCTACCTACCACCCCCGACAAGAAACCCGTGGTATGATGGCGAGTGTGAGCAGAAAAAAAGTGCAACCGTTGAGGCATACCAAAAAGCGCTGCAACGGAAGACAAGAGCAGCGCAAGAGCTTCTACGCCTGAAGAAAAGGTCTCTCACAACCTCCCAGCTCAAGGATATCGAAGAGTCTAGGGACAAGCAAATCGACTATAGACCAAATCTTCACACTAAGGCAGATCCTGGCGAAGACCAGCGAGTTTCAAATCGATACTCACCATCTGTTCATCGATTTAAAAGCCGCATACGACAGCATTCATCGCAAGGAGCTCTCCGGTTGTGTCGCACCACGCTAACACATACGATAACACATACAGTTCGGTTCAAAAACCTCTGAACCGTTCGAAACCTGCACCGGATTTCGGCAACCTCTTGGTTCGAGAAGGAGAGGAAGACCGAACCTCCGGTACAAAGACCAAGTCATCGCGGATGCAAGACAGCTTGGCCTTGATGACTCTAAGCAGCGTGCCCAGGACCGTCACCGATGGAAGGCAGCAATTGCTCAGGCTCAGACCCTTCATGGTTTGTCTGCCTGATAAGTAAGTAAGATGTTTAAGACCAATGTGCACAGGTACCTCCTCTCTTTCTCTCCCTCTATTCCTTCGGCCCGTGCTGTGTCTTGACCCCGGACAATTAAGGCTATTAATAACCCCTTGAGCACACGCAAATTGTAAAAAAAAAAATTGGCAACTGTGCCATAAACGATGGTAGAGTTAATAAACGCTTTCACAAAATCCATTCGTACAATTCGAAGTTACGACACGAACTACGAAAAAATGGGATCACAAAATCCGAACGGAATTACAAACTCCAACGTAAATAACTTGTAGAAAAACATACAAATTTCCGCTGCAGTAGATTTGTAGAAAAACATACTGATTTTCGATGTAGCAGATTTTTCAATATGATTCTACTACGAATGAATTCTGTGCTAGATTTTTCGGAGTTCACAGCCCATTTTCGACTACGATGGCTATGAGAACGGAACCACAATGCCCCCCAATCTTCGTGAAAGGTCAAAGGGAATGAACACGAAGCATTTTCCTTTACACACTACACATAGGAAATACAATATCGTGGTAAAGGGACTTGGTAGTTTCTTTTCTGCAGAAGTCGTTTTAAATGAAATAAGTTGACCTCTCTCTGGTCTTGATCTATTTTTTTGCAATCTCTAGGAGAGATAAGCTTTTTGAAAACCAAGCAAATAAAAAAGCTGTGAATCCCCTCTGCGTCAAGTGTGAACAACCACACGAGGCGTGTAATTGTCAGTTATGAAATCATCACAAAAGTGTAGAACAAATATTTGAGTATATCTGAGTATAGTACTGTCTATACTGTGAAAATCTTAAAATGTGACGAAACTTACAGTAAGAACAAAATGACATTCTAAGTTAAGCTAGCAGTTGCTATTGGCACTGGATGTTACTTAGATTGTTCAAGAGTCCAAGCCCTATTATATATTTAATAATCAATGTAAAACAATGGTAAGGTATGAATTGAGCGTCAAGATACAAATGTCTCGATACGGAACATTTGTTGTGAACGAGCCCTTATTTTTGTTTGTTTGCTATGACATCTGTGAAAAATATTTAGTATACATCAAGTCATTGAACAGACAAAATCATTTTTCATCGTGTTAAAAATGTCGAATTTTGTACCAGAAAGTGATGATTTGTGGAAAGCATTAATTTTTTGTATTCATTTGAAGAAAAGTGCTGCAGAGTCACATCGAATGCTTGTCGAGGCATATGGTGATCATGCTCTATCAGAAGCAACATGCAAAAGATGGTTTCAACGGTTCAGAAATAATGATTTTGATGTGAGAAATGAAGAACGTGGAAGACCACCAAAAAAGTTTGAATTGCAAACGCTATTGGATGGAGATGACACTCTGAGTCAAAAGCAAATGACAGCAATGTTAAATGTTGCACAACAAACAATTTCTGACAGTTGAAAAGCTATGGGAAAGATTCAAAAGTGTGGAAAATGGGTGCCACATGAATTGAATGAAAGACAGATGGAAAACCGAAAAAACACTTGTGAAATTTTGCTTCAAAGACACGTAAGAAAATCGGTTTTGCATCGCATTGTTACTGGCGATGAAACATGGGTTAATCCGGGGCAACCATGAACATCGACTGCAAAACCAGATCGATTCGGCAAGAAGACAATGCTGTGTGTTGGGTGGGACCAGAAAGGTGTGGTGTACCACGAGTTAATAAAACCTGGTGAAACCGTTAGTACTGATCGCTACCGACAACAAATGATCAATTTGAACCATGCATTGATCGAGAAACGACCAGAATTGGCCAGAAGACACGGCAAGGTAATTTTGCTGCATGACAATGCACCTGCACACAAAGCAAAACCGGTTCAGGATACAATCAAAACACTTGGCTGGGAGCAGCTACCCCGCGGTACTCACCAGACTTGGATTCTTCCGGCTACCATTTGTTTTCATCGATGAGACGCATTGGCTGAGCAGCACTTCGATTCCTACGAAGAAGTAAAAAATTGATTTGTTAATTGATTGGTTTGCTTTAAAGACGAACAATTTTATTGGCGTGGTATTCACAAATTGCCAGAAAGGTGGCCAAAATGTGTAGAAAACAATGGCCAATACTTTGAATAAAATGTTTTTACTTTCCCATTAATAAGTAGTATTTTATTTTCAAAAAAAAAACGATATGCCTGGTATATCCATCTGATGCCCCAAACCACCCTGGATCTACACAAAATAGTGTAGTGATTTGACTTATTTATTTCATTCACGCCGATATCTTTGTCTCTATTTTAACACCTGAAATGCCCGCCTCACCAATCCTGCTTTCGGTGGTACAAATTTAATACTCCATTTTCATCTGCACTGCACTTGTAAGGAATGCACGTCCAGCTAAATATTTTGCAGAGGCTTTAATCCATAGACTTTTTAAGGACATTCGTAACCTCTGTGGGAACAATATTCTCTGGTGCTTCCTCGTTACAAATTGCATCTACTTAACAGTTGCATCTAATGATTGCTTATCCATTTGATCAAAATAAAAAAAGTCGTTTGTCGTAGGACGCATTTGCATGAAAAAACCCGATATAGTAATCTCTCCCAAAAATAAGGATATACTCCTGCAGAACGATAGACAGCAATTCCGACCATGAGCCGGTATTTTAAATTAATAACCGACCGATTTATATTATATTTATAAACCCGACCAGAAAGGGATTTTATCACTCTTCATCAGCTGGACGTTGGAAAGGTACACGAAGATGTACTGGGGAATATCCAAATACCATCACCGAAAAATAATCTCAACAACAGCACAATCTCACAAACAACAGTGCATTGAACCAACAGAAAAAGGCCAGCACGAGCAAAGACATATATAGTCACAGACCACCACAACTCCACAGGCAAATGTTAAGGAAGAAACTACAGCGTATACACCACCGGGACTGGAGCACTCCAATCGGTGATTATCAAATCGTTCTCAGCGAACAGAAATCTACAAAAATAATGTTCTAGAATGCAGTATAGTACCACAACAACACCGAAAGAAAGCTGAAGCGTTCGCAAGATTTTTCGAAGGCAACTTTCAATCATCGCCACCCGATGACCCGGAATTTGTCGCAGAGGTGAACAACTATCTCCACCGTTAAAAATCCAACCCCACTAATCGTCATCTTCAGCGACGACAATCCAACTGATGAACCGGTAGAAAATAAGGAACTGACGAATATCACTAACAGAATGCCGGAATATCAGGATTGTACACCAACAGACAAGGTGAAGTATCTCGGTATTAACTTCACCGAGAAACTTAAATTTAACTGTCACTCAGTAGCTGACTCTCAAAAAAGCCAGGTTTAGATTTCATCGCATCTACCCGCTCATGCGAAAACCCAGTGGACTAAGCCAGAAGACGAAGTTGCTACTCTACAAGCCACTCATTCGGCCAATCATGGCGTATGAGTTCAGTACATGACATACCATCTCCAATACCAGCACGGAAAAGCTTTCGATGTTTATGTATTATTCCGAATATGTACCCGTCGCACCTAGGACAGGGACCGGCAGAATTACCAAAGCAACAGCAGACTTTACGAAGAAGCCCGCATCATCCCCATACATGCTGACACTGTTCCCGAGGCAACTACACGATATCCGCAACCACCCAAACATGGTTATCAGGGACCTGAGAAGTTCGACCCTCGAACAACAACTCCTCAACGCATCTTATCTGCTAAATGAGCAGACATTTCCAAGGACATCAAGCAACGGACTGTATCATTTCTATCAAAGCAGTGATTGCAATCACCATCGCGGCCAAATGATCTGCCTCATGGCCACCCCATCCCTAAAGGAGCAACAAGGGCAGATGGATCCCGATGTTAAAGATCTTCACAGATACATAAGCAGTTTTAAATATTATAATTGACAACATTGTATACCTTGTAAGCATTGTACATCCGCTAGGCTCCTATTGTTGAGCCAACTCCTATTTCGTTATCTTCAGCTTTTAGCATGTAAGAACAATTGTATTTTTTTTTTCAAACAAATTGAATTGAATTGATATCCTTAATAAGATTGCTGCTCCATAGATAGAGGCTAGTCACTGCGTGATAGTATCACTCTTAGTTTAAGTAAGGATACAGTGATTGGCATTCACATTGAGGCCTATTGATATACCCAGCGGATTCAGTTACTTCTTCCTACTGGCAAAAGGAAGCGCCACTCACGATGTCAATGGTCCGCACTATAATGTTGTGGGCAATGACCACAGTGTGAGGCGCGGGAGAAATATAATACTAGTGCTATGAATATTAAGAGCGATTCCTCTTCTTCTTCTTTGATTGGCGCTACAGTCCGGGGTGGACCTGGGCCTCAACCAACATGCCTCTCCAGCCAGCACGATCTTTCGCCAGCTGCCTCCAGTTGCGCACACCAAGTTGGTTGAGGTCCTTTTCCACTTGTGTGCGCCATCTAGTGCGAGGACGTCCTCTGTTGCGCTGTCCCAATGGCTCGGTGTCGAAGACTCTTCGCGCCGGAGCTGTGCTGTCCATCCGCTCTACATGACCTAGCCATCTTAAGCGTTGGATCCGAAGACGCTTAACTAGGTGCATGCCGCTGTACAGCCCGTATAGTTCGTGGTTGAACCTTCTCCTCCAAACGCCATCAACGCAAACAGGACCAAAGATCGTACGCAAACATTTTTCTCTCAAAACAACCAAGAGCTTCTTCATCCGCTTTCAATAGCGTCCACGTCTCTGCGCCATAGAGCAGGACTGGGATGATCAGGGTTTTATACAAGATCAATTTGGTGTTTCGAGAGATGGCTCTGTTACTCAATTGCCTCTTGAGCCCAAAGAAACAGCGATTGGCAAGAGTAATTCTGCGCTTGATCTCGGTACTGGTGTTGTTGTCCCAATTTACTCCGGAGCCTAGGTAGACGAAGTCCTTGACTACCTCAAAGTTTCTGCTGCCCAATATGACGCTCTGTCCGAGACGTCGATGTTGTGCGTCCTTCCGTGATGACAGCATGTACTTTGTTTTGCCCTGGTTTACCGCTAGACCCATTTTAGCCGCTTCCGCTTCAATGCCAGCAAACGCCTCATTGACGGCTCGCTGTGTTCGTCCAATCACGTCAATGTCGTCCGCGTAAGCAAGCAGTTGAACGGACTTTTGGAAGATCGTGCCTCGGGTGTTTACGTTTGAGTTTCGCACGATCTTCTCAAGTATGATGTTAAAGAAGTCACATGACAGCGTGTCTCCTTGCCTAAAACCTTTTTTGACATTGAAGGTCTCGGTGTGTTCGTTACCGACCTTTATGGAGCAGCGAGAGTTCTCCATCGTCATCCTGCACAGCCTGACGAGTTTGACAGGAATGTCAAAACTAGACATGGCGCTGTATAGCTCGTCTCTATGCACGCTGTCATATGCGGCCTTGAAATCGACAAATAGGTGGTGGGTGTCGATCTGCATCTCTTAAGTCTCTTCCAGGATCTGCCGGAGTGTAAATATTTGGTCTATTGTGGACTTTCCTGGCCTGAAACCGCACTTATAAGGACCTATCAGGTTGTTGACAAAGGGTTTCAGGCGTTCACACAGAACGGCAGAGAGTATCTTATAAGCGATGTTAAGGAGGCTGATCCCTCTATAGTTGGCGCAGTCAAAGAGGTCTCCTTTCTTGTGGACCGGACAAACGACGCTGAGATTCCACTCATCGGGCATGCTTTCCTCCGACCATATCTTACAGATGAGCTGGTGCATGCGCCCAACCAGGTCATCTCCAGCTGCCTTAAACAATTCCGCGGACAATCCGTCCGCTCCAGCAGCTTTGTTCGACTTCAGTCTAGATATCGCTATCTTAACTTCGTCTAAATCGGGGGGACGGAATTCGTGTTCATCATCGTCCAAATTGAGTGAAACATTCTGCCTGACAGCGGAATTTGTGTCGTCATCGCCGTTTAACAGTCTACAGAAATGATTTTTTCCAAATTCTCAGCATCGACTGCGATTCTACTACTAGTTGTCCATTTTCGTCCCTGCAGGCTTCGGTCCGAGGTATGTATCTTCCTGACACTTGTTTCACCTTTTGGTAAAACTTTCGGACCTCCTTCCTGTCGTAACACCTCTCCATCTCCACGACCGCGCGCTTCTCATGCTCTTTCTTTTTCTTTCTGAGAAGCCGGTGCTCTTCCCTTCTCTTCTGTTCGTAGAGCTCACGAATAGCTCTCGTTGTTCGATGCAGCGTTGCCTTGTAGGCCTCCTGCTTGGCTGCATGTACCTGCCTGCACTCGTCGTCAAACCATGGGTTCCTTCTGGGTGGTGTCGTGAAACCGAGCACATCAGTGGCAGCTTCTTTGATGGCTTTTTGACAACGTTTCCATTCTTCTTCTATTGAATGTGCAGGCAGCATCGAACTTTCAGAGAGTTTCTGGGAGACTCGGTCGGCAAAGAGCGATTCCACTGCCTTTAATAATCTGAAAATTCTGCAATAGTACATAAATGGCTATGGCAACAACAACCATTCTCTCTTCTTCTTTGTCTGGCGCTACAGTCCGGGGTGGACCTGGGCCTCAACCAACATGCCTCTCCAACTAGCGCGATCCCTGGCTAGCTGTCTCCAGTTTCGCACACCAAGTTGGTTGAGGTCCTTCTCCACTTGGGTGCGCCACCTTAAACGCGGGCGTCCTCTGTTGCGTTGCCCGACAGGTTCGGATTCGAAGATTCTTCGGGCCGGAGCTGTGGTGTCCATACGCTCTAGCCACCGTAGGCGTTGGATCCGTAGACGCCTAACTAGGCTCATGTCGCTGTACAGCCCGTACAGTTCGTGATTGAATCTTCTCCTCCAGAACCCGTCAACACAAACAGGACCAAAGATCGTGCGTAGAACTTTTCTCTCAAAGAGACCAAGGACTTCTTCATCCGCTTTCGAGATTGTCCATGCCTCCGCGCCGTATAGCAGGACTGGGATGATCAGAGTCTTATGTAGAGTCAACTTGGTTCTTCGAGAGAGGGCTCTATTACTCAATTGCCTCTTGAGCCCGAAGAAACAGCGGTTGGCAAGAGTTATCCTACGCTTGATCTCGGTACTGATGTTATTAGTACAGTTTACTCCGGAGCCGAGGTAAGTGAAGTCCTTGACTACCTCGAAGTTATAGCTGCCCATTGTGACGCTCTGTCCAAGACGTCGATGTATGTCCTTTTTTGAGGACAGCATATACTTCGTTTTGCCCTCATTCACCGCCAGACCCATTTTAGCCGCTTCCGTCTCAATGTTAGCAAAAGCCTCACTGACGGCTCGCTGAGTTCTGCCAATCACGTCAATGTCATCGGCGTATGCTAACAATTGCACGGACTTCTGGAAGATCGTGCCTCTAGTGTTGGCGTGTGAGTTTCGCACGATCTTCTCCAGGACGATGTTAAAGAAATCACATGACAGCGCGTCGCCTTGTCTAAAACCTTTTTTGACATTGAAGGTCTCGGTGAGTTCGTTACCGACCTTGATGGAGCAGCGAGAGTTCTCCATCGTCATCCTGCACAGCCTGACGAGTTTGGCAGGAATGTCAAAACTAGACATGGCGTTGTATAGCTCGTCTCTATGCACGCTGTCATATGCGGCCTTGAAATCGACGAACAGATGGTGAGTGTCGATTTGCATTTCTTGGGTCTTTTCCAGGATCTGCCGTAGTGTGAAAATTTGGTCTGTTGTGGACTTTCCTGGCCTGAAGCCACACTGATATGGACCTATCAGATTATTAATGAATGGCTTCAGGCGGGTACACAAAACGGCAGAGAAGATCTTATATGCGATGTTAAGAAGACTGATCCCTCGATAGTTGGTGCAGTTGAAGGGGTCTCCTTTCTTGTGGATCGGGCAAACGATACTGAGATTCCACTCGTCGGGCATGCTTTCCTCAGACCATATCTTGCAGATGAGCTGGTGCATGCGCCCAACCAGATCATCTCCAGCTGCCTTAAATATTTCAGCGGGCAGACCGTCCGCTCCAGCAGCTTTGTTAGACTTCAGTCTTGATATTGCTACCTTGACCTCGTCTAAGTCTGGGGGACGGTATTCACGTCTGTCATCGCCCAGATTGAGTGGAACATTCTGCCTGACAGCGGTATTTTGGTCCTCATCGCCGTTTAACAGTCTGCAGAAATGATCTTTCCAGATTCTCAGTATCGACTGCGACTCTACTACCAGATGTCCATTTGCATCCCGACAGGCTTCTGTCCGAGTTTTATATCCATTGGATAATTGTTTTACCCTTTGATAAAACTTTCGGACGTCATTCCTGCCATAACACCTCTCCATCTCCTCGACCGCGCGCTTCTCATGCTCTTTCTTTTTTCTTCTGAGAAGCCGGTGCTCATCCCTTCTCTTCTGTTCGTAGAGCTCACGAACAGCCCTCGTTGTTCGATGCAGCGTTGCCTTGTAGGCCTCCTGTTTGGCTGCATGTGCCTGCCTGCACTCGTCGTCAAACCATGGGTTCCTTCTAGGTGGTGTCGTAAAACCCAGCACATCAGTGGCAGCTTCTTTGATGGCTTCTTGACAACGACTCCATTCTTCTTCGATGGTTTGTGCAGGCGGCGTCGAACTAACAGAGAGTTTCTGGGAGACTCGGTCGGCAAAGATCCTGGCAGTGCGCTGTGATTGTAGCTTTGCGACGTCAAACCGTGGTGTTCGTTCTCGACTCCGTTGTTCTCGTGATATCCTGATTCTTACCTTGGCTACAACAAGGAAATGGTCCGAGTCAACATTGGCTCCTCGGAAAGTTCGGACATCGAGAATGCTGGAGGAGTGTCTGACGTCGATCGCAACGTGATCAATCTGGTTGACGGTTGATTGATCTGGGGACCGCCATGTCCCTTTATGGATGTTGAGGTGTGGGAACCGCGTGCTAGCAACAGAGAGGTTACGTCCCATGACAAAGTCCACCAGCCTTAGTCCGTTACTGGACGTGGTGTCGTGTAGGCTGTGTTTCCCTATGACTTTAGCAAAGATTTCTTCTTTACCCAGCTTAGCATTGAAATCTCCTAGAACGATATTGGTGTCAAAGCTGGGGCATTCATCGTATGTTCTTTCTAGGAGATCATAGAAGTCATCTTTGCTACTATCATCTTTGTCCTCTGTCGGGGCGTGGGCGCATATCAGGCTGATGTTGCCGAATGTAGCCTTGATGCGGATTGTTATGAGGCGTTCGCTTTTACAGTCAAAGCTTAAGACTTTTTGCCTAAGTCTGCCTCGAACAACAAATCCACATCCAAATAAGCGCCTCTCTCTGCTGCAATCACCGTAGTAGATGTCGCAGTTTTTCATCCTCTTCTCGCCCGGCCCATTCCATCGCACTTCCTGGATGGCGGTGATATCTGCTTTATAGCAGTCAAGGGCCTCCGCGAGTTCTTCGGCTGCACGTGGCCTGTTAAGAGACCTCACATTCCACGTGCAGAACCGAAAAGCATGGTCATTTGTTCGTTTGCTGGGGTCGTCAACAGTAGATCGGTCAGTATCCGAGGCAAGTAGTCGTCTCTGAACAAAATTTTTTTTACGTGGTGAGGGCGTTAACCCCACGCACAACCCCCAGCTGGGAGGCCAGGCCCATTTATTTTACCCTTGGGCGAAGGGTCCGGATGACTCGTATCGGTAACCTCGCTGAGGTTGTGAGTGCCGCCGTTGACCCTATACGATAGGGTTCCTCCGCCGCCAACTCTACTCCAAAATCCCGATATGACCTTGAAGGCAACCTTTTCGATCTGAGCTCCGAATATGTCAGAGTAGCTCTAAAAGGAGGTGTACCAGGTAGCTCTGGATGTCGCCGTTGGCTAATCTGATGATAAGCTCCTCCGCCGCCATCCGTAGAGAAGATGAGCCCTGATACAGACTCATCCACTCTCCCCCTCTCTCGTTTGCAGCCGCCAATGACGTCCCACGGGGGTTGGGTACCCCATCTTCAGTCGAAGGTGCTCGGCTCCCGGATTTCACCACGGGGAGGTGAGAGTAGGAGTTCATTGACAGAGGCTAAGTGCAGACGCCTGTGCCTGCATAAGTCGCTTGTCAACGCTTCGAAATCCAACCATTCTCTCCAATTGCTTATAAATGAATCGAATCCATAAAATGCATCTTCAGGTGACGCATTTAAAACAATATATTATACTATACCACCAAACTTTGTATCGTGCCGATTCCGACCATTTTTTGATTTGATTTTGGTTTTTTTTTTCTTGTAAAATATACATTTTTTTCTTATCCTATTTTAAACCTATGTAAGTTGGCCAACATGGTCATCAACAGTGTCATTTGGAAATACCAGCGGCGGTGGGGACTAGTTTTGGTGTAAGCACCAATAAATTTGCAGTTCTTTGACAAACTGCGTTCATATTGAAGTCGTCTATCCACTGTTCAGCGTACGACATGGAAGATTACAGGACATTAGTGTGGATTCTGTACTAGGCCAATTGCGTCGAGATATACGAACGCCTCGAAAGGAAAGCCGGTAACGCGCACTATCTCAGGGTACATATAGGTCAAACTGTTGGACGAAGTTATACCTCGTGCCATTATTTATCCTGTTCAAGTTTGCCTCGTTGTACAGGACCTCATTGGGATAGTACTTCTTGTACTCAGACTCGAGTGTAGGATACATACGGAGACAAGTCCGCAGACACTGTCTCTGGAATAACCTCGTCTTTTCCATCTGGGAGGACTCACGTTGAACCACAACGGGCAACCGTACGCCATAATTTGCCGGATGAGGGCCATGTAGCAGATTACCCTGGTATCAAGTTGACTGCGGTAGAGCAACCTCCTTGCCACAGCAAATGCCTTTTTAGCTTTGGTCAGAGCAATATCTATTTCTTTGTCAAAATTACAAATATTGAGCCAACCAAATGCCAAGCTACATGCGTCACCTATGCCGAACTTATGCCAGTTTGTGAGCGTATCCCTTGATGTCATGTACAACGGTGTCCTAAAAACCATAGTTTCACACTTCAGTAAGTTGATAATCAACTTCCAGTCGTCGCACAATTGCTGAATTTGTTCGAAGTCACTTTGCAACAAGATCTTTATTTCTTCGACCTACGGACCTGATCCGTACGCCACTAAATCGTCGGCGAACGCAATTAAGTGTGATATGGAACCTATAAGATCTGCAGTGAATAGGGAAAACAAAATCGGTGAACCAACCGCTTCCTCTTGCACAACGATTTTGATGTCACAGACCGTGGAAGACGTTACATCGCCACTTTTCACGACGATCTTTCTACCTGTTATCATGTCACAGATCATGTAGAGCAATAATTTACGTATGCCGAGCCTGACCAGTTTGAGGAAGAGGCCTTCAAACCAAACGGTGTCGAATGCTTTCTCTAAGTCAATTTTTTTATTCCATTGAATGTTGGACACCAGTTTGGACGCGGCATGTATGGTTTCATGCCCCGCCCTGAATCCGAACTGGTTGTCCGGTATGATATTGTTTTCCTCAATTTCCTATTTGTCTTGTAATCGTCATTGAACCTGGTGAAACCTTGATTTTCAGATCGGTTAGAACATTGGTAGAAGGTGTTACAAAAAAGTGTATATCCATAAGCAAAGAATTGACAAACAAAAAAAATACAGTGTGAACCTAATTCTAATGAAAACAAAAGAGAAAACTCCCGATCGTATATTAAAATAACCAAAGTGAAAAACGCAACATTCTTCTTATTTTGCACGTGATACTTTTATAAAAATATATGATATACATACACATGTGTACCTAATTCGTCCAGAACTAAAAGATAAGAGAAAGAAAAACGAATATAAAAGAAAAAACGATACATAAGAAGAATTAGAGATTAAGACATTCCCACCGTGATCAACAGAAGACCAGACTGGCGTAAACATCCACCCGATGTAAGAAAAACCAGCCTCTTTTGTTTGCATATCCAAATTATTCGTATTTCTTATATATACATTATTATTGTTTTAGCGCGTTACGACAATTTCTAAAGCTTAAAAATAGTTGTAAATATGGCTAACCCTCCCTCAGTCGCAATTGCACCCATCAAATACCTTAATAGCCTTCCTGAATTCCATGGCGATACTTGGGACCCACAGACTCTTGTAAATTTAATAGAAAGGCTACACTCACTCTTAAAGGCATATCGCAACAATTATTCTCCGACCTAATTAAACAGGACAATTCTAACATCTAGGAACCTGACGTCAATGAGTCGCACTTTACCAGCAAACACACTAGAAAAGGGGTTAAACGTTCTTAACTTTATAATAATAACACTACGCGAAACCAACCACGGAAGAATAGGAATCGTTTCCAAAGCCAAAATTCAAACAGACATCCAAACCAAGGACATAATCAACAACGGCAGTTCTCACAGCAATACCAATACTACAGGTTCAATAATTTCCATGGACCGCAACAGTTCACCCCTATTCTAACGGCAACTGGAATAGACAATCTAATTCAAACATTCGTACGCCCGAAGCAATGGACATCAACAAGCTTTATTTCACTACAAGATTATTGACAATTTTCCTTCAAAGGCCTCACAGGGGACCTCCCACATATAATAGTAAAAGCAAATGTAATCCCCCTTAAAATGGGGGTACTAGAGCAACACATTCCATTATAAACCCTAAAATCTGTCATGCAAAATGGAGGATCTATGTTTTAATGAAGGTTTTTCGTTAGCTTTTCCTTCTATAATATAAATAATTAATTATGATATATTTTCTTGTAATTTATATTAAGTTTTCAGTAGTTAGGTAGTGTATACCACATCTCTGTAAATTGTGCAATGTAGTTTTTAAGGAAAATGTAAATTTTAAGCTACAATAAACAAAATCTACAAAATGGAGGATCGCTTCCGCACCAATATCGCTTAAGACAATCAAGAGTTTAGTAAGCATAAAAGAAAAAGTGAGAATAAAAACCTAGTAGAATTTCTTGTACTAGGGTTCACGAATGTTATGATGGACTCATCGGTAATGACATCCTCAAACGACTTATGTAATGCTAAAATTAATTATATGAATAATCAATTAGCAGTAAATGGGAAATCTATTCCACTTATTTTTCAAAATAGCACAGATTAGCGATGGGCAATTGCGAATAAAAACAATCGAATTATTCGATTCTAGCAATCGCAATTATTCGAATTTAAATTTAGCGGAGTCGATTCGGAGTTGATTTTCGAATCTTTTAGGTCCGATTCCAATCGCCAACGAATATGTGTATTCAGAGAGAGATTGCTAAATTGTGTGTATTCGTTGATTCTTCAAGTCAGAGAGAGATTGTTAAATTGTGTGTATTCGTTGATCCTTCAAATCAGAGAGAGAATGCTACATTGGGTGTATTCGCCGATTCTCGCAATTGCCCGTCTCTTGTTCATTACGTTTCACTACTAAAATTTAAACTGTACATTTATGAGAGTGAGAGTACAATCCTCTCACTAATTGGATGAGAAGTGTGAAGAATAAAGTCGAACCTCCAAAATTCAAATATCCACGGGAACCAATATTTTTCAGAAATTTGGTTTGAATTATAGAAAATTCGTTTTAAGGATGTTCCAATTACAGAGGTTTGGCTGTATTTCCATTCCCAATGTTCCTATTTTGATAGGTATAGTTTTTTATTGCAGACACAGCCTTAAGGCTCAACTATAATCCGCATGAGTGTGCATCAGCTAGTGTCAAACGCGCATGAGTGAGTGTGCGAATACACCCATCCCTATGCGCCAAACTATAATGGAGTCCATGAACCATTGCGAGCATTTCGTTAAGCATGTTCAAAACCCAAATGTTTCGTTAAGCATGAGCTAGTGCGAAATGAATCGCACCGCGCATATGCGAATTTGACGGATGGCACATAAACAACGAAATGGCGAACAAAAGTACGCCTGTCGATCTAGAAATAAGTCAAACGATTATTCAAAATGTAAGGAAAAATGCATGTCTTTATGACAAAAAGCATCCGCGGCATTACAACAAAATAAAAAAGATAAAAATATGGGGGCAAATACCTAATCTGCGAATTGTCGCTAACTGATTGCCTGCCTGCTGCACGGCTGAATGAAACAAAACAATTTCTGACATATGGACATGCGCGCCAATGCTTAATGGGTAGACATACATTTTTTGGATTTTTTTTTTCATGGCGAAACATTTCGTTAAAATTTGACACTAGCTGATGCACACTCATGCGCATTTTAGTTGAGCCTTTACGCTGATTTTTTAAACTGACACCAACATATGACTAAATCAAGGAATACATACATTTCTTAAATGGGATATTAGTACCCGGCATTCGCTTGGTTGTAGTAGGTTCTGAAAATATTCGATTCGATTGTTTTCTGATGAGACCGAATAAATCGACAATATAATTCAAATTTTAAAAATTGCCAATTTATTCGATTGTGAATTTCATTCGCAATCGCCCATCGCTAGCACAGATAGGAGCATTGCCATACCTGTAGAAGTAAAGGATATATATAATATACACTTAATTCTTTTTTTACACGTTTCAAATCCGTAACCGTCTCAGACAAATTTGAATTCAGACGTGAAAAAATGAAAAAAATCTTGAATGTTCATGCGGCACCGATTTTCCACACTTTTGGACCTTTCTCATAGCTTTTAAACGGTCAGAAATTGTTTGTTGTGCAACAATTAACATTTTGCCTTTTGCTTTTGACTCAAAGTGTCATCTCCATCCAATATCGTTTGCAATTCAGCGTCTTCAAACTTTATTGGTGGTTTTCCAAGTTCTTCATTTCTCACATCAAAATCATTATTTCTGAACCGTTGCAACCATCTTTTGCATGTTGCTTCTGATAGAGCATGATCACCATATGCCTCGACAAGCATTCGATGTGACTCTGCAGCACTTTTCTTCAAATGAATACAAAAAATGCTTTCCGCAAATCATCACTTTCTGGTACAAAATTCCACATTTTTAACACGATGAAAAAATATGATTTTGTCTGTTCAATGACTTGATGTATACTAAATATTTCTCACAGATGTCATAGCAAACAAACAAAAAAAATAAGGGGTCGTTCACAACAATTGTTTCCTATCGAGACATTTGTATCTTGACGCTCACCTCATACCGGTATACCCGGTAAGATCGGTACTCACGGTTAGGACTTATAAGAATCTTGTTAATTAAAGCAAAATCAGAGCTTGGAGAAATGCAGAAATGCATTGAATTGGAAAATAGTGGCTCAATGGGACTATCACAAACATATTATTTTTTATTATTATTACCAGCTGCAGACGGCATGCGTTACTACGCATTAGAAAAATTAAGTACACCTAATTCTGTTTTTACACGAATTATTTTTACACGAATTTGAAATAACACGAGTAAATACGAAAAAATATTTCTATTTTTACACGACATAATTTGAAATAACACGAATACAAAAAAAACAAAATTACTTTTTTTACATGAATTATTGGATTTAACACGTTTTTTTTTAATGAATTTTTTTCTACTTAAAATAATTCCGGTGTGTATTCTGAGTTATGTCTATGTATGCGTAATTTCTGTTTTACGGGAAATGCGGGATTCCCCGAATTATTGAAAAAGTAAAAATGTACATAATGTATTGTACACACAATTTAGTTCCTATTTGACAATTATAATTGAAAGATCGTTAGTTATTAATATATATATAATTATTATTACTTAAAATAACTACAACAATATTTTTTTTATATTATTTAGTCTAATTTTAACTTATTTTTTGAGGTCTAGAACCAATCTATTATTTTTGTACTTGGCCAGTATCTTTTTTTACACGATTTTTTTTTACACGAATTTCTCGGGAACCATTCTATCGTGTAAAAACAGAATTAGGTGTATAACAAAATGGTACCAAAATTTTGTCCATATAATTCTGAAGAAAGGTGCAAAAATACACCAGTGCTCTATCTCTTACCGTTATAGAGTCTCTATTATATAGAAGATATTACTATTATTGTTGATTGAATATTGTAGCTAGTGCCTAACAAAATCCCTGTATATGTTCTGGAATGTTTGCCCATGCATTCGAGGTATTTTGTCAACGGACCAAAATACTCTGGGTAAGTTCTCATGGCTCCTGAAATCGGAGTCATGAAAAACTTCAAACTTTGTTGAGTTTCTCTATGGCGCTAACCAGGTTAGTTCTATTGGACCACGCTATTGCGTCATATGTAATTGGTTTAACAATAGCTATATACATTCATCTTAGGATGCTTGGACTGCATCCCTAGGAGTTAGCCACCAAGCTCTGTCCGATCATTAGAGCAAGGAGTTATTCAATTCCTCCATTTTCGCGTTACACACCAATAACCTTTCAAGAGAACGTGTTGTTGCAATAAACTCCTACTGCAGCATCAGTCGTATCATTTAAACTCATTTAACGTAAGTTAAAATGTTAACAACGATACTATGTAACGAGAGTTCGCTACATCACATCAGAAGACAACTCATTTAACGCAATGAAAATAATTAGGCAAGTAATACGATTAAATTAATAAATGAAGTATGTAGTAAATAGTAATGGAAACGAATATATTATGTTATCCATTTTACAGACAAGAGTGAAGGTGACTAATATAATTAGTGATGGGAACTATCGACTAAAAACTGTCTAGTTATTCGACAGTTGCAAACTATTTATTTACTCAATAGTCGAATATCGTTCATTCATTCAACTGAATGAAAAAAATATTAAATGTTTACTTGTGGACTGTCAAATGATTTGTTATCTGCTCTGAGAAAGAATTTTGTGTTTGCACATTGCAAAAATATTAGCATGACAGATTGTATATGGTTTGGTTCAAGTCGATAGTTAGACTCAGTACAGAAATGAGTTCGAATGATTTTTCACCGAATGAGTGATCTAAAGTACAAATAGTTTCTACTATCAAACTATACATATCTTTTAATAAGCTCTTATCTATGAACAGCAATACAGAACATGACATTACGTCCCGACTAGGACCAGTTGTCACTAAGCCGATAAGAGATGATTGCAAAAAAGAAGTTCGCAAGGAACTGACGACGCGACAACTCGGAAGACATACCACACGTCTTCTACCGTGTACAAGTTAACCAACTTCAAGGAAACCATCACCAAATTTAATACCAGATTGGAGCATATAGGAGAGCTATAGCAAACTCAAATCATGCGGTTGACCTGAGAGACCACACACACAGCCGAGGCCCTTATCGCTAATGAGAACTCTTGTCTATACAGACAAGCCCGCTTCAACTGACGCATTGGAAGACAACATTGAAGCATTTATTCGAGAGATACCGGCCGAAACGTTGGAAAGAGTATGCCAAAATTGGACAAAGCGGGCGACAGTTGGAGGCGCAGTCAAGGTCAACATGAAATAATCTTCAAACATTAAATTATATGGACCGTACTATCGATTCAAATAAAGATTTCATGCATTTTTCTGAATTTTATGTGTTTTTCCTTTCCTATAGCTTTTAAAAAATCACCCTTTATAACAAAAGAAAAACAAAAGTCTGAGTCAGACTTTGGTATAATAAGAGGCTTAAGAATTTGGAAAATGTCAAAAACAAAGCTTTAAAGAAATGTAAAAATCTGGCACATCCGAAGACAGGAACCGCTTTATTCAATTACGAAAAGAATTTGATTTTTTAAGCAGATTTCTTTACTCTCAATATATAAATACTGTTGAAAGGAATATTAAACACAATTCTAGATCCTTTTGGGTTTTCGTAAACTTAAAACGTAATAGCTCGGTTTTTTCCAAATTCTATTGAGCTCGACGGTTAAAGTGCTTGCGATACCGAACCTTTTTGCAAAATTCTTTCAGTTAAACTATGATGCTGACATTATACCGAATACGGAAAACCTGTATACTGGTCTTACTTCGGTAATAGACTTCGACATATTTTCTCTTTCGGATCAAGAAGTCTATAATGGGTTAACTCAGCTTGATTCAAATATTAAGCCAGGGGTTTATTCGATATCACCTCTTTTATTATCAAAATGCGCTGATTCGCTTTCTAAAGCATTAACAATAATTTTCAATGAATCACTTCTTAGTGGCGTCTTTCTTGAGGAGTGGAAAATATCATCCATTACTCAAATTTCTAAAAGTGGTTTTTAAAATTATAGGCCTGTCTCTAAACTTTCAGCAATTCCTAAGCTATTTAAAAAGTTAGTTTTTGATAGACTCAATTTTGCGACGAAAGAAATTTTAACTTCAAGACAGCATGGATTTATTAATGGTCGCTCCACTGCAACGAATGTATGTCTTTTCACTAATTTTTGTATTTCTACTTTAGAAAATAGAATGCAAGTTGATGTTCTGTATACAGATTTCGTTAAAGCTTTCGATAGAGTTCACCATAGACTTTTAGTTGAAAAGCTGAGAAAAATGGGGTTTAAAATTAAATTTCTTGAATGGTTAAAATCTTAGTTGTCTAATCGTCATCAGATTGTCAAAATTGGAGGCGCACAATCCTCCTTTATAGAAGTTCTGTCGGGTCTACCTCAAGGTAGTCATATGGGGCCACTGCTTTTCAATCTTTTTGTCAATGACATCCCGTACTTCTTGCAGTTTTCTAATTGTCTAATGTTCGCAGATGATATGAAAATATTTTCACAAATTTCTACAATTACGGATTGCTTAAATTTTCAAAAAGACATAAAATCATTTTTTGAATGGTGCATGTACAATCATCTGGAGTTAAATATTTCCAAGTGTAAGATTTTTAGTGCTTTCCGCTCATTATCTCGAATTTCGTTTGATTATAGTCTTGGGAACGAGAGACTTTTATAAGTAAGTGAAATTAAAGATCTTGGTGTTATTTTCGATTCAAAGCTGCCTTTCTCAGCACATTTGGATTATATAATATCTAAATCAAATTTCTTGCTTGGCTTTTTGAAAAGGAATACGGTAGCATTTAATGATGTGTATACTCTAAAAACCCTTTATTTTTCATTAGTAATCCCCATACTGGAATACTGCAGCGTTATTTGGTTTCCCTATTATCATAATTCTTCCAAAAGGATTGAAAACATTCAAAAAAGATTCACGCGATTTGCATTAAGGAAACTGAGATGGTCATAAGATTTACCTAACTGTAGGTCTACATGTGCGTTAATTGATCTAAAAACTCTAGAAAGTCGAAGACAAACTCATAGCGTTCTCTTCATAAAGGACATACTCAATGGTACGATTAAATCCCCGGATTTACTACTCCTCACGCCTCTTTATGACCCAGAGAGATGCCTAAGAAATAAGAATGTTCTCTTATGTTTTCCATATCATAGAACGAATTATGGTTTAAACGAACGCATAACCCGTTGTTCATTATCATTTAACTTAATTTATCATGAAGTCGATCTTCAAATGAATAGAAATATGTTTAAGGAAATTGTGTTGAATAGTTTTAGCAAAATTAATAATAATTAAATGTAGTTAAGAGATTATGTATCCATTGATGAAATGAAATGAATAAATAAAAAAGAATCCGTCGGAACATCACCTAAACATTATCGTCATCTATTGCTGAATAGAAGAACAAATAGATCTAATTGAACCTTTAACCAGCCACCTGCCCAGCCTTCAAACATCTAAGAATACATAGTATGGAAATGTTAACATAACGTACATTTTTACAGACAAGTCCAGTCAAGTTTCAGACTCGATTTAGCATACAAGATTTTAAAAATTGACTGAGAACACAAATTATTTTTACAATTTCAGATAAGGACTAATTTTAACACTGGGGCCAGAATATTGGCTCAACAATAGATGCCCAACGGACACACATTGCTTAATTTAAAATTTGGTATTACAATATCGATTTATTGTTTTTTTTGTATATCCTATAATGTCCAGTATGTAGGATATCTATGCAAGCACATACATATTTGATGTAATAATAAAATTTGTATGGCGTCGTATAATCTGTTATTCGTCGTGTTTGATGCAAACAGTAAAACATATCATAAAGTGTAGATTGCCTAAATATATTTTAGGTCGTCAAGTTGTTCTTGTCTTCTGTTGCTGTTTCGTGGTCACAAAAGCATATCCAGTTCAAATATTCATCATAAAAGCTATAATTATATACTTATATGTTGAAGAACAAGAAATAAAACAAAATTTTTGCTTCTTTCTAGCGAACAGTATAAGACAGATTGTCTCAAAAAAGAAGATATTCAGAATTAGTGCTATAGCAAAATTTATGTTTTCGTGACTTAGAACCGAGTACTCAATAAAGCATAGTCTAAAGAAACATTAGCGCTCAATTAATATCGTTACAATTATCGTATCGATATCGGTATATTGACTCTCGCATGGACATACAATAAATAAATACCGAAGGCACACACAAACATATTTACAATGTTGTGTGTGGAAAAATGAGATAAAGAGGTATGTACATATAATTTATAATGAAAAGTTGTACTAACAAAAACCATGTTTGTATGGTTTACTGCAGATATTGGTTAATTTGTATACGTCTCTTGAATTTTCATATGATCATATTGCATTATCGTGTTTGTTTCTACTTTGCATCTCGTTGAGTGTAGATGAGTGAATGAAATATCACTTCACATGTTCACAGCATTAAAGTGCTTAAAAAAGATAGATATCGTTAATTTCTACCTAAATACTTTCCTATTTGAGATTCTAAAACAGAAGTGTCAATTTTAACATAGAAACAGCAATTTTGATAAAAGTAGCGAATGTGCCTAGTAGCGATATTAAAGACACGGGTATTCAGATGAAATATAACGAATACTTAGTGGTACTCAATCTGTCTTTCCTTTTACAGCTCTAATGACCAGTGTTTTTTGTGCTATTCTAAAATAGAAAAGGCAGTTGACCAGAGCGTTTGATCTTGGTACTGAATTGAATTGAAAGCGGTTGGCCAGAACTATTATGCGTTTGATCTTCGAACTGAATTGATGATGGACAATTTCCTTTACTACCTCAAAATTGTGGGTGCCCATTGTGACACTTTGCTCAAAATATCTATGGTGCATCTATGGTACATTATGTTCAAATTCCACTTCAATCCCGGGAATAATAAAAACTTTTTTTAGATGTATGATATATTTTAGAAATAGAAATTTTAAAAACAACATTTCGGAAAATTGCTTGAAAATGGCAGTTTCTATAAAGAAAATTGTTTTGTTGAAGTTGTGAAGTTGTAACCGAAAGGATCAATATATACCCCAAAGAACATAAAATCAATTTCAATATTTTTATACGAAATTTAATTTAATATTTCCTCACAATTTGTCTCCATAGAATGAGAAAAAGTCCTTTCTCACAGGAAATGGTAAACTGGTGACGTCACGCTGCTTTGGCAGCGTATAGGCATATTCTGTGTATCATGATATCGGACTTATATTTATGGCGGTCTGTGAAGTATGTTTTCATTTTTGCTTTATTCCTTAAAACTAACTTGACTAACTGACCCTATACTTTACATTAAACTACTGACCCTACACAGGTACTCTAAGCTTTTCTAATATTATATAATTGGTAAAAAACTTGCCTATGTATATCTAACTAAACCTAACTTAACCTAAGATTAAGACTTACGTCAATCTTAACTATGTCCGCAAAATTACGTACGCGTTCACCAGGACGTATACGTCATGTAGATGTCTAACATATATAATTTATACGATAAGAACAATGCTTCCAACCATACTTCGCTATGAAACATCACACAATTCACACATTAATTCATTCGTTTGCCACAAAAAAGAATTTTACGTCCAAGTAGAACGCAGTCGGTCAACGGAACGGAACATCGAAGCAGGAGTCGCTCAAGGAACAAAGCTGGGACCATGGCTATATAACATCTTTACGGCAGACCTATCACCTCCAGCTTATACAGTGAAATCTTGTCTATTCGCAGATGACTTACTAACATACGCTACACCGATGTCACCACGAATTCCAGCACGGAGAGTCGAAAACCAAGAAAAAAAGAAGTACAACTACTACACCAAATGGGGTATCCGAATAAATGCGGAGAAATCGGTACTCATGTGCCTCAGAAGACCATCCGGCGTTAGATGCAGATAACTAGCAGAATGCCACAGCTTCAGGATTGTGCTTCCCAATTGCGTGACAATAACACCAACTAACATCACCAAGAAATTAAAATTTAGCAACCACTAGAAGCTGACTCTCAAAAAAGCCAGTTTCGAATTTCACCGCATCTACCAGACATGCGGAAACAAAATGGACTAAGCCAGAAGAGCTACTCTACAAGCAACTCATTCGGCCAATCATGGCGTATGGGTTTTCCCTATGGCATACCATCTACAAGACCAGCATGGAAAAGCTTTCGATATTTGAGTGGAAGATACTCTGAATATGCACCGGTCTCACCTATGACAGGGACCGGCAGAAGTACCCCATCAACAAGAGACTCTACGAGGAAGCCCGCATCGTACCTATACAAGAGCACTTAGTGACACTGTTCCAGAGGCAACTTAATGACATCCGCAACCACCCAAACTTGGCTATCATGAACCTGAGAAGTCCGAGGAAAAATCCATGCCCTTATGACAAAAAGCACCCGCTTTATTACAACAAATTAAAGAAGAAGAAAACTCCCATGTTTGATATAATTTATATAATAAATATTTCATTTGTTTTAGTATAGAAATTGCTTCAAACATTAAACTTATTTGTTTAAATCTATTGCTGTTTCCTGGGCAACACACAAGTGATCTAAAGGTATTATAAATTTCATGTCTGGATATTTAAATCCTTGAAATGTATTCCAAATTGTTGTAAATACAAAATAAACAGTAGATACGACCATATAAACATCAGTAAAGTGTTATATAATATGCATTTTGATTCCGAAAAACGTCGACCTCATCAAACATCTGTGGTACGATTCCAATAATGTGTCCGTGTACCAGCCGCACAACGGCGAACATGGTAATAAAGGATAAATCGAAGAAAGATAAGGGAAAACTCGAAGAATGAATCTCGATCCTCGATCATCTTTTCACCCTTTCACACAAACACCCATTCTCCTTCTCACATATGTATAGCATCCATGCAGTACCCATCGCTGCGACAACAAAAATGAAGCAATCGAAAAATAAGGGAAGGGTGACAAAAGAGAATAGGCCGAATCCCAAGATTTTTCGTTAACTCAAATATTAATGAATCATATGTGTTCACTCAACAAAACCACAGCAATTGCAATGAACTTAAACCTAAAATAAAATATAAACATGGAAATGAAATGTGAAAGGTAGAGAGGGAGAAGGCAGTAGGAAAAGGAGATATGTACAACCAAAGAAAGGGCCAGCAGCAGATGGGTCAATCCAAAATGCATTTGAATCGAGAGCAAGAATTTAAAGTTCTCTTTGTTTTGACAATATTTAATCCGGATACTTAAAGCTCAAGTGACCTGATTTGATAATTCACAAAAGAGTTGCAAAAAAAAACAAGACATACAAAAAATAAATAAATAAAAAAGTATGTTTTTCATTTATAACTAAGTTATTAAGAGTAATAATTGTTACATACAAAAAACAATATGCAAAGGAATAGAATATTTAAGCCAAAGCGACATAAAAAAAATATTTCATAAGTTACATTTTGGAAATGGAAATTAGACTCTGTATGAGTGCGGCAGCTGTTTTCTAAAGAAGGCTGCTGTGAATAAACTGTACTCAGACTATCTGAAACATTGCGCTGCTATCCTCACTGCGAATGCTAATAGGGGAAAAGTAATAGCGAGAATGGATAGAAAAATGAAAAATTTTCCTCGTGGAGTTGTCCAAGAATAGGGTTCTCATGTTACTGAAGAGAAAGTAATCTTCTTTTGGATAAAGAGACAAGATAGTCCAGCAATGGGACTAAGCCTGATTCATTGTAGAGGTATTTACTCCAAAACCATTTGCCAGATAGTTTTTTATATTTCCAGATACATTTTCGAATAATGTGTCTCGAATCTTTGTAGTTCATATAGGAAAACCATAGCATATAGGTGGGTGAATTAAAGTTGTATAAAGTAATAATTTTGTTCTTATTTCTGAATCTCTAGAGTTTAGGATTAACTTGAGTTTAGCAGAAGCAGCTTTGCCATTTAACAAAGCTTTCCTTGCATGGGGATTGGCTTTTAAGCGTTCATGAAGGTTAATACCAATATTTTAGGGATTTTTTTTGTTTGTCTTCAATGAAAAATTGGAGATGTCGACTTTCGCATACCGTAAGTTAATGTAGTTTTCCAGAAGCGTTTCTGAAGCAAGTTAGAACGCACTTCAGAGGATTTAAATTAATTCCCCACTTGTTAGTTGTGGACAGACCAAGTTAAGGTATGACTTGAAGTGGCTAAGTGCCTCATTTGGTCTCTCATGTGAACTTAATAAGATAGTGTCGTCCGCATACAAAATGGCTTTGGAAGAGTTATGGTGGACGGGGAAATCGAAAGGATATACGTTGAAAGGAAAGGACCAAGAATGGAGCTCTAGAAACCCTTGACTGAATAGGAACCATAGACGAAACTTAATTTTCTAAGCAGAACAACTTACAACTTACGAATCTTATTTTTTTTTTTTGAATGATTTGAATGATTTTTATATAAATAAAGGGGAAGTTAAGTCGATTAATTTTGAACAGAAAGCCCTCGTGCCAGACTGGGTCAAACAGCTTTGTGAGGTCTAGTGCACAGGCGATATTGCATTGACTCGCTCGAAGCTTCTTCAGAATGCAATCCTGGAAAAGAAGGAAAGCAGTAGGTTGCCCTCGCTTGAAGCCAAATTGAGAATGTTAAGCAAGATTTATCTTGTCTGTAATTTTAAATTTTTTGGACACACGAATTTTTTCAAATGTTTTGCCTAGGTTTAAAAGGAGAGAAATAGGGCGAAAATCTGTAGCCTTTTTCTTTAAAGGAATGAATTTTGCTATTTTCAAGTATCTGAAAAATAACAATTATTTAATAAGGGAGTTAAGAATTGTTTTTACGGATTTACGGATTACATAATTTGAAATTCCATCAGGTACAGCAGATTTGTTGTTGTTAATCGAGTGAATAACTGATTCAATTAAGTTTGTTGAAACCAAGTTAGCATTATCTGGAGAGTGAGATTTATTGGAGGAAGATAATTTTTTTATGATTAAGTCAGAGTGTCAGTTGGAAAAGGCACTGTTGAAAGTGCTAACTTCTAAGAGGTTATCGAGGTCTACTGAGGGAGATTTTGCAGTAAATGAAAGGAAGACAGCATTGCCATAATAATGGAATAGCCTCTTGAATATTCTTTTCCAGATTTTTCTGATTTTGAAAAGGCCAAGGGTGAAACTGGAAATTTTTAAATGATGATTTTGGATGAAAGTCTTTTCACTATGGCATGCTACTAAGTTCGATAAAATTTCTGAAAAAGTACCAATGAAATTATCTATTTCTAATATGGGGAAAGGTTCCTATCCATGCGAACAGAGACCCTCGAAAGTTCGCGTGTCAACGACCAATTGAATAGATTCCAATTTTTAAAACAAGAATAAGTAATTGGTGGAGAGGGTAGAGCGCATATATCTTGTAATATATCCCCCAATGGGGCAACAGTATCAAAAAATCGGTTGTTTAGGTACCAAGATGCAAGTGAGACACCTGTTTGACAGGGGTTGTATACAGAAACTAGTGCAAGAGATTTGGATGAGTTCATATGAATAATTAGAATGGAATGGAAGCGATGGTAGCTGTAGGGTGGAGAGTGTCTTTTAACAGCAAATCCATATCTATTTGTTTATCTGGAGAAAAGGAATTGATATTAGCAGAGATTATTTTAAAATTCATGATTCAAGTGAGGTCAAAAACATAGAAAGGCTTCCGGTTTCTGATCAGCATTTCATTTAGAGTACTCAGCACAGTAGGAGTTCTCCTCCACTGGTAGGAGGAACAGCGGAGGTGTTTTCACCTGTAACTGCAGCCGCAAATGATGTTTGTGGAAAAGTTGTCCGAGGTAAATTCTTCTCTTTAGAGACAACATTGATTGAAAAAAGTGGTGGCCCGTGGCGTTGTGGGTATGTGCGTCGACCCCAACCTCGACGTTGCAGGTTCGATTTCAGCTCTGAGCGACAGAAATAATTTTCACGGCCTCATCTCTTTCGAGTCACTGACAATGCTCAAAGTATTTCCTGTCTAGAAAAAGCTTTTTAAACTTGGCCGTTCGGAGTCGGCATAAAACTGTAGGTCCCTTCCGCTCGTGAAAGAACAATAGCATGCACAACACGAGTGGTTGCTGAGAAGCTAGGCCCTGGCCCTTTATGGCCTGTAGCGCCACCCATATTATATATTATTATATTGATTGAAATATTAAAAGTCCTGTTTGGAATTCTGTTCAAAAGTAAAGCTTCCTTTTTCTTTTTTTCTGCAAGCTCAATATGTCTAGGGCAACCTTTATAACTTTCCGAGAGTGCCGAATGGCCACAATTCACACAGTGAACAAGTAACGATTCTGATGTAGCATCCAAGTTGCAATTGCGGGCTTCATGGTCATTTAAACATCTAACGTTTGCGAAATGAGCAATAAGCTACGATATGACCACAGCTCTGGCACCTGAAACTCTGCTAAGACCCGGAGCTACGAAGAGTTTCCCAATAGACGCTATGGGTAAACCAACTTATTCGATTTCAACTTAAGCATACTCTCTTTGTCCACCACCGTGCAGAGTAATACCGTTGGTCTTGGACCACCTTGTTGCAAACCTATTAACGGAAACCCTCAGTGTGGGATTCAACTACTTAATCTCATCAAGAACCTCCTCCGTGGAAAAACTACTCAAGAAGGCCTTAAGCACAATAATAAATTTCCTCAACTCCCTTGGCAAAAACGAAAATGCTTCAATGAGTTTGAATTCTCAAGCTTAGGTGAATTTTCATTTTTTTTTGACCATAAAGCGAGCCGTGATTGCTGGCTTCTTTTGCGGTCCAGTTACTGTTAATTGCACTCAATTTCCCCTTATCAGCGTATATTTATTTTATATTATATTTTATATTATTTCGGTTGGTAACACAAAACCCCTTTTTCCAGAAACATCCATAGGGACTAAAGGGTGCGGGCGAGAGAAACACAGGTATTTAAAAGACATAAACAAACGTGCAGAGTAGATTTATATTATTATTTTGTGTGTTTTGATTTTTTTTTTTTTTGATTATTTTCCAACTTCGCGAGCTAACAAAATCGAGTACTCTGTGCAGGCATAACAGTGCAAACGAATTCGCAACCTTTGCCCAACATTCGCTTCGGCTGGCTACCAGCGCCTGAAAAGTAAAATATCGCAATACAGACGTAGAGTCATGAATGTGTGTGTACGCATATTCGTTCTTAAGCAAAAACCAGACCCCTCGAAAGAAAACAGGGAGGCCTCGCTGAGTCGAGGCAAAACAGGAATCGTATAATTTTCGTTGTATGAAGTGGAATATTTTTATCTTTATATGTTTATGCTGCTCTTCATATGGCTGGTCATATTTCCCAAAAGAATCCTAAACAGCATGGGTATTTTGCACCGAGGAAAAATCACTCGATAAGATTAGATTTTAATAAAATAAGATACATCTTTTTTATAACGCTGCAACTCTTTCGAAATGACCGAAAATGTAATAGTGTAGCAAGAATGAAGTACATACAACTCCGATCTTGAGTGCCTCTTAGAGAATTATTTAAGAGAGTTGTATACATCATTCTTGATAATGTAATTGGTACTGAAAACAAGCATTTGTTGGTTTAGGTTTATTTATTGCTTTCTTTGTATTACAAATACATTTGATTTATATAATATATTTTACATTACGTATTATGTGCGATTATATAGATATTAATATTATCTAAATAGACGAATGCTAGGAATAATATACTTGTTATATCAATATTCAATTCGGAGGCAAATACAGAGAAAAAAACCTCCACCATAAGGAACAAATATATATATATATATATATATATATACTTACTTACTTATCAGGCAGACGAACCATGAAGGGTCTGAGCCTGAGCAATTGCTGTCTTCCATCGGTGACGGTCCTGGGCACGCTGCTTCCAGTCATCAAGGCCAAGCTGTCTTGCATCCGCGATGACTTGGTCTTTGTACCGGAGGTTCGGTCTTCCTCTCCTTCTCGAACCAGGAGGCTCGGATTCGAAGACCCTCTTTGCTGGAGCGTTGTTGTCCATTCGCTCGATGTGGCCGAGCCAGTGTAGTCGACGGATTTTTGCCTTCCGGACTACATCCACATCCTTGTACAGCTCGTAGAGTTCGCGGTTGTGTCTTCTCCTCCATTCGCCTTCCTCGCAGATGGGACCATAAGTCCGACGTAGAATTTTGCTTTCGAAGGCACAAAGAATCAGCTCTGCAGCCTTACTTAATGTCCAGCTTTCGGCTCCATAAAGTAGGACTGGCAGAATAAGGGTTGTGCATTACTTTGGTCCTTCGAGTCAGGAGTTTCGAGCCCAGCTGTTTTGACAGACCGAAGTAGCATCGGTTGCCAAGGGCGATTCTACGTCGGATCTCCACTACGATGTCATGCGTGGAGTTTACATTTGCCCCGAGGTAGACAAACTCCTTTACTACCTCGAAATTGTAGCTGTCGATTGTGACGTTTTGGCCTAGGTGGTGTGCGGCGGATAGTTGTTGGCTCGACAGCATATATTTTGTTTTGTCCTCGTTGACTTTAAGACAAGCTCGTTTCGCCTGTTCCTCAATTGGCGTGAAAGCTTCACGTTGGGACCGCGCGACAATGTCGATGTCATCCGCGTATCCCAACAACTGGACTGACTTGTAGAAGATATTGCCTTCCGTGTTGACTTTTGCTCGCCGCACTATCTTCTATCTATATATATATACTTACTTACTTACTTAAGGTGGCGCTACAGTCCGGGGTGGACCTGGGCCTCAACCAACAAGCGTCTCCAGCCAGCTCGATCTTTAGCTAGCTGTCTCCAGTTTCGCACGCATAGTTGGTTGAGGTCCCTTTCCACTTGCGTGCGCCACCTGAGTCGCGGTCTTCCTCTACTGCGCCGTCCCTCGGGGGTGGATTCGAAGACTTTTCGGGCCGGAGCATTGGTTTCCATCCGCTCTACATGACCTAGCCATCTCAATCGTTGGATCTTCACTCTTCTGGCTAAGTCGATGTCGCTGAACAGCCCGTATAGCTCGTCGTTGTATCTCCTCCTCCACTCACCATCTATGCAGACGGGACCGAAAATCACCCGAAGAATTTTCCTCTCGAAGCAACCAAGAGCTGCTTCATCCGCTTTTGACAGAGTCCATGCCTCCGCGCCATAAAGCAGGACTGGGACGATTAAGGTCTTGTAGAGCGTTACCTTGGTTGTTCGAGAGAGGGCTTTGTTCACCAATTGCTTTCTTAGCCCAAAGAAGCACCGATTGGCAAGAGTTATTCTTCGTTTGATTTCAGCGCTGGTGTCGTTGTCTGAGTTGATAGCGGTTCCTAGGTAGACAAAGTTTTTAACTACCTCAAAGTTATATCTGTCTGCCGTGACGTTCTGACCGAGACGTCGGTGTTGGGTGTCCTTTCTTGTTGACAGCATATATTTGGTCTTGCCCTCGTTTACCGCTAAACCCATCTTTGCGGCCTCCGTTGCAATACTCACAAAAGCGCCTTTGACATCACGCTGCGTTCTTCCGATAATGTCAATATCGTCGGCATATGCGAGTAGTTGGACGGACTTCTGAAAGATTGTTCCTCTGGTGTTGGCGTTTGAGTTTTGAACAATTCTCTCAAGAACGATGTTGAAGAAGTCGCATGACAGCGCGTCGCCTTGTCTGAATCCTTTTTTGACATCAAAGGTCTCGGTTAGGTCTTTACCGACCTTGATGGAGCAGCGTGCATTCTCCATCGTCATCCTACACAAACGGACGAGTTTGGTAGGGATGCCAAAACTAGACATTGCTCTGTATAGCTCGTCTCTATAAATGCTGTCATACGCGGCCTTAAAATCGATGAACAGGTGGTGGGTATCGATTTGTTGCTCCTGGGTTTTCTCCAAAATCTGCCAGAGTGTGAATATTTGGTCGATGGTGGATTTTCCTGGCCTAAAGCCACACTGGTATGGACTGACCAAGTTGTTGACGAATGGCTTTAGGCGTTCACACAGTACGGCAGATAATATCTTATAGGCGATGTTAAGGAGACTTATCCCCCGATAGTTGGCGCAGTCAAAGGGGTCTCCTTTCTTGTGGATCGGGCAAACAATGCTGAGGTTCCATTCATCGGGCATGTTTTCCTCCGACCATATTTTACAGATGAGTTGGTGCATGCTCCTTACCAAATAATCGCCTGCGGCTTTAAAAAGCTCGGCGGGTAGGCCGTCAGCTCCAGCAGCCTTGTTGGATTTCAGTTTAGATATAGCAATCCTCACTTCATCCAGGTCGGGTGGACGGAATTGTTGATCTTCATCGTCCCTTTCATTGGGGTTGAATAGTTCGTTCTGCCTGACAGCGGAATTTGGTTCTTCGTCGCCGTTATACAGTCTGCAGAAATGGTTTCTTCATATCCTCAGCATCGACTGTGACTCTACTACGATGTTCCCTTGATCATCCTTACAGGCTTCGGTTCGGAGTTTATAACCTTGACTGGTTGACTTTACCCTTTGGTAAAACTTCCTTACCTCATTCCTGCAGTAGTATCCCTCTATTCTGCCGATCGCGCGCTTCTCATGCTCCTTCTTTTTTCTCCTGAGAAGCCGGTGTTCGTCTCTCCTCTTCTGCTCGTAGAGCTCCCGAGCAGCTCTTGTCCTTCTTTGCAGTGCCGCTTTGTATGCTTCTTGCTTGGCTGCATTCGCCTGCCGACACTCATTGTCAAACTAGGGGTTTCGTTGTGGTGGCGGATTGAAACCCAGCACATCAGAGGCGGCATCTCTGATGGCTTTTTGGCAATGCTGCCACTGGTCTTCAATACTTGATGTTGGCGGCGTAGGATTTCTTAAGAGGTTGATGGAGACACGATCGGAAAAGGATTTGGCAATCTCTTGCGATTGTAGCCGGCCGACGTTGAACTTCCTCACAGTATTTCTTTGTCTTGGCGGTGTTCGGGATATCCGCAACCTTACCTTGGCTACTACAAGGTGGTGGTCCGAGTCAATGTTGCACCTCGGAACGTTCGGACATCTATAATACTGGAGGAGTGCCTTGCGTCGATCGCAATGTGATCAATCTGATTGATGGTTGATTGATCAGGAGATCGCCATGTCCCTTTGTGAATGTCGAGATGTGGGAATTTTGTACTGGCTACTACAACATTTCGCCCCGCAGCAAAGTCGATCAGCCTAAATCCGTTATCGGATGTGGTGTCGTGTAGGCTGTGCTTCCCGACCGTACTACCAAAGATTTTTTCTATTCCTAGCTTTGCGTTAAAATCGCCAAGAACAATTTTAATGTCGTAGCTAGGGCATTGCTCATACGTTTTGTCCAGGAGCTCATAGAACCTGCCTTTGGTGTCGTCATCTTTCTCCTCTGTGGGGGCATGTGCGCATATAAGGCTTATGTTGGCAAATTTAGCCTGGATGCGAATTGTCGTGAGGCGCTCGTTCACTGACCTGAACGATAAGACTTCTTGCCTAAGTCTGCCTCTAACGACAAATCCACATCCAAATAGGCGCTGTTTTTGTTGCTTGTAGCAATCACCGTAATATATATCACAGTTTTTCATCCTTCTTTTGCCCGGTCCATCCCATCGCACTTCTTGGATGGCGGTTATGTCTGCTTTGCAGCAGTCTAGGGCTTCCGCTAATTGTTCGGCTGCACGTGGTCTATAAAAGGACCTTACATTCCACGTACAGATCCGAAGGTCGTTGTCCGTATATCGTTTGCAGGGTTCGTCATCAGTAAAGTCATCCGTTTCCGAGGCTTGTTGTTGCTTCGTAACTGTTGTTTTTTGTGTGGCCGGGCAGTTACCCCGACGGCACAACCCCCAACCTGGAGGGCCAGTTCCTAGGACAAGAGGTCGCACTTATAAGTTTGCCAGGTTGAGCTCGGGTGAACTACAACCAGTACCCGATGGCTACCACTTGGAGGTAAAATAAGCACAATTGGTGTGTAGGAAAAGTTGCAACACTGGATAAATTTTTTGTTGAGAATACAACGATAGTGCGAATTGAAGTCAATGTTGATGATTGATGATTAAGAAAGAAGGTAGACATATTACCATATTATGTGATTAAGCTTACTTTCTAATTTTGTCGAAATCGGCCAGTCCGTTCAGAAGTTTGATATTCCTAACTTCAGCAAAATTGGTTTTGTTAAAAACTCATTTCCGAATGAGAGAAATGAAATAACGTGCCTGCTTGCGTATGTGTGTGCTATTATCCATAGCTGTGTTTGCATTGATGGATTGGCACGAAAGCGTAAATATGTTTTGTTTTTGTTTAAGTCAATTTCAGAATGATGTTATGTGCTAGCATAAATGGTACAAAAGACAAGTGACTTTTCGTTAGTGTAAGATTTAGTACACAATGTGTTTTTATCCGGATAGACTTATCCAAGACGGGCTATTTCGAAGAACAATTGGAATCCATATCTAAGATTTTCACCGAAACACTTAGACTATAATTGGTTGGTGCTCACGGTTTGTGGACAATTACCACCTGAGAAAACTTAATTTTGTAAACCAGGTGGCGCTGTTTTTGGTTGAAATTTCGTGTCTATTGCTTTCGTGCAGTTCTTCATGTCTCATTTACAACACTAAAACACACGTGGATACTAATATTGTCCGATGTTATCCCAATTTTACAATGGCATCTGTTGATAGACGACGTGATTACTGGTACTGGTCTAAGGATATGCAGAAAACCCAAACTACAAACATTATTAGCAAATCAAAACAATAAGAAACTAAGGCTCGGAATATTCGGCGTTATCCAGTTCACTAAATAAATTTCAACCAAATCCGTTTTGGATATCCGAAATATCCACATCCGATTATCTCAGAATCAATGCCCCATGGCAATAGTAACAGTTTTATTCAGTTTGCTACAAATAAGTCTTGCCGGCCTGCATCAGTTTGATATATGGTTGTGTTCTTCGATACAATGTTTGGCAAAGGACACAAACGCGCAAGGTAAAATCAGATACAATACTCAACACCCCAATTCACCAATGAGTATGGCTGTGACTTATATTAAGA
Organism: Eristalis arbustorum; assembly: GCA_916610145.1. NCBI lineage: Eukaryota > Metazoa > Arthropoda > Insecta > Diptera > Syrphidae > Eristalis > Eristalis arbustorum. The sequence goes on along the minus strand of OU744319.1, from coordinate 48,270,583 downwards.
AGGAAAAGACATTTATTTTATATCAACATGATTTAAAATAGAGTGCAGTGTATAAAGAGAGTATAATTACTAAGACAACGATGTCGTAAATGTATATATAATATCATATATAATATATTAGTAATTTAATCATTTAACTAATATGGATAATTTAGTATAACAAAATGTTTGTCGTATAACATAATTAAATATCTCGACAATGAGACGGTCGGTTTACGGTCAAACAAAATATACCCTTGATGAGAACCACTTGATAAATATAAAGTAGATGGCGCAGTTTTTCGTATTAAATTACGATTTTTCAACAATAATAGCCCAACTGATGGAAAAACTGCAATGAAAGTCAACAGATCTATGAGTATTGCTAGCCACACAGAGCATTCTGGAAATAAGTTCAAAATGGCCACAGTTGGTTTGGTGAAGAGTGAGATAAAAGAGGGAAACAGTCCTAAGGTGTTGAGGTGAGTTTGTATGAATTGATATCGTTCTTAGTAACGCAGGCAAATCAAAGCAGTTAAAATCTGACGCACAAAGAGTATGTGAGCGATGTTTTTCTAGAGTTTGCGGGCTAATGCATTTTAGCCGGTTTTCATAGGAAGATAGGCTAAAGCCGTCGACCTAAGGAAGACCGCGTAAGGCAAACCGGATGTGCTGCACAGCTTTGATTCGAAGGCAGTGAGTTGTTTGAGTGGCTGACCAGACTTGGCTGGCATATTCAAGTATGGGTCTGACAAAGGTAATGAAGCCCAAACCAAAAATGTCATGTGCCAAAAATTAATAATTCGTAAGACCGAATAAGTGCGAGCCAGAAAAGGAACGTTGTTGTGGAATGCTTACGGAAGAATTTACTCTCATGTATCGTGGGGGGTTGTATGGAGCTCGGACTCAACGAAAGTATTTATTGGGCAGCTCATTTATAATCCGGCAATTAAGAGTTTTGTAGATATAGAACAGACCAGCGGAACCTGGGCCTGTGGCCAGCATTGAGAATCGAACAAAATCTGAAAACGTTCGTCTGCGACAAGTGACAGCCGCTATGGAAACGATGCTACATCTGCTTCCCATGGATATTTACGGTCTGATGACAGCTACTAAAGCAGTGTTTAGGTTGATGGTAAGACTTTGCCGCTTATCTCTTGGGTAGATAGTGGTTAGATGCAACCTTATGTCAAGCTGGTTCCGTTGGCATAGTGGTATTCCATCTAATAGAGCCAACGAGCTAGATAAAATAGAAGAAGTCTTGCTAATATCAATTAATCAGGACATCCCACACCCATCAATTCATGTAATAAATTATATGTAACTTACAGATGCCATCAACATCATCAATGGAACATTACACTAGCATCTGACTTCAAAACTAATCTGGCCTGTATTTAATCCAAAAAGGCAAGTAGGTACATTTCTAGGCCTTAACAGGAATATAATCCGCAAGGCCGAATGATTTGTCATAGGGCACTGTATCCTGAGCTCAAATACAAGAAGAATGGAAGCTTTTCACTCGACATTTGCAGAAAATGCAATAATGAAGAAAAAATATGAAACATACGGCACTACCTAGTCACCTGCCTAACCCTTGCTATATACAAATGTAGATACACAATGCTTAAATAGAAATCGGATTCGCGCTCATTCAAAGGTGTTGAATCCGTAGGCGCCTAGCTGTACAGTCCGAACAGTTGAGTCTTATTCTCCAAAAACCATCAACGCAAACAGGACGAAAGGTTGAATGCAGAACTTTTCTCTTGAATAAACCAATATCTAAAAATATGTATAGCAAATAGAAATAGGAGAAACACATATCGCAAAGCAGGACTAATGTCAGCTTCTTTGACAAAGATACATTCGGGGAGATGATAAATAGCTTGTGTAGCAGGTTGTGATGTGGCAATGCCCAGGAAAACAGCGCGCCATGCTACTGCTGAAATGAATTCATGGAAATACTCAGAGCGAAGTGTCTAAAAGCTAAACGCAAAGTCCAAAGGTCACGAGGGAGAGTTGAATTCAAAAACAACTCTTAGAAAACTTTGTACAAACAAGATGGAAGTTTACAAAGGCGATCAAAGGAAGCAAATCAAGTTGCCTCAAACGTCTATGCGACGAAGCGGATATCAAACTACGGCCTACAGAATTTTTATGTCCAAACGGAAATCCTGCAAATTTGCACAAATTACGTGTCCAAAAATCGAGCAATTATTCCCAAAAACGCACCATGTTCACAATGGTCAGGGAAACAGAGGCAGGACATATCCCAGCTGTAACATTGGGAGAACTGCAGAGAGCTCTTAACCTAATAGAAGACAAGAAAGCGCTTGAACCTGATGGTATTCCGAACTCAGCATTAAAGGCCGCTGCAAGAATGAAAGAAATTTATGGCAACATTGCAAACGTGTCTTGAAGTAAGGGTGTTCTAAGGACCGTGGAATTCGCAACATTTAGTGCTACTGTCCAAAGGGAATAAACCTCCTGGAGAACCATCTTCATATCGCCCAAAGTCGACATTACGTCAGCAGCCATAGAAGGGCATTCTTGGAGGTGGGGCACAAAGCAGTACTGTGTGGTGGACGTAAAAAGAACGCATTTAACACTGCCGACTGATCCAAAATAAGAAGATGACTTGCAAAAGATGGAAACACCCCACTTCTTGCTAAAGATAATCACCAACTACTCCACAAATAGGAAGTTACGGTATGATACGGAAAAGTGGTTAAGTCCTATGAAATCTACGTAGATACCGCAATGATCAGTTTTGGATCTACTCCTGTGGAATCTAATGTACAACGGAGTACTAAAATCTACCAAAGTAGTCAATATCATCGGCTTCGCAACTGCAGGTCTCGAACTGGCGGACCACAAAACAGAAGCTGATAGGCTCTTAGACGACAACCACAGTATTCCTTCAAAGGAAGCAGTCAAATTCATGGGAGTGATGTTTCAGAATTAGCTGCGGGTGAAACTATATGTGGACTACGTGAGGAAAAAATCATTAACGCTGCAATCGGCACTCACCAGAATATTACCAAATATTGGTGGACCGGGATATGGAAAGAAGATTCTCCTAGCTAAAGTGGTCAGCTCGGTTATACTATACTGCACCGGTTTGAGCGCATACCTTGAGAAGAAAGGAAGAGGAAAACGCGCTCAATAACCCTTTGGCAATATCGATGGGATAATACCAAAATGGGCAGATGAACTCATACCTTATTTCCCAAAGCCGAAACTAAACACCCACCTAACGCAGTTCCTCGCTGGCTACGGTGGGTACTGCAAGTATCTACACAGGTTTGTTATTATTGAATTCCTGAACCAAGAGGAAGACGTAAAAATAGAGGGGTAGAAGAGTGAAGGGTGTGGGTTAGTACGTAGTCGTATTACCAAAATCGAGTACTTGGGTTTGCGAATCGTGCTGATAGTCTGGAGTATTAGTATTTTTCGAAAATTGGAACATCCTTGGAAGTATCCAAAAACAAAAAACAACATTACTGTATTCTACCCATCACGTCAATGTCGTCTGCGTATGCTAGCGCAACTGAAGATCATACTCCTTGTGTAAGCCGGTGAGTTGTATGAGCGTGTAGCTTTGTCGAAACATTAAAGGCATTCAGTAGTATCCTCCATCGTCATCCTGCAGAGCCTGAAGAGTTGGCAGGAATGTCAGAACTAGGCGTGGCGTCTTATAGCTCGTTTCTACGCACGTTAAGTCCGTAGTGTGAAGATTTGTTCGATCGTGAATTTTCCCGCACTGATAAGGGCCTATCAGATTATAATAATAATAATATAATAATAATATGGGTGGCGCTACAGCCCGTAGGGGGCCAGGGCCCAGCTTGCTATTGCGTGCTATTGTTCCCTCACGAGTGAAAGGGACATACAGTTTTATGCCGAATCCGAACGGCTTCTCTAGACAGAAAATAGGGGGTCGACGCACATACCCACAACGCCACGGGCCACCACTGGCCTATCAGATTAATATACACAAAATGACAAAGAGAATGTTACGGACAATTTTCCTTAACTACTTGTTCGTCGATTGTTTCGAAAAGTTAGATTTGTAAGAAATCAGCGATAAACATTTGGGTAGTAAATGAGTTTGTTTACCTCGGGACAAACGTCAACTCCAAGAACGACATAAAAGTGGAGATTCGACGTAGAATCGCGCTTGGCAACCGATGCTACTCGGTCTCGGATACTCGGTACTCAAAACAACTGGGCTCGAAAATCCTGACTCGAAGGACCAAAATAATGCTCTACAAAACTCTTATATTGCTGGTTCTGCTTTATGAAGCCAGACTCTAGACGCTAAGCAAAACTGTAGAGCTGATTCTTGGTGCCTTCGAAAGAAAAAAATGTACGCCGAATATATGGTCCTGTCTGCGAGGAAGGCGAATCAAGGAGAAGACACAACCGCGATCTCTTCGAGCTGTACAAGGATGTGAATGTCGTCCGAAAGTCAAAAATATGTCGATTATAATGGCTCGGCCACATCGAGCGCATGGACAACAACTCTCCAGCCTTCGAATCCGAGCCTCCTGGTTTGAGAAGAAGAGAAAGACCGAACTTTCGGCATGGAACGTTATTGCGGATGTAAGACACCTTGGCCTTGATGACTGGAAGCAGCGGCCAGGACCGTCACCGATGGAAGGCAGCAATCGCTAAGGCTCGGACCCTTCATGGGTCGACGGACTGATAAGTATGTAAGATATTTTTTCTTTTTTTTTTGAATTAATAACGCCGGCAACTTTCAAGGACCAAGACAATAGATTATTGGTTCTTTAAAATATATTATTTTTACATTTTTTAAATTTGGCAAGAGACAGCCCTTTTCTTAATTACCCCCAAATAATGATTTTTCTAATCATCACCATATCATCAATACTAGACTCGGCAACTTTTCGCTTTTAAATGGCTCAAAATTATGAGACTCTTAAAATTTCTCTGTTTAGAACCCGTTTTAAAAATTACCTAACCAATGCATTATCAACTCTCTTGCGCGTGTAACTATTGTTCTTACACAATAGATAATACTAACAATTTATGCAGACTTTGAACGGTGATTCTGTGGTACTGTTACAGAATTCCGACGATTTTTGCTGCAAAATGTTGTTGTGTAACATTCTTTAACCGCGAATTCACCTCGAATTTATGAGCAAGCCTTCACACTATACCATGGTTCTAATGGTCTAGAAGCTGTATGTATTGTATACAAATTTATCTAAACAGTTCTAGCTTCTGCATTATATACACATTTATCTAAACAGTTGTAGCTTCTACGAAAATTTAATATAAAAGTTTTTCTGCAATTCCATTCCTACCGGGCGAAATACGATGACAAGATACATTACTGATGAATAGACCCAATGCTATACCCTAGTTTCGGTAAATCCTTTATAGGAACATATATTTATATTTATATACATAGACACTAAAAAAAGACTTTATTTTAAATGTTTTTCTGTGCTGTTGGTTTATGGAAATATTTCCAGACATTGTGAATTGAAATGAAAACCAGCGAATCGATTGGAAAAAGGGAGAACAATCATTTTGGTTTCTTAGAGTTTGCTCTTGAAATGGATCTCTTTGCCATTTAACTTTTCTAATTGGGTCGAAATTCCTTTCTAACAAGGACCAAGTTGCTGGAAATGTGTCTGTTATTTTTCGTTTTCACATCCAGAATACACACTGATGTCACCTGCTTGGGTAACAAAGTAAGAATATAAATTTAATAACCTTATATATGATTGGATACATATATATAGAGAGAAATAAACATTCACATGCATCCCTAACTGCTAATACATGGATAAACTGTTCGTATATATATCGTCTTTATACTGATGGTAGCAGCTTCTGAATGCGCAGTCGTCTGCTTTATTCTCTCTCATGTACTCAAAACATCAGCATGATTTTGGTAGACGATGTTGCCTACCTACAACATTTCGTTTATTCATTATCAATTTAGCCATCGTTCGCATCCGTCCTTAGTGAAATTTTGATCACATAAAACATTTTTTTGTATTAAAATAAAAAAATGACAAAAAAAAAACGATTCAATAGGATTTTGTTTTGCTTTCTTTTTAGATTTTCTTGGGTGCAGTATATTTTAACAATTTTGCGTTTAATTCCAATATCGGTTGTTAGTAGTGGGTAAAAGGATGAAATATAAATTTAAATCGCTCCTCTTTTGGACATAATCTTAAAGGCGTATATGAATGCTTATACAATAGACATACATAGTTCTATTAAATGCACAGTTTTTTTCATTAAAGCTGAGTAAAAACTGAACAAAGTGCTTTATTACAACAATAAAACCGAGACTGATGCTATTGTGCTTGAAAGTAGGATATCACAAGTTGTTTATACTTATTATTTACTTTTGCATATTTCTTTAACAGACTGCACAATCTGAACACTATAAAATACCTTTTTGTAACTAAATAATCAACTAAATAAAAGTTTGAATTTTGAATTCCAAAATATAAATTAATACACGACATATTTTTGAAAGTTCTATTTAACTGTAGCATTACTTTTTTTTAAGAGATAAAGCTGTGTGACTTAATATTTCAGATTATGCAGCCTATCCTTACTGTAGTTGAACATTTCTTTTAAATCAATTACAATCAAATTTACAAACTTTATGGCGCATACCTAGTTGGTTAGTTTGAATATTACTGATGCTGTACATGCCACTACATGGAGCACATATAACTCATCCAGTTTTCACTGTGCCGTGAAAAACAGCCGACAATCTCTCTATAGTCAGCATTCGGTTTCCATACGTAATATTATGTAAAAAATAAAAAATAAAATCAAAACATTGTCAATAGACCACTCCAGAAATTGCAATGATGCTGCCAAAAACCGTCTTTTGACAAGGAAGGAGAGAAGTCTCGCTGCCGCATGAAGGTCGGTGAGTCGACGCGCTGCCCCTTACTTCTTCAATATCATTGAGAAAATCGGGCAAGTCTTACTGGTCAACACTGTTCGCAAAATCGTTCAAAAGCTTATAGAAACATGTATATGACATTCACGTAACTGGTCGAACATAGCTAGCCGTTAATTAGTCGGAAATGAAATGGAAAGGAAATGACTTAAATGAGTCTGACGGAAAGAATATGTTTCAGAACGATAACTTCGGGATGTCTATTGAACCAAATATGTAATAAAATAGGTATCTAAATCTAAAATATGTAGTAAAATCAGTAATTCAATTGATCTAAAAACTAGGTGCGAAGGGCCTTGATATATGAGAAGGCTATACATTGGGCAATGAGTTGAGTAGGAGTAGTTTAAGAATTTATGATGAAATCTGTTTCATCTTCTTTTTCTCATGGCGCTATCGTCCGGAGTGAACCTGGGACTCCACCAACAATCACGATGGCACGATTCTTAGCCAGCTGCCTCCAATTTCGCACTCCAAGTTGGTTGAGGTCATTCTCTACTTGTATGAGTCAACTGTTTCATGGTCGTCCTCTATTGCGTTGACCCACTGGTTCGGAGTCGAACACTCTTCGTGCTGGAGCTCTACATGGCTCACGCCTGGCTAGACTCATGTCGCTGTACATCCCGTACTGTTCGTGGTTGAATCTTATTTTTCAACGCAAAGAAGACCAAAGATTGATCTTTTGAACAGACCAAGAGCTTCGTCATCCGCTCTTCAGATAGTCCAGGCTTACGCGCCATAGAGCAGGACAGGGGTGATAAGGGTCTTAAATAATATTAGCTTGGTCCTTCGAGAGAGGGCTCTACTACTCAAATGCCTTTTGAGCTCAAAGCAACAGGGGTTGGTAAGAGTTATTCTGTTCGACCAATCACGTCAATGTCGCCCGCTTATGCTAGTAATTGCACGTACTTTTGGAGTATTGTGTCTCTTCTGTTATCGATCGAGTTTTGCACGACCTTCCCAAGTACGATGTTGAAAAGATCACATGACTGCGTGTCCCCTTGCCTAAAACCTTTTTTGACATTAAAGGTCTCGGTGATTTCGTTACCGACCTTGATGGAGCAGCGAGAGTTCTGTCATATGCGTCATTAAAGCTTACAAATAGGTAGCGGATGTCGATCTGCATCTCCTAGGTTATTTCGATGATATGCTGAAGTGTGAAGATTTAGTCGATGGTGTACTTCCCAGGCCTGAAACCGCGCTGATAAGGACCTATCAGGTTATTTACGAAAGGTTTCAGGCCCTCACACAAATCGGCAGAGAATATCTTATAGGCGAGGTTTGGGAGACTTATGCCTCGATAGCTGGCACAGTTGAAGGAATCTCCTTTCAACAGTTGGTGTATGTTCTGTGGAGTTCTGCACATAGATCGTCTCCACCAACAGCTTTTTTCGACATATTGACTTCGTCTATGTCATGGCGACATAATTCTCTTAAATCGTCGTTCATTGCGTGGACTGCAAAAATCTGCCTGACAGCTTCGTCGCCGTATATGCTGCTTCCTGCGCTGAATGCGCCTGCGTACACTCGTTGTTAAACCAGGGGTCTTAACTGGGTGGTGTTTTAAAACCCTACACATCAGAGGCAGCTTCTTTGACGGCGTTTTGATTCGGTTCCATTCGTCAATTGTTTCGCCTGGCAGGGTCGAACTCTCTGATAGCTGGAGGTCGATTGCGATTGTAGCTTTCCAATCTGGTTTAATCTAGCTCTACTCCGTTGTACTATCGATATCTGAGCTCTGACATTGCCAATAAACAAGGTAATGATGATAGTCGTTGTTCGCACCTAGACACGTTCGAACACCGAGGATTGTGGAGGAGCATCTGACGTCTCTCGACCAAGAGGTTTCGCCCCGTTACGAAGTCCAACAGCCTGAGTACATTGTCTAACGTACTGCCATGTAGGCTGTGTTTTTCGACGACTCCAAAGACGTCTTCCTTGCCCAGGTTTTCATTGAAATATCCAAGAACGATTTTCCTGCCGTAGGTTGGGCATTGATCGTTGACCTTTCTAGGAGATCACAGAATTCGGCCTTACTATAGTCGTAACAACAAAATCGCATCCACACAAACGCTGCCTTTGCTCTTTGTAGAAATGGCCGTAAAAGATGTGAAACGAGATTACGAACTGAATTTCCACAATTAATTGGTTGTGGTCAACCCGACCGTAAGTTGTGAGGTTGGGACCGCCAGTAAAAGATGTAGCAGATTTTTATCCTCTTTTGTCCAGCCTGGAGGGCGGTGATGTCTGCTTTATAGGCTTCTACAGCCTTCACCAGTTAATCGGCTGCGAGTGGTCTGTTAAGAGACCTTACATTCCAGGTACAGAACCGAAAATTGTTGTCCATGGTCGTCAGATCGTTGCTGGCTTCTCGTCAAGTTGAGAGCAATCAACAACTTTACCCTGTAGGCACATGCCCACGTTTTCTCTGTTTCAAACTTACCAACATACCCTTTCATTATGAAACCAGAAACGTGTCTTACGTTAAGCAGATAACGAACAACAGTCCAATACGTTACGATACTGGAAAAATAAAATACAATCTTTACAAAATCCTAGACAAATGCAATGATAACAGAAGCTATGCGTACTTAGAATGGCAATGGTATGTAGCGCGATTGTCGTTCAATCATTAAAGAAGTAATCATATGTTATGAAAAAACATATGTTATGAAGGCAAGCTATAGAGAGCTTTGGATAATACAAGCGCCTTAACCAAAGAAGTGGTCTAAGAATTGATTCATTGAAGCACGGTGAAGGCCACATATCCATTATCTGCCTTAACAGACAATATGTTGTATGTTTAAAAGTCTTTTGAAGTATCTAATAAAAATGACTGTCTATCAAAGCGAACACTTGACACTGTGCCAACACTTGTTTGCCACCAGTGATTAGATCTTTGTTATAGTTTTCAAGCCGATAAGAATTGGACAATTATATTTTATTAAATCTAATGTTGAGTTGATACGTACCGACTTGATTGAAATGCGACTAATGTTGGAAAAATGTAAAAATCGAAAAAAATATTTTTTCAGCCTTACGCTTCCTTCATTTAAAGTCGGTAAATTATTACATAAATCAGAAGGTCGCTTTTCTTTTTACCTCTTATGGCTTTTGAGTGTCATCCAATATTATTAAGAAGAAGCTTATAATGAAAACAGGTAAGAAGTGTGTTATCTTCAATTTGCATTTTGATCTCCTTGAAGTACGATTGTATCATATACTAATTTGGCATGTCCATAAATATATCGTCTGTATTTCAACACAGCGTGAATAAAGAAATCGTGTTCTTTGCAAAAAAATCGTATGATAAACACGTGGGTTTATCGATTTTTGCAACATGCCGCAAGTGCTGTGTGCTAATACAAATGTCTCTAAGGGTAAACAGAGCATAAATAAACAAAGAAATGTGTACGGGGTGCTGGATTATACTTAATACACTCAAAAATGTGTTATTATTTGCTTTGGTCTTTTACTCAAAGGATTTCCTTGAGTTAAAATAAAAGTGTGCCTGCAATAAAAAAAAATAGCATTTAATGACGAATAAAATCCCACCAATTACTTTTTGCACGATGTTACAGAACATCGGTGGTCAATTGATATCAAAGGTCTTCCAATTATTGCAAACAATTATGATATATATATACAAAATGCCCTTGTGCAGCCAGTCAAAAGTGTTATGTACAGTGTATTAACAGGCGAGGGTTTGGTACTTCGAGTAAATAACAAATTGAATTGATTTCGTTCTGAACTAAAATTTTGAATATTGGAAGGGGGTGGGAATGGATCGCCTGATCACTGCGGCGTCAGATGGGCCTATTATGATTTAGTAGTAAAGCATTCACCTAGGTGTGGATGTTACTACGATTACGTAGTTACAGTGACACAGGATGTGTTCTGCAAGATTTAGGCAGATGTCATCTTGTGTTAGGCCCATGTTTTTTGTTTACAGGACAATGTCCAGTAAGGAAACTTGTGTTTATACGAATCTGACTCCCTGTGGGTCTGAGGAGTTGTGTTGTTCTTTTATAAGAAATAGTTGGTAAGAACATTTTGCACTGAATGTTACCTGCCGTCTGCGTCCAGTAATTGTTGGCTATCCCTGAGCCAATTATTACTTAGTATCGGTGTGCCCCAGAATGGTCAAAGCCGAATAGTACGGAGCATACATATCACTTACAGTGGGTGTTACTAATATTCGGTTTTAACTCGAAAGTGTGAAAAATTGCAGTTTCAGGCTAAAACTAAATGGTTTTTAATCCATTCTTTTCCGGCTTTGAAGATTTCTTAATTTACTTCGGAATTAACTATTTTTGTCTAATCAGAGTCAAAAGCGAAAAATCTCCACCATTTTCATTGGATTCTTGAGTCATCTTGAATTTGAATTGGTATAGACCAAGATTTGTACACAACATACGCCGTAAGAAGGATGAAAAACTGTGATATATATTACGGTGATTGCTACAAGCAACAAAAACAGCGCCTATTTGGATGTGGATTTGTCGTTAAAGGCAGACTTAGGCAAGAAGTCTTATCGTTCAGGTCAGTGAACGAGCGCCTCACGACAATTCGCATCCAGGCTAAATAGCCTTATATGCGCACATGCCCCCACAGAGGAGAAAGATGACGACACCAAAGACAGGTTATATGAGCTCCCGGACAAACATATGAGCAATGCCCTAGCTACGTCATTAAAATTGTTCTTGGTGATTTTAACGCAAAGCTAGGAATAGAAAAAATCTTTGGTAGTACGGTCGGGAAGCACAGCCTACATGACACCACATCCGATAACGGATTTAGGCTGATCGACTTTGCTGCGGGGCGAAATGTTGTAGTAGCCAGTACAAAATTCCCGCATCTCGATATTCAAAAACGAACATGGCGATCTCCTGATCAATCAACCATCAATCAGATTGATCACATTGCGATCGACGCAAGGCACTCCTCCAGTATTATAGATGTCCGAACGTTCCGAGGTGCCAACATTGACTCGGACCACCACCTTGTAGTAGCCAAGGTAAGGTTGCGGATATCCCGAACACCGCCAAGACAAAGAAATACTGTGAGGAAGTTCAACGTCGGCCGGTTACAATCGCAAGAGATTGCCAAATCCTTTTCCGATCGTGTCTCCATCAACCTCTTAAGAAATCGTACGCCGCCAACATCAAGTATTGAAGACCAGCAGCATTGTCAAAAAGCCATCAGAGATGCCGCCTCCGATGTGCTGGGTTTCAATCCGCCACCACAACGAAACCCCTGGTTTGACAATCAGTGTCGGCAGGCGAATGCAGCCAAGCAAGAAGCACACAAAGCGGCACTGCAAAGAACGGGTGCTCTACGAGCAGAAGAGGAGAGACGAACACCGGCTTCTCAGGAGAAAAAAGAAGGAGCATGGGAAGCGCGCGATCAACAGAATAGAGGGATATTACTGCAGGAATGAGGCAAGGAAGTTTTACCAAAGGTAAAGTCAACCAGTCAAGGTTATAAACTCCGAACCGAAGCCTGTAAGGATGATCAAGGGAACATCGTAGTAGAGTCACAGTCGATGCTGAGGATATGAAGAAACCATTTCTGCAGACTGTATAACGGCGACGAAGAACCAAATTCCGCTGTCAGGCAGAACGAACTATTCAACCCCAATGAAAGGGACGATGAAGATCAACAATTCCGTCCACCCGACCCGGATGAAGTGAGGATTGCTATATCTAAACTGAAATCCAACAAGGCTGCTGGAGCTGACGGCCTACCCGCCGAGCTTTTTAAAGCCGCAGGCGATTATTTGGTAAGGAGCATGCACCAACTCATCTGTAAAATATGGTCGGAGGAAAACATGCCCGATGAATGGAACCTCAGCATTGTTTGCCCGATCCACAAGAAAGGAGACCCCTTTGACTGCGCCAACTATCGGGGGATAAGTCTCCTTAACATCGCCTATAAGATCTTATCTGCCGTACTGTGTGAACGCCTAAAGCCATTGGTCAACAACTTGGTCGGCCCATACCAGTGTGGCTTTAGGCCAGGAAAATCCACCATCGACCAAATATTCACATTTCGGCAGATTTTGGAGTTTTCAGTTTTTCATCCTCTGTTCACCCGGACTAGCGGTGCTTATAGGCTTCTAGGACCTCCTCAATCATCGTCGTATGTTAAGGAACGTTACATTACACGCGCAAAACCGAAAAACGTTGTACATGTTAGTCAGAAGTAGGGTCTTCCGTATCCGTTGCTTGTAGTCGTCTCTGAACTGTGAATTTTTCACACTGTGGAAAAGTTAGCCCCACACGAAAACCCCGGACAATGGAAGAGTGCATATATTAGTTCAGTGTTGTTACAGTAAATGCTACCCAGAGGGCGCCACGAGGAGAATGAATGTTAACTTGACCTGTGCATCTATAGGGATCGTTGCTGTCTTCTCGCCAAGTTGAGAGCAATCAAAAACTTTGCCCTGGATGCACAGGTCCAATAATGTGTCCATACCAAACTACATTCTCAACAGTAATGGACTTATCGTTATTGTACTAATTTGTGTAGCCCCGCATGTAAATATTGTAATAGATACGTATAAGAAGTTCGATTAATTTAAAGTCGAAAACCCAAGAAAATGTATTGCATTTAATGCTACTTGACTTGTATTTTAATTACAAATGTTCATTGAGGTTAAAAACAAATTAATACATCTTAAACTAAATCTATCACTTCTCTGTGGAAAATCCTGGTCTTAAAGGTATACCAGATTTATTTATGTATCTTTACGTATGTAAACAATTTAACCATTGTAGGAACCTACTTATGTACACATGTAGGTTGAGGGTGTTGTATTGAAATCTTTCTTTCTATATACATTTCTTCCAAAGAAATGTGTATACATTTTCAATCGAATATTTTTTTTTGTTATTTCCTGAATCCTGATCCGGATTGTGTCTCCTTTATCGTTACACCAATACCAATCAAGGGCGTGGAGTTGCTTGTGATTTACTTCAACAAGAAATATATGTATACTGATCCACGTCGACCACAAAGCTTCTGTTTCCCCAATTACATTTGTTTCCATTCAGCGCGTTCATATCTTCTCAAACCACTGAAATACGACATGCAACCAAATGCGGTGTCCATAGGAAGATGAATTTAGAATTCAGTATTCACGTATTCACATACACACATACAGTGTTTGTATATGCAAGTTAATATGTATGCACGTATGGGTGGATCGCATTACAAAAAGCCTTTATTTGCAAAGAGCCTTTTAGCAAACATTTTTGTGCATACATATATATTATGTAGAGCTACATTTGTTCTCAAAATAGTAAGTTCATGTGAAATGGTCTCGGGTTTTTTTTTCTTGCATCTGTATGCATTTTTATTATTTTTATTCCCATTTTGGAAATGAACCATATAAGCGAAAAGGTAGCAGATATTCCAGTCGGTAACGGTAAAGGGAAAAATGCAAAAGTCCGACGGTCGATTTGCAGCACTATGCCAGGATACCTAATGGCCTGTTCGAGAAATGAGGTGGAAAATTCACTGGAAGAGGCAATGGGGTGAAGTCAGCGTGTCAAGCGGCTAAATTGAAGCACAAAATAAAATCAGCGGCGCGATATTAAAATACAATTATAAAATTGTAGTATACCCAAATTACTAATGCTTATTTAAATGTGTGAATATATAGCTGCGAATTTTATTTATGTTTGGCGACCTATACAATTTTATTTTGAAAAATTAATATGTACATTCTTAGTTCAATGATATCAAATTCGTCATTGAATATAGTGATAGTAATAAAACAAAAAATACTTTTATTAGTAAAAAGCTAAAATTAACGCCATCAGAGTTTGAAGGGGCATTCCGTTTGGCGAAATTGTAGGTCAGCAATGAGAAGTTTGATATATAGTATATATATAGATATATAGTATGATATAGGTCAGCAATTTCTACACCCTGTACCCACAACGCTACAGGCCACGCTCCGAAATACACATTTAAGAAAGAAATGAATTCAACGTAGTTTTTAATTTTATTCCCTTGTTAAATATAATTTATAAATGCTAAGAAAAAAACTAAAATAGACATGTCTTCTACAAATATGTATTTTGTTTTATTTACATTTCATCTTCAGCAGGACAGCGACCCTAAAAGAAATGACTGAACGAGAGCTACTTTCTTCTTTTCAAATTCTCTTCATTGTCTCTATTTCTAAAACTAGTGACTGAGAATGAGTTATAAAAGTACTTACTTTTCCTACATGAGACCGCGTTAAGTAAAACAAGTGAATTTCGTACGTCACATCCATTCTGATAGTTGATTCAGGAAATAGAGCAATACACAGTTTTAATTCGCATTGTTCTGCTATTGTTTTACCAGCACTCGGTTTAACGATCACTATTTTTAACGATGCTTAATTAAGTTAATAATCGGGAAAAGCAACAAATGCGCAAATTAACTTTTTTTTGGCGAGAGTTGGTGAACATGTTCAGGCACTATAGGAACCGTTCCGAAAGTGATTTTTACCGAGTAAAAACAGCCCCTTCCAATTTACTTATTTAGCAGTTTTTCTTTTTGGATTAAAACGCGTTTGTTAAGCGGATCTTCACTAACAGTTCCTAGTCATCCCATCTAGCTTTATAGAAGTCGGCACAGCCAGATAAAAACTTGAAGAATAATAAAGCCGCATGCTCAGACGGCTTACCATAAGAGCTATTCAATACCGATGACGATGTTCTAGTAAGTAAGTAATTCATTTATTAATAATTCTTAACAAAAGAGTGTTTTTTATGTGATATGAATTTAAAAGCTATGACCAGCCGTCAGCCTGGTTAGCAGAATTTTAAATTTGTATTTGAAATCTTTACGTGCAAACTCAAGTTACAGTTCAAATGTATTCAGTCATTAACAGCATTCTATATTTATAAATTGATTTTAAAACACTGATAAGAATTTTCCAGTCACATTCGTTTAAAAGTTGTACGGTTTCGAGCATTGTTAATGTCTGTTTTCCAAAGAAGGTTATCCTTTGTGATCTGAATATTGTGCATATACTTATAATATGAAAGGAGTCTTTTTCGATTTCATATTACAAAGTGTACAGAATTGGTTGAACTTTCCATTACCATTTAGTGAAAGAACTTCACATTTTGCTTAGAATATCAGAGACATTTCGTCATAACTAAATGAGTCATGAAAATAGTTTCTTTGGTTCAAATCATAATTTAGTTGACTGTAGTATTCTGCTTTCTGACTCTCGAGCTTTTATTTTTAACGTATTTCGGGTGTTGTTTTCGTTCGTTTGTATAATGCGGTATAGTTTAATTTTCAAAACACGTAGATTGTTCATGTCAATATGTAGGGTCTCGCCACAGTCGTTACTATTAGTTTGCCACCTTGCATACCACCAATCTGCGTTCCTTAACTCGTACAAGAGCAGTTTCTTTGCTATTCGTGAATCGTTATATCTGCAAATCTTAAGTATGAAGTCAGCCTATGACTTGAGTGTGTCCGTTGACAATTTTGGTAGACCTGTTTCTAAATTTATAGCGTGTGTGTATTTAATGGGAGATTGAAGAGTTGTTTAATGAAGTTCCTTTGGAATGCTTCAATTTCTTCATACTCATCAGCCCCCCACACTTGCGAGGCGTAACAGAGGGTGGATTTAACGACTGAGTTAAATATCTTGTATTTTACAGACATATTCATTTTTTTGTTGGAGAACACCACATTGATTGTGGTACTAGCAATTCTAACTCCCCCTGGCAGAGCATCTACTATGTCGTTTATATACAGAGAGAAGAGCAGCGCGCTGAGAAGGCATCCTTGTTTCACACCTGTATTTGTTTCAAACCACTCTAAATAAGTAGTACCATCCTAAACCGCTGCATTGGTATTCGTGTACATTTCTTTGGTAGCATTTATAAATTTTGACGATATGCCTAGTTGTGATAGCTTATGGAATTTCTATTATGGCATTTCTATTGACGAGGTCAAAGGCGGCTTTAAAGTCCACAAAAAAAGAGTAAACTTTTTTGCCTCGAGCTTGATTCGCTTTGAGAATGGATGTTAGAGTGAATATCTGATCTATAGTTGAATATCCTTTTCTAAAGCCAGCCTGTAAATCGGTTAGAATATTTTTCTGTTCAACCCATCTTTCTAGCCTTTTTACCAAAATGCCGCAGAATATTTTGGCAATCGTATTCATAAAATAAATTCCTCTGTAGTTATTTCCTTCGATGTTCTAGTAGAGAGGATGCACTGGATCATCTGCAAATTTCGGAAAGACAAAAACATACCCGACGACTGGAATATCAGCCCCATGTGCACAATCCAAAAAACAGTCTACCATGTCTCTAGCAACAAGTATAGAGATATGTTCCTGCTCAGCGTCGCCTACAAGCTCCTGTGCAGCGTAATCGGATCGTACCAGCGTATGTCCCGCCCCGTCAAACCAACTGTAGACCAAATAGTCCTGTAGAACACTAGCAAGTTTCAAATCGATACGCATAACATTTTTATTTATTTTAAAGCGGCTTACGATATCGCATTCGAAGCGATGACCGAATTCGGGATCACGGCAAATTTATCCGGTTGTGTCCAAATGCTAACATAAACGCGATGCACCTTGCAGTTCCGAACCTCTGAACCGTTCGAAAGTAGGCTATCGTGTGGTTTCTTCTACTGGCACCGGAGAAGAGAGTGCGGCGGGTTAACACGGAAGGCACTCCCTTCTACATTCAGTACGGAGGCGCAAATGACATCGACATTTTTGGCGCCCAACCTATCGTAATAAAAACTTTCACGGCGATTGAAGGAGAATCGAAATAGGCTGGTCTTAAGTCAATGAGAACGATACTACTTGGTCCCAAGTGGTATGTGACGAAGTTCAGCCTCATGATCGACATTTACAATTTTGAGATAATAAATTAGATGGCATACCTCTTCTATCCCAGGGTAGAAATATCCCCGAAAAGTTAGTAAATTATAAAATTCGGCACAGTTATTCATGTTTTCGGTACATACTGTTGGTAGCAGTAGTCATACTTAGGCAAGAGTAGGACCTTTGTGTTACAACTAGGATCTGAAATACTATTCCTCAAACCTATTATTGTTTTTGATAAAATAGAGAAGTTGACGGATTCTAATTCTATCGCCAGATTATTAAAATAGTAGGAATTTTGATGACGTTTTAAAAGAGCATTTCAATGGCATAGACGTTGTGCAATAGTGTTTTTCCTCTTCGTCTCTGCAGCTTCTGTAGAATACGTTAAAGGGAAACTAAAATACTAGCCATCTCTTAGAGAGAGTAAATGCTTTCACAGATATAATCGCTGCCTGACTGCCAGAACAGATAACGATATTTTTATCTCGAGATTAAATTGTTTTTTAGCCCGGACCGAGCACCCTCGATAGCTATACTTTCTGACTCAGACTTTCTGCTCAGACCAGTAAGATCTGGAAGATGTCTGGTTCAAAAGTTTTTTCCCAAAGAGTAGCCTCGGTGTTGTTAGATCGTGGAAAAGTGGCATGACTGATTGCCGTGATGACTACAACAGAATTAAGGAGTATGTTAAAGCCTTCGGAAGGGTTGCCTTCATTGCTTTAGATTTTTTTTTCATTTGAATTCATTTCTATTTTTTAATTTTTTTTTTATATATTTTTGTTTTATTTTCTTTAACTATTCTTAAATTCTAGACAAAAATACTTAAAACTAGCTTAACTATCTTAACATCGTTCTTACATCTAACCTACTGACCTATATGGGTACTCTAAGTTAATACTATCTTCATTTTACTGTGCCTTTCAGCATAAGCAAATTTATTTTTATTTTTTTTGTCTATGGACAATCTGATTTTGATTAGCTAAGAAAAGTATTATGAAAAACTTGGCTTTGTGTTATTTTTTTTTAAATTCATAATAAACTTACGTACTAGACAAAAATGCTTAAACTAGCTTTCTAGTTGGACGTACAATATTTCCACTTCTAACTTAATGGCCCTCGGCGGGCACGTTAAGCTTATTATAACTTAACATTCATTTATTTAACTAATTCGTGTTATCTGTACAGCTTAATATTAAAACAAATTTGTAACGAAAAAACTTAGTTACAGACTTTATCGCTCTACTAATACGTACATAGCCATCTGTTGTACTCTTTCGAGTCGTTTGCTTGGTTGTAGACTTCCCGCAAGCCGCAATGGCGACATTGGCTACATAGGAATTACCTATGCAGCACCCTATCTTATCTAGGGACAGTAGAAGCTCATTGACTACTACGTTTCATGGCAAGCCGAAAGTACTCCACCATATTATCCTTTCTGCAGGGTGTGCGTCACCAAGCTTTGAGCTAATGCCCAATGATTCCGCAATGTTTCGAGGGATCTTTCTATATGCCAACAAGGGTGTGAATGGCTTTTTTCACAGATTATGCATGTATCATGATAGACTTATTTTATTTAACTTGACTGCCTCCCTCATTAAAACAATCAAAAACCGGTTGGTTTTAACCTAACCTGACGTGTAAAGTTGTCCCGAGACTTGTAGTAGTTTGTTTTTTAAGCCTCCTTGTCAAACTTTGTCAAGGACTGAGTAGACGTGCTTTTGTTCAAACAACATCTGCTTTACTATGTATTTTGTTAAAAGTTAAATACAAAATAATTTACATTTTGCGTGGTGGACCGCGGCGTTGTGGGATCCCTGATCTTTACGACAAAAATAATTTTCATCACCCCACCTCGGGTCACTGACAATGCTCCAAGTGTACTTCTGTCTAGAAAAAGCCTTTCAGAGTCGGCATACCATATCATTATTCAACACCATTGATTGCTGAGAAGATACGCCCTGGTCCTCTACGGGCTGTACCTAAAGCAGTTCAGGTAGATACCCTAGTTATCATCTGTTCTGTAAACGTCCATTATACTCTTTTTTAAATCAATTAATTTATTAATTTAAAATAACCTAACTACATCGGGTAAGGTAATAGTCATTTGCGAATAAATTAAAGTTACAACGTGGTAGCTTTTCTAACATCTTCTTGATTCTTATCGGTAATTTGTTATCGCTTATTCAATATACTCCCGCGGCCAATATTTGGAAAATGCTTAACAAACGTAAATAATTAATTTCAAAAGTAATAAATACTAATATCTCCTAGAATCGCTTATTTCTACTGTTTGCTTTAAACATTTAATTCTATTTATATTATATATATTATTTCAAAATGTGGTTATTTATTTTTTAAGGGTTACAACCACTCCAATTTTTATTTTTTTTAATATATCAATTCTAAGTACTTACATAACATTTTTTAATGTGTACATGAAATCACCAGAAAAAGAGAAGAAAAGCGAAACAGTTAGATTGTCAAGAGTATTAAAACAATAATTCGCATTTTTCTTCAAGAAAATAATGAGAAATATTCTGACCAACTGAACACGTGAATTTAAGTTACGACCTTATTGCAAGGTAGTAAAAACTAAATGTTAACAAATGTGTATCGACTTATGTACAGTATAAGGCGTAAACTCAGCTCAGTAATACTTGTATACACGAATCAGCAACAAAACTTACTGAGCAATTTTTGAGTAAAACGTACTCAGTAAATAACAACATAATAAGTTTTGAAAGAAAAAAAATAATTTACTAAATGTCGTTTTATTGAGAATCCTTACTGAGCTGAATCATGAAAACAAGAGATCAGTGTAACCAAGGACTGCAATGGTTAAGCAATTTTATCTTGCATATATTACATACATACATACATATATGTTACTTGTGGCTTTGGTAAGTGTTTCAGAATTTGAAAAATGTAAGCAGCTCCTCCTTTGGGAATATGAACGGATTGTGGAATTATTTACAAATCACTCAACTCAACAACTTTTAAAAAGTTCACCACAGACATTATGATAAAACCTAACGCTTCTTATCCCAAAATTGTTAACCGACAGCTTCATGCACTGACGAGCTATAGATTTAATGTCATGCATTTATAAAGGTTTATTCAATTAAAATATAATTATTAATGTACAAAATAATGGTAATCCCATTTACATAAATTATATTCATTCCATATCCACAAACCTCTACATACTTGTATGTACACCTATAAGTAGCAACCTACTTACCATCAATAGAAAGGAACAATATTCAATCGATTACGACTATATGCTTATTCACTTAACGTATACATCTTAAATACTTCTTAAGTGTTTAAATAAACATAGTAGTTCATTAAAAATAAGAAAACGTTTATGAGATTTATTTGGTTTACTTCAAAGAACATATCAAGTAGCCCGAAGCTGTTGAGTCTATATCTCTATATCAAACAGAAGTAAACAAAACAGTCATCGTCCCTTTGTATTTCTGGTAATAATTGAAAAATGAAACAAGTTGTTTATTTATTTTGACACTATCCCTAGCAGTTGTTGGTCTTTATAAGACATTAAAATTAAATTACACATTTTAAGGATGTCTGATATACATATTGGTGTATTGGTCCATGGTGGAATATTATTAGATTCGGAAATAAAATTCAAGAATTAGGGTATAGTCTGTTGTTTTTATTTGCGTTTCCATTTTACTTTGGAAGGACATACCTATTCAATTTGCATATTGTAAATATTTGACATTTTTATACGTGTAGTTTAGATTTATTATAATTATAATTGCAATGGGCGATTATAAAAACATTTTATGCTTCAATCGATGTGTCAGGTATTTATTTAAATAATGTTGCCATAACCCGTAATCTGGATAGTAATAAGCTCTTATTCAATACGTATACTTTAGCATATCCTAAAGGGAATAACACACACTGTTTACAATATCTTGTTTGAAGTGAATTCTTTAGATATGTTCTTGAGGGACTTAACTTCCCATGACCAACAGGAAGCTGTACCCTTATAGCTTCACATAATACACTTTTTTAAGCAAAGATTTAAGTTAGTTAGCTTTATGTATCGAATATGGCCCATAGAGCGCATAAAGTAGATAATGTAGGTGAAATGCGGATAGTACTCGCATACTGAAGTACAAAACAGCACAACAATTAAATTATGGTTTTAAATAATTCACTCAACAAAAACAAAAATCATTTGAATTTACTGAAAGTGCTAAGCAGCTAAACTTCTCAAACTTGGCCGTTCGGCACAAAACTGTAGGTTCCTTCCACTCGTGAGAGAACAATACCACACACAACACTCGTGGTTGCTGAGAAGAGGGCCCTGGCTCTCTACGGACTGTAGCGCCACCCATATTATATTATGAATATGTTGAAACATAGTTGAAACATAGTTACATAGTTGAAACGCAGTAACTGCTTATGTGTGTGAGTTGTTGCTGAGTGCGCGACACGTCTGAGACTGTTATGGAGTGAACAATCTCAGCAGGGAATTTTGATGTTGAAATTAATTGTTAAATGTGGAATATCTCAAAAGTTGCATAAAAAATCCATATTTCTTACTATTTTAATAATTATCCATTATACTTTGGAGTTGGAGCCTAAGGTCAACTGCAATTTTGTAAATTAAGAATGATAAAAGGGAATTCGTCCATACAGCGTACATTCGCGCGCAAAAAAATTTCAAGTTTTTCTTCAACTTCATGAGTATCAAAGAGACAACGGACAAAACGAATCAGAATGTTATTCCTGCAGAGTTCTGTAAGTTACATTTGCCTAGTTGGCATGGCTTAAGAAGTTTTAAAAGAAAGTAGCACTCTACACACAGTTTCTTTAAGTGCCCTATGCAAAGCACATCTATGCCATAAATTACCCATGCTTAGGGGAATAATTTAAATTTTTTATTGAATTACATATATTATGTTCTTGCTTCGGCAGAGCATATAATAGAATTGGAACGATACAGAGCAGATTTGCATAGCCCCTCCGCAGGGATCACACGCAAAATAGTGAATCGTTTCACATTTTTCAACTCCCTAGAAAGGGAAGGATATTCTTAGCCTTTCTCATAAATTCTCAAAAAAGGAAGATGATGCATTTCCTGGACAGAGAGAAGATAGCTAAAATAGTTCTTATTGTAAAAGCGAGTAAGCCATATGAAAATTCCAACAGCTTTAGACCAATGAGCATCCTTAGTAATCTTTGCTAAATTTATGAGAAAGTTAAATTTATAAAAATGTCAAAACATGTCTGTGATAGTAATATGTATGCTAATGAATATGATGTCCCTTGTAAAAATTAACAAATTTTCGTTTTCCACGGGACATTTGTAAAATTGTCCCAAGTTTCTTGTATCATCGTCGCTTTGTTGACCAAGGGAGTGATGTCTATGAACAAATATAAAAAATAATATAAATTCTAGTGTCCCACAAGGTAAAAAAAGGAGCAAGGGCTGACCTTTTTTAAAATATTTATTTTTCGGGTGGCCCCACTTTGCCCGATTGTCATAGCGTAATATTTGCTGATAAAAAAGCCATATTTATTTCACATGAACGCTCTCCCATTATTGAGAGACATTTTGTTGATGATCGAAATATATAATGCAAAAATATCTTAGCGAATTGAAGAGTAAACTCAATGAGGCTATAGTTTTCACGCGAAAATGATTAATGGAATAGATTCAAATACTGAAAATCATTACTTTCATTAGAAAATAAGATGATAATCTGCCATATAAAGTTATTTTCCAGGCTCTCTTGCTCTATGGATCAGATTGATCGCTGAAATAATACAAAAATCGAAAATAAAATTCCATGAGCGCTGCAGTTTTGCTGATAATTCTCTCATTCATAACTTGAGTGTCACATAATTCCTTGTCTTTTGCTCTGTATGAACTTACCTATTTGCAATACTGTTTATATTTTATATATTCATTTGTTAATGTACTTAATTATAAATATGTGTTACCCTCTATTACCTCTGTTATTGTAGTATCTATATCTAAATTGCAGCATGCGTGGTAGCTATAACCTTTGTACAAACCATTATATGAAATGACCTATCTATCCATCTATCTAGATATACCATATATGTAATTGACAATCTACTAAAAATGATACCTCTTCATCTACGCCAATTACAGAGGATGGAAACAGGATGCTACATCTGACACATACTCATTGTTGTATTTTCAGGCCAAAAAATTAACAAAAACAATACACAACACAACACAATAGAGATCGGCCACGAAACTCATGGCGTGGACAAGTAGAGAACGACCTCAACCAACTTGGCCTACGGAATTGGAGACACGTGGCAAAATTGGTACAATTGGAATAATCTTAGTCTAATTAAAATAATTAAGACTAAACTTGAAAAACTGTAGCTTAAGAACTGTTGACGGTTTCAGTTCTAATAAATTAATGTTGAGTAGGTAATTTGTCGGTGCATTATCGTAACCATATTTTTTTGAAATCTTCCAATTTTGGAGATGCACATAGCAAGTTGGGTGGGGGACACATTCGTCAACCAAAAATGCAAATCAGAATCCTTGATTAACTATTGCCGCCTAACCCAATGAACAAATTGGTAAATAAAATTATCATTTCATCGGGGCGTTGTACGTTTGGTTGAAAAAAATCAATCAAGAAATCATTTTTATTTATTCAAATTCCTTCATTTCATCAATATTATTTTGATCTTGATATATGGCATAAATTAAATAAATTCGAAATGAACTATAATAAATTAGATTCATCAGAGTAGTATTGTGTGCAGTCTGTACATGTATACATTTCAGAAAATAATAAATTTTGTGTTATAATAGTTTAATTGAATGATATTATGGATATAGTGTATAGTATTTTTTGACGATCATTTTTTAAATATCCTTTATGGAGAGTAATACTCCTTGAGCATTGTCCATCATTTTTTAAAAAATTCTAAATAGAGGGGATAACTCCTTGAGCATTGCCAGTGACTCAAGATTTAGCTGGAACCGGGTATTACGAAAGTAGGGATAACATTAACAATGTTCTTGAGAAATTTATCGAACTATTGCATAGGTATATATTTCTAATCAATGTGGAATTTTACAATCCTAACAAAATGTCAATTATACTGAACACTTAATAGATGTAAATAAAGATAACTAAAGTCTGTAGAAATATTGAATACCTACATCCACTTATTCTTGTGTAAAGGTGATAATTTGTTATTGATTGTGTGTTTATAAAGAACACAATAATAAAGAACGAACGATACGATTTTCTTCTTTAAAACAAAGAAAACTGAACAATATATTTTCCCATTAGACGTTTGTTGTGCAATACGGTGTCCATTTTTCTAAAAAACACATTTTAAACAACCGCAAAGCCAAACATTCTTGCTCGTATATTCATCTGAACATATTTAAATCTTCATATTTGTATAAATTTGCCAACGATAGCTTTAATGTGAATTTTTCTTTCCCGTTCTAATGCCGCTATGCTCCTTGATCTGAAATAAACGTGCTTAAAAACCTAAAGGGCATGGGCACATGTACACAACCCACAAAAGCGATATTCACCTTTTGAAATAAATCCCTGAATGGCGCAAGCAAACCAAAGGACCTGCACGTGCACCTTACTCCCAGTGGGAAACTTTACTTTGTGCACGTGTACAGCATTTTCACGTCATAATTTTAACGCAAATGAGACGTGTGCATACGTATGTACAACAACAGGAGCTCTACTTTTCTAAGAATTAATTTGACTTCTCTGAAATCTGATTCGGCTTGCAATAGGGGTTGGTAAACCACTCGACTCTTACATCTCAACTAAGTACGACCCATTTCCATTCACTAAGTACCACATACATACATATATAAGTGTGGTACTTGCACATGGCTAACAACAATTTTCATACGGATTTATGCATCTGTAATACATCGCCTCACAATGAATTTTGTTTTAAAAATATTCTACGAATTTGTCCATATATTTAGTGTTTATCTCTTCCTTGTGGTGCTGAACTTTAAAAGATCTCAGCTGCTAAAAACAGTCTGCAATGATTTTATTTATTTAAAGGATTCAACATGATGGCAAGAAATAAGAAGAAATCCGTCGTAGCTACGTTGCCTTTTGGCTGCGCACACGTACTTATGCAACGACTTTGAGCCATGTTACTGGCGGTCAATTATCAATTGTTCCGTGACTACGTATTCAATAAGAATATATTGTTGTCCTTTCAACTTTGATACACAACACTTATATTTCTCCATGGAAGTTAATCCGCTTCCGTGTCCCTTATGTTTATGGACCAACAACTTAATCGCAAGACCAAGTGCGCTCATCAAACAAAACGTATCGACCGCTTCGACCCTCCCCCTTTCAAAATTTCTAACATATTGTCAGCCGTATGCTAAAGCCCATAGGGATGAGATCCCGTGAAATCAGAAACCAGGAACCATAAAGGAACAAGATTTCACAGGATTATCCCAATTATATGGGTGCAATGAACGAATACTGACACAAGCATCCAGCTGAATGGATTTCAATTTTTCAGGGGGAAACGATTTTATTTTGTATTTATGTGAGTAACAAAAATAGAAGCAAGAAAACTTTTTTTGGAAACAAGTTCCGGTGTCAATTGTCTGACTTAGACTATATGTAATATACATACATAAGTACTTACATACAAGTTTTTATATAATGCATACATTTTCTTGTGAACAATATGAACATAATAACAATTCGCAATGCGATTGTCTTCAAAGACAAACAGGAGAAATGGGCGTGCTTTTACATTCACAGTACATAGTTCGTTGAATTTAGCTTTTGAAGCTGATGCTAATTACAAGGCACACAATTGTCTAAAAAATTGTATAAATTCTATAAACCTCTTTTTGATTTTGAATTTAATTTTCAGTTTTCTCTTAACTATGACGGAGTTCTGTTCAATCACTTAGGATCCTCAAGAAATCTAAATAAAACAACAATGGTGTGAAATATAAAACTTATTCTGTTTTTTCTTTTAGTTTTTAGCTACGGCTAAGGAAGTGACGTAACTCCTCAGAAAATATTTGACTGGTGTCAATCGAGTCGCATGATCGTGGCGACCAATTAATGAACGCCGTCGTTTAATGACGGTCTGCAAATTTCTCTAAGGGAATTGTGTGGACCTCTGCCAACATTTTCCTTTATAAAATTCAACAACAAAATATCGAAATATGAACATCTTAACAACTAGCATTTCAGGTCACAGACGACTCAAACACTTTACAAAGCAATTCATATTTTCAGAAAGTTGGACAAATCAAACTACGGCTTTTTCTAAATCAGTTAGGCTATTGGAAACCAATGGTCTTGAACTGAAGGGTTAAACAAACCAGAATTTCACTCTAAGAATGGTAATCGAGAATTATGTAAATCCAATCTACAGAAATTCAGCGCGCACTCAATAGGTTTGTGACCGTATATGTAGATGCTGGTATGAAGGTTAACGTGGACAAATCATCGAACGGAAAGAGCTATGCCTCGATTGTTTGGACAGATGGTACGAATTTCCCATCATTACGTTTTCCAAGGCGTGCCTAAAATGTGATTTCATCAGTAAGGTGCTCTGTTGGCAGACCCAGGACGAGGTGGTTGGATCAAGTTCAAAAACTCACTTGGTTGCACCCGGGCCTAGAGATCTAGATTGCGGGCTTTACCACAGCGAAGTTTCTACATATTCATCCTGCACAGCCTGACGAGATTCGCAGGAGTAAAAATATATTCGAATGATCCGTCGATTGTTGGCGCAGTCAAAGGAGTCTCCTTTTTGTGGATCCAGCAATCTTACAGATAAGCTGGTGCATGCGCCCTACCAGATCATCTCCAGCTGCCTTAAAGGTATTAGCGGACAAACCGTCCGCTCCAGCGCCTTTGTTAGACTTCAGTTCTGGTATTGCTATATTGATCTCATCCAAGTCTGGGGAACGGAATTCTCGTCTTTAGTCGTCTAGATTGAGTGGAACATTCGGCCTGACAGGGATTTTGACAGCGAATCGGGTTGTCCCGGTTAGGTCATTATAGACTGGGGAAGCAGAGTGCATTCTCCATCAACAACCTTCAGAAAGGCACTTGTTTGGTAGGGATGCCAAAACTATACTTTACTCTGTATAGCTTGTCTCTATCGTATCGATCTGCTGCTCCTGTGTTTTTTTCCTTTATAGTTGGCGCAATCGAGAGGGTTTTTAGTGGATCGGTGTTTACTCAAATTTGTTTAGCATACATTGTAGTCTAAATTTCTTTTAAGGATATACTTCCGCTTACCCTCATTATAAGCCACTGTTGATAAGACTTTGAGTTAAATGTTTTTGAATTCCCTGATTATGGAAATGTATGAAAAAAAACAATAATCTATAAGTAGACTGCATTCATGGCTCTGTTAGCAATGTTTGATCTACTCGGAATGTTTGATTACGTACTTAAATTATATATAATAATAATATAATATGGGTGGCGCTACAGCCCGTAGGGGGCCAGGGCCTAGCTTCTCAGCAACCACTCGTGTTGTGCGTGCTATTGTTCTGTCACGAGTGGAAGGGACTTACAATTTTATTCTAATTCCGAACGGCAAAGTTCGAGAAGCTTTGAGCATTGTCAATGACTAGAGAGAATCGGTGCGTGAAAATTATTTTTGTCGTACAGACCAGGTGTCGAACCTAGACGTCGATGTTCAAATGCGCTGGGATCGACGCACATACTCACAACACCATGGCCGCCACTCAACTACATACACCTAAATGAAAATTGACGCCTCCATACAGACATAACAACAGAAGCACTAAACTACCACAAGATGATCACTTATGCCTCCACTACTGCACTGTACTATGGTCACCTATAATAACTAGCCAATAACCCAAAATGT
The DNA here is from genome assembly GCA_916610145.1 of Eristalis arbustorum. Lineage (NCBI taxonomy): Eukaryota > Metazoa > Arthropoda > Insecta > Diptera > Syrphidae > Eristalis > Eristalis arbustorum. Next base: position 48,241,865 of record OU744319.1, on the reverse strand, counting down.
AGAATAAAATAAAGAAAGATTTCAAGTGAAAAGAAAATAAATTAATTTAAATTTTAATTGATATCTATTCACTGATGCATTCATTTATACTTACAGTTTTCATTGCTTAGAACCTTTTCTCATGGGTTTATTTATTGCAACTATTCCATGAATTGGGTTTAGTTAAGAGCAGGAGTTTCCAATTGATCGCATACACGCATGTCTATACACGCATAACATAAAACAAACAATCACAATAAAGCAATCGTAAAAAATTGAACATCAAAAAATAAAAATGTTACAACAGTGCCTTATGAAAACCTGGTCAAAACTGTCTCTACATTTGCAGTTCAATTAGCTATAAACACATTGACAACTTTGTATTGGCAATCGAGTTCTCTTTTTGCACAGATTCGTAGTTTCAAATGGGAACACAAGAAATTCATAAAAAGATCTGATTCCCAGTCACACGGGCTCTCATTCCAATGAATGAATATATTACAAAGAATGTGTTAATAAGGGATTGACGATTCTTTGATTTATGCGGCTGATGGCCATACAGAAGATACAACGCATTCAGAAGTTCGAATTTCTTGATCAAAGCTATGATTATGGTTTCGTGTTCCTCATCAGAAATTATACAAAATTCAATAAATTGAATGGTTTGAGTGGAAATTTGCGGTTTGCCAATTTCGACCACAGTTCGAGGACTAAAATTCCATAGATATACTATAAGATAGTAATTTGACATGCTACTGAAAACATTCCCTTACTACTGGTCTCTTCCTCCTTCTATGAGTAATATGTCTGAATGTTCTGCCCTACCGTTCTTGAAAATGAGCTACCGAAATCCAGTAGCTAATTGGATTCGTGAAAACAATTCTAGGCATTGATTTGATCAAAACAGGATGTGAGAATATTTTTGATTTTGGAAGAAATAAAAAGGATTTAGATTCGTTAGCCTGACAATCCATTAATTTCTGGGAAATGTTCGTTTTTTTTTATACTTTATTCCTCTTCTGGTTTCGGCAATGTGTCTGGCTGTGGGGACCTCACGCGATGTCGAATTGAGTTTATGCATCCTAATATGCATACCAGTTGTGTATTTGATGTATGTATGTATGATTTTGTACTTGTGTAATATAGAACATGCGATATGATACAAATGCATACATATAATGTGTGTCGACAGAGTAGGAGAGAACAAAAAATAGAACTATTCAATTACATTCCATGGAATAAAATTTGTCATAGAAAATAAAACAAGGGTATGAAAAACATTATTTACAATAATTTTTCTCGTCGTTATATGTGAATAATAGTTGAATAACGCGCCGAACGCCCTCTTCAGAATCAAAGAGCAGAGAATGTGTAGATAAAGTTGTCTTAAGAAAAAAATGTAAGCCTCTTAAATGTTATGGAACGATCTTTGATGGGTATTTCTGGTTATTTTTCTGAACTTTTTTGATAAGAGGATTAAAAGAAAATCAAGTTCACTGATTAAAGAATAATACGAATATAATTTCTGAACTTCGAAGTGATTATTTTTCCTTACACATGTGAAGCTTTCATAAGTGTGATGTTTTTTTAAGGCTCTCCATGAGGCACTATTGGGAATTATAAGGTATACCAGTATATACAAACCAATACATACTTACCGGTCATATTAAAAACATATGCATTTCAAATATGTACATAAAGAGCAATGTTATATATCTAGCCTACTGGTAGTTCGTATAGCTCGTAAGTAGATATTAATAAATCGCTCTATTAGAATTCCTGATTATAGCAGTGTTTCTTAAGCGGAGGTCCTGGTAGACAAAGTAGCGGCCGATTGCTATTATCTGACTGACAATCAAGCAGCAATAAAGAACCACTCGAGCACGCACTACTTCATTACATCCTGGGTTCCTCGTCACAGATTGACATAACCGGTAACGAAGAAGCTAAAGAACTTGCCAGAAGAAAGGCCAAATCTGATCGATACCAAGGCAAAATGAGTCAAACCAACAAACAGGTGTTTATAGTATACACAGTGGAACTCTCTTACGGCATGTAAGAACGTTCGCTTTGGTTCAAATTTTTTAGTCGAGAACCAACTAGCCATAATCATCGGCAGTACCACAAAAAGAAAATGGGCTTGTTCATCTTTTTTTGACAGTTAAATTTCTTATTGAAAAAATTAATGGCAACCTTTTTGTTAGTCCCTTCTTTTGACAATATCCTTGTTTCGCAACTCGCAATGCTCCTTATAAAATACGGCTGCCCATAAAAATGTAAAATTTTGTCCATTATGTAGCATTATATAGAAGATTCAGATCCGAAACCTATGAAAACTAATCATAGACTCTAGAATTTCATTTTTTTTTATTCCATGACAACAGTAGTGGCCCGTGGCGTTGTGGGTGATGCGTCAACCCCAACCTCAACGTCGTAGGTTCGATTCTAGCTCTGTGCGACAAAAATAATTTTCACGGATCCACATCTTTCGAGTCACTGACAATGCTCAAGGAGTATTTCCTGTCTAGAAAAAGCTTCTCAATCTTGGCCGTTCGGATTCGGCCGGAATTGTAGGTCCCTTCCACTCGTAAGAGAACAATAGCACGCACAACACGAGTGGTTGCTGAGAAGCTAGGCCCTGGCCCTCTATGGGCTGTAGTGACACCCATATTATTATTATTATCCATGTCAACAGCCAAGTTTACAAATACCGCTATTTCTAGAAATCTATGTTCAGTTACACAGTGTACTGTTCCATGTGTGTGCGCCACATTAAAAGTGTTCCAATTGAAAAACTAGGGTATTTTTAATTTTATTCTTCAGCTCATATTTTTGAGTTTTTCTCTCGAAAATCTTTTTCTGTATGTATTTGTATCAATGACAACACATATAGCTAGTGAACACAGACAATCTTCTTAAGTGACCTGTTGAAGAAATCATATAACCCTTTACCCATGATATTACTGACTTTGATGGAGTTCTACGTCCCCTACAACATTTACAATAATATGCATCGATGATTATGTAAGTGATGAAAACGTTTCAAACGCTTTCCTCGGCCATGTCTAACACATGATCTGGTATGTTCATGCTTGTTACCAGATTATCCAGAGCTGCTTCTGCCAATTCCTGCTGTCCTTTCGCAACAATAACTTTTTCGAAAAGTATTGAGTTGTATAGTGGGTATTAATTATTAAACCATTGTATTAAACCAAAAAAAAATATATATTGTGCTCTGACTCATTTCGAATTTCATGTTGATAATAAAAAACAATACTGATTGAAAAAGTGACGATTTAGTATCTACAGACGTTCTATTGAAGGACCAGATCTTTTTGTTTGAACCAGATATAGACGGCAGTGATATCTCCGTAAAACTTATTCATTGCAGTTAATTCTTTGGATTTCTTGTAGCTTTTTAGAATCAGTACATAATCAGAGTATATGCTCACAACTTTTGATACAGTTCAAAAGGTTGTTTAAAAAAACTATAAATAAGAGCGGATCAAGAAGTTTATGGGAACTGTTACTTTTTTATTATTTCACTGGTAGTAATGATAGTGTTATAAATTTGTGTGATGTTATAAACTATATTTTCACAATTAAGTTATCATTTCAGCTCTTTTTCTTTTTTATATGTATATAATCCTGATATAGTCGGGGGTTTAATTCGCTCTTTTGCCAGCTTTATAGATGCAGCGACTTCTGGGTTCAGTGTTTAAAAACATAAAATGTAAATATAATTTTCTTTTCCAACTATGATGTTATATTTAAAATGTTTTTTGTTGATAAACATTGTCCCTCTATGTTATCTACATAAAATGATGCCACCTTCAACAATGTACTCCATCTGGTTATGATCGGTTCTCGTGGTGATCGGTTTTTGCTTGTAGCGTTGTAGGCTGAGCGGAGCTTGTTTTACATTTTTTGTACGCAGGATATGGTTGAATTACCGACAGGAAACGATGTTCTTACTTATTCATTTATTAAATTTAAGCCGTGTGCGAAACAGGTTATGTATGATATTTGGATAAAAAAAACATACCATATCTCTGTGTAGCAAACATTTCAAATTGTAATTATTGTAGATTTTAAACCAAAACAAGAACTGCTTAAAACTAGTTGGACGTACGACGTTTCTACTTCTAACTCACGCGGGCGCTCTAAGCTAAACTTAAACTTAAACTTAAACTATGTCCTTCGACTTATAATAGCATTTGATTTCTTCAATAAATTCATACTATCTTTACGACTAAGGATTAAGAAAAATTAGAAAGAAAAACAAAAGTTAAAACTTCCATACCAACTTACGTACTACCTTAAAATAACATATAATTGCCTTAAATTAAACATACATGCATACGTGCATATATATATGTATATGTATTTACTTTTTACGTGTACATACACATCAATACATACAAGTGTAGAGATGTGTTTACTGATGCCATAGGTTGGGGCATTATTACCGTCGCAAGACACTGACCGACTGCTTTCCCATTCGGGGATACGCACTGCCCATCTAGAGGGTTCGAAAAGGGAGTTCCTTCACTCCTCAACCACCACAATTTTCGATTTTTCAGTGCAACATCCCGAACATCCCGAATCGACACCGCCATACTGAAGCGGAGAAGACCTTCTTCAGCTCGTTGTGCAACGGAACGGTCGTGGTTGAGTCGCCCATCCACAGTTGAACTGGCGATGTGATATGATAAATACTCAGACAGTGCTTATCGAAATGGAGGACTGCTTCTGGGGGGACGGAATAGTGTCATGCCCCGCTCTGAAAATTAGTCGTTCACTGACCTTCGAAGAGTGCAGTCTAAGTTCGCGAGTGATTCGGCTTAAAACAAAATATAGAACGCGAGTGAAGTAGCGAAACAGTACAAGCGAAGAGAGTTATTTTTAAAAGCAGCAGTCAACGGAGTGGTTTGATTGTTCATTCCCAACGCAAGGGGATAGCCGGTTCGATCAATGTTGGGGACACGACCAATAGGCATTTCTTTCCGTATATCTCAATAATACGGAAAATAGATAGTGAAGAGCGGACAGAGCCAGTGCAAGAGGGTAATGACCAGCAACAACCGGTGGCAGAGTCAGCCAACAGTCCACAAAAGGCGCAGCAAAAATGAGGAGGAAGAAGATTTCTCCCAAATCCACAAAACGCCGAAATATAAATACCTCACCAACTGGGCCGATGGACGAGAACATGCACAGCAAAAATAGGAATCTGCAGAGCAGCAACATGAACGCCAAATAGCTGATCAACAATCAGCAGCAAACAGCAGTTGCCGGCCACTCAACAACAACAGCGACCAGCAACAAAGAAGCGGGTAGCAACAAAAATGCTGCCAGCAACAGGGGATCGACAGAAGCCAGGAACTCAACAGCAGCAGCCAGCAACTATACAAAAGAAAGAAAATGTTTCGCCATAAATATCTTCAAGGCGGACATAGAACAAACTGCCAAGTTGTGCAAGGCCATAGGGGCAGGTAATTTTTTTCATTAGTAGAAATAAAGGTATGGAAAAGCATTCAATTCATTGTAAAACTGTGGAACATTATAATACTGTCAGCAAATTTTTAAAGATTTTGGCTCTAGAGTTCTTTTCTTTTACGCCGAAAGGCGAAAAATGCCAGTCCCGGCTGTTAAAGCTAGAAGCAGCGCAGGTCCTCCAAATGCTCAAAGAGCAAGTTCGTTGGGGTCACGCCATTCTCCACTGTTAAAGCAAAGAGAGAGGGGCGGAAATTACCCTTCTATATCGTGCAGGTTTCACCCACAAGCAAAGTGGATAATCTTAAGAAAATTAAGTTCTTGGATTACCACAGATGCGATTGGGAAAGTATAAGAAGACGCGACGGCATTCCCCAATGCGTTCGTTGTCAAAGGTTCGGGCACGCCGCATCGCACTGCCAAATGCAGCCCCGATGCGTAAAGTGCAACAAGAGCCACAGTTCGGTGAATTGTTGGCTGCGCAGACGGAGAGTACTTTCAAGATCCTTGCAGCGAATGCAAATTCATTGATAGGGGTTCCACGAAAGAAACGAGCTCTATCGATTGTTACACGATCAAAGCCTGGGCCTTTTTCTGTTTAGCGAAACTAAGCTAACCCGGAGAGGCATATTGGAGCGCAGCAAAAAGCAAAAATGTTATTAGAAGAGACCGGCCCAACTCCAATGGTGGAGGCGGTGTTGCGATCTTCATAAAAAATAATATTAAACATAAAGTAGTGTATAATAGTGAAGAACGACGGTTTCAAGAGTTGGAGGCCTGCATCGTTTGCATCTCTCTTCGTAGTGGGAGGAAGCTATATGCAGTGTCGGTCTACTGCTTCGGCTCCCTTAGCTCCAGAACAATTATATCAGAGCTCGATTCACTCTTTCGGGGGACTTAAATGCCCGTTATGGATATTGGGGAAACACAGTTTCCAATTCCAGAGGGGACCTGCTTTATAGCTAGTCAGTGTCGAGTATAGACTCGATCTGAAAGCAGCAGAGATCGCGTCCTACCCTAGGAGCGGATCGTTCTTGGATCTCCTGCTGTTTGACGCACGACTGCAGCTGACTGACACAAACTGTAAACTGTTTGAACACTTTCGTGTATCTCAGTGACCATTGCGGACTTAGTGCCGAATTTAAAATCGCAAACGACATTGCGGAATTAGGGGAATTTGTTAAACCCATACCTACAATTATAATAAAGCGCTTTGGCCACGCTTCTCCAGACAAATGAGCGACTCTTCGAATGAGCTCCAAATTCCGTCCAAAAGAAACTTGTCAAATTTTAATTGTGCAGAATTGCAGAGTTTCTGTAAACACGTACTGGAACAACAAGATTCAGGCTGTTAGATCTAACAACTCGAGTATGTTTCCACAAATTAACAAACTCTTTCGAAGGAAAAATAGCGATCTTCCATGTCTTAAGCTTCCCAGGACGACAACGAACACATACTGACTACAGCAGGTATTGATTCCAAAAACGCCGTACTCGACGATGACTTCTTTGTGGTTGAAGGTCTGCAAGAAAAATTGAAGTACTAGGCGCAGTTTTTCAGGAAGTGTAGAAGGTGAACGTGAGTGTTCACCACGACCTGAAAAACAGTGTGCAACCTAGCAATTCTCAACTTCGAGAAGATCTGCAGCAATGAAAGAAAAAATGGCAGACAATGCCATCGCCGACGAAGTGGTTCATTCCCGTTCATTTCGAAGACAGATCTTGAAGCTGTCTTCGCATCATTATAGAAGAAAAAGTCGGTTCGAATCGACGGGATCTCCAATATTGTGCTAAGACACCTACCTCTGGAAGTGGTTAATGTGTACACAAACTTTTTAACAATGCTCTGATAATGCACATTATCCGGAGAATTCGAAAACTGCGATTGTACAACCCATATCCAAGCGAGGAAAAAATTCTTCGAATTCGTGCAACTTCCTGTCAATCAGTCTCCATCAGCAAGGTATTCGAGAAGGTGATAAATGGAGCTCTGATCAACTGGACAGAGGACAAACATATAATTCCGGATAACCAATTCGGGTTCAGAGCGGGGCATTCATTCCTTTATCTTAATTCTTTATTACTATTAATAATTCATAATTAACTTATGTACTAGACAAAAATACTTTAAACTAGTTGGACGTACAATTTTACTATTTCGAACTTACTGGCCCTCGGCGGGCACTCTAAGCTAAACTTAATCTTATCCTATGTCTTCCGACCTAATCTAACATTAATTAATGGAACTAATTCATCGTTATCTATATAGCTTAATATTAAGAATAATTTTAAAAAAACTTAATAACAGCACGGTCTTTTTTTATAGTCAAAACTTACATACGAGCTTACACCTTAAATATACTTAAAATTATATTAAATTAAACAGACATACATATACCATATATGGTATATGCATGTATAGTACTATACTTGCATATATATATATTTATATATATATATATGTATGACCTAAAAGTGTATACATAGACCTACTGCGCCCCATAAGGGGATACGCACTACCCTTTCTACCCTGGTTCTAAATTGTTCGACGCTGGAGTTCTTTCTCTCCCCAGCCACCAGAACTTTTTATGTTGCTTAGAAACATCCCCACATCTTGACTCGAGACCGCTGTACAGAATCGGAGGAGACCCTCCTCCGCTCGTTGTGCAACGGAACAGTCGTGGTTTAGTCGCCCATCCACATTTGAACGTGCGATATGAAAAATGAGCGGTACCGCATTAATATCTTGTAACAGGCCGTTCATAAATAAAGATATGCTTCTGAAGGGACGAAGCCAGTATGACGTATCCTTTCGTGGTACTATGGATTGGGGTAGTAAAAAAGCGATACCAGGTTATTGTCCGAGTTCATCGCTCTCGCAGTGTGGCCTCGAATCAACTTCACTAGGAAATTGTTCACTCGTATCAGGTTCGCCCTGTTGTATTAAACCCCATTGGAATAGAATTTTATGTTCTGGGACTCTGGTGTTCTGTAAAGGCGAAGGCAAGCTCTAAGACAAGCCCTCTCAAACACCCGAATCTTTTCCATCGAGCTTGCACTCACGTTGAACCACACGGGACAGCCATAGGTAAGCATTGGCCGTATGAGGGCCATGTAGCAGATTACCTTCGCTCTCGCATCGAGTTGGCTTTGTAAGAGCGAAAGCGCCTCGGGCCCTGGCAAGAGCAGCATCTACATGTTTGTTCAAATATAGATACGGATCTAGCCAGATCCCCAGGTATCTGACTAGATCCCCCTACAGTCCTTTGCGCCAGTGGTTGCAGCGCCGTCCAACAATAGAGAACTTTCGCCAATTATTTTTTGTATCCGCGGAAGCCTTATACAACGGCGTCCTGAATAGAATGGTTTCCGACTTCTGAAAGTTGATATTCAACTACCAGTGATCGCAATCTCTCATGAATGAGTAGAAGTCACCCTGCGTGAGCGTAATGATGTCCTCGATCTTTTTGCCTGATCCGTACATGATCAAGACGTCGGCACACGCAATTGCGTGAGGAAGAAAACTTATTAGATCGACGAAGAAAATCTTTAACAGGATCGGCGAATTAACGGCACCCTGTTGGAGACCATTTTTAACTTCAAAAATACCTGTAGAGGTCCCGTTGCCATTCTAGACTACGAAACTCCTAACGGTAAACATGTTATACAGTAGGTACAGCAGTGGTTTACCAATGCCTAGCCGATTGAGCTTGTAGAAAGTCCGTCCTGAAACACTACGGTGTCGAAGGCCTTCTCCAGGTCAATCAAGCAGGCTTCCGTACATTGTTTCTGGATATCCGACACCAGCTTCGACGCGGAATGAATAGTGTCATGCCCCGCTGTGAAACCAAAATGGTTATACGGAATTATATGTTTGTCCTCTTTCCAGTTGATCAGAGATCTATTTATCACCTTCTCGAATACCTTACTGATGTTCGGAAGGAGACTGATTGACAGGAAGTTGCACGAATTCGAAGAATCTTTTCCTCGCTTGGATATGGGTTGTACAATCGCAGTTTTCGAATTCTCCGGATAATGTGCATTATCAGAGCATTGTTAAAAAGTTTGTGTACACATTAACCACTTCCAGAGGTAGGTGTCTTAGCACAATATTGGAGATCCCGTCGATTCGAACCGACTTTTTCTTCTATAATGATGCGAAGACAGCTTCAAGATCTGTCTTCGAAATGAACGGGAATGAACCACTTCGTCGGCGATGGCATTGTCTGCCATTTTTTCTTTCATTGCTGCAGATCTTCTCGAAGTTGAGAATTGCTAGGTTGCACACTGTTTTTCAGGTCGTGGTGAACACTCACGTTCACCTTCTACACTTCCTGAAAAACTGCGCCTAGTACTTCAATTTTTCTTGCAGACCTTCAACCACAAAGAAGTCATCGTCAAGTACGGCGTTTTTGGAATCAATACCTGCTGTAGTCAGTATGTGTTCGTTGTCGTCCTGGGAAGCTTAAGACATGAAAGATCGCTATTTTTCCTTCGAAAGAGTTTGTTAATTTGTAAAAACATACTTGGGTTGTTAGATCTAACAGCCTGAATCTTGTTGTTCCAGTACGTGTTTACAGAAACTCTCTAATTCGTAATAAGCGATTTCAGTGTGTTAACTTCCTCGCTAGGTCTGTCAGTAAACCGAATGTATAAGGTTTTTAATCTTGATAGGAGTCTACTTTTTTGTTGGTGAAGTGTGTCAATTGTTGTATACCGTGTATACCGTGGTATCGTACTGTTCATAGCTCGTTTTATTGTGTCGTCCAATTGAATTAGATACATGTCAATCTCTTCGTTTGACAAGTGTCTATTGGACGGAATGTGAAGCGCATTCGAAGAGAGTGCTCGTGTCATTTGTCGGGAAAAGCGTGGCCAACGTGCCCTACGATAATTGTAGGTATGCGTTTGAACAAACTCTTCTAATTCCGCAATGTCGTTGGGGATCTTGAATTCGGCATTCAGTCCGCCATAGTCACTGAGTTACACGAAAGTGTTCAAACAGTTTACCCTTTGTGCGTTTGTGTCGGTCAGCTGCAGTCGTACGTCAAACAGCAGGAGATCCAAGAACGATCCGCTCCTGGGGTAGGACGAGATCTCTGTTGTGTTATACACTACCTTGTGTTTAATATTGTTCCTAATGAAGATCGCTACACCGCCTCCACCACTGTAGTTGGGCCGGTCTCTTCTAATAATATTATATTTGCTGTGCTCCAATATGCCTATCTGTTTTAGATTGATTTCGCTAATCAGACATAGTTCAGAAATCAATTTACGAAGTCGAAACACGTGGTCAGAGAACGACTGTGAAAAATATGGAAGTATTGGAAGTATGCAAAATCCTAGGTCTAGTAATGAGAATGTCCGCGTTCGATTCGTGGTATTGCGGTCAATCGGATTTGCTTGTGAACAAGATACAACAAAGTGACTGTTCAAATCATTGATATGTTATATGTTCCATGGTTTTGCTTTTATCACTTGTACTTACCTACATATATTTATTTATGCATTCTTCGAAGTAAAGAATGTGACAACAAAGTGAACATCATCGGGAACGTCAACATCTACAATTATCAAAATTCGGAATAGAAAACTTACATTACATAGGTGAAGGTCTTTCACTGCTAGTCCATATGTTATATTCTCCCACGATAATTCTCTTAAAACTGCTACACTTGATTAATTGAATTACATACCCATAAACCTACATATAGATGTTTATCAATGCACATATTTTGTTTATAGACATATGTCAGGATGTTTATTTTTATAGTTCAAGTCCAAGTAACACTCATAAGTAATCAAATAAAATCGTAGGATGATTGTCAATTGAATCGTCAACCGGTGAGTGGTGACAACTCAATGAGTTTGACGAAAACCGAATATGACATTCATTTGATTCAGAATCATGATTTTATCTTCACTGAACATTGATAATTATCTACCCTTAACCGGAGGAGGTTTATTTTGAGGGTCGTGACACATGCTTTTCCATGAGGTAGCACAATAAACACGAGTGCACATGATACTTATCAAACTGAATCAACTATTGCCGACACATGTATCCGTTTATTTTCTGTCGTGACTTTTGTTAAGGGTAACCTTCACAGATTTAAGTAAATTGTCCCGCCTGGTGCTTAATTTCACCGCATAACAAGCAAAATAATCAGCCTCATGAAACTGGGGTTGGTTTTTCATGTTCGTTTTCATTTTGTATGTGGTCGTCTAGAAGGAAGTTCATTTTGGCATTTCAGAAAATTGGGTTAACCAAAGTGTTATAGAAACTTGTTTGTGAGTTTGTGAAATTATATGCTTTGAATAATATTAATAAAACATATTTCACACTTTAAAGTATACGCTGCAAATATTCTAGTGGTCTGGTATCTCACAAGCACTTTGCGTTCATCCAGCTCTGTGAAATGAATAAAACAGTTGCTTCAAATAATTTCACCTAAGTTAAGTTAGCTTTATGATACCAGCGAAACTTACTTTCTTATGGTCCTGAGGCCTGAGCAATTGCTCTCATTCGTCGCTAATGCTCCTGGGCACGGTGCTTCCTTGGCTGGAGCGTTGTTGTCATGCGTTCGATATGCCCGTGAAATCGAAGGGTTTCTGCCTTCTTAACTACACCGACATCCTGTTACAGCACGTTGAGTTCGCGTTTAACTTCCTTTAATTTTGTATTTCAAATGAATTAAAAAAGATATTTACCCGACTTTTTACTCACTGTCAGAACACGATGTTATATAACAACGAAATTATCTTTACACACATTATATATTCTATCTGTCGTATGTTTATTCAGCGATTTTGCGACGATTGTAAGTTGATTATCAACTTCCGGAAGTGTGCAGTATAGTTGCAGTTTTAGGACCCCGTTGTACATGGCATCATGGGATACGCGCACAAACTGGCGTAATTTCGGCATTGTTGACCCACCGGGACGTCCTGTAGATGTGAAAAGTGTAGTTAGGTATATTGGCATTTGGTTGGATCAATATCTGTATTTTGACAAACTTATAGATATTGCTCTGGCCAAAGCTAAAACGGCCTCTGCTCTGGCAAAGAGGTTGTTTTACAGCAGCCAACTTTATACCAGGGTGAAGGTAATCTGCTACATGGCTCTCGTCCGGCCAATTATGGCACACGGTTGCCCACTGTGGTTCAACGTGAATCCTTCCCAAATGAAAAAGATGAGGTTGTTCGAGACAGTGTCTGCGGACTTGTCTCCGGTTGTATCGTAAACCCGAGTCTGAGCACAAAAAGTACTATCCCAATGAGGTCCTGTACAACAAAATTGTATTATTAAGCTGATCAGAAGGCATACTGCACGAGTTGTGGCTTCTTCCAACAGTCTGATCTTTGCGGCTTACTAACCCAACGTTATATATTATGAGAGAGTGCGCCTTACCGGCTTTATTCCTGCCGAGGCTTTCGTATATCTCGACACAATTAGCCTAATACAGAATCCATACGGATGTCCTGTAAGCTTCCATGTCGTGCGCCAAACAGTACGAACGGGATTTTGCTCGCAGTCATGAGGAACTCCTCCGATTCAGTAGAGCGTTCTCTGCTCGAGACGGGAGAGAGTCTGCCAAAGAATGGCAATTTTACTTACCCGCTGCCGATAGCTTTTCAAATTGACGTGCCAGTTGACCGTAGTGGCCAACTTACATAGGTTATAAGTTAGTGTGTAAGAAAAAAAAATATATATATATATAAAATAAAACAAAACTATCAACAAAAAATACAAAAATCCACAAAAAAGTGCACCACGGCGTATAAATTATGCATGTTAGACGTGTTCCACGGACATAGTTACGATCGTACCTTAAGTTTTAATGTTAGGTTTAGTTATTTTAAGAAAGATGAAAAAAGCCAAGTTTTTTTTGAGTATTCTTGGCTAAAGAAACTTGCAAAATCAAAAAGACGAAAAGAAAAAACAGCTTAAGCCGAAAGGCACTACTAATTTTAGTTCGTATTAGCTTAGTGTACCCGCATAGGGTCAGTAGGTTAGATGTAAAAACGTTTGTCAAGTTATTTAAGCTGGTTTTAAGCATTTTTGTCTAGCATGTGAGTAAATGAATTCAAATAAAAACAAAATTAAAGAAAAAAAATGTTTGTACACCATTATACTCATCCGAATGGTAGGAAGGTTTGGAAAGGTACTTCGCGTAGATATAAACTAAGTGAACAGTAGTAAACACTGGTAGAACATCAGTTATTAGACAATATAATGGGTAAATCGTTCTGTATTTCTAATCAAACTTCAACTCATTTTTTTATATTTATAATGAATTTTATTGAACCAAATTCAAAACCGTTTGATGATGAATGTCTAGTTCCTTGGCGATGTCATGGCTGCTTATGTGATGGTCCTGGTCAATATTTTCCATAATTTCATCGACTTTTTCAACGATAGGTCGACCAGAGATAGGTGCATTTTTCACATCGAAATTTCCAGAACGAAAGCGAGCGAACCATTGTTATGCTACATGAACTGATACAGCATCGCCCCCGTAGACTTCACAGCTTTCATTGATGGCTTGCGTGCCATTCTTCCCTTTTATAGACAAAAATTTCAAAATATAGCGAATTTCTTAATTATTTTCATTCATTTTTGGGCAGCTGTAACTTTTTTTCAACTTCTCCGAATTTAGTTTTTTTAAATTAAGCTTTAAAAGTAACCATTCCAACACTATATAGTATGACACAATGTGATAGGCAGCATTGGAGACATTTATTGAAAATGACTTTAACGACATTTATTGACAAAATACAAAAAGACTTTTTCGACTACCATGCATATACAAAGGTGTTAGAATAAAACTAGGCCCTTGGGCGGAAGGATCAACTGGATTGAGATCTGCTACAAGCAACTTATCATTACTTTTCATTCAACACTCTGCTCTTTAACCAGCTCGTTTCAAAAGAAAGGGAGGTAAATAAATGTAAGAAATGTGTCCAAATTCGGAATCGGCTTATTGGTTGAATCCCACGTTCACCCCGGACTCTAGCGCCAAACAAAGATGTAGAAGATCAAGTTAAGTATCCGGGTATAATTGTTTACAGCATTGCTGAATTATGGTTTATGGTACCTTGTGGGTGGCACTCTATGGAGGCTTCACCAACAGCCAGAAAGCTTGCGGCTACATATGAAACTCTAAAACTACGAAAACGCAATTGCTGGGGTGCCACACAGAGTAAGAAACACTTTGAACTACTAGACAATACGATGATCCCCAACGTATAGAGCAACATATGAAACATTTCAAACTTGAAATTGGTCACAAACAGATGGAGAATCGGAAATTAACAACTTCCAGAAACCTATAGCCTTGGAAATCCACATTGAAAGCTCCAAATGTTATGAAGGCACAGGCTTAGGCTTACAGGCTAATGTGTCTAGAATCTTTTTAGCACTCCCTTAACAAGCGTTTTGCAAGTAGATCTTAAAGTCATAAATGTCCTAGAAACGTCACCAATTATACTACTGTAAGATATTACCGTTTATGTTGGATATCTAACATTATATGGCCAGTACTTAATCAACAGAACAAAAATCGTAGTACCCATTGTCGTTCCAATCTGCTTGGTGTACTGACGGGGAGGAGACTATTCTCTACTACCTCTGCACATGCCTTTCTCTTATAGGAACTAGGAAGAGATGCTGGGCACATTCGCTTTTAATAGTTCAGACGTTAGAGGGAAAACCTATTGTCAGAGATCCCAAGTTTACAAAAAAGAATCAATTAACAAGTGTTCTTAATAGAATTCTAAAAATCAGCTTCTGAGGGTTCTGAAGCGAAATAGGACTCTAGCCAAGCTCGGAGTTATCAGTCCTACGTATTCCTATCTACCTCATATTATAAGTTGACTTAGGCCCATTGTGGGACTGGCAATCAATAGGCGCCTGCGACGAACTGTTGTTGTAGGTTTTTTCTGAAACCATTCGGTTTGCTGAGATTGTTGGAAAAGTACGAATCCGCTTGAAAGAATTGCTTAAAAATGTATAGCTACATAATTAAAATAATATAAAAGTTATTTTGAAAATCAAAGGCTGCAAATCATCAGAACTCATCAGTGAACAAAATAATGAATAAAGTTCTTCAGGTTTATTTTAGAAATATATTTACAGAGCTCACATCAAAAACTTACCTCAAAATACACAACTTTCCGCTATGAATATTATAAGTATAATTTAAACAACATTTGAAGACAAATGAAAACATGAGAAAATCATGAATTCTACCTTTGTTTCGACTGAACAACTCTCATATTACTTCCGTGCACTATTTGCATGACCATTTTTTACATTGGTTAGGTGGAGGACCATTGAAATTTATTCAAGTGGAAGTTTAACGATGCCGACACGTGACAATACAATAGGTACACACCCTTAATTTGTTTACAAATCACTTCAAATCTGTTATACGCACGGGTACTCCATTAAAATACATAAACCATAAGTTGATATACCCGGGTGAAAAAAAAAAATAATAATGCATGGGGAGTAGGTGGAAGCAGTCAAGTTAGTTTTATTGTAATGACACACCGCTGGGATGAACTGTCGACAGTTATATTGTGTACCCGTGGGAATTGGTCATATTATCCTAATAAGTCGATTAATTATTTGCTCTGGAACAGACAAGTAGAACTTTTTTTTATTTCAGATTGGTAAATTTATGGCAAACATTTTTCAAATTATGATACGACATTGTCATTTGAGTTTAGTACAAAAACAAAGAATTTGTTAACGAAAATAGTGCTATAGTTTATTTGATGATGAACTTTGACTTGACTTGACTTGACTCTATGTACAGAACTTTTATTTCCAAAAACTGTATATTAAATGCATATGACAACGGTCAAATCATCTTTTCAAATCCATAATATACAATACATATATACAGCATTAATAAATTATTTTACTTAAATAAAAGTCTATATAAAGTATGTGATGCTTGGTGTGCTATTTGAAGTCGTAAAAAAACAAGGGAGTACATCACTCATGCAAGAACAGTAGCACGAGAAAAGAAGCTAACCACAAAGCACTACGTGAACTATAACTCTTAAATATGCATACACATATCACACATTACCACTATAACCTCTCGCGTGGTTGCGTTTGTAATTAATATCTTTGGTTTATATCACGCTTGTTTTTAGTCTCTACCCTTTTTATTTCTATTACCCACTTTTCTAATGATTGTCTATTTTCACGATATATATAGAAGGTGGTGGCCCGTGGCGTTGTGGGAATGTGCGTCGACCCCAACTTCGATGTCGTAGGTTCGATTCCTGCTCTGTGTGACGAAAACAAGTTTCACGGCCCCACCTCTTTCGAGTTACTGACAATGCTCAAAGAGCATTTCCTGTCTAGAAAAAGCTTCCCAAACTTGGCCGTTCGGAGTCGGCATAAAACTGTAGGTCCCTTCCACTCGTGTGAGAACAATAAAACGCGCAACACGAGTGCTTGCTGAGAAGCTAGGCCCTATGGGCTGTAGCGCCACCCATACTATTATTATTATTTTATAGAAGGATCGGAAGCATGCTTGGCATTGCTATACACAGTAATTCAAAATAAGGATTTGGAACCTTCTATATGGTTGGGAACTTATATTTATGTAATACGATAAACAAATATTGCTATACCGATTCGGTTCTACAACTGCTCCTTTCATTAAAACATCCTATAGTATAGTCTGATCGTAATAATAATAAAATATTTATTAGTCGACTAACTTCTGATTCTAATGCACTCATTTTATTCACGCGAACTTAGCGAATCTAGGCGAGTGAAATGTTCCATAGTTTCATTTCTATTTTACTAGCGCTAGCAAAGTGAAATCATGATGTGTTCTTAAGTAGGATTTTTGCTTTTGTTGACAAATTTCTAAAATTGTGAGTATTTTTTTTGGTATAGAAAACTGAGGTAGCTGGGTCTGACTTAAAATTCTCGTTAATTCAAAGCGTTTCTATTTGCGTGAAATCGGCTAAGTTCTTTCTTTGATCAACGAATTGAATGGATTGTAAGATTCTCCACATTTTAGTCTTTTCTTAATAATAAGATTTGCAAGGATTCACAACGCTTTTTGATGTAGATATTTGTACAAATTTCAAAATCATAACACAACCACTTAGAAGTACTTTTTGCAGATAAATAGTTCGCTTTCACTACAAACATAACCATAGATAAATTAGCTTACTTCGCCGGAGTAAACTCGATTGCACATTCAGCTCTCGCGAATGTTCGCAAGTTTATACGCTAAGTTCGTGCTAGTAAAATTCGCTCGAATCGGTATCGCAGCCTTTCCCTAGTGTGCAGTAAAGGCAATGTGAAGTTTATGGAATCAGGTGCTCTATTAAGGTGAGTACATGATGACTTATAGAATAGTCCATATAACTATTTATTCGTGTTCCATTGGATACAAAGTTGAGAGCAGCTTCAACGCGGGATGCATTTCTGAAGGAACCGAACTTGTTATCCAGCATACTCTATTTATCTTTTCATTGATGTTCCGAATGAGTTGATTTTGCTTACTACCAAGCGATAATATCGACATTATCATTTTCATGTATTTATATTTTCTTTATTTCCTCGATATGCCTCGATAATAGATACTAGTTAGCTATAACTCCAAAACAAGAGCTGTTAGAGAAAACTGTTGCCGTATCGAGTCGAGTCAGCTTGAGATAGAAACAAAAAAATTTAAGGAAACAAATAATTTTATGTTTTTGTTCACCAGTTTTATAGATAACACAAACAACGAAGACTTGCACCGCCAAGCGATAATTTATGCACTCCTTCGCCAAAGAAGTAGAATCCTGTCAATTATTAAAAACCTTGGACGGTTTACTGACACATGTAAGAAATAAATTAAGCCACTGAAATCGCTTATTACGAACGTACAAACTTAAATTGTCCAAAATATACAGAGTTTCTATGAATTTGCATTGGAACAATAAGATTAGGACTGTTAGATCTAAAAACCGGAGTACGTTTCCGCAGATCAATTTTTTTTTTTTGAAGAAAAAACAGCTATCTTCCGTGTCTTAAGCTCCCTAGAACAACAGGTAATGAAAAAATACAAGCTACAGTTGGTATTGATCCAGATAACGCCGTGCTCGGAGCGGTCGGAGATTCGCCAGAAGAAGTTGAAGTACTAGAACCATGATCTGGGGAACAGGGTGCAATCTAGCAACGCTCAACTTGGTGAAGATCTTCATCAATAGCGATCGAACATCGCATTTCTCGTGTTTAATGATGATAACATGGCAGACAATGCAATCGCCGACGGAGTGGTTCATCCCCCGTTCATTTCGAAGACAGATCTTTACAGAAGAAAAAGTCAGTTTCCTTCCTTCTGGATATGTATACTATCCTGCTTAACAATGCTCTGAATAGTGCACATTATCTGGAGCATTGGAAAACCGCAATTGTACAACCTATATCCAAGCGAGGAAAACATTTTTCAAATCCGTGCAAGCTCTGATCAATTAGTCCTTCCGAACATTAGCAAATTATTCGAGGAGGAGATAAATAGAGCTCAGATCAACTGGACTGGGAATAAACATATAATTCCGCTTATACAGTGCGCAGCAAGAGACTCTTCATATCGAGACCAAACTGTTGTCGGATATTCAATGGAACAAGAGCCAGAAACAATATACCGGTGTCTGCTTGATTGACCTGATCGTACAGATCAAACAAAATCACTATGCTCGCGCACGGTAACTTCTATTCATTCAGTGGTCAGATACCTGGAGATCTAGCTAGATCATCTATATTTTAAAAACATGTCGATGCTGTTCTGGCCAGCGCCCGAAGCGCCTTCCTCTTAAAAAGATACTGTTATACAACAGGGCCTGATACGTCTTCGTTCCTCCAGAAGCACTTCTCCACTTCTATAAGCACGATCTGATATAAGAAAAGAATGCGAAGAATGTACCGCTACTATCTTACATGACCCGTTCAACTGTGGATGGGCGACTCAACCACGACCGTTCCGTCGCACAAGGAGCTGAGGAGGGTCTCCTCCGGTTCAGTACAGCGTACTCAAGTCGGTATGTTCGAGATGTTGCGTTGCAACATCGTAAGTTCTGGAGGCTGGGGTTCTGGTACAACGGGAAGTGCGTACAGTTTGCACAGTTTATTTATATATAAGCATATTCATTGTTATAATAGGTCAAAAAACGTACATTAAGATAAGGTTTAGCTTAGAGTACCCATCGACGGCCAGTAAGTCAAAGTACAGTAGAAGTAAAAACATTGGACGTTCGACTAGTTTTAAGCATTTTTGTCTAGTATGTAAGGTTCTCATAAATTTCAAAATAGCCTTAAGTCAGTGTCGATGTGCACTAGGAGCTTAAATCGGCTTAAGTCCCAATATATCTATCTTGATATCGTCTAGATCGGGGGTGCATTTACTCGATATGAAGTTTTTTTATTGTCTAAAAAATGTTCGTAGTAGTCTCTAAGTTTGAGGCGAAATCCAATTTATATTTTATTCGTCAGTCTGGTTTCACGAATACTTGTAATTAACACCTAATAAATACTGTCAGTTTACTACTTACTACAGTAGTAATGTATGTGTGTACAATTCGCTATGTGAAAATGTATTGCATTGATATTGGTTATAGCCCTCATGTCTTAAAACGACCAAAATCGTCGGTCCCTTGAAGGTCGGTATAACTTATTTTGACTATATGTACATCGTTTTGACTTACTTGTTCTTTCTTGTGATGATTGAAATACAAGCCCTGTGTTTACAATACAATTTAAAGCAAATTGTGTTATTTTAAGCGAACAGTTGAATTTAGCAAAATATGTTACTGCATACATTCATATAATTGATTCCGAACAATGATGATAGGTGAGACGAAAAATACCTACTTAGTGAAGGATATTACTCAGCGTCGGGTGAAATGCTTGGTTGCCATGAACATAATTGGCCTAAAATACATTTGTGAGTATATGGCATGGTTCTAATTTCTGCGCAGGTTTCTGCTTATACAATGGTGCTTAAATTGTTCGCACAAAATTGAGCATTCAAACAATATTGGTTAAATTACGTGCACAGGTTAAAGTACTGAAGTAACATATAACTTAAGTTTGAAAAGTTTTCATACGAAAGGCATACCAAACCAAATATTATAATTTATAAAATAATGTATCGATAGCAAACTGGGCATATTTAGCACAAAATCTGTTTTCAGCAAATTATCAAATTATCAATATCCATGATTCATGCCTTCCAAAACGAGAAAGAGTGCATTTATTTAATTTCCTTTAAGTCATCCTTCTAAATAGACTACGTATACTAAGATCAAATAATATCAGATCTCAATGGCAAAGAAAAACGAACTCTGCTTTCAACTAAAGATATACGACAGATAAAAATGAAATCTTTTGTGTGTGCACTGACAGTGCATTCATATAGACGCATACATTTAGTTACAAAGCATATCCAAAGCTCCAATTATTTGGTTTAAAATGCCTAGCTATAGAGGTAGGTAATCACGAACATTTCTTTAGTGCGTTTCATTCAATTACAAGCCCAGGGTAAGCAGACGTATTGAACCAATCTTTCCCCATTTACCAATCTACGTAGGTCAATACCCAAGTGCCTGCCTACATACATATATACACATCTATACTCATAGCCGACTATGCAAACAGTTATTATTTAGGCTTCGAGTTCGGTGTATGTAGGTGCGTAATAAAAGAATCTACCATTTTCCACGGCATCGTTTGCTATGTAGGAATACCACGGTAGCTATAGCTACAGATTCATCTTTTACTAAAGCTACACACGTTCTTTTATTTATTGTCTTTTTCTGTATTATTATTTATTCAGCTTAACAAGCACATTGTTCGCCATTGCTGTATGTGCTCAGTAAAAAGCTGTACATGCACATGGATTCAACTTACGAAGAAAAATGCAAATAAAACTGGAAGTTGGCGAAATGCCCATTTGCAGCTTTAACTACCATCTTCGTTTGAATTCGACGTGTATCTACATACCTATCTACGGTTCGAAATATGAAACATTGCATTACACACAGAGTGTACACATAAATGCATATCTATATTGCTCAGATGTACATTCAAGAATTGACTAGACAAAATATCTCTGTTTCATTGTACAGCGAATGTATCCATCTCATTCTGTCTTATTATACTCCTGGCCACACCCTCAGTAAGACGACACTTATGGAATCTGCTTTTTCTAGATACCACCAATGGAAATCAAACTTGAGTAGAGTGAGACTAAGCTACTGTCAAGAGAGAGAGAGACACACAAACGGAAAACAGTAGTGAATACATAGCTGTTACGACACCTCCCTTTTTCTTAATTCCTCATGCCAAGGCATTCGTCGTTGAAGCGTTGTAGAGTGCGCATGCGTTTTTATGTTGTGATTCTCGCATAATTTAGATCGCAGTTGAGTCCGTCAGTGGCTTTGGTTGAATCGAGAAAAAAGAGACGTGGTGCTGCAGCTTTTGGGTTTTTCTAAAGAAGTCGTCGCGCCGTGGTTGCAACTGTGTCTAGTTGTCTGTGAAAGTGTTCTTTTATATTCAAAATCATTTTTAAATGTTTGTGCTTTTTCATCAAAAATTCATGTGTGAAAAATTGTTGCAGTTAATTAAAAAAAATTCAATATAAATAATCCATTCGTTGCCAAAAAGGGGGAAAATAAATAATATAAATAAAACCGTGTAGTGAATAGTGAAATGCTGGCCCGAAGATATAAATTATTTTTTATCAGAGAATCTTAAGAGGACGTCAGGAACCCTCAAATGACAGCTATCTCTGGTGGGCATCTATTTTATGTTTTGTTTTATTTTCAACATATTCGGGGACTTCGATCCATTTCAAGTTTATTGCTCTCCCATAAATTAGTTTAATTTTTGTCAGCGTGCATAGGAGCAATTATATTATTTTGAAGACGTCTTTTTTTGGTTTGTGAATTACATAAATCTACCTGCAGCAACTGCTTCTGCGGTCGGTATCTATAAAGGCAAAGAGAATAGGTGTACGTCGTAAAGGTGTTCGGTTCAGTTAAGGAATTTTATCGCTGCAAGTAGTCTTCGGAAACCCTATTCAATTATCAAAATAAAGTCATTTCAGTGAAAAAAAAAAAATGCAGTGAATGTGTTTATAAGATTGTGATATGATGAGAAGTTGAGTAAAAGTGCCAAAATATATATGCATACTTATTTATTTTGTATGACTGAATGCAATTTTTATCACTTGCTGCATTTGATTGTATACATATATTTATCTGCATATGCATATTTAAGTGCACATCTGAGTGCATCATATTATCATATGTCTATATAATTGAACCGAAAGCAGACACCGGCCTTTGATGCAAACCGCTTTCAGCATTTTGGATTAGCACGTTATTTCGATAATACTTCCAGTATTAAAACAGCCGTCGTGCAGGCTCTTCAGAAAGTATTGTTGGGGGCTACAAACGTTATACGTCAACAGACGCACATGGGCGTCTGTACTGAAGAGCGCCCTGTGATGCATTGGGTGAGTATTTTATGATATAAATGTATTTTATAGCATCCTCGGATATTATGACTTAAGACTACATTCTAAGAAAACTTCAACATAATATTGTAAGCGAAATGAAGAGAACTAGAAACTTTCTTATTGGATTTTATGTATTTTTCTGTATGCGGCATAAATTTGTACACTTAACTCGTCTGTACTTTCATTAAGTATTGCATATATTTTAAATATTTTTACTCCTGCCTTACCAAATCAATCACGGTTTCTACAAAAAGAAGTGTACTTCTTACATCGTTGGACAAGTCAACAGGAGTCAACAAGACTTTAGCGGAAATAATATTTATGTATTGAAATTAGTATGACTAGTTAAAGCATACAGTTGAGCAATCAGCAGTATCTACACTTTTTGAAGATAGTTAAATATGTGCTTATAGTAATAGTTACTACAGGGTAAATTAACTATACGAATAGTTAATATATTGCTGAAAACCTAAGCAATTTCATTTTAATTATTAGGAGGATTACAATAAATTGGTAAAGAAGTAATACATTTTTGTGTATAAATAATAGTTAGCCATTGTCTTTAAGAAATAATTTTTTCTTTAATCAAAAAAATCAACAAAACATTTAACATTGAGGCCATGAAATGACTACAATACCTTATATGCTTATGCTATGCTTACGCTTACGCTTATGCTATCAATGTGAAATTGCGACTTCAATGTTTTCCTTGCACCAGCGCAATAAATTCAAATTCTTTTCTGTATGAAAGTATATTAATCAATGTGGTATATAATCTTATTAGAAGTTTCGGTAAAAGTATACTTTTTTAACTAGGTATACAGTCAAACTTCGATAATTCGAACACTCACTTGCCAGAAAACACTTGCTAATGAAACTTTAACTTATCAAATAAAATACAAATTTGTTCTAAATATGCATGCATTTGCGAAAAAGTTTACTAACGTAATTTGTAATATTTTGTAAAAATTATTATTTAAAATAGCCTTACATATGGAAAGTAGATTTTCGTTTATTCTCGAATGCATTTAAACCATTATAGGTAGTTACAATAAATCGGTTGTTTCTTTTGTCTTTCCACTTGTAAAGAAGTAGCTTGAAGGCGGTTTCTCCCATTTTTGTTCACATATTACCGTCGCAGTCATTGTTACTATCGAGCTGTGCATATTCGATTCAATTTAACAATACGCACTGCACTGTTCATACGTATCTACAACCTGTGCGTAGTATTTGCTCCAAAAAGCTGTGCATATTTGATTCATTTTAACAATACGCGCTGCACTCTTCATACTTTTCTACAACCTGTGCGTACTATTTTCTCCAAAAATAAAAACACAACTTTGATTTGGTACCAATCAATATACCATACTAACCTACACAGTAATAAGTTCTCTTACTTATGCTGTTCACACATAACGAAAGAGAGCCCAAAGAAAAATATGACACACAATCACAGTGCTCTATAAAAAAAACTTGTAAAAACCACGCAATATTTGTGTCTAGCGAGACATCCTTCCATTCAGAATTCGACTTATCGAAATTTGACTGTATTTACAATGATAGGAGATATATTTTTCCCTTCCGAGTCACAGTTAATATTCGAGAAAGCATCCACTAAGCCCAACAAATTCGTTGAGTACAAACACATTAGAACCTATGAGTGTGCTTTTGCAGAACCCAAATTATGAAATACGAAAATATCAATAAGTGCTTATGAAGTCGAGCTTTACTTAAGTAATAAGTACTCTACCATATATAACACTTATAAGAAGTATTCACTTACACGAGACATTTGAGGTCTCCCCTTATATTCGCATAAGTGAGACTGCACTGTATAGTCCTATACTTTACCAGATTAGATAAAAAATGCACATACTAATCACTTAATTGGACAATACAGACCATGTATCTCATTACCCCAGGAATACCATTCTCCTGATCTATAATAATTTCTTCGTAATTAACCAGACTGAATTTACCAATACTGGATGTATGGCTTAAAAGTGTGTTGAACCATATGAATTAAACAAGTGCAAAATATAACATGTTTGAACTCAGTCTCTCTCTCAGCCAGAATTTATTTAAATGTTTCAATAAACAATTTTACAAGAAAAAAATGCATAATTACAAAACTGCTAATCAACCTAAATGCCTGGGCGTAAACACGGCGGTAGTTGCATTTCAGAACTTCGTTAAAGGTTTGTGTCTCGAATCCAACGCCGTGGTAACCAGGTTAATGATCAAATTTGCCAACTTTCACAACTCAAGGCTGTATAAGTAAGGGACAATGCTCAAATAGTATTTCTATATAGAAAAAGCTTCGATCAGAGTCGAATAAATGACCCATCCATTTGTAAGACGCTTTTGGTTCCTACCTATATTATTACACATATATACATGTGTTATAGATAAAATAATTGTTATTAAATTCACAATATTAACACAATGACATTTATCAATTAATGTTTCCATATGTACTAACGACTTACTTCAACCTATGGAACAAACAAACAAGCGGTCAAAAACATATTTCAGTGTATTATCGTATAGGGAAGTCAAACATTTTTTTTATAGAATTCCATAGAAAATCATGGTACGTTTATGAAATGAAATCAGACAGATCCTAAATGGATATCATCATATACACAATGCATTTTTATTACCACCGTATCTCTATGCTAAGTATGATAATTAAAAGTGTTTTTGGTTGTGTCCAAACGTCATAAAAGATATTACAACCACGTTCCAGATTTAAGATTAAAATGTTTAAACTTGTAAGAACTGGTAAGAACTGTATACCCGCATGAACTTTATGTTTATATCATATTACTGATGATTTGCTTGTTGTCATGTCTTACATAAAATTATTAAACGTAATAAAAATAGAAAATACTTTGCAAAAGTAAGAGTTATATATTTTTAATTCATGCTTAAACTTTTTACTTATCTTACTTGTCCAAAATTGTCGGGCGCTTATCGAAACACATCTTTACTAATGTTGACTATCCCATCACAATATCGCCAACAAATCGTAATTTATTGTTTAATCTTGAAAAATTGGCCGCAAGGATTCTCCTACAAATAATACATCAATCTAATATTTAATAAATCATTGTGGTTAAATGGGGAAATAAATTTTTTTGTAAAACATAAATCTGTCCAATAAAAGATGCTAGAAAATTAATAAAACGTTTTATGTTATGTTTTTTCTCTAGAAAATTAGAGAACATTTTTGATTTATCAGTGAACTTTTTTTTTTGTCAAATAGTACATCATTTTGTTCACAGATAGCTCATCGGAAGCAGATTTGATCTAACCTGAGGTAGCAGATACATGGTTTAATAACAGCCAAATAAAAGACATTGCTTAATTAAAAATCATAATCAAATTCAAATTTTGAAAATGTAATACGAATTTCCACTCAAGTTGATGTGAATGTAGCTTAACTTTTAACATTATCGTTATATTGTAACGCATAGCATCACTGCAAATCAAAGTGCAAATCTGTGGCGTCTATCATTGAAATTGAACCCTAATCTGTTCCAAATTGCAATACTATCGTCTGTAGTAGCCTGAAATGATACAAACGATGTAATTCTGTCCTCTATATCTATCGGTATTAAATATTTTAATTAGTCTCTTTTTCTTTTTCGCTGAACGCTTTAACAATCAATTTACATATATTAATATGTTGCTGATACACTAGGATCCATTGTTTATAAACTGTTTAATAAGCTTGTTAGATATTCCACTTTATGTCATTGTCATATAAAAATTGTTCCGTATCGAATGCTTCATGCTTCAAACACAGTGTCTACAATGGTTAAAATTTGAAAATGTGTGTGCAAAATATTGCAATTCATACAGAAAAAACACATAGCGTCAAATATTGCAAAAAATTACTTTCGGTTAAATAACGTTCGTTTCTTGTGGTATATTATTTATTCCAAATTTAGGGGCAATGTATTGTTGAACCCGCACTGCACCGCTGTGCAATTTTTCACATCATGCCTGCCGACGAGGAATTAATTATGCAATGATTTTAAAGCTTGTTAATCGGTCAACGATTATGTTAATTTGCTGCAGCTATTAAGGCAATATTTATAACATTAATGTGTGCAGGTGTACGTAACACTAGTCATTTAATATTATGCTAATTATGGGAGACACCTATTATTGCATGTATTTACATATTTAATTTAAATTGTTCATATGTTTATTCATTAAAATATATTAATATATTCATAAACCTGGTTTCACACCTTTTTTAAACGATAGCTGTTAAGACATGGAATCTGTTTTGATGAGTTATTTGAATCATTTTTGAAATATACTGTAGTACACAGGTGTATGAAATGATACCGGTAGTTAGTTCATTTGAAGATATTGTTTAAACAGAAAGCTCGAGAAGAAGAGAAGAACTTTTGAGGAATATTTCCCAAATATATGGAAGCAGGATGTATCCACCAAAAGATAAACTTATGGTTTTATAAAGCGCCGTTTGGACCTCACTTATTTTTATTGTCACTTTTAGAATTTTTATATGTTACCAGGGATCCATTGTGTTGTACTGAGCTGGTTGCCGTCCGTTACTCTTAGAATCATTCAGTTTTTTGACATTATTTTCGGCTAAGCTACACCTTAGCTTCATGTGTCTATCATAGGGAATGACCTCCCAAGAGTCTTTGACATTTACTAAGCTTTCGCACCGCGGTAAAATATACCACGTGAATGTACATTTTAACGATATAAATTATTAGGACAAACATTTTCCCAATGAAACAGATTTTTCCGAATAAATAAGAGTTGGTTTTCTATTCTTTTATGTAAAAACTAAACTACATGAGCAAAAATTCAATAACGCAATGATTGAACACGTTTAGATCTCAATCTCAAAAATCAATTGGGAGAGTACCGACAATTCACATTTACATTGCTTGGGAAATTAGCTTAATTTGGCGTTTAATATAATTCATAATCCAAATCACAAATTTGATTCATATTTGCAATTCATTCTTAGTGTTAATTTTATATTTGGTCCATCATTAGAATCGCGTTTTAGTGCATAAAACAAGTCTCTTAATCGTTTATACGGAATGTCCTTCACTGCTAACATTCCCAATCAACGAGCTTTTACTGTTTTCTAATGTTTGAAAAAAAACATTTTCCAAAAATTGAAATATTGTTTCGACTTATGTACTTTTTTTTCTACTTTCGTATACCGCTTTCGGAACACTTATTATCTTCTCTAAGCACGGCAACTTTTAAATTAAATCCATAGTGAAATATCATACATTTTTTATTCATCTTCTCAATATGTCTTCAAATGTTGCGCTGCATTCGAAAGCTAAGTATTCTCTAAGCTCAAACTATGGCTCTAAATATATAATATTAAAATCCGAAAAGAATACATAAACAACAGCCTGCTGAAAATAAACTCCTAAATCGTAGTCAAATATAAATACTCAAATGTACATGTATATTACGTTTATCTTTCACAGATCTAATGCAAAGTTTATTAAATAAAATATGTTATTTTGCAGTTAAATGCTCTTAACGATTTGGTTTCACGCTTTCATTGTCTTTATTGTAATTTATAATGAGCATTGTTATGACTTACTCCTAACTCAAATAATGCAACTGAAAGTAATAAAAAGTTATTACAACCTCATTGCGCACCTTCACACAGGTCAGAATCATCGGTCTACTGACTTTGTCCCTTTTTTCTCTTCTTTAGACTCGTCTCTTGTGTTAAATATTAAATTTTGATTTATGCATATGAGTTGAGTTGGGTGGAAATGTATGGCTGTTTTATGTACCCTTTCAAAGTGAATGTTCCTGGATATATTTGTTTAATATCTTCTAAGAAGTGTACTTTCTCATACATGTCTGTATTCTGTTGTGGCGTTTTATCTTGGTGATCTTATATATTTGCACGTTCATTAAGTTTTTGTGAAGAAGTTTTCAATTTAGGATAACGATTCACTGGTTGATGTCTTTGTATAAAAAAATGAAAATGTATATAAATTCGCAATTGAAGAGCGAATAGAAATCGGTTTTAATAATTTTAACTAAAGTGAGTGTAAAATCAAAGAAGAGATTGTATAAGCGGCATGCATTTTTTTCCAAAAATATATGTTGTGTCAGATGCGGATATAAAATAATTTGAGACAAAAAATTGCAATAAAGACCTGATTTGTGTAGCAATCATTAAAAGGCTCATATTATTGAAACGGAACATACATTTAACGTAAATGTATCATCGAAATTAAATTCGTATTCATTCTTTTGATATCAATAGTATAGGAACCTACATTTTCATACCGAAACTCTGTTTGATAGTTATACACGCAACATATTTTTGTAAACTGTTTTAGTATCTGTAAAATTTGTATATCATTTAAAATATGATATGAGTTAAGTTAGCACTACAGACCGATGTGGACAAGGGTATTTGGGCTTTTACAAAAATCACTTTTATTGTACGTGCTTCTCTCTAACGAATATCTAATTTATGGGAATTTAAACGGTAGAATTTGAGATGCCTTTTCTTGACAGGTGAAGATATTAAGCCGTGTATTATGAAACTTGTTAGTGTTTTGCAACTTAGACACCCGACTCCGAGTTAATTCCCATATATTTTATATACATAGCATAGATTTGCATAGGTTAGACACATTTTCATACAAATATCAATGCCATACAATTATAGTAAATAAACATCGTTAATAAAATATGGAGCATGCTGAATTTAAATTCGCTTTCTCCAATGGTCACAAATAAATCATATAAAGAATTAAGAAAGTCTTATTGCCTTTTGGAATTTGTGTAAAAATGTACACCAAACAAAAATGAATGAGCATATTAATCATTTGAAGCACCAAAACTTCCTTGAAAAAAAAACTACTTTGCCTAATTTTTCAACCTCCTGACCACTAGTCTGCTTCTCACAAAATTAAATGTCAACCATTTATGGTAGATATGTTTCTTCACAATCATGATCAATCTATTCAACAACAATTCCCATTTGAACAATTTTCTTCAACTTCTGATTCAGATTACAAATACTACTACGCTCACAAATCATATCTCAAAAAAAGACCTTTAATTAGAGCGCGTATGTATTTGTTTCCAATTAATACACACACCCAACAACTTGTAAGTCCTATCTGCTACGACAGCTAAAATCTGAATCCAAATCATTTCAATGGGAAGGTTATCATAAAATGTCAAGTGGTTTTTGATAATACATAAGCTTCATTCACTTGGTGCAGGCATTACTCTTAAAATAATCTTTGAAAAAAACCATAGTGACACACTGTGTGTGCACAGGCCAAGCATTTGTAAATTTGTATAGAGAATCAGTCTAAGCTAGACTTTACATTTAATTAAATCTTTACTCATCGACCCATTATAAATAAAATTTAACCCTATGTATGTAATACTCTTATTTTAGTAGGGATCTATCTACATACAATATCCGACATGTTCCCAAATAAATTTAAATGCGATTTAAAAATTTTAGTTTTTTAAAGAAAAGAAAGCTGATTTCTAGAAACAAATTCAAACAATTTTAGTCCAATTCACTACTAACTTCAATCACAACATTTTTCTAAAGTGCTCAAAAAACCCATTTCTTATTTTCCTAATTTTCGATGTTAGAGGTGTACTCACAAAAGCTCGAGTCGAGGCGAGAATCATATGATTTCATGTGTTGATATGGTACAACGAAACCAAGATGCGTTAGACATCTTGTGATATTCACCACCTTTTTATTTTGTAACCTCACTCGGGATTGGTTATTGACACTATACATGGTTATATTCCTTAAGATTAAATCCAAGCTCTAAAATATATAATTATAATTATATATATAGATATATAATTGTCAAAACTATGAAAGTCATAATGTAGGATTTATTTCATTATTATCATTATGTAGGAAAATATGTATCAAAAGTTATGCTGTTTTCAGTGCGCAAAAACGCGTTGGTCCAGCCAACCGCCAAATTAACGTCGTTGGTGTTTCATTGATGAATCAATGATTCTGCGCGTATACCGCGCGTATTACTATAGAAGTTGATTCAAATGTGCCTCACTCATTTTGTTATTTTCCAAGTTTTATGTTTGTACAAGAAAAAAGCCAAGCTACTCGAAACAGTTGATGTTTTATTTAGACCAAATAGTTAATGACATAGTGTACTTTTATCCATGTAAAAATGTATCGTTAACTAAAATTAAATGCGTGTATATATGGTGGCCCGTGGCGTTGTGGGTATGTGCGTCGACCCCTACCTCGAAGTCGTAGGTTCGAATACAGCTCCGAGCGACACAAATAATTTACACGAACCCACCTCTTTCGAGTCACTGACAATGCTCAAAGAGTATTTCCTGTCTAGAAAAAGCTTCTCAAACTTGGCCGTTCGGAGTCGGCATAAAACTGTAGGTCCCTTCCACTCGTGAAAGAACAATAGCACGCACAACACAAGTGGTTGCTGATAAGCTAGGCCCTGGCCCTCTATGGGCTGTAGCGCCACCCATATTACTTATATTATTATTATTATTATACCAAATCGATATATCTTCAATTTCGCTCCCGCGAAATAGTATCGTAGTTTATATGTGCGTCCCAACAGGTTTAAACTTCGAGATGATTACCAAAATGTTCATAATTCATGAAGTCTGTATGTACTATTCGGAGTTGGCATAAAACTGCGAGAAATCAAGAGCACCTACAACAGAAGTCTTTGCTGTAATAGTTTAGCCGCCCACATTATTATTATCACTACATTTTCCAAAAACCATTTCGTTCATCTATCCACAATTTGATTATTTTGATAAGATTTACAAAAAACGGGAGTTGGATACTGACGCCCCTCTGAGCTGTGGTTTAGTAATTCCATTCCATACTACCGTCTCTGTCATGACATCACGAATGGGATTGTTTTACTGCAGGGGTTAAAAGGTGTTCTTTCATCGCAGGTTATAAATCGGTAGACAAAATAATCTTGTTACCCTCGAAAAGCTTTAAAATAACCATTGAAAAGAGTGTCACCCAGTAAACACGTATCCACTTATACAGGAAATACATAATTAAGGAGGTCCTTATAACCTTTCTAGTCTATGTTATGTCTCTAAACTCGATTCGTCACTATGACAATCATGTCCGATGCTATCTTCGGCGGTAAATATATTTAGCCACCATGCCGCTTACAAATAGTCAGATAAACTGGTATGATATCGTTCAAAAACCGGTTCCACCTTTTCTAAAATATTAATGATACCAGACGGTCTTAAAACAAATGAAAAACGCTAAAGTCTGTGTTTGACTTGGTTGAATCTTTCCCAGTCCTCGTGCTTTTTATGTTCCTATGAGTGATGGAGACCTACTATTTGATGCCGATTCCAAACTATGGAATTTGAGCAAAACTTTTCTTTGTTCCTTTTTACTTCTGGTTTGAGTGTAAATTTGATTAGAGTGAAACCAACGACACCCGTATGTTTTTGTATTGATGTGTAATATTAAAACATAATATTTTAACTCTATACCTTTTTATATATTTTAAGCCCGCACAAACTTCCAACAATTCAGTTGAAAATATATGTAACGTTTTTTATAGGAATGATTCAATTTCATTTATTAAATGCTTATGATATATATGTTCAAACTAGATAGAAATTAACAAATCTAGCCATATGAAATAAATTGAACTGAATAAATTTAATGTACTTACAAGCACATGCACTACGTATATAATAACCCGTTTCCTAAAATTTTAGAACATTACTTATACACAAATTTAACCATTTTATACCGGAAATCTCTCCTTTATTTGCATTCTATATGCAACCCTTTATTTGTATTTATATGCCATGCATCTTTCAGGACTAATTAATCGAGTAGAATTCAAAAACGAACACGAAAACAATGTCAAAGACAATCATCCGACTGACAAGCGAGCAAAAACTTCAGCGATGTACTATTTTCGCTTGTGTCGTAATTGTGATGAGAATCTTACAGAAACGTATCCCTCTGCCTCGAAAGATAGAAATCTTAAGCAAAAATGTTTTAAATGTAAATAGCATTCATTTCGAATTTATCTTAAAATATCTGAACTCAGTTTGCATACATACATAATGCAAATACATGCATATGTATATCTATAATCTGGATTAATGTAGTTTATTAGAAATAGTTTTTTCCATAATTACTTGCAAGCATTTAATTTTCTTTTGAAAACATTTTACAGCAGCAGAGCGCAAGGTTCTTAGGGCCGGCACGAGATAGAAGCCCAACACCACCGGGGATACACATTAGCCGTCAATGTGGTGGATCGAACAATAATCACATATTATATCGTTCCTGCTCATCTTGTCCTGAGACTTGTGATCACAGCGCAAAGTCTTTTGAACCTACTCCAATATACAATGAATCATACAGAAGGTAACCGACTTTGCTATTTAGTTCACATTGTATATTGTAATGTATTTGATCAATTTAGTTATGACGCACCGGAAAGAGCTCCTTTTGACGAATCACTGATTAAGTTCTCTGTAAGTGGGAAAGTTGACTGTCCCGACGGAAGTGATGATCAAATATCGGGGGTGTCATTAAAAACGGAACCCTATGGACCACCTAGTAGTCCAGAGTCGTCAAGTGAAACCACACTACCCGGTCCTGAAGATTGCGCTGGATGTGGCCGTTTTATTCAGGTAATGCAACCAGCCATTATGTATTTTAATTTTGTTAATTAAATTATAGTATTAGCTCAAAATAAAACAAATACTTCATATCTTTAACTGGAAATATTGTTAGGACCGATTTTACCTCTCTGCTGTGGAAAAGCGATGGCATGCCGGTTGTCTTCAATGTTGCACATGCCAGCAACCATTGGAAGGGGAGTCATCATGCTTTTCTAAGGATGGCAATATTTATTGCAAAAGTGATTACTATAGGTGAGTTTTGAATAAAATTTCCAGGTCTATTGTGAAATGTTATCTGGGAAAAAAATCTATACCTTGGTTGCCTGAGCTCCATGGCCTGTATAAGTTTTACTACCATCGGATTAAAAGACTAACTAACATCGAGGTGCCAAGAAATCCCCTCAACATGTCGTACTAATTACACTTCTTTTCTTCATTTCTGCTATGCAAGAATACATGCATAATGTGTGCAATGTTCAAGTCTACGAAGCACAGAAAATAGTTTTCTGACACGCAACACGAAAGATCTAAGACAAAGTTGGGAATCTCTACTGCTTTGTGCGCTTGCTTCACCTACAATATAATATATATGATTTGAAATTGCAAACTGCACACGCTATATACAATTTTTTTTTTTGCTTTAAGAATGTATAATTGTATGAAATTACCATTGTTTATTGCAATTAGCGGCAGGGAATGAACAACAAAATCGATCGAGGTCATTTGCCATTGGATATCATTTATATAGGTATTCCAACGCATGTATTAAAGTACACAGAAACCAAATTTCATAGAAATACAAATTCTTCCTTGAATGAACTAACCAATATTCTCTAGATGCATACATAAAAACCACACACATCTGTATTAAGTTTAAGGCAATTTTCGTTATGCCCTTCGAGACATATGGGTCGAAGGACAAGATTTTTCACTAAATATAACTAGAAGCGTATGCTGTGATCAGAGAGTGCCACGGCCAATGATTTATGCCCGGAATGTCACATATGACATTGTGTCGTGTAAATTTATGTTAGAAGTTCATTGCGGAGTACAGAAGATAATTGATGTGATGTTTAGTGACTGTTATGAAGAGAAAGGTGGCACAGATAGGAAAAATGATTCTTACGCCGGAAAGTTTAAATAAAAACATAAAGAAAAGGAAATGAAAAAAAACACATGAAGAGACATACATACATATTTTTGTACAGATACACTTATGCTGGCAAATGAATTTAGTTGAGGATACTTTGGAACGGGGAGCTAATTAAAAACGCAAACTGGAAATGCTGCTTGTTTGTCTGGCTATATTTTTATTCTTTTTTTTCTGTTTTTTGGCTTGCATCTTGTCTTATATTTCTTTGCTGCAGACTTACATTTATCTACAAGTTGATTTATGTGAAATGAGTATCGAAAATATTTGCTTCTTATGTTATGCTTACAAATTACTTTCATAATATCCTTTGAATTTCCCACTAAAAAGGAGTATATTAAACTAATCAAAATAACTCTGTACACTTCGAGAAATATTCGCAGAATTCATTTTTCAAAGAAAAATGATCAAGTATTTCTCTATACTTTGCTTGTTTTTACATTATTTATGTAAGATTATACTTGACATCACTTACAAGCGTGATTACAAACCATAATGACTGCATTCGAAATTGAGGTTTTGTTATAAAGCTATCTCTAAGAATATTAAAATCTGCACTCAATTTTGACATGTATATATATGTGCATATTATATGTAAAATATAAGTTATTAACAAAAAGCAAACGGCTTAGAAGCATCTTTGAAGAAATCAGCATTTTAATGTAAAGCAATCAACTAACTCATCCAAAAAACTCATTCAACTTAGATATGACTAGAAGAAGAATCTTACTCAGAGAAACAACACTTCACGACTTAATCAGTGATTTAAAACATAATTTACGTTGGTTGAATAAAAACTATAGTTTTAATTGCAATGCAAAAATGCAATTATTCGATTGTTCCCCAAAAATCATTTTTTGAAAAACTTATCTCGAACTGTAAACGTATTTTTCTACAATTTGAAGAAGTTTGCATTATTGACACTGGTTTTGAAATTAAAAATTATTTTGCGACAGCTTAAAGACTGTTTTTTTTTTTATTTTCACGGATGTCACACGTTATAATACAGAAATGTTGATCACAGTGGTTGCCCGCTCGACGTCGTATGTTCGATTACTGCTCTGCGCGACAAATATATAATATAAATAATTTATATATTATTATAGAATTTTCACGGCCCCACCTCTTTCGAATCTGCTTAGAGAGTATTTCCTGTCTAGAAAAAGCTTCTCAAACTTGGCCGTTTGGAGTCGGCATAAAACTGTAGGCGCCTTCCAGTCATGAGAGAACAATAGCACGGACAACACTAGTGGTTGCTGAAATTCTGGGTCCTGTTCCTCTACGGGCTGTAGCTCCAAGCATATTATTATTATTATATTATAAATTATCACATTATTCAGTCACACATCGCACATTTTTCCGTTATAATGACTATAGTATGCATGGACTTTTTCCAGTGCGGTTTATGTACATTATATGTATATGTATAAAATCCTCTATTACATTTTAAACTTTTATTTTCGAATTTCCGGTAGTACCCAATACCAAACATATCAATATTTGTACGCTAATTTTTTGCAAACATATTAATAACATATTACATAAACTGGGATAGCATGAAAGCAGAATCATTTCAACACAAAAAAACGAGAAAAAATAAAAAACGATTTGGAGAGTTCCTACAGTTGAAACTGAAAAGTATGAAAAATTGCTTCAGGCATTTATGGCTTGTGACTATCAAAATATGTATACCAGAGACAAGAGGTAGTTAAAGTGGCATATAAGTTAACAGTATTTGTAACGTCTTCGGAGACAAATGTGTTCCATTAAAGTGTTAATTACCTTAGAATACACTTTTCTTCTGAACTTTATTGGTAAGTTTTTATATAAAAATAATAACGTACAAATGCAAATTTCCAACATATATGCATAAATCAACTCGAGTTGTGTATCAAGTCTAAATGGCAAAATTGAAAATCATACATATACAGTATTACTAACTGTTTAATATTAAATACTGAGTTTGGGATGCATCGAAATATGCATAGAATGACTTTTTGTTTTCCGCGAACACAGCACTAAACTCAGTGTGCAGCAACCGATACGTTAACACTGCCTCAGGCGCCACAAATCTTTTTATGCGTTCTCATATTATGTATCCTTTATCACATGTTTTTATATACTCACATAACTTCTATATAATAAATATAATCATGAAGTGTTATGCATTTTAACGTACATTAGCAGAAGTCAATCAATCGCAAAACATATGTGACGCGGATAAACACGCGGACTGTGGTCGGTTTTATACATGTTATGTATACATACATAATAATTTGTATAGAAAAATAATTATAACGTACGTACTCCTGTACCTACACATTCTAGCAATTGATTTTATTTCTAAAGCTGGTGCTGATGATCCACAGTCAAACGATAAAAATGAACAAAAATCCTAGAACATCTATGATACTTTGACAAAATATGACGGAGAAAACTCCCCCCTTGCACACTTGAGTGTTTTTTGACTCGGCTCTGATTTCAAAATTAGATGTGGCTACATGGAAAAAGAGACGACGTACACTGTGCGGATGATATACCGCATGAACATAATGATAGATGACTGGGTACACGCAACATCGCTACCCTGTATCAAGCGTGAAACTCTACCCCGGCAACATAAATTCTACACCGGGATCTTTTATGTGATGCAGTTATTAATTTTAATTATTCTAGCGTCATATTCAAGGAGGAATTCGTATTCGAATGTTCCGAATATTTGTTTCCATAACATTCAAGAATTGATTTATGAAAATTTCCTGACTTATCCCAGATTTTCATAGAAAAAATAAAATAATAATCATATACGTATGTACATGTTAAGTGTTATAAGCGTATGTGTAAACATGTGCATATTGTACTTGTGGAAGATACCAAAACACAAACAGAGACGACTTAAAAATTAAAAGAACTCAAATACCGGTAGCTGTGTAAGCAATCACTGTTGATACTTAATGATGAGATACAAAACATCTATTGATGGCCAGTAGCTGAAGCATGAAAGTCGATAGCTTAATAAAGAAGTCAAGTTGAGCGACCGCTTTGGGGATTAAATCTCTGGTCAATAGTAATTAATTGAATGTTCGCCTAAGGTGTGTGATTCTATACAGTATACAGATTTTTGTTTCCTTTTTACTCTTAAATTTTGTCCATTGAACACACTTTTCAATGGAATAAAAGTCGACCACAATAAATGTCTAAATTAAAGAAAGTAAAAAGTACAGATTTATGCTTTCGGGAAAAAATCCAATTCTTACTTCCATTCAAACCGAAAAAAAAATACTTTGTATTTGTATTAGGTATGTTTGGTTTCTCCCGATTGATACACATTCGTATCGATACATGTATGTAAAAAAGTATAATCATAGTTAATGGAAAAGAAGGGAAAATAACAACATTGAACATAACGATGTTTTATTTTGTTTGGTTAAATGTCATGGGCATATCGTTTCTGCGACACACCGTCTGGGGAGAAACGGGGAAGAAAATGAGAAAAAGCCTGCAATATATTTTAAATAACAAATATCTTCACCATTACGAACCACGACAAGCAACTAAAAACATCTCTATCGCTGCTGGCGAAATAGTGTGTCCCCAAGAGATGTGTGATAAACATGCATCCGAACTGCGGAAGAACTCAGGTGAAAACATGAAGGAAGTCAATGTGAAAAGAAAAACGACAGGCAGTAAAATGTATTCAGGAGTATACACTCATAATAAAAGAACATGGGGTCTCTCTTTATTGGGATTGTTATCTTCGATAAAATAAAAAGATGCCTTTAATTCGTGAATGTGGTGAAACGTTATCAGGAGCGATCTTAATTTTAGACTTCTTGTGGAGCAATCAGAGACTCAAGAACACGGCTATAATTTTTATTTTTATTACTACTTTATGTGTGTATCTGGATACAAACAAACTATCCAGACGATATGTGATATTTAGAAAAATTGTTACTTCTCGACTACAGTAGTATTTTGACCATAATTTTTCATAAACGTAAAATGAAAAAGTTTTGTGCAAATGTATCTACAGAATTGTTCATATGGGTAGTATGCAGAACTTGTTTCTGAATATCATAAAAAACAACAATGTAAAATCCTTGACACCAAGGTAGAAATGTAAAAGTTCTGATGGGGTTATTGAACAATTACTGGGCTCCATGTAAGAAGTTGATCCAAATTATTGCAGGTAAAACCAAAGCTAAAAAAAAAACTCTGTTCCTTTTTCTACTAACCCAATGATTTGATTTACAATCTCAATTCATCGACACAGTCATACAAGGAGATACAAACTATAAGCTTTGAAAATACCCCGACAACAGTTTTTTCAAGAATTTGTTTCGTCTAACTAATTTACACAGTTTAACATCATGTAATTCGTCACAAAATTGTGAACAAATCATTTAAAGACTTTTATAAATGCAACTGCAAGCTAAAATTAAAGTGTAACGTATTGGGGAAAAAAATATTTGACTATTTGTACATAATTCGCTTTCATCTAACATATGAACATTGGTACATAGTATATATACAATCATCATCATCATGATGAAAATATTA
Source organism: Eristalis arbustorum (assembly GCA_916610145.1). Classification (NCBI taxonomy): domain Eukaryota; kingdom Metazoa; phylum Arthropoda; class Insecta; order Diptera; family Syrphidae; genus Eristalis; species Eristalis arbustorum. The sequence continues at coordinate 48,202,433 of OU744319.1, read as the reverse complement.
CATGTATACATTTTTACATAAATTTGTCGCTCAAATAAGGTAAACATTAACCCCGTATTTGAAACGTATGACTTAATACATGGTTCACAACAAAAGCCGGGTGAAATCAAACACTTCAGTGTCAAAAGAATGCAAACATGTACCCCGCTGTGTTCCCACATACGTTTCCGTATATCCCACTGCTTGACGCCACATTGTTATTTGTGATTATTTTTTTTCTGAAACAATTCACCCCTCTGCACATGTATGAAGAACATGTATGCACCTCCTCCCTGTTCATTATTTTATTTTTATTTCGTCTTAATTATGGTATTGCAATAAATACCTGTGAATGTCGATTTTATAAATCTGTTCCTGATATTGCAATATTTCTGGTTTAAAATCTTGAGGATTCCAAAACTTAACAACAACATTAGATAAGCTTATGTGATAAATCGGGGTGACTCTGAATGGGATTTCACTACAGTAAGTCTCTTCATCTGAATAAACCAAATAACCACGAATTATCTCTGCGGGAGATAGGTTTGAATTGTGTTAAGGCAATTGCATTTAGGGTTTGTGCAAGAATTCTCATGCTCATAATCTCTTTTACTTGGGGTTGAGATTTTTTCTATGCCCAACAGTGAAGTTGAAGAGCAAATCGTTTCTAGAGTCCTGTGATATTTTCACAGAATCATGGGATACTGAAGCAGATGGGCATGAGAAGTCTAAACTTAACATACAAAAAAATGTAAATATTTTCGAATGCATGTATATATGTACAAAACAGTGTTCTCTGATAAAGAACCACTTGCGACATCAAGCGCGAAATGTTTGTTAATATTTGTTACATTTCTTCAACGACCAATCAAATATCAGAAGAAAACTAAATTATAATTATCAATTATAAATCTCATCAAAGATCACTCGATTCTTTTAAACAAAAATAAAACAAGACAGTACGTAAAGTGATATATACAATGCTTTTTACATGTAAAATAATAATAAATTCAAGTGTCAACAAATAACTACACACAAACATATCAAAAACCTCTTCATAAAGATCTGCAAGATGTGCACGTGCTAGATTCGTAACTGCACTGAAATATGTTATATTTTATACTGAGTTACATCTGTATCTGTATCTTCACCTAACAATTGAGGCGTGAACTTACGAAAACTGAAACATGTTTAGTTCTTCCCTTTTCCTCCGATTCTTTTTTTCGTGATGAAAAAAAAATCCATATACGCCTATAAGATCAGTATTTGTCGTTTTGTGTTGTGCTACTTACTCTCGGCGACCAGGAGTTCAACAACGTTGAATACAGGAAGGAGCCACAAAACAGAAAGACCAACACACTAGAATACGCACTGCCTTCTGCATTCTATGATAAATCGGTTAAGAAAAAGATATGTGAACATGTGACCGTATCAGATTTCGAGCCCACAAAAACATAATCATATATTAAAACATGTCTCTTTGACATTTCGCTTGCTCTTTTACATGGTAATAATAATAATTCATTTTTCTTCGTCCGGTGGTTTTTTCTTGGTTTGTTTTTTGAATTTTAGTACAATCGTGAAAATTACGATCTCGACTGGAGATTTTGTTTGAAGTTAAGAACGCCATCGAAAGTAAACACAAAAAGGCGAAACAAAATGCTAATATATAGTAAACCAAAAAGCGCTTATATAATGTATCCATAAGTATTCATAAGTATATTATATTATATTTCGTACAATTTGCATTACATTTTACTTGCTATTGTTCATTTGTTTACTATCACGTAATTTGTAAGGAAAATAACTCGGACACACACTATTGCTGGACAATGTTGCAAATATATTTTCTAACAAAATAATTTGCATACTTATAGTATATGTAGTTAATTATATGAAAGTGATTTGCCCTTAAAGATTATTTATCGTGACAATAAAACCAAACGCAGAGAATCTTTAATTCGCGTATGTACAGAGAATCGAAATTTGCATGTATATGTATGTACATAACAAAACTGAATTTTATAATATAAAATAATCGATTGAGAAAGCCAGTAACAAAATCCAATTAATGTACCATGTTTTAGATGCAGACTGCCAGCAAAGTATAGTTAACAGGGGTAATTGATATAAGCTGTGGGTGCTTTCCTTTTGGTTTATGATTATGTGTCATTTTATTTTCAAAAAACTTACCACGAATCCTTTTGGCTAATTACTTGATTGGACTCAAGCTTCTGTGTGCATCCGATTTGAACTCAACGATCGTACCATCGAAGAGACTCGTATGTTGGTCAGAATTTATACATAATAACCTGAGCGCCACACACCCACTAAATTATTGTCGATCGGGGCATTATTAGCGGTCCACTATAATTTTCTTGACTTTGATGACTTTTGAAGAATCATCCGATTTGATAGATTTAATTTTTTTTCTCCTTCTTTAATGGAAACACCGAACGTTTAATGTGTGAATTTTTCACAATACACAATTTACAATTTTAAATATTTTTTGTACTATAATTTTTAATGCCACATTTACAAAATAAATTCTTTATAATTTTCAGACTTTTTGGTACCAGAAGATGTTCCCGATGCTTAGCATCAATCAGTTCTTCTGAACTTGTAATGCGTGCGAGAAATTTAGTATTTCATGTAAATTGCTTTAGTTGCGCTATGTGTAATACGCCTCTTAATAAAGGTGATCAATTTGGGATAAGAGATTCAGTGATCTTCTGCAGGTAAATTATTCTACAAATGTAAACAAATGATTGACCACTAATATATAATACTTTAGACTACATTATGGCATTTCTTTAGACGCACAAGTTACTCCTACACCTTTAGTTAATTCTTGTTCATATGTCTCTCAATTTGGTTCACCACCAAATGATTCGTCAAGTCCTAATGATCCAAATAGAATTGTTCCTGCCGGTTTGTATGTACCAGCCTCTCATGTCATTTCTGGTCTTCCTCAAGCGCCGAGGCAAAAAGGGCGACCAAGAAAAAGGAAACCAAAAGATATGGATTCCTTAACAGCAAACATTGGTAAGTCTAAACTAAATATATTTAATATATTTTGGGTTGGGTTCAAGTAGCCAAAAGTGCAGTCATGAACAGTTATATTTTACTACTGTATTCATGAATGCAAAAAGAATTGCTCCCTCTCTCAATTAAACCACTTAAATTAAGTTCTTTTGTAATGTTATCATGCATAAAACACTCAACTTTAATGACTTTGTACCATCTTCGTACATAAACTGTATGTACTTAGTATTTTTTCCCACGATAACATTTTATTGCGATGAAACTTAGATAATTAAAAACAACAATTTGGATAGTGCCTATTTCTTTTTCAAGATGCTCACGAATTGTTCATTTATGACAAGCAAATCTTGATGCTATTGACGTGCTGTTATGTGAATTAAAGTGCTGGAATCATTTTACACATTATAACCTGCTCGTAGAATTTAGAATGTGAATTCCTGAGAACTTCTCTGAAAACTAGTTTTGTTTTGTTTATATTTTTTTTTCATTTTATTTGCAATTTTTTGTGCATATTAAGTGTTTTTTGTTTTTATGATGGTTCAGCCACGCTAGTTAAATGGCCACTAGCGATCAGTATGATTCCTTAAGAGTCCTGCGCGTACATGCAGCCTTCAGTTTTTGGCGAGTAAAGTTTTAGTACAAGTTTACGATTCTCGCTCATCATGGCGCCACCACATTCTACCTGTGTTGGCGAAAAAAAGTATCTTCATAAACATGGCAATAAAAGTGCTATAAACCTTTTCCGCAGATGTCCTACGAAGATCAACCATTGCATATTAAAGTTTACGACATAAACATAGCCAAACCAATATTCGATAACTTCTTCGCATGTAGTTCCTTTCGGCTTCATCATAAAATGCCTTTCTAAATCAGTTTTATTATTCTGGACGGACACGACAGCATTTAAAGTTCTTCAATCCTCGACGATAACAAAATCTTTTCAATGATTTCATCTCAATTCAACGTGGTTCTTACTCCACTGACTGTATTTTATTTTTCTCAACAGAAATCTGACAGTAAATACACATTGCCTTTGAAACATCTTTCTGGTTTTATACCAAAGTTGCATTGCATAACTTTAACGTATTCTTACACCAATATATATTTTTATCTTTCGCCTTGTACATTTATATAATATAGCAATCGACCAGACAAATTGTCTCATACATATATCTAGTATATAATATGGAAGAATTCAGCTTCCCGTTCAAGAATGATTATCTTGAACGATAGGGGTATACTAACGATTTGTCTATCGGTCATTCGCGCTATATTATATGCCTCCGCTGAAATCGAAACCATTAATCCCACAATAGCACAGTAACCCTATCTTTCTCTTACATTTACTTAAAGCAGACTACTCTCCAGCTATCCCACTGACGCCGATGACAGTAGGTTCTCTCAACTTTTCATATTCGTTCCAAAATGAAATAACTTTGAAGCCGTAGTGTGCATGTGACGCACTTACATATAACTACGACCTTCACAACATAATCAATTGAGGTCGAACCAAAATAGTTAAATTTATTCTTTGATTTGCGCTACAGTCCGGGTGAGGATCTCTGCCTCAACCAACAAACCTCTTTAGCCAGTACGATCTTTCGCCAGCTGCATCCAGCTGTGCGCACCACGTTGATTGAGATCCTTTTCCACTTGTGTGCACCATCTCGTGCAAGGACGTCGTCTGTTTCGCTGTCCCAATGGCTCGAAAACGAAGAATCTTCGGGTCGGAGACGTGGTGTCCATCCGCTCTACACGACCTTAACTAGGTGCATGCCGCTGTACAGCCCGCACAGTTAGTGGTTGAATCATCTCCACCAGACGCCATCAACGCAAACAGGACCAAAGACACAAAACGCAAAACTTTTCCCTCAAAACAACCAAGAGCTTCTTCATCCGCTTTCAATAGCGTCCATGTCTCTGCGTCCTAGAGCAGGGCAGGGATGATCAGAGTTTTATACAAGGCCAACTTGGTGATTCGAGAGTTGGCTCTGTTACCCAATTGCCTCTTGAGCCCAAAGAAGCAGTGATTGCCAAGAGTAATTCTGCGCTTGATCCCGGTACTGGTGTTATTGTCCCTATTTACTCCAGAGCCGAGGTAGATGAACTACCTCAAAGTGTCTGCTGCCCATTATGACGCTCTCTCCGAGACGTCGATGTTGTGCGTGCTTTCATAATGACAGCATGTACTTTGTTTCGTCCTGGTTTACCGCTAGACCTATTTTAGCCGCTTCCGTTTCAATGCCAGCAAACGCCTCGTTGACGGATCCCTGTCGTCGTCCGCGTAAGCAAGCAGTTGAACGGCCTTTTGGAAGATCGTGCCTCTTGCGTTTACGTTTGAGTTTCACGATCTTCTCAAGTATGATATTGAAGAAGTCACATGACGGCGTGTCGCCTTGCCTAAAACCTTTTTTGATTATTAAAGGTTTCGGTGAGTTCGTTACCGACCTTGATGGAGGAGCGAGAGATCTCCATCGTCATGCTGCACAACCTGACAAGCTTGGCAGAAATGTCAAGACATGGCCCTCTACAGCTCGTCTCTATGCACGCTGTCATATGCGGCCTTCAAATCAACAAATAGGTTGTGGGTGTCGACCTGCTTCTCTTGAGTCTTTCCAGGATCTGCCGAAGTGTGAATATTTGGTCGATGGTCGACTTTCCAGGCCTGAAGCCGCACTGCCTATCAGGTTGTTGGCAAATGATTTCATGCATTCACACAAAACGGCCGAGAGTATCTTGTACGCGAGGCTGATCCCTCGATAGTTGGCGCAGTCAAAGGGGTCTCCTTTCCTGTGGATCGGACAAACGACACTCAGATTCCACTACTCAGGCATCAAGCTAGTGCATGCACCCAACCAGATCATCTCCAGCTGCTTTAATCAGTGTCGCGGACAGTCCGTTCGCTCCAGCAGCTTTGTTCAACTTCAATCTAGATATCGCTCTAAGTCGGAGGGACAGAATTCTTGTTCATCATTTTCCAAATTGAGTTCAACATTCTGCCAGACAGCGGAACTGGTGTCGTCATCGCCGTGACTGGAATGATGTGTAAGCGATTCCCTTACAACTTATTATTGCTCCTTCACTGATGTGTCTATTTGGTACACTTAAGAGTGGTGCAAAAACATTTGACCATTTATAAATAAATATATATATATATTGTGCTCGATTATTATAATATAATGAACATATTTAGCTCGAATACATAAAATATTCGTTATTTTGTCGTTCTTTTTCATTAAAAATAAATAAATCCATCCCCTTTAAATTTGACAGATTTAAATTCTGAGTATCTGGATTTCGGAAGAGGTGCTCACATGAGTTCATCATCACGCACAAAACGAATGCGCACTTCCTTTAAACATCATCAACTTCGAACGATGAAATCCTATTTCGCCATCAATCACAATCCGGATGCTAAGGATCTAAAGCAACTTTCACAGAAGACTGGTCTACCGAAAAGAGTACTTCAGGTAAATATATAAAATGTTATTCCTTGTATACAAATTTGCCATCACTAAAGTTTGTGTTTCTGAATTAGGTATGGTTCCAAAATGCTAGAGCAAAATGGCGTCGCATGATGATGAAACAGGACGGTTCTGCAATTAATGATAAGGGTGACGGACCCTTAGATTTAGACAGTTTCTCTGCGCATAGTCCACCATTTATTTTAGGCGGAACCTCAAGTCCGCACAATATGGATTGAAAATACAATAAGAACAATACTTACCTCAGCATGATGACCGATTGTGAAAATCTTCAACAAAACTACATCCAAATGTATTAACACATATATATATGTATGGTATATTTCAAATATTGCGATGAACAAAACAGAATCATCAGTCCAAGACTTGAAGCTTATATACTTTGCGAAAAGATACAGATTGTGAATAAATATTAAGGTATGTCCTTTCAAAACAACGACTTCCACGGAATCTTTTGAAATTATTAATATTAGGTGCGAAACCTATGAATCAAAGAAAAAAGACAATTAATATAAAGCGAGTTCTATTTTAAGTTCAAAGTAACTAAAATTACGAGCACTGATTATACGTCTGTTTACACTATGGATACATGCGCATATACAGAATTACTTTGTATTGGATTGTTTTCTTTAAGAATCATTAAAAAAAAAATCATACTTTTCTTAATATCTAGTCCATTCCCATACTTTTAGTGCTTGTCTGATTTTTTGAAACATTCATTTATAAAGATATTTATTATTTTCATATTATTACAAAAAAATATTACACTATCGAAAAGATATGCTCCTAGAAAAAAAAAAACATTTCAAAAACGAAATTAGAGATAAATCAAACGAAATCAAATCAAACGAATCGATGACATAATTTGATTGAAAACCAATAACTCGACAGTTACGCTTGCCACAATTACATAGACTAAGTTAAAGGCTGTTTAAATTTATTTGAGAGAGCTTACTGCTTACCCTAAAGATCTCTTTAATATTTTCGAAAATTCAATGATTGAAAAAGGTATGAAAGCAAAAAAGAAATTGTGTTTTTGCCTCAGGACAGAGTTGTTGCAAGAATAGATATTGTGTCGTTACCCTTTCAGTTATAATTCACCGAAGTAATTTCGTGATATTCTGTATCAGGCGATAACTACCATGTATGTAAATCTATGTATTAGTTGTTTTGCAGAAGTCCCAGTAATAAATGAATTGTGAATAAGCGACTAAAGTAAACATTGTGTGTAATATATTTACGTATATTTAAATGTAATTTAAGTATGATACTTAGTAGAACCAGTGTGTGTGTATATGCACAATATATACAAATAAAATGCTAATTGTTTTAAGTTGTGTAATATTAGGCTAATAAATTATTTACGGTAGTTGTAATGTTTGTACTTATGAATTATTTATAATCGTTTTAGAAATAAAAATTACAGTATGAAAAATGCTTTTAGTTGAAGAACAGAAAACACTACATCTAAATCCTCTTCTTCTAAACAGAATCGCTTTTCCCTTTATCAGTACCTAAGCGACAGAATCTTTGGTGTGGAATAGGAACCAAACTCTAAAACAATCCTGTAGATGTATACTGCGATTGGTAGATACATTTCGACAAATGGCTATTTAAACTGGGGACAGTCTTGTTTAAAAAGCACCAATTTAATTGCATTAACTGCAATTCAGAGGCTTGCATGCTTGGTAGTCACAGGTGCAATTAACACTTCCCCAACGGCGGGCTTTGTTGTTATTGAACCACATGACCTCCAGATGTGCTCGATGTTGAACTTCTCGGAGTAAAACTGGACGGGTTTTAGGGATTCGCCCAAAACGGATTGATTGACGATGTTGGGGAGAATGATCTTTCGATAGTTGGTGCAGTCAAAGGGGTCTCTTTCCTTATGGACCGGACAAAGAACGCTGAGATCTCCAATTTTCTCTTGGAGGTTCTGGGCTCGAATACGGCTGGAGCTTTTTTTTGGCAACACTACTTCTTCGTTTTTTTTTTTCATACATTCTTTCTTATTACAAATTCTAAGAAAAAACAATAAGGACAGCAAAAAAGGAAAATATTCAGATTTATGAACTCAACTTCACGTAGCGCCACTGCCTACAAATGAGCTAGAGCATGCGCCCAACCAGATCATCTCCAGCTGCTTTAAACAATTCCGCTGGCAGTTCAGCAGCTTTCGACTTTAGTCAGGGAGACGGAATTCTTGTTTGCCCTCATCCACATTAAATGGAACAGTCTGCAGAAGTTATTTTCCCAAATTCTCAGCGTCTGCGATTCTACTTCTATTGTCTAATTCGTCCGTGCAGAATACGGCTCGCGATATATCGCCCCCTAACCGCCCTCTGATCGTAAGCAACATTTTAACGTGCAGATCCCACATTCCACGTGCAAAACAGAAAAACACTGTCATTTGCAGGGGTCGCCAATTGTCCATCCACATTTTTTTACGTGGTAGGAGAGTTGACCTAACATACAACTCTTAGTACAGGTAAGGTATGTAATTAGTTCAGCTCTGAAATTTTATCTTAATCGGCTAATCCGTTCAGAAGTTCAATATTCACAATTTCTGCAAAATTGAATGATTTGTGTCTAACTGTGTATATGTACACGCATATATAGTTTGGGTATGACAAAATTATAAATGAAAAATATATAATAATAATATATGAAAAATGTGTGAAATTTCTGTTTTTAAGTTCGTTTTGTTACATGTTATGTTATTGAATGATGAGATATAAATAAAGAAAAAACAGCAATATGAACTTAGATTAGACAAACATTCGACCAGATTTGCTCGCCACTGTATGAAAGAGGTTGGAAATCCCCCAACACACTGGGGGATGGTTGTTATATTTTCCATTTAAAAAGTGCTCGTAACTTCTGAACCGTATGTCGTACCAACTTAAAAATTGTCACATTCAGCATTTAAATTTTAGAATGATTTCTGTTGAAAATTTCAGAGCTCTACGATGTGTAGTTTCGGAGCTTTTGTCGGTCAGACACACAAACTTTCTGCTTTATATATAGTTAAGACCACGATGGCAGAGCAACATATCACCACCAACATTGATTGGAACGAAGTAGAAGCAAAGAGGTTACATTCCCCCAATGTTTATCACATAAAAAATGGAGTTACCTAAGCTGACCTATCGAATGAAACCGTTCGTAGGATAGAAATAATAAGCTTGTTTTATACGATGGATTAATCATGAATGACTTCTGTTTGACCTACTATACGCGGTCAATTGACTTATTAATAAAAATTCTGGAAAAGATCGTAAGAAACTCTAACGCACAGCTATTAGCATTAGGTAAAACACCCAAAATGTCAATAAAGAAAAAAACATAGTTTAGTACGGCACGGCTTTGCACTACAAGGTGGCGTTCTGGGTATGTGCATATACCCCAATGCATTTAAACCTCGCGTTTAGTTCGATCCCTGGTCTTTACGATAAAAGGAGTTTTTACTGCTTTACTCCACCAAATCCCCAGGTATCTGACTACAGTCCTTTTTCGCCAGTGGTTGCCCGTGCCGTCCAACAATTGAGAACTTTCGCCAATTCTTTTTCGTATCCGCCGAAGGATTATAAAATGCCGGGAGGACAACACTTCCATGGAACAATATGCTAAGTCATCAAATGCTGGGAAATGTTTAGGTTTTCTAAATCGATGCAAGGAGAGCATGAGCCTGTGCATCAAGCCTCTAATACGGATGACCCTACTGCCGATAACCAAGGAAAACAAAATAATTACAAAGATTTTCGGTTCTGCATGTGGAATGTGAGGTTCAAGACCACGTGCTGTCGAAGAACCTGTTGAAGCCTTAGAAGCCTATAAGGACAGATGTCGTCGCCATTCAGTAGGTGCGATGGGATGGGCCGGGCAAAATTACGCGATGAGAGTCCTGCTTTCTACACACACTACACGGATACGAAATGATTCTAGGGCCAATACAGAAAAAAAAAATTACAAATATTGGCATTATGTTAGTCTGATGGTTTTGAAACAATCGAAAGGGACATTATGAAGCTGTTCTCTTCATTTCTTCTCCATTTCCAACCTCTTTCATACATATTGTTCAACGCTGCTTTTTCCATGAGTATTGTTGTTGTAGGTGAGTTGCCTTTGCCTCTAACAACGAAGTACAAATTCAAATACCATTCGTATTATATTTAATTCATAAATAAATATATCTTTTTTACTTAATTCATTTCATTCATAAAATACAACGTTCATTGCATAATACTAACTTACTAACTAATTACATCCCCCATTCCGGTGTTTGGCTATTCTTCCATCGTCTATAAGCCAGAATTGCTATTAAGGAAGATTATTTGATCCAATTTGTCTCCCTTCAGGCGATTTCTTCTTCTTCATTCAACTAAATCCATTCAAACATTTTTGCATCATACAACTGAACGAATTGTTCATAGGACCCGACCCGTTCAAAGTCCAAACGAACGAAAAAACCATGCATTCAACTAAGGCCATTCGAACATATTTCCGTCATACAAATGAATGAATTCAGTGGAAAAAACCATTCGAACTCATTTTCCAACTGAGTCGAACTATCGACTAGAACCAAACCATACCAAACCACACGTGAACAATCTGTCATGCAAATATTTTAGAAATGTGTGTATGCATACACAAAATTCTCTCTCAGAGCTTAATACATAGAAATTCCCGCTCAGAGAAGCTACCATGCCAACCATTTGACTCAGTCCAACCAGCCATACAATGCCTCTTTTACACGAGCTAAATTTGGCAGCAAGCATTTTCTTTTTTATGCAGGAAAGGTGAGACTTGATGTCATAATTAGCATGTATAAAAGCAGCCCAAGTAAAAACTATTGAATATTTGGATGGATGAATGATTTTCGACTATCGAATAACTGAATAGTTTGCAACTATCGAATAATTAGATAGTTTTTATCCGATAGTACCCATCACTACCCACAATTCACAGAGTACCAGGTAATATGTTCTTTTTGCTGTCAAAGTTGTGTGATGTCATACAAAAGAGACGAATTGTGAGGAAATATTGAATTAAATTCCGTATAGAGATAGTAAAATTGGTTTTATGCTCTTCTTTGGGGCATATGTTGATACCTACGGGTAAAACATAATATATGTACATACTTTACATCTCATTGAATTAACGAAGATGATGATGCCTCTTAGTTTGACAAGGAGGAAATGAGTATCCGCTCATCTCGTATTGCGTCACCACAATTTGAAAGATAAAAAGCACACGTGGCGGAATTCCGAAAAGCGTAATAGTGTAACCATCATTTTTGGATTACTGCTACTAAGTATAAGATGAATATCTCCATACTCATTTCTATCTAACCAGAAACAAACCCAGAAGCAGAAATCAACTAAAAATGTATATATCATGATACACAGAATACATAAATAATAAATAAAAACATAAATACGTATTCTGTGTATCATGTGTGTATACAGTACCTCACAAAATTGAGCGTCCACCCATGGAACAGCTGTAATTATTCCCATTTTAATGGAAAGGACTGTTTTAAATTAATATAAAAATTTAAACGCAGTTTGGATTATTATCAATTTCATAGCAATAATAGAAAATAACAATAATGAATATTCTTAAAATAGTAACAAAAAACGTTACAAAACTCAAAAACAGACTTCAAAATTACAGATATATATTTTTTTTAATTTTGTTAATTGTATTTATATACACACAATGTGCCTACCATCTGAGCCAAATAAGTTTATTTTTGTCTCATCATGACAGTTTCCCAAAATTCTGGAGGAACGCTTTAATATTTTTGCGCAAACCCTAATCTCTTCTTCTTGTTGGCAGCTGAAATAAAAGGGTTCTTAAAAGCAACTCTTCCATTTAAATTTGTTCTCCTTAACACACGGTGTGGTGGCCCGTGGCGTTGTGGGTATGTGCGTCGACCCCAACCTCGACGTCGTAGGTTCGATTCCAGCTCTGAGCGACAAAAATAATTTTCACGGCCCCACCTCTTTCGAGTAGCTGACAATGCTCAAAGTGTATTTCCTGTCTAGAAAAAAGCTTTTCAAACAAAGCCGTTCGGAGTCGGCATAAAACTGTAGGTCCCTTCCACTCGTGTGAGAACAATAGCACTTACAACACGAGTGGTTGCTGAGAAGCTAGGCCCTGGCCCCCTACGGGCTGTAGCGCTACCCATATTATTATTATAACACACGACGAACGGTTTCTACTGACAAAGGCTTTTGTATCGTTTTAGAAACTTCTCACGCTAGCTTTGGTATCAGTTAACATTTTTTTCCTACCACTTCCAGGAGCATTTTTAAGTATACCTTCGGTTCCATTTTTGTTATAATTTTCTCTGCAGTCGAATGAGTTCGCCCTACACTCCTACCAATCTTTCGTAAAGATTCTCGCTTACAAAATAGCTTAATGATAAGTTTTCGTGTTGAAATATCAGTTTCTTTCCTTTTTTTTCTCCATGTCAGAAAGAATATGCTTTCTAGTACTTCTTAACACATAAGTCCCAATCAGAGATAAGAGAGCATAGAGATATTCGTCTTTCCAGGCATTTCTGATTGAAAAACCCCTATCCCACAACAAAAACTGCCGTTTTGGACCTGAACTCACGCATCTTCTTATTTTCACGCTCATTGTTATAACGTTTAGGTGCGCGCCATGTTCGTTTTTACAAATTGCCCTTCAATAGTGTCAAATGTGTAACCGACTGGAAGCTTCCAGGGATATGTTTGCGAAGTCAACGTGGTTAAACACAAATTCATGATATTATAATATTAGGACTTAATGCAATGTATTACCAAAATTTATTCAAACAATAAATCTATCAATTTTACTCGAATGATTTTTTTACAATTGATATGCATGCGTAACTTTTAAGAGAAGAAATATATTTTTTCTCATGGCTGTCCGTCGAATAATTTCTGTAATTAAGGTAATATACCCTAACAACTTTTAAGCGTTTAAGCGTATGGTATAAACTAGGTCGATTGGACTTGATTGATGAAAGAATTGTATATTCGTTGGTATATGATGTTTTGATTTGCGCCTGTTGAACAAAATGAAGTGCGAATTATCAATTGCAGTCTAGTACAATGTAAAGGCCCATTCATATGAGCGGCAAACTGCGAACACGAACTTTCAGAAACAACCCATTTCCAGCAAATATAAACAAAAAGTTAAACATCTTGGTATGCAAGAAGATTGTAACTGAATTATCGAGTTTTTTCATAGACAAAAAGCCTAATAAAAGCTAGTTTAAGTATCCTAATTAATGATTTGAAAGTTTTTCTCTGCGAATCAATCATTCTGTCAGCGAACTGAATTCGTGATTAACAAACGCAATCCAAAGACGAAAACGCGATCCACAAACTCACGAACAAAAAATTCGCAGTAAAGTGTCAGTTTGCACCCGTAGTTCTCTGCGAATGAAAAACCTCATATGAATGGGCCTTAAAAACGTGTAAACAGATATTAAAGATTTAAAATCTAAGAGAAAAGTGGGGCTTGTAGTCGTTGAATTTTAGCGCAAAGTTCAAAGTAAGTTGAAACAACTATATTAGAACATATTCATACACTAACTTTCATAATTCATTTAATTTTGTATTGCCAGAAAGGACTCGGAGAGAAAGTCGTGCATTCTGGGATGCAAAAACTGCAAGCATGCATATAGGATGAAGAATGATTCATGCAATTCGTCTGTGTGTACGCGATTTGGTCTAAGTGTATACATATAAATAACAAAAATAAGTCTCAACCTTTCAATTTCTAATATTTTATTTTATTTATATTTCTTCCATTCTATTTACTTTACTATTTACTTGCAGAATATATTAATATATTTTATCGTTCTGGTTCGGGTGCAATATTAATTTTGGGGAAACCGAACATTTGGTAAAAAAATCGGTTAACGCACCATAAGCATACTTCGGTGCGGAAACGCTCTCAAAAATATTCAATCAAATACACTTTATAATACTAAATAGTCTTTTCTTCATTCTGGGAAATGGTTGGGTCTTTTCAGATGCATGTTGGCATAGACGACGGGAAGGATAGCAGCTCTGCAGTTGCCAATGACATAACGAGCAAGCGTCACACTAAAAGAAAAATATTTTGCAATACATAACATCAACAGAACAGAAATGTAACTTAGCTCGACAACATCTTCTGATACTTCTTCTGATGAAGAATATTGCTACCTGTGAATGAAAAACATGTGAATGTGATAAAAAGTGGATGATATTGTGTACCAATGCTCCTCCTTTGTTTTTATTTGACTCACACTGCGTATAGCCCTGACTCCACTTTTGAGCGAAAGCCCGCAAGCACCAGAAGGATTATATTAAATTGGTTTTGCTTTTAATTTTTGGTTATCAGTGTAATTTGTTTCAAAAAGCCAAAAAGGGTTTCGATTTGTAATATAAACAAATTCGAAACAAATAAATAATTTAAAGTGTCACATAATTCACCTCATAAGCTGTTCGCATACACTTATACATATTCACTTGCTTGCGTTATCAGCTGCTTGCACGTATTCACCGACTCTATCTGTGAAGGCATGGGCCTGTGCATCCAGGGCAAAGTTGTTGATTGCTCTCAACTTGGTGAGATGCCAGCAACGATCCCTGAAAATGCAGGTCGTACAGCCCCCTCGCGGCGCCCTCTGGATAGCCTATATTGCAGCCGCTAAAGCGGTTAACCAATGTGTGCAGCGACCCCTCGTCCGGGGGTTTAAGCCAGGACCCGGTCCTCCAGGTTCGGGGGTTTCGCGTGGGGTTAACTTCCCCACCGTGTAAAACACACACAAGTTCAGAGACGGCAACAAGCGTCGGATACAGATGACCCTATGCTGACGACCATGAACAACGAAACAAGAGCAACGATTTTCGGTTCTGCACGTGAAATGTGAGTTCACTTAACACGTGTGGCCGATGAACTTGAGGAGGCCCTAGAAGCCTATAAGGCTGACATCACCGCCATCCAGGAGGTGCGATGGGATGGGCCGGGCAAAAAGAGGATGAAAAACTGCGACATATACCACGGCGATTGCTACAAAGAAAAAAGGCAGCGCTTGTTTGGATGCGGTTTTGTTGTTCGAGGCAGACTTAGACAAGAAGTCTTAAGCTTTAGATACATAAGCGAACGCCTCACAACATCAACACCATTCGGCAACATTCGGCAACACCAGCCTAATTTGCGCCCACGCCCCAACGGAGGACAAAGACGATGATAGCAAGGATAACTTCTATGAACATACGATCAATGCCCCAGCTACGACACAAAGATCGACCTAGGAGATTTTAATGCAAAGCTGGGCGAGGAAATCTTTGCTAGAATCGTCGGAAAACACAGCCTACACGACAACACGTCCGACAATGGACTCAGGCTGTTGGACTTCGTGACGGAGCGAAACCTCACTGTAGCCTCACCTCAACATTCACAAAGGGACCTGGCGGTCCCCTGATCATTCAACCGTCAACCAGATTGATCACATTCCTCCAGTGTCCTCGCTGTCCGAACGTTCCGAGGTGCTAACATCAACTCGGACCATTACCTTGTTGTAGCCAAGGTCAAAACTCGGATATCGATTGTACAACGGAGTAGAACAAGACCAAAACAGTTTGATGTTGGAAAGCTACTACCACTGGGAACATTTCCGATCGAGTTTCCCTGAAGATCTCAGAGAGTCCAACCCTGCCAGGCGAAACAATCGGGGAACAGTGGAACCGTTGTCAAAACGTCATCAGATAAGCTGCCTCTGATATGTTGAGTTTTAAAATGTCAGCTAGGAAAAATATATGGTTTGACAATGAGTGTCGGCAGGCGCATTCAGCGAAGCTAGCAGCATATAAGGCTACACTTGATAGAAGGACGAGAGCGGTTCGTGAGCTCTACGAACTTAAAAGAAGGGAAGAGCAACGGCTTGTCAAAAAGAAATAGAAGGAGCATGAGGATCGCGCGATCGAGGAAATGGAGAGGTGGTACAGCAGAAATAAAATGAAAATGAAAATAATGTCCGAAAGTTTTACCAGCGGGTGAAACAACTATCCAAAGGGTGCAAACATCGGACAGAAGCCTGTCGGAACGAAGAGGGACAACTCGTAGTAGAGTCGCAGTCGATACTGAGAATCTGGAAGGATCACTTCTGCAGATTGTTTAACGGCGAAGAGGACACCAATACCGCTGTCAGGCAGAATGTTCCACTCAACGCAATGGACGACGATAGAAGAGAATTCCGTCCCCCCGATCTAGACAAAGTCAAGGTAGCGATATCGAGACTTAAGTCGAACAAAGCTGCTGGAGCAGACGGATTGTCCGCGGAACTGTTTAAAACAGCTGGAGATGATCTGGTTGGGCGCATGCACCAGATCATCTGTAGGATATGGTCGGAGGAAAACATGCCCGACGAGTGGAAACTTAGTATCGTTTGCCCGATCCACAAGAAAGAAGACCCCTTTGAATGAGCCACCTATAGGGGGACAAGTCTCCTTAACATCGCCTATAGAAGATCTTGCCGTTCTGTGTGAGTGCCTGAAACCATTCGTCAACAACATGTTAGATCCCTATCAGTGCGGTTTCAGACGTGGGAAGTCCATTATCGATCAAATCTTCACATTACGGCAGATCCTCAAAAAAGCCCAAGAGATGCAGATCGACACCCACCATCTACCTATCTGCGATAGAGACGAGCTATACAACGCTATGTCTAGTTTTGACATTCCTGCCAAACTCATCAAGTTGTGCAGGATGACGATGGAGAACTCTCGCTGCTCCATCAAGGTCGGTAACGAACTCACCGATACTTTCAATGTAAAAAATGCTTTTACGCAAGGCGACGCGCTGTTATGTGATTCAACACTGTACTTGAGAAGGTCGTGGAAAACTCACACGCCAATACTGAGACATGATATTCCAAAAATCCGTGCAATTTCTAGCATACGCAGACGACATTAAAGTGATTGGCCGAACTCAGTGAGCCGTCAATAAAGCGTTTGCTTGTATTGAAACGGAGGCGGCAAAAATGGGTTCTGTGGTGAATGAGGTATATGCTGTCATCAAGAAATGTCACACAACATCGACGACTCGGTCAGAACGACATCATATGCAGCTACAACTTCGAGATAGTAAAGGACTTCATGTACCTTGGCTCAAAATTAATAGTCAGTCAGTACCAAAATAACTCTTGACAACCACTGTTTCTTTGGACTCAAGAGGCAATTGAGTAGTAGAGCCGTCTCTCGAAAGACCAAGCTTACATTATATAAGACCTTGATCATCCCTGTCCTGCTGTATGGCTCGGAAGCTTGGACTATCTCAATGGCGGATGAAGACGCATTTGGTCTCTTCGAGAGAAAAGTTCTGCGTTCAATCTTTGATCCTGTTTGTCCTGTTGAAGGTTCCTGGAGAAGACGACTCAACCACGAATTGTACGGGCTGTATAGCGACATGAGTCTAGTGAGGCGTCTACGGATTCAACGCCTAAGATGACTAGGCCATGTTGACTACATGGACAACACTGCTCCAGCCGGAAGAGTCTTGACCAGTGGGACAACGCAAAAGAGGACGACCACGAACCCGATGGCGCACGCAAGTGGAGAACGACCTCAACCAACTTGGAGTGTGAAATTGGAGGCAGCTGGCTAAAGATCGTGCCAGCTGGAGAGGATTGTTGACCGAGGCCCAGGTTCACCCCGGAGTGTAGCGCCACAAAAAGAAGAAGAAGAAACAAGCTTGAATCATAAATTAACTAATATTAGTAGTATTATATTAGTTCATTTATGGCTTGAATTTACACGCAAATCATGATATGATAATCCCAAATAATTAATAATAAAAATAATTCAATAAGAAACTGAAAATATTATTATTATTGTTATTTACATTACGAGAACCTTTTTTAGTAGAAATAAAATGTGCCAATGTAGTTGCCGGAATTGTACAGTACGGTAAATTCACGGTTTAAAATTTTCTTCTCCATTCACCTTCCTCACGGACAAGACCATATATCCGGTGTTCGTTTATTGTCCCACCATGAACCAGTTCACAAGGACGATTCTATTTCGGATCTCAAGTTGAGATTGCAAATATCGAATAAAAACTATCTAGTTAATAGATAGTTGCAAACTATTCAGTTATTCGATAGTCGAAAACCATTCATTCATCCAAATGTTCAATAGGTTTTACTTGGGCTGCTTTTACACACGCTAGTTTTAACAGCAAGTCTCACCTCTCCTGCATAAAAAATGGAAATGCTTGCTGTCAAATTTAGTTCGTATAAACGAGGCCTTGTATGGCTGGTTGAACTGAGTCAAATGGTTGGCATGGTAGCTTTTCTCAGCGAGAATTTGTATGTATTCATCAATAAACCACAGAGACTATATATAGTCAAAAGGACTCATTTTAATTAGCCTGATTCGGGGACTCATAATTTTTTGATTTGACTAATTTTTTTAAGAACATTACGTTACCTAAACACCCAACGTAATATTATTTCAAATTTCCATTTTCATAAATTTACAAGGTGTGAATTACACTTTATTTTTTTCTTTAACGCTTTCATTTAAAATGTCTGAGCATATATTAGTACTGCACTCAGAAATGGCTCTGGCCAGACTTGGAGCCAGAAAAAGAATGTAGTCGTATCTTCAAAGATGGCTCCAGAACCTATGCTTTCGTAGAAGGCGACAACTTAGACTGTACACCTCTTTAAGTATCAGTCTTCTAAGTGGAAACCTATGCTCAATAAACCATATTTGAAAAACAGATGGAAGAGTGATGGTTGGACCTCTCGAGAGCACTATCGTAGAAGGCATGACTCTTCAGGATGTAGATAGACCAAGCATTTGCTCCCCATTCCGAGTTGTCCCTTGACAAAAACGACTGTAGACGACTTACCGGCGTAATAACGGGGCTCTACCCCTTTGTTAAACAATGGATTTAAGCCACCCCTTACGATGCTGTGGAGAGGACGGCTACACGGCAGAGCACTTCCTCTGTCCTCGATTGGATCAGGTCTTCGGCGCTAATGATGTTAGAGGTGATTCTGTAGGCCCTTTACCACAGAAGCGCCTGCTGATCTTCCGATGGAATTGTAGGTTGCCGCCTGGACAATGGCGAGTCTTGAGTCTTAGTGCTCCAATGTGGTATCAAAAACTCAAAAAAAGAACATACTGGTTTCTTTGTCTTTTTTTAGTTCTGACATAAGGAGGCATTGTGTTATCTAAGTTGGGAGTTATTCATTTTCAAATTACTAGTTTTTTAAGCTTCTGGGACTCATAAATACATTAACCTGTGGTAACACTGGCATGTATACACACTTTTCTAAAATATTTGCATGACAGATTGTTCACGTATATGGCTATCGACTAGATAGTTCGACTCAGTTGGGAAATGAGTTCGAATGGTTTTTTCCACTGAATTCATTCATTTGTATGACGGAAATATGTTCGAATGGTTATAGTTGAATGAATGGTTTTTTCGTTCGTTTGGACTTTGGACTTGTCGAGTCCAATGAATGGTTTTTTCTTTCGCTTGGACATTGAGCTATCAGGCCCTATGAACTATTTTTTCAGTTGTAGGATGCAAAAATGTTTGAATGGATATAGCTGATAAGTATATTTGGTACAGTTCTTTTATAATGATGGTCACATGCAAGACTACTATGTCAACTTGGCATAGTTTTACGTTATTTATGTCAAAATGCTGTCTCTACCCATCTGTATCGGAAAAGAGACTACTGGACATATTGGAATCCCTTCCAGGACATCCGAATCAATTCCTTCAGTTTTTATTTGGTTCGCAAATACTCGTTTACGGCGTTATATTGACAAAAGTATCTACAGTGGACGGCTTTAATTAGAGATCAAATCAAATTAAGAAGAGGTCATACGGAAGTGACGCAGAGGTAGTAGTCCAGAATTCGTTTTACAAGAAGCGTTTTATATGCCAAGGGAAGACTGGCTCTGGTGCAATTAGAGAAGATAACGAGCTGGAATTTATCAACCATTAGTTGACGAAAGTCGTTTTGGAGGGAAACCAGTCGGATCTTCTGCATATTGTGCCGTTTATTTTCATATCATTTCATGTGTTATGCAATTCGGAGTTGTGGGGTCCCCACAGACATTTTTGGTGTTAAATGGGCTGAAAGATACGTCTGCCAGAGGACTTAACTTTTTCGAGATATAAGTTGCAGAGACTCAAAATGGAAGGAAAGTTCTTGATAGGAATTAGATATCAGCCTACACAAGTGTAGAAAAGAAAAAAATAACTTTGGGGCAATGATTCATTATGAATCTGGATTTTTATAAAAATGTATGTATTAGCTTGGATGATTGAGTACATTCATTAAAATTAACGTAAACTTAAATACTTTTCCGCTTTATTAATAGTGGGTTAAAGAGTATTATTTCACAAACATCTTTTAGATTTTCTTTGAAAACTGTATAATAGATTAACAAATACATACAATTTAGTTTTATCTATGCTAAACTGAACCACTTTCCAAAATAAACAGTAGTTCAAACCTAGTTCAAAGTTTCGTTCCCATTTCATTTCCAAATAATGTTTCTTTTGATATTTATAAAAAATAAAGTAAAATAAATATCAGTTAAGTAAATTCTCAAACAATGTTAAGATATTTTATTTATTCAGTTCTTTATCATAAGTTGTTTGACATCAGCCAAGGCACTTTATAGAAATCTGCATACACGTATGAAGGTAAAATACAAAAAAAAATTATTATGTAGGAGATTTTATTATTTTTTTGATGTTAACAAAATGCAAATATGTAACATATCAACTATATTATACAAAATATAAAACGTAACAACATTTCGGTGATTAAGTGATGTGGATCAACAGTTAAAGAATATTAGTTTTGTTATGAGATTTTCATTTTGTGTTACCAACTTGATAACAAAATTTCACAAACAGAGACAAAGATCTTCCCCCATATCAAAATGTCTTTTCCAGCTTTATTTTATAATGGAACATGATAAATATCGTCAAATATTAGATTTTCAAATATATATTGTCATTTAATGTGCAGCTTGTAAAGATTGTTGTGTTAATAAGCATTTTCAACTGGGATGTTCTTGAGAACGAATGTCCTTGCATTAGACTAGGAATAAATTAGTTATCTATTTTATAAAAATAACCCTAAATTGAGGAATCAACTATTGTTGTCACTAACGAATATTTCAATAGCACTTGCAGGACTTGCTTGAATATTCTCTGTGTTCATTGCCATTTTATTTTTTCTTTTCAATTCCATTAGCTGCTTCCGTTGCGCTTCTCGTTTGAGAGCCGCAGCCGACTTATTTGTCGTTCCATTACTTCCATTGTGATGACTGGCTCCATTAGCCAAACTGGTATTTCCTTTCGGCTTCAGGTTTCCTGTTTTTGATATGCCTGATTTTGGGGGCTTATTCGGTATTATAGGGTTTTCATTCTGAAATAATTGAATTACTTATTGATCATTATTTAAATTTCATATATAAGTTAACAAATGTACCATTTTCCAATCGTTTTCCTTCAAATCTTCAATTTCCTTAAAAATAGTATCAATATGTTCCACCTGTAAGTACACCATATCCCAAAATCCCTGTAAATCCTCAATAGTCGTTGGAAAAGCATCTTCCGGTGAACGATTCAAGTTATTGTGACATAAACCTATGTAAAGTATAATTTAGTTGGTATTTGGCGAAAAATTGTTTAGCATCAACTTACCCTCAAACTGCTTCATTTTCTGTGAAACTAACAAACGTGCTTTGCCGGAAGCTGACCTTAAAAATCCGAAAACCTCCTCCGATACGTCTTCATTATCCTGTAGATATAAAGATGTTAGATATGAAAAGTTCTAAATGATTAAAAATTACAGTTAACGAAGTAAGATATTTCTCGGCCTGATGTGCCAATTCCAACAATCTATTTTGTTCTTGTCTCAAAATTTCGAGGAAATAATTTCCATCTTTTTCGTTCGTATTCATTACTGCTTTTGAGGGAGCGTCAATGCCTTGTTCTGCAACAAGAACTAATGACTCCTCAGATGTGTCTGTGGAAACCTTGTTTTTGTTTTGGATACCAGTGTCATCAGCTTCTGGAGGACTTTTGTTATGAATTTCACTGTCACGGATATTATACTCATTTTTAACATTGTCATTATTTAAATGTCCATTATCTTGCTTGATATATGTTCGTTTTGGTGAAATCGTTGGTAACTGTGCCCTGAATTCCTGACTTAAATGCCTCAACACTGGAAGATCTATTGTATTATTAACTGCGTGATCTGTAACATCTGTACTTATGACGGCATTGGTGGAAATATCAATTGAGGAATCGCTTGAATTCTTTTTGCATTGATTCAGATATCTACTTGATGAGAATTGTTGATATTTTCTACAGAATTCACTCTGCACGTTTGAACAATTATCGTTGGGAATAATTGCTTTAGGACTTTTTGATTTTATTTTCTTTGGACTGTAGAATACTTGAGCGAGAGCACCTGGACCGTACAATCTTTCAACTCGCTGCTGTATAAAGCTTGGTTGAACAGGTTGCTGTGAATCAACTACATCCACCATATTGACAGTATCACTACTCCCAATACTGTTACTAAAGTATTGATTTGAACTCATATTTGTTTGACTTTTTTTAACAGATTTGTTCATGGAAAGGAAAATTGGTGGTGCTAGAGAGTTACTTTTTTTACAAAACTGTAAACTGTTTGTTGATGGTCTTATAGGAGACACTTCGCGAGATTTATTTATGTCTTGTCGAATTTTTGAATCATACGTGGTTAAATTCGAGTAGCCATTAACGCAACAAGCTAAATTCAAGTAGCTTGGTTTTTTTTCCGGAGTAAGAGCAGTATTCTCAGATGATGTTACTATAGTGTGTATCTGTCCTGAGATCGGGTCAAGATAAGTTGTTGTGTTTTGTGATAACTGGCAGCGTTCCGTAATTTTCGAAGTAAATTCTCTCGTTATATCCTTCGCTGATATTGGCGTAGGGAAGTTTAAACTTCCGCTGGTATCTAAAAATAAGAAATAAGTAAATTTAAATACGTTTTATCGTGGATATTTATTTTCATTGAAAAAATAAATGCAACCTTTGTTTAGCTGCTCCTTTTATATAAAAAGGCTTTTACGTTGAACGGTTTATGTATAAATGTTGAAATATTTATACAAACGATATAAATACATATAGTAAAAGGCAACACCGGGGACAGAAGAACAACTTGTTCTTTACACAATAATATGTAAACGCTGCATTAGATTATTCGAACAAGGGATAAAACTTTATGGTTGTGCAATAGCTATTTTAATACTTAATATGTAGCGTTTCATTAAGCAATGTTTTTAAAAGTATTTTGAGATATAGATCTGCAATGTATCCTGCCCTAAACCTGTATCGGAATCAGATTTATTGGAGAATTATTTATTGTTCAGAGCTCATCGAAGGCATCCATGGTCGTAATGTTTGTTTTTATATTAACTATATGGAAGACTTCACACACCACAGCGTGATCAGACAGCGATATTATACCTACGTATCTACTTCGATTTAATGAATTAACATATCTGGAGACAACTGTGCCAATCAAAATACAATCTTAATCGAAAGGATTGAAAATTGATAACGACTTCTAAAGGGCGAAGTCTTTCTAGAAAAATATATGACTGATTTCAACCGATTTATTACAAAATTAAAACCATAAAGATTATAACCGTAAGGGTAGCTGGTTACAATTTTTAGTAAGGAGGGGCATTGTATTCTACAAAAAAAAAAATATCCAGCCGTGACACATTAATTATGCAACCACTTTTGTCCGAAATAGATATCTTTATTTCAGGATATTGAACTGAAATAATGTGCGCATAAAGGGATAAGTGTTCCGGTTGTGATACAAAGAAATGTTTTTCTTTTTAATTCCAAAAGTCTTAATGGCTTGGTGATCTTAAGAATATTGAGACATTCAATAGTTCTTCTTATCCAGTTTTCTGCCGTAAAGAAAGTATTAGAAACCCAACATACATAAGGACGCAATGGAAAACCATTAAGATTGTGTGATACTTTATATAAATAATTCCAAGTATGTGCATTGTTTTTTGTTTAACAACACATCTACAAATTGCAAGACTGCACAAGAAATTTAGTAATCATTTGAGTACGATCCCTGTGCATAAACATTTGTTACCAAATCTCGTTTCCATGTTATTCGTTGAAACTTTCCTTACTGCAGAAGAAACACACTATTTAAGTACCTGAGACATCCGAGGAATCTGCATCAACGTCAAGTGAACAGCTTCCAATTGAATCCACGCTACGATCCATAATTCTTAGAACAAACTTTTTTTTAATACTGTCAAAGGATACTGTTGATCTAAATGGTCACTTTTTCTTAGTCTATAAGAAAAATTTTAAACATTAAGGATTTTAGGATCGTTTTCTTTTAGTCTAGTGCAATGTCAAAACAAAACAAAACAAAACACAAAAACAACATCCAGAGACTAATAAATATGTATGTATGCTGAACTTATTCAACAGAGTATCAACATCTATTGTATTGATTAGTACGAACATGCAGAAAAAAGTCCACCAAACGTGTTTATATTTAACTACGATGTAACTAAATTCATTATTCAACAAAAAGATTTGGTCATCTCTTTTATTGGAGTATGGGCGTATGTCTACTTTGGGGAAAAGATAGTTTGCATATAAAAACATGACAACAAAACCTGAACAGTGACATTAACTTGAAATGCAATTTTCACACATGTACAGCAGTAATACAGGGAATGTACAAATAATTAAACTAATGTGCTTCAACGTAAAAATATATGTATGTACATAAATTAAATTAAAAAAGCGTTAAAATTTTTCTTTAGGCTCACAGTGCAATGTGGAGGTGCACCAATTTATTTTATATCACTTACCATTAACTGCAAAGCAAGAGGTCCCAGCTTTTTGACCGATGTATCACCGTAAGTAGAAATTTTCTTATGATGAATTATCCAAATTTCGGTCAGTATTTTTTTTATGCTTGTTTCATATAATAGTACACCTTTGTATCAAATTGAAGCTATGGAGTTAATATTCTAAACATTTTTTTCTCGATTTTGTTTCTTCACAACAAAATTCCGAAAGAGACTTTCAACACTTTTTTCGTTCGATTAATTGGAAGACATGAATCAGTTATCGATAGTGATGTGCACTCTTTTTTGCTTAGCTAGAATTGTGATATCATTAATTGTGTGTTTAATGTCCATCAATCTATATATGCGATAAGTACTCAGACAGTCGCCAGCAGAAATAAATTACCTCATTTGATGCGTTTAATGACGATCGTTATTGCAAATAGGGAAAACATTTTGCCTTCACTGCTTTTTGACTTGTTATCAGGTGTAAACACATATCGTACAACAAAAGTATAAGATAACATATATGTGAAAAATTAATTCAACATAATTTATTATTAATTATTTCGACAATTTCCAAAGGCATTGAAATGGTATGTGCCGCCAAACATTAGAACAAGCTATTATGTTTCCACGTCTTATATTTTTAATGCGACTTCAGGCATATATCGCAGATTAAAATTAGTACAATTCATATAATAACCATGTGAGATTTATATTAAGGTTTTTCTTTAACCCTGTAATAGGGTGATATATATCAGAAATTCGAATTTTAGAAATATTTTGAAAATTTGCTTGCAAAATGAAGTTTGTAAAAAGAAAATTGTTTATTGTTTCATTGTACATATGTACATTAATCCAATAAGTAGTAGTGTAAGTGTATTATGAATTCGTACCCGTTAGTATCATTACAATACAATTAATAAAATTGTAATGAAATCTGACAAGCATTTTTCGTGAGTGAACGCTAAGCTCCAATTTGGAGTTAAGCAAATCGTATCGACTCAAAAATGATGTATTCAGGATTACGATTTGACGTATCGTACTGAAAAAAAACTTAAATGAAATGTCGTCTCTTCCCAAAACTTTTTCCTAGGCAACGCAATATTTTTACCTTGTGTAGAAGGGGCCTTAGTCGATTTTCATTGTGTGATTTAATGGTATAATTAACAAAGCACCTGCATTCATTTTGAAATGATTTACTTTGACATATATGACGTAAGCTACAAGTAAGTAGTCTTAAGAAATGCCGATTATCTGTAAGACGCCGCCATTTTTTCTCACTGTGTCGTCAGAGGAGTGTCAAAAGAGTCTTTAAAGAGAAGAAACATGCTAAATAGCGTATAATACTGCATATCATGCGAATACTTCGTGATTGGTCTAAAAACTCTATAATGACGATTTACATCTGTCAAATGTTTTTTGTCGTAGCTCATATAACTTGTTTATCTTATTCTGTCACATCGCGGTTGTACTTATTGCAGCTGGAAGACAAATTCTAGTGTTTATTGAAAATGATTCTCGCATATCAGCACACATTGGTAAAATAAATAAATAAAACAATTGCAACAATAGAATAGATAAATTGTATTTTTATTTTAGCCACCGTTTTATTTAATCGGTATTGGCCGAAAATCGCATTACTACTCGATCAATAAAAATTCTTCGCAATTATCACCAAAAAATATTCGAGACACCAAGAAAACTGTGTTTGATGAAATTGCAGCATTGTTAACCAACTCGCAGAGAAGCATTCAAAAACTAGCGACCCACAATGCATGCTTATCGACGTTTTTTACAAAGGACAGAATAAGTCGTGCAATTCAGGATATAACCTATGCACTGAAACCAATGAATGCTAATTTTGTCGCACAGCAGATCATCAGTAATGGTAAAAAATCGAATCACCTACTCAGTGTTACCATTAGCAATCTACACAATGGCGAAGTAAAATGCTTACTAAGCGCAAGGAGGGGCTTAAATGTTTTATCCGGGTCTCATTATCAATTGTATGTCCAATTCACGCAGTTTAAAACGATCAAAATGTTTCAATGTTAAGTCATTCCTTTCTTGTTCAGAAAATTCGTAAGGCATTTCAAAACTGACAGGGCGATTGAAGCGGAAAGCAAAAGAAATCCTTCACTTACAGCTAGGATACGAAATGCATTAAGTATAGGTATGTAATTGGAAGTCATTTTTTAAAAACAATATATGTACATATATATAAGACGTTAATCCATTAGGCACTCCAGCAAATAAAATGGAATCAACTATGGCGCCCAATTCAGAAACTATGTCCAAACTGCTTAAAATTACATCTGACAAAGGAATCTTAAAGAATGAGGTAATTTATATTTTCATGGTGTAATTACCTTCAAAACCTATCATATATCCTTAGGAGAAAAATATAAAAGTTGCCTTTGCGGAAGGTTATCTTGCTGCAATAAATAACGACGACGGTCACAAATCTGGAAAAACGATGAAATATTTAAAGGTTACGTAAATTAATTTTATGAAGTCTAGATTCAAGTTCATGATTGTGGTTACAATATTGCAGGTATTTCAACAGCTCCTTATAATAGTAGTGTTCCTGGGTATATTTGTAAGTCTCTTTTCTAGTTCTAATGGATCTGTATTCAGGTACTTACCATATAGCTCTGACAGAAAGTGCATACGTATATAAATATGTTTCATTATTTTAGAATTCAGTTGGGTAATCAAGTGGAAGTTGATCCGGAGGAGATACATGTCACATTTGATGATGTTAAAGGCTGCGATGAAGCTAAACAAGAACTGAAAGAAGTTGTCGAGTTCTTAAAAAGTCCTGAAAAATTTTCAAATCTAGGTGGAAAACTTCCAAAAGGTGTTTTGTTAGTGGGACCACCTGGCACTGGTAAAACTTTACTTGCCCGAGCAGTAGCTGGCGAAGCGAATGTGCCCTTTTTCCATGCGGCTGGACCCGAGTTTGATGAAGTTTTGGTTGGCCAAGGTGCACGTCGTGTGCGAGATCTATTCAGTAAGTAATTTCATTTCTTGTAGACTTTTACACAAAATATTATTCCCAAAATTAAAAAAAAATGTTGGTGCAATTGAAATGAGTGATCACCGCGATGCATCAGATAATAGTGTTCTCCTAGGCATATAGTTCTAGAATGCATTGCTCATCGAGTTAGTCAATTTACTCAATTAATTATTTAAATAATACGTTAAATAAAATTGGGGCACTGTTTGAGAGTCTCTCATTGATTGACTAATAGTGATAGTGATTTTTTTTTTTAAAGAATTGTGGATTGGATATATGTCTCTGTAGTCAGCACGCGGTTCCCCCACCGCAACATTCACAATCGGACCTGGCGGTCCCCTGATCAATCAACCGTCCACCAGATTGATCGCATTGCGATCGACGTCAGACACTGTTCCGAGGTACTAACATCAACTCGGACCTTTACCTTGTTGAAGCCAAGGTCAAAACTCGGATATCGATTGTACAACGGAGTAGAACAAGACCAAAACAATTTGACGTTGGAAAGCTACTACCGCTGGGAACATTTCCGATCGAGTCTCCCTTAAGCTCTCAGAAAGTCCAACCCTGCCAGGCGAAACAATCGATGAACAGTGGAACCGTTGTCAAAACGTCATCAGATAAGCTGCCTCTGATATGTTGAAAAATATATGGTTTGACAATGAGTGTCGGCAGGCGCATTCAGCGAAGCTAGCAGCATATAAGGCGACACTTGATAGAAGAACGAGAGCGGTTCGTGAGCTCTACGAACTTAAAAGAAGGGAAGAGCACCGGCTTGTCAAAAAGAAATAGAAGGAGCATGAGGATCGCGCGATCGAGGAAATGGAGAGGTGGTACGGCAGAAATAATTTCCGAAAGTTTTACCAGCGGGTGAAACAACTATCCAAAGGGTGCAAACATCGGACAGAAGCCTGTCGGAACGAAGAGGGACAACTCGTAGTAGAGTCGCAGTCGATACTGAGAATCTGGAAGGATCTCTTTTGCAGATTGTTTAACGGCAAAGAGGACACCAATACCGCTGTCAGGCAGAATGTTCCACTCCATGGACGATGATAGAAGAGAATTCCGTTTCCCGATCTAGACGAAGTCGAGGTAGCGATATCGAGACTTAAATCGAACAAAGCTGCTGGAGCAGACGGATTGTCCGCGGAACTGTTTAAAACAGCTGGAGATGATCTGGTTGGGCGCATGCACCAGATCATCTGTAGGATATGGTCGGAGGAAAGCATGCCCGACGAGTGGAATCTTAGTATAGTTTGCCCGATCCACAAGAAAGAAGACCCCTTTGAAACCGCCACCTATCGGGGAACAAGTCTCCTTAACATCGCCTATAGAAGATCTTGCCGTTCTGTGTGAGTGCCTGAAACCATTCATCAACAACATGTTGGGTCGCTATCAGTGCGGTTTCAGGCCTGGAAAGTCCACTATCGATCAAATCTTCACATTACGGAAGATCCTGGAAAAAAACCGAAGAGATGCAGATCGACACCCACCACCTATATGTGATAGAGACGAGCTATACAACGCCATGTCTAGTTTTGACATTCCTGCCAAACTCGTCAGGTTGTGCAGGATGACGATGGAGTACTCTCGCTGCTCCATCAAGGTCGGTAACGAACTCAGCGAGACCTTCAATGTCAAAAAAGGTTTTAGACAAGGCGACGCGCTGTCAGGTGATTTGTTCAACATCGTCCTGGAGAAGATCGTGCGAAACTTACACGCCAACACTAGAGGCACAATCTTCCAGAAGTTCGTGCAATTGTTAGTATACGCAGACGACATTGACGTGGTTGGCCGAACTCGGAGAGCCGTCAATGAAGCGTTTGCTTGTATTGATACGGAGGCGGCAAAAATGGGTTTAGCGGTGAATGAGGGAAAAACGAAGTATATGCTGTCATCTAGAAAGGTCACACAACAACGACGACTCGGTCAGAACGACACGACAACTTCGAGATAGTAAAGGACTTCATCTACCTTGGCTCCCAAATTAATAGTCAGTCAGTACCACAGAATAACTCTTGCCAACCGCTGCTTCTTGGGCTCAAGAGGCAATTGAGTAGTAGAGCCCTCTCTCGAAAGATCAAGCTCACATTATATAAGACCTTGATCATCCCTGTCCTGCTGTATGGCGCGGAAGCTTGGACTATCTCAAGAGCGGATGAAGACGCACTTGGTCTCTTCGAGAAAAAAGTTCTGCCATCAATCTTTGGTCCTGTTTGCGTTGAAGGTTCCTGGAGAAGAAGATTCAACCACGAATTGTACGGGCTGTACAGCGACATGAGTCTAGTCAGGCGTCTACGGATTCAACGCATAAGATGGCTAGGCCATGTTGAGCCCACCATGTTGGACAACACTGCTCCAGCCCGAAGAGTCTTCGACTCCGAATCAGTGTGACAACGCAATAGAGGACGATAACGAACCCGATGGCGCACTCAAGTGAAGAAAGACCACAACCAACTTTGAGTGCGAAATTGGAGGCAGCTGGCTAAGGATAGTGCCAGCTGGAGAGGATTGTTGACCGAGGCCAGAGTAACCCCGGACTGTGGCGCCACAAGAAGAAGAAGGATTGGATTTGCGCAAACGATCTTTCTTGTAGTGATCAAAGCGAAAAACAGCAGACAATGAAGCAGGCCAAGAAACTCTTAGGTGAAACAAAGAGTTTTGAGACATGTATCAAAATAACCTACGAATCCTAACAGGCCACTGTAAACTCAAGGAGCGCCTAATGAGACTAAAAGCAGCAGATGAAGCGGAGAATCGACGTTCCAGAACATATACTGATATTTTGTGCGGCACTAACCCCCAAAAGACTTAGATATTTGGGCAATTATTATGATTATTATTATTACTAATCCCCAACAGTCTTAGATATGTGGGCAAGTACCTATTATCAAAGAAAGAATTGAAGTCAGCACAACAGAACCAACTTTCATTTTCCGATTCCTAAAGTAAACTTGCTTAGAGAGTATACTATAGGACGAATCTCAACAGGAGCCTATGTGATGTATGTGTATGTGAGGGGACCTCTTAAGATAGCAATGTTTTTACATACATTTATGATCTGAACTAATATAAACTTCTCAGCGATTCAATGGGCTCAGAGCGTTTAGTCTTAATGCACGTAATTTACATTACATCTTACGGAATGTTGTGCACTCTACTTACTTAAGGTGGCGGGGTGGACCTGGGCTTCAACCAGCTAGCTGTCTCCAGTTTCGCACGCATAGATGGTTGAGGTCCCTTTCCATTTGCGTGCGCCACCTGAGTCGCGGTCTTCTCTACTGCGCCGTCCCTCAGGGGTAGATTCGAAGACTTTTCGGGCCGGAGCATTGGTTTCCATCCGCTCTACATGACCTAGCCATCTCAATCGTTGGATCTTCACTCTTCTGGCTAAGTCAATGTCGCTGAACAGCCCTTATAGTTCGTCGATATATCTCCTAGTACACTAACCATCTATGCAGACCATACCGAAAATCACAGGAAGAATTTTCCTCTCGAAGCAACTAAGAGCTGCTTCCGCTTTTGACAGAGTCCATGGATCCGCGCCATATTTCAGGACTGGGACGATTAAGGTCTTGTAAAGCGTTACCTTGGTTGCTCGAGAGAGGGTTTTGTTTACCAATTGATTTCTTAGCCCAAAGAAGCACCGATTGGCAAGAGTTATTCTTCGTTTGATTGCAGCGCTGGTGTCATTGTCTGAGTTGATAGCGGTTCCTAGGTAGACAAAGTTTTTGACTACCTCAAAGTTATATCTGTCTGTTGTGACGTTCTGACCGAGACGTCGGTGTTGGGTGTCCTTTCTCGTTGACAGCATATACTTGGTCTTACCCTCCTTTACCGCTAAACCCATCTTCGCGGTCTCCGTTGTAATACCCACAAAGCGCAATTGACATTGCGCTGCGTTCTTCCGATAATGTCAATATCGTCGGCATATGCGAGTATTTGGACGGACTTTTGAAAGATTGTTGCTCTGGTGTTGGCGTTCGAGTACAGTTCGAACAATTCTTTCAAGAACTATGTTGAAAAAGTCGCATGACAGCGCGTCGCCTTGTCTGAATCCTTTTTTGACTTCAAAGGTCTCGGTAAGGTCTTTACCGACCATGATGAAGCAGCGTGCATTCTCCATAGTCATCCTACACAAACGGACGAGTTTGGTAGGAATGCAAAAACTAGACATTGCACTGTATAGCTCGTCTCTATAAATACGCGGCCATAAAATCGATAAAAAGGTGGTGGGTATCGATTTGTTGCTCCAAAATCTGCCAAAGTGTGAATATTTGGTCGATGGTGGATTTTCCTGGCCTAAAGCCACACTGGTATGGACCGACCAAGTTGTTGACGAATGGCTTTAAGCGTTCACACAGTACGGCAGATAAGATCTTGTAGGCGATGTTAAGGAGACTTATCCCCCGATAGTTGGCGCAGTCAAAGGGGTCTCCTTTCTTGTGGATCGGGCAAACAATGCTGAGGTTCCATTCATCGGGCATGTTTTCCTCCGACCATATTTTACAGATGATGTGGTGCATGCTCCTTACCAAATCATCGCCTGCGGCCTTAAAAAGCTCGGCGGGTAGGCCGTCAGTTCCAGCAGCCTTGTTGGATTTCAGTTTAGCTATAGCAATCCTCACTTCATGGAATTGTTGATCTTCATCGTCCCTTTCATTGGGGTTAAATGGTTCGTTCTGCCTGACAGCGGAATTTGGTTCTTTGTCGCCGTTATACAGTCTGCAGAAATGGTTTCTCCATATCCTCAGCATCGACTGTGACTCTACTACGATGTTCTCTTGATCATCCTTACAGGCTTCGGTTCGGACTTTATAACCTTGACTGGTTATATTTTACCCTCTGGTAAAACTTCCTTACCTCATTCCTGCAGTAATATCCCTCTATTCTGTCGATCGCGCGCTTCTCATGCTCCTTCTTTTTTTCTCCTGAGAAGACGGTGTGCGTCTCTCCTCTTCTGCTCGTAGAGCTCCCGAGTGGCTCTTGTCCTTCTTTGCAGTGCCGCTTTGTATGCTTCTTGCTTGGCTGCATTCGCCTGCCGACACTCATTGTCGAACGAGGGGTTTCGTTGTGGTGGCGGATTAAAACCCAGCACATCAGAGGCGGCATCTCTAATGGCTTTTCTGCAATGCTGCCACTGGTCTTCAATACTTGATGCTGGCGACGTAGGATTTCTTAAGAGGTTAAGGGAGACACGATCGGAAAAGGATTTGGCAATCTCTTGCGATTGTAGCCGGCCGACGTTGAACTTCCTCACAGAATTTGTTTGTGTTGGCGGTGTTCGGGATATCCGCATCCTCGGAACGTTGGGACATCTATAATACAGGAGGAGTGCCTTGCGTCGATCGCAATATGATCAATCTGATTGACGGTTGATTGATCAGGAGATCGCCATGTTCCTTTGTGAATATCGAGATGTGGGAATTTTGTACTGGCTACTACAACATTTCGCCCCGCAGCAAAGTCGATCAGCCTAAATCCGTTATCGGATGTGGTGTAGGCTGTGCTTCCCGACCGTACTACCAAAGATGTTCCCCTAGCTTTGCGTTAAAATCGCCAAGAAGAATTTTAATGTCATAGCTAGGGCATTGTTCATACGTTTTGTCGAGGAACCTGTCTTTGGTGTCGTCATCTTTCTCCTCTATGGGGGCATGAGCGCATATAAGGCTTATGTTGGCGCTCGTTCACGGACTTGAACGATAAGACTTCTTGCCTACGTCTGCCTCTAACGACAAATCCACATCCAAATAGGCGCTGTTTTTGTTGTTTGTAGCAATCACTGTAATATATCACAGTTTTTCATCCTTCTTTTGCCTGATCCGTCCCATCGCACTTCTTGGATGGCGGTTATATCTGCTTTGTATCGCTAATTGTGCACTTTATGCACATATAATTGTTTGTGGAGATTTCAATGCGGTATTTTAACAAATGATTAACATGCATTTCAGTTGAAAAACTCAGCGTTTTCTGTTGGTCTAAGTATTGTAAATACCACCTACTCAACGCAATGTGTTCCAAATTAATCGCGTAGTCTTTCTGTTCTAGTTATAGTCTCTGACCCCAAGTTTGTCCTTATTTCCGACCAGACATCCTTTGATGTGATTGTATATGAATCCACCTGTGATTGTATATGAATCATAATAAAAATACTTATAATATGAATCTGTCTAAATGTGCTACTTATGATTCTTTCACTCACGAAAACTTCAATTCCATCGACATTAACCCATTATGTCGGTTATCAGAAGGGAAATTAGCTCTTTTTCTAGTTTGCGATTGGAAGTACTCTTTCCATTTCCCAAGACAAAGGAGAAGTTGATAACATGAGTGAGATGGCTAGTAATTAGAGGTAGGATAACTTAGACCTTGCTCTAAGATACCATCAGACTCAACGGTCGTGGTGGATTTAAAAACTCCGTCTTCACTCATCACTTCAAAATCTTCTAGCCTTTGCACAGAAGCTTCCAACTGCGCCAATTGGCGGTTTGTGTGGGTACGATTATCATAGATTTGGTCACCTACGAAAAAGTTATTAAGAAGATGGGAGTCGAGATCACTTCGTGGACTTTAGAAACACCGATTTCTTTACGTTTCTCCAAAGTATTAAGCTTTGATGCAAAGTCGTTTTTCGGGCATGATTTCGGGCTCGTTTAAATGCTTGCCAATTAACATTCGTTGATCTGTGATTCCATCTACTGTGCAGTTTGTTTCGATATTTGATTACGATAATCACATTGGAGGTAAACTATTGACAGTTTTGTTTTTGTACTCTTACTGTTTTTGTCGGTGCAAGTTGATTAAATAGTTGGGTTGATTAAATAGTTGGATTATCAACGACAACTTTGTCATTGGGGTCAGCCTTCCGTCTGGATCAATTGTGGGGCCATTATTGTTCATTAACGATCTACCATCAGTCTGTACGCAAACATCTGTGCTGATGACGTTCAACTCCATCCAACTCATACAACACCCTTCAGCCAGCTCTCTTAGCTGGCCCTTCTTGTTAATGAAGAACTGTCCAAAGTATATGATTGGTCTATTGGTAATGGGCTGCTGCTGAACACAGAACCTTATATTTATTTTATTTATTTATGGAATAACTACATTGTCTACAGTGCCCTTGACTCACTTTCTCGGTATGCGCTACAAGTAGCGTTTAACGTTGCCGTGCGCTATGTATAAGACCTCAAAAAAGCTATTAGGGTGCACACTGAACCAATGCATCAATGCAAGGAATTGTATCTTCTTACATGTCCGTGTTACTTATTTAACAAACTCGTCTTTAATGGTTCTGTAGGAAATTAAAAAATCGTTCCTTTCCGTCATCAATATTTTAACTCAAGCCGTTTATTTTCATTCACGCTGTCACACTCTGGAATTATCTGCCATCTCGAAGCAAATTACTTTCAAATCTTGCAATGTTCGAAATTCAACAAGAAACAATTATATTTACAGAAGCAGCAAAACAGAGAGCACCATGCGTTATATTTATTGATGAAATTGACTCAGTTGGAGCGAAAAGAACCAATTCGGTCTTACATCCATATGCAAATCAAACAATCAATCAGCTATTATCCGAAATGGATGGATTTCATCAAAATGCAGGTGTTATCGTACTAGGCGCAACAAATCGTAGAGACGATTTAGATCAGGCGCTATTAAGACCTGGAAGGTTTGATGTAGAGGTATTATAAATATTCATTCTTTTTTGTTTAATTTATATTCAAAACAAAACATCACACATTTTTGTTTATAAATAGGTGGTCGTATCGACACCAGATTTTACTGGTCGAAAGGAAATATTATCTCTCTATTTGTCTAAGATATTACATGATGACATTGACATTGATATATTAGCACGGGGAACATCTGGGTTCACCGGAGCTGATTTAGAAAACATGATAAATCAAGCAGCATTAAGGTAAATATATTATAACACATCCTGTATAGCTTCTTACATATATCTATTTTAACTACATAGAGCCGCCATTGATGGAGCAGAATCTGTGACAATGAAGCATTTAGAATCAGCAAGGGATAAGGTCCTGATGGGACCAGAGCGAAAAGCACGTCTACCAGATGAAGAAGCGAACTTGATTACGGCCTATCATGAAGGTGGTCATGCCATTGTAGCATACTACACTAGAGTAAGTAAATGGAAAATAATTTATCATTATCACTTATATTTGATATCTTAGGAGTCACACCCATTGCATAAGGTCACCATTATGCCGCGAGGCCCATCTCTCGGCCACACAGCTTATATACCAGAAAAAGAACGATATCATGTGACGAGGGCTCAATTACTGGCCATGATGGATACAATGATGGGTGGTAGAGCAGCAGAAGAACTTATATTTGGAATGGACAAAGTAACTTCTGGTGCAAGTAGTGACTTAAAACAAGCTACATCGATTGCGACGCATATGGTCAAAGATTGGGGCATGTCGGAAAAAGTTGGATTACGTACAATTGAGGGGCCGAAAGGTTTGGGAATGGGAGATTCGCTTGGGCCTTATACTGTAGAAGCTGTTGATGCCGAAATTAAGAAGATACTTAGCGAAAGCTATGAACGAGCAAAAGCTATACTTAGAAAACATGCAAAAGAACACAAAGCTCTAGCGGAAGCTCTACTCAAATATGAAACGTTAGATGCAGACGATATAAAAGCCATAATGAATGGATCGCAGTAATAGTATAAAGAATACACTATACATTTTATATAAGCTAGTAATAGTAATGAGAATATTTTCTATGTTTATTGTTGATTTTGTAAATAAAACACTATAATAAACTCTATTCGACTCATCTAGGATTTGAATACCAGCATAAGGCATGAACATATTTTTTTTCAAAATACTCTTTTCATACGTCGATAAACATGTCGGCGGTAATAACATGTATAGTAGTATAGTACAAAGAAACAGAAGGCGTTGTTTTATATTAATAATGAGAGGTCGCATAAGTTTAAGTTTATTGGAATTTGAAGTAACATTGTGTTGATGTCACCAAGAAACAAATCGTAAATGACGCTGCATGAAATTTTATAAACACGGACATTGTTCAGCATTATCTGGCAAATTTACAGAAAAGCGTTTGGGTGACAGTATTGTGGCTACCATGTTATACGTTTACTTCCGCTTAACCACAGTCTGCGAATTACTCTACCTTGAGTATCTCAACAAAATGTAGCCCTGTCTAGTGATCCTAGGCGCTTTTACCAATTTATTAACTCGAGAAAATCCTATGGTTTTCCTTCTACTTTTGAATTATTTGTAAGCTACTTGTTAACTGCCCACAGACCACTCTTCTCTTAATAAATATAGGCAGCGATACAGTACGCGAAAAGATTAATCACCTCAAGGAAAACATCTCCGCCTATGCCTTAGACTTTTTCACTGGTCAACAACTTTCACTTGCTACTCTCCTTCGACTCTCACTCTCCCACGCCATTTGTCCAAACATTTAGAAGAACGCCTTGCAGTCATCTTCGGCTAGTGATCTTTGATTCTAACAACAAATGGTGTTGGTCACATGATTAAATATTCTGATTTAACTATTTACGCTGACGACATGAAGATCGTTAGAACCATAACTACCTTCGATGACTCTCGCTGTTTTCAAAATTACCTTAACTCATTTTACTTATGGTGTAGCAAAAACTACTTAGAACACAACGTTTACAAGTATCAATCCATAACTTTTTCCTGTAAACTCTTTAAGGAACCTATTTATTTCTTTCTTAACTAGTCTATAGCCTCAGTCTCCAAAATACGTGACTTGGGTTTCATTTATGATAGGGAGCTTTATTTCGGCTTGCTTAAAACGCTGGTCTAAGGAATTCTCTAAGCTTTACGTTACAAAATATCTTCTTATTACCTATGCCAGACCTATATTTGAATATCCCAGCCAAGTCTGGTCATCTTCAAACAACTCGCCGCCTTAGAATAGAATCTGTGCAGTGCAGATTTATCCGTTTTGCCTTATGCCCTATGCGCTTATGTCTCCCATGGACCCTATTTTTATTTTTATTAATTGGCGCTAGGGTCCGGGGTGAACCTGGGCCTCAACCAA
Organism: Eristalis arbustorum; assembly: GCA_916610145.1. NCBI lineage: Eukaryota > Metazoa > Arthropoda > Insecta > Diptera > Syrphidae > Eristalis > Eristalis arbustorum. The sequence continues at coordinate 48,163,896 of OU744319.1, read as the reverse complement.
CATGCCTCTCCAGAAACGGCACGTTCACACAAAACGGCAGAGAGTATTTTTGTAGGCGATGTTAAGAAGGCTGATGAGCTGATGCATGCACCCAACCAGGTCATCTCCAGCTGCTTTAAACAGTTCCGCGTATAATCCGTCCGCTCCAGCAGCTTTGTTCGACTTCAGTCTAGATATCGCTATCTTGATTTCGTCTAAGTCGGGGGACGGGATTCGTGTTCATCACCGTCCAGATTGATTGAAACATTCTGCCTGACCCTGTTTATGATGTACCCTATTAAGACCTGGTTTAGGATTTTATTAGCCTACAAACCCTAAAAATTGTGAAGTCGCTGACATAATCTTAGCGCATCAGATTTTAACGTTTAATTTGATAGATCACCCTGACTTACTAGAATGATATCGTTTCATACCAACCCACGTAACCTTAGGACGGTACTCCTCTTTCATCTCAGCCTTTACCGCACCAATTACGATTACTTCGACCCAAAATGCTGCGGTTGGCGAAAAATGCATAACTCCCTTGAATTTAATTGCAGTTATTAGCTATTCCTTTTGATTCCTCCACCCCTCCCTGCCATGCTCCTGTTAAGTTAGGGATAATAAAGCTTAAGTTAAAATAGTCTAAGTTAAATACCTTATTGTACAGTTTGTATTAGGCTTCAATAAATAAATATGCGCTCTTAGCAGATACAAAATCACTTTATTTGTGATATCTTTTAAACGTTACTTTTAATATTAATAAAAGACGTTACCAAGAATAAATAAAATATTTTGCTACAGTTTAGAACGCTCGATATCGGATTAGTATATGCATGTTACCAAACCGAACAGCATTTTTCAAATTAAACATTTGCTATGCACCAATATTTTCTCTTTTAATGAAAATTGTTTTAACCTCAATCCCATCATTGCATAGAAGACCTTTGTTAATACTTTTTTTTTCAAAAATATATGGAACATTTTTGGAATTCTGTATTTATTAATATAAATACAATATAATAAAAATATTGGCGTTGTTGTTAATGAAGAAGTTATCTACGTTGTCTACCCTCTTGATGAGTTTATTTGACAGGTAGCACCTGCCGAACGATCAAGCCAAAAGGATAAAGTAGTCTGAACTGTCTAAAAGGAACAAAAATTAGCACTGCAATCGAATAATTACCGGACCCTGCCTTAATTAGATTCAGATTACTTGATTAGGCCTCAAAGACAAGCCCATTTCTCCAATGACTTCTGTAGAAGCGAGGTTGATAGTACCTAGCATCTTTTTCGAACGCCACTAGACCTCAGCAGCACACCAGTCAACACACAATTTGTTGACAAGACTGGGTGGCTGGCATAATCACCCCGCTTAATTTGAATTCCTCACATGGCAGTATAATGGGCTTCACTGCATAAGCCACACTACTTACTTACTTAATTACTTACATATGAATAAATAGCATTCAGTTTTTTCATAACTCGACTTATGCATTAATCAACTGTCTCTCTTTTATATTTTATCATGTCCCTCGATTTTCCATACATAACTCCGTCCAACTCGAATAAATCATGGTATCCCCTGAAAACTCGACTTAGAGAGGATCCACTCTATTGTTAATCTAATAAGAATTAAACTACAGTCGCGGTCAACATATCTGACAGTTGAAGATGACTGAATGAAAGCTATGGTAAATCAGTTGTTTAAGGTGGCCAAGTGAAAATATGGATCCATTGCTCGTTTGGCCTAACTTGTTGACTGATGAATAGTAAGTAACAAAAGAGTGTTTTTTATGTAATATGAATTTAAAAGCTTTGGCTAAGCCGTCAACCTGGTTAGCAGAATTTTAAATTTGTATTTGAAATCTTTACGTGCAAACTCGAGTTACAGTTCAAATGTATTCAGTCATTAACAGCATTCTATATTTATAAATTGATTTTAGAAAACTGATAAGAATTTTCCAGTCACATTCGTTTAAAAGTTGTACGGTTTCGAGCATTGTTAATGTCTGTTTTCCAAAGAAGGTTATACTTTGTGGTCTGAATATTGGGCATATACTTATAATATGAAAGCAGTCTTCTTTCGATTTCAGATTACAAAGTGTACAGAATTGCAACACATTGATTGTGGTATTAGCAATTCTAACTCCCCCTGGCAGAGCATCTACTATGTCGTTTATATGCAGAGAGAAAAGCAGCGCGCTGAGAAGGCATCCTTGTTTCACACCTGTATTTGTCTCAAACCACTCTTAATAAGTAGTATCATCCCAAACCGCTGCATTGGTATGCGTGTACATTTCTTTGGTAGCATTTATAAATTTTGACGATATGCCTAGTTGTGATAGCTTATGGAATTTCTATTGACAAGGTCAAAGACAGGTTTTAAAGTCCACAAAAAAGAGTAAACTTTTTTGCCTCGAGCTTGATACGCTTTGACAATGGATGTTAGAGTGAATATCTGATCTACAGTTGAATATCCTTTTCTAAAGTCAGCCTGTAAATCGGTTAGAATATTTTTCTGTTCAACCCATCTTTCTAGCCTTTTTACCAAAATGCCGCAGAATATTTTGGCAATCGTATTGATAAAGGAAATTCCTCTGTAGTTTTCTGCCATGTCGGTGGGTCCTTTTTTATGAATTGGTAAAATTACAGATATTTTAAAAGAGGATGGAATTTCCGCTTCAGTAAAGGTTTTGTTGTACAGAATTTGAAGACTGTTCCAGAACGTAGGTGTTGCGTTTTTAAAAAATTCGTAAGGAATTCCGTCTTCACCTGCTGCCTTCCCATTTTTAGTACTGAAGATCACATCCTTTATTTCTTCAATAGATATGTCAGCGTCTAGTATTTCATCAACTGTTAGTGGCTCAGCGTAGGAGAATGTTAAATCCACAGCACTTGTCAAAAGAAACTTAAAGTGTGTGGCAAGGTCACCAGCAGAGTGATGAATATAATCTACTCTGACCCATTGAGGGTCTGATCCTGAGCAATTGCTGTCTTCCATTGTGCATGTTGCTTCCAGTCATCAAGTCCAGGTTGACATACATCCGCGATGCCTTGGTCTGTATACCGGACGTTCCATCTTCCTCTCCTTCTCGAACCAGGAGGTGCGGATTCGAAGACGCTCTTTGCTGGAGCGTTGTTGTCCATGTCCTAGATGTGATCGATCTAGTGTAGTTGACTGATTTTCGCCTTCCGGACTACATCCATATCCTGGTACTTCTCATAGATTCTTCTCCTACATTAGTCTTCCTCGCAGACACAGAAGGCACCAAGGACCAGCTCTGCAGCTTTGCTTAGCCTCCACCTTTCGGCTCCGTGAAGCAGGAATGCCATAATAAGTGTTTTGTAGACCATGATTTTAGTCCTTCGAGTCATCGGTTGCCAAGGGCGTCGGATCTCTAATAAGATGTCATTCGCGGAGTTCACTTTTGCCACGGGGTAGACAACCGCTTTTACTAAATCGCAATTATTGTTGTCGATTGTTATGTTTTGGTCTAGATGGTGTTCGGGGATCGTTTCTTCCTCGACAGCGTATATTTAATATTATCCTTAAGATCAACTCGTTTCGCACATCAGTTGGACTGACTTGCAGAAGATAGTGCCTTCCGCCTTCCGTGATTACAGCAGACTGAACCACTATCTTCTCCAGTACCAATAATAAATAAATTGACAATAATTATCTAACATCATGTATAGAACAAGAAGTGAACGTTAAAGAGAATGCGTACAATGTTAATACAAATTAAAAAAGAAAATCCGAAAAATCAGAATTATATAATCAGAACTGAAAAATATCCAGATGATGCCTTCGAAAAACATTTTAAAATGCTTCTTTATTTTATCCAACAATCCAACAAATATGAACAAGAAGTATTTAAGATATGCGCATTTGATGCCCGAGGTGAGACTTAAATGAGCGTTACATGTTTGCAGTGAGGATTTTGTTTTCGTTTATGAAAGTGACTCAAGGCTGATACGACATCGATGTAGTGAATCACTACGATTCTGAATTTATCCTTGTACATATTTATGTTCGAAAGATTAAGCCGTATTTGGTAAAAGCAAGATGTGCCAAAAAGACAATGGGAAAGTGTTCTTTTAGATCTCGACGATGGTCTTGGTCAACATTTTTTGTCAAAAGACAACTGCTTGTACCGGGGATGTTGCGAATATACGCAACCGCAAATGCAGAGCTTCCGCATTAAATTCAACATCTGCGGCAAAAAATCTGCATCTACGACAAAACAAAAGAATAAATGGCGATATGTTTTGTTACAATTTAGCACAAAACGTGTTCAATGCTGTTTTAAGTTACTCATGAACTAAGTGTGGAACTAACAAAAGAAAAAAAAACGACTCATTTAGTTGAATACAATAGGCTCGGCGACTCAATTACACACACGGGTGTAAACGCTACCGGAAAATATGATCCGAGTGATGTTGAGTCGGATGATATGGCGTTTGAGCGAACTAATGAACATCATCACAAACTAGCAAAAAAAAAACCAGTGTATTCAAAATCAACGTAAGAATTCGAATGTGAAAATATTTTTTTCTAAACAGTAACATAAGTGAATTGTTTGTATTTACATACAAACATATGAATGAAAATAGATATATACATATTATTTTGTAATTTTGTATATTATCGATTTGTTCTCTTGACGTCATACTGTAAACATAATACATAAACATGGGGCTTATTAAAGCAAAAGGTACACATGTTCGTGCAATTACGGACATTGTTAATATAACTTTAACATTTTATGTTATGCTAAGGATTAAACCAAGTATTTGTTAATTGTTTGCTTGTCCTTACAGCAAAACAATAATAAAAAGGAGTGCGCGTTCGTAGACATATTTCTGTTCTTATTTTCTCAACACAAATCATTATCAGTGTAATTATGTTAATTCTCTAAGCACATATAACATATTACAAACACTTATGGTTGAAGATGATCTTTACTGATGGGTCGACTTTTTTATTTCTTTTAGTATAGCTCTGTTTCGAATCATCATGTTTGGATGTTGGATATGTAACTCAAATAAACTGCAGAGAAACTCACCAATTGCTTGTAGCTTTTCCCCCATTTTCCATCACTTAGACATAAAAAACTAGTTCAGTTGTTCTATACCTCATTAAATAATTAAAATCCAGTGCTTCACGTGTATATAGAAGACAATCATATATTTTTAGATGAACAAAATACAATACGAATAAATATGAAATGTTGTCAATATAGGTCAAAGTCAAGCGATAAGTTGGTCAAACATTTTTTACATTTACATCATCAGGCGGGATCAGATCATTCACATCACATAATCGGCTTAGACGTTTTCTTCCGGAGGAATCATGAATCAACTCTTCTCGTCCAGCTTTCGACTTCATAACGCATTACTGGCGAAATGAGTTTTTTCGTAGAGCATGATTTGTTGATTGGTCTTTCGAGTCAGGAGTTTTGAACCCAGTTGTTTGGGTAAAACGAAGTAGCACGATAATTTGCATTAAAATGTCGTTCATGGAGGCATTTGCTGCGAAGTAGAAAAACTCCTTAAAAAACCCAACATTGTCTGTCGATCGTAGATTTCATAGTTTCTGAGATTCTTCGACCTAGGGTTTGTCAATCGTAAGCACATTGTTGTCCGAAGATAGATTTCGAACGATTATGTAACAGAAGATGTAATCAAATGAATACCTAGGAAAAGAATTGGCCATCGCTCAATAACGAATGAACCAGGAGCCTCATTTCAATGAACAGGAGATATACATGTAACGTTGTAGGTACTTTTTGGTGGCCCGTGGCGTTGTGGGTACGTGCGTCGACCCCAAACTCGACGTCGTAGGTTCGATTCCAGCTCTGAGCGACAGAAATAATTTTCACCCACCTCTTTCGAGTCACTGACAATGCTCAAAGAGTATTTCCTGCCTAGAAAAAGCTTCTCAACCTTGGCCGTTCAGATTCGGCATTAAACTGTAGGTCCCTTCCACTCGTGAGAGAACAATAGCACGCACAACACGAGTGGTTGCTGAGAAGCTAGGCCCTGGCCCTCTATGGGCTGTAGCGCCACCAATATTATTATTATTATATTGTAGGTATTATTATCGGACATTGTCTTATGGGCAACCATTTTCGAAATCACGAAACTATATGAGCAAGTGCTGTTAGCGTTATATTAAACACAATTCCCTCGTGATTCATATTGGTATTGCTTTACGCAGTTACTAATTATCAAAAATCTCGGAAAAGATTACACTGTTTACTGATTTAGTTTGGATGATTATAATGCTTGTAAAGTAACGAAATTGACAGTAGTCGTTACACACTTGAACCTACGATGTCTTCACTCTTTACAGGCCGCCCAAATTATTGTATTGTTATAAGGTACTATGCGTGTGGTCTCAAAATTGCTGTCCTCGAGCTCTAAGAAACTATGTGACTTCGACATCGATCTTACAAGTTTTATTTAAAGCAAGATGCAGATATGAATTTTTACCTAATACCTTAATGTAATGATGAATGCTACAGTAATTGAGAGTATTCAATGCATTTTGTGATTCTAAGTAAAATTAAAAAATTTGGAAAACATTATATTAGATCAGCCTTAAGAACGATTGACTTGATCAAATGCGGTCAATCGTATATGCTTATGTCATGAATACAATTTTATAATTTCTGTGAAAACATCTAGGACTAGGATTCATCAGATTGAGAAAAATAATCAAAAAAGGAATACCGAAGGCTTATCAAGTTTAATATCTTGATTGAAAATATCAATATAACACTTCCCTTTAATATTAGAGAATGTCCTGTTCAAAAGCTTTTCCTTTGACAGGGACAAACTTATTCAATTCTGTTCAATTTTTGAATGAACGACAAGCTCCGACAAAGTTCTCTTTGAAGGATGAAAATCCTTCGTCAAATTCTCTTATTCTATTGATTTTTTACAGGATTGGGCCTTTCGCTGCTTAAACTGTGTGTGTATTTCATTCTGTAAAGACTTTTTTAGGTTTTTATCCTCGAGAAGTTTAAAATTAAAATGTTAAAAATTAAGAATTGGGTACATCGGATATTTAGTTTGTTTCGAAGAACCGACCGTAATCTTATGTTATATGCACACCTTATAATTTTTTAAAACGCAATAATTAAAATAATATATAATCAAAACAAAAGTTGAATCTTATAAAAGTGCGATATTTATAAATACATATAAAACAACGTCAAATGTGTATTATTTTCTATAGTTAAACGAAATTGCGAACAAATTACTATGTAGAATTATTTTATTATGTCAATATAGTGTGGAAAAAAGGTGTAATTGTGATGTAAAACTATTATCAATATGTACAAAATATTCAAGTGATGAAAAGGAACAATTCGCACAAGGCATACAGTTTGAGTAAAAGAGATAATACGTATGTACACATATAAAAATGTCGGTCAATAGAAAATGAAAGGAATTACATAATCAACTACAATTCGTAATACTCAGTTAAGGGTTATCCTACGAAAAGTACCTGTGTAATAATAATATTAGAAGCTTTGTAAATAAACTATGCACCAAAGAAAATTAATTTAAAATAAATTAAAATATATATATACATATATATATACGATATATATTTACATTCACAAGAGAAAATAACATTAAATAAAAAAAAAAATACTTATGTAACTCAAATAGAAGAGTTAGTTCACTTTAAGGAAAAATACGTTATTGTCGAAATATATAGTGCAAACGAAAATAGTTGTTAGTAATCCGTCTATTTAAATCAACTGTTAGTGCAATATTCATAAAAAATATACAATATTTTCATTATTTAACAAAACTTTAGTTCTAATGTATATAAAAAAAGAAACAGTTCCATAGTTCAGGAAGTCTCTTATTGTGCCTACAAGTGATGGAATAATTTATATATATGTATATATATGCAAACATCATACATATATATATATTATGTTTAATTTCTCTTAAATTGTTACTATGGGTGACCAAACTATATAATACCCATTCACTTCGCATTCTATGTACATAATAATCTATATACATACAAAACATACATACATACATACATATGTATATGCTGAGACTTAGAATAATCGCATTAGCCGTGTTTATTAGCTTGATTATAGACAGTTTATATATTGTGCCCACCAATATCGCAAATGAGTCCTATGGTGAAAATTGATAAATTGATAACATTATAATAGACTTTGATTTCAATTTGTTTAAACAAAACTCTTGAGTACAGTTTTGCAATGCATGTAAAAAATTATCAGCGAAGAGTCAGTGGACCTGGAGCTTTTGGGACTTTCAGTGAGTCGTGGTAAGTCCTTTACAATAACTTACTAATCTGATCTTATGTTTTTGGAAAAAAATGTTTTATCATTAAATTGTACGTTGCCAAATGTTTTATGTAAAACCTTCGTATATACAGAGGTAAGCCTTTTGTAGCAACAGAATTGAAACAAGACGTACATAATTATAATACGACATGACTAAGGAAATGTTATGACAAATTCAATCAATGTTCATTGGGACTGTCATATTTTGCCAACTATTTCTTATGAATATATAAATTTTCATGTTTATTAGTATCATGTAATGAATACTCATAAAAATCATAGAATGTTTTTCAATGTCTTTGATGGCAAACTTCAATTATTTAAAAATATTTATGCATATATATTTATGTATATGTAAAGTTGTATACCGTGTACACGTATACTTTTATATATGCATATACATTTATTTTTAATTTTGAGTAGTTTTGTTTCTGTACAGCTGATTTATATATATATTTTCTCACGATTTCATTCAAAACTTGTGTTTAAGAGCAATAGATGCATAAATATATGTGAATCACAAATGTGTGCACAATTTTGCCAGATTTGAGTAAGTGTTTTTTTATTTATGTGGTATATGTTTCCTCCTCTTATATCAACTACTTTCGTAATTGAATTTTTTTTATTTATTATGTATTGTGTGCACTATCGAAAATACTATTTTGTTGTTAATAACTAATCCTTTTTAGTTTCATTAGAAATTGTATTGCCTAACTATAAGGGAGTATCGTACGCATAATTGTGTTATTTATGTGTAGGTGGATATGTAATTAATTTCACATAAAATAACAGCAATCATTTTACTTGCAACTTGTACTTAAAAGCGCACTCAAGACTCTTTTAATTTTTTTAAATTGCCTTTCTAAGCAGAAATATGGATTCGTATATATTATATATGTTTATTACGTCAACTTAATTGTTGCTACGCAAGAAGTAATTCATGCACATAAGTAATGTATGTATACATATATGACAGACGTATGTCATTGCTTTTAGGAGTTAATTTTGTGTATATATTGTAAGATGTGTATATAATACATATATACAAACGTTTTTCTATTACAAATATGCATATATCTTGTAATAGATTTCTATATTAAAATTTGCACTTTGGTACAAGTGTCCTTAGCAAAGTTCAAACTAGCGGTCGCCTTGTTATGAGAACAACCTTTATTTCTCCTTTCGTAAAATAATTCGATAGTACAGTGTTTACTATGCAGCCGTAATGTGGACAGTCTGAATCTAGAGGAGCAGATTACATCTGGAAAACAAACAAAAGACGGATTCACTGTATACGATGAGATATTATCGCATGATTAGGTAAATCAAACTTAAAGCAATTGTTTTTTTATATTCAAATTAATATATTTATGGTACGACCAAATGAAGATCGTACACAATTTTATTCCGAAACTCCTTCTAAACGAATGCAAAGGATATACGGTAATTTCAGAATATGCGATTCTTCATTCTTATCGAATTAACTGAATTAACTGAAATTCATATAATATTTACGACCATGACTATTAAATGGCTACAAATGCTAAAAAAGTATATCCGTTTGTATAATGCAAAATATGTATCTATTCCCTTGAACTGTGGAAGTATATAGTCAGTTTAAGGAACGTTTTTTTAGTAAATAATAGTATGTTAAAATTCATTTAAGTAAATAAATCGATTTATGACTGTCTATTTAATGTTGTGAAATTTGGTTATAGCGAACCGAAAGGGGCATTATTTGACTGAATTTAAAGCGATTCACAATGTTTTTGAACATGTAAACAACAGGATTATAGGCTTATGGATAAATATGGTAGAAAGGATTTCATTTGCAATTAGTCATATTTCTTTAATATGCATCTACTCTAAGTCGAAAGTGACATAATAAAAATAAGGTCGTTTAGCGGTTTTGTGATTAAAATTTGTTATATTAAATTTATTTATTTTTCTGATATTATAAGTATGGTTATAAACACCTCCCGAGATGATAGAATTTGATATCAATGATTTTTCGTTTCATTATTTATAATATATACAAAATTATTTGTGTGTTTTGGTAAATATTTAACAATATACATATGTGAATGTTTTAGTTAGTTTATTATAGTCTAGTCTACTAAATATGTTCTCTACTAATTTATCGTAATCTGTTCTAAGAAATCTTGTCAATTCAGCTGTGTTTCATTGGCGCTTTCCAGGTGTGTGTACCATATATGTGTATTTAAACACATGCGAATTTATATTGCAGTTTCTTGTTTAGATTTCATTATATTTCCATATATACAAATTGTAATTAAATAGTAAATATATTCCTTCGTTACTATTTAGTGTTATTTAGACTTGTGTATATAATATATAATGCTATTATCGCGCCCTAACCGCCAAATTAAGGTAAGCGGCATTTTAAGCAAAATAAATTAAGCAATTCGGTAGTTAACTTGATTGTGTGTATTTCTGAATCACTGTTTTTTAAGCATTCCAGTGATAAATTGAAAAGAAAAAATTGTAATTACAAATCCAAAATTTATCGTAAGTGACATTGAAACTTTTCTTCTGTGCAGGCTTCTTCTGTAAAATGTTAATTTTGTCGCTAACGATCATTTGGCGTATAGGGTGCTATATGATCAGTATTTATTAGTAAATTTAAGATTAATTGCAAGGTTAAAATTATATTGTATCAATACGGAGTAAGTATTAATGCAATAAAATGTTAAGCTTTCAAAGAAGTTCATTCACTCTTGTAATTTGTCCATTGGACTGTTTTTTGTATAATATGAACCTAAATATAGACTTTCTTACATATGAATAAATTCGTTCCCAGTTTGAAAAATGTAAGCAGACATAACAAGGAGACGTACGTAAAATTAGTTTACTTTATGTAAAACTCTTAACAGTAGTGTCTCTTAAGCTTCGGTAAGCACACAATTTTCTATTTGTTAGTGTGTCGATTAAAGGAATTCTAAGAAAATTATTCAAGATACATAAATTATATTTTTAGAAGGGTAGATAACATTTGATTTGTCAGTAAAGCCATAAAGTTGGAGAAAAATATTTGCAATTATTTACGCTTAGAACACACACATTTTCAGATAAATTGTATTTTCATTCTGCTGAATTGAAATTACTCGGCAAAGTACATGCGATGGTACTCATCTCTTATTTGCATCAGCGAATTGTCCCAACCGTACTGTGTCATTGAACATAATGTTTCGTCTTATAACGTGTACACAAATTAATATTAATACATTTTCATAATTAAAATTGATTTTTGCACACAAAGTAGCAGAAGTCAGAGTATAATTTATATATGAAAGCAATTAGAAGTTTTTATTTATTTGTTTTTTTTTATGTTTTTTTTCTAACTCGTAACATTTAAGAATTATTTTCTTTTGTTCTGATAATGTATTTTTACTCATTATATTGTATTTTATACAAACATTTTTGTTTGTTTTACAGAAAATGTATAATTTCTGCCCGTTAACGTGTTTCCAGACGGAAGAAATACCTACATCCCACCAGTGAAGGTATTGCGAAAATATTTAATTTCTGGACATTTTTCTCCACTTGAAACTACTTACTTCCTTTCCTATTCATTATTAACTAAATTAATAAAGAAAATTCGCCCTTTTGATCCCATTATTATCAATTGCAACATGCTATCTTCCTTTTAAATGCGTTAACCACAAGTGCTTGAGTTAATTAACTACATCATAGTCATTTTCCATGCATATTTGAACTTCCTATAGTTCCCCCCTGATATGTATGGATCGCAGTTTGAAATTTAATTTCAAAATTTACTATCTAAAGTATCGAAAAATAGCGCACATCAAAAACAAATCCTGTAAATTAGATACATTTGTAACATTCATATACTTTTTTTTACTTAAATACCTACTGAATACTAATATTTAAAAAAAAAAATATAGTATTATAAACAATGAGTGCACAGAAACAAAACTGCATACATGTTTTAATCCAAACACTTCATATCCATTCTTGCTGACAAATTAATGCAATTTACACCTTTACCCTGCTCTTTTTATCAGTAATATATGCTTATTTGCATGATAATGTAATGACTATATTCTCTATTAGAATGCTTCATATTAATTAATTATCCAACATCACATATACTTCTTTAGCACAACTAATAAAGGTAATGCTATTTACTGTAAGACGAATGATTTGAATGTTTTCAATTAAACTAAATACAATAAAAAAATGATAATATTGTGCTTGGATTTGAAAAATGAACACAACACTTATCATTTGTGTGCTTACTTGCTTTGCCATTCGGATTGCAAAACCTATTAAATTTAGTTAGATAGTATATATTTTAAGTATTTTTTGGTGGTAATATATTATTAGCATAAAGATGCATAATTATATATGTTTGGAGTTAGCAGCGTTATTATTAAGGGTATTTACGATTCGATGCATTTGGTCTAAACTAATTTTTCAAATCATTTCAAAAGCATTTTCAAACGAGTTGCAGCATTGCGTGTGTTGTTAAGTAAACAAAGGGATGTTAATTTTGTTGCTGTGCTATAAGAATAATAATGATAGTACACCTTTACGCCGTTACGAAATGATATACTATGTAGCGTGATTATCCCCATTTTTCCTAGTCTAATTTTGTACAACTTACAACAGAAAAACTTCTTGCATTATAAAAATATATTATCATAATATGATTCAGTGTTTCGATTTTAAACTGCAAATTAAAGCCAAGCTGCTTGAGAAAAAATTAACCTTGATGGAAATTTACTTACAATTGTTTTTGCAACACACAACTTCTAACATCATCAAGTGTTATCGTAGAGGTTGAAAAAAAAACTATTTCAACGAAAAATTCACTCAATTATTGAAATATAATTTTATAAATAATTCAAATAAACAACTGCAGATTGAAAACACTGGTCAACAAAAATAATAAAACTTGTTTGTTTCCTCTGATTTCTTTTTTGTTTCTACCTCACATTGACGCTTATTTTTTTAATATGGCAACGGCTCTTGTTTTTGAGTTATAACTAACTAAGCTATATTTTCGGCTTTGATCCAGTGAAATAATATTCGTAATTTCTATGATTAGGCGTGAAAATCGAAACCATCACGACGATTGCTACTTCTGCTTTGTGAAAATATCTGCAATGAATCGTGGATATCGAAGTGGTCATATCCTAACTTACATATTTTCGGCTCAACGACCTCAGTTAAGATCACAAAAGGGAACAGCACATCTAAATCTTCTGATGATCCGAATATCTGTGAACACAAATGTAGCTTTTCAGAAGCTTGCTGCATATACAACTCGGCATAATGAAACGATTTGTTAGGAAGCTTCACAAAAGGAGTGAATGTTTCAATTTTCTGTCGCAAGCTTGCAGTAGGTGAGATTGAAGCTGGTATTTTGAATGGGCCACAAATTATGGAACTCGTGAAGTATCCTAATTTTGTCAATGACTGAATTGGAATCCAAAACTTGGAATTCATTTGCTTTGGTTATGAGTAATTTCTTCTCCTAACGCTGGAACCAGTTGGTGCTGCTGATGAACCGATTTAGTTGGCCAATGCTGGCACTTTTTAGCTCGTTACGGCTGCTGAAGTAGTAGGCCCCTAGGTGCAAAAACCTACGACTGGCAAGAGCACTGCAGGAGCAGAGAAGGTGATGAGTGTTCTCTTCCTCCTCTTCATCCATGCAGCTTCTGCAAAAATCATTATATGGAGCACCCATCCTGCGAGCATGAGTGCCATTTGCACAGTGCCCGGTTATGACTCCTATGAGGGTCCTTACTGAGGGCTTGCTGAGTCCAAGTAGACTGAGTGACCGTTTTAGGTTAAGTGATGGCCAGATTTCTTTTGTTTTAAGGCAGGTGGTGCCTTCTAGCCATTTGTCATTGGTGGTTTTAATTGTATGAATCTTTAAAAGATGATAGGCTGTAGCGATCGGCATGGAAGGTGGTACCCCTTCTATCGATAGGGATGAGGTTGTACCACACCTAGCGAGTTCGTCGGCTTTGCAGTGTCCTGGTATGTCACAGTATCCCGGCACCCACATGAGGTGAATGTTAAAACGCTCGGCCATCTCGTTAAGAGACAGCCTGCAATTAAGGGATGTTTTAGAGTGAGAACATGACATTGTCCAGGGCTTTATGGCGGCCTGACTATCTCAACAGACGGTGATATCCCTTTTTGATATCACATTGTTTTAAGCCACGACAGCGCCTCTTTAATCGCTATGGTTTCTGCCTGAAAAACGCTACAGTGATCAGGGAGCTTCACGGAGATAGCAATGTTACATTAAACACGTCCTTTTAAGGAAATTTTATAAAAGATCATTTTTAACATAATGTTAGATATTTTTTGTCAAAATGAAAAGACTTTATATTTCTAAAAGTAAAGTTGTTAGCCATTCCTAGTATTTTTTTCACAGCCAAAGCTATTGAAATACCCAACAACAAACAAATCTAAGGAAACGAACTTGTGCTGGGCAGTCTAATATCTCTTAAATAAAAAATATGAAAGGATTTATCAGCATACATATGTTTGTAACATGCAATATTCAAAACTATACAATGGATTTTGGTACACAGTTGAAATTAATCATAGTTCAGAAAAGATTTTGTATTTACTGATTTCAACTTTTTTTTGTCTACAAATAATCCACCTTTCCAGTTTAAACATCGAAATGTGCATAATTCAAAAGCTTTATTTTGAATTTCAAGAACTTATCTGAATACATACATATTTATAACTGATTTCCTAATTTTAATTTTTGAACTACAGGAAACCCATATACGCCACCCTTTCAAATCTCTACACAGTCTTTAATAATGTCATAATAATTGTAATACATTTTGAAAGAGATTACTCATCATTTAAAGTCATCGTAATTCGTTAAAAAAAACATTTGAAACTACGGTTGAAAATAGTTTTAAATACTTAAAAATTATCTGTTGGTAATTTACAACTTTAAATCGAACTACGAACTCATCAAATAATATATTATCAGAATTTGTCATAAATTCCAGATCCACAATATGATTATTATCTTAAATGATGAAGTCTCTTCCAAAAAATAAAATGAATAAGCAATCTAGTAAGAATAGAAGAATTCAGATGGACGTAATCATCGTGTTGATTCTCTTGACCTACTTACATATCAGGCAGACGACCCATGAAGGGTCTGGAATGAGTAATTGCTGCCTTCCATCGGTGACGTTCCGGGGCACGATGCTTCCAGTCATCAAGGCCAAGCTGTCTTACATCCACGATCCACTTGGTCTTTGTACCGGTGGTTCGATTTTCCTCTCCTTCTCGAACCAGGAGGCTCGGATTCGAAGACCTCTTTGCTGGAGCATTGTTGTCCATTCGATCGATGTGGCCGAACCAGTGTAGTCGACGGATTTTTGCCTCCCGGACTACATCCACATCCTTGTACGGCTCGTAGAGTTCGCGGTTGTGTCTTCTCCTCCATTCGCCTTCCTCGCAGACGGGACCATATATCTGACGTAGACTTTTTCTTTCGAAGGCATCATGCATCAACTCTGCAGTCTTACTTAATGTCCAGCTTTCGGCTCCATAAAGTAGGACTGGCGGAATAAGGGTTTTGTAAGGCATGACTTTGGTCCAAATTAGCTTTGGTTGCCAAGGGATCTCCATCGCTTGGAATAGCTCCTTGCGATGAACGCTGTCGTATGCTACTTGAAAATCGATGAAAACATGTTGAGTATCGATTTGAAACTCGCTGGTCTTCTCCAGGATCTGCCTTAGTGTGAAGATTTAGTCTATTTTCGATTTGCCGACTCGGAAGCCGCACTGGTACGTACAGAGTAGTGCGGTGCAAAACGGCCTTAGACGTTCACAACGCTGAATTGGATCTTATAGGTGAAGTTGATCAGGGATATACCTCTATAGTTCTCGAAAGAAGTAGGATCGACTTTTTGTGTGGATGGGGCATATGAAGCTGATATTCCAGTCGTCGGGCATGCTTTCATCTTTCCAACATCTGAACATGTGGCTTTGTTGTTCTTCAACCTTTCAATGGCTGTGCCGACTTCTTTAAAGCTAGGTGGGACGACTACTTCGTCGACTGGAGTTGGGATTTCCTGGTTCTCTCTTGGTCAGACCCGCTAAGCTGCTGTTAGAAGTGTTGCTTAAACACATCCACTATTCCTTGTGGGTCCGTAACTAGGTTACCCTAGCAATTTCGAAGAGCCTGGGTGCCTTTGCTAAAGCCTGTGGCCAGGCTTTTGGCTTTTTTTAAACGGCCCATTGCGAGAAAACCCTTTCATCATGCGTAGAAGCTTTTTCTCCTCCCGCCTTCTAGCCCGGTACTCCCCTTGCGTTGCTCTTATTTTCCGTTGCAGCGCTTTTTGGTCGGTTGCACGTTGCACGTTTTTTCTGCTCACGCCATCATACCACGGGATTCTTGTCGAGGGTGGTAGGTAGCTTAAAGTAGTTGCCGCTACCTCTTTGAAGGCCAAGCGGCAATGCAACCACATCTCGTTGGCACTTGATGTAGGCATACCGGGGAGTCTGCCACTTAATAGCTCTTCGTAAGCTCTGGCAATCTCCGGTGTGCTTCACGTCCAATGTCAAAAGTTCTCTTTGTCGGTTGGTGCAGCCTTCTCACATTGGACAGTCGAGCTCTGAATCTTGCTGCAACAAGAAAATGGTCAGAGTCGACGTTTGTCCCCCTGAATGTTCGCGCATCCAGGACATTTGACACGTGTGTTCCGTCAGTAAGTACATGGTAGATTTGGTTGGCAGTTAGACCATCCGGGGATCGCCAGGTTGCTGTGTGAATTTTTTGGAACCTTGTGCTACTTATGACCATATTACTTACTGTCGCAAAGTCTGTGAGTCGGAAGCCGTTATCTGTTGTCATGTCGTGGAGGCTGTGCTTTCCGATCACTCTGCCAAAGATGTTTTCCTTAGCGATTTTAGCATTCAAGCCTCCGAGTTTTTCCCGCCGTGTCGTCGTTGGAGCTCCGTCCGTTCTTCCGAGGCTGCTTGCTCTTCCGTAACAGATTTTTTTTTGTGGGTGGATTGTTAGATCTGTGCACAACCGCTGGGGAAACGGTACATGCATTGGTTCACCTCACAACGGGTGTTGTGAGAGCTATCCAGGCGGCGCCGCTTGGAGGCTGCATGTCAACTTGATCTATGCATCGACAAGGATCGTTACTGGAATCCCGCCATGTTGAGAGCGATCAGCACCTTTGCCCTGTGAGCATAGACCCTGCTCACAGACATACTGTTTATTTTTATAACACTAATGTCAGCATAGAATAGCTCTATCGATATATACAACAATTCAACATATTAGAGACCAAACTTTTTGGAATGCTCAAAATACACTTGTTGATCTGGATATAATGAGCTAGTTTATTTCTCCATATTCTGGAAAATATTCGTAGTGATATAAAAATATATTCCCATCGCTTGTATAGATTCAATAAGCGGAAAACGTATCCAATAAGGTATATGCACTATTCCTACACAGCAAGTGCTGAGGTATATTTACTTTTTTTTTATTTTAAAAACCAACGAAAAACAACTAAGTCTAGATCAATCACTTAGCTTACGTGAATTTCAGATTTTCAGTATGAAAGGTATTGAAATGAGCCGTAAACATACATATATACATGGGGATATGATAACATGCATTGTTGTACTTAAGAGCCCGCTTTTAAGTACTACCTTTTACGCTCAGGCTTTCCCACATTGTATATCCCCGTTTTGCTTAACTTTTACTTACATATAACCTATACATACACATATATATGCCTATTATATATGTGTAGTTCAAACCATGTAGAATATATTGCCATACCTATTTTTGATTAATTTCCCCGTGTCGTAAATGTGTATGTATGCATATGTACTTATGTAGAAACGAAAACAAAAGTATTTCAATTGAAAAGTAATGAGTTTAATGATTCTACTTCAGCAGGTTGCAAGTAGCGCATACATACTATATATAGGTTCCTTGGATTATAAAGCAATATTTATAAAACGATATTATAAATATTGCTTTATATTGTTGCCAGAATACATGTTTGCCTTTTAGCTTTACACAAATCTTTAAACTTTCTCTTCGCCCCATTTGTTTATGCCATCTGTAAACCAAACAAAAATACTCGACAAATGTTGGTAAAAAATAAGTACAACGCACTTATGTACATACGTGGAGTGTTATGTATTTAAAGCTACATATACATAAATATAGTTAATTCAAGTTAGACTTTTGCAATAATTATTACTTATTTGTCTTGATAATTATGGTATATATACATATGTATCTATAAAGTGAATTTAAATAAATTCTACTCGGTTATATAGATCATCTTACTGGAACTGAAAAACAAACCTAGAACTTTACACGTCTAGCTAATGAAAACAATAATTTGTATCGTATGAATAAGATAATAACCTTGTTTCCTAATTCTCTAGCCATTTATTATTGAGAACCGTTAGTTACATAGACGTGTACTTGTATATTTATTTTATTTCGTTAAAAATCGCTTCGATCAATTTTTTCCTTGAGGATTATTTATATCTTGACTTATGTGTATCCATAAATTAATGCAAGGTTATCACCTTACTCAATTATGTTTAATGAACCATACAAAATAGTACGTTTTGGCGTGTACATAATTTTTCATATTATAAAGTCATCCTTTCAAATTAATAAGTATAAAAGCTCTAAAAGATGTTAAATCAATTTTTTTTAATTATATATAGTTGTCTTGTTATCATGACGTATTGAAACAACAGTCAATACAAATATAGAAATCGAGGCAGATGCGATTTTAACATGAAAGTTAATATTCATTTAAGTTTTAATTAATCAAATTGAGTGTCCGTAAGCCATTCGGTATTCGGAAATTTCAATTAAGCTCCAACCCTCACAATACACATAGTTTCCCGGAAAGTTTCGACCTTAAAAACATGTCAACTTAAAGCAGCAGTTGTTGTTTATGCATACTAATTGCCTAATACAACAATTTCAATTCAAATATCGACTACATGCACATGTGTATACATACGTACATATTTATATACATACAGTAGTTTTTTTTTATCTATATACATTTTCGCGCATAAATTGTATCATTTAAGTTTGCTATGCACATTTCTCAATAGCTTACGCGAAATACTTTTTTAAGCATTCACACACTTACAGCCACTCGTAAATAATCTCCAGCATTTTTGTATAGAATTTTTTAAGTCTAAATTGCTCATATGTGAACCTATGAGAAATGTGCATATACGGTAGATAAACGAAGGCAATAGATACGATCGCTTGCTTGTAATACCTGTATTTGAGATCAAGTCTATAAATATGCCTAAGCTCTTTAGAAAACTTCTGAAATTTGTTCAGCGACTTTTTTTTTAATTTATCTTCCCTTACATAAAGATGACATTGAAAGAAATTATACTGCATACATATCTGGAATATCCGATAAATGTAATAGGTCTTAAGCAAGAAGAAATTGAATGAAAAAATATGTAATGTATGTATATACGTAAATCATAGAGTACATCAGTCGAGTCAAAAGTAGACGACTTTAGATCATTAAATTTAAATAGATTGTTTTTACATAACAAAATAAGTCATGCGATTATACATATTCGTTTTTATTATTATTGAAATAATTCTTACAGCACGCCCTGGAATTCAAAATTATTATATTTTTAATTGAACAATTCATGTGTACATAAGTATGTATGAACGGTTGGTCTTATTTTGTTACACTTTCTTGTTTACATACATGTACTTATACATTGTTATGTATGTATGAACGTTCGTAGTACTGAACTGATCCACGTACAAGATATACACATGCAATATGTTAACATACACAGAGAATCACAAATCAGTTTCATGCGCAATTCTCGTTTTATTCTGTATATTTCCAGCGGAGAAAATTCGAGCGATCAGCACAATTTGAGTCATCATTTGCTACGGCAGTCTCTGATTAACCTCACAAGCGCACACAACAACAGTCATAGCAATAACATCAACATCAGTAATATAAGTAAAACATTGAACTTACAAAAATCAATATCGTGTAGCTGTGAATCGCTTAAATGTGCTAGGAATATCAACCGAATAAGTTTAAGAAACGTCGACGGTGATGACAGTGAATCTCTTCTATACGACCATATCGTGAACAATACGCCCGGTTCGGATTTACCAAGTGTTTTTCAAGATGATCCATCCGTTGGTGCACTCGATAACAATGCTACCGGAAAACAATTTTCATATGATAATTATTACAATGGCCAATCAAGTAACAAACACCGCTTGGACTGTACAAGTATTGTAAATAGTAGTAGTCATAATAGTTGCGGAACTGGCAGCAGTGCTGTTGGTGTCGTTGGGGATGATCAAAGAAATTTCCCCGATTTTCATTGTGGTGACAGTAATACATATTCGTACAGTGGTTTTAAAAAAATAGTTGCACACAACTTCAGTAATTCTGATCCAATAACACGTTATAGTCACTTAGAGGATAATCATTTGCTGTTAAAAAGTCACTATAGCGATTGTAATATCTATGGAAAACAAAACTCAGCGCTAAAAAGTGAATACACCAATAGTAGCAATTGTTCAAGTAGCAAAAACAATCCACTGGTTAATAATAAAACATATATATTTAAGTGCATTGCAAACAGTCCATCATTCTTGAAAACCAATAAATTTAAGGAGCATTCCAAGAAGTTACGTAACTTCTCACTTAAAGCAGCTGGTAATGTGAAGAAAAAAAATCAAATAATAGTTAAATCGAATGCAGTATCTGATAACTCTCTACATCCGAGTGATAAATATTTAAATTTATATTTGGACGAGAAAAAAAGTTCACAGAGCACACAGCCAGGTTTATCTACAGGCTCATTGTCGGCAACACGACCACTGTTAGCAAATGGATCTGTCAAGACATATCCATCATATCGGCCTCGTGTGAAGACCGACTCCAAGGATACTCTATGTCGAAATAAGCGTACAAAAATCAATAAAAGTTGCAATCTTGCTTGCGAACAACATAACCTTACTTGCAGGACAAACACAAATTTAAATTTGTCACCGAAAAATTCGCTCTCAAGTAATGGACATCTAAATAAACTTTGCCTAACAGACATAACAAGACGAAAAGCGGAATTCAATCGGCAGCTAAGTGCGCCAACTGATTACAACAGGACAACGACTGCCACGGGCTCTATCAAGGCATCATTACAAAACTGTTCCTCATCCAAGCAATCATCGGCATCCTGTACAAATAGCTTCAATAGGAAAACGAAGAAACATAAGAATTATAAACTCAATGAAAGGTATTTATACACTACGCTTTTTCCTCACATATATCATGCTTAATTTTAGGTGTCTTTTTTTACTAATACAACACTGAAGATTCCCGGCAGTTCCATAAATTAAAAAAAAAAAAACAAATACTGACTCAGGTTTTCTGCCACTTCTGCTGAAAACTGGTTATTAAAATCGAAAATAGCCCATCGGAATACTAATGACCTTACAGTTAAACATTGATATTCACATTTAAAGTGAAAGATATAAAATACAAACAAAAAACAGGGAAAACATAAAGAGGTAGCTCCACGCAGCGAACCATACATATTATTACCATACTTCAGCATTTCGTTTCATTAAGAATTACAGGCATATGGACTAATATTTACTTGATTTAATATTAATAATATTTTCACTTTTCTAACATATGGTCTATAATTCTTCGCGCTATGCAGTCGTTATGTTAAATTAGGGTGGAACTGTCGAAACAAATTAATTATATAATATTCTATATCGTTGAGGACGGATTGTATAACCATCCGCATTGTTTAATTGCTACTTGCGAGTATTTCCGTTTAGTTCTGTAATCAAGTGAATTGAAGATATCTTCAGAAAGGTTTTTTTTTATGATTCAGAATGCTTAAAACAGAACAATTGCCTGAAGCCATGATGTCAGTGTATTAATTTCTTTCTGTCTTCAACTTTATTAATGTATACACAAGAAAAAGAATAATAAAACATGTGAATTTGCTTAAACTATCATTTTAGATTGTTGTGTGGTGACAGTGAAGAATCAGTTCGATGCTCTTATTGTTCAACTCTAAACGAAAACGATTTAAGGATTTCGTTCGAAAACACTTGCACTGATTCTTTAGTAACTGCTTTCGATGATGAAGCTCTTCTAATATGCGACCAAGGAAGCGAAATGGCAAGAACAAAGGTTTATTGTGTTTCGGAATGAAAAAAATCATTATTTCGAAACAAACTTTATTTATTATTGTACAATATTTAAGGTTTTATCTTAGACTAGTTTAGTTGTAGTTAGGATGAATATTATGTATTGCATAAACATGCATAGTTGTTTAGTTTTTATTAGAATATTGAATATAGAAAATGAAAAGCGATTTATTGGACAGTCGTTGATATGCCTCAATGAATTGTAAAAGGAATTTGTTTTGTTTCCATGTGATTCAAATTTTTTAATTCCATTTTTTTTGTTTTTGCTTCGAGTATTAATGAAGATCAATTTTACATTTAATTTTTTTACTTAATCAACATCATGACCTGTGGCGTTTTGGGTATGTGCGTCGACCGATCTCTTTCGATCTCTTTTCTGAGCGATATAAAACAAAATGTTCACGCCAACCTCTTTCGAGTCACTGCCAATGTCAATGCTCTAGAAAAAGCTTCTCAAACTTGACCTTTCCGATTCGGCATAAAACTGTAGGTCCCTTCCACTCCTGGGAGAATAATTAGCACGCACAACAGGAGTGGTTGCTGAGAAGCTGGGCCCTGGTCTTCTACGGGCTGTAGCGCCACCCATATTATATGTGTATATTAATCAAAATATTTAATTAGGGAGAGAATAACAGTTATTTTATATATGTCGAACCTTATTAGCAATAAGTCTACATGAGTACAACTTACTAGTACGATCAACCTTAAATTACGGCAGAAGCTCAGTCTAAAGGAAAATTATATAAATAGTTCATGTATTTTTATATTAATATTGAAATATTCATAACTACAGTGGACTCCCCCCAAGTCAAATTTTCACGGTATATGAAGATTAGTTACAGTTCGAGGGATTTTGATTTGAGGATAATGCCAATATAAGGCAAACAAAAATATCAAGTTAAAGAGCAATATGAATTAGGGAAAGTCTACTGTATGTTCATAATTATATATGTGCAACATTTATGCAAACATTATTTTAGTCATTTAAGATGCAGCGAAATATGGCATATTCCAAATTTGTGTGCTAGGCTTTATAAATTTTCTCACTGAAAGATTTGAATATACCATATATATTTTTTAGTCATTGCAAGTCAGTAACTCTTGTCCAGCATATGTTGCATAAGACAGTGCAAGTCAAAATAATATATACACTTATACCTTGTTTTCCAATCGTTATAATAAATCGTCCTACTAGCTAGAGTAGATACTATAACAATATTGTTGTGTCTTTTTATTTTGAGATTATTGATTTAACAAAGCACTTACATGTTAACTTCACCGTTTTCATTGTTCTAAGACAAGTATTTCATCTTTTTAACTACCTTTAATTGTTTATTTCTAATCAATTTTAAGCTACTTATAAGTACTTTAAAATATATTTTATAATCTAAATATTTTGTATTAATATAATATATTGATCACAATGTATTATCATTACATCACTGATCAATCTGAGATTGATTTCCTATACAAAATGTAAGCAGTCACGCGTTTAATTTAAACAAGGTCGCATACAGATGTATATTTATATTATTTAGTCTCGTACAAATAATGCTTATATGCAATGCATTTGATTGTGACTTGTTACATCATACAACCAATATTAACATTAATATTATTATTAGAAGACTGATATTATTATACATTCAATACTAATATATTTATTTAAATAACAAAAAAGGTATTATCAGAACTACACGTCTAATTCAAATCATTAGTACGATGTATGACCAAATAACATTGCTTCTATCATTTTTAAGCCTTTGCATTATTGTATAATATTATCCCTTCCACTGAATTTAAGGAATAGGCAAAATAATTCCGTTCTGTCCAATGTTTAACGTTATACGTGTACTTTTAATTTGTATTATTATTGCAATTTTCCTAGATTTTAATTATATGTTCAACATAACGTACGTTTAATATGCGTTATAAGATTGATGGAGTCTAGAATAGCTATGAAAAATGAAATAATCAAATAAACTCATATTTTACTAATAGTTACTATATTTTATTTAAAATAGGTGCACTTTGACGACGTTTCTCTTTATGGGACCCCTAAAGAGGAGCCAATGCCTTCCATTCCAGTAGTGTCGGAAAAAGTATCAGCGAATTTTTTAAAAAGTCAATTGCAATCATGGTTCCAGCCTACAGACAATCGGCTTGCCATGAAACTTTTTGGCAGCCGAAAAGCATTGGTAAAAGAAAGAATACGACAAAAGACCTCCGGACATTGGGTTATTCACCCCTGCAGTTCATTTAGGTGACATATATTTTAATTTAAGCAAAAAAAAAAAAAAACAAAACAAGTTCTTAATTTTAATATACTTTTTTACGTTTAGATTTTACTGGGACCTTTGTATGCTTCTATTGCTAGTAGCGAATCTTATTATCCTGCCAGTTGCTATATCATTCTTTAATGATGATTTGAGCACACGATGGATTGCCTTTAACTGCCTAAGTGATACTATTTTTTTAATAGACATCGTAGTCAATTTTAGAACAGGTAAGTGGTACTTCTAGAATACAACAACGATACCAAATTGGTTTCTAATTACGCGAAATCTGTTTCATTATAAAACAAATTAAATAAATCATAAGCCCAGAGTCTAAATTGTAAAATGCTATTGGGCTAAAACATTTTAACTATATGTGCTTACACTAAATACTGGTAAGATTTTTCATTCTATGTGTACATATAGAAAGGTGTGAATCTTTTTTCTTTCGCTTTTTTCACACAAGAACAGCACTAATCAACACAATCCCCATATTTCAAGGAAATATGGAACTTATACTTTTTTCATTCAATTCAATTTTATAATCCTTTTTTATAAAATGAACTGAAAAGAATGATTGAAACACATTTCAAATAATACGAAACATACAATTAAACATTTTTTATTTACTGTTTTACATATAAACCAACATATTTTTTTAAGGAATTATGCAACAAGACAACGCGGAACAGGTGATATTGGACCCCAAGCTAATCGCGAAACACTATTTAAAAACATGGTTTTTTCTTGATTTGATTTCGTCAATTCCGCTTGATTATATATTTTTAATTTTTAACCAAGTAAGTAGGAAATATTTACAGATCTCGATTCTTTAATTCAGATTATGAAATTGCAGGATTTTTCCGATTCATTTCAAATTCTGCATGCGGGCCGTGCGCTGCGAATACTTCGCTTAGCAAAACTGTTATCTTTAGTTAGACTGTTAAGACTCTCGAGGCTAGTCAGATATGTATCGCAGTGGGAAGAAGTATATGTAAGCATCAACTGATTATTTCATAAACTATACTTTTTTACAATTATATTTATGATATATAACATATATTTAAGCGAGATAAAATTGCAGCCAATTGATAGAACTATTGTGCTGCAATGTTTATCGACCTTCATATTTAATGAGTGGTACTTTATAATATTTACTACTGGTTTAAATCGTTTTACTTGAGTTTGCTCGACACTATCTGATTGAAGTAAGGCTTCATGCAAATATTAAGTTTAACAAGAAAAAATATCTACAATTTATTTTTATCAGTTTTATCAATTGAGATGCTGTCATTTTAATAGTAAAAAATAGTTTTTTCTAGCATTTTTACACGTTTCTACTATTTTAAAAACCTAATTTCCTATAAAGCTTTCCAAATACCTTAACCCTTTATTTCTGTTCATGCACCTAACTAGTTTGGAAAATGCAATACATATTTAGATGTCAATAATTAGCAAAATTATTAAAAACATATTTGATGCAGTGAATCTTGTGTATTCAACATTTAATATTAAAATACAAGCTAAAACATTGGAGAAAAATCTGAAGTGAATCTGCTAGTACACGGTCTTAATCAATCAGGTAGTGACGAGCAGGTAAAACTCACACAACTTACGCAATATTAATAAGTATTCAATCATATATTTTCACCCATACACAAATTTAAAAAAAAATTTGACAAGATACACGTAAAAAGATACATATTTGAGATATCCGATTTCACTAAAAGGAATACCTTGAAAGTTCTCAGAAGCCCGTAACTATTTTACATTTATATTAACTCACTTTGATCACATTTTTTTTTATCATTTACATTGATCAAGGAATCCATCGATTTCATACACAAATTAACCGCACATGCGCAATTGTTTACATAGCATCGTATTTATAGCAAATCCTGATGGTTATTTCTTAATATATAACGTTCAGTAAGCTCCAGTAAATTTCTGTATTTCTTAATTCTGATCTTTCAACAGAGTTATATTCCTCAAAAATTACATCCACATTCCATCGAGAATGTGTAGATTGAAAGAGGAATTTGTAAGAAACTTACACAACTTATTTTATGTCTGCTGACTTTTGACACTGCATTAAAATGTAGAGTTCTTCCATTTCATTTCATGTTCTTGGTTAATTATTCTGAGATAAGACAGAAGAATATATTACTTTATGAACACTTATACAAATTGTGTACTAAAGAATGCATAATGCATACTAAATTTGTATGTTCATACGAGGTTGCAAAAAGGTTTTGCTTATATTAAATATAATAAAGAAATTATTTTTTTGAGCTTTAAGCTTTAAAAACGTTTAAACCAAAATTAAACTTTTCTATATGCTTACATTTCATCCAACTAATAACATATACAAAATCGTATTAATATGACTATTTCCGTGTAGAAGAATTATATTTTTTCCACTTTCCATATTCAAACATTTCTTGTATTTAAGAGAATAACTCCATTAATGCGCATGTATTTTGCACATTTTATCTACCTATAAACACCAGAAGCTTGATAAAAGAATGTTCACTTTGCAAGAAGATTGTTCTTGCAGAAGTTATTTTTTTAATGGAAAGAATCGAATATGTATTTTCAATTGTAATGTAATTTTGCTTATCGAGAGTGTTATCATTTAATTGATGATATTAAACGTATTCTCATGTATGCTGAACATTTGTCATTTTTTGGTTGTTTCCATGTTGAATACTCAAAATTAAAGGTGCAAAATCAGTAGACATAACTATCTTCAAGAAGGCTTCCGACATAAATACTTATGTTGACATGTTGTATCACATTGATACACCACTATATCCAAACTGGGATCTGCTGATATTGTTGTGTGCATAGCATAATACTTTCATACAGTTGAACATATTTTTTAAGTGGAAACTATGGTGAATTTAACCTTATAAATTCAATTCAGAAAAATGGAGCTTGCATTTCTGAACAAATATTGGATAAAGACAATTCATAAATAGCTAACTATCAGAGTTGTAGTAAATTATCTTATCATAAAGGGCTACAAAACACAATCATGAAACAAGCAGAAAGATTTTTGAATCCATAAGTGGAAGGGAAAAAAAGATTGTATGTCTATGGTATGGTTAACCCAACTATAACTACAATCACAAGAAGCTTAACTCTAATACGATTTTTTCGTTTAATTCTTATTTGTCTATGAAAGATACAAAAATGATAATTGAAAGATTAAATTTCTTTGCAAAATTTATCCTTAAAATTAGATTTTATTTGTTATTCAAAACTTTTAATACAAACCTTTTTTGTTTATATGTTTTGATTATATGTCATTGTAATGAAGCCCTTAATGATTCCACATATTATCATAAAATACTTAAATGGCATAATCGAAATACATATCGTATCAAAAGGAGAGTCTAAAGTACATTATTTGTATTCTATTAAAGTAAGCTAGGTCTCAATGAAATTTTTATCGTACAATTCGTGTGCATATATATCATAAACCGCCTTTTAGAATGTCATTTCAAGGTAATTCTTATTGCGCAAACAGCCATTAGATATTTTTCTTTTCACTCATAAACAAAAAACAGCCATTTTTCCATCTTATGGTATTTTAAAGATCTTAACTTTTGCTGTTTGGATTAAATAACAACTTGTCTCATTTAAAGACAATTTCGACACATTTTACCTTATAGTGGAATACTGCTTGCCAGCAAGAATTGCTGTAAAATCTTCTAAAATGTTACCAACAATTTGATTGCTTTCGTAATTGTAATTCTGTATCGAAATTATAAGTTATGGTAACACATGCTTTTTCCTGCTACAAAAAACTAGAAACAAATTCTAATAGCCATATAAAGAAGAATGATAATTTGTACTGCTTTGCTGAATACAAACAGGATGCTGTATTATAATCAGATATGTATCAGAATTTATATGATATAGTTTGAACAAAAAAAGGAACATTTAACAAATATTTTTCCTGTCCTTGTTATCACATGTATAAATATAATGAACTTCCATTTGACACACTTTTATAACTGAATAATATGCATATAGTATTATTCATCGAAAATGGATTCATTGATATTTATATAAAAATGAAACACACATTTTATTGATACCTCCAATGCTATTGTAGAATATTCTAAAGCTATGAGATCAGATTTAGCTTATCAGGGCTTAAATATATGGTTCTAGATTCTGCAGAATCTACAAAAAAAAAGTGCTGATCGAAGAGGGAGAATGCACAGAAAAGACAAAGATGGCTTAACAAAAAGCAACCTCATTTTGAAGGTAACCCTATTCCAAAAAATCAAAAAAAAAAAACAAACAAATTAAAATCATAATATTCAATACATAATTTGCTTCACGATTTCCTTTTGTGTTTGGTTTTCTGTTTTGTTAACGACTACTGTATTTATATTTTTGTTATCGGTTTTAATTGGTTTTCTTTTTGCATCTGTCAATTAATACACCGTGTTTGTGACGCAAGTTACTAGATTTGGGATAAAAATCAGTTTTTATCCATTATCTTTGCAGAATTTGTTGAATTAATAATTATTTAACAAATTATATCTCATGTGTAAATATAACTTAGAAATTAATGCTGCATTGGTTTTTGGTTAAAATTTCTGCAACAGCTTTTTTCAATCCTTGACTTTGCTTTATCTATTACAACCGTTTGCTAGTTTTATTTTAATGATCCTGATAGTGTTTTAAGGGTTATTTAAGTTCTGCTTGGATTGTGTTTGAAATATTGAGTCATTTTATTATAGATTCTGCAGAATCAAAATAACATATTTTTTATTTTATCTTATTGAGGTAGCGAATCAGAAAACTGTAATTCAGTCCACGCATTTTTGATATACATAAGAACAGATTGTTGCAAATCAACTTAATGTTTACATTTTTTGTGATAACTGCATTGGTTTATTTTTATATTTTGAACAGAAAAAAAATTGTATAATGATGTTTTTAAGATATGACTTAAATAATCACATAAAATCACGCGATGTACGCTGAAATCAACCTAGTTTTCGTTATAAATAATTTTTACCTAATTGGTTGCTTAGTTCGCTCAATGTAGAATAACACAACGTTTTTTTATTATTGCCATCCATTTTACTAATAACAATAAAATAAATATCGTTTTTAAAAAAATTTACTTTCAGTTTCTTAATATGGCATCTGTATTTATGCGAATCTTCAATTTAATTTGTATGATGCTATTAATAGGCCACTGGAGTGGATGTCTACAGTTTTTAGTGCCAATGCTTCAAGGATTTCCATCGAACTCCTGGGTATCAATAAACGAATTACAGGTAACTGCATAACTATTTATTTATTAAAACTTGCAACTTTTGATGACGTTCATTAAATAGACATTATTCGTGTTCTATTGATACAATATGCAAACGACAACTTGTTCATTTGAAAATTGCGCATTCAGCGAAGTTGGTCGCACGGTCGGTAGTCAATCGGCCCAATTATTGCGCCATCTTCAATTGAAGATTGACAATGAGAAGATTAGAAATAATTTATTTTGAAAAATGGTCCATATCGCGAAAATTTTGTGAGAGGTTCATGCGCCAAGCATAGAATCATTTTATATTTGGAATAGGGCCCTTTAGTCACAACAAGAGCCATTGCAGTCATGAGCATAACTAAAACGGCAATAATATGGAATTCAGAGTATTGCTTAACGACTACATCAAATATTATCGAAGCGTCCCCTAACCGATGTGTGTGTCGATAATTTAAATTATTTGTGGTTAGGTAGAATGATTCTGAACGTTTTTATCTTAGCTATTTTTATTCATAAATAATACTATACATAAATAACGTGCTTTTTGTTAAAGGAGTCATATTGGCTGGAACAGTATTCCTGGGCACTATTTAAAGCAATGTCCCACATGCTATGTATAGGTTACGGAAGGTACGTTCATATTATAGTATTGATAACATGTTTCTGTAAATTGCACTGAGAAATTTCCTGTGAAACTATTAAAGTTATAAGGATCCAATATTGAGCTACAATGTTTTATTTTAATTTCAGATTCCCACCGCAGTCATTGACAGATATGTGGCTGACTATGCTTTCAATGATATCTGGGGCAACATGTTATGCACTGTTCTTAGGACACGCTACTAATCTTATTCAAAGTTTAGATTCCAGTCGACGCCAATATAGAGAAAAAGTAAAACAAGTGGAAGAATATATGGCATATCGAAAACTGCCCAGAGATATGCGACAAAGAATAACGGAATATTTCGAGCACAGATATCAGGGAAAATTCTTCGACGAGGAATGCATTTTAGGCGAATTGAGTGAAAAACTTAGAGAAGATGTTATAAATTACAATTGCAGGTAAGAATGGAATCTGAGTTTGTATCATGCTAACCTAAAATCTCAAAAAAATCATTAAAACTAAAGCAAAAAAAAAATGATAACACTCGGAATACATTTGATGAATACATGAAGTACCATATATGTATCTGGTGGAAAGCTCATTTAATTAGCAACGTTATCTTCATGTTAAGATTCAATTCTCGTAAAACACTTCTTATTTGCAGACATCTTGCGTATATCCTATTATATACATTTGATACATATATCATACTGAATAAATATAGTTAGTTTGAACAAGAAAATAGTAGAGATTAGTACGAATGAAAAAGTCGAGACTATAGTCGAGAAAAAATACATTAACAAAAAATGACCATGTTTATCTCTCCCTTATATACACATATGTATCATGAAACGTCTCAAACTTCAAGGTCTCACCGCAAGCTATCAATCCATTAATTAAAATAAATTATTGTCTTAACATTCAAATTTGTACCATTTATCAGTCAAAGGAAGTATTAATTATCCTATTGCAAGAGCCGTTTAAATTGATCAACGAAAGTCGTTTGAATCATTTCGTTTTAGTATAGCGTACTAATTAAACGACGAGATTCGGCTAATTTATATTCTACAAAAGAATCTAATTGGTAGATTTAATATTTATCATATACTATGTATGTTTTTACGTTTCTCTGCCGATTTCACATATTCTATTTACGTTAATAGATTATACATGTTTGCATGGCTTTGAATAATTAAAAATCATTAAGTCTGAAGTCAATGCATACATACCCATATACATATCTGCATGTAAACAGCATATCAATGTTCAAATTCGAGTCAACCTATTTCTGTAGACACATTCCGATGGTTCGAGTTCATTAGTGCTTTTTGTTATCGGTGCACAAATAAACACAAAACATATACTCCTTATCATACAGTAGAAGAAATAAAACCTGGTTAATTACATCGAATGAAAATAAACGCCGCCAAAGTCAGACAAAATCGCCATAATATAACTATGCACAATGCAGTTGTAATCATAGTGAATACTTCCCGATGTGACGGCTGTTGTTTCTGTTACGTGCAGTGAAGTGTAATCTATGTGGTTCTTCTTCTTCTTTGTATGGCGCTACAGTTCGGGGTGCACGTGGGCCTCAACCAACAAGCCTCTCCAACTACCGCGATATCTGGCTAGCTGCTTCCAGTTTTGCACACCAAGTTGATTGATGTCCTTCTCCACTTGGGTGCGCTACCTTAAACGTGGACGTCCTCCGTTGCGTTACCCCACAGGTTCGGATTAGAAAATCTATGAGGTTGTACTTCATGAAATCTTCGAATTGAAGCTTACTTACTTACTTATCAGGCAGACGGATGGACCCTAAAGTTTTGTCCTCGTTGACCTTAAGACCAGCTCGTTTCGCCTGTTCCTCAATTGCCGTGAAAGCTTCCACTATGGCACGTTGGGACCGCACGATAATGTCGATGTCATCAGCGTATCCCATCAGCTGGACTGACTTGTAGAAGATAGTTCCTTCCGTGTTGACTTTTGCCCGCCGCACTATCTTCTCCAGTACCAAATTGAAGAAATCACACGACAGCGCATCTCCTTCACGAAATTCGGTGCAGGTTTCGAACGGTTCAGAGGTTTTTTAACCCTGACTGCGCGGTGCATCGCGTATGTGTTAGCGTGGTGCGACACAACCGGATCAGTTTTCCCCGGATCACCCGGCCATCGCTGCGATGAATGCTGTCGTATGCGGCTTAAAAATCGATGAACAGATGGGGAGTATCGATTTGAAACTCGCTGATCTTCTCCAGGATCTGCCTTAGTGTGAAGATTTGGTCTATAGTCGATTTGCCGGGCCGAGTTGAAGCACTGCACTTTAATTGGGCATAATAGGATAAGCGAACTTTTAATTTTTTTTATTAAATCAATATGAGCGATTGTAATCGCTGCTACTTTCCATTCATACTTTTTCCGAATAGCTGCTTTTAATGAGATAGAAAAGTATTTCAATAAAAATGTCGTGAGTCTGCTGAGCACGAGCCTGGATATGATATCTCATAATTCTTTCCAATTTAAGACTTAAAGCTTATCCACCTACTGCAAGCAATCATATTCTAGACCATATTTTATCCTAAACCAAACCATAACGTATTATGTCATATATTATATACGTGCACCTCAGCATTAAAACAGTGGATGGGCGCTGAACATTAAAAAGCAATCAAATAAATAAACTCCAGCTCGGTTTGTAGTGTTGTGTTTTGTACATCCCGCAAAAATGTATATAGGAATGTTTATTAATCTGAATATGTATAAACAGTCACCAGCGCAACGATTACAAGGTCTTCGCAGCGAGACTATCCTTGAAAGCATATAGATTATTTATTACATTCAATACTTTCAATAACCAAATAAAGAGAATATGCAAATTAAAATGACAAAAAATCAAACCGGATTAATATTGCATGAGCTTTATTGTATATTCTACGTAACATAAGTACTGCGGAATGTACTTAAGATCAGGATATAGATCTGTTTTATATACACATTTGATTGTAAATCTTTGTTGTTGATTAAAATGAAAAACTTTCTTTTTAGATCTCTCGTTGCGTCAGTGCCTTTTTTTGCTAATGCTGACTCCAATTTTGTTTCTGATGTTGTTACGAAGCTTAAATATGAAGTCTTTCAACCAGGTAACAATCTGTGTATAATAAGAACTTAATAACTAGTATTTTTTCATTCTCCAGGTGATATTATAATAAAAGAAGGCACGATCGGAACTAAAATGTATTTTATACAAGAGGGTGTCGTGGATATTGTGATGGCGAATGGAGAGGTTAGAAAACTAATAAATATTTCCTTACTCTTTTTTAAAGTACACTATATGCATTTGAAACAGATATATTTAAATTTGGAAGTAGATCTGTTTTTCCTTGACTTTTTATTGAAATTATTTGTTTTGAAAAATAATATATTTGTTGAATCTTGCTTTTGTTACCCATGAAGTGAATTCCTAACATTGAACTATTATTATTTTTTCTAAGGTCGCCACTTCGCTATCAGATGGATCGTATTTTGGTGAAATATGCTTGCTTACCAATGCACGACGCGTCGCCAGTGTACGAGCAGAAACATACTGTAATCTTTTTTCGTTAAGTGTGGATCATTTCAACTGCGTTTTGGATCAATATCCTCTAATGCGAAAAACCATGGAAACTGTCGCAGCAGAACGTTTAAACAAAATTGGTAAAAACCCCAACATAATGACACAGAAGGACGAACAGAGTAATAACCCTGAATCGAATACGATAACTGCTGTCGTTAATGCATTAGCTGCCGAGGCTGACGATTGCAAAGACGAGTATGTATTATAAAAATAATAATCACAAGAATTTTGTATTGTAATTATTTTGTCGCTTTTAGTGATAACGATCTCAAGGAGAATCTATTGCACGGATCCCAATCGAGTATTATAGAACCAGTTCAAACTATAAGAAAAGGACTTCCGAGACCTAGAAGTGGTGAATTTCGTGCGCTTTTCGAGGGCAATACTCCATGACACTAAGAAATACATAAATTTGCTACATTTTCGCTATACAAATTACGTCAAAAATAGTTAGATTATTTTATTAGTGCAATTTTCAATTCATCTAACTGAAAATGATTTCAGCTCCGCTAACTGTGATGACTATATATAAGAAACGAAATTCAATTGATTTCATTACTCAAGCAATACTATAACGATGACGACTCGTGCAGACCCAATCTCCTTCATTAAACATATTTAAACCTCATGTACAGCATGTTGTCTTTTTATAAGATTTTGTTTCGTATTTATTTATTATTATTATTTGTGTTATCTTTTAATTGAAAAATTAAATTTTGCAAGTTATATTTGTTAAAAAAAATATTATGGTATTTTACTAGAAATAATAAATACATGAAGGACAATATCTTTTTCCATTTTTAAAAAAAGAATAATAAGTGTTAGACATTTAGCACAAAAATGCTAATGACAGTTTTCCATGAAGTCAACAAAAACCACTTTGTGTTTGGTGTCCATTCTGAGAAGGGGTAAAACGTTTTACTAACACATGACATTTACTTTTAAATACTTTTATTAAAGGAACCCTGCGGGATTATTCTAAAAATGTTTTTTTAGATTTGTGGTGAAACAGCTTGGATTGAAAATTCATTGTTATGAATATGTAAAATAGTGTGCACATGTTTCTTGATCACTTCATTTGATTGAGCGAAAAAGTCTAGATTTATTTTACATAACATCATTCGGAATGTAAGTTAAACTTCGAGTATTTACGAAATACATATCACATATGAAGAATATAGTATTTTATGAGAGTTATTTTTGCATACAGGTAAGGTCAGGAATGTATTTAGAAGTCTCTCTTAGGTCCCATTGGACCTATTGTGATGTCCATTGGAATATGTAACCTCTTATTTTCAGTGAGCTCACAGATGGTTAGAGAGTTCCGCCTAACATTTGCTTCCCCTACAATCGTTTCGATAGTTTCGTGGTCTCATGACAAGACCTGGTTTGGTCAATAGTTTCGGCCTTGGTTGAGTTTCGGCAAATTTTCTGGTATATTCATTTGCTGTGTCGCTGTGATTTGGTTACCAGTTTTGTCCCTATGACATTGCTTCTGTGACGCCCAGGTATACAAGTTTGGCTAACATCTTTAGGTTGATAATTTTCAGGGCTTCCACGGAATTATTGTCGGTTTTTTTTTTACCAAATATCCCTGTGCTGAAGTAGTGGGCACATCACGCTTTCTTTACTACTTCCTTAAAATTAATTTTCCAATATAGTATCTTGTCTAGAATTAATCCGAAATTGCTTTTAGTTTCTATGCTGTTAAATGCTCCTTCGATATAAAAAAATGCAGAAAGTGGACATTTGACATTTAGAGCCATTTCAATTGCATTAACGGTAATGTGTAGTGGAGTTCCTATATTTTTGCTGTTTATATATGCATGTTGCGCGCATCAGATTTAACGCGGATATATGCATTGATAAAGTTTTGGGCTTCAGCTTTTAGACAAATTAAGTCAGGCTAATTGATTGAAGATCTTAGGAATAATCTGACTGATTTGTCCTGCCTCGAAGATGAAGACGACATTGACTACACAAACTTATGCAGTGTTCTAAATGATTGGATTGTAGATTATTATCCTTGACCTTGGCGAAAACGATTGTTAGAATAACATCCGCTGCAGAAGACTTATAAATTTCCGTCGTTGAGTTGGGTTTTGGAATAGGATTTTGTTTAGCCTATTAGACTATGATGTGTTCACCAGTAAGTCTCACTTTTTGTAGGCAATCCAATCATCTGAAACGTGAAGGCTTTGGCTGCATTGACGAGAGATCTTGTTATGTGATCGTTACGATCGTTACGATCATTGAGATCTTGTTTTTTTTTCTTCAACCACTATGATGGTGATCTTCTGTTTATGGACGTCCATTTTGTAAAGGATGATGATCATAATCACCGCCTTATCTACTATGCGTACGTAGGCAATAGTCTAAGGAGCTGTCTTCTAGCTATGAATTTTTAAACCCATTCAAGAATTTCTCGGTTGTTGTATTCAATGAGCTTTAAGCCCTTGAGAGTAGACACTGCAAAAAGGGATTTTTTAATTTGGTGAGAGCGAATCGTGGATACGAAACCCCTTAAGAGGTCTCAAGACCATCTCCGGGTCGGGATTTGAAACGATAACGTTTGCTCTTTCTAATCAAAGGAGCACCAGCACCTTTATTTATTTATATCCCGCTTTCGACATCGCGTGATCTGTTATGTGTGGGAGTCAGTCGAAAACAACGATGCGCCATCTGTGAGTGATCAGCCCGTTTACATACAGCTTTGTGAGCTATATATATATGAGCTATATATATATATGACCATAATGAGTTTTTGCCTGGTGGAATTAAATTGTCTGGAGTTACCATCAATGCAATGCACACATGTTTGCAAATGACGTGTTTAATTTTCTTACTCGACTCATACACTCCAACAAATGATCAATAGTCTTGAAAAATACTGTAAATTGTAAAATTTAAGAGTAAACTTGGAAAAATCAAACAGATCGAAACAGACAGCAGACGATATGTCGTCCGTAACCTTTTGATGAAAAATCTGCATTGATTTTTTAAAGTTTACCCTTAAATTTTACAATTTTCAAGACTATTGATCATTAGTTGGAGTGTAGTTGTCATTTCGTCCGGAACCTTTAGATTAAAAATGGATGAAAAACTGAATCTTAATGGTGAAGAGATCGAAGTACTTAAATCCTACAAGTATGTGGGAGTGATTATCACGAGCTCTCTATGGGAACCCATCTAAAGGATACGCTTATGAACGCTAAGAGTACAATAAATGCAATATGGAACAAATGCTTTTCCAAAAAAAAATCATAGCGCTAAACACAAGGTTTTTGTCTTAGGCACGAAATCCACAATTTTCTATGCAGCTCAATCTTAAGGTTTTAACAAAAGCAGTGGAAAAACTTGAAAGATTTTCTAAAAAGGCGTTTCCGTCAGCCGATAACAACTCCCGACTATGTGATTCCTACTAAGACAGGACTGCTTCCAATCTTTATTAAAACCCTAACATAACATGCCGGGAATTTAGTTAATATCCTAAATATGCCAGACGAGGGGCTTTCAAAAATCGTTGCACTGCAAACGATCCAGAAACGAAACTCTGGTACAAAACGTTGGATGATCTCGCAAGCAGCTGCCAAAAATCCTTCAGATTGGTGAATGAAAATGGAATTTGCCGCAGATAACTACTTTGTTAACTCATTGCGAAGGTGGATAACGAAGTAGGGCGGACTTCATAAACGAAGCTTAATCTTCTGTTTATAGAGAAATATACTGAAGCCTCAACCACAAATTGAATGAGTTAAATTACTTCCGCATTGAGAAAGAACTCGGATTGAACTCGGCAGTGTTTAAACGAGCTATTCATGATTCATATTCATGCATTGATTCTTTTATTGCAGTGTCCAAAACTATAGGATGAAAATAAATCGAACGTGTATATCTATCTATCATTAAATTATCTTCCAATCCCCCATAAAGTGTTAATTGAATGAAAAATCAAATGTCAAAAGAGAAATAACATAAATGCATTTTATTTTTTGGTAAATTAATCAGAAGTTATATATTATTCAAAAATGAATTATATAAGAACTAAAAAAATAATTTTTTGTTGAAAAAATTAACGAAGAAAATAATAAATATAACATAATTTAACTCACAAATCAAGAGCATTTTCAATGCCTAAGATTTAATCGTCGAATATTTTCAATAATTTTATTTCGGATATAATATCATTTTTAAATGGATTTGTATCCAGAAGAGTGAAAGTTAGAACATTACTTCCATTGTCTTTTCGTACAATGAATTCATTGTTATTATTGACATTGCAAAGTATAATTTTTTCTGTTAGAGCTTCGTAATCAATACCTTGTGCCAGTAAGTTTTCTAATTCGGACAAAGACGGATATTCCCCAGTCTCCAACATTTCGAACCTAAAAACAATTTTCAAATAACTTATTTACGTGTATGTGTTCATATTTACGTTGGAAAAATATCTCTGGGGTGACGCTTTCTATAACCATTCTGAAATAGAATACACACAAAATATTGCATTATTTTTGTGAGAGTATTCAATTTTCATTTTTAAAGGACAATTTGAATATGAACAGATAACTACTACATAGGAAAGGAAATATCAGCTCTACAACTAGTTTTAACTGAATATTTTGAATATACAATTAGAAATCCAATTTGAGTTGAAAATACAATAATAATGAATACATAACTTTAATTTGCAAAATGAATAGAAACGTCCAATTTATTTTCATGAATTAAAGAATCAATACTCGCGAGATTTTTTATGAGAACTTCGACCGCATTTTCGAGAACCTTCACCCTGGTTACCAGATTACACGTCGAAGCCGACAGAACAAAGCAGAGCGTTTTGTATGCATATTCCCACTTGTATACTTTTTCTTTGGTTCTATATATTTAAATAAAGAGTAGTATTTTCACCTTCAAGATTTTTTTCAAGAATTACGTTCTTCATTCACAAAATGTATTTATTAAAGTCATGGTTGAATAAATGAATGTATATATATATTATATACATATAAACTTTAGTGTTTATACAATATAAAGCAATAAAACAAGAATCACATATCCTATTACACAAATAGACAATTTCATACAATTACAAACAATATAACAGTTGTGATATACAAATATTAGCATAAGAGTTATATGAGTACAGTCAAAAATTCTCTGTTGTGATTATTTAGCAAAAAAAATATTATTTATTTAGGATTATACCTTGGCAATTTTACTCTCATCCCATTCGCTATCAAGTTTCGCGTATCCTTTATCCACCATTTGTTTATTTATTTGTATTGTTTCGCTACCATTCGTATCACAGAGTACCATATATACAGTTCG
Organism: Eristalis arbustorum; assembly: GCA_916610145.1. Classification (NCBI taxonomy): domain Eukaryota; kingdom Metazoa; phylum Arthropoda; class Insecta; order Diptera; family Syrphidae; genus Eristalis; species Eristalis arbustorum. The sequence continues at coordinate 48,124,186 of OU744319.1, read as the reverse complement.
ATCCTTTAAAAAGACTTGAATCAATAATATTGTTCGGCAACATTTTGTTAAATAATCGTTACATTCTCATCAATATCCATTATTTGTGCATAAAGTAAGATCTCTGAAACCATTGACAGAAATCCTCTAACAGCACTTTTGGGCCATAACGATGAAACAGGTTTTATATGCGACAGTGATCCCCGGATTGCTTGCATTGGTGTATGGGAAAATATTACTGGCAGGTATTTAATATTATGAATTTCAATTTCTGACACTGTTCCGTAGTCAAAGAAATTAACCTTTAAGTTCAAAATTCATTAAAACTTATTTTCGCCACTTGAAAATACGTGAAACTCACCTTAACTTTGTTGTTGCACACATTATTAAGGACTTCAGCGCGATGCCACATTTCATTATATAAAGCTGCACAGACATGTCCTGGAGCTAAACAATTCTTTGGAATAACAAGCTCATTTATGGATAGCCGAGAATAAAAAACCCTGAAAAGTTAATGGAAAATAATTGTCAAATTTACAATGGGCTTAATATTACTTACTCTATTCGATTCATTAGAATATCTAATTCGTGGTTTTCTTTATAAATATGAAACCAAAATTTAAATGGGCTGTGTATCTAAAAAAAATAGAAATATTTATAATATTTATTTACGAAGCACAATATATATATAATACTAGCTGTATGCTATACATATTAAACAAACAACGAAAGGGGTACCAAAAACTTATATAACTATATCTCTTATAATTGTCTTTTGGAACTATTAGACCACATTGCGACAGTTGCACTCGGCTAGAGTTAGATATTAAAAGAAGATATTAATGAGAAAGAATCTTCGAATCCGAACCTGTCGGGCAACGAAACAGAGGACGCCCGCGTTTAAGGTGGCGCACCCAAGTGGAAAAGGACCTCAACCAACTTGGTGTGCGAAACTGGAAGCAGCTAGCCAGATATCGCGGTAGTTGGAGAGGCATGTTGGTTGAGGCCCAGGTCCACCCCGGACTGTAGCGCCACACAAAGAAGAAGATTAATGAGAACGATTTACGGAGTTAGACAAAGAGCGTTACACGAGGTTTACTGCAACATTGACACAACAATTTTTCATCTAATAAGAACTACTTAAAACATTCTTCAATATCAACAACACGACCTCGAAGGAGTATGTGGACGGAATCGCCTGTTATTAGAAGCCCCCGTCCTCCGATCTGGACTGCGAGCTTTTTCTCGTCAAACCTATAATCAGCCATCACAAACCAACAACACTTTCAAAATCTATTTAAGTACTTCCATAATTATGCACACAATACCTCATCAAAACAAGGAATAGCTGTTTTAATTAAAAACAACGTACCTCATAAAAAATCACTGTTAACTCCTTAAATACCCCTTAAATTCACTTTGTTATCAATATACATCCTGCCAGACCAAATCTTCTCACAAGACGATTTGGAAAATATTGTGTCAGATCCAATTCCCAATTAATCTTGTGGGTGATGTTAACGCATGGAGTGTTTGTGGGGCTCAAATATCACGAACACCAGAGGAAGGGAGGTTGAAAATTTTATCAGTAACACCAATCTTATAATTCTAAACGATGGCTCTCCGACACATCTCTCTACGCATGGCTCACTTACGAATGTAGATATTACTTGTTGTTCTTCTGAACTCTACACAGTAGTCTCTTGGGAAATATTGGATGATCTCTACAATAGCGACCATTTTCCGATTATTTCCTCTATTATTTTTGGCCCGGTTAATTGCAAAGTACCTTTTAACCCAAAATTCAAGACTGACAAGGCTAACTGGGCTTGTTACAACAAGTTTATCTTAGATTTTCTGCCTCGTAATCCTATTTCGACCAATATCAATAAAGAGGCTACGCTCCTCAAAGCTATAAGAACAGCTGCAAACATGTCCATCTCACAAAGCTCTCCACACCACCAAAAACCAAGAGTGCCCTGGTGGAGCTCTCTCTTAGCTACTTTACGACACGAAAAGCAATCTGCATGGAAACTTTTCAAAAGACACCCCAGCACGACAAATCTTATAAGCTTCAAAAATGCAAATGCAAAATTCCGTCGTGAAGTTAAGGAGAGCAAAGCAAAGTGTCTGCATGACTTCACATCTGACATTTACCCTTCTTCGACTTCGAAAAAATCTGGCATAGAATTCGAACCCTTACTGGTAACGCTGTTGCGCACTCAATCAGTTCAATAACAACACCTGAGGGCAGTAAAACCTCACCACTGGAAATAAGTAACTTTTTCGTCGTCAAATGGTCGAATTACTCTAAAGACGAATATTTCCCCCTCAACTTCAGAGCCAAAAAGTAATTAGCCTTATCTTCTGCAACTTTGCTCAACACCCACACAATAGCAGACTCTGCTAGATGCATTGAACTAGATATAACCCGTATTGAACTAGAATGTTGTCTAGCCTAACTCAAAGGTAAAACGGCTAGCAGGGACCGTGTATCGTACCCCATGCTCAAAAATCTTCCACTTGAAGCAAAATCCAGGCTAATTGCATTATATAACACCATTTTGCAAACAGGTACAATTCCCCAATTTTAGAAGACAGTCACAGTAGTTCCACTTCCTAGACAAAACAAGAATATAAACCTAGTGGAAGGGTACCGTCCCATCTCCCTCATGCCTTGCATTTCTAAGGTTTTAGAAAAAATCATTGCCCAACGCATAATGTGGTTCATTGAGTACAAAAACCTTCTTAGCCATAATCATAATCAGGTAGAACACAAGGGCACAAGGGCCGGAACCTTTTGAACGGCATACCCCAAGGCTCCCCACTTTCGGTAGTCTTATTCATTATTGCCTTCGACGACCTTTCTAATATTCTTAGCAAACACAAACACGTTGATCATTGCATTTACGCAAACGATGTATTCGTGCTGAGTAAACACAATGACCTTGGTAAGACAAAAAGTGCATTTTCAGCATTAGTTGAAGACATCATAAGATGGTCTACTTCCTCTGGTGGAAGTGTTTCTCCCGAAAAATGCAAAACTTTGCACGTTTGTCGGAAAAAGAATTGCAACAGCGAGTTATTGTCACTTAGAGTTAATAAAGTAAATATCACTGGTGTAAATCGTTTAAGTATTCTTGGACTAGTTTTTAACAATATGTACAATTGGAAATCTCACTGTATTAGTCTTAAGAAAAGCCTAGCTGCCAGAGCAAATATTATTAACTATTTAGCTAACAAAAAATGTAACACTCATATTAACATCTTATGTAAAATCTCAAAGTCATTAGTGCTCAACAAGATCGACTATGGTTTTGTGTATATACGGAAATTCACCTCAACCATCAACACCATCAAGGCCGCCCGCCGTACCATCAACGCCTTTCGAACCAGCCCTATTAAGAATGTGCTTGTTGAAGCGGGTCTACCCACGGTAGAAGAACGAATCAAATCCGCTCAAGCAAAACTGTATTTAAAGCTCCTACGATCCAAGAACTCCATGACTAGTAGTGACTTTGCTAAAGCGAAAAACATGAAGTATGCAAAAAGGCTGCAGTCATCAATAACAAAAGCTCTTACAGTCGCCAAAAATCTGGACCTTCCGCAGAATTTTTTCGTTCAACGCTCGCCAACTGTGCCTCCATGGGCCTTTAAGCCAAGCTCATTCATTCTGGACCTTAACCTACATGACAAACATAACACGCCGAAAAAGGTTTATCTTGCATCGTTTCTTCGCATTTCCTCATCCCTTAAAGCAAAAGTCGGTGAAAATATATTGCTAATATTTTCACCGACGGCTCCAAGAACAACAAAAGTACCTCTTTTGCCGTAACCAAGGAAAATGCCACTTTAATCACTACCTACATATGCTTCTGTATTCACAGCAGAAGCACTTGCCATCTACAAAGCCACAGCCATAACTGCTAAAAAGGGTGGCAAATATGTAATTTGCTCGGACAGTTTATCCACGATCAATGCGATAAGATATCCCACACAAGATACTGAAATCATCTCCGGTATTCGCAACTACATCGCAAAGTACCCTAATAAAACAAAAATAATGTGGGTCCCTAGCCACGTAGGGATAAAAGGGATAAATAATAATAATAAAAACTTCTGTAATATCCGACTTCACAGTGCAAGCTTTGTCGATCCGTCGCTAAACACTTAAGTGATAGATTCCACTTAAATAGTGGTTTAATTTAAGCCACCGTTTACTATGGCTTAACTGTCAATCCAGAGAGCACATGATTGCCATTAGCGTAATATAATTATATCCCCAAAATTCATGAATACGTAACCTAATATTTGGTCACACATATTACGACAATATCTTCACATGCATAAACATTCGCTTGTTGAGTTGGTATGTTCTCTATCGCGACCACTATTTTTTCATGCTATACAATATAAAACATTAACAGAGTGTGAAAACGAAATCATGATTGAAGTTTAAGTTCGATCCTACACTTAGCTAAACCAGCAGGAAAGGGTGCACTGTGAAATCGGTCATGAGAGATAAAATGTTATATTATTGATGTCTTACCTCAGAAATGAACACTCCGATGACAGCACCTTTAACCAGTTCTGCCGGCAGTTTTAATTTAGGAATTTTTTGTCCAAATCCTACGGTGTCCTCAGGAAAATCTACCCGGAATACCAAACCATTCTAAAATATATAAAATATGTTAAACAATGCCAGACCAAGATGAAAGAATGTTATTAAATTATTAAATAGATTTACAGAAGATTTTATTTGTACACAGAGTACATAGGATAGGATAGGATTTTGTAGGCGACGTTGAGCAGGGAATGCCTCTGTAGTTTTTGCGAAAGGTAGGAACGCCTTTTTTTCTGGTTTGTTTTCTGGGTTTATGGAGGTGATATACCGGACGTTTTGCACATTTTCGTCCTCCCAAATTCGACAAATGATCTGGTGCATGCTTCCTATCAGAGCATTGCCACCAGCTTTGAAGAGCTCTCATAGTAAGCCATCTGGGCCTACGTTTTGTGGTTCTTCAGCATTTTAAGGGCTGTGCCGCTAGGTTAGAAGACTACTTCACCGACTGGAGTTGACGTTCCTGATTTCTTAAACACTTCCACCATTCCCTGTAACTACATACCAAGAGCCTGGGTGCCATTCTCCAGGTACTCCTCCTGCGCTGCTCTTGTTTTCCGTTGCAGCGCTTTTTGATATGCTTTTTTTTCTACCCAGGGTGGTTTTTGATACCTCTAAATGCAACCACATATCGTTACCGTTCATGTTCAACGTAGGCATATCGGAAAGTCTTTCTATTAGTTCCCCTTTCCAATAGTCCGTAGGACTCACATTTTGTAATATAGTCAAAGACAGATAGATGCTTCAATGCGTTTTGTAGACAGCATAGTTGTCATCGTATTTTTTAGCAGTTTTCGCATTTTAGACTAAAGCTCAGGGTAACGTGCATAGTATGTGCCATGCTACTTATGTGCATGCATAAAACACAGTGGTAAGAAAAATAACAGATCAAATGGTTTCTATAATGTTTTTCCCATCGTATTTCAACCATGAAATATATACATAACAACATAAAATGCCTGCAATAAACCTTTTGTAAATAAACAGATTGATGGCACTAAGAGTCAGCCCTTCCAGTAGTCAGCATCTGACATATAAAGTACGGTGCAGGGCCATAAGTCCACCATGGATAGTGAACTTATAACCCACCCAAAATGGTCACAGCTCCAGACGAAATTTTTGTGGACATATGCCTCTTTAATAATGTACTAATGGTCCACAAAGGTGTGGTTTCGATGGATCGAAATAGGGGAAAGACAAATATGACTAAAACATGCATGCCAAATTTTGGAAATTCGCATTGGAAATGGAAATAAGGGCATATTTATTTTATTTCTATTTCCAAATCAAAATAAAAACTTGAAATTTAACGTGTAAGAAAGTCTGATGTACTTAAAGAGGGTTAGGGTTAGTTGGCTCGATTCGCTCGCTACATGGGCATAAACCTCACGCGACTTCTTCGATTCGCCAAGGGCATGTCAACAACTGGCAGGGCCCTGGAGCTAAATCAATTATAACTTTTAGATTTAGAATAGGTGCGAGGTTGTGTCGCATTCAACATTTTTTTTTTTTATTTTTTTATTTAGCTCCAGGCGCTAATAACTATTATATTACTCACATTTTATTTAATTTTTTTTTTCATGTTAAAATGTTAAAAATGATTTTTAGTAAATAATTAAGAGGGGGACTGACCTTAGGAAACCTTATTTTTATAGCGACGGAGGCCCCCAAATTCGCGTACAAACTGGTTTGATTTTATCCATCATAAAGATGAACAATCGAAGATGTAAACTATTTAATTAATGACTTTGTTATTAGTTTAGGTTGTAGTGGCAGAGCAGTCACACTTGGGCCAGAGTAGACCCATTGTGATACCACGCGGATTGACTTCTCCTTACGCTGGAACCAGTTGGTGCTGCTGATGAACCGATTTAGTTGGCCAATGCTGGCACTTTTTAGCTCGTTACGGCTGTTGAAGTAGTAGGCTCCTAGGTGCAAGAACCTACGACTGGCAAGAGCACTGCCGGAGCAGAGAAGGTGATGAGTGTTCTCTTCCTCCTCTTCATCCATGCAGCTTCTGCAAAAATCATTATATGGAGCACCCATCCAGCGAGCATGAGTGCCAATTACACAGTGCCCGGTTATGACTCCTATGAGGGTCCTTAATGAGGGCTTGCTGAGTCCAAGTAGACGGAGTGACCGTTTTAGGTTAAGTGATGGCCAGATTTCTTTTGTTTTAAGGCAGATGGTGCCTTCTAGCTATTTGTCATTGGTGGTTTTAATTGTATGAATCTTTAAAAGATGATGGCTGTAGCGATCGGCATGGAAGTTGGTACCCCTGCTATCGATAGGGATGAGGTTGTGCCACACCTAGCGAGTTCGTCGGCTTTGTAGTTTCCTGATATGTCACAGTGTCCCGGCACCCACATGAGGTGAATGTTAAAAAGCTCGGCCATCTCGTTAAGATACAGCCTGCAATTAAGGGATGTTTTAGAGTGAGAACATGACATTGTCCAGGGCTTTATGGCGGCCTGACTATCGGAACAGATGGTGATATCCCTTTTTGCTATCACATTGTTTTTAAGCCACGACAGCGCCTCTTTAATCGCTATGGTTTCTGCCTGAAAAACGCTACAGTGATCAGGGAGCTGCACGGAGATAGCAATGTTGAGGCCTTGTGAATAGACACCCGCACCCACCCCTTCTTTTGTCTTTGATCCATCTGTGAAGATGCGCAGAGGATCTTTCAGTGTTTGCATGTCAGTCATCCAGTCCGATCTGGAAGGAATACTGATTGAGAATTTCTTTTCGAAGATGGCCTGGGGTAGTAGGTGGTCGGTGTCGCTAGGTAGGAAATTGAATTCCTTAAGAATGGTTGAGTGGCCAGTGTTGAGTTGCTGCTGCTTGTTTCCCGAATATTTCTAGAGGTGGGGGATGGAGGAGAATATTCAGTGCGTCTGGCGGAGTACTTCTCATGCCCGGTGATACACAGGCAGGCCAGTCTTTGTACTCGGTTGAGTGCATTGCAGTTTATAGCCTTGTTTAGTGCTGTCCACCAAACGGTGTAAATCAATGCTCGCCTCATGAAATAACTTGACTTTGTTATTAACTATTTAAAAGTTAAACGACATAAATGCAGATACGGTGATTGGTGCTCACAACGGGATACTTGCGTGACCGTCTACTGGAGTTGAGGGGGCTAACTACTCGCAAATCATACTTTTTACAGAGTTTAAACATCAAAATGAACCAAATAGTCGACTAAATAGTTGAAGAATTGGTTGTCAAAGATTAATCAAACACAAAAAACTAAAAGTTGAAGGCATGACTACTGTTGCCGTCACCCTAACATTTAACTGCACTTTTAATCCGGCAGTTTGGTCTTATCTTAGTTTTAATTACCTCGATTAGAAACAACTGCTAGGAACATATTAAAAATAATAGAAACTAAGCAAATTTTACTGTGTGTATCCACAATTTTATGCCCAAGTTCAGTCTTATTTTAGAATTTTTCTGATATTAATGTTTTGTTTCAATTTAAACATTTAAGGCAACATATTGCAAATTATTCTGAAGTGGGTTATGGACTTCACTGCACTCATACTGAGCGGAAGTTAGCAAAAAAACCTATGAAAGGACGGGAAAAAACCATGGAAGAACTATGATCAATTTTATGAAGTGTTCGTCAAGTCAATTCGTTTTAGCTTTAAACCGGAAACAATAGAAACAAGTCAAAAAACAACACCTTTTTTCGACAACTTACTAGTGTCACAATGCAAACGTGCATAAACTAGTTCATTTGCTTTTTCAAATTGTTTTAAAAGAGGAACTTGGCACACCATTTGTGAGTTGTATGTATAAAATTCGTTAACCACATCTTTTTTGTGAAGGAACTTTACAAGTCAACTTCGCAACGTATAATTTCAAACTAATATCGATATAAAACTTACAGCGGCAAATTCTGGAACAGCTTCGTCGATATCGTCGTTTTCAATTGCGTCATTTTCTGAGAAAGGATTGATTGTCTCTAGTTCACTTTGCATTTGGGATACAGTTTTTTTAATGACAGTTCGCACTGTACCCTGGGGACATATTTTCGGCAATTTACTGTTGCCAGGAAATATGATTGGGTCTGAAGATGCTATTGTTTCTTTTTTCCTGACGGGACTTGATTGGTCAATAGAAGTTTTAGAAGTGTTGCTACCATCGTTCTTGTTTTTATTCTTGTCGTATTTGTCAGCAGCACATTCTAAGGAAACCTCTCTTTCGGGCACGATTTTCTTTTGCCTATATGTTCCCGATGTATTTATATTATGGTTTTCTCTGTCTAATGAGTTGTCGGGTCCTCTATGATCGCATTTTCCTTCTTTATATTGTTCCAATGTAGAGTCATGAGATTCAGCTTTCGTCTTGTAAATAAAATTGTTCTTATTTTCAGACGTTTGAGAGTTGTTGTTTGTTTTTGAAATTATAGAGGCTTTGTGCCTATAATCGTACACATCATGCTTTTTGGGAGTTGAGATCATGTGATGGTTATATGCATTGGTATTATTTAATCGGTCTCTGCTGAAAGTAGTATTGTGGCTTTTGCTGAAGCCACAGTGCATTGTGTTTAGGATTGGTTGCTTAGTTGGTCTGATAGGCACTCTGAACTGTGGCTGCTCAGTACATTGTAATACCGTGCTCTGCGGCTCGGTTTGTCTAATAGAAAAAAACATTAGCTTTTATAAAAAGCAATTAATGTTAGGTATGTACATACATTACAGCCGATTTCCGTTGACGAGTGGTATTTTTCTGCCTACTAACCATTTCATTGATATGTTTAACCTTTTCATTTGCAATAAATCCAATACTAGCTTGCAGGCCATGTCCTGTAACCTGGACCAAATTCAACAGTTCATACACAAAACAAAAACAAAACCCTACAAATGTCTTCTCACCACCAATGTATCCGAAATCGAGCGAAGAAATAGTTCCAGGTTCGAAAATCCCAGCTTCTGGTACGGAATCCAATTCCCTACCATTTCCCTGTAATCCCGATTCAAACGTTCTAGAGTCATGCCATTTGGAGACGATAAAACTAGTGACTTAAGAATTGATTTTGTTTCTTGAAGAAAACCCACTTCCATATTTATAACTTAATGAAATTACTACAGAAACCGAAAATCTAGTGTAAAATGTGACTATCTACAAAACAAACAAATGCTTTGGCAATTGTCAGCAGCTAGCGTGTCCCTCTTTACATTCCAGAAACAAACCAGAAACATTTATACCGAGATATTCAACTTTTTAGCGGAAAACTCCTTGCCTAGTGCATTTCACCACGCTTTTATTCTAAAGTCACGCATACTAATTTATTTTCAATCACATTTCTTAGTTCTTAGGGCTTTCGAGCGACGAGAGTGCCCATGATAATGTTAAAAATGCTCCTTACTGGAAGTATTCCGAGGATAATGTTCGTTAATCTTACAAGTAAACGCGGATCATTTCAATGAAATAAATCGTGTAAGTATATAACTATAGTAATTATTACACACATTCAGAATATACTAAACTTAAAATTATTTACTGTAATAAGGTTAAATGAGTTTACGATTAAGTTTTTTGGAATAAGACTGGATATGGAAATCATATATGCAACCCAGAATTGTATTGCTGCTTTTACATATATTAGCTTGAGTTTGTAATCTCAAAAATTGTATCATATCAAGTTATTCAAAGAAATTTTTGTGTGGTAACTCCCTCATCAATACTAAGGCGGCTTTTACACGAACTAAATTCGTCACTAACGGGACTTTTCTTGTAGGCAAGGGAAGTGAAACGTAAGGGGGGTTGACCGAATTGCATGTACACGAAAAATCTTGGGATTCGGCCTATTCTCTTTTGTCACCCTTCGCTTATTTTTCGGTTGCTTCATTCTTGTTCTCGAAGCGATGGGTACTGCATGGATGCTATGCATATGTGAGAAAGAGAAGGGGCGTATGTGTGAAAGGGTGAAAAGATGATCGAGGATCGAGATTCATTCTTCGTGTTTTCCCTTATCTTTCTTCGATTTATCCTTTAGTATCATGTGCGGCCTTGTGTGGCTGGTACACGGACGCATTATCAGATGTGTACCACAGATGTTTTATAATGGAATGAAAATGCATTTTATTAGGGGCTTTATTGCAGGAAGACCTTGTTGATGATGTTATGCTCTTATCTACTGTTTATTTAATTTTTAAAATATTTTTTGGGATGTATTTTCAGGATTTATATATGCACGCATATGAAATCTATTGTCATGAACCCTTTTAAGTACGCATGTAATTGCGCAAAAAACTGCAACTTTTTTTAAAAACAATTATCAAGAGGCATCGATAATTGTTTTTATTGGGTACATTATACATAATTGTCAGCAATTTGATTCGCAATGTCTATTCTATTTTCTGTAAATGTACATAAATGTATCACAGCATGCATTTCAACATTAAAAGCGTCACTTTGAATTTCTCCTCTTCAGAAAAATTTTCTCCGCGCAGAACCACCACGGTTCGCGACGAAATAAAAATGACGAAAAATCCCAATCGTTGGGATCGTTGGGATTTTGTGTGTAAAAGTGGCTTGGGATCACAAAAGGGAATACGATAGAAATTGCTGCTCGACTTAACGCAATGTAAAAGCTGCCATGTACACGAAAAATCTTGGGATTCGGCCTATTCTCTTTTGTCACCCTTCGCTTATTTTTCGGTTGCTTCATTCTTGTTCTCGAAGCGATGGGTACTGCATGGATGCTATGCATATGTGAGAAAGAGAAGGGGCGTATGTGTGAAAGGGTGAAAAGATGATCGAGGATCGAGATTCATTCTTCGTGTTTTCCCTTATCTTTCTTCGATTTATCCTTTAGTATCGTGTGCGGCCTTGTGTGGCTGGTACACGGACGAATTATCAGATGCGTACCACAGATGTTTGATGAGGCCGGGGATTGTTGGAATGAAAATGCATTTTATTAGGGGCTTTATTGCAGGAAGATGATGTTATGCTCTTATCTACTGTTTATTTAATTTTTAGAATATTTTTTGGGATGTATTTTCAGGATTTAAATATGGACGCATATGAAATTTATTGTCATGAACATAATTGTTTTTATTGGGTACATTATACATAATTGTCAGCAATTTGATTCGCAATGTCTTTTCTATTTTCTGTAAATGTACATAAATGTATCACAGTATGCATTTCAACATCAAAAGCGTCACTTTGAATTTCTCCTTATCAGAAAAATTTTCTCCGCGCAGAACCACCCCGGTTCGCGACGAAATAAAAATGACGAAAAATCCCAATCGTTGGGATCGTTGGGATCGTTGGGATTTTGTGTGTAAAAGTGGCTTGGGATCACAAAAGGGAATACGATAGAAATTGCTGCTCGATTTAACGCAATGTAAAAGCTGCCTAAGTGGGTTTTTTTTTGCAAAATGTGGCCTTAAGGACAAATCTTTTAATTTTCTACCCAACGCAGTTAAATCGATAGTTTTTAGTTCCAAAACATTTCTGAAGAAAAAATCGCATGCTATAAAAACCCCTCTTATCTTTAGTCCTAACCACTGAAGCATAGATTTTTCTGCTCGTAGAAGTAGCTGCTCGACATTGAGTACCTTGCATAAGGCCGAGTTTCCCATACCCAGGCGAGTATGGAGGACAGCACGAAAAAATCACATCTCAGCTACCGGCCGGTACACGGATATATTATCGGAAGCGTACCGCATGTTTGATGAAGTCGGGGTTTTGGGGAATGAACATGCATTTTATTTGCAGGAAGCCTATGCTGATGATTATGTGCTCTTAACTACTGTTTATTTTGTATTTAGAATATTTTTTGGGATGCATTTCAAGGATTTAAAAATCCACGCATAAAAAATTGATTGTCATGAACCTTTTTAAGTACACTTGCACATTGCGCAAGAAACGGCAACTTTTTCGGATGCCTGTTGATAATTGTTTTTATTTGTTACATGTTAAATAATTGTCAGCAATTTTATTCGCAATAGTTATTCTATATTCTATGATTTTTCAAACTTTTAAAACATCGCACAGAAATAATCCGGCCCGCAACGAAATGAAAATAACGAAAAATCGTAATCGTTGGGATCGTTGGGTTCCCGTGTGTAAAAGCGGCTTGGGATCACAAAAGATAGACCGATGAAAATTGCTGTCCGATTAAGCGTGTGTAAAAATACTCTTACACTGTACTTTATTGAGTATTACTTACTAAGTAACGAATATGTACATTTTATTACTTGTGTTCTCACAAGTGGCTCTCTTTACTCTTGGGCATATAACGTAAAGTTGGCCATGCAAGAAAACTGGATTTTTCAAAATGTATACCCCACATCTTAAAGGATTGACCTTGTGACATGTGCCCATATTGGCGAATGCAAGGTGAACATGGCATTGAAGACGCTTAAATTCAAATGGATCATAACTCAGCTGGACTTAAAACTAGCGTGTGCATAGCAAAAGCAGATTTAAAAAAAAACTTGTAAATAAAAGTTCTACGCAGAAATCAGATTGAATATTATTAATATTAAAGATCTAAGTATCTGTCATAAGCAAATAGTCTACATAGACAAATCGATCAAAATCGACTGATAAAATCGACAGATGGTATAAGCCTTCGGCACTAATCTTTTGATGAATTCATAGACATAGTAGAGTAATAGCACATTACTCTAACTTATACATTACTTTATATTCGTTAATACAATTATTGCCATGTTTTCAAAGTGTTTCAAAGAGAAGATTCATTTAAAATATTAGCTTACTAGCTAACTTTTCTTATGTATAATCCCAAATTATAGTAGAACATGTAAATAAAGAGAAACGGCAGCGCCATCTATACGTCAGACAGCAAAGTACTTGCGTATTCCGCACATCAATTTCCATACGTTATTTCATTTTAAGTTGTCATGCCTGTACGGATGTCGAGTTTGAAGTTTGGCATGGTCGTTTCTGTTTCTTTCTTTTGATTTCCCGTTGTAAGCTCTGAAGGCAGCAAAATGTCTAAGAGAGGTGAGAAAATTGAAAATAATCCGAATAAATCTAATTTTGTGTCATGTAATAAGAAACATCTTTGTTATTATTAAGTTTTTAAATATGTGATGATTAAATAGTGAAATATATTTTTTGTTTTAAGGACGTGGTGGAACCGCTGGAGGGAAATTCCGTATTTCTCTGGGTCTCCCTGTAGGCGCTGTTATGAACTGTGCTGATAATACAGGTACAGTAATATCCTATTGAGCCGGCATAGAAGTTTTAATGGTAATTAAATATTGCAGGAGGTAAAAATCTGTATGTTATTGCTGTTCATGGAATTCGAGGTCGTTTGAACCGTCTTCCCGCTGCAGGTGTGGGTGACATGTTTGTCGCTACAGTTAAGAAGGGAAAGCCCGAGCTTCGGAAGAAGGTAAGTCAAATAAAAGAAATAACATTGTAGACTACTGGTTATTGCGAACATATCAAATACCTCCCGTAAAAGATTCTTAAACGTAACTACAAACAACTAGCATTTAACTTGTTTCCATTAAAGCAATGCCGGGCAAATTTGTTTGAAAAGAAAGAAAATGATCATGATCGGTACATTTATGCCTTTTGTCTTCAGGAACCACTGTATGTAAAACATTTCGAAATTTGATTTTGTTTCATTCCTCTATATATTTGTACAAAAAGTATAGAAGTTGGATTAGATGTACATGTGTACATCCGATTTTGTACTCCAATTTGGACCTCAAATCTTTTGTGAATTGTGCGCGCCGGAGGTTTCCTATCCTGTATGGCGTTGTGTGCCATGGATAACTTCGGGCACTAACCGAACAGATTTGTCCATACTTTCTACATTGCCTAGCCATCTTAGGCGACACAAAGGACAGAAGTAGTCTGATCTAAACCAGCAAAGTCGAATTACTCGCTATTTTCAGCTTAAATGTATTTTGTTCGTGCTGTAACGCAGCTATAGGTAGACGAGCATGTTAATGTCTACGTGATTTAACTCACAACTTAGTAAAATGTATTCTATTATATATTATATTCATTACGAATGTGTCGAAAAACAAAGGTATGATAAGTATTTAATTCATACGTTTCGAACCAATATTGTATTGTTTTGGCTTGTGTTTTTAGATATTTATTTCATTTGTCGTGTTCATTTTATGACAGCATTCCAAATTTCAAACACATGTTTTTTGACTAATTGATATTTTTCATAAATCATAATATTGGTTGCATAAATTTGGTTGAGATTCATTAGTAGCAGTAAATTTTATTAAAAAAAATAATAAACTTCCATATTCGTATTTGGCGCATTATTCCCATAGACACATGTTCTTTGGGAGAAAACATGTGGTTTCACACTTTAATACCACATGTCATCCAAATACATTCATACATACATATCTTGTCATTGAAACCACTAACAGCATTTTCGATTCAAACTCACTATAAATTGTATGAATAAATTGGTAAACAAAATATCGAACTAATATTTTATAATTTATTTGACGGGTCTATCTTGTACTTATTTCAGAATAGATGAAACTTAAATCATTGTTTAACATTGTTTGGACACGGCAAAAATAAGAGTAGAATTTTTATCGTATTTTTCTGGATCAGTGTTCATAGTTTTGCACATGTCTGAGTGGAAATCTGTTCTGCTAACAGCCAGCCATTTCAGAATAGATGAAACTTAAATCATTGTTTAACATTGTTTGTGGACACGGCAAAAATAAGAGTAGAATTTTTATCGTATTTTTCTGGATCAGTGTTCATAGTTTTGCACATGTCTGAGTGGAAATCTGTTCTGCTAACAGCCAAAGTTCAAAATGAATAATGCGTGTTGGAACATCCTCCACAATCAAATGCAGACTAGGTATTTGTGATAACCTTGATTCGGTTCTCTAAATTCACTCGAACCTTTCGCAGTTTTTGTTTACATTTATAGTTACGATATTAGGCGATTTCCGCTTTCAGATTTCTACTCCCCGACAAATTTGTCATTTCTTACAAGCTACTATCGTTAATGCCACACAAAAGTGTAATTGACTAAAGTTGAGTTTGATACTAAATTGATACCTTCTGCGCTTCGACAATTTCGAACTGTTCAATCTTATCTTTTTATGTACACTTGTTGAATATGGTCCATTAGTAAAAGGATTTGTTTTCCATTTTCAGGTAATGCCAGCTGTAGTCATCAGGCAAAGAAAACCTTTTAGAAGGAAGGACGGAATTTTCATTTATTTTGAAGATAATGCCGGAGTGATAGTAAACAATAAAGGCGAAATGAAAGGCTCTGCTATCACCGGTCCCGTTGCAAAAGAATGTGCTGATTTGTGGCCACGTATTGCATCCAACGCAAGTTCAATCGCCTAATAAAATGAAATCAACATGAATGTGTCTTTTATATATGTATGGGGTGTTATTTCTTATGATTTGTTAGCGCTCTGTTTCAAGTGTACAATTGACACGTGCTTTCAGCTTCTCCGCGAAAATGAATTCGTAATTCTTGGCTGAACGGTTCTATTGATTTTTCAACATTGGGTAATTTCCAATGCCGTCGTATTAGTAGTTACTGGCTATATGGATGTTTACGGGATTAGATAAAATAAAAATGAACATCGCTTCTTACAAAGAAAAACACCCGATTTCTGCAATGCTTCAACTTAGCGGTGGTTCGACCTGCGATAAGATTTCATGGGAAGCTATACAAGTTGCTCACAGCGCTTCACTCCTTCGTGCAACATAACGCCATTCACAAAACCATTTTTCTGGCACTGGAACATGAACGACGCTATGCTTGCGAAAGGGTTGCTTCGATTTAATTTGCACTCATGCACAACAAGAGGCCTTTATGCAATTTCAACTAGTTCTGGGGTGGTGTCTGGACAACGACAGAGCAGCAGGACAGATGTTTTAGTGGATCGCAGGAATTCCATTGGGTTTTCTTTATCTCAGCATCTGCAGCGGTCACAAACCTATCGAGTGCGTGCTGGAGTTCCGTCTGGGAGGATGTGAGCATAACCAAGTCATCTGCAAACAGTGACTAGAAGATGACTTGCCCTCAACTCTCCCAATGTAAAACATTCCTCAGCTCAGCAGCGCTGTGTCATCCAAGAATTTTTTTTCACATTTTTTTCGTGGTAGATGAGTTACGAAAATTTCGCCACATTTTTAGGTTATGCCACTGCGTCTATATTTTGCTTTTGGCTTTAAGTATATTATTTATTTATTTTTTTTATTAAACTGCATACGTCTTCATCTTCTTAAGAGTCCCTTTTGGATTTAATTTTTGTTGAGAATACCGACAATATGCTGTAAACTTACTTTTGAGGCTCAATGTAAGTACACTCAACAGCTTGGTCACAACAACAGCGTGGTGAGGAATATTTGGAGATTCGTAAAAATGGGTACATAAGAATTCTATCTACCTGGGTGCGATATGCACTTATGCGAATTGAAGTGAAGCTTCATGAATTATGAAAGACAGTAGCCTATGGTTTAACATGTTAAGTAATTAGACTACCATTCCAACTTTATTTAAATCGACCAATCCGTTCAGAAGTTTGATATTCAAAACTTCAGCAAAATTGATTGGTTTTGCTGAAGCAGAGAAATAAAATATCGTGTCTGCTTTTGTGTATGTGTGTGCCATCATCCGTAGCTGTGTTTGATTGTCTAGATGGGTTAGATAAAAATGTATTCTGGTTTTGTTAAAGGGTGTTCTTTGAGAAAGATATCTCCTTCCGGAAAAAATATGCCGTGCTTCCCCGTCTAGAGAGTGATCTCTACTGTTGAACTACAGGAAAGGAAGAGTGGTCGTCACCCGCTCACTTTACCCAAGGCTGCTGCGTAAAACCCACAACCAGTATGGAGAGGAAAACCCCCACCCTGTAGCAGGCCCGGGTTCTTCAAAGAGATGTCGCCTTAATCGCTCACCTTGATGACCAGCAGAATAAACGCAAAGAGGGCAAATATGCTGAAATAGTAGAAGACTGGGAATCCATAGCAGAAGCACACGGTGAACCAATGGCAGCTCATCGAACTGTATTTCCCCGCTTCGGATAGCTGACAACGCTCAAGGGTGAACAATCCGAAATGGCATGGATGAAAACATCTTTTTAGACCACAAGTCGCTTCCTTTGCTGCGCGAGAAGGAATTCAAATTTCGCTAACCTTGTCTCCCTTCACTCATCGGGGAGAAGGAACATCGGCCTAGTACAGGAACTTCGGATTCACAGAGGACGACTACTAGGGCTCAAACACAGAGCCCGTATTGTAGTAGCTAGAAAAAAGCTTAACCTGTTTCTTCTACCTACTTTCAGCGATAAAGACCAAACAGCGGTAATACTAGAGCGGCACAACGAATACCCGCTATTATAGCATGAGCATACATCCCCCATGATGCTGTAGCCGACCTCTTAAACCGTAGTTAGTTATCAGGCCGACGAGCCATGAAGTATCAAAGCCTGATAAATTGCTACCTTTTATCGGTTATGGTCCAGAGCGAGCTGCTTAAAGTCATTAAGCTGTCTTACATCCGCGATGACTTGGCCTCTATACCGGAGGTTCGGTCTTCCTCTCCTTCTTGAACTAGGAGGCTCGAATTCAAAGACCCTCTTTGCTGAAGGGGGGAGGGTCCATGCTCACAGGGCAAAGTTGCCGATCGCTCTCAACTTGGAGGGATGCCAGCAACGATCCTTGTCGATGCATAGATCAAGTTGACATGCAGTCTCCAAGCGGCGCCACATGGATAGCTCTCACAATACCTGTTGTGAGGTGAACCAATGCATGCAGCTTTTCCCCAGCGGTTGTGCGGAGGGCTAACAACCTACCCACGAAAAAAACTGTTACGGAAGAGCAAGCAGTCTCGGTAGAACGGACGACACGGCGCGAAAAAGGACTACGATTTGCAAGTGTGCTCCTGGAATGTAAGAACACTCTATACTCCGGGGGCCGCACAAAAGCTAGAAAATATCCTCACGCAGTATAAGGCGGATATTACTGCGCTCCAGGAAATACGCTGGATAGGACAAGGGATTATGAAAAAGAAAGAGTGCGGCATATATTACAGCTGTCACATAAGGTTGCACATATTTTCATTTCATCGACTTCAAACCGATAAGCGATCGCCAGGCTGTGATCCGCATGCAAAGCAGATTCTACAACATCAGCCTTATATACGCACACACCCTACCGACGGAGCCGAAGACTCTGGGACGGTGCCGACGGAGTCTGTTCGGAGTACGATGTCGATATCGTACTCGGAGACTTCAATGCTAAAATCGGTAAGGAAAACATCTTTGATCGGAATGCACAGCCTCCACGACACGACAACAGATAACGTCTTCCGACTCACAGACTTGGGGACAGTACGTAATATGATCATAAGTAGCACAAGGTTCCAAAAAATTCACACAGCAACCTGGCGATCCCCGGATGGTCTAACCGCCAACCAAATCGACCATGTGCTTATTGACGGAAGACACGTGTCAAATGTCCTGGATGTGCGAACATTCAGGGGGACAAACGTCGACTCTGACCACTTTCTTGTTGAAGCAAGATTCAGAGCTCGACTGTCCAATGTCAGAAAGCTGTACCAACCGACAAAGAGAACTTTTGACATTGGACGTCAAGCACACCGGAGATTGCCAGAGCTTACGAAGAGCTATTAAGTAAGAGACTCTCCGGTATGAATACGTCAAGTGCCAACGAGATGTGGTTGCTTTGCCGCTCGGCCATCAAAGAGGTAACGGAAACTACCTTAGGCTACCTACCACCCCCGACAAGAAACCCGTGGTATGATGGCGAGTTTGAGCAGCAAAAACGTGAAACCGAGGAGGCATACTAAAAAGCGCTGCAACGGAAAACACGAGCAGCGCAAGAGGAGTGCCGGGCTAGAAGACGGGGGGAGAAAAGCTTCTACGCCCGAAGAAAAGGTCCCTCGCAACCTCCCAGCTCAAGGATATCGAAGAGTCTAGGGACAAAGAAAAAAATACGGGCCTTTTACAAGAAAGCCAAAAACCTGGCCACAGGCTTTAGCAAAGGCACCCATGCTCTTTGAAATTGCGAGGGTAACCTAATTACGGACCCAAAAGGAATAGTGGATGTGTTTAAGCAACACTTCCAATAGCTGCTTAGCGGGCCTGACTAAGAGAGAACCAGGAAATCTTAACTCCAGTCGACGAAGTAGTCCTCCCACCTAGCTTGGAATAACAACAAAGCCGCAGGTTAAGATGTCTTACCATCAGAGCTTTTCAAATCTGGTGGCAACGTAATGGTAGGGAGCATGCACCAGATCATTTGCCAAATTAGGGAAGATAAAAGCATGCCCGATGTCTGGAATATCAGCTTCGTATGCTCCATCCACAAAAAAGGCGATCCTTCTTCTTGCGAGAACTATAGAGGTATATCCCTACAACTTCACCTACACGATCCTATTCAGCGTGCTTTGTGAACGTCTAAAGCCGTTTTGGACCGCACTAATCGGTACGTACCAATACCGGCTATTCTACTATGGATCAAATCTTCACACTAAGGCAGATCCTGGAGAAAACCAGCGAGTTTTAAATCGATACTCACCATCTTTTCATCGATTTCAAAGCCGCGTACGACAGCATTCATCGCAAGGAGCTATTGAAAGCGATAGCCGAATTCGGGATTCCGGGAAAATTGATCCGGTTGTGTCGCACAACGCTAACACATACGCGATGCGCCGTGCAGTTCGGTTCAAAAACCGCTGAACCGTTCGAAACCTGCACCGGATTTCGTGAAGGAGATGCGCTGTCGTGTGATTTCTTCAATTTGGTACTGGAGAAGATAGTGCGGCGGTCAAAAGTCAACACGGACGGCACTATCTTCTATAAGTCAGTCCAGTTGTTGGGACACGCTGATGACATCGATATTATCGCGCACTCTCAATGCTTCCTGTATGGCGCATTCACGGCAATTGAGGAACAGGCGAAGTGAGCTGGTCTAAAGGTCAGCGAGGACAAGACAAAATATATATACTGTCGAGCAAAAACCGATCCGCCGCACACCACCTAGGCTAAAACGTCACAATCGACAGCTACAATTTGTCTACGTCGGGGCAAATGTAAACTCCGCGAATGACATTGTAGTATAGATCAGACGTAGAATCGCCCTTGGCAACCGATGCTACTTCGGTCTGTCAAAACAACTGAGCTCGAAACTCCTGACTCGAAGGAACAAAGTCATGCTCTACAAAACTTTTATTCTGCCAGTCCTACTTTATGGAGCCAAAAGCTGGTCGTTAAGTAAGACTGCAGAGCTGAGTCTTGGTGCCTTCGAAAGAAAAATTCTTCGTCGGATATATGGTCCCGTCTGCGAGGAAGGCGAATGGAGGAGAAGACACAACCGTGAACCCAACGAGCTGTACAAGGATGTTGGTGTAGTCCGGAAGACAAAATTCTGTCGACTATACTGGCTCGGCCACATCGAGCGAATGGACAACAATGCTCCAGCAAAGAGGTCTTCGAATCCGAGCCTCCTGGTTGGAGAAGGAGAGGAAGACTGAACCTGTGGTACAAAGGCCAAGGCATCGCGGGTGCAAGACAGCTTGGCCTTGATGACTGGAAGCAGCGTGCCCAAGACCGTCACCGATGGAAGGCAGCAATTGCTCAGGCTCAGACCCTTCATGGTTCATCTGCCTGATAAGTAAGTAAGTCCTTGCTGAAGAGTTTTTGTCTATGCTCTTGATGTGGCAGAGACAGTGTTGTCGATAGTAATGTTTTGACCAGATGGTAAGTGACGAATCGGTTTTTGTTCAACAGCAGCATTCCCTCACCATAAGACCAGCTCGTTTCGCCTGTTCTTAAATTGCCGTGAAAGCTTCCTCTACGGCACATTGAGAAAGTTTGACGATGTCGATGTCATCATCGTATCCCAGCAGGTGGACTGACTGAAGAGCTGCTTTCCGTGCTTAAATATTTAATTGAAAATTTGTTATCTCTAACCAACTTTTTTTTATCATTTTAACTAGGTTCTTCTTATTTTCTCGATATAAAAAACTGTGCTGAAACCCGCATTTCCTATACTACAAAGCGAATCTCCTTGCTGAAATCCGGCGCAGATTTTGAACGGTTCAGAGAAATATTTGTCTATATTCGATTTCCCAGCTTTGAAAAGCTCCGATTGTAATCTATCTGAGCCTGCGGTTTTGTTGTTCTTCAGCCTTTAAATGGCTGTGCAGACTTCTTCAAAGCAATGTAGGTGGGAAGGCTACTTCGTCGACTGGAGTTGGGATTTCCTGCAGTTGTTCGAAGAGCTGCTTAAACACATTCACTATTTTCTGCGGGCTTGTAATTTGTCATCTGGCAATTTCGAAGAGCCCAGGTGTATTTCCTAAAGCCTTAGGCTAGGCTTTTGGCCTTTTTGTAAAATGCCCGGATTCTTTGTTTGTCCTATGAATCTTCGATATTGTTGAGCAGAGAGGTTAGGAGAAACCTTTTCTTCAGGCGTAGAAGCCTTTTCACTTCACAGCTCTCTTTGGTGTTCTCCGTCCGTTGCTCTTTCTTTCTGCTCGCACTTGCCATCATACCACAAGTTTCTTGTCTGTGAAGATAGGTAGCATAAGGTGGTTTCCGCTACCTCTTTGATGGCCAAGTGGCATGCAACCACATCTAGTTGGCGTTTGTGCTTGACGTAGTCATACCGGAGAGTATCTCAGGTAAATGCTCTTCGTAGGCTTTGGCTATCACCACTGTCAAAAATCTTCTTTGTTAGTTGGTCCGGCTTTCCGACATTAGGCAGACGAGCTCTGAATCTTGCTGTGACGAGGAAATGGTCAGAGTCGACGTTTGACTCCCTGAATGTTTGCACATCCAGGATATTTGTCTTCCGTCAATGACGTCTTGGTCGATTTGATTCGCTTTTCGACCGTCCGGAGATCGCGAGGTTGCTGTGTGGAATATTTTTTCCGAGAGAATCTTGTGCAGCTTATGACCACATTACGGCCTGTTTAATGTCACTCTTCATTTTTGGCAGTGTCCGAAGTTATGACGCCGATAAACGTTCTTATTGAAGATCTGCTAATTCTGAGTTTTTTTTTTCAAAGTAGGTGGTGCTAACAGTCACTTCTGATGGTTATTTTAATTGCGTTTATCTTAAGACGATGACAGGCTGTATCGATCGACATAGAAGGTGGATCTATTTCTGTTGTTAGGCTGATTATACCATGTGTTAGGCCGAGCCGATTATACCACCCCTTTCAAATTCATTGGTTTTGCAGTTGTTCATTATGTATTTCGCAATAAAACACATGAGATGTATATTGAAATGCTTTGTCAACTCGTTCAGAGATAGCCTTCAGTAAAGGGCTATTTTACTGTTCGTTGCAGATTGAGCTATGTTCTTGTTTTGTTCTTAATGGACAATCTGTTTTATATTTTCTTTCTTGGGCCAAGAAAAATGGTAAAAAAAACTTGGCTAAACAAACAACACGGGACATTGTTCAATGAAATACATGCAGCCTGACTGTCGGAAGTCCTATCTCTCTTTCTGGAGCTAGGCTAACATCGGTTACAACTTCCACAGAGTTGTAACATACCACACATACATACTAAACTATGTATTGTTATCTTGCAAATCTAAAATAAAAAGCATGGGGCAAGAGATGAGGAATATGTAAAAGCTTATTTCTGCACTAGACTGACTGATTTCAAAATACATACAGAAAAATAAATAAGCGTTTGTAATTCTAATTTATATGGTTTATTTGTAATTCTATTATCAATGACATACTGTCAATGGAATCAGCTGTGCGTTAAAGTTTTCATAGTACCACCTGCGTCAGGTACTTCAAAGTCAACGGATGCTTTTAAGCTGACGCAGGCAAAGTATTCTATGTGCCGGAGCCTTAAGGATATTTTTAATTGGAAGGCATCAACTTTCCAGTTCAATATCCACTCATGCATAGTTTTGGACGGAAAGGAAGTAGTTAAGAGTTGTATTACACATTTTCCCTAGAAGCCAGTATACTGAATTTTCGACGGTCTCGCCGTGTGTGGTGTTAATGTATTTCTTTTATTTTTTTTTAATTTCAAACAATAGAAGTGATAGTATGTAATTATTAAATGTCTTAGAAGTAGAAACCAAATATTTTATATCGCTGTACGTTAACATCGTGGTCAGCTGAACAAAATTACCGCTGCATTCGCATTTGACAGTAAGCAAAAAACCATTGATAAGTACAAAATAAAATGTTGTTATAGAAAATTAATTGTATCCGTTTAGCTTTTAGACAAAACACCACTGATCTTATGACCGTATCAACAATGCCGCAGCGACTGTCAATTATCTTGTCGCTGCAAGATTGTTGCATCGTTAAGAAATGGCTTTAAGTTACACATACGTATATTATATATATACATAGAACTCATGCCTCATAGAGCACTTTTACACGAACTAATTTCGATAGCAAGCTTTTCAATCTTGTTGACAAAAGAGGTGAGACATAGGAAAAGCTTCACCTCCCTTGCCTATAAGATGGAAAAGCTTGCTGTCGAAATTAGTTCGTGTAAAAGTGCCCATACCCTCTTCCAACCGAAAAATTCTTTGTCAGCTTGTTGATTTCATAGTGTAGCGAAAACATATCCATATTTATAAAATCAGCTGAGGGCAAATAAGAAAGTGTACGTGAGAGAAGCAACAAATATAATATTGTGTGTAGACGACTCATGAAGCTCAGCTTTTTTCAAATAGGAAGTTCAATATACGCTCTCTCTGTCCTTGAGAGAACAACTAATTGAAAAATGGTTATGTTTTCCTTTTCGACTTATTTAATATATTTTAAATATTGATAACGGAACAAAGATGATCTCGCAGATAAGAAATATTTATAAAGATGTCTCACGCCCATATTCAAAAATGAAGCGTATTTTTTCCGTGGCATACAAGAGTTTTCGGAATAAGTGCAACTACAGACAAGAAATATACAGATTTAATGAGACATCTGTATATTTCTTGTCTGTAGTTGCTTGTCTTATAGGAGAAGAGTGTTGTGTGGAAAGGAAATTTACAAAAACAGCTTTTAAAAGTGCTTAAACTTTTTATAAAAGGAGTCTCTAGATCAACCCATTTCAATATACATACATATGTATGTAGTTCCACAGACCTTTATAGTTTATATAGAAGAATAGCTTGTATATGTATAAAAGCTATCATGTTGCATTAATTAATAAAAATTCAACATATTGAAAAACATTCCAGTATTGTAAATATCCACAAATTCAAAAATGTGGATGCACATGTAATATAATACTTAGCAAGTCGAAATGCCCTATGTCAATTCTAATTGGAATTTTAGCTTCAGTTCCACTTTCAATCCATCTCGGTGAAAGGACTACGGTGAACTACATTCTCACAAAAATGTGTCGGTACACTCCTGACATTTTAATTCAATACGGTATAACTTGAAAAGTACTTATCCGATTTCAACAAGATGTACAAACTAAGGGAAATTCACCACACAAACGAAATAATGAATAAACTAAAATAATTGTTCAGTAAGCAAGCATTAACCAAAGACATTAACTAAATTACTAAAGACACTTAATTTTTTGCAAGCATTAACTAAAGACACTTCAAAAAAATTGTCCGTACACTCTTGGTGGATGTAATGTTATGGTATGGTGTTCAATGACTGCTTCAGATGTAGGAAATCTTGTATTTATAGATTAAACTAATAAAATACAATAATTTCAAATGACAAATTTAAAAATTCTGACCATAAATTGCACTTTGATGATGTATACCCTTTTGTCCGTGGCAATTACTCTAAGCATTCACCAATGATTGTTAGAGAGTGGTTGATATATAATGTCAAACAAGTTCCTCCCCAACCTCCCGAAAGTCCAGATCTGACCCCAATCGAACATGTATGGGCTCATATTGGGACAAAACTAAGAACAGAACAGAAAGAGCGAGCAAGAACTTAAAATGGCCTTGAATAGTGTTTGGCGGGAAATATCAAAAGAATGTGGAGGGAAACTTGTACTTTGAGAAATAGATTGTGTGTTTCAATCAATGTAGAGGAAAACACACAACTTATCAGTTCTACTTCTTATGCTATGTTATGCACTGTTACCCCCTGCAGCCAAAAGTGTACGGACAATTTTCTTGAGACAGTGTATACCACCGCATATCACCATTCATGCTCGACAGTGTTACCACACGTTAAATTATTTATGAGTGCCAGTAGCTAAAAAACGAGTAATTTTGAAAATAAATTAGTTTTATGCCTCGTTTAAGAGAAACACAAAAAAATATATGATTATAGGAGAGGGATTGTCCTCAGGCCAGTTGCGATGAGAGGGGTTCTTCCTCCTGGTATTTCCGTTGGACGATGAAATGTTCAATGAACCTTCAGATGCACTGATTGTTTATCCTTATAATCCGCAACCGAACAGTTACTTTTGCATGCACTATTAGACGAAGCGAATGATCCAAACAACTAACTCGCCAGCGAAAAAGAAACGTCTGTATTTACCAAAACACTTGCAGTGGCTTAAGGGTAAACTGATGTGCATTCTTGGCGAGACGTGTATTGCGGGTGAATTCAAGGAGAGGAGGAATGCAATTGGCTAGCTCACTTGAGCATCGTTTGTTAAAATAACGATAAAACACGGACAAAGAAGACACGGTACGTCGATGTTCAAGCGAGTCTAATGAGCCCGCGATATCGTTGTCTCCTATAAGTTTTATCGCTCGCTTTTGGATTCTATCTAGGTAGGTGCAGGGTGATCTTGGGGCACCAGACCAGATATGAGCGTTATACTCAAGCTTAGGGCGAATATACGCCTTATAGATTAAAGCCGAATCAGAGGGGGTGAAGTATTTCTTGCATCGATTAAGGAAACCTAAACATTGCGCAGCATTTTTGGCGACCTCGAATATGTGATCGTTCCAACTAAGTGTTGTGTTGATATACATACCGAGGATGGAAAGTTTTCCGGTTTCGTCGATACAAGCGCTATTCATGGATAATGGCTGATTATCAGGGGTTCGCTTTAGAGACAGCAGACAGCATTGAGTTTTGGAAGCATTGAATTCCACTCTGTTGTTCTTACCCCAGTTAATTATGCTGTCCAGATCGGAATTTAATGTGCTTGACATACGCTGCCATTCCAATATTACGTCCGAAGGACAGGGTCGTGCATTTTGGAACGAATATGAAAAGCTGAGGGTGCTGTCATCAGCGAAGGAGTGGATTGGATTATAAGTGGCAGACAGGTGATCGTATATAAAAATGAGAAAGAGTGTCGGAGACAGAACAGACAGTATTTATTTAATTATGTATACAACGAGGAACGCGATCTTCGCGGTAGAACTTTACTAACAGTATTCCGCCGTGAACCTGTTGTGCACTCATATTTACATATGTATATTATTTGCCTAAGTTGCATTTTTCGTTATGGCTGGGAAGGTGTCGTGGGAAGCTAAGTTGTCGTCTGGCTAAATTTGCTGATCTAGCCTCTGGCGTACGACCTCGTTTGGTGCATACATAACATGAGTCTCAACAAAGGTTTTTGATAATACATCAGCTCCCTATGCGAAAAATGAATCTAGTATGTGCTCAGGTGTTTTAAATGAAAGCTAGTGCACACTTTGCAAAATTATGAAAACGATGAAATAATGAAAATGAAAATGTCAAATAAAATTAAATTAAATATTTAGCTATTTCTTTTCCTGGGAAAATGAGCCAAATCTAAAAATGATGACTCAAGTTAAAAACATGACTCCTTTTGACTCTATAGAGTCCCTGTGGTTACACTGATGCTCGAACTTGTTCGGATTATATTTTCCAAATAACATGTTCATAGTTACATACATTTTATGTTCATTCATAAACATCTCTTTAACTTGAAACTATTTATATAATAATAATATAATAATAATAATATGGGTGGCGCTACAGCCCATAGAGGGCCAGGGCCTAGCTTCTCAGCAACCGCTCGTATTGTGCGTGCTATTGTTCTCACACGAGTGTAAGGGACCTACAGTATAATACTCTTTGAGCATTGTCAGTAACTCGAAAGAGGTGGGGTCGTAAAAATTAATTGTGTCGCTCAGAGCTGGAATCGAAAACGACGTCGAGGTTGGGGTCGACGCACATACCCACAACGCCACCGACCACCGACTTGAAACTATTTAGATCAAAAATAATACATCTTGGGCCATTTCCTAGTCTAGATGGGAGAAGAATGTGATAGTAGTGGAAATGCCGTGTATATCACACAACTTTCAAAAAATTATGGGTCCACCAAATATGGCGGCCGATTCATGGGTTTTGTGGGGCAGTGGCAACAGATTCGTGGATTTTGTGAGAAAATCGTGCGATTTTGGCGACAGCCAGGTACTATTGTTCGAAGAGTGTTCAGTTGGTAGAGAAATATTTTGCATCAATTTAATCCATCAATCTAATATTTTGCATATTTCTATGTCATGCATGAGAAATGAACAATTATAAATTAAATTAAAAATTCTTAATCGTTAAAAAAAATTGCCCAGATTTTGAAACTGAAGAAAATAGTTGCCTTAAAATTTGAAGTAACTTCCATCATATATCTGTAAAAAGGAAAAGCAGCAACTGCTTATTTTATTGACGATATATTTTTCTAAAATGTATATTTTATAGATATTATTCAATCATATATATATACATTTAACTGTTTATTTATTAATATCACCCCAGTGCAGCAGACAGAAACTCGTATGTACATAAGCTTAATTAAACCTCCAATCCATCCCAGTACTACGCTTGGGGAAGGAGAGCTTCTCAAGTGCTCACATGTATTCACTGACAAGGGGCGAGAAGCGTATAAAACAAAAACCGCAAAATTTGGAGTCTCCTTGCTCTCTTACAGTACTTTTACATCATTTCATCTCAATCAGAAATATGTAAGAGTACTTTCACAGGAGCTAAATCGAACAGCAGGATTTTCCATCACTTAGGCAAGGAAGATAAAGCTTTTCCTATGTTTCACCTCTCTTGCAAACAAGATTGAAAAGCTTGCTGTCGAAATTAGCTCGTGTAAAAGTAGCCTTAGCCAACACACCAAAGAAGGAAACGAAAAAGAAAAAAAGAAGTAATTCAATAAGAAACAACAACAAATCCGGTAAAGCTCTGAGAACACCAGAACTTTTGAGAAGTTCCCCCCCCCCCAGTCCGGGGAGACCTGGGCCTCAGCCAACAGGGCTCTCTATCTAGCCAGGTCTTGTACTAGTTGCTCTCTTATTTCTGCTTTCAGTCAGGCACGTTCAACTAATTGAATGTTGATAAATAATGTTTTTTTAAATGACACCCGCTTTTATTCATCACCCTTATAGGAGACCTCAAAACTGTTTTTTTATTGTTGAAACGAAATACGTCTGAAAATCCTCTTTCAAAAAATTTTGAAGAAAACACTTGAAAACACACACATTTAGTTCCACCATATCTCCCCACATAACGGCAGATCCCTCTACGTGGTTTAAATGTGTGCTTACTTTTCTTTGTGAGATGATTTTATTTTAATGTTTAGTTTATATTATACATTTTGTAATTTAAGTACATTACTAATTAATGTAAAAAACGATGTACATTAACGGCCTATTTAGCCGATATAGACCATTGATCATATTGATCATATTGCGATCGACGCAAGGCACTCCTCCAGCACTATAGACCGTTCCGAGCTGCCAAAATTGACCACCACCTTGTTGCCAAATTAAGGTTGCGGATATCCCGAACACCGCCAAGACAAAGAAATACTGCGAGGAAGTTCAACGTCAGGCGACTACAATCGCAAGATATTGCCAAATCCTTTTTCGTGTATCCCGATCGGCAAGAGTAATTCTGCTGATCTCGGTATTGGTGTTACTTTCCCTGTTTACTGCAGAGCCGTGGTAGGCGAAGTCCTTGACTACCTCAATGTTTCTGCTGACCATTGTGAAGCTCTCGCCAATACGTCGATGTTGTGCATCCTTTCGTGATGAGAGCATTGACTTTGTTTTGCCCTGACTTATCGCTAAACCCATTTCAGCTGGTTTCGCCTAAATGCCTGCAAACGCCTTACTGATGGCTCGTTGTGTTAGTCCAATAACGTCAATGTCGTCCGCGTAAGCAAGCAGTTGAACAGACTTTTGGGCAATCGTGTCTGTGGGGTTGACGTTTGAGATCGTGCGATCTTCTATTCTATTCCAGCAGTTTTGTTAGACTTCAGTCTAGATATCGCTATCATGACATCTAAGGTGGAGGACGGAATTCTTCCCTTTTCGTCCAAATTGAGTGAAACATTCTGCCTGACAGCGGATTTCGTAGAGCTCTAGAACAGCCCCCGTTGTTCGATGCAGCGTTGCCTTGTAGGACTCCTGTTTGGCTGCATGTGCCGGCCTGCGCTCTTCGTCGAAACCATGGGTTTCACCTTGTCTGTTAGTCATCGCGTCTTTGGAAATCACATTCTTCATGCTTCGCATTCTATAAGTGATGTCGCATGATGCTTCTACCTGCGGATGATCTTCTAAAGTACATGAGTACCGATTTCCTTTCTTTTTTGTCTTCATTTATTCGAATATCCCATTTTGTTTACTAGTTGTACTTCTTTACTTCTTGGTTTTCTGTGCTGCGATTCGTGGTGATATTGATGTGGCGTATGTCCTTGATTCGTCTGCAAATAGACAGATGTGGTAAGTCTGACGTGAAGATGCTTTATAGCCATGGTTTCAGCTTTGACCCTTGAGCAACTGAAGTAAAGAAATCCTACCGAGATATTTTCCAAAGAAGCTATTTATACTTTCTCATGACTCTATATGAATACGATTAAATAGCGTCACCTTGCATTTTGTAGACGCATAAGTAAAAACAATACGGAACAAGCGTTCAATGTTTGATGCACGTTGCATGGCAAAACAATACATGAAGAACAATTTGTTCACACGTGAACTCTATAAATTATATTGATACACGTCAAAACCATTCTGATTACCTTGGCAATGGAAAGAGATAAACGATTTGGAAGAGCTATCTCGAAAACGCAAGACTGCATTTGAAAGTCAAAAAGTGAATCTTGGCTTTTACGGCAAGCCAATTTTAGGGTGACGTTTTTCCTAATAAATTGTTTTATTTATCTTTTCTTCTTTAACGTTGATGCTCAACAATTTCAAATTCATATGAGCTCTGAAAAACAGCTCTTTCTACTCTCTTCTCGCATTCCACATTTCGGGTAATTCTATGTTAATTCAATAGAGACAGCTTGCTCATCATGAACTGTTTTGGTCCACCCGGTTTCTGCAAATTCTGGCGACAAATATATCCTGTAATGTTTCCTAGGCCGTCTCTGCTGCTACATTTAGGCTCATACATTTTTCCAAAAAAATCTTCTTTGAGACGGTAGGTTAAACTATAGTCAAAAAAAGCACAGCAACGCTTAATTTCAATATTTTTTACGGTTGCAATTCGTGAACACTACTCAACCTTAGAATCTTTGTGCAGTTTTCCTCTACTTTTCTCGGTAGGAACAATTTTAAAACATCATTTGAATCTTAGAAATCGCAGTGGGTGCTATTACATTTGACTTAGGGATTGAGCGATATTACGACCTTTAAGTAACTGACGAAGGCTGTCAGCTGTTCAAAAGAGATCAAATTTTCAGTCTTAAAATCAAAGGGCAGAACATACTTTAACAAACATTTTTAATCACAAAAATTGAGTATAGAAGTGCAGTTGCTTTCGAAATACGTACTTCATTCAGTAGAACACAACATTCCCTTTTTAAGTGCTAAAATCAGAAGTATCAATTTTAACATAAAATACTCTTCAGGTCTCTTTCCGAGTAGATGGAAAACAGCATTTGTCCAGCCCGTCCCTAAAAAGGGCGAATCTCCGTCACCCACATCGCACCGACCCATAGCACTTACGTCCCTTCTTTCTAAGGTCATGGAAACGCTGATAAATCGTCAGCTTTTGAAATATCTTGAATCGCGGAAGCTTCTTAATGACCGACAGTATGGCTTCCGGAGCAACAGGTCCACTGGTGATTTGATAGCTTATCTCACCGAAAAGTGGAACCAATCTTTGCACAATGCAGGCGAAAGGAAGATAGTTTCGCTTGATATTTCTAAAGCATTTGACAGAGTTTGGCATCAAGCTCTTTTGTCGAAAATGCGTGCCTATATTGTTGATGAATCTCTGCTTCTATGGATTAGAAACTACCTTTCGAACCGTTCAATACAAGTTGTTTTGGATGGGTTCAAGTCTGATATCCACAAAATAAATGCTGGTCTCCCCCAAGGCTCTGTTCTGTCTCCGACACTCTTTCTCATTTTTATATATGATCTCCTGTCTGCCACTTCTAATCCAATCCATTCCTTCGCTGATGACAGCACCATCAGCTTTTCATATTCGTTCCAAAATTCACGACCCTGCCCTTCGGACGTAATATTGGAATGGCAGCGTATGTCAAGCACATTAAATTCCGATCTGGACAGCATAATTAACTGGGGTAAGAACAACAGAGTGGAATTCAATGCTTCCAAAACTCAATGCTGTCTGCTGTCTCTAAAGCGAACCCCTGATAATCAGCCATTATCCATGAATGGCGCTTGTATCGACGAAACCGGAAAACTTTCCATCCTCGGTATGTATATCAACACAACACTTAGTTGGAACGATCACATATTCGAGGTCGCCAAAAATGCTGCGAAATGTTTAGGTTTCCTTAATCGATGCAAGAAATACTTCACCCCCTCTGATTCGGCTTTAATCTATAAGGCGTATATTCGCCCTAAGCTTGAGTATAACGCTCATATCTGGTCTGGTGCCCCCAAGATCACCCTGCACCTACCTAGATAGAATCCAAAAGCGAGCGATAAAACTTATAGGAGACAACGATATCGCGGGCTCATTAGACTCGCTTGAACATCGACGTACCGTGTCTTCTTTGTCCGTGTTTTATCGTTATTTTAACAAACGATGCTCAAGTGAGCTAGCCAATTGCATTCCTCCTCTCCTTGAATTCAACCGCAATACACGTCACGCCAGGAATGCACATCAGTTTACCCTTAAGCCTACTTTCGGACGCACATTTGAAATTTAGATGTTGAAGACCAATGTGCACAGGTACCTCCTCTCTCTCTCCCTCTATACCTTCGGCCCGTGCTGTGTTTTGACCCCGGACACCCCGGGGTATTAATAACCCCTTGAGCACGCGCAAATTATAAAAAAAAGCAATCTTGATGGAGATAACGAAAGTAACTAGAAACGACATTAAATATACGGGTATACAGATGAAATTTAACAAATACTTTCCGGTACTCGATTTGGCGTTCGTTTTACATCTCTAGTAGTTTATGCTACGTCAGAGTTAAAATTACTCCCAAAACGGCTTCGATTTTTGCTGATATTATTGGCAAACGCTTGATATTTTGATGAAGAAGGTGTAGCACTGCCAAAAGCGGCTTTAAAATCAAATAAAGTACTTCATTATTATACGATCAGCAGCTACAGTTTTTTAATCCCTTACACCAAGTGACGTTGTGTCGTAAAATGAGTCAAAAACACAATAGCTTAAAAATCATACAAGTACATATGTACATACATTAAAAGGTGTTCAGACTTCAACTAGAACAAAATAATATTCTTGTTTTTTACAAGAAAAAGAATACCTATCATTGGATTTATGTCTTGCCTATTAAATAGTATATATAATATATATAGATAATAGTATATATCTTCTCCATTGGCATTCAATTTACAAAACCGCCACACCCAGCTTTCACTTATGTCAATTGCAGCATTTGAAAATTGTGATGTAAAACATATTCAAAATATTTGCACACGATATTGAGAACTATGTAAGGATAACAGTATGGCGATAGGAGCATTGCTTATCAAGTAAACATGTAAACACGTAAACATGATGAAATCTGATTGTGGTATTTGTGGAATCGGGAATTACCAAACTAAGATCAAGAGCACACTAGTATACAGGCTCCAAAAAAAATATTTTAACAGTGTCAAAAACTAGATTTGTTTGTTTGTAAAAGTCGTGTCACGGTCTCTCGGCATCAAGAAAGGGTCAAATCGCGACTAAAGTTGCATAGCGGCAACACTGTTGGCGACATTTCAGCTTTGACAAAGCTGTGATCTATTATGTGTAGCTGTCTTCCATGGTTTAAGGAAATAAAGTGTGTTGAGCAGTATGTCATCGCCATCCTTATGTTTTGTGACGTCATTCAGTGTCCGTTTCTGTCACTAGACAGATGTATCACTTAGCTTACCTCACAATTCAATTTAAAAAATGTTAAATAAAACTTCTACGTTTCTTGTCCCTTAGATTCATCTGACAGTTTATAACATTTCACAGCTGTTTCACATCCGTTTCACAGATAGAGCCTGTAAATCGGTAAAGCTCGAGACCAGCTGAATGTGAATGTGAATGTGATTATGTGAATGTGTATTAGTTTATGCGAACAGTTGGTGAAGTGAATTATCCGACATTTCCGGCTTTGCCACTAATTTGATCGCCAAACATTCACCACCAAAAAAGGACGGAAACTAAGAGACAAGTGTATGTTCCCAAAATGCATTAAATTATGTTAGTATTATGAGGCTGAAATATTCCATAAAAAAAACGTCAAATTTGAAAACTAACAAGTTCAGGATAAACAAAATTCCCATAGTTTCATGCACCAAATTTTGAATTTTGAATTTTGAATTTTCATTCCATTATCTCTGTTGGATATCTCCTTGCTCTCTTATTTCTAGCTGTTGTCTTTCAAAAGAAGCAAATTGACCCATATCATCCGAAAGGATATTTTTGGGTAGAGATGGGTCATGCTAACTCAGCCTAATGCAATGTGGACTATTATATAGAATGTGATAAGAATGCACAAATCACACTACACTGAATTAATTTTTTTCTTGTGATTTATTTAGCATGATAGATCCCCAGAGTGATTATACACCTTGCCGCGGTTCTGGGGCTTAAGTAAGATCAATGATACCAGTGATCAAGAACGGCGGAATTGCATTTGCATTTCCAGTAGGGTCACTCTTGCCGTTCAGATTCTGATTGAGGTCCGAAAACAAAGATATAATCAACAATCCCTTGCCTACATTCCTATCATATCCTATCGTTCTTTTCTAAGGGCTGGATCAAGGTGTCATGCGACCCGTGCCGAGGATCAACCTGGCTGAGAGCCCAATCAAATAGCTCAGTCGATAACGGAGCATCCGGATACCTGGCGTCCTCCGGATCAGCTAGCCTTGCCTGTGTACTGCGGATCTCTGCGCAGGTCGACCAATACTTCTCCGCTACTCGTGGGAATCACAATGGATTTTTCAAATAATATAATATATTTTCCAACCGTTATCAAAGACCAAAAGGTGGGAGTTAAGCCTTACAAACAAACTGCTCCAGAAGTCAAAGATGTTACAGAAAAGAACACAAAAACACCATCTAGTTCAAATATAGATACACCAAATGACTTCAGTACACGTTTACTTAGCTACAGAACTTGTGCAACTCAGACTTTGGACGCAGGGAACGGACCCAGCGTTGTCAAAGATCTAACTGGTCGAGTATCGCACACGCTCTATATCACGAAGTTTAAACAAGAATATAACGATACGGAATCTGATATCGCCTCGGTAATAGATTCACCTGCCACCAAAACTCAAGAAGTTCAGACTTTAGACACAGAGTCTTATCCCAGCCTTGTTAAAGAACAAAGTGTGCGTATTGGGCCTTACATACTGTTTGACACAAGAAATGTAGAAGCTAAAGAACTGCTTTCACCAAATTACGCAAATGCACAAGATAATTTGAACTTTGGGAAGTTGCCTTCAAAGCGAAATAACTCCTTTGATTTCGCCACTAACGTTACGTGGGTAAAACTTTCGCCCTCCCCCACAACGTGTGCGGTTCAGACTTTAGACACAGACCCTGGAAACAGCGATATCAATGAAACAAGTGCACGAGTGGAACCTAACATACAGTCCAATACCGAATTTGCAGATGTTCTATCAGCGCAAACTACTCGTGCCACTAAACAAAAACTTAGAGCTATTTACATTCTAGAAAAACTGCCGGTGATTCCACTTGAAGAATTGTCGGACAAGGAACATAACTCCTTTGAGAAGCCTACTAGTCAGACTTGGGTAAAACCGTCACCTGTTATCTTAACGTCCGCAGCTCACAGAGAGTCAGAGACTGGTTCCACCTCTATCGAAGGCCAAAGAGTGGCAGATGGGACGTTCATACAGCCTAGTTCAGAAGTTACGAGAGTGCTTTTAACTGAGGGTGCTAGAGATCGAGACCACCCAACTTGTAAAGAAAAACGTGTTGCACTTAAAATTTTAGAGAAACTATCGTCGATTCCATGGGTGCAAATGTCTGACATTCAGAAGCATACATTTGAATGGGCCTCGAGAACCACCTCTGCCGCCATCGGCAAGCGAAATAACTCTTTAGAAGAAAGTGCAGTTCCAGCCGCTAAAAAGCCAAGAATTTGCACCACGTCAGAACCTGCTGAACAATTGAACGATACACCGAAAAGCCAAATTATCGTTGCGATTGTGGACAAAGCACGACCGAATGGAACCATCTCACTGGATGGATGGAGATTGTTGGAAGCAAAATTAGCATCTCTACTGCTACCCATCTTGCGAGAGCATCCTGGGCCTGCTCCTTCATGCGAAGACGCAGGCTGGTTTGAAGGACAGATCAAGTTATTAATTTGTGCAGATCAAAGATCACTCGGTCTTCTAAAATTAGCAATTCTCAAGGTTGGCGAAGTTTGGAGAGGAGCACGAATTGAAATCTGGACGATGGATCAGATACCGAGCCCGCCAAAAGCAATTGTTCGACTACCAGTTGAACCATCCGACAAAAAAGATATAATGGATCTCATTAGGATGGGTAATCCATATCTAGATACCAGTGACTGGAAAATTCGAAGACTAGAAGATCCAAAAGGAACTAGCAGACTAGCGGTTATCGTAATCAATGAAGCGTCCTTGTCCCCACTATCCGAAACCGGGCACAAGATATTTTATGGTTTTGGAACGGTTTCCTTGAAAATTTACCGAAAGGGAGGGAGGCTCTCCCCTAAACCCTGTCTATTGCGTAATCGCCAAGGGGCAGATTTTAGAAGAAACTGACAATATATCACAGAGGTTGAATCGGGTTCACCTCAGAAATTGTCACTACTTCCAGTTTTCCAGCCTTACGGCCAATTAATGTACGCAAATTATGTAGGTAAGCGGAATCTGAATCTCGTATTAGCATATTACCATGTTCACATATGTACGTACTTATTTCCGTTGTAAAATTTCAGGGACCCAGGCAAAATGGTTGACGAAAAAATGAATTTATACTTGTTATTGGTGTACATCGCCTAAGATGGACTAATCCCCGTGTGAACATTTTGAAGGACACTTATGTTATTTTCATGTACAACTTTATTGCTTACAATCCAGACTGGGTATCTCCAATATCAGGGATAAGGTGAGTTACAATTTGATTGTTTAGTTAATTCAAAAAGCAATTCCCTACAAATAAAGTTAACTAAGCTTTTCTTCTTCTTTTCTGTAAATAAAAATCAATGTTTGTTTGTCCTTTATAGCCTCTTAAATGGTAAGAGATAGAGTTGATGTCTTTGGCAACTTTTAACAAAATTCTTTGAAAAAGGTTTTAATCAATGAATGAGTGAAATTTTATTTCGTACGATATTGTTCCTACAGTAGGTTAC
The DNA here is from genome assembly GCA_916610145.1 of Eristalis arbustorum. Lineage (NCBI taxonomy): Eukaryota > Metazoa > Arthropoda > Insecta > Diptera > Syrphidae > Eristalis > Eristalis arbustorum. The sequence goes on along the minus strand of OU744319.1, from coordinate 48,086,871 downwards.
ACATTTTACAGTGATTTGATATATTGTGCATATCTTTCTTCAGAAACAATATTTGATATTTTAATAAGTGAAGTATTTTATTATGTTACAAGATTTTCGAAAGAAAGAACGAAAAAGATAGACAATGAGACCTGTAATTTCTTAATGTGGCATATCCCCATACTTGTCATCCACAACAAAAAAACTTACTTTGTGGACAATGATTTTATTCTTTATAGAGAGTTGCGATTTCCTGTTTATAAACGGATACAACATCCTGGTGGCAACTGATATTTAATTTAAGTTTCCTTTAAATGAGTACCGAAAGTTAGTTTTTTCGTTCCCTTCAGTTGTTCTGTGTATCGACAGAGTTTAACCACGTGGCGTTCGATAACCACTCTTTTCTTTCGGGGAATAATATTGGTATTTTGAGAGAGAACTCATGTAGCTTTTTGTGTTGCTACCACAATTTCAGATGTTTCAAAAATGTTATTATCGGCTTGAAGTAAAATCAACAAAATTTGAACACAACAAATCACAACAAATTGTGAATGGAACTCGACTTCGTTTATACTGCCACCGCGGGCATGTTTCCAGAGGTCGATTAGTTGGACCTAATTTTCAAAAACGGCTGCTATTTTTTGGCATAAATCAATGACTTCACGTAGCTTACTTACTTACTTAAGGTGGCGCTACAGTCCGGGGTGGACCTGGGCCTCAACCAACAAGCGTCTCCAGCCAGCTCGATCTTTAGCTAGCTGTCTCCAGTTTCGTACGCATAGTTGGTTGAGGTCCCATTCCACTTACGTGCGCCACTTGAGTCGCGGTCGGGGGTGGATTCGAAGGCTTTTCGGGCCGGATCATTGGTTTCCATCCGCTCTACATGACCTAGCCATTTCAATCTTTGGATCTTCACTCTTCTGGCTAAGTCGATGTCGCTGAACAGCGCGTGTAGTTCGTCGTTGTATCTCCTCCTCCACTCACCATCTATGCAGCCGGGACCGAAAATCACCCGAAGAATTTTCCTCTCGAAGCAACCAAGAACTGCTTCATCCAGAGTCCATGCCTCCGCGCCATATAGCAGGACTGGGACGATTAAGGTCTTGTAAAGTGGTACTTTGGTTATTCGAGAGAGGGCTTTGTTTACCAATTGGAAGCACCCGACTATCCGGGTCGGGTGGACGGAATTGTTGATCTTCATCGTCCCTTTCATTGGGGTTGAATGGTTCGTTCTGCCTGACAGCAGAATTTGGTTCTTCGTCGCCGTTATACAGTCTGCAGAAATGGTTTCTCCATATTCTCAGCATCGACTGTGACTCTACTATGATGTTCCCTTGATCATCCTTACAGGCTTCGGTTCGGAGTTTATAACATTGACTGGTTGACTTTACCTTTGGTAAAACTTCCTTGCCTCATTCCTGCAGTAATATCCCTCTATTCTGTTGATCGCGCGCTTCCCATGCTCCTTCTTTTTTCTCCTGAGAAGCCGGTGTTCGTCTCTCCTCTTCTGTTTGTGGAGCTCCCGAGCAGCTCTTGTCCTTCTTTGCAGTCCCGCTTTGTATGCTTCTTGCTTGGCTGCATTCGCCTGCCGACACTAATTGTCAAACCAGGGATTTCGTTGTGGTGGCGGATTGAAACCCAGCACATTGGAGGCGGCATCACTGATGGCTTTTTGGCAATGCTGCCACTGGTCTTCAATACTTGATGTTGGCGGCGTAGGATTTCTTAAGAGGTTGAGGGAAACACGGATTTGGCAATCTCTTGCGATTGTAGCCGGCCGACGTTGAAATTCCTCACAGTATTTCTTTGTCTTGGCTGTGTTCGGGATATCCGCAACCTTACCTTGGCTACAACAAGGTGGTAGTCCGAGACAATGTTGGCACCTCGGAACGTTCGGACATCTATAATACTGGAGGACTGCTTGACTTAACGTAGCACCACAGAAAATAGTCCGGCGGCGTTAAGCTGACCTATTGCTCGAGATAACGCTCTCACCATACTTATATATATATATATATGGGTGGCGCTACAGCCCGTAGGGGGCCAGGGCCTAGCTTCTCAGCAACCACTCATGTTGTGCGTGCTATTGTTCTCACACGAGTGGAAGGGACCTACAGTTTTATGCCGATTCCGAACGGCCAAGTTGGAGAAGTTTTTTCTAGACAGGAAATACTCTTTGAGCATTGTCAGTGACTCGATAGAGGTGGGGCCGTGAAAATGATTTGTGTCACTCAGAGCTGAAATCGAACCTACGACGTCGAGGTTGGGGTCGACGCACATACCTACAACGCCACGGGCCAACTCTCACCATACTTACTATTCAATAAATCGATTGTAAAGTGTGCTGGGTGGCATGTGACACCATCCTATTAGAACCACACATCGTCTATCTTCCAATTCGGGCCAAAAATAATAGGTAATCATGGCCCGATAAGGCTGACCATTCAAACCGCACCAAACAGTTATTTTTTGTGGATCAAGTGGTTATACATGAAGCACATGTGGACTTTCACCCGACCAATAACACATATTTTGCTTATTGACAAACTGATTTAGACAAAAATGAGCAAACCAAAAATTGGATTTAACGCTCTTAAAGTTGCAGTCACCAACTTCTATTTTCGGTAGAAATTGTATATAATTTGCAGATGTTGTTAGTTCGTGTACTTTACCATGATGCATTTTCTGGACGATTGACTGAATTTACGACATTACTATACATTATTATTATTTTAAGGTTAATCACCTACCTATTACTCAATTCTTAATTTGGATTATTCAAACCAAAATCAAAAACCTTAGAAATACATTTGGTAATGCAATAAAGAATCCAAATACAACACCGAAAGCATCGCCATATTTCACAGACGTAAAATCACAGTCTTCGTATATGTACATAGTACATAATTATAAACCCCTTATTGTTGTTTGTTTATTGTGCTCAATGTGCTTTAAACATAATAAGAACATTCAATTCATTTAGGATTTTATGGTTTATTATAATTAAGTCATATAATTTTATGTTTATAATTTTTTCCTCTCTGTTGGTTTTGGCCTGGTTATGTCTAAACTTATTTTACCGTTCGCACACTTAAACATTGCATAGCATTCTGCAAACGAGATGTTTTCTAAAGAATCCCCATTGAATTTAGAAATTATGTCTCCTCGCTGTAGTTTATTATCTATATCGGCATATCCTGCTGGAGTCTATATGATTGATCGTTAGTATGTTTCACGATGAATAAAGAAAATTGACTTACAATATCTGTAATCGTTGCTCCTTTTTCATTTGGAGATAGCGATATTCCTAATTCTTTGCCTGGTTTCTTAACAAATTCAATTTTTAGATTTTCTACTTCTGGCGGATCATTCCTCCAAACTAATAGAGTGACCTTTAAATAAATATTAATCAGTAATATTGCAAATATCAGTGATCAGGACTGTATTTACTTTTTCGTATTGCAAATGGAAAAGTTGATGAACTTTCAATGTTGTCATCTCGGCGCAATTGACAGGTATGCCATTAAATTCAATAATTTGGTCAAATATGCGAAGACGTTTGTCTTGAGCAAAAACTCCTTCTGGGTAAATATGAGTTATATTACATCCAGTCTAAAATGAATAAAACGAATTTTGGTATGAAATAAACACAGTTGAGAAAATACACATACTTTGACGTAATTATTCTTTCCACCAGTTACAACGCATCCCAAAGGTTTCTTCTGCGCATTTATTTCAATTATAATCTTTTTGCCTGGTACAATTTCTGCCACCGATGGGTCGACTGGCTTCTCTGGTTCTTTTTTCTCTTCTTTTGCTAAATGTTTTAGTCTCTATTTTCAGTTTATTCTAGACATGTACCATTGAATTAAGTTACCTTGTTTTTTCTTCTCTTCTTCAGCCCTTTCGGATAATATTTGTTCTTCGCTCTTAAGACTGCACATAACCAACGTAACGATTCCCTCAGCTCTTTTAAGTATGGCAACTGCCTACAATGATATGCTTCATAGACGACTGGTTCGAATATAAATATATTTCGTACCTCATCATATGTAGACTCAACAATTACATCTTTATTTATAGCTAAAATAAGATCACCAACTTTAAGGCCAGCCTAAATTCAATATCGGTATCATCAGTTTCAGATAATAGCATATTCAGTATACCTCCACAGCATTTGATCCTTCTTTTAGATCCGATATGAAAATACCTCTGCCGACTTCGATATGCTTTCCTTCAATGATCATCAGTCCCAAGCATCCTGACTTTTGCACTTTAACCGATTTAACGTTTTTATACGCTTTGAAAAGGTACTCAGTCTGCAAGAAATATGAATATTCACTTAAAGTTACAAATTACATAAATGTAACTTTAACGTTAATAAACGTATACCTCGTCCACAATAGGAGGAAACCTTGTAAATGGTTTCACGGATATGCCTTCATCATTTGCTTTCCTCCTGAATAATAAATAAGGAATAGTAAAATAGATAAAAAAATATTGTTTCAACTGGAAACTTTACCTGTGTATAACGAAGACAAGTTTTTCTCCAGGAAGATTTTTGAAAACAACCGACGCGTTTAAATGACATCGGTTTTGCAAGACATTGCCATTGACTTCCAAAATCTCATCACCTGGTTTTAATTCAGATTTAGCTATTAATCCTTGTGGATGCACGCCTGCTACGAAACAAGCCATTTTCTGTCGATCTCTATGACCTGCCAAAGCTAAGCCAAGATCGGTATTTGGTGGTCTTGAAACTTCAATTTTCTTAAGATCCCTCAGGTTAGAATATCGTTTCTTAATTTTTGCTAAATCGGAAATAAAATCAAATTGTATTAATAAACAATTTTTTACTGATGTTGTGTTAAAGGATTTTGTCAAAATGTGGGTAGTGAGATTTTTGTAAAGCTGAATTTTGCCATCTCTGAATAAAACTTTATGGACTCGTCTCATGTGATTTTTTTAAAAGAACATTCTTATCATTGTTTCACAAATTTTCTTTCTGGTTTGAAATGAAAGTTTGTGCGCATTAATAGAGTACATTTGGGGTTACTGTTTTCTTCCCTTAGAGTATTGCGTGTATAAAGAATGTGGCATACTTCTAGGAGCAAACGTAGTGTACAATCGAAACAAATGAAAACGCATTATTTCGTTATTTCTCAAATAACTCCAGAAGTAAGAATAAATCCTAAAAAAGTGAGTTACAGATTCGTGTTTTGCGGCCAATTTGGCACATGACAGGTTTTATCTAGTGGCATGGAGATATTTAGTGCGTGCTTGCATAATACGAAATATCTAAAATCTCATGTTTTTTAATTTTTTTTCTTGGTTTTATTTAGGCTTTTTTGAAAGTATCTTCCTTTACATGCTCATGGACCCTTTAGTGGATTATGTCGGTCAAAAAAAGAAGTAGCGATGGTTTAATATTTTTAATAAAACCTTTTGAACGAACAATTTCCCAAGTCACGGATTTGGCCAGTAACAGATTTTGCTGTAAACAATCAAATGAGAGCAGCACTGAGTATTAATTATCTACCTTCAGTAGGTAAACGATATATGAGAAAGAATTTCTACTTTCCTGTATAGAATTTCTACTTATATATAGAAAATACTTCACAAGCTTGGTAGTTATGAATCGGCATTTTTTTTTGTTCTACAAATGAGAAAATAATAACCCCAGTGACTTAATAATAACATGGGTTGCGCTACAGCGCATACTGGACCAGAGCCCAGCTTCTCCACAACCACTTGTGTTGTTCTGTCGCGAGTGGAAAGGACCATGTTTAAGAAGTTTTTTCCAGACAGGCATACTAGTCGTGCAAATTATTTTGGTCGTACAGACCAGGTATCAACCGTAGAACGTCCTCGTGCTTTCTATAAAGTATTCGTTTAGATTTAGCATCTACATGAGTTGTCATTTAATATATATTTTATTTAGTTTTTTCTGCTTTTATCTTCAGAACACTAATTATCTTTAATTTCTAGCTCTACTTTCGAAAAAAGTCTTACACATACATATAATAACATTTGATATTGATTCTGAAAACTGCAAATTCAGTTTATCAATTCTGCGATAAGAAGCGTCTGTTATCTAGAGGCGCTGTTTATGTTTTTTGTACAGTTTGGAAGTATACCTCTGAAAACACATGGAAGTAGAACTTTGAAATCACATGGTGTCCTAAATCAGCATATTTGTGCAATGAGAGTTATAACGAAAACTGGCGATTTGTGATACGAAACCATTAGCACACCATGCTTGATGTTACTAGGCTAATATTTTTTCCTGTCTGTACGCCACGTAAAGTTGAAAATATGTTGTAAAATAACATAATTTTGTACATATGCTTATCAATGTTCTACTCAGCTGCTAATAAATATATATATATATATATATATATGGGTGGTGCTTCAGCCCCTAGGGGGCCAGGGCCTAGCTTTCCAGCAACCACTCGTGTTATGCGTGTTATTGTTCTCTCACGAGTTTCCACTCGGGACCTACAGTTTTAATGCCGAATCCGAACGGGTTTGTTTGAGAAACCTTTTCTAGACAGGAAATACTCTTTGAGCATTGTCAGTAACTCGATAGAGGTGGGGTCGTGGAAATTGTTTTCGCCGCACAGAGCAGGAATCGAACCTACGACGTCGAGGTTGGGCTCGACGCACATACCCACAACGCCACTGGCCACCACAGAGGATACTTATAAATAAATATGTCCTAAATCTACGCGAAATGATAAAATGGGCAGCACGTATTTATATATTTAAATATATGTGCTTATGCGAGTTGTAGTGAATTCCGAAATAAAATGTGTTCCTCAGCATTCAAAGCATTGCTCTGGTTGCCTGACATCTATTTAACCAAAAACTATACTTAAATGATGGGGTGTGTTAGTTCTATCATACACCATAAATAGGTTGTGTAAAATTAAGAATTTATGTTCAATTCTGGACAAGACTGTAATTTAGCAGTCAAGGACTTTCAGGACAAATGTATTGAATTCGCCCTTGACAAGTGAATGTAGTAATCGGAATTAGTAACTGGGGTCAGGTACGTTTTATTTCGAGATAAAGCAATTTTTCCTCTTAATACCAAGGAGAAATATGAAAGTAATTTAGGTACTTCGCTTCATTTTAGTACACAAAACTAACAATGATAATGGCTTAATTAATAAATGCATTGTTACCCATTGTGTAGCCGAATTCATCTGGGGTTTCCTTATCCTTTTCTTGTTCAAGCTTGTTTAGTTTGCAATTTCCTGCTGATGCTCTGTCGATCTAGTAGGAAAGATACAGATACAAATTTACAATTTAAAATAAAATACTATCTCAAGAGAGGATTAATACTTCAAAACCGGCTTCAGTGTACATTCGACCCATCATGTCTCTCGTATCTTCTTCATCGTCGCCATCATCAACTCTAGTTGAATTCGTCGTAGGCGAAGATTTTATCAAATCTTTTGGCATAAGTGGCTTATTAGCAGGTCGTCCTAAAATAATTATGTTAATCATTTTGTTGTTCTAAATATTCCAGGAAGCAAACCTGCTTGTGGTTGTGGTTCATTGGGAATTGATTTAAGTGCAACACCATTCTCAATTGATGCTTGCTTAATCGATTTAAGCATAACTTTGGGAGCATCATCTTGCTTCTAAAAATAGTTTAAAGTGTCTTCAAGTGTAAATAGCTAGTTATAAAAACAATATCATACATGGCCGAATGTTTGTACTTCCAAATTAATTTTCATTCCAGCATCCTTAATTAGGTCTATGACATTTTGTTCGGTTGCATTTCGAACATCATGATCATTCAATGAAAGAATTCTATCTCCGACCTGAAATTCAGTTAGATTAGATTATTAACATATAGTGTTAAACAATAACATACTAAAAAGTTGGAGTCTGTGTAGCCTCATTCCTCTATATATCTCGGGAACGATATGAATTTGTAAGAGCTATGTCACTTAGATAATACGATCGCAATATTCAATAAGGGCGTACGGCCTTGGATTTGATTTGTGTTTCTTCAGATTTAAATGCGTAAAAACTAACATTTACCAATTACCTATTTATTTAAGCCCCCATAATCGTATATGTAAATTCTGTCAATTACGGACAAGCAAATTAGTTTTATTTAATTTCCGCTCTACCTTCTCTATGCCTTATCTAAACCTAATACTACTTGTTAAAGTGTATTTTTTTGTTTATTTACAGCCGGTTGTTTGTACACCTCTAGAACTGATCAGTTCTTTATCCATCGATCATTGTTCGTGGCTGAGAAGCGCTACAAGCCCCATACTCCTGAATCTAAGATGTTTAACAATGGAGCTTTATATTCGTCAGCGATCAGAACGATGTTATTTTATATGAGTAGCGTCATTGCTCGCTATTAAGCCGGGGTAAATCTATGAAGGCAGTGCAACGATTTTGACTGACTATATTCGATGCTGTATCTGTCAGACCATAACTGTCAAGAAGGGAAAAAGGTGTTAGGTCAAAAAAGCATTTGTGTCCGATCATCACTTCATTAACCAGAAAATGTTTATAAAAAATATTATTGAGACTACTTTCGAGTATGGGACATAATTAAGTAAGATTTGTTTGCTCTGCGACTATAGTGCTCTGCAAATGGTTTCAGCAAGTTGTCACCTATCTTCTAATAATAAATATTAATCACTACTTAGATTGCTGTAATTCGCTGTTCTATTTATTTAATTACTGATTATTTTAATTTTACACGCCTATTTGGGACACTTATTTAACTCAACGGAAGATGTTTTATAAAAATATTTACCTTAAGCTTCCCACATGTTTGGGCTGGACTTTGTGGCACGATCCCCTTAATAAATATTCCTGAAGTTTTCGAGTTTGGTGAATCTTTTACCTGACATTTGTAATAAATAGATTCAGTCACGAAAATAAAATTATCACATTTTCATACCTCTCCTCTTACAATACATATTCCAAATGATCTTTTTCCAGTTTTGTCCAAGACAACAACATGCGTTTGCGCTGGAATAAAGAAAAGTAGTGGCTTTAATATTTTTGCTAGTAAAATAAGAATTGATTTGCTTAATATTAAAATAATATAATATAATTTCTTAAAGTATGCCAACCAAAAGTAAAGGACGCGCTGGGGTTTTCAATACTAAACTTACGTACACGTGCATTTTAAAGCGAAGTTATCGCCAATCAGTAGTTCACAGACCTTCGTAGAGTGATTATGTGCTTAGGCTGTGATTTTTTAGTCGAATTTTGATACAGTGTTATACTCCGACAGAGGACTTTGTCAACGTCAACCGTCTGCCACAAGATCAGCTAGGTATCAACTTATAGGCAACGAACATCTAAGCAGATCGATAACATTGCGATTTTAGACGTCCAAAACAGACGCGGAGCCAAAATCGGGTTAGAGCGAGATCACCATCTTACCACAGACTTCGTACTGCAGCCCTATTGACGGCTGTAATATATATATAATCTCTGTAATTTGCTCAATACCAGGTATAATATCGACAGGCTCAAGGCTCCTTAAGTACGCCAACAGATTAGACACCATCTTGCCTAAAAAGCAGAAGCAATCAGCAGCTCAAGACAAGAAAGCATGAGTGATCATTGGTATGCTGTGAAAACTGCCTTTGTGACTGGAGCAAGCACATACGTCGGTAGAAGACAAACACCATTGTACATGGCTTACAGCTGATTTATGGACAGGGATCGATGAGCGTATAGCAATAAAAGTTCCAATTGCATCAGCCTCAGTAGTATAAAAAAACCGAACTAGAAGCCCAATTCAAGGTGAAGAAGAAAGAAGTGCAGTGTAGCGTAAGACGAGACAAACGTCAGTATATCGAAACACTGGCTTCTAGGGCTTAAGAAGCAGCGAATATGTGTGATAGTAGAACTGTTTATAACATCCCCAAGGAACTCATTGTTGGTCGGAATTCCAAACAACACTCGGTGAAGAATCTAAATGGTAAGCTTTTAATTTCGGATGAAGAGCAACTCACTAGATGGAGAGAAAACTTTGCGACTGTCTTAAACCACCTATACGATGGCGGAATGTTATCGAACTCTTATGAGTACCCTGTCGGAACAAATGCCCGAATTTTTTTTCTTATCTAGATTTATTCCAAGAATATTTGCACTTGATTTCCATTCAACCTGAGTACCATTGAGAGAAAAGTTGTTGCTTGGAAGAAAGGAAGCTTTTCTTTTACGAGAAAAAAAAGATAGCTTGAGTCTTTGAAGCATTAATGTTAATTTTCCAATTGTGACAATACACTAAAATATTCTCTAATCCAGATTGGACATTGAAAACAACAGAATCTGAAGAATAATTGCAAGCATCGTCAGCAAATAAGGCAATATTACAGATACCCAGGATGGAGAAATCAGAGGTGTAAATGTTGAATAAGACTGGTGCCAGAACGGATCCTTGAGCCAATAATCAGCTTAAAGCTTCGAGGCTAAAGGAACGATATTATAATTTTGACTAGCTAAAGTTAAAGTTGACTAGCTTGTGTATCAGGACTTCGTGTCAGACAGTGCCGAAAGCTTCTTCAATATCAAAGATTACCATCCCAGTGCTTTTGACAACTTTGAAGTCTCTTGTAATACGATGAACTTGGTGCGAAGTGCTATGATATAGTCTGACATCAAATTGTTGTGTTAGCAATATCGAATTACTATCAATGAAAGTAAAGAGCATTTAAATTCAACTCTCGATGTCGAACACGGGTTTCCGGGCTGGATTCTCTGCATCGACCACATAAACAACTTTAGGGTAATTATTGAGCAATGCGTTGAGTATAGGTCAACGCTACATCTATTGCTCATCGACTTCGAGAAGGCTTTCGATAGCTTGAATCGAGATGCTATCTGGTCGGCCTTGCGCAGGAGAGGCATTCCGGAAAAAAGTCATAGCTATTATAAAGGCTACATATGGAGGTAGTAAGTGTCACGTCTTGCACAATGGTAAGTTGTCCAAGGAATTTGAGGTACAAGTGGAGTTCGTCAAGGATGAATACTGTCACCACTAGTGTTTCTGGTGATTTTCCACTATGCACTCCGTGCAGCATTGATGGACGGAAATTATGGCAATGCATCTTCATTTGATGACCCATTATCTAGATACAGAAGCAAACAAAATGCGACTTAGAACAAATACGACAAATACTAAAGTCCTTAGTAATTCTGACAACCGCGTCCAACAGAACATTGCCGGACAGGAAGTCGAGAAAGTCGCGGTGGCATCGAATGCCCTCGGAATGTTATCCACGATCTGGAAAAGCAATGTCATCAGCTAAAAAACCAAGCTGCGATTGTTCCGTACTATGGATGTAGGACCTGGAAAGTGAACAGATGTTTAAGAAACATCCTAAGATTTTTTGGCCGAACCGTATCACTAACGAACAATTATACCTGCGAACGGGCCAGGAACCTATAAACATCACAATATGAAGGAGAAAGGGGCAGTGTATTCGACACATCCTGCGGCGCGAAGACAATTCCATTGCTAAGTACGCCATGCGGTAGAATCTGCTTAGGCAGGCGCAGAATAGTTGAAGAGGAATCGAGTTCTTGAAGAATGATTTGGAGGGAACTCAAAAGCGTTGCAATAATTCGAACGAGATGGTCCGTGATTGACGCCCTACGCCCTCCCCGAGGGGTTAAGGGACTTAAGTTACCATAAGTATGTTAAGTAAGTAGAGTGTGTGGTGTGGCAATATCGCATCAGCAATGTCTTTGCATCCTGCCTTCCCTAGTATTAATATGTTTTATTAGTATGTTGTTTTGTCTCTCTTAAACTATTCATTATCCATACACAAATTTAATACGTTAGGAATTACCAAGTAAAGCAAGAAAAATCTGGTGGCATTTGATATTTTTTACAGAGTGCGTTCAAAGAGTGGTGGTTGCCACTTGAAGAGGATCAAAAATAATAAATAAGATGGAGAGTTGTTCAATTACCAAAAAGTTGAAGGAAAACATATATCAAGATATCATGTTGCAGTTATTATTAAGTATTATACTAACATCAAAGGTTAAATCAAAAGTTAGATCTAACAGTCACGTTTTTATATGCATATGCGGACACATCTGATTTCATGCACGAGGAAGAAATCCCTATTACTGAATAAGAATTTCTATAAGTGGTGATTCGATAGCTTGACAAATTTGTTCGAGTTTTTACGGAGGTTACAGTTAAACATTACACGAACATTTTGGTTACCAGACTTTATACAGAATACTTTTGGAAACTTAAAACAGATTGCACATTTACATTGATATAATTTATTTTTTTACTATTTGCTGCATGAAAATGTACACCCGGATTGGGTAGATTTAAAAAAAAAAAGCAGAATGTAATACAAGACTGGACCTTGTGATACGCCAAGCCTGATTAATAGAACATCATTTCCCGTCTCAAACGTAGCATGAAACCTCGCACATCTGCGCTTTCTAGTTTTCTTAATAGAACTTTATGATCAACCATGTCGAGGGCTGTGGTTATAACAATGAATAACACAGCTATACATTTTCTTTTGTCAGGATTGCTTGTTGTCTGAGTGTAAAACTCTATTATGTCTTTCGATTCACATTATACTCATCAGACAACTGCCTGATTAGTTGCCTGTATCCCATCAAGGTGGATTTAAATTACATATGTTGGTGCATTGACACATTTATAAAACCAGCTGGTACCACTGATAGCAGTACCATCAAGTCCATTTCAAATTCTAAGCTAGGACTATTTCCTTCTGGAGCTCAACTGTGATACAATTGACTAGTACGAGCATTTTAGCTAATATATACAAAATGGACTAAATCACCAGTTATCCTACTAGGTAGGTTCTTACAGTACGTTTTGTTAAAGGCACAAAAAGCCCAAGTTCTCTGAAGATGAAAAACAGCGCTATATACACAGGACAAAAACTTACTACTATACTATTGGCCATATGTACAATGTCTTGTATCCATATATGAAGAGATTTTAGATAGTTGGAACTACATTTTCTGGTGCGTGTTTTTGGTTTTGATTTTTTTTTAAACTCGTATTTGCATTCATAAGACCAAATAACAATTTATCAGAATGTTCGGCTTAGAAAAATATTAGGAGGATTATCATTGAACGATGATGTTTCTTGAACGGAGCGTATGGTTCTTACTGTCAAAAAAAATGAGCTGTAACTATATTTTGCAATAATGTTGAGTTATATATAAGTCTTTAATTACTTATATATTAGGCCGGAAAATGAAATCGGTTTTGCGTTTTCTTCCTTAATTGCTCTTAAGCTGGGTACCCATCTAGAAGTTCTTTCCCTTCATTTAGTGGTTTGATTATAAAAGGCAAACATAAATAGCACAATAAATAAGGTTCCAAAACATAATTGTATGCGGATAACTTACAAATAAATGCGACGTAAGTATGACACTATTCGATAATTGAAACCATTCAATAACTACATCGATAGATGAGTTAATCCAGCTGCTCATGGGTGGTATGTGTCTCGACTCCTAGGCGTTGTGTCTAAATTCAATTCCGCCGCACTAACAATATTAAAAGAACTATACCTAGGTGTCTGAAAGAAAAAAATATTCTTAAACGAGTCGGCATAAGAATCCACATATGAAGGTTCCATTCACTAGTGAGTATAACATGTGTGGTTGGAGTGGATGTTAGGTCCAAGTTCAGTACTAGTTGTAACATCGCCGATATTCTAATACGACGGATTGGAATTTATTAAATATTTGAACACAAAAAAACACGGCCGTAATGCTTAAAGTTGAAACATGTCTTTTTTCACAATAATAAAAATGAAGTGTGCTATGTCTATGTCTATATTCATATTTTTCTGTATGTAATGGATAAGGTTTTTACCAAACTGTGATAGGTTCAACAAACTCTTTTTTGTAAGAGTCACAATGAATATAATATGAATCCAAATTTAGTTACACCTCATTTTAAAACCGTATCAAGGAGCAAACATAATTCACAACTGGTATACATAATTATTACCCGTATTTTTACAACCGATTACATTAAGCACAATAAGGAAAACAAAAAAACGAATTCACTCAATCAAATCCAACTTTCAACAACCAAGTTTCCTTTTTCTAATTTCGTGATTTTTTTAATCTATTATTTTATTACTCACCATTGCTGTCAAAATGTTGTTGAACCATACTTCGTGTTTATTTATTTTATTAATTTAAGTGAACATGATATTTCACCTATTCTTCTCTTAAACTGTTAGTTCTTTCACTACGAAAGACACAATGTTCTCACGAATTCGCAAAGGTCTGGCCAGACACTAATTGGATATAAACCGTCACCACACGATATAACCGGGGTACACAGCCAAAGTATTGATTTTAAATTATTTATTGATTTGATAGGTTCAATTTGATTGCAATACATACGCATTTATTGTAAAATTCAATAAAAATATTATTTTTGTTTGCTTTGAATGTCGTAGTTTTGATATAAACCTGTAGAATATGTGTCTGTTATGAGAGACGGTTTGAATTCAATTGCAATGGTCAATGTTCAAAAGTGGAAAGTGAAAATCAATGAATCACTAGCAAGAGAGAAAAGCCTTACAAGTGCTTAAATCGATATCCTAAGTTTACAGGGAAAAATTAAATTAAATGTGACGTCGTGTATTGTAGTGCAGTCAATTAAAATGTTTATTTGTATTGCCTTTTATGCGTTTTGTTTTCCATACCCCGTTTTGTAATCACGAAATTAAGAAAAAGCACAATTTTGTAAAACCGAACCATAAAATAACTATATTTTTATCCATATAGGATTGCCTGTCGGAGTAGATGAAAGAACCCATGGTCTTTTCTAGAGAAAAGTTTTGCGTTCAACATTGAATATCGAGAGCATAGGCGTGGTAGTAGGAAGTAGGAACCCCATCTGGTTCCCCCATAGTCAGACACTCCAACTATATTTTTAGATTTAGCGAAAATTATAGGTCAAGTGTATGATAGCTGCTCAACTGTGGCTGGAAAATGGAATGGAGTAAGAAAGCCAATACAGTTCACATAAACTCAATCTAGCCGTTAATGACTTAAACGAAGTGTTTAAGAACAATGATCTCAGATCAGAAACGCTATTGGAACAATAAGCTTTTTTCGAGAGACTCATTCGAAATCATTCGAAAAGGAAATGCATCCTAAGTATTCACTTGTTCTGTGATGAAAATATAGTCACTGTGATTGAATCGCCGCAATAACTTGCAGGAGACGGAAATTGAATCACAAAACAGCGCGGTTTTCAAATATATTACTTCTGTTCCACACTTCTGGTTGGTTTGTTTATAATCATATAACATGGTTACTTGAACCAGTTGATTATATTTTACAGATCGTTGACCAACATCATTCTATAGTTAAACATCAAATCGATTTTTAAAACACATCATTTAAAAAAAAATGTTAGGACGCTGAAAATTGCTCCAAAAGTCTTTGACAGTCAATGGAGAAACGTTTATGTGGATCAAGAATTAAATTTAGCTGTGCAAATATTGGTAAAAAACAAATATATCGATCAAATATACCCTCGTCCTTTCCCAAAAAATCTGTTTTTATTCTGTACCTCGATTCACTTACAATGTCTCTTGAAGAGGAAAATGGGCTTTCGTATTCTTTATTCCAATTAATTGCAAAGAATATGGAGGACGCTGCTGAATCAATATCTAAGCAGGCAGTAGAAAAAAATAATCAAAAATACGGCGGCTTTCTTGACAAATTTCTCGCGGAGGCGACTATGTGGTACAACCATAATTAAATGCATTCTGATGAGTCTACAAATACCTGCAAAGTCTTAATGCATGCAGAAACGTTTTATTCCCCAGTATTCTCTGCTCTTTCCATATGCCTCATCATGCCAGCTACTACTTGCACCGTAAATTGATCGCTCATCACTTACAGAAGGTGGGAACTTGGCTTCGATCAACGATAATATATTACGCAACAAGATGAATTCTACAATGAGATGGCAGACCCTTTTGGTAGAAATGCAAGGTGAGCGCGGGATTAGGAATGAGGAGACGTTCAAACTACCTATAATTACAGTACGGCGCGTTGGTCACGCTTCTCGAGACAAATGACACGAGAACTCTCTTCGAATGCGCTCTACATTCCGTCCAATAGAAACCTGTCAATCGAAGAGTAATAATTCAATACTATATATACAATAAAACGAACTATGGATATTGCGATACCACGTCATACACGAACAAACAATGAAAACTTGTACCGCAATGCGACAATTGACGCACTACACCACCAAAAAAGTAGACTCCTGTCAAGATTAAAAGCCTTGTAAAGGCGGTTTATTGACAGACGTAGTGAGGAAGTTTGGACACTGAAATCGCTCATTAAAAACTTCTTTTAATTGCACAGAATATATATGTACATGTACTGGAACTGGAACAATTTCGGTCTGTTAGATCTAACAACCCGAGTATGTTTCAACAAATAAATAAATTCTTCTGAAAGAAAAATAGCGATCTTCCGTGTCTTAAGCTCCCCAGGACGACAGACAATGAACTGATACTGACTACAGCGGGTATCGATCCAGACAACGCCGTATTCGACGATAGTCGCAAGAAAAAGTTGAAGTACTAGGCGCAGTTTGGCAGGAAGTTTAAAAGATGAACGAGAGTGTCCGCCCGAAACATGACTTGGAAAACAGCGTACAAGCTAGCAACTCTCAACTTCGAAAAGATCTGCAACAATACCGATCTGAAAAAATTGGCTTTGTTCTGTTCAATAAAACGAAAACATGGCAGACAATGATATCGCCGAAGAAAGGGTCCATCCCCCGCTAATTTCAAAAACAGACCTTTAAGCAGTCTTCTCATCACTAAAGAAAAAAAAGTCGGTTGGAATCGACGGCATCTCCAACATTGTGCTAAAAAATCTTCCTCTGGAAATGGTTACTATGTACACTAGGAATGTGTAATGCTCTGAATAAAGCACATTATCCGGAGCATTGGAAAACTGCGATTGTACAACCCATATCTAAGCCAGGAAAATATTCTTCGAATTCGTACAACCTCAATTAGTTTTCTTTCGAACATCAGCAAGGTGATGAATAGAATATAACTCTGATCAACTGGACAGAGGACAGACATATAATTCCGTTTAACCAATTCGGTTTCAGAGGGGGGCATGACACTATTCATGGCGCGCTGAAACTGGTGTCGTATATCCAATGGAACAAGAGCAAAGAAACAATGTACAGGTACCGGATTGGTTGACCTGGAAACTTCGATACCGTATGGTCAGAAGGACTTTACCATAAGCTCAATCGGCTAGGCCACGGCAAGTAAACCACTGCTGTACCTACGAACCTGTAGGCGGCTCGTAGTCAAGAATAACAACGTGACCTCCACAGGTATTTTTGAAATTAAAAATGGTCTCCAACAGGGTACTGTTTATCCGCCGATCCTGTTCAACATTTTCTTGAGCGATCTGATAAGTTCGCTTCCGCATGCAATTGCGTATGCCGACGACTTGATCGTATACAGATCAGGCAAAAAGATCGAGGACATTACTATGCTCACGCAGGGTGACTTCGACTCATTCATGAGAGATTGCGATGACTGGAAGTTGAATATCAACCGGAAAGCATTCTGTCCAGGACGCCGTTGTATAAGGTTTCGTCGGATTAAAAAAAAAAAAATGGCGAAAGTTCTCAATTGTTGGACGCCACGGGCAACCACTGGCGCAAAGGATTGTTGTCAGATACCTGGGGATCTGGCTAGATCAGTATCTATATTTTAACAAACATGTAGATGCTGCTCTAGTCAGAGCCCGAGGCGCTTTCGCCCTTACAAAGAGACTGTTTTACAACAGTCAACTCGATGCAAGGGTAAAAGTAATCTGCTACATGGCCCTCATACGGCCAATGCTCACCTATGGTTGTCCCGTGTGGTTCAACGTGAGTGCAAGCTTGATGGAAAAGATTCGGGTGTTTGATTGAGGTGTTTGTCTTAGGGCTTGCCTTCGCCTCTACAGAACACCAGAGTCACAGTACATTCAATTCCACTTCAATGGGGTCTTATGTAACAGGGCAAACCTGATACGAGTGGACAATTTCCGGTTGAAGTTGATTCGAGATCACACTGCGAGAGCGATGAACTCGGTTAATAACATGATCTCGGGGCTTACTACTCCAATCCACAGTATCACGAAAGGGTACGTCAAACTGGCTTCGTTCCACCAGAAGCATTTCTCCATTTCGATAGGCAAGGTCTCATACAAGACAAATGCGGTACCGCTCCTCTTCCACATCGCCCGATCAACTGTGGATGGGCGACTCAACCACGACCGTTCCGTCGCACAACGAGCTGAGGGAGATCTCCTCCGCTTCAGTATGGAGGTGTCGAGTCGGGATAAGAGAGATGTTGCGTCACAACATCGAACGTTTTGGTGGCTGAGTGAGGGAACTCCCTCGTCGAACCCTTTAGACCCAGGTTAGAATGGGCAGTACAGATCTTCTCAAAAGGAGTAGTCGGTCAGTGTCTTGCAGCGGGATTTGATCCAGCTACCTATGGCCGACTTACAGACTTAGTGTAAGATACGTGTAAGTTATATATATAAATTGAAATATGAAAAAAAAAAAATAAAAATAAAAAAAAGCACTCTATGTATACACATTTGTACACTGAGTGTACTCATGTGTATACAAATGTACATAGGTAAGGTACACTCATGTATGTATGGGCGTATAGTTTTATACGTCCATGTATATATGTGTGTATGTTTAGTTAAGGTAGTTTTAAGTTATTTTATGGTAGTATGTAAGTTAGCATTTAAGTTTTAACTAAAAAAATCGTTCATATATTAAGTTTTTTTCAACATTTTTCTTAATAATAAGTAGTACACATAATGATAATGAAGTCTATAAGCATATGAAATGTAAGATTAGGTCGAAAGACAACAGATTAAGCATAAGATAAGTTTAGCTTAGAGTGCCCGCCGAGGGCCAGTAAGTTAGAGTGTAGAAACATGTACGTCCAACTAGTTTTAAGCATTTTTGTCTAGTATGTAAGCCTGTTATTTGAAATAAAAATGTAGTAAAATGAAAAAAAATGAAATGACCGATAACCATTAGCTATTATCGTTGGGCAATGGTTTTGTTTTATTTTCCTTAGAACTGGCATAGGCAATTTTTTGTACTGTAAGGAATAATGAGTTGACCTGAGATTATAGTCATTTTCGGTCGATACTTACAACTAAGTTTTTGAATATTTTGGAGTTTTCTCAATTCGACCACAATTTGTTCTAAGCTGTTCTAATTATGTGCTAAATGTTCGGGCACAAGAAAATATTTCTCATATCACGTACAGAGTCTAAGATAAGTGTATCTTATGGCAGTACTCATGGACCTACTGTATTCTACAGAACAATAGAAGATTATTTACAATCTCCCTAATCGAACTCTCCCTGAGTCGTATTGCTCCCTAACTCGAATTTTAGACAGTGATTGTTGAGAAACTAGGCCTTGATCCTCTACGAACTGTAGCAATAATTCACCACTTTACTGTATAAAGAAGACGCATTGCTCCACAATGTAATTTAAATGTATTATCTGATTCGGTTTGTAGTTTCAGACAAATTTTATGAATTCTACAGATATATGTTATATATACACAATAGCGTTTTTGATTTATAATACAATAACATTTCTTGTATTATAAAACGTATTTGGGTTCATCCATTTTAATCACAGTTAATAAAATCAAAATAAATGCAGCTTACAGTACACTCAAAAAACAAAACACTATTTCGTTAGTTTAATTATGTATATATAAGAATACCTATATTGGAATTTCACTGTGATTGTAATAAATTAGATTATGGCAATAAAATTAAATTGTTTCGATCTTTGTTTTCTTTAATTTGTTTTGATATAAATTACTTCTCACACTGAACCATATTACATGATAAATATACATTCGATTTGTTAACTTACGTGATCAAAGTTTTATAGAGCTGAAATTCGTCCATCGGCGATGTGAATGCAGTCGCTTTAGTTTTAAACATGGCAATCTATATTGAAATCTATTTGCAAAATGCCATAATATCTATGTTTATATTTCAGAAATATAAATAAAGATAATACAAGCCTTATGTATGCAATATAATTATAAAGATCCTAATGGAGTGTAACCATTCATAAAACGCATTTTTTGTCCGAGTTTTGTAAAAATTTAAAGCGTGAACACGCAATTCACGCAATTTAAAAAAAAATCTTGAAACCACGACACTTGTTTGAATAAATTCACCATACATAGAATATATAAAATAATATCTATCTGCATTGTTATCAGAAAGCATTGATTGTTGCTGTTTAGTCGAAAATAACAAGAGCGGATCAAAATACTCTACGATGGAATTTCAGTTATGCAAAAGCCAATCAAATTAATAGCGTTCACTGATGCCATATATCACAAATTAGTTATTATTTTTCTTCGGAAACATACACATATTTTATGACAACTTCCATGAAGTTTGAAATTCATGCACGATGCATTTATTTTTAGAAGAAAAACAGTAAGTGCTTCACTTAACAACTGAATGTGCGCATTTATGTGGTCTCCAACTATTTAAACTATTCACCTTAGGATCAATATTGTATTCTCTTTTTCATGGGCTCGAAGAATGCGATTTATTTTCTAAATACAATCCAAAAATATGTGACTACCCAGTAGTTCAAAGTATAAGTTAGGTTACCAAATAAATTCAATGAATTAATTAAAACACAAATTAGAACAAAACACTTATATTACTCCAAGCAGATAAACACGTATGTGACGAGAGTATAAGTAAGAGAAATAAGCAATGACTATCGCCATAGAAAAAATAAGCTCTTCCAGCAGGATCTGGTCTCCTGGCCACGAGTTCATAAATAGCTACATTATGTACATTGTTTTGACAGTACTAGAACAAGATATTTTTGCGCTTGGCCTGTTTGCAACTCTATATAGCCGTCAGTGTATATACATTTCGTATACTTATATATCTACCCACACATGCTTGGGGATTGTTAAGGCAACAGTTCCGCCCCGTCAAAGTTAGGAACCGCCCTCAAATTACAGTTCGCCCAATCAAAGGTTGCCTTATTATTTAACACATTTATTCTATTTGAAGTGAACACAGAACAAGTTCACTCTTATGGGAATATCAAAAGGTGTGTGTAACTGTACTGTGTCGCGTCAATAGGTTTATCTTCTTGCGGTGTTGTGCTTGTGTGTTTGTTTGTCATTTTACTTTATTTTATAAATTAATCTGCGCAATCGGAAGATAAATGCGTTTAGGAGGTGTAACGCCATTTACAAAATCATTTGCAGGGAGAAGTCTCAAAATTAAATGCTTTCTATCCACTTTGTATTGATATTTACATACATACGTTCAAATATCTACACACATCTCTATATCAAAGGAGCAAAAGGATAGCAAACAAGCTTTATCGTTTTTCTTTTGTGGTTACATTTTGCTACCATGCTACAAAATTGCTTCTTTCAGTTAAGTTTTGATAAATCAAAAATTTCATCATTTTTTCTCAAGTTAGCAAAATGATGCACAGTGTTAATAGAGTAACTTTTCAACTATCGATTGTTGCATGTGTACATGAGTGAGTAACTTATTAAGGCCAAACACATTTTGTATTCTTTGTTCAATTTTACGTGACGATTTTGTTATTTTGTTATTTTGTCTATGAAATTCCGGTTTCTTTAGACTAACGTTCATTCTCGCTATTTTATATTTTTTGCATAGACGAACGCTATATCAAGCCTCTAATACGTTTTCAAATATTATGAATTGTGTTTTTTAGGCTCATTTTTAAATATTTATTTTTCTAGATACTATCAACAAAAATGAAAAAAAGAAAGAAGAATAACTACATATCACGATTTTTTATTTTATTCGTTAGTTCGAATTTTTCGATTGCAGAATTGAAGAGGCATTTCCGATTAGAGTCATATGAGCGCCTCATTTTTTTTCTTTTCATTTTAAATTCATTTTTACTTACTACTTCAGGATAAACTTAGATACTAGACAAAAATGCTTAAAACTAGTTAAACCAACAGTGCTACTATACTAACTTACTGGCCCTCGGCGGGCACTAAAACCACCTTAAACTAACTTGCATACGTATACACATGTGTATGTACATATCTATACACATGTATATACAGATGCAGTGCAATGTACAATAGTATGTACATCATGGCCAGAGCAGCATCTACATGCTTTTTAAAATATAGATACTGATCTAGCCAGATCCTCAGGTATCTGACTACAATCCTTTGCGCCAGTGGGCACATGAGCGCCTTGTGCGAGCATTATGCAAATTACGTGCTGGTAGTTCAATTTAGGAAGCTAACTTTCGAATCAATAAATGCTGTAGCTAATTTGGTTGTATTGTAAGTTTATTAAATATAGTCTGGAGATTATAATAGACTTTTCAAAATTTGAACGAAAGATAAGAAAGACAATTACAGTAGTGTTATTCAAATTATTGCCCATCTGAAGATTTGCCTCTTTCAATGCCAACTTTTTAATTTATAGACCTAATAGACCTAAAATGAAACTACAAAACTTTCCTTTGCCCTAGGGTATTATTTTACCAGCTCTTCTAAATAAAAAAACTTAACACTTCTAAAAAATAGGTGTCTGGTTTTACATTATTACATAATTAAATTTATAAAACCTCCAAAGATTAAAACCTTTACAAATTATTTCTGTATACATAAATAAAAGAGGAGGCATTTTCTTGTTTGCCCGTGAATAATGAGTATGTAACGTATGTAACGATACCTCAAATATATCAATCAAACCTTTGTGTTACATAGGATGGTTTTTAGTATCCCGAGTCAGTCATTGCCTCTTGAAATTAATTCTACATGATTTTTTAACTAAATTTTTTAAAAAAGATTAACTTAACTAAAACTGAAATATAATTTCATCATTAAATCTATATTCACACATGTATGGTATTCTGAAAATATACATATTTAAAGTACGTGCGGTATATAAATCCATCATTTTAGTCTAAATCATTTATTTTTTTCTTAAACAATCGTACAAATCATTTGCATATGAGTTCGAAGAAAGTATAACTAAAAAACAAAACAACAATAAGTTATAAGCAAAAACTCGAAGGAAATTTATATGTGAGTTTTAATATGGCTCACTTGGTGTTTAAACAAATTTCCGAGGTACTTTGTTCTTAATTCGCAATATGACTTCCATCATCTTTCTTTCCGCCTTCTTCCGTGGTTTTGGACTTTGTTTGGATATTTTAGCCCAATCAAGAAAACGTGTCAAATATGGCCTATTGGGCATATGTATCAAACTTGACCTTTAGGCCATATTCAACACTCTGTAATTTGTTCACTCATTAAAATTTTTATCACAATAAACGAAAGTTAAAAAAACGAAATACTGCATATAATTTTCAATGTCGTCGCTTCAAACTCACCACGAAAGACTGAAGATAAACCAGTTTGCACGTGCTTATAATGCAATTTTTTATTTGACTGTGGGTTTTTGTTTGCGAAATACAATGATATTGCCCACGTAGGCCACATTTGGCTTTGCATTTCCACTGCATATTATGTAGGTACGTACATTCAGTTTGAGAAACAAAATTATGCTCAAAAAGGCTCAAAAATTAGAAAAAAATGCTCGTGAATTATTTCAAATATTTTCAAAATCAAAGACTCCCACCCAGATTAAACGTGTTCTACTTATCGAGCTTCACCTATAGGTACTTCGTGAGTAAAGGTCCCAGCAAAGTGGGAACATCCAGCTGGTAGTACATAATTTAAAGTTTCTATAATTTTCTTAACATTTGCTTACTGTTTTTTCAAAAATGAAAATATTGTGTTATATCCTTCCAACTTTCTGTAATTGACTGATCTAATATTTTAAAATAAAATCCTAGCTCAAATCGATTCGTAAATATATATTCAGTTTCGGAACTTTCATCAGCACAAATTCTTTTTGGTCGACAGTATCGTGAGTTTCTGAAAATTTAGATAGTATTTCGGGACTACTAGCTTATGAAGTGATTTTTTCATCTGAATTGAGAAGTTTATTATTTCAAAATATTTTTGAGCAAAGTGTGGTTTCTTTTATTATTTTTTTTAGAAAATAATTGCATTCAGAAATGTATAGGTAGCATAACTTATTTAGTCTGTACAATGCGCATTTGCAAGGCCAGCACATTTTTGGCCATAGTTTGTTTGTGTATTGAGGTTTGGGTACATATATAAATACGTCTGGTGTCGTCTCTGTTTCTTAGAACCCATTTTATAGACGAATATTAAATAGGTAATCCTAAAGACATATGTACATGCAAATTGCCAATTCCTTAGAGGTTGCTAAAGTAATTCTAACAAAACTAGCATTTTAAGATTTGTAGTAAACATTTCAGCTACAGACTACCTACCTTTGGGAAGTCCGACGTGCGTGTCAATCGGCTTGAAAGCCTTTGGTCAAATTGATACAAATTCCTACTAGTCTGATATATACAATACAACGACGAATGCTCTGACAAAATTTATTCAATACATAAACCTGCATAGGTTTTCCAAAGCATTCAGATTAAAACGAGAGAAAATTCGTTGAAAATCATTCTCATAAACGTAGTCTAATCTTTTGTTATTTGAACAGAAGCACAGTAATAGTGATGTTAATTTCTGGAATAATTTAGGTACGATGTCACGACTGAAGCATATCAAAGTAGCCGGACGGCCTGTCAGCTGAAGTCCTTAATTCAGTTGAAGATGATCTGATAGGGTACAAGTACCAGCTAATCCGTAAGATATGGTCTGAGGAATAGATCCATACCAGTTTGGCCACAATGGACCAGATCTTTACACTACGGCAGAACCTAGAAAATATCCAAGTAGTGCGAAGATTCAAGTACTAAATTTATGGACTGTCTTATGGACCGATGAGTCTACGATTGCAACGGAGGACACCTGCGCCTAAAGTGGTGCACCCAAGCGACGAAGGACATCCATTGACGTACGAAACTGTAGACGACTGGAACTGGAGGCCCACTTGGCATGCGAACTGGAGCCAGAGATCGAGCTAATTGGAGAGATTTTATAGTCCTTGAGTTTATATAGAAAGACGTGACGAGAATCTTCTCACCTAGAAAGGTGGAAAGGGTCATTTGACCTAATACAATAAAATGTAAGTCTAGCAAATCATCATCTAGTGCTATTCAATCAAGAAGTTATTTTCGTACTTAATTTATAATGACTAATTGCTGTTGACTGCTCAACAGTTGTTTCTTGTGACGTGTTACTGAGTTCGAGCGTCAAATGTTGTAGACATGTGTCAAATAACCATCGCCATCTTTGTATGTGAATTTATATAAAATGGAAATTAAAATATTCAATATGTTAACAAAAGTTAGGACAAGCCATAGAGATTAATAGATTTAAAATTATAAAACGCAGACTTAAAAATATATCAAATGACACCAGTCCGTCTTTCTAGTGTAAATATATGTATCAACTACTCGTGATTTTAACCGGTGGTAAATTTAAACACACGAATCTAAATGGACGTGAATCTAAGTGCACGTTAATTCAACTAAGTAGACGTAAGTTCAACTAAGTAGGCGTTAATTGAACTTAGTACACGTGAATTCAATTACACGTGATTTTAACTGCGCGTGAACCTAGTTACTATTGAAATCATTGTGGCTAGCTACATCTGAATCTAAATAGACGTGAATCTAAATACAGTGAACACTGAAAAACATGAACACTCTAAAATGTGAACTTTCCCAAAACGTGAATACTTTTATTTTACATTGGCTGTTCTAAAAGCTCTAAAACGTGAACAGATATTTTGTCAAAATTTCTACATAAAAATTAAATTTCAAAACCTCGGGGGATCCCAGACTATGTGTATGACTACATCGTGTGTTGGTATTTGAGCTATCATCCCATCCAGTTCGCAAAGAGAATGATTGATTCGCAGAGAAAAATTTTTATATCATTAATTAGGATACTTAAGGTCATTTTTGTTGAGATTTTTGTGGATGAAAAAACTCGATAATTCAGTTACAATCTTTTTGCATACCAAGAGATATAACTTAGTGTTCATATTTGCTGGAAAAGGGTTGTTTCTAAAAGTTCGCGTTCGCAATTCGTGACGACGTCGTATGATTGGTCCTTTACTGTTTTTCTCTTGCATGATCATCACGTCAAACTAAATACACGTGAATGGATATACACGTGAGCTCAACTACACGTTAATCTTATTTCATGTGAATTTAACTACACGTCATCCCTCTGATTTTACGTTTTGTTATATGTATCTCACCACCGCCCGATCTTAAACGGGTGTGACTGCTATTACACGCAAAATTTCGACAGCAGATTCTTCAACCTTGTTGCCAAGGGAGGTGTGACAAAAGAGATTACGCAAAGGGAATGACATACACATTGATGGAATTTGCTGTCGAAATTAGAATGATAGATGTAAAAACAGTGAAAATCCAACGGACAAAGAAAACAAAACCAAGTTTAATATATAATATATAATTTGTACTTACCGAGCTAACAAGAAGAGCCTTGGGCCGAATATTCACCTAACAAGGACGTGGTAGCACTTCGCAACATCGAATATTTAACTTAAATTGTGCATTATGTTCAGGTAACATAGTTATTGAAAAATGTTCATGAATCACTTAAAATAAACTGTTTTTACTATTTTTACAGTAATACGAAAGAAGTTGCTCTAAAATTTTGTCAACTATTTTTATGAGTTAGTTTTGGTGGTCAATATCTCGGCCTTGTTCCTAACGTGAATCTTATTACACTTGAAGTTATATCACAAATTCATATTAGATCATGTCAATCTTCCGTTTGATTTAACGTCTTGTTATATCTCATCACCGCCCGAACTAAAACGAACTTACACTCGCAATTTCGACAGCAGGTTCCACTTATTAATTTTTTGCTTACAATTTATGAATGAAGGCTATAAAAGTATACAAGTAAGTTATTTTCCTAAATAAAAAAAGGAAGGACTTACTATTTTTTGCAGAATTTAAATATATAAATTTGTTTGTTTGCTGGTACACATCTCAAGTGCAAGTACACATATCAAAATTAAAACTAAATTCTAAGAAACTACTCACAGTTCTATATTGTAAATAGGGAGCACAGTTAAACTAAGGCAATTGACAGCAACGTTTGTGGACGTGAACAATGAATTGGTCGTTATAAATTGTGCATATAGTTTTCATTACAAGTCTACTTTACAACTCACTACAATAAAACGCTCTTTTCATACGTATTTGTAAAACACACGTAGTATGTATATGTAACGTATAATATGTAACTTACTCTGAATAAACTAATCGAATTTTTAAAAAATAATAATTAACATTCCTTAGTGAAACAGGTATTCACCACACCATGGTAGCTATTCTTTTGGGTTTATGTGTGATGTTTCAGCGAGAATACTAAACAGAATGACGTTGCAATAGTGATGCTAAATTAACTCTTATTTTAAGCTGTGACCACTACTTGACGACGGAGTTGGTTGAGTGGATGTATTGTTCGGTTACAGGGATTCCCGGTTCGAAACCCAGGCAGCAAAGTTCTCAAATTTTTTGGTTACATCTGGTTTTCAAATCTGGCCAATTACCATTTGTCGTTGGGCTCAAATTAACGGCAGTATCTTGAAATAGTATAACTATTGGTATCGTAATTAACCAATTTCGCTGCGAGCCCAATAACTTTACCTAACTACATAGAACCAGTATATTGGCATTAGTCCGATCAAGCGCGATTTGCGAAAAGTTTTTTTTATATTTTTTTCTTACTAGAACAGGTGCCATCATTCATTAATTTTACTAGACAAAAATGCTTAATACAAGCTGGACGTACAATTTAACTATTTCTAACTTATTGGACCTCAGCGGGTACTCTAAGCTAAACTTAATTTTATCCTATGTCTTTCGACCTAATCTAACATTAATTAATGGAACTAGTTCATCGTTATCTGTATAGCTTTAGATATTAAGAAAAATTGTAAACAAAATACTTAATAACATAACGTTTTTTTGTAGTTTAAACTTACATACTAGCTTAAACGGGCATACATGTATACATGCATGTATAAATAGTACTATACATTCATATATATATGCATGTACTTAAATGTGCTTAAAAGGTACATAAGTACACTCGAGTGTACACACGCATATACCGAATTTTTTTTTTGGTATTTTGTTTTGTTTTTTGTTTTTTATTTTTATTTACATTTTTACAACTTGCATACTAACTTAAGACTACCCTACGATCTGCGAGGCGGCCATAGGTTGCGGTTGCTAGATCAAGACCACAATACATAGACCGACTGCGCCCCATAAGGGGATACGCACTGGAGTTCTTTCACTCCCAGGCCACCAAAACTTTTTATGTTGCTTAGCAACATCCCGCACATCCCGACTCGAGACTGCTGTACTGAACCGGAGGAGACCCTCATCAGGTCGTTGTGCGACGGAACGTCGTAGTTGAGTCGTCAAACTACAGTTGAACGTGCGATATGAAAAATGAGCTGTATCGAATTCATACCTTGTAACAGGCCGTTCATGTCTAAATAAAGATATGCTTCTGAAGGGACGAAGCCACTATGACGTACCCTTTCGTGGTACTGTGGATTGGTTTAGTAAGCCTCCGATATCAGGTTATTGTTCAAGTTCATCGCTCTCGCAGTGTGACCTCGAATCAACTTCACCAGGAAATTGTCCACTAGTATCAGGTTCGCTTTGTTGTATAAAACCTCATTGGAGTAGAATTTTAAGTACTGGGACTCTAGTGTTCTATAGATGCGAAGGCAAGCCCTAAGACAAGCCTTCTCGAACACCCGAATCTTTTCCATCAAGCTTACACTCACCTTGAACCACACGGGACAGCTATAGGTGAGCATTGGCCGTATGAGGGCCATGTGGCAGATTACCTTCACCTTTG
Source organism: Eristalis arbustorum (assembly GCA_916610145.1). NCBI lineage: Eukaryota > Metazoa > Arthropoda > Insecta > Diptera > Syrphidae > Eristalis > Eristalis arbustorum. Next base: position 48,057,859 of record OU744319.1, on the reverse strand, counting down.
AATCGATTTGGCTGTTGTAAATCAGTCTCTTTGTAAGAGCCATAGCGCCTCGGGCCCTGGCCAGAGCAGCATCTACGTGTTTGTTAAAATACAGGTACCAGATCTCCAGGTATCTGACTACAATCCTTTTCGCCAGTGATCGCCCGTGTCGCCCAACAATAGAGAACTTTCGCCAATTCTTTTTGTGTCCGCCGAAGCTTTATACAACGGCGTTCTGAACAGAATGGTTTTCGACTTCTGAAAGTTGATATTCAACTTCTAACCAAACGGTGTTGAAGGCCCTCTTCAGGTCAATCAAGCAGGCGCCCGTGCATTGTTTCTTGCTCTTGTTCCAATGAATATACGACACCAGTTTCGACGCGCCATGAATAGTGTCATGCCCCGCTCTGAAACCGAATTGGTTATACGGCATTATATGTCTGTCCTCTGTCCAGTTGATCAGAGTTCTATTCTATTCATCACCTTGCTGATGTTCGAAAAAAGACTAATTGAAGTTGTACGAATTCGAAGAATCTTTTCCTAGCTTAGATATGGGTTGTACAATCGCAGTTTTCCAATGCTCCGGATAATGTGCTTTATTCAGAGCATTGTTAAAAAGGATTGTGTACATAGTGACCACTTCCAGAGGAAGATGTCTTAGCACAATGTTGGAGATGCCGTCGATTCCAACAGACTTTTTTTTCTTTAGTGATGCGAAGACTGCTTAAAGATCTGTCTTCGGAATGATCGGGGGATGGACCATTTCGTCGGCGATAGCATTGTCTGCCATGTTTTCGTCATTGAACAGAACAAAGCCGATGTTCTCAGATCGGTATTGTTGCAGATCTTTTCGACGTTGAGAGTTGCTAGCTTGAAAGCTGTTTTCCAAGTTATGGTTCGGGCGGACATTCTCATTCATCTTAGAAACTTCCTGAAAAACTGCGCCTGGTACTTCAACTTTTTCTTGCGACCACAAAGAAGCTAACGTCGAATACGGCGTTGTTTGGATCGATACCCACTGTAGTCAGTATCTGTTCATTGTCCGTCGTCCTGGGGAGCTTAAGACACGGAAGATCGCTATTTTTCTTTCAGAAGAATCTATTTATTTGTGGAAACATACTCGGGTTGTTAGATCTAACAGCCCGAATCTTAGTGTTCCAGTACGTGTTTACAGAAACTCTGCAATTCTACACAATTAACGTCTGTACATTCTTAATGAGCGATTTCAGTGTCCAAACTTCCTCACTACGTCTGTCAGTTAACCACCTGTGCAAGGTTTTTCATCTTGACAGTAGTCCACTTTTTTTGGTGGTGTAGTGCGTCAATTGTCGCATTGCGGTACACGTTTTCGTTGTTAGTTCGTGTATACCGTGGTATTGTACTGTTCATAGTTCATTTTGTTGTCTCGTCCAATTGAATTAGATACATGTCAATCTCTTCGTTTGACAAGTTTCTATTGGCCGGAATGTAGAGCGCATTAGAAGAGAGTGAGTCATTTGTCGAGAGAAGCGTGGCCAACGTGCCCTACTGTAATTGTAGGTATGCACTAAATCACTGAGATACACGAAAGTGTTCAAACAGTTTACCGTTTGTGCGTTTGTGTCAGTCAGCTGCAGTCTTGCGTCAAACATCAGGAGATCCAAGAACGATCCGCTCGTGGGATAGGACGCGATCTCTGTTGCTTTCAGATCGAGTCTATACTCGTCACTGTGCAAGCAAAACCAGCTATAGAACAGGTCCTCTTTGGGATTGGAAACTGTGTTTCTCCAATATCCATGACGGGCATTTAAGTCCCAGGCCAAAATGAAATAGTTCTCCTCCGAGTCCAAACTTAGGCATGGAAAGAGTGCATCGAGCTCTGATATAGTAGTTCTGGAACTGAAGGAGCTGGAGGAGTAGACCGACACCGCAAAAAGCTTTCTCCCACTACGAAGAGAGTTGCACACAATGCAGGCCTCCAACTCCTGAAACCGGCGTACTTCACCACTATAGACTACTTTGTGTTTAATGTTAATTTTTATGAAGATCGCCACCATTGGATTTGGGCCGGTCTCTTCTGATAACATTATAATTACTGTGCTCCAATATGCCTCTCTGGGTTAGCTTGTTTCGCTAATCAGAAATAGCTCTGGGCTTTGATCGTCCAACAATCGATAGAGCTTGTTTTTTCGTTGGACCCCTATCAATGGATTTGCATTCACTGCAACCCGCTAATCTTGTTCATACTTCACTTTCCTTCGGGAAGTCATCAATCTTAACAAACCACTAACTTATATCCGATGACACTTACTACCGTAGTAAACTTTTTATTTATTGAGTCCATGATGTCAATAAAAACGAAAACTAATACAATAGGTGTGTTTTTTTTGTACAAGTTCACTCTTTAACTCAAAAATATAGTTTGAATTGTTCTAGTTTCTGTCCACTGATAGTAAATCATAATAATTTTGCAGCAACTCCGAGTATGGAGAGAAAAACAATAAAGAATTTATAGTCTTTATTGAACTTGCTCCGCTTTTAAACCATTGAAATAATGTGTTTGAAGAACATGTCAATAGTTGCATTGGAATTTTGCTGTGTCAATAGTTGACACTCGAGAAATTGTGTTTAAAAGATGATATAGGTACCATAACGTCAAACCCATCTAAACCAATTAATGCATTTAATTATGTTTCTTATTTATTCCTGCAAGAATCTCAATTACCTTAATTCGACCCATGCTAAGTTTCCAATGGAATTTGAACTGAATTGAATAGACACCGATGAGAGCACATATATGAAAAGATTTGAAGACAACCCCATTTATGTACCAATTTTAGCATCGGGGCCCAATATTTGTGATCGTCGTTTCATCTCTTCATATACCTCTTCTTCTTGCGTCTACACTTTCTTTGGGTTAAGAATTCAAGACGTATTTATTACTTTTATTCAGGTTCTTAAGGTAACATTTTGTTGTTTTCGGTGTCTTACGCATGTCTTATGACAATAGACAATGGAGTATAGGCAACATGTTTATTGTCTATTGGTTGACCATATCCACGGTTGTGGTGCAGGCATACACATCCAGATGTACACGTGCTCACTTGAATGTCTTTTTGCGAACATTCTTATAGGGTTTTCGAATAGGGGCTGACAATTTGAATTTAATTGGTGAACGCATTCTATCACTTATCATCTTCTTCTTCTTCTTCTTCTTGTGGCGCTACAGTCCGGGGTGAACCTGGGCCTCGGTCAACAATCCTCTCCAGCTGGCACGTTCTTTAGCCAGCTGCCTCCAATTTCGCACTCCAAGTTGGTTGAGGTCTTTTTCCACTTGAGTGCGCCATCGGGTTCGTGGTCGTCCTCTATTGCGTTGTCCCACTGGCTCGGAGTCGAAGACTCTTCGGGCTGGAGCAGTGTTGTCCATGCGCTCTACATGGCCTAGCCATCTTAGGCGTTGAATCCGTAGACGCCTGACTAGACTCATGTCGCTGTACAGCCCGTACAGTTCGTGGTTGAATCTCCTTCTCCAAGAACCTTCAACGCAAACAGGACCGAAGATTGAACGCAGAACTTTTCTCTCGAAGAGACCAAGTGCGTCTTCATCCGCTCTTGAGATAGTCCAAGCTTCCGCGCCATACAGCAGGACAGGGATGATCAAGGTCTTGTATAAGGTGAGCTTGGTCTTTCGAGAGAGGGCTCGACTACTCAATTGCCTCTTGAGCCCAAAGAAACAGCGGTTGGCAAGAGTTATTCTGCGTTTAATCTCAGTACTGATGTTGTTCGCACTATTTACTTGGGAGCCGAGGTAGACGAAGTCCTTCACTACCTCGAAGTTGTAGCTGCCTATGGTGACGTTCTGACCAAGTCGTCGATGTTGTGTGTCCTTTCTTGATGACAGCATATACTTTGTTTTGCCCTCATTCACCGCTAAACCCATTTTTGCCGCCTCCGTCTCAATACAAGCAAACGCTTCATTGACGGCTCGCTGAGTTCGGCCAATCACGTCAATATCGTCCGCGTATGCTAGCAGTTGAACGGACTTCTGGAAGATCGTGCCTCTAGTGTTGGCGTGTGAGTTTCGCACGATCTTCTCCAACACGATGTTGAAGAAGTCACATGACAGCGCGTCGCCTTGTCTAAAACCTTTTTTGACATTGAAGGTCTCGGTGAGTTCGTTACCGACCTTGATGGAGCAGCGAGAGTTCTCCATCGTCATCCTGCACAATCTGACGAGTTTGGCAGGGATGTCAAAACTAGACATGGCGTTGTATAGCTCGTCTCTATGCACACTGTCATATGCGGCCTTAAAGTCGACAAATAGGTGGTGGGTGTCGATCTGCATCTCTTGGGTTTTTTCGAGGATCTGCCGTAATGTGAAAATTTGATCGATAGTGGACTTCCCAGGCCTGAAACCGCACTGATAAGGACCTATCAGGTTGTTGACGAATGGTTTCAGGCGCTCACACAGAACGGCAGAGAAGATTTTGTATGCGATGTTAAGGAGACTTATCCCCCGATAGTTGGCGCAGTCAAAGGGGTCTCCTTTCTTGTGGATCGGGCAAACGATACTAAGATTCCACTCGTCGGGCATGCTTTCCTCCGACCATATCCTACAGACGAGCTGGTGCATGCGCCCAACCAGATCATCTCCAGCTGCCTTAAACAGTTCCGCGGACAATCCATCCGCTCCAGCAGCTTTGTTCGACTTCAGTCTCGATATCGCTATCTTGACTTCGTCTAGATCGGGGGGACGGAATTCTCTTCTGTCGTCGTCCATTGCGTGGAGTGGAACATTCTGCCTGACAGCGGTATTGGTGTCCTCTTCGCCGTTTAACAGTCTGCAGAAGTGATCCTTCCAGATTCTCAGTATCGACTGCGACTCTACTACGAGTTGTCCCTCTTCGTTCCGACAGGCTTCTGTCCGATGTTTGTACCCTTTGGATAGTTGTTTCACCCGCTGGTAAAACTTTCGGACATTATTTCTGCCGTACCACCTCTCCATTTCCTCGATCGCGCGCTTCTCATGCTCCTTCTTTTTCTTTTTGAGAAGCCGGTGCTCTTCCCTTCTTTTAAGTTCGTAGAGCTCACGAACCGCTCTCGTCCTTCTATCCAGCGTCGCCTTATATGCTGCTAGCTTCGCTGAATGCGCCTGCCGACACTCGTTGTCAAACCATGGGTTTTTTCTAGGTGGCATTTTAAAACCCAGCACATCAGAGGCAGCTTCTCTGATGGCGTTTTGACAACGGTTCCACTGTTCGTCGATTGTTTCGCCTGGCAGGGTTGGACTCTCTGAGAGCTTCAGGGAGACTCGATCGGAGAAGTTCCCAGCGGTCGATTGCGATTGTAGCTTTCCAACGTCAAACTGTTTTGGTCTTGCTCTACTCCGTTGTACAATCGATATCCGAGTTCTGACCTTGGCTACAACAAGGTAATGATCCGAGTCGATGTTGGCACCTCGGAACGTTCGGACATCGAGGACACAGGAGGAGTGTCTGACGTCGATCGCAATGTGATCAATCTGGTTGACGGTTGATTGATCAGGGGACCGCCAGGTCCCTTTGTGAATGTTGAGGTGAGGGAACCGCGTGCTGGCTACAGTGAGGTTTCGCCCCGTCACGAAGTCCATCAGCCTGAGTCCATTGTCGGACGTGTTGTCGTGTAGGCTGTGTTTACCGACGACTCTAGCAAAGATTTCTTCCTTGCCCAGCTTTGCATTAAAATCTCCTAGAACGATCTTGGTGTCGTAGCTGGGGCATTGATCGTATGTTCTTTCTAGGAGATCATAGAAGTCATCCTTGCTATCATCGTCTTTGTCCTCCGTTGGGGCGTGGGCGCAAATTAGGCTGATGTTGCCGAATGTTGCCTTGATGCGGATTGTTGTGAGGCGTTCGCTTATGTATCTAAAGCTTAAGACTTCTTGCCTAAGTCTGCCTCGAACAACAAAACCGCATCCAAACAAGCGCTGCCTTCGCTCTTTGTAGCAATCGCCGTAATATATGTCGCAGTTTTTCATCCTCTTTTTGCCCGGCCCATCCCATCGTACCTCTTGGATGGCGGTGATGTCAGCCTTATAGGCTTCTAGGGCCTCCGCAAGTTCATCGGCTGCACGTGGTCTGTTCAGTGACCTCACATTCCACGTGCAGAACCGAAAATCGTTGTCCTTATTTCGTTGTCCATGGTCGTCAGCAGTAGGGTCGTCCGTATCCGAGGCTTGTTGCCGTCTCTGAACTATTGCGAGTTTTACACGGTGGGGAAGTTAACCCCACGCGAAACCCCCGAACCTGGAGGACCGGGTCCTGGTTTAAACCCCCGGACAAGGGGTCGCTGCATACATTGGTTCACCTCTAAGCGGCTGCAGTAGAGGTTATCCAGAGGGCGCCGCGGGGAGGCTGTATGTCAACTTGACCTGTGCATTTACAGGGATCGTTGCTGGCATCTCGCCAAGTTGAGAGCAATCAACAACTTTGCCCTGGATGCACAGGCCCATGCCCTCCACTTATCATCTTCACTATCTGTTTATTCAGTAAACTCAAAACGTCCATCATGGTAAAGTAAACGAACGTGCAATGACTGAAACATTTTCTACCGAAATTCGGATTCCAAGCTGCCTAGGTCTTGTAGAGCACATGAACAAACTGCTCTGGCCCGAAGTCGTGTCTGCATCAGTGGGACAATGCGATATAGGATATCCACGCAACCGATGGCGCACAGAACTGAATATAGACATCAGACTACTTGACGTGGGTAATTGACAAAAGATTGTTCCCGGTGGAGAGTTATAGTTACCAAAATGTTCGCATTATATTGTAAATCAATATCCACGTCTCTCTCCATACAAATAATCACTTGAAATCAAATAAATAGGAAGTACTTAATAAAGACTTTATCCGTCATCCCGGTAAAATAATCTCAATGTCATCATGAATATCCCTAACCAGTAACACACGCGTCGCTTAGCACTTGAGTGGATGTTCGCACGTGTCTGGCGATTAATTTAACACCATGTATACAAATATTTCTTTATTAGAATTGGTGCGATCACAACACCAAAGTAAATATTGTTCGTTGATTGAATCGGTTGTCTTGTAGTGTTGTTTGCTTGTGTGAACAAACGCGATACTTTGATGTCCAGATTAAGTTAGGAATGTTTAATAAAATGTCTTGGGAAAAATATTTTGTACTTGCACTGATGGTGTGAAGATAATCGTTTATTAGATGCTGCACGTGTCTTACTGAGAACATGATATTGAATAAGGCAGCTATGTAGTTCTACAAGACTACATGTGTTATAAATGGCACAACGTGTCTCTGTGTCGCTATATACAAGCATTTGTAGTATAATGGCTTGTTGTCCTGCATATATAATGGCACAGCGTAAAATAATGTTGATTTTTGTTGCTATTGGAATGCTATATCTGGAGGGTACGTTTTACAAAAAAATCAAATACCAATACACGGTGTCTTCACAAGAATATTATATAGTTTCAATAAACTTAAGCATCTCTATTTTTAATTTCTTATAAACTGTATATATACACTATTGACAAATGTTCTTGATAGAGGCGTCCAAAACAAGTATTTTTTACTGTGGGAAGAGCGGGGTTACTCGCCTCGTTTAGGAAGTGGGTTTAATTTAAGAAGAAAATAATAAAATAAAAAATAAAACGGATTGCACTACAGCCAGTTGAGGGCCAGGGTCTAGCTTCTGGTAGCCGAATCCAAAGAAATCAGTTCTTTGGTGCACACTTTTGACGTGTGGTTTATAAATTTCGACTCCTTTGAATTACTAAATGATTAAAAATATTCACACATTTACATTAACTTAGAGAGCAAATAGGCTTAATAATTAATTTTTAAATTTATCACTATCAGATAGATCCAGATATTGTGAGACTTGTAAGCGGCTTATTTCTTCCCTACTCAGTGTTATGAAAGCAGTTGACGAGTACGAAGTGGCCTAGTGGGCAAGTAAAATTGAAGTAACGCCAGGAGATATTGAAATTTAATATGTTTAGATAAAATATCTCTAGCAAACATTACTTTATAAACTGTAATCGCGCTTTTAATTTAAAGAAAACCTCTTGCACATTTTCAATGCGCCCAGAATATGTGACAAAATAAGGATTCTGTTTGGATATGGCTTAATGAAGCCGACTGCTGAATTGGCTTTAGATAAAATATCATTTATATATGAGTGAAATGAAAATAAGGAGTTCAGCATTCCTCCTAGGTTTTTAACATTCTTTATTTCGAAACCCTATGGAGAAAGAAAGGAAGGTAGATTAAGATAAATAAATTGATTGACATTTCTGAAAATTTAGAGTTAGATTCTTATTATTACACCATACGTAGATGTCATTCATATCTTTTACACTCTTATTTATTTCGGCGAGTAAAATTGACTGTATTAAATAGAAGGAGGGGGACTAAACAACTTCCCTGCTGAATCTCTGAGGTATAATTATATACTGAATTTTTACTGACATTTTGAGGCTTATTAAAAATGATGCAACCCTACGGAGGAATTCAGAGTGAAGTCAGTATAGATTACATCAACTTGGGTGTTATTTTCCAGCTAATTTACCACGAAGGATGAGTCAATTGGCAGATTTGTAGACGTTGAGCGAACCTATATAAAGCCGTGTTTGGCATCCGAAATACGCTCTTTCACTTTAAATCTGCGAGAGATGTTTGATGATATCAGAAAAGAACCTAAACATAGCGATCCAATATCTCCTGAACTAGTAGCACTAATGCTTACAAACTCTGGAGTAGAGTAGTGTTATTTGATTATTTTTCTTTGAAATGCAGATTGCCTTTTGTTGTTAATAAATTATATATTAACTATTATTAAGTTCTACCAAAACTGTGTTATTGTTATAAAGAACCTTAATTAGCAGAAAGAATTCCTTACGAAATGTACTAAATGTCGGAATGGTTTTAAGGCTTGGTAATTGTCTACTATACCATGGAGACTTACAAAAAACGCGCTTTTGAGACAGAGGAATGAAATTTCAACAACAACTTTCTTTGAGAATTTAAACAAAACGATTATACGTACAAGTTAAATTTAAATTTTGAAATTAAATATATTAAGATTTTCAATAATATTAAGGTGACTAAATGTTGGCTTTTAAAATTTTAAAATACTTTGTAGTTATTTTAATTTGTGGTTTACATAAAGAAAATTCAATAATTAATTGCTTGTGAAATATAGAATCGTTAAAGAGAGGAAATGGTGCAAAATTAACATTAGCATTAAACTCATCAATACAAACGAGGCTAAAATCTAACATTTTTGAAAGTCCATTTCTAACTGTATTTATTTGTTTTACATTCATTAAATTTATTGTATCTAGGAAAATATACTCATATGGGAAGTTAACATTTGATGGTTCAATAAAATTATTATCGAGCTAATCCAATTAATTTTTGTAAGATTAAAGTCCCCTAAGAGGCACAAGCATTCAGAGGCATTACAAAGATTGTTGACAAAATGTATGTTTGAGGCATTCAATGGAACCAACTTCCATTCTCCGATTCCTAAAGGAAACTGGATGCACTATAGGACAAATTCCTTCCACCATTGTGCAATAGGAGCCTATAAACCTTAACCAACCAACTCTGAAGGGAACTGTATGTGAGAGGAGCTCTTAAAATAGCAAAGGTTTGAAAGTCGACACAATATACCTTAATGTCGCGGTGCAATACACCCTTAAGTATAATAATAATAATAACAAATAACCTGAATTAGAAATATGGGCCCAAATTCATAATCATATCAAGTCGACTTTAAGATTCACTCACTCACCTTAAAGTAGACTTTTTGGTATTCATTGTAGGCCATAAAATGAGGTTGGACTTAAGCCGATTGTCAGAAATATGAAATTCAAAACAGAAGCACATGAAATATTTTGACATTTGAAAAGTCTTCTAATCTTTATATTCAGTTCAGCAATATTTTTTCTTAATCAAGTCTGTAGTTGCTTAATTTACGGATTAAGAATATATTTGTTAGTCGCATATGGTATATTTTTCAACCCCAATTTTTTTTAAAATAATTTAAAGTTACTTAGCCAAATTTGTAAATAAATTCTGCAAAAACTCTTTTTCTTTATTAACTCATGCTGAAATGAATGAATAAATCTAAATAAAAGTATAATTTACAAAATACAAAACTAACTACAAATTTTGTAAAACATTTTTAGTGTTCACAGATGGGTATGGTAAAAGCGTCAGTGTTCGGCTACTACTTACCGGCATTATTCATCGCGAGTCTAGATGCAATCCTGCTGAATGTAGTCAAGAAAATGGCGATTAGTTTATTTTTCGGGATGTGTGTCGTCAAAACTCTATAGTGGACCTATAGACCTCCTATTCTATGCATCCGCGGTAGACACTTGTGATGCGGTCTGTTAGCAGAATGCTTTCGATTACTAGAATCGACGGGTACTCTACAGATCAATGCTTAAGGTATATACCCACAACAGATTTGGTACTTCGTTGGTTACTTCATTACCGGAAATACCCTTAAACTACGACACCTTCTGAGGAGATATGCGGCATAGTTTTACACGAATGCATATTATTATCGGAATCTAAAGGAAAAGTTATATTAATCCAAATCATTCTGAAACGGCTTCGATTTGTTCTTGACTCCTTTTCATGCAAAAGTTACTTGTCCTTGAAAGGGCTGGGAGCAATTGAAGTATACGTTTAGTGTTGATAACGTGTCGATTCTTACATCAAACACGAAAGTAAAAAAACGGTAATGTCAAGAGTAACTCTTAATCCCGTGTATTGTTATATAATGCAGACATGACCGATTGTATTTGCAACATGAGATGTCATGATATCAGCAAAAGTTTTTTTTACACAAATATTTCCTGCTTTTGTTAGTGAAAAAATAATAGCTTGTGTTTTGCTACCATAGCAACTTTTATAATATGTAAACATGTATGAGTAGATATTTATGTATGTACATAGACTTGTTTTTTTGGAATATACTACATGCACATACTTCTTGCAAATTATTTACAACAGATATCTGTAAAATGGAATCCCCCATTTGAAGAGCAATAAGAAGCTCTGCCACACCATGAATGGGCACGAATTTAATAAAATCCCTCCATTGTCAAATGTTGAATAATGTTCCTTATTTGAAATTTACACAAAGCAAATAAGAGAGCTGACACTTGAATTACTGCAATACTTCTAGTAAGTATACGATGCAAAGGAACAACAGGACAAATCTTCCATTCAAAGTCAAAAACAAAAGTCGTTAGCTCAATTTATCGGGGGTGATTTCATTTAAAACTGTCTTCCAGGATATACACATTCTCATATTGACATGGCTGTATAGGTGAATACACACACTTACCATGAATGCCGAATAGGTATAATCTTCAAAAAGGACGTATATGTACACACATATGTAGATGCATTATTGTTCGTAGGTATAACTTGATTTATTGTTGTTCTCTTTTGAATGGTGGTGGTGATGAAGAATACAGCACAAAACATACTTAGTGCCTCCCTTGGTTTTCGCTTAATCCTTCAATGAAGGTAGACCTATTTGTAAAAGGAACTCGAATCACACTGGGCCCATCGCAATAAGTACGTATCAAGCAATAATATTTTACGCTCGGTTAATCCCTTTCAGAAAACACCAGCAAGGAATCTTATTGCTTGCTAGTCAGCAATAATAATTGAGAAAGGACATTTTGCTGCTGTGAGCCATTCTGTAATCCAGTAGCAGCCCATCGAGTTTGTCAGACCAAGTGTATAAATTAAATAGTTGATACCCGATTAGAGGTACTGAAATGATCAATAAAACGGCTTCACGCAAGCGAAGCTATTAAGCTACCGCTGAGTGAACAAACCCACACATGGGCGAAATTGCCATAAGGGTGCGGGTGATTATGATTTTTATTTGTGGGGTGTTTTATATTTATTTACACTTGATGGTTTAATATCTAAGAAGCGGAATGGAATTCAAACAAAGGATTAGCCGACCTTTGAATCTAAACATTTGTCGACGTAACTGCTATGACCATTAATTTTGGAATATATATTTTGACAAGTACGTAATTTATTGCTTCTCTGAAATCAACACTTATATTATATTTGGATGAAATAAATGCACACAATTTCAATTTGCATAAATACCTTCAGATTGTAAAAAGCCTCGATATGCTTCGGAATATTAATATTATTTTAATTGTATCGTCAAATAAGTTAACGTTTCAAATGTTGCAGTCAATTTCAATAGTAAGAGCAAAACGGTAGCTTCGATGAATTCATTGCATTAGGTAAGATTTGGATAAGTTCATAAGAGGCTCTATTGTGATGCAGAATGGCATAATTCCTACCATTGTAACCAACTAGTGCTTGGTACTAAGCATTTCAGTGATTAATGCTGATATAAATGGTGATTTTTTAGCTATTATCTTTTTGGCAACACTGGTTTAAACAACGTTTTGTGTTTTGTTTCACTGTCAAAGGTCTTCAATTTGGTCTATAATTTAACCATGAATCGTCTTACAAACGAACAACGCTTGGAAATTATTGAACTTTATAATCAAAATGCGTGCTCTGTTAAGAAAGTTCATCGCGCGCTTCTTGCATTTTATGTTCAGTTTAATCGACCCACTGAAGCGGCTATTTGGGCTATTGTTACTAAATATCGCACCAAATTTACATTGTTGGAAACCACCAACACGCTTGCGTATAGTGCGAACTGAAAAAAATATCGCAGCTGTATCGGCCAGTGTCAATGATGACCATCAATTATCGATTCGTCGCCGTTCGCAGCAATTGGGCCTCTGTTACTCAAAAACGTGGAAAGTTTTGCGGAAGGATTTAGGTGTGATGCCTTGTGATGCTGGTGCAAAAATTTAAGCCGAACGACCTACCGCAACGTAAAATTTTTGGTGAATGGGCTCTTGGAAAGTTGGGCGAAGATCCAATGGATGGTCAATTGGCCGAATAGATCGTGCGATTTAACGCCTTTAGACTATTTTTCGTGGGGCTCTGTTAAAGCTCGTGTCTATACAGACAAGCCCGCTTCAATTGACGCATTGGAAAACAACATTGGAGCATATATTCGTGAGATACCGGCGGAAATGTTGGAAAGAGTATGCTAAAATTGGACTAAGCGGATGGACCATTTGAGGCGCAGTCAAGGTCAACATTTGCATGAAATAATCTTCAAACATTAAATTATATGGACCGTACTATCGATTCAAATAAAGATTTAATGCATTTTTCTGAATTTTATGCGTTTTTTTAAGCTTTCCTATAGCTTTAAAAAAATCAGATGTGAATTAGGGAAGGCTTTGGGTTTGTAACCGACTATAATAATTTTCAATTTCAGACATCACACTGTCCCCAAATCTTAAATTACATGACAATGCAATGTCTATGTACATAATCAGGCTTTAAAAAAATCAGATGTGAATTAGGGAAGGCTTTGGGTTTGTAACCGACTATAATAATTTTCAATTTCAGACATCACACTGTCCCCAAATCTTAAATTACATGACAATGCAATGTCTATGTACATAATCAGGAGAAATCCTAGCTTGTTCTAATACTTCGTTAATCAAAAGGTTCCAAAGGAGTGTGAGGGTATTGTATCTCGTTGTATAATATATATACTGGGGATACATCAACAAGCTTATAAAGTCTATACACGCTCACGTTGCACAGTGGTCCTAGGCTGGTATAGAAGATTGGAGATTATTGCCTGGCTGGAAGTGACTTATTTTCCTCGCCCAAATAGGTTTTTCGATTTTACATATGCCAAAATATTGTTGATTTTTGATAAGGCGTTTCTTAAAATTTGGCTCAAAGTCTGGATTTTGAAATTTATGAACATACTAGATTTCGTTCCTAACTTTGCCGGGGTTTTTCTTCAACCGGTACTTTACGGAAATTACGGTTTTTTCTTAACCACAACGTGGAGGGATATCAAGCTATTCATTAAAAAAAGTTCTTGGAAAACCCATCTATGTACCTGCGCGCGATGTTCACTTGTTGTGCAAATTGAAGTCAATCTTCATGAACCATGGAAAAATTAACCTATCTTGTAACACATTATGTAATTAGTCTAGCTCTGAATTTTATCTAAATCGGCTAATCTGTTCAGAAGTTCAATATTCACAATTTCAACAAAATTGAATGATTTGTTTCTACCTGTGTATATAGTATGTAAATGCATAGATAGTTTGGGTATGACAAAATAAGAAAAGTGCGAACATATTTATTGTTTCCTTTTCATTTGGTGACTCAGGCATTCGTTCGTATATGTTCGATTGAGACGTAGAAACAAATGAATGGTTGCACCAAAACACACTGGGGATGGTTGATATCCACGACTTCGCAACTTGAAATGTTTTCATACCGGATTGATGCAACCACCCCTATCTTGAGAATTGTATTCCCGTTTTAAAAGTGATCGTAACTTCTGAACCGTATGTCGTACCAACTTAAATTAAATTGTCACATTCAGCATCTATATTATTAGAATGAATTTTTTTGAAAATTTTAGAGCTTTGCGACGTGTAGTTTCGGAGCCTTTGTCGGTCAGACACATAAACTTTTTGCTTTATACATAGCCACACCTAATTCCTAGTTTTGTGGTGACCCGTGGCGTTGTGGGTATTTGCGTCGACCCCAACCTCGACGTCGTAGGTTCGATTCTTGCTCTGTGCGACGAAAACAATTTTCACGACCCCACCTCTTTCGAGTCACTGACAATGCTCAAAGAGTATTTCCTGTCTAGAGAAAGCTTCTCAAACGAAGCCGTTCGGACTCGGCATGAAACTGTAGGTCCCTTCCACTCGTGAGAGAACAACAGCACGCACAACACGAGTGGTTGCTGAGAAGCTAGGCGGGCAGTACCGCCACCCATATTATATTATTATTAACTCTGTTTTTACACGGTTTTGCTATAACACGGTTAATAAAATATTTTTAATTTTTTTACACGATTTTATTAAATATAGCACGATTTACAATTTTTTGTGCTTAAATTTTGCTTGTCAAATTTAATTTTTGCGAAGTATGTACATATCACCAATTTAAGGGAATTTCCTTTTTGCGCGTACAAGCAAATTTACTAAATTTACAAAGCAAGTGTAAATAGCACAAATTGAGGGGAATTCCCAATGTCTTTTTATACTGTTTTTTTCTGGAACCAATCTACCGTGTAAAAAAGAATTAGGTTTAGTTAAGATGTACATATTTGCTGCAGTCCCATTACCAATTTGTTTGATGAATCTTTTAATTAAAGCTGCCTATGGATAGAGACTTCTTCTGAAAGCTAAAATATTTTTTATCGTCGGCTCAAAAACATAGTAACATAGATAGTAAAAATGTTAAAGATTTGAGGTGATTTTTATGTTTTTCTGTGGTCACAAAATGCATCTCTTGTTGACATGTTGCAATTAATATAAAAATGGGAAGTTAGAGTATTATTTGCGATAAAACAGATTTCGGGCCAGGATATCATCGGGCTAGGTACTAAAATGTTGTGATTAAGAAGTAAAAAGCGATTTTTGCCTCATTTTAATGCTTGGTATAAGAAAGTGCGTCCTACAGTATTACTATATATAATAAATATAATTTCAAAATTGTAATAGTAGAACATTTTCTTGTTAGGCAACAAATGGCGATGTTATTCATCAAATGTTGCTTTCTAAATTGCGAACCGAAAAAAAATGTTCGCTTCCACTTAGTAATGAACCACAACCCTTATTAGTTTAACCTTCTGAATTTATTTTATTTTACAAATATATGCAATAAGAAATGCGTGCAGAATTGTTTTTAATACTGATTTTTATGTCCCACTTTATAATTATTGACAATAATAAATATTTAAGTATTTAATGCACTAACCCCGACTACCAAAAAATGTTCAAATGTAGTTTTCTACGAATGAGAAAATTCCGTATGAATGAGTTGTCAGAGTTTGCGAAGTTCGCAGTTCTAATCGACCACATGTGAATGGCATATGAATGAAAGTCTGCCATCCCTTAGCCATACACGACGTGGACAATCTGCACGAGAGAATCGAGAACATCAGATCGGAAAAATGATAGAAAGAAAAAGGGAATTTAAGCTAAGGCTTCCTAGGACCTATTACATTAAGAAATTGGATCCATTGTCCCTGCTGATATTCCGGGAATTTAATACAATTTTTATTAATTCTCGCCAGTCAATTGTGTTATGTTTATGAACACTAAACTCTATAGCTGTAAAATGAAAATTCCAAAAAAATAAAATCGGCCTTACAAAACATCTTCATAAAAGTTTTCAAGAACTAGAATTTAAAAAAAAAAAACAAAAATGACAAAAACTTAACGGAACTTTATATTTTAGCTCTGGTGGCAAGTTGCTGGTAATTTGGACCGAAATGGTTTTGAGGGGAACTTTGTTGTTACTTCCCAATGTGGCTTTCATTATTCCTCTTTCCACCAAGTCTTGCCTAGTTTTGGAATTATAACCCTCTAAATAAAAATTAAAACAGGGTTTCAATCAAGTAAACGTATCAAATATGGCTTTCTGGTCAACAGATGGGCACATGAGGTAAGTTGCACTTAGCTTATTTTTGTTTTTAACGCACTTCATAAACTTTTTTTAAGAAGCATTTTTAAGAATGTGCTCACAAGCTAAATACAATTAAATACATAACAGAATTTAGTTTTAAAAAAACTTTAACCAATTCAACACCAATTTTAATGTAACAACATTTAAGGACACTTATAAAAAAATTACAACGAAAGTAGAAAAATCGTCGCGCCGAACTCACCACGAAAGACTAGTGCAATACCAGTTTGAACGTGTTCGTAATGCTAATTTTTTATTTTGCGGTGAGTTTTGGTCTGGAAAATAAAGCTGCACTTAATCTATTTGTTGACTATACGGGACTATTAAATTGAAGAATGTATGGATTCAAAGGTTAAAAAACCATAAGGGTTTTCCAATACTGATTTGATTTGTTAATATACAAATGTCACTGTCAATTTATTCAATAAACTCAACATTTTCATCATGGAACACGGACGAACAACGTCTGCAAATTATAATCATTTTCTACCGAAATTCGGAGTCGGTTACCGCTTTAGGAGCCTTGACTTTTATTTTCGGTTTGTCCGTTTTTGTTCATAACCGTTTGGTACGGTTTGCATGCAGTTATTTTCATTCATTGTTACTGTGAGTGTCAGAGTTATAGTGCCATGATTACCGATTATTTTTGCCCCAATTGGAAGATATGGACGACCACGATCCACACAGCACACGTTAAAATCGATATTTGAACAGTAAGTATGGTGAGTGTTTTAAAAATATTGGAAATTGGAAAACTCTATAATAAAGGTGAAATGACATTTAATGTCATATGTTTTCATTTGATCAAACCCTTTCGAAATCGTACTCATTACTAAAAATCTCATGAACCTCTGCAAGTGTGCCTCCGATAGAGGTAATTGTTCCTTAAGACACGCACAAATAAAGAGATTACTACCACGACTCATTTTAAAGGAATGTAAATATACATACATGTACACTGAAAATTTAAAATTTACAATTTGGAAATGTTGCATCAGATGAAATTAATTTCTTCATGTTTTTTTCATGGCGACTTACTCCTTAAAAAAACTTAAGCGAACAAGGTATGCACTCAATATATTTTGATAAAATCAATAGGTTTTTTTTCATTTTATTTAAATCATGCGCATCCCATTCTCTATTCACAGTCCAAAAAGGGTGATAGAAGACACAATAATAACCCCACGAGCATCAGTGTCGGCATTATCGCATTAACCATTGAGCATTGAAATTTTGATTACAACGATTAGATCTCTGTGCGCCGCCCTCAAGGCATAATAAACAGATGGATTGTACTTTTGAGATACATGCGCAAACAAAGGGACATTTGCACACACACTATACTGTTGTCGGTAAACATAGGATATTCCTAATACTCAGCCTTTTGTGACAGTCTAAAACGAGGGTTGAATGGATTAACACAAATCAAATATTTAAAGATGACAAATAAGAATCATTGTGAAAAGGACAATTATTTGTTTAAGTTGTCACTTTAATTGCAATTCGATGTTCTCGACTTGTAACCTTATTTGATTACTCGATTCAAAGAAAACACGAAAATCATTTGCTTTCATAAAATGAATAATGTAGTTTAAGGATACTTTCCTTGTCTTTACTGCTTAATGTAATGAATGCAACACATGTATAACCGTAAATAATTGTGGGAACATTTTGAATTAAAACGAGTGTTTAACTTACCTAAAGTGCATTCTTCTGTCATTAAAAGTGCACATTTAATCGGTATGTTATTAAGACGATGACAAGTGTCAGTACCGATAATAGTGACTATTATGATTTACATACGTATACAAAAAGAACTATACAAAGTGGTTAGTAAGTTAAACGACTCTCAATTTCTCTATAATCGAAAGTATGAATAAAAAATACATTAGTTTCGATCACCTTTATGGACAAACTGATAAAACCGTTGCCGAAACATTGATTTTGAAAACACATTAATTTTAATCAAACTAACATATATTGGAGTTTGAAATAGACAGCATGTTCTGCAATCACTGGGATTGGATCTGGAAGTACGGGGGACTCTTAGTCGAACTAAATATAATTTCTCTTTTTTTTATAACTCAATATAATTCGGATATCTCGTAAAAATTCGACTTAGGGGAGCAGACTGTACTTGTGGACGCATATGTAGGTTATAACATTGGTCAACACAAGTTTTGTTTCCTCCAATTTTTTTCTGCTATTAGATATGTCGTGACTATGGAAAAAAAAATGCTAGGAGGTGGTTAACAGCTCTAGTTTTCAAAATATTGTCAATTATAGTTCGACGAAAAATAAAAAAATAAAATGACATCTTAAACATTCTATTACTGGCTTTACTTACTTATCAGACTCGGCGTCTTACTTCGTCGAGCCAGATTTTTGTCTTCCGTACTGCATAAACATCCTTGTGCAGCTAGTAGAGCTCGCAGTTGTATCTTCTCCTCCATTCACATTTTTCTTAGAAGGGGCCAAATATCCGACGTAGGTCACTGGATATGCCTTAGTGTGAATATTTTATCTATAGTCGCAGGAGCAGCAACAAAAATGGCTCTTAAAAATGACTTTATTAAATTGTTTAATCAGGGCAATAACCTACTTTTTGGTGGCGACCTAAATTGTAGGCATAGGGCTTGGGGCTGTCAAAGAGCAAATGCTTGGGGAAAGATTCTACATGATCTCTCCATTACTCAACCCTTTTCTGTTTTGTATCCGTCCACCCCAACTTATGTACCTTCAAATTCTCGTTATAGTCCGTCGACAATTGATATTTTCGTCACCAATGTTTCCAGCAGTAATATAACCCAACCTGTTTCAGTAAACGACCTCAGTTCCGACCACAATCCTGTCCTTTGCCAACTTCTATGGTCTGGAGAGAGGAAAACGGAGTATGGTTTTAATGGTTGTGTCGATGCTTTGTGGGAATTCTTGATCCTAAAAAACATTCCATTTAATCCCTGCAAATTAATTTTTTGTTTTATAATATATCCTTGAATCGGTCTACTTAAAGTACATCTCTTTGCAAACTCCAGCAGTCATCTGCAATCAAATGTGAGTCTCACTGCCCTGTCAACGCTCTGCCATGGAATCTTGTACTTTGCTCTTCACTGAAATCACTCAAATTTGGTGCAAATCTGTCCAAGTGTTCAGAAAGTGGATATTTATGCTCATAGTTCACACTAGCTCCTGCAAGTTCGATTGTCGTCAGATTTATATTTTTGAATAAGAAATTAGTTATAACAAAAGCAAAAGTATTCGAAGCTTTGGATCAAAGACTGAAGTCGAGTCTTTGATTTGATAAAATTGTCACGACATTCACAAATTGCCTTATCTGTGTCCCATTAAAAAATCAAGCTTTCAATTTTCCTGTAGATTTTTAATCCTGGAAACTTGCGTGAAGGAAAACTGAAATATTCACCACTTTTGTCAAGCCCTTTTTCAAACTATTTCATTAAGCCGCGTTTTATGAAAAGGGGTGGAAGTGTGATGAGGTCGTTTATAACATTTTTTCTACCAAGAAAATAACTAAATATAATGAGGAAATTTAAAAAATACGCGAGAATTTGAGATGGAAACAAAAAAGATCAGAGGAAACAAATAACATTTATTTTTTTTGTTGGCCTGTGTAGGCCCTTGCGTATCATATAATAGCATGATCCGCTGACTCCACCATCCACTTGCAAGGGCAATTTTATTAATTTTTTCATATAGCCATTCATCATTCATAAGAATCGACTAAAGGACACCTCTTTGAGTGCGCCTTATCGTCGCTTTGTGTATGTTTTAATGAAAGGTAACTATTATCTAGTCCATTCATAGACAACTTTCTTTAGAAGCAATTTTGGCCACATTATTTTGTAGTTCTAATCTATAACCAGAAAAAGCCACCGTTTGCTTTATCACAAATAAAACTCTCAATGCGTAATAACAAAGGAATTATTACATTACGTGGAACGCCAATCTTAAACTAAAAATTGACAAGGAAGGATTTTGTTGTGAAAGCCGTGACCGAAAAAAACAACAGAATCTGCATCCCTATTAACAAAAACAAAATAAACCAGGGAATGTGAAAATATCGCACATGGAGGAAAAACAATAGCATCTCATTATCATCATCATCATTTTCAAACCAGCACTAAAGCGCTCGCGGGCCACCCGATCCTTCACCATCGTCTCTAACTCCTCAGAATCCTGTCAGGGGTTCCTATTCAACGCATAGCTCTCATTGAGTTCTACGCGTATTGATGTGTTTCTCACTCTAACCCGGTGAGTAACTCATCCGGCAGCTTGTGTTCCCGATCTTATTCCATTGGGGCATTATCAAAATTTCATGACAATAGGTGAGAGTTGGAACAAATACTCTTTCTGATCAAGTTCTTTCATGAGGCGAGCATGTTCGTATTGCTTTTTACACACTCCGAAAATAAAGGGTAACAATTTGCATGGTGGCCCGTGGCGTTGTGGGTATGTGCGACGACCTCAACCTCGACGTCGTAGGTTCGATTCCTGCAATAACAATTTTTACCACCCCACCTCTTTCGAGTCACTGACAATGCTCAAAGAGTATTTCCTGTCTAGAAAAAGCTTCTCAAACAAAGCCGTTCGGATTCAGCATTAAACTGTAGGTCCCTTCCACTTGTGAGAGAACAATAGCACGCACAACACGAGGGGTTTCTGAGCTTCTCAGGCCCTGGGCCTTACGGGCTGTAGCGCCACCCATATTATTATTATTTTTATTATAATACTCTTTCTGATCACCGATCTAACAAGCTGTTAATCCAGCTTGGCGATCTTACAAGAAAACTCCGCATTACTCCTCTCATCACTCATGAAGAAGAATCTAAGATACTTGCTTCAATGGGAATCCACTTACAGTGAGTGCATTGAACAGCCGTCCTAGAAATTACCAGACCAAAACTATCACAAACCTATCGAGTGAGTGCTGGAGTTCAGTCTGGTAGGAAAATTGCTGTAGATTGGGATTGGTTTGCCATACACCCAAGGCTACTCCAGTCCTATTCTTATATTGAAAAGCTGCTCGGTTGTGCTTCTGCAGAGACGAAAGTTGCACTGTTCATCCCCCATCCTGTACCCGAACACAGCTCTAGAGCGCGCCTCTAACGCCTTAGCGTAGACTTTAGCGGGGAGGCTTAAAAGAGATATGCTCCAGTAGTTGGTGCAGTCTCTTCCGTCCCCCTTTTTGTACTAGGCACATTTGCTCTAACTTGGTAAAAATGCTTTTCAATATGAGGTAACGATGCCCAGACTGTCTCTTTGATCACCGCAAAAAAAAACATAATGTATGCGGATTGCTTGTGGGAAAAGCGGTAATAGTCGAAGTTTTTCGACAAAGCCAAAAGCCAACCCTATCCATATCCTGTAACCAATACGATTTCAAGTTCACTGGAACAAAGAAGAGTTCTGACGCTGGATAACATCTGAGAAATATGCAACTGGCAGGGAATATCAAAGCACCATCTAGAGTAAAGATCTTTTACAATATCACAAATCAAGCGTATCGAAGAGTTCTTTACAAAAACTATAAAAATTGAATTATTGAAGTGGCATTTTTGTAGCATTTCAAACTGCCACTGCAAATGCCTAATTCGGTTAATTTAGTATTAATAAGTTTTACTCAACAACCCACCCATGCAACAGGATACACGTGAAACAGAAACGTAGATCCATTAGCTCACGTATGTTTGAAAAACGCAGATATGACTTTGTTATAAGATTGCGAAATATGATGTGTGGGTTTTAACCGCCTGAAGACCAGCCATTTTGACTACCGATTTAGTTAGGATAGGACATTTTGCCATGAAAGGATATTTTGCCATGATCCAGTATAGTGGGTACAGAAACGTTAGCCAGCTTGTTCAAATATTTTTTACCAGTTTCATTCATACAGGGGGAAAGGAGCTTCTCTTAAGGTATGAGCCTACAGACGATACAAGCCAATGCAATCATGACAGCACGTGCTTTGAAATTGTTAGAAGTCCCAGGATGTGAATACATTTTATTTAATTACTTGAGTACGTTTTTTTGGCAATGACGCATACAATACAATACGCCGTCTCAGTGCGCAGCGGTCGATAAACATACCCACAACGCCATGGGCCACCAAGAAGATTGGTGATTCTCTTTTAATACTGTCCATATTCTATATTATTTGTATGTAAAAGAGAATACAACTAGTAGTAGAATCGCAGTCGATGCTGAGAATTTGGAAAAATCATTTCTGTAGACTGTTAACCGGCGATGACGACACAAATTCCGCTGTCAGGCAGAATGTTTCACTCAATTTGGACGATGATGAACACGAATTCCCTCCCCCCGATTTAGTAGAAGTCAAAATAGCGATATCTAGACTGAAGTCGAACAAAGCTGCTGGAGCACGCGGATTGTCCGCGGAACTGTTTAAGGCAGCTGGAGATGACCTGGTTGGGCGCATGCACCAGCTCATCTGTAAGGTATGGTCGGAGGAAAGTATGCCCGATGAGTGGAATCTCAGCGTCGTTTGTCCGGTCCACAAGAAAGGAGATCCCTTTGACTGCGCCAACTATCGAGGGATCAGCCTCCTTAACATCCCTTACAAGATACTCTCTGCCGTTCTGTGTGAACGCCTGAAACCCTATGTCAACAACCTGATAGGTCCTTATCAGTGCGGTTTCAGGCCAGGAAAGTCCACTATCGATCAAATTTTCACATTACGGCAGATCCTGGAAAAGACTCAAGAGATACAGATCGACACCCGCCACCTATTTGTCGATTTCAAGGCCGCATATGACAGCGTGCATAGAGACGAGCTATACAGCGCCATGTCTAGTTTTGACATTCCTGCCAAACTCGTCAGGTTGTGCAGGATGACGATGGAGAACTCTCGCTGCTCAATCAAGGTCGGTAACGAACATACCGAGACCTTCAAGGCCAAAAAGGTTTTAGGCAAGGCGACACGCTGTCATGTGACTTCTTTAACATCATACTTGAGAAGATCGTGCGAAACTCAAACGTAAACACCCGAGGCACGATCTTCCAAAAGTCTGTTCAACTGCTTGCCTTCGCGAACGACATTGACGTGATTGGACACGTGACGTGATGAACACAGCGAGCCGTCAATAAGGCATTTGCTGGTATTGAAGCGGAAACGGCTAAAATGGGTCTAGCGGTAAACCAGGGCAAAACAAAGTACATGCTGTCATCACGGAAGTACGCACAACATCGACGTCTCGGACAGAGCGTCATATTGGGCAGCAGAAACTTTGAGGTAGTCAAGGACTTCGTCTACCTAGGCTCCGGAGTAAATAGGGACAACAGCACCAGTACCGAGATCAAGCGAAGAATTACTCTTGCCAATCGCTGTTTCTTTGGGCTCAAGAGGCAATTGAGTAACAGAGCCATCTGTCGAAACACCAAATTGACCTTGTATAAAACCCTGATCATCCTAGTCCTGCTCTATGGCGCAGAGACATGGACGCTATTAAAAGCGGATGAAGAAGCTCTTGGTTATAAAAATATAATATTATGTATAATATATACATATTTCATATTCAAATATATAAAATATAATGTACCATAGAAGCATGCAAATTAAAAAGAGTTTTGACTTATAATTTTTAAATGTTTTCAATTCGAAACCGCCTTTATTTAAACAAACGAGAAAAATATTTCCGCCCATATATCTTCGGTCAAAGTCAATGAATATCAGTAAACATATTGAAACACTATACAAGTCATGCAATTTTCAGTTTATTATTATTAGAATTTGTTACCTTACAATTTAAATTGGTAGGTTAACATTTTTAGCACAAACTGCAGAGGTTTCCGGTTAACATGTGCAGTTTAAAATATATCTAACTGTGAAAAAGGATTTTTATATAGTCACGTTTCGCTTCACACTCGTTGATCATACTTGAGTGTAGCAGAAATATCAACGAATAATGGCAACAATGTGAATCAGCTGTATTATTTCTTGAGCTGTTCGAACAACCACAACCTAACCTACTCTCCCTTCCCTTATTTATTCATTTAATCATTGAAATCAATTTGTTCTGTTAATACCGTACACACATAATTCAATATAAACATGTGTAAGCACATGCATTTTTATATCAAAAGTATGGTCTAGTAAAACAATTCAATTATGCCACATGGACACTCTGAATGTTCTTATCCGTGCGAACTACACCATTGATTTTTGTATCCTGAAATAATTGACGAATATATTCGCATACATTGTATTATGCTCTTAAATACATTTAAATTTCTTTTCAATTTACGCAATCATTTTGATGCGAAGATCTGCGCAGAACGTTGAGGACGTACTAAAGACCACTTATTGAATTCACCCTCATATTCATCGTGTATGAATGTGCATACATGCAAAGGTACAAACAATGTATGAACATTTTCAAATGCCTTATACCCTGCTGCTATTTTTGAAGTGGCGGTATAAACAAGTGTACTCACTTCAGAGAACAATTTGCCGATGTGTATTTTTTGTAAACTTCATTATACGGGTTTTGAGTACACTTGCGAATCATTGGTAGTCCTAAGTCCTGTCATTGGTACCCTTTCGTAAACGATTGTTTCAAACACTTCAGAATTGGAGTTATTGACGTTATTGGGGAATTCTACATTCGTGTACAACTTGTGTGTTTAAATGCAAGAACTGAGTAAATGTGCTTAGCATTTATTAAAAAATGTGTGGGCTTCTACAGTGATGACAGAGAGGGTTTTATTAGCATAAAATCTTCCTGGGTAATCAGAAGTTCTTGTGGTTTTTGGTAAATTTGGTTAGATCATAAGATTTTCATTTTCTAGGCTGTATTACACAATAAACAACATTAAACGAGACTTTGAAAAAATGAGTCTTATGTAATATTGATTTTAGGGTATTTGAAAATACTGAGTAGATTGAAGAGTGCTTCAATACTTCTTCTTCTTTGTGTGTTATGCAAGTGGGCAATTGCAGATCACGTATTTACAGGTTTTGGTTTTTGCAATCCAATGTTGTTTGCTGTTGTTAGATCAAGGCGATAAACGCTTACTAGAAAGCTTTTTGTCTTTTCATCGCCTTCTAAGACGACGTAGTTCATCTAGTCATAAGCGGCATGACCAAAATAGCCTAGACATGCAATTTCCTATGGGTGATGTGATATAATACAAAGGGAAATTTTCACTTACATATATGTAGATTCTATGAGATAGATCGCATTCCTAGCTAAGTATTCCAATGGGATTAAATTTGATATCCTTTAACCTTGGTCCTAAGATTGAGTGCGTTTCAAAATCAACCAAATTAGTATTATGTGCCCATGTAATTATGCTGTTATGTGTTGTAGTGAAATCAAAACTATCATCCGACGTTTAAGCACACCATTCATTTTTCGATAATCCATTCAAATATATCGCCGTAAGACTAAATAAATGGCACAGAAAGTGAGCCGTGTCTTGGATCAGCCGTGTCAATATAGCTACAGCTCCTAATCCTAAAACGTGATTGTCTGTCGGCGAGTGTTCCTATAGGCGCGGGTGCGACTTCCACCTCGCTTGAGAGTGATATGTTATACTTAGGACATGTCTTTCTAAGTAAAATCAACTCTCAATGCAACATAAAGAATATAAATGTTTCAAATTACGTTTTTAACGCAAACCGATGATCAAATCATAATTATAAATATATAAAAGTGAATAAAATAAAAAAGTGACTACGAGGATGTAGTGTAGATTAGCAGGCAATATAAAAAGACTAATATTGCTACAAGGCTTTAAACGTTTGTGAAATTGTACGCAAATATGTAAGCTTTGAAAACTGGAGACGAAAAGAAAGATGAAGTTGACACCTGTTCTCTGATCTCATTAAGAGCCAAAGGCGTATGGTCGAGACATACATAAATATATCTTGCGACGGCAAGTCGACCCTCCACCATGGCGTACCATCGGCTCTATTTTATCAGGATTTATACTGAAGGCTAATCAGGCGATTTTTTGGACTTCCTTTTATCGACTTTCTGCTTTTAAGCATTTAAATATATTAGTTTTCTTTGTACGGTTTACAAAAACGCCATGAATAATGACTTTAAAAATATTTAGAAATTAAATGTATTAATTTCGGAACTTTCCAATTAATTTTTAAAATTCAAGTTATTTAAAATAAAACTTAAACATTTGAAAAAAATCAACGACTAACAAAATCATTAAATAGTATTAAACACCCGAAAATATAAGTGCCGACGGATGCCTTCGCCTTAAAGACCCCAGTAAAACATGGACATATAAACGTACGCATGAAGGTATGTACAACTTTACTATCGTTATTTCTTGTAGCACACTGAAATAAATATTAAATGCTGATGCAAAAAATTGTATGCGATTTTTTATTAAAAAAAGAAATAAAACAACATATCAATTGCATCTATTTGTTCCATCGGCGATTTACAAACCTAATAATTCGCACTTTGAGGATATCGTGTCCATGTAATTAAATCATAACACATATCCTTTCAGAAAAACACATACAAGCTGATTTTAGCGAATACACACAAGTGAACACAAATAATACAACATCGAGGCAGTAAATATCCTTCATATAGCGGTATAAGCACACGTATATCTATTCATACAGTATATAGTTGTAGATCTATCTATGACGATATAGAGAAACATATAAGCTCATCAATGGCAACATGGACTTGTCACGGAATCACAAATAAAACGGAAATCTTCCTTCTGTCACCAGAGAATATTGTATTGTTGTTGATGGCGTAAAATATGTAGGAAGAGTAAGGCATAGGTGGTATGTGTAGACAGCTACCTTCCCACCTATACACACAGATGCCATTGCAGAGTGAAATTCACATAGGAATGAGGAGGTATATAACAAGCATAGCATGTCCTACCCATTAGCAAAATTTCATCCCCTTTTGATGTACAATAGAAAAACAAATCTTATATTCATAGAACACCATTTTATGGCATCCTCTAAAATATTTTGTTTACGTCATCCCTTCAAATAACCCAACTCTGTATTCATTCACACCAGTTACTAGCTGAATACTACTTTCCTTATCTACAGACAGCGGTTTCGATAAATAAATGTTTGAGTTGTGTAGAAATAAAATTTTGGGCGAGAGATTTTCGTTTCATTTCAGTGAACATTTCGTAAAAAGATTTTGTTTAAATCAGACGTAAGAATTTCGCCTGTGTAACTTAATTCTGAACATAGCGGTAAGAAGCCAAAATAACAAAATGAAAGGATAAATAAGTGTACACTATTCTTTAACAGTGTAGTATTGTGATTGTGTTTCAATAGAAATAAAAAGGATATATTTAAACAAAAAATAATATTAACGGAAAATAAAGTTTAACAAAAATATAATAAAACAAGTGTTTTTTTTTCGGGTTTTTAACTGATAAATGGTGTTAACTTTTGTGCAATAGTAAAAAATGCTTATAATGCCATTATAAAAGTACTATTTTTGTAGTTCCTATTACATAATGCATTTCTAATTGTTCATCATTTACATTATCAAATTGGATAAAAGCTAATCGTACCTAAAAAATATCAGTTAGCAAAAGTTGTACCTTGATTTGGAGTACTTTGAAATGCACTCAACGGCGTCCTTATCTCCGCCTCCTTTGGACTTACGGCCCGCCCTAAACACTCAGCCGTCAACCAATACAAACACGATAGAGGATAAATCTCATGCGCCCTTAGTTAAACCGCCCTATTCGTATATTGCTCTTATTACCATGGCAATTCTACAGTCGCCTCATAAAAAATTAACCCTTAGTGGAATATGTGATTTTATAATGACGAGGTGAGTTGTTAATTTAACAGACGTCTGCAGAAAAGTAGGGTTTCAATTGTTACTATTTTTTGAAATTTTATACATTTTCATAAAGTATTATTTATCAATTTGCTTATGTATGTTTAAATATACTATTGCCTTTGCTATTTATGGAATTGTAGTATTAGGAAAATGTAAGATATTATATATAAATTGTTTGTCCAATTAGACATTCTTTGTGTATTTGAAATGGCTTATATTACAATATGTTCTTATATAAATATGATCTGATGGCACTTCACGCCATGGCAAATTGTCATTCATTCTTATTATTCCTTATTATTAACTTAAAATCAAAAATCGATTATTCGGGCTATTTCGTACGAAATTATTGTTGAAGAAATTCGTTACTCTAACGTAACGTACGTCTAACGTAATTTTGTATTTTTTGTATTGAAATTTGTTGTAAACTAAGCGTACACGGCGCGCTTTGCAACACATATTTCAAAACTAAAAAAATACCATTTAAGAGTTTATAAAGAACAAAAAACTTTGAATTTTTTTATAACCATTTATTTTTGCTGTAACCGGTACAGTAAAATGTTCGATTTTCCGTGATCAGCTCGGTCCAGTAAATTCTCTTTTATTTAATACATAAAATTTTGTTTCAATTGGAAAAAAATATATTTCCGATTTGAATTTAAGAAAAAAAAAGGGTTGGAGAAATTCTTTTAAACAATATAAAAACAATAAATTAAAATAACTGTTGCGAATTTATCATTCGCGCTTATGATTTTTTAAACTAAATGCTCTTTATTTTTCACTTTATACTGAGGGACTGTATAAAAATTAAGTACAATATTGTTAATAAAATCTTACTTAAAAATACTTGTAAGTTTTATATGATATGTACTATACAATTATAAAATATACATATGCTCACGCAAAATGATTTCATATATATTAAACACAGCAATTGTTATGTTACTGCCCTATAACATCAAAAAAACAATTTCAGAGGACTTGATTATCGTTTAGCCTCTGCTGCCCGGATCATTTTGGAATATTTCTCCACGTTAAAAATGCTTGATAACCTTCCCTTAGCATTTTTGGAAAAATTTAGAAAATATGCACCTGCTTTTGTCGACATTTTTTGTGAGAGCAGTCACTAGACATTTTATGCTATTTATTATATTTATAGAACAAATAATTATAGAATACTAGAAAAAATAATTAAGAGTAAAACGTTAAATGAATAATAAATTTGAAAATAAAACCTTTGAACTGAAGTATTAGTAAATCTATTCATCCCTTATTATTATTGTTTAATTCAATGCTACGTGACTATATCAGCCCCCTCTTCATTAGTGGAGTACACTTTTTGTAAAGGCTCTCACGATGATTGAAGATACCAATTAATTTTACTTAGGAAAATGCTCCCATTGCTTTAAACTAATGGAATATAACAGTTTCATAGCCGTGTAACCATCGGAAAATTCATCACAAGATTAAGAGTCGATTCTCTTTGCTTGGATTGGCAATTGTATTTTTGGAATTGCATCTGATATCATTTTATAAGTTGAATTTCGAACGGCAACGCTTTGTATTGTATTTTATTTTGTAGGAATTATATTAACTTATTGGTAAAAACATCTACATAAGTGAAAAAGTGACATTCACTCTTTGAGTTAGGTAAATACTTATCGCTTTTCATTGGGCAGTCCGAAATTAATATCAATATTTCTTGACGTTTTCTTTGCATAATTGATCTTAATGATGTGAATTTTAAGTTTGTATTAACTGAAAACTCGGGATGCATTTTAGAAAGTATACTTTTTTTAATAAAACAACAACGTTGCACAAAGTTTTTAGATTAATAAAAAAAAACGCACTCAGCATATTCAATATAACTGCGTGGCTTTTAACTGCAGGAACTTAAGCAACACGTTTTTGCATGGAGAATTTCAATGTCTATTATAAAACACAAAGCCATATCATTTGAGGGAAATTATTTTTTCACTTTTATAATTTTGTAAGGTACTTCACCAAATTTATGGGATATACATTTCTTACCTTTGTTAAAAATTAATTTGATTATAAGACATTTTTAAACTAATATATTAAGACAAACATGTGCTATGGTTAACCATGTATATAATGAATTGATATTTTAACAAACAATATTTTAATAATCTAATCGTTTCATATAAAAACATGTCATTGCAGATTTGCATACTATAAAGAAAAATTCCCAGCATGGCAAAACTCAATTCGTCACAATTTAAGCTTAAATGATTGTTTCATTAAAGTTCCAAGGGAACCGGGCAATCCAGGTAAAGGAAATTTCTGGACACTGGACCCACTGGCTGAGGACATGTTTGACAACGGAAGTTTCTTGCGACGAAGAAAACGATATAAAAGGGCTCCCGTAACGCATCGTTTTCCCTTTCCGTCGGTGTTTGGTCCATTCTCACCGTTTTGGATTAGAAAACCGGTGCCCGTGTTGCCGGTGCATTTCAATGTAAACAATTTTGGAAATACCCACGACCCTTTTGAATCGGTCCCCACACAAAATGATCAAATTGATATAGCAGCATCGCCTAACAACAAATTCGATTTTTTTGCCAATCTTGATGCCCCTTTCTATCACAACACCGAAAAAATTGAAATGCTTCGCCAAAACGTAGCTCGTTTCCGCAGATCTACATCGTCTATGGAGAATCTAGACATCACAAGTCCGTCAGAAATCCTGAATAATTCTGATTTGAATAGTATATATAGAAAATTACCGATGATTGGAGATTTTACAGCTCAAAATAACACACAAATAGAATATTCCAACACCCAGCAACATGCTTCTGAGGAAAATTTTAATGTTATTGATGACATATCCTGCGACAGAATCGATGTTGAGAGCGAACACGATGAATCGCACAAATCAGATTCGTCCGATATTGTCTGCACGAGTATCGAACGATTGCGGTCTGACCTTACGCGAGAAGGTCCACCACCGAAAAAGTTCAAGCGTTGTCTTCAAATGTTAAATAACGAGAAGAGTAGTAAAGTTTCAAATGATCTCAATCCGTACGAATTACTATTTGATAATTCGGATCAGTCGGAAAATTCTTTGACAGTTTCAACAACTCCAGAAGATAATTTCTCGAACAAAATCCTTAGTTCCTTAGAGCCTACAAACAGAAGTATTTATAGGCCAACATTCGTGCCCATTGATCAGGAGCATACGAAAACAAAGCACAGTCACTCGAAAGACTTCAGCATAGAAACACTGATTGGAGGTGCAGCAGAATTTAGTGAAACATAGTCTTATTCTCTAATATGTTGATTCTTTTTTTGATTTTTAATAGATAAAGACAAAATTAATTGCAATATTTTCTTAAGATAGTTTTTAAGAAGTTGTGTATATAGATGTAAGAAATTTTCTTTGGAATTTATTGTGTTTTATGCACCACTACTAAAGAAAGAGTAACACACTACAAGCGGATATAATAGCAAACATTGTACTATACTGTTCGCAAGTGGCATACACGTTTTGTTAAGAAGTTTAGAACTTTCTAAGCCCTTACAAATTGATTTACTTTACATATGAAGCTGACAGAAACAATACTATTTAACTTGTTTCGAATACTTGAGTTATAAATTGCACATGGACAGTGACAAAAGAAACAGTAATGAAAATAAAATCCTTGTTCTACTGCAGTATAAAAGATGACTTGATTTAAAATATTTTTCTAATTTTATTACAGAGCTTTATGTTTTTATTTGCTAATGCTAGTAAGTAATGTATTTAAGCACTTGTATCAAGAATATGTTGTGCATATAAAGAATTATTTGCATTGATTATCAGCTTAAGAACAACGTGTTTACAAAATCCGTCCGCTATTCTGTTGTTTGCACTTGATATGTAAAAAAAACCAAATTAAAATTTCGCATGTATGAGGTCTAAGTCAAAAGAGTTTCGGTTACAAAAAACACATTTACTTAAAATCTTAAGTCATATATATAATTTTAGAATTTCACCGAAACATTCATGCTAAGTGATTCCACGCTACTGAAAAACAAAATAATATGCAACGCAGATTATAATATTCAATAGTGTTGCTCCGCTCTTAATTTATACGCTTGTATCACAACAGAAGCTTAAACAAACCATTCATTTCCCAGTTATACGTTTCTCATAGAAATATATGTAAGTCGATCTCTTTAGTTTAAGAAAAATGGTCCGTTCAAAATGTTATGATTCTACAACTTCTTCATAAGTTTTATTTAATGTAATTAAATTGTAAAATTTACTTATTTGAATAAATGTACATAAATAGAGATTAGAATGTCTACTAAGTAATAAAGTATTGAATGTGTACATTTTTTACTTGTTCAATGTGTATTGTGATATAAAATAAACAAATAAAAAGTCATGAATATATTTAGAAACATTCGTGTATGTAACTAAATCACTTTATTAAGCGTCTAATTATTTGTTTAACTATGATACAGTTGTAAATCGTATGATTACAGTTGTAAATCGCCTCACATCAACGCTTTATACAATTTTAACTGGATTTCTATATAAATGGTCATCTATAATCCCTATATTCAACGCCGCCGGATTACACCAAGATGTAATATTATCTCACTCCTACTATCTGAAAACTCGTTGAATTAATGTAATAAATGTTATATACTTATTAATGTGGGTGCCGCTAGTAGCCCGTAGAGGACCAGGGCCAAGCGTCTACTGACACCACTTGTGTTGTACGTTGTTTCACGAGTGGAACGGACGTACAGTTTTGAACGATCTTGAGAAGCCTTTTCTAGACAGGAATCCTCTTTAAGCATTGTCTGTGAGGCAAAAGATATGGCCCGTGAAAGCTACGTTGTCTTACCGGGGATCAAATCTAGACACGAAGGTCTGAGTGCGTTGAGATCAACGCACATACCTACAACGTCACGGGCCACCATAATTTAATTGTTTGGATTGTTAATTGCTAATAAAACTGTACTTAACAATTGAAATATGTCTGCTAAGCTTACCGTGACGAACTTGTTTTTATCAACAAATTATTTTTCGATTAACCGTTGTGAGGTGAACCAATGCATGCAACGTTTCCCCTGCGGTTGTGCGAAGGGCTAACCCACCCACAGAACAAAACAAAAGTCTATTACGGAAGAGTAACCAACCTCGGAAGAACGAACGAAACCTCAACGACGACACGACTCGAAAAAGCACAACAATTTGTGAGTGTGCTCCTGGAATGTAAGAACACTCTACGCTCCAGGGTCCGCGCAAAAACTGGATAATATCCTCACGCAGTAGCAAGCGGATATTACTGCGCCCCAGAAAATATGCTAGATAATGAAAAAGAAAAAGTGCGACATATATTACAGCTGTCACAAAAGGTTGCACATATTTGGATGCGGATTCGTCGTGGGAAAACGGTTAAGATCGAAGGTCATCGACTTTAAATCGACAAGCGATCGCCTGGCTGTGACCTGCATGTATGGCAAATTCAATAACATCACCCTCATATGTGCACACGCCCCTACCGACGAAGCCGAAGACTCTGTCAAAGAGGATTATCACTACCCCTTGGACGGTGCCTACGCGAGTACGATATCAAAATGGTACTCGGAGACATCAATACTGAAATCGGTAGGGACAAGATCTCGATCGGAAAGCACAGCATCCACGCCACGACAACAGATAACAGCTTCCGACTCACAGACTTAAAAAATTGGCAAAAAAATCCACACCGCAACCTGGCGATCCCCGGAAAGTCGAACCCCCAACCAAATCGACCATGTGCTTATTGACGAAAGATACGCGACAAATATCCTGAATGTGCGAAAATGTAGAGGAGCAAACGTCTACTCTGACCATTATCTCGTGGCAGCACGATTCAGAGCTCGACTATCCAATGTCAGAAAGCAGCACCAGCCGACAAAGAAAACTTTTGACATTGGGCGCCTAAGCAGACCGCAGATTGCCAGTGCATACGAAGAGCAACTAATCGAGAGACTCTCCAGTATGTCTACGTCAAGTACAAACGCCAACAAGTTGTGATTGCATTGCCGCTTGGCCTTCAAAGAGGTAGCGGCAACTACTTTAGGCTACCTACCACCCCCGACAAGAAACCCGTGGTATGATAACGAGTGTGAAAACGTGCAGATGGCATACCATCGGAGCTTTTCAAAGCTGGTGGCAATGGAATGTTAGGGAGCAAGCACCAGATTATTTGCCGAATTTGGAAAGATGAAAGCATGCCCGATGACTGGATCAGCTCTATATGCCGCATCCAAAAAAAAACCGATCCTACCTCCTGCTTAAACTATAGAGGTATGTCCCTGCTCAACGTCGCCTACAAGATACTATCCAACGTACGGTGTGAACGTCTAAGGCCGTTTTGCACCGCACTAATTGGCACGTACCAGTGCGTGTCGTGTCATTTCTTCAATTTTGTACTTGAGAAGTTACTGCGGCGGGCAAAAGTCAACACGGAAGGCACTATCTTTAACAAGTCAGTCCAACTGTTGGGATACGCTGATGACATAGACATAATCGCGCGGCCCCAATGCGCCTTAATGAAAGTTTTCACTGCAATTGAGGAACAGGCAAAAAAAAATCCGCAGCACACCACTTAGGCCACGACGTTACAATCGGCAGCTACAATTTCGAGGTAGTGAAGGAGTTTGTCTACCTCAGGGCAAACGTATAGTGGAAATCCGATGTAGAATCGCCCTTGGCAACTGATGCTACTTCGTTTTGTCAAAACAACTGGGATCGAAACTCCTGACTCGAAGGACCAAAGTCTTGCTCTAAAAAACTCATATTCTCCCAGTCCTGCTTTATGGAGCCGAAAGCTGTGCGCTAAGCAAGACTGCAGAGCTGATTCTTAGTTCCTTCGAAAGAACAAATCTACGTCGAATATAGGATCCCGTCTGGAAGGAAGGCGAAAGGAGGAGAAGACACAACCGCGAACTCTACGAGCTTTCGTCGACTACACTGGCTGGACCACATCAAGCGAATGCACACAACGCTCCAGTCTTCGCATCCGAGCCTTCTGGTTCGAGAAGGAGACCAAGTCATCGCGGATATAAGGCAGCTTGGCCTTGATGACTGGAAGCAGCGTGCCCAGGACCAGGCAGCAATTGCTCAGGCTCGGACCCTTCATAGGTCATCTGCCTCATCAGTAAGTAAACAAGTAAGAATTTTTTACTAATTTCAAGTAAACAAACACATTCGCTTAATGTTTCTAACTACATTTGGAGTTGCTTATAAAATTGGATTCAAACTGTAAAAATTAGAATTGCCAATCGAAAAGTATGGTACTGGATAGTTGTGGTAATGGAAAGTGGTTTCCATACAATCAATAAAAGGAATTAATTTAAATTGAAGAATGATTTTACTTAAAACTGTGACTTGCGTTAAAGCCGTATTCAGAAATTCTTATGGGGAAGTGTATGATTGAGAATTCAGAGAAAATGCCCACGCATGTAAACTGTTACATCTTCGAATTATTTATAATTGATAGTAACATTGATTTTACGCTTTCTTTTGGGGTATATATTGCATTTCTAAGTTGATATATGGGAGTACGAAGTTTCTGTCGAAATTTTCAAATCGGAATCTGTTCAGTACACACAATCAAATCGCGAATGGGCTCTTGATTGATTTTTGATGATTTCACCCATTTATGAAGGGATTTTTTCCACTGAGAGTGGGGATAAATTTACCACGTTGTCGGTGTATGTGATTGCCCTGGATTTTATTAATTACTACTGTCTTCGGTGATTTTTTTTCAATTACAGTATCTACCTCAAGCAGAGTGGTTTCCACGCCTTTGTTCTTCATCTATGTACGCATTTTGTGATTTGTAAACAGGAAATTGGAACTCTGGAGAGAGGAAGGCTGTTGCAAATATGTATATTGGGGAGCTTTTCGAACGTCTTTAGGAATAAGGAGATAAGGCTAATGGGTTTGGTCTAATTCGCTGTACAGTGGCTAGCCTTGCATGCCTTGGGATGAATTTACACCCTTCCATGCAGATTATTAAAGGGGTCAAAGGAATCGATGACGCCAAAGACTGTATCAAGTTTCATTCGCTTTCTCTTAGATAACTTGGAACCGTTCTACTATTGGAAGGTAGTTTCCTCAGCCTGGCTGTTGCCAAGGTCTTGGATGTGGTTTTTAAAGTCTTTAAGGCTTTCTTTATGTGCAGTCCAATCGTCAGCCAGCCTAGAGGTATTAACTGCGTTGTATTAGTCAAGTGATGATCTGGCTTTATTTCCTAATGCAAGGAAGTCTTTGCTCCATTTCTTATCCGATTAGGTCGGTAGGGGCAGTCCTTCTCGAAAAATGCCTTGAAGGGAGAGACAAGAAGGTTAGTCGTATTCTCTAATTCATCAGTTTTGTGAGAAAGCCGTGGTGATCGCTCTCTGATTTCGCTAGTGAATCTATCGCTGTCCGTGATTTTCTGATTTCTAAAGAGACCGAGTATTAGTATCTAGAGTCTGGGAACGATCACCTGACACTTTCCAGCGATTAACTGAGAGAGTAGCGGTGTGGCTGACGGTCAGGTCAATAACCTATTGTGTATTTTTTTTTTCATTTGTATTTTATTATTTAATTTATTTATTTACTTTCATGCTAGACAAAAATTCTTAAAACCAGCTTAAAACAAAGCAATATCTATATGTTTGTCAAAATACAGATATTGATCTAACCAAGTGCCAAGAGATCTAACTATACTTTTCACATCTAACAGTCGTCATTGTGGGTCTACAATGCCGAACGTACGACAGTTTGAGCGCGTAACCCATGATGCCATGTACTTCGGAGTTGATAATCAACTGCCAGTCGTCGCAAGATCGCTGACTTTGTTCGAAGTCACGTTGCAACAATGTATTTATTACTTTGACCTTAGGACCTGATCCATCTAGATCGATCTTTGTCCCGTTTAAGAATTGGTTGCACCACGGCTGTTTTGCAATGTTCTGGATAATAAGCATTTCATACGCATTGCTAAACAGTGTTGTATAAATTTGAACTGCTTCGGGAAAAAAGATAACGTAGCACAATCTTCGGAATACCATCGATTCCCACTGACTTCTTCTTCATCAGGGAGTTGAGGTTGCTTTCACCTACTCCGGGGATCTTCCCCCACGAGGACGTCATTGTCTAGCACTGCGCCATCTGGATATATGCCAGCTGAAGTCAGTCAACTGTTCGTTATTTGTTGTCCTAGGAATTCTAATTCGTTGTGATCTTTTCTCCGAAAAATGTATTTTCTTGTGGGAACATACCCGGATTGTTAGATCGTACAATCCGGATTGTATTGGCCCAGAACAAGCTTATAGCCAGGCTATAGTTTATTCGGATTAATTGTTGGAGGTTCTTGATCTCCGATTTCAGTGTCCTGACTTCCGAATTTTGTGGATCTGTCAACCGCTTGAACAAAAGCTTGAGTCTTAACAGAATCGTCATTTTGTGGGCGTGTAGTACGTCAAT
This sequence comes from Eristalis arbustorum, assembly GCA_916610145.1. Classification (NCBI taxonomy): domain Eukaryota; kingdom Metazoa; phylum Arthropoda; class Insecta; order Diptera; family Syrphidae; genus Eristalis; species Eristalis arbustorum. The sequence continues at coordinate 48,019,972 of OU744319.1, read as the reverse complement.
GGTGGCATTTCGATAAACATGGCTGTCATCGATTTGTACTACATGTAACAAATGTGTTCTCGTTATCAGTATTCTGGATAGTTAAAGAATTATTTAAAATTAAGCCAAAAATGTCGTTTGGCTTTACAACCTTGAACGTTTTCGTGGTGGAGGGGCAATGGCCCTCCTTAGCGAAAGGTGTTGAAAAGTCGCTCGCACTCTGTACTCTCCCTCTGTATACACTGAAAGGAATTACATAATTGAAGCTACACTTATCTGAAGTATACCGCTAAATGACATATAGATCCGATAGAACTTCTTCTTGATCCCATGATTTTTCTAAGCTAAGAGTTATTTCACACTAGCAGCTGTCTCCCGTTTGAAATCTTGACAGAAAGTCAGTATTATATCTACCTCCGCGGAAGAAAATAATTCGCTTTGCACTTGAACAACGCGAGACTGAGATACTAAATTCATTTGGTCATTTCTCGCCGAAAATGAGCATGAGAATAACAAAGCCATGTTAACGGACTTTTGTTCACTGAAAATGATAACGTAGATTTAGATGTCCATCGGCTCGTGCAGGATGGTGTGCCTTGCCACACAGCGCATATCACATTGGACTTTTGCGCTCTAAATTTCTAAATCGTGTTATCAGCCGGTTCGAACCTGCGATTTGTGGGGAACCGTAGAGAACCGAACAAAACACTTGCGATATCTCGAACACTTGTTTACACAATTGAAACATTCATGTACCTATTGTATCCGACTACATAAATGTAATGTTTATCAAAAGCATGTTTCCAACAGTCGAATGACATCTGTCTGTCGACACCAGCTTGATGGCATAGACTCTAAAAAGTCTAAGCGTAATTTAGTCCATGATAGTTAAAAATTGCTTTTGTTCACAATTTTAACTCACATTTATAAATTTAAGATTACAAACTTTCAGAATTTGAATTTCCCCTTGGGATGTTTTTTACGGTGTAAGCTGTTCATACATATTGAACATTAGCCGAAAATTCATATGTATTTACTTCGTATCACTTGTCTGTTGTGGAAGAGCAGACCTAACTTAGAGCTCTCAGCTTCAACACGAATTCGTTTATTACGACCGATAGTAGAAATAAATTCACCAGAAGAGTTGCGAAAGCCTTGAACCTAAGGCAACCGTTTTTGGTGGCGATATCTTAACCGCTAACCTAACACAGCTTTGAGGTGTCGGAAAAAAGAAGTTAAGTGCCCTTTTTATCGGGACAAAGTTCATTTTATACAAGATGTGATTATCGCAGTGATAATGTAGGGCGCGGAGCTATGAAACATTTTCAAATTCGTTGAAGATGTCCGTGATGTTTTCGAGCAAAAAGTTCGAAGATGACTTTAAATATATGTACATTCTAACAAATTATCGAATGTTGGTCACAGGTGGTTTAGCGTCAATAAAAAGTATATCGGTTTACAGCGCTGTGCTGAAATATTTATTTCGTGCTATTAATCATAACTAAATACAAATAGGTCCGTGTTAACTGTGAAAAGCAATCTTCTCTCCAGACATACATACAGAACTATGCCATTTTTAAAAAGCTTTACCACAACTTAAAAAATATTGCGATTATTAAGCTTCAAAGCTGTAAAAGTTGTTCCTGCGCAGGAAAACCTGTGTGTGCTTTAAGGGAAACAAAAAACAACACTCAGTAAGAGAAAAACACAATAGATTTTCGCATATCCTCGCAGCCGTATTGAGCAATCTTTGTTGAAAACGGATACAATGTCTAGTGAATTTTATAATTAGTGTAAATAAGTGTAAAATAAACGCGGTCAAATTTACAACGACAAAAGAGAAAACAACTAATGAACACAATGTGATATACGTGTATTCTTAATTTTAAAACGAAAACGAAATTTTTATTAATGTTTTCACCAAAGCACCGTCAATTATGCACATTTTCTTCTTTTTCGAGAGTTTGCAGTTCTTGTTTGATAAACTTGCAGTTTTCAATAAGGCAATAATAGGTTAAAAATGATTTAAAAATTGTTTCCGAAAACAGACATAAGAGTACATTACAGCGCGAATCCGAAGTATTAAAATTAAATATGTATATTGTTTTGGGAAAAAATGCGTTACTTATTTTTGTCCTAGCATGGTTTACATTTTTTTCTGGTAAGTTATTTGATAAAATAATATTTTCACATCACAGGATATGCTATACGCATATCGCTGCATAGTATTTTAATTAGAGTAAAATCTAAATTTCCACTTCAATTTGAATTTCATTAACTCTCTATCTACACTAGTTTACGTCTTGGGGTATTTATGTTGTCTATATGCTTTATCTGTTTGTGTTCCCTTGGTAGTATCGAATTCGGTGAAAATAACAAATTTAAAAGTGCCACAAATGTACACATTGGATCGCAAAGGGGAATCCGAACCACTAATTTTGGATTGTGAATACGAATTGGGGCCAAGGGAGAAGGGATTTGTACTCAAATGGCTTTTTAATAATAATTCCATTTATCAGTGGATTCCCTCTGTCAAAGGATTTGCAATGGTAACGATGCGAATTTACACAATCACATAGAAAAAACTAGTAAAAAGCATATGCATGTATAATCATCAATTTTTAGGGATTCATGAAATCTAAGATAGATACAAAAATCTTTTCTCTTGGGGGTAATCCTGGGGTCATATCGATTACCAAGCCGGATTGGAACATGACGGGAGAATATACATGTTCGGTTCAGACATTTGAATCGACTGATAAGAAAAGTGCTCGTTTACAAATTATTGGTAAGCTTATTCCCTGATCACTCATAAAATTGCTTAGACATTCATTCTGTATTTTGTAATAGTTCCTGAGTCAGATTTCGGCCTAGAAACGAAAATGGATATAGAGGAGAGCAATGTAGATGTGATATGTACTGTTCAAAACGTATTCCCACAACCAGTTGTTTCTGTCCTGTAAGTTCATACTTCAAATTACAATTTTTGTATCTGATATTGCATTATATATGTACATCTATCGTTCGCAGTTTTAATACAAGAAGATTGGAATCTGTTCTCACTCAAATGGATCAGGATCCAAGTGGCCTGTATAGTATGACAGTGAAATCGAAAATTCCAAGGAATAAACTAGAATCGCCTACTCCGATCACATGTGCATTTTTTTTAATTGGTACGAATTACACCAAAAGAAGAGAAACTATATTTTATGGTAAGTACCAGTAAGGCTTATTAAACTAGAAAATAGAAGCGACCATTAATTCCATAAATATTGTCAATTGAAGCTTACTTTCAATTTCCACTTGTTTTTACACAAGTTAGAGTAGACGTTGTTAAGACAATTTTATTAAATAGTATGTTTGTCTGTATTACATACTAGAATTGAAGAGGGGAAGTTTCTTTTCTACTTGCCTAATTGCGGTTACTAAGCGACTTCGATTATGGGTTTAATTCATGCACAAACAGACTAACTCTTTTTCTACACAGCCACTGCATTTATTATCATTATAAAACACAAATATTATATCCTTATAGAATCGATGTTATGAGATTTGCAACATATGGAATTACTTAAAATTATCCTGTACTAAATCAAATCATACAAAAAAGTATACATATATACATCTCTAATATCTATTATGTCAAATTTCATCTATCCGCATTTAATATTTTCTAATTTATTCAGTTTGGTATAAAGATCCATAAAATAATTAGACTTGTTGCCAATAGTCTCCACAATTTAACATTGTTTGTTTTTAATAATTTAAAGGATAAACATATAAAATAAGTAATTTATAGGAGATAAAGGAGGATTATAGGAGATTTTGGAATAAATTATTAGGTATATAACAGAGATAAGGTTTAGGTCTTTAGGTCTATAGCAGAGAGAGTGGGTCCGAGTTCTTGGCTGCCAAGCCGACAGTTCTATTGGGATGGGAACCACAAATCGCAAGAAAGATTTGAAAATTGTCATAGCTTTAGATGGGAAATACTTTGAATAATACTATTGTAAATGATTTTCCTTAAATAAACGTTTAAAGACCCGTTCAAACACGAGTTAAGTCATACACCTAATAATTAATTTGATGCTGTTGAGATTATACAACGCTTAAACAAAGCTGTAGTTCTCTTGGAGTTAATAGCATCGTATCCAACACAAGCTTGAGTAATGTCATAGAAAATTGAACAACCAGCTGAATTAAATAATTTTCAACCGTCACCATAATTAAAACTACATTGAATAATTTAATGAAAATAACCGTATGAATGATATAAATGTACATCAAATTCTGTTTTAAGACGGTAGACTGACATAAAAAACCGTGTAAAAAAAGAAATTGGGACTTCCCCTAAATAATGTGCTATTTACATTCGCTTTGACCAGTAAATTTACTTGTACTCGCAAAAGGAGAATTCCCTTATATTTGTGATATGAACATACTTCGCAAAAATTAAATTTGACAAACAAATTTAAGCACAAAACATTTTAAATCGTGCTAAATGGAATAAAATCGTGTACAAACATTTTTAAATATTTTATTTTCAAAACGAGTTACATCTAAATCGTGTAAAAACAGAATTAGGTGTATTTGATCAAAGTAGTGATTTCCTGTTTGCAAATGACTACAATGTTTTGTTTGCATTTGGTAAATATTAACACTTTGCAAGGGACTGTTCTAACACATTTCATATGTAAACTGAAACTTTAAATATGTATTCCCAAAAATTGTATTTGTCCATTAGGAAGAAATAAGGGCTAAATTTTTAGCGTACCACAATAAGGCTTTGAACAATTTGTCATACATATGTGTGAAAACACATCCTTACAAACAGCATCGACTGCTATATTAGAATAATTTCATTCATTTAAAAACACTACTATATCAGAATAATATCAGTCACTTAGTAATCATAATCTAAATATTTAATAGCTAACTTCGAAAAATCTTAATAATAATTTTCTAATACTTCTTTTATTTCATTGCAGACAAAGCAAGTAACATACAAAGAAAATGGACTACTGTAGCCGTGGTGATGTCTATAGCATCCTTAGCTCTAAGCAGTTAGTTAAATAAATATTATATACTAACACAAAATAACTATTATTTAATAAATTTATAGAGTTTTGCCGTATTTTTAAACGCTTTTTTTGTAAATGTATGTAAATATATGAATACAAATGAAATCAATTTTATTTTTAACCATAGTCTCTTACATGTGGTAAGCATTTTCATATCAAATACAAGATCTTAGTTTGGGAGCGGAAGTAAAAAAAAATATTCATAATACTCTACACACATCACAATGTGTTTAGAGTATGTTAAGCATTGGTGGAGCCCCGTCTAAAATATGCGTGGCATCTCCAAAAGAATTCCGTGTATCACACCTATATTCAAAGACAGGTTGGAAATCAACAAAAAACGGTTAAGGGCCAGGATTAAAACCACAATGTATGAGTTGTGACTTGGGCGTGAATTTAGAAGGAAGACCAAAAGACCAGAAGTATAATCTTCCCACGCTTAATGGATATACTACAATATATGTATATGTATGTATGTAACTGATGTGTCTTACGACAGGTAATATTTCATACGCATTCATTTTATATCCATTGCATATAGAATATGACATGTTTAGTATTCATACTAACATAAAGGTGGTATTGCCTTTAGAACAGAAAGAAAAGAATATCTCGAGCCTGGCTTGAACCCGGCGCCCATAAAAAGCGTAAGCAATCAACCCACTCCGCCAACGTGCCCGATATTTCGAAGTTTGGTGTAGGTGTCAAATACTCACATACCTACATACTTTCATACTTAAAAACTTATAAACATACAAACTCCCATGTGTATTTGCATACATGCAACTCTATTATATTTGGATCCGTCTGTGAAACTAGTTCACCTGAACTAGAGTAAAAGCGTATTCTAGTTCTTTGTCCCGGGTGGATCTGTGGCTTCAGTCAACATGCCTCTTCATTTCCAGCTGTGTGCGCCACCGGAGACCGAAGATCTTCCCCCAAACGCAATCCGTACATACGGGACCAAAAGTAATTCGAATGACTCCTCTCGAACCCGTATATCCTCTTCCGCTTTAGTTTGCGTATATGCTTCTGTGCCATACAGCAAAAGTGGAACTATTAAGATCTTATATAAGGATAACTTGGTTCTCCGAGAGAGGTCTTTATTTCTCAATTGCTTTCCAAGCCCAAAAACACTGCGAGTATCATACGTGATACGTAAGCGTTAGTTTCGGAAACTAGGTAGACAGTCTTTTACTGCTTCGAAATGAAAGTTGTCTATAGTAAAGTTTTGTCCAAGACGTCGGTGTTGGAGGATATTTATCGTAGACAACATAAACTTTGTCTTACCCCCATTAATTGCAAGATCTGACTTAGTCGCTTCCTTCTGATGATGGAAAGATGGATGAGTTTTGCAGAAATGCCAAAAATAGACATTGGGCTGTAGCTTGTTTCAATTTATAAATACTTTTATATGTGGCCTTGGAGTCGAAAAACAAATGGTGGGTGTCGATGCGATGCACCTTTGTCTTTTCTTTTGATCTTGATCTGTGTAAATATTATTGATATTAACCAATCGGGATGTTAATGTTGTATTTTGGGCGCTTTCACAGGACAGGAGAAAATATCTTATATGCAGTCTGCAGACGTTGTGTTTCCATATACCCATAACCGACTGTAATTTCACTATCGATTCCAACTTGACATGTTCTTTTTGACTTTTAGACGAGTTTCCGAACGTCCTTCTTGGAGTAATATCGCTCAATTTCCTCGATCTCACTCTCACACACTCTTTTTCTGCCTGGGAAGCCGGTTCTCTTCGCTTCTTTTCTGCTTGTAGTGCTGCCCTTCTGTTTCGGGGCATGTGCCTGCTGATATTTACCACTGAACCAGAGTTTTTTGTAGCAAAGTTAAACTTAGCAGCTTTTCTGATGGCTTCTTGGCAGTATTACCACTGGTATTCATCATTTGATATCGGCGGTATGGGACTCTTTTAGAGGTGAATAGAGGATCGAGCGGAACATTCTCTGGCTAAGTCTTCTGACGTGCGACGTTAAATTTCTTCGTATTTTGTTGGTTTCGCGGGGTCCGGGAAATCGATATATAAACGATGTTGCTTATACGTTGAGGCATACTCGTATATTTTGTTCTTTGCATAATAACAGTGTTAACTTTGTAACTCACATGCAAACATACACCTAATTTAAATTCTCTTTAAAGTCTCGTTGCCTAGAAGTCGCGCAAGCGAATGGATGTGCATGTATGTATGATAATGGGGTACAGTGTAATTATATTTTAAAAGTCAATTAGCATTCATTTTATCTATTATATTAATTATTTATATTTTTTCGAGTTTTATTAATTATTGTGAATTTTTCTAAAAGAAAGAAGTGTGAAGGAAATACTTTAATAATAATAAATTGAAAACACTTGTGATAAATAACTGTCTGTTGTAAATGTTACTAAATAGTAGAATTGAAGGAAATTAAGGGTGTTTAAGAACTAAAAAAAATTCGTCAGTGGAATAGGTCTAATATTTACATACATATGTAATATACATCTTCTTTAAAATAATTGTATAGCTAATCGCGTATCATTTTTATTTACTACTTAATTTAGACCACTGGGCGAATTTCTAAATAGATTAATTAAAGTTACGGTTCAGCAGTCACAATGGATAACTAACAATTGGGACCAAAAGAATCTTATTCAACCGGAAGAAATTGTACAACAAATTTCACTCAAATCAGTTTGCATGGACGTATCACTGAACTTTTAACTTATTGACTCCAATTTTACTCTTTATGGCTTGGGGCACCAATAATACATTTTGTAGAAAACGAACAAAATTATACTGCTGTGGTTTAAGGTGGAGAATATGATTTGCGGAAACTCAATCAGCAACACTCTTTCCGCATTTCACCTTTAAAGAACGTTATAAGGTAAGGCAGCTTAGGACATAAGACTCGCATTCTATCTTACTTTATACTTCCTACTGAATTCCAATAACAGACAGATACATTACTTTCCCATTCTCACAGCGTTTCTTGGTGGACAAAATTACTCTAATAGTATAAATGATAAACTGTTTTTATTTATGCTCGCACTGCCTTATCACAGTGTATCGAAATTTTTTTTCTTACAAGTGTCAAAACAATTTCAAATTTGGCTTTTAGGGGTTGGTTTCATTTATGGATTCTGCTCTTTACATCAAAACCGTACTGAGCATGACTTCTGGTAAGTTGTGGATAACTGTACTACAAGGGAGGGTTAAACGAAGGAAATTCGCATATACATAAATAAGATGAAAAAGGACTTAGATATGCACCCATCTCTAATGGCAATGCATTCGAGGTAGACGTTTTACTTCAGTTTAGGTTGGTTAAGTAACGGACCTGTGAATTTTCGCTTCCTTGTAATTTATTTAGTATTTAGTTTTTTGTACAAATAATGACTTAGAAAAAGTTATATTATACTTTAAAATTTGATTAAGGTAAAAGATGGAGTTCGTCGATGGAATCAATTCCATTGATATGGAGTCATCGTCTGTGTCAAATACAAAAAACGCGGATAGTTCCAGTTGTGGAAAAGATGGTAATTTAATTAAAATATATTTTGGTAAACAAAATTCCAATCCCTGAAATGACATTGGGAAAGTGGCTGAATAATATTAAGTCACCCGAAGTTATTTTCTTTTCATAACACAACCTGCAATCAATACCCACAAATGAACGAAAATTTCCTTCCCTTAAATTTTAAAATAATGGCAAACACGATACTTATTTTTTTATATAGTGTTTCCATTAAGATATTCTGAATACACATATTTTATGGAAAAAAATGTATTATTAAAAATGGAACTTCATTCACAAAAACAAATATTTAATTGAAATTGCCTATCTAGTATTGCCATATATCACATAGTGCTTTTAAATTTGATTTATTATTACCGCAAAATGTATTTTCCGGTTCGACTACTTTAAATCAATATGAATATGTAAAATCCTTGGAAAATAGTATGGTGTGAAAAAAAAAACAGAAATAACCAGTTGAAGTTATGGTGTTGCTTCTGGTCAGTGCGTTTGGGCAAGTAGGTTTTTTGCACTTGCTATTGCATCCACTTTTCCGAAAAAATGTATATCCTTAATTGTTAATTTGTGTTTTGAATCAAACTATATTTTACTTTAAATAAATTTAGATTCATGAACATTTAAATAAAGGCATTTTTCATATATATATGAACATATATACGTATTGCACATAACAAAAGTTCCATAGGCTCAAATGTATTGAGGAAATGCCTGCCTCAAAAACCATATATCGATAGTTAAATATTCTTCAAGTCATTTTACGAAACGGAGAGCATAGTGTTTAGCAATATTTCAATACCAAACATTACAAATATTGAAGACATGAGATGGACAATGAAGTTAATATATAGACTTTTAAGTTTAACATCTTCATGCACGTGAAAGTTGACTATTCAGATTCATTGATTTCTACTACGAATTATTATCATCAGTAAACTCTTATTCATATAAACGCGTATGTTTATAGTAAACTTAATAAAATTGACAGTTGAAGGACGAAATGCATATGTTATAATTTTCTTGCTATTGCTTTTACGGTAATATAATTGAGCGATACCGTACATGGTCTTTGTCGTCAATTTCCGTTAGCTTTTATGAAATCTAAGCTCCTGTTTCTGAAAAAGATATACAGCTTTGACACCGGTTTCATAAATTCTTCAACTATACTCACAATTACAACGATGGTCTCCGATCCATCTTCCGTGCTTCGATCTTAGTTGCTGTAAATTTAGTTAGATTTTTACGAGCATACACAAAGTCCATACGCAATAATAACTGTGTGGTTTATTCTCTTTTTTAGACCGTTTGGGACAATTATCGACACCAGAGGTAATTATAACATAAACTGATCTATATCATTGCATTGTATTTACAAATTTGTTTATTTAGGGTCAACGAGGTCAGAACGCGAAATATGGAAAGGTCGATAAAGAGCGAAAAATCGGCCACCGGAGAGTCGGCGAGGGCGGTGAGATAACGTACAAAAAGATCCAAACCTCACAGATCATGGGCTCCATTCAATTGGGAATTCAGCATACAGTTACAGATTTCTTTTATTGATTTATTTCGAAAATTCAACTATCTATATTTAAAGGTGGGAAGCCTTGCATCAAAACCAAAGCGGGATCTGCTTATGATGGATTTTTGGGAAATAGAAAGCATATCATTTCCTCCAGAGGGTTCCAGCTTAACACCTGCGCACCATTACAGCGAATTTAGATTTAAAATATATGCTCCCATAGCGTTCCGTTACTTTAGAGATTTATTTGGAATCCAACCGGATGATTTCATGGTGAGTATTTTACTATATAAATTACGAATGTAACGGTGAGATTAAAGATAAGTACATAGTGGACATGTGCGTGAACTTTAAAGATTAAGATTCATTGATACAGCGTTGCCTTTAAAGGCAACACCTTTCTTAGCCACAATGTTCAGAGAGCCCCCTGGAACTATAATTCATTAACAATCTTAATGGCTGAAATTGATACCGAACTTCTACTCCTACCAGTTCATACCACACTGTTGCTAATATATTCATTTTTTGTACAGAAAGAGCAGTGGCATTCACCGCTTCGTATATGATGTATAGGTAAAGGTACTAATTTACTACTAATTTTCTGTAGCCACTTTGTAATTTGCGCGCTCAAAAAGGATTACAATTATTCCCTAAAGTATCCGGAATTAAGATACAGTACGTACAGAAGAGTATAGAGTATATAGAAAAGGAATATCTGTGCACATTAGTTTTACATGTGTTTCCTAAAGCCTTGATGACAGCTATGGTTTTAATCATGGCGCAGAGGAATGGAATTGCGTAATTCACATGAGCATTGTTCGTGAATCAGCAATGGAAAGTATTCTGCCTTTTACATCTAATAATTCAGCAGTAACACCTTGTAGACCTGTTTGTTTCGAAATTCGATCTCAGCTATAGTTGTCTCGAAGTTACCGAAGCTAATCTGAATTTGGTTCTAGATGAGGTTAGGGATATTATTTCACTACCGTTGCTGTCTTATGGCTTAAACATTTTCCACCTTCCTTTTTCGGTTTTGTCGCCCGAAGTCTTTTTCGACATTCGCCTCTCTTTCATTTTAATTTTTTTACAATTAAAATAAATATAATATCAATATTAATGTAATGATATTTACAAGTTCAATTAATAATAGAATTATTCTTCAATATTCCATCACCGCTATAAATGATTGTATCTTTTATATAAGTAACTTTGCATGTCAGTTAAAAGTTAGTGTATTAGTTAGTAGTTAGTTACGTCTTTATTTAAATTAAAACCTTAAGAAACATTGTATAATATTTTGTTTATAGATGTCAATGTGTTCGTCTCCTTTGAGAGAATTATCCAATCCCGGTGCGTCGGGTTCAATATTTTATTTAACTGACGACGACGAGTTTATCATCAAAACCGTTCAACACAAGGAAGGGGAGTTCTTGCAAAAACTATTACCAGGGTGTGTTTGCCAAACATTTACGCATTCATAAAAGAATTTATAGCGATTGAATATTTTATTTTCCAGATATTATATGAATTTAAACCAAAATCCAAGAACTTTATTACCAAAGTTTTTTGGCCTGTACTGCTTTCAGTGTAATAGTAAAAATGTTCGCTTGGTTGTTATGAATAATTTATTGCCATCATTTGTAAAAATGCATCTTAAATATGATTTGAAAGGATCCACGTATAAAAGAAAAGCGTCTAAGGCTGAACGAAGCAAATCATCGCCCACCTTTAAAGACTTGGACTTTATGGAGCACCATCCAAATGGAATTCTACTTGAAGCGGATACTTACAATGCACTTATAAAAACTATCCAGCGAGATTGCACTGTACTTGAGTCATTTAAAATAATGGACTATTCACTTTTAGTTGGAGTTCATAATTTGGATCTTTCCTCTAAGGAAAAGCAAAATGCTCGCAAGGCAAGCGCAAAACCGAATATACCACGAACTGAAGATTCCGACTTAGAAGATGCACCTGAAGCAGATCAGGGCACTGCTATGGAAGCTCGCGAACGGGAAAACTATGCTCTGAATCGAAACAGGTACCATCAACTTAAAGTTGTAATAATTTCGAATTAGTATGCCTTCTAAAGTAGTTTATTGTACAGATCTGTTAACAGACAACGATTAGTGGCCCATTCCACAGCCATGGAGAGCATTCAAGCAGAAAGTGAACCCATTGATGACGAAGATGATGTTCCGTATGTTATGTGGTTTTACGATTTTTGTTTTGTTTTCTTTGACCATATACCATATTTGGACGTCTATGTGCATTATAAATCTACAAATATATATTACAGACCTGGTGGAATCCCTGCTAGAAGTGAAAAAGGAGAACGGCTTCTTTTGTTCATTGGAATAATCGATATTTTGCAATCTTACCGCTTGAAAAAAAAATTAGAGCATACTTTCAAAGCCATAATACACGACGGAGTATGCTTTAAGAAACCAATGAGTTTGTTGTATTTGTAAAGAAAAAAATAACTTTTTTTATAGGAAACCGTTTCTGTTTGCCGTCCGTCATTTTATGCGCAACGCTTTCAAAATTTTATGGCTAAGCAAGTGTTTAGAAAAATTCCTTCACGTAAGTAGATAACCAATTCGAGCAATATTCTACCCATGCTAGTTAAATCGGGATCTAACTCCATTTAGTAAAACTAGCACAATTCATGTAAAATGCTAATAATGATAATTTTTTCATTGCAAAGTGGATCTCCCAGAAATTAAGGGAAACCATAGAAAGTTCCGTACCTTGGTATCCAGTTACATAGGTAAAAAAATCAACGCAAAATCAAATCTGTAGTTGTTGTAAATTGTAACTTTAATGTTTGTTTAAAATATTGTAATATTATTACTAAGACAACGGATACACTAACGATTCCCTGGGAAACATTTTGCATGCTTTTAATCCAATACACAGTTAGAAATGCCTTCTTTATAAAAGATACACCCATTTGTTTAATATTTTTGTTCGTATTTAGTTAGATTAGTATATTATATTCTTACAGCTTTTCATATATTGATCAGGCTTTAGCATTTAGACGCATATACGCCTTGAACACTCGAATGTGAAATTAATATAATACAGGAGCTCTACTGTCTCATTTTAGCGCTCAAACATTCCCCATCGAAGAGAAAAAGCCTATCCCGGGTCATACAAAAGTCAATTGAAAGTGAAACAGAATCTCGGTGTAAGTATTAATGTGAAAAGGACTACAACAAATTTGCTAGTCGTTTTTTTCCATATTTTTAGTACAGTTTTCAAGACTATCTTCTAATTTAATTGCTGTCCAAGATTTATTTTTCAAAACTTTTTTAACATATTATTAATTAAACATTTGTTTAGAGCTCTTGACCTTTATTTCAAAAATATATTGAAAATGTCTCAATAGGAATCATACAATTAAACTGTGCCTGCAACCAATTTCTAAAATAATGCTTAAGTATATAGCAAGGGCGTCTAGGAACACGCTTATCTACCATATGTATTTACAAATCTGCACCCATGTATCTAATAAAACGTATAGTGTGTATAGATGATTAATAATATTAGTCATACCTACAATATTCAAACAAAATTATGAGTGATTTGTGCCCATAATTTAAATATACACACCTTCGAGGTGTGGCCTCAGAGAGGATATGCAAGTATATCACACGTGTTGGAATATAAAACGAAAACAGTCATTCATGAATGAACAAATTCAATAATAAACCTAGTTCGGCAGGTCTTAGTTATTACTCTTTTCTGTGTCTAATTTGGATATGATTTCTTCTGCCTTTTTTCTGTCTTTAGATGGCAATCCGTTGTTCAGCCAGATCTAATGCAAGTATATTATCAGAAATATATTTAGTTGGACTAGATTCACCACAACTATCTGTCAATCGATGATTATAACAGACTTGTTAGCAATAAAACTGTTTGCAAAAATTTTAAATATATAAGTCCACTGTCGCCAGCATTTTAGTTTACCATATCTTTAAGTTTTATTTTAATGTATAGCAAACTTAAATCTTAGATCTGTGCTTAGTACATACGTCACGAGTGTTAGAAAATTGTACACTTAGGAATCACTTTCTGGAATTTACAATATGAATATGAATACAATAATTATGTTATAATGTATTGACTAAAGATTCTTCCAACTCTGTGTTAATACATTTGTCCTTGTTTTGTACAAGCTTTATATTTTGTGAGTAAGATAATATTCATTCACGTTTGTAATTAAGTACAAATAACCTGGCACTTGAATCGTGATATATTGCTTCAGATTCACGTTTCTCAAACAAATCTCGAATGCTTAGAAAATAATTTAAAATCTCAGACATCGAGCGTAAAAACCACCTTCTAGGTTGTTTTTTTTATATTCGTATGCTACAAACAGTTTTATTTTGTATAGTTTGTGTTAAATACCTTTTTTCTCATGACTTAATATTTTAAACCACCTTAAACGGAAGTTTAAAAAAAAATAAAACAACATTTCTTGTATTTATTTCCATATATGTCTCCAAAATACATTTGTTTCAAATATGGACCTTACTAAAGCTGCCAACACTGCTGCTCTCTCTCAAGTATCTGGTTCGCAAACATCCAAGCCACCTTTCCAGAGTAAAACTACAGCTATGATATCAGCGTCAAGCAGCTCTCAAGGCAAGCAGAAACCAAGTGCTATTAAACCGAAAGTACCACCGCCAGTGCCACCTAGAGGTTCTCCGCGTAATAAAAAGGGAGATCAATCACGACAACCTAAAGCCACCTCCGTGTTCGAGGAACAGTCAATACTACCACAGCAGCGAGCTTCATCAACAGGTAGACCAATGATAAATTTAACTAGTAAATCACAAAAAATAGAGCACCTCCAGACGCCAAAACCGAAATTTGGCGAACGACGTTCTCCTAGTAATGTAAGAGATTGGTTGGAATTACACGATCTTTTTGACGTTGATGATGAACCGCAGAACAAATCTGTGCCAACGCATAAAATCAAGGTGGAATCGGTAGCACCTTCTGAGAGTGTAAGATCGAATTATCATTTTCAGCCAATTAACCAAATAGACCTGTTTAAACGGCGAACAAGTGTAATGTCGCATAGTTATATGTCGACCGTTGGTTCAATTGTACGTAGCTTTCCACCAATTCAACCCGAAAATCCGACAGCTAACGTGCAGCCAAAAAAAAAGGTTCATTCAACAAAAAAGACAAGAAATCAGGAAAAATACATACAATACGCTGACATGGCATTTGGAGGAGACGAGGTTGAGGATGAAAATCTTATGACATCACTAAATACGTTTATTGAAGTTAAAAGGGAAATTGAATCAAATCAAAGAGTTAAACGGCCTATGCCTAAACTTGAGCCCACCGAAGATACACCAGACGTTAAAGAGCCAGAAAACCGACAGACAGAAAAACAAACGAAACAAGTTAAGAATAAAAACCGACCAGCAATTACAATTGACAGTTATGGATCAAAAGTGCAAGAAAATCGGCTAAATAGTACAAAAACGCCCAATCCTCGATTTGTGCAGGCCCGCCAGCGATTTGAATTGCATAATAAGAACTTAGACAATGTATCTATGGCACCCAGTGTTCATCTTATATGAAAACACCAGCACGAAATTACGATTGTGTCTCAATTGTGTCAACACCGCTTATATTTCATTTTCTGTCATCATATCAGATACCATCTTATTATTTTAATTTTGTTTACAGACAATTTTGCTTTGATTAATCGTTTCTTCGAGATCACTAATAAATAGTTCAATTGTTATGAGTTAGATAACATTCAATTCATGTATTGCTAGGCACTACACCTTCTTGTTGCTCGACACCTCCCCCCGCTTTTGATGAAATTTCTGAAGAAAGCTTACAGAAACAAAGCTCCGGGCGAAGAAAGAACGAACGAAAAGTAAACACCGGTGGGTCAATATTAAGAACATCTGCAAAGGAAGACGCAGTTAGGTAAGAAAATTTTGTTGATTTATTACAATATTTTCAACATCAATTGAAATGTTAAGCAAATGGTGGTAACGCTTAAAGCAGACATGTAATGATAATCAAAAATATTTCTTTATTCGGGCAAGTAAGACGACGCAAGTGTGCATTCCATATACCAGTTTGTTGAACAAATTTCTTTGTGTTGAATACGATTCATATGAGTATGTTCATGTACATATTTTAAATAATTATACGAACTAAGAACGAATCTCACTCACTCATAGAAGCATTGTAATATACATTCGCTCTTAGTTCGTTATATTAAGACAGCCAAAGCATTTATTTTTTCATTTTCGTAAGGTATACCGGTATGAAATTAGCGTTTTTTTTTTTGAAAATAAAACACTAATTATTAATGGGAAAGTAAAAACATTTTATTCAAAGTATTGGCCATTGTTTTCTACACATTTTGACCACCTTCTGGCAATTTGTGAATACCACGCCAATAAAATTGTTCGTCTTTTTAAGCAAACCAATCAGACAACCAATTTTCGACTTCTTCGTAGGAATCGAAGTGCTGCTCAGCCAATGCGAGTCCCATCGATGAAAACAAATGGTAGTCGGAAGGAGCCAAGTCTGGTGAATACGGCGGGTGAGGTAGCTGCTCCCAGCAAAGTGTTTTGATTGCACTTTGTGTGCAGGTGCATTGTCATGGAGCAAAATTACCTTGTCGTGTCTTCTGGCCAATTCTGGTCGTTTCTCGATCAATGCATGGTCCAAATTGATCATTTGTTGTCGGTAGTGATCAGTATTAACGGCTTCACCAGGTTTTAAGAGCTCGTGGTACACCACATCTTTCTGGTCCCATCAAACACATAGCATTGTCTTTTTGCCGAATCGATCTCGATGTTGATGGTTGTCCCGGATTAACCCATGATTTTCATTCAATTCATGTGGCACCCATTTTCCACACAAATGAACCTTTTCCATAGCTTTTAAACGGTCAGAAATTGTTTGTTGTGCAACATTTAACATTGCTGTCATTTGCTTTTGACCCAAAGTGTCATCTCCATCCAATATCGTTTGCAATTCGGCGTCTTCAAACTTTTTTGGTGGTCTTCCACGTTCTTCATTTCTCACATAAAAATAATTATTTCTGACCCATTGAATCCATTTTTTGCAAGTTGCTTCTAATAGAGCATGATCACCGTATGCCTCGACAAGCATTCTATGTGACTCTGCAGCACTTTTCTTCAAATGAAAACACCAAATTAATGCTTGCCGCAAATCATCACTTTCTGGTACAAAATTCGACATTTTTAACACGATGGAAAAATATGATTTTGTCTGTTCAATGACTTGATGTATACTAAATATTTTTCGCAGATGTCATAGCAAACAAAAAAAATAAGGGCTCGTTCATAACAAATGTTCAATATCGAGACATTTGTATCTTGACGCTCACTTCATACTGGTATACCTGGTATATTATGATTACAGTCGAAGAAATTAGAACTTCGAACATTAATTTCATGAACGTATACAAAAAATATTCCGTGTTAATTGCACACAATCTTTCTCAAAAACAGAATGCAACATAATCAAAATAATTGGCGTGTCAAAAATGTCCCCATCAAAACAAAAACATTTTAAAAATATAAAACTCTTATCACACATGCATTGTACGAATTAACTTTATGAAATGTCTCTTCAGTGTTTCAGAAGTTCATTTAGAAACATACTTAGCAGTTGATACCTCATTAAGTAGTCAATATTCTTCCCGAGGTGGTCTTGCATGGACACCACCTGCATCAGGAGAAGGCTCCACTCCAACATGGACTGAAGGTACACCTAGTTTTACTGATTCAAGTTCAAGCGGAGACTTCGGTATGAAGTAGATATTTAAATATTTAATTAATAAAACCAAAATGTTTTAGATAACTTTTCGCCTATAAGTAGACCGAAATTTGATAGACATAAAGCAACGGTTGAAGATGCTTTAAGTTCGCTGACTTCGGAAATGGTATTGACATTTCATTTCTATACTATTTATATAATTTCTGTATAATACATGACTTCTCATTTAGATAAACTAATATGGATAACGCTGAAATAAACAGTAAACATTAATACATATGCCACATATAATTTTATATAGTTATAGTTGAATTTGTTCGTTTAACCATAGATAGCCTATACGTATGTACAATAACTCGTTGCATTCATTTGTATTTAATATCAAATATACTGTAAATCTTGTCTTATATAATGTATGTATGTTTGTAAAATATTCAATAAATTTAATCGTTCACCATAAATTAATTTACCAATATAATATATGTATTTTGCCTTTTATTTTAACAATTACATGCTAATACTAAATAACACATTTTTGCATTATATCTCCCTTATGATGGTTGTTAATACTTTAAACAGAAGAATTGAAAGTCGATGTTAAGCTTGTTTGAAACAAAGAGAAAATCCAAAGATCACAGGGTCAGCAGTAATCAACATTTTTGGAAGACAATGCGGTTATACATTTTTAAATGGACTACACATTTACAGCAACGACTAACAAATTAGAAACAGTCCTTAATTTTCGAAACATCTGATATATATAGATAACAATGCAGTTACACCATTGAAACATTGCTGTTACAGGGATCATTTTTGTTCATATAGCTGTGCAGAAATAGTTAAGGGGAAACACCTTTAGGTTTTAGAACTACGTCTGCAAGCATCAACACTATAATTTAAAGGATGTGTGAATATTCAGAAGAAGAAGACTAGCAGAAAATATTAGTAAATAAGTTCAATTTTATGTTAAAATTAGTAGAATGACTTTGAAATAAATCTTTTGTTTGCTTATATTAGACGCTTTTTTCTTAAAAAAAAAACTCCAAGACTTTGAAACGACATCAATAGCATGGGACAAAGCTGAATCTATCAAAGCAACTCGCAAGCTCGTGGTGGCCCGTGGCGTTGTGGGTATGTGCGTCGACCCCAACCTCGACATCGTAGGTAGCTCTGTGCGACGAAAACAATTTTCACGGCCCCACCTCTTTCGAGTCACGGACAATGCTCAAAGAGTATTTCCTGTCTAGAAAAAGCTTCTCAAACTTGGCCGTTCGTAGTCGGCATAAAACTGTAGGTCCCTCCCACTCGTGTGAGAACAGTAGCACGCACAACACGAGTGGTAGCTGAGAAGCTAGGCCCTGGCCCTCTACGGGCTGTAGCGCCACCCATATTATCATATTATAACTCGCAAGCTCCTCACCTGGAGCTCAGAAAAAACTAGCTAACTACTGGTTAAAACAGAGTCTCATCATGGACGAGTTCAACCAGTTTTCACAAACTGTTAATAAATGTAATAGCAAAATAATAACACTTTAGACCGATAAATAAACTTTTTTCTTTTACTTGAATTTACTTCTGTCGTTCTCTGCACTCATTTTAAGTAAAATTAATAAATTTAATTGAGACCCTGTTATCTCCGCTTTTATAGCGGAACTGAACTGAGGAACGATATTCATGAATGATTGTGGATGCTCAGCTTATGATATAGTGGTATACACATGTACATTGTTTGGGGACCATGCGATCAAGTCGAATGCAAGACATGCTACTGACATGCTTGCTGAGCCTGCGCTGAGCGGACTGGGCCTCGCAATGTTTAGTGTTAATACATGGGTACGAGTATGTGCAGACGATTGAAGCTGTTATCAAGAAATCGCCAAAGAAGCTGTCACTGGTCTCCTTCTTCTTTGATTGGCCGAGGTGGAGATGGGTCAACATGCCTCTCCAGCTAGCACGATCTTTCGCTAGCTGCCTCCAGCTGCGCACACCAAGTTGGTTGAGGTCCTTTTCCACTTGTGGGCGCCATCTGGTGCGAGGACGTCCTCTGTTGCGCTGTCCCAATGGCTCGGTATTGAAGAATCTTCGGGCCGGAGCTGTGATGCCCATCTGGTCTACATGACCTAACCATCTTAAACGTTGGATCCGAAAACACTTGACTTGTTGCATGCCGCTGTATATCCCGGAAAGGTCGTGGTTGAATCTTCTCCTCCAAACGGCATCAACGCAAACAGAACTTTTCTCTCAAAACAACCAAGAGCTTCTTTATCCGCTTTTAATAGCGTCCATGTCTCTGCGCCATAGAGCAGGACTAGGATGATCAGGGTTTTATACAACGTCAATTTGGTATTTCGAGAGATGGCTCTGTTACTCAATTGCCTCTTGAGCCCAAAGAAGCAGCGATTGCGATCTCGGTACTGGTGTTGTTGTCCCTATTTACTCCAAAGCCTATGTAGACGAAGTCCTTGACTACCTCAAAGTTTTGATCGATAGTGGACTTTCCTGGCCTGAAACCGCGCTAATAAGAACCTATCAGGTTGTTGACAAAGGGTTTCAGGCGTTCACACAGAACGGCAGAGAGTATCTTGTAAGCGATGTTAAGGAGGCTGATCCCTCGATAGTTGGTGCAGTCAAAGGAGTCTCATTTCTTGTGAACCGGACAGACGACGCTGAGATTCCACTCATCGGGCATGCTTTCCTCCGACCATATCTTGCAGATGAGCCGGTGCATGAACTTAACCAGGTCATCTCCGGCTGCCTTAAACAGTTCCGCGGACAATCCGTCCGCTGCGGCAGCTTTTGTCGATTCAGTCTATATGTCGCTATCTTGACTTCGTCTAAGTCGGGGAGGGGCAATTCTTGTTCGTTATCGTCCAAATTGAGTGAAACATTCTGCCTGACAGCGGAATTTGTGTTGTCATCGCCGTTTAACAGTCTACAGAAATGATTTTTCCAAATTCTCAGCATCGACTGCGATTCTACTACTAGTTGCCCATATACGTCCCTGCAGGCTTCGAACCGAGGTCTATACCTTCCGGATACTTTTCTTTTTCTTTTGGTAAAGAGTCGATGCTGGCTCCTCGGAACGTTCGGACATCGAGAATATTGGAGGAGTGTTTGACGTCGATCGCAATGTGGACAATCTGGTATATGGTTGATTGATTAAGAGACCGCCAGGTCTCTTTATGGATGTTGAGGTGTGGGAACCGCGTGCTCATCACAGAGATGCTACGCCCCGAGGCTAAATTTACCAGCCTGAGTCCATTTCCGGATGTCTGGTCGTGCAGGCTGTGTTTTCCGATGACTCTAGCAAAGATTTCTTCCTTGCCCAGCTGTGCATTGAAATCTCCTGGAACGACCTTGGTGTCTTAGCTGGGGCATCGATCGTATGGAGGTCATTGAAGTCATCCTTGCTATCGTCATCTTTCTTCTCCGTCGGAGCGTGTGCGCAAATCAGGCTGATGTTCCCGAATTTAGCCTTGATTCGGATAGTTATGAGGCGCTTTGTTATGAGATTTTTGCCTAAATCTACTTCGAACAACGAATCCGCACCCAAATAAGCTCTGCCTTCCCTCCTTGTAGCAATCACCGTAGTAGATGTCGCAGTTTCTCATCTTCCTTTTGAACGGCCCATCCCAACGCATCTCCTGGATGGAGGTAACATCTGCTGTGGAACAGTCTAGGGCCTGCGCAAGTTCATCGGCTGCACGTGATCTGTTCAGGGACCTCACATTCCACGTGCATAACCGAAAATCATTGTCCTTTGATCGTTTGCAGGGGTAGTCAACTTTAAATCCGTCCATATCGGAGGCTTGTTGTCGGTTTGCAACGGTTCACCACACAACTGTATGTCAACTTGACTTATGCACAAGCAGGGATAGCGCTGGCATCCTACCAGGTTGGGTGCAGTCGGCAACTTTGCCCTGTGTACATAAGCCCATGCTCCCTGTCACTGATCATCTGGGTTTTATGACACCACATAGAGAATACCCATGGTTTGACGACGACAGGTACGCACATTCAGCCAAACAGGAGGCATCGCACTAGAACCGCGCAGTCGAGCAGATGGAGAGGTGTTACGGCAGGAAGGAGTTCCGAAAGTTTCACCAAAAGGTAAAACAGTTATCCACAGGCTATAGACCTCGGACCGATGTCTGCAAGGACGAAAATGGACTACTAGTAGTAGAGTCGCAGTCTATTCTGAGTATCTGGAAAGATCTCTTTTGTAGACTGTCAAACGGTGATGAGGAGCAGGCAGAATGTACCACTCAATCTGGACGATGACAGATGAGATTTCCGTTCCCCAGACTTAGACGAGCTCAAGATAGCAAAATCAAGATTGAAGTGTATCAGTCGGTGTATTCGCTAAAATCTTTAAGGCAGCTGGAGATTATCTGGTAGAGCACATGCACGAACTCATCTGTAGGATATGGTCTGAGGAAAGGACGCTCAACGAGTGGTCGTTCGCCCGATCCCCAAGAAAGGAGACCCCTTTGACTACAGAGGGATATTTCCCGTCCTTTACATAGCGTACAAGGTCTTTTAGAGGTCCGTATCAGTGTCACTTCAGGCAACACCACTAAACAAAATCTGCTGGTGAATGTGGGCAAAACGAAGTAAATGCAGTCCTCACGAAAGACATATGTAAAACATCGACATCTTGAACACAGCGTCACAATGGGCAGCTATAACTTCGAGATAGTGAAGGATTTCATCTGTCTTGGCTCAGGAATAAATTTTACGAATGACATCAGTACCGAGATTATGGGCAGAATAACTCTTGCCAACCAATGTTTCTTTGAGCTCAAGAGGCAATTGATCCATTGAGTCATTTCTCGAAGCACCAAGTTGACTCTATGTAAGACAATGATCATCCCAGCCCTGCTATACGGAGTGGACATTTCCAAAAACTTATGAAGAAAACCTTGGTCTCTTCGAGAGAAAAGTGCTGCTCGCGATCTTTGGTCTTGTTTGCGTTGACGGGATCTGGATGAGAAGATTCAACCATGAACTACACGGGCTATACAGCAACATGAGCCTAGCCAGGCATCTGCGGATCAAACGCCTACAGTGACTGAGCCATGTAGAGCGTAAAAACAACATAATTCCGGCCCAAAGAATCTTCGAAACGCAACAGATGACGGCAGTGTTTAATGTGGCTCACCCAAGTTTTAATAATAATAATATGGGAGGCGCTATAGCCCGTAGGGGGCCAGGGCCTAGCTTTTCAGCAACCACTCGTGTTGTGCGTGCTACTGTTCTCTCACGAGTGGAAGAGACCTACAGTTTAATGCCGAATCCGAACGGCCAAGTTTGAGAAGCTTTTTCTAGACAGTAAATACTCTTTGAGCATTGTCAGTGTCTCGAAAGAGGTGGGGTCGTGAAAATTGTTCTCGACGCACAGAGCAGGAATCGAACCTACGACGTTGAGGTTGGGGTCGACGGACATACGCACAACGCCACGGGCCACCACCCAAGTTTTACTATCAGCTTATGTAGGTGTCAAACCGATTATATCTCGAAAGTTTGATCCACTACTATGTAAATCCTAAAGATAGCGTAGAAAATGAGAAACAAGTAGATCTCATAACGGAAAGTAATTGACGACGTAATTCTCATGGATAATGTTCTTGGCTATTATGGTAAAAGCTTTCGCAGATCTTCTTCTTCTTCGGTTTAAGACAAACAAAGGATCCACATCAGTATGATAACTTTGAAGCAAGAAGTTGATAACGGTTTTTTTTATAGAGGTGTCGGGATATTTTAGGTTACGGATGCCACCAGTTGCATTCGAGGGGGACTGCCTTGTTACTGTAGAGGTCCTTCAGTGCGTTGAAGTAATTTAATACCGTTTTGGACTTTATTTTAAATCTTCTGTAGAGATTTCAAAAACAAACATTCTTTTGGATTATATGGTAGTCAATCGATCAGGAGGCAGGGGCAATTTTAGAAAAAAATTGTTTAATTTTCGAAGAAATATACCGATTTTGAAAGCCAGAAACTGTCCCCTCCACCTTTTATATTTAAAAATGCCTGTTTTTTGGCGCCAAAGTTATCGTTCTCTGCCCCAAGGACTCAAATTCCAATTTTCATACATTCATTCTGAACCACTGAATCATCGTGCTTGATTTCGACGGAAACAGAAAACAAGTCAAATGTGTTCATCCGCACAACCGCCCAAACAGTCCCAAAGAAGTTTTATTTTCAAATTTCAGAGATCACATACCAACGTGAGCCATTGGTAATTGGTGTCGGATTTTCAAAAGAATTCCAAGGACAAAAGTGAAATTGGTACGCAGATACTAGGAAGAATCCGTGAGCTTTGACAATCAAACAAATAATGCAAGCAAAAATTGGGAAACACCCAGATTACCCAGTCGTGTCCTTCACTCTTCGTTTTCCTGCATCTGGAATCAACATTCTCAAAACAATATTTATTCCTTGAAAAGAAAGTAGCTCAGTCATATTCAAGTACAGCTCTAAACTCGTATTGTAAGTAAACCTACTGCATCTTCATATTCCAGATCACTATCGTCCATTTTGCCCAGCAATAATTGCAACAATTCAAAAAAAGGGACGTTTGTTTTTCGTTTACCCGTCTGTCAATAGATGTTTTAGAACCTTTCCATCAATGAATTAAGTCTTGCTGGACATTTTGTACGAAACGATGAAATTCAATAAAAAAATTGAAGCGTTCTTTATTACATAACATTAATATCATAGCCACAAATCGCAAAATTAAAACTAAAATCGAATTTCTAAGAAACACCAAAGAGTGTGGAGGTGAAAATAAATTTGTTATTATAGTTATATTTTAAGTCTATTTTATAGTTTTTGCTCATAATTCTATAACTATGTAACTGAATACTCTGTTGTAAGCAGATAGCCTTCTTAGGGGCTTATCGCGAGCGTTTATTCCCAATAGAATAAACGTCAAATAGAAATAAATTCTATTCACGGTATCGCGAAATTCTATTCGTAATGAAATTTACTTCGAATAGAAATAAAATCTACCACCGTCGTACCGCAAAATTTCTATTGCCATGGATATTTTTCTATTTGGTAGAATTGACAATTCTATCAGAAAATTACGGTAGAATTTTGATACTGCGTGAAATTCATTGAAATGGATAACAACGAAAAAAAATAAGTAGTACATAAAAACTATTTTAATATGTAAATATTTATTGTTATATGCATAGGAGACAATTTACAAACAAGCGACAGATGGAGAAATTAATGTGCCTAATGGAAAAAAAATCCACTAATTGCAAAAGGCATTTGCAAAAAGCTGGAAGCAGACTATCATTGAAAGAAGTTCTCTTTAGAGCTTGTAGAGTTTCCAAGCCTGCTTAAAAGCATCAATCCTTGTTGACGTGAATTTGGTTTAGATGTAACAGACAGATCCATAGAAGACATTGCCAATACAGAAGCACTGGATTATGATGCTTTGATGATTGCGGACCAAATTGGTGCAACTACAGTTAATAATCCCAATCAAACACACCTGTCCTGGAGGGTCTAGGCTAGAAATTGAAGAGTCAATTCCAGGCACCAGTCGAAGTTTTGGTGGAACTAAATCGGAGAGTGCAGTACATACACGCCTAAAACTTTTGGAAGTTCATGCAGAGAACTTCAGGGAACAGACGAGAGAAATCGCTGCAATTAAAAGTTACCAAAGGGCAACATCCGATTTCACAAAGAAATTATATCATTTGCAGAACCAAATATAACTCATTGTTTATAAAAAAACAACTATTCCATGCAAAACAATAATCACATTTGATGTTGATCTGACGTTTGACATCGAAAACTCCCCGATAGCTTTTCATTTTCTATTTCAAAATTTAATTCTATTCAAATCAATTCTATTGAATTTCGGGATACCACGGATTTGCTCAATAGAATAGAATAAAGGCGAATAGAAACTCGCGAAAAGCCCCTTAGAGACAGTGTATGTAAATCTGTTTTTTTCTTTATATTTTATAGTTTATTCTGCAAAATGTGCATGTTTGTTGATAGAACGCTCTGTATGATGTGTACACTCTCCACACATACAAAATACCTTCCTATAAGTCGAACTTCCTCTAACTTGAACATCCTGTGAAAATTCGAATAATGACTATGTGATAGTTATATACAAAACACGTTTTACAATGAATGTTCTAATGGCATAATCAGAAATAATAATAAAATGAAATAAGATAAAAAAATAAAATGAAATTAAAAATAAATGCATTTCTGGGCACAATGGTCGCAATAAGCAATGAGCTATATCATTGACTGTGTTGTTGTAGAAAAAACTATGTATTTTTTCACCCGCTTATATTTTATAAAAAAAAATATCTCACTTCGAAATATTTGTTACCCAGATTTTTTTTAGCAATTGTGTGAGCTTCATTATCTCAGTACTAGTGTGATATGTAACTTTGGCGCCAAAAAATGATAACTGTTTTTGGTAAAGGGGTCCAAAAAAAGCATTCCTTACTATATCTAAACATTTTTCAATCCAAATCTCGAGTTTGCATGCGAATTTTATAAAAAAAATTAACATCAATAATTAAATATAAATGCAGTGTTAAGGAATTTGGAACTTGAAAAACATAGTAGGTATATATTACTTCATTATTAGTTGATTTGGTGTGTACCTGATTGTAAGAGCAATAGTTTTTCAATATTAATTTTTCATTCTCAAATATGGAATTTTCTTAATAAACTTGTTGCTAGTTCCTAAACTGGGCAAGATAGAACCAGACTTGCTTTTCTGCTTATTTTTAGTTTCCCCCTGAAATATTCGTCTTCTTCTTGTGCCGCTATAGTCTGGAGTGAACCTGGACCTTAGCCAACAAGTCTCTGCAGTTGGTACGATCCTTAGCCAGCCGCCTCCAATTTCGCACTCCAAGTTGGTTGAGGTTAAATGCTCCATCGGCTTCGTGGTCGTCCTCTATTGCGTTGGTTCAGAGTCAAAGACTCTTCGGGCTGGAGCACTGTTGTCCATGCCCTCTACATGGCCTAGCCATCTTAGGCGTTGAATCCGTAGACGCCTGACTTTTACTAAATTAGTTGTCCGTTTTTTGTTCTCTCTCTCGCCTACAAATACCAAGTGAAAATGTTTCATGCAAAAAAAGAGTCGTGTTCAACGCGAAATCAAAACTCACAATAAGGGAAATCTTTCGAACAAATTTTCGCACGAAACTCGTGATAAGGGAAACTCGTGTAGCCAGACATATTCGTGGACAGAAGGCTAAAATATTGAAGCCATCGCTTATAATTGTTGGTTGTCAAAATCATTTGTGCTAGCACAGTAGCTAGCACAACCACGGCTGCTGCAAGCACGAGTGTTTTATGCAAAGTTTAACAGATAATCCTTTTTGCGTAAATTATCTTCATACTTTATTAATCAAAATCCATAAAAAACTTCCGATCGCAGAAATGCTTTATTTGTTTAAGTAAGCATATTTGATTAGAGAATGCTAATTCTATTTAAAATAAACATATAATTGTTAACAAAATAGCCAGTACATATAGAAAAAAGTACTTTATGTAATTAATTCAATCCTTCGCCGGAACTTCAATGACTCGGGGTTTGTCGATAATTCTAGCACTTTTGTTCCCCTTTTCAACTATGCCGATAATCCATGCCTGGTATCCTTCTTGCTTTTCGATATCTTTGCAATATGCAGCAGCCTGTTCTCGGGGTAAGCAGATAAGTAGACCACCTGATGTCTCAGCAGAATGACCTTGGAGAAGCTGGAACATATTCCCACAAGCTTTCGCAACAGCTGCCATTTTAGCAATAACCGGAAGATTATGTATGACAAATGAGACATCCTTCTTTTGGTGGGATGCAAGAGTTTGTGCATGTCCCAATAAACCGAAACCAGTGATATCAGTAGATCCATGTGCGTTGTATTTGTGCATTAGCCGCGCTGCAGTGCGATTCAGTCTGGACATGGAACTCATTGCTCTGTGATATGCCTTTCGTACATCTTCTTCCGACACAACCAATTTTATACGGTTCCACCTTTCCGGTTGGTCCAACCATTGATGTGCATTAACAGCAACCTGCGTCCCCAGTGGCTTTGTCAAAACTAAAACGTCACCAACGACAGCATTGTCTGGCACAATGTACTCGTTGGGTTGGCAAATTGTTGATGCTACACCTCCAATTGTGCACCAAGGATTGACTACACTCTGACCGCCAGTTACAGTTGTTCCTGCTTCTAAAGCCGAATCTTTAAATCCTCTCATTATTAAAGGGATTACAACATCTCTTTCCTTTTCAGTCATCTTTGTACTCACAGCCAAGAGCATAAGCATATTATCACACTCAGTCACTCCCATTGCATAAAGGTCACTGAGCACATTTGCGCAAGCAATTTTTCCCATCATGTATGGATCATCCACAATGGGGTAAAAGAAGTCAGTGGTCTGCACAAGGCACAGTCCACCATGTCGAAGTGGTATTACAGAACAGTCCAGCCCGATTCCAATCCGAGGTATTGCCATGTGCATGAATTGGGATTCATTGTCATGCAGCGAGTAGTCCTGCTGCAATGAAGAAACCAACTTTCCGAGTACTTCTTGAGGCACTTTACATCCTCTGCCCTTTAGATCTGCGAATCTGGTAAGACGGAATGTACTCTCCAAATCGTGTGCTGTCGGATCAAATGGCCTTCGCAAGGCTGCTGGATTGCCTTGTAACTCCAAGTGGGCAGCATTTAATGCGTCGGCTGTTACTGTTTGGTATTCACTCATCTTATACTGCTTTTAAATATTAAACACAACTGAAATTACTGGATTTCAATGCAAAACAAAATATGGCGTACAAATTTATCACCAAAAGCGCTTGAATAAAAATCGCGTTCTCCCTCAAATAAAAAATTGCTTAACACTATCAAACCAATCACTGCACGTATACTCTGGTTTAAAAATGATATGCAATAGTGTTGGTATTGACATCGCTGATTGGCTCAATCATGTATTTGAATTCAAAACGGGCGAAGTCAGTATTTCTCCCTTCAGAAGTGCCGGTGTTTCGTAGAGAATGGACGTGTCTGCTGAGAAAATGAACGCATTCAGCGTGTTATTCGTTTACCCGGAAACAATTGATAGCACTGATATATAAGGTCTGTTCCCGAACTTTCTGCACCAAATTCTGAAATAATTTATTCATATACATTCCTTATATTGCAATAAAAATCAACTATTTGCTATATAAATTTGATATCAAGGCAAGAAATAAAAAACAAAATGCTTGATCAGAAACAAGGAAAAAGAACGGTACGTTCTGTAACAATTCAAAATTACTTAATGTATAGTCCAGGGGTTGGATTTATTGTTTCTACACCTTCCTGTAGGTTGCCTAAAGACCACGTCTGAAATAGAATTGATTTTATCGAAGTGGCAACGAGCTGACTGAACTGTAGTAATATGGGAGGCGCCTGTAGAAGACCAGGACCAGAGATAATGGTCTCATTGCATTATCTCTGACCAGGACCTCGCTTCTTGGGGATTTCCAGTGTTGTGCGTACTATTGTTCTCTCACAAGTGAAAAGGATCTTAAGTTTTAGTGTTTGAGCTTGGTCAGTGACTTGAAAGATGTAGAGCCGGTAACAGAAATAAAGTAGATGGCAACAGCTGTGAAGTCGGCTATCTCTCGAGTACTTTATTTCTGGCCGAAAATCTATTTTTAATTTTTGGCGTATTGGGATGCTCTCCTAGTTAATTTGTTAGCTTACGAAAATTTAAAAAAATTAATTTCGGAAATGCCTGTTTCAGGTAAACCAACCTTAAGACACTTGAAATTGCAGCCACGGAAAGCAAAAACATAACTTTTATGAAATGTAATTCTTATAAATCTATAAACCGTGGAATGTATACATAAATGTAGCTGAATACGCTAATGGCGCTGTGAATGAATTCAGTAAATAAATGTTCTCTGGATGCTGGCCCGATAGGTGGCGCAGACTTCAGGAGAGTTTTAACTTCTGGTTTTAACATGTTTAAAAACGTCATTGTAAATCTGACGTTTGTGAAGTAAATAGAAAAATTTAAGGAATTTCCTATACATATGAGGCCCCAACACTAGAAATTCGAATGAATTGCTGCAAATTAATTATTTGATAATTTATATTACATTACGTGTGATGTCTGCATAGCGTCGTTGACTATAATTTATTTGCCATTAGGTGCAATTTTCAGGGACAGTTACTTAACATCTTTTGCTTCGGTGATATCAAACTGTATTCCAATTGATTATGGTGATAATGATGATATACCAGTCTCCGAAATATTATAGTCTTGTTAGTACATATATATGTACAAATAGATCCCAATATCAATTCACACTTGCTTTCGGTGACGGTGACGACGACTCGGTGTGGATGAGGACTGCACTTACGACTCCCAACATCAGAACGCTATTTTCTGTCCCGATGAAGAGGAAGTCTGGACTATCTTTCGAGAGAAAAGTTCTCCGTTCAATATTTGTCTTTCTGCTTGTGGTAATGGCTTCTGGAAAAGAAGATTCAACCATGAGCTGTGCGGTCCTTTACCTTTCCTATTATCCTATCATTCACTTTCCTCTTGACATCTACCAGAGGGAGGGTACATGTTTAGGAATGCCTGTGTTGGGTCGATCACGGGCCCCTTCCTGACAAGTTCGTTTGCTGAATCTTTACCGGATATGTCTCGGTGACCCAGCAAAGAGTTTTCTAGTGCTGCATGCTGAACACTTTAATCTCTTCGCAACAGCATGCGGTCAGCATGCGCGTGATCTCCGTTTAAAAAATTGTTTTCATGGCCCTTTGACTGTCAGTAAGAATGGTGACATCATTTCTTCCTTCCCGTTTGTTCAATACCTAGTGCATCGAACAACAGAGTGGAATTCAATGCTTTCAAAATTCAATGCTTCCAAAACTAAATGCAGTCTGCTGTCTGTTGTCTCTAAAGCGAATCCCTAATAACCAGCCATTATCCATGAATCGACGAAACCGGAAAACTTTCCATCCTTGGTATATGCATCAACACAACACTTAGTTCGAACGCTCGCATAGTCGACTTCGCCAAAAATGCTGCGAAATGTTTAGGTTTCCTTAAACGATGCAAGAAATATTTCACCCTCTCTGACTAGGCTTAAGGCGTATATTCGCCCTTAGCTTGAGTACGACGCTCATGGCTGGTCTTGTGCCCGCAAGACCACCCCTGCACCTTATAGTCAACGATATCGCGGGTTCATCAGACTCGCTCGTTATTTTAACTAATAATGTTCAAGTGAGCTGTATTCCTCCTCTCCTTGAATTCACCCGCAATACACATCTCGCCAGTTTACCCTTAAGCCTGCTTTCTGACGCACAATGAAATTTAGAGGCACGTTTTTTAGCCGTACCACACGGATCTACAAATATGGAATGATCTTGCCAGCTCAATATTTCCCATAGACCATAATCCGCAGATATATGAGACTAAAGTGCACAGGTGCCTCCTCTCCCTCCTAACCTTCGGCCCGTTGTATGACTTGATCTCGGACAAATAAGTGTATAATGTATTAATAACCTCTTGAGCACGCGCAAATTACACCAAAAAAAATACGGCTTTAGAGTAAGCACTTGGATTGACTGCTCCTAATACCTCTCTGTGCTGCTTTCATCTGGATATGCGGTCTAGTGGGAGGAGTTTCAGGCTGCTGTCTTGAATCTTGTATACTTTCCAACTGGGATGGAAAATCCTAAGGATTAGAACTGTTGAATCGCATAATTCAACAAAAGATTTCACAAAAGAATTGCACTGCTGAAGTCAACAATTTTGTTTCCAACCTTAACTGCAAATAATATATGTATCTGCCTTTGACTTTGTATCTTTTTCTTTGTCCTTTTAATGTACACAATTTTAATTGGCAGTGAATAAAGCGTTTATTTAACCTTGTTAGGATACTCATTTACAAATAATCTCATATTTCCCATCTTAAGAGGATCCATATTGAACCATACTGGATGAGTGGACATGTTACGACTACTCGGATTACAACGATGTCGTATATAAGCTTTACACTGGTACCTCATTAGTTTCTTTCGTTAGAAAAATATGTACCCACATTCATATATTATGTAATACGTACTTGTCAAAATGCGGAGATATCTTGCCATTTCAGCATGGTTACGGTTCTGATATGTCAGCAGGAGCAACTGCTCTTCCTTCACCGCAAGATCTGCACATCCGTTCTTGAGATAAAAATGATGATGGATGATGATGGTCCCTCGGGGGTGGCTTCGAAGACTTTTCGGGCCGGAGCATTGGTTTCCATCCGCTCTACATGACCTAGCCATCTCAATCGTTGGATCTTCACTCTTCTGGCTAAGTCGATGTCGCTGAACAGCCCGTATAGTCCGTCGTTGTTTCTCCTCCTCCACTCACCATCTATGCAGACGGAACCGAAAATCACCCGAAGAATTTTCCTCTCGAAGCAACCAAGGGCTGCTTCATCCGCTTTTGACAGAGTCCATGCCTCCGCGCCATATAGCAGGACTGGGACGATTAAGGTCTTGTAAAGCGTTACTTAGACTTTGCTCTGTATAGCTCGTCTCTATAGATGCTATCATACGCGGCCTTAAGATCGATGAAAAGGTGGTGGGTATCGATTTGTTGCTCCTGGGTTTTCTCCAAAATCTGCCGAAGTGTGAATATTTGGTCGACGGTGGATTTTCCTGGCCTAAGGTCACACTGGTATGGACTGACCAAGTTGTTGACGAATGGCTTTAGGCGTTCACACAGTTCAGCGTATCCCCCAATAGTTGGCGCAGTCAAAGGGGTCTCCTTTCTTGTGGATCGGGCAAACAATGCTGAGGTTCCATTCATCGGGCATGTTTTCCTCCGACCATATTTTGCAGATGAGTTCGTGCATGCACCATACCAAATCATCGCCTGCGGCTTTAAAAAGCTCGTCGGGTAGGCCGTCAGCTCCAGCAGCCTTGTTGGATTTCAGTTTAGATATAGCAATCATCACTTCATCCGGGTCGGGTGGACGGAATTATTGATCTTCATCGTCTCTTTCATTGGGGTTGAATGGTTCGTTCTGCCTGACAGCGGAATTTGGTTCTTCGTCGCCGTTATACAGTCTGCAGAAATGGTTTCTCCATATTCTCAGCATCGACTGTGACTCTACTACGATGTTCCCTTGTTCATCCTTACAGGCTTCGGTTCGGAGTTTATAACCTTGACTGGTTGACTTTACCCTTTGGTAAAACTTCCCTACCTCATTCCTGCAGTAATATCCTTCTATTCTGCCGATTGCGCTACAACAACATTTCGCCCCGCAGCAAAGTCGATCAGCCTAAATCAGTTATCGGATGTGGTGTCGTGTAGGCTGTGCTTCCCGACCGTACTACCAAAGATGTTTTCTCTTCCTAGCTTTGCGTTAAAATCGCCAAGAACAATTTTAATGTCGTAGCTAGGGCATTGCTCATACGTTTTGTCCAGGAGCTCATAGAACCTGTCTTTGGTGTCGTCATCTTTCTCCTCTGTGGGGGCATGTGCGCATATAAGGCTTATGTTGGCAAATTTAGCCTGGATGCGAATTGTCGTGAGGCGCTCGTTCACTGACCTGAACGATAAGACTTCTTGCCTAAGTCTGCCTCTAGCGACAAATCCACATCCAAATAGGCGCTGTTTTTGTTGCTTGTAGCAATCACCGTAATATATATCACAGTTTTTCATCCTTCTTTTGCCCAGTCCATCCCATCGCACTTCTTGGATGGCGGTTATGTCTGCTTTGCAGCAGTCTAGGGCTTCAGCTAGTTGTTCGGCTGCACG
The DNA here is from genome assembly GCA_916610145.1 of Eristalis arbustorum. Lineage (NCBI taxonomy): Eukaryota > Metazoa > Arthropoda > Insecta > Diptera > Syrphidae > Eristalis > Eristalis arbustorum. The sequence continues at coordinate 47,986,262 of OU744319.1, read as the reverse complement.
TGGCCTGTAAAGGGACCTTACATTCCACGTACAGATCCGAAGGTCGTTGTCCGTATATCGTTTGCAGGGTTCATCATCAGTAAAATCATCCGTTTCCGAGGCTTGTTGTTGCTTCGTAACTATTGTTTTTTTTTGTGTGGCCGGTAGTTACCCCGACGACACAACCCCCAACCTTGAGGGCCAGTTCCTTTTTTGTAACCCCTAGGACAAGAGTTTGCACTTATAAGTTTGGCAGGTTGAGCTCGGGTGAACTACAACCAGTACCCGATGGCTACCACTTGGAGGTAAAATAAGCACAATTGGTGTGTAGGAAAAGTTGCAACACTGGGCATCGCCAGGTTGACACCAGTCAGCGCCTACCCGATTCCCACAGCACCCAGCCATCAAATTAGCCCTCTAGTGGGAATAATCACTGGATGCTGCCTATTAGGCACCATGTAAAAATACTGTAGAAACTGCATAGAGGAGGGCGTGGGAGGAAGCAGGCAGCGACTTCTCTGCGTCCTGCTTGGGCCTCAACTAGGAAAGCCACTATAGACTCATACTTCTATGAAAGCCTAAATGATCTCAGCAATACACCAGGCAATACACAGGTAAAATTTCCTACTTTGAATTATCCATGCTGCGGTACAACGGGCTTATGTACCTTGGCTTAAGTGCATACATGCCACTACTTACCTACCTACCTAGCTTTCGTTGACTCACTTAACTTAATCTAACTCAATGGCACCATTGCTCGTGCTTAAGATTATTTTATTTAGTTACTGCTGCAAGACAATGATAGGCAATATTGATTGTAGAGTATTTCCTAGGATAAAGTTATTCTCTTCCTCTTATGTTCAGTAAAATAAAACATTTTCCATAGAACATGATTCTTTATTCCATATTATAACTACAGCAATTTATTATGCAATCAAAAAAGAAATTATAAAATTAGCTTCTTTCTCTTATTTATAAATTCATATAAATCTTACATGGCAACTCTCATTGAGATATACATTACACCTGTGCAACTAAATCGAACACTACTATATCTTGTTCGTAGTCGATTTGTCATCTACCTTTGGGGAAGTTGAGATATTCTATACCACGAAATTGTTCAAACTCATAATACTCGTTCTGACTAACAGAAGCTGAATACAATTTACTCAGTTCAAATTTATCGCTTAGTGAATTAATAGTCAATAACATATATATTATAAATTTATCCTAAGAAACAAAAACATTCGTAATACCTGGCAAATAATATATCTAACCTGCTCATTGCATCTAAACAAAAGAGCTGAGTAGCGAACTTTGTGAAAGTGAGTACCGATTTACTCTTACTTTTGCTCAAAACCTGTTCCTATTATCATTGCATCCATTCTTCTTATAGAAAAATAATACCAATCAATGGCCTTTTGGACAATACAAAGAGCTAATAATCATGTGGAAAAATATAATTTTATTTCTGTTGCCTCAGATTTGCATATCTGCTTATTATGAAGATCCCAAGTATAAGTGCCCTGAGAAGTATGCGTATATGTTTGTTTGTTTTGGTTCTTTTATTCTTACATACATTTTCAGACAGCAATCAATTTACCCATGTCAATGTGAGAGGGGTTCTGACGATGGAATATTCGTACGATGTGAAAATGTGAATCTAGCCACGTTATCTGTAGCCCTAAAAAACCTAGGGGCATTTGACACCGAAATAGCATCATTATCAATTTACAAAGGGACTATCGGTGAGTGCTTGGGTGATCGTTTTAAGAGGAGCTAGTTAAGTGACAACATATTTACAACAGTACAATTCGATGTCAATTTCTGATTGGGAATTTCAGTGATGAAGGCATGTTGCACCCGCAGCAAGCAAAAATCCAAATTTATTCGAATTTCGGTGTATATTTTTTGGCGCTTTCGGTTCTGAATTGTGTTATACAGTGACTCAACTTATTCGAGTCGAATATACCAATACATACGATTGGAATGTTAGGTTAATTAATGTGTTTTGATTTATATTTATAGCGCGCTTGTATGGACCATTATTTTCCAAATTAAGTGCTAAAAAATTAATTTTGAATGAAATTCCAATAAAAAGTATAGAGGAATACACTTTTCATGGCATCAATAAGACTTTGGAAGAACTGCACATTATTAACAGTGAAATGGAGACATTTCCTGCTGAAGCATTTGGGGTAAAGGAAAGATTTCCATTTATGTGGATGTGTATTTACGTTTGAAATTTCAGGTACTTAGTAAGGTTGCAATTCTTAATATTCAAGGACATAGAATGGAAACATTAAATAAAGATATTTTTTTCGGAAAAGAGATATCAAATCACTTGGAAATATTGCGAATCACCGACGGTTTATTGAAAGAAATACCAATTGAAAGCTTTCAGGTTCGTACATTGGTACTAAATTGTTTTCGCAATCACAAGATTAATTTCTGTACTAATATTTATAACAACGGATGTTTTTCTTTACATTTTTTTTAATTGTGTTTCGGCTTGGTGGCTTGTACTGTATACACACCATAACACTGCCTTTTGTTCTATGAAATGATTAAATATTGTATTCATACCTGTTTTCATAGCCTTTGAGAAAACTCAAGACATTAGATCTGCATGGAAATATGTTGGAAACTTTAAAAAGGAACCAATTCAAAAATTTAAGAGATGTGGAGAACTTGGATATTAGTTTCAACAAAATCATTAAATTGGAGTCCCAGCATATTGCTGATTTGACTAAACTTGGGTGGTGTAACGTGTCCAACAACGCTATTGTAGATCTTCCACGGTATTAATTGAAACCTTTGGTTTTTAAAAGGTAATATTTGCTAACAGTTAGAATAATTGAAATATGATTTTCTTTTAGCGGAACTTTTGCACGAAACTCAGTTTTGAAAGTTCTTAATCTATCTTTTAATAAAATACAACGGTTGGATGCAAACAGTTTCAGAGGAATGCGGTTCTTAAGGTTTGTTTTCTCAAGTACTGACCTGTTAATATTCAGATAACTAATCCCATTTTAGGCGTCTCTACCTGAACGACAACCAACTATCCGATATTGGACGAGGAACATTTGGATCGATTACTAGGATTGGTACAATTGACCTGGCTAGAAATTTGTTGAAAAAAGTTGAATTCCAAATGTTTTCTCAATTGAACTATGTTGAAGTAACTATCAATATTTAACTAAACAAAAAAAAACGAATATTCTTAATTACATACATACATAAATAAATTGTAGATCATTGACGTAGCGGAGAACAATATTACAATAGTTGAAAAAAACTCATTCAAGGACATTTACCAAGCCAAAATAAATATGTCCCATAACGCGATCGAAACCATTGAAAGTATGGCCTTCGAAAATTGCATCAACATCACTGTATTAGATCTTTCAAGCAATAAGCTTTCAAATTTTGTTAAATATACTTTCGATGAGGCTACCTTTGCCACTGAGTTGCAACTGTCACACAATTATTTTACTGATTTAGCGCAGGTAAGTCGAATTAGATTTAGTTCAAATAAATAGCTTCATTACTAATTATAATTTACAGATTCCTCTTGGAAACATGACTGGATTGAAAATATTAAACGTGTCATTTAACGATATTGAAAAGATTCCTAAAAACACGTTTCCAAAACTCTATGAACTGCACACCATTGATCTGGCCTACAATAATATATCGTTCATAGCAAATGGAGTATTTCAAGTGCTGTTTTCTTTTAGAAATCTAAATTTGAGTCATAATAGCTTAGAGGAAATAAAGACGTCTGTATTTGGAACACTGCCTACAATACTGGAATTAAATTTGAGCCATAATAAATTGAACTCTATTGTGCGCGGCGCCTTAGCGAAGTTGACAAGTTTGAGGATGCTAACACTTGAGCATAATAATTTAGACAAACTTTTTCAAATTCCAATATCACTAAATGAACTGCACATATCGCATAATAGTATAAAGTCGCTACCAGCAGGCACGTGGCCCGTTATGAACTCGCTACTTTATTTGGATTTGTCAGATAACAATATCGGTGATTCCCTTGAATCGGACAGTTTTACAGGATTACTTGTTTTACAAACGTTGATTTTAAATAGAAATAATATTTCATATCCGCCCGTTCAAAGTTTATCTCGGATGTCGACGCTACAGTACTTGCATTTAGAGGTATTTCTCTTTGTTCATCAAAAAGTCAATATATTTCATTATGTTTTTTTAGGAAAATAACATATCCAAACTAGAGAAAAGTGCTTTCGGAAAGCTACCAGTTTTATTTCATTTGAATTTATTTCGAAATGGTGTCAATGAAATAAGGTACAGAAAACTATATACAATATACTGCAATGAAATTTATTTGTAAACATCAAATTTCCAGTCAGAGAGCCTTTGAAGGTCTTTTGCAATTGTTGCTGTTGAACCTGTCGTCAAATGCCCTGGATTATATTCCTACTGAAAGTTTCAGAGGTCTTCCTTCACTTCGAACATTGGACTTATCCTTTAATCACTTGACGAAACTTGACAATAAAACACATGGAGTTTTGGATGATCTTCTTAGTTTGGAGAAGGTATTTTCTAATGAGTAAATAATATTTGTGTTTTCTGTTTAAACATTTAACAAACATTCTAGCTGAACTTGAGCCATAACAAAATAAGCTTTGTTACGAAGAAAACATTTCCGTCCAATCAGTATATTCCCTATAACCTTAGGGAACTGGATTTAAGCTACAATGCAATGCCAGTTCTCACGTACGACATTACATTTGGCACAAAGAAATTGAGGAAAATCAATGTATCTCACAACAATATCAATGATATCCGAAAAGGTAATACTATATCTTCTACTTGGTAACTGTGTAAAAGTAAATAATACGATATAGGAGTGTTATGTGATGACGACTGTGTATGAAGAGCTTTTCCTGCTATTTTTGAATACCATATTGAAATGGTAACTGCTATAAATCCTCTAATTATGAATATGGCACATATGTATACAGCAGATACGTTCAGATACGCATACTTTCGCCTACACTCATCTTAAGATTTATATTCGTAAATAGCACTGAAAAATACAAGATTTTTTTTACATTTATTTTTCAAGGTGTTATTGGAAATCTAACTGCTTTACAAGTTTTGGATATATCTTTCAATAACCTAACGGACCTAGTTTCTGACGAAAACTTCAACAATTTACCAAAGAATCTGACTACATTAAACATTCGAAGCAATCAAGTTTTTCGGCTGCCATTTGATAAGATGCTTAAGGACGTAAAACTGGAGACCCTTGATTTGCGCGATAACAGCATAGATAAATTTCCTTTATCTCTCTTATGGGCAATGAAAAATGGGACAGACGTTCTATTCGAGGGCAATTCTTTGTACTGTAATTGTGCCGTGCGACCTCTAAAGCACTATTTATTATCAAAAACGAATTTATCGGAATCAGATTCAACAATTATGTGCGCCATGCCTATACACTTATCACACAAGTCATTGAGCGACGTAACGGATGAAAACCTACAATGCACAGTAGAGGACAATGCAGCATACCAAGATCAAATATACGACGTATTACCTGATGTTCGATTTAGAGATTCGTTTGTGTAAGTATTGCATAAAATATTTGAAATTTAGTATCAGTCTAAAGTTGTTTTCATTGAATTTATTTTTAGACAAAAGGGCTATGTAACTATTAGATGGTTTGTTACAGCCGTAACAGATATATCGGAATTCTCTGTTTATGTTCGAAATAAGAAAAATGAAATATTTTATCAAAACGAATTTGAGTACATGGAGAGATCAGCAAATATCCCTATCGCAAATATAGAAAATGCCACAAAAGGTGGTAATGTTGCAGAGATTTGTGTAATATCACGAAAGAGCTCCGGTGAAATCGGCCGTTGGTTCGAATCACAATGTATGCCTCCTCCAGACATTTCAAAGAAATCATTCAGAGAGAGTTTCTGGGCTCGTAGTTCCTCAACTCAAACAACACCTTGTAATTGGTTCACATTTAGTTTTGTTTTTCTTTTAGCTCTATACGCCATGTGAAATTTAAGTCATTTATTTTGTTTTTAATCATTTGATATTATTTGTTGGTTTTTTATGGAAAAATAATATATTTATACACAATATGCTGTATTTTAGCATAAACAAAAAAATTGTTATTTTATTTATTTCTTCTTTACTGTTTCCTGTTTCTGCCTAGAAGACCATACTAACGTCAAAATATACAATTTCAGAAATAACAATTGCAAAGCATCATACACGTGAGTATAAGTTAACACGAGCGCCCCAAATACGTTCGGTACTGTGGGAACTAAATGTTCTCACAGTAGCGCACCGACATAGCGTCAGCAGAATGCTGCAACACCGGTGTGCGAACCGAACCGAACGTGGAAGTAATGCTGATGCAGCGTCTGGGCAGCGCATAGGGTTAAGTTACACTTAAGGTAATTGTAGCTAGATGTAAGGTAGAAATATATTTTTAAATAAACGGAGCTTCACTCGTGGTTTAGCCTCCAAGAGAAGAGGTCGTGTTTTATTAACTGGCGCCCAACTACCCGGTCTTTCCAAAATTCCTAGTACTAGGAAAAGTGAAATAAAATAGTAAAGTCGAACTCCGAAATTCCTTGTTAAAGGTAAACAGAGTTTTGTCTAGTTCCGGATTATTCAACGTAATCATCAACAAAATACGACGAATCGAACAACGAACCCTGGAACCCTTGGAGATGAGAGCAGCATATCAAATAATGTGGATATTATTGTAAGGATTTAATATTGTTAAGCGTTAGTGAACTAAGTGCTTTTTTTGTTACTTAAATAAGAGTGAATTGTGTTAGTAATAGTGATAATTATCTGTTAGTATCGGTATTAAAGAATAGAAAATTATGGCAGAGAACATTGCAACAGCAGTTCAAACAGCAGTAGAGACTGCGTGTTCAAGTATCATGCGGAGAATGACAGAGATCATGAATGAAAATAAAATATATAATCAAAACATTCAGTCAGAAGTATCCGCTTTAACCGCCAAACTTAATGAGGTTCAAATAAGTTCGCCTCCAGTGGTATCATACGAACCTGTGCGCGTCTCTAATACAGGTTTAATATGCCCTATCTCATTGGATTTAGTAAAGTCCCTTCCAGAATTTTCCGGTGAACAGGCTAGATATGTAAGTTGGCGACAAGCTGCTAATACAGCAGTTGACCTTTTTCGAAAATACCCCGGCACCGAAAAATATTACCAAGCGGTTGCCATAATTCGAAATAAAATAGTTGGATCAGCAGACCTGATCCTATCTTCATTCAATACTACATTAAATTTCGATGCAATAATAGCCAGGCTCGACCAAACCTATTCAGACAGACGGCCGTTACACGTTCTAGAAAATCAGTTGAGTATTTTAGTGCAAGGAAAAATGAATATTTCCGATTTTTATGATGAAATCGAAAAAAATCTCACTCTAATAATGAACAAAATAACAATGGACTATTCCGGCAACAGCGAACTGATAAGTTCACTGTCAAACAAATACCGTTCTGACGCTTTACGAGTATTCATTTCGGGACTAAATAGACCTTTCTGTAATATCCTTTTTTCGTCTGGTTGTTTAGATCTTCCCTCAGCTCTCGCCAAAGCACAAGAGTTGGAAGCTAACCAATACAGATATGAGTTTGCAAGAGCTTTTGACTCCCGGCACACGAATAACATTGTTTATCGGAATAATCCACATTTCAGGAGAACAACAGAACCACAAAATAACATGGTCGTAAGACAAGAAGACAATGCAATGGATATAGATCCAACGTCTTCTAAATTCCGGCACAATACTCGATTTAATTCACAGCAACACCCTTCCAGTAATAGAAACGTATCAGCCATTCAAAAAACGTCACAGAACCAATTCGGGAAAAGACATCGCGAATCTGATAGATCTACTTTACCAAAATATATAAACCAGGTTAATTTTTTAGAGTAGGGTCGGCACTACCTTTTATCAAAAAGAAACTTAATAATTGCCTTCAATTAAAAATTCTTATTGATACAGGTACTGCCAAAAATTACATAAAGAAGTTACCACATTTAAAGCACGTCATTTCAAACAACAATAGCTTTATTGCTAAAACCCTTAATGGACAGAATAAAATCACAGAAAAGTGTAAAATGAATTTATTCGGTTATTTAACCGATTTTTATTTACTTCCGCAACTAAGTACCTTTGATGCTATAATCGGCTATGACTTTCTAAAGCAGATACGAGCTAAAATCGATGCCGAAAAGGGTGTATTAATCCACATAGGTGGAGAAGAACCTTTCGAGTTTTTAAATTGTGAAAACGTTAATGCCATCGATATCGATTGCAAAACTGTCCCATCCGCTTTAAAAAATCAGTTCAAAGAACTGATCAAAAAACATGTAAAAGTCTTTGCTGAGACCGAACAAAAATTACCATTTAACACTTCTGTTAAAGCATCGATTAGAACAACAAGTTCAGAACCCATTTATTCTAGACCCCGACCATATCCTATGGCACATATTGATTTCGTCAATAATGAAATTGAACGACTGCTAAAAGATGGTATTATCCAACCGTCCCGTTCTCCCTATAATACACCTATACTGGTCGTTAATAAAAAGGGCCTGAACGCGGATAATACAAAGAAATTAAGATTGGTATTCGATTATAGAAAACTAAATGAAAAAACGGTAGCCGACCGATATCCGATTCCAGAAATATCTGTTATACTCTCAAATCTGGGTCAAGCGAATTTTTATTCAATAATAGACCTAAAAGCTGGTTTTCACCAAATATTATTGGACGAAAAAGATAGAGAGAAGACAGCTTTCTCAATAAACCACGGAAAGTACGAATTCTGTAGGCTGCCATTCGGTCTTCGAAACGCCCCGAGTATATTCCAACGGACAATTGATGATGTACTTAGACCCGAAATAGGCAAAAGCTGTCATGTCTATGTAGATGATGTGATTATTTTTTCTAAGACCGCAGAAGATCATTTGAAAGATTTGGACAGAATATTTTCTAAACTTTACGAAGCTAATATGAGGATAACCTCGGAAAAATCAAAATTCTTCAAAAAAGAAGTCGAATTCTTAGGCTTTAACGTTTCGTGCGATGGTATTAGAACATGTCCCCAAAAAGTTCGTGATATTTTAGGTTTCGAAGTTCCCAAGTCCTTAAGAGCACTGCGAGCCTTCCTTGGACTTTCTGGGTATTACCGCAAATTTGTGAAAGACTATGCTCTCATTACCAAGCCACTAACGAAATACTTAAGCGGTGATAATGGACATATAAGCTCTCACAAGTCAAAACATATTAAAATCGTCTTGGATGCAGAAGCATTGGAAGCATTTGCAAAAATTAAAACCATCTTGGCATCGGAAGATGTTCTCCTTTTGTATCCAGATTTCAAAAAGCCTTTTGACTTGACAACAGATGCTTCGTCCGATGCTATAGGTGCTGTGCTTTCACAAAACGGACGCCCTATAACAATGATATCCAGAACTCTAAGCAAGACGGAACAAAATTATGCTACCAATGAGCGTGAAATGCTCGCGATAGTATGGGCTTTGCAAAATTTAAGAAACTATCTATACGGGGCTCCCAAAATTAACATTTTCACTGACCATCAACCGCTAACATTTGCCATGTCTGAAAAGAATCCAAATACTAAACTCAAAAGATGGAGAGCATTTATAGAAGAATACTCACCCTCCTTTTTCTATAAGCCCGGAAAAGATAACAAGGTCGCTGATGCGTTATCACGGCAACACATAAATGTGGTTAGTACCTGTGGTTCTACAATCCATAGCGAAGAATCATTATCAAAAGTAATACCATCGGTCCCACAACCGATAAATACTTTCAAGAACCAAATCTTCATAGAGCAAGGCTCTGAAGATAGCAGAAAAACGAAAATCTTATTTCGAAAACAGTTGAGGCATTATGTTAAATTTTCTTCCTTAACGAAACTTATTGAATCTATGAAGGAAATAATCAATTCTGATGTAAACAATGGTATATTTTGCACACTTGAGGTTCTAGGTAAAATACAAAACGATTTGATTAATGCGTTCCCAGGAGTCAAAATGAAGTACACTAAGAAATTCGTACAAGATATAACGAATAGTGATGACCAAATGGATATTATAACAACTGAGCATAACAGAGCACACAGAGGACACGCAGAAAACTATAAACAGATTATATCAGATTACTTTTTTCCTCACATTAAAAAGTTATTAAAAAATCTTATAACAAATTGCAAGATTTGTCAGAAAAATAAATACCAGCGAAAGCCGATTAAGCATCCGATATGTCCCACACCAATTCCTAAATACCCCGGTGAAATTCTTCACATCGATATTTATAACACGGGAAAAAAATACTTTATAACATGTCTAGACAAATTCTCTAAGTTTGCGATTATAAAACATATTAGCTCCAGAAATGCAACGGATATAAAAAATCCTCTTACAGAAATTATATCACATTTCTATCAGCCAAGGCTGATAATTTCTGATAATGAAGGTGCTTTCATATCCAACTCAATACAAACTTTCGTTAAGAATTGTTTCAACATATCATGGCACACTGTCCCTGCTCTTCATAGCGAGAGTAATGGTCAAGTGGAACGTCTGCACTCTACTCTTGCAGAAATAGCAAGATGTATCAAAGCGACCACTACTGATATAGTTGAATTATTGCTGTTAGCTGTCTATAAATATAATAATACCATTCACAGTGTCACTGGATATAAACCTTCTGAAGTGTTCAATTGCTGTAACAGCAAATTAAAAACGGAAATAGTACAAAAATTAGTATCAAAACAGGAAAAAGACATGATTTATCACAACAAAGGTTCCACCCAAAGGCAGTATAATCGTGGAGACAAAGTCTATTTGAAAAGAAATAAAAGACTAGGCAACAAATTATCAAATCTTTACAGCTTGAAAACCATACAAGCAGACTTAGGAACTGCTGTCATAATTGATGGCAGAGAAGTTCATAAAAATAACCTGAGGTAAATTTTTTCCTCATTTTCAGGATATCTCTATTTTCATCCGCAATCGGAAGAATTACGGATTATTCAAATGCCCTGATTATTCCAATACCAAACGGCGAAGTAGCTGTCTACCAAGAGTACTTATATTTAAAACATGTAACAAATTTCTCCTTATTGGAGCAAATCCTTAATGACAATTATAATCTTATTAACGTGCTCAGAGACGAACAAGGCAAGGAAATACTCGAAAACGATATACAAGAGGTTACACGATTGTCGAGAATCCTAAAGCCCCCAAATAAAACAAAAAGAGCAATCGATTTCCTTGGATCCGCCCTAAAATTTATAGCGGGTACACCAGATCATCAGGATTTCGAAATATTGCAAATTAGAGAGAGCGAACTAATTAAAACAAACAATAAGCAAGTAGAAATTAATAAGGATATAGAACTCAAATTTAACGAACTAACAGATAGAATAAATACATTAAGTAACCATGCAAACACTAATTATGAATTCTTAATAATGTTAATGTCAAATAGAAACCGAATTGTTATTCAAAATCTTTATAACGTTGTCAACGCAATCGTTTTAGCACGGAGAAATATTGTGAATCCTCTTATGCTTAACATGAACGAAATCGATTTTATATTACTTAATGAAAAAATGCTTACTCCACTAAATGATTTGTTGAATATAGCAGATGTAAAAATATATTATTATGAGAACTCTTTTGTATACTTAATTAAAATGCCTTATGTTAAGAAAATATGTAATCTTTTTTTAGTTGCACCTGTAATTCATAATAATAAAGTCATAGATATGAAAAACAATGTAAGCGCAGATTGTAATGGAAATAATTTAGCCTTAAGCGAATGTAAAAAGTCTTGGCTTTACAATTATTGTGTTATAGATTCAGAAGATAAATGTTTGTTTCAACTTTTAAATCATCATACAGCTAGCTGTCCGACCACATCAGCATTTCATATCGACAACATCCAGACCATAAGAGAAGGCGTAATAGTAGTGCACGGCGAAGAAAATAATGTGACGGAAAATAATCAACAAGTGTCTCTTAATGGAAGATTTCTTGTTACATTTAAAAGCAACGTCACCATTAATGGGAAAAAGTATTCTACATCTCAACCATCCGACATAACTCAACTACCAGCACCAAAGAAAACTTCTTTGAGAGAAACTAAATTTAACGAAAAGTTATCGTTGCCGTTTCTTCATAAACTACATATAAAAAATATCGAAGAAATCGAAGAACTTAAAAGTTTCACTCAAACCAATAACTGGCTATGGTACGGGATATCTGCTGCCCTTTGTATTGTCATAATAATAATACTATGCATAAAATTACAACCAAGAAATCTGAACATACAACCAATCATCCCTTCAACAGAGATGAAGATAATTGATCGAAATAAGCTAAAAGAATCTATCGAAAATATTATGAACGCGGACGTTCATATTTAAGGTGGGGGGCAGTTAACACGAGCGCCCCAAATACGTTCGGTACTGTGGGAACTAAATGTTCTCACAGTAGCGCACCGACATAGCGTCAGCAGAATGCTGCAACACCGGTGTGCGAACCGAACCGAACGTGGAAGTAATGCTGATGCAGCGTCTGGGCAGCGCATAGGGTTAAGTTACACTTAAGGTAATTGTAGCTAGATGTAAGGTAGAAATATATTTTTAAATAAACGGAGCTTCACTCGTGGTTTAGCCTCCAAGAGAAGAGGTCGTGTTTTATTAACTTATACATGTGCCTTGACCTAATTTCCCATTATCATATTAAGTGAGCTATAGTCATTTAAAGTTAAAATAACCTACATATGCATATTGCATATAATGATGATAAGTGTAGCCTAGTCCTCAATGTTGTGAAGCGGGCAACCGATATTGAATTTCGTTTCATATTTTATACAAGTTCAAGGCTGTTATGAATATCGCCCGACCACGATTTCACTTCAAATTAGGTGTGACATTTCGAACACTTATCAAGTAAGTAAGTAAGTATTCTTTTATTGATAATTCTTAACAAAAGAGTTAGCAGAATTTTAAATTTGTATTTGAAATCTTTACGTGCAAACTCAAGTTACAGTTCAAATATATTCAGTCATTATTATTTTATATTGGGCATATACTTATAATATGAAAGCAGTCTTCCTTCGATTTCAGATTACAAAGTGTACAGAATTGGTTGAACTTTCCATTATAGGGGTTACCATTTAGTGAAAGAACTTAATATCTTGCTTTGAATATCAGAGATATTTCGTCATAACTAAATGAGTCATGAATATAGTTTCTTTGGTTCAGATCATAATTTAGTTGACTGTATAGTATTCTGCTTTCTGACTCTCAAGCTTTTATTTTTAACGTATTTCGGGTGTTGTTTTCGTTTGTTTGTATAATGCGGTATAGTTTATTTTTCGAAACAAGTAGATTGTCCATGTCAATATGTAGGGTCTCGCCACGAAAGGTTGAGCAGATTTTGAGAGCTATTTGCTTTATCTCTAAGATGTTTACTGAAACTTAGAGTTGAATTCAGTTTGACTCCCAAATATTTCACCTCTTTAACGGTTTCAAGTGGTTAGCCATCGTATTTCCATTGCCTTTTTATGTGGATTCTTGGACATCGCGCAAAGACCATCATTTTCGACTTTTGTGTATAGATTTTAAATCCCCATCTCTTACAGTAACGTGACAGGCGGTTGGTCATCAGTTGCATATGTTTCGGAGATTCAGCAAGTACGACTAGGTCATCTGTATATAGCAACACATTGATTGTGGTATTAGCAATTCTAACTCCCCCTGGCAGAGCATCTACTATGTTGTTTATATAAAGAAAAACAGTTTATATACAAAGAGAATAATGCAGTCGTACATCTGAAGCAACTGAAGTGTGTCTTTACCATTCTTATTGCAAACCATGCCTTGGAGTTTCTGACACAAAGAGATATAGCTGGGTTTGTAACAGTTTGTGCAGTTATGGTTTGTGCGTTTCCAACTCTTGCGTTCAACCGATCAGAAGAATACTCTTGTCAGCTAGATGTTGTATTGTACTTATCATCTTGACAAATAAAGGAAAAACCAGTTTAAAACAAAAATAATTGTTAAACGCGATTTTGATTTGAAATGCACAACGTAGACATCGGGCTTATGTGACGTAGAAAAAAATCAACCAATGGACAGTGTGGGTTGAACCCCTGTACACAAGGAACATGTTAAGCGTTTGTTAAAAATTATTAACGCATTTGTATTTTTCAAATTACAACTATAGGCTTAATAAATCAGCTAAGTACATATTTGCTGGATGTACATGCTACAGCAAGTGGTGGCCCGTGGCGTTGTGGGTACGTGCGTCTACCCCAACCTCGACGTCGTAGGTTCAATTCCAGCTCTGAGCGACAGAAATAATTTTCACGGCCCCACCTCTTTCGAGTCACTGACAATGCTCAAAGAGTATTTCCTGTCTAGAAAAAGCTTCTCAAACTTGGCCTTTCGGATTCGGCGTAAAACTGTAGGTCACTTCCACTCGTGAGAGAACAGTAGCACGCACAACACAAGTGGATGCTGGGATGCTAGGCCCTGGCCCTCTATGGGCTGTAGCGCCACCCATATTATTATTATTATTACATGTTACAGCAAGAAAACTCTCCGTTTAATTTTTAAATTTTAAACTAGTTCAAGACTTTTATTTCAGTCAACAGTCACCGACTAACCTTCAGTCCGGCAACATCGTTATCGACTCTGTTCTGCCCACTCTTTCGTCGGTTCAATTTCCCGCTATATCCATAGCTCCAAGAACCCGTCAATACTACCTCTTTTCTTTTTTGTGCAAGAAATATTTTTTATAGTGAAAAGCAAAGAGTGAATAACAAAACCGTAAACGCCACGTGTCCTTTCGGGCAATCGATTTAGCGGGTTCGACGTGGACCTATAAGCGGACTTGACCTGTATAATACGTATAATCCGAAATTTATTGTCATTGCCCCAGCTAATATAGAAAAAATAATTACATCTTTTAGTGTCTTCCTAGTAAAAAGAGCGATGGATAACATTAGTACCGGGTATGACTACATTACACAATTGCGAGATGGTAACCTTCTACTCCTCGTCAAAACACAAAAGATAGCTGATGTATTCCTAAAGCAAAAGTCCCTTTCAAACTTTTTTAATGTGACACTGCATTCAAACCTAAATACCTCAAAAGGTACAGTCTACGCTCCTTTCGTAACCTCAACGGAATGAGATCACAAGGCGTCACAGAAGTTTTCAAATTTTAAAAAACCAACCAATGATATTGAATGCCCCACTGACCTCATACTTCTTTCGACCCCCGAGTTCACTCAGTATTGCGTGGTATAATGTAAAAGTAGAGGAATATTTCCCAAACCCAATGCGCTGTCGCAACTACCAAAAACTGGGACATACCACCAAAAGATGTAAGGGAAATGCATCTTGCGACACATGTAACCTTCCACCTCATGCCCCCAATAATTGTTCACGTGTGTCTTGCGCGAATTGTTCTGAAGAACATCCTTCATTCTCTAAACTTTGCAAACGTTACCTACAAGCTAAAGAAATCCTAAAAATTAAAACAATAAAAAAATGTAGCATAGCCGAAGCCAAAAATAAATTTTCCAAGAACAAAACCCTACAAATCCGTCCGAACAACCGTTGAATCTAGAACATATTGAAACTGTACCTACCGTTTCCGCCACACCGACGCAATCCACAAACTTAAAAAAGTAACAGAATCAAAAACAGCAAAGCCTACAAAAGCTGACTCTCCAAATTCATGTTCCAACAGCAAAAAAAAAAAATGCACTCAATATAACAACTCCATCAACATAAAAACAATACAAAGCAGCTATCGCCCCCTAACGGTGAATTACAAAATACAACATCTACAACCAATCCGCCCTATAACATCATAACACAATCAAATAATCATTCATTTAACTCACAACCCACACTAACCAACTAACACATGACATATGACCCAAACCACAATTATACACTCTCCCCCACCCCTCCAAAGCAATCATCCAGATCCACCACTTAACTCGGCAACTCATAATGCTACTGACAATACAACCCCAAACCCATCACCCCTCTCAACTGTTACCCAATCCCTAATCGATTTCAATCAATACTACCTAAACCCAGTCGACAAAGATGAAGATGATAGTATCTTAAAACCAAAATTCCGACTTTGCCGCTCAGAGGCTGAATCGTCCGAGCTTTGCACAGAGCTCTAGCGGTTCAGCCTTGTATCAGCAGAGTCCAAACTGCCACCCCACCCATCCCACAACTCTATTTACATTGAACCTAAGTCAACACCCTCACTCAAATCATGTATAAAAGTTCTACAAAGGAATCTCAAAGTTTATTATAATAACCTTTACAAGCTTCAATTACTAATCACTGACCATAACCATTCAATCAAATCCCTTCAACAAACCCACCTGCAAACTAGTTCAACTCCGACCCCACCTAAGCAATACGCGGCATACTTCCACAACTTCTCCACAAATAACTCAGCTAAGCAGGGAACTGGTTTATTGATACATAAATCTATCCGCCTTAAATCAATTTTCATTAATTCCAACATTTCCGTTGTTGCTGTTGAAATCTTCAAAACAAAATATTACTGTCATACCTCTCTATATTCACCCAACCCAAACCTTCATTGCTTCAGACATCCATAAGATTGTCAGTAACTTTTGCACCCCTATCTTACTAACAGGTGACTTCAACTGCTGGAATCCACTTTGGGGTTCTCCCAAAATTAATACAAGAGGAAAAGAGCTTGAGAAATATCTTACAAACTCCACTCTTTCGCTCCTGAATGACGGAAGTCCAACACACTTCTCAACCCATAAAACTTTTTTCCCACGTAGACCTAACCTTTATATCTCTCAACTTTCCCCAATTGCTTAATGGACTATTCTTCCCGACTTACGACAGTAACGCTCGGTAGACAAGAAGTTTTCTTTAAAACTCCACCTAAATATCACACTGACAGGGCGAATTGGAACAGATTCCATTTCCGAAATATCCAACTAATTAATGCTTGAAGTCTTAAGAACAAATGTAAACAAAAAGGCAACCACGATTCACAAAGTAATTCGCTATGCAGCAAACATAGCAATCCCACAAACACAAAACAAAATTAAAAGGTCGACAGTCTTTTGTTCGAACAATGAATTAAAAGATCTGCGTACAAAAAAACAAACTGCCTGGAAAACATTCAAAAATACCCCAATGATTCCAATCTAATTTGCTATCGCAAGGCTAGCGCGCTTTTCTGCAGATGCGCTAGATCTTCAAAAAAAAGTATTCTTTGAAAAATGTACATCCAATATCAACCCTAACGCCTCCTTATCGAAACTCTGGGCCGATGCTAAGACACTCACTCACCAACTGAAATAGCCCAATTCTTTAAAAATACATGGTCCAACTATTCTGATGACAGATGTTTCCATCCCAACTTCCTCCAAATGAAATCTAGCATCCAATCATCAATTCCGTTAAGCACTACAAACCCTTCAGCTATTCTTATAGGAGCACCAATTAATCTTTCTGAAATTAACAGCACCCTCAGCTCAGTTAAAGGAAAGACACCAGGCTATGATCGCATCCCATACATTATGCTGACAAACTCTCCCCCGATCTTAAAAGAACGTCTCCTTATTTTATTCAACAGAATCTATGACGAAAGTATCATTCCGCATTCCATCTGGAAAACAGCATCTACTATCCCAATCCCAAAACCAACAAAATACCTAACCCTGGGAACACTTACACCGACCCATTTCCCTGCTCCCATGCACAGGGAAAACCCTAGAAAAAATTATTTCAAAACGCTTAACTTGGTTCTTAGAAAAACGCAACTACATTAATCTGAATCAAGTTGCATTCAGGCACAGACTCGGCACTGTGGACTCACTCCTACATATTGACCACATGCGTTCAACCTTAAAAATGGTATTCCACAAGGTTTTCCCCTATCTGTGACACTATTTTTAATTGCATATAATGATATTAGTGGTGGCCCGTGGCGTTGTGGGTATGTGTGTCGACCCCAACCTCGACGTCGTAGGTTCGTTTCCTGCTCTGTGCGACGAAAACAATTTTCACCACCCCACCTCTTTCGAGTTACTGACAATGCTTAAAGAGTATTTCCCGTCTAGAGAAAGCTTCTCAAACATAGCCGTTCGGATTCGGCATAAAACTGTAGGCCCCTTCCACTGGTGAGAGAACAAAAGCACGCACAACACGAGTGGATGCTGAGATGCTAGGCCCCGGCCCCCTACGGGCTGAAGCGCCAATCATATTATTATTATCATAATTATTATTATTATTATTATTATTATTATCATTATTATTATTATTATTATTATTATTATTATTATTATTATTATCATTATTATTATTATTATAATGATATTAGCATAATCCTCAATAAATATAATCTAATCGATCATTCCTTGTATGCCGATGATTTAATAATACTAACCAAATGTAAAAATAGAGACCCGCCTCTCATATTTAACAATATCCTTGAAGATCTGGATTCCTGGTATAAGACTTCAGGTGCCAAGATCTCTCAAGATAAAAGTTGTATTCTTCTTATATGTAAGAAAATTAATTGCCCAAAAATTATCTGTAACAACTTCAATACAAAAAATGTTAAAAAATTGACCATTCTTGAAATTGTATTGGACAATAAATTTAACTTTAAGGAGCACTGTATTAAACTTGGACAGAATTTCAACTAAAGTTTTTTTTTGAAAATAAAACACTAATTATTAATGGAAAAGTAAAAGATAGATCTTTTATTTCGCATAATATTGATGACATAAGTATTGTTACCGCACATTTTACAGATAAGAGATATGATATAATATCTTTCTTCTATAATATTTTACAAATAATTATGCAAAATTGTGTTTTTTAAAATAATATGATTTTACTTTAAAGAAAAATACAATGGGAAAGTAAGAAAATTTCATTTTATATACCTTTCTGGCAATTTGTGAATACCACGCCAAAAAATTGTTCGTCTTTTAAAGCAAACCAATCAGACACCCAATTTTCAACTTCTTCGTAGGAATCGAAGTGCTGCTCAGCCAATGCGTGTCCCATCGATGAAAACAAATGGTAGTCGGAAGAAGCCAAGTCTGGTGAATACGGCGAGTTTGGTAGCTGCTCCCAGCCAAGTGTTTTGATTTTTCTTTGTGTGCAGGTGCATTGTGACGTGCCTTCTGGCCAATTCTGATCATTTCTCGATCAATGAATGGTTCAAATTGATCATTTGTTGTCGGTAGCGATCAGTATTAACGGTTTCACCAGGTCTTAGGAGCTCGTGGTACACCACACCTTTCTGGTCCCACCAAACACACAGCATTGTCTTCTTGCCGAATCGATCTGGTTTTTCAGTCGATGTTGAGGTTATTAACCCATGATTTTTTCCGTTTAGGGCTTTTAAAATAAATCCATTTTTCATCGCCAGTAACAATCCGATGCAACACCGATTTTCTTACGTGTCTTTGAAGCAAAATTTCACAAGTGTTTTTTCGGTTTTCCATCTGTCTTCCATTCAATTCATGTGACACAAAATCATTATTTCTGAACCGTTGAAACCATCTTTTGCATGTTGCTTCTGATAGAGCATGATCACCATATGCCTCGACAAGCATTCGATTCGACTCTGCAGCACTTTTCTTCAAATGGAAACAAAAAATTAATGCTTCCCGCAAATCATCACTCTCTGGTACAAAATTCGACATTTTTAACACGATGAAAAAATAAGATTTTGTCTGTTCAATGACTTTAAATCAACCCCCATAAGAAACATGCTTACCGAATCTGGCTTTCCATCAATCAAAAACAGAACAGATTTCCTCACATCAAAAATTATCTTAAAAATGACCTAACAAAGCAATAAACAAATTCTTGAATCTCCAAAAAAATGATGGCAACAAAGAGACTTTCAAAATATAACTCTACGTTACATGAAGCCATACTTTTTGCCACGAAGAACACCTTGGAATTTATTGGGAAAATGCCTCAACAAATCACTTCATTATCTTAGCAAATCTTCAGCACCAGCAGATGTATATAAAAGTAAATTTTTAGAATTGATGGAGCATCAAACGCCAGATTGTACCTTGCTCTACACCGACGGTTCAAAATCTGAATCCGGAACAGCTTTGCTGTTGTAGACAAAACTGGAAAAAACAAATTTAGCTCAGCTTGTCTTTCTCACCTCTCAAATATGAACTGAAATAATCTCCAAAATGAAATTTTTAACTAATTTGGTCGCAATTAAAGTAAATTTTTTTATAGTAAGCTTGAATAAATTAATCTTGAATTACTTAATTTTAATCTTAAAATATGAAAATGCATTATGTCACTTCACTGTAAGTCTTATACAATGTTATATCTTAAGTCCTGTGCTCAAAAAGAATTGTATGTTCTTAATGTACAGAGATAAATCTGAAATCAATAAATGAAAATGAAATGAAAATGAAATATCCAAGGGGCTCCTACCACTGCAGAAGCAACAGCCATATTGCAAGCTAAAACAAAAAAGAAAACGAAAATCTTCACTGATAGCCTATCAACAATAGACGCAATTGAAGATTAGAATAACAAAATTTCTATCATTCAAACAATACGAGACAGGCTGATAGCAAACAATGGTAGAACGCAATTAATTTGGATCCCTGGAAACGTCGGTATAAAAGGAAACGAAGTAGCGGACTCGAAAGCAAAAGCAGCTGCAAAAGATCCACTCGTAACTTAATTGACCTACAACAAGACAGACATAATTAAATGCATCAACTCCCACCGTATTCAAAAAGAAAAAGAGGAATGGGCGAACTACTAACACCACTATTCTGCAATCAACCCGGAAGGACTAAAGGCCACTTTCCCAAGCAACTGCTCTAGAAAAGCAATACAAAATTTTGCTAGGCTTCCACTACGGCACACTAATTTGACTCATGGGTATCTGATGAACAAAACGAATCCGACCACTTGCCACCTTTGTAATTCAAATGTTTTACTAACCACAAAACACCTATGTAATAAAATATAAAAACAAAAAACATATCCCCAAATCGATCTTTTGCCGAACTCCTTGCCTCTCCAAGAGACTGCAACATCAAAATAATACAGGGCATTTTAAAAATATTAGATTTAAATAAGAAAATTTAACATAACCCTAGTGGCTAGTGCTATATAAAACAATATTATTAAATGAATAATTTATTATAATTTAATACTGTAAATAAATAATATTTCAGACGTAAGTACCAGGTGTTATAGCCTTTATTGACGGCACGCATGTCAACCTTTCATGCCATCATCGAATAAACACATTTTCTATAACAAAAAAAGGAAAATGCAGAATGAATGTCTGCATTCACTTCATCTCCGAAAAATCAGTGAACATTTCAACTCAGTTTGACATTTAATTTCACCCAGAATTATTGTTCGTAATTAGGGAATTTTTTCGAACATGGCATTATTTGTCTCGCGGAATTCATAATAAGCGAAGAGAATAAATGGATTTTTTCCGGGTTAAATGCTGTTCACGAGAGATTCACAATTGCCGTGAATATTTCGTACATTAAGAAATGTATTTCTTTTCACTGGGTACAACCCGATTCTGGTTTCACATATTCAAAATTATTACAGATTCTAGAACCGAGTGAGTGACGCTTGATGAGACATTTTGTCATTCAACACTATGTCTCATCATCGATATCAATTTAATTTGAAAGCTTTTTGTTTACCGGATAGGAGGTACAGACAAAATTGCCAAATTGACATCGGTTACAACGTCATCTTATCTTATCGTGCATATATATATAAGCTCTTCAAAGCTCTTCAAAGCTGGTGGCAATGTTCTGGTAGACGAAAGCATGCCCGGCGTCTAGAATATCACCTATCACCACGCCATTCACAAAAATGGCGTTCCTACGTCTACTAAAGATCAACTTCGCCTGCAAGATCCTATCTAGCTTATTGTACTAAAGAGTGAAGCTGTTTTGCACCGCACTAATTGGCACATACTAGTCCGGCAAACAAACTATAGACCAAATCTTCACTCTAAGAAAGACGAGTGAGCTTCAAATCGATAATCGCCATCTTTTTCCTTGATTTTAAATCTACATACGCAAGGACTTATTCGAAGCTATGTCCGAATTCGGGATTCCGGGGAAAAAATTGGTCCGGTTGTTTCGTACCATGCTAAAACATGCGAGGAAGGCGAATGGAGGAGAAGACACAACCATGAACTCCACAAGCCTGGCAGTGTTAAATGCTTCAGAAATGTGTATCTTCGCATCCGTTGAGAAGGAGAGGAAAACCTAATTTGGGATATAGATACCAAGGTTGTAAGACAACTTGGCCTTCATGACTGAAGGTTCAGACCCTATACGGGTAGTCAGCCTGATAAGTAAGTAAGTAAATTACATGCTATTCTTTTTTTGCGTTCATCCCCGGTTTTTTTTGAGTTTGGGAAAATTACTTCACGTGTGGTAGTAAAGGTTAAATTTTATTTGATTCACACACAGCGATTTCGTAAACTGGTTGTATGTTGCTTGGCCCCTACTTTGGTAAAAAAAGCTTAATAAAAACGTCTAGATTATTGATGATATCGGCCTATTTTGGAAAATAACAAAGCTTTATTGCACTGATATTGGAGAAAGCGACCTATCGCTTACAACGACTAAAATCATCGGTCTATTAAAGGTCTTATAACCGACTTTGACAATAAATGGGTGCTACAAACCTGGTGTTAGAGCCCACACTAGTCATGTTAGTTATCTGACCCAAACACATGCACAAATTTGTTAATTTGGTAACAGTGCTCGAAAGAGTTGTCAGTACCTTTTTAACCACCTGAAATCTGCTACCGACAATATGACTCCCGACCTCCTGCAACTTATCTCTGAGAAATCATCTAAACTAGCATTTCGTTTCCTCTAGATGTTAATCAGGAATCAATAAAATCTCAGATGTTTCAAAAATAAGCGGAGCCACATGCACTTGACCAGAGTTATGTTAAAGCGTTATTTTAATGGACTCTTCCATTTAATTGATTTCAAAACGAAGCTTCCTCATGCAACGTGATTATGTATTTGCTGTTTTTTAAAGGAATTAACTGACTCAAATACAAACTCTGCATTTGATTTCGTAGCACAATATATCCAAATTTGGATAGGCAAATAATAACTGGAGAGAAGTGTTCTTCTTTTTTGCGCTACGGTGTGGACCTGGGCTTTAAACTTCTCCTCCAGATGATCAGTGTGTTAAAAGGAGTCAACTTGGTCCTTCGAAAAAAACTTGACTTGATTAAGACTTGTCCCTCTGTAGTTGGCGCAGTTAAACGACACTCGTCGAGCATGCTTTCCTCAGACCATATCTTACAGGTGATATCGTGAATGCGCTCTACCAAATCATCTCCAGATGCCTTAGTTTATTTTAGCGGTCCGCTCCGACTGTCATCATTGTGTGGAACATTCTGTCTGACACCGGTATTTTGGTCCTCATCGCCGTTTGACAGTCTTCAGAAGTGATCATTCCCGATTCTCAATATCGACTGCGACTCTACTACCAGTTGTCCGTTTTCTTTCTTGCTTCTGTCCCTTGGATAATATATTATATAATAAACAAGATGAAAAATATTGAACGCCGAACTTTTCCCTCGAAAAGACCAAGGCCTTCTTCATCTGCTCTTGAGATTGTCCAGGCTTTCCAACGACCAACGTCTGATATAATGTTAGCTTGGTCACTCAGAGAGAGCTCTACTACTCAATTGCCTCTGGAGCCCAAAGAAAAGGCGGTTGGCAGGAGTTATTCTGCGTTTAATCTCTGTGCTGATGTTTTCAATACTATTAACTTGGAAGCTAAGGTAATTGAAGTCCTTAACCACCTCGAAGTTGTAGCTGCCTATGGTGACGTTCTGACCGAGTCGTCAATGTTGTGTGTCCTTTCTTGATGACAGAATATATTTCGTTTTGCACCGCTAAACCTATTTTGACTGCCACCGTTTCAATACTAGCAAACGCTTCATTGACGGCTCACTGTGATCGACCGAACAGGCCAACGTCGTCCACGTAAAACTCGTCCGTTTGTGCAGAATGACTATGGAGAACGCCCAATGCTCTGTCAGGGTCGGTAAAGATTTTACCGAGGACCAGGCGACGCACTGTCATGCGACTTTTTTAATATCATTATCGAGATCATGCGGAACTCAAATGTCAACACAAGATGCACGATTTTCCACAAATCTGTGCAACTGCTCGCATATGCCGATGACATTGACAACATGGGAAGAACACAACGGGCTGTCAGTGGGGCGTTTGTGAGCATCGAGAAGGAAGCTTCCTTCTGAGGGTAAATGAAAGACATTTTTTCTTTTTTCTTTTCAATTCATTAAGTGAATTGAAGAAGATACTACGCACTCACTAAATAGCTCTAGCAAGTCCCGGGCAGTTACAAAGGATATTTTTTGTAGTATGTATCTCTCTCATCAATGTTGTTGCAGCTGCGACAGTGTGAGTTGCTAAATTTTGTTGCCTAATTTGTCGGCATGAAATCGTTTGTTTTACTTGATGTAGCATAGCTTGTAGGTCTGGCCCATTTGAGCTTAGCAATTTGTAGAAAGTGTTTAGAGATATTTGCATTGGCTGCTTGCAGTGATACATGTACTACCCCTGCTAGCCAGCTTTGAAGGGCAAAAAATAAAATATATATAAATAAGTTCATCAGCCTTCTCATTTCTTGGAATGTCTCTGTAACCAGGAATACAGATGAAGGGATATATTGAGTTGGCCTGATAATGATGCTAGCTCGACCCGCTAAAGTCGAAGTATATAGCTTTGATAACGGCTTGGCTATCAATACCTATAGGAACATTTTGCTTTAGCAGGATATGTGTATATATTTTGGCTTGGCGATAGGCTGTGCTTACAGCGACAAGCTTGTTTTGAAATAGACTGGAATTATCAGTGGGAGGCTTACTTTGATGTTTGAGAAGCTTTTAAGCATAAAGTGACTCGAATGATGCGGTGCAGTGAAATATAAAAATTGCTAAATTTGGGGTTAAGACCCGTTGCCCTCAACGTAGGTAACGACGCAACAATCCACTACACCGCGACGCCCAGCTATCCCTCAAGCATCGAACCCGCAGTCGAAATAAGTTCACCTTAACAAACATGTAGCTATGTGCATGCAATCTCATTTTTACAAAAATAAAAACACATTATTGTTACTCACACATTTTGTGTATTTTTGATTTCGAAACATGACAAATGCACATCAACAGTTTTTTTTTTTAAGAAATGATGTTAAGTCATAAATTAAAGTATTTTACTCTACTGATAAGAACAGTAAATGGTAGAAAATCTCGAGTGAGTGTATGTACCTCTCATTATGGAATAGTATTTAAATAGCATTCTCGTCATGGATGCCGTCATTATTTCTTAACAATAACTGGTGACAGATGATTTAATAAAAGACGTTTTGAATGAAAGCTATTCACTCAGCTTCCTGTGCTGCATACCTAATTCAAAACTCATTTACTTCTCTTTCAAAACCGCACCCAACGAAGCTTGAATCTCAGCAACAAAAAGAAAAAGTCGTAAAGTAACCCGAAATGTAAAATCTTGTGGGAGGTAAATCAATTCGTAAAAAAAACTATTTGATTTATTTACTTTTTTTTGCTAAATAGCAAACAGGTCAAACTAAACATAAAACAAAATAGAAATAAGCTTTGTATGTTGAGAGAGAGAGAGTATAAGTAAACACAACTAATTTCAAAGCATTTCTCGTACGAAAGCTCTATAAGATATTCATACGTGTTGTGATCATGTTCTCAAAGTTCGATCGAATGAGTTTATTTTTGGATTTACTACAGGCGAAGCAGTATAGCACAGACTGTCGCGACAAATTCACGTTTCATTAAGTACGTAGAAACATCTTAAGTTCTCATCTCAAATCTACAAGTATGTATACACTTTGGCCTTGGGTGTCATCTACAAACTGCTCGAATTTAATTTAGTAGTTTAAAAGAAAGTTTTATGGAATCTACAATGTTAACTCTGAACAAATAACACATAGTGCACTACGACTAGTTTTCAATTGGATAATGTAATACATCTTACCGACATATTTTTGTATGAGTTTAGTTATTAATTAGTAGACTGAGCCTTGGCAGTGAAGTGAACTAATTATAGATTTATTCTTGAAAAAATCAAATTCAATGTTTTTTCTCCTGTGGATACATACTTGCATATAAATGTTTTTTTTCTCTTCCCGCCTACGTGTGTTTTGTTGCTTTATTTGCATGTGTGAAATAAGCGTGTTTTATATGTGTTTTATTAATTGTATTTACCAGTTTTAGTTTACCTCAATGAGATCATTTTTACATTTACATTTTCCGTTTTGATTTCATTTTCATCTGAGTGATGGCTTGCCCCCGCACACGTATTTCTTTCGTATAATTCGGGTGGGATCACTCAAAACCAAAAAAAAAGCAAAAAAATTCAGACAACTTTTTATCGAGATGTATACTGTATGTATATACTTGCTTTGATGCATATATTCGTAATCACCGACGCCTAAATCATCTGAAGCAGCAGGTTTAGCAGATGAAATTTTGCTTCAATGAGATCATTCGTGGATGCATGGTAAACTTTTTCCAACTTTAGCCATATGCTCAGCTTTAAAATCGTATATTTTCTTTTTCTTTGCGAAAAAATTGCGTTTCGCGTTCAAATCGTGTGCTCATGACATCGTAAAAAATTAAAAATAAATTAGGTAATGAATTTGGTCAAATGTTTTTGTTATTGTGCGAAATTTTACAGTACAGTACAGGAGAAACGAGCATACTGCAAATATTCATATTCATAATTATTTGTTTTGTGTCAAGATCGGGATGATCAATAGTGAAATATAGTAATCAGCTAGAAATAGTACTCTACCGACTCTTTACGAATTTGGCTATATTTAGGATATACTTATACGTACGCACAATTATAAAACCTGTGCACATCCGTATGCAATGTGGAAATTCTCATTGTTACCCTATTTTCCTTTTTAGAAACGAAATGGATTTACATCACGTAACTTCCGGAAATCTGATGGCAGACACTCCATCCAAATATGGACGGGTGAGTGATGTGTAGCTTTTTTATGCAAATATTAAATTAATATTAAAACTGGTAACTTTCAAAAGGATCAAAAATACGTATATAAGAAAACATCTTATCAGTATTCAAATGCCGATGGAAATGCTGGAAATACCTTTCTTAACACGGAACAGAATGTCAATCAACTAGACGCTCTCCTTGAAGACTTAAAACACGAACGTGAACAGACTAGAGAAAAAGGTAAGGATTTAGTAATGCATTCAAGGTGAAAAAGTGTGTGCGGTTAAGACAGTTACTGTGAAACGATGTATACTTTAATGGAAGATGTGAGACTAACGCATTCTTTACAATCTTATCTAGTGAGTGACTTTTTGTGTGGCAGATTAGTTGTTTGTCTACAAAAAAACATGTGTCTTTCTTAAATATGTATTCAATTTTTAATTTTCTATAATTCAAGAAAGAAAATCACATCTAGTTTCGAAAGGAAAACGTGTCTTGTAAACTAATTTTGTTATCAGACACCCATTTCATGTCTGCATTTTTTGCAAATTTCTCACAAGTCGTTGACTGATAACTGTTAAACAGATACAAAATCAAGATTAAAATATGTTGATGCTTTCATTAGCATTTAATTTGTCCATTGAATGGAACAAATGTTGGTACTATATGCAAAATAACTAATTAAAAATGACGCAGATCTTAAAAAAGTATATGTGGTTAGTGGTGACGCTAGAACTTTCACCGACTGGACAATTTTTATCTCAGTTATTTTATGAATAACGTATTGAACATACTGAGTCTTGAATACATAAAAAGCACGAAAATCCATGTAAAAACTTGTGCCGAGATCGTATGTATTTTTGTTGTTTATAATCTAAAAATATCCCAAAATACATACCTGCATATGTAGCTAAGCTGAGCGATAAAGTTCTAAGAAATCTATATTCATTACATTAAGGGAACAATGAATATTGTTTACATAAATTGCCACAATCATTCAATACTAAATGTCTTCACAGCCAGATGTGATTTTCGCCAATGTGATAAGTCGGAATTGTCTTAAAAGTGATATTTGTTCTTCTTAGTTGACACACCCTAATACTGATGAGCGCATTTGCCTTAAATACCAATAATTTCTTGAGTGTTAAAAAAGGTCTTTTCTTGCAATATTTATGACAATGTTATTTATTTTACAGATATTGTTCATTCTTCAACAACAAATTACAGAACATTGTAAGTATCTGGCACACTTAAGTGCAAGTATTCCATGTATTCCAAGGAAATTCTGATTTTTGATTCTGTTTCTTTTTTTAAGGGAGCCAAGTGGGACAGTCACAAGAACAACACGCACAATCAAAACTCATCAGATGCCCGTAGAAGTAGAAAGTGTATCCGAATACAATTCTTACAATACACTGGATGGATCAAGTCTTGGATATAAGGATATTAAGCGCAACGAATCTTCAATATATTCATCAAGTAATTTCCGTTTTCAATTGCATAGTCATACTGTTCTATTTTTACAATGCTCTAAATACTTTTGTAGATAAGGCTATATCTGGAAACATAAATACTGCTAATAATACTTATGAAACAAGTAACGTGTCGCATTCCGAAAACAGTGCTCTCGTTCCAGTGCTGTTAGAGAATGATGCGAAAAATCTTAAGCTCTCTGATGATATTTTACCCATACCAGGCACGAAAGTGACCACCACTGTTCGTACATACACGTATGAAATACCAGCGGATACAGGCACCATCAACAATAGAACACTTTTGTATAAAAACAACATGTACAATTCATCAGGTGCCGAAATAATATCGGAACCAAATCTGCCACAGTCAGTGGTTTATAACTTAGAGAGTTACAACACAATTGGATCCAATGGACCTGTAAGCCCAAATTTGGATAAACCAATTGGATCGGTTCCCACATCTGCAACTAGAGTTTACGAAATCAATGATTCACGGGAATACCGGACACAAAGAAATGAACAATTTATTCCTCAGCCAGTTCAACCAACGACTAAAACAATTGTATATAATATTAATAAGACCGAGCATAATAGTAATACAATTCAAGCAACGCCATTACTACCACAAAACTCGCCTTCTCACACCCTCTTACCATCTCGACCACAACAATCGCCTCATCCTCACCCCGGTCCCACAAATAACTACTATTATCGAGAAACTACAAACACTGTCAATACCTTACAAGGTCCACCAGGCGATAATTTGCCCCCAAATGTTACTATTGAATATCCAAGAGATTCGTACGGGCCTCCACAAAGTCCACCAAATACTGTCACATATAAGTACTCATCAACGACTACTAACTCTCGCAGGGGCCCTAATTATGATTCGCCAACATCACAGCCGCCTCCATTCCCCGTGGACGGAGTTATTTATCCAGATCAAAACGGTAATCCTCCAGCAAAACTTAACGAACTCTTGGACTCATTTGGTGGGGTGAGTACAGACACTAATCTTAAATGCATGCAATGAAAAACCATACAATTTACTCTTCAACAGCAAGATAATGTGGACAGCAGACAATACGATACAAATCACCGTCCCAAAAAGGAAATCGAAACAGCTCTTGCTACGACAAGTCAACAAGTTATTCCTAGTGTGAATAAAGCTGGACCAGCCGTATATTATCCCCCTGGACATGAATGGCTCTCCAAGAAAGAAGAAAGTAGCGCTGGTGGTTACGCAGCTTCAGTAAGTGTAGAACGTTTTCGTCGTAAAGAACACATTTTTTTATATATTTTATCTTTCGAACACTAGGGAAAATATGCTAAAGCATCCGGCATGTACGAATATGAGTCTGGGTACAAGTCTAAGAGCTCCAGTAAATCAGGTGCTGCTGTCGTGCCAGTTTGTTTACCATTATGTTGTGCAATGCCATGCAGCATTATGTGATTTTCTAATCATTCAGTGCTTATTGTTATTTTTTTTCTTCAATCCACATTGCTATTTATATTGATAAAATATTGTATAGGTCTACGTACATACAACCTTGCCATTAACGGATTTTGTATGTATGAACGATCGTTCCAACTAAAACTGCAAGCAATGCATAATACTCAAACGTATACACATCAAAAATGGTGTCTTAATACATGGAATATAACGAAACAATTATAACTAAGATATCTGTGTAACAATAACAATATTTGTATAGATCATATTTTTTTATACATAAGTCAACAGCTTATTCTGTAATAACTGATATTAATAACATACGATGCATAACCAATTTCATACTGCTAGTTTGTATACCAAGAATATCACATGTGTATGATATTGGTTTGATCTAATAAAGAAAACTTGTTTGCTAAAATCTACTGAGATCCTGTTTTTCCATTTATTGTTGTGGAGGAAAATTTGAATAATTGCTTAGAAGGAAATCTCTTTTTATTATTTAAGATCCAGAAATCCTTAAATTTAATTTGTGTTCAACTCAAATTTTAATTCTCTCTCTCTTTTTAAAATAAAATTAAAGATTGTGCTTTTCGCAAGCGCATATGTATATTTTACAATGTGGTGGCCCGTTGCGTTGTGTGTATGTGCCTCGACCCCAACCTCGTCTTCTGGGTTCAATCCCTGGTCTGTGCGGCAAAAATAATTTTCACGGTTCCACTTCTTTCTGTCTAAAAAAAAGCTTGTCAAACTTGGCCGTTCGAAGTCGGCATAAAACTGTAGGGCCCTTCCACTCGTGAGAGACGGACTGTAGCGTCACCCACCCATATTATATACCAGTATGAAGTGAGCGTCAAGATACAAATCTCTCGATAGGGAACATTTGTTGTGAACGAGCGCTTATTTTTTTTTTTTTGTTTGTTTGCTATGACATCTGTGAAAAATATTTAGTATACATCAAGTCATTGAACAGGCAAAATCATATTTTTTCATCGTGTTAAAAATGTCTAATTTTGTACCAGAAAGTGATGATTTGCGGAAAGCATTAATTTTTTGTTTTCATTTGAAGAAAAATGTTGCAGAGTCGCATCGAATGCTTGTCGAGGCATATGGTGATGCATGCTCTTTCAGAAGCAATATGCAAAAGATGGTTTCAACGGTTTAGAAATAATGATTTTGATGTGAGAAATGAAGAACGGGGAAGACCACCAAAAAAGACCAAGACCACGCCGAATTGCAAACGATATTGGATGGAGATGACACTTTGAGTCAAAAGCAAATGACAACAACGTTAAATTTTGCACAACAAACAATTTCTGACCGTTAAAAAATATATATATGAGCCTACAAATTGCCTGCCCGATTACTTTGGATAAACAGTTGAACAAAAATGTTTCCTCGACAACACGTTGTGTTACGTTCGTTCAAATCAAAATAGATACATATCACTTAATGTGTATAGCAATAATGATAATAATATGTATGTTTATTTTTTAAAATTGAAATGTTTCTCCCATATATTCGGCAAGAAGGCCCATTTTTCGCTACAACTTATTGCCCACTCATCACTTATTCGGAACTATTGTCAGAGTTTCTAACAAATTATGTCAGCGATTCGTCTCTCCTCTTAATTACCATTTATGCTGAATTTGTTCGACTTTTTTTCTCAGACAGCCTTTCCACCCTTACTTATTTGTTCTAAGATTTTGAAACACTGCACAATAACCATTATCATACAATAATGCGACTACAGAGAAAGATACATCTGTTATACAAAATGCACAAATCATGTACCAAACACTTGTATAAAAGGTACAACAAATAGCTGTAAAAGTACCGTAAATGTAAAAAAAAGAAGAAAATATACAAATAGAACGAAAAATTAAATAATAGTTGCTTTTATTAAGTTACCTTTTTATAATAGTAATAATATAATAATATGGGTGGCGCTACAGCCGATGAAAGGCCAGGGCCTAGCTTCTCAGCAACCACTCGTGTTGTGCGTGCTACTGTTCTCTCACGAGTGGAAGGGACCTACAGTTTTATGCCGACTCCGAACGGCCAAGTTTGAGAAGCTTTTTCTAGACAGGAAATACTCTTTGAGCATTGTAAGTGACTCGAAAGAAAGTTACCTTTTTAAAGAGTTTCAATTACTTAGCCAACAATGGTACGATGTAAGGCGTAGCTTTTATCGAGGAGTTCCACTCATCAAGGATTGTTTTTAATGAGGTCGCACTGTATTTTCAAACTAATGAAATTTGGTTGAACTTATGTTTTTTTACATTTTCAATCAATTGTAAGTAGTATATAGAAATATCTGATTTGATTATTTAAAACTAAACGAACATTTATTCTCTCTATATACAGTTTTTTTTTATTTCAAACATATCATATAATAAAGATTTTACTTCATTTTAATGTCTTTGTTAACTACATCATCTTTGATCTGACATTTTGAGTTCCGCTAAATACCACGTAAATAGAGGGTAATTTTTAGAACTGTAAATATCGTACTTAATGGAGTTCAGGCCGTCCATATCGAACCTATTTACACCATTAACGAGATTCTCATACCTGAAAGAAAATCAAAATTTTGTTAAGAGAAAAAAATATTCAACTTTTATTAAAAAATAAAAACCGACTGGCTATTTCTATATACATATACATTTACTAACCTTTTTGGATTTGCTCTTTCTTTCTGATGAGTAAGCATCATGTAACGAGCAACATTAATCGGATAACGAGATATGTACAGATTTGCATGTTTCAATCTATGGAAGATAAATAGGGGTTCCCTTTCAATAACAAAATAAAATTTAGCAATTCAAAGTATATATTTTAAAAATCAACAAAAGTCTCGGTGGTGGTGAATTCTACTCATATTTTTTGTTTAAATAGTTTTAGTAGTGAATCCAAGGCAATTATCACACGTCCCAATGAATTGATGTCCTTTATTAACACCTACATACCTTCTGTCATCCTTTGAAAGGAAACCAATTTTTGCAGTGTTCTAGGCATAAATTATGGAGCTCAAATAATTTTTTAGGCTTGAAATTAAAGTTTCATTTAACGAAAGCAAATCGTTATTGTAATTTAGGAATCTATATTTCAGACTTGCCAACTCTATTTGTTTTTTAGAGCGAAAATGTCTTCTAGTCGAATACTATCCTCTTGGGTTACATTTTAAACATATGTTTGCTGAATGATAGAACTGCAATTTCGGTGTTGACATTCATGATGTCTTCATTTAAGACATGAACAAATTCAACCAATCACGTTAGAAACTGTTCATATCAATTATTTTATCTTAAAAAAAAGAGAAGTGTAAAGTTACTGCAGGAATGACGAACCAAGGAGAACATCAAATGAAAACGTTTGAATAAACACTAGGGATTGAACTAATGGAGGTACCTTTTTTAAAAAGTTGCACTCATAGAGTCAAGACGTGGCACGACTTTAGTGTTGCGCGAATCGAGGGTTGCGTAAACCGAGTTTGTACGGTATTTCAATTGGGTTTTGATACAGGTTAAATGTTTTTCTTTTTGTCAGATGTGTCTATGTTTACTTACGTAACTTAGGTCTGATTCATCAGAAGATATTGCACCTGCCTGGCACAGTGTGATCAGTAGCATGAGTGCTGTAGTATTAATTTAGATTAAGAGAACATTCGAAAACATGTATGCTGTACAAGTTCTGCCAATTCATCACTATACCTAATACAATAACAAATCTTTCCACTGGGATAAGACACTATTCAATTCTTGCAATCTATTTCTGTGATATTTAACGCGCTATATGCTATATGCATATTCGCATGCACATCCACAAATGTGAAGCTTCCGAATTAAATTCAACTTTGGTATCACCATTGCTCGCAATCAAAAAATAAGAATGTTGTGAATATTCGCTCCGATTAAATTCAACATCAACAACTAAATCAGTGCGCAAAAATAAATACGCAAGTATTTCTTTTTGTGGTCCTGTTAACTTGGTAGGTGAACGGAGGAACAGAAACGCGAACTCTGAGCTGTACAAAAGATATCGTTTGGAAATGGACCTCGATTGTCGCGACTCTTCTCCGTCGAGCCATAAACTTATATTGTGTGCTTAATGGGATTTGAGATTAGACTTGAAGAGGAAAGGAGGTAAGAACCGAATTCCCATTTTTATTACCACATTACCGTGAACGATACCTAAATTACTTAAACTATCGTGCCCAGGGCTACCAAGTAGTTAGTTAGTAGGGACATAGTGTAAACGCGGGAAACCCTTGAAAACCCTAGGAAGCCGGAGGTTAAGATTTATTGTAAACAATAACATGTTCGTCCTTGAGATGCAGTGAAGAGTTTACCTCTTTAATTAGTACGTCTGCTTCGCGTAATAGACGAAATTACTTTCCCATTTTATTGTGTAAACTTTAAACATGTTCCCCTCTTACCTATTTGACATGTCATCGTCCTCACCACCCCATCCCCAGAATGAGTTAGAAAATCCGTTTACTTTAGCGAAATGTTGACGTGTCATAGCTGAAACTCCACCAAATATTGAGCTATACGGTAATCTAGAATTAGCAAACACATTTTGTTAAATGATATTCAGTGGTAACAGTAATTTCTCACCTGTACCCAAATACATCAATTGCTACTGACATATGACGCGGCTGATTGGGGCAGTTGTATATGTTTCTTTCATCTAAAGGAAGTAAATCAACATCATGAAATATGAAACAATCCCATGGAGACATTTTCAATGCCTCCAAGTACCCAATGTTCATTAATGCTGCTCTATTAAATAATTTTCCATTTGTTTGTTCTACTACGAATATTCGATATTCGATATTTTGTCTCATCAAAAATGGATGAAGATTTTTAAGAAATATAGATAGGTGCGCATAGCGATCTCTAAATGGTACAATTATAGCCACACGGAATTGAGCTGTACAATTTTTTGGACGAAACCAACCGCCCATCATCACAGTTGAAGACAGTCTTTGCTGAACAAGGTCCAGCGATTCCAACGTTATATTAGGTTTAAATGGACCACCTGAAATGCATATATACAATAAGATTGATTTGTTTGGTATTGTATAGCAATCTGCAGTAAGTGTTTCAAAATTATCAAATGGAGTACATAGAATTGAATAAAGTACAAAGAAATCTAAAGACGACCAAACCAAAGCTTTAAGGCTGAAATTATATTTTAACAAGAAACCAAACATCAATAATTCTATTCAAGCACTCTAGCCAATAGCCAATATATGCATGATTAGATTTACGAATAGTGTCTAGCTTTTATATGAACAAATAATTTAGGATAAGATATTCTTACGACTGCTATAATAATCTCCAACCCCCGGTCTCTTATTTTCCTAATATCAGAATTTCTTTTACTCCTTAGTACTTAAATTAAACAAAAAAAGAACGCAACTTTCCGATAAATATTAATTTATATAACGTACTTGTATTAATGGGTGCAATGAGATCTTGATGGTAAACTATGTTTCTTATATCTATGTACATAGTTTACTTCATGATTATAGAGACTTTGACTTATTAACACAAGAAAGGAGACCCCTTTGACTGCGCCAACTATCGGGGGTAAGTTAAGGATAACATCACCTACAAAATCTTCTCTGCCGTTCTGTGTGAGCGCCTGAAACCATTCGTCAAATGTAGGATAACGATGGAGAAATCTCGCTGCTCCATCAAGGTCGGTAACGAACTCATCGAGACCTTCAATGTCAAAAGAGGTTTTAGGCAAGCCGACGCGCTGTCATGTGATTTTTTCAACATTGTACTTGAAAAGGTTGTGCAAAATTCACACGCCAACTAGAGGCACGATCTTCCAAAACTCCGTTCAACTGTTAGCATACGCGGACGACATTGACGTGATTGGCCGAACACAGCGAGCTGTCATTGAACTGTTGTTTGTATTGAGGCGGCAAAAATGGGTTTAGCGGTGAATGAGGGCAAAACAAAGTACATACTGTCATCAAGAAAGGACACACAACATTGACGACTCGGTCAGAACTTCACCATAGGCAGCTACAACTTCGAGGTAGTAAAGGACTTCATCTACCTTGGCTCCCAAGTAAATAGTGCAAACTCCATCAGTACCAAGATTAAACGCAGAATAACGCTTGCCAACCGCTGTTTCTTTAGGCTCAAGAGGCAATTGAGTAGTAGAGCCCTCTCCCGAAAGACCAGGCTCACATTATATAAGACCTTGATCATCCCTGTCCTGCTGTATGGCGCGGAAGCTTAGACTATCTCAAGAGCGGATAAAGACGCACTAGGTCTCTTCGAGAGAAAAGTTCTGCGTTCAATCTCTGGTCTTGTTTGCGGGGTTCTTGGAGAAGAAGATTCAACCACGAATTGTACGGGCTGTACTGACATGAGTCTAGTCAGGCGTCTACGGATTCAACGCCTAAGATGGCTAGGCCATGTTGAGCGCATGGACAACACTGCTCCAGCCCGAAGAGTCTTCGACTCCGAACCAGTGGGACAACGCAGTAGAGGACGACCCCGAACCCCATGGCGCACTCAAGTGGAGAAGGACCTTAATCAACTTGGAGTGCCCAATTGGAGGCAGCAGGCTAAAGATCGTGCCAGCTGGAGGCCGAGGCCCAGGTTCACCCCGGACTGTAGCGCCACAAGAAGAAGATGAAGACTTATTACCACAGTAGAGTGTTGATTATACGAACTAAATGGGATCGAGAGTGGTTCGGTTAATCAAATTTGATAAAAACATTCGGATAATGCCTATGGGCACCGAATAAAAGTTAGGAAATAAAGGTTAGGATCTTTTTACACATTGTAGATTTGTCCAAAATCAAGCATCTTTCTTAATTCAATTTTTTATCTTTGTTATTGACGACATCTAAAGATCTGACTTTCTTCTCAACCACAAATCAGATTAAATATTCCCGTGGATCCTAGGCATATGTATATGAATTACGAGTACAAGTATGCGTTAAAATGGACTGTTAACTCAGAAACACTCCTTTAGTTTTTACTCCTTCAAAGGGTTTGTTCAGATAATTTTCGGCGGATTAGAGGTCGGATAACTAACATCCGTTTGATTCTGATGTTGCGTTCGGATAAGCGACGCTCTATTTCTCTAAACCAATGAAAAAATGTATTTAATGCATAAGTAGCATAACGCCATCAATTATTTGTCGCACTTGCGAAAGGACATTATAATAGAAAGGTAGGTGCCCTTGCTATGCATAAAATGGTAATTGCACATTTCTATTCGCAGCTCCAAAATATCTTGATATTGAAATCCACATGAGAAGTATATACTTTAAATTCATTTATCGTGAGATATAAGTTGTAGCCAAAAATAAACTTGTTCTGAAGTTCGGCTTAAAATAACACACGTTTGAAAAGTAGTTAAACAGAAAGTAATAAATTGTGTGTGTATTTGTTTTGAGTTATTGCATAAAACTGATTTCCAATGTTAACTAATGTATAAAAACACGTTCTCCTTATAAATCTGCAAATTGATGATACATACCTGCTTTTGGCTTCGGATCCTTACATTTTGGAAGTGAATTGTTCGGATTAATTGTTTGAGAATGAGTATTTGTTTTTCCTTCAATATTCGAGATTAATGCATCATTTGCATCAGTATTGTTTAATTCGATTGAGTTCATTTTTTGTTCGGAGTTGTTAAAACTAAGAAAGTTATCTGTGGATTTGTTAGATTCATGCGAACTAGAAACAGAGATCCTTCTGTAACTGAAACAAATGAAAAAAGAATTATTTAATGAAATCTGTTGCAATATGAAGGTTTTACTTTAGTTTGGAAAATGAGAAGGACTCATCATCTTTGCTACTGAAGTAATTGAATAACACATTTAGTGCCACAAACAAAATAACAATGATGGTTACTGCTTTGAAACCATTTGTTTTGGTGCAGATTCCCATCCCCATTAAAAATGCACAGAAAAACCATCAATTTATTCAATTTACAACTTGGCCACCAAATCAACAAATAAATGAATGCACCCGAATGTATGATAGAAAAATTTTGACGTTTATCAATGACATCCACAACTGTAGTGGATGTTGTAAAAGCATTGCCAGACGAGTTTTTGCTTCCTTCAGCCACATGATGCAGTTTAACGACCTGTGAATTTTCCAAATATATTTAGGTACCGTATATGCATTTGATTGGTATCTTTTTTATAATCGACCTGCTATCACAATTACGGTTTACGCCTTACTAGGAAGAACAAGCTTCTTCTATGAGTGTCTAGTATTGTAATCCTTTTTTGGTCATATTTATCAGGTACATGTACTATTTTCTATTTTCGTATTAACTATACAATTCTAAGGTAACATCATGTGTTCATCTATGTACATACATTCTACTTGTATCGTGTGTGCAATCTCCAGTATTTTACTTCTAACTACCTACCAAAAATCGTTAGAAATCTGTGAGGCATTTTCTCGAAGGTAAACCAATAAGTCTCTCCATCTGGCACGATCTTCCAGCTGCTTCCAAATTCGCATGTCAAGTTGGTTGATGTGATTCTCCACTTGAGCGCGCCAACGGCTTCGTGGTCGTCTATCGCGTTGTTCCACTGGTTCGGAGTCGAAGACCCTTCGGGCTGGAGCAGTGTTGTCCATGCGCTCTACATGGCTTCGTCATCTAAGGCGTTGAATCCGTAGACGGCCGTCCAGACTCTTGTCGCTATACAGTTCGTGGTTGAATCTCTTTCTCAAGACACCAGCAACGAAAACAGGCCAAAGAATGAACGTAAAACTTTTCTCTCGAAAAGACCAAGGGTTTCTTCATCCGCTCTTGAGTCCAGGCTTCCCCACCATAGAGCAGGTCATTGATGATCAGGGTCCTATATAATGTTAACGGATCTCGTTTCTTGTGAATAAGTCAAACGATACTCGTCGGGCATGCTTTCCTCCTTCCTACAGAAAAGTTGGCGCGTGCACCCTACCAGCTCATCTCCAGCTGCACCAGCAGCTTTGTTCTACTTTAGTTTCGATATCGTTATCGTGACTTCGTCTAGATCTCTTCTATCGTCGTCAATTGCGTGAAGTGAAACGTTCTGCCGGGAGGCTTACGTACACAGGGCAACGTTGCTGACTGCACCCAACCTGGTAGGATGCCAGCCCTATCCCTGCTTATGCATAAGTCAATTTGACATACAACCTCCTCGTAGCGCTCCTGGATAGCCACCACAACAACCGTTGTATGGTGAACTAATGTATGCAGCGATCCCCCTCTGCCCGAGGGTCAAATAATGGGCCTACCAGTTGTAGGTTGTGCGTGAGGTTAACTCTCTCACCACATAAAAAATCGACGGTTACGAACCGACAACATGCCTCGGATATGGACGGATTCACAGTTTACTACCCTGCAAACGATCAAAGGACAATGATTTTCGGTTCTGCACATGGAATGTGAGGTCCCTGAACAGACCACGTGCAGCCGATGAATTCGCGGAGACCCTGGACTGCTACAAAGCAGATGCTATCCCTATCCAGGAGATGCGATGGGATGGGCCGGGCGAAAGGAAGATGAGAAACTGCGACATCTACTACGGTGACTGCTACAAAGAGGGAAAGCAGCGCTTATTTGGATGCGGGTTCGTTGTTCGAGGCAGACTTAGGCAAAAAGTCTTAAGCTTTAATTATATCAGCGAGCGCCTCATAACTATCCGAATCAAGGCTTAATTCGGGAACATCAGCCTGATTTGCGCACACGCTCGGACGGAGGAGAAAGATGACGATAGGATGACTTATATGACCTCCATACGATCGATGCCCCAGCTATGACACCAAGATCGTTATAGGAGATTTCAATGCACAGCTGGGCAAGGAAGAAATCTTTGCAAGAGTCATCGGAAAACACAGCCTGCACGACCACACATCCGGAAATGGACTCAGGCTGGTAAATTTAGCCTCGGGGCGTAGCATCTCTGTGATGAGCACTCGGTTCCCACACCTCAACATCCATAAGGAGACCTGGCGGTCTCTTAATCAATCAACCATATACCAGATTGTCCACATTGCGATCGACGTCAAACACTCCTCCAATATTCTCGATGTCCGAACGTTCCGAGGAGCCAACATCGAATCGGATCATTACCTTGTTGTAGCCAAGGTAAGGATGAGGATATCGAGAGAAGTGAGAAGTCGAAAAAGAACACTACGGTTTGACATGGGAAAGCTACAATCGCAATCGATCGCTAGGAACTTTGTCGACCGAGTCTCCCTGAAACTCTCTGAAAGTTCGACGTTGCCTGCACATTCAATAGAAGAAGAATAGCAACTTTGTCAAAAAGCCATTAAAGAAGCTTCCACTGATGTGTCGGGTTTTACGAAACCTCTAAAAAGAAACCCATGGTTTGACGACGAGTGCAGGCAGGTACATGCAGCAAAACAGCCAAACAGCATGCCTACAAGACAACGCTGCATCGAACGAGAGCTCTGCCAACAGGAGAGAAGGGAAGAGAAAAAGCGCACAGTCAAGGAGATGGAGAGGTGTTACGACAGAATGGAGGTCCGAAAGTTTTAAAACAAAACAGTTACATGGAAGGTACAGACCTCGGGCCAAAGCACGGACGTAAATGGATAACTAGTAGTAGAATCGCAGTCGATGCTGAGAATTTGGAAAAATCATTTCTGTAGACTGTTAAACGGCGATGACAACACAAATTCCGCTCTTAGGCAGAATATTTCACACAATTTGGACGATAACGAACAAGAATTGCCCCTCCCCGACTTAGACGAAGTCAAGATAGCGACATATAGACTGAATCGACAAAAGCTGCCGGCGCGGACGGATTGTCCGCGGAACTGTTTAAAGCAGCTGGAGATGACCTGGTTGGGCGCATGCACTAGCTCCTCTGCTAGATATGGTTGGAGGAAAGCATGCCCGATGAGTCAGCGTCGTTTGTCCGGTCCACAAGAAAGGAGATCCCTTTCACTGCGCCAACTATCGAGGGATCAGCCTCCTTAACATCGCGTACAAGATACTCTCTGCCGTTTTGTGTGAACGCCTGAAACAATTTGTGAACAACCTAATAGGTCCTCATCAGTGCGGTTTCAGGCTAATAAAGTCCACAATAGACCAAATCTTCACACTATGGCAGATCCTGGAAAAGACCCAAGAAATGCAAATCGACACTCACCATCTGTTCGTCGATTTCAAGACCGCATATGACAGTGTGCATAGAGACGAGCTATACAACGCCATGTCTAGTTTTGACATTCCTGCCAAACTCGTCAGGCTGTGCAGGATGACGATAGAGAACTTTAGTTGCTCCATCAAGGTCGGTAACGAACTCACCGAGACCTTCAATGTTAAAAAAGGTTTTAGGCAAGGCGGCGCGCAGTCATGTGATTTTTTCAACATTGTACTTGAGAAGGTCGAAACTCAAACGTTAACACCCGAGGCACGATCTTCCAAAAGTCCGTTCAACGGCTGGCTTACGCGGACGTCATTGACGTGATTGGACGAACACAGCGAGCTGTCAATGAGGCGTTTGCTGGCATTGAAGCGGAAACGGCTAAAATGGGTCTAGCGATAAACCGGGGCAAAATAAAGTACATGCTGTCATCAGGAAAGGGTGCACAACATCGACGTCTCTGACAGAGTGTCATATTGGGCAGCAGATACTTTGAGGTAGTCAAGAACTTCGTCTACCTAGGCTTTGAAGTAAGTAGGGACAACAACACCAGTACCGAGATCAAGCGCAGAATTACTCTTGCCAATCGCTGATCCTTTGGGCTCAAGAGGCAATTGAGTAACAGAGCCATCTCTCGAAACACCAAATTGACCTTCTATAAAACCCTGATCATCCCAGCCCTGCTCTATGGCGCAGAGACATGGACGCTATTGAAAGCGGATGAAAAAGCTCTTGGTTGTTTTGAGAGAAAAGTTCTGCGTACGATCTTTGGTCGTGTTTGCGTTGATGGCGTTTGGAGGAGAAGGTTCAACCACGAACTGCACGGGCTGCACAGCGGCATGCACCGAGTTAAGCGTCTTCGCATCCAACGCTTAAGATGGCTAGGTTAAGTAGAGCGGATGGACACCACAGCTCCGGCCCGAAGAGTCTTCGACACCGAACCATTGGGACAGCGCAACAGAGGACGTCCTCGCACTAGATGGCGCACACAAGTGGTAAGGACCTCAACCAACTTGAAGTTCGCA
This sequence comes from Eristalis arbustorum, assembly GCA_916610145.1. Classification (NCBI taxonomy): domain Eukaryota; kingdom Metazoa; phylum Arthropoda; class Insecta; order Diptera; family Syrphidae; genus Eristalis; species Eristalis arbustorum. The sequence continues at coordinate 47,943,954 of OU744319.1, read as the reverse complement.
GCTGGAGGCAGCTGGCGAAAGATCGTGCTGGCTGGAGAGGCATGTTGGTTGAGGCCCAGGTCCCCCCGGACTGTAGCGCCAATTAAAGAAGAAGAAGTAACGTTCTGCCTTACTGGTGTCCCCTTCGCCATATATGCTGTTTGCTTCACTGAATGCGCCTGCCGGCACTCGTTGTCGAACTATGGCTTTTTCTGGGTAGCGTTTTAAAACCTAACACATCACAGGCAGCTTCTCTGGTGGCGTTTTGACAACGGTTCCACTGTTCGTCGATTGTTTTGCCTGGCAGGGTGGACTCTCTAAAAGCTTCAGGGAGACTCGATCGTTGTTTTGGTCTTGCTCTATCCCCATTGTACTATCGATATCCGAGTTCTGATCTTGTCTACAACAAGGTAATGGTCCGAGTCCATGTTAGCACTGTCATACATGTACATATATGATTTTAGCTTGAGAATTAAAGTGAAAATGCCCAAAAACGCATACAAGGTTAGGTCAGGATCGTGGGTAGACTCTGGGGGGCCACGTCTCACTTAAGTCCTATTGGACCCATTGTGATGCCCATGGTGATGTAACCTTCTGTCCTACTCGTTGATGGTTGTGGGGGCCTCCGATTTACAAATGTTGCGCTGTCCCTTCTAGCCATCCGGCGGTCTTGACAAAACTGCAAAAATAATTTAACGGGATACCTACTATACCATTCTGGAGGAAATAGCGCAATGTTCTCTGTCTCAATATGTAGAAACGGGGCCAATGATAAAGGTAATGGGAAGTATCTTCAATTTCTTTTTCGTCAATACAATACTCTGCATATGGTGTCATGGAGCCCTTTTTTTCTGTTCATGGTCTCTCAGACGATCACGCTGTATTGGAGAAGTATGTTCATTTTGGCACAAGTCAGAGAAGTTTGCCGCACCTGTTCCCTTGTCCATTTTCGAGCCTTATGTTTTAATCAGTATGGAGTTCGTGTTTTGATGGATACTTCTGAATTCCACTCCTTTCTTGTTAGGAGATAACACCGGAATGGAATTTAGAATGAGTAACCCTAAAAGCGCTGGCATGCTGTTTCTCTCTCGCTTTAGCTTTGTTGAGCATTAACTTTTCTCTTTCTGTTAAGGAAGTAGGATCGCGACCTTGGAGCCTTCTGATGGTTCTTCTGGCATTGGCACGTCGTTTGAGCGGATCTTGCACTGAGAGCTTGGCGGTGATCACCGTCCTTGTTCTCTCCAGCGTCGAATGAAGGTTGAATTTGTTTTAGGGGGAAAGACGTGTGCAACAGACTGATCAGAGGAAGTTGGCGGATGTTGGGAGATATCCTGACTAGTGAGACAGCCCCTCGCCTGCGTCGAATTGCTTCGAGCCTATCAGAGCTTCAGCTCTACTGGCCTCCTCTTGAATTTTGCTTCGGACAGACATTCAGGAGAGTAGCCTTTAGGTGTATGTAATGAACAGCATTTATTTGTAACTGAATTGCCTTAGGTGTCCAGAGTTTACCGTTTGAAGACATATCGAGGCGATGCCTTTCGGTCCTAGGCACGGTAGCTTACACCTGGAATTAGGAGTTTTACCGAGTTATTCTCCTCTAGATACCCTATATTCGGTAGAAGCAGGGACACCTCGTGCAGGTCTTGAATGATACCTCCACCCTGGTTTAATACAAACCTCAGCCTCTAAGAACACATATCATGATTTAATTAAATTAAAACAACTTGTAGTAAAGTTTGGAAAGGATTACTTTCCCAAAGATGGAAAAACTTTCTCTGTAAATTGAGCAGTGTTAATGTACATAATGAAGAAGTTCTCTGTGAAACAGCGTATAAAACCATTCAAACATCAGCAAATAATAGCCATAAAGAGCAAGGAATAATGTCTTAAAATATTTTGAGGGGAATCAATGAGCAATTGCAAAAATTAAAAGGAGCAGTTGTTGAAGCTGTGGTTAATTTAATTTAATTTTAAATGGGCCAAGCAACTTGTTGGTGGCCCGTGGCGTTGTGGGTATGTGCGTCGACCCCAACCTCCACGTCGTGGGTTCGATTCCGGCTCTGAGCGACAAAAATAATTTTCACGGCCCCACCTCTTTCGAGTCACTGACAATGCTCAAAGAGTATTTCCTGTCTAGAAAAAGCTTCTCAAACTTGGCCGTTCGGAGTCGGCATAAAAAAAAAAACGGTAGGTCCCTTGTGAGAACAATAGCACCGCTCAACACGAGTGGTTGATGAGAAGCTAGGCCCCGACCCTCTATGGACTGTAGCGCCACCCATATATATAAGCAACTTGCAACTGCCCCCAATGGTATCAGTCCACAACATGACAAAGATCCTTCAGCTTTTTCAAAACTCTTCTGAGGGACAATGGCAGGTGTTTGTTGCCAGGAAATTTGGGAATGTATATGTATGTTTGCCCTGTTGGATTTCAGTTTAGATATAGCAATCCTCACTTCATCCTGGTTGGGTGGACGGAATTGTTGATCTTCATTGGCCCTTTCATTGGGGTTGAATGGTTCGTTCTGCCTGACAGCGGAATTTGGTTCTTAGTCGCCGTTATACAGTCTGCAGAAATGGTTTCTCCATATGATCAGCATCCCTCTATTCTGCCGATCGCGCGCTTCTCATGCTCCTTCTTTTTTCTCCTGAGAAGTCGGTTTTCGTCTCCACTCTTCTGCTTGTAGAGCCCCCGAGCAGCTCTTGTCCTTCTTTGCAGTGCCGCTTTGTATGCTTCTTGCTTGGCTGCATTCGCCTTCCGACACTCATTGTCAAACCAGGGGTTTCGTTGTGGTGGCGGATTGAAACCCAGCACATCAGAGGAATCTCTGATGGCTTTTTGGCAATGCTGCCACTGGTCTTCAATACGTAGGATTTCTTAAGAGGTTAAGGGAGACACGATCGGAAAAGGATTTGGCAATCTCTTGCGATTGTAGCCGGCCGAGGTTGCATTTCTTTCAGTATTTCTTTGTCTTGGCGGGGTTCGGGATATCCGCAACCTTACCTTGGCTACAACAAGGTGGTGGTCCGAGTCAATGTTGGCACCTCGTAACGTTCGGACATATATAATACCGGAGGAGTGACTTGCGTCGATTGCAATATGATCAATCTGATTGATGGTTGATTGATCCGGAGATCCCCATGTTCCTTTGTGAATATAGAGATGTGGGAATTTTGTACTGGCTACTACAACTTTTCGCCCCGCAGCAAAGTCGATCAGCCTAAATCCGTTATCGGATGTGGTGTCGTGTAGTCTGTGCTTCCCGACCGTACTACCAAAGAAGTTCTCTATTCCTAGCTTTCCGTTAAAATCGCTCATACGTTTTGTCCAGGAGCTCATAGAACCTGTCTTTGGTGTCGTCATCTTTCTCCTCTGTGTAATGTGCTGCATTTGGAAAATTTTACAAAATTCCTCAAATAAAACGTTACAAAATTCCATTCCGTTATCGGTCAATATTATTTCTGGTAGTCCAAAATTCAAAATCAAATCATTAGTGATCGCTCTGGCTACTGTTTCCATTGCCTTATCCTTTAATGGTATGAATTTAATAAATTTTGATAGGTCATCCTGTATTGTTAGACCAAATTTATATCCATCTTTTGTTTGCTTAAGTGGGCTAATCAAATCCATACATATTTTTTCCAGAGCTTTTTCTGCTGAGGTTAATATTTTCATTGGGTTTCGTTTTGTATGCCTCATTACTTTCTCTGTTTGGCAATGTTTACAATTTCTTCCTTCCCTTTGCAGTAATATTTCATCTTAAGTCGCATAGGTCGCTTTTTGCCCTGTATGATGTCCTAGTAACCCGTCTCTAGTTTTTGCCTTCACCTGACGAGTCTAGAACCAGGGTCCTTTACATTAAACAGCCAAGTCAATCGCATATGGTCTGTTTGAACGATATATTTCCTCCCGTAAATGTCAACACAATACTCTGCATATGGTGTCATGGATCCCATTTTCTGTTCATGGTCTCTCAGACGATCACGCTGCATTGGAGAAGTATGTCCATTTTGGCACAAGTCAGAGAAGATTGCCGCACCTGTTCCCTTGTCCATCTTCGAGCCTTATATTTTAACCAGGATGGAGTTTGTGTTTTGATGGATACTTCTGAATTCCACTCCTAACTTGTTATTAGATAACACCGGAATGGTGTATCGAAGTCAAGGGGAGAGCAGGGACTAGTCACTTATGTAAGCATCACCGTTTGGGCATGTGGGCCAACTTTTAGAAAGAGCAACCCTAAAAGCGCTGGCATGTTGTTTCTCTCTCGCTTTAGCTTTGTTGAGCATTAACTTTTCTCTTTCTGTTAAGGAAGTAGGATCGCGACCTTGGAGCCTTCTGATGGTTCTTCTGGCATTTGCACGTCGTTTGAGCGGACAAAAATAAATTTCACGACCCCACCTCTTTCGAGTCACTGACAATGCTCAAAGAGTATTTCCTGTCTAGAAAAAGCTTCTCAAACTTGGCCGTTGGGAGTCGGCATAAAAAACAAAATCGGTAGATCCCTTCCATCCGTGTGAGAATAATAGCACGCACAAGACGGATGGTTGCTGGGGGAAGCTAGGCCCTGGCCTTCTATGGGCTGTAGCGCCACCCATATTATATTATTATTATTATATGTATGTTTGATTATAATGCTTCAAACCTGTTTTTAATAAATGGCATTCACACTTTTTTTTAATAAATAACAATTACGACTTTTAAACATTTTTAATTTGCCTTTTTTGATTTTGTAGGTCAACAAAATCCATTTCCTGCTCATGACACTAATCTTTGTTTGAGCAGCTGAGACCTACATCTCTCCATCAGTCCTTCAGACCGATGAATATTCAGGGTCTCTCAATTCATCCACATTCAGAGCTCATGGCTTTCATAGCGGAATTTAAGGTACTATTTGGAATTATTCTTGAATTTTTGAAAAAAATACCTAATGTGGACATGTCTTGATATCGATAATGAATTTTCATCTTTTCATTCAAAAGTTCATAATGAATAACTTGAATAAAACTATATACGTCTGCCTTTAATTTTACTTGTGAATTATGAATTTTTGCACTTTTTGCGTTTCACAGCTAAGATAATTCTCATTTAGAACCATAACAATGTTAGTAAGCTTTTGGTGACTGTTGACCGTGAATAATACTGCTCTCGAAACAGCATTAGAGAATCATAGATCAGAGTAAGTTCTTTTGCCACTCTTTTTGTAAATTTATGATTTTATTGCGATGTTATTCTCAGTATCATAAACTGCTGTTTTATTTTTTACCAATATTTTCCACCTTTAAAAAGAATTTTTTACTCGATAAAACCTGAATGTTTTTTTAAATTACAAATAAGCAATATGAATTGTATATTTTAACTTTATTTCAGTGGAGTAGTGCCATTACTCTCTCAAGGGTAATCGAAGCGCGTCCGTATCCTTAATATAAATTGTGTGTTGCTGATTCTGATACGAGTACTCAATAAGCAATGTTTTCTCTTCACCAATACAAGGATCATAAAAACCAGGAAGCTCACTCTGGAAAAAAAAACAATATTAACACGATTAATACTAGAATTTTACAAAAAATCTCACTCACTTTAGACGAGTTATATAAAAGCAAAGTGCTTGCATTAACCAAACATTGTACTGGAATTGTAACATCAATTACCAGGTCATTCGTTTCAGGTTCAGAGGCACCGTAAAGAGCTTTTAGAATTATTAGACCTTGTTTTTCGTTTTCTTCTAAAACAATACGTTCATACATATGCGTCATTAATTCAACGGCAGCTTTTGCTTCCTCCTTTTTTACAGCTAGACGCTGCTCATTATTTTTTTTCGTTTTTTGAATTTCGATTTTTTTTCTTTCTAGATTCATCGGATCTATAATTGTCTTTTTCACTAATAACCACGCAATAACAGGTGTAATTGTGGCGTAAAAAATGGCAGCGGGAACAATTTCATCGCTCAAATGAATTGGAAACACGTACGTTTGACTGGAACGAATTAGCCTATGTAATTAAATAAAATGCTTGTTTAAATATTATTGTCATTACAAGAATTATAATTCTCTATATTTACTTGAATCTTAGAAAAACTCCTGTTGGCCTACCAACTGATACAGTTGCAACTACTGAGCTATATTTGGAGACTTTCTTTTCAGCGCCACATTCGGTTAGAAAGCCAAAGGTTCCGACTCTGTAAAGAAATAAGATCTGCATACTCAAGCTTATTAAATGAATTACATATGTAAGACTAGACGACGTTTAAGGTAATCACACTTGTCGTGTGCGTCGAAGAAAATAGATTACGAATATTGTATTTCATGCAACTAAATTTACTTTCGTGTTTGTAGTTTTTTATTCAAATCTTTGAATAAATACTTGTGATTTTTTATCAATACTTTGCATAGATCGTATAATTGAAAGATCTGAAGTAGTAAGGCCAATACTCCATATAAGTTTCAGATTTCTTTGGCATTACAAAATCAACTGCTTCCGATTAGAAATTAGAAGGCAATTCGTCTAATTTTCATATTTTTTTGGTGTTTCAGAACTGGAGGAATATGGTAAATAAGGAATAAGTCTGAAAATGCAAAAAAGGTTACCGCAGCAGAAGTCCAGGTGATATCTTATTAGTATGCTTTATAAGAATTGGGTTAAAGACTAGGGTTAACATCAATGGGTGCAAAAGTGCCATGAGTCAAAGTGATACAGAATTTTTTTCTTGTTTCGAATGAATATATGATATATGATATTTAAGCGATTTTCATCACTTTTACTTACTTTACAGCGAATTTTAGTTTAAGTTCGTATTCGATTAATTTCCGAGTATATGAAGCCGTTATATAGCAATGCGGTACGCCGATAGACACTGACGTGTTCCAGGCATGTTTTTCATTCGAACTTTCAATTGATGTAGACATTGATGATTGAGAACTTGCATTATACGTCAAATAGCCTATAGTATGCTTATCCAATTGGACCGCCAATGTCGTCAAAAATGTTGGAATAACCCCATTGTCACGGAAATTTAAGGACATTCCTCCATTACAGAAAACTTTTTGATTCAAATTCCGTGAACCTATTATGAATAAATGAAAACAATACATAAAAAAAAAATTAAATCCTTGTGTGTGTCTGTATACCTTTAAACCCAATGAGTGGACCATTTCCTGCCCCTAGGTCAAGTTCTAACCATCCTTTGTTTATAAGTCTGCGACCGGATATAAGAAAATTACCGCTTCCAGTTCCATTGGAAGATTGTAAGCTTCCAGACATAGTCACAGTATCTTTGAGTGTAATTGGAGCTTCAATAGATTGCGAGATACTCATCGATGAAACTTCAATCTTAGGCATTCTAAATTCAGAATACATTCAATATATAGTTCATCCATTTACATACGTTTTAATGTTCATACTCATCGTCATCATATGGTGCAAAAATTTCAGTAGCGTTTACATTGATGGTTATGTTACCCCTTGGATTTGTGCGCTGTAATAATTTCCTCTCCTCTTGTGCTCTAGCCAAATTTTCATACTCCTCTCTAATTTCTGCAGGAGTTTTCGTCCGATGAACTATTTCCCAGCCATCAGTCTTTAAACCTTTAACCCCAACGCAATCATAAATAGCACGTTTGTGGGGATCGGAGAGTACTTCGTAGGCCTCTTTTGTGCGATTAAACAGCGCCTCTGCCTTCTGCTTGCTACCTGGGTCTAGGTGTTTATCCGGATGGTAGATTCTGCTAAGTTTCCTATACGCGGTGTTAATCTGCTCATTTGAGGCCTAAAAATACACAATCATCAAATATGCATTCTATTGATTCACAGATTATAATGGTTATTACATCTTTGGGAACATTCAGAAAAGCATAGTAGTTTTCCTCAAGTTCCTGATTTGTATCGTGTTCATCTTCCATTGCGGCTTTTGGTGTCTTATTGAACTGATTTTTGTAAAAAAGGATTTCAAAATTTTCCAAGGTTCGAAATCATTCAAATTGAAAATTAAAAGTTTATAACCTCGACAAGGAAACTCTGTAACCAGACTTTTTTTTCAGTTTAGTACTTTCATTGCTTCCACAGCTGATATTTTGACACATATGTACGTAACCGTGGGCTACGTTCACGAGTTAAACTGATTTCGGCTTGTCAGCCAATAAACGAGTGTTCAATCATTCAATCAATTACTAACTAAATATTGAAATTGTTGTGATAGGAAAACTACGATTCATGGGGAGCCAAGATTAGAAAACGCTATTTTGTAGATCTCGGCAAAATAAGCAGAATTTATGAAGACTATCGAAATTGATTAATCGCTTAGTTTAGGAGATATCGAACTTTAAATAGTAATATTTTTCTTATGAACATCCAAGTGAAACTCACTTCAACCGCCACCAGACAGTCGTTGCCATACCTTTGTAAAGGGATTAAAGCCTTGATAGCGAGTGAATCGAGCCACCCGCACATAATTTATATACTTTTTTCCATAAAATATTCCATATGCCCAGAGAAGTATGCAGCACTTCTTTGCACGGAAGCAGACGCATATGCTTTTTCAATGGGGTTTCCATAAAAAATATATTTAAAACCTGATATCTCCTAAACTAAGCTATTAATCAATTTGTTTTAATGGTGAAATTGTAATTTTTATTGAAAGCAGAATATGTTATTTTGTATGTAAATCGGTAATACCTAATTTGTGTATGTGACCCTGAATGCGTCCATTCGTTTTGAGGGAAAGGTTATGTGCTGGTTATGAAATAACTTTGAGTGAATGAGGCTCGGGCTTGGAATTTTGGATTCTAGTTTGACAGTCGTATTCAATTAATTTCTTTCGCTAGTCGAGTGGTCCTGAAGTGATTCGAGTTTTATTTTCGAATTATATCTCGCTGACTTATTTGTTCAGTAACTAACGTTTTTCCATTAAATAATTAAGAAAAAAAGAAATATAAAAAATGCTTAAAGCACCAAAATTCTTGGCACAATATGTTGCTCAGCGGCAATTGGGTTATGTTGCCGGGAAGCAATCATCTCTTTCTAGTATTTTCGAGAATGTACGTATTTACATTGAATTTCACAATTAAAATAGAAATCTCATATTATGTTTCTTTTATATACTTAACGATTAAACATCTTGAGGCAGCAATAACTTTTTAAAAATAACTAATTTCAGCGGCTAACTGGATTCAACAATGGATTCTTATCTCAAGTACGACACAAGTAAGTTTTTCAAACGTTTTAAAGGACATTCATCCTTAGTAACCTTTTAAATGATTAAGATTTGCTAGATTTCTATTCAACATTTTTCAATTGAAGTTATGTATTTTTAGTTTGACATAAAATGCACTTTTCTTTCCAACATGTCGATACGGCCATGTGAGGGTTATGTAACCTCAACTATGTCTGCTCATATCAAAATATTTTTTAAAAACTTTAATGAAATTGAAAGTTTAGATGGATTTACTTGTTAATTTTGTATTGCTATATTGACTTGGAGTCGCACATAAATTAATTCATATTATTGCCAATAATGATAAGAAAATTGCATCATCAAATGACAGACATTCTTGGCTGTTGAACAGTGACGTATGTATGTACGTTGTATTTCGTATACACGTGAGAATACATATGAATAGACTTGTTGCAATGAAACTTTTTAACGAACTTTGAACGTAAACTCTGAAAATACGCCTCTGATAAATGATTTAAAATGGTCTTTTGGCTAAAATGTTTGTAAGTTTTGTAAGCTGTTGATGATAATTCATTACCATAATTTCAAATGTCAATTGAGTTCAATAGGATAAGCCAATTTTCGCTGTTTTTCGAGAAAATCATTTCAAGTTGTTAGCTTCTTGTCGAAGCGCACGACTAGTCTCTATATCTTTGTAATGAAATCAAAATCGAAAATTCACACAATGTCTTCCGAAGCAAAAGAAACAAAATGGGATTATTAACTCGATAGACATTAAATACACAAATTTGAGGGGTGGAGAGACTATCAATAATTAGTTGATCCACCTTTTGCCTTATTTACGCTTGCAAGCGTTTTGGCATGCTATCGACAAGTTTTCTTGTGAATTTTGGGATTATAAGTTCCCATTCCAGTTTATGGGCTTCTCTAAGTGTAGTTTTGCTGCTGTGAGGCCTATTCTGGATGTTTTTCTAGAGCTGGGCCTATAGAGGTGTTCAATGGGATTGATCTGGTGATTGTGGGGGTGTTTTCAGTTGTGACGGGATATTCAAAAGAAACCGCATCTTAACATTATATGCAGTGTGTTTCGACCATAACCCCAATTTGGTGGCGCTCTGTTACAAATTTGTCTTTAGGATAATCATGTATCCATATTGGCCCATTTTCCTGTCAATAAACTATTTGTCCTACCTCGCTTGCAGCCACGCACCTCCACATCATAATGTTACCTTCGCTGTGTTTTACGGTTGCTTGAAGATAAACTCTTTCTAGCTCGGTATTTTCTTTTCGCCAAACTATTTGCCCGCCATCATTGCCAAACTGCTTTCGTCGCTAAAAATGACAGACTTCCAAAATTAACTTTTGTTTACATATTCTTTAGCAAAAGCAAGTCTTTTTATGTCTGATATAAAAGGTTTGCGCCGTGCAACTCTAGCATGTAACTCATTTGAACGTAAAATCCGTCTTATTGTTTCGACAAAGGCGACAAAATTTGAACGGTGTTTTCGGTTTTTTTTCTTAAAATATGCCTCTCATTAACTGCCGATAATATTTTTTTACGTCCTCCACCTGGCTTATTTGCCAAATTTCCTTCATTTTTGAACTTGTTGACTATATCTCTAACTACGGAGAACGATCTGGTAACAAGTTTGACTGTCTCTCGGTATGTTTTACCATCGCGTAGTAGATTAAGGATGGTTTCCGTTCATGCAATGAAGTTTTCACCATATTGCGTTAAAATGTATTTTTTTTTCAATTTACTTGCTGCAAATAATCTACCATCAATGTCCATCTGCAAAATGACTTCAACTTACAAAACATCAGTATCACTTGTGCGGATAATAGTGTGATTGCCTTTTCGTGTCAATATATAAAGATATTGCGAAAAACTCGGTTAACTTCAGTTCCTGGCAGTCTGTGGGCAAATACTGTTTCATAAAGTACAACACAAAGAGTGACCACAAGAACACAATTTTTGTTTATTGTAACTAAACGAATGAAGTCTATACGCCTGGAAGTGCTTTGTGCGGATAATTTTGTGAGTAATTGTATGTACGCTGTCAGGGACGAATGCCACAGATATTTCTTCAATGCCTATGTAGGCATGTGATATCTGTAAAAGACAACTTCTATAAGTAAGAGTAGAATCTTGTTAAAGTGTACGCATATTTTTATTTGTAATTTACAATATCTTCAACGTGTGAACATAAATTATGCTCAAGTCTATGAACTTGCGATCGAGTTTAATAAGTTTCAGTATCTTTCATATATCAAAAATTGGAGGCTGTTGTCAGGTGTGACGTGGCGCAATAATAGTTTTCTATGTTATCCGTATTGCAATAGCGCCTTCGATCGGTCCGACTTCGACATTTTTAGCAGCATATACGTAAATCAATTGATTACCAGGTGTACCAGTATGAAGTGAACGTCAAGATACAAATGTCTCGATAGGGAACATTTGTTGTGAACGAGCTCTTATTTTTTTTGTTTGTTTGCTATGACATCTGTGAAAAATATTTAGTGAGGTTTCAGGCCTGGGTTTCAGTCCTGGGAAGTTCACCATCGGTCAAATTTTCACATTACGACAGACACTCGAAGAAACACAAGAGATGTAGACAGGCAGCACTTGTCTACTTTGACTTTCCTCCCAAACTAGTCAATTTGTGCTGTGCTTCATCAAGTTTGGTAACGTACTCACCGAAATCTTCAATGTCACATTAAAGGTAAGGCGACACTCTGGCATGCGATTTTTTTAACATCATACTGAAGAAGATCGTGGAGAATTCTATGAATGAGGACAGAACTGAGAATATATGCACTGTCATCGAAAAGAAGACGCACAACATCGACGACTTGATAAAAACGTCACCCTAAGCAGCTATAAAGAGGAAATTATGTTGTAGAGACTTCTCGAAGGCCTAATCTAATATAATGGGTAGTCGAGAAAGTCTTTTCGTATTTCTAATCAAACTTCAACTCATTCAGCCAACTTTTTTTAAAAGGCTTAAAACCCTTTGAAGATGAATGTTTAGTTCGTTGGCGATGTTATGGCTGCTTTTGTGACGAAAAGATGTATATACCATGTACGAATAATCTAGTCTGTTCAAGTCATTGAACAGACAAAATCATATTTTTTCATCGTGTTAAAAATGTCGATTTTTTACCAGAAAGTGATGATTTGCGGAAAGCATTAATTTTTTGTTTTCATTTGAAGAAAAGTGCTGCAGAGTCGCATCGAATGCTTGTCGAGGCATATGGTGATCATGCTCTATCAGAACGGGTCAGAAATAATGATTTTTATGTGAGAAATGAAGAACGTGGAAGACCACCAATATAGTAATAATAAGTTTGATGACGCCGAATTGCAAACGATATTGGATGGAGATGACACTTTAAGTCAAAAGCAAATGGCAGCAATGTTAAATGTTGCACAACAAACAATTTCTGACCGTTTAAAAGCTATGGGAAAGATCCAAAAGTGTGGAAAATGGGTGCCACATGAATTGAATGAAAGACAGATCTATAACCGAAAAAACACTTGTGAAATTTTGCTTCAAAGACACGTAAGAAAATCGGTTTTTCATCGGATTGTTACTGGCCATGAAAAATGGATTTATTTTAAGAATCCGAAACGGAAAAAATCATGGATTAATCCGGGACAACCCTCAACATCGACTGAAAAACCAGATCGATTCGGCAAGAAGACAATGCTGTGTGTTTGGTGGGACCAGAAAGGTGTGGTGTACCACGAGCTCCTAAAACCTGGTGAAACGGTTAATATTGATCGCTACCGACAACAGATGATCAATTTGAACCAGAAGACAGTGCAAGGTAATTTTGCTCCATGACAATGTACCTGCACACAAAGTGCAATCAAAACACTTGGCTGGGAGCAGCTACCCCACCCGCCGTATTCACCAGACTTGGCTCCTGCCGACTACCATTTGTTTTCATCGATGGGACACGCATTGGCTGAGCAGCATTTCAATTCCCACGAAGAAGTCGAAAATTGGGTGTCTGATTGGTTTGCTTAAAAAGACGAACAATTTTATTGGCGTGGTATTCACAAATTGCCAGAAAGGTGGTCAAGGGTAGAAAACAACGGCCAATACTTTGGATAAAATGTTTTTACTTTCCCATTAATAATTAGTGTTTTATTTAAAAAAAAAACACCTGGTAAATCGCAATGAAGCGTTCGCGCGCTTAAACTTCACAAACCGGTAATTTTGTAATCCAGAGCATAACGTTCTAGTTGAAGTCAGGGATGAAATCGTGACTTTTGGAAACGTATCGAAATTCGAAATGCAAAAAGGAATTGTACTGAACACTTTCTTACTGAAGTAAACTATGGCATGAATCATTCTTTCTTTAATTTGTTTGTTTCTGGTGAACATGTTTCAATCTGTTGGCGGTTGACAGCACATTCTTTTACTACTTCCGAATCATTGTAATCGCTCTTTTTTAAATCAAAGCGTTTAAATGATCTATGTAAAAATGCCAAATTATGTTCCGCAACAAAGAAACTCCAAGCCACTTCTAGTTGCATTGCCATTTCAGTGAGATTGGTCATATCTTTATTTTAGTGCAGCCACTATTTCCTATTGTGAATTTCGCTCGAAGCATGCTTCAATGTATGCTATTAATTGAAGTTATAGTTTTGTTATTTTCACTTTAACTTAGTTACTTCTATAGTTTATAACTAACGTGTTTGCTTTATCAATGCAGATCCGAAGAAGTCAAGGGTGCAGTTATTGGTATCGATTTGGGTACAACAAACTCATGCGTTGCTGTTATGGAAGGCAAACAAGCAAAGGTAATTGAGAACTTGGAAGGAGCCAGAACTACACCATCTCACGTTGCCTTTACAAAAGATGGAGAGCGTTTAGTTGGTATGCCAGCTAAGCGTCAAGCCGTAACAAACTCCGCGAACACATTTTACGCCACAAAACGTTTAATTGGACGTAGGTTTGACGACCCAGAGATCAAGAAAGATCTTAAAAACTTGTCATACAAAGTTGTTAAGGCGTCCAATGGCGATGCTTGGGTCCAAAGCTCTGATGGAAAAGTGTACTCTCCATCACAAATTGGAGCTTTCGTACTCATAAAAATGAAGGAAACCGCTGAAGCTTACTTAAATACTACTGTGAAAAACGCAGTTGTTACAGTGCCAGCTTATTTCAACGATTCTCAGCGTCAAGCTACCAAAGACGCTGGTCAAATTGCAGGATTGAATGTTTTACGTGTTATCAATGAACCCACAGCTGCTGCCTTGGCCTATGGTATGGACAAAACAGAGGATAGAATGTAAGAGCGATGATTTTCATAAAAGAGTGCTTATGTATAAAATAATTATTTCTGTTTCCTTTCAGTATCGCCGTATACGATTTGGGCGGTGGAACCTTCGATATTTCCATATTGGAAATCCAGAAGGGCGTATTCGAAGTAAAGTCAACCAACGGCGACACACTATTGGGAGGTGAAGATTTCGACAATGTGATCGTGAACTTCCTGGTAGCAGAATTCAAAAAGGATTCAGGAATTGATATCACAAAGGACTCCATTGCCATGCAGCGACTCAAGGAAGCTGCTGAGAAGGCTAAAATCGAACTATCTTCTTCCCAGCAAACAGATATAAATTTGCCTTATTTGACCATGAGTGCGGCTGGCCCACAGCACATGAATTTAAAAATGAGCCGTTCCAAGCTTGAATCCCTTGTTGGTGATCTCATCAAGAGGACAGTACAACCATGTCAAAAAGCTCTTACCGATGCTGAAGTGTCAAAATCCGAAATTGGGGAAGTTTTACTTGTTGGAGGTATGACCAGAATGCCAAAAGTTCAATCGACAGTTCAAGATATTTTCGGACGTCAACCCTCTCGTGCGGTCAATCCTGATGAGGCTGTTGCTGTTGGAGCTGCAGTGCAGGGTGGTGTCCTTGCCGGAGACGTTACCGATGTTCTGTTGTTGGATGTTACCCCTCTTTCGCTGGGTATTGAAACATTAGGAGGTGTTTTCACCAGATTAATTACCAGGAACACGACAATCCCAACCAAGAAGTCTCAGGTATTTTCGACGGCGGCCGATGGACAGACTCAAGTTGAAATTAAAGTACATCAAGGCGAACGTGAAATGGCATCTGACAATAAACTCTTGGGTGCCTTCACATTGGTTGGTATTCCTCCAGCTCCACGCGGAGTTCCTCAAATTGAGGTTGTATTCGACATTGATGCCAACGGAATCGTCCATGTCTCAGCCAGAGATAAGGGCACAGGCAAGGAACAACAGATCGCCATTCAATCCAGCGGTGGTCTTAGTAAAGACGAAATCGAAAACATGATTAAGAAGGCAGAAGAATATGCAGCCAGCGATAAACAGAAGAGGGAAATGATCGAACTGGTGAACCAAGGCGAAAGTATTGTACATGATACAGAATCAAAGATGGAAGAGTTCAAGAGCCAGCTGCCTGCCGAAGAGGTATGTTTTTGATATGTGTAGACCACTATTTGACGTTTTTCATAATCTCTTCTCTGTTTTTTAGTGCGAAAAACTGAAAACAGAAATTGCTGAATTAAGAACACTATTGGCAAACAAGGAAACGGCCAATCCAGAAGATGTAAGAAAAGCAACAACTCAATTGCAACAGTCATCACTTAAGCTGTTCGAAATGGCGTACAAAAAGGTAAGCACTGATATTTTATGCGTTTTTATTTTGTGACTTGAGACTATTTCATATTATAGATGTCTGCTGAACGAGAGAGTGCTTCAAGTAGTGGTACTGCAGAAGAAAAACCAAAATCGGAAGAACAAAAGAAAGAAGACAAAAACTAATTTGTCTTATAGAGTCGACAGAGAGCATGTTTCCATTAAGTTAGCTCTCAATCGAATTAGTCTTTAACCTTAATTGACCGCAGTTGAATTGTGGAAGTATATCTTTTCCGTTTCCCTTACGTGGATTTGCCATGTTTTGTAAGAAACCTATATTTGCAAGTAACTGTTTTAAGTTCAGCTTGGGTAAATGTGGAACATTTTCACTTGCGTAGGCCTGGGACATCACGTTTTTTGTTGATATGTGTTGAGACCTCGCTCGACTTGAACCAGTTAATAAGACAAATTTATGTGACCTGCAAATTTGGTATTATATTTCACATTTCTGTTGTTGTTTTTCTTCAAAAATCGTTCGACTTTTTTCTACAAACATCTAGGATAGTGTTATCGTTTAGTTAAACAGAATAATTTTAATGATTATTTTATAAGAGTGATTATTCATTATATGAAACATGAACTGTAATGTTAATGCAGATAATAAATGAAAGCTGTGTTACAATAAGAAAAACATTTGTACATTTTTGTATTTTATTTTGCAATTTTTATATGTATATATGTATTGTGTATACATTAATTGGTCATAGATCAGCACATGTATATGGACATAAAAGTCAATCAAAGTTTAACAAAAGAAGAATTCATTCCGAATTCTATTTTATGTCTTGTGATTATTGCTATTGAGTTAAAGCAATGGTCCATATAGAGTGATTCGACATTTAACTCGATTTCATAGAAAGTGAAATTCAAAACGACTGACGTCTATTATGTAATTTATCATCATTTCGGCAACCGAAAATTTGCAAAGTAGCGATGGGCAATTGCGAATAAAAACAATCGAATAATTCAATATGGCAAGGATGACGCCCAAACATTTTATCAAAGGAAACAATTTTCCAATGGATATGAAACTCGGACAGAAACCTGTCGGGATGACAACTGGTAGTAGAGTCGCAGTCGATACTGCGAATCTGAAAAGATCACTTCTGTAGACTGTTAAACGGCGATGAGGACCAAAATACCGCTGTCAGGCAGAATGTTCCACTCAATCTGGACGATGACAGACGAGGTCTAAACAAAGTCTTACACTGCTGGAGCGGACAGTCTGTCCGCTGAAATATTTAAGGCAGCTGGAGATGATCTGAGGAAAGCATGCCCGATGAGTGGAATCTCAGTATCGTTTGCCCGATCCACAAGAAAGGAGACCCTTTTGCCCTTTGCGCCAACTATCGAGGGATCAGTCTTCCTAACTTCTTAGCATATAAGATCTTCTCTGCCGTTTTGATTACCCGCCTGAAGCCGTTCATTAATAATCTGACAGGTCGGTATCAGTGTGGCTGCAGGCCAGGCCATGTGTGTATTTGGTCAGGTGTATTGGTGGAACAACTTTTTTATTCGCAATTTTCCATCGCTTTTTCATTTGGTTTCACTACTAAAATTTAAACTTTACGTTTATGAGAGTGAGAGTATTATTATTACATGAGATCGAATAAACCGACAATCGAATTCAATTTTTACCAACTGTCAATTTAATCGTTTGCGAAATTCATTCGCAATCGCCCATCGCTAATGCAAAGCAAACTACATGTTCAGGAGCGTTTTCCTGAATGGATGCACCAAGCACATAAACTTGGAGCGGATTGTATGTAATTACACTTGGAGTGAATTAAAGATGTGCATCATCTTCAAGCACTTGAACTTGGAGCAATGGCTGTAAAAGAATTAATGGATTAAAAAGTGTTCAGAAAGTTATATTAACTGACTGACATTTATTCACGATTTGTTTTTCTCTTTTATACTTAAATCTAGCTTACACTTCGAATTACAATTGTGTCTTAACCTAAATTACTACCGGTAATGCTGGTAATGCACGGTCAGCATGATAGGTTGATGGCTTGACCAAGTGCGAACGAATGCATTCTCATATTTATATTCATCCATATTCTCGTCAGTGCTCTGGTTTAATGTTGCGATGAATTCGACTTGCTTGGTGTTTGTGTTGCGTCATCGGTGATTCAACTGAAGATTCTCCCCCGCGTTGAATGACAATTCAACAACCTAAGCAATTGTGACGACAAATTCTGAATTTGCTGGTGGTTCCTTGCGGTGTTTGGTGGCCACTGACAAGTACTGCTTTGTACCTAGCTGTTTTGTGCTTCCAAATTACGTAGGCACTTAACATAATTGATATTATTAGAGCAGCGTATCCAATTGCGAAGTGGTGATGGTTGTTAGTTTTCAATTTATGTGGTAGATCGAGACTTCTTGTTCTCTTATTAGATTCTGTAAGTTTGTTAGATATTGGAGTTGGATGTCATAATGGGTAATATTAACTTTATGGAAAAGTGACGTATGTTGTTCAGGTGTTGGTATTTCAGATATGTTTCCAAAACGGCGTTGGAAGGTTTGAAAATTGGTACTGAAGGTATAATGATCTTGAATGTGTCTTAAAATGCATCTTGGCTGCAACGTAACTAATTGAATTTTACGTTCCGTTGGTTAAAGTTTTATATTCTTGTATTAATGAATTAAGGTTGTAAGGGATGATGTAGTTCCATTCGCTCGTTGCGAAATTTGTTGATCCAATGGATTCAAAATAAATATGTGTTGCTGAGTTAAGTTTCCGAAGTAAAGACATAACACGGACCGAAGGCAGTACGAGAAGTATTGTTTACAATGGCGTAATTCCTCCGGCACTAGATGTTCTTCGCCTTTTGGTCGGTATTGTGGCTGGTGCGTCTGCTAGTTGAGTGTTGCGTGCTGACTGTTGGATGTGACTTCTGGATGTGATATCATTATCTGTTTCGATTTCAACTGGTAATGGTGCAAGTCTGTGAATTGGACGTTTCCAGGTTCCTGATGCTGTTCGAACATCAACTACTCTTATAGCGACATCGTTGCCCTGGTACGTCCTGGTTATTCTGCCGAGCAGCCACTTAAGGACTGGAATGTTGTCTTCCTTTATGATCACCATGTCTCCCACGATTATATTCTTCGAACATTCCTTCCATTTATGACGAAAGTGGCGATCGTTTAAGTATTCCTGTGACCATCGTTTCCAAAATTCATGTTTGAGGTGCGACACCAAGTTCCACCTTGTCAAATGAGTGTGTTTTATTGAGAGTGCGTTGGCGTCGACTTGTGCAGTCAGGGGTTCACCGATGAGAAAGTGTCCAGGTGTCAGTGCCGTTAGATCGGTGGGATCATTTGAAAGTGGTGTTAGTGGTCTTGAGTTAAGTCTCCGAGGTAAAGACATAACACGCATCGAAGGTACTACGGACGGAACGGAACTAAGCATTTTGAGCCCTATTCGTTAGGGGACATTTTGGTTATAATTTCATATTTCACTTTTAAGAGCATATTTCAGCCAATTTTTACCTTTTTGGGACATTTTTAGCATGTGTGAATTTTTTTCATCAACTTAAACATTTTTAGGAGCATATTTTCGGTTGCACAAATCTTCTGACCCACTAAAGTTGTAGCGGTAATGTGCGCACTACAGATTTGCAGGCAAACCGATCCTCCGCCATCGAATCACTCTCATAAGGATGATGCTCTGGCGCAACCAGGTGAGGTATTGGACTTTGTTCAAAACTAAGTCCGCCCAGCAGTCGGTTATTCGATGGAATGGAATTTGAATCACGCCTCGGAAATTGTGAAGATAGGGTAACTATAGGCACTATCCGTTCGAAGAAGCAAATAATCAACATTCCTCGCATACTGCGGAGTTGTTTTTGGCACACTCCCAAGTCTATTTGAGTTTTTAGCTCTAGAGTTCGCCGCCAATTAAACCCAAGATTATGTGTCTGCCATCCTCAGTGCCTTGGTCCGGATTCAGCAAATCCTAATAATGCTCGCTTCATTTGCGTAGAATGTCACTATATTGGATTTGACTCCTTCGATGATGTTGAAATCCCTTCCTCTGCGTCGGCTTATAGTTTGCCAGAACACTTTTCAGCATTTCGCCAAACGCCTAACCGGAATGCTCTTTAGCTGCTCGCACAGTGTATTGTTCACGAAAAGCAGAGTCGCCGAAGAGAATAAGCTTTCTGCAGGTTCTTTTCTGTTCTTTAATGGTTTCTTACCACACAGTTATTTTATCACCACCAGCCGCCACTCCGCTTCACTCCACTTGAGATAGGTCTTTGACACTGGGTAGTTCTGTCTATATCTTCTTATAGGCTCTTACTTACCAGTTTTATTTCGCGCTCTGTGAGCGTTTGCTGTCATGCACTCACTATATCCAGAGTGCATGATTACAACCTTATATTGGGTAGCGGCATCTCGATAAGATATCCCTGATGTACTAGGTTGTTATTTTCCATAGGTTGTGGTGGGTTTTTTGAGTTTATCGCTGCTTTTACTTAATCCTTTAGTGGGATCTCAGTTGTGTTCGGCAGCACAACCGGCAGCGATTTTTCCATTATTAGAGCATGCGACTCTGTGTGCGGTCTGTGCTTTTTTGGTGGTTCCCCTCTTGGGGAGTTGTCACACGACCATTTTCTTTTTGCTGTTGGTGGTGTCGTCTCAGTACCAGCGTCTAGTGTTGGTCAACCATCTACAGAGCTCCCATATGGCTAGTTAGTACAATCCGTGGGCGCCTGGTTGCACATGTTTAGGTTCCTTGCATCATTCAGTCCTCAGTACGTATTCCAACCACCTTCACTTGGGAATTCGAAGATATCAACCTAAAACCTTTTAAGTCGAGAGTAAATCAAAAGTCTTCAGTATATAGAATAACATTTTTGTATTTATTTCACATAAAATATAAATATAATAAAGCTTTATAAACGTAATGGGGAATATTTTAAAAATTTAGTTTTACCGAAACTAAGCGTAACAGGGTAATAGATTTGTGGTTTTTAATATAAAAATAGATACTCTACGACAAACACGCTCAGCAATTTTAAATTGTATGTATACCGCCATTTGATCCGTCATGAGTTGTGTTTGCAAATTGGAGGATAAGCAATTTTAAGGAGAGTGATACAATCGTTCTTGAAAGAATTGTTCAAAACTCGAACGCGGACACCAGAGGAACAATCTTTCAAAAGTCCGTCCAACTACTCGCATATGCCGACGATATTGACATTATCGGAAAAACGCAGCGTGATGTCAAAGGCGCTTTTGTGAGTATTGCAACGGAGGCCGCGAAGATGGGTTTAGCGGTAAACGAGGGTAAGACCAAGTATATGCTGTCAACAAGAAAGGACACCCAACACCGACGTCTCGGTCAGAACGTCACGGCAGACAGATATAACTTTGAGGTAGTTAAAAATTTTGTCTACCTAGGAACCGCTATCAACTCAGACAACGACACCAGCGCTGAAATCAAACGAAGAATAACTCTTGGCAATCGGTGCTTCTTTGGGCTAAGAAAGCAATTGGTAAACAAAGCCCTCTCTCGAACAACCAAGGTAACGCTTTACAAGACCTTAATCGTCCCAGTCCTGTTATATAGTGCGGAGGCATGGACTCTGTCAAAAGCGGATGAAGCAGCCCTTGGTTGCTTCGAGAGGAAAATTCTTCGGGTGATTTTCGGTCCCGTCTGCATAGATGGTGAGTGGAGGAGGAGATACAACGACGAACTATACGGGCTGTTCAGCGACATCGACTTAGCCAGAAGAGTGAAGATCCAACGATTGAGATGGCTAGGTCATGTAGAGCGGATGGAAACCAATGCTCCGGCCCGAAAAGTCTTCGAAGCCACCCCCGAGGGACGGCGCAGTAGAGGAAGACCGCGACTCAGGTGGCGCACGCAAGTGGAAAGGGACCTCAACCAACTATGCGTGCGAAACTGGAGACAGCTAGCTAAAGATCGAGCTGGGTGGAGACGCTTGTTGGTTGAGGATCAGGTCCACCCCGGACTGTAGCGCCACCTTAAGTAAGTAAGTAAGATACAATCGTGTTATTAACGGACCAGTCCCTTAAAAAAACGAATTTATAATTCCTTCAAACAATACAGCTTTGTACTGAAGAGACTGAAAATTGGGCAAACAAATACATATTTTCCAAACCTTTCAATTTAGAAATAATAATTCCAGGTTGGTCCTTATTTATTTTTTATTTTTGGTACATGCACATAATATATATGTACATTTGTGTATAATGTCTTAAATGCTTCATTGACCTTATCCTACAACCTTAACTAAAAAATTATTTCAAAGCTTTTATAAATAGATTAAGCTAATAAAGCCTCATATTTTACACTTTTATTTTTTTGAATTAACTTAATTTGCTCCAGATTGTAGTCTATATAAATTATAATAAATCCCTCGCATTTGTAAAAGTTCGTGGTGAGTACCCATCTCACTCACTTGACCAGCGTCTATCACAAATATTATATCACTATCAATGATCGTTGAAAGTCTGTGTGCTATGCTTATAGTTGTGCGACCTTCGCTTGCAACATCCAAGGCATCTTGAACAATCTGTAAAAAGTTAACTATGTATTGCAACTTACGATACACATTTTTTAAGCTTGATTACCTTTTCACTTTCAGCGTCCAAAGCTGAAGTTGCCTCATCCAAGAGAAGAATCCTGGGATTGCGAATTAGTGCACGAGCAATGGCAACTCGCTGCTTTTGCCCACCCGAAAGCTGTGTTCCTTTTTCTCCCAATCGTGTTTCATAGCCCTAACATATGAATTAAGTGATTTATAGGCAAGATTAATAAGTCTTACGAGTGTAACTTACCAATGGAAGGGTTGAGATGAAATTATGAATATTAGCTTTCTGTGCAGCTTCTATGACTTCTGCTTCCGAAATCATTCTTGAATTGTCTCCGTATGCAATGTTTTCTGAAATAGTTCGATCGAAAAGCATTGGCTCTTGCGATACAATGCCCAGTTGGCGACGAAGATTGGATATGGTTACTGAACGTATGTCTTTTTCATCGATGTCAATTTGTCCACCATCCACATCATAGAACCTTTGAAGGAGTTGAATGCAAGTTGATTTTCCACAACCTGACGGTCCAACTAAAGCAACCTTTTGTCCACGGTATACAGCCAACTTTAATTGTTGTAAGATTAGTGTATCTTTTCTTGATGGATAACTAAATTTGACGTCTTGGAAAAGCACATTGCCTTCTGATTCCCATGGTCTCTTACTGGCCGAAGGTGAATCTGCTATAGCTGGGGTTCTGTTCAATAATTTGAAAATATTTTCAGCAGCGGATACACCTTTCTGGAAGTTCGGAGCAAAAGCTAATGCGTTCGCGATGGAGAATGTTCCCATGATCAATGCTTGTGATACTCTAAAAAAATATAGATTAATCGAAACTTGTTGTGTTATCGAAATTTTTGAGGTGAGCTTACTTGAAAACATTTCCGAAATCCATGCCGTTATTCACGATGCAATATCCTCCATAGTACATGGTTGCACAATATGCAAAGAACATAAGCGACCTTGCCAATCCATAAACTAAACCACGGAAGTGCGTATTGCGTTTGGCTTTCTACATAATAAAACATTTTTAATTAGTTTTGCATACTCTCGACAGTTTATGTCTTAAGCTTACTTCGCATGCAGGAAGAAGAGTAGCCATGTACTGATCGTGGAATGTGTCTTCTCGTCCTAATGAAACAACTGTTCTTACATTTGATACGACTTCAACGGCAAGCTAGAAGAAAACAATGAAATTAAAATGGTTTTCGTCTTACTTTGTTATCTTATGCCGTTTGTAAATAGTTACTTTTGTACAAGTTTCCATGGCTTTGGCGGTTCCCATATTTTCTTGAGCCATCACTTTTTTTTGCATGTATGCCGCAACAAGTATGAATGGTGTAAACGCTAGACCTACAAGACCCAAGCTCCATTCGTAGTACATAGCAAGACCAACAGACAGTAAAAGTGTGGCTATAGATTGAAGAATTGTTCCAATTCGTTGACCCGTTGCCTACATACGTGTTAAATAAGTTATTTTTAAGTTAGATTTTTTTTCTCAGTTTGTTACCCCTTGAACAGCTGATGCATCGCCGGACAATCGTGCGCATAAGGTTCCAGTGCCATTCCTTTTATCATCGAACCAACCTATCTCCTGTTTTAGCATCGTGTCGAACAACAAGCCACGAATCCTTTCTGTCAATAGCTCCCCGGCAATTCCGAAAGTATAAATCTATGCAAATTAATTAATATTTTAATTGTTTCGACGAACCCACAGATGTATAAGAGATATGAATCACCTGCAAAAACGTCGCAAAGCCCACTACAACGCCGCAAATGACAAAATAAAGACTGTACTTGTTGGTGTTTTCTCGAACGTAGACTGGATCTTCCGCAGCGAGGATTTGTAAGATTTGTCCAAATATCAATGCAAACAACGGCATTGCGCAGCCCATGATTACAGATGATATCGATCCGGTTAGAATGTGGGGCCATTCCGTTTTGTTGAGCCGCATAACATTTGATATGGAATAATTTGTTTCATTTTCTTCACTTTCAAGCAGGGCCTTTAAATGGAAGTGCTTAGTATTATTTTTAATAGAAAATTTAAAACTTATTACCTCTTCTGGTTTCACTACAGCAATTTCATGTACATCTTCATCAATGGTAAATGTATCCAATTTAGACACTGTACTGGGACTAAGAGCTATATTAAGACAATATGTATATTTAGTAAATTACTTTTCTGTGAATTTAATTAAAATTTATAATAAATTATATGTTGTAGGAGATTCGAATGTGGTATAAAACTGCCTTGACACGGAGGCCAGGGCCTAGCTTCTCAGCAACAACTCGTGTTGTGCGTGCTATTGTTTTCACACGAGTGGAAGGGACCTATTGTTTTATGCCGAATCCGAACGGCCAGATTTGAACAGCTCTTTCTAGACAGGAAATACTCTTTGAGCATTGTCGCTCAGAGCTGGAATCGAACCTACGACATCGAGGTTGGGGTCGACGCACATACCCACAACGCCACGGGCCACCGCTCTAAGATACTTTATATGACACATATTCAGATTGAATGTTAAGTTAATGGCGTGTATATATTCGTTTACATTTGAAATGCTATTAGTCGTCACAAGTAAGCAATGAGTCAGCCAAATCGTTTGTCTATGTCAAAGATGATCAATCGAATTTAAATCTAGTCGTATCATTTTTGCTGATTAAGAGCGTATCTGGTCAAAAAGTCAAAAAGAATTTAGAACATGAGAAAAAATATTACTTGTCTTCGGTTGTAGTATAGAAGTAAAAATCTTGACAATGTACATCTTACGTGGATCAAATTTCAACTCAAACATTTAGAACTATTTAGTATGGTATTTCGAACTAATGTTTTGATAAAGTTAAAACATGGGTAGGAAAAGTGTGTCCACTGAATTAAATAACATGAACAAACATGAACAAATAATTACAAAGCGATTTAATTAAGAAATGTCGAGAATGTATAATAAGCTGTAGAAGTAAATCAGTAAATGGAAGAAGAGAGAGATGAGACTTAAAATATGCTCTTAGGAAAAATTGCATGCAAAATCGCGTCAGGGTTTCCAAATAGTCATTCAAAATAATTAGGCGTGGTTACAACACTGATCATAACTACTATATTAAAAGTTGGAGGCTATAATGCGTCTAATTGAGATGATAAGATAACATTGAATCTAACGTTACCAATTTTATCTTATCCATCAATAAGCATTTTACAGGTGTTTATTAACGCCTCACTTCAAAATGCTTTTACTACACTCGCAATAAAGGAAAGTAGGCACGCGAGTTTTATAGTTTCGTACCAATCCATAAGATAGTGACCAGGAAATAAGATTTAATTTTTTTTCTAAATAATCTTATAGAACATGTGGTGCATATACTAACACTGTCTGTCTTTGAGTAGAAAAAGATTATTTTTCGATAACTTATCACGCGGCTAGTGCGAATATAAAATTAATTGATTAATCATTTTTGTATCTACATACGCACCTAGACTTTCATCTCCGAGTTGAGTGGTGACTAAGTTAAAGTAATGACCTTTTACATTCATTAATTCTGTGTGAGTGCCGCTTTCGACAACCTGTCCTTTTTCCAATACAACAATTTTATCCGCCCTTCGGATAGTAGACAGTCTGTGTGCAATAATAATGGTAGTTCGTCCTTCGCTGGCCTACAGATTTAAGGGATTTAGTTTAATCTGCTGGATATATTTAAAAAAAACTTTCGGAAATATTACCTTTTCAAGTGCTGCTTGTACTTTGGCTTCACTTGCAGTATCCAGAGCAGATGTAGCTTCGTCTAATAGAAGGATTTCGGGATTGCGAACCAAAGCTCTGGCAATCGCTATACGTTGTTTTTGCCCACCAGATAATTGAGCTCCTCTTTCGCCCACAAGCGTTTCATATCCCTATGAGTTAATACAAACTATTGAATAAGAAAACAATAACAATTGAGCTCAACTCTCACCAATGGTAGCTTGTTGATAAATATATGGGCGTTTGCTGCTTTGGCAGCATCGACTATTTCAGCTCTAGTAGCGTTATCCCTCCCGTATCGAATGTTTTCATAAATCGTTGTACCAAAAAGGACTGGTTCCTGTCCAACCACACCGATTCTTTCTCGTAAGCTTTGGACGTCGTATTCTTTAAGATCTACTTTGTTGAAGAATATCGCACCACCATTTGGATCGTAAAATCGTTGCAATAATTGAATACAAGTTGATTTTCCACAACCAGACGATCCAACTAATGCAACGGTTTCACCCTTTCTTATCGTGAGGTTTAATTTTTGTAAAATCTAAGGTGTATGAAAAAAATATTAATTTTTAAATGCATTTTTAAAGCATGTATAGAAAAGCAAACCTCTATATCCGGACGAGTAGGGTATTGGAACTCAACATCCTTAAATTGTATCTCATCAAGATGAGCTTTCGGCTTAATACCTCTTCGAACAATGGGGTTGATTTTTGGTATCTGTTCTATTAAGTGGAATACCTTCGCACATGCACCTTTAGCTATTCCAAATGCTTCAATATAGGGTGATGCCATTCCAATATTCATTGATCCCATCATGACGGAAAAGAAGACCTACATTGAATTCGTTGTAGATTTACTTTTGGTTCGTTTAAATAAATGTTAACTCACCGTTATCATAGTTCCCGGGGTATAATTATCATAGTCATGATTATCGGGATCCTTAGCTTTGATGACCAAACTTACACCATACCAGAAAGCAAGAGCGTACGATGCATAAATGAAAAACCACAACATCCCGAATCCGAGACCAGAGAATAAACCTCTTTTGATGTTTAGCTTACGAGCATCGACGATGTTGTTTTTATATGCTGCAGATTCCTTAGCTTCACCTTCAAATGCCTTTACTGTACGAATTCCGCTCAAAGCTTCTTCAGCAATATTTCCTCCTTTCGCGTAAACGTTTAGCTCCTGCTTTGCAAGCCTTGAGGTGAAAATCGAAACCACACCCATTGCTATCATAGTGACGGGAAGACTTGACAAACACACCAGAGCCAGTTGCCATCCCTTTACGAATGCCAATATCAAAGATGATATGAACGCCACTATGAAGTGAGCAAACATAACAACCTTTTCCCCTAGACCATCCTCCATTTTTGTTAAATCCCTAAAAATATGCGTTTTAATATTGATGCAATTTGCAATAGAGAAATTTTAATAATTACTCATTCATTCGGCTTGCAACTTCACCGCTCTGATTGAAGTCATACCAGGACATATCCTGATGTAAGACTGACTTGAAAAACTTTCCACGTATAGCGTATATCTGTAAATTCAAACATTTATACAATGTAAGAATCATTTTGTAAATAGAGATGAATATATTAAAATAGGCTTACTTGCGATTGCGCAGCATAGTTAAACAATGTAACTGAGAGGTAACTGCAAATTAACATAACTGTTCCGATTAAAGCATTTTGAACAGCAAATATTTGAACAGCATCCAATAAATCATCAACCGGATTGCTCTTTGTTGTCGTGTTTAATCCATACAAATATTGTCCATACGCAATCATTGCCTAAAAATTGTAATAAATTATGATCAAAATGAATTTTCGTTGCGGGTTCGAGCCTCTGTATCCTTCTACTTACATCAGATAGGTTTCCGAATATTAAACTGTTCAAAGGAGTACTAACACCAGTAGCACAAGCGCACAGAAGACCCACAATGTACATGGATTTATTTTTCCAATTTGAATATTTGTACTGTAATAGATATGTACAAAAATGGATCATTCAATTTTGTAATAATGACTATTGTGAATTAACTTACCATGCTAAAGAATCCCACTGGCGGTATATCATCTAGAGTCTTTTTAGGATCCGTCGGTTCTTCGGATTTATTTTCCTTTTCTTTCTGTTTCCCATTTAAAGAACTAAAAATAATTGAATAAAATAAGATGAAATAAGTAGGTACAGGGCGCAACGTATTCTTTTTTTACAACAGACATTAAACACGAATGATACAATTCAATTAAAGAATCATCTCTGAATGATAAAGTAAAGGTACATGAACTAATAGATGCAACGCTTGTTGAAGTTAATAACTTATAAATGAAAACAACTTTGAAACTGATGATACAAGCATTTCAAAGTAATGTCTTTCCGGTAATTGTGAATAAGATGACACGGATGAATCATTTTGAATGATTTCGTAACAGTAACCGAAAAACCACAGACATACAGAGACCATTTCGTCGATATATATTATTTTTTCATTACAATAATAATAATATAATATGAGTGGCGCTACAGCCCGTAGGGGGCCAGGGCCTAGCTTCTCAGCAACCACTCGTGTTGTGAGTGCTATTGTTCTCTCACGAGTGGAAGGGACCTACAGTTTTAATGCCGAATCCGAACGGCCAAGTTTGCTTTTTCTAGACAGGAAATACTCCTTGAGCATTGTCAGTGACTCGAAAGAGGTTCGTGAAAATTGTTTTCGTCGCACAGAGCAGGAATCGAACCTACGACATCGAGGTTGGGGTCGACGCACATACCCACAACGCCACGGGCCACTTTTTCTTTATTATATAGGTGCTTTTTAGTGAGGTTCGATTTGTGCACTACTGTGGGTTATTAACCTCATAGTGTCTTTTTAGTTTTCGAGATTTTATGAGGAAATAGAAAAATGTTCATTTTGATATGTTATATTTCAAGGACAGTAGCTGTGGTGAAGCATTTAAAACAAAAAACAACAAATGATTATGCTAAGCGCCAGATAAGAAAAGGAAAAAGAAATTATATGAACAGTAACTGAGTAATGTACTTTTACCGATAAGGTTTGGCAGAAATTGATAAAATATTCAAGTTGAAGATTGATTATCATTGTGACGACAGACGACAAGTTTTGTTTTGTTCACTATCGTATCTGCTCAAAATGATAAGTGAGTCAGCACTAAAGTTGCGCTTAGCATGGCAATGATAGTTAGTGCGGAATCTATGTACATAAAGAATTTTGGCGCGGAACCTTAAGGGAGTGTTATATTTCCCATATGCTCTACATGACCTTGAGACGCACCGTTCCTTAATCGCTTGTATAACAGATTTCCTATAGTGCCGCTAAGTCATGGCAATGGTTTATACGAATAGATTGTGTTGGTAAATGTTTTTCTCTGGCGTTTGATTGCTCTAACTTGGGAACCACGGCAAATTGACGATGAAGTTTCTTATATTGACGTAGTCCATTCTACATTACAGTCAAAGAGTATCTTAAATTCTTCGATGGACAGCTTTTAAGTCTCTATACTGTCTACATCAGAAAAAAGGCAAGAAGTTTGAATAAAATATTTCCGCTTATTTATATACATGTGTACATAGCGAAACAGTAAGTATTCTAAAATTATGAAGACACAAAATCAATAACAACTTAAAAGCTCGTTTACATATGTCTTTTGATTATAGATGCATGCGTCAAGTTGGAATGAGCAATAAGTAATTAAATAATCAATCTTTTATTCAAAAAACCCTAAGTATACTTCTTGGAATGGATTTGACAAATATCAATCACGCCATTAATAATTTGATATGCTAGTTAAATATTTAGTAAGACAGGGAAGTTAACATAGAAATACCTAGTTTATTCTACAAAAGTTTATAAAAATTAATAAAAAATGTCTAAGGTTGTGCAGAATTTTACAACTTTTGTTCCACTTATATTATGCGGCAATATTAATGGGCTTAATTGACTTGTCATGAAATATCTTCCAAACAACGATATGATTGATTGCACATATCATAAGCTATATTTTGTATTTATAAAGAACAGTGACTAATGGATTGTAACCTACCTTATCGGCTAAAATGTTGGCTTTGTTCAGAACAGACGTATAAGAATTAAAGAAAATAAGGTCCTTTTGCTCATTACCTAAAAGGCTACCACGATTTTATTTTTCTGGATAGATTATTCTTTAATTAGATTCAAATATAGTTGCAAAACAAAATGTATGTCTTTGGAACAATTTTTTACGTATGACGCAATTATTAATGATGAAATTTCTTAATATTATTTCTAGGTCTGTTATTAATTTAAATTGTACAGCTTTCGAAATAACATGTAATAAATTAAGAATCAAATACTCTGGGTCTCTATTTTGAAAACACTACAATCAATTTTAATAGATATCAATCTTCTGAATAAAAATGTAGACGTCACTGCTGAAAGTTTGTATAATAAAAACGTTATTTGGCCAGCTGTTCGGTTTATAAATATTATAACTTAGCTGTGATTAACATGCAATTACTAATTTTTCACAATAATCTAGATTGACCATTAAATACAAGACTTTCCATTTAAAAGCAGTCAATTTTTTTTCAAATAGCAAATTGACGGATAGTATCAACAATAAAAAGCACTTCTAATCCTCTTTTTTGTACAGTTGGATACGCTTGAACTCTTTTTTTTACAATTCTCCATATCAACGATTGCCTATACTTACAATCCTGTTTTGTGATTACTTTTAGTATCCTCTAATATAATGTTGGTCTTATAAAAAGACATGTCGTCTTCATTACTATCACGAGAACCCATGGCGACTAGGGTTGACTTCGGATTTTAGTTCTATGCCTGCTAAACCGTTACTGATTATTTACCAGTAGGTGGTGTACAATTTTGTAAAGAAAAGCTGTGTATACTATCTTCATTTGATATGTTATCAATTAAAATTGGAATTTATTGAGCTTTAAAAAAGTGACCATTGTTCTCGAAATGTGAGGACACATACTTATAACAAAGTCAAGAAAAATCAATATAACAATGTGTTTTATAAGTGTATGTACACTTGTATTGGATATATTTTTTGATGGGGCAACAAACGCTTGAGGCAAGAATAAAAACAATTTATTCAGCTGTCAATCAAATAATCGAATTTAAATGAAAACCCCATTTAGCAATTTGTGTATACACATAAAAATTACTAATATTGAAAAATATGTTATGTTAGGCACGTATTATTATGTTTAGTCATAATGCCTGGCTTTCTGACGCAGTCTACGGTTTGAAAAGGATCTAAGAAAATTGAAAAAAATATACCTCCAGCTACCAAGAAACATTATGCGTCCAACTAGTCTTTAAGCATTTTTGTCTGGTATGTAAGTTTATTATGAATATTGAAATAATAATGAATTTGAAAGAAAGAACCAAAAACATGATGTAACTCAAAAAATGACAATTATTAAGTTTGAAGGAAGTGCAGAAGGAGCTTTTCTTGCATAATCTTGATAATAGAAGCGAAAATATAAAAAAATATGTCTATAGAGAGAATCGAACTTATTTTTGATGATTCGGCAAGATTTTTACCATTTTGTTGAAATGAAACAACTTCGTAAGATATAGTAATATTCTAATTAGATTATAGTTTCTAATGTTGGCTGATAGTAGGTGTAGTACCTACATTATTTAGTAAAATATCAGTTGTTATAAGTGCTTAAATATGTTAAAATAAATTTTCTGGACCTGTATACCATGTATGGATTATCAGCTTTACTGTAACTTCGGTTGCCTGCCACATATTTATCATATGAACATCAGTAAGACATGACAATCCCAATTTTATACGTCAGTCAGCTTTATAGCATAACCACAACTAGCTTACGAGTCTAACATACCACACATACCAAATAAACTTTGGCGTGTGAATCTGAAAACCGACACCTAAGTACCGTGTTATCTCGATGTGAATATTAGAAGGCACGTGCCCAATCCGAAATGACCGAAATGGTGTTTAGTTGTGTATTGAAACAAAGGTTGAGTTATTATGCTTTGCATCTTTTTTTATATTAGAAAATAAGTTTTTAAAGTAATACACGCTTTTGATCCACTAACGTATGTAGTAGTTTTGAGTAAATTACACTTGCAAGAGCTTATGTGAGCTAAGAAATATATCTATAAGTTATCGCATCGCGTAGTTAATAAGATCAATAAATAGATATCACTGAAGCGGTGTATGAAATTCACTGAAATCAAATCTTCGAATTTTGAAAGGATTATTGCGATGAAATGCTGATAAGAGGATACAATCGATAAAACAAAAAGAAAGCATATTCGAATTGTACGTTACGTCTGTGTTTTTCGATAAAATTTTGCAAACAGTAATGTGCGATAAATTGCCATGTCATTGTGATTATCATGACACATGTAAATTGATTATACATTATATACACATTACCGAATGTGTTGTCTGCGATTTTTGGGAAAAAAGCAAATTAGCTATACCATATATTAATTTGAATGAACAGCAAAATGTCCATCTTTTGCAAATAGCCGTATTTCCTTAAAGGAAAATGAATATTTATAATCGTTCAATTAACCAATTGAAAGTAGTGGATTTTGTTCATTAATTTGATAATTATTAACAGTGGGTATGTTTTGGATAGGCACTAATGACAGATTCTGGTCAACGGAATAACCTTCGTCAAAAAAGTAATACGGGCAAGGATAAAAATTATATTGGAAAATACGTCGTCTAAATGCTTTGTGTAGAACAATTGTAAGTTTGTTTTAAAAAGTGTAGCTTATAGTTGTTTATTATTAATTGTTTTTTTTTTTCATGTAATTTTGTTTTTAATGCATGTAATACATTTTTTTTTTGTGTAGACAGCTTGGAGAAAGAATAATTGAATTTTAAATTTGTCCAAGTAAATGTAATTTCTGATTGTATATGGTATATTGTTACGGTATCCTTACGTACCTAACAGGAAAATGTGTTCTCTTATATTATATATTGAGATTATATCACATATAATTGATGGGAATACATGTATGTATTATCAGAAATTGAATTGTTGTAATATGTAAAATTATACAATACTTTTTATAATTATACAATTTCAAATATCGACCAAAGGATGTTCAAAAAACAAATCGTTTTCTAAAATTGTATCTAAACTGAGCACGTGCTCATTACCACTATTTGAAAAGGAAATGATTGATATATACTGAAACTTAATACACATACTAACACAAGGGGAAATGTCCACCCATACAAGCTAAAGTGTTAATAAGTCATGTCATAATATTTGCGCAGATATTAGCTTTTTTCGAATAAATATTTTGCAAGTCACATATTGAATTCACTGATAATGTTAATAGTACGGTTATCCAAGACGAATGACGTTTGGTAATTTTTAGTTTTTGTGCACAACACTAGCAGTGGTCAAAATAATTTGATTTTCTGTTGAAATTCCATTATCACTATCTGTTGATACTTACAAGCCTGATTTGGCATTATTTTTAGTGTCTTCCAGGATAATGTTGGTCTTATAAAAAGACATGTCGTCTTCCTTTTTATCAAGAGAACCCATGGCGACAAGGGTCAACTTTCGATGTCAATGCTATACAGGATGAATTGTTACTGACTGCTCGAGCGTGAGTGTTGTACATTTTTGTAACAAAAAGCTAAGTGTACTATCTTTAATTGATACGTTATCAATTATTCTGAAGGAAATAAGCTTTACAATATCTACCTTTAGACCACAATGGCAAGTACCGTATTATAATAGATAAAACTTTAAGGCGTGTATATACAAAATGAGGAAGAGTATGCTCCAAGCCATTACTAACTCTTTGGTGAATATGGTGAAATGCTTCTTAATCAGTATATACAAATATATCTTTTCATAGCATTTTTTTTCATGGGAATGGACAAATTTGATATAGTTATGGTGAGAACTTCATTGAGAGAGTATAATAAGCTAAAGCTAATCTATCTACACGTTGAGACTAATCACACAGACAAAAAAACTTTCGGTATAGGGTTTTTCCAAATTTTACTTAAATGAAAAAAAAGTCACAGAGTCATGCTGAATAATAGTAGGAGAGTGGATGAGAGAAGGCAAGAAAAAGTAAAAAGGAAATACAATTCGGAAGACATACCAATATAAAATTCTTTCAGTTTCTACTGAGTGCATTCGAGAACTGTGAAACACAAAAGATTAATAACAAAAGTGCAAGTTGGATTATACGTACAATTCATTATGTAAAATTATATGCCGTACTTTTTTCCTTTGATAGAATGTTAAAACAGAATCAGCTGTAAGAATATTTTCAATCTATTGGTACCACTCATAGGATGCTGTTATGATTCATACGTACACGTATTGGGTATATACGGCAAAAACTGAAAAGTTTTGAAGCATATGAGGGTAATATGTAAGTGCATACATATGGTACAATTTTCACGACCCCACCTCTTTCGAGTCACTGACAATGCTCAAAGAGTATTTCCTGTCTAGAGAAAGCTTCTCAAACAAAGCCGTTCAGATTCGGCATTAAACTGTAGTTCCCTTCCACTCGTGAGAGAACAACACGAGTGGTTGCTGAGAAGCTGGGCCCTGGTCCCTACGGGCTGTAGCGCCACCCATATTATTATTATTATTATACATTAGGTACATACATCTGGATCGGAAGCTATTTTATGCTAAGCTACCTTTAGTCGCCAAGTAAAGTGATATAATCATGTTTAATACAAATAGCAGTTGAAGTTTAAAATATTTCATAGGATGCATACGGGTGTAGTAGTTTTGGTCGCAAACTGAATTGAGAATATGTTGGTGAAATTTGAGAGGGATGAGAGCACAGGTGTTATTTTTATTTTTACGGGAGAGAAAGAGTTCTCAAACTCTCAGAAATCCCAAACTGTGTACAAAATAAACGATAGACGCGATGATAGTGATAGTGAATCTACATAGCCCAGAAATTCAAGCTGTCCCTATTTGCTCTGGGAATACCCACAGAAGCAAAGCAAAGTGTGCAACCGGTTGTGCGATAGATATGGTCCATAAATCTTTGTCTTAATAAAGGGATTCATTGATCCTTTGGCATTCGGGTGGAAGTGACGGTCAACCATCACACTCCGCTCCAAAAGGTGAGGCCTTAACACGTAATGCGACAATCGTCTCACGCTAGTATTCCGACTACAGTTTCGCCTCATGTAAGAGTGTAAAAACGTTAGCGTCTGAAAGATATCCTTTTGCCTGCTTCACGTATGCTAAAACTGTCATTTACTCTCGTCTAGATTTTCGACGATAGCTATTTCAGTATCGTTTTCATATTAAATATTAAATGTACACAGATCTTTTTCTACACCTCTGTGATGATTTCAGAGTGATAGGACGCAAATGTAATAGTTTTGGCCGCAAGCTGAATTGGGAACGTGTTGGTGAAATTTGGGAGGAATGAGAGCACAAGTGTATACAAAATAAACGATAGACGAGACGATAGTGATGGTCTTACATGAAGCAGATCATCGTCTATATCACTGAAGAGAATCGAATGGATGATAGTCGTCGCGATAGTTACGCGATTAGGTCTATGGGCTTCATTTTACATATATGTTTAAAATTAATTTACCATCCACCGAATGATGTTATCTTACGCTGCTTATACATTGAGAGAGACACCAGGATCGAAGGAATAAATCTGTTTTCTTTTAGAATTAATTCCCCAATGAAACTAAACACATCTGAAGACACTAAAAATCAAAACAAAATAAATGTAAAAAGACTATAAAATACATATTATGATGGCCCATGGGGGGATCGAACCCACGACCTTCGCGTTATTAGCACGACGCTCTAA
Organism: Eristalis arbustorum; assembly: GCA_916610145.1. NCBI lineage: Eukaryota > Metazoa > Arthropoda > Insecta > Diptera > Syrphidae > Eristalis > Eristalis arbustorum. The sequence goes on along the minus strand of OU744319.1, from coordinate 47,907,950 downwards.
CCAACTGAGCTAATGGGCCAATGAGTCGTACAACGCCACAAAAGCGACGCGTGGATTGCTCCTTTTAAATTATTTAAAATTCATTTTTGAACGATTGCACAATGCATGATTGATGTTGCAATCTTCATTACACAATTTTTTGAAGTAAGTGCAGGCCTTTTCGTTTAAGTGTTTTGATCTCCTGATAGCGATATTTTCTCTACAACGGAACACATATTCTTAGATGTAGTTCGATCCATTCTACCGGTTACCTCTATATGCGTTTTTTTTTCAAATGATTTGGAAGGAGCTTTTCTCTTGAAAATAAAGTTTCTTCTTACACCTAACCTACTGACCCTAAACGGGTACTCTAAGCTATTGTAATCGTAAATTTTTCTGTGCCTTTCGGCTTATGCTATTTTTTTCTTCAGTTTTTGTTTTATTTGTTTCGCCGGTCCTTAATACATAAAGCCACTGGCATACTCATGAACATTGTGCTTGGGGTCCAAAAATTCAAGAATATTGAAGAAGTCAATTGTCAAATTTGTATCAAAAAGTTTTGAGAATACTGCGGATTGACTTAAATTTTATCATTAAGCTTGAATTCATTTCATGGTATCCGTTCAGCTAAATTATTGAATTGTACAAAACCATGAGAAAATTAAATACAGTATTAAGACAGGAATGGAGCTTATCCCCAATGGGTAGTGTAGTGTAGTCGACGGATGTTTGCTTTCCGGATCACATCCACATCCACGTACAGCTCGTAGAGTTCGCGGTTGTGTCTTCTCCTCCTTTCGCCTTCCTCGCAAACAGGACCATATATCCAACCTAATTTTTTTCTTTCGAAGATTCAGCTCTGCAGTCTTGCTTAGTGTCCAGCTTTCGGCTCCATAAAACAGGACTGACAGAATAAGGGTTTCGTACAGCATGACTTTGGTCCTTCGAGTCAGGAGTTTCGAGCCTAGTTGTTTTGATACGAAGTAGCATTGGTTGCCAAGGGCGATTCTACGTCGGATTTCGTGAAGTTTACGTTTGCCCCAAGGTTGACAAACTCCTTTACTACCTCGAAATGGTAGCTGTCGATTGTGACGTTTTGGCCTAGGTGGTGTGCGGCGGATCGGATCGATCTTAGACCAGCTCGTTTTGCCTGGTCCTCAATCGCAGTGAAAGCTTCCATTAAGGCGCATTGGGACCGCGTGATTATGTCGATGTCATCAGCGTATCCCAACAGTTAGACTGACTTGTTGAAGACAGTGCCTTCCGTGTTAACTTTTGACCACCGCACTATCTTCTCCAGTACCAAAATGAAGAAATCACACGACAGCGCATCTCCTTGCCCAAATCCGGTGCAAGTTTCGAACGGTTCAGGGGCTTTTGAACCGAACTGCATGGTGCATAGCGTATGTGTTAGCGTGGTGCGACACAACCGGATCAATTTTCCCGAGATCCCGAATTCGACCATCGCTTCGAATAGCACCTTGCGATGAATGCTGTCGTATGCGGCTTTAAAATCGATGAAAAGATGGTGAGTATCGATTTTAAGCTCGCTGGTCTTTTCCAGGATCTGCCTTAGTGTGAAGATTTGGTCTATAGTCGATTTGCCGGGCCGGAAGCCGCCCGGCAGATTAGTGCGGTGCAAACCGGCTTTAGACGTTCACAAAGTACGCTGGATAGGATCTTGTAAGGGGCATTGAGCAGGGATATACCTCTGTAGTTCATGCAGATGGAAGGATCGCCTTTTTTGTGGATGGGACATATAAAGCTGATATTCCAGTCGTCGGGCATGCTTTCATCTTTCCAAATTCGGCAAATGATCCGGTGCACGTTTCCTACCATTACATTCCCCCTAGGTTTGAAAAGCTCCGATGGTATGCCATCAGAGCCTGCGGCTTTGTTGTTCTTCTTCAAAGCTATGTGGGGGGACTACTTCGTTGACTTGAGTTGGGATTTCCTGGTTCCCTATCGCTCTCTTCTGGTCAAGTCCGCTAAGCAGCTGTTGGAAGTGTTACACTCGCAATTTCGAAAAGCCTGGGCGCCTTTCCTTAAGCCTTTAACCAGGCTTTTGACTTTTTTGTAAAAGGCCCGTATTTTTTGTTTGTCCCCAGCCTCCTCGATATCGACCGGATGAAAAGCGTGATATGCGCGAAAGCCTCTTATTTTTAAGTTGGGACTTGTTCGTAAAGTGACTAAGCATACATTAAAATTCGTGTCAAGCAGAATATCTTCAGTCATTGAGCTTATTTTTCAATCCATTAGCGTTCCATGTGAAAATGTTGGCCATACTTTCCATGTTCATGTTTTGTGAATAGTTTTGTATAGTTTAATAGGTCTTGAGTCAAATTTTCTAAGTTGGTCAAATATGATTTTATTTATTTTAGACTGCTCCTCAAGTTCGGCACAATTTTCATGGTATCACAATATAACAACAATAGTGTAAGTAGCTGACTTAAAGGGAGTCTACTGTATTTACAAAAACTGAAGTTTTACTCAAGCTAACGGCTCGGTTTAACTCCCTGAAGCTCTCAGAGTGTCCAACCCTGACAGGCGAAGCAATCGACGAACAATGGAAACGTTGTCGAAACGACATAAGAGAAGCTGCTTCAGTGAACCAAGCAGCATATAAGGCGACGCTGGAACTTAAAAGAAGGGAAGGGCACAGGCTTCTCAAAAGAAAAAAAAAGTGCATGGGAATGTTCAAAATATCTAAATAGTATAAACATCGGGCAGAAGCATGTCCGAACGAAGAGGTGCAACTCGTAGTAGAGTCGCCAATGGCTTGACAAAGAGTGTCGGCAGGCGCCTTCAGCGAAGCTAGCAGCATACAAGGCGAGGCCTGGAAAGTCCACCATCGATCAAATCTTCACATTACCGCAGATCCTCGAAAACGACTTTAAGGCCGCATATGACAGCGTGCATAGAGAGCTATACAACGCCATGTCTAGTTTTGACATTCCTGTCAAACTCGTCAGGTTGTGCAAGATGACGATGGAGTACTCTTGCTGCACCATCAAGGTCGGTAACGAACTTACCGAGACCTTCAATGCCAAAAAAAGTTTTAGGCACGCCGACACGCTGTCATGTGACTGTACTGTGCTGTTTCTTTGGGATCAAGAGGCAATTGAGTAGTGGCCCTCTCTCGAAAGACCAAGCTCACATTATAAAGGACCGTGATCATCCCTGAGCGGATGAAATGAATGAGAAAAAGTTCTGGATTCAATCTTTGGTCCTGTTTGCGTTAAAGGTTTCTGCAGAAGAAGATTCAACCATGAGCTGTGCGGGCTGCACAGCGACATGAGTCTAGTCAGGCGTCTACGGATTCAACGCCTAAGATGGCTAGGCCATGTAGAGGGCATGGGCAACAGTGCTCCAGCCCGAAGAGTCTTCGACTCAAAACCAATGGGACAACGTAATAGAGGACGACCACGAAGCCCACGGCGCACTCAAGTGGAGAAGGACCTCAACCAACTTGGAGTGCGGTATTGAGGCAGGTGGCTAAGGATCGTGTCAGCTGAAGAGACTTGCTGGCTAAGGCCCAGATTCACACCGGACTGTAACGCCATAAAAAGAAGATGAAGAACCTGGAGATGTCGTACACAAAAAAAAAAAAACAAATAGCTAATAAGTACATTCAATTCTACTGACTCCTCAACAATACATCAACATTATCGCGAGCTACAAATTGCTTTACACCACAGCAATTGGAAATATCCATTAAATCCAACAAAAACATAATACAAAACAAAATATTTCCCCACCAATGAGGAAGTGAACACCTTAGCAGCTAGAGAAATATCAGGTGTGTGCGTCGACCAGAACCTCGGCGTCGTAGATTCAATTCCTACCCTGTGCGACAAAAATAATTTTCGTAGCCCGAGCACATTCGAGTGACTCACAATACTCAAGGAGTATTTTCTGTCTGGAAAAAGCTTCTCAAACTTCGTCGGCTTAAATCTGAAGGTCCCTTCTACTAGTGAAAGCACAATAGCATGCACAACACGAGTGGTTGCTGAGAAGCTAGGCCCTGGTAATCTACGGCTGTAGCGCCATCCATATATAATATACATATTGTATATTATAATGTTTAGGTAATGTTAAAATAAATTGGCCTAGAATGCTGGATACTTGCCGAAACCTGGATCCCAAAACGAATTGTAACCTATAAATTGGAATTGTGCCAATAAAAGCCAGATGTGTGCACCTCACACCTCTAACCTATTATATACTCAAATACAGTCATATTTTCCTATAACAAGTCCAACCGGAGCAGAAAATCAATCCCTTATACAAAAAGGCGTTGCAACCAGACTGTACTCGCTTCAAAAAATTCGAGTGGCTGGTATTTTGCCTTATTGTTAAATAAGACATAAAAATATTCTATTTATTATTGCATCTATGGCCATATTGCGTTTGTCAAATATTGGTATCTCAGTCATTCTGTTTGCTACAAGTTAATCACAACTATGGGAGTTTGCTCTTTAACTTTTGGATTTGCTTTATAATAATAATAATAATAATAATAATATGGGTGGCGCTACAGCCCGTAGGAGGCCAGGGCCTAGCTTCTCAGCAACCACTCGTGTTGTGCGTGCTATTGTTCTCTCACGAGTGGAAGGGACCTACAGTCTTACGCCGACTCCGAACGGCCAAGTTTGAGAAGCTTTTTCTAGACAGGCAATACTCTTTGAGCATTGTCAGTGACTCGAAAGATGTGTGGCAGTGAAAATTATTTTTGCCGCACAGGGCAGGAATCGAACCTACGACGCCGAGGTTGGGGTCGACGCACATACCCACAACGCCACGGGCTGTTTTTGAGTGCTTTCATTCACTCAAATTGTATGGTTTCAACTTTCAATTTACGACTCAAAAGTAGATCAACTCCTTATTTCGCCAACCTGCGGAAATAGCAGCAGTTAAGGAATGAAATCGGAGTTGTTGCTATTTTCTTTCATTACTCTTATTACGCTCTTTTCATTTCATAATATAGTTTTATATTCGATTTCAAACAATAACTGTACACGAACAGCACACACCGTGAATTGAAAAGAAAAATGTGTCAAATGTGTCAATTGTCAAAAATATTCCATTGGAAATTTAATATCTGAAAGTTTGACAGCTTCTAAACTAAACTTCAAACTGCAAGTTAAAATGGTGAACTCTCCGGTTTAATCTCGAGTGGAGACGAGAGAACGACCCACATAGTACTCGAGAAACCCATTTGTCAACTGGATCAATACTTTAATGTTCTAATGGTACCTAGAATAGAACACGATTCATTCAGTAACCGATTTTTTAAGTTAAAGAATATATGTCTTTTATTCGAAATTGTGTATTTAATAAAAGAAAACTACAAATACTTAACAAATTATGACTTGAGCTTGCTCTACCGTCCTGCAAAATGTGATTGACCAAAAGCTTGATGTTTATCCTGAAAATTTCAATTGACACTCACAATACAACTTTGGTCCATTCACAATAGATAAATTGACAAGGATCAATCGTTCGATGTTTTTTGACAGTCGCAGTAGCAACGAGTAAAATTTGTTGACAAGTACCGTTTATCAATTTCAAAAGGGGCCTATTATATTATACTAGTTATATGTATTTATATTGATTGAAGTCCCTTGTATTCGCATACTATAATAATCTATACAATAAGGTACAATAATCGCCGGCTATCAAGTTTTCGTCGCATTTGATCGAGGAACTCAGTTACAGAAACAATGGGAAAATTGTCTTATCCTTTTTATTTTCCGATAGTGTTACAAATAAAAAATACAGTTAGACAGTATTTTTATAACCTACAACCACTTACTTGTATAATTTTCGATTTAATTTATTTATATTTTTGCCTATTACTCTTGCGATTTTTTATTCTAATAATAAAATAAATATTTTAAAAGCCTACTCTTTTTGGTTTTGCTTTTTCGGAAGTGGCTCAATTTTTATTTTCGTTCATCGTCTTGTTACACGTGCATCGTTAAGTTCATTCATCGATAAGATTTAAACGTTCAAAGGCAGAGAGCCACACTAAAAAAGTTACATATTTCTACTTCAAATCTCAATAGATGGCGTTATAAATTATCTTCCACTTGATTTCCATTTCGATAAAGAGATGATGTCGTCAAGACCTTATAAAATATACCACTTTCGTCAGCGCATCCCTTCGCGTATTTATCAACGAATCAGAACCAGTTCGCAGTTGGATTAAAGTCTTGTTTCATTTTGATCGCTACCTGTTTTGATTTCTCCAAAATCACGTTTAAATCTGTAAGATCTCGGTCCCCTTGGGGATAAGCTCCATTCATGTCTTAAAATTGTATTTAATGCTCGCATGGTTTTGTACAATTCAATAATTTAGCTGAACGGATACCATGAAATGAATTCAAGCTTAATGATTAAATTTAAGTCAATCCGCAGTATTCTCAAAACTTGTTGATACAAATTTGACAATTGACTTCTTCAATATTCTTGAATTTTTGGACCGCAAGCACAATGTTCATGAGTATGCCAGTGACTTTATGTAATAATATAATATGGGTGGCGCTACAGCCCGTAGAGGGCCAGGGCCTAGCTTCTCAGCAACCACTAGTGTTGTGCGTGCTTTTGTTCTCACACGAGTGGAAGGGACCTACAGTTTTATGCCGACTCCGAACGGCCAAGTTTGAGAAGCTTTTTCTAGACAAGAAATACTCCTTGAGCATTGTCAGTGACTCGAAAGAGGTGTGGCCGTGAAAATTATTTTTGTGGTCAGAGCTGGAATCGAACCTACGACGTCGTAGACGCACATACCCACAACGCCACGGGTCACCACTGACTTTATGTATTAAGGACAAAAACAGAAAAAAAAACATAGCATAAGCCGGAAGGAGAATTTACACAGGAAAATTTACGATTAGAATAGCTTAGAGTACCCGTATAGGGTCAGTAGGTTGGGTGTAAGAAGAAACTTTATTTTCAAAATAAAAACTACTTCCGTATCATTTGAAAAAAAGTGCATATAGAGACAAACCAGTAGGATGGATCTAAGTACATCTAAGAATATGTATTCCGTTGTAGAGAAAACATCTATCACTTAAACGAAAAGGTCTGTGCTTACTTCAAAAAATGTGTAATGAGGATTGCAACAGCAATCATGCATTGTGCAATCGTTCAAAAATTAATTTTGAATAATTTAAAAGGAGCAATCCACGCGTCGCTTTTGTGGCGTTGTACGACTCATTGGCCCATTAGCTCAGTTGGTTAGAGCGTCGTGCTAATAACGCGAAGGTCGTGGGTTCGATCCCCCCATGGGCCATCAAAATATGTATCTTATTGTCTTTTTACATTTATTTTGTTTTGATTCTTAGTGTCTTCAGATGTGTTTAGTTTCATTGGGGAATTAATTCAATGAAAACAGATTTATTCCTTCGATCCTGGTGTCTCTCTCAATGTATAAGCAGCGTAAGATAACATCATTCGGTGGATGGTAAATTAATTTTAAATATATATGTAAAATGAATCCCACAGGCTAAATCGCGTAACTATCGTCCATTCCATTCGATTCTCTTCAGTGATATAGTCGATGATCTGCTTCATGTAAGACCATCACTATCGTCGCGTCTATCGTTTATTTTGTATACAGTTGTGCTCTCATTTTTCCCAAATTTCACCAACACATTCCCTATTCAGTTTGCGGCCAAAACTACTACATTTGCGTCCTATCACTCTGAAATCGTCACAAAGGTGTAAAAAAAAATTAAGTATACCATATCTTACAGAGCTGGTGCATGCGCTCAACCAGGTCATCTCCAGCTGATTTAAACATTTTGTTAGACTTCAGTCTAGATATCGCTATCTTGACTTCGTCTTAGTCTGGGGGACGGAATTCTTGTTCATCATCGTCCAAATTGATTGAAATATTCTGCCTGAAAGGGTCTACAGATTCTCAGCATCGACTGCGATTCTACTAGTAGTTGTCCATTTTCGTCCCTGTAGGCTTCGGTCCGAGGTCTATAGCTTCCTGTTACTTGTTTTACCTTTTGGTAAAACTTTCGGATCTCCTTTCTGTCGTAACACCTCTCCACCTCTCCACACCTCTCCACGACCACGCTTCTCATGCTCTTTCTTTTTCTTTTTGAGAAGCCGGTGCTCTTCACTTCTCTTCTGTTCGCAGAGCTCAAGAACTGCTCCCGTTGTTCGATGCAGCGTTGTCTTGTAGGCCTCCTGCTTATCTGCATGTGGTGTCGTGAAACCCAGCACATCAGTGGCAGCTTCTTTAATGGCTTTTTGACAACGTTTCTATTCTTCTTATATTGAATGTGCAGGCAGCGTCGAACTTTCAGAGAGCTTCAGGAAAACTCGGTCGGCAAAGTTCCTAGCGATCGATTGCAGTTGTAGCTTTCGGACGTAGAGTTCTATCTCGACTCCGTACTTCTCTTCATATCGTGCAGAACCGAAAATCATCGTGCTTTGATCGTTTGCTGGAGTCGTCAACTGTGAATCCGTCCATTTCCGTTGCCTGTTGTCGGTTCGTAAACGTCGATTTTTTATGTGGTGAGGGAGTTTACCTAACGAACAACCTACAACTTGTAGGCCAGGCCCATTATTTGACCCTCGGGCAGAGGGAGATCGCTGCATACATTAGTTCACCACACAACGATTATCGTGATGGCTATCCAGGGGCGCCACAAGGCGGCTGTATGTCAACTTGAGTTATGCAGAGGCAGGGATCGCGCTGGCATCCTACCAGGTCGGGTGCCGTCTGCAACTTTGCCCTGTGCACATAAGCCCTTGCCCCGGTACGTGGGTATGTATCACCAAAAATTATATCGCAAAATAAGACTATATACTATACGCATATTTTTGGTTCAAAATTTAATTGAGATACAAGTAAATCATAAATATAAAAAATATCTTAAACATTATATCAGATCAGGATATGTATAGTAAAATATAATCAACAGTCTAAGTGTTTGTTGGCATTAGTTAGTGGTCGTCTCTATTTTCTTTGCGTTATCTTCCTTGCTTGATGGCCCAGTTTGAGTAATTGGAACAACTCTCTCGCTTGGCGGTGGGGGAAGCTTTTTCATTGGTGCTGTTACAGTCAACAATCCATCGGATGACAAAGACGATGACACGGAGTCTGGGTTGACGTCACCTAATCGAGAAAAACAAAATGGATTTGTCATCGTCGAGATATTGCATCGCACTCACTTGGCAAAAGGTAACGTCTGGAAAACTGTCTCGCCACAAAACCATGCTCATCTTGTCTCTCCTCATGTTTTCCCTCCACAACAATGAACTTGTCCGTCACTTTGACCGTGATTTCATTCGGTGAAAATTGTTGCACATCCAAGATGACCTCGAACTTCTCATTGTCAATATTCAAAGTTGATCCGGATTCCTGCTTTTGCAAATTTGTGCTACGTCTCCATGGTCGTAAATAACCTTGACGTAGAACTGTTGGATTCGAACTCCAGAACGAAGACAAGAGATCTTCTCGCCTAAATGCGAACAAATTCATAATTTATAGTATAAAACAAAAAATATACCATATATGTATATATTAAATGCATTACTTCAAACCGGTGCCAAAGTGCTGATCCAACAAACGTGAAGTGCGCATAGGCACATCAAAATCATCCCACCAATCGCGAAACATTAGAGGAACAACGGACATCTACAAACAAGACAAAATTTAATGGAAATACACTGAAGATCACCACTAAAATTTTGAGAAATTGTCAAATGAGTGCACAATTTGTATAACTTTTAACACTTTATACCTTTTCTGGAATAAAAATATGTAGTGAGACCGAACAAAGCTGTATGCTTTGTGAGACTTCAGGAACGTATGCAAATAAAATTCGAGGATTTGCATTTATATATCCAAGATTTCTGTTTAATCTTAAAATAGAAAATATAATTTGTTCTAATTTTAAAATTATCATATGGGAGAATTATTCATCGGTGTGCTTTGGGGTCTGGCTACCTTGCGAGATGTTTCGCATAGATGTAGGCGATATTGAAACACATAGAACATGTGCTTGCTGAATCTTTGTTATGCGTTCTTATTTAATAGGCTATTTATAAAAATATCACTCACACCTTAGTTTCCATGTTGTTGGGAAACTGAAATGAATCTAGGTATTACTGTAAACAAATGAAAGAAATTCCCTCAGATACGTATGTAGAATATTCGTGGATTTTTTTTTATCAACATTGCTTGTATATTTCCTGTGAGGATGCATGTTTTATATTTTACTCACGCTCCACGTACAAATGAAAAGTGCTAAGTGCTTGTATTATAATACAGTCCGGGATGGCCCCAGCCAACATGCCTCTCCATCTGCTCGGTCTTGTGCAAGTTACTTCCAGACGCTCAACTTATTAAGGCACCCTTCGTGCTGCGTTCGCCATCGCGTTTATCCGAGGGGTTGGATTCGAAGACTTTCCGGGCCGAAGCCATTTGTTCTACGTGGTCTAGCCATCTGAGATGAGATATTCGAACTCGTTTGACCAGATCGATGTCGCTGTACAGACTGTGCAGTTCGTCGTTCAGTCTCCTCCTGCAAAAACCATAAGTATGTACTGGTGGACCAAGGATAATTCGCAGAACTTTCGTCTCGAACCGACCAAGAATATCCTCGTCCGCTTTGGGTAGTGTCCATGCTCCTGCCCCATACTGCAGGACTGGACTGCAGGAATTTCTTGGTTCTCCGAGATAGGGCTTTATTTCTCAATTGTCTTCCAAGCCCGAAAAAAAAACATCGATTGATAAGGGTGATCCTTCGTTTTAACTCCGCGCTGTTGTCGTTACTCACTTTAACTTCGGAGCTAAGGTAGACAAAGTCTTTCACCACACCGAAGTTATAGCTGTCTATAGTGACGTTTTGCCCAAGACGTCGATATTGGTGGACCTTTTTTGTAGACAGCATATAATTTTGCCGCAAGCCCCATCTTGGCAGTTTTCTTCTCGATGCTCAAAAACGCTCCATTGAAGGTCCGTTGTGTTCTACCAATGATGTCAATATCATCGGCAGCTGCACAGATTTGGGGAAGATCATGCCTCTTGTGTTGAGGTTTGAGTTCCGATCTTCTCGAGAATAATGTTAAAGAAATCGCATGACAGCACATCTTTGTCAAATCATTTTTTGACATAAGAGGTCTCGGTTAAATATTTAACTTGACGGAGCAACGGGCATTCCACATCGTCATTCTGCAAAGACGGACAAGTTGAGCAGATATGCCAAAACTTGACACTGCACTGCATAGCTCGTCTTAATAAATTCTGTCATACGTACGATCTGCAACTGCGTGTGTGAGAAACTAGGAAAAATGAGACGAACTCGTCTGCGCGATTAATCAATATACGATATATCCATGACATCCTTCTATAATTGACACAGTTTAGAGGGTCTCCTTTCTTTAGCATTGGGCAATCAACTTACTGCACTAAAATGTTTTATATTATATTTTCTGTCTAAGTAAAGGTACGGCGACATTTCCTTGTTCACTTATATTTTTCTATTTCTGGAACTTATACTAATTCGTATAGTATTTACCGTTTACTGTGCATTTCCATTTAAATGATTGCTGCCACAGACAATCTATAGATACACATCACTTGAAAATAAAACGAAAACGAAAGAAATGACAAATCACAAATTGACAAAAATCTCAAATATAAATATTTTATTCATCCATTTTTGCTTGTCAACAAAAACACAACCAGATGTTTTTGTCTAGAAGACAAATCACAAAGCACTACTACGTAGAGTGTACATCTGGTACTAGCTCCTGTAGCCAAACTACTCTGTCATACAAATAGTATACATTTTTCAATTTCCACAAACAACAGGTTAATGCGTATGAGGGAAGCGTCTACAACATTCCAGAGCATACGAAATGATTATTCTGTGAGTAAGAAATGTATTTCAGATACCAAATTAATTTGCTTCTAAGCTAATATCTTCAATGGAATGACACTTATATCATTCCAAAGAGCACAGTCATAAAGGTAAACAAACTTGCCTAAAAATAATTAAAATAAAAAAGTAGTTTGTGCACAGGTCTATTTTAAGAACCCCTTTGATTTAAAAATGGAATGAAGAAAAGTGTTGCTATTTACTTGTAAACTTCGCATCAGTGTAACTAAAAATCAGTAGGAAGGAAGAGTGCGTATACAATTTGTTTGCTTGTTTTTTATTATTATTGCAGGTAGTGAATAATGCAATACCGAGCCATTGGGACATCGCAACAGAGGACGTCCTCACACGAGATGGCGCACACAAGTGGAAAAGGACCTCAGCTAACTTGGTGTGCGCAACTGGCAATTGCAATTTCGTTAAGCAAATATTATTAAATTAAAAAAAATTAAATAAGCTTTTATTTTGCATGAACTTATAAATTTAAATTAAACTGTTTAAATGGTTTTTACATGTCCTCAACATGGATTAACTGAAATTCTATATATTCTATACATATTCTTCTATAACACCTGGACAGTGTTATGTTATGAATGAATCTATCATTAATGTATACACCTAATTCTGTTTTTACACGATAGAATGGTTCCCGAGAAATTCGTGTGAAAAAAAATCGTGTAAAAAAAGATACTGGCCAAGTACAAAAATAATAGATTGGTTCTAGACCTCAAAAAATAAGTTAAAATTAGACTAAATAATATAAAAAAAATATTGTTGTAGTTATTTTAAGTAATAATAATTATATATATATTAATAACTAACGATCTTTCAATTATAATTGTCAAATAGGAACTAAATTGTGTGTACAATACATTATGTACATTTTTACTTTTTCAATAATTCCCGTAAAACAGAAATTACGCATACATAGACATAACTCAGAATACACACCAGAATTATTTTAAGTAGAAAAAAATTCATTGAAAAAAAACGTGTTAAATCCAATAATTCATGTAAAAAAAGTAATTTTGTTTTTTTTGTATTCGTGTTATTTCAAATTATGTCGTGTAAAAATAGAAATATTTTTTCGTATTTACTCGTGTTATTTCAAATTCGTGTAAAAATAATTCGTGTAAAAACAGAATTAGGTGTACTATGTTACATGATTTTTTGTCTGGGGCTGTATACGTTCTACACCGCGACTTTAGGGACAGTTGGCGTGGATGGGAAATGCTTTTGCTTTTTAGTAAATACACATATTCTTCGGAAATATAAATATACATGCCGATTATGGAATCCGGCGGATCGACTGCAGAGGGAAAATTTTCGCATCCGCATATTTTCCTATTATAGAAAACGCAAACCAGAAAGGGTTTCTCATCTGCACTTCATACATTTTGTGACGTTATCAATCCGAACCAAATGAGTTGCGGATTTGGAGGAAAAAAGGATGTGTGGTTGCAACGGAAGTAAATTTTAGAACAAGAAACAAATGAAAATTATCCTTGATTCATACAAATATAATTTGCTTCCGGTTTTTTTGCTCATGGTTTAATTTATTTCTTTTGGAGATAAATATTCTTCTAATAGCTACTTCATTCTTCTTCTACTTCATTTAAATATCCTTCGCCCTACTTCTAATTTACATCGAATATCTTGGGAATCATTTTCTTGATCTTCTGAACACATTAAAAGGGCACTTGACTCCATAATATACATTAATTCAGTCCGTAAATAACTATTCTTCGGAACAAGTGAATCAAAAATATCAAAATTGACAGCAAACAGCTGATTACAGAAGGGGTCGATAGGGATGTTTTGCGGACCGATAATGTAGTTCATCCGACATATTCCATAAGAGGGTTGAACTTCGATTGCGGATGTGAGTTACTCCACCCGCAGTTAATCCGGCGGATTCCATGCCGCATCTGACTTTGAATGATTCAGAGAGCCTATGTATTTTGTTAGAGATCAATTCAACATTAGCCTTATAATGTAAGTTCCTAGTAGATTGATGCCAAGGAAGATTCAGCATCATTTTTAAGATTTTGTTCTGTGATATTTGTAATTTTTGTATGTAGCACTTAGCACAATTTCCCCAGACTTGGCACCCATACAGAAGAATTGCTTGGAATATAGCTTTGAATATAAGTATTTTGTTTGCATTTGAAAGTAAAGACCTTCTGTTTATAAAAGGGTATAATGTTCTTAAAGCAATGTTATACTTTTTAAGAACTTGTGAGTGGTGTTCCTTAAAAGTCAGTTTTTTATCAAGATATATGCCTAGATATTTCACAGAATTTTGCCACAATATTAAGTTCCCTAAGCTAATTGGTCTATAACTCTCAATTCCGTTGGAGGGCTTGCCTTGGGTATTGCAACTACTTTTGCTAATTTCCATGCAATCGGAATGTACAGAACTTTAAGACATGAATTGAAAATGAATGTAAGATACTTTATACCCATTTTGGGGAGATGTTTGAGGTAAACGTTTTTAATGTTGCCCCTCACCCACCCCTTACCGTTAACCTATTTACGAAGAAATGTGTATCTTCTTCTGAAATAAATTCGTTAAAGGGAGTTTCATGATTTGAAGAAATTGGACATTTGAATCAATATCCTCTTTGGTTGAGATCAGGTCCAGATTCATCGAACTGTCTCTGAGCTGTGTGTTCAGTTCTCTGCGATATTTTTTCCAGTCAGCATGTTTGAGATCTAGGTAGTATTCTTTTTTCTGCACTCCTGACCCACTTATTTTAGTAAGAACTGGATTGTGGTCAGAGCTAAGCTCATTTATAGCGATTGGTTGAGATATCAGACTAGGAACATTTGTTACAAAGAAGTCAAGGACAGAGGGATTGCCATTAGCACGAGAAGGTACGTGGGTAAAACTAGGAGGAAATTTAAAGGAAACAGGTAACAAAGAAGACAAATCAGTAGGCGATTAAAGTAAACAGACATGAATTTCCTTCATTGAAAGTATTCAAATGAATGGAATCTCAAACGAAGTTTAAGAGGCAACTGTACCCCCGAAGCCGTATATACATATTTCTCGTATTTTATCCCATAATTTGAAAGAATGACGCCAACAAACTCTATTGTTGAAATTAAGATTAGACCGTAAATTATACTGCATTTCTATTTTTTTGGCCATCTGGCAATGGTGAAAAGCAAATACAGTAGAGCGCCAAATATCCGAACTAATTGGGACAGAGGGTTTTTCGGACAATCAAATTTGATCGAAAAATTCGGAAACACATAAGCGAATAAAAAAAACGCAGGTGTGTAGTCGACCCTTTACTTTTCAAACACTGTAGATTTTCGAAAATAAAACATCTTCTCAAGGGAACATCCATTTTAACATTTTTTCAACTTAACCACAATTCTAAAAAAATTAAACATTCTATGTTTCACTCATTTTATATTTCAAATTGTAACTATAGTGATAAGTGTATGTACAGTCAAATGAAACATGTTTTGAAATAAATCGGAAAGCATTTGTTATAGACTTCTACTAGGCACATATGTACGAGTACGAAAGTGCATGTGTTGAAGTAGACCGTTAACTCGGTTAACTGTTCGGATAATTTACCTTGTGACTGATTGGAGTTTGGATAACTGACGTCCCTTTGCTTCCGATGTTGAATTCGGTTACGTTTCGTTTAATAAACGTTCGGATAATGAATAATGTCTTTTATAGTTAGGAGCTATGTGGGTAAAGAAACATATGGATATGTGAGTTCATCAGATCTGTTTCGCTTTTGGACGCACATAAAATTGTTTAAAAAGCTTGGTGGTAACTGACTAGTCACACCAATGACTGAAAGGAATTGCTTTAAAAAAGCAAGTACGTTACAGTTCAACAAAATGGCGCCCAATGGTACCTGAGCCAGGGTACGCATACATATATCAATCAGCGTCCGACGGCTCAGGACATCTTGAAAAACTGTCTGTGAACATCTTCATCTTGAAACACGGATGACATCTTTTTTTCTCTCTCTTATGCCGAATCTCTATGTGTCTTTCTATTTTGTTTTTATTGCTCTAAACGTAGAACGAATTAGTACTAGATATGAAAGGGGTTAAGAATTTAACATATAAACTAATTTAAAATCCTCGACCGATTTGTTCAGATAAAAAGTTGCTCAATGATATACGTAAAGTAGGTAGAGATTGATTTAATTTAAAATAGGGTATTAATATAGCAATAATATGCGTGGAAATACACCCCGCAGAGGGTCAGGACGTAGCTTCTCAGCAACCACGCGTGTTGTGCGTGCTATTGTTCTATCAATCAAACGAGTAGATGGGACCTACAGTTTTAAGCTAACGCCGAGCGGCCATGTTTGCGAATCTTTTTTTTTTAGACAGGCGTAATCTTTGAGCAGTGTCAGTGACTCGGAAGAGGTTGACATACACACCAGGAATCGAACCTAGACGCCAAGGTCCAATGCGGACGGCATACACACCACAACGCGATTAAGAAATGCAGAGACTGACTTTAGGTCATTAGTTTATAGAAGCTCTTTAAATAGACCTTTGACTTTCATAATACATTTATTTATTTCTTAATTTTACTTATGGATGTACGTACATATATAAATTCATCTTTATGTTCGTTTTATAACATTAAATTCACGAATCGTATTTACGGTATGAAATTATTTCGTCAACCGTCAGGTTAAAATCTTTTAAGTTATTTTCGGTCCACTCGTCTAGTTCTTCAATGATATCTTCGGACAACTCGTCTTTGTGGCTCCCGACTACCCCTCTACGCACAAATCTACTAGACAAAGAATAAGTAAACAGTGACAAATATGGGGTAAAGTAATTCTTACCTAAATTCTTCGACTTCTACCCCAGCAGCTTGTTTGATACTTTGGAATTCCTTCTCATGATTGCAAGCTGGGTTAGATTTCATTTTTTCGAACGACAAATGATCGACAAGTTCCTCCATTTTATCGAATGAAATTTTCTTATCTAAAAACTGACAAACGTCCGATAAAACACCACGAAGATCAGATTTCATTCTCTCATAACTGGTGAAGTAGATATTTGGTTGATGACGCATGTACCAAAAGTCGAGAACGTGTGGCCAAAATGGATTGAAGTTCACGTAGCCATCCATATAAGTGTGTACAAAATCTTCTTTGCTTCCCTTATAACCTAACATACCCCTCCAATGATGGAAGTAAGATATGGCGGCGTCCTTGGGATTGCGAAATACGTAAATAATCTGTAACGGATATATGTATAAGGTACTAATTACTAGTTCAAATAAAAAGATCATTAAAGAATTGATCATTTGCTTAGATCAGACCCAATAAATGATTGGATTTTTTGTTATTTATAATTGATCTATTTTTATTAGTTTTCATGCGCTTTTGGTACAAATTTGTTGGTTTTTTTTTGTCAATGCAGATCAATTAAACTCCTAAATGCAACGATGTATGGAATGGTAAAATTTTGCCGGCATATGGAGTATGGTATGGCGTGTAGACTTTATTTAAGGGCTTTTTTTTTAAAACAACAAATAACAACTCCTGCTAGGCATTAGTGTCTGCAACCTACCCTTAACCTAAATTAAATCTATAAACGATCCTGCTCAATGTATAAATGATATATTTTAAGTAGTCGGTATTACCTTCTCTCTAAATTAAAAGCAATGTTTGTTTGTTTGTCCTTTATAGGCACATGATTAGAACTGATGTCTTTGCAACTTTGTACTGTCTGGATTAGGTTTTGGAACCAAATTTTCTTTTTACAATTTATTTTTATTTTTTTAAACCTTGAACATCATAACGGTCTACCAGTTCGGATACCGGGCGGGTCGAAGTTGCTTTCCGAAATTCAGTGAAACATAAACAAAAATCAGTTAACGGGTGCCTGTCTGATTGACTTGGAGAAGGCTAGTCAGACGTGGCATAAGTAATTCACAGCTGTACATGATCTATGACACGATAACCGATAGAAAATTCGTTGAGAAATGCGGCTACATGACTACTTATATGGTGTTTGAAATTTATTCATTCAAATAGTCTGTAAAAGGAAGCGGTTAGTTCACCAATCTTTTTTTCCGTATTCACTGCTGATCTTTTTGCATCCATGCCACACTTAATTGCGTTATTTACATCGTTTTCATGATGGGATGCTACAACTGATAATGGTTATGGACAAAGATCTTTAAATACTTATACGTATGTATACACGAATATCTATAAGATGGAAAACGTATTTTTCTCTCTGCACAATCGGGTGCATTATCTGCATGAGCAAAGACAACACGAATGCGGCCACCAATAAGTAGATTAAATATGAATAAATATAGTAAACATATTCCCACACGATATTGAAACAAGAAATAGTACAGCAAATGTTTCAGTTTTTAAACTCAATGTTATGTTCAAATAATTTACAACGTACCTTAGGATTTTTAGCCCAAATTTGCTTGGGCAGAAATTGAGCTGGTAAATGCGATTTTATTAATCGAGGTGAGTCCATCTGGTCCAAATAGTTCATAGTATCGAATGGGACATTCGTCACAACACCGTTAAATCTTAATTAAGGGTACATTTATTAAACTTCAAGCTGCTCGACTGTCCTAAGAAAACTTACTCTAAAAACGGTGATCTGAATGTTAGGTCATTCTCTTTGGCTTTTTTGAAGTCGAAATCATTTAGAATTAACCAAGTCATTTCTTGGGTCCATGTTGTTCCACACTTGGTACTAGTGACAATCCATACATCACTATCCCTTACTTCAAAATTATGCACTCTATCCATGATGGGGATAAACGAATCGGCTAAAGTACAGTAGCGCTTATTCCAATCCCCAACAATTGGCACACTTGGAGACTCTTCGGTGAAGACCGATGTGTAACCGCCTGTTAAAATCATCTTAGGAATGATTTCATTAGGAACCGACTCGTGTCGAAAGAATGATTTAGGCATCTAAGAAATATACATTTAAAAAAAAAGTGGAAATGCATTAAAAACTGCAACAATAATAAAAGATATGGTAGTATCTGAATTGACCCAATTTTTCTTACGTCTGCAGTTGTCAATTATTCAACTTATCACACAAAAATATCCGGTCCTCACTTTCACTTTTATTCTTTACAAATTCACAGAATTACCAGCAAGCTTAACGAACCGCGGGAGACGCAATCAAATGTTGAACGTTAATATTCAATGGATGGCGATCGACTGGTGAGCGAGACTTAAGATGAAGCTCATGGAGATAATTCCACAGTCAATGGTAACAACTTACGCTACACCGTTCTCCGTTTTGTACGCTGTAAGATGAGTATCGGTGTTTGGGGCAAGAGAGCTTCGGATAATGTGTGTACAGTCTATCCACTTGTAGTGGGTTACAACACAGAAGGTCCATAAATTGGGAAAGAAAGTTTCGATGAGATTCATCTGTGGATGCTTGTGATACCCCCACCCACTTCATTTCTTTAAATTAGATAAGACTTTCTTTCGCGACTTTGTGTGATAAACAAAGATTGGGCAGTGCGTACTCGGTTACCAAGTATTGGTAGTCTCATCGATGAAAGCAAAAGTAAAGCGATCTTTTGTTTTGATTCCTAATGTATGTAAATAATTTGGCATCTTACACAACGCATATTGCGTGTAAGATACTGTTTTAAATATTAAGTGGATGGTGCATATAGATGCGCCCTTGTGGTGCATTGAACTAGTTATCAGTACTGGTTATCGCATGTGTGTGAATACTTTGCGGCAGCTATATTTAATTGCATCAATTACCACAGAGAGAGAAGTAGCAACACACATAGTTGCCTTGCGGTGCAGACTAACATTGGATTCAGGTTTTTTCCAATGGTAAAATTAGTTTCAAGCGTCAACCTCTGAGCTAGATTGATTATACGGTTAATTTGAGATAACTTAATTTCAGATTTTACAGCTTCAGACATGCACATGAGATATTAATTTTTGTTTCTGAATGATAAGTACTCCTAATTTGTCTTCTAAACTACTTTAGTGACATCAACATATATTTTCATTAAACGTTTTTTAAGTTGAGAGGTATCTATTGAGCTACTCTTATATTAAGGGCAACAATGAATGTACTCCATCTAGTGTGTATGACGGGGTAAATTATCTTTTCATTTTATATTTTTGCTTTATTGATATGTGTAGGGAATTCTTTGGATGCTTGTGATCATCAAAAGGAGAAAGGTACATAGATAACTAGGGTGACTAGCAAGGTTATTAAAAAAACCGGTTTCACATACAGCCCATTGTGCTGTATCTTCCAGATTTACGCCTAGTTCGATGGCATGTTATAAACTGTGCCTTTATCGAATAATTCAATAATTCACACTTCGCTTTTAACGTGCTTAACTTAGAAGACAGCATTTGCATATATTGAACTTCGTCATCTTCTCATTTCTTCAGGTGTCGAGATGGAGTAGTACTATTTCTTATTCCTAACCCCGCAGCTTTTACAGAAGTCATTTTCTTGATTGGCCATGTCTTTGAGGTATCGGGCAGGACAGTGTAGGCCCGGTTCTATTTATGTTCCGTTTGTGCTTTTTATGAAGTGGCGAAGATGACCGACTTTTAAGTTCGGCCAGGTTATTGAAGTAATTGGCTTCCAAAAGTCTGTAACTACAGCGTGAGAGAGCGTTAAAGTTGCATATCAAGTGAAGAATTGTTCAATCGTTGTAAGGGCGGTCTATTCTAGAAGCGAGAGTACCAGTGGCGCAATATCATGTTATAACACCAAAGCACTTGGATTAGGTATTCTCATATTGATCAGGTTGGGGGCATGGGCTTATGTACACAGGGCAAAGTTGCTGACTGCAGCCGACCTGGTAGGATGCCAGCGCGGTCCCTGCTTGTCCATAAGTCAAGTTGACATACAGCCTCCTCGTGGCGCCCCTGGATAGCCATCACAACAACCGTTGTGTGGTGAACTAATGTATGCAGCGATCTCCCTCTGCCCGAGGGTCAAATAATGGGCCTGGCCTACCAGTTGTAGATTGTGCGTGAGGTTAACTCCCTCACCACATAAAAAAATCGACGTTTACGAACTGACAACAGGCTGTGAGCACGCGGTTCCCACACCTCAACATCCACAAGGGGACCTGGTGGTCTCCATATCAATCAATCGTCAACCAAATTGATCACATTGCAATCGACGTCAGACACTCCTCCAATATTCTCGATGTCCGATCGTTCCGAGGCGCAAACATCGACTCGGACCATTTCCTTGTTGTAGCCTATGTAAGGATGAGGATATCGAGAGAAGTACGGAGTCGAGAAAGAACACTACGGTTTGATGTCGGAAAGCTACAACTGCAATCGATCGCTAGGAACTTTGCCGACCGAGTCTCCCTGAAACTCTCTGAAAGTTCGACGCTGCCTGCGCATTCATTAGAAGAAGAATAGAAACGTTGTCAAAAAGCCATCAAAGAAGCTGCCACTGATGTGCTGGGTTTCACGACACCACGCAGAAGTAACCCATAGTTTGACGACGAGTGCATGCGGGTACATGCAGCCAAGCAGGAGGCCTACAAGGCAACGCTGCATCGAACAACGAGAGCAGTTCTTGAGCTCTACGAATAGAAAAGAGCACCGGCTTCTCAGAAAGGGAAAGAAAGAGCATGAGAAGCGCGCGGTCGTGGTGATGGAGAGGTGTTACGAAAGGAAGGAGGTCCGAAAGTTTTACCAAAAGATAAAATAAGTATCCGGAAGATATAGACCTCGGACCGAAGCCTGCAGGGACGAAAATGGACAACTAGTAGTAGAATCGCAGTCGATGCTGAGAATCTGTAGACTGTTGAACAGGCAGAATGTTTCACTCAATTTGAACGATGATGAACAAGAATTCCGTCCCCCCGACTTAGACGAAGTCAAGATAGCGATATGTAGACTGAAGTCGACCAAAGCTGCTGGAGCGGACGGATTGTACGCGGGACTATTTAAGGCAGCTGGAGATGACCTGGTTGGGCGCATGCACCAGCTTATCTGTAAGATATGGTCGGAGGAAAGCATGTCCGATGAGTATTACACTCAAGCGTCGTTTGTCTGGTCCACAAGAAAGGAAACCCCTTTGACTGCGCCAACTATAGAGGGATCAGCCTCCTTAACATCGCGTACAAGATACTCTCTGCCGTTTTGTGTGAACGCCTGAAACCCTTTGTCAACAACCTGATAGGTCCTTATCAGTGCGGTTTCAGGCCAGGCAATATTTACACTACGGCAGATCCTGGAAAAGACTCAAGAGATGCAGATCGACACCCATCACCTATTTGTCGATTTCAAGGCCGCATATGACAGCGTGCATAGAGACGAGCTATACTGCGTCATGTCTAGTTTTGACATTCCTGCCAAACTCGTGAGGTTGTGCAGGATGTCGAGACTGTTTCTGCTCTATAAAGGTAGGTAACGAACTCACCGAGACCTTTAATGTCAAAAAAGGTTTTAGGC
The DNA here is from genome assembly GCA_916610145.1 of Eristalis arbustorum. Classification (NCBI taxonomy): domain Eukaryota; kingdom Metazoa; phylum Arthropoda; class Insecta; order Diptera; family Syrphidae; genus Eristalis; species Eristalis arbustorum. The sequence continues at coordinate 47,885,605 of OU744319.1, read as the reverse complement.
AAGGCGACACGCTGTCATGTGACTTCTTTTACATCATACTTGAGAAGATCGTGCGAAACTCAAACGTAAACACCCGAGGCACGATCTTCCAAAAATCCGTTCAACTGCTTGCTTACGCGGACGACATTGACGTGATTCGACGAACACAGTGAGCCGTCAATGAGGCGTTTGCTGGCATTGAAGCGGAAACGGCTAAAATGGATCTAGCGGTAAACCAGGGCAAAACAAAGTACATGCTGTCATCACGGAAGGACGCACAACATCGACGTCTCGGACACAGTCGTCCGAGCAGTCTTGGGCAGCAAAAACTTAACTTTGAGGTAGTCAAGGACTTCGTCTACCTAGACTCCGAAGTACCAACAACAACAACACCAGTACCGAGATCAAACGCAGAAATACTCTTGCCAACCGCTGTTTCTTTGGGCTCAAGAGGCAATTAAGTAACAGAGCCATCTCTCGAAGCACCAAATTGAGTTTGTATAAAACTCTGATCATCCCAGTCCTGCTCTATGGCGCAGAGACATGAACGCTATTGAAAGCGGATAAAAAAGCTCTTGGTTGTTTTAATAGAAAAGTTCTGCGTACGATCTTTGGTCCTGTTTGCGTTGTTGACGTTTGGAGGAGAAAGCTCAACCACGAGCTGTACGGGCTGTACAGCGGCATGCACCTAGCTAAGCGTCTTCGGATCCAACGCTTAAGAGGTCTTGGTCATGTAGAGCGGATGGACACCACAGCTCCGGCCCGAAGAGTCTTCGACGCCGAGCCATTGGGACAGCGCAACAGAGACGTCCTCGCACTAGATGGCGCACACAAGTGGAAAATGACCTCAACCAACTTGGTGTGCGCAACTGGAGGCAGCTGGCGAAAGATCGTGCTGGCTGGAGAGGCATGTTGGTTGAGGCCAAGGTCCACCCCAGGTTAAGTGATAATTGTGAGTCTTACATAAGCCACAGTTGTTTTGTTATGAGGCATTCTATGCTTGACTATCTACGATTTGCTTCAGCAACCGTGTTAAGATGTAGTTGATGCCTTTACGAGCGATAAGCGATCGCCATCCGGAAAGAATACATAATACAAAGGGTACAGCCTTTCTAGCGAGTTCCGTCGATATGCAATTCTCTGGCCTTTCACAATGCCTTTGCACCCACGTAACTAGTATCTTAAAATACTTCGCCATCGTTAACAGACAGGCGGAAACTACAAGAAGTCTTTGAATTGAAGGTGACTGAGCTCAGAGATTTGATTGCTGTCTGACTGTAGGAACAGATGACGATATATGTTGTCGATACCACGTTGTTTTTTATGCATTAGACAACTTCCTTGATGGTAATGATTTCGGCATGGAAGACACTACAATGGTTTGATAATTGGAAAGACAGCTGTATGTTCAGATCCTTGAAATAGATCTCAGCACCGACTGGGACGATCCGTCCGTGAAAATACCAAGTGGAACCTTCAGCGTCTGATGTTCAGACCTCCAGTAAAACCTAGGGTAAGCCGATGGCTGAGAAATTCTTCTCGAAGAGGAGTACAGGTATCATACATTCTGAGGATCGTAGAGTGTTCAAATCGAAGTTCTTTCCAGAGACGCAGCGATCTCAACATGATCACAGCTGCTTGCTGTTGATCGACTAAGTCTATCGGTGGTAGGCTGAGGAATATGTTTAAAGCAGCGGAAGGTGCGGTGCACCCTTTCGAGTGGTTTGAAGTTCATATTTATATCGGATGCGGTCCACTTAATCGTAACAACGTATAGAAGTATGGGTCTAACCTGATGAATAAAAGCAATTCAGGACTTTAGGTTCGAGTTTGTTGAGTGTCGATAATATTGCTTGGGTTCGATGTTTTTGATTTTTACTAATGGCAGCCTTTCCACTGCTCCTTTGTCTGTGTTTTATCGTTACTTTAACAAACGATGCCAACTGCATTCCTTCTCTCCCTGAATTTACCCACAATACACGTCTCTCGACGAATGCACATCAGTTTACCCTTATGCCTTCTCTTTCGGGCGCACAGTGAAATTTAGAGACTCGTTTTTTAGCCGCACCACACGAATATGGAATGCTCTTCCCAGCTCAATATTTCCCATAGACTTCAATCCGCAGATATTTAAGACCAATGTGCACTGGTACCTCCTCTCTCTCCCCCTATACATTCGGCCGGTGCTGTGTCTTGACACCGAACAATTAAGGGTATTAATAACCCCTTGAGCACGCGCAAATTATTAAAAAAAAAAGTGGTGACTGGGACCTCTATAACCAATAGTTTAACCAAACACTCTATGCAGCCGTAAGCACAGGAGAACAAAATTGTAGCCAGGTGTCTTCGGATCCAATACAGCATGTCTGTGAAATTTGAGACAGATAAAACATGCATATGTATGTAGGTTTGTTCCGAATTAAAGCGTCAATATAGCAAGAAACTGGAAATTAAAAAAAAACATAAAACATCATGTAAACATTCATACACTGCTTCGGTTTTATTGTTTTTTCCGCACAAAACTGTATTTCTAAATAATGATATGTTATAAATAATTACAGAAGTATACAATAATATTTTTAAATATACATATATTTTGTTCTTACTCTTGTTTACTATCTTGTTTATTTATTATTAAATTTTTCTAAATAGGTACTTGTTTATTTGTTGTTGATTTTTCATTTGCATTTATTTATATATTCACTATGATTATTATTTTTTTCTTAAATAGAGTTAGAAGACGCCATGACCAGCATAGCCACACTTAGAAGTAACTTGAATACAGTGAAGTCTATATGTATAATTTTGTTTGTATAGTAAAAAATTTACAATGGCGATTTGTAGAAATTTAACTTTAGATTAGATTAGAAGTGTCCACTCGTAGAAATTCAAAGAAAAAATAAAAAAAAAGAAGAAAACTGCACACAGCGCACTAAATCATTGTTAACATCACGAAGATTTTTGGGAAATATTGGTTCTTGCATTTAGATAACTTTAGTCAATGTAAATGTTTGAAACCTCAAGATATGTACTAAGTACAGAGGAGTTTACAGATCTTTGAGTCTTACGCCTAACATCAAACATATTGACGCCCTTTTCGGCTTATTGAATTTTTTTTTAAAGTAACTATTCATTGTTGCTCTTTCAAAAAGTGCCTTAAAAGTAGGTAGGTATTAAATATTTGAATATGACACCAACTGCAGATATTAATTTAATAGTTCTACACACTGATCAAATAATAGTAAGTGCGTAAGCCCACGTACGCTTTCAAAATGTGTTCATGTAATTTTGTCTTGTAATTTAAAATGTTTTAATTTTTTTGAAACATTTACAATTCATCTTTTAGCCCTTTATCCCAAAATTGTAAGGTCTATGGATTATTTGCTGCTGAATGATGTTGATGATGACGATGAGGCTGAATAGGCTGAGGTGTGAGAAGCCCCGCAAACAGCCTGCGGAACGCCTTATGTTATTTGCAAATACTGGACTTTGGACCCATAGTTAGTTGTTTAGTTTTTATATCGGCCAATGTGTGAACACCTTGCTCCTCAAATTTTTTCCATTGCGAGTAGTTAAACTGCATGTGAGTAATGAGCTGAGGCATGTCGATGAAACCTGAAAGAAAATATTGAACATACAGTAAATGATTAAGTGCAGTTGTGGCACAAGGCTTACCGTCCCACGCATGCATCATGTCTTGAATGATGAATTCAATGAATCCTATCTGACTTTTGGGTATACTGCATGTCGCTCGGTCAAACATTGGCATAACAATTGGTAGCCCCTTGGACTTTTCTTCATCTGTCTGAGTGAAGTACTCTTCAGCTATTCGACGAGCCCATTCAACGCAGTAGCCTAATGGCCTAGCTGGATTGCTAACATCAGCAACTTTAATAAGCATTCGTCTTATTAGAATCTGGCTATCATCCTCCGATTGTACTATCTGTAAAGCAGAGGATTATATTTATAAACTTAGCATTATGTCAAAAATTAAAACTGATATACAATATAAATCAGGGGCTTTTTCTTCGACATGACGAGGAATAACCTATTGTATAGAATTGGCAGAGATTCAATACCCTGAAGTGATTAATTAGTAGTTTACGTTGCCGATCTCTCCTCTTTTTCCATGCCTTTTTTGGATTGACTATGACTGTATACGCATTGACTCAACTTAACTCAAAATACACAACTTTCCACTTTTATAGACATCCCACAAAATTATGAAGAGAAGTGAGAAGTGATAAAAAAAGTTTCATTAAGATACTTATTTTATAAAAATATCTTATGTTTATGTAGCAGGATTTAATATTGTTATAGGCCACCGTAAAGACAATTTTAGTGACTTGATTATAGACTGCCAGCAAGTAATTTGGGAATAGTACCATTACTATGACTATCTCTCTATTTAGGGATGATGTTAACAAAGAACAAATATAGGATAGCGTAGTTACTATTTAGCAGTAGGTAGGTGACAGCGTAGATATACATAGATCTGTTTAGATCCATTCCACCCCCACGCGAAAACAAAATTTAATGAGAAGTGGACTTTCACTAAATACCCCACAAACACAATTGGTCTATGTGGCTTGATATTCGACACAAGTGTGTTTCAAACTGTAATTTGATTATTTAAACCATCCACCAGACATCCAGGATGAACAACTCATAGTGAACACTCATAGCATCAATGCATCGTCACTTTTGCTCGAAGCAGTACATGAATGCATCACATATAAACGTCAAACGTTAATGTTTGCATCATCAACCGTATCAGATGCAAACAGCACCAATGAACCATGGTGGAAACAGTTGATGCGTTATTGATTGACTGATTAGAAGAGAATAAAAAGGGTAAGGAAAAGTTCTATATACTTAGTTGTACATTCATGTATGTGGTGTTGAAGCCAAACGGCACTACATAGCGAACATGTTTATAACAGATTAACGAAAAAAGCCGCACAACAAAATGAAGAAATTCAAAAAAGACGTTAGGATTAGGCTCCACTATGTAGTTGCACATAAGGGAAACATCTTTGGCGGAGTGATCGGAAAGCATAGCCTCCACGACACGACAACAGATAACGGCTTCCGACTCACAGACTTTGCGACAGCACGTAATATGGTCATAAGCAGCACAAGGTTCCCTAGAAAAAAAAGACACACAGCAACCTGGCGATCCCCGGATGGTCGAACCGCCAACCAAATGGCTACCTACCACCCCCGACAAGAAAGAGTGTGAGCAGAAAAAACGTGCAACCGACGAGGCATACTAAAGAGCGCTGCAACGGAAAACAAGAGTAGCGCAAGAGGAGTACCGGGCTACGCCTGAAGAAAAGGTCTCTCGCAACCTCCCAGCTCAAGGATATCGAAGAGTCTAGGGACAAGCAAAAAATACGGGCCTTTTACAAAAAAAGCCAAAAGGCATTAGGAAAGGCACCCAGGCTCTTCGAAATTGCGAGGGTAACCTAGTTACGGACTCACAGGGAATAGTGGATGTGTTTAAGCTACTTAGCGGGCCTGACCAGGAGAGAGTGATAACGAACCAGGAAATCCCAACTCCAGTCGACGAAGTAGTCCTCCCACCTAGCTTTGAAGAAGTGGGTACAGCCATTAAAAGGCTTAAGAACAACAAAGCCTCAGGCTCAGATGGCTTACTATTGGAGCTTTTCAAAGCTGGGGGCAATGTTATGTTAGGGAGCATGCAACAGATCATTTGCCGAATTTGGGAAGATGAAGCATGTCCGACGACTGGAATATCAGCTTCATATGACCTATCCACAAAAAAGGCGGTCCTACCTCCTGTAAGAACTATAGAGGTATATCCCTGCTCAATGTCGCCTACAAGATCCTATCCAGCGTACTGTGTGAACGTCTAAAGCCATTTTGCACCGCACTAATCGGCACGTACCAGTGCGGTTTCCGGCCCGGCAAATCGACTATAGACCAAATCTTCACACTAAGGCAGATCCTAGAGAAGACCAGCGAGTTTAAAATCGATACTCACCATCTTTTCATCGATTTTAAAGCCGCATACGACAGCATTCATCGCAATTAGCTATTCGAAGCGAAGGCCGAATTCGGGTTCCCGGGAAAACGGATCCGGTTGTGTCGCACCACGCTAACGCATACGCGATGCAGTCCGGTTCAAAAACCTCTGAACCGTTCGGAACCTGCACTGGATTTCGGCAAGGAGATGTGCTGTCGTGTGATTTCTTCAATTTGGTACTGGAGAAGTAATTGCGGCGGGCGGCTGTAAACACGGAAGGCACTATCTTCTACAAGTCAGTCCAGCTGTTGGGATACGCTGACGACATCAACATTATCGCGCGGTCCCAACGCGCCGTAGTGGAAACTTTCACGGCAATTGAGGAACAGGCGAAACGAGCTGGTCTTAAGGTCAACGAGGACAAAACAAAATATATGCTGTCGAGCAAAAAACGAGCCGTCGCACACCACCTAGGCCAAAACGTCACAATCGACAGCTACAATTTCAAGGTAGTAAAGGAGCTTGTCTACCTCTGAGCAAACTCCACGAATGACATTGTAGTGGAGATCCGACGTAGAATCGCCCTTGGCAACCGATGCTTCTTCGGTTTGTCAAAGCAACAAGTTTCGAAACTCCTGACTCGAAGGAAGAAAGTCATGCTGTACAAAACCCTTATTCTGCCAGTCCTGCTTTATGGAGCCGAAAGGTGGACACTAAGCAAGACTGCAGAGCTTAATCTTGGTGCCTTCGAAAGAAACAATCTAGATCGGATATATGGTCACGTCTGCGAGGAAGGCGAATGGAGGAGAAGACACAACCGCGAACTCTACGAACTGTACAAGGATGTGGATGTAGTCCGGAAGGGACAAATGCGTCGACTACACTGGCTCGGTCACATCGAGCTAATGGACAACAACGCTCCAGCAAAGAAGGTCTTCGAATTCGAGCCTCGAGTCTGGTTCGAGGAGAGGAAGACCGAACCTCCGGTACAAAGATCAGGTCATCGCGGATGTAAGACAGCTTGGCCTTGATGACTATATGGCTTGGCCTTGATAATAATATGGGTGGCGCTACAGTCCGTAGGGGGCCAGGGCCTAGCTTCTCAGCAACCACTCGTGTTGTGCGTGCTATGGTTCTCTCATGAGTGGAAGGGACCTACAGTTTTACGCCGACTCCGAACGGCCAAGTTTGAGAAGCTTTTTCTAGACAGGAAATACTCTTTGAGCATTGTCAGTGACTCGAAAGAGGTGGGGCCGTGAAAATTATTTCTGTCGCTCAGAGCCGGAATCGAACCTACGACGTAGGGGTTGGGGTCGACGCACGTACCCACAACGCCACGGGCCACCAGAATATGTTAAATCTGCATATTTTGTACCGAAGTTACAAATCTCATTGACAATTTACTAGTTTGGTGTATTTCTTTTGCAGGGTCTTGAATAGCAGCTTCTTAAATTGAATAAAATCTAATTTTGCCTGCAACATCTCCACTATGTATTACCAATACTGGCGCCAAATCAATTGCTATACATACAGTGACTGTCATTGATATTCGGTTTTTTTCCTCGAATGTGTGAAAAATTTGCAGTTATAGGTGAGAACCAATTGGTTTAAACTTAATCTTTTTCAGCTGGTAAATTCCTTAATTTTCTTCGAAATTAAGATTCGTTTGAATTAAAATCACAAACTAAGGTTGTTTTGAGTTAAAGCAGCAAAAAAGGTCGCTCCCACAAATTATCACTGCACGAAGAACGCATAATTATTATCTAATATAACCCCCGTTTTGGTGAACATAAAATTGTAAATCAGCTGTTGGTTGAATGAGGAAAGCATGTTATTGCGTCTACTGTTTGCCGAACATAAAGATATAAAAGGGTTAAACAATCGAATGGCTGGAAAATAGCTCTTCCTCAATCAAGCACAACTGCAATATTCGTCAAAATTTTGCAGAGAAAAAAACCCAAATCCAGTATTTATGAGGTAGTTATGGTGTGGAGTATGAACAATTAAGGACTTAAAAACAAAAATGACACCTTATTTGTAGTATTTAGCAAACTTTTGACGAATGTTGCAGTTGTGAATGATTTAGGAGGGGCTATTTTACAGTTGTGCATGCTTGAGGAATGGCTATTTTCTAGCCCTCACACATTCGAGAAAAAAAACCGAATAATCTTTACTATCTAACTCATCTCACGGACAAACAGAAAATGACATTTTTTCTTTTGAATTCCGTAAGTAGAATAAATATTACATTCTCAGTCATGCGACACCCAATAGAACATTTCATTGATAATTAGGTTCAATGCTTGTCATTTGGACAAAAGATTGTACTTATTATTTATTTTTTACTTAAATTCTGAAAATTTATAAATTTGTCTTATCTTATGTACATTTGTATTTAAATGAAATGATATAAAGAAAAATAAAATTGACAATAGTGGTTTTCATATCGACTTACATCTCTCGGCTCCACATCAGTCCCAAAAACACTAACAAATTTAGCTAAATTTTCAAAGTGCCGCGTCATCTCTGTTGCCAGAATCATGTCGATGATTATACTTCTCACAGATTTGTAAGTATCCTTGTCTAAATTCTTGAATATATTTATTTTATCATCACCTGAAATATATATAATCTTGTGAATAAACGGATCATTTGTGTGGACTTGCCGACAAACCTAAAGTTAGTTTAAATGTAGTTGCCGCATGATGCGATTCCAGTACTGTTAAGTCATTATATAATACAGCCAGTGGACTATTTGAGTTGCAGAGGAAGGCGGAGGATCTTCCTGGATGATCAATGTCATGGGCTGCCGATGCAATAAGTGCCGTAGCTTCATCTATTCGATCCATCACCATTTCTTTAGCTGCCAGTTGGGTTATAAATGCTCCAGTCGCCTTTTAAATAAACATTATTAATGTCCGATTCCGATTCAGGTGCAAGTCCTGAAACTTACTTGCATAACATCAGCTGCATGCGTGCTATTGTGATACGTGTTTTGCGAATGATAGTGAGCCTCAATGACTGCCAACCATGTCTTGAACACATTCTCCTCAACATTAAATGTGGCGAACACGTCGAATCTTCGGAACATCTCCATGCCCAAGTACAACAGCGGCCGGTGTTCCGTGATTTCTTCCAATTTGAAAATATCAAATTCCCACGAGAGAGATTCTTCGAGAAGTTCCATGATGAGGGGTGTAGCCTGTAAAATATGATTTGTAGCTTGTAGCTTGATTGGATTTATTGGACAAACCTTCATTTTGGCTGGTAAGATTCCTGATGGTCGGCTACTGGACGTCCTTATGATGGAATCATTTGAGCTTCGTCTTGACGAGTATAAGCTGGGACCCTGTGAGTGTTTTCAAAGATCCCATGTCATTTAATTTCTCACTTTGCGGAGAGAATATTATTTGCTCACCGTTAGTAGAGCACCAATAAGGTCTGTTGCTATTGGATCTTCGGTTCTGATTTCCTTCATTTGCGGACTATAGAGTCCTTCCCGCTTTAGGAATTCCATCACTTTATCTATGAGCTTCGCCTCATCCGACGAACAATTCTCCTGTACTTGGGAGAGTAGATTAATAATCTAGAGTTATTAGTGAGAGTGGAAAATGTGTGATTAGAAGTTAAACGCTAGTGTGGAGTGGGGTACAGAGATAAATCCTACTTTCGTTATGGGTGCCTCTAATGGGAGAGATGTTAGCTTTGCCAAACTGGTCCTGCGTAAGCCATCTGAGGCAACTGAACGAACGTCAAAACTTCCCCGCCGAATCGAATGAAGCGATCCCCGAGGTGCTTCCTTTGGTTGTGGTAGAGATGCAATGAAATCTGCATGACCGCCGGGCACATCAAAATTGAATACATAATGCGTTGGTTGCCTATATAGTCAACACAACAACAACTACTATCAGTAAGTAATGCTAATATTAAAAGTTCCAGAATCGCTTTGCAGATGCTTTGCTGTAGCGGATTGCATGTACTCACCTTCCAATACATGCCACAGGCACAACCCGGACATGCATGGGTATACCTTCGTGTCCTTTTCTTTTCACCGTTAAAATACCATCAAATTCCTTGATGTTCTTCCCCTGTGTGCTAATCGATGATACATCCGACACAAATATATCCGCCAGCGGCTTACTAATGATTTCATCCTTCGGGAGGAACAGGAAACAGAGGAGCACAAATCATCCTTTTTTAGTTAGTAAACGTAAAAACACAAATGGGAGGAAATAAAATTCCAATTTCAAATGATTAGATTCTTACCAAGCGCATGTTGAGCAATCTTTCAGCTGATTTGTTAGCGTATTGTATTCTCAAGACATCATCTGTAATAATCAGGACCTCCTTGAGACGATGCAAAGCGGTGTACAATGCCTGCAGGTTGAATGTACCACATAATTAGTTGAAAAAACAAATCACACTCAATTGGTAGTTAAAAATATAAATGTTGTGGATAACATGCTGAAAAGGTGACAAGAAAGAAGACACAATAAAATAGAAAGTAAAGCGAGCCTGTTACGACGCCGATCTGACATTTCTTTTTAATAAATTCCCAGGCGATAAATTATGGTATTTTTAGGAAGCCAATTTAATAGGCTATGCCATTATACTGTCGAAATCGCGATGAATTACTTTTTCCTGCAAATATCGTCATGCCCATATAATCTTGACTTAAAGAAAAAGATTATTGTATCAATCAAACTAACTTTATATAGAAACTGTCCGTAGATTTTTTTTATTAGTCTTTGGTACTAATGACATCCAGCGGCCAACATTTCTACCAGTTTCACAGTGTCAATATAGACCGTTTCATACTTGTGGAAAATGAGAAAACGCAACATTTTTCAAAGTATATTAAACAAATATATTAAACAAGAAATTCCGGGTCAATCCAAAAATATACATATTTGAATTCACAATAAGTGGGTCGTTTTCGTGGCCCTATTGTGCTAGTCCTTTGGGCATTAAAACCCCAACCAGAATGAAAAAAGATGTATGTCAGAAAGAGGACAAGCAAGCTTGAACAAAGTACTTTTCAAACAATTTTAATATAAGTTCGTGCAAAAAGATCGTGAGACGAATATACAGTCGAACCCGCTTAATTGAAAATCGTTTAGTTGAAAAACCCGCCTATATGAAACAATTATTCTATCCTCGTGAACATTTTCACAGATTTCTTACAAACAGGTCCGTTTTATTGAAACCCGCCTAAGTGAAAAACTAGGATATTTGAAAAAGAAAATCTGTAAAATATGTTACTTTTCACAGAAAAGACACCGCTTGAATGAAAATGTTTCGCAAGAAAAATCAGATGCACAGGCTTTCAATGCATCTATTGAGCTTGTGTCATCATTATATACCACTCACTCTGGAGTTCCTCAAGGTTCGGTATTGGCCCCCATTTTATTTAATATTTTCATGTCCGACATACCAGTACCCAATGGTAACACTTTCCTAGCTTATTTCGCTGATGACACAGCCCTGTTTTCATCCAATATATTAGCACAAGACACGCTAAATTCTCTTCAAAATGCACTTGATACGTTTCAATTATTCTGCTTCAGATGGAAAATCAAACCGAATGCAGATAAATCTCAGGCTATGTGCTTTACTCGACGCAGAAAACAGCAATTCCTCCCTCAAACAAACCTACAATTGAACTCGACCAGCATAGATTGGTCTGAAAGCTGCAAGTACTTGGGAGTTACTTTCGATAAAAAACTCACATTTGAAAAACATATATCGAGTACGGTTCAGAAAGCAAACCTAATCATTAAAATCCTTTATCCCTTTATCAATCGTAAATCAAAACTTTCTATTGATAACAAATTACTAATTTTCAAAACGATTTTTCAACCAGTCTTAACGTACGGTGCACCTGTGTGGGCCGACTGTGCCAAATCTCACATTAAGAAACTACAAATATGTCAAAACAAGGTGCTAAAGTTAATGTTAAATCTGCCCTGGCATTTCTCTACCATGAGGCTTCATGAAAAAGCAAATGTAAAATAAGGAAAAAATCAATCATATTTTAAAGCTATGATATTATACATAGTTATATCGTTCTTGCATGTTGCATAGTTGGGCCTAGGTGCAATTTAGCTATAGAGTCATTAGTTGTAAGAATCATAATAGGGGTTTTTGATTGTAGTGTTTTTCCCTTAACGTTTCCTATTAATGTATTAAAATTTTCGTATTATATACGAACTTTCGTTCTGTATCTCTAAAATAATACATGTAAGATATATTTTAAACTACAAATAAATTGAACTTGAACTTGAACTATTGAACTTGTAATTTTTCTGAAGCTCTGCGTTAAAGTTCACCTCTTAAAGTGACAAATATCAATTCTGACAGCACATTGCCTCATTGCTTTGATTATCCAACGATTTTTATCTGCTATGTACTGCTCGTTAAAACATTCGTATGTAATCTTACTTATTTCAAAATTTCGGCTCCAAGGATAACGTTTATAAAGTGAATTAAATAGAAATTGAAATTACAGAAAAATTATCAACAATTACAGCGGCCATGAATCTAAGAATCAAACAAGTATGTCTATAAAAGACAATCCGTCGTACGGCCGGCAACAACGTTTCGTTGATCAGTGGGAATCACAGAGAATTGTTTATCGATTTTGTTTTATACTAAAATTGAAGACATGGATTTGGACGACCTGTGGTCTCTGCCAAAATCGATCTTTACGCACCAAATCATCTCATCAGCCTTCCTGGCGATGTGAATTGGTCACTGTGGAGATCTGTACCTCCCGAGAATGACTAGCCAGCTGCAGGCACACACACTTGCTTTGAGTGAGTCTATGAGTAACAGGGTAGGCAGAATCACGTTGGAGATTGTGTCAATAAATATTTGAAGAGCGAAAATAAATATTCGATTATTGAACTCCGGAGTGTAGTGTTTAATTTAATTTAGATAGACCACGGGTCATTACAGTCACCTTGGTGCTGTAAACCGTAATTACTGATTCACCAAAAAACTTCTCGGACCAGGATCATTATCACGTCAAGTTCTTAATCTACGCTAACAAGCCAACCACTTTGGACAAGGCTTTATGACCTTTCTTGACATAATATCGCCAAAGCCTTTAGTGAATTTCCGTCGCGGAAGTTCAAAACTAAGCCCATGGAATACAGATATAACGCATAAATTATTCAAGTCATGGAGCTAAAAATAATAAAGTTTATTATCACATACAAGAGGAATCATATTTTTAAAGAGACAAAGATTCAAACACGTTTCAAACAAAAGCAAAGCAAAACAAAAGAGCCGGTGCATACCTACCATTTGGAGTCAAACTCTTACAAAGAATAATTGATATAAAAAACAGAAGGCATTAATCAATAGTTCAGCTGCTTGCAAAATCTGCATCTTCTGCTTTAAAAACCGCAGATTTTACATTTGTTCTCGTATATTGAGGATTTCAATGAAAAAGGCAAAGCTGTCAGCAAATTTTAATTGGTTTTTCTGGAACAATCAATAAGAGCAATCATTGAAATATGTAATAATTTGTTCTCCGATATTTATTGCATTTTACAACTCTTGGCTTCTTCTCATGGTTTAGCTAAGTGTAGGATCGAACTTATACTCCTCTCAAGAAGATTTATTTTTCACATTCAATATTTAAGAATGGTTTAAGTAGTGTGAAACACGAAATAAATAATGATTGCGATTGATCACGAACAACACCGAACTGAACAAGGGGCTGTGTAAAGCGAGGTCTGAGAATACATAGTTCAGCAGCTAGATAATTACATTTTTGATTATGCAATGCATATTCTGCATGAACGATCCCCACTTGACTGCTTTGCTGAAGTTTCACTTTCCCTACAGCTGTTGCTACAGACTAATATATGCATGAGAGTGTTATAAATATCTGGAGCTTCTTATGCCCTTCACTCGGAGATGTCAAGGCGGTCATTGAAAGTATTTAGTGTTTGCATTATTCTTCTCAAATGAAATGCTCCCGACTTCATATTCATGTATTATTCGTTTTGCTGCATGAAAAGTGTGTGTTCAGAGTAGTGATGGGCGATTGCGAATGAAATTTACAATCGAATAAATTGGCAATTGTTAGAATTTGAATTCGACTGTCGATTTATTCAGTCTCATCAGAAAACAATCGAATCGATTATTCTCAGTACCTACTACAACCAAGAGAATGCCGGGTACTAATATCCCATTGTAGAAATGTATGTATTCCTCGATTTATTCATATGTTGGTGTCAGTGTAAAAAATCAGTGTAAGGCTGTGTCTCCAATAAGAAACTATACTTTCCATAATAGGACCATTGGGAATGGAAATACAGCCAAACCTCTGTAATTGTAACATCCTCAAATCGAATTTTCTATAATTCAAACCAATTTTCTGAAAAATATTAGTTCCCGTGGCTATTTGAATTTTGGAGGTTCGACTGTATTTTCCATCCCCACCCAATTAGTGAGAGGATCGTACTCTCACTCTCATAAATGTAAAGTTTAAATTGTAGTAGTGAAACGAAATGAAAAAGAGATGGGCAACTGCGAGAATCGGCGGATACACACAATTTAGTGATCTCTCTCTGGCTTGAAGAATCGGCGAATACACACATTCGTTGGCGATTGGAATCGGAACTACAAGAATCGAAATTCAACAATCGACGCCGCTCAGTTCGAATTCCAATAATTGCGATTGCTAGAACAATCGAATTATTCGATGGTTTTTATTCGCAATTGCCCATCGCTAGTTCAGAGTAGGATTCACTTCGCTGCATCGATTTGACGTACAGTTCGTGTAACTCTTTATATGTAAACTAAACTTCTAGCTAAGCATTAACTTTAGAAATACATTTACACACACCGTCTCACCGTGGGTGGAAGGACTGTGTTAGCTGAAAGGTTGAGCATTGTCAGTTATGAAAAAGATCCTATAAAGACAATTCAAATTATAACTACACCAAGACTTGACAAATCGGCTCTTTCAAAAACAGGCCCTATGTACAGTAAAGCTGCTTTCTGATCTAATCGAGTTCAAACAGTACACAGTGAATTCATGCAAGGATTCTAAGATATCTATGTATTTGTTTGTTTTATAAGTACCTGTTGTGTGGACATAACATTATGTGGTCTAACTATTGAGTGGAGAATTTGTTTCAGTTCCGTGCAACATATAGGCACACTTGTAGTTTCTGAGATGCACTGTAAAAAAATAAGGACGTGTTCAAAAAAGTTGCTGACGTTTTAGCTTAATATATGTTACTTACCCGATTAACGCCAGCGTCCAAGAGTGCAATTAGAGGTAACTCGTCTTTGTCAAAAAAGCTTGAAAAATTAAAACACAATGATTGTTCAGTAATGTATTCGAATTTATTAAATGGTATGTTCTAGTAAGAACGTAGATACAAATGTGGTGTCAGTGTAAAGTGCTAAAAAGAATATAGGTACTCCAGAACGTCTTTATATACGATTTTTACATCCTTTTTTCATGATGCAACACCATTCCTAGGATACTGACGGATTTACTGATGATGACCCCAGCAAACGAACAAATGACTATGATTTTTGATTTTGCACGTGGAATGTGGGGTCCCTTAACAGCTACGTGCAGCCGAAGAACTCGCGGAGGCCTTCGACTGCTATAAAGCAGATATCACCGCTCTCCAGGAAGTGCGATGGAATGGGCCGCGCAAGAAGAGGATGATAATCTGCGACATCTAATACGGTGATTGCAGCGGAGAGAGGCGCTTATTTGGATGTGGATTTGTTGTTCGAGGCAGACTAAGCCAAAAAGTCTTAAGCTTTGTCTGTGAAATCGAACGCCTCATAACAATCCGCACCATGGCTAAATTCGAGCACATCAGTCCGATTTGCGCCCACGCTCCGATAGAGCGCAAAGAAACAGCAGCAAGAATGACTTCTACAATGTCCTAGAGAGGGCATGCCTCAGCTTCTACAACAAGATCCTTCTAGGTAATAAAGACATCTTTCCTTAAGTCATCGGTAAACACAGCCTACACTCCCACCTACGACATTCCTTCAGTGTTCATGTGCGAAGGTTCTAAGGAGCCAATAGTGACTTGGACCATTTCCTTGTTGTAGCCAAAAACAAGAATATTAAGAGAACAACAGAGTCGAGAAAGAACACCACGGTTAGACGTCGGAAAACTACAATTGCAACGGACTGCTGGGATGGCTAACGAGTCTTCCCGAAACTTTCTGGAAGTTCGTTGAAGTCGTTGTCAAGAAGCCATCAGAGAAGACCCTTAGAAAAAACACATGGTTTGACGACGAATGCAGTCAAGTACATGTAGACAAACAGGAGACCTACAAGCTCTGCGAACAGAGATAAAAGAACAGAATTCGCTTTTCAGACGCAAAAACAAAGAGCATAAGTAACGCCGTCTAGCAGATGGAGAGGTGTCATGGCAGAAATGATGTCCGAAAGTTTTACCAAAAGTGGAAACAATTATCCAATCGAATAAATGCGGGTAGAAGCCTCTCGGGATGAAAATGGACAACTGGTAGTAGAGTCGCAGTCGCATACTGGAATCAGAAAAGATCACTTCTGTAGACTGTTAAACGTCGATGAGGACCAATATACCGACAGGCAGAATGTTCCACTCAATCTGGAGGATGACAGACGAGAATTACACCCCTCAGACTTAGACGAGGTCAAGAAAGCAATACCTACAGATGATCTGGTATGGCGCATGCACCACTTCAACTCTAAGATATGATCGAAGGAAAACATACCCGATGAGTTTAATCTCAGTATCGTTTCCAGATCCACAAGAAAGGAGACCTCTTTTACTACGCCAATTATCGAGGTATCAGTCTCCTCCTAACAAAGCTGCTGGAGCGGACGGTTTGTCTGCTGAAATATTTAAGGCAGCTGGAGATGATCTGGTATGGCGCATGCACCAGCTCATATGCAAGATATGCAAGATATGGTCTGAGGAAAGAATGCCCGACGAGTGGAATCTCAGTATCGTTTGCCCGATCCACAAGAAAGGAGACCCCTTCAACTGCGCCAACTATCGAAGGATCAGTCTTCTTAACATCGCGTATAAGATCTTCTCTGCCGTTTTGTGTACCCGCCTGAAGCCGTTCATTAATAATCTGATAGGTCCATATCAGTGTGGCTTCAGGCCAGGAAAGTCCACAACAGATCAAATCTTCACACTACGGCAGATCCTGGAAAAGACCCAAGAAATGCAAATCGACACTCACCATCTGTTCGTCGATTTCAAGGCCGCATATGACAGCGTGCATAGAGACGAGCTATACAACGCCATGTCTAGTCTTGACATTCCTGCAAACTCGTCACGTTGTGCAGGATGTCGATGGAAAACTTTCGCTGCTCCATCAAGGTCGGTAACGAACTCACCGAGACCTTCAATGTCAAAAGAGGTCTTAGGCAAGGCGACACGCTATCATGTGACTTCTTCAACATCTTACTTGGGAAGATTGTGCGAAACTCAAACGTAAACACTCGAGGCACGATCTTCCAAAAGTCAGTTCAACTGCCTGCTATCGCGTATGACATTGACGTCATTGGACGTGATTGAAACGGAAGCGGCTAAAATGGGTGTAGCGGTAAACCAGGACAAAACAAAGTACATGCTGTCATCACGGAAGGACGCACAACATCGACGTCTCGGACAAGCTCTGGAGTAAACTGTACTAATAACATCAGTACCGAGAACAAGCGTAGGATAACTCTTGCCAACCGCTGTTTCTTCGGGCTCAAGAGGCAATTGAGTAATAGAGCCCTCTCTCGAAGAACTAAGTTGACTCTATATAAGACCTTGATCATCCCAGTTCTGCTATACGACGCGGAGGCATGGACAATCTCGAAAGCGGATGAAGAAGTCCTTGGTTTCTTTGAGAGAAAAGTTCTATACACGATCTTTGGTCCTTTTTGTGTTGACGGGTTCGGGAGGAAAAGATTCAATCACGAACTGTACGGGCTGTACAGCGACATGAGCCTAGTTAGGCGTCTACGGATGCAACGCCTACGGTGGCTAGGTCATGTAAAGCGTATGGACACCACAGCTCCGGCCCGAAGAATCTTCGAATCCGAACCTGTCGGGCAACGCAACAGAGGACGCCCGCGTTTAATATGGCGCAACAAAGTGGAGAAGGACCTCAACCAACTTGGTGTGCGAAACTGGAGACAGTTAGCTAGGGATCGCGCTAGTTGGAGAGGCATGTTGGTTGAGGCCCAGGTCCACCCCGGACTGTAGCGCCACACAAAGAAGAAGAAGAATCAGTCTCCTTAACAGGGCTTATAGCTTATAGATCTTTTCTACCGTTTTGTGTACCCGCCTGAAGCCATTCACCAACAATCTTCATTCGTCGTTATCAAGGCGCATATGACATGTGACGAGCTATACAACACCAAGTCTAGTTTTTACATTCCTGCCAAACTCGCCAGGTTGTGCAGGATGACGGTGGAGAACTCTCGCTGCTTGGCAAAACTCAGCGAGCGCGTAATGAGGGGTTTGCTGTTCTCAAAAAGGACATACAACATACATAGTGAAGGCTCCGCAGTAAATTGCACGAATGACATCAGTACCGAGATCATTCTTTGGGCTCAAGAGGCAATTGAGTAATAAAGCCCTATCTCGAAAGACCAAGTCTATGTAATACACTGATCATCCCAGCCCTGTTATACGGCGCAGTGACATGGAGAATTTCAAAAACTGATGAAGAAGTTCTTTGTCTCTTCGATAGTTCTGCATGTGATTTTTGGTCCTGTTTGTGTGGAGAAGATTGAACCACGAGCTGTGCAGTAGTATTGCAATCCTTAATTTGCTATCATTAATTTAATTGAAATTATCCTCTTGCTAAATGTATTTCATTACTTCAATAAAGAGTTACTGCCAGTTGAACAAACAATTATCAGCAGATATCATGTTACTTTCAAGTCTATGGAACAGGAGAATCTTAAGATTAATTATCTCATTAGAAACATACTGCCCGATTTTAAACTCATTAGTTACACCGCCTAGAAACCCTTCTCTTAGGTTATTATTTCACACCTTTCAGACATTAATTTTCCACTGCCAACGAAAACCTGTTGTCATTCTAGACAGTTAATAAATTTTCATTATCCGCAGACGTCTACTTTTATTGTTGGCATGCGGAATGTTCTACCACCAGAGAAGGGTGCCTTGCTATTAACTTCCCACTACTGCGTCCAGAGCTCCTTGGAAGTGTAATTAAAGTGAACTTGAAGTCCTTTCTTGGTCACACACATACCCCACACTTGAAATACAAAGCACGAAGCACTACATTGGATTATCTATAGCACTCGCGTTGCGAGTCGAATTCCCACCCACTCACCTTTTCTTCACCACAGCTATTATTGTCGTAAAATGGTAACCAGTAGTGTGCCTTATTGACCTGAAATCGAATTTATTATACGTTTCCTTTTTCATTGAATTGGATTGCGAATAGCAAAAAACAAGATTGCTCACCTGGTTATGTATTCTGCGTCCAGGTACTTAGACGAACGTGCGTCAATTATTATTAGGTGGTAGTTGTCCACTGCCGCATTATTCTGCAGTGTATCGAGAGCGAGTTCCTTTGACTTGACCAACGTCACTTCCAGCTGCTGCCGATGGCACGCGGTCGAGAAGACATCACACACATTGTCCGACTTGTGGAAAACTAATAAGGCCTGTCCGAAATTATATGAGAGTTCCTATATAAAGCATAACTGGAGTTAAGCGTGATCTACTTGCCTTCAGTTGAGGATTCGGTGGTAATACAGTTGGGTATTTCAAATCCATTAGAGATTTCTGAAATCGAAAATGAAAAAAACTCAAATTATAATATTTTTAAGACTAGGGTTTTGATGCATAGTGGAGGCGTTAATTTAGTGGAAATTCTAGCTTTAACTCTGTACATTTTATGAAATTGGATATGTGGCATACAAATACAGGCAATATTCAGTGGTGCTGTAAGACGATGATGTCAGTTAGGTTTATTGTTACTCTTTTTCCGAGACGTTTAAGGCCAATACATGAATCATTCGAAGGGAATACCTAAGGCAGAGGATTTTATTTCAATCTTGGCAGAGAATTCTCATTCTCTCAACTGAAGAGGACGTTCAACCCCTGGTATACAATTCCAGTGGGACATTCATCAATTTCGGTATTTGTGTCGGAATAAATCCCAAGTGTTAGTAGTAAATTACTGCAGTAGTACATACACATGTGTCTGTAGCATTTGGACAGAGGGTGACGTTAAGGCTGCTGTATCTGGAAGAGTCTCACAGATGAGTGTCGCGATTCTGTATATTTAAGGAAGGGTTGATGATTTGAGTTTAGTTGTTCTTCATTTCGAAGTTTGGGGAATATTTTATCAATTCTGTGTCCTATGCTATTTGTGATGTAGAATTCCTGGTCCTGCATTTCTGACGAAATACGACAAAAATTTATATAATTTAATATATATATACCTAGACTACATATAGTATAGTGCAGAACTTTTCTATAATATCCTTCTTTCCTTCTTGTACATACTTAATAAAATATAGCTAAGAAAACAGACAATTTCAGATAGAATTTAGCAAATGTAGTTTAGTTAGCTAGCCATTCTCTGTGCATCTCTAGATAATGGGGTTGAAGCTCAGATTTTCCGTCGGAAAGATATGCGAATGATATTTACTCACTATAGCGACAAGAGTTAAATTCAAAATGCGAATTTCATCGTCGCTAAAATAGTTGCTAAGATTATCAACATGATTTCTCCGAGAGAGCATAGAAAGGATACGTGTTGCTAAGAGCTAATGGCTTCTGGCTCAATGATTATCAGTGTTCGAAAGGTCTACAGCTATTGACTTATTTTTTTCGAGACTGCCCTTTGAGGCCATCGAGTGCGACAGGTTCGATAAGATGCTTGATTTGTTCGTATATGGTTTTCCCATTTTTACTGTTGATACCGCTACGCAAATACCACATCACATAAATGCATTCGATGACAAATGCGATTTTATTAAAGTGCCAATTAATGAAAGCTACCAAGTGTTGGTTGCGCGTACTTTTCGCCTTGCCTGCGTTTTATTATTCAATTTTCGAAGCATCCGTCTTTTATTTATTATTTTTAATCAACATTTTCAATATCTTTAATTATTTTCATTCAGATGAACTTACATGTCAATACTCATATTGCCTGTGTTATATTGTATTTTTTGTGCTGACGTTTTCAATAGAAACATTTTTTTTTGTCCCAACAAATGAATACATCATTTTTGAGCTGAAAAAATCAGTTTCCTATAAAAAAAATATTCCACGAGCAACTGAAAAAAAATGTATGTACATGTTTCAGAGCAAATTGTGGTCGTCTATGATGCTGTGTAAATTCGTTAGCGGATACCATGTTAACAGATATGTATTCTGAGTGGACGGAAGAATTACATTAGAACGTGTTACGTGGTTGATTGTATTTTAGCTTATGATTTTTTTTCCAGAGTGGTGAAGTGCATGTATTAGATATACGCAAATTGATGGAGGTATTATGCATTGAAGTGGTGGTCCGTGGCGTTGTGGGTATGTGCGTCGACCCCAACCTCAGCGTCGTAGGTTCGATTCCTGCTCTGTCCGACGCACAATTTTCACGACCCCACCTCCTTCGAGTCACTGACAATGCTCAAAGCATATTTCCTGTCTAGAGAAAGCTTCTCAAATCTGGCCGTTCGGATTTGGCAATAAACTGTAGGTCCCTTCCACTCGTGAGAAAACAATAGCACGCCCAACACGAGTGGTTGCTGAGAAGCTAGGCCCTGGCCCCCTACGGGCTGTAGCTCCACCCATATTATTATTATTATATATTTTGCATTGCATTTTGCTTTACAAATTTTAGTTTAAATTGCCTTTATCTCTATTCACTAGGATACACCTATTCTGTTTTCAAACGGTAGATACGACCCGGAAAAAAAAACCGTGTAAAAAAGACATGAAGTAATCGTGCTAAATCGAATGAAATCGTGTAAATTTTTTGTTGCTTCCAAACCGTGTTATTCCAAGGCTTTTCCTAACTTTTCATTAATGCTACCCATTGTCTGTACATGTAGTTTATATAGAATCTTTTCTTCTTCTTTTCTTTTCTAAATGTAGGGTTTCCAGTATCTAATACGAAACAAAAAAAAACTTGACTAAATAAGAATGCATCTCAGGTAAGTGTGCTGAAATAAAATGTGGGGTTTGCTGAGATATGGACACACTTATGGGTCGTAAGAACGTGTATCTGTATGTTACCACACTTTACCAATTTCAAAGTGCTAGCCTAACAACTTATATTCGGATTACAGCTCGATATAGAATTATTTCAACGGACTGAGTTTCATTATGTACCTATGGCAATGAATAGTTGCATTGAAAGTATTAACTGAAACCTCTAAAAATATGATTGCCTTGCTATTTGTCAGATTAGGAGAGTAAATATCAATAAGTCATATGAGATGAAGACACTTTTACGTTACTTTGGATCATTTAATTTATTTCTTTTCTGTTCTCTCAATCAGAGCATAAGTGTGACTTCAAGTGTTCTTCACGTGTACAAGCGGTTGATTAGAAATAAGAAGGCTAGTAGAAGAAGGACAGAGCAATAAGTAACAAGAAAAGTGGATATTGAAATTAACCTAAACGAATAATTCGTTCAGTAAAAGGAAACTAATTATTGTTACGAGTCTCATCGAATGTATTCTACAAAGTCATATAAGAAGAACTGTCATTAGTGCAGAGAAAATAATGATGATGAATTCTATTTTTTAATTTCTTTCAATAGAAGCTATTTTATTGCTTTTTAGAGCGATTAGTTATAGTGACGTTTTGCGTCGTTTTATTTATACGTTTGCCATTAATCGTAATTCAATACCGCTTATTTGTTTATCTGCTATCATATTTAAAATGTAAGATAATATCACGTTGCGAATGAAAAATAATTTATGGACATGTACTTACGTCAGCCTACAATTTTATAACTATTTTCACTGAGATATAGGTTTCGTTACATACTAAACATCACGCTGAATATATTTCCTCTGATCACTGTCTATGACACGAGAAAATCATTTTGTTTTTTTTTTTGCATAAACATTGTTGCAATTTTGTAGCTCTCCCTCAATTTTATTATTGCTTTCACTAAGACACCACTTATGTACTTTTGACAGTACATCACTCACCAGTGTAATTTAATTGAAGATTTGCATTGTTTTTTCATTACTAGAATTTTCAGACAACGTAAATGAAATAAATACAGTCCTAGGATAAAGAACGGTCTAAAGTATATTCCTGACCCGCAAGGAATAAGACAGCAAGGAGATTTACAACTTCTACCTTTCTTGTCCGCATGTTACATAAACTTATAAAAATTTGCTTTTGCATGCATTTTTTTTCTCTCTCCTTAAACATTAAACAATTTTACTCAAAATGGATGAAAGAGTCTCATCGAGAAAAGCTATGGTGACTGAGGACGACAGCCTAGACGCCGAGGATGCAGAAATTGGATGTACAAATGTTGATTTTTATAATATATATTGGGATTCGATCCTAGACGCCGAGGTTCAATTGCGTAGGAGTCCATCCTTCCAATGTATTGCCTGTTGGAAGTCCGTGACACGACTTTTCATGAAAACCTTTTTTTTGCTTAAAACATATTTTTTCGAACAAAAATTCACAAGCTTATCATTCACGATTGTTTGGATATCAACAATGAAAGAACCCATTGTGTTTCTTATTTTTAATATAATTTTGTTACTTTCCTTAGTTATTGATATATAGTGTAGTTTGATTGAGAAACAAATTTTGTTTTGCGATTTTTTAACTTGTTCAGCGAACAATGGATTAGAATATTTCACTACCCGGTCAACGGTATGAATGTATATAATATTGTGATGCCTTGAAACAAATATCATCCTGATCCTGGAAGCATAGATACATACCAGGTGTACCAGTATGAAGTGAGCGTCAAGAGACAAATGGCTCGATAGGGAACATTTGTTGTGAACGAGCCCTTATTTTTTTTGTTTGTTTGCTATGACATCTGTGAAAAATATTTAGTATAGATCAAGTCATTGAACAGACAAAATCATATTTTTTCATCGTGTTAAAAATGTCGAATTTTTTACCAGAGAGTGATGATTTGCGGAAAGCATTAATTTTTTGTTTTCATTTGAAGAAAAGTGCTGCAGAGTCGCATTGAATGCTTGTCGAGGCATATGGTGATCATGCTCTATCAGAAGCAACATGCAAAAGATGGTTTCAACGGTTCAGAAATAATGATTTTGATGTGAGAAATGAAGAACGTGGAAGACCACCAAAAAAGACCACGCCGAATTGCAAACGATATTGGATGGAGATGACACTTTGAGTCAGAAACAAATGGCAGCAATGTTAAATGTTGCACAACAAACAATTTCTGACCGTTTTTACTTACCCATTAATAATTAGTGTCTTATTTAAAAAAAAAACGCTCAGTAGTTTACATATCCACAGACTACTGAGAAAGTCATAAAAATGAACAAATATACAAATTTTGTTAACAAAAATCATTATAAAAATGATTTGTAGAATTGTGTCGTCATAGATTAGAATTGGAATTTTCCTTAAATAACGTCATATGGTTAGGTGATTTACTTTATTATCAAATATCATGAGAGCCTCCATATTAATTAAAAACTCTCTGTAGATTTGATAAAGCTCCCTCACCCTTGCATAGATAAGTTTGAATTAAGTATTCTATGACTGACCTTACGTAAATCTATCGCATTTTATGTATTCAAATGTACATACAAATGTAAATTCTTTTATAAAAATTCATTATTTTATTATGATTACTCCTTCATACTACAGTGACATTTTCCCCAGGCCGATAACGACATAGCCCGTTTTTCCCGCTGTAGGCCTGTCAAAAAGTGATTGTAATATGTATGGTTTCTAAGCAATTTTGACCGTCTATATATGGTGTCTGAATTAATTGTGTGTAACACAAAGTCAAATTAAAAATCATTAAAAATAATGAGTTATACAAAGTCAATTTTAAAGCGATTTTAAGATGGTTTTGTAAATTTTGAAAGCCAATTATGATAAGCCAAATAACGATTAGTGTTATCGAATATCGATTGGCATTGAGATATGCGACCACAACAACATTGTTGGAGCTGTCCAAAGCAAAAATGACGAATATAAATAATTGAATGTGTAGTATTCTATTATATACAAATCATTTTTAGTGTTCATACCTTCACTCGCGTATATTTCAGCATAGGGTTCACAACGAGTTTGAAATGGGAGATGACAAGCTTGAATAATACCGACAACCGAAATGCAACTAACTAACTGGCAAGAGGATTTGAATAGTAACTGAACATCGGCGTACTTCCCCACAATAGAATGACTTTCTATAGCTTACTATCATTTAACGATGTTTTTGTGGTAATAAAATAGGTAACATAAAAAAACTAAAAACAATATGTCATTCTGTCTACTTTGCAAACTATAATAATTAAATTGCAAAAAAAAATCGAAGACGAAACGAAAAAACGATATCTTAGCTGTCAAGATGAATTGTGTAAGGCAAACTGGGTGTGCTAGACAGTTTTAAAAGGGCAATGCGAGACGAGCGTTTTCATGTGGCCAGATATTTCAATGCAGAAATAAGTAAACATTTATTGTGCACTCATAATTTTTAATTTCATTTCACATTAAGAATGTAATATCCTTTTACAGTACAGGCCTTAAAATATAACATTGTTCGATTGCATGAAGTGACTGTGACAATTACACATTTCACGATTGAATTTAAGAGTTTTACAGATTATTTTAAAAGTTAGCCTAATATGTTAGAATTTAAAGCCACCAAACTAAGATTTAAATTATTTGTATTATTTCAGTGCGCATAAGAGAGGTGTGAAAAACAGGCGGAGAGAAATTGTCAAGTCGGTCGCATGCGGTCGCATATGAACTGAAGGTTTCATCGTTATATTACGACTCGTGCGACAGAAAGTATTTTTTCATGAAGGAAGTCAGGTTGTCTATAGTGAATGTGATTTTAAAGATTAGTATGCATGTTCTGTATTTCAAAAATGCTTCTAATTCACATCCGAGAAGCCGACGTTGTTCCGAGACATGATCAAATCTTCGAAGGTTAAAAACCTACCGTGCAGTCGCGTTGATTGCTTTTAGCAATTTTCGCATTGAGACATTATCACAGTCAGCGAACAATTCGCATCCGTAGGCACTATGAGTGCTTTGGCTAGTTTTAGTTTGACATTAATAGGGAGTATAAATTTGCTAATGACAGACACCTAAGGGACGCATACACCTTAGACACAGTTAGTTAGACAGTCCATGTTAGTTCGCTAATATACATTATGCCAAGATTTTTTACACAGCTAACATATTCGATGACAACAAAATTTAATTCGATGGGAGAGAAGTTTGGAAGGGGCGATGGTGTTTGGAGAATGGCACGACTTCGGTTTTGTCAGGATTGAGCACGAGAGCGTTTTCTCCAGCCAAGAACTCAACTTCTTCTTTGTGTGGCGCTACAGTCCGGGGTGGACCTGGGCCTCAACCAACATGCCTCTCCAACTAGCGCGATCTCTGGCTAGCTGTCTCAAGTTTCGCACACCAAGTTGGTTGAGGTCCTTCTTCACTTGCGTGCGCCAACTTAAACGCGGGCGTCCAC
The DNA here is from genome assembly GCA_916610145.1 of Eristalis arbustorum. Taxonomy (NCBI): domain Eukaryota; kingdom Metazoa; phylum Arthropoda; class Insecta; order Diptera; family Syrphidae; genus Eristalis; species Eristalis arbustorum. The sequence goes on along the minus strand of OU744319.1, from coordinate 47,858,940 downwards.
TGTTGCGTTGCCCGACAGGTTCGGATTCGAAGATTCCTCGGGCCGGAGCTGTGGTGTCCATACGCTCTACATGACCTAGCCACCGTAGGCGTTGGATCCGTAGACGCCTAACTAGGCTCATGTCGCTGTACAGCCCGTACAGTTCGTGATTGAATCTTCTCCTCCAGAACCCGTCAACACAAAAAGGACCAAACATCGTGCGTAGAACTTTTCTCTCAAAGAGACCAAGGACTTCTTCATCCGCTTTCGAGATTGTCCATGCCTCCGCGCCGTATAGCAGGACTGGGATGATCAGGGTCTTATATAGAGTCAACTTGGTTCTTCGAGAGAGGGCTCTATTACTCAATTGCCTCTTGAGCCCGAAGAAACAGCTGTTGGCAAGAGTTATCCTACGCTTGATCTCGGTACTGATGTTATTTGTACAATTTACTCCGGCCCCAGAACTCATATCCTCGTCCAATTTAGCAACTGAATATTCAATCATACCTATAGGAAAACTTGTTTTTAAATCCGTTCACTATCATCGATTTGAAATTCTATAACTGTTATACCTTATAAAATGAATGAAGGCTGACTGTGAAGTAAAGATGAGAGGTTTTTTGATAGCTTTACCTTCTAAAATTATTGTGAAATATTCTCTGGCAAATTATAATAAGTTTTCAGTAGCATGGTAACATATCGGTAAATTGTGGAATGTAGTTTTAAGGGACATTATAAATCTTAGCCACAATAAATGATATAAAAAATGTATGTATACATTTTACAGTGCTCACATTTTAGATACATATAGGAAATGAAGTTGTGATGTTAGCGTAAGAAATCAGTATCAAAAACAGGCCCAAACGAGATCGCACAAAAATGGTGGATTTGACAGAACTTGTTTTCCTTTTACTCTTCGCATAGGGAGAATTAATTTTAACTGGACTTGAGGGGCAACTTTTCAACTTTCATACCATATTTTAAGTTTTCAGTTAGAGTTACTCATCTCTCTTAAACATCAGAGTCAGTTGAATTCTAGTAAGTAAGACCTAACTACAATGCACAATTTTTGACTAAAACTTTCACTAAAAGTGGATGCTTTGTATGCCTAGACAGGAAATACTCTTTGAGCATTGTCAGTGACTCGAAAGAGGTGGGGTCGTGAACATTTTTTTTTGTCGCTCAGAGCTGGAATCGAACCTACGACGTCGAGGTTGGGGTCCACGCACATAACCACAACGCCACGAGTTTCTGAATGAATAAAGGAAATTTATAAGATCGATAAACAATGATATCATATCAACCATTGTATGGGTTATATTATATTTCAATTTCACTGACTAAGCCGAATTTTATGTTCAAAGAAATTGCAATGAATGTGAAAGGCGAAAAACATTGTTGATAATCAAGGTAGGAGTATCACACATTCATTGCCAACGATTTCCTTATCTTTTGTTAGTGCTGACGTCAATGGTGTGTATTTGACACGGAATCGGTAGATAGATATTATTTTATAAGCTGCTTCATTGAAGAGATAATACCCAATCGTTTCTTAGGGTATACAATTGTGTGCGAACTCACTTCACTGGGTAACAGGATGGTTTTTATGTTACGTGACAGGGAACACAAATTTAAGATAACTCTCACCTCTTGCTCATACTTAAGACAGTAAAAACATGTATGCATATTTGAATTCGTTAAAATTTCTACAGATTCCAAAAAATATTTGAAATTCTAAGTACTGTCAAGTTCATGTCTTACGTTTAGAAGAAACACATCTACCCCGATACATTATTTCACTTTAAACATGGGATGAAACGCAAAAGTGACGGGCATATTTCAGAGCACATACTTTGAAAGATACGGATTTAAAGGAGCAACCCTGAAGGAATTACCAAAAACATTATGATGCCCTTCTTGTGTGTAGTCTACGAGTAAGTAGGAATCACATTCAACATTGAGTGGCTCGTAAAGGCACAAGTAGCAGGCCATGGCAATTATCGATTGGAATGGGAAAACAAGGGAATGCTTTATAGATACTGACGTCAGTTATTTGCTCAGTAGACAGAAGCAGGGTTTGAGTTGTTTATCTAAACAGTGTTAAATCCAATATAAACACGATTCGATTAGAATAACATTGTAATTGTCATTAGGAAATTCGAAACCAACGACCTATTCAAAGTTGGTTAAATGCTCTTGACACTTTCGTCGTGGGAAAAGTGGTCCGTTTGAAGTTGATTCTATTCTTTCCTTTTTGGGGTGATTGCTATTTCTTGAATTTGTGGGTCGAGAGGCAATTAAATAGTACTTACTGAATAGTGTGATATCCCAATGATTTTGGAATAATTTTGTTCATGATTGTAAGATTTGTCGGTTTGGAAAGACGGCAGAGAATGACAGCTATGACTTAGTGTCTCAAAATATATTCTTTAAGCTAAAGTTAATTGTATGGTGCTTATACGTCCCGGTAAGGAAACTGAATTTGTGCTTACACAGATAAAATGGTGTTTTCAATGAATCAGTGTCAAGATTGCTGTATTCATTCCAGTCCGAGCAAACACTCAAAAAAAAAATACTATAAAAGACATGTGAATGATGAAAGTTATCACTATTGTGATCACACTATGACTAATTTAAAGATAAAGGTACAATAAATGAACAACAAACAGGTAGTCATAACGGGAGCTCCGATCTCTACATTATATGAAGCTCAGGCAGTCGCGGGTTATAACTCACGGCACAAATTCATTTAATAAACACAGTAGCGCAGAGCGTGAAGAGATTCAGAGAGACTCGTTTGGAGAGCAGAAGAATGTATGGTCGTAGTTGTATACTGAATTTGGTGGAGTATCAACAAAAATATCCACCTACACCTACACAGACTGACTGTATCGAGGCCTCCTTATGATACACTCTAAAAAATAAACAAAAAAAATTAACAGTTGAACCTGTGATGATAGAAAACGTATTGGCCAAACGCCGAACATGGCCGGAAACCAATGTAAAAATAAATGTCAACATTCAATTTAACCCTATTTTGTGTGTTTAATCCTCGCAAACGGGCTATTAACCATTTACTAACTGTTAACCATTTACTAATTTCCTCGTTACCCAAACCAAATCCTAGTCTTTACATGCCACGCAGCAGATGTAAGTACTGTGTACGAAATTGATTTACCTTCTTCTTTCTGTTGCCGTCGTTTAATGGGAATGACTGTGATCCATTTTTTACTTGCAATCGCAACTTTGAACCGTATGGCTGACGACGTTCTAATAAACTTGTTGGACGCATATTCACACAATCTGTCATAGACGCTGTTGACCTTTTGTGTTGCTTTAGCTGTCTGCGACTGTTATTTTGATTGCACGCTCTTGTGAAGCGTTTTATTAGTTCAGATTTGTCTTCCATCGTTAGATTGTTAATCCGCAATGCGTACGGGTCTAGATCTCTAATGACTTCAGCAATTTCTGGTCGACCATTATTGAGGGGAAATTGCTTTGAATTCGGTAATGGCAGTGGCGTTGCTATATCGGCACCTTCTTCCATAACATTCCTTTCATATTCGATTTCCTCTGGCGTCAATGAACATCCGCTTTCGATACGAAACGGTGGAATTTTCACTCTCAATTGCACAGAGTGGCAGCTATCATCGCTGGAACTGTTTGTGGCATTCATTGTTTTTCTCAGTTCCACTTTATCGTTGTTTGCTGTTGAAATCGATGTATCGTTCAGTTCGACTGCCCTATTTACGGTCTGATAAGATTTACAGCTTCTGTTCGACTTTTTTCGGTAACATCGCGAACTCGAATCGGAAAATGACCTATTACAATTTCTACTAAAGATTTTATCGTTAATACGCGAACTCGTTTCTGCACGGGAATTTATAATTGAATACTCTGCATTTTGGTCTGCATTTTCTACACTGTTTTCTTTGAACTCAATTCTTTGTTCTTCGTTACTAGAATTGTTTTCTTCACCTTCACTTTGAGTTTCCAGTTCTAATCGGTGCCTGGACTTGCTTCGAAACATGCTGGTCACCCTAAGGAAGCAATCACGCATATTGAAAAGAGAACGATGAACACGAGTAACGTCACAGTTTAACTACAGTCACAAGAAATCACTCCGTTTTGCATTCCGAGCAAGGAACTATCTGTGTGCGCGTGTATGGAATCAGAAAGTACCTTCAAGGTGAACTGAAATGTAATTCTCCCGGTTTTTTGGTCTCTAAGTCGACGTTTGCCAAGTGACTGACTTTGAATCACATTTAACGAAAAATTGAAACGAAAGAAAAAATGATTGGCGATAAGACAAGGCTATCACCATTTGATGTACGTACGTATACCGAGAAACCGTACACCCACCCCCAGATCTCCATTCGTTGGGCCTTAAGAGCTATTGTAGTTCTACTTGATTTGATAAATGCTTCCCAATTAAGATTACAACGCAAAACAGCAACAACGTGGTAATTCACTTATAAACATGCTTGTTGAAATTAATAGAAGAAAGAAAAAACAACGATGTTATTATCTTTTTTTCCCTAACCGAGTTTATTAGGCAATTAGTATCTTTATCAGTTAACCATGCTACGCCACGGTGTGTTGCGAGTGTAATTTGTAAATATTAGAAAATTCTGTTCTAACTGAGAATAATATAGTTTTATTACACCAAACGGAACTGCATAGTTCACATTAAGAAAGAATGTTAGAAGAAATAAATACAATGAACCCCTTATTGGTTAATATATCAACATCACACTAAAGGACTTAGACCGAACTGAGAGCACACACATTTGATTGCATACAGTTGGGCGACTGGGGGCATGGGCTTATGTACACAGGGCAAAGTTGCTGACTGCACCCAACCTGGTAGGATGCCAGCGCGATCCCTGCCTGTCCATAAGTCAAGTTGACATACAGCCTCCTAGTGGCGCCCCTGGATAGCCATCACAACAACCGTTGTGTGGTGAACCAATGTATGCAGCGATCCCCCTCTGCCCGAGGGTCAAATAATGGGCCTGGCCTACCAGTTGTAGGTTGTGCGTGAGGTTAACTTCCTCACCACACAAAAAACCAACGGTTACGAACCGACAACAGGCCTCGGATATGGACGGATTCAAAGTTGACGACCCCAGCAAACGATCAAAGGACAATGATTTTCGGTTCTGCACGTGGAATGTGAGGTCCCTGAACAGACCACGTGCAGCCGATGAACTCGCGGAGGCCCTGGACTGCTACAGAGCAGACGTCACCGCCATCCAGGAGATGCGATGGGATGGGCCGGGCAAAAGGAAGATGAGAAACTGCGACATCTACTACGGTGATTGCTACAAAGAGGGAAGGCAGCGCTTATTTGGATGCGGATTCGTTGTTGGAGGCAGACTTAGGCAAAAAGTCTTAAGCTTTGATTATATCAGCGAGCGCCTCATAACAATCCACATCAAGGCTAAATTCGGGAACATCAGCCTGATCTGCGCACACGCCCCGACGGAGGAGAAGGATGACGATATCAAGGATGACTTCTATGATCTCCTAGAAAGAACATACGATCGATGCCCCAGGTATGACACCAAGATCGTTCTAGGAGATTTCAACGCACAGCTGGGCAAGGAAGAAATCTTTGCTAGAGTCATCGGAAAACACAGCCTGCACGACAGCACATCCGGTAACGGACTCAGGCTGGTAGATTTCGCCTCGGGGCGTAACCTCTCTGTGATGAGCACGCGGTTCCCACACCTCAACATCCATAAGGGGACCTGGCGGTCTCCTGATCAATCAACCGTCAACCAGATTGATCACGTTGCGATCGACGTCAGACACTCCTCCAATATTCTCGATGTCCGCACGTTCCGAGGAGCCAACATCGACTCGGACCATTTCCTTGTTGTAGCCAAGGTAAGGATGAGGATATCGAGAGAAGTACGGAGTCGAGAAAGAACACTACGGTTTGACGTCGGAAAGCTACAATCGCAATCGACCGCTAGGAACTTTGCCGACCGAGTCTCCCTGAAACTCTCTGAAAGTTCGTCGCTGCCTGCACTTTCAATAGAAGAAGAATGGAAACGTTGTCAAAAAGCCATCAAAGAAGCTGCCACTGTTGTGCTGGGTTTCACAACACCACCCAGAAGGAACCCATGGTTTGACGACGAGTGCAGGCAGGTACATGCAGCCAAGCAGGAGGCCTACAAGGCAACGCTGCATCGAACAACGAGAGCTGTTCGTGAGCTCTACGAACAGAAGAGAAGGGAAGAGCACCGGCTTCTCAGAAGAAAAAAGAAAGAGCATGAGAAGCGCGCGGTCGTGGAGATGGAGAGGTGTTACGACAGGAAGGAGGTCCGAAAGTTTTACCAAAAGGTAAAACAAGTATCAGGAAGATATAGACCTCGGACCGAAGCCTGCAGGGACGAAAATGGACAACTAGTAGTAGAATCGCAGTCGATGCTGAGAATTTGGAAAAATCATTTCTGTAGACTGTTAAACGGCGATGACGACACAAATTCCGCTGTCAGGCAGAATGTTTCACTCAATTTGGACGATGATGAACACGAATTCCGTCCCCCCGACTTAGACGAAGTCAAGAAAGCGATTTCTAGACTGAAGTCGAACAAAGCTGCTGGAGCGGACGGATTGTCCGCGGAACTGTTTAAGGCAGCTGGAGATGACCTGGTTGGGCGCATGCACCAGCTCATCTGTAAGATATGGTCGGAGGAAAGCATGCCCGATGAGTGGAATCTCAGCGTCGTTTGTCCGGTCCACAAGAAAGGAGACCCCTTTGACTGCGCCAACTATAGAGGGATCAGCCTCCTTAACATCGCCTATAAGATACTCTCTGCCGTTCTGTGTGAACGCCTGAAACCCTTTGTCAACAACCTGATAGGTCCTTATCAGTGCGGTTTCAGGCCAGGAAAGTCCACTATCGATCAAATTTTCACATTACGGCAGATCCTGGAAAAGACTCAAGAGATGCAGATCGACACCCACCACCTATTTGTCGATTTCAAGGCCGCATATGACAGCGTGCATAGAGACGAGCTATACAGCGCCATGTCTAGTTTTGACATTCCTGCCAAACTCGTCAGGTTGTGCAGGATGACGATGGAGAACTCTCGCTGCTCCATCAAGGTCGGTAACGAACTCACCGAGACCTTCAATGTCAAAAGAGGTCTTAGGCAAGGCGACACGCTGTCATGTGACTTCTTTAACATCATACTTGAGAAGATCGTGCGAAACTCAAACGTAAACACCCGAGGCACGATCTTCCAAAAGTCCGTTCAACTGCTTGCTTACGCGGACGACATTGATTGGACGAACACAGCGAGCCGTCAATGAGGCGTTTGCTAGTATTGAAGCGGAAGCGGCTAAAACGGGTCTAGCGGTAAACCAGGGCAAAACAAAGTACATGCTGTCATCACGGAAGGACGCACAACATCGACGTCTCGGACAGAGCGTCATATTGGGCAGCAGAATCTTTGAGGTAGTCAAGGACTTCGTCTACCTAGGCTCCGGAGTAAATAGGGACAACAACACCAGTACCGAGATAAAGCGCAGAATTACTCTTGCCAATCGCTGTTTCTTTGGGCTCAAGAGGCAATTGAGTAACAGAGCCATCTCTCGAAACACCAAATTGAGCTTGTATAAAACCCTGATCATCCCAGTCCTGCTCTATGGCGCAGAGACATGGACGATATTGAAAGCGGATGAAGAAGCTCTTGGTTGTTTTGAGAGAAAAGTTCTGCGTACGATCTTTGGTCCTGTTTGCGTTGATGGCGTTTGGAGGAGAAGGTTCAACCACGAACTGTACGGGCTGTACAGCGGCATGCACCTAGTTAAGCGTCTTCGGATCCAACGCTTAAGATGGCTAGGTCATGTAGAGCGGATGGACACCACAGCTCCGGCCCGAAGAGTCTTCGACACCGAGCCATTGGGACAGCGCAACAGAGGACGTCCTCGCACTAGATGGCGCACGCAAGTTGAAAAGGACCTCAACCAACTTGGTGTGCGCAACTGGAGGCAGCTGGCGAAAGATCGTGCTGGCTGGAGAGGCATGTTAGTTGAGGCCCAGGTCCACCCCGGACTGTAGCGCCAATCAAGAAGAAGAAGTTGGGCGACTTGGTTATCATACATTTAAACTCTCAGTCCCAACGATATCTTTAACCTTCTATTGAAAGAAGTTCGAAAGGATTGTGAAGTCTCTTCGTTGCTTTGGGACACAGAGTTCTCCATATCATTAGTGCTGTACATAAGTATATACTGTTACTATAATATATAATAATATGGGTGGTGGTTCTACAGCCCGTAGAGGGGCAAGATCTATCACCTCAGTAGCCACTCGTGCGGTTCTTGCTATTGCTCTGTCACGATTGGAAGGGACAGTTTTATGCCGGCTCCGAAGGGCCAAGTTTGTTGTTTTTTTTTGTTTGGTCATCCAGAATGGAATGGAAATTAGATATCGAAACTAGACGTAGAAGTTCAAGGGCATTGGGATCGACGCACATAAGTACAAAGCCACGGACCACCACAGATACTATTACTAGCTGCAGACATTCGTTATGAAGATAATTGCTTTTCTTGAAAACCTGTTACCATATTACAATTATTATACTTCTCGCGACTTTCTGTTACCTCAAAAATAGTCAAAGACATCCACAAGTACTCTGGCATTATATTCGACAACAGCGGCTAAGTGGGCGATGTCACCATATACGTTCACAAGAAGGTTCAAATATAAATTCGGCAAACTAATCCAAAAAGTCAAGCGCCACTTGCTTGTTTTGTTCGTTGTCCTCTCACGTATGGAAGGGGCCTACAGTTATGTATCGAAATTCTCTTTAAGCACTATCAGTAACAGAAAAGAGGTGAAGCCGTCAAGCCCATCTGTTCAACCGAAACCATTGCTGTATTTAATGGAAGAAGAACTTCGTGCAATGCTTACCTCGACATTTACAGAACGTTACATGGTAGCTGCAAAAATACCTTTAAAATTGCAGAAATTGGTCAGCATTCGAATTTTTAAGCTTCATTGTTAAGGGAGACTTTTCAAACTCATTGAAAGTGAATTTCAAAGCACATAGTTGCCAATGCACATAGTTGCCAATGCACATAGTTGCCAATGCACATAGTTGCCAATGCACATAGTTCGATTAATCTAAATCGAATAGAAGCACACAAATATTAGAGATTATAATGATTTATTTGATGTATTTAGTGCAATTTGTTCTATTGGGTAGGTCCGCTTGACAGAATCAGAACGAAGTGGTTGTACCAAGTCCAACCCATGCTGGGCATAGCTTCTGTCTAGTCGAAAGTCGAGTGGCCTGTAAATCTCAGTTTTCGATTGCTACATAAATTATGAAATTAATTTTTTCATTGAAAATTGATTTTCAAAAACCATAAGAAACGTAGTTTCTTAAATAAAGCAACCATCAAAATGTTTTCGAAGTAGAGCGAAGAAGCTGTAGCCAATGTAAATAAGAAATTAAAGACTACCAACAAGACCATTAAACGGGTTATCTTGGATAAAATTGAGATATAATCTTAATTGATGACCAGTCGAAATCGGGTGCCTGTCACTGGAGTGCTCAATAATGTAATAAATATTGCATGACATGAATAATGATGCGACAAGTGCCATCCTAGCTTGTGACATCGACATCCATTGGCCTATTATTAAATCAATTTCTCACTTTTTACCTAATTTTGTTTTCATCTCAACGACCGTAATTTATCCTTACCCAAGTAGAAAAATAAAAACACAAGAACTTCTAGGCATCATGTGAGGAAAAGAATGATTCGCACATCAAATTGCTGGCGTGCTGTGAAAAGTGACACCGGAGCCAGTTCTCGTTAAGTACAGCTGAGTGCTGAAATAGGTCACAGTGGGAAATCAGGGCCGATGATGGGGCAAAAATAAAATGTGGATTAAATTCATACAATATGTATTGTGAGGGACATTAAATGTATGTCGTGTACACACATAAGGTCCATGTCAATGTAAATGTATGACCCTTAAGCGATTTATGGAGCTATTGTGTCTGAAGCTTCTAATGAAACATTTCAAGGAACTGAAGAGTTGTATGTAGGCTCGTCAAACACTTCCCTACAACCACAGTTTTGAATTGTTCTGCAATAATTTGCTATTTTTTCTATTGCATTTGCATAACAGTATCGTACAATTTTGGAAGGGCACTTCATTAGTGTCGCTTTTCTTGAACAACTGAATATACATACATCCGCAGATTATCGGGGTAATATTCAAATATTTTTTCATATATATTTCGTGCGGCCTTATCTGGTGCTGAACTAATGCAGTTCGATTTGAACAAAATGACACTCCCGGAAAATGATTCGATCAGTGCGATATCTTCCTCCTCTGCCGAGAATACGATGATTCTCAAAGGGTGAACAGCATTAAACGCAAATCAGATATGCGGTGATTTCAGTTGTTATAATAATAATATGAGTGGCGCTACAGCCCGTAGAGGGCCAGGGCCTAGCTTCTCAGCAACCACTCGTGTTGTGCGTGCTATTGTTCTCACACGAGTGGAGGGGACCTACAGTTTTATACCGACTCCGAACGGCTAAGTTTGAGAAGCTTTTTCTAGACAGGAAATACTCTTTGAGCATTGTTAGTGACTCGAAAGAGGTGGGGCCGTGAAAATTATTTGTGTCGCTCAGAGCTGGAATCGAACCTACGACATCGAGGTTGGGGTCGACGCACATACCCACAACGCCACGGGCCACCACCCATTTCAGTTGTAAAGAGACTATAAAAATGCTAAAATAATGCCTAATTTGCAGTAAACTTTGAGCCAGCGATGCTGACTATGTCACAGAGAAGACACCGCTCAGGAAACGCTTACCATCGCGTACAAGTTGTTTGTAATTTTCCATCAATATTCTAACAGGTTGTAGTTTCAGGATAGAGAATTCCACGGTAGACCACATTTCCACACCGTGACAGATGCTGCAAATGTAGTCTGGTAAACTGGCTGACTGTTTTAACACTCTTTGGCATTAACCCTTACCCAATAAATGGAATTTGGTGTTCCCGGAATGAACTGAATAATGAACATACATAACTTGCAATGTACGCTAATGACTCTGTTGTATTTGCTCTGATATCTATTTTCCAGATGTTTTCACTTCCCTTCAACAGAGATAAAATCAATTTGATCAATACTGTTTCATATGGAAAATCAAAATTAATGCGGAAAAAAACTCAAACTATCTGATTCACCAGACAAAAAGAAGGTTTTCTGACATAGACTGGGCCTGAATTGCGAGGCTTGAGACTTGAGTCTTCTACTATTGGTCTCCATGTAATAGCATGCGTCAACCTCATAACTACATCTTCTTAACTCTTAACTATAAAGCAGAAAGTTTGTATGTCTGACCGACAAAGGCGCCGAAACTACACGTCGCAGAGCTCTAAAATTTTCAACAAAAATCATTCGAAAATTTAGATGCTGAATGTGACAATTTTGAAGTCGGTACGACATACGGTTCGAAAGTTACGAGCACTTTTTAAATGGGAATAAAATTCTCAAAATAAGGGTGGTTGCATCAATCCGGTATGAAACCATTTCAGGTTTAAAACAATAATAAGACTACATACCCGGGCAATGCCGGGTACGAAATCTAGTTTCTAAATAAAATAAAAAAACAAGTTTTGTGAAAAGTGCCCGTACTTGAATTCTAGACCCAGCTCAGCTAAGTGTACAACCCAGTTAAGTTCAATATTAGGTTTAAGATCCCAATTGTTTGTAGCTTTATCCTTAATACAGTTGATATTATATAAATACTTAGCACTAAAGCTGTAAACTGTAAAGGAATTTCTCCTAAATCTCTTAATAAGAATTATAAATAGATTAAGAATAATTGAAATCGTCGATGAAAATTCGATCGAGAATTGGTATCGATTTTGGGAGCTTATTTTCACTTCGACCACAACTATATGTATGGAAAAATCAAAGCAAAATACATCGAAATGAATGTCTTCACTTAGTCACTCAACTGAAACGGACTGAGCGAAGCGCTTCAATTAAATAGAGCATTGTAGCCACATCTCGTACGACAGTGAGTAGACTAAATGTAAAACGTCGCCACCTTCCAAGTCGTCTACATAAACGTATACAAATGTATACAGTATACACCCATCTCAAGCTTGTGAACTCTATAAAATGTATTCGGCTGAAACTGTTTTTAATTCCAAATCAATCGATTGCGTGTCTCTACCGGAAATATTCCATTCGTTTGTATCCTTCAGCGTTCATCAATCACGGTGAGTGCTGGGAAATTTTAAGTGACATACATACGTTCACACATGTACAAATGTGCCTTTTCATTCGTGTTTCAGGTGTCAATCTTATGTCAGTTTACATTCAGAGAATATTTTCTGAACAAGAGTTATACAAGAGAGCAAGAAGAGTTCCGTTTCAATGGAATTCATCAGTTTATAAAATGATAGTTTCAGAGATAAAACTTGAGCATATCTATGTTAACATTTGAATTTACCTGGTTGTTCGTATCCATCGATTCATCTTCCGGTGTCAACGCCAGAGACGACTTTCTGTGCCCCAGTCTACCCGACGAACTCGATGTACCAGTACCTGGAAAATAACACAAGGGTTACAAAATTTCATTAGAGAAAGTAGTTTAGAATTTATGATAGCGTGTAGTAGTTGTGACGGTGATGCTAGTGGGAATGACAGGTTTCTCTGTTCAAGGGACTGAATAAAAAAAAATGTTATCAAATTATATTACACCCAACAATTGGATTATAATACGTGCGAACGCAACAACAAATGACTTTGTGTGCTGGGCCTATCCAAACGACGGTACTGTGATTCAGCACTTTGTAGTTGGAACTGGAAATACCGCGCCTAAGGTTAGACCGTAATTTTCTCCGAGCGAAAGTGCACATCTGTATACAAACAGAAAATATCAACAATGGTGGCATTTTAGGCGGATGGGTAGATAGGTTTATTGGGCGGGTTAGTGTTCTGTGCCACTTCCAAAGTGGATAGTTCAGATAGTGACTGTGATATTTTGATGCATATACACATATTTTGTACGTTTGCCGTTATCAGTTTGCGAAACTGTGGTAGACGTCTGGAAAATGTTTTCGTTTCTGTCAAATATTTTATCTACATGAGATACATAGTGCTGTTTGTTTATATAATAATAATATATGAATGGAGACATATTGAAATAAATCGTTATACATAAGTATGCACATAAAGACATAGCCATGTGGCTCAGTGTTAAGGAGTGCGATGTTATTTTTCGCAATCGAGAGCGGGTGTTGTAGATGAAAAGGTCATTCATAAACAGCTACGTGTATATAAAACATGGGCGACTGTGGAATAAACCAAATTCTACGCTTTTTTAAGCTATCGACAGGCAAAAAAACAAAGATGCCTACAGAGATTCAAAACATCAATTCAGGAGTTCTGTGAATTATGATGTAGAAGTGGTATAGGTCAAGCATTCTCAACTCCCTGAACGAAACGACTTATGTATGATTAGTTGATCAATTTAATTATCTTTTTTTTAATTACGTGTTTTCAGATCATTTTGTATGAATAGTTGCCAATGGTTCTGACAATGTAGTATTTCCTGAAGAGGCTAGTTATCGATCATTTATACGTTCCAAAGTGCATATTACTATGTATATATTTTTTGCAATGAAGATACGTTCTGTGACGCTCCTCTTATAAGTCAAATGATTTGGAGAAATGCTTATCTAAGCGAAACTTTAAACAATGACTAGGGAGTTGTTCAGGGAATATTGGAAGCATCGCATCATCTATTTGCCACGGGCATATCACGTAAAGGAAACCTTTACAAGAAAACTAGTTATCAAGACTAGTATCTGGGGTATATGGTACTAAGGATATATCTGGCAAATTGGAAATAAGTCATTTGTGCTCTTGACCTGTTTTCGAAAAAAAAGTACTTTGCTACTATTAATAAATTTGCATGGATAACTGCGAAGTGTCGAAATTATTGTTTGGGGTATTATTTTAAACTCATATGTTGTGTTGGCACTGACATCTGTTTTCCGCCCGAAATTTTGACTGAAAGTCGGTATCATACCCCTTTGGAACGAAATTGGTCAATTAACGCTTGAACAGCATTGGAAAACTTATTGCCAAAGACAGTGCTGTGTAGCACAAACAGAGTTTTTTTTGGAAAACAAGATTTGGCGGAATTTTTTTAAATTTATTTCTGAATTTTTGTTTGGTAAACTGATTTGAGTATTTGTTTGAAATTAATTTTGATAGGATTTGTGTTTATATTTTCCATATTTTTCCTTGGAAATTGTTTTTCAGAACATGCGAACGCGCGCATTCGTTTTGATGTGGAAAATATTCTATTATATTATTATTATCGAAAGATAAATCGATAAAAAATTAGCAACGCCTCCCAGAGACTGAATGACCGAACGTGCCGTTGCTTAATAATGAAGCCATAATACATAGACAACATTTAATTATGTTCCTTTTATTGTATTTTTAAAAGCAAATTGTATTTGGCCAAGCCGTATTATGGCAAAAGAGAAAAGAGAAGCAAGAGAAAAAGCTACATGCATTTTTTGAATTCTTAAAACCCCTCTGTGCTGCAAGTCTGGCCCAAGTTGGCAGTGCCTATTGAGAAAGTGAAAGTGATCTTTTTAGATAAATTATTTAAGGTCTTACAACATCTGGTAGTGCTTAAATTGAAATATCAATATCTGAAATTTAGAGATATTTAATAAATAAGCCTGGTGTTGATAATATTGTCCCCCAAAGAACATAGTCATAAATAAATGGTGTCGATATCTTCACAACTGCAAGAAGAGACCAAAAAGACAGTGATGATGAAAACATTTTCCATACTGGCGTAGTCTGTTGTATTTTATCCAAGAAACAAAAAACTCCGTGTACTTTACTTGAAGCCCAATCAAAGAAATTATTATGTTGGAGTTCTGTAATAATGCTTTAAATTACGAAAATGACGCTCATTACCAGTATTATCGCTACGTTGTGGAGTACATATAAAATGTGCTGTGGTATCAAAAATTGCAACTGGATCGTGAGAAAGGATGTAGTCTAGTTTTTGAGTGTACTCAATTTGTAAGCACCAAAGACGGTAGAAGTTTCGATATCAGAGAACGACTGGCCTCATTTTTGTTCAATGAATAATTCCTAATGAACATTAAGAAACGCATATTTGAGTTGATAACGAAACAACAAAACTCTTTTTCAGCTGGTGGAACAGAAGCCAAAATGGAGTTCATTAGTGCAATTCTTGTAACTCGTACGCAAAATTCTAGCCGACTTATGCCCGACGCTTATGAAAAATCAATACATATGCAATCATTCTACATACTATATAACAATGCAAGATTGTGCTATACTACTAGTAAGCTTTTTAGATAAAATTGATAGCAAAGACAAAATATGTTGCAAGCAGTTGTTTGCTTAAATTTATCTCCTGACATTATGT
Organism: Eristalis arbustorum; assembly: GCA_916610145.1. Lineage (NCBI taxonomy): Eukaryota > Metazoa > Arthropoda > Insecta > Diptera > Syrphidae > Eristalis > Eristalis arbustorum. The sequence continues at coordinate 47,843,475 of OU744319.1, read as the reverse complement.
AGTAGAAATAAAAATATGAATTTTTCAATAGCCAACATGTTTAATTAAAGCAAACATAAATACTTCGTAGGGAATATGGTTAGAGTGGAGACAAAGTGATATGTGAAGAGTGGAATAAATACAAATATCGTCAGTTTTTATACGACTGTTCTCCAAGATCCAAACTTGTACCTAGCCGCAGGTAAAACTGTTGTGCTCTAACTTTGTAAATATGGTTACGGGAATGCTATGGGTTAATCCATTTACACTCGATGTCTACATTCGAGTCCATCTCTTTTAGCATCTGATGCGTCGAAGTTAACATAAATGCACTCTGGCAATGTTAAAGATGCATCCAAATATAACGTGTCGAAAAATTATGTTGTGAAAAATACTACGCATTTTCGCATAAAAATGTAAAAGTAGCTTCTGAGAGTGTGGTTGCCAATTACATGAACACGAAGTTTTGACTGAAAGACTCGGAAATCGTATTAACATTCTTTTACAATAGACTGTTATACATAGCAGATATAGCGAATGAATTGCCGCTAATATTATTTTTTGTTCAGTATTTTCACGATCAGTTTAATTTGACGAGCAAATTACAAATCAAAAACATCAAATCTTTATTGTATGTATGTACATCTGTATAATGTATAAACATAAAAAATATTGAAAGACTTAAACCAGTGAAAACAGAACTATCTTAATAGGTGTCACAAATTTTTTATAATGTTTGAATTTGCCGTCACTGAGCAGCAAAATATCAATGGAGTTGTTAGTTTATTGTTAGTAAAAAGGGATGGTTCTCTGATCGATCTTGAGCTACCTCGTCTCGGTGATCCATATTAGCGTCTTAGACTGTATAATTTAATACAATTGGATATATATATTTCTTTATCAAAAAGCCAAAAGTGTATATCCGTGCACTAAGGGAGGAAATTATTCATAAATAACCATATCCCAAATATCTTCTAATTCTATATAAAATAAAAATCTGAAGACTGAAACCTTTCCATTCCATCTATAGGTACATTGTTTTCTATTTTATACCTCGCGTTAGGAATGAGATAAAATGATAAAATACTTCTTTATGAAAAGTTTAAACGGAATAGTGTCAAATGAAAAACATCTTTTAACAAGAATTACCAACTGTAACAAAAATGCACTCCTCAAGTTTTCACTCCACCACCAGCCAAATAATTTAAGACTTTCTCCATTTGAGTTCATCAGAGAATTTCAACAACTTGTTCGCTCCCATAAAAAAGAAAAGGAAAATAGCATGCGACCATACATACTAACCACTGTGGGGAGTGTATATCTGAGGGTAAGTCAATGTGCTGACCTTAAAGTCAAAAATAAATTCTGAAAGTGCACTATACCGCAATACCGATTGATTGCTTCAATCCAAAAGCATGCCTTGAATATGTATGAAGGTTTTGCAATGTCAAAAATCACATAAGGTAAATTTCGTTTATGGGCATTTATGTATGTCACATATTTGAAATTAATTTAGCTTCATTTTAAGTACACAACAATTGATGTATTGTTACCCGAAGAATAGTGATTCAAAACCTGGTCACGTAAATATTTAGTGAATTCGATTTATTTCGTGAAGGGGTGGCCTCCAAGGGGTGACCTCTTTTATTTCACGGTTTTAAATTCTGTGACACTATGAAATGTATATTGTTTAAACAAAAAAAACAAAGGAAACGACTTCAAAACACAACATTTAAAAGAAGACTGATTTGTTATAAAGTCCGTATCAATCACTATATCTGGTTAAATCAGAACAATCATTCGCCACCTTCCACCGAAAATTTACACTTAAAACTAAATAAACTTATGTTATGGTTCTGTAATTAACAAATTACCAGTTGAATCCTGTTCGGATGAATGAAGTTCACTTGTGGGAGGGGTAGAGCCCAGTGTTTCCGTGCTTCCAGATTGCGAGTTTTCACCAGTAACGATAATCATGTTGATAGATTTTTATTTTGTTTTTGTATTTTTACTTTTACTTTTAGCACTATCCGAATTTTCACCGATGTGTATATATTTTTATGTTTTCTGTGATAACAACTATACTTCAGTGAGACAGTGTTACACCACAGAGGCCATAGTATTTGCTCCGTGGGAGCTTACATCTTCTTAAGTTCAGTTATTTGTTGGACTCATGGACATATAAATGCTACAGCAAGTGCCGAAAGTGGCGAGTTTATTTCGATTCCGGTCAATCAATGACTAATCGGACCTGCTTGTGGCACGTTTGACAGCCTCTTCTGTTGGATGAAATGGAATTTTCTGTTTGTTGTGGAGGTTTTCTTTTTATTTATTCAACGATTGCAAATAACGCGCGCCAATGTCCAAGATTTAGCGTGCGTTCTTCGGCTCATACGTGACATTCACAATGGTTTCGGACTATTGCCACCGAGTCAGGCAAGAAATAAGAGCTAGATACACATTTTCAGTTGTCACTATAGAAACTAGATAAGATAAAAGCTATTTAAGTGTGGATATGGATAAAGAATAACCCGGGGGAGGAGTACTCTTTCCTATAGCCACAGTCACAGTCACAGCCACAGAAAATCGTAATGACGTAGACGCTGATTTTTATCTCTTATTATTATTATTATTTTTTTATAGTTGATGCGAATACACGCGATGGGCAATTCTGGGTATACACTAGATATGAGCAGAGTATCTACGTAGATAAAAGCTGTTGGTTAATTTACCCTTTGGGAAAGTCGACCAAAGGTGCTAACGACAGCCGCGAGAGCACTGAGGTGTGTGTTTTTTTTTTCGGTTTTGGTTTCGTAAGTGACTGTTAAATACATACATGTTTGAAGCGACCGCCTTGTAACCGTTTTATTGAGTCGTTGTGAGTGTATAGTAGATAAATTTGTTATTTGCTAGCGCACTACGTTTTTATTAAAATATGTTAAAGATAAGGGAGAGTTGAGTTCATTTTTGTGTCTACATGGACACGAGGATGTGCGACAATATATATATTTTTTGGGAACGCATAAAATGAACACCTATATCAAGCCTAACATAGTGCCTTATATATGTCTGTATAAAATTGACAAGCATACACTGCTTTCAAAGGTGTCATGATAAAACATTTATGCGCGAACTATTGTGACAAGGCTGACAAGAGCACTATCTTTTGGATATCAATGCATGTGTCTTTTAATTTATGTCGACACAGGAAGTTGAATAATAGTATCTGTATTGATTTGAAGCAAATAGAAATATGTGCCAATTACAATGAATATGCATCACTTCCAAAATAAATGTCATTAAATGGTTCTAAAAATTAGTTAATATATTGTATTAAGGCATTAGGAGGTAGGCAAAACGCTAATTTGAAATGACCTGCAATTATATGCCGGCTCTGAACCGCCAAGCTTAAGAAGCCTTTTGCAAAAATGAAGCCGTCAAATGTGCTTTGTCATACTATTGACTAAACCTAGCCACGTAGATCCAAGTGCGGTAGAGTCGTCGCTCACAGACCACGACATACACGTACATATTAGGTATATTCTCATGTATGAAATAGTACTGACATAGTGAATTATTTCGCCAGGAGATAATCTTGATCAATAAGGATATTTGTTGCAAACACGCTTGCATTACAACATTACTGATGACCGTGTATTTATAGTCCACTACCACGTCGTTTCCAAATCTTGTTATGGGTAAACATCTCTTATTTCAAGCGGTTACAACTCGCTATAGAGAAGTGGGTAAGATCCTTGGAAAGAAATTGTTTTTTATAATTTGCGCGTGCTCACGGGGTTATTAATACCCTTAATTGTCCGGGATTAAGACACAGTACATGACGGAGATATAGATAGAGAGGGAGAAAAGCTGCTTCTGCACATTGGTCTTAAATATCTGCGGAGTATAGTCTATGGGAAATAACGAGCTGGGAAGAGCATTCCATATTCCTGTGGTGGAGCTAAAAAACGAGCCTCTAAGTTTCACTGTGCGTCTAAAAGCAGGCCTAAGGGTAAAGTGATGCACATTCCTAGCGAGACGTGTATTGCGGGAGAGGAGGAATGCAGTTGGCTAGCTCACTTGAGCATCGTTCGTTAAAATAACGATAAAACACGGACAAAGAAGACACGGCACGTCGTTGTTCGAGCAAGTCTAATGAACCCGCGATATCGTTGTCTCCTATAAGTTTTATCGCTCGCTTTTTGATTCTATCTAGTAGGTTCAAGATGCTCTTAGGACACCAGACCAGATATAAGCGTTGTACTCAAGCCTAGGTCGAATATATGCATTATAGATTAAAGCCAAATCAGAGGGGGTGAAATATTTCGTGCATCGACTGAGAAAACCTAAACATTTCGCAGCATTTTTGGCGACATGGAATATGTGATCGTTCCAGCTAAGTGTTGTGTTGATGTAAATACCGAGGATGGAAAGTCTTCCGGTTTCGTCGATAGAAGAGCCATTCATGAATGATGACTGATTATCAGTGGTTCGCTTTAGAGACGGTAGACAGCATTGAGTTTTGGAAGAATTGAATTCCACGCTGTTGTTCTTAGGTTAGGTTGTAGTGGCTGACTGCTGCAGAGCAGTCACACTTAGGCCAGAGTCGGCCCATTGTGATACCACGCGGATTGACTTCTCCTAACGCTGGAACCAGTTGGTGCTGCTAAAGAACCGATTTAGTTGGCCAATGCTGACACTTTTTAGCTCGTTACGGCTGCTGAAGTAGTAGGCTCTATGTGCAGGAACCTACGACTGGCAAGAGCATTGCAGGAGCAGAGAAGGTGATGAGTGTTCTCTTCCTCCTCTTCATCCATGCAGCTTCTGCAAAAATCATTATATGGGGCACCCATCCTGCGAGTATGAGTGCCAATTACACAGTGCCCGGTTGTGACTCCTATGAGGGTCCTTAATGAGGGCTTGCTGAGTCCAAGTAGACTGAGTGACCGTTTTAGGTTGAGTGATGGCCAGATTTCTTTTGTTTTAAGGCAGGTGGTGCCTTCTAGCCATTTGTCATTGGTGGTTTTAATTGTATGAATCTTTAAAAGATGATAGGCTGTAGCGATCGGCATGGAAGGTGGTACCCCTTCTATCGATAGGGATGAGGTTGTACCACACCTAGCGAGTTCGTCGGCTTTGCAGTGTCCTGGTATGTCAGAGTATCCCGGCACCCACATGAGGTGAATGTTAAAACGCTCGGCCATCTCGTTAAGAGACAGCCAGCAATTAAGGGATGTTTTAGAGTGAGAACATGACATTGTCCAGGGATTTTATGGCGGCCTGACTATCGGAACAGATGGTGATATCCCTTTTTGATATCACATTGTTTTCAAGCCAAGACAGCGCCTCTTTAGTCGCTATGGTTTCTGCCTGAAAAACGCTACAGTGATCAGGGAGCTTCACGGTGATAGCAATGTTGAGGTCTTGTGAATAGACACCCGAACCCACCCCTTCTTTTGTCTTTGATCCATCTGTGAAGATGCGCAGAGGATCTTTCAGTGTTTGCATGTCAGTCATCCAGTCCGATCTGGAGGGAATACTGATTGCTGTTGTTCTTACCCCAGTTAAATATGCTGTCAAGATCTGAATTCAATGTGCTTGACGTACTCTGGCGTTCGAACACAACGTCCGAAGGACAGGGTCGTGGAACGAATATGGAAAGTTTAGGGTGCTGACATCAGCGAAGGAGTGAATTGGATTAGAAGTGACAGACAGGAGGTCATATATTAAAATGAGAAACAGTGTCGGAGACAGAACAGAGCCTTGGGGGACACCAGCATTTATTTTGTGGTCGAACTTCGATAACCCGAACCTTCACTTGGCATAAACAAAAAAACTATCGAGTTATCGAGCAGTAAATTTCAGTCGCTTTATCGAAGTTTACGTACTGAATATGTGGATATAAGTCATTAGGTCACCAAATTCAGGAACCTGTGTATTGACATCGTCGAAAGGTAAACGTATCTATAGTGAATGTTTAACTTTCGAATTGACGATATCGAACTTTTGAAATATTTATCATTAAGCTTGACAACTATAAATCAGGAGACATTGGGATCTCAAATTAGTCAACTAAATTAAGGAAATCATGCAGCGGTACATGTATTCATACTGGCCAAAGGTGCAGCTCTTCCAGCAGTTGTTTTTCAAACAATGTGATGCAACCAGTCCAAGAAACAGAGCACAGATCCTCTTTAAAAGGTTTTTAAAGAAATGCAAATCGACACTCACCGACTGTTCGTCGATTTCAAAGACTCACATAACAGAGTGCAGAGACGAGATACACAACGCTCGATCAAGAAATTCAATTTGTGGTTCCATACCAATTTCAAAAAAGGATTGAGGCAATTCAATGACATATTCTATATCATTCATGCGGGAGTCTTGCAAAATTCACTCGCCAACACAAGAGGCCACATGTACCATAAATACTAAAAGAAGATGGAGTTACTAGCAAACGCAGAGGGCATCGAGGTGATAAGTTGAACACCACACGCTGAAAATAAAGCGATTTCCTGGTATTGTAATAGTTTCAGTGGTAAATGAGGTCACACAAAATATAAAATGTCTTTAAGAAAGGACCCAAGTACCAGTATCAGACACCTTTTACCGAGATTAAATGCAGATTAACTCTTCCCAACTGCCTTTCCTTGGGGCTCAAGAGGCATTTAGAAGCAGACTCATCGTTCGAAGTTAGCTGTCATTTGGAGAATACCACATTAACACATATTTGAGATGACCGTGTAGAGATCATGATTAACACTGATGAAGCTCGAAGACCCTTACACACAAATGGTGAAGATTTTATTTAACATAGTGGACAACTGCATACTGCAGAACTTATGTACAAGCTTTCGAACATAAAAAAAACCCACACATATACGCTACTTATTCGACCATCAACTTTGCCCACCACTGGCGTGTAAGCTGATGCATTTACTCACCACGCGAAGGTACCAATTAGGCAATTAAGGCTATGGGTAAAATAAACCCCAATTTTAGATAACGAATCAAGCATGTTAATGATACCCATTGATAACATCTCAAATGAAGACTTTCTTCCGGCTGAAGTTTTAAAATATAGAAGAGAACAATGACCGCACGGGTTTCTACAGCAGATAATTGGCTGAAGGAAGAGCTGCTTAGAGAAGAATCATAATCGGATCTGATTTAAAAACTGTTCTTAAGCGGTATGATTGAATATTAAAAAATCATCCTAAGCAATACCTAAGGACAAATTCAAAAATAGAGACACCTTACTCGATATACTTTGACAACCAAACTAGCATAAGCAATATTTAAAATAAACGCAATATTCAACATAATCAAAAAAATCTTATTCGTCAGTGTTCAACTTTATGTAATGATAACAACCCAAGTTAGATAGATATTTTACATTTACATTTGCAAAAAAACAGATGACTTGTAGACGAGTTATTTATCTAGAACCAGAGATTCTTAGAAATTGGAAGATAGCTTCTGCCTTCTCAAATGAATGACACATTGGTGTGTTAAAAAAAAAAACAAAAAAACAGGCCTACACGGCAACGCTGCATCGAACAACGGGAGCTGTTCGTGAGCTCTACTAACAAAAGAGAGGGGAAGAGCACCGGCTTCTCAGAAAGAAAAAGAAAGAGCATGAGAAGCGCGCGGTCGTGGAGATGAAGAGATGCTACGACAGGAAGCAGGTCCGAAAGTTTTACCAAAAGGTAAAACAAGTATCAGAAAGATACAGACCTCTGACCGAAGCCTGAAGGGACGAAAAGGGACAACTAGTAGTAGAATCGCAGTCGATGCTGAGAATTTGCAAAAATTATTTCTATAGACTGTTAAACGGCGATGACGACACAAATTCCGCTCTCAGGCAGAATGTTTCACTCAATTTGGCAGATGATGAACACGAATTCCGTCCCTCCGACTTAGACAAAGTCAAGATAGCGATATCTAGACTGAAGTCGAACAAAGCTGCTGGAGCGGACGGATTGTCCGCGGAATTGTTTAAGGCAGCTGGAGATGACCTGGTTGGGCGCATGCACCAGCTCATCTGTAAGATATGGTCGGAGGAAAGCATGCCCGATGAGTGGAATCTCAGCGTCGTTTGTCCGGTCCACAAGAAAGGAGACCCCTTTGACTGCGCCAACTATCGAGGGATCAGCCTCCTTAACATCGCGTACAAGATACTCTCTGCCGTTTTGTGTGAACGCATGCATAGAGACGAGCTATACAGCGCCAGCGCCTAGTTTTGACATTCCAGCCAAACTCGTCAGGTTGTGCAGGATGTCGATGGAGAACTGTTTCTGCTCTACCTACCTTTAGGTAACGAACTTACCGAGACCTTTAATGTCAAAAAAGGTTTTAGGCAAGGCGAAACGCTGTCATGTGACTTCTTTTACATCATACTTGAGAAGATCGTGCGAAACTCAAACGTAAACACCCGAGGCACGATCTTCCAAAAGTCCGTTCAACTGCTTGCTTACGCGGACGACATTGACGTGATTGGGCGAACACACAGCGAGCTGTCAATGAGGCGTTTGCTGGCATCGAAGCGGAAGCCGCTAAAATTTGTCTAGCGATAAACCAGGGCAAAACAAAGTACATGCTGTCATCACGGAAGGACGCACAACATCGACGTCTCGGACAGAGCGTCATATTGGGCAGCAGAAACTTTGAGGTAGTCAAGGACTTCGTCTACCTGGGCTCTGGAGTAAATAGGGACAACAACACCAGTACCGAGATCAAGCGCAGAATTACTCTTGCAAATCGCTGTTTCTTTGAGCTCAAGAGGAATTGAGTAACGGAGCCACCTCTCGAAACACCAAATTGACCTTCTATAAAACCCTGATCGTCCCTGTCCTGCTCTATTACGCAGTCACATGGACGCTATTGAAAGCGGATGAAGAAGCTCTTGGTTGTTTTGAGAGAAAAGTTCTGCGTACGATCTTTGGTCCAGTTTGCGTTGATGGCGTTTGGAGGAGAAAGCTCAAAAACGAACTGTACGGGCTGTACAGCGACAAGCACCTAGCTAAGCGTCTTCGGATCCAAGGCTTAAGATGGCTAGGTCATGTAGAGCGGATGGACACCACAGCTCCGGCCCGAAGAATCTTCGACACCGAGCCATTGGGACAGCGCAACAGAGGACGCCCTCGCACTAGATGGCGCACGCAAGTGGAAAAGGACCTCAACCAACTAGGTGTGCGCAACTGGAGGCAGCTGGCGAAAGATCGTGCTGGCTGGAGAGGCATGTTGGTTGAGGCCCAGGTCCACCCCGGACTGTAGCGCCAATCAAAGAAGTGTTAAAAAATCAAACGATGTTTTGTTCGTCCCTGCACGACATACATAAGTGAAAGTTTAATTGTATTTCAGTTCAGAAGTGCACAGTTTTATCTGACGTTTTAATTCAACCGACAATTATAGCCTTAGACACACGCGTTGGTACTTTTCCACACATACATAGGTACATCGTTACAGACTGTTGTAATTAAGATTTTCAAACAGTGCAAAATAATTCTTAAAAACGAATAAAAGTAATCAATAAGTAGATTTAAAGTCATACGTAATCGTATAAGAGGCATGATCTACTTAGTGTCGAAGGGAGCTCAAAAGGCTTAATGAAAGCTTAAGATCAATATGTCATTCGGTAAATTAGCGTCACGTTGTCAAAATTGGAGGAAATTAACTTGATAATGGATTGTGATTTAATTATGGTGGGTGTTTTTATTCTATTTTTATAACCTTTTGAGAACTCATGGCTTTGTTTTGATTATTAACTAGAGGTTAGGTCATAAATAAAAACATCATTGGCCGCACAGTGCTCAAGAAATCGCATTTGTTGCTCAGTTGAAGGTAAGGTTAATTAATCTTTGAGCGTATAGTACATGATGGATCCGAACCTGTCGGTGTCGATAGTTCGTAATCTCCTTGTATGCAATGAATTTTGATGATACTTAAGCTTAATTTGTCTGCCTCTAATTGACGCCAAACAAATTGTAATTCTCTAAGTGGAAGCAAAGTTCATCAGTTTTTCAATTATGAATGTTTAGTTGAGCCGTGAATTGAATGTTATGATTAAGTAAAACAGAAAGGTAACAATATCATATCTCAATAATACAATCAATCATTTTTATAATATATAAATACCAGAAACAAAACAAAAATTACATAAGTCTACGTTAAGATGCCAATCGAACCTGTTGTAAAGTATGCATCGGAAATCGATAACAGCTCAATGCTTGTTTGAATTTATCCGCAAAATTCCTCACTGGTACATTGGCACCATATTAACCTCAGTATGCTGAGCAAGCTTTGTGCTTGGCCTTGCTCTCTCCCAAATGGAGAGGCTTATTTCGCTGAAGTTAAAAAGAACTTGTTATCTAGGACTTTCGCTCCGGACACACAACTGTTCTATTACACTATCATCATCTATGTTTCGAATTATTATGTCGATGAGATGGTGCTGAACGACAACGTGATGTCAAAAGAGCATATCGTAATATGTGTCGACAGACTTCTTCTTTAAATTACGCAAAAATTCGGGGTGGACCTGCGCCTTAATCAACAAGCCTCTCCAAGTTGCGCGATATCGGGAGGCACCAAATTTTCACCCAAAAACTGAAGTTACATTGGTATCTTTTAACCTTGACACGTTTAATGATACGTAGCCTAATCCGAGCACGCATAAAGCTGAGTACGTTAGTACTGAGGACTGTTGGGTGGCCCTAAAAGAAATAGCGTGCCATTGACACAAGTTCGTTTTCATTCTGCAAATACGAACTGAACTTTCACTATAAGTTGAAAATATTATCTGAACTGTAACATACATAAAGGGTAATTTTTTTAAAAGCTGTAGGAAAGTTTAAAAAAACACATAAAATTCAGAAAAATGCATGATATCATTATTTGAATCGATAGTACGTCCATTTAATTTAATGTTTGAAGATTATTTCATGCAAATATTGACCTTGACTGCGCCTCATATGTTCCATCCGCTTAGTCAAATTTTTTCATACTCCTTCCAATATTTCGGTCGGAATAAATGCTTCAATGTTGTCTTCCAATGCGTCAATTGAAGCGGGCTTGTCTGTATAGACATGAGCTTTAAAATAGCCGCACAAAAAATAGTCTAAAGGCGTTAAATCGCACCGTTTAGGCGACCAATTGACCGGTCCCGAACGTGAAATAAAATGTTCACCGAACTCGCATCTTAATAAGTCCATTGTTGTGGCTCCGTTTTGTTGAAACCACTTGCATGACAAGTCAAGCTCCTGCATTTTGGGCAAACAAAAGTTGGATATCATGTCACGGTAGCGCTCAACATTCACAGTCACGTTACGATTCGCATCATCCTTCAAGAAGTACGGTCCAATGATGCTACCAAATCATATACCGCACCAAACTGTGACTTTTTCTGGATACATTGGTAGCTCTTGCAATGCTTCTGGATGATATTCACTCCCTAAAAAATCACCCTTTACATTGCGCTCGCCATAACTCAAGAGACCCCAAGTTTCCTTTATTATAATTGTTCTTTACAAGGCTGGACAAAATATTCCTTACAAAAAACCAAGCCAATGACCAAAAAAAAATTACTGCAGTATAATGAAATGACATAATCCTCAATGAAAAATATTTTGCAAGGGAAGTTTTTTTAGTGGGGAACATAAAAAGTAAGCCTCGTCGTCTTTTCAACGCTCATTGACAACGACCATTTATACTGATGTCGCTCTACATCACATCACAAAGCTACCAGGTGCATTTTATGTTCCCTTCCCACATAATATTTTAAAGCACTGGCTTTTGTAAAATGCTGGATCAGACATCATAAAAGAGTCAAATACACAACCAATTGTTGATATAGCTACAAAAAGAGTGTGCAATCTAAGGAAGCCTCGAACTGGGATAGATCATGTTCATGTTCATGTTTGTGATTAGTTGGACCAAATTAAATGTCAGTCTGTGATCCAGCATCACTCAGCCTGGATTTACAACCCGAATGTTGGTATCCCTCTTGAAATCTAATCCAATTACGGTTAAAATTATAATTACACAAATAAAACGTCGGTTATTTTTATGAATATTTTCAAAAAAAATTTTTGATTTTTAATGATGTACCTTATCAATGTTGATAATAAGAAGACAAAGTATCGAACTGTGATGCAATTTTTTTTTAAATCTCTCTTGAATGGTAAGTGTCTGGCAAAACATAAGAACCCGTCAATAAGGCATTTGTTGGTCTTAATATTTAAACAGCTTATATTACCGGAAGTAAATGAGATTAATACCCAACAACATTTCGATCTTTGAAGTGATCATTCATCACATTCAATCACTGATTTTCAGGAATCAATTGAGTGGCAGACCAATCTCACAGAGAACCAAGTTATCATTTTACAAGGTCGTGCAGAATGAATCATTTTGACATTTGTGAGGTAGGTAGCTGCTCTCAATACGAGCAGATGTATACAAACAGGCAATCAGTGAAACGCAGTCCTCAATCCGAAAAACGAAGAGGGAAATTTTTTGTCAAAAATCATCATAAGCGACGAGTATCATTTTTGCTTAAACTAAGCAAGATCGCCCGATTAAACCATCCCAAACAGCGTACCTTGGAGCTACTTGAAGTCGAGGGATTTTACCATCAAGCCTCAGGTAACGGCACTCCGTAAGGTATGAAAGGAGTCATTCAAAACGCAAAAAAAAGTAATTTAAAAACAAAATGGGATAACTAATTAGCACAGCACATTAATTCAGACATTGGGGCATTGAAGAAGAAACTACGTACACTTTTTGAGAGAGACCAATCGTTTGTTGTGCAGTGCAGTGTACACACTCATACATCACCAATCAGGATTAATATTAATAAGATCTTACATTTTCAAACATTGCTGAGTTCATATTAGCTGTACGGGTTAGTAAATTGAGGCAATGCAACCAACGGAAAACTGTCCATATAGTTTGCATGGCAGATGCACTACTATTACCACGAAATTTAAGCCGCCTACACGACCAATTACTGATATACACTCAGCCAGCAACACAATGTGTCACCATCATTAATGCAGGCGGGCAGGTGTACAACCAAACATAGTCACTTTAATTGATGAATGAGTGCAGGACACCTATTAACTGCTAATTTTTTGAGTTATGCCAGCACAATTTTGTGTTGTTGTGTTGCTGGTGCTGTGCACTTTGCTGGCCTTTTACATGCATAAACTTATGAGTGAGTATTTCAGTTTCAAATAAAGCATACATAAATTAAGGAATTGGTACACTCACTTTTAAAATCAGATAAATTTGTGTCCAAGCGAATGTGTGGGTAAATGGTTAGTTCGCGCGTAACCAAAACCTAAAACATTCCCACAGAGTGGCAGACATGCAAATATAATTAAGTCCCAACATGCCTCAGTAAAACACAATTCAATGACACGCTTGTGGAATCGTTTTTCATTCTAATCAGTGCACCCCTAGCAGACACTAAATCACATGCGGGAAATCCGACAATTGAGCAGCGAGATTGCGACTCATTTCAAATGGTGCACGACCTGTCCCTAAAAGCGCATCTATTCCAGTTCAGAAACGTCAGAATAATTACGCAAATTAAATGATTCCAATCTAATTAAGTGTTTACATCTATGCAAATACGTTCCATACACAAAACGCAGTTCGCCCGGCAGCCAGGCCAGCGCATGTGGATGTACACTGTACAGATGTACATACAGCAGCAGCAGTAGCAGCGCCTAGACAGAAAAGATATCGCAAAGCGTTGCTGATTGCCTTGGATGGTTCGTTGTTCATATTTATTGCTACATCCCTCTTCCTGCTCTCTCACTGCTACAAAAACTCACTCTCTCTCTCTCTCTCGTGCGCCATGTCACGCTGACTCTAGTCTGGCTAGGTCTTTTGGATGGTATTTAACCTACTTCGGCATATGAATGGTGACGTGAACTGTGTTTTAAAAAGCATGTTTTGATTCACTTGGGAATTGCTCGCACGACACCATTGCAACAGTGTGCAGTTTTCTGCGAGCAACACGATGCTAGTGGGTAACCTTCCAGACATTACTCTCGTGAAATACAACACAAAATGTGTAACATTTCTGCTAAGCGCTCGTAATGACAACATTTGCATTTTTCACATATGTTTTTGTCATTGGATTTCACGACCTGTAACTCGATTTATTTCTTTTGGTTTTTATGCAGGTACATTTTTTCCACACCACTGATTGAAAATGTGTGATGAAAAATGAAAATCCATGTTTAAGTGTATCTGAATCCTGATCACCACACGTGTCGTTGCGAAAGGTTTAGCTTGTCACACACACATCTGATGTAGATATGTGAGACCTCACTTAAATGGTTTATGCTGTCAGAATGATACCGTCAGATATTTTTAGTGTCTGAGCGATGAAAATTCCATTTTAATTACTTAGAAGTTTTTTTCTTCTACGGTTTAATGCAGCAGTCCGTCTATGGCTTGGGTCTAGTTTTACCAGCAGCAGAGTAATGGAGGAGGGTATCGACAGCATTCGTTGAATTAAGAAATTTCTTATGTCATTTTTTACTTGAAACGTTTGCCGTACTCGGTAGATTTTGTCATGGGAATAAGTTTTTATTCAATGTATCTACAGTATCTGGTAGTGCTTGTAAATGCAATCAATTCGAAGCTGACCTATCGAATAATAAAAAATACTACACGAACTTAATAAACGATAAGTACAAGTAATATAAATCAGGCTTTGCAGTTGAAGTCACTTGTCGAATACTGTGTGTAGCTAAAATTATGAATTGCTCTGAATAAATACGATGGTTGTTCTTTGAAAAGTCGCCACCTCTGAATAATAAACTTGCATTTTCACAGCCATTTATTGCTCACAAGTTTGGATTGCTTGGTCAACCTGATTTAAGATCTTCTACAGATTAAATCAAAAAAGTTGGCTCGAACCAGACTCCAAGCAATTCGATTAAATTTGTCATGCAGTATTTGCATTCATTTATGTATTTATTTCATATTTACAATACAAAATTTGTCGGTGAAACCATTTTCGTTTTTAGTTTGAATTGTAGAAGAACTATTAATTTGAAGCTGAAAGATTTTATTGTCACGAGTGAAGGGAAGCAAAGCCGTAGATACGTCTGACGATATTTTTCAACCATCAGACCAAATCTTTACAACTCTTACTTTCTGAACAGACAATCCGTCCTTAGATGGGCAAGAACCAGCAGTCTAGGAATCAACCCACAAAAAAAAAAAACGATTTATTTTTGATTCCATCATTCAATCTCCCGACTTTTGTACTAATCTTAGTCTAAAGAAGTGTGTGAAATATCTTGGAGTAATCCTAGAGAATAAACTACATTGAACACTCAATAAACAAGGGGTCAGGAAAGCAGCAGCAAAATGGGTCCCCAACTCCAAAACTATCCTGTGGGTGGATGGAATCTTGACAAATATGTTGGAAGGCCTCCCCAAAGACCATCAACCTTAACCTCATTTCCCAACAATGGCGGAGTGGGATACCAATGAACTCTTCAAAAACTCAACCATCCAAGTATACACAGATGCTTCAAAGATAAATAAAAAAACAGGACCCAGCCTTTAATCCGAGCAGTTTAGCATGCGCTGCTCTATCAGAGTTTCTCATTAATATAATAACATAACATGGGTGGCACTACAGCCCGTAGGGGGCCAGGGCCTAGCTTCTCAGCAACCACTCGTATTGTACGTGCTATTGTTCTCTCACGAGTGGAAGGGACCTACTGTTTTATGCTGAGTCCGAACGGCCAAGTTTGAGGAGCTTTTTCTAGACAGGAAATACTCCTTGAGCATTGTCAGTGACTCGAAAGAGGTGGGGTCGTGAAAATTATTTTCGTCGCACAGAGCAGGAATCGAACCTGCGACGTCGAGGTTGGGGTCGACGTACATAGCCACAACGCCACGTGCCACTCATTACGACGGTGTTTTCAAAAGGATTTCCTGACGGTCAAAAAACTGCCTGACAGTCAAGCAGCAATGAAAGCGATTTTCTCGACCAAGCTGGTCCTGAGGTTCTCTCGATTACTTTTTGCTGGGTCCCGGGATATCGAAACATAACTGGCAACGAAGCAGCAGACAAACTTGCCAGGAAGTGGGTCGAAATCGACCCAACCCAGGACCCGTTTAGAGAACAACTTAAGAAATATTTTAGTCATTACATTGCTTTGTCATTTGTTTATTCAACTACATACATCCGATGGGATTGAAAGTCAGGGGTAGCCAAAACTTTTACCTGTGAATACAGGTACCTTGTGAGCGGTTTTGAAAAAAACTTCTGGGAAAGTATCGACTGACGAAACCAACGAACCAACAGACAACCCACAACTCGAATGGTAAAGGAAACTAATCAAAAGCTTGCAAAAAATTATTTTTATGTGGCGGTATCCTTTAGATCATATTACACAAACCGATTCAATTTTCTGTGATGACCCTGTGGGTATAGGTTCGACGTTGATTGACATCGTTGGAACACAGTTATTAATTAAATTATTATTTACAAAAATAAAGTCCGAGTCAAATTTACGACCATGACCTCAACACATCCTGTATAAAAATGTGGGATTATTTTTTCTCTCTAAGTGAAACTGTAAGCAAAACACTTAAGTCAATAGAGTGCATAATTCGAATGGTCAGTCAAAAGACTACAAGGAACCCCCACAGTTTCAAATATTCGCATAGTGTGTGTGTTGATTCTGAGTGCTTCAATTAATTTGTGCACGATATCGGCGCATCTACCATATACTAACTTTCATTCACAAAGCTCCTTGTTTTAGGTCATGCATTAACATTCCCGAAATAAACCCCGTAATTTGGCAACCTAGACACTTGCGTATATACATATTTACAAACAAATTAAATTATTACTGATTAGCAATTAGTATTCTATTAAAAATACATTTATCTCCGTCCCCACAGAATGGGGTGTGTGTAGTGAAAGAATTGATTAAAATTCAATCAGTGAATACATTTTAGAGATACTCATCCGCGTGGTAGTACGTACGGGTATATGACATTTCTGTTCCTCTGATTAACTACGAAGGCTTGTGTCCGGAGAGTCCGAACAACGTCATTCCCACACCTGATGTTAGGCAACTTTCGTTAAAATAATGAATCTTTGATCAACGGAATTCATTGCCATAAGAAAATCCTATGGCATTTAGGGGAAATTGGATTTTTTTTGTATAATATATAAACGTAATCCTGACGTAGACAAAGTATCTGTGTTGCTTCAGTTCGATATGGAATATCTTCGGAAAAGCCAATAAATACCAGTTGCATATCGAATGATCATCGATGTTGATAAGTGTTAATTCCAATTTCAGAATCAATCACAATACAACGGTTTTTCAATTTAAATCAATTTTTACTGATAAGAGGCCTTTATAGAATGATATCCAAATAGCGCCATATTGTGGCAGTGAAGACAATATCGGATTTGGGGTGGAAAGGGTAATCATGCAGAAAGAGACGATTGACGAAAGGTTGACTGTACTTACGCAAACGACTGAACCTCTTAGACATTCCCCCACTGGGTTAAATTATTTATCACTTATACTTAGTATTATATACATTATATTTTGATTTCCTTGACTGATTTGAAATGAAGTGGAATGTATGTATGTACTTGGACGAGTCTTCATCTGATTGCAAAAAGATAAGAGTATATGAGTTCACCTTTGAACAGAGTACTTGTACATATTCTCATTAAAAGACTAACTTCTTATCCTCTCAATCTAGAATGTCGTTATGATGTACTCATCAGTGATCACTGATTTGATTCAAGAAGGTTTTTTTTTCAATCAAGATATTGTTTGGTTACTGTAGAAGATATGTCAACCTCGGGGTGTCACCCCCAATTTTATAACTATTATTATGTCGACTTAAAAAACCACCATGTGTGCTAAAGCTACACATAGTTTACGCAACATTGTAGACATTATATGATCGAGATATGTGCAAGTACTGGGTTTGATAAAGTGAGATTAACTAGATGTAGAGCAGGACACATTCTTTATTTTGTACATTTTTGGACTATACTGTAAGTCTGCAGGGCATCGTTTTTTTAGTCTAAATGTTTTCGAGATTCCCATATCTCCTCGTGCTCCCATCACCTCTATTTTTGACACTTTAAGTAATCCTGATAGATACGCGTACTCGTATTATAGGGCAAAAGTAGAAGTGAATCATACCAAATCAATTATTTAAATTCTAGACACTTGAGATGGAGAGCAATCTGCCGTATATGCATTTAATTAAATATTATTGAATAAAATGTGGGCACCACGCACATGTTGCATTTTAATTTTAATAATTGATTAGAATTTAATTGACTACGTATGCTTCCCCTTATTATCCTGCCTTGATTTATTCAGGCTGTGGTGGTATTTTAATTGAATGATTTCAAAACAATTGTGGGGAGTGTTTCACGAAATGTGTTGTGCAACAGTTACTGTAGTAATTAATTGATGATGTAATGATTTATTGTTTAATCGCAGTTAATATTTAAAGAATTAGTTAAAAGCTTAGCGGATTTAAAATTGCTTACCTAGCACCCATCAAAAGGTATTTAGTGGTCAAATAAAAAAAAATATGATCTAGGCCACATGAGTTTAGCCAGGTGTCTATGAGGGAACGTCGAGCTTGTGGACAACTTGACTCAGAAGAATCCCTTTAGCCATTCGGCTACCGAACCACTGCAGTATATTCCAAGCGCAAGTAACAGCTGTTCAAAGGGCAGCCATCCGACTAACAAGGAGACCAATAGACGGAAGATCTATTGTACTACAGTCAGGCGGCCACTAAAGCTCTGGACACAACATCTTTCTATTAAAAGATAATGGAAAGATGCAATCTAACCTAATGCTGGAACATCGGGCACAAATCTGTTCAGCTCAATGAAAAATCTGATGAACTAATAAGAAATGCAGCGATTATTCCACTGAAAACACTGAAAGCGCGAATGATGATGATTGACAAGATACAAATCGTAAATGAACAGAATGGGAAATTTGCAGGATATCATAATGTGGCCTGAACTAAACCAAAGAAGAAATTAATCCCTCCTGAAACTATAGAGCTGCTTACTATTGTGCATTGTGACAATCAACTAGGCTAGGGGCAAAGAGGAAACAATAGAACATTACCTCGGAATATGGTACCACACTTCCAGAAACCAGAAGTAAGCTGATAGACAAGTATTATTTAAACCAATAGAAGACGTGAATAACGCATCCGACGGACATTTTACAATTCCTCAAAGCGACAAAATAGTTATGAAAAGGGTCAGAAGAATTCACATATGACCAGCCTATTCCAATGAACAAACAATAGGGTGTAAGAAGTAAAAAGGTTAAAATGGGTGAAAGCCGTCCTTACAATGGACTGAATAGTCTCAGTGGGCATGATTACCCTTATAATCGTACAGTTACTAACTACCTAAGTTGGATACAATAAATTTTATTCTGACTTACAATCTTTACCGTTCAAAAAAACCTGTTCGTGAATCGTGAATTTCGCATAATTAAGCTTTTGTTATCCTGGCTGTGAGTATATGTATGTACATAGGTAGTTTGAGTTCACGAAACCTCACTGCAAAGAATATTTGAACAACACAATAAACTGGTATTAATGATATGGCGCCGAGTTGTGTAACCGTCAACACGTGACATTCGCTTAAATTTCATAACAACTATTCTACATTTTGGAAACTCGTTTCTGATAGCCTTTAAAATTTTTCACTGACTTTTGTCGGGCTTTGAAATATCGATTCTCTCATTGAAACTTTTTCTTGATTAATATTAAATATAATTACACGACTGTCAATGAAGTCTTACAGTTTGGAATGTTGGACGTTTGTAACGTCCAATAGTGTTTTTCAAAATGTTTGGATAGTTCTTCTGTTAACAATTAAAACCAGTGTCCACCAACAATGAGTACAGGTAACACTGTCGACACAAATATTGCTGTTTATAATAGAAAGTGGTGGCCAATGTCGTTGTGAGTACGTGTGTCGACCTCACTGCATTTCAATATTGATGTCAAGGTTCGATTCCTCGTGTGTACAGTAAAATACTTTTCAGGGCCCCACCTCTTTCGTGTTACTGACAATGCACCGGTCTAGAAAGCTCTTCAAAATTAGTCGTTCGGAGTCGGCATAAAATTGCAGGTCCGTTCCACTTGTGAGATAACAAAAGCACGCACAACACGTGTATTTGCTAAGAAGCTATGCCGTGCTATGCAATGCTATGCCGTAGGCTATAGTACCATCCATATTATATTATAATTACTGATAGGAACTTGGATTTTGGGGGGGGCAGGGTCTATGCTCACAGGGCAAAGTTGCTGATCGCTCTCATCTTGGCGGGATGCCAGCAGCGATCCTTATCGATGCATAGAGCAAGTTGACATGCAGCCTCCAAGCGGCGCCCGTGGATAGCTCTCACAACACCCGTTGTAATGTGAATCAATGCATGCAACGTTTTCGCAGCTATTGAGCGGAGGGCTAACAACTCACCCACGGAAAAAAAAATGTGTTACGGAAAAGCAAGAAACCTCGGAAGAACGGGCGGGATCCCAACGAACACAACAACAGCTCCTAGAATGTAAGAACTCTATACACTCTAGGGGCCGCACAAAAATTAGAAAATATGCTCACGCTGTGTAAAGCGGATATTACGTGCTCCAGGAAATATGCTGGATAGGACAAGGGATTATAAAAAAGAAAGAGTGCGACATATATTACAGCTGTCACAAAAGGTTGCACATATTTGGATGCGGATTCGTCGTAGGAAAAAAAAAGGTCATCGACTTCAAACCGATAAGCGATCGCCTGGCTGTGATCCGCATCCAAGGCAGATTCTACAACATCAGCCTCATATGGGCACACGCCCCTACCGACGAAGCTGAAGACTCTGTCAAAGAGGATTATTACGACCTCTTGGACGGTGCCTACGGAGCCTGTCCGGAGTACGATGTCACTGTCTCGTACTCGGAGATTTCAATGCTAAATTCGGTAAGGAAAACATTTTTGGCGGACTGACACGACAACAGATAACGGCTTCTGACTTTGCGACAACACGTGATATGGTCATAAGTAGCACAAGGTTTCCTCGCAAAAAAATTCACACAGCAACCTGGCGATCCCCTGATAGGGATGAAAATCTACCATTAGCTTATTGACGGAAGACACGCTTCAAATATCCTGGATGTACGAACATTCAGGGGGGCAAACGTCGACTCTGACCATTTTCTTGTTGCAGCACCATTCAGAGCTCGACTGTCCAATGTCAGAAAGCTGCACCTGCCGACAAAGAAAACTTTTGACATTGGACGCCTAAGCATACCGGAGATTGCCAGAGCCTACGAAGAGCAATTAAGTGAGAGACTCTCCGGTATGCCCACGTCAAGTGCAAACGAGATGTGGTTGTATTGCCGCTCGGTCATCATGGAGGTAGCAGAAACTTACCATCGAAACTTTTTTAATGCTGGGGGCAATGTAATGGTTGGGAGTATGCACCAGATCACTTGCCAAAGATGTTTGAATTTGAGAAGAGAAGATGAAAGCATGCTCGACGACTGGAATATCAGCTCCATATGCCCCATCGACAAAAAAAGGCTATCCTACCTCCTGCAAGGACTATAGAGGTATATTCCTGCTCAATGTCGCCTACAAGATCCTATCCAGCGTACTGTGTGAAAGTCTAAGGCCGCATGTACCAGTGAGGCTTCCGGCCCGACAATTCGACCTTAGACCAAATCGTCACACTAAGGCAGATCCTGGAGAGTGAGACCAGCGAGTTTCAAATCGATACTTACTATCTTTTCATCGATTTCAAAGCCGCATACGACAGCATTCATCGCAAGGAGCTATTCGAAGCGAAATTTAGTCACACATGAAAAACAAAAAACAATATCTCTCATAAGAAGGATAGGTCCAGGTTCACATCAGAATGCGCTGCTAACCTATGCAAATGCACAGACAAAAGAATTTTTCACAGATATACAAACTGTATACTTTTACTGTGAAGAGGAAAGTGTAATGGTCCTTAAGCGGAGATACGTAACTCCAGTTTTATTTTTAACAACAAATTATGTACATGTAAATAATATAAAAATTGACATCAGAAGAAAAATATAAATAAGAAAAATTAATATTACATGCCTCCGTAAATATATTGAACATTACAAGACGTGGAAAGTTTTCTTTAGCTTATCAAATTGAGAGATAGTACTATTAGATGCCTAGAAGCAATATGTACATATAAGAAATTTCGAAAAACAGATGCCGCCTAGATGTTTTGCGAGGTTTAAGAGTTCTGATCTTAACCAAAACCATTCGGAGAACAATAATTATTCAAATACACACTAAACTAGTGCATCGCTTCAAATTTATGACTTTATTTAGCGGTTTAATAAAGAAAGGGTTTTTGAATTGATCCTAGTACTCAAGACAATACGTTAATAAATATTAATAATTATATTGTATAATACATTTTATTGGACAAATGGATCTCTGAATAATACCACATTGTCGCACTACCATAAGCAGGTCGTAACGCAAACTTTTTGTATTAGAGTTGTGCATTGATTCTGAGCAAAGATTAATTTCAGACAGTTACATGGATTGCAACTGTCAGTTTTATGCTGTGAATGAAACGTCGTCAAATTTCAGGCATTGGGTTCAAAAATGATGGCTTCAATTTATGGACCGCTTGTACCATATGACACTGTTTTACATCATCGGTCACCATTAGTACCGAAGAGAATATTGCTTATTTAGGACAACAGCCACAAGCACAGTACAACGTACTTCAAAACACAGTGACTCAATGTATATCAATGAGTTCAGTTGAATTAGATTAAATAACAGAAATCAGTAAAATAAATTAAGAACTACCCTAAGTTAAAGTGATAAAAAGTGTCTTCAACAAAATAAACAACAGACTCATTCACTTTATTTGTTATTTTCTCTTGTTTACTGACACTTTTGAATGAGTTGTGGGGGCAGGACTGCCTTTTAGTGCAATTCTATATATACACGATAGGTTTCGATATTCACCGCAATGTGTTTGAAACCTAAATGAAAACTAAAATAAATAATCTAGCGCTGATTATCTGTCAAACGTAAAAATGTTAACGTCACACTTTTAATCACTCGGTCGTTGTTAACTAAATGCTGTCAAGACAAATGCACTTGCAGGCCACAGAATAGACAGTCTCTCACTTCTCACGGAAGAAATACATTTCCCTTTTTGTCCAATACGATTTAAAATAAATAATGGAATCTTTTGGGAGTGTATTAGGAATGACTGAATGTGTGCTCAGTTAACAAAACTGGCGTTGTTTGCATTTTTACGAGGGTCTACCCTCAAATTAAATTCTCAGTACATGTGTGTATTTGGTAAACAAAAGAAGAAGAAAAGATTCAAGACTTGAGATTTGCTGAATGGCATGTGGATCAGGCGAGCAAACACATGTACGTTTCGAATCATTTCTCGATAGAACTCGCTTCATTGGCGAAAAGCACACCGCATGCCTATGCTGAATACTGAAATCAATTGTAAGTTATTTTATCTCATATTTGATTTCAAGCAAAAAAAAAACGATTGCTTTCTGTTTTAGTGGAATTTAAACCTCGACCAGCACAACTAAAGTGGTTATGCCGCCCACATGAGGGTAAGAATGTGTGTATACTTGCTCGAATTAGCATTGTAAGCTGAAAATCAACCTCAATGATTAATTTTTAGAGTTTAACGCCAGGTGTGTCGGTTGCATTAAGTGCGTCTTGCGGAGCTGAGAACCCCAGAGATTCTGTCATCACCTTAGCCATACAATAGCATCACTTACATACGTACTTACAAACACATGTAAGTGTGTATTCTTACAGAATTGGGAGAGTGAGACGAAAACAAAAAGAAAACCTCGACCACACTCATAACAGTCATCTGAAGTAAACTTGTTTTCTGAGTTTGCCGCCTTCGTCTGCGTCTCGGTCTCTTGAGACCGATTTCCGCCATCATACTCCGTACCTCTCCAGAATATGTCACATTATTCAATTAATTGGTTAACCTATATTGATTTTGTTAATCCCAGCATTTCGTTAATCGTTAATCGTAAGTATTTCGTAACACGTCCGAACGGTGTCATTCACTTGTTCACCTTACCACTGTGGTCTACTTTGCGATCGGCACAAAGGGAAAAATGAAAGGTTCGTCTTGCCGTATAAAAACCACACAACCGGACACTTTTTGAATCGATGCATCAACAATCTAATCTGGCTCACACCAGACCAGATGGGTAAAAAAAAACTCTTTCAATCGCCCGTCAAATTACGCACTAAGCACTCAGCTCAACTGACCGGACAGTCTCGTCTTTACGAACTCACTTAGAAGCGCGTTTCTCTTGCTATCGACCGCTCATTGCAACAACGATTGCCGACTGATCATATTCAGCGGCTCGATACGGAGCAAATGACTAACTGACTGGCAAGGCAGTGTCAGATAACCTGCTATCTGGCGGCGTAACCATGTTTGCATAGAACGTGTGTGTTGGAAAGAAAGAGAGGACGCGAAAGAGACCGATCAAGAGGGGCAACGATTGATATTCCAGCCTAAGTCAAGCGACAGAGACCAGACCATGATTAGGGCAACAACATAATACACATAGAGAAGACCCTGTTCAGCTGCAAAAAGTCGCACACATCGACTGCGTCATTTAGCAGTAACGCGAGCAGCTGTTGCCTGTTGCCGTCAGTGGGACAGCAAGTGAAACGCCTTGGAATTTTGTTTGAGGACTTGGAACTGCTAGCATCGAACCAACATGAGAGTATATTGCACCTCCACCAACACATAACACTGACATGTTGTATTTGTATTTGTTAACTAGCTTAACAAACAAGTTTTATTTGGACAGTTCTTGTGTTGGCACACACTCGTTGTGTGGAGCAGAAGGCAGCAGCAGCAGCGCGTTTGGAATCAACGTTTGAGCAAGATTGCTGCCTCAGAGATAACATTCTTTTCGGCCAAATACGTTACGCCCCATTCGGTGCGAGCCGAACAGATGACATTCTTACCGATGGATGCATATCTATATGTGCATATGCAGCCCGCTATAGCTTCACACAATCGACAGGTGGCCCTTCCCTTAGTTCGTATAAAGTAGCCGCATGTAACTCGACACTTTTCCATGGTTCATCAGTCGATGGTTGGAATGATCAGAGTTTATTGATCGCAATGATATTGCACAGCTGGAATGTTAATTAGAAAGAAAATCAAATTTACATAAGGCAAATCAAGTGAATTAACGCAAACACTGCTGTTTTCGTCTTTCAAGTCGACTTGCTTTATTTTGTAAATGCAACGCTGGAGCAGATGTTAACCACGCAATAAGGTTCATCAACCGTGAGGGATTTAGCCAGTAGCCATATATTGCTTTGAATCCATGGGTATTTTCTTGGGCGATAAGAATTTGGAATGAATACATGGAATTACTTAAACTTAAACTGAAGAGGTGAAACAAATAGTGATTGCTGTACAAATCTCTGAATAAGTAGAGGGCAGTTAACAAACTCGAAAAAAACTCAAATAAATTGATGATTTTGTTAGATGATGCTATGACTCACTGCGGATTTTTGGCGCCAATCATGAAGGCAACGCTTAATCGTTGGTGTTTTGTTTTAAAGAAGAAGATTGCTTGGCTTCTTCAAAGACCACTCGTATACATTTGTACATTGGAATTCATACGTCTGTAGGAGTTGGATGAAGTTAAGAAACATACTTCGAGATGCTTACACATTTCTACATGTGTGGAGCTACTATCAATGACTTGCGAAAGATGTACCGTGAGATAAATGAATAAGAGATCTGTCTGTAACTAAAAGCTCACATAGTTAGCAGAAAAAAAGAATTACTGCCACTCTGATTTCTCAAGTGGAAATAAAACAAACAAATGTTATATGTAAAAATGCATGTCAGTGATTTCTTGATTTCGTGAATTACAATCATAAATCAAAAACAATATAATACAACGAGCGATGTTTACAATACTTCGCTTATGAACATTCCAATTTCCTTTCCATATTCTATGCATACATATGTGTACACAAAACTTGACACGTTCGTAACTGAAGCCGTTCTGGATAATAGGAAGAATTAGCATTGCAATTCATTGAGAAGACAGCAGTAAGAAATATTTTCTCAGTGGAATACACACCTCTCACCTCTTTAGTCCCTCAGAGAGAATGAATGAAATGTTTTTTTTTCAGTCCTTTCCATCCATCCAGAAACTCAATTTACGTCCAATATTTAACTCTTTGATGTTAAAAATTAGCATCTTTTTCATTTAAGAGAACAAATTACGGAGGAATGGAAAAGTACGAGGCACTGTACTTGCACCGCTATATATATTTATATTTGCATTTAAACACAATCCGATATTGAGATATAATTACTATATGTCATTTCAACTTATTGCATGAATGGAATCTGCATATTCTCGTTTAATTTCAGAAAAAATATAAGGAATTAAATTAAATGAATAATTTCAAATTATGGGACTTTCGAT
This sequence comes from Eristalis arbustorum, assembly GCA_916610145.1. Lineage (NCBI taxonomy): Eukaryota > Metazoa > Arthropoda > Insecta > Diptera > Syrphidae > Eristalis > Eristalis arbustorum. Next base: position 47,816,907 of record OU744319.1, on the reverse strand, counting down.
GGAAAATGTGTGCAGATAACCCTAAGAAAAGAACCTAATAGACTGTGTACACATCGAAAGTTTATTGTGAACGTTTAATACTAAATGAATATTTAGCTTTAACTGACATTAAAAATAATAAATAAATGTCTAATTTCTGTCACGTACCTAGACATCACTTACGTTGTGAAAAGTCACGTGTCATACTTGACAAGAGTGATGAGGACATTGCTCAACAAGTGTGTGTTTTTGTGTACGCATTAGTATCACAAAGTGGATAAATTACCAAGGTATGTAATACTCAGTTTAATATTCCTTTGTACTTACTTCCAGTTTGTCTCCGCACTACCGTGTGAATGGTGTTGAATCCAGCTAAGTTTCCTAATGCTGCTACAGTAACTATGGAATCCTTTTTCCCACTACTCATCTGAAAGAAAAACAAAAATGCGTGATGTGTATTCGTACGGGAAAATGTTGATAAATTCATATACATGCCAATCTATTTGAGGCACATTTTCATACAGATGTACAATTTGATTCGAACCCTCAATCATGTGTCGAATCAGTTGCCTTGGATTTTCCGCAAAATCAAAGAGACTCCATTGCTGTCAGTTTAATGGAAATAATCTCCTTTATGTATCATGTGGGAACGCGTTTGCTTTCCCACAATGGGAAACGTTTTCATCTCCCTTTGGCATTGCTGTCACCATTGTGCACTCATCATAGACAATAACGGTCGAAGACGACATGTGAAGTTAAATTAAATGACAATTGCTTGACATAAACTTGATCATGTAGAACAAAGGTGGGAATGTAACGAAGCGAATATCATGTTTAACGCAGACCTAACACAGGGCAATAAATCAATGAGTGAGGCTGTGAGGGAGTATAAAAATATTTGTTTGCCCTCAGTTTTGCAGTTGCTGAAGATGTTTTGCTTGTAAGAAACAAACTTTGAGTGGAACAATATCAAAACTTTGAATTTCAGTGTCTTTGGAGCCAACTTTTAGTTGATTTTGGGCTACATTGTATTGGCTTCTGAGAAATATGTAATGCGATTTGGAAAACTGCGAACCAAAAAATGAAATAAATTCAATAAAACACTTGTTATTGAGACGATTTCGGAGAATTTTATTCAATGAACCTTCTTCGGACAGAGTTTTACAATATTTTCAAGCAAAATACATATACCTACACGGATCTTTTATCTGCCGTCCTTATATATAAACGGTGCCGGATATTAGTTGGGATAACTAAAAAACAGTTTTCGGTCATTACATTGTTATTTGTTTGTATGTATTTTTATTGAATCATAGAATAGATAAATTAGATTACACATCAGCATTTGATGAAACCACAAATTGGCCACATAAAATTAATCATTTCCGGCTAAAAGAACGATGTCGATCACCACTGAAAGTCTCTAAAAACGGTATGAGCTCAATAGTGCCACCAGCTCAGACTCGTAAATATTCTTGTTGTACCCCGTATTACGCTACATTGTTTCAAGCCCTAAGCCATCAGTTGCCAAATGTTGTTCGGTGTTTTAATTTGACGACACCTTTCATATACGTCTAATGATGTCAGGCACACATATACAAGCCCCTACAGTCAGCACGAATTTCTATCTGCGTACCTTCAGCTGTACTTTGGCGGCGATACTACTTCACTTGTGTGCCGCATTGTGTTACTTGTACAAAAGAAGAACTTTTTCCTTGAAGGAATTATAATTGCATCTGAGATGGTATCGAATAGGCGGTGAACGTCCTAATTTTTTGGTTTTTCCAGGTAAGTGATAGATATTTTTTTTTATTTCGCATAATATTGATGACATATGTATTGTAACCGCACATTTTACAGATTCGAGACATGATATTATAATATCATTCCTCTATAATATTTCAAAAGTAATTATGCAAAGAAAATACGAAAAAAACCTCCAATGTGAAAAAAAAACAACAAAAACGAAAGTTTATAAATAAGTGAACAATATCGTTGCGAGGAGAAAAGCACCTGCTCACTTAGTGCATTTTTAATCAAATTCAACATCAAGTCATCTTATCCTTCTCCTATTTGGTATTTGGAGAACAAACGAGAATACGAAATAGTTTCATTATAACTCCAAATCAAATAATAATTTACCTAACCATCCGAGACAGTAAGTCCTCCTTCCGCATTTCATATCTATCAAACTAATTGCAATCTTAAAATATAAAGGTATTTTTGAATACGCCTACAATTTGGTGTCTATTACTTAAACGTCTCGCACGCCGCTGATATAGTTGCGCTGGTAGTTGACGCTTCAAGCTACGTCACCAAATATAATTTTAGTAAACATACAAGTTTATAATAAGTAAAATAGATAAATATACAAATATATAAATAAATAAATAAATAAATAGATAAGCAAATTAATATATATAAAACAGTAACATTGAATAAACAATAGAGATTAAGTATCACGTAAAATGACAGCGTTCCTGGAATTATAGTTTCAGTTGATGCATCCTATCAGGAATCAGTTCAACATTCGCTTTTTTGTGTATTACTTTAGTTGAGTCATCACTCCAAGGCAAGGCAAATTTAACATCATTTTAAGAAGTTTATTTTGAGATACTAGCAATCCTTTTATGTGACATTTCGAACAGTTACCCCACACTTGACACCCATAATGGCTTGAAAAATCACCTTATAAATAATCATTTTATTTTCAAGTGAAAGTAACGATTTCCTATTTACAAATGGGTATACCATTTTTGTTGGTGCACCTACGTTTTTAATTGTTTTACTGATGTGATCATTAAAACCCAAGTAACACGGAGTTTTCCCAAGCTTCCCAGCTAAGTGTTTTGGTTTGAAACCATACCGACGAATAGGTATCAGACTGGTTTGAGCATTTAAACGGAATATATCTGGAGTTAAGGGCCATCATCCCTTTTTAATTGGTGTTGATGATACTGAAACATTATAGAATTTTCAGAAATAGACTGCTACATGTGGGCAGTTTCACTCCCACCTGCGTCAATCGTATTTGCAGAGATCAGTTAAGTTCAGCTACATTGTCCAGAAATTAATCGTTGTTTGAAGTGCAATGAGTTAATCGTTGTTCTAAATCCATTTAACGTAGCATCGATATAAATTTAATTTCCTCGACTTTTCCTTACCTCACATGATGTCTGCGGCTAAAGCTGTCGCACCACATACGGAATATATAGTCCTATTCTGTACACGTATGTACTCTATGTTTCTGACGCACAAATCAGTAAGGCTCAATCGAGTGGGCGATGTATGACGGATATATATTCTGATACCATTATGAAAAAATGTTCTGCTCAGATTTAACGTAATCGGAGATGAAAAAGAAATGGGAAGCGTGTAGGCATTCATTTTAACCGTGGGAATCACAAATCAACTTAAAAATTAAATTATTAACACGATTTATTAGGGATGGAAGGAGTAGTCTTAAGTGTCAATTTATTACGGAATGGAATTCAAATCTGTGAATTTACGCTATTGCCAAGTACATCGTTAACTATGTATATAAATAGGTAGTACTGGGTAAGGCCATATTCTGCATAAGCGGTCTTATTCCTTCTAAAGCATTCCTCTTCCTCAATAAAATTGACTTAATGCAGAATATAGAGGGATGTCCTGCTATCTACCTGTCGTACGTCGAAAAAAAAAACAGACAGGCAACTCTGCTACGAACGATGTCGCTCGAAGCCACGAGGATTTGAAGTTTTATGTTCTGTTTAGTTAGAAGTAGGTAAAATTAGATACAAATAAGTCAAGCTTTTACAGTCGTCCTGGTTAAACGAAAATATAAAGAAATAACGATGTCCGGAGGGCATAATGTCATTGAGATATAATCGATTAGATTACCCGCGTAGGGCATAGAGTTGGGTGTATAATGTAATCTTTGCTAAAATAGCTAAGCTAGTTTAAGTATTTGCTTTAAGTAGTTCTACGGTACGTTTTAGGATTGGCATTAATGAAGTGCGGATATAACTCGATATAACTCGCTATTATTCAGCGCTCTGTAATGACACTACAATGCAACGTAATCGGTTAAATAACAGCAACTGCTTGGAGGTTGTTTGGATGTTTGATGTCGGTTGGGTAGTTGTGACTTAAAAGCGTATGAAGTTTTCAAATAATAATAATATAATGTAATACAATAAGTATAGACGGCCGACAAAGAACAGCCTTTTTTAGACAAGAATACTCTTTAAGCATTGTCGGTAACTCATAAGAGGTGGGGTCGTGGAGGTTGTTTTGACTGTACCGGAATTCGAGCCCACACATCATAGCTTCAGGAAACGCACAGACACACATATCGCTTCGAGAGACGAGAGTCAATTCGAGGGATGTAAAAGTCGCTTGACTGACTACATGTAATCTTCAAGAGTGAGGAATTCAATAAGCTGCAATTTTTTTTCCCATAAAGCTTTATCCGGAATCAGATATTTTCTGTCCAAGCGGATATAGGCAAGTGAGATAGAAGATGGCATGAACTATCTGAATGGGTAGTTGTAACTCCAAGATGGCATCCAACTAGTCCACCAAAGGGTAACAGCGTTTAAATGTAAACGTCAGTGTTATCACAGTCTAAATGCAACATCATGTGAGTCTACGTGCTGCTGTGAATATAGAACAAAAATATTTTACAATCCCAGTATGGTAGTTACCTACTATGCATGAAACGAAAAATTCTTTCTAGTACAGATTACGGGAGACTACGTGCATGTTCTTCCTAAGAATCACGTTTTTTCCATAAAAAAAATGCACTGATTCGATGATAGCCGTATTCAAATTGAACACAATTAACCAAAAACTTTCATTAATTTTTGTTTACGTGTTTAAAGTTGAGACAGCACTAGAATCGATTTTAATTTAAATTTCAATGCAGGCTTTAATCAATTAATTAGGTTCATGTTGGCTCTAAACCTTGAGTTGAAGTAAGACTTAAATGTGGGAATATGTACATACATATGTATTCAAGTAGCACACGAAGAGGGTGAGTAATGGCCCCCCTACGGTGTTATATCGGAACGTGGATACCTCACACCAAAGTCCTTAAATACATACATTTTTTGTGCAAGCATCAAAATCAATCAATCTTTGTTCTTTATAGACTAATAAATGGTAAGAGATAGAGCACTGATGTCTTTGGCAACTTTGTTCAGAATTCTTCGAAAAAGGTTTTGGTTTTTTTTACTTTTTTGTAAACACCTACTAAGCGTTGGTGCAACAGTATATGCATGAATAAATGTGTCGTTGATTATTCAAATACTTACTTCAAAGGTAAAGCAAAACGACTGATTTCTAGGACTAGCCAATACTAGTATACTTGCGCCAATTTTCCAGCGAGTCTTGAAATTGGTGAGACTCTTGTTCGTCTTTCAACAGTATGCAAACTATGCTTAATTACCTCCAGGGAAACTAACAAAAGAAAACTGGCCATCACTACCTAACACGGTCACTCAGTCTACTTACACTCAGCAAGCACTCCTTAAGGACTCTCATTGGAGTCATAAGCGGTCACTGTACAATTGGCACTCATGCCCGTAGGATGGGTGCCCCAGATAATGATTTTTGCAGAAGCTGCATGGATGAGGAGGAGGTCTAGTTCACCTAGTTTGCTCCTGTAGTGCTCTTGCTAGTTGTATGTTCCTACACCTAGGAGCCCAATACTTCAGCGGCCGTAACGAGCTAAACAGTGCCAGCATTGGCCGGATAAATTGCTTCATTAGAAGCACGAATTGGTTTCAGTGTTAGGAGAAGTCAATCCGCGTGGTATAACCCTGGTCTAAGTGTGACTGCCCTTGAGCAGTCAGCCACTATAACCTACAAAAGGGCTGTATTCGACAGCCGAACGTTAATTAAATTATTGTTTTGAATACACCACACACATTTCAATTTAAATAATAAATTATCTGCTTTCACTTAATTTCATAATATTGTGAATACAGCTAGCGTGAAATAAACACAATACCTTCCTCCAGTAGGAAACACGAAAACAAATATCTGACGGGAATGGATTTCACTGAATGACTCATTAACCTGCACTCAACTGACAAAAAACAGAAAACAAAAACAACATTTTTCTTCCTAAATCTTAAATTCTGTTGAAATCTGAATAAATTCTGGCCCACGGCACACATCATGAGCAAGCGTAAAACATGAAAAGCTGCATCATCATTTTATACCCGGTTCTTCGTTAATCGGATGAAAATCTCTTCCTAAATGTACTTTGTATTGTACATATTTTGCGAAATTCCTCAACCACAATCTATACACAGAATCACAAAGGAATGATAAAGCTTTCGTGATATGCCTGTGGAGTGGAATTTCCTTAAGAACGGAGTGCTTATAATATTTTTATTGTATTGCCCCCACTGCTGGTAGAATACGGATTCCATCCTTTGTCTAAAATTAATTTAATAAATCTATTTCTTACCTCCCACCTCTTTCAACTGAATGATGATACCAACACGAAAAACTACCCCTTATTGATGACCTTACCTCTCATTTTTCTTTGCACAAACGGACTGTTTCACCCGGCATGCCTAGATACATGGACGTTATTGGCACACATATTTCAAGCTATTTCAATTCAAAGTTTACCCGAATATATGCGTTTCATTGAGGGACCTCCTCAATTGAGTTAGCCTCCGTTGTCCCTTATTTCATCTATCCACCACCCCATTCCACCCCTTCCAACAACAAACAGATTTATATTGATTCGCTTCTTCATGAGGGTTCAATCATGATTCCATTGGAATATCAACATCATGAATCAATACTTTGCGAACGACGAACAACGAACAACAACCACCGCTATCGTCGGTGGTGTAATCGGCCTATATTGACTAATAAATAGGGGCGTCCGAGTCTAAGGGTTCTCACAACTACCACTTCTAAGATGGTCATCCTGCCGAGAGGCTGCCTAGTAATTGGAAGACTTTATTAATTTATCCTCTATATGTGTAGCATAGGGATGGCATGGAAAATGTATTTTATATTCGTTTTGCGGTCAGTGCTGGTGGCTTCGCCTCTTTAGTTAGTTATGTATCAGACATATTTCTTCATTGGTTGGGATTTAAGATCTTTTACGGAACTAACCACGTCTTGTCGGGTATATAATTGTATTTAAAATAAAATCACTTTTGTAAGAATTAAATTGAATAAGGGTTGTTATTATAATCCAGTAACATCATATTTCTTACTTCCATCTCAGATTCCACTCCTTGAAAGCATTTGGAAATAATTGGTGCTCAAAGTCAAACAAGGTTTACCCATCGTTTCAATCGAGTAAGTGCTCATCGCAACTACCCACACTACACATGCAGACTGAAACGGTTTGGGAAGTATCTCCCCTCCCCACAAAAATTACTTGAAATCCAGTCAAAGGAGAACACTGAAGAGGAGAACTTGAAATCTAGTCAAAGGAGAACATAGAAAACAAGAACATTAAGTAAAGGTTGACATCAGCACAGGAGACACCTTCTGATTCTGATAGTCCTCAGAATCCAGTCCCGAATTGAATTTAGTTTTGAAATTGTGCTCGGAAGGATGTTGATAGACCCAGCGGGACATCAACGAAGTTCTTCGCTGTCGGGTTAATGCAATTTCAAATTATTCAGTTAACTTCAACCAAGTGCATTGACTCTAAGCAAAAAATGTTGATATTCCCGGCAACGTTCTATGAACTATTTGTAAGGTATGCTGGTGGAGCAATTTCTAATTGGAGTGCAAACAGTGCGTTTATTGATTGGAACTACTATGAGATTGGAGCTGCCTGGAGGCCTGGAGGTAATTTTCAAGTAAGTTTAATTTATTTCGGTTGACTTGCATCCTGCAACTTAATTCTTCTGTTTTGCATCATGGGTAAGAATTCTTGCAGAAAGATTGAGAAAGCTTGGCACTTTGTTTATAATAAGGCTGTTTAATGCTGTGTAATATATTACTACTTTTATGCCAACACCCAACGACCACGTTTGAGAAGGTTTTTCTAGGCAGGACTGTTCTGTGAGAATTGTCAGTGACTTGAACTAGGTGCGACCCTGGAAAGTATTTTGTCTACCAGTAGTCGACGCGTATGTCCAAGTGCGTTGGGGCGACGAACATACACACAACGCCACGGGCCACACAAACCAAGTATTTACTTACTTATAAGATCTATGAATATATATTGAACAAATTTCTGTTTTTTTTTTTTTTTTTTCAGAAAGTGATGAAGATCCTAAATAGCAAGCAGAAAGCTTTTTACTTCGTCTGGAATGATGTAATTTAATGTTAAGGCGTTATTTTAAAGTGTACGTTACTTCTTCTTTTTCTTCTTTGTGTGGCGGTACAGTCCGGGGTGGACTTGGGCCTCAACCAACATGCCTCTCCAACTAGCGCGATCTCTGGCTAACTGTCTCCAGTTTCGCACACCAAGTTGGTTGAGGTCCTTCTCCACTTGAGTGCACCACCTTAAACGCGAGCGTCCTCTGATGCGTTGCCCGACAGGTTCGGATTCGAAGATTCTTCGGGCCGGAGCTGTGTAGAGCGCTACATGACCTAACCACCGTAGGCATTGGATCCGTAGACGCCTAACTAGGCTCATGTCGCTGTACAACCCGTACAGTTCGTGATTGAATCTTCTCCTCCAGCACCCGTCAACACTAACAGGACTAAAGATCGTACGTAGAATTTTTCTCTTAAAGAGACCAAGGACTTCTTCATCCGCTTTCGAGATTGTCCATGCCTTCGCTCAGTATAGCAGGAGTGGGATGATCAGTGTCTTGTATAGAGTCAACTTTGTTCTTTGAGAGAGGGCTCTATTACTCAATTGCCTCTTGAGCTCGAAGAAACAGCGGTTGGCAAGAGTTATCCTACGCTTGATCTCGGTACTGGTGTTATTAGTACAGTTTACTCCAGAGCCTAGGTAGACGAAGTCCCTGGCTACCTCAAAGTTTCTGCTGCCCAATATGACGCTCTGTCCGAGACGTCGATGTTGTGCGTCCTTCCGTGATGACAGCATGTACTTTGTTTTGCCCTGGTTTATCGCTAGACCCATTTTAGCGGCTTCCGCTTCGATTCCAGCAAACGCCTCATTGACAGCTCGCTGTGTGTTCGCCCAATCACGTCAATGTCGTCCGCGTAAGCAAGCAGTTGAACGGACTTTGGAAGATCGTGCCTCGGGTGTTTACGTTTGAGTTTCGCACGATCTTCTCAAGTATGATGTAAAAGAAGTCACATGACAGCGCGTCGCTTTGTGTAAAACCTTTTTTGACATTGAAGGTCTCGGTGAGTTCGTTACCGACCTTGATGGAGCAGTGAGAGTTCTCCATCGTCATCCAGAACAGCCTGACGAGTTTGGCAGGAATGTCAAAACTAGACATGGCGGTATATAGCTCGTCTCTATGCACGCTGTCATATGCGGCCTTGAAATCGACGAACAGATGGTGAGTGTCGATTTGCATTTCTTGAGTCTTTTCCAGGATCTGCCATAATGTGAAGATTTGGTCTATTGCGGACTTTCCTGGCGTGAAGCCACAGTAATATGGACCTATCAGATTATTAATGAACGGCTTCAGGCGGGTACACAAAACGGCAGAGAAGATCTTATACGCGATGTTAAGAAGACTGATCCCTAGATATATGTTCAGAGACGACCAAGTGTACGTTACTAATTATGTTTAATGTAACAAATGAAGTCAAATTAAACGATTTTCGATTCGATTTTGGAATCATTTATGCTTTATTATTTGCTTACCATCAATATATATTTTATATAAGTCAAATGCTTAATTTTCTTCTCAACTCAAAAATAATCCGAAAACGGAGTATATCAGGCAAAGAGTCGTCTAAGTCGATTTCAAACGAAGAATGGCAAAAAAGTCTGTCAACGAAGGAGTTGATTGAGCCAAGCTCAAGACGACTAGAAGTTGTTCCAAAGGCAAAGAGGAAACTAGATACGTACTAATTTTGAGTTGTATGGACCGTTGGGTTAGTGCCAAAACTTTATTTCTCGAAACGTTTTAGTATTTCTTGTTACCTTTTTAATACACCAAAAGTTTCTAAAATCGATCATCTAAAATCATTTACTTCTTATTGATTTTAATTCTTATAGAACATTATAAACAATTATAACAATATGGGTGGCATAACAACCCGTAGTTGTGTATATATAATATTCATTATCTAAGTTTGTGCCGTTGTATCCTTGCCAAAAATTACCTAAACGTTTCTATTCTTACTAGTCTATCACGTAACTTTCGTAACTATCACAGAGCTCGCGCTCACCAAGACGATAACCTCATAATCGGCTGTGACTCTTTTATGGGGAAGCACTTGTACCAATCATCCGATTGCACATCTTTGGTAAGCAAATATCAACATACTATACTACTCTCCTAAGGGCTTGGTCTGAATGGTGCGATTACACCTATTGACATGCCAAAATCCTACTCGAACGAAAACTCCACTGGACTACAGTTCCTCTCGACACTTCTCAGAAAGCAGCTTCGAAACCCTGTTTCCAGAAAGTGACCTGAAGAACGGTGGCACTCTACTTTTTGGTAAAGCCATACACTTCTACACAGATGTAGCCAGAACGGAAGATGGCGTAGGAAGCCAAGTTTTCTCGGAGTGCCTGAATATGAAACTGAATCCTGAACAAATTTGTTCGTCTCCCTGATTACTGCAGCGTCTTCCAAGAGGAAGTTTTGGTAACTAGCGAAGGTTTGTCCTGGCTAATGTTGAACGCGATAACTTTATGTTTACGGATAGCCAGGTCGCAATTAAGTTCCTGGCATCGTCATATTTAGACTCAAAAATTGTAATCGACTGCCGCGCATTTCTTAACGAGATATCCGATTGATGAAATCTCTTGGGTCATAGGTACACCTTTAACTACCTTCAAGTTACAGCTCAATGAACTCTCCACACAGAAAAAATATACGAGACGACAGGCAACACCTGTAAAACAGCGAAACAAAACTAGCCTCATCTCAATCCAAAAGATCAATTAGCCTGATCTCCCTAAAGCGATCAAAACTGAACACTGCAGTGGGAATAATCACTCTCTTCAATGACTTCTGTACAAGCTGCTGAGACGAGGATGGAGGTTCTGTTCTACTCTCATACTTTTATGGCAGCGTAAGTGATACACCTCAGCAATAATCCAGTTAATACACTGGTCAAATTTGTCGACAAAACTGGCTGGATATCAGAATCACCCCTTCAGGTTTGACCGCAATTCAAATGTACTTTTGGATAATACATGTTGCACTTATCCAACAAGGAAGTTAAGTATTTTAGATCTGACCCTACTCAATAAACGAGTGGGTACGTGCGTTTATTTATTCACAAAATCTCAATTTTTTCGATAAGATCTGACAAAAAACTTACATTTTAAAACCTGACACGTTGATGACACAATATACTCCCGTTCTAACTGTCATCGGTTGGTTTGCATTACTCAAAGTAAACACCAAAAGCTATCTCCTGCTACCACGTGGTTATGAGATCTTTAAGTACATAGATATACAAATCAAATAGAATAATTTAGACTGGCATTAATTTATTCTGTATATCTCAGTCCTCAGAGTAAGCGTCAGCACACATGTATTTTCATTCATGTCAAGAAAATTAATTTTTTCGATTTGAGTATCTCGTTTGTGTGGTTGTAATTAATCATATCTTTTAACTTGAGTGGCGAATATCTATTGCATAGTTTATTTGCTTGACAAGTGCCAGTTAGGCGATAGTAGAAGTGACTTACTGAATTGACTGCTTCAAATTTATAACACAATACAAACAACAGAATTGTTAATTATTTTCAAAGTGTATATTAATACCGCCCTCTTGAGGGTAAAGCCTGAAAATTGTAAATTCAATACCTCTCAAAATAAATGTCACCCGTAATTGCTTCTTGTTGTATTACCAGGCAGGGTTTCAAACGATTTTACCGACAAAGACTAGATATCACTGCAATCTTGTATTTCGTTATGATTACATTTATGACATGTAACACTCAGATAAAGACCAGAAGAAGCTACCATTTGTATTCAGTTGAAAATAGCAAGACCCAGTGAAACAAGCTGTTGACATTTGACGAAATTAAGCGAACATTGTGAAACAGAATCCGCTAGGGTTATAAGAAGTATTTAGTTTGGGACCATTAAACATTAAACAAATGAAATAGCTTGTCTATTTTTCTATACTATAATGATATTCGTGTTAATTTTCTTTTTGCAAGACATCAGATTTTGCACTTCATTGGAGTTAAGCTTTGTGTTAGTGTACATGTATAGCACAACGATAGTGAATTTGGAAAAACTTCATCTAATAAATTCTTTAGAATTACTGGTATATCAATGAAAGAGCGGTGCGAACGGGTAAGTGTATGCATTAATTTCTATTGAAGTTACACTCTCGTATCTTCACTGATAGCTGCATAAATTTTCAACTGTTTGCTGAATTGATTCCAAAAGTTTTACAGCGACCCTATTACACGATTAGGCAGTTAGATTCGAGAGATTTGGGTAATAACCGAAGATAATGCAAATTGCTGAGATGTTAGGGATAGGATGTGAAATACTGCAGTGCAGCAGAACGGAATGGGCTATGCTTCGATGGTTTAGGCGCCATGACGTCTTGCGAGGCGTGCCTTAAGTGCCACTCCATCAGGATGGGCTAGAGTCGATGGCGGCAGATAGAGTGGCCCTTTAGCGGATCATGCAGGTCATGAAAGAAGAAGAATGTATTAACGTTCAGTATCACTTTACACAGCGGATATTTACTGTGCGACTATTGATCATCTACCTAATATTCGTTTTATAGATTCCACCAATTAAACAATATTAATCAAAACACAATGTATTCGCTTTTTTAAATTCTACTAGTGATGAATCAATTTCATTGCAAATGTCATTAAATGTGTTTTGCACTTAGTAATGGGCTCGTTTACCACTCTTATCGAAGAGTAAGTTTCTCACCCGAAGAGCATATATATTGATGAGAAAAAATAGTTCTGGTGAATTTATACTATTATCAATAATATCGCGGATAAAGAAGGCTGGCGCTGCCTTACGTCTAAGTCAATTGTTTTACACCTTTCGTCATAGTTAGGAAGTTCTTCAAGAGAATATAACTTCCGGAAAGCATTTCGGTGAGAATTCTTTTGAACTTTCGATTCTAAGTTCCTGTGAATCAAATGAACCATTCCAAATGATGGACGAATATTTCAAGGATGGTATAACTAACGTTATGACAAATCAAAAAATATAACGAGATCTTTAACTTCTTTCAGGCGATTGAGTCTATGATTGCTTATGCAAAGAACATAAGCAATCTGAGATGATATTCTATTCATTTAGGAAAGTTAAGATCTAAATAATTATTCTTACATCATTCCGAAAAGTATTGCATATTGGATTCAAATGGAATCGATTAGTATAATTAAATATTGATATTGAAAAAATGTATTGATAAGTATAATTAAAAGCCATCCGCCAATGTTAGAACGTCGCAGTAGTCAACTTTTTCATGAAAGAAACAGTAATGGACCCAAATACCTACCTTGCACGTCCGATGTTACCTTTATTACCCGAAATTCAAAACTATCAATCTTTATCAATTGTCTCCTTCCTATTGAGTAATTGAAAAATAACATTGATGAGAGAATTTGCAGCGACTTGAGCTTGTTCAAAAGCAAAGTGTGGTGTACTTTACCGAAACCCTTCGAGAAATCAAGGTCAAATCACAAGCAAAGTACATCAACTTGTTCCGCACGAGAGCGGAGAGTACCTCTGTATACAGTTCTGTAGAGCGTTATTCTAACTTCAAACTTAACGGCCTCATACTAACATTCTCATTTCAAGTCAGAAGATCAGCTGATCACATACAATTGCTATGAGCACAAAGGTTCTGCCCGACTGCTAGTAAAAACTGTGCTGATAATTTTAATGGAAAAGGATAAGAAAGGATGTAATTAGGTCCATCAAAGATATTAAATCTCCAATTTCCAACAACAGGAAATTTTTGAAATTTAAATGAAGTTCCCAAGCAACCTAAAAGTAATGGTCGAAAAATGGTAATGGGGCCAAGCAAATATAAATGTAAGAGATGAATTCATAGGCCCCTTAAGAACCATATTTTCAATATACGTACTGGAAATTAAACTGCAACAAATTGGCCTCTGTTTCACACGAATTCATATAAGATTCAATATTTCTGGAAACTACTTCTTCTATGACCTCCGACATAGAATAAATTAAAAAAGCATACCCTTAATGGTCCAGATCCACCACCAGATCTCAGTCATGAATATTTCATCTCTTGCTGTAATCTTGGTGAAGCTTACTCGTTTTTGAGAGATTATGCACACCTTTGCAGTTCCTCATTGACTCCCCTATTTTGCGAAATATTTCACCATACTGACTATGAACGTAATGCAATATGATTAAACACTCTCTTAATTTTAATTGGTTCTGCGCGAACAAGATCTCATTATTGTTTTCTCATTTTCATTTTCTTTGGAGTATTTACCCGGAGCTATACCAAGTCTGAAAATTGACTTGCAATAAACCAAGTAAATAAATACTATAATCAAAGAGGCTACTATAATCAAGAACGCTGAATGTGCGGGTATTTAATAGCAAGTAGTATTTGGATTGGATGATTGCAGTACACCTCGATCGATGTTTGGGTCGAAAGCAAATTTGACGTCATTCTAAATCTATTTTCGGATGCTTTCCTTCACGGATATCATATCAATGACTATTTCTCTCGGTTCGGTTAAAATGAACACTTAAAATCTTTGTGAAATGTCTGATGTAAAATTAACAAAACGTGAAAGATGTAAAACGCAAAATCCAATCATATCGCATGTATACAAAATCACCTTATTCTGAGACGAGTGTGACCTACATAGAAAAATTATTGAATTCTGATCCCATGACTGCATAGGATCAGGGAGTAATTTCCATTCCAATCTCATGACTCTATAGGATCAGAATTCATGGCTGTATAGAATCAGAATTCATTCAAGCTGTGAGAAAAATGTAGGAAACGTAAAATTGTATAAATAGAACTCACCTTATCATAATCAGACTCATTTTTTATTTGCATCGGATTCAACAGCGACTGATTGCATAAATTCGAATTATTTAATTCATCGGTGGCGTTAACATCATTCCCATTCTGAAGACTGCACCTCCTCCTAGTCCGTCGGAAGTTGATACAAAATAAGATATTGCCATCTTTTTGATCCGACAGGAAGCTTGGTGCGCAACCCATGACACAAATGTCAATTGCAATGCCGTGAGGACGCTACTACAACTGGGATTTTCTCCTTCGCGTCCTTCGTCTCGCTACGCTTCTAATTTTCGTCGCAATAATGAAATTCCATTTCATAACGTTCTGGTTCTTCTTCTTCTTCCGTCACATTCACCCTCACCCTCACGCTCCTCGTTAACACCGTCTCAAACTTCGTAAACGTGTTTGTCTTCGTTGTCGCCGTGAATTCTCTCTTAGTTCTTGTCGTGGTCGACGACGATCATTTATTGGTGGCGTACACAAAATAAAAAAAAAACCTCAATTTCTTTTCATTTGCGCACGTTAAATTGCCAAAAGAATTACTTCCACCACTGCTTAGTAAGTCCTGATTTTTGACGGCAGCCCAATGCTACACTCTTTGGTAAATATGGCACATCTACGTATGCATATCGTCAAAAAATTGGATTTTCATCCTTTTATTCAGGCTCAGTGTTCATTATTCACTTTGATGAAAAGGCTATGTATGTAGTTCACTTCGATACATCGGGCACAGTGACTTTCAACAAACGAATCCTTCAAGGATGCATGAACCTGAAAAGAATGAGAAAAAAGAAATAAGCTCGATGAATAGGGCGTCATTCAGAGTGTGGATCGTTATTTTTAATCTGCATAAATCATATTTCTTCTTTTATTGAAAGTGTACAAGTTAATAGAAATAACATGGAGGATTTTCTTCTTCTCCCCCGCCCATATACATGTATATATGTATGTATTATATCTCTGCTTTATTATCGGCATCATAATCGAAAAGTTAATTAAAATTGCGCAAGCGAAAGAACATGCACGGCGCTGTGGTGAAGTAATATTGTATGCATGCACATGTGAATGCACTTTTAGTGCCGTTTGCGTTTAGCTCTTTAATATATTTCATAAAGATACCAAACATGATTGCTTGTATAGTAGAGTATTGTTAAAATAGTTTGATAGACAGATAAAAAAAGTAAAATATCACATGTGTGTCATGCATAAACATATACAGGTAACCCTCCTACAACGCGGTTAATTGGTTCCTGAAAAACTCCGCGTTGTAGGAAAATTGCGTTGTAGGAAACTTTTTTTCCTCCATTTTTCCTTTTCTTATACAATATCACGCAAGTAACATGTTAAAGTTTTCTCAGCCGAATTAATTATATTAGACCTTTCATCGAATAAAAAAAATTTATTTTTTCAAAGATATTTTTCTATTTGTCTATTTCAACGTAATAACATAAATGAATGGCGAAAATGGACAACTAGTAGTAGAATCGCAGTCGATGCTGAGAATTTGGAAAAATCATTTCTGTAGACTGTTAAACGGCGATGACGACACAAATTCCGCTGTCAGGCAGAATGTTTCACTCAATTTGGACGATGATGAATACGAATTCCGTCCCCCCGACTTAGACGAAGTCAAGAAAGCGATTTCTAGACTGAAGTCGAACAAAGCTGCTGGAGCGGACGGATTGTCCGCGGAACTGTTTAAGGCAGCTGGAGATGACCTGGTTGGGCGCATGCACCAGCTCATCTGTAAGATATGGTCGGAGGAAAGCATGCCCAATGAGTGGAATCTCAGCGTCGTTTGTCCGGTCCACAAGAAAGGAGACCCCTTTGACTGCGCCAACTATAGAGGGATCAGCCTCCTTAACATCGCTTATAAGATACTCTCTGCCGTTCTGTGTGAACGCCTGAAACCCTTTGTCAACAACCTGATAGGTCCTTATCAGTGCGGTTTCAGGCCAGGAAAGTCCACTATCGATCAAATTTTCACATTACGGCAGATCCTGGAAAAGACTCAAGAGATGCAGATCGACACCCACCACCTATTTGTCGATTTCAAGGCCGCATATGACAGCGTGCATAGAGACGAGCTATACAGCGCCATGTCTAGTTTTGACATTCCTGCCAAACTCGTCAGGTTGTGCAGGATGACGATGGAGAACTCTCGCTGCTCCATCAAGGTCGGTAACGAACTCACCGAGACCTTCAATGTCAAAAAAGGTTTTAGGCAAGGCGACACGCTGTCATGTGACTTCTTTAACATCATACTTGAGAAGATCATCACGGAAGGACGCACAACATCGACGTCTCGGACAGAGCGTCATATTGGGCAGCAGAATCTTTGAGGTAGTCAAGGACTTCGTCTACCTAAGCTCCGGAGTAAATAGAGACAACAACACCAGTACCGAGATCAAGCGCAGAATTACTCTTGCCAATCGCTGTTTCTTTGGGCTCAAGAGGCAATTGAGTAACAGAGTTCTGCGTACGATCTTTGGTCCTGTTTGCGTTGATGGCGTTTGGAGGAGAAGGTTCAACCACGAACTATACGGGCTGTACAGCGGCATGCACCTAGTTAAGCGTCTTCGGATCCAACGCTTAAGATGGCTAGGTCATGTAGAGCGGATGGACACCACAGCTCCGGCCCGAAGAGTCTTCGACACCGAGCCATTGGGACAGCGCAACAGAGGACGTCCTCGCACTAGATGGCGCACGCAAGTTGAAAAGGACCTCAACCAACTTGGTGTGCGCAACTGGAGGCAGCTGGCGAAAGATCGTGCTGGCTGGAGAGGCATGTTAGTTGAGGCCCAGGTCCACCCCGGAATGTAGCGCCAATCAAGAAGAAGAACATAAATGAATTCATTTAATTAACCAGCAAAAAGCAATTCATTTATTTAAATAACACAAAACTAAGGAAAATAAAATCTACATATTTCAGAGGATTTTAAATCTCAACCTTCTACAAATCCGCTTCCTCGTCCTCGCTTATTATAATTTGCTTCAAACGTTTTGCTCTTGGTCGTCCTATTTCAAAATCCGAGCTTGACCCACAACTAATTCTCGAATATCAGCCACATTTATTTCGTCAAATCCATCGCCTTTTATTACGTTTGGCATCTCATAATTGTATAATTTTGTGTTTATAGAATAGTTTATAGAATATGTATTTAAAAAATGCTTAAAAATCGCGTTGTAGGAATCGCGTTATAGGAAACATTCCGCAATTCGCAAACCGCGTTGTAGCGAAATCGCGCTATAGAAGTACCGCCTTATAGGAGGGTTACCTGTAATATCCACGTGACGGTAATTCACCCTGTATCCATTTTTTTTTACATTGTATATATAATTAATTTAACCATTTACTGTTTCACACCGATACACAACACGCCGAAATAGTGCCGCTATGACCAAAAATAGTCGTTAAGTTTTATTAAAAATTGGCCAATAAGAACCGTCTGAGAAAACTATTCGACGTTTGAAAAACGGAAGGAATCTAAACTCTTGACTCGAAAGACCAAAATCATGATCTACAAAACTCTTATCTTGCCAGTCCTGCTGTATGGAGTTGAAAGCTAAACGATATTAAAAACTGCTGAGCTGATTCCTGGTGCCTTCGAAAGAAAAATTCTGCGTCGGATATATAGTCCCGTCTGCGAGAAGAAGAAAAAACCAGAGGGCAAAAGTCCGTCGACTACATTGGCTCGGCCACATCGAGCGAATGGACAACAACGCTCCAATAAAAGGAGTCTTCGAATCCGAGGCTCCTGGTTCGAGAAAGAGAGAAAGACCGAACCTCCGATATAGACACAGCACATCTGAGACCGTCATCCAAAGAAGGCAGTATTTGTTCAGGTTCGGACCCTTCATGGTTCATCGGACTGATAAGTAACTATGCAGCACCATTGTATGCCATTTTGTCTTCAAAGAAGTCCTGTTGGGAATCGATATCGGGGGATGTTTGCCTATTATGCTTGCCCACACATGTTTGGAAAAGGTGTGGACGGTTATTGCCTTCAACAAAGCGTTGCGCCGTACCACACAGCAAATCAATCAAATTTCTGCAACGAACATTACAGATGTTTGATGGCAACATTGACAGGTCTACCAGATCTATAGAATTCATGAATTCACCCTTCCGAACATCTTCATGAAAAACAAACAAATAATCGCAACTCTAGGCATATGGTAACAAGAATACATTTTTCTTTAATTGTACTGATAATACAATTTTAGAGGTTACTTAGAATGACCATACCATGTGAATGTGAATTTATACACACGTTCACATGGTTTAACCAAAGACGCAATTTCTTACTAATTGTGGTAAATTACTGCCACATACTTTATTGACACACAGGAGAATGCGGTGACAACGAGCTGGCCACGAGCAGCAAAGTTTTTTTTTTTGTCAGAAAAGCTTCCATGACACTTGTTCTGAATCCAGAGATTTTAGCAATAACTCGCAATGAGTAGTGTCATTTTCGTATAAGTTGATGAACTTGTCTATTATCAGGCTGTCAATTAAGTCGTTTCATTTTTGCTAGAAGTTTTTACAAATTGACAGCATTTTCTTTTGCAAATGTGCTCTCCAACTTTATGCAAGGCTAAACATCTCGGAATTTTTAGTTTTTCTTCTCTTATTTATACATATTATTTATACGTACACACAAGCATATATGTCTTTATTATAAGATAAATATTAAATATTTATTTTTTAAAAATAAAAATGTATGTATTTATGGAATTAAAATATCGCTTGTCGCAAAGGGGAGCTGCGTAAGAAATTCTACTTTGAAACGAATATAAAATGGTACATCAAAGAGTATTTGTCAGAAACACTCTTTTCATAAAACTTAATGAAATTATTTGCAGCTTTACTCATATCTAAATCAAACGCCCCTTTGGTTGACAAATTTTCTTCGGCATGCTTTGAAATGTTTTACATTTACACTATATCTGCTCCGCATGCATTTTAGAAGACTTTTGACTTTTGAAGTTCCTTTGGCTTTGTATTATAACTGTGTGTTGTAAATTAAATAACTGGCAGTTAATGTGTTTCACATTATGTTTTTAAGATGATATTTTCATTCTAGGATACCTGGACAAGTTCTATAAAAATTGTTCAATTATACATGAAGAATGAGATGAATGTATACGATGAATGAATAATTGATGTTGAATAAGTTGTTAGAATAATGTGGCATAATGTATGAGCATTATTTTGTTTGTATACTACAGCGTACGACGCTTTTTGGAAAAATTATGACTTTTTCCGATAGGATGACTTATTTTGCGCTGCCTTGTACTTCTTTATTGTGGTGGCCCGTGGCGTTGTGGGTATGTGCGTCGACCCCAACCTCGACGTCGTTGGTTCGATTCCAGCTCTGAGCGACACGCATAATTTTCACGGCCCCACCTCTTTCCAGTTACTGACAATGCTCAAAGAGTATTTCCTGTCTAGAAAAAGCTTCTCAAATCTGGACGTTCGGATTCGGTATAAAACTGTAGGTCCCTTCCACTCGTGTGAGAACAATAGTACGCACAAGCACGAGTGGTTGCTGAGAAGCTAGACCCTGGCCCTCTATGAGCTGTAGCGCCACCCATATTATTATTATATAATCCGACAGCAAATAGTGTTGTGCGAGCTGTTATGAATGTTTCGATAACTGAAAGTTATTGCATGTGGTGAAAATTAAAGTTTTTGCTTTGAGCCACAGAAAATTACTATTAACTTTGTAAATTTTATCCATTCTGCTCTGACGTCAAAGTTAATTATAGTCGGATGCGAAGAACCCATCGGCAGTCTAAGTACATTGTGTATAGACCATTTTGAATTGAGTGTTTAACACTCATCATTATTAAGTCATATCAGGTTGACAGAGTATAAATCGTGTTACAACCATTCCTTTCCAATACAATAAAATTCTAGTAAGCGACATTTATGGGATAAAATTCGTGAACATTTTAAGTAAAGGCGAGCGATACGTTTACATAAAAGAAGACTGCTAGAGAAAACCATAACTCTCTAGTGTTTTTAGAAAACACTATAGGATTAATTTCGGGAAATACAATGTAGTAAAAAATATAACATAAAACTATAGTCAGATAGAGCATACTTATTTTAGCACGTAACCAATTCTTTGAGGGTATTATTATTTATAGTCAACATAAACCAGTTTAATTACTATCACTTCGCAGTAAGCCACAGGCAGCACTTTATGTCTTTTAAAGTCAAACAAATTATTACCATGATGTCAGAATGTGAACCAACTATCCGAAAAAAGCTGTAGCTTCAGTGAACTGAAAAAATCGGAGAAGAATTCGAAATTCGAATATGCATTTATTAAGAGATGTATATTTTATATTGTGATGACCCGTGATGGTGTGATTATGTGCGCCGACCCCAACCTCGACAACGTAAGTTTGATCCATGGTCTGTACGTCAAAAATGATTTTACACCACTATGGAGTCACAGACAAGGCTCAAAGAGTACATAGGTTTAGAAAACGCTTCTCAAACTTGGCCGTTCGGAGTTGCTGAGAAGCTAGACGCTGGCCCTCTACCGGCTCTACCTCTACCCATATTGTATTGTTATTATTATTATTATATTTGCTTTTTCCTTTCATCCAAATATAATTAAAACTTAGTACAGACATTTTAAGAAGCCACACTTTTCATGGATTCTTATCCTCCAATGCGGCAATATATTCTTCATTGCTTCTACAATTGTCGCATTTAGAGCGAAGATAATGCGCATTTATTAAAACGCCGATATCATCCCCCAGCAAATACATAGAGCACAGGCTAATGGCGCCAGTGGAGTATACTTTTTAATTCGACACTGAGTCATGCATAAGGAAATTTCCACTGTTGAAGCTAATGTAGGCCACATTGCGTTATCCTTCGTTACCCTTCGATGCATTCTTTCCATAATATAAACAATATTTGCATCAGACTAGATTTTAAACTACATAATCAATTAGTCTTCAATATCAGCTATTTTTCACAAATGGTTTATTAATAACGTAAAATCTAAATCTATTGCATCAAAAGAAAAGGAAGAGCATTTGATAATTGGTTTCCTTAACGGCTCAGCAACATCACTTTATTTTAAAATGAACTTATCTATATAGTAACACCATTGCCACTTGCTGCTGCTAAAGGTCTGATAATTGCTCTAAAATAGTAAAATGTATGTATTCAGCAAATATTTCATTGCATTTTTAATTAACTTCATAGATTTTTTTTCTTTCTTCTTACTTTTAAATTCAACACTTCCTTTAACACCTTATTAAATGACCGCATTTCAGCTGGGTATTAATTGTGTATGTAGATATGTTAGGTACAAAAAGTATTCCGTGATCATTAACAAAAGCTTTTTATATTCATGTTTTTTTTTAATTACAATCAAAAATGCACTTGGAAACGTAAAAACAACTCATTGAGACACTACGCAAAAGTAGACTAGGTACCTAAATACAGCATATAATCCCGTCAATGTAAATGTTTCTCAAGCTTTTTAAGTAAATAGTGTTTTCATCTCTTTAAGCAGTTCTCTTAAGTGCTCTTCTTAGGGCAGAGTCCATATATGCATGAAATTGCATATTCCAAGAGGAACTTCATGTTTAATCTTTGAACAAGATTATTTTTTGTTCATATCTGCCAAATATATAATCTTCGTAAAATGTGTATCTATATAATAAATTTAAAATCTTTGATTACACAGACCATGGCCTAGCTGCACGATCTGATAATGACATCCCTCTAAGGAATTCTGGTTTTGGTTCGAGGATAGGTCGGATGTTTCTACGTTATCGAATTGTCTCTAGTCTAATGGCAGTACTGGTCGTCTTGCGAAAAAATAAAGCGGCTATTTTTAAGAAAATATTTTTTTCGCAACATATTTCAATATGTTACAGATAACAGCATTATCAAGATATGTTAAATAGTGTTGACCAAACATTCGAAGCGAATAGTCACCATGCCAGTCATGCATATTTGCTAAATCAGTTTCCCGTCATTCATTTTGCCACCACTTGGACAAGGAAGGACCAACAAGTTTTATGTACTCCATTGTTCCGACACAATAAATTTGTTTTAACGCATCCATAAACAGTTTAATTATACGTGAGTGACGGTAATTTTCCAAACAAAATAAACAAATGCAATATTCCATTTTTGTAATTAGGTTGGGAAACGTTTTTATTTGATTACCCAAAAGCACCCCGTTCATATGAACCTCAATCCAAGCACCCGCAACCATGTTGACTGCAAATACTATAGTTTCCTCTGTCCAATATTTCATCCTTTTGCTTTCAATTTCGCTAATGAAAAAGCACAGTACAGTGCGAGTATATTCCTTTGAATACAATTTATAAGTCCGTATACTGAGTGAGGCCAAAATTGCAATAAAATCTTTCTTAAGTGGACTTTGAATGTCTTACTTGAAGTATCCCCAGAAAAGCACATAACATCAACATGCTTATGGTATCATCGAATTAAGGAGTAGTTTCCGCATCAAATGCTACCACGATACCACCAGCATCATAAAACCTATACGGATATAAACTTTAATTAAAACCCAATATAACACTCACCATCAGGACGTACGGGAACAGTGATGATGTCGGTCTACCCTAAAGGTTTATGATCGCAAATACGAAGAGAGCTTCGCATCTAGTCAGTACTCACACGTATGCCCATACATTTCGAAATGCTGGGCAAATTATTTGCTCGAATTTGTGGGTTAGTTGCCTAGATTCTAGGGTCTCGTTGTGGGATGTAATCGATGGAGCACTAACGAATTTATAAATTTACCCCCAAAATATACCCTGTCGGGAGATGTACCCACTTCACGATATTTTAAGAAAATCGATTTTATTATTTGAAGTGGAAACTCATAAAATATTTACATAAGTCGGTGGCCAACGTAACGTTCGTATAATTGGTGTGAGTCCTGAATTTATACCCCTTGGGATGCAAAACAAATATTTTATTCTTGGGTGTCAGTTCGGTGCACAGAAAATGTTTCGTGAAGTTCAGGGTTAGAACTTAATTTGAAATGCTCAACGAAGAGCAGATTGTCGATGCCTTTGCGAACTTTCACATGATGTCTAAGTTGGACGTACAATTTCCCTGCGAGTAATAACGTGTAAAACTTTTCAGGATGTCATTTTAAGTATAACGACTTTGAGTTGAAAATGTGTGCGCGCTGTTTACATGCGACTACGGGTATGGGGAATTTTTATGATCTACATATCGTAGATCATAAAATATGAAATAAAAGCCCGTATGAGAGCACAGGTTTATTCGTAAAGTGCTATTTTATAGGCCAACTAATGCTACCTACAATAGTTTAATTCCGGTAATAAATATGCTTATTTTTATTACCTGCGAGCGTTATTTTGCACCGTAAAAAAGGGTTAATAAAGTCAAAGTTGAGGTAAACAATTTTGAAAAGGTTCCCATCAGCCGCTGGGTTGTTTGCAATTTATTAATGTCCAAAATATCTAAAGTCTTTAAAGTTCCCTTTGTGTTTGATGTGTACGTTATGCCCGTGTAGCCGTTCATACGTTATTCTAATAATAAAAATAAGTGTACTCTAAGATGGACCTGACAAGAATATGTAGTCAAAATTACATCGCATTGTCCGGCCATAAATGATTTTACATTTGAAATACAAATTTATGAAATATGGAATGCTGAACTGAGCTATAATTGAGAAGAAGAACAGATCACAAGTTCTTTTTTTGGGTGACAGGTCAGAATGCCATCCCTTGATATGAGGAGGCCGGTGAACTGACTAACTGACTGACCCCACTACAGAAGGCCTACACCGCAGCAAACTATAGATGAGGCAGACTGATAATCTGGACAACATCAAGCAAAATACGATCTGAGTAAAACTAAAACAACGGATCTGTTTCAGCGAAGTCCTCTTGACAAGATTGGTGATGGTATTTACGGGACAATGGTCGATTACAGATCATGACATTGTGACCCTTAATTTTGGAACGCAAAAAACAAAAACATTTGATTTCTGCCTGCTTATTTCTTGCTATAGTCAGATAGCGAGCTCTTAAACTACAAACATCTAGTACACCGGGATGACCGGATTCCTTTCCATAACTTAATCAGTTTACAAGACGTCACAAAGTAATGGGAATTAAGCATTTATTTCCCGAATCAGAAGTCTGACAAAACAATTCAGTTTTGGTCGAAAATTCGATCTAGTTGTGAACATTTTTGCATTCGATTCGTTTACAATTAAAGGTGCACAAGAACACTACATCTTATACGGCTCTGTAAATCAAAGGCATTAAATAGAACGTCGGGCACATATTTATATCTCCCTTTATTTATTGAACATGTAAACTAAATTGCATACATACGTAACTTATTACAAAATGGTAACACATTGTTAATTCCCAATAAATATTGTAATTGTAAATAATATGTATACCGGTAAGAAGTGAGCGTCAAGATACAAATGCCTCGATAGGGAACATTTGTTGCGAACGAGCCCTTATTTTTTTTTGTTTGTTTGCTATGACATCTGTGAAAAATATTTAGTATACACTTAGTCATTGGACTGTCAAAATCATATTTTTTCATCGTGTTAAAAATGTCGAATTTTGTACCAGAAAGGGATGATTTGCGGAGAGCATTAATTTTTTGTTTTCATTTGAAGAAAAGTACTGCAAAGTCGCATCGAATGCTTGTCGAGGCATATGATCATGCTCTATCAGAAGCAACATGCAAAAGATGGTTTTAACGGGTCAGAAGTAATGATTTTTATGTAAGAAATGAAGAACGTGGAAGACCACCAAAAAAGTTTGAAGACGCCGAATTGCAAACGATATTGGATGGAGATGACACTTTGAGTCAAAAGCAAATGGCAGCAATGTTAAATGTTGCACAACAAACAATTTCTGACCGTTTAAAAGCTATGGGAAAGATCCAAAAGTGTGGAAAATGGGTGCCACATGAATTGAATGAAAGACTGATGGAAAACCAAAAAAACACTTCTGAAACTTTGCTTCAAAGGCACGTAAGAAAATCGGTTTTGCATCGGATTGTTAATGGCGATGAAAAATGGATTTATTCTAAGCATCCTAAACGGAAAAAAAAATCATGGGTTATTGGGTTATTCCGGGCTACCCTGCCCGCCGTATTCACCAGACTAGGCTCCTTCCGACTACCATTTGTTTTCCTCGATGGGGCACGCATTGGCTGAGCAGCACTTCGATTCCTATGAAGAAACTTTAAAAGACGAACAATTTTTTTGGCGTTGTATTCACAAATTGCCACAAAAGTGGTCAAAATGTGTAGAAAGCAATGGCCAATACTTTGAATAAAATGTTTTTACTTTCCCATTAATGATTAGTGTTCATTTCATACCGGAATACCTGGTATTTTATTGTTTGGTGAACTACTAGGTTATAGCTTAAATGTATGCAACCGGCGCCATCAACTTTAATTAAAATATTCATTATTCAATCTGTTGTCAGGATGAGATTAAAAATCGAGGAATATATTTTAAAAATTATTTTCCAAAGATTAATTTTCACAGTGCATTAAACATAACATCAGCACACATTGCAGTTAATTACATAGCTCAATGGAGGTGTCCACGTTCACATAATAAAATATTCAAACGGCGGTGATAATCGTAATAAGATATTTCCCTGGAATGTACTGATGAATTGTAAAACTTTACAGATAACAAAATCAGATTTAAGGCAATGAAATGTTAAAATCTGACACGTGGTATATTAAAAAAAATTACCAACTTTAAAATTTGTTTCTCAGTATCAAATTCATACTGATTGAGGTCGTCAGAAAGCGATATGCAATTATATTTTCAAAGTACACCCGACAAAACAATTTCAATAAAAGATGTCATCAACGAAAACATTACGAAAGATCACATCCAGGGAAGAGAACAATGTTACAGCTAGGGAGGATGTTAAAGAAGATTAAAATTTATTGACTCGTTGTTATTCATAATTGCTGTTAGGTATCAATATGAGTTTTTGTGCAAGTCCTATATAAATAATGCCCAAAAAAAGGATCAGCGGCGAAACATAAATCATCAGAAATACTTGGCAGCACAGACGATATTTTATAATTCTAACAATCAAGTGTTTGAAGAATATAATATAATAATATATATATGGGTGGCGCTACAGCCCGTAGGGGGCCAGGGCCTAGCTTCTCAGCAACCACTCGTGTTATGCGTGCTATTGTTATATATATATAACATACAGATTTGTGCCGACTCCGAACGGTCAAGCTTGAGAAGTTTTTTCTAGACAGGAAATACTCCTTGAGCATTGTCAGTGACTTGAAAGAGGTGGGGCCGTGAAAATTATTTTTGTCGCTCAGAGCTGGAATCGAACCTGTGACGTCGAGGTTGGGGTCGACGCACATACCCACAACGCCACGGGCCACCACCACAGTTTGAAGAATATAATGGAAAATTCAGCATGAAAAACTAAAAAGATTAGTTATTGTTCAATACCTAATTTCAGTTACTCACGATGTGTCTACCTCAGCCATTTTCAATATCTTTGTAATGTTCAGTTTTTGTTTTGCGAATGAATTCAGGGATGCATTTTATGATGCTTCATAGACGGTTATCTATAAACTACAGAAAATAATGTTTGAAAGCATTGTTTTTATCCCGATATAGAAGTTGTTGTTAGTGTATTTTACATGGAAATTGAAATGCATGCTTATGTAGGAAAGCCAAAAAAACCCACCTAATCTAGATTTTGTTCTTTTAGATGTTACTGTCAAAGTTTTAAAAAAAGTGTCCATTCCTTGGAGAAGGAATTGTGTTTGTAAACCAACAACGCTTGCAAATTATAGAATTTCATTATCAAAATGCGTGCTCTGTTCAGAAAGTTCATCGCGCGCTTCTCCGAAAAATTGTGTTCAGCGACGAAGCTCATTTTTGGCTCAATGGGTACATAAGCAGAATTGTCGATTTTGGAGTGAATATCAGCCAGAAGTATTGCAAGAGCTGTATCCAGACAAAGTCACAGCGTGGTGCGGTTTATGGTCTGGTGCCATCATTGGACCGTACCACTTCAAAGATGATGCGAATCGTAACTGTGAATGGTGAGCGCTACCGTGAGATGATATCCAACTTTTTTTTGCCTAAAATGCAAGAGCTTGACTTGCATGACATGTGGTTTCAACAAGACGGTGCCACACAGCACGCGCAACAATGGACTTATTGAGAGGCGAGTTCGGTGAATATTTTATTTCACGTTCGGGAACGGTCAATTGGGCGCCTAAACGGTGCGATTTAACGCCTTTAGACTATTTTTTGTGGGGCTATGTTAAAGCGCATGTCTATACAGACAAACCCGCTTCAATTGACGCATTGGAAGGCAAAACTGAAGCATTTATTCGTGAGATACCGGCCGAAATGTTGGAAAGAGTATGCCGAAATTGGACTAAGCGGATAGACTATTTGAGGAGCAGTCAAGGTCAACATTTGCATGAAATAATCTTCAAACATTAAATTATATGGACCGTACTATCGATTCAAATAAAGACTGTATGCATTTTTCTGAATTTTATGTGTTTTATTTTTTGAAAAACTTTCCTATAGCTTTTAAAAAATCAACCTTTACATATTTGAACACACAATTTTGACTTTTGAAAGATTTAAGTAATTGCAAAACAATTAATTTATTAAGGTTTAATTTTCATTGAAAGAAAGGGAGAGAAGCTGTCAGTTCTTGAATTGTATATGGATTTGTACCGGTACCACAGAAACTATGAAAATCGGTAATGTATGCAATGACGCTACCATCGGCTCATGTCTTACAAAATAAAAAAATTGAGTTGCTGCAATGATGCTTGATACAACAATCTGCCACCTGTCAAAGTGTTTATCGAACACTGGTTTGATGTCGGTTTGAGTGGTTTCTTTGTTTTATACGAATTCTGTATACACATACCCAAAAATTAAAATTATATAGTCATTGAATTGTAAGAATATCAATAAAAATCTAGGGTTAAAATTTAAAATTCTCCTGCTCTTAAAAAAACCTTTCAAGTATTAACTTTTGAATATATTGCATTTTTTAGAAATTTTGAGGCACCATAAAAAGAAAAAGCATTTACTGTCCAAGTCACTCCACCCAATGTCGTTAGGTACTCCCTATAAGCACATTTCGTAAATTTATGTCCAAAGAAATCATGAAATTACTTTTTCAGATCCCAGACAGACGTAACTGGAAGATAAATACTTGAATATTTCTGAATATCAAAACGCTTTTTCGTGAATCATGCAAAATCTTCACGCACAGTCTTGCCCTTCTGCGCCGCATTTCCTGCCATCTTGTGTATTCGGTGGTGATTGCTCGTTTACATGTCAGTGGTGAACTTCTTCTAGTCTGCCGTCACTCCCGCTTTCTTATGCTAATTTTCTCATTAACCTCTTTAATTATAATGTTTAACATGGGATTCAAGAATACTTTGTTATTCATTGCGAACAAAAGCGACAGGAATTGTAAGCCCTGTTTCACTTATTTGACAATTACTTCGGGCTCTTCAAAATTCACGTAGAAACACACACGAACAACATTAAACTGCTCGCGATAAATATTCCGCGCGAACTCAACGTTGAACTTTCTCCTTAATTTTGATTTCCCGCTTAAAATATGCAACAAAGGTAACCCAAAAGGTTTTATGGTTCAAATCAATATCAACCAACGCCACAGCTCTGAGAGGTAGTTCGCATCTTCACCCCTCAAATGCCCTTCCAAGTTCGACATTGCCCTAGGGAGGCCAATGATTCAATAGCGGTGTGGATAGTAATTATCGGCATGAGAAATGATCTGAAGAGAACTCTGTGGAAACTCTTATCAATTAGTTTTTGTTAAATTGAATTGAATGCAATCGTTCCCGGAAAATATGTTGTCCTTTCATGGTTATAGTCGTGAAAGCACTTGAAGTCAAAGAATTTCTGTACATGTCCATGGCAACCTTTCTTGGGGCAAGTTAGCTCAATCGATTTCCGAAGATATTGCTTCTGTAGTCAAGTGTGAATTTAATTCCGCCGATAGAATTATAAAATCAGTCAAATGGAAACATGATAAGCGGGACTTCTTGATGTTGATTATTTGTTATTTTTCCTCTAAGGTATTGACGAATCGATTCCATTGTGCGGTTATACCTTTTTCTGCATTCCGCCCTCTACAGCTAATGAAATGTATCTGGCAATAAACCGATTTAATGGCCTGCCAACATAAATTCCAACACTTTCTCCGCTTGCGCTTGACAGGTTCTTATAAAGCAAACTGACCCGTAGTTGGTAATTAAATAACCATTTATCTAAAAAAATTGCCTCGTTATTTATAACGTAAAAATAAATTAATTAATAACCATCGCATAAGTCGACAACAAAATAAAAAATCTTCTTCATCCTTTAATTTAAAAACCTTTTTGTGATCTGGACATCGGAGCAGCTTTTTTGCTAATTCCATGAGATGTGTTCACGTAGTGGCATGGTATTCGTTCATGTGGGGTAAGGAATTTGCAAATAGCTCACCATTAAAAGGCAAATGAACAGAAATTAATTCATTCTTAATCACTGGGGTCTCTGCTTCTGTAAATATATATCATTTCATTGGTTTGTTGTGCCAATAAATGTGCATTCAATTTATTTAAACAGTTTTTCAAGACATTTTATCCTTTTGGTACGAGTTTATGGACCAGAGGCGAAATTTTTAGTTTCTAGAGATCGGATTTTTAGAAAAGGAGCTTCAAAATTTCCTTACCCAGACACAACAATTATTTGAGAAACTTTGCATTTAATAACATGTTCAATAAGCTTCCAATAAAACAGCCACGTATTCAAAGCTAACCTTTTGACGTTTAGCGCCAGATTATTATAAATGAATAATTTGTTATTTGTAGTGGCCCGTGGCGTTGTGGGTATGTGCGTCGACCCCAATCTCGACGTCCTAGGTTCGATTCCAGCTCTGAGCGACACACATAATTTTCACGGCCCCACCTCTTTCGAGTCACTGACAATGCTCAAAGACTATTTCCTGTCTATAAAAAGCTTCTCAAACTCGGCCGTTCGGAGTCGGCATAAAACTATAGGTCCCTTCCACCCGTGTGAGAACAGTAGCACGTACAACACGAGTGGTTGCTGAGAAGCTAGGCCCTGGCCCTCTACGGGCTGTAGCGCCACCCATATTATATCATTAGTATTATTATAATTTGTTATTTAATCTGAATGTAATGAAAAAGTCTATTGTAATGAATCTCTGAAACATTGGCCGACATGATGGGAGATAAATTGTTGCTTAAAACTTTACAATCACAATGCGTAGAATATATATTTCCGAAGGACAAACCTTATTTCGCTATTTTTTGTGAAATCAAGAATAACGTCGACCATCTACCCCTACCCTTTAACTGCGTTCAATACGATAGAATGAAATTAGTTAGTATTTAAATATAATATTGATATTGCATGTTTACATAGCTATGTATGTATGCATCGCAGCAGTAAAAGTCGCAACAAATCTCTAAATCCAGAAAAAAAATACACAATTAATATTCTTATTGCAGATAAGGGTGTATTCTAAATCAACAAAACACGTGTAAATAAATATGTATAAGCGAAATTTT
Organism: Eristalis arbustorum; assembly: GCA_916610145.1. Lineage (NCBI taxonomy): Eukaryota > Metazoa > Arthropoda > Insecta > Diptera > Syrphidae > Eristalis > Eristalis arbustorum. The sequence continues at coordinate 47,785,181 of OU744319.1, read as the reverse complement.
AGGGAAAAGTTTGAACAAATAAAAAATCTACTTTCAAGAAGTGACGTTTACTGGCAGGAGTTATGGATTCTTTTTATTCCTATCAATTTCTCAAACCATAAATATACGTGCTTCTGTTTCCCCCCTCGAAGAAAAACAACGAGAGAAGAGACTATAAAAATATAAACAAAAATCCCGTCTAAGTGCGTACTGCAATCATAAAATACGACGAGTCTAAGATCCTTCAAACCTGAGTCTAACCGTGTTTTACATAATTTCAAAGAATTACGACTTTCAAAGAGGTTTATGAAACACTTGATCATACCATGGGGGAGTAAAATCGTACGTGAGTTATTTCAGACTTATCTGCTTTCAAAATATCGAATAATCGAAGTGATATTGCTGAAGAGTGAAATGAAATAAATTGAAGAGTGGATTTAAGTCATGCATTCGTAAGATGTATGATGCCGCGAGAAAGATTTTCGTTAAATATTATATACATAGATATTTTTTCCCGCCTTTGGAGTAGTTGGATATATTTGCAGAAGATGCTCCGCCAATATTCAGTCGTTTCCCATGTTACCTACGCTGATTAGTACAGACAATTTTAAGGTGAAAATATAGATGAGAAAATGTGTCTTTTGGCTTGCTTACACATTTTGATGTATTGCTTACTTGGTTGTTAGTCCCAGTCCTTCTTCAAATGTATTCCCAAGGGTGATGTAGAAAGCTAAGAAACATTGGAGCACGTGTTACTACCCAAAAGTCATCGACACACTTCCATCGGTATTCATTCGTCCTTTAAAAAAATTATCACTATAGACATTCTGATTCTGTATACATTAGAACAAATAAGCAATTAGAACCAACGCACACTAATGTTAGTATGACCATTACGTACTAATGCTTTCTACAGAATTTCACATTTTAAACGTATAGATAAATACTATATTTTCGATAGAATACCTCCTACTACCCATTTCTAACATGAATTAAATGCCACACACAGACAGCTATGAAGTGCATCACCACCTGATGTTCTAGGGTTAAAAGGGACAGAAACACATCAGTCCTGTTGGCAATGGAATATCGAATTTGTAGATGCAATCTGTGTTGGAACTACAAGTCCATACATATACACATATGTATGAAGGTCTGAAAACAGAAAATTAAGAAGATTATTGAATGTCATGTTGCACATAAATTGGCCATAACGTCGTAAAGCATAATAACCATACTAACATAATACTTAAGCAACGTAGAATGTTGTAAAATATTCTACATATTCTTGTGTGGACGGCAATCCGGGTAGAAGTTAAACACAGTCTCACCCAGAAAGTGTAAAGTTTACTCTTACAATACGTAACAGACACATTTAAGTGCTTTTCTAAAGTTGGCTTTCTATTGAAGTAAAGGTTATTAAGGTTTTCTAGTTGCTCAATTGCATGGTTCCGGAATCAAAAGTTTTAGAAATATAACATATTGGCCTTCAGACCAATAGGTGGCATACCTATTATAGTAACTACAAACTGTCGTTATGGACGGCAATTGCCTGAAGGACTGAGGTATTATATTTTGCATACATTATTTATATATCTGCACAGAAACCTCGGCGATGACAAATCATCTCCCTGCCGAATGTTAAGTATTTAGTGAGACCAAATTTATGTGGTGTTAGAGACCGAAGTTGGGCCAAGCTTCTGGATAACCACTTTTGTTTTTCGACACAGTTTAATAGCGAAGTTTGAGACACTCTTTCTAGACAGGTAAACATTTTGAGCATGTTGAGCATATCCGAAGAGGTTCAGCCTTGAATTCTGGAAGTTCCATGAAACGATATTAACTTGGGCATGCTGAAACAATCGTTAAGTCGAACTCTGAATGACAAATCTAGGATATAGTGATGAAAGCACCTTCGGCACAAATATATATAAATGAAAACACGTTTCAAGTAATTGGATGTTGTGATCAAATAAAATTACAATTATTGGCCTAAGTTTAGTATAACACATTCTCCTATGTTCTTTTCATAGCTGATGCGTCGAAAATGTATTCCGGCTAAAATACAGTCTTCTGCATTAAATAAATGTATTGTTGAACTTCTCTAAGCCCTTTCACCGAAAATGGAGATGTCGTTCGGTTTGTGTCTTTTTATGATATGATTGTCACTCATCACACGTGAGCTGTTAAAAAAAGGACACCTGAGAACCAGAAACAAATCTTCACAGAAACCATTCATATGTGTTGGTAATCTACCACCGTACTTGATTAAATGAATATTGCGCGATGTAAGTTGCAATTTAAAGCACCGTAACTGTATTCATTTTAAAATTTCCTAGTACCCTAGTAATTTCCTAGTCTGCTTTACAATGAATAAGCGAGAAAACTTGGATAACTTACTAACGAGCACTTTAATCTGACAACAGTGAACTTTTCATGCTTTCTTCCTCGCATTTAATCGAAACAATGGTGTCATTAAAAAGCATAAGAATCGCATTCACATCTGCCAAAGGGCTGTTTTTATGTAGAAAAACGTTGCAAATGCCTTTTAAGTGTTTTCCATTTAAGCGCGATGGAATGTGTCCCCTAGTAATCACTTAAAGACAATTTTTATCAACGAACAAATTTTTGAATGAGTTCATAATTCTGATAAAAGAGGATGTACTCGTATGCATTTGATATTAGACCTGCTGGCTGTGGTAATCTGATGGCATGAAGGTGTTTATTGAAATATGAATGCCACGCATAATTTAATATTTAATAAGTTCGAAAGAAAGTCGTATGGCAAGTTAAGGTTTAGCTTTATTGCACACAAATGTTGATTCTATGATAGGAGCTTAGGTTCTATTAATTATAGTTCAGATAGTCCGATATGAACCAATTTGGTTATAATAACTTAACAAGCAAATTTAACAAGAGAATCATCTTGACCTGAGCATTTGGCGACTTAATTTATCTCGTTATTTTTTTGTTTTTAAAACACTTTCGAGACTCACTTACTCATCTAAAACAATCGAATGGATCAAAACTTCTACATCCAAAGTGGGTATGCTATATCCTTTATCTTAGTTTAAGCAAAAGCAGTGAATATATCAACAAGGCTTTTAATTAAGTTGGCACAACACCACCCATTTTCTACCCTACCAAAGCACAGCCTAAAGAAAATGCATTCATTGTGTACACCTACTCCTTTTTCCATGATTTTGCTTTTTGTCTAACGACCGGTCAAACCAGAGATTGAATAATTCTGCATGGTTTTCAAGGGAGGTCGCATACTCATATGAACGTTTCTTTGATCAAAGCTACGTCCTTTGAAGTAGACTTAAATTAAATGTCAAAACACGGCCGACAGCAGCAATATCGCAGTACCTACTCCTTCGGAAGGAGTGACATGAGTGTATAGGAAGTGTAATAAGAGCTCTTGATGGCAAATGAAAAACAAAATGGAATTAAAACTCATATTGGAGCCGTTTGTCTTTGACATTTTACCATGCAAAACTGTAAAACGTTTTTCACACATCTTGGCACATTTTCAATCAGTGTTTAATGAAGTCAACGTAGGCTTTTCTAACGATAAAACCATTGTGCTTAATTGATTTTTGCACATCTAATATGAAGAGAACAACCAAATACATATATGCATTTTTGTTGTTGACTTTGAGATTAAATTATCTTGCTGTTGCAGAGAGAAGAGAATGAATTAAATTGAATGACATTTTTGAAAATTTGAAAGTTGTGGTGTACGGTGTTATACCATTTAAAGATGTTATCTATATCAGATTAAGGTAATGCATATACATCGTCGATATATGTATATCAACGGCGAATAATAAACATTAACTACACTTAATTGAGCAGTAATGTCGTCAAAGAATATACAATGTGAAGGGCATCCTGAACTGCACTTTATTGGCTTGGATACCGAATTTCCAATTTTTACTCTCAATGTGCGATTAATAAGTGGTCGACTCTTCTTCTTTCATGACCCAGAGTCTCTGTAGCGAGACTCAAGGGAGACAATAAATATATGAACATTCAAACCGTGATATTGTGCGTACAAATAAAAAATATATTCAACCGCATTAGTATTGACGTACATAAATGTACCTATGTTGGAGTTTAAATATGTCACATTATTTTATTATTGTATTCCAGTCACGTGATAAGGACTTCATAGCCGTACATCAATAAAGGATTTAGTAACGCACGAATTTCTATAGAAAACATGAAAACAAGTTTTGATGAAAACATCTCCAAAGAAACAAATTTTAATAAAATACTTGTTTCAACAGAGTTCAGAGAAATCGTTTATTAGGTTAATACAGGCATTCAAGCAACATGATTTTTTCTAAAGACATTCATACATTGGATTTCGTATTACTGAGAGCACTACGAAAAATCCCTTCAGGGCATGAAGCACGTGCATGTTTACACTGTCCACATCTTAGAAATCAAAAGGAAGAATTGAAAAAAAAAAAATGACTTAAAGGAAACAAAAATCTCAGAGCAGGCGGTGAATCGCTCATGACCTTGAATAAATGAAAAAAGAAACTGAATAAAAATTGCCTAAGGCGGCTTTGTAGAAAAATTCCAAAGAAGCAACGGTTTGAAGAGGGATTCTTTGTCCTTATAAAGTGGTGTTAAGCCGTTTTCTTTGGTTTGGGAAGAGTATTAGACTATTTGCTCTTATGTTTTTTTTTTCGAATAAATCACATTTTATGTATTTTAGTATATCATTTATATTTTTATTTCTAGCTTCTTTATGGTTTAGACGATTGGAACAACAGTTCAAAATATGCTTGTGCTGGATGGCGGCTCATAGCGACTTTACAACCTCACAAATGATTTCTGCGGAAATTGCACAACTCAGATGACATGCCTTACACACAGATTTTTATGACCTAAACAAAATCTCCAGAGCATGAGCAGCGTATTATCCACGTTTTCACACTACGGCTGATCATGGAAACTCAAAAGATTCAGGACACTCACCATCTATTCGTCGATTTGGACAGCGTGCATAGAGATACACATGTCTAGTTTTGACATTCCTGCCAAACTCGTCAGGTTTTGCAGGATGATGATGGAGAATTCTCGCTGCTCTATCAACGTCAGTAACGAACCCAAAGAAAACTTCAATGTCAAAAAAGGTCTTTAGCAAGGAGACGCACTTTCGTGTGATTTTTTTAACATCATACTTTAGAAGGTCGTACAAAACTCACTCGCCAACACAAGAGGTAAGATCTTCCAAAATACTGTACAATTAGCTTACGCGGACAATATTGAAAATGAGTTTAGCGGTAAATGTGGGCAAAACTAAGTATATGCTGTCACCCAGAAATGACGAACAACATCGACGACTCGATCAGAACGATACCGAAGGCAGCTACAACTTCGAGATGGTTAAGGACTTCGTCTATCTATAAATAATACGAACAACATCAGTACCGAGATTAAACTCAGAATAGCTATTGTATATTCCTCTCTCGAATGACTAAGGTAACATTTTATAAGACCTTGATCATCATTGTTCTGTCCTATGGTGCGGAGCCCTGGACTATCGCAAGATCTTATAAAAAAGTCCTTAGCTTTTTCGTGATAGTTTGTGGAGAAGAAGATTTAACCACGAACTGTACGGACTGTACAGTGAAGAAGAAACGAAGTCTTCGTCTCCATTCCAAATTCTTTGCTTTAACGTAAACTCTTTTATAGTGAATTCTCGAAAACACTTTCGTGGTAAAACTCTGCATTTAACTAGCGTATCAGTGCGTCATTAAAGGCAAATCCATTGACCTTTTGACACGGTTGACACAAAGAGAACGCTCATAGGGCTAAGTTCAATTATTAGAATTCAGAGTTAAAAGGCCTAAATCTCATCATAAAAACATATCCTGTATAACGCAAGTTGGAAACAGATGTTTTATCAGAATGCGTTCTGGACACTCCACTATCGAATTTTGATACATAAAGGCTGATTTTTCAGCTATTATCTTTTTGGCAAGACTTGTTTAAACAGCTGACTCACGTTTCGTGTTTTGTTTCACTGTCACACATCTTCAGTTTGGTCTATAATTTAACCATGAATCGTCTTACAAACGAACAACGCTTGCAAATTATTGAATTTTATGATCAAAATGGGTGCTCTGTTAAGAATGTTCATCGTTTTTGGCTCAATAGGTACATAAATAAGCAGAATTGTCGATTTTGGAGTGAATATCAGCCAGAAACATTGCAAGAGCTGCCAATGTATCCAGAAAAAGTCACAGTTTGGTGCGGCTTATGGGCTGGTAGCATCATTGGACCATACCACTTCAAAGATGATGCGAATCGTGACGTAACTGTGAATGGTGAGCGCTACCGCAAGATGATATCCAACTGTTTTTTTTGCCCAAAATGCAAGAGCTTGACTTGCATGACATGTGGTTTCAACAAGACGGCGCCACATGCCACACAGCACGCGCAACAATGGACTTATTGAGAGGCGAGTTCGGTGAACATTTTATTTCACGTTCGGGACCGGTAAATTGGCCGCCTAGATCGTGCGATTTAACGCCTTTAGACTATTTTTTGAGGGTCTATGTTAAAGCTATGTAAAAGCATTGGAAGACAACATTGAAGCATTTATTCGTGAGATGCCAGAATTGGACTTAGCGGAAGCACCATTTGAGGCGCAGTCAAGGTCAACATTTGCATGAAATAATCTTCAAACATTAAATTATATGGACCGTTCTCTCGTGCGAAACTCACACGCCAACAGTAGAGGCACGATCTTCCAGAAGTCATAGCATACGCCGCTGACATTGACGTGATTGGCAGAACTCAGCGAGCCGTCGATGAGGCTTTTGCTAACATTGAGACGGAAGCGGCTAAAATGGGTCTGGCGGTGAATGAGGGTAAAACGAAGTATATGCTGTCAAAAAGGGACATACAACATCGACGTCTTGGTAAGAGCGTCACAATAGGCAGCTATAACTTCGAGGTAGTCAAGGCCTTCACTTACCTCGGGTCCGGAGTAAACTGTACTATTAACATCAGTACCGAGATCAAGCCTAGGGTACTCTCTTGCCAACCGCTGTTTCTTTGGGCTCAAGAGGCAATTGAGTAATAGAGCCCTCTCTCAAAGAACCACGTTGGCTCTATACAAGACACTGATCATCTCAGTCCTGCTATGCGGCGCTGTGTCATGGATCATCTCGAAAGCTGATAAAGAAGTCCTTTGTCTCTCTGAGAGAAAAGTTCTACGTGCGATCTTTGGTCCTGTTTGTGTTGACGGGTTCTGGAGGAGAATATTCAACCACGAATTGTACGGACTGTACCGATCCCATGCCACTTAAACTCCACTTGCAGAACGCTTTATCAACCAGCATTCTCCCAGAACATAGTGCGAGTCTGAAACACAATCGCTCTATGGTTCTCTGCTAATCTTGATAGATACATTGAAGACGGGTGAAGCAGCGGGCCCGTAATTTTATTTCCAGAATCAAACTATTCATTTTCGTCATTTCTTCTGATAGGATGGGCACAGTGTCTGTACTATTTCCGAATGGAAATCGGTCATTAGGGCCAATGTGGCCTACTCTCTTTCCTTAACGCTCCAACAGCCAGATCGGAATGAGTATGCCGTATCTGAAGACCTTAATCGGCGTTTTAACCGGGCACTGAGTAATTGGAACTCTCCATATAAACACTTTCAAAGAAGACGAAGAGACTAACTCACAACAAACACAAATCACGTTCACGCAAAAAGCGTGCGAGACTATAAATAATATTTACCTTGAAATTGTCTCATTAAACTTATTTCTTCAGTCTAATTAATACCACGGTCACTTACCCCAACAATCTCTTTTACAGCAAAATATAAATCAATCAATTACTCTGACATGCTGTATTGGTTTCAACGTTTGAAAACTAGGCTAATGGACGTGGTCAATGCAAAACCGCACATCCAATTCAATCTACACATCAGTCAAGGTTGTACCGTTGTACAATTCACTTGATTTACTAGTCTTCGCCGTTTCTCGGGAATCCACTTATGAATGAGATCATAAGCGTATACTAACCAAACCAAAAATAAGAAGCTCCCAAAGATAAACACGATTTTATTTTTGCACAAAGAAGAAGAAGCCATTTAGAGGGTCCTGTTTACAAGAGAAGAGGGACTAACGATGAGAGTAAGCAAGCAATTTATGTTTCCGTTTCCACGGTTGATTAAGATTTTTTTCTATCCCCAAGAAAAAGACGACGTTTAAAATGCCTTCACAAATGATGTAGTATCTTCAGAAATTAAACAAAAACCAACAAGATACCAACGAAAATAAAGCATTAATCAGCAAAAACGTTTTATAAACACCAGCGAAACGAGAGTGTTGGTGCTGTTGACGTCCGAGATACTCGTGCATCATCATTCATTTCGGAAATTTTAGTCAAACACATCCGTATTCGGGCATGCGATACTTACTTAATGGATCAAAGAAATCCTTCAGAACATCACATTGCCGGCAGGCTGCCGACGACTACCTATTTTCTTGACCCACAAGAGCTTCTCCTGGATAATAAGTTCTTTGCTATAGGATAACAGAATCAAACGCACCCGAAGAAATATGTCGAAACTAGTATTTACAAAGAAAATTAATTTTCTTTCTTCTTAGTGATGTGCATGTGTGTGTGTGTGTGTGTGCTATGGGTTCATTTTGTTCGTTCTATGAATATCGTTTGGATTACTTGTGTAAATATGGCTACATATTAATCAAGTCAGTAAGATAAAAAAATTTTCAGTTTTCTTCTCCCAAAATCATGAAATTATTTTGCAGGTATTTTGTATTATTTGTACGTAATTGTTTATCCATTACTGTTCTGTACCCTGCATTCGAAGAGTTTTGCTTTGGACGAGTGGACTGTGGAAACTTTGAAGTCTCTCGTTTCACCTGAGTTTAGTGTTGTTTTCATCAAATCGAACACAAATGTGACCCCAGAATTGAAATATGTAGCAACACCGTTTCGTGATTCGAACAGAACATCCTTAACAAATTTAAGGAATTTAAGTTTTGATCTACATAAGACGACTATTTTCGAACACAATTTTCTTTACAAGTCATCATGCTTTATGTGATTACTAAAGAAACTAATAAAAAGCAACCATCAAACTCAATTGACGAAATGCATCTGATTTATTTTGAGGTTTAACAACATTATCAACGACGCCTCAAGAAGAATGATACATTCCTGATGGCAACTCTTGTACAACTATAAATTAAGTTGATTTCCTTCTGGTCATTGTGTTCTTACTGAATTGAACATATTATACAAGTCATTAACTCATTGTTTGATACGTTTCCTGTTCACATATTCCTTTATACTTCGTCCTCTATTCTGTCTATTGACTGTATTCATAACAGAACACTTCTTCCAGTATCTTTGTTTTCCACTGCATTGGTTTTCTAGGAATAGGTGTGCGGAACCTGCTGCGTCGTAGAGAGTTGATGTACTGTTTTTGCATGTAGCGTAAGTTACTGTTGTACATTTTCTTTAGTAGAAGACTTATGCTACTTACCACTTTATGATCAAAAAGTTGATCGACCACTCGCGTAAATTGGCGGAGGGCATGGGCTTGTGCATCCAGGGCAAAGTTGTTGATTGCTCTCAACTTGGCGAGATACCAGCAACGATCCCTGTAAATGCACAGGTCAAGTTGACATACAGCCTCCTCGCGGCGCCCTCTGGATAACCACTACTGCAGCCGCTTAGAGGTGAACCAATGTATGCAGCGACCCCCTGTCCGGGGGTTTGAGCAAGGACCCGGTCCTCCAGGTTCGGGGGTTTCGCGTGGGGTTAACTTCCCCACCGTGTAAAATAAAGTCTAGTTCAGAGACTCGGATACGGATGACCCTACTGCTGACGACCATGGACAACGAAACAAGGACAACGATTTTCGGTTCTGCACGTCGAATGTGAAGTTACTTAACAGACCACGTGCAGGCGGCAGACATCACCGCCATCCAGGAGGTGCGATGGGATGGGCCGGGCAAAAAGAGGATGAAAAACTGCGACATATATTACGGCGATTGCTACAAAGAGCGAAGGCAGCGCTTGTTTGAATGCGGTTTTGTTGTTCGAGGCAGACTTAGGCAAGAAGTCTTAAGCTTAAGATACATAAGCGAATACATAACAATCCGCATCAAGGCAAGATGCGGCAACATCAGGCTTATTTGCGCCCACGCCCAACAAGACGATGATTGCAAGGATGACTTCTATGATCTCCTAGAAAGAACATACGATCAATGCCCCAGCTACGACACCAAGATCGTTCTAGGAAATTTTAATGCAAAGCTGGGCAAGCAAGAAATCTCTAGAGTCGTCGGAAAACACAGCCTACACGACAACACGTCCGACAATGGACTCAGGGAGTTGGACTTCGTGACGGGGCGAAACCTCACTGTAGCCAGCACGCGGTTCCCTCACCTCAATATTCACTGGCGGTCCCCTGATCGATCAACCGTCAACCAGATTGATGACAATGCGATCGACGTCAGACACTCCTCCAGTGTCCTCGATGTCCGAACGTTCCGAGGTGCTAACATCGACTCGGATCATTGATTGTACAACGGAGTAGAGCAAGACCAAAACAGTTTGACGTTGGAAAGCTACAATCGCAATCGACCGCTGGGAACTTTTCCGATCGAGTCTCCCTGAAGCTCTCAGAGAGTCCAACCTTGCCAGGCATAACAATCGACGAACAGTGGAACCGTTGTCAAAACGCCATCAGAGAAGCTGCCTCTGATGTGTTGGGTTTTAAAATGCCACCAAAAAAACCCATGCTTTGACAATGAGTGTCGGCAGGCGCATTCGGCTAGCAGCATATAAGGCGACGCTGGATAGAAGGGCGAGAGCGGTTCGCCAGCTCTACGAACTCAAAAGAAGGTAAGAGCACCGGCTTCCCAAAAAGAAAAAGGAGGAGCATGAAAAGCGCGCGATCGAGGAAATGGAGAGGTGATACGGCAGAAATAATGAAAAATAATAATAATATAAAAATGAAAGTTTTACCAGCGGGTGAAACAATTATCCAAAGGGTACAAGCATCGGCGGACAGAATCCTGTCGGAACGAAGAGTTGTAGTAGAGACGCAGTCGATACTGAGAATCTGGAAGGATCACTTCTGCAGACTGTTAAACGGCGAAGAGGACACCAATACCGCTGTCAGGCAGAATGTTCCACTCCACGCAATGGACGACGATATAAGAGAATTCCGTCCTCCCGATCTAGACGAAGTCAAGGTAGCGATATCGAGACTGAAGTCGAACAAAGCTGCTGGAGCGGACGGATTGTCCGCGGAACTGTTCAAAGCAGCTGGAAATGATCTGGTTGGGCGCATGCACCAGCTCATGTATAGGATATGGTCGGAGGAAAGCATGCCCGACGAGTGGAATCTTAGTATCGTTTGCCCGATCCACAAGAAAGGAGATCCCTTTGACTGCGCCAACTATCGGGGGATAAGTCTCCTTAACATTGGCTACAAAATCTTCTCTGCCGTTCTGTGTGAGCGCCTGAAACCATTCGTCAACAACCTGATAGGTCCTTATCAGTGCGGTTTCAGGCCTGGGAAGTCCACTATCGATCAAATTTTCACATTACGGCAGATCCTCGAAAAAACCCAAGAGATGCAGATCGACACCCACCACCTATTTGTCGACTTTAAGGCCGCATATGACAGTGTGCATAGAGACGAGCTATACAGAGACATGTCTAGTTTTGACATCCCTGCCAAACTCGTCAGATTGTGCAGGATGACGATGGAGAACTCTCGCTGCTCCATCAAGGTCGGTAACGAACCCACCGAGACCTTCAATGTCAAAAAAGGTTTTAGGCAAGGCGACGCGCTGTCATGTGACTTCTTCAACATCGTGTTGGAGAAGATCGTGCGAAACTCACACGCCAACACTAGAGGCACGATCTTCCAGAAGTCCGTTCAACTGCTAGCATACGCGGACGATATTGACGTGATTGGCCGAACTCAGGGAGCCGTCAATGAAGCGTTTGCTTGTATTGAAACGAAAGCGGCAAAAATGGGTTTAGCGGTGAATGAGGGCAAAACAAAGTACATGATGTCATCAAGAAAGGACACACATAGGCAGCTACAACTTCGAGGTAGTAAAGGACTGCATCTACCTTGGCTCCCAAGTAAATAGTGCGAACAACATCAGTACCGAGATTAAACGCAGAATAACTCTTGCCAACCGCTGTTTCTTTGGGCTCAAGAGGCAATTGAGTAGTAGAGCCCTCTCTCGAAAGACCAAGCTCACGTTATATAAGACCTTGATCATCCCTGTCCTGCTGTATGGCGCGGAAGCTTGGACTATCTCAAGAGCGGATGAAGACGCACTTGGTCTCGTCGAGAGAAAAGTTCTACGCACGATCTTTGGTCCTGTTTGCGTTGAAGGTTCTTGGAGAAGGAGATTCAACCACGAATTGTACGGGCTGTACAGCGACATGAGTCTAGTCAGGCGTCTACGGATTCAACGCCTAGAATGGCTAGGCCAGTTCGAGATGAACCTGTGTCTGTCCTGCTTTCTAAAACAACAACGCGTAAAGTGTTATATATTTTATCGCTAGTCAAGGGAAGAAGGGTTCAAAAATCTTAAAACCTATTTCTTCGTCATCAGTAAAATTCTAGTGACTTTTTTTTGGCATAGCTACGCAACCACCCACTTCTTCTTGACTTTTTTCAATGAATGGGACTAGTTGGTGGCTCCATAGGGAGCCAATGCCAAGTAGCTGGAAGAGACCTACAATTTAGCACCGACTCCGAGTTGGAGAAGATATTTTAGTCAGTGCACTTTTTTTTCTTTTTGTCGTACCGTTTTACATCACATTACACAACAGAAAAATCGAAACAGTGGAAAATCTCCAGACGAACTTCAAGGTACACATCCTTACATTTTTCAATCGTTATTATAAATGTAAGGATAGATTATCACATGTTATTTTGAAATGAAAAAGAAGACTTTCACTCGACACAAAGGAAATTGACAAAATAATCGCCTTATAGAGACGAATCAATGGCATGACACGGGCACATACAATGACTTCTCTTTTTGCGAAGATTTGGCTCTTGCCTCAAGGATAAAAAGATCTGAAAACATTTATTTGGTGTAGATACTGTCGATGGAAAAGTTAAATTGAATTTCTAATCTTTGAATTGTGACTGAAGCGATAAGAATTTTATACACACATATAATATACATATGCGCATGCATATCGTGTCATTTATCTTCGCTTAATAAAATTAATAATTAATTTTTTTTGTATGAATACGATATGAATTTTACGTACTATCAACGCGAAAATGTTTAGAGAATGTAATACGAAATAGGGAACTTCGAACGCCTAAGGTCCATGGACTTAACTGTGGCGAACAGATGAGATTTTTGATCTATTTTGGACGAATTCATAACAGGAAAACTTGCAATTGAATAGCTCCCTTGAGCAACCTTTGAAAAATGTTGATAGAGCATCGGTTTTACAATATCCGAGCTTCTGGAATCTATGTAGTAGGTTAACAGAGGTTGGTAAGCAAACAGTAAATGACCATTATACTCAATAAATGGACCTTAAAAATTTAAAAATTTAAGCCAAAATAGATGGTGATCATTTCAACTACGTATTGTATGTAGGTAAGCCTCGACTACCCAGACAGATCCCCAGAGAAAATAGTTTAAAAGAGTGATATCGCACGGATTGGGTGGCCAATTTATCGTAGAAAAACGTGAAATTAATTGCTCCACAAAATGATTTCCCAACAAGTCCATTGTTTCACGCGATGTACGGCTTACAGCCGTCTTATTGATATCAGAGCTCACCGAAACCAAGTGCTGGAATTTCAGGAAGCACATAGTGGAATAATAGGCCAACTCAAGCTACTGGGAATGACGATTATTGGACTCAAGGTCTTCGCGTACACTCTCAGCTCCAACTGTTATAAATTCTTTATGTTGGATGTGGTTTTACCGGTCGAGCTTAGAAACAATTTGTAAACACGGCAGATCATTTATGAAAATGAAAAAATGTGTCGGAGATAAAATCGGTTTTCCACATTTCGGCCTAGACAGCACCAATATATGTACATGATAACCAAAATACATGGTTAGAAACCTGATAGCTTATCAGAGCTCCCATCATTCTTAGCTAATATGGAACACTGTGCATTGAAACAAGAAACTGAACCCAGCTATGTACAATTAAAACTAGGATATATATGGTAAAAAAATAGCTTATATCAAATTTTAGTTAAGTCTGTTTGACACAAAAAATGCATGCGTCCGTGCATTTTGTATCTTATACGTCCATGTTGCTGTACAAGAGAATTCAGTGTTTTTATGAAATAAAAACAAATATTATTCTTTATCTTATTTAAATAGAAAAGAATACTCATCCAAAAGATTACAATGCCCTGAACTCATGAACTGGGTATTGCTCCTATTGTCAAGGGAGTAGCTGCAAAAATTTGACATAAATTCATATAAGTACCATCGGTTTTTCGTATCGATTCCATTGGGGTTTCGAAAATGTTCGCGAAAAATGAAGGAGATTTGCAAAAAGGAATCCTATACCCTGGAGATGAAATCAAGTCTGAAAAATTGTCGCTGGCATTCACGTAATGACAATAATTGATGACTTGGAAGAGAGCTCCTGAAAACACATTTTCACACACAAAGGTAAACAGAAATATAAGCGCGACTGGAGATTTTTTGTTGCGCTTTGCAATACTGTCAATAATGTATCAGATGAGAGACGTGATGTTTAAACATAGTTTACACTGCTAATGCTAGGAAAATATATAAGGAGTCAATCACAATATCATAGGGTATATTTTATAAGAACTTTATAAATAAAACTCTAAGTGTCGGTAGTAAATAGCTTAGTAATCAGGTACCGACTATTAATACTACGCGAATTAGTTCGATGCTGTTCTGCAAATAGTTGACTAGTTGACGTTTTGCATAAAGTAGTGAAGATGACTGGAAAGATTTCGTTTTTGAAAGTTGTAGAACAGGCACAAGTTTGAGATGTGAGTTTGACTGCCAAAATAGTGAGTTACGAGAGTTACGAGTTACCGATAAGGATCCTACATCAAAAACTTTTTGTTTTGTAGTCAGATATCACATGCCATTAGAACATCGATTTGTGTGCCGTTTCATGCTCCGCTAGTGCAAAAGGCATGCGTGGCAGATCCATCCAGAAAAAATACTGAACTAGCGAGTTCATCAAATTCAGAATATTAATCCTGTTTGCATGCATTGATTTAGGGTCCATTAGACCCAATAATCTAGATTTTGTTTGTATGGACCAAAGGTTTTATCTTGCATTTTATCATAATTAAATAAATAAAAAATTAAGTAATTGTCTTTGGGTCTAAGAATCTGGTTCACGTAGATAAACATTTCAATTCGATATTTTGTTGCTTCTGTTAAATTTTATTGGAAGTACGTAGTTGAGAAAATTATATCGTGTCCAAAATATATCTACTCGTACAGTAGATACCATATACGAGTGAGAACAATATAAATATGTTCATATCATTGGAGCTTATAAATGTATCCCACACACGTAAAATTTCCTTGGAAAGACAACCGAAGAAAGAATATAAATAACAAGATGAAACAGATAACTTAACATACGTATCAAGCTCACGTAGGTACATGGGTACCAGAACATACACATAATCAATTTACTCGGACCGGGTTTTA
Organism: Eristalis arbustorum; assembly: GCA_916610145.1. Lineage (NCBI taxonomy): Eukaryota > Metazoa > Arthropoda > Insecta > Diptera > Syrphidae > Eristalis > Eristalis arbustorum. The sequence goes on along the minus strand of OU744319.1, from coordinate 47,769,462 downwards.
TACACAGCTAAAAGTTTCCTAACGCATTTCGTCTCGGTGAAATGGATCAAGACCACCTGCAATGCACCAGAGGGGTCGCTATCAACAATTTCAACAAGAAAATTCCCCAATTTTGTTTAAAAATCTACTTTCAATTTAAGAATTCATAGCAAATCAAGGCAATACCATGGTCCCACATTTCCCAAGGCAATACACATCCGTAAGTCAAAAAAACATGCACGTATGCATTGGCATTGCAAAAGTCTTTGACTGCTTGCCTCAGCATTTTAACCGTAAAGTGAGTTCAAGTGACATGAATGCACAAACAAGCACTGCTTCTTCTCTTTTTGGTATTTTTTTTTCTGAAAATGATCATCTTCAATAACTGAAATGATCGTTCTTGAACGAACACAGAACATAGGAAAAGAAAAATCACCAGTCTGATTTCTGGTCCTGGCTGTCAGCCAATAATTCTCAACGAATATTTTATCACGTTGGCGTAGGTTCACATTCGCAGAATTGAAATACACGTACAGGCTAAATAAAAGCAAATAAGCTCGCAGTTGAAGATTGCTTCTGCTAAGAACCGTTTATGTATCTATAAAATGTAGCGAAAATGTAAATAAACATTAGTGCCAGTGCATAGTTTCCTTTTCACTGGAAAAAGCCCCATGATATATAATAGTTTTCGAAAATGTTAACAATTTTAAAGAAGAATTCAAAGATCTCAAGATAAATAGCGTTTCTCACAGGAGGTGCTTTTTAGCTCTTCGAAGCTCATTACCTGATTGTGAGTTTCGAGAAGTTTATTTATAAGATGAAGGCAACTTGTTATAAACACCGATTCCCCCATTTGCGTAAGTCATGCAATAAAATATATTTATTTATAAATTAATTTCATAAGGATATAAATACATTTTGTATTATGAATTTACAAAAAACAACGAAATAAAGAATAAGACTATTATGTCGGGCAAATCCGGCGGAGCTGTATCATGACCTTAACATCTGCATTCTACTTACTGTTTTCGCTCAAATGCTTACTGACCTGCAACGAGAGAGATAATGAGTTAGAATAAATATATTTTATGGTTACGTGGAAGTGAAAAAGGTAATTAAAAGCAAGTAAAGTTCTTAATTTTGGCAAAGTTAAGAGTCACATATAGTGGGTCATATCTAAAAATACCCATTTTAGATGGTCGAATTAGAATTATTATTTTGTTTAGTATTCTAACAAAACCGGGTTGCTCTCCATAAATGTGTATATTATCTCCGAAATGACATCTAATATGTGTTTTTTTATTGAAATGTCGTCATTATTGCATTATTATTAAATTCGTGAAATCATGCACTCCACCAGTAAGTCTTTGAAAGTTTATATACATTTTGCTTCCTTTTTCAAAAATATTCATTTATCTAATGTAATTGAAGCAGCCTATAATGAGTAATATTATGATTCTCTTTCAAGTCACCATTGAAGTAATTTCAGCATTAAAATAAAGAAACCAAACACTTGGTGTAGCCAAGAACGAAACGTTTTTCATTTGCAGATAAATCTGTCAGTACAAGACAGCTTAATAAAAAGCTAAACACCACCTTGCCACAGGCCCAACAGAAAACATGCACCTCTGCACCAGATATACGCATCAGTTCCCGAATGAGACGTGGCCAGCCAATGATCGTCTATCCCCTTACGTAACCTAAGCGGCTGGATGACGAAGTTGGGTGAGTGCATGCTCATAGTAAGTATGGTCCACGGTTCGAATCCCTGTGAATGCAAGGTTAATATGCTTTTAACTTATGTTCAAATCTGGTCCAGTCAACATTTGCCGTTGGGGTGAAATTAGCGGCACTCACTGAAGTTGTTGATAAGTGGTAGTAGTTTTGACTACGGCTATCACAATGGACCAACAACGGTCGAATTGTGCTGGCAATTTCGTTGGCAGCCCAATATAATAATAATATGTGTGGCGCTACAGCCCGTAGAGGGTCAGGGCCTAGCTTCTCAGTAAACACTAATGTTGTGCGTGCTATTGTTCTCTCACGAGTGGATGGGACCTACAGTTTTATGCCGAGTCCGAACGGCCAAGTTTGAGAAGATTTTTCTAGACAGAAAATACTCTTTGAGCATTGTCATTGACTCGAAAGCGGTGGGGCCGTGAAAAATGTTTTTTGTCGCTCAGAGCTGGAATCGAAACTAGGACGTCGAGGTTGGGGTCGACGCACATAACCACAACGCCACGGGCCACCACGTTGGCAGCCCAATAACCTAATCAATTCTAACATAACCGATCAGGTAACTGCAGTGATGTAACGCGACCTACATTGTTTAATACTTGGTCAAATCTAGCTTGTAAAGAATGCAAAGTCTTTGGCTTACTAGGATTTAATTAGTAGATTTGTTGCGATACGCACATACTTTGTGGCTCTTCCTTCAAAAACTACCACAATTCAAAAAGTAAAACAACTAAATAATTAAACGTAGCTATCCCCACAGCAAAACTTGTGAACACAAAGGTTTTTTTGTTTCCCATCAAACCCCTTTTGAATTGAAAACTTTTCTGGACGGAATTTCGTCTTCTCTGTTTCAGAAATGCATTTCTGTGGATTTCGATTTGAATAAACAAGCTCCTCCAAAACCATGAAGTGACACCATTCTCATCTCCCGAATAACTAACATAGTAACAAATAACAATCCCATTCCCAACGCATCTAGATTTCCACGCAGATAAATGTATGCAAGAGTGTGCATCTGTAGGAATAGCCAACATCCCATTACTTGAGTATTTTCTGTTGTTTTTGTTGTAGAAATGTAAACAACTCCTACGGACTCAATTTCGTGCTGGCGAATGCTCCTCAGTGTATTTCGAATGTTAATTAGCAGCTGTGAAATTCACTACCACTGGATATTTTTGAAGTTTTATTTGCAAAATTCTAATTTATGAAATACCGCCTCGTGTGCCAGCAGCACCTACAAAACAAATGGTGTGATCGAAAACAATATAATGCCCTGATCTATAATTATTTCGAATAAATATGCTAATGATGCTTATTTCTAGGAATATTTATTTCGCAACAAATGAATACAACAACCATTTTCAATAACTCATAGAGACAACAACTGTAAGCACTTATGTCTAAGGTATGTATATGTTTTCAGTGAATTAGTACTTGTCTTCCATGATTCGTGGAACCCGAAACTAAATACCGACTTGAAGAAGTAATAACTTTACATTATACTTATCTTGGAACATTGGAATTAAATAAAATAAATTGACATGCCTGTAATCCAAGTCATCGCGTACGTGTAAGTACCACCTCAATAGAAAATATTATATGAAAAAAGGGATCAACGGTTTCATTTAAATTTTACAGGATAGGCCTATGCACTTGAATTCTCACATGCATGCAGTGTAATCTTCCATGTAGTATACATACCGCATTTTGAAACAAGATGCCGCTCGCTACAGGGCTATATCAGCACTCGATTGGAAAGAGTCTTCTAATAATCTACACCACTTCTGGTACTTGAGTACAATCCAAAAGTGTCAAATGCAGCTCTCTCGCAAATTATCCGACACGTTGGAAAAAATACTACACCGTTGTATTATTTTTGACAATGACTTTGTATTGCTTGTGTTGAAAGGCGATGGTAACAGCAAAGCAATATTGTGTTTCAGTTTCAGCTATTAAGGTTTCAAAAATACAAAAATACTGTTTGTTTTTTTTCCTAGCTTGTCAGGCAGTTGTTGACACGGTGATAAGTTCCTCATCTCATTCAAGTGCTTTCACTTTGCAGTGTTTTTCGCACATTGACTGGTTTTTGCACTTGTCTGTGGGCGATATGGGCAGTTTTTTTTCATACATCCAGTTTTTTTTTGTGGAAATACGGCATGTGTTGTTTTCTGTGCTTTTCTTTCTGCTACGATAGAAGTCAGTTATATCCGTACATTATTTTATGAGCAAAACTTTTGGTCATTTGTGAAAAACATAAAGAATTCCGCCTCGTCCTCAATTCCCACTTTCATTTACAATGACATCCCAGCTGTCAGCTCTTTGGACAAAGCCAATCTGCTTGCGGCGTATTTTGCAGCCAGCTCAACACTGCAAGATTGTAATTTGTCCCCACCTGTACTCGAGAGCGTTGGTTTCACCATGGGACAAATTCACTTCCGCACTCGTACAGTTGCAAGAGTACTTAAAGATCTCGACGTGCACAAATCCGCTGGCCCGGATGGTATTCCCCCAATACTTCTGAAGAGGTGTTCTTCTTCGCTGGCAAAACCACTGCGTAAGCTTTTTCATCTATCCTACTCTTCAGGTCTCTTTCCAAGTAGATGGAAAACAGCATTTGTCCAGCCCGTCCCTAAAAAGGGCGAATCTTCGTCACCCACCTCGTACCGACCCATAGCACTTACGTCCCTTCTTTCTAAGGTCATGGAAACGCTGATAAATCGTCAGCTTTTGAAATATCTTGAATCGCGGAAGCTTCTTAATGACCGACAGTATGGCTTCCGCAGCAACAGGTCCACTGGTGATTTGATAGCTTATCTCACCGAAAAGTGGAACAAATCTTTGCACAATGCAGGCGAAAGCAAGATAGTTGCGCTTGATATTTCTAAAGCATTTGACAGAGTTTGGCATCAAGCTCTTTTGTCGAAAATGTGTGCTTATGGTGTTGATGAATCTCTGCTTCTATGGATTAGAAACTACCTTTCGAACCGTTCAATCCAAGTTGTTTTGGATGGGTTCAAGTCTGATATCCACAAAATAAATGCTGGTGTCCCCCAAGGCTCTGTTCTGTCTCCGACACTCTTTCTCATTTTTATAAATGATCTCCTGTCTGCCACTTCTAATCCAATCCACTCCTTCGCTGATGACAGCACCCTCAGCTTTTCATATTCGTTCCAAAATTAACGACCCTGCCCTTCGGACGTAATATTGGAACGGCAGCGTATGTCAAGCACATTGAATTCCGATCTAGACAGCATAATTAACTGGGGTAAGAACAACAGAGTGGAATTCAATGCTTCCAAAACTCAATGCTGTCTGCTGTCTCTAAAGCGAACCCCTGATAATCAGCCATTATCCATGAATGGCGCTTGTATCGATGAAACCGGAAAACTTTCCATCCTCGGTATGTTCATCAACACAACACTTAGTTGGAACGATCACATATTCGAGGTCGCCAAAAATGCTGCGAAATGTTTAGGTTTCCTTAATCGATGCAAGAAATACTTCACCCCCTCTGATTTGGCTTTAATCTATAAGGCGTATATTCGCCCAAAGCTAGAGTATAACGCTCATATCTGGTCTGGTGCCCCCAAGACCACCTTGCACCTACTAGATAGAATCCAAAAGCGAGCGATAAAACTTATAGGAGACAATGATATCGCGGGTTCATTAGACTCGCTTGAACATCGACGAACCGTGTCTTCTTTGTCCGTGTTTTATCGTTACTTTAACAAACGATGCTCAAGTGAGCTAGCCAACTGCATTCCTGCTCTTCTTGAATTCACCCGCAATACACGTCTCGCCAGGAATGCTCATCAGTTTACCCTTAAGCCTTCTTTCGGACGCACAGTGAAATTTAGAGACTCGTTTTTTAGCCGCACTACACGAATATGGAATGCTCTTCCCAGCTCAATATTTCCAATAGATTACAATCCGCAGATGTTTAAGACCAATGTGCACAGGTACCTCCTCTCTCTCTCTCCCTCTATACCTTCGGCCCGTGCTGTGTCTTGACCCCGGACAATTAAGGGTATTAATAACCCCTTGAGCACGCGCAAATTATAAAAAAAAAAAAAAATGATTCACTGAATTCCCTACTTTTAATTCTATGCACTAGGCACAGTTTTTTCATAATTTTTTCTCGTCTAAGCACAGTTTTTACATATTTTTGTACAAATAATATCGGTCCCCTCTAACACACTTACGTTTGACACTCGTGTGTTCAGTGTACGGAAATAACGGCGATAAGACTGCTCAGATTCGGTCCATTCATTCCGATTAGGTCGAAATTTCATTGGTAAGTCATGAAATCGGTGACTTCCGTATGGATGGAATAGAGTCCAGAACGGCCGAGAACATGTATTCAGTGTTGCAATCTGATCGTAGCACTGGTTGTGCTGTTAACTTTGGTGTTTAAGCGCGATTGAAATGAAATGAAATTCACTTTCTTCATAATAGTGATTTGGTGAAATTTTGTTCAGTGAAATAAGTTCTTATAAAGCATATGAAATTTTCGCGGTCTAAGCGCTGATAATAGAATTTTATATGTTCAAATATACATGGGCTAATGGCGCATGTACAAATATATAATATGGGTGGCGCTACAGCCCATAGAGGACCAGGGCTTAGCTTATCAGCAACCACTCGTGTTGTGCGTGCTATTGTTCTCACACGAGTGGAAGGGACCTACAGTTTAATTCCGATTCCGAACCCGAACGTCGAAGTTTGAGAAGCTTTTTCTAGACAGGAAATACTCTTTGAGCATTGTCAGTCACTCGAAAGAGATGGGGTCGTGAAAATTATTTGTGTCGCTCAGAGCTGGAATCGAACCTACGACATCAAGGTTGGGGTCGACGCACATACCCACAACGCCACGGGCCACCACATAAATAACGATGGCGCATGTAGTCAGTCTAATAACTTTAATTGATTCTCAAAAATACATTCCTCAACTATTTAAACGAGTATTCTGTTCTTTTTTATGTTTAAAGTCTCTATGTCGAGAGTTACTAAGCTTATTATTGATACGAGCTAATTATGGAAACTATTTTGAAAATGTGTGAAATACGTATGATTTAATAGGGGCGTGACTACCCATCAACTTCAATAGTCGGCCATGCAAGTATACAGGTGTCAGCCCCAATCACATTTTTTGCATTTTCATCGTCTGAACAACGAAAACATCAAGTTAAACAGTTAATAAAGGAGTCATTGATTAAAAAGTACAAGTAAGAAAAGCAACGTTTATTTCAGTCATATGGATACAGTTATAGATGCTTTTCACAGCAACAACTTTGTTCATCCTTAAAATATTCTTCAGCAAAAGTTTTTATATGTCTTTTAATTCTTAATTTTTTAGTAAAACAATTATGTCAGTAACATAATAATGGTCATAGAATACATATACTTTCCTCGCATTTGTAATTGTACCACTTTTCAAAATCACTTGCCTACCATTTTTTTTTGTTAACAACTTGTATCCTGCACTTTAGAAAACTTTACCCAGACTTATGTTCTTACTTTACGCGCGAAATTGTACATGGTCTATCCCAATTTTAGCACAGCGAGAGAAAAATGAGCCAAGAGAGAAATTTCTTTTGTTTGGAAAAATGTTACAGTGAAGTGCTTTATTTGACAGGGATTGTCTAGGGACTGAAGTTAGGAGCCATCACTCTATACAAGGCTCAAGGCCGTGTTGATTAAATTTATTTTTTGTAAATCTCCCTGTGCGAGTTTTCTTTCGATTGGTGGTAGACAAATCTTTACGAGGAAAATAATTATTTGTATTGCGTTTCACATTAAATTCACAATTTTACAAGATAAGTAGATTAGGAAACAATTTGGAAGCAAGAACTAATTTAATACATATTCCACAAAAATAAGAGAAAAATTATAGAACTATTTTGTACGTGCAATAAATCCCAAAAAAGTTTTAAAAACAATTTATAAAAACTTTTGCATGACAACGCCACTAGGAATATTATTGAAAAGTTACTCAAATCATCCCTCGAAAATGGTGTGCAACTGTGCACTAGACATTTTCATATCGTTGAAACATAAATGCCAGGAATTTGTGTGAGAGCAGTGTCCATCCTACAAGATTAAATCAAAATATATTTGTGGTCCACACATGTTGTAGTGGATTTTGCGTAAAGCATCAGCGACTATGCGGATGCATATTTCTGTAGAATTCCCACTCTTGTAATTCTTTGAAAATGGTATGAAATAAAAATATGTTTGCAATCATAGAATCGAATTGTTATGTCCATAAGCCACCCAGATATTGAAGAATGAATTCATTTCTCATGATCATTGGCTAGTCCGTTCCTTCTTATCGCTTCCAGACAAACTTTTAGAATTCCAGGGCAAGTAAGAGTCTATCTGCTTTTATCTGGTTTTTAAATTTAGCCCAGTCAGTTATCCTTTGTGATGAAATTAATTGCGCTGTGTATCATAATGAACCAACAATCGTCTGAGTGTACTGGCAACGTTTCAGACAAATCGAAAGGACAGATCGTAAGTAGATTATAATTGATATAAGAATTCAAGATATACCAGACTCAACGTTGTTTTTTTACTCCTTTTCACAGGTTTTGTATATTTTGTTTGCTACACGAAGTTCATAGTTGGGGACTGCAACAATTGACAAAGGTCAACGTTCGCTGCATCAATGGAGCGTATAATTGTTCACTTCGGTTCTTGTATGCCCCTATGGCTGGAATTAATATCAGCTCTCTTGGTACACTAGTAAAAAATGTACATATATGTACAGGAGAAACTTGACGACTGGCTCGGACTACTGTGAGCATTCGTCTATTGACCATATTCATCTATGGGGCTAAGTTAAGGCTGGACGAATTCGAATTCGCCATTCTCATCGATTTTTTAAATATATTGCCAGAACAACGCACATATTGAACCAACTAATTAGCCAGCAAGGTTAGTCTGCCAGCGACACTGTCTTATTAAAATAAAGGTGAAATAAATTTTGTCGCACATCGTTTTATCTGGTTCGTTCCATAGTTTTCTACAATTCTGACAGCAGCAAAACCAAAGCTGTTTTTGAGGAGACCACCCTTGACAATCAGTTATTTGATATTAATTGGCAAAATATGAAATAAAAAAATGCACAAGCGTAGTGAATTTTTCTTTATCAGGCCACTGAGAGAAACCAAACAGTGTCCTTACACATTCATACGTACTTTAAATTCATATGGGCGTACAAGTTCGTGGTTATTTCCATCGCTAGTGGGAAGGCAAATAGTCACTCATGCTGTGAAAAATAACCCCCACTCCTCCTGCGTTACTGCTCTGATGGTTTGAAAAAATATAAGGCACTTCATTGTGCTTTCAAGATTACTGAAGGCAAAAGGTTCTCGACTTTTTACTTTATAATTCATTTATGGAATATGTATATAATTTTATATATAAATACATAAATATGTGTACATATATATAAATTTAATAAATTTAAATATTTAGTGCATGGTCTCTGGAAAAATGTGTTAATTTTGTAAGTTTTGAAAATTCATCAAGAGGGCTACTCAAATGATAATTCGGCATCTTAAGGTACAACTTTCAGTTTGGTCTAATAAATGCTGACCAAAAATTACACTCAATAATTTACAATTAAATTACACTATTACAACATGGTCCAAAATTATTTTTGCATTTTACGTCGTTATACAGCAATGTATGTCAGAATTGAAAATCAAGTAACCATCGCCTTGCAATAAATCGAAACAACTCTTCACTCTCGAAGACACAAATTCTCACTCATTTGCATATTTTTTTGTAATTACAATATTAAATGAACAATATTAAAATGTTGTCACAATGTATTTAAAAAAAAAAACATGTGGGACATTTAAAAAACATGTGGTGAAGACACGTGTATGCACATGTTGAATTCGATTCTCCAACTGAATTTTCTGTATAATTACAGCCGTCATGATGTGGGTATTCCAGAAACCGTAGCGGTTGGTCCATGTAAACACGTGATTAATGTATTTCATTGAAACATGAAACTCCTAATTTTGAGTGAATACATGTGTACACAGATGAAAGCAGTAAATATTATGCATATGTAAGAGTTCTTCCCTTTGCCACAAGAAGCTTATTTTCGGGTTATCAGTAAACCCCATAGTTTGACTTAGTGCAAATGTCATCTTTTCATTACTATGGTTTCCTTTGAAGGCCCACGACATTCCTCTTTCTGGTTAATCCTGTAATGGCGTGGAGGCGAGATGGGATTATTGTTGGGTGGACTTTTTGATCTGGTTTTTTATGGAATAGAATGTGGACAAGGTAGGGATGCCTTGTTACTTTTTGATAATCAAATACAATTTACTTTATTATTCCTAAAAGGCTTAAGCACCTGATTTATATGCAGCCCGTAAGGGTGCCACATTCTATGCAAATAACAGAGCCTACTTGGCCCTGGGCCTCAGGGGATGATCACTTACACTACGGGCCTTGACTATGATTTAAATCATTTGAGTGTATTCGGGAACAGAAATGGAAATTGGTGAGAATCTATGCTTGGTTTTATTTTTTTGCGTCATTGAAAGTTTTGATGTGGTCATGCTAATGTAACCATTCTTTTGTAGAAAAAGAATGAGGCATATAACAGTTTATCATGTATAGCTTATAGTCTTGCACTTTGTCACAGAAATGGTACCTTATCACATGTGATTGATGGGTTGGAAGATATTTGACGTCTAAATAAATCATTTACTCCGACGCCTTGAGATCTATTTATATCCCATTGGGTACATCACGGTGAAGAAATCATCTCTTTTCCAAATATTTTTAGTATTAAGTATTAAGCGAATATTTTCAAACCTGATAGATTCTGTCTCGTTGACAGAAGATACTAATAATAACGAGAAACTAAACTAAGAAAATCAAATGTGAATCGTTAGACCAATCTTAATTGGTTGATACAGCTGTAATTTATGTGATAGATGTCTTCTGAAAAACTCAGAAGATGAAGAACTTTCAGAGAAGTGATATTTGTTCCTCAGAAAATTGCAAACTTGAACATATACTGACATCACACGGAAGAACGAACATCAATTTGTCAGTACATACGTAAATCTTGTACGTAGATATAAAATAATTTAAAAAAAGATGAAAACAATAATCAACTTGAACAAAGCAGGAGTTGCACACTCGACGAGGCTCAACTATATTTTTTTTTACATTACCCGTAGTGTATGTACCTAACTGTGCAGAATGGTACGATAAGTACGATAAATAGTAGTCCAGTTGTGTTAACCCGATACTATTGGTATTAAAATTATTAAATATTCTGCATGATGTAGGTATTTCTTTTCTCATTTTCATTTAAAAGTCTACAGAAATTACTTTTGCAAATCCTTAGCACTAACTGCGACTCTACTCCCAGTTAAAAACTTATGTCGCGCTAGGCAACGTCCAATCATTAGATAGTACATTATTGGTTGAAGCGTGGAACTTGCCGATGGTTAACCATTGACCCGAAATTTTAGTCCGGGATATGTTTCCGGTAACAAAGCACGAATACAAGGACATACAAATAACTAGAATTGAGCACTTGCAATTTTTTTCCATTAAAATCCATTGCATCAACTCATTTAAACAAAGCCAAAGTGTGGTCAGAAAGCGAGTTTTAAGCTGATGAACTTCGCTCAGTCTAGCTCTTTGAAAACAAGATAACATATGCAGGAGGACAAACGCGTAATTGGATGAAGCAAAACTTTAAAGCGAATCAAAATAACAGAAAAAAGTTACGAGTTACGAGAGTATTTCAAACTGACCAACACTCCAGGGAAGTAAGTTTTATCTTTTAATCACTCGTTCGTTCGCAAAGCTGCCATTCGTACATATAATCGCATATATGTATACACACATGTAGATTCATTTAGTGAGATTGTGAAACGCAGACAGTTTCCATTTCGACTTTCAATTGTTTTAAAGAATCAATTTAAGAGAAAGAAATCAATTTTCTTTTCATGGGATTCTATTTTCCTCCAAGTTGACCGCGACGCAATTTATAATTGCATTTGGTTTTTTTCTCATTTTGTTGATGAACCTAATGAATTAAGGAATACATAGAAATAAACAATAATAAATGTCCTTTTATTAAATTTTCTAGATATGTCCAAGTTTTTTGGAATATATTCCCACAAGGTAATCCAACTACGATCTCATGTCTTATCTATTAAGATAATATTATAATCTTGGCGGGATAATTCTTATAATTTTCAATTTCAGTTTATTATTATTAAAGTTTACATGGTATGAATATAATTAAAAAGTTAAGTAGTCTAATGAGAGGGAAAGAAAGGAAAAAGAAAGAAGTGGATGGGGATTTAGGAAAGGGATGAAAAGTAGAAAAGAACAGTAAGTTTAAAGCGTTTGGCGTTAATGATATTTCGTATCGTTAACGGTAGAGTTCGAAAGTTTGATAGCATGTATGTAAAAAAGGCTAACCACAACTTCCGCAGGCGTCCATAGATACGTCTGATAACATTATTCGTGTAGTCATATCCGGACAATTTGCTGTTAATAATATAACCTAGACTAGTCACCCTATTAACTATTTCAAGTTTTTCTCCAGAAAGTACGATATTCGGCAGGGAGTGGAGAGACATTGAGGAGCTTGAAATAGGAATTACCTGTGACTTCTTTGGATTTAAACTTAATCCATTGGTTATAGCCCAACTATAGATAATAGCGAGCTCATGATTCATAAGATTTATCAAATCCCCTATATTGCTAGGCATTTTGGCTGAGTACAGTTGAACATCATCTGCATAAAGATGGACAGTGGGATGCTTACACACAGAAGGAAGATTATTAATAAACATGGAAAACAGGATAGGGCCCAGAATTGAACCTTGTGGTACGCCTTGGTTGACTGGTAAGAGTGAAGAAAACTTGTCAGAGTTAACAACAACTCTTTGAAATCTGTCAGAAAGGAAGCTGTAAATTAGCCTCACTGCAGTGTCACTAAAAAAGAAAAGATTTCTTAACTTCCAGCAAAGTATCTTGTGATTCACTTTGTCAAAAGCCTTCGAGAAGTCAAGTAGACATAGAAGTGTGGCCTGTCTTTTATCAAAATTCTGCCTGATGATACTATGGTTAGCTCTGAAACCAGACTGAGCTTCGTAAAACAGGTTGTTAAGACACAGGTGTTTTAGAAGCTGTTTCGCAATGATTTTCTCTAAGACTTTTGATAAACACGGAAGGATGCTGATAGGTCTAAAATCTGAAGGGGAAGTTGGATTTGATCGTTTTGCGACCGGTATAACAGAGCCCACTTTCCATGATCGAGGAAATGTAGATGTGGTAACACAATGGTTTATGATATGGGTTAGGTGAGATAGTATGAAAGGTAAGATAAACTTAATAAATTTCATAGGTACTCCATCCTCCCCAATAGCGTTTGATTTAATTTCTCTAATTGAATTTATTACTTCAATTTCGCTGACGGTTTCCACTACAAATTGTCTATGGCTCGAATGATGAGGTTCTTCATAAAAATTGAAACCACACTCCTCCGATTGACTTTCAAGAAAGAAATTGTTCAGAATATCGGGGTCAACATCACATTTACCATTTAGTTTGCTGTCGGAAACTCCAATGCTAAGTAGATTATTCCATAGTTTCTTTGGTGGAAGTGAGGTGTTCAACTTGGAGGCATACAAATTCTTTTTGGCATTTCGTACAACAACAGTCGATCTATTACGCATTACCTTGTAGGCGTGCCAATTTACGTCAGAAGGACTTTTTTCCATTTACTGTACAGTCGGTTACGTACTTTTATAGTGTTCATAACTTCAGCTGTGAACAAAGGATTTTCCGAATCTTGACAGTCTTTAAGGGTACAAATTTATCAAAGAGATCTATAATTATATTTTGAAAACTGTTTAGCTTATAATCAATGTCTGAACGCGATCGACAATACATCCAAGGGGCTTGAAGAGCTGCTGATTGGAGGGCATCAATATTAACAGATTTATAATCCCTGTAGGTAAAAGTTAAAGGAACAGCTGAATGGTCGAGCTTTAAGTTGTAAGTACAGAAGATGAGGTCATGATCGGAAATAGTTAATAGAAATCTGATCGAAAAGAAGAACCGACGATGGGTCAGACACTAACGTCAGATCGAGAGGACTTGGATTGTTACCTTTAGCAAAACGAGTGGGGTACGTAGTGTTGTAGATTTGAAGTCCAAGGGAATGGACAGAAACTCTTATATGAAAAGCCCGTGCATCTTCTTTAAGTAAATCAGCATTAAAGTCACCACAAGCAATAACGTGTTCATACTGAGTAGAAAATTCAGCAAGACTAACAAAGAAGGGTTGGATAGAGCAACTGCGGTTAGGGGCGTAAACACAAGCAACTAGACATTTAGTTGAACCATCGTGTAACTCGGCAATTAAAAATTCACAGTCTGAATCAGTCGATAAGTCCTCTTGCATCTTACATATACACGAATATAGCGTCATTTGTGTTGCATGGACGTATGTCGTGAGCTAATGCATATAACACTGTTACTCTTTTTATTTAATTCGTGCTTTTATTAATAAAGCGTCGAAAATATAAAGTCTTTGAATTAAACACAATCACATAAGCAAGTGAAGAACATACTACAATGTTCGACCGCAACAATATTGAAATTTTTACAATTCGTTTCTTTTTTTTTTGTACTACAGTGGGGTCAGACGCTCATTGAGTATATTTTTATGTATGCAGACAAATTAAGAAGCAGCTTTAATTTTATCAGTGTAGGCAGAAGCCTAGCAACCTAACTCATCTTATATTCTTTCTGGGCCTCTGCGTAAACTGGCTTTCGGCTTGAATTTCATCAAAAATGTATAATAAAACAAAACAATCCACACATTGCCGAATTTTTTAACTCCGTCGTTTATTCATTTCAAAAGAAATCTTGCAAAAATGGGAAAGTTTACCGAATGGATACAGAAATTGGGTTCACTTGAACTTAAGCTCGTTCCAACTTGAACTTTAAAAGTTGAAAGCGGTTCACAAACTTCGTGTCTCCTTTTCCGAAATGGTCTCAGCTGTTTCGCACGCATATTAATTTTACACTTTCCTTCATTCACTCCTCGTTATCTACCAATATCACCTGCCATCACGTGGAACGGCTTTAGAGCACAAAATCAACCAAATAAACGCAAGTAAAAAGTTTACGTTTTGCATTTATTTTGAATAGTTTACGAGAACAGTTATCAAACAATTTCTTCTTTAATAAACACACCCGGTGCCTTAGCAAGAACAGCGCAAAGGGGGTGTCGACCTTCTGGTTTAGCCGATAAAAGTTTAGGATAACTTAGTTTGTCATGACCGTTGTAAATATAGAGAAAAGAGGAATACTCTAAATTGGCTGACAATAATTCGCATACCAACTTGGCTGGGCTATCAACGGCCTCATCTCAAGCACCACCACCACCAACAGCACCGCCACGAAAGTATCGGTCGTCTGGGTTGGATGTATACAAAGGCAAATCGTAACTTGAAAGGATACGAATCATCCATGCTGTACGTGTATACATCGCGGGGATACACACTGTCGTCTTCGTGACAGTTTTAAAAAGTGGCAATCACATTTTCTCTTCAAAATTGGTCTTTATGCGCCTTTTTGGACTTTACGAGAGATGAAAAATCCAAATAACTTTATTTCAATTAAATTTAAGCACAGGAGATGATATGATATTCCATCGTTTCAACTTCTTCATTTTCTTTGTTCGTTTAATTTGTTTTGTTTTAGGTACATTTAATCTTAATAATGGAATCCTGCCAGGAACTCAAAGAAAATTCAGAGATCCAACATCTATTCCAAAAAAGTTTTTCGCACTTTCTGCATTTGGAGGTACATATGAGCATCAACATATGACTTACTCAGTGTTGTGTTGAAATGTGATGGAATTTTGAATTAAAAGTCAAACGCATCAATTCTCCCTGGAGTGCGGTTGTGGGTTAACTACCCAAGAGCTCAACAAATTTAATAGGATTAAATAAAGCCTCGGGTTATCTCACATTTGTTCTGTTCGTCTCTCTACATGAGAGGTATTTGAATTCATCCAAAGCAGGCAGGACTCGGTCATCCCGTGTAATGTCGACCTGTAAGTAGGATTTCGTTCATTTAATGTGATTTCTTGTTGCAAAGGGATACACGAAAATTAAATAAGGGCCAGTTGTTGTTTACAAGTTCACTTTCCCTAATTCAGGGGCAAATCTCTGCTTGGATAATTGCCGCCTCCAACATAAAAGGCAACCATTTTTTAACATCCACTGAATGAATTTAATTAAATGGATCTAACAATTGTTCATTGCCCAAAAGTGAAATTAAACCTGATCTGAAAAAATTTGTGCGTTGTTCATGCGGTATATTCATTGCTTAAGATCAAAAGAAATGCATATTCAGGAGTGTCTAGTTTAATGAATTCGTAATTCAAAACCAAATCTTTTAAAGAATTCCCATAGTTTGTATTTTTTCCAAGTATCAGTAAAGAGTGTAAACGTTTACGTACGAAAAGAACAATTTTCAATACATATCTATTCACAAAAGTGTCTGGTAGTGCGTGTGTTTCTGTGTGTGTCTGTATGAGGATGTGTGCACAATCCTAAACTTATAAAGCTGTAAGCGCACATGAAATAAAAGTTTCGAGATTACTTGCATTTCATAGATGTGGATAGAAGCCAAGGAGGGATGATAACGTTAATTGGATTTTTGTATGGAAGAGAAAACTAATTTCTAAACACAAATTGGTAAATATGTTCTGTTGCTTGGGAATAAAATTCGAAATTAACCGATGTATACAGTCACAATTGTTTACAACTTCATCGGTTATAACAACTAAATTCTTAGGTCCCGATAAGTGAGAATGTATTGCATTAATATCTGTTACAGCGACTTACTACTGACGTCCCAAACCGCCAGACCCTTGAAGGTGGTTATAACCTAATTTTACTGTATCGTATAATTATACATTCCAATATTGTTGCCGCTTCGGAAATTCCGTGGCGCTAAAAGCCGATTGCAGCGTTACGATAACGCAAGAGGCAGTACCTGCAGTGTGAGATTAAAACATAATCGATCACCACTTTTTTGGAAAACAAACCTCTAGATAGATCCAGAACTCGCAGGTAGGGTGTAGGTATTGGAGCAACAAGAAGGGATTTATAGACGACGATGAGCAATACGAGATCGTATTCATTGATCAGTTTTAGTCACTAGGACATGAATCAGGTATACCGGTATGAAATTATCGTTTTGTGAATAGCACGCCAATAAAATTGTTTGTCTTTTAAAGCAAACCAATCAGACACCCAATTTTCGACTTCTTCGTAGGAATCGAAGTGCTGCTCAGCCAATGCGTGTCCCATCGATGAAAACAAATGGTAGTCGGAAGGAGCCAAGTGGGGTAGCTGCTCCCAGCCAAGTATTCTGATTGTATCCTGAACCAATTTTGCTTTGTGTGCAGGTGCATTGTCATGGAGCAAAATTACCTTGCCGTGTCTTCTGGCCAATTCTGGTCGTTTCTCGATCAATGCATGGTTCAAATTGATCATTTGCTGTCGGTAGCGATCAGTATTAACGGTTTCACCAGGTTTTAGGAGTTCGTGGTACAACACACCTTACTGGTCCCACCAAACACACAGCATTGTCTTCTTGCCGAATCGATCTGCTTTTGCAGTCGATGTTGATGGTTGCCCCGGATCAACCGTTTCATCGCCAGTAACAATCCGATGCAAAACCGATTTTATTACCTGTCTTTGAAGCAAAATTTCACAAGTGTTTTTTCTTTCCATCATCCACACTTTTGGAGCTTTCCTATAGCTTTTAAACGGTCAGAAATTGTTTGTTGTGCAACATTTAACATTGCTGCCATTTGCTTTTGACTCAAAGTGTCATCTCCATCCAATATCGTTTGCAATTCGGCGTCTTCAAACTTTTTTGGTGGTCTTCCACGTTCTTCATTTCTTACATAAAAATCATTATTTCTGAACCGTTGAGACCATCTTTTGCATGTTGCTTCTGATAGAGCATGATCACCATATGCCTCGACAAGCATTCGATGCGACTCTGCAGCACTTTTCTTCAAATGAAAATAAAAAATTAATGCTTTCCGCAAATCATCACTTTCTTGTACAAAATTCGACATTTTTAGCACGATGAAAAAAATATGATTTTGTCTATTCAATGACAAACATCATTCAAAACGAACAAAAAAAAATAAGGGCTCGTTCACAACAAATGTTCCCTATCGAGACATTTGTATCTTGACTCTCGCTTCATACTGGTACATGCTAATAGGAGTCCATACCAAGCAATGTCCCATAGGTATGTAAGAAAGTTCCCTTGTATTCTGTGTTTCATGGTTGTTATCCAACATGGGACCCACTCCATTCAGACACGAGGAACACCTTGGTACTAATTTACAGTTTATTTTAAGTTGAGTATAAGACTCCACATTACAATTTAGTGAATCATACTATTACTAACCTTGACCAACATATAATGACAGGAGACTGATCTATAAACACAGCATGTTCGTACTCCATTTTACCATATTGAAAAGTTCAGTGAAGCTCATCGATAATGTTACGATTCCTAGATCTTTCATTCAAACTGTTCTCCAATAAGCACACAACCCTTGCAGAGCACAAAGGAACAAAGAATTTACTCGTTATCTCAACGAGCCATCTGAAAGTTAAAACTTGTGTCACCACCTCTGTGAGGCAAAAGTTTCCTTTGCTACAGTAATTCAATTAAATTTTGAGAATCAGTGTTGAAGTCTGAAAGTCTTTTTAGCGTTAGTGTTGGTGTTGATTCAATAAAACTCTCAGTGATACGTGATATACACACTTTTATCCTATGTCTTTGCAAGAGAAACGATTTTGGATTGCCAACTGTAGTGTTTCTTTGTTGACCACGGGCTGCAACTAGATTATGCTCTCTACGTAGCATACCACATCTCACGTTGGACAAGTTCGTATCTGACACAGTTAAATATTCTCCTACTAATATAACCAACGCAAACAGCGATAAAAAGGACACGAAGTAATGTTCTCTAAAAAAAATCAATTCATTCGCTTTCTTGCTCATATGTGCATGTACACTCTGTGTTAAGGAGCAGTGTTGAAGTAATTATGGTCTATGGGTAAGGGTATGTGCGTCGACCCCAATCTCGACGTCGTAGGTTCGATTCCTGCTCTGTGCGACGAAAACAGTTTTCAAGACCCCACCTCTTTCGAGTTACTGACAATGTTCAAAGAGTATTTCCTGTCTAGAGAAAGAAGCTTCTCAAGCAAAGCCGTTCTGATTCGGCATAAAACTGTAGGTCCTTTCCACTCGTGAGAGAACAATAGCACGCACAACATGAGTGGTTCCTGAGAAGCTAGGCATTGGCCCCTACAGGCTGCGCCACCTGTATTATATTATATTATTCTTATAATAAAACAATGTAGTATTAGTAAAAATGTATAAATGTTCATATAAATAGAACAACATCCATCTCAATCCCGACTCAGTTCTGATCCTTCCCTACAGAATCGGAAAATAGCCTCATTCCCCACAGAATGCTGATTATAAACTTCTCGTGGTGTTGCGTTTAGTCCACGTAATGTAATGGAATAGCTTGTTCCTAGATTTCCTTGTCCAATCAATCAATAATCACATTAGTGACGTACCAGTTTTGTTTTAGACCCGTAAATTATCTTGTCGGCAATTGTCCTCAAAAAGGAAAAAATCTAAATTGGTATCCCACTTTTATGGCCACATTTAATTTGTGAGTTAATGGAATCATGTAGTAACTGGTTGTAATTATACAGTTCAATCAAAAAATGGTTGAACGCTATGAAACATAACCGTATTTGAGCTGTCCTGACGTGCAATAAGCTACATAAACTGGCCATAACTGCAGCACTTACGAGAGTTTCGGGTTAAAAGTCCTCGTAATCGTTTAAAATAAGTGTAGTAAGCTAATAGGTGCGCCATTAAATCAGACAATTCCTCCAAAATAAATTACAACACATTTTAGTTAGTTTAAACTCTTGGATTCGATGAAAAGTTTTGAAAACGGTTTGTAACTTCTGATTTAAGCTTAAAGTGAAAAAAATGAGTGGATGCCTCATCAACAATATATGCAGTGAAGACATCATGACACCATTCATCTCTTTCGCCCACATTCAACTGGCTTGTATTTAAGTCACGTTATAACAATCTACCCACAATTCACGATCTTGGGCCATTAAAAAATGTCTTCAACATCCAGTGGTATACTAGTGTGGTTATTGACAATATTAACATGTACTATACAGATGCTTATGGATGTGTAGTTATACTAGCATTCTTTGGGAACATTTACATTTCTATGAACATCACATCATCATCAGATGTATTTTGGGCAGCATGTGAAGTAAAGATGACTAGTAAAGAGTATATTTTCTATACCAAATTTTGTTTGCAATGTTGGAATTGGATATGTGGACAACTTGATAAATATGGCCTTTTTATTCCATTATGACGAGCATAACTGTCGTGAAACAACAGTCAATTAGCTACGGCCAATTCGTTGAGTGAATCGTTCACTAAAGCTACATGTAACACTGAAACGAGTTGATCTATGGTATACCGAACTCATCAAAAGATTGCACGGCGTTGTATTTGCTATAATTGACTACTAACCTCTATTTTTGTGGTGGCTCGTGGCGTTGTGGGTATGTGCATCGACCCCAACCTCGACGTCGTAGGTTCGATTCCAGCTCTGAGCGACACAAATCATTTTCACGACTCCACCTCTTTCGAGTTACTGACAATGCTCAAAGAGTATTTCCTGTCTAGAAAAAGCTTCTCAAACTTGGCCGTGCGGATTCGGCGTAAAACTGTAGGTCCCTTCCATTCGTGTGAGAACAATAGCACGCACAACACCAATGGTTGCTGAGAAGTTAGGCCCTGGCCCCCTACGGGCTGTAGCGCCACCCATATTATTATATTATTAACCTCTATTTTAAAAAATGTAAAGCTTTGAAAAATGTGTTTGAATGGGTCCTGGAAAATATCTAACGTAGAAATTAATCGGTTGTTGGAAATAAGACGTACTTTTCGGAGTGGTTGAATTCTAAAATTGAGGTAAAAAAATATAAGCACTGAGACCTCTTCTCATAATTCAAAGGTAACGTTTTTCGAAAAAGTTTCGAACCTAATTCGAGACATGAAATGTGAATCGATGTCACAAGTAAGAGTGGGAGTGGTTATTACAAATAAATGCGTTCTAAACAAACTGACAAAACTTACCGTAAAATACAGAGCTTTTGTGTCAATTGAAATTGTAATAAGGCATCGACTATGAAGAAACAGATAATTAAACAAAAAACGACTACCAGAAATAACGATCAACTAGACGTTTTCAAATACTTCAGGGATATCTACTAAAGTTTTTGCAAATGTAGCAGCCCTCCAGTTTTCAATGACCTCGATACACGGAAGATCTATTGCTACATAAAAACACAGATTGTTAGGCGGCCATATAGGCTCTGGATACACAATCGATTGACGCCAAGTTATTAAAACATTGCCTAAAGGAGGCAGCGGACAGATGCTGGGTCACTGGGCATTAATGAATTCCGGGCAACAAAAGAATCAACGAATTGCCAAGAAGACGAGTGAATCTACCACTGCCGCAAATTAAGGAGACATCTCGCCCCCAATGAACGCTTCGGAGGGAATACAGGATTCAATTGAAGTAGTAATTGCATTATGGCATAAATTTCAAACTGTTTTTACGACTGAAACTGCAAAAAAATGTTTAATCCTTCACAACACACAAAACAATTAATGTCAATCCTTGATGTAGAAATCACAACCTTGAGAAAAAACATACGCAGTCCTAAACCACTCCCCGATCGATTTTTTTTAAATTGATTCGAACCATATCAAAATGCTCTGCTAAATTGGAAATACAAAACCATTTGGGCCTAGAATTCTGACATTCTCTCAAATTTAGACGGGCTTTCATTAAAAAAAAACCATGTATGGTAAAAGTGCAAAATAAGTCTTAGAAAAAGAAATGTATACCAACACAAGATGGATTCCATTATTATCCAGCACCAATTAGGCGAAAAAATGTCATCTCCTCGCCAGGGTAGACGACAGTGATGTGAATGACATTGCCTCTGTTTGTCAATTTGTTTTGGCAGATAGAAACCTGTTTAGCTGTGCATCATTTACCAACCTTATTCAAAGAAACCAAAATTCACTGATTCACATCTGCCAACTTTAATTAATTTATTACATTCTCCATTTTTACTGTATATTGCGATTGAGTCATCTTTAATTTGTGTCATAGATATTTTATGAACGAAGTCATAACTTAACCAGAAAGCAGCTGTATGCAGTGCAACACAGTACGTTTTACTTATTTAAGATATGAGGAAATAAAACAACATCTTAATTATGTGAATTCAACAAAATGCGATGTTCAAAAAGACCAGAAGTTTGTTCTTCAATGCGTCGAAATTAGATGCTGTTCGTATACTGGATATGTCAATTTACGAAAGTCATTAAGGACTCTCACATCTGACTTAATTAGTGTGCTCAATTTTATTACTCCTCTTGGTAAAATTGAAGCTGAAATATTACTTATTCGACGTGTAGTAAACTTATGTTTCAGAAAGTATTCAAATTTGAGAAAATATGAATGAGCACATGTGTGCTGATGTAGGTGAGAGTATTGTGTAAACAATTCTTTTTAAATTGCTTTGCTTAAATAACAGCATTTAGAGAAAGTCTGATTCAGTCACGATTGACTGAATGATATGGCTGTAAAATATAATTATGTCTTACACGTGTCATTCAATTTTATATAACGGATGTTCAAATTTTCAGTCAGTCTTGAATTTACATACATATACCGGATGTGTCAGAAAAACACATGTGAATAAAATCGAGTTACTGTACTACACTAAATAAACTAAGCAAATGTAAGTTAGTATCACATTTACGCTGTTCCACTTACTACCATTTTTGGACGCAAGGCAAATCAGTTTATCTTGGTTATGCTGACACCTTTTGGTTTACTAGCAACTAGCAGAGGAGGTGCGAATATCTTCGAATTTGATGTCTGTCGAATATATTGATTGTCAGGCGGAAATCTAAACCGTCAACGAACTCTTGAACTGTAAAACATTTCCATATATTTGTAAAGGGGCGAAAGCTTAATACTAGCAAAACGGAATCGAATGTGGCCTTCACTTAATTCGAAAAGAACAACAACCCGCCTCTCATTAAACAGAACAGACACAAGCAAAGTCTTGGGTATTATATTATTAGCCGACGGACATTGACTTATATGGATTCACACGACGCATATGAAAATGTCCCAGAATGACTTCTGCAGTAGCAGTAAGGACGAGCAAGAAGAGCTCTATAATAAACATCTCAAAACCCTGATTATCCCAGTCCTGCTCTATGGCGCAGAGACATGGACGCTATTGAAAGCGGAAGAAGAAGCTCTTGGTTGTTTTGAGAAAAAAGTTCTGCGTACGATCTTTGGTCCTGTTTGCGTTGATGGCGTTTGGAGGAGAAGGTTCAACCACGAATTATACGGGCTGTACAGCGGCATACACCTACTTAAGCGTCTTCGGATCCAACGCTTAAGATGGCTAGGTCGTGTAGAGCGGATGGAGACCACAGCTCCGGCCCGAAGAGTCTTCGACACCGAGCCATTGGGACAGCGCAACAAGGACATCCTCGCACTAGATGGCGCACACAAGTGGAAAAGGACCTCAACCAACTTCGAGTGCGCAACTGGAGGCAGCTGGCGAAAGATCGTGCTGGCTGGAGAGGCATGATGGTTGAGGCCCAGGTCCACCCCGGACTGTAGCGCCAATCAAAGAAGAAGAAGAATAAACATCTAAGGTAACACTTCGCTAATGTGGTATTACAATAGACCCACCAAGGCTTAAATGGCATCGGTATTGACATATTAAAATAATGATATGGGTGGCTCCCAGCCAGGGCCTAGCTTTTCAGCAACCACTCATGTTGCGCGTGTTATTATTTTCTCACGAGTAGAAGTTTTATGCGGACTCCGAGCTGCCAATTTGAGAAGCTTCTTCTAAACAGGAAATACTCTTTGAGCATTGTGAGTGACTCAAAAGAGGTGAGACAAGGAAAATTATTTTTGTCGCACAGAGCAGGAATCGAACTTACGACGTCGAGTTTGGGGTCGACGCACATACCCACAAAGCCACGGGCCGCCACTGTATTGACATATTAACACGTTCTACCCGGCGTTTTTTTTCAATGTTGATAAGAATAGCATGCTCGATTTGAAATTTTGTTCGTAAAACGGCATTTTTTACTATTCAATTGCTTTCGTTATTGTTGGCAGACAGCAGAATGTTAGTTATTGTGCGAATTTTGTACAAAGTGGTTGGTTTCTTGAATTGTGAGTCACTGTATTTTATATTAGCACTTTGTCTTTCCAGTATTGTTTTCGAAAAACATTCGTGGACCACCGGTGGTCCACGCCGCCAGATATACGCAGTGCCCGTGGACCACCGGTGGTCCACGCCGGGTAGAACGTGTTAAATTCATTAAGATTTATACACCTAAAAAATATAAAATATCTCCAACATCCTTAGAGAAAATCAGAAAACTCTGTACAGAAAAATATATAAAAAAATGAATAATTTGTAAGTGCTTATTATCTGCATGCAAACGCCCCGATTTTGTAGATTAAACGCAGTGACAAGAGCTCTTATTATTAGTATGTGCTCAGTTGTGCATTCTCAACAACAACAGACAAGGTTTCGTTATCAGACTATGAGTTGACATGTGTATATCTTACGGCCGAGATGAAAGCTGTCAATGCAGATCTGAAAAGTATAAGATTCGCGATATGATAAAGTAGTGATAAGTCAGCAATCTGAATCAGTCAGTTATCACCCAATTACAACAAAAAAATATAATGCCTTTGGACGTCGCCCTAGTACCTAAGGCAGATTTACCAGAGTTTAGGTGAATTAAAGAGTGTCTGTTGATTGAATAAAAATGTTTCATCTCATGCAAATATTAAACGACATAAATTCCAATTCGGACATTGATCTTCCAAATCCTATGCACAAGCTAATTCATCAAAAATTGCCGTTCATTAGTAGTAGAGCAGTTTTTAAATAATCCGTATCTCCGTACTGAAGTATTTATATTTCCGCCGAACGAAAAACCAATAGCCAGACAGACACGAGATAATTGTGACGCCACGACGCCCACTCCAACCAACACTTTTAATAAATTAACAGCTAGCAAAATCAAAAGACCCGCCATGTCGTAGGTGTGCAGATGTTCAGTGTCATGGCGTAAATGAGATACAGACGAAGCGAAATAAAACAAAACAGTGCAGCGTTGAACAAGGACGACCAAGAGCACCAGAGAAAGCAAATAATAATGATATTATGCGATATTTTTTTCAAATTGCGTTTGATTTGCATAATAAATGATTGTGATGCTTGAACTCTTGTATGTCTTATAGGAATTGTTCTATAGCACCACCTGTTGTTTCATAAAGAAGAGAACTAATGGACCCCGACAGATCGTTAAGAGTTTTAAAGTAGGGGTATTACGTACATAACATCATGACGCAGAAGTGTTTCACGTCATAAAAGATCTCAAAAGCATTATATTCATCTGCTTAATAAGTGTGTATTTCTGATACACACTTCAAGAAATTAATAGTGAACAGAAGTTTAAAATGTATTCGTTGCTGGTTTATAAATAAAATATATAGAAAATAACAACTTAGCTAGAACGTGTGCAAGCTAATAAATCAATCCAACGAGGAACATAAATGTATGTGTGATAATTTCTCAATAGCAGTTTTTTTCTTGGACTTAATTGGTAGTGAAGTACATTTCCCACAGACCTAAGTCTCTTATCGGGAAGAGTTGAACCTTAATACGCAGAAAACAGCCGAAATCGGATTAATATCCTTAGCTTTGGGAGAAAACATTCCGTATCGTACAGTTTGTAGCCCTGTTTGCATTGATTTGAAATGAACAAGAGAGTTGACGCTAAATAAAGAGTGCACTGAAATATGTTCCGTCTGACGAACGTTCCAAATCAGAAGCACGCAAGTTAGAAAATAATTAAAAATTGTAGAAAAAATGTAAATGAATCCGCACGTTTGAGACACGACGATAAATATAATCTACTCATAACGCAGACCTGCATCACAATATTTGTGGTATAAAATAAACAGAACTACCAGCTGACACTTTTTGTTTGTAAATATCTGAGAATATATTTTTTAAATTCCTAGTACCGGAGTGAAAACCTTCAATTAAACATCCACTACTTACACTATACAGTCTCAGCTGGCAGTTTAGTATGAAGTATGTGAGTAAAGTGTGAGTCAGTAATGAAAAATGTCGATTCCTATAACCCCATACAATTTAAACTCACGATAACGAATAACAAAAAAGTAAGGCTCTATTAATGAGCACGAAATGCGTACATGGAATGCATGAGTTTACACGTAGGACCAAAAATTAGACTACGTTTGGCTTGAGAAACTAGAAGCCAGCCGACATTGAATTGTTGGTATAAAACCAATGCAAACGTACCAATATGTAAGTACGCAATGTAAAATAGTTCCATTTCATAAGACACTACAGCACATTGTGTGTGTAAGAATGCAAGTGTCCACCTTGCATCTCCCTGGCTATGGGATTCCAGCAATATTTTGTATTAATTTTTTACCACAAGAGAATTTAAAAAAATGAGGATTTGCAATCGATGATGTTCCAATACTAGGTACCGCTCGCACAGACAAAAGTTACATTTAACGCAAATGTTTGGTCAAACATATAATTGTTGATGAACTATGGCTGGAAAATTAAATATTCCGATATTTGTAGATGCATTCTGTTGCTCTTGAAGCAGGTAGATTCGTTCTGACTGATGGATAGTATTATCTGCTCTCTTGCAAAGACCTTACCACTAGAATTATTACTTACACCACTTGTTTGTTAAAACTTGTCTTCGATCAACGATTACTGTCACGAGACTTGGTGCTTTATGTACGATGGATATACACATTGATCTCATAAGATAACAAGACGATTTTTAAAATAAGATAGTCAACCGTTCTGGTAGAACTCCAAGACGGATGCGAGATCAGGTCTAAAGAAACAAATGGGTTTTTTCTATTAATTATTTTACACGGAATGTGGTAGGTAACAATATGTAAGTAAATCTTCAAGCAAAAGACAGAGAAAAAAATGCTGCCTCCCCATACCTGGAACATTTTCCGCTGGCATTTGTGTACGGAAGAACAACTCATTAAATTAAAATTAACGTGGCGTGAAAAGACTTATTCATCTTCAAATATAATCGCGACTGAAGTCCACAACATAGAGAAGAATGTTGTAGATACGTTTGGAGCATCTACTTAAGTTCTTTAAAGCCAATTTGGTATGTCTGGATGAATTTAACAACAGTTAGAGATAATTGCATATACAAATAATGGTAAGAATTACAATTAATCTATCATTGGAATCATTGGTGCTCATGTCTGGAATCAAGATTTTTAAACCTCACTTTTTATCCATTTTCACTACGAAGCACTGGAACGTAAGTATTTTAAAAGAGATAGTTTCTTTAGCTTTTGGACGCGAATACTAGTGATTTAAAGAGCATACACTACCGTCAATGAGGAGGTAACGAAATTCATCACTAAAAAGTACCCATTTTGATGTGGTTTTTACATCTGATCGTACATCTTAAGATCTCATCGACAAGCGGTACAGAACCGCAAAGTTGTTTTGTTGTTAAAAGTGAAAAAACATGGTGTGGTATATCTGCATATTCGATAGGGTGATATTACGAGGCATATTGTCGGTGACACATGTGTTATTGTAGAAACTGGCCGATGGCAACATTTATTTTCTAAACAGAATGTCATGATCTCCAAATTGGTATGGTTTGGCACATACATAATATTTTCTTGAGAAGAAAGACTAACAGAGGCGAAGGATTTCAATAAGTGGGCATAAGGCATCATACCGAATTATTAGTTGGAGAAACAGCCAAATTTGTGGAATGAATATGCAAGTGGTGACATCTGAAATGTAAAATGGAAGTCGAACTTATCACCATTAACATTTGTTTTTTTTTTTTATTTTCTAAAACCCAGAGATAATTGAAATCAATCAATCACAGTGGACTATATATGTAAAAGCTTCTAAACTTTTGCGATATGACGCAGCATAAATGATTTATGAACTTGGGAACTTAGAAAACTTTCTTTTTTAAAGATTTTGCTTCAGATATTGTCAGCATCAGAGCGATCAATACTGGCACTGGCAGATTTGAAATGACTGCTTCATTTTTCGTCAATTGCAAGAGGTAAGCAATCTAGGCGACATCCTCGTTCACCAGTAAATCGCAAGAGCAGTCACTGTTTTGTGGCATCAATGCTTTAACATTTTAAGCATATTAACATCACAATTCAGAAGATAAGCAGTATATGCAAGAGGTATTACAAGTAATAGAAATGTGCTCAAGAATAAAAGAACATAACCATCTATCATCATCTCTAAAATTTCAGGCATATTGTATTTTGTTCTTTGTTAAAGTTGTTTTACACAGCATAGATTTCAGACAGTAGAGTTTAGATTTTGTGCACTTTTTGTAAGTATCACGAAAGTCATGTGTGGTAATTTTGACCGCCTTTTGTTTTGAATAATAGAGACATTGTTTTTCTTTTTAGTTGAATATACGCAAATGATTCCCTTTTTGCTAAAACATCATCAAAATGTATCAAAGGTGGGAAGTACGTTTTGAAATTAATTGGAGCTTTTCGGTGAATTTAGTTCTACATCGGATTCAATATTTTCTTTATTTGTGTCAAAGATTTCTCCTTAGTTCTTGTTATCTAATGATCCTTATTTAGCTCGATAACTGCAACACTAAAATCTAATTTTCTTTGTAAGTATTGGCCAATCGCCATATGACTCTGTCGGAGTTTTTGGTTACTAACTTTCTTAGACAAAATTCTGACAGATCGTTGAGGGATACGAACTTACATTGAAATCTTGAAATAAGGTGATTTGAAAGAGTATATTTAAAGAGAAATTAAATGTATAGTGTAAGTGCCCAAGATTTGTATAAAGCGATTGTCAAGAGTTTAATTGTGATAAGTTTTGCAGAACACTACTTTAAAAAACGTAAACAAACCAACATTTTACATGCAATTGTTATTGTTCAACAAAAAAGTCAAATTGATGATGAACGATATTATGTGTTAAATTTCGTTTTTTCAACAAATTGACTAAAACTAGCTTAGTAGAGGGAAATGCATATATGTGTACATATTCTTCCAATTTAACAGAACTTCTTCTTCTTTGATTGGAGCTACAGTCCGGGGTGGACCTGGGCCTCAACCAACATGCCTTCCCAGGCAGCACGATCATTCGCCAGCTGCCTCCAGTTGCGCACACCAAGTTGGTTAAGGTCCTTTTCCACTTGTGTGCGCCACCTAGTGCGAGGACGTCCTCTGTTGCGCTCTCCCAATGGCTCGGTGTCGAAGACTCTTCGGGCTGGAGCTATGGTGTCCATCCGCTCTACATGACCTAGCCATCTTAAGCGTTGGATCCGAGACTAGGGGCATGCCGCTGTACAGCCCGTATAGTTCGTGGTTGAACCTTCACCTCCAAACGCCATCAATGCAAACAGGACCAAAGATCGTACGCAGAACTTTTCTCTCAAAACAACGAAGAGCTTCTTCATCCGCTTTCAATAGCGTCCATGTCTCTGCACCATAGAGCAGGACTGGGATGATCAGGGTTTTATACAGGGTCAATTTGGTGTTTCGAGAGATGGCTCTGTTACTCAATTGCCTCTTGAGCCCAAAGAAACAGCGATTGGCAAGAGTAATTCTGCGCTTGATCTCGGTAGTGGTGTTGTTGTCTTTATTTACTCCAGAGCCTAGGTAGACGAAGTCCTTGACTACCTCAAAGTTTCAAGGCAGAACGCGCACACATTTTTCATTGAGCGATTCTGTAATAAATATCACCTCCGAGAACATGACAAGCACTTATTACAAAGCTGGCATACTTTTTCCGGGTATTTCACCAACAATTATACCCGGAATTGATAATTCGATGTATAATTTCACAAATTGAATTTGCCACCAAATTTGAATTTTCAGTATAAGTTTGTTCCCGCGTATGATCTGTCAGAACGTAGCTAATAAAAAACGTCAGCAGAAGGCGCTGACTATCGAGGTCGATTCGCCAATTGCATTGCTGTTTGTACCAGAAATAAAGTACTAGAGAGATAGCCGACTTCCAAGCTTGCCCCCTAGTCCATCGACGTATTTGAAGGATTTTCCTCTACTTTTTGACGGATATTCATGAATGAATGACGGTTATTCATGAGTCAACGCATACTGTCTCATTTTTACGCACACATATCAAGTAAGCCACGAAAATGGAGGCTGAATCGTGCATTTTTGCCCCCACTAAAGTCAAAATTTGTGAATTCCCCACATAAACAAATCAATTCATGAATATCTGTCAAATTCGTGAAGCGTTTTGGTAACTCTGTTCGAGAACATAATAAATTAACCAAATGCTAGATGTTATTAAAAGTTTTATCATTCATGAATATAACATATTATCAGAAATTCTTACGAATCGATATATGTATATATTGGTACTTTTAAGTAATGTATAATAGAAAAGAGCTGACTACTTATAAATGTTTCTATACAACAGTAAAATATTTTGTAAATATCAGGCAATTATTCGATACCCAGGAAATACATAGACATGAGGCCAATATATTAAGACACATTCATATGAAAGGCGAACTGCGACCGCAAACTTTCGGTAACAACAACTTTTCCGGCAAATATAAGCAAAAAGTTATACTTCTTGGTATGCAAAAAGATGGGAGCCGAATTATAAAGTTTTTGCAAAATCTCAAATGAAATCAAATGAGAAAACTCCATATGAATGAATTGTCAGAGTTTGCGATGTTCACAATTCGTGGCGATCTCATATGAACAGACCTCTAGTATTCCACAAAATATTACTAATATTTCTAAGTATTTGGTAGCTATTAGAGATTTTATAATACTTCAATATTGGCCTAAATATCTAAATATTCATCTAAATATTTCAGGAATACAATTTCTATGAAGTATCACACACGCATTTCTCTTTAATTTGTATATCTCAGAGGAATACGAGTATTATTGACCTTTTTGCATTTCAGAATATGAATATATTCGCATCATCCCTTAATGAAAATTTACAAAAAAGACGTGACATAAATCATGAATCAGCGCAATCTAAATGAGTTGAAAAAAATAAATGCTGATATGATTTAGAGAGAGCAGATTTTACGATCCGGCATTTTTTCATCTTCTTATTGTTTTTCTGAAAACAAATTGCTTCTTCTGATGCACAACATTGTCTATCAAGGCATATAACGTATTTGGATTTATTATTAGAAATCAAATAACATTGAATTAACATAATAAGTTGATAGTTATTTTTTACCAATATGTTTATTGTTTACGACTGTAGTTCGTGAACACTGCCCAATATTTAATTCTTTGCGCAGTAAAGTAGGGGAAACTTTTCGCGGTAAGAAACAATTTGAATTCGGATTTGAATTCTAGAACTTGCATTGAGTAATAATTTTAGCTATGATACTGTGGTTGGCGTGGCGATCGTTAAATATTCCACCTCAGTAGCTTGCAGGGGAAGGCTATCAGCTGTTCGAAGAGCTCACACGTATTCTCGTCCACCGTGTCGGTGAAAACCTGGGAAAATGTTATCAAAATAATTTTAAGGGAAAGGGGCGTAGAAATCGACTGTCTCTCTAGTACTTTATTTCTGGTTTGTACTCTTCGTTTAGAATTATTTTCTTAACCAAGTCAAGAACTCAAACATTTCTTAGCTGGTATTGATGAATTTGAATTCGGAATTGAATTAGACCAGCCATACATAAGGTGCATATTTCTATATGTCTATATAGAATATATCTAAAAATTCGTTAGTCAAAATAAAATTGTCCTATCTGTCACAGAGCGCGATTCGATTTTATTTATGTAATCAGATAGCTTCATTAATTTTATCATCAGCTGCTATGTGCAGATTTTGCACTTGTAGCTGGCATGCACAATATTAAATTAAAGAATGCCTCTTATATTATGGATCCAACACACTATTGCATTGATTCCCACACAATATTTGTGCGAATTTTGATCAGCAGAAATAGACTTTCTTTCAAGAGTTCTTTCAAGAACATTATTTAATAAATTACACACCAAAGCCATCTTAATATTCAATCTTTAGGCAGTATACCCTTTAAGTAAGAACTTACACATCTAGTATTTGGAGCAACCACCAGTCAAATGAAAGCAATCATAAATTACCACTTAAGTACACCAGTCCACTCGTATCTTTAAGAATACAAATCTACTTAAGAATACCCGTCAGAACGTTTGGATGCCGCCTTCATTGGCCTCTCACTGAGAAAACAATTCCCAAGAGTTCAATGTTTGATAATGAGGCTCCCATCAAGATAAGCTGGTACCATCCAGTCTATAAAAGAAACATTTCTTTACGTCTTCTTCTTCAATGAAATAAGACAATTTATGACAACTGAACTGACAAGGGGTAAGTCACAAACAATACGTTTTCCCTTTATCAAACAAGCAAATAAATTTGCACGAATGAGTATCAAAGAAGAAAAAAATAACATACAGACACTATGAATCGAAAACCCTTTGACGAAGGCACAGACACAGCTGACCCATGACTATACAGTGCTCTCACTCTGAAATTGAATAACTTGGCACAATGAACCTGAGAAGAATGAATCTAAAAATAGTGAATGTCCTACGACAACACTTCGAAGTAAGTGTACGAGAGGCATTCATACATGTCTGCTAATGCGATATGCATCTCTGAGTGTTCTCGCGCTCCAAAGACCTAATCAACAAACCAAAATAAAGCGATAATAAAAAGAGAAACCAAAACATAAACAGACATACACAGTCATAGACATTTACTCGTATGTATGAGAGCACATATGCAAATACAAACATACCAAATATGCATGTAGATACAGTCAAACAAGCGAGGCACACATTAATTGTGTGGGACTGTCGCTTAATTCTCACCTTTTATTTAGTGGAGTCAAATCAAGTCAGCAGCCCCGCCACTCTACTGCTCGATGGCCGATCGCCAAGAGCCAACAATAGCCAAAGATTGAATCGTTGGTGTCTTACTACGTACACAGAGAGCGCGATAGCCTCCACCACCGCACTGGCTCCCGCAGCAGCTTGTGATAGCTTAACTACGTAACTAGCGACGCAGGGGCGCTGTTCACTTTCAGCTCGTTCACTGTCGGCTATATTCTCCTTCACTTAATGATGTAGCAGACGCGCGCGGTGTGTGCAGAAATGCCTTTTCGTCTGTACTGGTTTTGCCTCAAGGTAGATACTAAACAAAAAGACTACAAACTCCGTACTCGTACTCGATCTCGCACATACATTTGTATATCTAGCGTGGATATCGGATATGTAGTGATAAATATTCTGCTTCTGCTTCTGGTGGTGCTGCTGTTATTGGCACTTCGCCACTTGTTGAATTCGCCACACGTTGCCCCGGCTACCTTGTAATGCTCGTGCTTACTTAATCCATCGAAAACAATATACTAATGACGACCGACAAACTCCGACCGACACACAACTATTCATCAATGCAAATAACGAATGGCGAGTGACGAATATGAATGCGAATTCGAATAACCCACAACCGCCGATATTTTGTATTCACAAAGCGTACACCATCGACCACTCAATGGCATTTCACTGCGATTTCAATGCAAAAATTAACTCGATGGCACTACTCTCAGCAGAAAGCAACAAACTTTGCGGATACGAGAGAAATTTTTCTTCTTTTCTTTCTTTTTTTTTTTCCTTTTCGTTTGCTCAAAAGCCACAAATTTAATGAAAGAAATTCCACGCGCAAATCGCAACCGTGCGATATGTTCTACCTTTCAAACTTCACTTCACACGATTTTTATTTTTTTTTTCAATTCAAATTGTCATAGGACCGACACACGAATACAAACCGAAATGTTGCACTCCCCAGTTCGCACATTGACTACGAATCCCTGTATCAAGACAAACTAATTGTTGACGCTGCTGCTTGCCACTACTACTACAACAACAACACAACCAACGTCAACAACAAAAACGAGCACGAGAAGGTGTCTTATCGCACACAATTCGCCAGCGAACTCCCCCGAAGCGCCTGCATACACCGTCGAACCGCAGTAAACTGAACTTTCGACACTGAAATCGAAATCACTCTCACAGTCGCGACACACCACAAAATCAACGTTGAAAAGTTGAATAAAAAAAAAAGACGTACTACAGCTACAACAACAACAAAAAATCTGAAATTAGTTACACTGGCACGATGCGAGACCTACGCGCATCAAATAAGATTTTTAGTTTAAAGCAATTAATTGGACTTTAATTAAATTACGTTTTTATTATTTGTGTTATTTGTTTGATTTTCTTTTGCTTTTCGGCTCTGTATTTAAGATTTTTATTCTGTTTCTGTTCTAATCGGTCGCGCACGGCGTTCCACACGCGAAAAAATCCAAGTGAATCTGTTTATCTATCTGTTGATTCAGAATCCCAACTGATGGCTGAAGTTCGATGCGATGGTATATCGTATAGCCTGCGTATTCGCACAAAAGTTCCTCCCCCAGGCAAGGAATTGGTATCCCCGATTTGCTCTCCGTGAATGCTGCTGCTACTGCTCTGCTCTGCTCTGCTCTCACAGATACATTCAGATTAAGAGTAATGGTGCTGGATACAATCATTTAGAATATCCTTCTCCACCCTATATCTGTGTGTAGAGCTGGCAAAGCTCACGAGGTGGCTGCTGAATGCCAAGACCAAGAATTGCGTATACAGCACACGTTACGTGGTACTCGGATTTTGTTCGTTCCCGTCTGCACTTGTATGTGGAAGAGATACCGGCGGCGATGGTTCGGTTCTCACTCTACTCTACTCAGCGGAGAGAGACACTCACTCACTCACACAACTATGCACAGCAGAGATGGTGATAAGATGTTGACGTTTTATCAGCAGCTAGCGGGCTACAAATTGAAAAACGAATTTTTGGGCGAACGCTTTTCTCAACTGAAAAGCTCAGGGGGTCACGTAGAGAACAGCAAAACGTCGGGTTATTTTGCTTAAATTCAATGAAGACATATTCACCTGCTTACATGAATAATAAATATTTCGTCACCAGTGAAGGCATGCATTTGTAATCAAATGCGTCCTTCGATAGGAAACTCTTTCCGTTTCATTGGAAATGTTTGTATTCCCCGCTAATTGTTTATGTAACTGATTGTCTAGCTTTTGTCTAGTGAATACTAACATAGTTAAGTAATACATTGTTTTTATATCTCAAGTTTGCTATGAGGGTTATCTTTTTAATAATGAATCAATCAAGTAGTTGATTCAAGGAGCAATGAAGAGCACATGTCTACATATTTACATATTTTATCTCAGAAAATATTATAAGATTATTGTTTGGTTTAATGTAGAAGCTAGAAAAGACAGTTCTTATGTTTACGGATATAAAGTTAAAGTTGATGCATTGCATATTACAATATGTTATGAGACTAATTTTACATTTTATTGGTGGAGAGATGTTGTTAAAACTTAGCCTTTACGATTCAGTGGTTTTATAATTATAAAACATATCAAATTATTAACTTATTTTGAAATCAATATACCTACTACTTTAAATATGTCTGCAGATGTCGCCCAATTGATGAACCTTGTGTCTTTACTACAATATGATACACATTTAATCCTCTTTATTGAAAGACAAGAGCAAATTTGGAGTACACGATTTAGGCATATCTGAATCCAAACACCTTCAACTGTACCAATG
Organism: Eristalis arbustorum; assembly: GCA_916610145.1. Classification (NCBI taxonomy): domain Eukaryota; kingdom Metazoa; phylum Arthropoda; class Insecta; order Diptera; family Syrphidae; genus Eristalis; species Eristalis arbustorum. Next base: position 47,733,736 of record OU744319.1, on the reverse strand, counting down.
ATAGACTGTCCATATATCTATAAATAAAATGCACTGTTTGTTTGGTTGTTCTTTTTTTTGTCCTTTAGTTTAGTTTAGTTAAGTAATTAAGTCGATTTAAATAAATGTAGCTGTCTACCAGAAAGACATTCAAATAACTTAATGCATTCTATTTATTTAATTAATTATGTTATTTATTTAATTGTGGGTATATGCGTTGACCCCAACCTCGACGTTGTATGTTCGATTGCTGTTCTGTGCGACGAAAAACAATTTTCACGGCTCCACCTCTTTCGAGTCACTGACAATGCTCAAGGAGTATTTCCTGTCTAGAAAACCCTACTCAAACTTGGCCGTTCGAGTCGGCATAAGCTGTAGGTCCCTTCATCTGTTGTGAGAGAACAATAGCACACACAACACGAGTGAGCCAACACCTAGCTTTCTCCAAAAATTATATTCAGTAGGAGAACTGATTTGTCAGTTCAGATTGTCCATAAGGCAAAAAAAAAAAAAGATTCGATTCAGGGAGTAAGATAGGAGTAAGATCTCTGCTGCAATATGTAATCGAGTTGACTATAAATAAAGCAATGGTTACCACAGTAAGCTGAACGATTTGCAACATCCAATACAACCAATTTTCAAACACGTTTCTTAGAACAGCACACAACCTCAACCGCAAAGTGATCATCGACTGTAGGACGACATTGGAAAGTCTTTCTTCATTCATCTTTAGCAGCTCCAATGTTTATTTGAAGTGGGTCTTCAATGTATTTGGAAATAACTATGCCATAGAATAGTTCGCTTAAGGAAATCTTAAAAACTGCTCCACAACATCGAACTGCAAGCGAATCCTATCCTTAGTACCATGCAACATAATGAACGAAGCAGTTGCACGAACTATCTGTATCTTTGGGCCGTGGTGGACAAGACTTCTAATTTCGTCATTAAATGTTTTTAAGTTAGCACGGACAATTTTAAAATTTTGAGTAGAGCAAGTTCACCTTTCGTTTCTCGAATTATCTACCACCTCCATCATCATTTTTGACAGGACACATTTCCCAAGATTCACTGTCAGAATCTAACGGTCACTGTAGCGTTCTAGCCGATTTATCATTCGCTGCATTCAATCAGCTAAGACCGCAGGAAAATGGATAGATTCAGCAAAAATTATGCCTGGTATCCGCTTGATTCCTCCTACAACTTCTTCCAAAATGTCATTTAGAAACAGAATAAATAATCCTTGCCTGACTCAGATTTCCGTTTCAAAAACCTCCGATGTAAATTCGCAGTCAAAGTCTCATTGTTTTCATATATTGATTTCTGTAGATTCACAACTTTTATTGAGATTCCCAAAGTATAAACAATTTGATACCAAAACTTTTTTAATTCTGAATAAAGTTGCCAAAGGAATCACTGGTCTATATCTTACCGCCGTCTATAAAGGATAGGATTACAGGATTATACACTCACAGATGGGATTACGCTATGGTCCGTAGAGTAGTTCATAGGGGCACCCCACAAGGAGGTGTTCTCTCTCCCGTTCTGTTATTAATGCTGTAAGAGGTAGGATGCAAAGTTATTCCCTATACGGACGATATTGCTAAGAGACATAATGCAGAATGAATTCGTCAAGCTGGAAGCATGGACACAAACATGCGGACTCGGCCTTAACCCACAAAAGAATGGATATTGTACTCTTCACCAGAAGATACAAAATTCTTCAGTTTGACCCCCACTGTTGTGTGGCACTATATTACAGCTAACCACCAGTGCGGAATTTCTGGATCTCGTGATCGATAGCAAACTAAACTGCAAGCTGAAGCTGGTCAAAAAAGCCTCTTCTGCCCTTTTTAGCTGCAAAAATGCCATTGGATGCAAATGCGGCTTACATGTCAGTTTGGTGGACAGCGCTAAACAAAGTTATCAACTGCAAGGTACTCAATTGAGTACAAAGACTGGCCTGTTTGTGCGTCAGCGGAGCACTACTCTGTCGAACGCACTGAATATTCAACTCCACTTACCACGACTGGAACTATTCGGGAAACAAATTGAAGCCACCACAGCCTTGAGACTCAAAATCTCCGACTCTGGTCCGAAATCTACATCGGCCACTTAACCATTCTCAAGGAGTTCAACTACCTTCCTGACCCCCTATTCCCCCATGCTATGTGCGAGAAGAAATTCTCGGTCAGCATTCCCTACAGATCGGACTGGATGTCTGATAGGCAGACGTTGGATGATCTGCGTATTTTCACAGACGGATCAAAGACTAACGAGGGGGTGCGGGTGTCTATTCCCAAAATCTCAGCATTGCTATCTCTTTGAAGCTCCCTGATCACCGTAGCGTTTTTCAGGCGGAATCCATAGCGATTCAAGAGGCATTGTCATGGCTCTCAAAAACAACGTGATATCAAAAAGGGATATAACCAACTGTTCCGATAGTCAGGCCGGTATAAAATCTCTGGACAATGTCATGTTTTACTCAAAAACATCCCGTAATTGCATGCTGTCTCTTAACGGAATGTCTAAGCATTTTAACACTCACATCATGTGGGTGCCGGCACACTGTGACATACCAGGAAACTGCAAAGTCGATAAACTCGCCAGGTGCCCTACAACCTCATCCCTATCAATAACAGGGGTACCACCTTCCATGCCGATCGCTACAGCCTACCACCTTTTAAGGATTCTCACAATTAAAACCACCAATGACAAATGGCTAGCAGGCACCTGGCCATAACTAAACCTAAAACCGTCACTCAGTATGCTTAGACTCAGAAAGCACTCAGTAAGGACTCTCACAGGATTCATAACCGGGTACTGTGCAATTGGCACTTATGTGAAGAGGAGGAAGAAAACTAGTCGCAGGTTTCTACACCTAAAGGGCCTACTTTCAGTTTTATGCAGTAGTGCAATATGTCCAGTATTTGAAATGATTCACCAATAAATGAAGTAAAATCTAAATATAAGCAGGTAGTGAGTGCCATGGATCGGCTGTAGTACAAATATCTAGTCCATTGTCGTACTCTACAGCTGGAATCTACACTGTCAAGTTCTTACACACATGGTCGATAAACTGCTTGTGAGATTCATATAAAATGCCATAAATCGCTCTTCGCTCGTCCTTGTACATCGGAGAAACTACAACCATTTATTTACTTGTACTGATAGAATGCTATCCATTTTGTGTTAAAAGTAGACAATTCAAATATCTCCATTGCATATTAAAAATATCTTTACGTCTCGTCGGGAATTTTTTTTTTCGATTTTCCGAAATTAGAACACGAAGGCGCCACAAGTGTTGCTCTGACGAGACTCCCCACGCGCATTTCCTTAAATTCATCGCAAAATTCAGAACTTCCGCTATTTGTCTGGAACTAACACGTACAACATTAATTTCCAACTTCGAGTGTTTTTGTTGGCATTCATGACATTCACACTCTTAGACAACAATTTCGTCTTTACAGAGATTTATAATGCTTCTATAATTCTATGGAAAATAAGACCAAATCTTCTTTTGAACAAATTTTTCTGTAATAGCTACCTCATCAAAGATGGTCGTAGTACAGCAATAGCTGGAGGTATTTTAACCATTGTGACTAATATTAATCATTTACGTTACAAAAATCAGTAGTGAAGCAATCATACATACCTACAATTAAGATCACAAAAATATAGAAAATTAATCATTTTAAGCCTTTTTGTTCATATTTTCCTTAAGCTTACATTTCCCAGATTCACAGCTGAAAAATTCCCACAGAAAATTTATATTTTTCTGTGTAAGAACGAATTATTAATAAATAAAAAATCTGGACAAAATATCTGCCAAATATAAAGAGTATCATTTCTATTTTCACCCATGTAATGACTGTGAGATCACAGAGACTATTCATAGATACTTTGTGTTTGTATTCATATCACACAATATATGACACAACGACACAGCTGACTTTTCATTTTAAATTTTCCATCGTTCTACACTCAAAACGATGGACATTTTTGCAGAGCTGCGGCCCAGCAGCTACGCGAATTCATTTAAAAATAACATGCTTCTGTAGATACATTGATATCCATTCTCTGGCATTTGTGTGGGGTTAATTGTGCCGGACCAGATTTGCATCATAAACAAAACACCATCGCATCCAAGTCCGCAGCAAATAGCTCATTTGATCCTAATTTTAATGCATAATGGCCATTGACAAATTAAATGACACCGCAATTGGGAAACTAATCGATACAGCATTCTAAAATTGTAAGGCTATCGTTGGATAACCGTTCGGAATTTAAAGATAGCCCCCGGCCGCAGCTCAGATACAGATATTATTCGCAATTCGTAAGATTGTAAAAGCGGGCGCATGTGTCTGTGGCCGTGTGGAAACAATGGCAATGTGCCAAAGCGATTAAAATAGTACGTTATGGTTGTGATTTATTTACCTATTTGTTGTTCAAAATGATAAAGTGGAATTAATTAAAATGCTATCATTGATAACAAGTTGTTATTGTATGAATGACGTTTTGTTCACAAGTGTCCGTTAGGTATTTCAATCTAACCGTACTGGCGTGCGAAGATGTCAGGCGTTTAATCAGAAACAACTTTGACGGTGACAGACTGAACGAGACGAGCGTACGGATGTGTCTACGCTTTCGTTTCACAGGAATACTCCAAATTAACGCCACAATGAATACGTCTCAATAGGACGGAAAAGCCTGTTGGCTTTCGCACACTCACTAACGCAATTGGCGGATGCGCAGTCCGACAAACTACCATATTTGCTCACACCACCCGCTTTCATGAGTTTCTTAGCGTGACATTTTTTTTTTTTATTACCGCGACAACAAACGTTCACATAACAAAATGAATTCGCATTCACTAACTGCTATTTCGTAAATGCATATATGTAATTATTAATAAAAAACAAAAACAAATAAACTAGTGGCAAATTGAATTTTCAGGTACAGAAATATGAGCCTGTAGACTCAAAATGTACTTGTTGGATGCTTTAAAGAATGTGGATGGGTATGAATCGTGCGTAATGAAATACTCAAGTAGCCAGGTTAAGCTGAGAATTTCAACCACCAATATCTGTCTGAGCACACGATGCGAATGTTGTGTGCATCTACATACCGAAGTTTGTCGTATAATGCTGGAACGGTGACAATCGCCTCGATAAGGTAACCAGGAAATTTGTGGAGGACCTGAATTTATTGTGCTATATAGTTTTCCCCTTTTAGTGCTCTCTCCTTGACAGCACAATGGAGTAACTTTTGATGTACATCACGATATGGGTAGATTCGTTTAGAGATAAGATAGGAATGCTGGTGAATTCGTTCCCACAAATTGTCCTTGAAAATACCTAGGTGAATGAATGGCTATTCCTATCAGGATAGGCAGCTATTATGGTTGCTTGAAATATACAATAGCTTGATTATAACTGATTGCTGCACTGTTACCGAATAAGTGCGCATCCTGTAAGTGAATTAAATTATTGTATGTGACTGTAGACGTCCGCCGAATTTGTATTCAAAACCTTTCATGGAGGGCATCCTACAAGGACAGTTTTTAATCTAGGACGAAGTATTATTTTGCGTTTAAATTATTTTTCTTTCCCTCTGATGATTCGAGAGTTTTCAGGAGTTTTTTTTTGCGAGACACAATCAAATAAAAAGCTTCTATACACATGAACGTGGAATGGGATTGAGATCTGAAATGGATATGCAGATTATGAGAATGAGTACCGCTGAATCCATTAAGAAGCCACTTACCATTGTTATTTTTACATAGCCACTTCATTAGAGTGTCTCATATATCAAACAAAATTAATGAACTGGCTAGGTGGAAAGAAAAGTATGTTTCTCGAACATTGTATTCTTGCAAAGCAGTTAACTGGTGGCGTCCGTGCTACTCCATCGGGCCTAATCAGGAGAGACTGATAGGGAAACAAGAAATTTAAAATCCAGTCGGTTAACTACTTGTACTGTCTAGCACTGAAGAACAACAAAGGCGCGGCGAGCAAGTATAAATACAGAAAACACCACCTTCTACAAAGCATTTCAAACGTTGGGGTACGAAGATGACATCGTCAATGTCTCTGCGTTCGCAATAACTCGATTGAACAACTGGTGAGGAGAGGGAGTCTTAAAGTTAATGCGGAAAATGTGCTGCGGGGAAACAATCGAACATCGAACAAATCGCCGTAAATGAAAAAAACGACTTGGAGCTTGAACTAGTTAAAAAAATATCTTTGAGAAAACGTCAACTGCACAAACGATAACCTAGTGAATATCGCAAAATCGTTTTTAATAAAGGGTGATTTTTTAAAAGCTATAGGAAGGTTTTTCAAAAAAACACATAAAATTCAGAAAAATGCATGAAATCTTTATTTGAACCAATAGTATGGTCCATTTAATTTAATGTTTGACGATTATTTCATGCAAATGTTGACCTTGACTGCGCCTCAAATGGTCCACCCGCTTAGTCCAATTTTGGCATACTCTTTCCAAAATTTCGGCCGTAATTTCACGAATTAATGCTTCAATTTTGTCTTCCAATGCGTCAATTTAGAGCTTTAACATAAACCCAAAAAATCGCACCGTCTAGGCGACCAATTGACCGGCCCCGAACGTGAAATAAAATTTTCACCAAACTCGCCTCTCAATAAGTGCATTGTTGCGCTGTTGATCTGTGGCATGTACCACCGTCTTGTTGAAACCACATGTCATGCAAGTCAAGCTCTTGCATTTTGGGCAGATAAAAGTTGGATATCATCTCACGATGCGTTCATCAATCACAGTTACTTTACGATTCGCATCATCTTTTAAGAAGTACGGTCCAATGATGGCACCAGCCCATAAACCACCAAACTGTGACTTTCTCTGGATACATTGGAGGCTCCTGCAATGCTTCTGGTTGATATTCACTCCAAAATCGACAATTCTGCTTATGTACGTACCCATTGAGCCAAAAAAATCCAAAAGCAATAAAATGGAAGAAGCGCGCGATTACGAGAACTTTAAAACGTTTGATCTCGGTATTGATGTACGGTTAAAAGAAGACTCAAATTACTTCAAAGTCCAGATTTTGTTACGACTTAAGGGTCGTCTTTCTGAAATAGCCAGGCATCAGTCCTTAAATAGGACATTGAGAGCTATGATTTTCTACTTTTCATATGTAAAAGCTGTGAACAATTCTTTGCAAAAACAAAGGCTTCCCTGCCTTTATATACACTTTCTCAACATATTTTCTGTACGTATTAATATAATACAGCAGAACGTAATTATTCAAACAAGTTTTTTTTTTCAACCAGTTATGTTCTGCGTTTACCAAGAAAAAGTATCGTCTTTCACATCCTTGCGAGGAGCTTTTTTCTTCTTTGTATCCATGACGTTGCACGTTGTCTGATGAAAAGTAACATGAAAACTTTTCTTTAACAGTAAATACACTTTACAGGATTTATTGATTTTAGTCTTGTCGAAAAAAAAACTGGAATATGAAAACGATAAATTCAAATAGAAATATGTACAAAACTTTTTCTCAAATATATATATGGTATATTTACGCCTTTTATCAAAAAGTGATTCGTCAAAGAGAGTTGAATTTAATGGCTTGGATCTACTTCTCTTTCTCTTATTTAGTGGCCCGCATGATACACTAAAGGGATCGCGGTGGCAAGGCTTTTACGATACTCCGTGATCGAATCTTACTCATCAGAAGTTGTGCCCAAAAATTTATTCTTGATAATTGGAACATTCGCGTCACACTGGACGAAACAATCGAAGTAAACCCTTGTCGATTGAAGAAGCAGCTCATTTAGGCAGATTGTAATCGCGATCTTAGTCATTGTACTGCTTTTCTATGGCCTTGTGTATATTAAAAGTAGTGGAATAAAGCAGGTGCAGATCTACCACAGGAAGGCGTGTCAGTATTTTCTAAAACAAACCAGCAATAATAACACAGCGTTTGCAATAATAAAAGTTAATGAACTTCTAAAGTAAGTACAATTTGGGACGATTCATTAGAAACACTCCTTATAACTTGTTGCATTCAAAGGCGACAAAATTACTGAATAACATTATATATATGTATATGTTTTAACCGCACACAAAGCTATTTTGTTTTCCATTTCACTCAACTAATTTGTACTTTCTTGGGTCTCGTAACCGCGATTTTTTGACTGCAAAATTACCAGTAAAATTCAAGCAAAACATTACTATATTCCAGAGATAACACAAACAAAAAGAGTAATATTGAATGCGATTGATAACATAAAACAAAAGCAACAAGCACTTTTATGTATAACCGCAACTTATGTACAACTACTGCTACCAAGCAACTAAGTAAAGAATTGGTAGATGTGTATATTCTAGGTTGGGGGCAGGGTCTATGCTCACAGGGCAAAGTTGCTGATCGTTCTCAACTTGGCGGGATACCAGCAACGATCCTTGCCGATGCATAGATCAAGTTGACATGCAGCCTCCTAGCGGCGCCAATTTGATATTTCTCACAACACCAATGCATGCAGCGTTTTCCCAGTGGTTGTGCGGAGGGCTAACAACCCACCCACGAAAAAAAAAATGTTATGGAAGAGCAAGCAGCCTTGGAAGAACGGACGGAATCCCAACGACGACACAGCGCGAAAAAGGACTACGATTTGCGAGTGTGCTCCTGGAATGTAAGAGCTCTCTACACTCTCTACACGCCGCACAAAAAATTGGAAAATATGCTCACGCAGTTTAAAGCGGATAACGACTAAGGTCGAAGGTCATCGACTTAAAACCGATCAGCGATCGACTGGCTGTGATCCTCATCCAAGGCAGATTCTACAACATCAGCCTCAGCGATCCCCGGATGGTCGAACCGCCAACCAAATCGACCCTGTGCTTATTGACGGAACACACGCGTCAAATACCCTGAATGTGCGAACATTCAGGAGGTCAAACGTCGACTCTGACCATTTCAGAACTCGACTGTCCAATGTCAGAAAGCTACACCAGGCGGCAAAGAGATCTTTTGACATTGGACGCCTAAGCACACCGGAGCATTGCCGCTCGGCCATCAAAGAGGTAGCGGAAACTACCTTAGGCTACCTACCACCCCCGACAAGAAACCCGTCGTATGATGGCGAGTGTGAGCAGAAAAAACGTACAACCGACGAGGCATACCAAAAAGCTCTGCAACGGAAAACAAGAGCAGCGCAAGAGAAGTACCGGGCTAGAAGACGGGAGGAGAAAAAGCTTCTACGCCTGAAGAAAAGGTCTCTCGAAAACTCCCAGCTCAATGACATCGAATAGTCTAGGGACAAGCAAAAAATACGGGCCTCTTACAAAAAAGCCAAAAGCCTGGCCACAGGCTTTAGGAAAGGCACCCAGGCTCTTCGAAATTGCGAGGGTAACCTGGTTACTGACTCACAGGGAATAGTGGATGCGTTTAAGTTGCTTAGCGGGCCTGACCAGGAGAGAGTGATAGGGAACCAGGAAATCCCAACTCCAGTCGACGAAGTAGTCCTCCCACCTTGCTTTGAAGAAGTCGGTACAGCCATTAAAAGGCTGAAGAACAACAGAGCCGCAGGCTCAGATGGCTTACCATCGGAGCTTTTCAAAGCTGGGAGTAATGTAATGGTAGGGAGCATACACCAAATCATTTGCCGAATATGGGAAGATGAAAGCATGCCCGACGACTGGAATATCAGCTCCATATGCCGCATCCACAAAAAAGGCGATCCTACCTCCTGCAAGAACTATAGAGGTATATGCCTGCTCAATGTCGCCTACAAGATCCTATTCAGCGCACTGTGTGAACATCTAAAGTCATTTTGCACCGCACTAATCGGCACGTACCAGTGCGGCTTCCGGCCAGGCAAATCGACTTTAGACCAAATCTTCACACTAAGGCAGATCCTGGAGAAGACCAGCGAGTTACAGATCGACACTCATTATGCTGTTCATCGATTTTAAAGCCGCAAACGACAGCATTCATCGCAGGGAGCTATTCGAAGCGATGGTCGAATTCGGGATCCCGGGAAAACTGATCCGGTTGTGTCGCACCACGCTAACACATACGCGATGCACCGTGCAGTTCGGTTCAAAAACTTCTGAACCGATCGAAAACTGGACCGGATTTCGGCAAGGAGATGCGCTGTCGTCTGATTTCCTCAATTTGGTACTGGAGAAGATAGTGCGGCAGGCAAGAGTCAACATGGAAGCCACTATCTTCTACAAGTCAGTCCAGGTGTTTGGGATACGCTGACGACATCGACATTATCGCGCGGTCCCAACGCGCCGTAGTGGAGGCTTTCACAGAAATTGAGGAACAGACGAAACGAGCTGGTCTAAAGGTCAACGAGGACAAGACAAAATATATGCTGTCGAGCAAAAAACGATCCGCCGAACACCACCTAGGCCAAAACGTCACAATTGACAGCTACAATTTCGAGGTAGTAAAGGACTCGGCCTACCTCGGGGCAAATGTAAACTCCTCGAAGGACATCGTAGTGGAGATCCGACGAATAATCACCGTTGGCAACCGATGCTACTTCGGTCTGTCAAAACAACTGGGTTCGAAGCTCCTGACTCGAAGGAACAAAGTCATGCTCTACAAGACCCTTATTATGCCAGTCCTACTTTATGGAGCTGAAATCTGAACATTAAGTAAGGCTACAGGGCTGATTCTTGGTGCCTTCGAAAGAAAAATTCTACGTCGAATATATGGTCCCATCTGCAAGGAAGGCAAATGGAGGAAAAGACACAACCGCGATCTCTACGAGCTGTACAAGGATGTGGATATAGTCCGGAAGGCAAAAATTCGTCGACTACACTTGTGGCCGAACCTGTGGACAACAATAACGTTCCAGCTAAGAGGGTCTTCGAATCCGAACCTCCTGCTTTAAGAAGGAGAGGAAGACCGAACCTCTCGTACAAAAACCAAGTCATGGCGGAATTAAGACAGCTTGGCCTTGATGACTGGAAGCAGTGTGCCCAAGACCGTCACGGATGGAAGGCAGCAATTGCTCAGGCTCAGACCCTTCATGGTTCGTCTGCCTGATAAGTAAGTAAGTATATTCTAGGTTAACAGAAACTTCACTGGACATCCGTCAGCGAAATTAATGTCGTATATTCCAGGCAGAAGTAACAGCTGTTCAAAAGGCACGGCTGCTTCTCAAACATGGCCGTTCGGTGTCAGCATAAAACTGTAGGTTCATTCCACTCCTGCAAGAATAATAGCACACGGTTACTGAGAAGCTTGGCTCTGGCTCTCTACGGGCTGTTGCGCCACCTATATAATAATATTGTGACGTGGACACAAGTCAATCTAAAGCGCCATCTGCGGGAAACATAGGAGTAGTGGCTGTAATCCGTCGCTATAACAACCCTACACGCAAACCAGCACCACCACTAAAGCCTATGGAGTAAATGGGTACAGGAGTACATAGTGCCGGAGTTTGTGTGCCGAGTTTTGTGTAAAACATAACAATATTAATATATATGGACATATTGTTTTATAGATGCTAGATAGTGAGATAGTAATAAAAGTTGGAAGCACCATCTATCAACAGCAAGATCGTACAACTCTCAAGCCTGTATTTGAAGAACATGTTAGATAAATTATCCAATGCTGGGACTTATTTTACTGCTAATCAGCTATATTAGCACCGCTAGTCACCCTTCCCAAAAACAAAACACATTACGTATTGCATAAAAATCTTTTCACGCCGCTCATTAACGAGCCCCGAGAGTCATCTTTAGAACGCAGACTTATCTAGTCCTTATATACTCATGACAACATTTAACTCTTCAAACAAATCCCTTTAAAAGCAAACTGTTACGGCCATAACAAAAATTACCTGAAATCCATTCTTCTATCCTCACTTTCCACTTGTCGAATACTTACTTTAAATTAGAGACAATACGGTCGCAAATCATTTCACAAAATAACACCGACAATCAGGGAAGTTTTACATCTTAATTAAAAAATTTCATAATTTCCGTTGCAGCCAACAGATAACCGAACGGATACACCTTAGCATTGGGAAGGACGAAAGAAAAGGTAATTAAAACTTAAAGATACCAACTTAAAAAAATAACAAAACCACCATCACTGCCAAGAAGAGAGTTTTCCGTTTTCTTTTCCCGCCACAGCAAATTATGTTTTCTTTTTTTTATGTTTTCATTAAGATTGAATTAACTTGGTGACAGCCGCCATGGTCGCAGAAGCCTGATTATATGGGTAGACACAACAAATCATTATTCACTTAAGTCACAATATGTTTTTTTTTCCTAAATTTAAAGAACTCAATATTTTCAGTATTCGATACTTGGGGTGAAGGTGAGTGTTTTAAGGGATGTTTACCACAACCAGCCAGCTATTCTTGGCCACCTAATCCATTTGTTTAGTCTCATTTTCTTGGGAGGGTTGACAATATAAAGAGTACTCTGTGGTGTGGATCCTATTTTCAGCACATATTTTACTTTATATGGACATAAGATTACGAAGAATCCTTCAAATCTGGTAAAATTAAACAAAGAACGGTGAAGGACGCAGCAATAAGGAGATAACCGGTCCGGGCCTGAGCACTGATTAAGTGGTATGTATAACTATGAGACGAAGAATTGCATATTTTCAACGGATTTCCTTGCATACTTTCAAATATCGTGCTTGTCAAGATATTTGTTCAGTCTGTGTCGGGGTGTGTGAACGTTGGTAAATTCATCTTATGGCGAAAGCCAATGACTCTTTTTAAGACACATTTATTTCAATTCTCCCAGCATCGCCAATCAATGACAATCAATGGCTTTGAACATTTCTCTTCTGGTCTCTTTCCGAGTAGATGGAAAACAGCATTTGGGCGAATCTTCGTCACCCACGTCGTTCCGACACACAGCCCTTACGTCCCTTCTTTCTGAGGTCATGGAAACGCTGATAAATCGTCAGCTTTTGAAATATCTTGAATCGCGGAAGCTTCTTAATGACCGACAGTATGGTTTCCGCAGCAACAATCCACTGGTGATTTGATAGCGTATCTTTATATTTCTAAAGCATTTGACAGAGTTTGGCATCAAGCTCTTTTGTCGAAAATGCGTGCTTATGGTGCGTGCTTCTATGGATTAGAAACTACCTTTCGAATCGTTCAATTTAAGTTGTTTTGGATGGGTTCAAGTCACAAAATAAATGCTGGTGTCTCTCAAGGCTCTGTTCTGTCTCCGACACTCTTTCTCATTTTTATAAATGATCTCCCGTCTGCCACTTCTAATCCAATCCACTCCTTCGCTGATGTCAGCACCCTCAGCTTTTCATATTCGTTCCAAAATTCACGACCCTGCCCTTCGGACGTAATATTGGAACGGCAGTGTATGTCAAGCACATTATATTCCGAACTGGACAGCATAATTAACTGGGGTAAGAACAACAGAGTGGAATTCCATGTTTCCAAAACTCAATGCTGTCTGCTGTCTCTGAAGCGAACCCCTGATAATCCGTCATTATCCATGAATGGCGCTTGTATCTACGAAACCGGAAAACTTTCCATCCGCGGTATGTACATCAACACAACACTTAGTTGGAAGGATCACATATTCGAGGTCGTAAAAAATGCTGCGAAATGTTTAGGTTTCCTTAATCGATGCAAGAAATACTTCACCCCCTCTGATTTGGCTTTAATCTATAAGGCGTATATTCGCCATAAGCTTATATCTGGTCTGGTGCCCCAAGACCACCCTGTACCTACTAGATAGAATCCAAAAGCGAGCGATAAAACTTATAGGAGACAACGATATCGCGGGCTCATTAGACTCGCTTGAACATCGACGTACCGTGTGTTCTTTGTCCGTGTTTTATCGTTATTTCAACAAGCTTCATCCCTCCTCCTGTCCTTGAATTCACCCGCACGTGCTGTGCCTTGACCCCGGACAATTAAGGGTATTAATAACCCCTAAAAAAACAACACTTCCCTCTGCAAATATAAACTTTTCGCAAAGCAGCGGTGGTTCCTGAAGCCATAAGACTCAAGTCCAAACCGGATCCAAGTATCACCCAAGGAATAAGTACATTCTTGTGTAGTTGCGTATTATTATGTCAGTGACGAAATAAATTTAAATTTATTCTCTGAGGTTGTCTCCACGCACGAAGAAGTCTACGAGTACTATAATACGAATAATAACCGTTTAAGTGTGGTGTTCTATCCAGGAATAATTTGTGTGCTACGAATAACCTTAAGCAATCATTCACTTGAACACCATTCTGTTTGAATAAATCTCCAGCTTAAATGTTCTTCTTGGAAACGACAGATACCCTTAGAAAGTTGTCTTTTATCGCAATTGATAAGGCAGGATAGTAACAGAGGTGTGGTATTTGCCTCTTTCTTTTCGTTAATAGAACTACTCAGGAATTAATTAAATGATATTCTATCATGAACAGGACAAAAACGTCAAATTTGGTCCCCGATGGTTAAGTGTGATCATAACGAGAGTAAGTCTTGGCTTCTTGAGAAATGACAGAGTAATAACTCCACACCTCGTAAGCAATTCCAATATAAATTGAATACAAGCAATCATGTGGTGGTGGCCCGTGGCGTTGTGAGTATGTGCGTCAACCCCAACGTCGACGTCGTAGGTCCAGCTCTGACCGACAAAAATAATTTTCATGACACCACCTCTTTCGGGTCACTGACAATGCTCAAAGAGTATTTCCTGTCTAGAAAAAGCTTCTCAAATTTGGGCGTTCGGAGTCGGCATAAAAACTGTAGGTCCCTTCCACTCGTGTGAGAACAATATGACGCACAACACGAGTGGTTGCTGAGTAGCTAGGCCCCAGCCCTCTATGGACTGTAGCGCCACCCATATTATATTATTATATTACAAGCAATCATTTGTGTCGAAATTATTTAATATTCATACTAACCGACTTGTTAAACAGCAAAGCAACTAATGAACATATTTGATAAGGTCAGAGATGTATAAAAACAGAATTATAAAAACATGTACTGTTAAAGGATGTCCTAACAGTGAAATACATGTAGTATTGGTTTTAAAAATAATTAAAGTACATCAATTTTCGTTTTTTTTTTGCATTTTTATTTGTTTTTTTTTTTTACGGAATAACCAAAGTGAATGCTTCACAACTCAAAAGTAAAAAATAATAATTTGTATCCCACCGCAACATCCCTTGCGATGCTTTCGATCCATATACATATACGCATAACTATATTAAGATAAATATAGAATTAAACCTAAGCTAAGCAAACGGAAAATCCAGAATGAACTCAAACTTATTCGTTCCTAATTATTATACTTAAAATTAGTCCATACTTGAACGAAGGCTCTATTTGTTCGTCGAGCAGTCATCATCTTACGCATATGCATTTTTTAAGGAGAGCCAGCATAGCCCAACATCATCTACTACTTCAATACATAAACTAAACTACAATATTTACAAATTTTTGTTTTGCATTTGCTAGCCTTTGTTCAACGAAATCGTTTTTAATCTTAAAGGTTTGCTCCAATACGCTTACTGCATTTAATTATACACAGTATGTATAATCATTTAAACATTTTACATTTTCTTATCAACTATTCAACTAAAATAACTACTATGCAAGGTTTTGCATTTCTAAATCAATTTATTGGTACTTTAATTATGTAAATCTATTTGCTTATTTGCACAATTAAATTGTCAAAATCGGTTTAGCTATATGTATGTATGGTATATACGAATAATTAAACATCGAGCAGTTTTAGCATATTCATAACGTGAGTATACCTTTATGCAAGATCGAGTAAAATCGTTTCAACTAAAAACAATTTGTCTCTGGTATGCTCTCTCAATAAAATATTTTATTTCCTCTTATTACTGTGTGTTCGATCTGAAATGTCCATGGATCCATTTGAATAATTGTCTTTTTTGTGTTGACTTAGGTACCCATTCCATACCAGGGGTGTGGCGATGCATGAGTGAGTTTATTTTCATTTCATACATTGGTTGTCATGTAAAAGTTTAAATATGTAGCTATCAATAAATTAATCAATTCGATAATGTGCTCAACTGAACTGAAGAACTGATTTCAGTTTCAACCGATATCTAGCGTTTAAGAATATACAATCAATGCAGCAATGGCGTATTAAAAGCAATAATATTACTTAAAAGTTACTTATAAGTAAACTCCTTGTTGACCAATTAATTTATGTATATATATATGCATGTGTATATATGTACAGTTGGAAAGAAAATACGATGACCGTTATTTCCTTTGGTATTTTGGTATGTGTGTTTGTTGATTTGCAATGTTTCGATGATGACGTTCACATTTAAATCCTAGCGATTGAATTGTTTTTTTTTTTGAAGTCTCTTTTGCTTAAATTGCCGAAGGATGATGAATGAGACCCTCTCGTAGTAACGGATTGGTTGCTTGAACATCGCTCGATCCATTTGTTACAATTCTACCAGGGGAAGATGGAGTTGCATCACCAGGGGGATGTGACGCTGATCTAGCGATAAGAACACCTTCATAGCTTATTCCATTCAGTTCAAGATTAACAACAAGTTGTTGTTCGCCATTTGCACCGGTTGCTATAAATGAAAAAAACAAGCAAACATTAAAAACATACGCAGTTGCAGTTACAAAACTATTTTTATCAATTGCGTTATCTAGTATGCTTAAAGTAACCATTGAAACTATTAATTTTAAGGACTGTTCAAAATTAAAAAAAAAAAACAAATAAATTCTATGAAATGTAAACAGCAGCCGCCATCATCTATGGACTCATTCGCCTACAAGAAGTTAAAGATTCTCACTATATTTCTATAAACGTAAATATAATAATAATATGGGTGGCGCTACAGTCCATAGAGGGCCAAGGCCTAGCTTCTCAGCAAGGACTCGTGTTTAGCGTGCTATTGTTCTCTCACGAGTGGAAGGGACCTACAGTTTAATGCCTAATCCGAACGGAGAAGTTTGAGAAGGAAATACTCTTTGGCCATTGTCAGTGGACTCGAAAGAGGTGGGCCGTGAAAATTATTTTTGTCGCACAGAGCAGGAATCGAACCTACGACATCGAGATTGAGGTCAACGCACATACCCACAACGCCACGGGCCACGTAAATAAAGTGGATCGAATTTCCGATATACCCAATTCAGGTCAAAGTGGATCGCGGCAAAGATTGTGTCAGTCACGCTTTCCTATGTACCTGTGTATCTGATGCAGTTCAGTTTGTTAAGCCAACCCATTAGCTATTACCTTGAGTTAAAAATATTACTTACAACATGAGTAATTATGATTAGTCTAACGCTATGTTAGGACTTTCGAAAAGAAAAAGCAAGGAGTTACTGGATATATCTAATTCAAAGTACATCTAGTAGTTAGTTAGACCGTCCTTGGAATATTCATCCATCATTTGGGATTCTCCATATGATACACAAGCACTTAGACTCGCAAAAGCTTCAAGAGCTCTCTAACTATGACGAAAGATGTAAAACAAATGACTTACAAAACTTAAGTTGCAGGCCTAAGGCAAAGACTTTCACGATTATCCGCGACATTGTTGATGGTCACATAAATCTAACAGAATTACTTTTCCTCGTGAACATATACGCTCCCCAAAAATCTATTCGAGTGAGAAGCTAACTCTTCGGCAATAGAATCAACTATGGTGCAAAACGCCTAAGCACACCGGAGATTGCCAGAGCTTACGAAGAGCAATTAAGGGAGAGACTCTCCGGTATGCCTACGTCAAGTGCCAACGAGATGTGGTTGCATTGCCGCTCGGCCATCAAAGAGGAAGCGGAAACTACCTTAGGCTACCTACCACCCCCGACAAGAAACCCTTGGTATGATGGCGAGTGTGAGCAGAAAAAACGTGCAACCGACGAGGCATACCAAAAAGCGCTGCAACGGAAAACAAGAGCAGCGCAAGAGGAGTACCGGGCTAGAAGACGGGAGGAGAAAATGCTTCTACGCCTGAAGAAAAGGTCTCTCGCAACCTCCCAGCTCGAGGATATCGAAGAGTCTAGGGACAAGCAAAAAATACGGGCCTCTTACAAAAAAGTCAGGCCACAGGCTTTAGGAAAGGCACCCAGGCTCTTCGAAATTGCGGTAACCTAGTTAGGACCCACAGGGAATAGTGGAAGAGTTTAAGCAACACTTCCAACAGCTGCTTAGCGGGCCTGACCAAGAGAGAGTGATAGGGAACCAGGAAATCCCAACTCCTGTCGACGAAGTAGTCCTCCCACCTTGCTTTGAAGAAGTCGGTACAGCCATTAAAAGGCTGAAGAACAACAGAGCCGCTGGCTTAGATGGCTTACCTGCGCAGCTTTTCAAAGCTGGGGGCACTGTAATGGTAGGGAGCATGCACCAAATCATTTGCCGAATTTGGGAAGATGAAAGCATGCCCGACGACTGGAATAACAGCTCCATATGCCCCATCCACAAAAAAGGCTATCATACCCCCTGCAAGAACTATAGGGGTATATCCCTGCTCAATGTCGCCTACAAGATCCTATCCAGCGTACTGTGTGAACGTCTAAAGCCATTTTGCACCGCACTAATCGGCACGTACCAGTGCGGCTTCCGGTCCGGCAAATCGACTAAAAACCGAATCTTCACACTAAGGATCCTGGAGAAGACCAACGAGTTTAAAATCGATACTCATTATGCTGTTCATCGATTTTAAAGCCGCATACGACAGCATTCATCGCAAGGAGCTATTCGAAGCGATGGCCGGGAAAACTGATCCGGTTGTGTCGCACCACGCTAACACATACGAGATGCACCGTGCAATTCGGTTCAAAAACCTTTGAACCGTTCGAAACCTGCACCGGATTTCGGCAAGGAGATGCGCTGTCGTCTGATTTCCTCAATTTGGTACTGGAGAAGATAGTGCGGCAGGCAAGAGTCAACATGGAAGCCACTATCTTCCACAAGTCAGTCCAGGTGTTTGGGATACGCTGACGACATCGACATTATCGCGCGGTCCCAACGCGCCGTAGTGGAAGCCTTCGCAGCAATTGAGGAACAGGCGAAACGAGCTGGTCTTAAGGTTAACCAGGACACCACAAAATATATGCTGTCGAGCAAAAAACGATCCGCCGCACACCACCTAGGCCAAAACGTCACAATTGACAGCTACAATTTCGACGTAGTAAAGGAGTTTGTCTACCTCGGGGCAAAAGTAAACTCCACGAATGACATCGTAGTGGAGATCCGACGTACAATCGCCCTTGGCAACCGATGCTACTTCGGTCTGTCAAAACAACTGGGCTCGAAACTCCTGACTCGAAGGACCAAAGTCATGCTCTACAAAACCCTTATCCTGCCAGTCCTACTTTATGGAGCCGAAATATGGACATTAAGTAAGGCTGCAGAGCTGATTCTTAATGCCTTCGAAAGAAAAATTCTACGGCGGATATGTGGTCCCGTCTGCGAGGAAGGCGAATGGAGGAGAAGACACAACTGCGAACTCTACGAGCTGTACAAGGATGTGGATATAGTCCGGAAGGCAAAAATCCGTCGACTACACTTGTGGCCGAACCAGTGGACAACAATAACGCTCCGGCAAAGAGGGTCTTCGAATCCGAATCGCCTGGTTCGAGAAGGAGAGGAAGACCGAACCTCTGGTACAAAGACCAAGTCATCGCGGATGTAAGACAGCTTGGCCTTGATGACTGAAAGCAGCGTTCACAGGACCGTCACCGATGGAAGGCAGCAATTGCTCAGGCTCAGACCCTTCATGGTTCCTCTGCCTGATAAGTAAGTAAGTAAGTGGTGCAAAACATATTAAATGATCTTTGCAATTGTTTCATTTGTCACGAGTAGAATTTTAAAACTTAGTTCTTTCTTGATTAATATCTGATATGGTCTGTAGAATAGTCGGTAAATGATATTTAGTCGCTCGGCAAATATATACAGTGTAAAGCAATACTGAGAGTAAACACTTATCGAACGTAGTGTTCTGTGTTGCTCTGTGATTGATTAAATCAAAAGTCCCTATGCATTTTTTTCACAAGTAATTTAAACTGTTGTCATTCTGAGAAATAAGTTAACTTCCGAAAAGAGTCAACAACGCCCTCTTCTACATCCTTATTACAGTTTTGTTAACATTCTCAATGAATAAAAAACATGCGCAATATATTTTAAATAAATACTTACATTTCTGCGACAGTCTAAACTGCATACCCGTTATGATACTAAGCTCCGCGGGTGCAATCGAGGGTTCAATTTTATCTTGCTGTACCAGCAGACCATTGTGAACAGTAGAGGAATTTTCGTTACACAGATTTGATTCGTCTTTTTTCTGTGGAGATAATGTCGTCGGTGGTGGCAAACAGATCCGTTGGTTATGTGCTTTAATCAGTTGTTCATGATGTTTCACGTCATCGTCTTGGGAGCTGTTCTCAATTGGAAATTTATTTGCCACGCTAGTGTCATGAGGTTCAGTGAAATCGCGAACTGGGGGTGTATACAAACTGGCTGAATAACCTCTCTTGGCTGGGGGTGGTTGACCAAAATCTTCTCTATCCGAATTCGCCCCCAATTCTGATGGTTCGCGTTCGCGCTCTCTCTTGATAACAATATCCGGAGGTGTATCCGAAAGGTTTAGCGCTTCACTAGAAAGAGAAAAAATGTATACACTTAGTTTTGTACACAACCGAATAAATTCGCCGTAGCAAAGATACCAACCGTTGTGGCTCCGGGCATTGTGGTGAAGTATTAACTGACGCTGGTGGACTGGTATTGTTGTGATACATGGACCACAGAGCTACACGCGACATTTCCAATGCATTGAGTGCTTCGCGGGTTGTTATCTCTGGACTCTGGGATCGTGGGCGGGCTTGTTCTTTTTTCGCTTGAATTAACTTCAAATATTCCATCATGCGTTGCTCTATTTCATGTTGCACCAAATTGGGTACTTGACCAAACGATGGACCCATCAGTCGATGATGTGCGGCTGCAGCGGCTGCTGCCGCTTGAGGATTGGCATGAGTGACCAGTGCCAGTGGAGACATTTGCTGGATGGCACCAGACATACTATTTCGTGACATTTGAGGCTAAAATAGAAAATATAGTAAGTACATATTTGTTCAAGTGCATATCATAGATTATTTATATTTATTTAGAAGTTGTCTCCCTTTTCTCTTGTTTCTACAATGATCTTTATCTAAAGGATGTATTAGGATATTTTGGGAGTTATCAACCGATTTAATTATGTAAGAAGGTTGGGTCAGTCGGAATGAGACATCAAAAGACTTTGAAGTTCACAGAAGGATTCGAATAGAAGGAATTTTCAAAAAGTCTGAGTCCAATGAAGATGTTTGGCTGGTAAGAACTAGGCCGCCACAATTGGAAACAGTCTAGAAAGTCTTAGAAATTCCTAAAGATAAGCACTTATAAAGGAATTACAAAACAATCATTTCACTCATATACACTATAAAAATATGAGTGGAGCTACAGTCCGTAGAGGGGACAA
The DNA here is from genome assembly GCA_916610145.1 of Eristalis arbustorum. Classification (NCBI taxonomy): domain Eukaryota; kingdom Metazoa; phylum Arthropoda; class Insecta; order Diptera; family Syrphidae; genus Eristalis; species Eristalis arbustorum. The sequence continues at coordinate 47,712,309 of OU744319.1, read as the reverse complement.
GGCCTAGGTTCTAAGCAACCACACGGGTTGTGTGAGCCAGTTTGGTGCTGACTCGGAACGGTCAAGCTTAATACGCTTTTTCTAGACGACTGTACTCATTGAGCAAAAATTGCTTTTGTCGTACTGGGGCTGGAACGCAGATGCCTAGTTTTGTAGACACACAAAGCCAAGGCCAACATTATTTTATTCACAATTCATTCGGCGGAAAATGATGAATACACCAATTTTGGTAATCCATTTTCAAAAGAGAAGACAACCACCAACAAAGCTGTCTCTCAAACATTTTCACACTTAAATGCTGAAATACCGAACAAACTCAACTCTCCAATGCAAAGGTTAAGATCGCCCCATTATTCTCACACTACCACTCTTATGTCTGTACATAGCATACTACTTTTGTATGATACTTACCATCTGCATCTGACTGTGCATTGCCTCAAATTGACCGTAGCTGGAACGGCGTCCCTCTCGGCGATTACCATCGATAGCAGCCTGAAGTTCGACGGGTGAACTTAAGTTCTTCTTTTCACATTCGTATGGATAGAGATACTTCATATATCTGCAATGAAAAACAAAAAAAAAACAAATTATATATATACAAAAATGAATAATAATTAGTTCTCTATTAATTCAAAAGTGAATCGTGTAGATTTGAGTGAAACGTGCAAACATTGAACAGGTAATGAATGGGAACCATAAACAAATGACTATGTAAGCGTACAATTCAATAAACAATTAAACGATTGTTTGCTGTCGAGTTGAAGTTAAGTTCTCTTCCTCCGACTGGAGGGACCAGAGGTGGTGTAGAAAATAATAATACAAAAAAATAAACTAAAATACAGCTACACCAAGTCAGAGAATAAAACAATAACAATCGTCAAGTATGTGTGTCTCTTTCTGAAGACAAATACGTGAGCAAACCAGTTTGCGCCATAGCCTAAGTACTGGAACTAAGCATATTTTCCCTTTTTATTAATTGGATGGACAAACATAGACGCAAAGACAAATATAGATGGAATCCATCCAGCGCAACACAGCTCTACGTTGTCCTCCCTGGAAGAGTTCTTGCTGCTTCCATGTGTACTGAGAAGGGTCAGATAGAGAAGAAGAAAAAAACCGGAGTGATGGCGACGGTCACTTCTTAATCCATCATCAACTAAACGGACCACACTTATTTTTTATTATTATGGCGATAATGGTAATCATTGTGAGAGGAGTCAATTATGAACTGAGAAGTGAAGTTCACAAACAACATCTACGATATTAATCAGTGGATGATTAGAGTAGAACGATGCATCTGAACTGATGCAGTGGGATACATATGAATTTGAGCAGCACACAAAAAGATATTAGTCACGTTGTCAGGAGGTGTTTGAACCCATTGGTGTTGAACCAAGGCGCCTCAAACAATTAAGTCATTTTTGGTGTGAAAAAATGGTTAGAGTTGTCGTTCTTTCCCTCTTTTACATTGTGTCATGGGCAAAGCGAGATTAACTAGTAAGATCATTTTGTATAGTTCTTTTTTGGAGTATTGAACGATTATTTGATTTAAAATGTATTCTCTTCAGAATAAATCCATTTAATGTTGTCAGCAACGATATACCTCCTCAACATGCAGGCTAACACTTTTCGTTTGTAAACATTTGCTTCACCAAGACCTTCCCACTTTCTCAACCGCCAAGACAGTGTGAGGAATAATAGATCCATCCTACTCAAAAAGGATGGAATTCGTTGATACGTAATGGGAAGCAAAATTGGAGACACCCTTGATTAAAAAAAACAAAGACAGGATTCATTTCTGGATCATATAGAAACTTCTACTGAGGTGGTCACCAAATTGCCAAGTCACCGACTCCAACGCCGAGGGACAACGCGGTTAAGGAAGACGACGGCTATGGTGGGTCACGACACTGAAAAGGCACGCCATCTAGTTGAACGTGCGTGGCTGGAAGCTACTAGCACAAGACCTCGATGGGGAAGCACGTTGGCTGAGGCTCGTGTCCTTCTCGGACTATACATGCCCAGGCAAAAACGAAGTAGAAACATAAAAGATCATCATCAAATCATGACCTAATAGTTGGTTGGGTTGCATCGACCACCCGACGGCCTGAATCTTAAACCCTTCCGGGACGCAATTCTGGTGATTGGATGGACGTACTGGTCTCACAATTATGTGAGACTCTAGGGATGTTTGAACTTTTACTGATACTCATGTGTATCATGCGTAACAAAAGGGTTAAGAACATTTTAAGACTAGTTGGTGACCCTGCAATTTAGTGTCAACAACATGTGGTTCTAAGAACAGCTCAACAACACAGACCTACTGACCGAAAAATGTCCTTCTCAGCCAAATAAGAGCAAAACTTTATAGTTCATCTTACATTTGAATGAAAAGCTTTACAGTAATCAAATATTTCATGCATTGGAGACAGACACTAGTGAAATCATAACCATGTTGGTTTAAAAAACGATCTCATGCACACATTCACTTATGCATCTGGTAAGTATGGTATGCATGCTAAAGGATATTTTGTCTTGAAATTAAGATCGAAACCACTCTTATGCAAGTTTTCCGATAAATACAAGCCCCTAAGCAATTCAATTATAAAAATCGGTTAACTGTGGGTTCATTAAATATATTTTTTGTACATAAACTGGCTACCAATCTGATTTGCCTTTAAATCAAAAAGAAAACACTAACGGGGACTAACAAGAGGATTTAAATGTTTTCAATACACCCATACCCCTCCCCTCCTTCCACCAGCATAGCACGGTTTGAGTTTAACATGATGCAAACCAATCGGAATGAACCTCCGAGGTTTTCAAATTAACGTCCAGATTTTGATGGATTTCATCCTACGCGTCGTCTACTAGTGGCCGTCCGTCGGACGGACAGTTGGCAAATTTTATGCCATTATTCACCGACATGTAGGCACATGTGGCTGTGCCTCACTATACACATTCCCAACGCGCGCACAAACACACTTTCCACACTGCACAAGCGGAAAAAGTCTTCATACTTCTCGCAACGGGGATAATTCATCAAGAGGACTGAATATTAAAACGAAAAATTTGGAACAACTCTGCAGCAGAGCAGATCTGACTGGATGGCCTCCCATGCAATATGCTGCTCTGCATCTGAGCAGATCAACGGCAAAATGAAATTAAAATCAGGCAATAAAATCGTCATAAAAGATGAAACCGCATTTAGGTATCGTTCCAATTGTCAAGTATAGTTCCGACAGTCTGCGGTGCCGACTTTGTGCCGTCGTTAGTAAATGTTGGATATCATTCGATCACGAAGATTTGCAACTTAACAATATCAGTGGCACTGTCTGCGCTTCAAATGAAGTATGACAGCCGCCAGACTAAGATCAATGGCCTCGAGAACCCACATCGGCCCACACACCTTCACACAAGACAATCACTTATTAATTGCAGTGCAAATACGAATTTGTCATCACCAATCAAACACACCGACATGATGCACTGTTAAATGAAAATTAATGACAGATTCAAGACGATCTTGCCGCCGTCGCACCGTCACACAGTCAAACAGTACCAGTCATCGCAGAATCCATGCGGCACCGCATTGGATAATGCACAACTTCATCCGAATAGTTAATGCCACGCTATTTGCATAAACATTCGTTTGAGCTATTGCCGCACATCAGGACCAAAACCAAACGACAATCTCCCAGTCCCACTGAATCTCTGCACACACTACGAATACCACGAACTTTATATCAAATATTTGAATAATAGACTTAGGAATCACTGCATTGATTGTGTTAATTAAATTAATGCACCGAGCACCGAGGGGATGGCAGGATAATATTTGATTTGGTGTACGTTGCGACCATGCTGCCTATTTACCTGGCACTGGCATGTCTCTCATCTCGGGTCGCGCAAGATCCTTGTGATCATCCAGAGCTACGTCTGAGCTCTCTGTCGAGTGGTTAAGCGACTTTGCTCGTTTTGTTTGCTTTCATGAATAAGTAATGGTGAATGGCTTTTATGGATGGAATAGGTAAATTAAGCGCGGTTCGATGGACGATTCACGTTAACAAGCGTTTAAAGTGTGACTTTGAGTTAACACGATTTATAGAAATGTTACTGGTGGTATATTGTGATGCTGACGATGTCGTGGTGATGCCGATGCCGATGTTGATGGTTCGTCTCACCGATGATGATGCAGAAGAATGTAAATAAAAGATGTCGGAATCTTACAACGACTGCATACTTTACTGTTGAAATGTTTTTTTAATCGCTAATGGTAAACAATCATGGCTATACCATATTCTTCCGAAATTCTGCGGGATTCATATAAATTTGATGTATAAATCTCTTCAAATTAACAGAAAATGTTTTATATAAGGTGTGGTGGTCCGTGGCGTTGTGGGTATGTGCGTCGACCCCAACCTCGACGTCGCAGCTTCAGAATCCAGCTCTGAGCGACAAAAATAATTTTTACGGCCCCACCTCTTTCGAGTGCGTCGACCCCAACCTCGACGTCGCAGCTTCAGAATCCAGCTCTGAGCGACAAAAATAATTTTTACGGCCCCACCTCTTTCGAGTCACTGACAATGCTCAGAGTATTTCCTGTCTAGAAAAAGCTTCTCAAACTTGGCCGTTCGGATTCGGCATAAAACTGTAGGTCCCTTCCACTCGTGAAAGAACAATAGCACCCACAACATGAGTGGTTGCTGAGAAGCTAGGCCCTAGTCCTCTATGGGCTGTAGCGCCACCCATATTATTATTATTATTATTGTATAATATTGCTGAATAAAAATGTTCACACATAAAGGCTATATTGTAACGGCGAGCTCTGGCGCTCACTGTTTGGCAGGCGGTGCTAAGCGTTTTATCGACTTTACGAGAATGTTTAGCTTGTGAAGGGCTTCTGACGGAACGTCTGAACGCGCCGTTGCCATGTAGTCATTTCGATCATTTAAGATGTTGTTAAATTAATGCTGCTAAAAGACTGTACACATACATTTTGGAATCATGTGGCCTGCACAAAATCGGGACAAAATTTAAACACTTCTAAAAGTATATACATAGATCGGAAAAATAAACCACACAATTATGCTAAATCAAGGTTGGTGCACCCTTTTCTGCAGGAGCTGTAGAGGAGATGAGGAGGAATAGTAGATCGTACACTATTGGATCGACAAGTGCGTACATACATGAAATAATTAATGCACGAGATCGCAAAAAACAACGCTTTGATTTACAGGAACAAAATTTGAATGCAGAATACATACTACATAGAACCGAAGTCAAAGGACCGATATTTTACTGACGCACAAGATATTGTGCAGCTTCAATAAGAAATAAAGGAAGACTCACACTCCACAGGGATGGGTTACCAAGTCAAAGAAATGCTCATGTTTTGCAAGGAAATATAGAGCCGCTGATTCGGTTTCCAAAAATGTGCGCTTCTAAAGTCCAATACTTCTTTTTTGTCATGAAGTATAGCCGAACAAGTTCTGTTGAATACGATTCCGTTTCCAATATCACATACACGGTCAATTTCTTATCGCAAATAGGCAAGTGGTTATTAGTGTCTTACATTGGGAAATAATTGCTTATCACACAAACAGAAGTGCGCAGTGCATATAAAAAAATCCAAAAATATTTTTCTATCACTTCTCCCGCCATTCATTCCGAGAAATACACATAATTTGTTAAAGTTCCTTTTTTCCTATAAACACTCCCTAAATATAGAAAAAAACACGTACTGAATCAATTTATAGTCCAACCCCAATACTTTGACTTCTGCTCCACACAACATATCGAAGTTATCGCCCAGTGTCGAGCTCGTTTTATGAATAATAAACAGGTGTCACACTGCAACCCACTTCGAAGCATACGCCTTTGTTTAAAAGGCACGACCCAATGAGAGCTCTATTCACTAATTCCATGACAGCAACCAACGTTGCCGCCACCAACCACTATGCACACAACTAGTGACTTTCTAGTGAAATCGTCGACATCAATTTTAAAATGATTACATGGTACTATTATTTAGACGATAAGAAAACATAGTGAATACAAATTTAGTTTCTTCTATGACGGCGTGACATGAGTAAGTCATGTTCACGAACATGCCCGCCACCACCCGGAGACGACAGAAAAGGTGCGCGAACGCGAATTGCGAGAGACCTACCTACTTTCTGCCGGTTTCCATCACCGCATTTTATGGACAAAAACCAACGAACATAAAAAAATGCGTTAAATAGTAGATAATTATTCACTATTACTACAATGGGCGATAAATTTCCAACACTACTCGAAAAATATGCGCCGCCGATAAACCTAATAAACGCCTGCCAACCTCTGACTGGATGGCATGTGTGCGAGAGAGTGTGTCATAAAACGTGAGACACCACCAACCACCCGCCCTATCTTCGTGAGGCTAACCAACAATGAAACGAAACTTCATAACCCAACGGGTACATTAAAAATGGCTACAAAGTAGTGCTCGGCCATTAGACGAACTCATTGGACACTCTCTAGTGTAAATCATTCACCGTGCGACCGCCAGACCGCAGCCTTTTTATAAATCGATTTAAAGCAACCGCATTCGTGCTCCAAACAGTTGTTTGGTGGGGGCTATCACTTTTCGAGAAATTGAATACCCGGCAATTGCACACACGAGCATACACAAGCTACAGACAGGAAGACGCTCAAAGTGAGTGTACTTATGCGCACGTATGTTTGCAGTTTTTCCATGTGCCTCTTCCCAGTATACACTATGTACCATATATGTTTCTCGGACAAGTTGTAATGTAAGATTATGCTAAAGGTACTTACTGAGTGCGCAAGGTAAATGCAGCGCTAGTTATGCTTGATGGTAAATGAAGCCCTTTGATGATCTCTTGCCATAGTTTCTTATTGATAACGTCCACGAGACCCCCTCTCGCTATAACTAAGTTGTACAGCTCATACAAATCCAAAACTGATTTGGCCATTATCGGTAACCGATTAATGGGCGTACCTGTGAATTGAAAATTAAGAGAAAATAAAGTATTATTGTTTTACGCAAGTCATATCTAATTCATATTTTGTAAGCAAGTAATTCAAAAACTTTGTGTACACTTAAAACCAATAATTATCAAGCAATTCAGTGATTGCTCACTTTTAAATGAAATGCAAATTGCTGTTGCAAGAGGTACTCAGTGAGCGGAATGTGGGGCTTTACAGCACATACAGATGAGTGTCGGACGAAATGTCATGAGTAATTTTCATTATATTTTGTTTCTTTTTCCCGGTGACCTTACGTGCTGCGCACATAAACTATACCAGAGCAAGCCATAAAGGGGGCAGATGAACGTTTTTGAATATCATTGTCATTTCAAAAATGCATTTGACGTGCTCCTCGGGGCTTCACTCGCATACGTTGCGATTTTGAGATGAAGACACTGTCGCTACTGATGATGATGTCGTTAATTATGGTCCTTTACGAAAGTGGGTATTTATTCGGTTCAGTCTTTCCTATACAACACCTCTCCTCACTCTGTCTCTCTTTCGTTCTCGAAACGAATTTTATAATACTTTTATGAGGCACATAAATATTATTTTTAGCTCGCGCAATCTTGTGTCGTTTTAGAGCAACACGTTCAGAGCACTGACTTGTCACTGGGAGAGTGATTGAATTCATATGTAAATTAATGATTCTTTTAGGGGGTCTCCATCTCTCTGGACTTTCATGTGATTATGTTTACTTATTATTATTTTATAGTGTTTTTTTTTTATTTTGTATTGGGTTATAAGAAGAAACACAGTATTTGATGTCTCTGTACTTAACACTTGCAATAAGAATTCGGGTTTTTTCTATGATAATTCAAAGGATTAATTTTACACAGGAAAGGAAGTTCTTAATTTCGGACTTAGTTGCCGATTTTTGGTATACTACACTTTTTCTGGATTGACTGTCTTTATAGTGCTAGCGAGTAATTCTGTTTACGTTACAATTTGACATGGTTATGTGGAAGAGCAAGTGGTTTGGCAAAGGAACTTCTACATCATGGGTTCTGAATTTACCAACATGCGTACTGCTCGAAATTTGCCATTTATGTATTCGAATGCCGCAGCGTTACAGATGATTTTCTGCAAATTGGTTTTGCTGCTTTAAGTATGCACTACAATCGCATCAAACGGAATACAAATTTTGACGTTGGTTGAAAGTCAAATAATTGTTCGTAGAACTACTACCGCTTTAAAACAGCTGTCCGAATTTTTGAGAATCTTATATTTCTTTTATTGTAGTTAGGTGGGTGGAGCGACAGTTCAACCACCCCTGTATAGGACCTACAGTTCTATACCGAATTCGATCGGCTTCAGTTTCAGAAGTTTTTCTAGACGAGATTTCAACCACTCAAAGTGAAGCCATTAAAGATTTTAAATTTCAATTCCAATCCATACAAGTTTACGAAATATCCCACACATCGTACTTCAACGGAGTTTGTCTAATTACTTTCGCAGACAGTCTGTGCTGCATTAAAAATTCATCAGCCCCACCAAGGACAAATCCAAATATTTGTGTAATTTAAGACGCCTTCACATCATAGTCTAAGCATGGTAACTAATTGCCACGTAATTGTTTATTGTTTCACCTTTTGTACCCAATGATAGCACTCTCATATACGATTTTACCGTCGATTAGCCATCATTTTTATTGAACACCTACGTGTTTGCTCTCTCTCTCCCTGACGCAATTAATTTCTAGTGTTTTTCTCAATTAAGTACAAATACATGGCCGTTTGTACATTCTTTGATTCCCCCTGCATTCGATTCACTGTAGAACCTGGCAGTAAACTTTTGAGTAAACTCAGAAAGAGCCATTAACAATGTATCTAAATGAACGAGTGTGGATTTATTTCATTTTTATTAGATAACATTTAGAGCAGACGAGAGTCTGAAGAGTGAATGAATCTTGGCCATTAACGCTTGCTGTCGATAACTTCACTCGAATTTATTAAAAAAAAAAAAAAAACGAAGAAACAAGGAATCAGGATTTTAGTTGTTTTTTCTCACTTTTTTGAAGTTCGATTTTATGCCGGGGAAATCAATCAAATAAAATGATAGACATGTTGATTGAAGCAAAAAGTAGTATAAACAAAGATGTGAATGTTTGCATGTACATATGTAGGTACCTTCGTTCGATGAATGCACAGGAACTGTAGTGGCAATACCAGTGACGGCAACTACAGAACGTAAAACTTGGAGAACGTGAAGAAACACGCACACCTCAAATTAATGTAATCAAAATATTTTGAGAATATATATGCAGTGTGTTTAGGTACATTCAACTGTCAGCCGACGTAAGTTCAGATACACACACGCAAATACGTATGTATTTTTTTTTTATTGGGCTCCCTCTTGCTGTATGCCACTTAAGGATGAGGTGTGATCGGTGTTACTTTGGGGATCCGAGTTCGTCACGATCTTACTCATTTTTGCAATGCAATAATTAACATAACGGTAACGGATTTCAAGCCAGTTTTAAAGTTCGAAAAAACTATCAACATATGTAGTAAAAGTAAAAATGACAGGCCACAATTCATTTTGACATATCTTATGCACATTAGGTTAATAAAATTACAAAGTATACACACTTCACTACTGCGATCGCCGACGTTTTCCAATTAAAATGTTAATTTTAGAAAAACCAAGTACACATCAAAATTCGATCCATCATCGGCACACACTGAGGCTACACATGTTTTGCCTGTTACATGTGTACAATTCATACTACCACGATTTGAGGCTACCTAGCGCTCGACTGTGTGAGCACAGAACTCAGAAGACAGCGTCAATTGAAAGGACAAAGTGAGTGACTAGTGTTCAAATTGGAAAATTTCGTCCAAGTTCCAAGATAAACATGTGTTCATCATCGAATGTCATTCAAAAATCAAAACCGTACAGAAATAGATCACTTTACGCTTTCTTATGCTACTTCTTTCGAAATGTACCCCGCACGTACTTGCGCATGATGCGTTCTGCGTCCCACTATGAAGAGGTGGTGACTGGAGGGGAAACCGCGGCGCACACACAGTCAGACAATGCAAATAAAATAATAATTATCCTGGGTATGAGGAAAATGACAAGTTTCCGCCTGCCACAGATATGCAGTCTGGCGAAAATGGATTGTGAACGAACGGTTTATGCATGCGATCTTCAGCGAGATCGCGCATCTGTGGCGTTGTGTCGAGCGACTCGGTCGGATGCTAGAATGGATTTAGATTAATGAATCAGCGAAGATATGTTCTCAGTCAGAGTTAATGTCTTTCTGATATCTTCTTTCTATCGTTTTACGGTGTGGCGGGCGGAACGAATGGTGGCGAGGATGAAGGGCTCCTTGTTGTGTGCGTCTGCAAACTGTCTAAAGTAATGGATTTTAGCTTTCCTGATTCCTTTCTTTTAATCAATCACAATATTTTACCCTCTATGCCAGACGAATGTTTGTGTGGCTGATCTTTGTGACATTACTTGAATAAATCATTAAGTGCGATACGCGCACGTATGTGCGGTAATACATTGCTTTGCAGACGTTAATAAATTCAAGTCAGCCTTTAGCTAGCGGAAATATAACTAAGACAAAAGTCATAGATATATAACCAAAACACAATTGCATTCTCTTGAAGTATTTATTTATAAGTATATATGAGTAAGGATGTTGGTTAGGTAATTGATTTAATTACATATTTCGGAGAGGATAATTTAAACGTATTGAAAAAATTAACAATTGTCTTCATTCCACTAAAAGCAAACTTCTTACAAACATAAATTAAAAGCTACAAATGTCAAACAATTGAAAAGAAAAACTGTATTTTGTTGAAATGAGTACATCCACACATGTACAATTAAATGAGTAATTATTTGAGATATCTAATTTCAATATACTTCTGTTCGCTTTGTAATATATTAATTTCAATGGAAGGGAAACATACATCATTTTCCCGCTTTTCAAAATCCACTGTTTCTACAGACTTGTGGGGTCGATGTAAATTACCACCGGCTGAAATATGAAACCGTGTTACCAATAAACCCGCAATCGATTTTGCTAAATTCCATAATAAACTACAAATACCGATATCCTCACCACCGATGTGTCCATATTAACTTGCACCCTTAGTCAAACGTCTGCTTGGCCACCTCATAAGTCTTTCGTGCAGTTATTTCAATAATATTCCCATACAACTCATAATGAATGGATCATGAAATATGAACACAGAAAAAAAGACTTGACCAAGCAGTCAGCGGTATACGAGCATTGGCGATTCCCTCAATGATGTTGATCAATGCTCAAATGAACAGAGGCAAGGAAATCGAGAAGCTTATGACATTTTTATGATTTCTTCGTTTGGAAAACGATATCGTCTGCTGCTGTCGACAGCGACAAATACCACCGCCGTCTTCGCTCATAATGCGAAGACGAGAATAATAACAAAATCAAACACACTTTATGTACATAGATGTAGAATTAATAATTAAATTACAACATTTTTTCCAGGTTGAATAGGGGGACTGGGCTATATTTGATACACCAATGCGTATATGTATGCGAATTTGAAGCATACCATGCACTGGGGTGTGATTCAAATAAATATCACGTTGTCTATACAATCATTCGTTGTTATTGGCATTTTATATTCTATTGTGACATATTCGCATGTCCACATCTACATATATTATTTTGACTGAAAGATATTGAGTTTGAAAGGATATAGTACAGAACAGAATACAGTTCATACGTTTTTAATGACGCAGCTATAACCGTTGAGCGTTCCAGAAAATGAAGATAACATTTTTCAAATGAGGCTACTGCTGTTTGAAGAACAAATTCTATGCCGCAAAAGAAATATTTGTAGATGCAACAAAACCTTATCCACACTGTATTGCATTATCAAAATTAAAGAGATACATAGATGCATATGTATGTATGTACACACAAAATGTGCAAACAAGTCGTGTTTGCCTATTTTTGGCAGTCTCCTTAATATTCCATGCAAAAAACCGTCATCTAAGTCGAACTGTTTGCAAACTGAATTCGACAAACAAAACAACTTAAATCATACAAATAATATACGAATGATAAATAACACAACCTTAACCAACGATTGTTACCTACCTAATTATACAATCAAATAAACTTAACTAAATTAAACTTAGACAACTCTGCAACCATTTCATGCATCGAACTTTGAATTTTATAAGATGTTTAAAATGTACTTTAAATTTGAATTTTCACGAGATATGAAAATTATTCGAGTTAGACGGAGCTTGACTCACTGGATTTTGTGTGGCCCAAGTATGCCAAAATATCACAAACAAACAAATTCGAGTTAGAGAGATATTCAACTTTGACTTTGTGTGTACAGTCAATCACAAAAGTAAGTAGGCGCTATAAGGTTGCCTGTGTTCTTCCAAAATAAAATTACACAGAACTATAAGGAAAACAAATATGAAATGTATTTATTTTCTTGCTGCTGCTCATTGTGTATTTGTATTAATAAAGTACCATATTTCAAAAAAATAAGGATCTCGCAAAAATTATAGGCCTAGCGGGTTATAAGCCAAAACTCAATGCAAACTTACGTTACCAATTTTTCTTTTGACGCAGGTTATTCTTAAGATGTTCAAATAACCAGACCTATTCATTTATTGATCAGTGAGAACTAAATTGACCACGATAGATACTTCCACATCTCCCCATATTACGGCAGATCCCTCTAAGTATGTTAATGGTGATTTTTTAACTATTATCTTTTTGACAACACTGGTTTAAACAGCTGACTCACGTTTCGTGTTTTGTTTAACTGCCAAACATCTGCAGTTTGGTATATAATTTCACTATGAATCGTCTTACAAACGAACAACGCTTGCAAATTATTGAATTTTATTATCAAAATGCGTGCTCTGTTAAGAAAGTTCATCGCGCGCTTCTCCCGAAAAATTGTGTTCAACGACGAAGCTCATTTTTGGCTCAATGGGTACGTAAATAAGCAGAATTTCCGATTTTGGAGTGAATATCAGCCAGAAGCATTGCAAGAGCTACCCTGTATCCAGAAAAAGTCACAATTTGGTGCGGTTTATGGGCTGGTGCCATCATTGGACCATACTTCTTCAAAGATGATGCGAATCGTAACGTAACTGTGAATGGTGAGCGCTACCGTGAGATGATATCCAACTTGTATCTGCCCAAAATGCAAGAGCTTGACTTGCATGGCATGTGGTTTCAACAAGACGGTGCCACATGCCACAGAGCACGCGCAACAATGCACTTATTGAGAGGCAAGTTTGGTGACAATTTTATTTCACGTTCGGGACCGGTCGCCTCGACGGTGCGATTTAACGCCTTAAGACTATTTTTTTGTGGGGCTATCTCATATCTATACAGACAAGCTCGCTTCGGAAGACAACACTGAAGCATTTATTCGTGAGATACCGGCCGAAATGTTGGAAAGAGTATGCCGAAATTGGACTAAGCGGATGGACCATTTGAGGCGCAGTCAAGGTCAACATTTGCATGAAATAATCTTCAAACATTAAATTATATGGACCGTCACCGACATCGATTCGAATAAGGATTTCATGCATTTTTCTGAATTGTATGTGATCTCGTTAAAAAACTTTTCTATAGCTTTTAAAAAATCAGTCTTTAGTTTAAATGTGTGCTTAAATTTTGTTAAGTTTGGTTTATGACCTCCTATGGCTATATGTTTTGGGCTATCCTATTTTTTGTTTTAAGTAAACTACTAATAAATGTAAGGAATTCCATTCAAGTTTTTTTTTTTTATTTTTTTGTAGTCGTGCTTGAATTTACTGCAAAAGCTGATAACTCTATGCTGCCTGTAGTTATCTTGGGAAAACCGAAAATGCCCAATTAAGTTACATTTCTCTCCACACAAGTCGACCAATTATTTTCTTGTTTTCCCAGATAAAACAGCCTTTTCTTCAAAAATTCTCACATTCAAAATATACATACTACTAATTTCCATATTTACATACATAAAATGAATGTATCTTACCTCTTTTCTGCATGAACGAAAACAAGTCATCAAGAAATTCCTTACGCTTCGGATCATCATTGATTTCATAGAGCTGTAAAAAAAACGAACAAATTGCACAATTATAAACGGAAAAAAGAAAAATAATAAATAACCATAAAGGTACAGAAAACATCTACAAAAGATAACCGGATAATAACATCACGCCGACTAATTGGAATATAACCGACCACAAGAAGACCGAGAGTCTGGTATGTCAACCACATTTTGTGTCAACACACATCACCAATGGACCGACCTCATCTCTCATCTGCAGATATGATCATCAGATAACCCTCCTTTGTGCTAATATAATCACCCGGTAAATCCCTAAACACCTAAGGTGTTACACTGCACCCCGGGTCTCCTAGGGCATGCGCCGACAACTCAATGGGATCTATACAAAAAAAAATTCAAGCACACAGAAAAACAACAACACAAAAAATACTTCGTTCTACTGTCTGAGGGCAGGGATAAAAGAGATACTTCTAAGCAAACAAAAACCGTCTTTCCTGAGTATTTACGTGTGTGAACTCTGCTATAGTGTTGCCGCCACCAGCAATGTATTGTATGTAGAATTAGCACGGTGATACCCATTGATCATTTCCATTGTGATGCGATACAAGAGGGGAGTGAAATATTTTGACTTTCTTGTTCGTTGAATTTCGAAAACAAATACAAATCCCCCGGATGACGTGAAACACTGCCACGGAGAAATTGCACTCCAGCTATGCTTGCTCAATCGCTCAGATCTAAAGGAAAAAAAACAGACCAGAAATCTGTGTGTCGGAGATTTTCTTAATCACTTTTGGGGCTGCTGCAAACGAATTTATATCCCGTCGAATGCTGCACGATCTGAACAGATTGATGGAGTAGCGCGATTATTCAAACTTTAGAGCTCGTGCATTAAATCGCGATGTCTATAACCTAGAAAACCATATGTTTCTGTGGCTTGATTGATTCCAATTTACCACGCCCATCACGCAAAAATGAAATCCTCAAGTCGGGATAAACTGCCGTCCTGCTTTGCCCACCCCTTCATCTTCTTCTTCATCATTTTATGCTTTATTCCTCTCCGTCGGCCACGTCATTTGTGCCCTTCTTCCCTTTCAACTCCAATCCTGATTACATTACAAACCATTCACCAACTCATTAATGGCATCGTGGATCAGATGTGCATGTATGTGCAAGAGGAACTTTGAAATTCGCTCGTTCATTCGGTCGCTCCTCCCTGGGATTTATGGCCATATCCACCTGAATTGATGGAACCATAAAACTGCCGCCGAGTCTACCTCTCTCCGCTGATGCATCTGCCAAAACTCCCTGCTCAACCATCCACCTCTAACAATATCCACCACCAACATTGCCGCCGTCACCGTCACCGTCACCGTCACCGTCGCCGTCGCCGTCGCATATTCTTCATAAATTTAAATTAAAAACAAAAACATATAAAAAAGCACAATCCAATCACAAATGGTATGCACATGTATGCATCCGTTCAGTACACATTCGGCAGACTCCTTACAACAGCCCAAGGGCCAGAACACTGACGAAACGGACCCTAAGCTGCTTGTGCAAAAGGCCCTTTTATGTTTCCTCTTCTGTGCGTTGGCTACAGCACCAACCAACCGACCGACCGAGCCCCACTCTTCCCCCTCTCTTCATGTCCTTATATTGTAATTTTCATTGCGAATTATGAGGGCGTCAATCCGCCCATCACAGCTTTATGTACGGGCGAATTTATGTGATGGATTTGGCTTACCCCCACCAACCGCTCGTCACCGACTCCACCACCATTCGTCTCCTCCATTACCGCCATCATCGATGATCCCGCAGCCTTTGTGTTGCAAGCGGCAAGCGCACAGCACACACAGCGAATACATTAAACGCCTGGTGTGGTTTTATCTCTACATTTAATGAAAATAAAACCCTTCAAAATGTTTAATAGCTGCTCCCCAACAACTGCCCTCTCATCTGAACTATGGTGGTAAACTGCTTTTGAATAAATAACTGAAATTCAATTATAGCAAATGTACTTGAACGATACTCGTAGATCAAGGAAATCAATGCCAACGAGAGACGAACTAAATGCGAAAAATAAAGCAAACGGGTAGACGTTGGCCTCAGACCTGCAGGTGCCTGTATTATGCCCAGACTATAAAGATGCCGATTGCCGGCACAAACTCTTCCATTGATCCTTATAGCGCGTGGAACCATTTACTAATCAAACGGAATTAAAATGCAAGGTTGAATGAAATCTGCTTTTTTGCGGAATGACCTCCCAAAAATTGAAAGAATACAATGACGTTGCTAACAAAAATTGCAAGTTCAATCATGGGGGACATGTCGATGGGGAAGACCAATCAATTTAGACAATGGCATGTTACACCCTTGTGGAAGTTCAGACATTCGAAAAACTCTCAAACAATTCCGAAATACTGTATATTAGTAAAGAATGGGAGAGCTGACGTGTTGTGCAGTATCCAAAGCATATAACATGATCGAGGAAAACATAGTTAATGGGTGCACTATGTACATGTGTAGGTTGCTTCAAATGGATAACACGAAGGCGCTTCTTAATCGATATTGTATTCGGGATGTGTTTCATTTCAAAGTGCTGAAATCTGGGCAAACTGTGAATGTTTAACTTTGCTGTGGATAATTGGATCAAACTGTAATTGAAAAGTGATTAACAGAAAATGTCTCGTTCTTCAACAGTCATTGCGACCGTTACAACACCTCCTAAGTGCCAATAACAAATCTGAATATATCGCTACAATTGCATTAAAATGTTAATTTTCTTTAGGTGAAACCGATATGCTTTACTTATCATTGGTGAGACAAAAAAAAAATGATCATGATCATAAAGTTGATGATTCTTGATTTGCTAACGGCTTGTGGTCAAATACGTCATATGCATATACGCAATTCTTTATAAACGAATCGGGTAACGAAGGCACAAGTGCAAATACAAAGTGTCTGATAAGTCGGCACATAATAATATGGATGGCGCTACAGCCCGTAGGGGGCCAGGGCCTAGCTTCTCAGCAACCACTCGTGTTGTGCGTGCTATTGTTCTCACACGAGTGGAAGGGACCTACAGTTTTACGCCGAGTCCGAACGGCCAGATTTGAGAAGCTTTTTCTAGACAGGAAATACTCTTTGAGCATTGTCAGTGACTCGAAAGAGGTGGGGCCGTAAAAATTATTTTTGTCGCTCAGAGCTGGAATCGAACCTACGACGTCGAGGTTGGGGTCGACGCACATACCCACAACACCACTGGCCACCAAGCTCAGCAGGGTCTTCTTTCCCCGCTAATTATTCCAGTCAGCACATAAAACTCATAATATTAAAAACTCTCCAATCTGACGATGAATCCGATAAAGTCTTCTCATGTATCAAATACCAAAATGTCATTGCCTGCATGGTAAATAAACCTATGTACTCGCAGAGAACGCGAAGAATGCAAACGTTATAATAATTAGCACATTATATTTTAGCTTGGTCAAACTGTTATTGGAATTAATATCGATCTTTTCACTGGACGTTTCGAATATCGTAATAAATGATTAGCTTCTTCCTCTGTGATATCTGATGGGACTGTCAATTCAAACATAAGAACTTGTTCTCAGAATAAACATTCTTTTATATTCACGAAATTGAGGTAAGACTTCTATTTTATGAATGTTAATTATTTTATAGAGCGAAAAAATCATTTTCCATTGAACGCTGAAGACAATTTATTGTCTATTGTGAATTAACACATGAAATTGAATTTCAAATGTTCAGTTTAGCAAGGAGATCAATGTATCTTGCTAATGTGTTGCCATTAGTACAGAACAGCAAAAAAACGAAAAATGAGTCTCTGTTCATTCTTTTAGTGAAGATTGTGACGATGGATATGGCCTTTTGTGTCTAGATGAAATGAGGTTGTCTTTGATTCTTCTTACGAGACTTGACTGCCGAAAGTTCAGTGGAAATAATCAATAGGCCGCCCTGAATTAGAAGGATAATTCGTCTTATCCTACTATAGTAACGAGCTATGTTTGGATGTATGTCATTCTTATGTAAATGAAATATAAACTTCATATTAAAGTGTTACTCGCACTTTTTGTTTGAATCTGGCTAGAACTCTCTCTCTCCCCTTTTTTTCTTTTGTATAGGGAAAATTTCTTGAGATTCTTGCTTTTGACAGACTATTCTTCTAATATTAAATAAAAAATGTTGAATGTTGACATCGAAAAACCAAATATTGTACCATTGAATTGTACTAGCGATGAATGTGTGATTTATTTCGATGATCCATAGGACTCAAATGGACAGATTCTATATAACCATCAATAATACGAACTAATAAATTGGTACCTTGAGTATACATGTGCCCTTCAAATCAAAATTTACCTAAGACAGCAGAGCCAGTTCACAACTATTGCTTACATTACAATTACACTAAAGAGAGAGACAAAAATCGCTGGTATGTAAAAAACAATGAATGAAAGGTAGCGATTTTTTCGATGGAAGTTCAAAGACGCTTTAAGCAATAATACGAAAAATACTGACACACTATTGTGTTTTTATGTCAGGATTTCTTCGAAAGCGACAATTCGCTCCAGACTCTGTCTCGCCGCACACTCTGGCGTCACAGTAACTGAGGCATGAGTCGTATGCGGCGAACGAGAATGCATGGATATCTTAGCACTTGCGCGTTGATTTCTTGGCTTTTTCTTCTCGACAACTGCCTTGTTTTTTTGCCAATGGTTTTTTTGTTTCCATGTCGATATATGTGAGGGTGCAATTGAATTTGAGTGTAAAACAACGGTCATACAAAAACAAAAACTAGAAGTGTTTGGCCAATGTCAAAAAGGAGCAAAGTTTTAGGAAATATTTGCACATTTGAGTGCAAAAAATTAAAGGAGATCTTTATGTGATATATCAGTTGCCCAAAAATCGAAAGACATCCCTAACGAAAAGTAATGAACTTTGATAAATGTCTTCAAAGACATAATTTTTATAATTTCGGTGCGCACAGACAACAGTTGTCTGTCACATGTCATTCGTTTAAGAATCGATCGCCATGACTTTTACATATGCATACTTAAGGCCAAGATATCAGTGTTATATATTATTGTACATTCACAATTGAAGGGACTATCCTTGTTTCTGTGTTTCCCTGTTCATGGCAAATCATCAATTAATTATTATTTTGGGAGAAAGCTACGTTTCAGGCAAAGTAATGATAAACTTTACGACATGTTAAAGCAAATTTATCAACATTTTTATTCAACGTCAATAAAAAGCACTGTGCACTAAGATTAACTTAGAAACTATTATTTAGCCATTATTTGGATCCTCTTCACCCCAACGTGTTTTCGAAGTCAATTCAAATATGTTCTTTGGCAAATTCAACAATACGAACCAAGATATATTGCAATTTATTTTCCATTGCCTAAATCAAAAATGGAACACTTGTCAAACAAGCTAAAGTATATTCCCAAAGCATTCAAGCAATATGCACAGACTCAAATCATTATTGAAAAAACACACATATGGTTAAGTGTTAATTCAGATTAAATCGATTTAAAATTCGGCCTACTATGAGTTTTTAGTTAACTTTCAAAATTAAGGAACACTTTTATGACGATCCTTTATAAAAAAAACACGAACAGCACAACACTGAAGGCAGAGAAAAAATATCGTTTAAATTTGATCCAATAATTGAGAAACTTTTTTAAGTAAATCCAGTAGCTGTGTTCATTTCGATGATGATGATCCATTAACAGACGATAATTTCTGGCACAAACACGAAAATCACTTGAATCACGCCAATAATCGAACACAAAAATTATTTTATATGCGTGTTACACGCGTGTGATCGCGCTACTTTTAACTTTAATTTCTACATACATATACATATGCAATTCTTTTACCTCTTGAAGTTGATCCTCAGTTAGCAACATTGTAATTATTAATATTCACTTTTCAAAAATGTTTTTTTTTTGTTATACACGTCAACAAAAAATTAATATATATAAACAAATAACAATATTAATTAAATCCGCATTGCACAAACGATTTCACTTCAAACACACAACTGACGCCGGTGATTCGAATACGATCTTTCGATATCTAAGACCATTAATAAACTAAAAATAGAAAATCTAAAAACCAATCAATGGATAATCGAGATACGAAAACACAACTCCCGAAGCAATTTGTGTTAATTTGCATTTGTGTTGGTGTGAATAGTGTTTGCCTTGGTAGGGATTACAAAAAAAAAATAAAATAAAACCATCCAACATACAAGGACAATCATAATCCTATATAGTAAATTGTCCCTTCTCGAATGCCTACTAAATAGGGCTTATAAAACAGATACAGATTATATACAGCAGCAACAGCATGTAATTCGATCCCTTCCTGGAAGGCTGTAGGATGACAGTGATGCCAGGTTCGGTCCCGTCGATCGGTAGTGGTGGTTTATGCCTCTTTATTCAAAAGGGATGCTACTTTATAAAGTATACTGCAATATCATGGATCGAGAGGCGAACTGCTGCTATTCACTCTCTCTGTCACACCAAAGGCATTCATTGAAGTGAACATTCAGAATCCTGAATTGGTGAAAATAATTGTGAGATACGTGAAGGAATAGTTAATTTCTATCCTAAGGGTGTTTGGTACATGATGAAACGACATCGTTTTTATTGGTCACAGCAAATTCAAAAGGACTAAACGGGTTTATGTCTATCCACCGATGAATACATGCAACATTTTAATAGGAAGTTGCTGTTGTCACTGTTTGTGAATATCTGTATATTAAATACATTCTCTACCAGAATAGATGACAACGCTTGTTTATAAAGAATATAGCATTCAGCAAAAAACGTGTAATGAATTATATTGATGAACACATTTTTTAGTTGAAATAACAAATCCAGATTTAATTGAATGCTTTGTTTTGGTGTTGGCACTCTAAGAAAAACTACTAAAATGAGACAAACGTTATTCAAATTAAAACTTGGAATTTGACAACTCTCACTTGCTCCTTGAACTTCTCCATCATATTTATACATGTACGTACTTCTTCGAGACATTTTTATACCTTAAATTATATAGTGATTTAGGTTGTAGTGGCTGACTGCTGCAGAGCAGTCACACTTAGGCCAGAGTAGGCCCAATGTGATATATAGTGGGTTGCCGTATGTAAAATATTTTTTGTTGACATAAATATATATCTATTCATATGGATACATTATTTGCGTTAAAGTGTCTGTTGGGTGGCGCTACACCACCATGCGAACTGGGCCTAGAATCTTCAGCAACCGCTCATGCTGTACATGCTGTTGTTCCTCAGAAACAGATAGGACCTAATCATTGTTAGTGAGCACGGGGTTGATGCCGCAGGAATCGCACATAATTCTACCAAGCAGCTGGTAGAATGTACCTACATATTTACATGTCATCTTTTATCTGCTTATACATTGGTCAGCATTTTATCATGAAATGTTATTTATGGATATTTGGCACAAAATGGCAACCTCACCATATGTAAGTTCTTGATGAAATTCCTGTTAATTATTGATGTTCGTAATATGTTTTCAATGCAACGTAATGCTCCACCGTCATAACTAAGACTTCAGTTGAAATATTGATAAAAAAAAACTTTGGTGCCTTACCTTTTGCCCTGGATATTATGCAATATATTTTATATTATACAGTCAAACCCGCTCTCGTTTAATTGAAAAACCGGCTTATATGAAACATTTATTCTATGCCCGTGAACATTTTCACAAATTTCATACAAACTGGTCCGTTTTATTGAAAAACTCGGATATTTGAAAAAAAAAATTCTGAAAAATATATTACTTTTCGGGGAAAGGGCACCGCTTAAATGAAAATGTTTCTCATGAAAAATCAGATGCACAGGCTTTTAATGTATCTATTGAATTTGTAATTTCTTTCTGAAGTTCTGCATTACGATTTACCTCTCAAAGTGACAAATTCTGACAGCACATTTCCTCATTGCTTTGATTTTCAAACGATTTTTATCTGTTATGTACTAATCGTTAAAACATTCCCTTGTAATCTTACTTATTTCAAAATTTGGGCGCCAAAGATAATAACGTTTATAAAGTGAATTAAATAGGAATTTGAATTGAAATTACATAAAAATTACCCAAAATTACAGCGGCCATGATTCCATTAAACACACAAGTTTGTCTATCAAACTTACAATTTTAAATTCATCTTGAAAATGGTGAAACGCAGAAAACCATTTGTCCGCACTTTAATTGCAGTGCATGTATATGGATACAAACATATTTCAGTCAAGTCAAATTTTCGGATCCACTAAATTTATCGTTTAATGAAATATTTTTTCTATTATCCGAGGTCCGCTTAAATGTAAAACCCGGTTGATTGAAATAAACATTCCAGTTTTTTTGTCATTACATTTAAGCGGGCTCTGTATTTATTATATTATATTATATTATATTATATTATATTATATTATATTATATTATATTATATTATATTATATTATATTATATTATATTATATTATATTATATTATATTATATTATATTATATTATATTATATTATATTATATTATATTATATTATATTATATAATATTATTTTTAACAGATTTACCAATTTTGTTGTCTATTAAGAACGGAAGGTTCTTCTTCTTTTTCTTTCCTTTTAGTTGTTTGCTTTCTTTATACTTATTCTTGCACTGTATTATCTAAATTTATAAAAATGCATGCGACCGGTGTTTCACATGGAAGAGCACGTTTCTTGAAATTCTTCAGTCTATATTTAGTAATGCCACCTCGCCACCACCAGACTGTCCTTAACCTTGAGTCCATATGAAAATATTTTTATGATACAAATTTTGCCACTCATTCAACATGATGCTGATTTTCTTCTCTTCCTTTCACATGTGAAGAAAGAAATACACGAACAACTGAAGTTACATACATACACATACGTTCACTACGTGTAACATGACAATTGTCATACCCTTGACTGTAACAAATTAAGGACCACATGTGATAATGAATCAATGGACGTTGTGAATCCTAGCAGCACATGTACTCCTCAATAAATTAATGTGTCGATTGATCTTTATGTTTGAATGGCAATTTCTAAATTTAGAAGCGAAACTAATTTTTAATGTCCTTTTTCAAGTGCACTGGCTGCTGGCTGAGCTGAGACGCATAATTCACGAACAGGATCTGAACTTGTAATTCCTGGTGGTGTTGAGAAATTTTGAGCACCAACCATCTGCCCGTTCACTGCAAGTACGGTCCCCACACGAAATGACAACGAGGACCTCAATGAAGACAAAGTGTTAATTTTTTTGAATAATCCATGTTTGTGCTTGTAGATCCGAACGCAGCAATGATGCTAGTTTACGCGTTCTGCTTTTTTTTAATTGCAACTAATTATCGGTGGTACTTGGTGCAACGTGTGATGCATAGACTGGGCATCATCTCATCATAGCCTCCATTGAGTGGTGCCAGCTCGGAATTTGTGAGCATAGGTCTAATGAAATTATCACCTGTGCGATGCGTTGCTTTTTTTTCCTTTTTGGGATTTTACCACTTAAAGATGAGGTTTCCTTGGACGTATCATCCACAGTCTGCTGGTAATTTGCACAAGAGCATTAAATATACACGGACTTATACATGGTTCATGGGAATGGCAACAGCTACACGATACATAAAATTTTAATGAAATCTAGCAAAGTAATGCATGGATTGGGATTAATTTTCTTTTTCAGGGTGGGCGGACAATGGGAGAGCGATGAACAGTAAAGCAAGAACCACATAATGGAAGGGAAGGAAATAAACAACAGCACGCTTTTGTAAAGAGCGCATCACTGCAGGTGAGAGGTGGATAGGGCGATTTGGGTTATATTTAAAACGGATTAGATTTCTTTCTACCATAGCAAGCGGATTGATTTATTACACAGTGATAGTTTGTGAATGTTCTTTCATTTGTCCGCCCGCACTGTTTCGACAAACGTGGTAATCTGATAATCCTATGGGTGTGGTTGGTAAGGCGGTTTCACTGAAATTCTCTTTTAGCGTTTTGACTGTGCAAAAGGATTAGAACAATGTAAACAATCCCGCAGGCGGTCTGTTCTGGTGGTGTCACTTTAATTTACCTGCTTCTAGGTTACAAGGAAGACAATAAAGCATGACCAAATCAGTTTGGTTTTACTTCTTGGATACACATACATGGCCATGGTCTATTTGATATATGAACATACATAATGTACATGGTGGGCAAAATACAAGTACGTATGTAAGAACAAACTTTCGAATTAATTATGAAATACAATGTTCTTAATCATCCCAGTCCTACTATACGGGGCGGAGGCATAGACAATCTCGAAAGCGGGTGAAGAAGTCATTGGTGTCTTTGAGAGAAAAGTTCTACGCAAGATCTTTGGTCCTGTTTGTGTTGGAGGAGAAGATTCAACCACGAACTGTACGGGCTGTACAGCGACATGAGCCTAGTTAGGCGTCTACGGATCCAACGCCTACGGTGGCTAGGTCATGTAGAGCGTATGGACACCACAGCTCCGGCCCGAAGAATCTTCGAATCCGAACCTGTCGGGCAACGCAACAGAGGACGCCCGCGTCTAAGCTGGCGCACCCAAGTGGAGAAGGACCTGAACCAACTTGGTGTGCGAAACTGGAGACAGCTAGCCAGGGATCGCGCTAGTTGGAGAGGCATGTTGGTTGAGGCCCAGGTCCACCCCGGACTGTAGCGCCACACAAAGAAGAATGTTGTTAATACGTTGGCAATAACGCACCAGTTTTCGAGAAGCTTGTCGTTGGTTTCGAGCTATAGTTCACCATGGTATTAAGTTTAGTTCCTTGAATCGTGCCCAGATTGTTATATAATATACTATCGTTTCTTAGCGGGTACACACAAAAGAGTTCCAAAGGGGTAACATCTGAGCTCCAGCCGAGAATTTGGTACGCAAAAAATCGATAGTGACATGGCGCGTCGTTCCACATCAACCATATGCCGTCCGAATCCATGTTTTTAATTTCAATAATAAAATGTCGTTTAACATGGCTTAGTAACGCCCATTCTTGATCGAAAAGTTGTTCTCAGCCTTTCGGCTAATGCAACCACATTCACTTGTACCGTACGACAACGGGGTAACATACCAGGCTCTAGAACCTATTGCACAAACTTGCGTACAGCAGTCGCGCTGACGGGGGAGTGAATCACTTCGGCCAAAACTTCTATTTAAAAAAATGACTTTTTTTCGAAATAGGTTTTTAGTATTACCCAACGTTGTTCAATCGTAACGCGATTCATTTCGTTTCGCGAAGGTATCATATACTGACCTTTTGTCAATATTTCTCACCCAGTGTGTATCCATGAACAAATTAAAGTTTTTCTGCCATTCACAATAATTGCGGGATTTAAATCACAGGCTCTTGCATCGATATTCACATTCGTGTTACTAGTGTAGCGCCCACTCTAGCAACTCCTAATACTACTAAAAGTTGAAAATCAGATGCAGTTGGTAAATATAACCTATAAAATTATTCTAAATAGTGAATAAAGATTAAAGTTGTTCCCTTTTGGATAGGATTTGCATCTGATTCTCAACATTTAGTAGTAGTAGGAGTTGCTGCCTGTTTTGGAATGAAATTTATGTATGAGACTGTCACTTGTGTGGAATTGTCACATTCAAAGGGAGTTCTACTAATTCAAAAGATAGTAATTGATTGATTTACAAAACTGTGTTCAAACTGTTACAATGAGATGCATTGTATGTCTGTCACCGCTTTTCTATGGATGTTACCCTCACACAAAATCTATCTCAAGAGTTGGGCAAACTTTACTCATTAAATTGCCCATAAGTCCAGTTAACCCTTCACTCTTCAAAACCTCATATGCTAGAAAGTTCCAAGTCTGATGAGATATTTTGAATACTACATAAGGATACAGGCATATTCTTTGAGCATTGTGAGTGTTCTAAACCGGTGGGACTGGGAAATGATTTTCGTCATTAGCAGGAATCGAGTGCGCTCGAGTCGACGAACTTACCCACTCGTCAGAGGTACCCACGGTTTTTTTCTTCAGAAAGTGAAAATGTAAGTGAAGTACCATACACTTATATTGTCATATCCATGATGATCCATGATGATTTAACTAACTATACTTCTCGAATGAATACTTTAAATTAATCTCAAAACAATACTTTTATGTCCAAGTATACACTTCATTACTACAAAAATAATGTCGCAGTATGTTTTCTTGTAAAAATCTATTCCAAATCTATCCATTAAACCTAACCCTGTCAGAGACCTTCGATATTTATTAGCCGCTTGCACTCAAAACAGTAAGCAATTTATCAGAAGACACGTCAATAAATAGCTTTTTTATAATTCCTCAAAATACGACTCACCTGTCGAACTTGTTTGTACTGTTCCTCGAAGCTCCAACCATTGTTCTGTTGCGATGAGTTAGACGCTTCGCTGGATGTTGACGAATTTGAAGCAGGATTGACTGTATTGAAAAAAAAAATAAAAGAAAAGAAAATATTCTTTTTAAGCAACGGTTAAATTTTTATTTTATCAACTTATCATAATTTTGTGAGTGTAACAATGTGTCAAACAATTACTAAAATAGTGTTCAGTCGAAGGCATCCACACCTTCTTTCGTTTACATTTTGCATTATTTTTACCCTACATGAACCAAACAAAGTGTACAAAATTTGACCAGAGAAAAGAAACATTTGAATTCATTAAAGAGGAAAATTTTTTGAAACTGTTGATTTCCAAATCAAGTGAAATACCATACTATATGACCTAAGGCAACCATAGCATCTTTCAGTCAGGAAATTGGATCTTTAACCTTGAGGATCGCATTCAAAGCAGTAAGATTTATGGTACATCTCTAAGATCCACCATGCCGTTCGAGTGAAGAGTTCGGATAAATTATGAATGACTTGGACACGTCCATCAATTCGCACAAGTTCAATAGCTCCAAGATGTGATCACTTAAGTACCTATCACAAGAAAAACACAAAAAAAAAAAAACTCGAAACATAGACCTATAGCAGCCAAGCTACAATTTTGACCAATTAACGAAACGTTTTAATTATACCGGTGTAAAGCATTCATTCACACATTGGGGGGCAGGCAGGTGACTCGACATGTGTATGTACATTGCTCGTATTCATATCATATTTTCAAAGTGCTGGTGTGTGGGACTTACCGTCTTTTGTGCTTGGAGCTGTGGGCGACGTGAACGGGAATCCATTCGACATCGATTGCGAACTCGTTTGAGATTGCGACTGCTGCTGTTGCTGTTGCTGTTGGTGCGTAGATAACAAAGATTGTTGTGGTTGCGGCGAAACCTGTGATAAATTTTGCGAAGGGTGGTTAAAGGAAGCGTGAGAAGTTGATGGAATTGTGAATGCCGTATTGATGGGGGTTGGAATGACGTTCGAGCCAAAGTTTGCATGAGAGGGATACTCCTGATCCTGTATGAACAAAATTATTTAATTCAATTATCCAGATTGCAGTCAAAATTCATCTTACCATCAGACCGACTTTCATGTCGCGTACTTGCATTTTCAATTTTTCTAACACATCGTTGTGTTGGTGTAAATTGGGAAGAGTGTGCAAGCCGTTCATGCTCATGAAATTTCCTAGTGCTCCTAGTGGATGATTCGTTGCGAATTGTGCGTGATGGTGACTATAAAATCAAGTAAGAGAGAACTGACGTAGAAAACAGAACAAACAAGAAAAAACGATTATAGAGTCTGTGCAAGAACTTACCTCAATGGCATTTCAGAATTGTGTTGCTCCGGGCTTCTTGCACCTCCACCGATTCCGCCATAATCCATGCCCATGCTGTTGTTCATCGTGGCATTTAATCGACTAGTGTTCTCGTCATCGACTGATTCACAGTCTCTCATGTCGTCCTCGGAGTGTTCATCGTTTGACTGAAAAACAAACAAAAAAATAGGAATAATTAAACGTATACCATTTAGAATCATTTCTGGGATTTATTGATACATTTATTGAAACAAGCGTACGATCGATTCCCTTGGACCAAATGGTACACAGAGAACTACACACCACTGTTGACTATGATCTTTGTCAACCTTTGTAAACGTACACAACAGGCACGCGTGCTGCGACACAATCGAGTGTCATTTGTTGGTTCAATGTTTCGAGCGGTCGACAAGCAGGAAGTATTCTACTTATAAATGTTGAGCGTAAAATGAAAGAAAATAGAAACCAGGGTACAACCCTAACCGGTAGCAGACGTTTTGATTTCTAGCACTGATCTAAAGCTGAATGCAACTTGACAAGTGAACTAAATGGAACGATATGGCAAAGGAAATTAACAAATTTTACACAGCAGACGACGTTGATAAGCCTTCCTCTCACCGGTTACGATCGCCAATTTCAATTAGTATTTCTGGGAGTGTGGTTGTTAGTAGACGTCACGTAAGCGACAGCAAGCGAACGAAAATTTTGCAAGAGGCTAGTAAAATGATAATTATATGGAAAAATCAACATTAGGTAGAGAAACATCGCCTGTTTTGACGTCACTCACGCCCGTTCTTGTCACTGGAAATGGGTATTTTTTAAGCTTACATCAAAATTCAAATTCGTAGGTCTAATAACAAATGAAGAATGAAAATCAGGAATTTATGATTACTGCTACATATATAGGAAAATGCAAAAAGGTTGCATAAACTGTTAGGAACGTAGAGTTTTCTTTTACAACATGTAAGCCAAATGGAACTAGATTAGTGCCGACGAGACAGCTCATCGATGAATTGTAACTTAAGAATCTGTACATGCATATAATAATAATAATATGAGTGGCGCTACAGCCCGTAGAGGACCAGCGCCTGGCTTCTCAGCAATCGCTCATGTTGTGCGTGCTATTGTTCTCACACGAGTGAAAGGGACCTACAGTTTTATGCCGACTCCGAACGGCCAAGTTTGAGAAGCTTTTTCTAGACAGGAAATACTCCTTGAGCATTGTCAGTGACTCGAAAGAGGTGGAGCCGTGAAAATTGTTTTTCGTCGCACAGAACAGGAATCGAACCTACAACGTCGAGGTTGGGGTCGACGCACATACCACAACTCCACGGACCACCGCCTAAGCGTAGGTATAGATAAATACCTGAGATAACTATGGAACAGCAAGTACAAGACATTTTTTTGTATTTAATTTCTTGGCTCAACTTCGTTTTATGAAAGATGTTACAGAAATGCCTTAGATAAAGGGAAATATTTATTCATCATCAACATACATAAATATTTTCTACTCATGAAACATGTCAGTCGATAAAAGTACAAAATGATGACATCAAAATGATTTGTAACACAAAACAAGGACAGCCATGAAAAAAAAACCGATTTCCCAAGCAGTATCCCGGACGATATTCAAAGGTTAATTGCCAAGATAAGAAATAAATTTATTTCATTTGTTGTATTATTCCGTGAAATGTGAGTACATTTTGTTTAATTGCAATGAATTAGTGTCAGTCTGGTCTCCGAGTCGACATTAATGGCGACAATATCCATTAATCAATACAGTCATGTACGTTTTTGAACAACAATAGACTCTATATCCACTGGGTATAACCTAGCGCTATTTCTGTACACATATATTCGTAAATTAAAATAACTATCTACAGTATTATTCATTCCAAACA
Source organism: Eristalis arbustorum (assembly GCA_916610145.1). Taxonomy (NCBI): domain Eukaryota; kingdom Metazoa; phylum Arthropoda; class Insecta; order Diptera; family Syrphidae; genus Eristalis; species Eristalis arbustorum. Next base: position 47,682,531 of record OU744319.1, on the reverse strand, counting down.
TTAAAAACTAATTACGCCTGCCTATTCGGTTCCTTATCATAATGTTCCATTATTTTTTGCCGGTATTTATGACTATATGGGTCTGTATTACGGCCGTTCGCGTTTGCGCGTTCTTAGGTACAACAGGTGACGGGCGATAATTTTATTTCGTTAGTCGGTCTTATAGAAAGAATGTAGGTGATGCATATTTCAACGCATATGTATACATATCCATTTGCGATAAAAGTGATATGTTTTGTAGAAGAAATGCGAAATTAAAACTATTAAATTGTTACATGTACTTACACTATCATTAGATAAGGATTGGTTTTGTTGTCAAAAGAGAAAGTTCAAAAGAAAAAAAATGGCTTCTTAATTGCCTATTTAAGTGCAATTGCAGTAGGTCCAACATATCCATCGACAATATCCCTGATACCATTGGAGTTACAAAAATTGATTGAAAAAATTGATCCAGACTTTTCATATCATATGAAAGTTGTATGTATTTTAAATTAGTGATTGAGTATTTGGATATTCTTTCTACTTCAGGATAATACTTTTATTTCAGATTAGCGACGCCTAGAAAGCGTGAACCAGAGGTGCACGTATCTTGATACTATGGAGTTTCCTCGATCCGCGGTCTATTCGTGACTTCAGCTCAAAAATGTCATTGTGAATTATAAATTAAAATGTCAAATGGTATATTATTCAACCAAAATATGCTATTTGCAGCATCGATTGTTTCACATTACTAGCTGCCCCCAGTGCTGCCAAATCATAATGTTTTTTAAATGAAAGTGTGTAAATTCGAAAATTGAACCTTGGACCAGCAGCGACGCTACAAACCCTCTGCAGCACATTGGCCATTCGTTCATACAACGGATCGATATAACAAAAAAGTGGTTTGTTGAGCTTTATTTTTGTGAGTGTGGTGGCCCGTGGCGTTGTGGGTATGTGCGTCGACCCATCCTCGACGTCGTAGGTTCGATTCCAGCTCTGAGCCACAAAAAACATTTTTCACGGCCCCACCGCTTTCGAGTCACTGACAATGCTCAAGGAGTATTTCCTGTCTAGAAAAAGCTTCTCAAACTTGGGCGTTCGGAGTCGGCATAAAACTGTAGGTCCCTTCCACTCGTGTGAGAACAATAGCACGCACAACACGAGTGGTTGCTGAGAAGCTAGGCTCTGGCCCCTTACGGGCTGTAGCGCCACCCATATTATATTATTATTATTATGAATGACACAGCTTAGACAAGCCAAAATAGCATTAGTTGCTTAGGCCTATTCAGCGTCGGTTCTTAACCGGATCTCAATCAGGTATTAAAATATAGAGATATTTTGTTCTAGTTGTTGAGCGACTGATATCAGTATACAAAATGTAATAATTATGCCATAATGCTGATCTGAATCAGGTAATTACAACCACTACACCAAAAAACCGGCATCGATCCAATATACTGCAAAAAGACACCAATAAAATATTTCTAATAAATAGTGATTCATCGTTAGGTGGTCTTTTCGGAAGTCAAATTTGGTGTGACTTGTTCGAGTATAGGGATTGGTATCAGCAATGTTGGCGTCCAAAGCGTCAATCTGCTGTCTAATCCTTTAAGACATGAGATATATGTAAAGTCCTCAGAGAAAATAGTCCAAAAGTGATCGCGGCAAATTACGGTAGCAAAACTTAAAAATGATTTCGCACCAAAACGATTTTTCAACAAGTCTATTGCTTCTGGCGCTGTCCGTTGTTGAATCCAGAGCTTTTAGACTGAGATCTTTACGTAAAATACGCCAAGTCGTCTAAAATACCAAGCTGCCAAGAACGACGACGAATCGATTCGTCACGATCGTCGCGTACACTCTCAGCTTCGATTGGTATAATATCTTCACTACGTGCTGGATGTGGTCTAACCGGCCGAGTATCATCCATTAATTTAAACAGGGACTCAAATTTGCGAATGTTATTAGCAATAGTGGTATCAGTAGGTCGATTATGCGCACCGTAAGTTCTTTAAATCCGTATGGTGGCCCGTGGCGTTGTGGGTATGTGCCCAACACCGACGTTGTAGGTACGATTCCTGCTCTGTGCGACGAAAACAATTTTCACGACCCCACCTCTTTCGAGTTACTGACAATGCTCAAAGAGTATTTTCTGTCTAGAGAAAGCTTCTCAAACAAAGCCGTTCGGATTCGGCATGAAACTGTAGGTCCCTTCCACTTGTGAGAGAGCAATAGCACGCACAACACGACTAGTTTCTGAAAAGCTAGACCCTGGCCCTCTATGGGCTTGTAGCGCCACCCATATTATTATATTAAGTTCATTGAATCGCACCGCACATTTGTCAAATAACGCATGAAACATTGTTGTGATGTGAGTCTTTCAATGATGACTTGCCAAACTTTCTGCCAAAAAACGTTTATGAAAAAAGCAGTTTGATAGGAAAAATGTATATTGCAAATCAAAGCCTTTTACTTGCAATTTTAATCTTCTTGATAGGATAGGATAGGATAGGATAAACGCTTAAAGTCCGCCTCGCATTGTGTGTGTTCTGAAGTTATCCTCACAGGCTCTCATTTCGTGGAATAAATCGACCTCCGCCTGAAAAGTGAACTCAGTCAACATCTCTATGGAAACTACCGACAGGGTGATTCAAAATGTGCACAACCAATGTTCCCCAGAAACTACTTGCATATCTCCGAAGGAGATAGACATATACCTACACATGTGCCGCAAATGCAAAACCTAAGATAAGGTCAGTTTCATAATCTCGCCCAAAGACAAAAGAATTAAAAATAAAACAACGTACTTTAGAAAACTGAAATGAAAATTTTGGAATTCTCCGATTTCAATTGGCAATCCCGGATACCTACTCAAGTGGTTATTAAGCATATGTCTCCTGCATGTTTGGGATTATTATTCGGCCAAGTAGATAGTAAAAATAGAATGGAATGAACAAAATACATCGCAGGATTTATGACCCATCCTTAGCCCGCAGTCGTCGCCGTCACATGAAAACCATGCAAAGGATCATCAATTATCCAAAATATCCAGACAATATCATAACCGATTGTCTCACGTGTTAAGGATCGTTTGCTGAATTTCCCGGAAATGATTGTTTTGTTTTATTTTTTTTTTTGTTTTATGATGTCGGCGGCAATAATCATGAAACGTCGCGACAAAATGAACGGCGTTGCCTGTTGGTGGTGCCACATTTTGAAGAGCGTCTACAAGAAGATGTTACGGCGAATAAATAAGCATATGTAGATACATATATAATCTTAAGATTCATTGAGTGCATTTTATCCTCAACGTAAATCGTGTGTGAATATCGACTCGACGAATAAAAGGCGGGGCCAATAGTACTAACACATATACATACATACATACAATAGCACAGCTTTCGAATCGCGTAATTGCATTCATGCGCGCCAAGCCAGCCGACGCTGCTACCAACGTTGTTAGTGCGGTCTCTGCGTGTGGGGCAACTGATACGATCTATAACCAACCATAGACACATGCTATTTATGTACTTATGAATTTATATCTGTGGTGCTCTTGTCGGTAAACAACAGCGACATGGATTCGCTTTGCCGATGTCTGATAGTCTCTTCACGTATTTTGCCATATATGAACGTGTGTGACGTCCACACACTGCATTCTGCATTCGTTGATTTCTTTTTCATTCAATCACCTCCACATCCACCGACACCACTGTTGCCAATGCTATTCTTCAAACGTGGCTTCGACTTTCGGACCGCACAATTCACGATATATTGCCAGATGCAATTTCTAGTCTTGTCTGGCGGATTGCTTACTGAACGAATATCCACTCCATCATCGGGGAAGTGCAACGATTTTGCCATTTATGGTTGCGGCATATATCACCTCTCATAGGTGTGCGAAAATACATGAAAGTATGTTTATACAGTATATTTAATTATTCTCTGGTAAAAAAAACACTATACACATTTTAATTTTTGTAACTTTATCTGAGAAAATAGGCTTCAATAAATTAAACAAATATGTATGTAGGTATATTTAAAGGATATATTAAATATCCAATATACACGCGCATCACTCTTGGATTGAGTATAGCATGGTTACTAAAGATAACCAAATATATAATTTGGTTATGCTTATACGGTCTACGATTTATTTATGTAACATGCGCCCACACTGCTGAATTTAAGGACAAGGCATTTGTGAAATCTTTTAGGCTTTACACGCTTATCGGCGGTGAAAAATGGCACCAGTAACCTAACCTAACAGCCTCTTCAGCCCGCTGCCTCCAGTTGTGCACGCTAATTTGGCTGTAGTTCTTCTTCCCTTGCGTGCGTCTATGGCTCGTATTCGAAGATTCTTGAGGCCAGAATTGAGGTTTCCATACGCTCTACATGGCCCAGCCATTTTAAGCGTTGGATCCGAAGACGCCTAACTAGGTGCATGCCGCTGTACAGCTCGTACAGTTCCAGGTTGAATCTTCACCTCCAAATGCCACAAACGCAAACATGACCAAAGATCGCACGCAGAACTTTTCTTTGAAAATGACTGAGAGCTTTAAATTGCGTCCATGTCAATGCTCCATAAGAATGTCGTCATCAAAACGTTGTCGCTTACGGTAATTTGTCGGTTACGGATGATATCGAATTCGCGTATGTTAGCAGTTGAAAGGACATTTGGAAGATCATGCCTCAATTCTTAACCTATGAGTTTCGCACGATCTTCTAACGTGTGATGTCATATGACAGGGCGTCGCCTTGTTTTGACATTGAAGGCCTTACAGATTTCGTTACCAACTTTGATGAAACAGCGATAGTTAAATTTATTCGATTTGCAAGGAACAAATAATGACTAATGTATCTATACATTCTTTTATAATAATAATAATAATAATATGAGTGGCGCTACAGCCCGCAAAGGACCAGCGCCTGGCTTCTCAGCAATCGCTCGTGTTGTTCGTGCTATTGTTCTCTTACGAGTGGAAGGGACCAACATTTTTATGTCGACTCCGAACGGCCAAGTTTGAGAAGCTTTTTCTAGACATGAGTATTTCCTAGTATTGTCAGTGACTCGAAAGTGGTGGTGTTGGCAAAATACTTGTGAACACTGTGAAGATGTTTGGATAAGATATAATCCTTTTAATTAAGGGACACGCAGTAAAAAACACGAATAACCTTTTAATCCACGGTCACTTGATTCACTAAGAGAGCATACCTGAATCGAAAATGCTTCTCAAATAATGAATTGCACATCATGAGCTATAGATTAAGCTCAATAGTCAATATAAGTGTAGAAGTAATCGCTCAAAATCGAATGAAATCCTGTGAATTCCAGTTTTTCCAAACCGTGTAAGAGAATTGGGTGTGCCTACCTACATTTGATGTCTTCTCAAAACTGGGTATTGATGGCTGCCATTCACTTTTCCCGCTTTAAATTATCGACAAAACACAAGAAATCCAACAAAATTCGGTGCAAATTCTACCTACGTAAGTAGTAGTGTTTGAAATTTTGCCATCTCAATTGTCAGTTATATCCTCTCTTTTCTTCATTTTAGTTCATTTTTATTTCTTAATCATAATAAACTTAAGTACTGGAGCCTCTCTTTCCTTTACATTAATTATGTTGTTCATAATCTCAGCCAAACAAGACCGAATTTGTTTAATTTCCTAATAGAAAGCGTTTCATTCTTTAGAAAGTCTAAAAAAAAATTAGAAAACTTTGCTATTCGCTACAAACCCGATCATCAATATCAAAAATATTTTCAGATATTTATAGTTTACGCTTGACCCATGTAGACATCATCTCAATATTAATTTATACTATCCAAATAAATAATTTAAAAAGTACATTCATAGCCGTCAAATCCATAATGATCATCAATTCCGATAACCAACTAAAATTGAGATAAATACTTTTCTACTTATGAAATTCATTTAGATCGAGAAGTGGTTATAAATTAAAACTACTCCCTACCCCTATACAAATCTAATTAACTTTCTCCCACAAACATAGAATCGACCAGTTTCCTTGACCTCATTGCACTGTGACATTTAAAAATAATTGAAAATAACCATCACCCACTATCATTGCAGAACTATGCCAATTGACACATGATGGCGTTTGGCCTCCCCAGGGGCAATTCACAGGGAAATGTCAAAAACCACAATGGAAATAAATAAAAATGACAACTTTATCTTGTAGTCCCAATCAAGAAAAACTCTCAGATATGCTGGTAGGTGAGGTTTGCACAAACAAAGCATCTGGTTCTACGGGTTGCTTAGATACAAACAACATAATCCGATCTCACACTTCACAATTCGAACTCAAAGACCATTCATGCTCATTCATCTACAGCTACCTGTTGTCATCGAGCTCTCTGCTTTAGTCATCCGTTTGGGCTGAAATTTACTTCCATTTTACATAGGTGGTCGATGGCACTCTTCTCACTCATCGCTTTGGTACGTTCTTGGAGCACGTGCTGTGCGTCAGCACAAAAAGTTCCCACATTAAATCTTCTCGCGCAGGGTGCCACAAATCACACAGATTCCATTACGTTTCGCCTCCCCGAGAATGGAGTCAGAAAGGCAGCAGAGTCGAGTCGCATATAGAATAGAGTTCGAACCACTTATCTGGAGCACGACGACAGTGGTGGTGCGAAGCGTCGCACCCTTCTGTACCATAAATAGTCCGTGCCCCCCACTTTCATACAATCAATAGGACATGCCAGCAACAGCTACACAATGATGTTTTGTGATTCACTGCTGCTGTCCATCTCCGGTATTTAACTGTGAAAAATGTCAGCACTTGCAACGTCCGTTGTGGAAAGATTATTCTTGATTTGACGATTCGGTTTGCACCTGCTGTGAACTTATCAAAAGCTCTCTGTCTCCCTTACTTTTCGGAATGCGTCAGGCAGTTCGCGATGCTTTTTTTTTTTCTTTCTTTTCATTTAGGTTTCGACACGTAACTAACAGCAGGCGTTCCAGCCAGCAGCGGTGTAGCGCGACCACTAAATAATAAAATTAACAGATTCGTCGAAGAAAATCATGAAACGAACAAATTAGCGCGAAACGGTGCGGAAAGTCGACGAGACATGCATTTTAGCATTACATGCAGTTGGAGCCCTCAATTAAGTATTGATCGTGAGATGTTATAATTTAATTAATATTACATTTCAAATATTGGTACTGCATCGTTACGGTTTTTTAGTGCATTACATACGACTTTCATTTAACCTCAAGTACTTCTGCATACTTGGCTCATGTAGCGCGCTCTTGCTAATTGCTCATTGCAAAACGGTGTACCTATTATTTCGTCAGATTGTTTATTTGCTGTCATCAAAAAATGTGATTGTATCGTGAGTAGATTCCCAGGTCATAGCCGCTGAGGAATATGCAAGGAACCGGAAACGTCTGGGACTCAAATAAAACACAAAATCATAAAACAGTACAGTTGTTTTCGTTTCTATCGAACTACGTCATTCGGTCTTTAATTACCAAAATCGTCTTGAGAGTGTGGTGTAAGAATAATCTCTACGCAACGTCCTTGGTTTTCAGGAACTTTTTGTTTTACAGATTTGAATACATTTTCTGGGAAAGAAACACGCCCAGGCTGTTCTAAATACATATGTAATGTTATGTAAACACGGTTTCTCAATCTAACCAGTATCGTGCGTACTTAGGCGATAATATGTACCATTAAATGTGTAACAGTGTTAAAAAAATGCCACGTAAGCACGTGACTTTAAGTGCAATCGATGGTTCTAGTTAAAAATTATTATACAGTAAACTCTTACTAATCCATTTAAAAAAATGAAATAATTCATTTGAACGTTGTCGAATTTCAGTTTCAGTTTCCACACGTTTTTATCAGCATAAGCCGATCAGATAATTTTTTCAATGCAAATAAAATGTAAAAGAATTCTGCAATTACTCTCTTGAATTTCTAAAAAAATTCAAAAGAAATTCATTTATTCATATTCAAAATTGGCGGTTCATATACTGCAATTAATGTAAGTACCATGTTCTCCATTTTATAACGCCTTAAAAAGGTTGTAGATACACGTGTGTCTGTTCTTGATGTGATTATTTTTGGTGACAAAGCGCTCCAACAAGGTAACCGTTTAGTATGAATTACACTCTGAACAGACAAATTAAATACTCTAATGACAAGGCTAATCTTTCACCATTACACGAGACAAGTACAGACTCGATTTACGCAACTAGTAGAAATCAAAGTAGTTGCAACAAACGAGATGGTTGCACTCACTGGGTCACATTTTTTAAATACGAAGTAATTGTATTCAAAATGCCTACGCTTCTATAGAGATAATGACAATGCGATGAAAATCACAATTTTGAAACGAAAGCAGATTGATGTTTTAAAAATAAATTATAGTAAAAATCCTATACGTTTTCTTAAATGGTGTATTTCAGACTGTTATAATATGGGTGGCGCTACAGCCTGTAGGGCCTAGCCTAGCCTAGCTTCTCAGCAACTACTCGTGTTGTGCGTGCTATTGTTCTCACACGAGTGAAAGGGACCTACAGTTTTATGGCGACTCCGAACGGCAAATTTTGAGAAGCTTTTTCTAGACAGGAAATACTCTTTGAGCATTGTCAGTGACTTGAAAGAGGTGGGGCCGTGAAAATTATCTCTGTCGCTCAGAGCTGGAATCGAACCTACGACGTCGTGGTTGGGGTCGGCGCACGTACCCACAACGCCAGGGGTGAATTCAATTACTCTATTTCAAAACTGCCAACTTTCTTTTTATTTTGAATCAAAATATCTTCTGGTTGAGCATCCCTTCGACTGCTTTAACTTTCTTTTTGTCTTCACTGGCAACTCATAAAAGAGAACTGCCAGGAGACCATTCAAATAAAAACAGATGAACAAACACAAGATGCTGAACTAATCGAGGTAACCTTTTTGAAAAGTTGCTCTTCCATATAGAGTAAAGATGTGTGAAGAGTTGCGCGAATTGTGGGCTGCGTAAATCAAATTTATACTATATATTTTTGAAACTTTCGAACAACTGAAATAAACTTGAAGCTTCCAGTTTTTCTTTGCTGCGAGAAAGTAGTTCTTTTAGAAAAAACAAACAGTTCTGCTGATTGTTTGTATGATGCCAGCATTCCATTTGACTAATGAGAGTTGCAATAATTCTGTGAGGATACTGGAAGAATTGGTTACTTCCCAGTACGAACGAGGTCTTAAAAACTATTCATTCTCACAGTTGGTTCAATTAAACGTGTTAAAGCACATTTAAGAGAAAAGCAGCGGTCCTGATCAACGCTGATTTAGAGAATTACTGATCTGTAAGTCAGTTGTTGCCATCTGGCAACAATATTTTTTTCAGGCAAACAATTTTCAGATCACTTACCAAACACAACATGGAATGTTGCAAGAGTTAATCAACAAAATGTTAGAAATTTGTTTTTCATTTTAGAAAAAATTCAGATAAGACTACAATATTTGCCATCAAAATTAAACTTCTGAAACGTTTGTAGTCTATTAGTTTATGTTGGGAAATCCAATTAAAATTATGATGGTGATCTTAAATTTCGGATATTTAGATAGGTTTTCTGCATTTGTATTTAGTCCAATAATGATCAATCAATGAACACAAAATACACTTTCTTTAAATTCTCCCATGAGGGTTTCTGATGAATCTCATGATATTAACTTTAAAAAACGGTCCTTGTTTTGCTCTACTTCCATACTTTCTATTTTTTGCAGATTTTGACATCAACCAAAACGGATTATTGACACCTCGACTGATCAATAAATTCCGTTGGCCAAGAATGAATTAAACAATAAAAATGGTTTTTGTATCAATTCGTGTGTTTGCCATTTTGAAAGTGATTTGGTAAAACTTAAAAACGATCGAAATGCAAAATAGGGAAATTCACTTTGGCAGTTCTTGTATGTTTAACTCGTACCTTTTTTATATATTTTATTCAAATTGGGTGTTTATAACTCTTGCACCATTTTGATATATTATAGTATATCTCCATTCGCTACGAAAACAAAGCGTACTAGGCATACATAGCAATATTGCGAGACAGAACGTTCTTCCGTCGTCAACACAATTTACTTCTGCGATTGTATCTACGATTGGCTATCAAATTAGCAGATCATACCTAAATTGATTTGAAGAAATAAATTATATACACCGATATATACTAGGGTATTATATACTAGGCGTATTTGCATTCCTGTCGAATATTCTCCTAAAGCACTACGATCGTCTGATCGGCTTGTTGGCATAGCACAGCGACTTCAAGTAGCCCTTAAGAAAGATGTCTGGGATAGTTAAATCGAGCGATCTTGTTGGCCATGCCAAATTGCCAAAACGGGTGATTAAGCAACCAAGAAACGCTTCCGCTTCACAATTTCCATTGTGGCTCGTTCTGTATGTTCAGAAGTCCCCACTCATTATATTTTGCAGTAAGAAATAGCTTGGGCCTAATCAGAAACGCAATTTTGTGAAGCAAACGATTTGCAAACCAAGAGCAACAATTCAATTAAAACGCCGAAAGCAAACAATTGCAAACCAAAGTGATTATTTTTCTGTGAAAAATAAGAATGAGCATTTTGAACATCATTGATACTTCACTTGCATATTTAGCAGAAGCGACTGTTCAAACTTCAAGGCAAAAACAAGATTTACCTCCTGATGCGTCCACGATCTAGCATTTCTTAAATTCCAGAAATTCAATTAGGAATACGCATACATAGCAGTGTTGCGAGGCAGAACGTTCTTCCGTCGTCAACGCAATTTACTTCTACGCTTGGCTATCAAAATTAGCTAGATTGAACAAATAAATTATATACACCGATATGTACTAGGGTTTTGTTTGATTAGGATAATACCGAAAATATTGGCCAATGCTAATGTAATCTTAATGAAACTCCAGTGAATAAATCGAACACTTACAGAAATGGAATATTTGGATATATAAAATATTGTAATAATAATAATAATAATATGGGTGGCGCTATAGCCCGTAGGGGGCCAGGGCCTAGCTTATCAACCACTCGTGTTGTGCGTGCTATTGTTATCTCACGAGTGTAAGGGACCTTCAGTTTAGTGCCGAATCCGAATGGCCAAGTTTGAGAAGCTTTTTCTAGACAGGAAATACTCAATAAAATATTATATTATTGTTTTGCTGTTTGTGATGAAAGATCTTACAGAAGTGAAGAAAGAAAAGTGCGAAGATTTTAAACGTTCCTCATGATGAATGAATGCAAATGAATGAACTCTTAATATATTTTCGAATATATCTGCTGTTTAGTGTCATCGCCAAGATCACAGTTTGCAAACAAATGGAAGTATATTTTTTTAGAGGACATGGAACTCTAACAATGAAATTATAATCATCAAATTATTATGAATTATGAAAACAGCATCAACTCACATCGTGCAAAACAAAAAATCATAGATAACAACTATTCACACTACCTATTCCACGTATATAAATGCCAAAAATAATTGTGATTCAATTGAGAAACTTTCGATATTAGAGATCATTTATTGGCAGTGCCGGTCGGCCGTTAACGTAATTCAATTGGTAAATATTTAAATTATTTGTTAATGGCATTTCTGTGTACATACAACTTACACACTGCCATCACTATGATGTGAGGAAAGGAAGGTGAAATCAAAAAAAGATAATAACCACCGCAAACAAAAGGACAGATCTCTGGACACAGACACTTTGTTTGTTCAATTAATCAATGCGAAATTTCACATTAATTTCGCGACTTCTCCCCCCATGTTCTCATTGCTGTCAAACAATCGCGCCCCGATTCCGTGATAATGCCGTCGCATATTTTGTGGATCTTGCCGGATTCTTGTGGACATTATTGCTTTGAAGGGGCTGGTAGAGGAGGGAAGGTAAAGTCAATTTTACAAATTTATTTACTTACCATAGGTGATTCATCTCCCAAGTCTGAATCTCGTTCCGTGTTGTTTGATCGAATACAATCCATGTTTAATTTCATACGTATCTTACGGTTAAATGTCACAGTTATTATTACAAACACACACACTCACTCCTTCTATCTCTATCTCTGCTTTGCCCTCTCTCACTCAAACAAACACTTTGAACATACAAATCTCCGGTTTTATTGTGCGTTGTTTATCGAATGTTTAGCTTACTGTTGTTACAATCCCATCGACATTTATTAGTTAGAAAATGTTTATTTTATTTGATGTATATTTTTATAAACAATACAATTGTTTCACGATTCACAATTTTGATAATTCCGTCAGAATATTAGGATGATTCCTGTTGAACGATAGATCGCGCACCCGAAAATAGCACTCACAATTGCAATTGACGAGTCCTCGAAATCGCGCACATATATGGCATTAGTCAGCGGCTTATTATTATTTGTTTCCTTTTTGTTTCCTACTGAAGTTGAGAAGTGATCTCAAATCTATTGAAAAATGCACCGAAAAATCCACAACTGAGAAACAGCCATTCGACATGCTAACGTGCACTCAACCACTAGACAGATACACAGATCGGACTGAAAGTAGAAACAGGTTGCGATTGTGTGAAGGAACTATCGCGTCACAGTCCACAGAAAAAAAAGAAAAATACCGTTTATTAATTTGCCACCTCTCCCGCATGTATCGCGCCACACACACTGATATGATATGATACGAGCGATACTGCTCTGAGTGGAATACACGAAATTGTGGACCTAGTCCCAGAGAACGAACGAACTCTCAGCTCAGGGAGAAAAATACGGCCTGGTGGTAGTTCCGTTTGCAACTATCGTGGTTATACTCCGAAAACCGAATGAGGAAAGAAGAGGAAAGGCAAAACGATGGTCGTCATTGTGTTCCAATTTCTGTTGGATTCCGGAATCATATAGAAACGGAACACTATGCGATAATGTTTTGATTCGTTCGTAGTGTGAAAAATTGGAGAGGGCATTGCCGGGTGTGAGCGAGAAAGCCGAATGATCAGACCAAGATGGCGAGAGGGATGCGACCTTTATGTAAACAAATAATTGATTACTGAGTGTTGGGCTGTTGGAACGGTGTGAGAAAGTTTTTGTTGTTGTTGGCGTGGTGTGCCTCTGCCTTTATTGAAGAAAATTGGGAACTTTAATAAATTCCTCCTGTGCTGTCTGTGGCCAATCCCGAACTGGTTTCAATCTATGACGCCCTGCATGATATGGGCGTGGAAAAGATAATCAAAAGAATTGGCACGATGAAAGTGGGGAATTTGTTGTTAAGGTGCTCATTTGATTCGTGGAGGTAATATGAATGTGTGTGAGACTAAAGGCAGAAATAAAATGGAGGCGAAAATGATTCGTTTCAATAAGAAAATAATATTTATGTGAATGCAAATAATTTGTTACTGTTAGTAGGTACCTATACAAAATTACGGAGAAGTTGTGCACATTTGAGTGAAAATTAATAGGTACAATTCTACACATTAGACATATTTGATAACATTTATGTAAATATTTCTCTCCTTTTTTGTGTCCTAGAATAAGCCTTTCATCATTTTTCATCATTTATTTTTTCGTTTGGTTTCATTGGATGTACTATTGTACGAGAGAATCTGGAGACATTCACAGATAAATGATTTCCCAGCTTTCCCTTAAAAAAATAGCTCATTACTACGTAGTATGCAGATACAGATGCACCTAGTTTAAATATAATTGTTACATTTATATATGTTCGGTTGTGACGTTTGAAAAAGAAAACATGTGCATTTATTAATAAAAATAAAGTAACGAAAATAGAAATTGGAGCAACTTCTCACCTATATCTGTATGTTACTTTGCATACATTGCGAGATATATACCCGCTTTATTTGAAGCAATGTATTCATAACAAAACAATTTCAAATTGAGAAAAAAATGTGATCAGATTAATTAAAAGTATGTATGTAACCAACAAGGCATGACAAATATGTTGCATAATCCCTACACACAAATGTCCGTTTAATGGAAAATATAGACATCCAGAGCACAAGACAAAAGTTGTTTGGGGTTAGGAGTAGACTGCTGGGAGAGCACCTCTTAAGATTATATCTAATCTGTCCGAAAACAACGTAGACGTTGGTGTGAACGATGTGATTCGAATGTTTCAAATTAAATTGTCTTGTCAACATATTTCATTTTTCTGTTTTTGAAAATTCTTCTACAAAAGTTGCAATTTGTGTATTCAATTGGGTTCTTCTTCTTTGATTGGCGCTACAGTCCGGGGTGAACCTGGGCCTCAACCAACATGCCTCTCCAGCCAGCACGATCTTTCGCCAGCTGCCTCCAGTTGCGCACACCAAGTTGGTTGAGGTCCTTTTCCACTTGTGTGCGCCATCTAGTGTGAGGACGTCCTCTGTTGCGCTGTCCCAATGGCTCGGTGTCGAAGACTCTTCGGGCCGGAGCTGTCAATTGGGTTAGTTGTTCTTAAATTACGGGTACTATATCACATATACGAATACTAAATTATGTATATATTATTTCAGGATTAACATTAGGAGTCCATTGTCATGACGAACTGCATTACTTTTAATCACTGCCTTTAAAATATCAGTCTTGTAAATCATGGTATTTCTTTTGGAAAAGACTTTATTTTGAAATGTATTAGATAATACAGATCTGTTTGTTTTTTCGAACTTCCCATAATATGTACCTACAGGGGGTGTCATTAAATTTTGGCAATTTTACTCGAACGTGTTAAAAATTGCAGTGACATGTAAAAATCAAATATCATTTTAGTCTTCGGTAAACATCATTTCCTTCGTAATTGTCTTTTTTTTAATAAAAATCAGTTTTCATTACAAGATAATCCATTTACACGAAAGAATTTTAAAATTACCAGGATTAATATTCGGCTGTTAGCTCTTTCTTTTGAAGATTTACTTATCTATTGCTACCAAGTTCCGTACAAAATAATGATTACGAAAAGGCCGTTTTTTTAAACTTTTATTTCGATCACTTGGATTTTACAACACGGCCGACTATCTCATTGTAAAATTAATCTTGTTGTTTAATGAAATCTCTGTAATCGTTGATTGAAGACACGCTTTTCATCTCGCTCTGCGGTATATTCATAAGAATGCATTTTATTATGGTTGTACCACAACATAGCCGACTTTGCGGGAAAAATATCAAGAAAGCAGCCGTATTTTTGATTCATTTCTAAAGCCTGCATTAGCATTAGCATAGAATGATCGCACTCTCCACATTCCTTGGAGTTAATTTGAATAAGCACTACGCAGCATTATTTTCGTCGGCACGCCGCTCTTTAAGGTACGTTTTAAGTGAATCGAGCTGCGGAATAAAAATAGCTTTTCGGGATAATACTAGCGTATATTTGACCGATAGATTTGTTTTTTACCAATTTTTGGGCGGCTAAATTTGATTCGTGATCCACGTAAGTAATTTATCCATTGTCTTCCATTGTCAGCATCCTCACAACTTTCTTTAAATCCTGTATTCAAATATCGATTGAATTTTTCACTGCAGGTCAACTCCCCGTAAAACATAAGCAAATCCGAAAAGTGGAATTTAAACAGCATTAATATAGTGTAAATCTATTCAAGCTCCTAACTAGGAATTAGCTGAAATAGTAACTATAGTTCTTGTTATTAAAAAACAATATAATAACATCTGATGAATTATAAAAAATAAAAAAGAAATGGATTAAAACCTTTATGATTCGATCTCCGTCAGTAAGTTGTTCCAGCAATTTTCTCAAGAAATCCGAATACTTTTATATTTTTATTTTGTTTGACAGAGCAAGGGAATACTTGAAATCCTTCTCAAAGGATTCTCTCGACGATCTCATTTATTGATCAAAGAGCATTCCTGATATTAGACACTTCGTTTAAGTCATTAAAGACTAGATTAAGTTTATGTGCACTGTAGTGAAAAAAGGTTACCAGTGGATATTTGTCTTGTATTTGCTTAGTGGGCAGGGTTCGGACTTCCATTTAAAAATTTCGAAGTAGATGTAGGAAAAGAAGAGAAGTATATCAGAAATTTAGATTTACAGGTATAACCAAAAAAAGAACATTTTTGCATTTTTTTAATAAAAATGCTCACACCAATAGTGAGCATATAGAAGAGAATTCAGTTGATTTTTAATATGTATTGTCTATTTATGAACTTGCAGTCTTGTAAAAATTGTATTAACTCGAAAAGTGGTTCATATATATGTTTTCGTTTTTCTGAAAGCGATCGTGAAAACATTAGATTTTCCGTGCTTACACCGTGCTTACACTTAAATTATTTCTAAGTTTGTTTTTCAATAAATTCATTTCTGAGAATTTTCTTTCAGGTGCAGCACTACTATGAGGCAAAACAATTAAATTCAACATATACTCCGATAAATTGTTAAATACAAGTTCTTCCACAATGTTTCTTGTATCCATTAGATGATACCAAAATTTAGGCAAATCACTTTGATCGATTTTACTTATGTCGTGAATCCGAAATAACCTCCATTCATCATTAAAAATTTCAATAGATTTGGAAAAAAAGGAATGCCTCAAACAATTTTAAAATACTGTATTAAGCTAAGTTTATCATCTTCAAATCTTGATTTGATTTGGATACACAAAGTTAAAGACTATTTTAAAATGTTTTTTTTTTTATTTTTAAAATTGTTTCTTTTGGAACATTGTTTTCATTTTTCTCAAACTCTATTCCACAAAATATTTGTTGAGCAGGAACATGGAAATTTTCATTTTGGAAATCAATTTCAGTATGCAAGAACTCATTTTCAATCAAATTACTCAGCAACCTTAAAAATGCTTGTCTAATTACAGGTAGAAGCAAATGAATCATAGTTTTTTACAGACTGAAGAACTCTATTCATTTCGTTAATAATATTTAGAATGTAGTACATAAAATGGAAATACAATGTGTTTATCATTAAATATTTCTGCCACATCAACGCCGTAATTTTTCTTCAAAAGATGATAGTAAAAAATAATGTTTTGAAGGTGTCCATTGTTCAAACATCCTATCTACAGCTCCCTGAACTGAAAGCCACCGAGTAGAACAGGTATTCAACATTTTATGTTCGACAGTATTCAAATATTCTTGAAACGTTTTAAATTCAGCTTAGGACTGTAGGACTGTGCGAAAAGAAATTGAAAACAGTTTTAATTAGTATCTCGATTTCGGCAGGAATCTGCTCTGCGGCTGCTTTTGCGCACAGATTGAGAGAATGACAAGTGCAACCTAAGTAAAACAAATTTTGATTTAAAGGTCTCAAATGTGTTTTGACTCCATTGATTGACCCGTTCAGGGTGTTCACTGTTCAGCGCTGTATTTTTATTTATTGTTTTAGATTTTTTTTAAACTGAAGTAGATCCCCAAATAGCGAAGTAGAGAAGTAGATTATATTTTTTTCTCCAAATTGAAGTAGATCTACTACGATCGAAGTAAAGTCCGAACGCTGTTAGTGGGCAAAGGAATTTCTAGCCGTTAGTGAGCGATAATCATCCACTATTTTCGTTAAATCCAAAGCTTAATCTGTGAGCTGTACCTAGCTACTTGGTACACCATCGATTGTAAATCCTCTTTTTTTTAAATCTGTTTTGGTAAAGAATTAATACAAAATATTACTAGAATTTTTTTTAAGGAACATTTCTTTAATTTGTACAATCATATGAATAAAATGTATATCGACAGACAATATTTTACAAAAAACCGATGTTTTAACTGTAGAGAATAATATAGTCAATTTTGTAAATTGAAATATAGTTAATTTTAATCTTTTCTAATAATTCGATCTTTTTTCGTTCCAACTATTGTCCCAGTCCGAAATCCGACGGAGTAGAGAGATGCTACTTTATTTTAAACGTACAAAAAAAATTAGTTATAAATCGTTAGTTCATACCATAAATGGAGAGAGACTGGCAAGATTTCTTTTTAAGAAAATGTAGACTCAGCTTTATTGTATGCAAAATTCGTTCATCACAAACTCTTTAATCTTCCACGACGACATGTATTTGTATTTTTTAAACTAAGATTTTTACAAACGATTTAAAGGTCCAGTGAAACTAGATCCTCTTCTACCTATTGCGATATTGCAGACATATTTTGAGTACCTGAATTAATGCAACTGCTTTAAGAGGAGGTCGAAATAGCTAGCGGCATAAGCAATTTATTTTGTCATGACTGATTTAACTAAAGTCAGACCAGAGAAATTGACATTAACATTGAAATGAACTGTGTGAACATGCTTAACAATGTATATCTCGTCCTCGACAATAATTGTGTTACGTTAAACAATTTACAATGTACCACTTCGGCTATGAATAGAAATCTTATTGGGGCAAGCAAATACAGCTTTTGTTTTTCATTTCCTCCTCAGCCAAAATTAAAACCTACATAATTAGATCGACCGTGAAATACAGATCGGTCGCATGTTTACGACAGAAATAATTAACTTTAACCGTGAAAACGGAACACATTATTTATTGGTTGCAATTTGAAAAGGATATTTGTACAGCTTTTTCTTCGATTCTGTGTTTAATTTTCTAACTGGAAATGTTAAACTGTGTGAACTTATTATTATGTACAATACACAGAACTGCCGAAAGTACTGAAATTAGAAAATATTTATTTTATTCATATGCATGGTTTGAAGAATCCATGAACAATTTAATGAATTTTTGTTTGCATTTTTTTACCAGTTTGCAATTTACTTACTTTTGTGCAAAACATCACTGACGAACAATTCTTACAAAAAGACAGCAATTGGCCTTCGATCAACTTTTGATACAAGAAGCCTCTAACTAAACTATAAACAAAATTGCACAAAAATACATAAAGTGGTTTTCTACGGGGGATATTGAGTTAAAATATTATATAACACCAGTTTGGAATTTCGTCAAAAGTTTAATGGTTTATTACAGATATGTCACATACCTCAAAACCTGATGCAAAATCGGTAGATGATCGAGTTTATCGTAAAGGGCCTGTAAAAGATCAGCGATTCAATGCTGATTAAAGATTTAGAATTAATCAACTCTGCATAATAAAAGATATGATTCGAAGTTGATTCCTTCGATGTCTCGATTCTCAAATGTCTTACGAACTAAATCCACATCTTTGTACATTTCATATGGGTCGCTATTGTCTTCTCCCATATTCCCCTTTACTATCCGACGAAAATTGTCTCTTAAAGGATTTCTCTCTCAAAGGAATCATCAACTTCCGAGTACCCTAATCTAACAGCCATGATCATTAAGATGTCTTTATTAGGAGAAGTCAATATCTACACACTTTGTAAAAAGATCGATTATTTACAAATCACGTGTAACTAATTCCATTTAAATTTATAAATTATTGAATAATGAAGGGATTTGTAAAAATAAGAGCATTCCATCAATTGATTTTTCTTACACTGACCAACCATTTCCCATAAGAAGATAGGTTAACAAATCACTCAAAGGACACAAATCCAAATTAATTTATTTCCTCAACTCAAGTCAACGACTCATTTACGCTTCAAATGAACACGTACGACATTATAGATTACTGCGATTCCCCTTTTAGAAATACGTCTGATTGAAATCCAGGTCCGGCATCGGATGACAGAATGGATTTCCGTCTGTCATTTGATGTAATCATATTACCCGGTGTTGTATTTGTATGTATTTCATGTCTTGTGTCTTCTAGGGACACACCGACCCGTTGATGGTTTTAGCGACACATACCCCCATCATTCCAAAGGGATAATGTTTGAAGGAGAAATCGTAAGGTTTCCTTTTCACATGTTTGTCCTTTTAAGGTGTTTTATGTTTGTGTGTTGTCTTCAATCAAAGAAAATTGTGGATTTTCCACTTGAGTCTTCCTTACATCGTGCACTAGTCGTGCGGTTTGGCACGGCCTGGCCAAGGATTGCGGTGGATTACTGTGGAATCTGATACTTACTTTTTCTGACAATATGGACTTTGCGAATTGTACTGAACAAAACGATTACCACGGCTTTGTTGGATTGTTTGAGGGTTTTTGCGAAATTAATTGCATGTGTCATTAGTTGAGGTGTGTACGATGTATTTCTAGGATACAATAAAATCGAATAGAGTAGATAAAAATCTTTGTACACGGTACAATTGTATAGAAGCTTATCCTAATTTTTCTTCAGAATTGTCAATTTTACTCGGCTGTTCTTGTTTCAAATTGGATAAATTTGTATGTCCTTAGCAGTTGTCATTTGTCAGTGCATTCATTACCGGATAGTACCATAACTTTGCTGGTAGAAAATTTGATCGGGTTTTTTAGAGGGGTCTAAATACAGAGTTTTAACTATGGAAGGAAGGATGTGCGCCCCATTAGAAGGAAGGGGCAATTTAACAAAACGATTACTTTAAAAAAACATTAACAAATTAAACTTACTTACTTAGCAGGCAGACGAACCATGAAGGGTCTGAGCCTGAGCAATTGCTGCCTTCCATCGGTGACGGTCCTGGGCACGCTGCTTCCAGTCAGTAACGGAACGGTTCAGAGGTTTTTGGACCGAACTGCACGGTGCATTGCGTATGTGTTAGCGTTGTGCGACACAACCAGATCAGTTTTCCCGGGATCCCGAATTCAGCCATCGCTTCGAATAGCTCCTTGCAATAAATGCTGTCGTATGCGGCTTTAAAATCGATGAACAGATGGTGAGTATCGATTTGAAACTCGCTGGTCTTCTCCAGGATCTGCCTTAGTGTGAAGATTTGGTCTATAGTCGATTTGCCGGGCCGGAAGCCGCAATGGTACGTGCCGATTAGTGCGGTGCAAAATGACTTTAGACGTTCACACAGTACGCTGAATAGGATCTTGTAGGCGACGTTGAGCAGGGATATACCTCTATAGTTCTTGCAGGAGGTAGGATCGCCTTTTTTGTGGATGGAGCATATGGAGCTGATATTCCAGTCGTCGGGCATACTTTCATCTTCCCAAATTCGGCAAATGATTTGGTGCATGCTCCCTACCATTACATTGCCCCCAGCTTTGAAAAGCTCCGATGGTAAGCCATCTGAGTCTGCGGCTTTGTTGTTCTTCAGCCTTTTAATGGCTGTACCGACTTCTTCAAAGCTAGGTGGGAGGACTACGTCGTCGACTGGAGTTGGGATTAAAAAAGGAAACACTTACAATGAAAGTCTTACACATGTACCTAAATTAATTAGGCGCCATATTAACTGCGATGCTTGAAAAGCTATTTATAAACAGGTATGTCGAATCTATGAACAAACTCAGTAGTACGAAAGAAGTTGATTCCTGACTTGTGCTCGTGTCATACTACAGAAATTATACTACACTCAGAAATCGAAGATACAAAATTAATTTGTAAAAGTCTCACATTGTCACTCTATTTAGTTAAACTTTGCTTTAGTCTACCGATGGTATTTGAACCAATGCTCTTCAGAATATAATATATAACTACATAAATAAAAGCAAATAAAAATATCTGTGCATAAGTGACTGTCTCAAGGCCAATAGTGAAGTTATCTGTATACATTAATGACTTCGAAGACACACATTTATGTTTTTATTCACACAATTCCATCCATCAATTGTACATTTAACAAACATACTCAGTGAATTAACGCTTCTAATGCCATGTGTGTACAGTACTCCTGAGAATCACGTCTTATTTGTCTTTCAAACTGCAGCTGATAAATTAAGCACTTGTTTAAAGTAATTACTTCCTAATTTCACCTTTTCCTAAAAGGGGGTAAACTTTATCCTGCCCCTTGAGTCCTTTCTACATGTACACCATTATGCACATATATCCTTGTACACGGACACTCACTCATCAATTGGAAAATCGAAAGGAAATTAGAGGCAGCAATTTATCTCCCAAATCATTAATCAACGCCATAAAAATTGCTTTTCCTCTCACTTGTTATATTGTTTAACTAGAGTTTTCCATTTTTTCCTCCTACTGCTGCTGTATACCAATGTATACTTTGTATATTGGATTCGCATTTACCCCAGGCTATGGGGAAGGGGGTTTCAAATTGAACCCTACTTGTGAAGTAGTGTGAATATTTCAATCTATGTTAAAAAAGAAGTGTTTGTGTGAAATTAATGGGGTTTGTTCGAACTTCGAATTAGAGCAGTGTATGCAGGATATCTTGCAAAGAAAGGCGAATCTTCACCAGATCATGATGAATTAGTTTTAGATTACAATAAATGACTAGCGAGTATGTTTATTTGTCCACTGGATTAGTTTATCAATCTAAACGTACGTTATACTAAGTTAGGTTAGTTTAGGTTATTGGGCTACCAGCAAAATTGCAAGAACAATAAATTACAGAATAAATACGCTACAAATGAATACGCCACGGCAAAACAACCAGTCATGACTTCATTCTCCAGCACTTCTATTTCTACTCAGAGCAATCTGAATGACATTCATCTCATCTCATGAACGTTATTTTTCTGAGGATCGCATAATGGATAGGTGCTTGAAATTCAATTCTTAAAAAGTGTAGAAAACTAAGCCAGGCACAATTTTTTTTTTGGTTTTTTTCTTAGGTTAGGTTAGTTTATATGTGGCATTATTTGGTGTACTTATGCCAAAGTAGGCCCACTTTACTGCTATGTCGGTCAATAAGAGGGAGTTAGAATTGGCGTGTTTTTCATGACAGGCAGTCAGTTCTGTCAGTGAACTCCAGCATTAGTTGCACTGTTATCTTGCTGAGGTCCTTAGATTATCGAAAAAGCAGCAGTCCAATGGCTTTCCTGATCGAGGCGAGTGTAGGATAGCTGCAGAGGATGTGTTGTAAATTGTTCACCTCTTCTTCATCCAGGCAGCTGCTGCAGAAATCATTTGAGAACAGTCCTAGTCTTATTGAGTGAAGACATAAAAGGCAGTGTCAGGTAATTATACCCATTGCAGTACTAATTTTTGATCATTAGAGAGAGATCAGGCTGTCCGATTTTTTAGGAACAAGGTTGGACCAGATTTCCTATGTTTCATATGGCATAAACTTTTTGTTTGTTAAACGGGTTGAACTGTTGGTTAGGTTAGGTACGCGGTGCGGTCACGTCTCAATTAGGTCCTATGGGCCCATTGGGGTGAAAACCTTCTGTCCTCCTTCTTGATAGCAGTGGGAGCTTCGAATTACAGATGTTGTGCTGTCCCTTGCAGCCATGATGATCTTGGCCAGTGACAAAGGTAGTGTGAAGTATCTTCAATAGCTTCTTCATCCCCACAGTCATGGGCAAGTCCCACTTTCTGTTCATGGTATCTCAGATGATTATGGCTAGTTAAGGCCCCGACTGCCATCCGCAGCAGCTATTTGCAGTGGAGAAGTATGCCTATTTTGGCACTACTACTCTAGGCCATATTACCCGAGTGGTCTTACATGTGGGAAGAGAGACCTACTTTTCATTAGCCCAGTTTCAATCAGTCCACTTTGCTCTTGACATCAGCAAGAGGTGGATTAAAACGTGAGGTTAGTTGGGATGGGTCGCAGACCCAGACCCAGAGTAGAGTGATCGAATGCTGCAAGCCAAGAACCTTGAGCTCTTCGTGGCAGCTTGCGACTAGCTTGGGCTTAATTTCTCTAGCCGAAATTTGCTGTCAACTGACTATCAATTAGAATGGTAAAATCGGCCGATGGTATTTCCACCAATGATATCATTTTGGCCGCTTCATTGAACCTTCGCTTAAAACACTGCCGTAGTCAGGTAATCTGATCGAGCCGCCTATTCTCTTGTCCATTTTCGACACATCTGTTTGAACTAGGATGGAGTTCGATTTTTGACATGAAAACTCAGAAATGAAAAAAAAAAACTCAGTGTTATTCATATGTAGATCCCTATGGGCACAGAATTAAAATTTAATTTCCACAAATATCTGGGATGCGATTTATCAGTGCGGTCAGCCACAATCAGTCACTTGACTAGGTGAAGCAACGGCAAGTTATCCTGTGCATGAGTGTGTGCATGCAAGGCTAGAATTTGTTAAACTATTTCAATCTGCTTATACTGTAAAATAGCAGCCAACAAAATTGGCTTGGCAACATTTTCCGAAGTCATCATCAACCCTCAATGTGTACATTTTCTCCGATGATGGAGGCAATCATCATGAAAATCAATAAAACCTCAAAAATAAATCTTAAATCAAATGACAATCCCTCTCGAAATCCTTCCCTATTATCAATCCAATGCGATAGATTCATTCTACTTACTTCTTCAAACATGTACACACCTAGAGTAATCGTACCCAATTGAGTATTAAAGTGTTACCTCTTCCCAGGCAATCGTTTAAATGCTTCATAGACGGGACGGCACTAGCACTGTACGAGTATTCCAGTGGATGGATTGATGGTGGCACGCAGCACCCCTCTGGGAATTACAAAGCGCTTTTTGTTATCCGCAGTTTGTATATATGTACATTGTTGTTATGTTATGCCTCACTCTTCAGCCCAGAAGGGGAAAACACTTGTAATTGTCGATTATAGCAACACCACATCGAGTACTCACGATAGCTGTTGGCCCCTTCCTCTCATTCCCTTCCGTCGTCTTGCTCGTGTCAACCTTTCCACAGTATATCTGCTGCCAACCTGCCAACACACATATCGTATACATTAAGTCGGTCGATGTCGCTCAACCAATGTGAATTTTCGAGCTTTAAGTTGCTGCGGGCCAAACCTGCGGCGGTGTGCTTACTTGGGCAGAGAAATTCTCACGGCTTCAAATACAATATCAATTTGTGACTGAGAGGTAGATACAAACTTTCCGCCAGCATACAAGAATACCTGCCATAGTGGCGGTAAACAATTTGACGATTTGTCGTGAATTTGTGTGTTCACAGAGTGACTGTCAACAACGCGACCGGACCATCGACGAAAGCGGCGCGATTCACTTTCGATTTGTTTGAGTATTGAAAAATCCGCTTTGTTGAAATCGGTTAAGTATTCATTACAGATAAAGCCGTTGCTAGAGTCAGAGACAGGAAATAAGCCAATCAGGTGTAAATATTGACACTTGGACCGCCGGAATAATTTGTCATCATGTGTTTTGAGTATTTGTCGTTAATTGGTTTGCAAACTTTAATGGGGCATGTACAATAAAAAACAATAATTGGGTTTTAAGGCTTGGGAATTTCCTATCGAACATCAAGTTAATTTTGGGAAGACCCGTACATTGAAATGAGTAATGATGGCGTGATATTATTTCGAAATGAATAAGACTAGGTACACTTGAATTGTTAATTTACTACTATCTATTGGGTTCCTAGAATAACTAATTCAACATCATACAAGCAATTTACTTAATTCATCATCATTCGCAGCTGAGGCGTATTTACAATAGGGTCCTTGAACATTAATTCCCTGGGTACACGGGTAACCAGGCCAAATACCTTTATATGAATGGTAAAAATGGTAATATACAATATGGAAAATTGGTGAATAAAAATAGAAGAGTACAGATCAGACCTTAATTACTTGACTCTTACTGAGCCCAGATATTCGCATGCGTGTATCTCAGCTGAACGTTAATAATAATAATAATAATAATAATATGGGTGGCGCTACAGCCCATAGAGGGCCAGGGCCTAGCTTCTTAGCAACCACTCGTGATGTGCGTGCTATTGTTCTCACACGGATGGAAGGGATCTACAATTTTATGCCGACTCCGAACGACCAAGTTTGAGAAGCTTTTTCTAGACAGGAAATACTCCTTGAGCATTGTCAGTGACTCGAAAGAGGTGGGGTCGTGAAAATGCTTTTTGTCGCTCAGAGCAGGAATCGAACCTACGACGTCGAGGTTGGGGTTGACGCACATACCCCCAACGCCATGGGCCACCACCACCAAGCGTCCTATTATCCAGGTATATAATGTAAATCTTAAGTATTTTATGTCGTCATACCAGACTTTGTCGAAAGTCTAGGAAACATTAAGTAGGGCGGTAGGTCAAATTTTGTTCTCATATAAAGCTCGTTCAATTTCGTATGCTATTCTGTATACCTAATCAATTGTCTAGTGTTTTGTCCAAAACCAAATTGGTAGTCAGCTACCGGGCCTTCTTCTGCTCGATAAGTTTTGGGATGCGTTTTAACAAAACCCTTTACAAATACTTTAGATGTTATTGGCAATATTGGCGAGCGATATTGGTCCGTGCGACCTTTTGTCGTTACTGGATTTGACCGGTTATGGGACCATTATCACTTCCGCAACCTTCCATTAGTCTGGAACATGTAGCATCCTAAAAACAGCGTTATATAAAAAGGGAGTTTAATTAGCGCCTTTTTGGCAAACTCTTGAGGATCTAACCCATGCGTCCTTTCGTGATGGCAGCATGTACATGGCATGTACCCACCTGTTGAATGACATCACGGCAACGCGGATGAGTAAGGATGAGAGAAAATCGAACCGTCAACACCATAATGAGAGAGAGAGACATTCGGAACGACTTAAACGGTGGTAATACTGACAGCCCTAAAGGCGAATATAACATTCAATAAAGTTAATAAAGCAAATTATAAGTCTTTTGGTTATAGTTGTTTTTTTTTAGGTTTTTAATTGTCTGGCAGAGTTCGGGTAGCGACACACTTTCTATTCTACACCTGTCTGTTATAGCAGTTACACTTTGGTCGTCTACCAGTATTTGTCCATCAAAAGGGTGGAATGTTTCCTCCAGATATTCGGCAAACAGATCCGCCTTTTTTATCACTTTTTGCACACTCTTCACTGTTTTTCCTGATTGACGCAGACTGTATTTGGGGGCCCTTCATATCTTTTTCTGCTTTCCATAATGAGTAGTTTGTACATTTATTATTCATTATTCCTTCGAGATAATCGTAGTTTTTTAGATCTTGTATACATTTTTTTAGTTGGTTGCATAGAAGATTTAAGTAAATCTTATTTTTTGGGCGCGAGACTGCAGCCATCCTTTTTTCTTGAACAAGTTCTTTTATTTCTGGAGGGAGATTCATATCATTGCACTTGGCTATATAGCATATTTCCTGCGAGGAATATTGCTAGACAAATGTTTACTTCACAGTCATGATAAATCTTTCCCAATCAGTTTTGTTATTTGCCAATCTCGGCACGCCTTCCACCGCCTGCGATGAAACTCGTTCCAAATGCCCTGAAGAGGCCTATGAGTTCTTGCCTTTAGGGCACAAATCGCGGAGGGAAACCTCTTCGTCAAGTCAGGTACCGATATCAAACACACATCAATATTAGTTCTATGCTAAAATATCTCCAATTCCTTGATTTTATTTTTCAGTCCATTGTCATTTCGTGTTCAAATTTTGATCATACCTTCCATGTTTATATTTTGTGTGCCGAGTTGTAAAGTTTAAAAGGTTTTTGAGTCAAGTTTGCCAAGTTTGTCATATATGATTTTATTTATTTCAGATTGCTCGTCAAGTTTGGCAAGAATCATGGCGCAGCCGGATCTGCGGAAAGGGATAAGGCTTGTGCATACGTTACAGTTCTTGAGGACTACGGTTTCTAATCAGTTCTAAGCCGAATCAATTTACTTTTTACAACTTTTTCAGTTGTCCAGAAAGCAGAGCATGAAAAACGCGACATCGAGGAATTTGAGAGATGCTACTGTAGGAAAATTCTATCGACAGATAAGAAAAACGAGTCAAACTCGAAACAGGCAGGGATAACGATAGAAATCTTGTACTATAATCACATTCGGTGCTGAGAATATGGAAAGAACACTTCAGCAGACTATACAACGGCGATTACGGTCAAAATGATTGGTCAATATCAGTTCAGGCCAGCGAAATCCACTATTGCCCAAATATTCACACTACGACAGATCTTGGAAAAGACCCAAGAGTTTCATTTCAATATCACCCACCATCTATTCGTCGATTTTAAGGCCGCGTATGACAGTACATATTTATAGGGACAAACTATACAACGCTCTTTGAATGACGACATTGACATTATCGGAAGAACACAACGGGCTGCTGCAACGAGAAAGAAGCGGCAAAGGTGGATCTTGTAATCAATATGAGTAAGATGTCGCATTTTAATTGTGAGGTCCCGGCTGAAATTCAGAGCTCAAAACAAAGTGAAGCAAAAGCTGTTCCTTATATGCCAAAACTTAAAACAGATGTAGCAGTTCGATCCCACATAATTTATGGGGAGGAAAATAATATACTTTAATAATAATATTAAAGTAGAAGGCATTTTAATTCCACACAAAATAAGAATACGAGTGAAAATAAGATATTGCAAATGTCGATTTTTTTAAATAGTTACAGTGGCAAAAGGCAAAATTTTTTTGATATCAAACAAAGCTTTTTAAAATTTAGACTCATTCGTGTCATAGTATTTTAATTTGTAAATCATCTTCCTCCTCTTCGCTGATGTTGACGACTGCCGGATTTCTGTGAAGTTGAGCAGCAAAAAAAACTGCGCTGGTGACTTCGATTCATTCATTAAAATAATATGATGACTGTAAGTTGAATATCAGAAGTCGGAAACTGGATACGAAAAATAATTGACGAAAGTTCTTTTCAATGTGTAGTCTGTAGAGATCTGGCTACATCAATATCTATACAAAACATATTTTTTTTAAGAGCTCAGTACTGAGTTCATAAAGATTCTCAACGTGTTTCAAAATAATGTCAACACACTGTTCAACACAAGCAAAAATGTCAGGAAAATTGATAGATACAAACAGGCGCCACCTATCATTTCGAAGTGTTAACAAGTCAGCAATCAACTGTCAAATTTTACTGAGTACTTTTTACTCTGTAACTGCCCAGTCAGTTGATTGCGTGTAAGAGTGTTCCTGAGGTGAGTATTAATTCTAAAAAAACACGCCTATTTGTACTCTGGCTAGAGCCCGAGTACGCAATAACCCTTGTAACATATACCTCGATACGAAGATGTAGGTAATAAGCTACTGCCGCCTACCAGAAGCATTCCTATGTTTTCATAATTACGGTCTGATACAAGACATGAATGCGGTACCGCTCCTCTTCCACTCAGCCGTTTTACTGCTGATGGGCCACTACACCACGGTACAATACAACATCGAACATTTTGGTGTACCTCGTTCAAAAAATAAAAAAGTGAACAAATCCAGCATTAAAATTGTTCATTCCATTCGTTATTTAGGGATACCACTACACATCAAATGATGATTCGTTATACGAGAGATCTTTACCGAAAAAAAAAACAGTCAAAATATAGAAACTGCACATTGTGTAACAGACATATTTTTCCCTTTTGGTTGACGGAGCCTTAAAAAACATACATTTAAACTCATATCAGAGGTCAAACACACAAAATGTCAAATGGCGCCACCAGAGGTAAAACCCGCCACTAGATCAAGAGATCATCGATGTGCCCTTCCCTCATTGGAAAATTCACAATACATTGTATTACAATGTTGCTGCTGTCTCAATGTGGCACCTTCCCCATTGTTCAACTCGTGTATGGATGTACAAAGGATTTCAATCTTTTATCTAATAAATGGTATCGGAAATTTGAAAATCTCACCAAACGCAGTCATACTGCGAACAAGGGGGAATGTTTTTTTTTTCATTTTTCTGTCAATAAACCGATAATTGGGCGTTTCCTTTGTATAGGTGTACTCGTATAATGCGGTTTTGTTTGGTCAAATTTGAATAATTGTGCAACCATTTGTCAACTCATTGTTGAATGAACTTCTGAGGCTGATCTAGCGTGGTATGTTGTTTTTACAATCGTTTTGTTCAGCTCACTCTTAGCGTACACGGCATTGAATATTCGTAAATCTTCATTGTAAGTTAGCTATTTTGTTGGTTTCTAAATCCAAAGTTCAGACTTATAACAACTTCAGGTTCACGTTAGTTCACGGTTGGTCTGTACCATATGTGTACATATTTTAGTATTCTTGCTCATCTCATAGGTGGAATGGTAGATTGCTTTGAGTAAAATTTTATTGCAAATACAAAATTAGCAACTTAACATTAACTGCGATATTGGTGCCAATTTTGAATTAAAATTGTTTTTTTTTTTTGTGATCTAGCCTGTGATTTACTTAGCCTTAAAAATCAGATTCCTTGTGTTGACGAGTGAGTCCTATGCGACCTTCTCAAGAATTTTGTTGAAAATGTCATAAGTTTTGGTGAGTTCGTTTCCGACCTCAATGGAGCAGCGAGAATTAATCATCGTCATAGTACACAATTACAATAAATATACAAATAAGCACTGTAACATTGGTCCTTACATGAGACTAGAAAAACACGCACAACTAAAATATGAGTCGGCTTAGAAGCTAAGCCCAGGTTCACCAACAATTGTAGAACCACCTTTTATTATCAAGGCAATAAATGATATATAAATCTTCTGTACTTAAATTTGGCAATAAGCTTTTGGCACTATTACGACCCTGTTATTGAAATTTGTTCATGATTATTCTGATCGTATGCTTTGAACCATTTGAAGATTGACATATGTACTTCGTTTGACTCAATTCTTCATGGTGAACTTATATCTAATCATTTGACTCGTAATGCAATACACCATTTTTTGGAAGACATTGACATCGGGAGAGGCTCGTGAGATCATGTACAAATTGTGTTAATGTTGATGGAATTAGCAGAACACTCTTAATAAACGTATGTAGCCTGATTTCTTTTAGGTATGGATATGGTAGAATGGTCTGTTTTTGGGGAAATTTTACTTTTTGTGTGATGTGATTTGTGATGAACAAATGACGAAATGAAGAAAACTAAGAGCGCCTATACCTTTCCTGATTATTGTTCCCATTTGGTACTACAGTATTTATTACACATCGGTTGTCTATATTCCTTGATTTCGACCTCAACGTTTTCACCGCCGTCATCGTCAAAATCACATTGACCCCATTAAAAACATCTCACCCGGGAGTGCCAACCAATGATTTATCTGAGTGTCTGCCATGACGGTCTTTAGTTTCTTCTAGGTCCGCTGCATATCCTTCCTTCATCACATACTGGCTTGGCTGAGGACTCTTAAAATAGTTTAGGGCTACTCGTATACTGGCTTCAACTTGCGCTAGAGAAGCGTGTCTCATTTTGGAGTAGTCCGATGTTGGTGACTTTGGACAGGTTTCCTATGCTTTTTCTACATTCATATTCAATATTCTGTTGTTGTTGAGATGATAAGCTTTCGCAAAGCCTTCTTCCGTAGTCAAAAGTCATCTTTTTGGTTTTACCTTAATTCTTTTCTGTTTCTTGGAGTTTATTCTAAAGAAAATACCATGTAAAGATGCCCTCCTAAAACCAAGTCCCTCTGGATGTGTCGTAGGTGACTTGGTCAGTCTACTCCTCTTTCTGACCCATGAATGGGAATTTTTCGCGAAGACCCATTGAGGTGGTATATTTAGTAAAATTTTTGTCATGTGAAAGAGTCCCATCAACTTTTTGGGCGATAAGGCTGGCTGTGTGGCACATGTAAAAACAGACTTACTACTTAGGTACTTGATTGAGGTACAGATTAACACAGCTTTTCAATAGAATATTCGAAGTGGCTTACTCATTTTAAATTTCAACACCACCCAAAGAGTATTGTGAAACAAAAGCATACGTTATACAAGCAAATTGAATCCAGGAAATTCATCTCTTCTCGTCTCGCGTCCGTTTGTTTTCCTTTGATACAAACAAAAATATCTACTTTCGATTTTGAAAACAGGAAATGTTTCATATTAAATTTCTCAGTACACACACGGAGTTGTCTTCTCTTTTTATAATATTTATTTATTTTTTTGTCTTCCTTTCTCACTTAATCAATCACATAATTTGATTGACAGAAATCCATTAACAAGAAATAAATTATAATTCCAAGGAATTATGTTGCCAGATATTCGAGCAGGCACGTTTAGGGGCGCTGGCGGTCGGTCGGTAGATTGGTCGTTGGTGGATAGTGCTTAGTGGATGGCAGCGACGGAATCGGTGGGACAGTGACATCCCGCTCATTTGAAATAATGAAGCATTCCTCACCTAAACGAGAGCTCACTCTTTCTATCTCACTCTTCCCCCCGATACAATGTATCTATTTTCAAATTGTATTCAAAGGCAAATGACATTTCATTGCGGTGCGCAAACGAAATTTCAAATTAATTATTGTTCGTTTCGCATCACCCGTACCTGTGACAGTTGAAAACACGATGAGCGTTCAACTAAAAATAATTTCAGTAACGTACACGTTTAAATGTATGTACATGCATACTTAAATACATGTGGTCTCGAAGAACACATGATCATTAAAATTGATCTAGATACATTTGAAATGGAGAAATCAGTCAGCATTCAGTCTGGGCCTTTGTGTATGATTTTTAAATAAATTGACATTTAAAATGGTTTTCATTTAGATTTCTCACTTAATGCTGATATAAATGACAACGTTTTTAAAAATATATTTGTTATTTGTGGGTAAATTTCATTTTTCTTAGTTCGAGTGAAAAGAAAAAAAAAAACAGTTTTAAGCAATTCTATAACCAGAATTTATATAATACTATTATAATAGTATTATTTTATTTTTTCATTTAATTTCGAAATATAATTTTTTTTCATATATTTGAATATGTACTTAGTTACGTTGCAAAACTACCACTATTTTTGGAATTATGTTGTTGGAATACATTTGGTGCCCTCTGACGGAAACAAGATTCCCAGTACGATAAAAATATTGTTCACGCCACCACCTTTTTGGAGTCACTGATAAAGTTCAAAGAGTATGTCTGTTTAGAAAAAGCTTCTCAAACTTGGTTGTTCGGAGTCGGCATAGATCTTTAAATACCCCCTACCTTTGAGAGCACGCAAAATACGAGTGCTTGTTGGTAGAACCTTGGATTTGGGACTGCTGATATTATTACTATAATAAAATATGTATATGATTTCTATTATTGTATAAAGTGCAATTAACGGTGATTTTTGTGGATGGAATGGTGCTTCGACTATAGCTTTAGTTAAAGTCACATGCCTTCGGGTTCAAGCATTTCCCCATGCCGGAATGCTGCTCCACCCCTTTTAAGAAAACTATCGTTGGTACTCTTTCTTCCGTGTTTACATTCTTCAAGTGGGGAGATTGAAGTCAAGTCACAGCTTCCTTTCAGCGGCTGTCCTTAATCAGGGAATAGGAAGCTTTCTTCGATTTAAACAGGATTTCGGATTGCGGCAGATCGTATTATAGAGAGTTTACTGTTTTGGTTTCCGAATTAAGAGAGTTCGAATTATCGAGAGTTTACAGTATTTGAAAGTACATCGATCATCTCGCATAACTGCTATTGTTTAGTTTCCATTTACCGCATTATTTAACAGACGTAAAGCCCGTATGGAGACTAAGCTAATGTACAAGTATTTTGGGTGGTCGCCCGTGGCGTTGTGGGAATGTGCGTCGACCCCAACCTCGAAGTCGTAGGTTCGATTCCTGCTCTGTGCGACGAAAATAATTTTTACGACCCCACCTCTTTCGAGTCACTGACAATGCTCAAAGAGTACTTCCTGTCCAGGAAAAGCTTCTCGAACAAAGCCGTTCGGATTCGGCATAAACAACACGAGTGGTTGCTGAGAAGCTAGGCTCTGCCCTCTACGTGCTGTAGCGCCTCCCATATTAATATTATTATTATTATTATTATTATTATTATTATTATTATTATTATTATTATTATTATTATTATTATTATTATTATTATTATTATTATTATTATTATTATTATTATTATTATTATTATTAC
Source organism: Eristalis arbustorum (assembly GCA_916610145.1). Taxonomy (NCBI): domain Eukaryota; kingdom Metazoa; phylum Arthropoda; class Insecta; order Diptera; family Syrphidae; genus Eristalis; species Eristalis arbustorum. Next base: position 47,648,881 of record OU744319.1, on the reverse strand, counting down.
TATTATTATTATTATTATTATTATTATTATTATTATTATTATTATTATTATTATTATTATTATTATTATTATTATTATTATTATTATTATTATTATTATTATTATTATTATTATTATTACTATTATTATTATTATTAAAAGTATTTTGGCTATATATTTGTGATATTGGCTTTAGTTTGCTAATTTAAATATTATAAGAAAATAAATATAAATAATGTATTGCGATAAGAGTCTGCTGCTACCCATCTGAGAAGATAAATTCTTTTATTGAAATGTCAGGTGTAACCTGTGTGGTAGCAGGTCCAGCAATAATTACATCCTGCATTTAGATTATGGGATTTCGGTGGTAAGCCCTCACATACATGTATGTACATATTTTCAAATGTAATTTATCTTCATTTCATACAGAAATGATCCTAAGGTAAATATATGGTTCAGCTTTTTTGCGACGACTGGAAATTGATAAACAATTTCCAGAAGTGTGAAACTGTCCTTTTCAGGACTCCATGTATCTGCATCTGCGCGGGATACGCAAGAACTGGCACAAGTTCGGCATAGTTGACCCACAGGGACGACCGTTAGCTGTGAAAAGTGTGGTAAAAAAAATCTCGGCATTTGGCCGGATCAATATCTTTATTTTGACAAATAAATAGATATTACACCCGAAGCTATCCCATCGAGGTCCTGTACAAGGAGGCAAACTTTATCAATATAGATAATTTGTTCATCAAGCTAATCAGAAGTCATACAATGCAATATACAATGCGAATGCAGTCATCATGCAAGTCCTATGGCTTTTACCAACAGCCTTATCTTTGGGTCTCACTTACTAATACCATCTCAATGGCCTTGTTCCTCCTGAAGCATTCTTCTACTTCGATACCATTGGAATGATACAGAATGAGGAAGGATGCCCTATTATCTACGACGTTCTACGTACGCCAAACGGTGGAAGGGCGACTTTGATCATCTATACTAGTGGATGTATCGGCCCAGATCTTGGCCCCTGCTGGCCATAAGACAGTTGATAATGGTTGCTCACTTAGATAGATTATAGATAGATTTTTTGAAGTTAGTTTTAAGATAAAAAAATGTATATCATAAAAAGGTGCACAATATAATAATATGGTTGGCGCAACAGCCCGTAGGGGGCCAGGGCCCAGCTTCTCAGCAACCACTCTTGTTGTGCGTGCTATTGTTCTCTCACGAGTGGACGAGTATTATGCCGACTCCGAACGGCCAAGTTTGAGAAGCTTTTTCTACACATGAAATACTCTTTGAGCATTGTCAGTGACTCGAAGGAGGTGGGGTTGTGAAAATTATTTTTGTCGCTCAGAGCTGGAATCGAACCTACGACGTCGAGGTTGGGGTCGACGCACAAACCCACAACGCCACGGCCAATTACTGACGTGAAATAAAGGAAATATGAACACAGCATTAGGTAGCCTTTAAAGAAAAAAAGCTAAGGCACTCCCTGTCGCATATTAAAAGAAATTTAACATAGAAGTCTTAAAATGGACAACTGGTGTACATATTTCACCGTGCTCTCATCAATATTAATTCATATGCATATATTTGTAGGTCTTGCCATTCATTTGCAAGTTCCATGTGATTTAACAATATTATGGGTGACTCTATAGCCGTAGTGGGACAGGGCCTCGCTTCTCAGCAATCGCTCGTGGAGAGCGTGGTATTCTTTTCTCACGAGTCACTGACCGACTCTGTTGGGCCAAGTTCTTGAGGCTTTTTTTCTATGCAGTTATATTCTTTTAGAGGTAACCTAGTACATATTCCCTGAATTTGTGTAAATGTTAAACTGCGCAGCGAGCAGTTCTCAAACTAATTCAAGAAGTCTCTGATTAAACGTTTAAAACAACATTAAACAAAAAAAAAATACATAACTACGGATCTGCCTATGATGAAAAAATGCATGTATTAATACCACTTTTTATACATTTCATATTGCATTCCCATTGAGACTGATTGGGCACGCTTGTCATCAGCCAGCGTTTGATCTTCGCTAGCAACAATGTTGTCACGTGCATATTGGGGTCCGCAACGATTTAAGTTCATCAATCCTCGTCTCATAATTTAACAAGGAATTTTCATTTTTTTTATTACTTACTGTTTATTTACTGAAATAAGGTATAGCTACAAATTCTATACATTTGAGGAAAACCGACGAAAAGCCTTGCTAACTGTACATAATTGCATTCCGACAGCGTAATTTACTATTTATTTTATTGGCAATTCCTGTTGGCTGTTTTTACCAAGATGCCGAGCTGTGTACAGTGCATGCCGCGCATACCGGACTGCGGCGACTTCGACACCGACAACGGCATGGGTGCAAATTGTCTTGTGGGACGCGAGGTGCAACAATAAATAAATCCATCAATGTTATTCAGTGTTTTATTGTTAAATCCGACAGGCGCATAGACTGTTGCAGGTAAAAGTATCTAAAACCGTATTGCCGTACAGCAACTATTGTGATACTCCGTGAGAGCTACTCGGATATGATGATGGAGTTATGAGCTGTTGAGGATGTTCACGGTTCGATAGATGAACTTGTGTACACTTTGTCTGGTTAAAAATTCATGTGATGTACATAACAATCAACTTTATGGTCAGGTCTTGCTATCAATTTTGACATCAGTTTTGGAAAAATTTCAGAAATGTGTATCATCACATTTTTTGACACAGCATAAATGCTGCCATCTAAAGATATGACAAGTCAGATGGTGCTTTCTTATGCTAATTTAGGTTAAGTGGGTGAGAAAAGGAGTATTTTCCACTTATTTTCAGTTGGTGCTGCCCATGAGTTGAATTTCTTAGTATTCCTTTTGACAGAATGTGGGCCAGTGACTTTGCACGTGTTTTTTTTATTTTGGTCATCGCATTGTAATAATTTTGACTTTTTTAATTAATCTTTGGCGAATCCCATTTTCATTATTTAACATGATTGTGAGCAGTGAGTTTAACAAAAACCAGGCCTATAGTACAGAAAAGATTTTTACAATGTTAAAATCATTCAGGCCTCTTCTTTGTTGCCAGGACACCCGTTTGAAAAATATTGCCGTTGGCAAGTTGTCTAATTGAATAGTTCATAAAAAAATCTGTGCATACTAGGCTGGAATTATTGATGAGGAAATCACAAGCCCACTTCTTCCTGGTTGGCAAGTGGTACTTTTGTAATTAAGGAGTAGTACAGAGTGTAATCGATGTTGGCACGGCCAGTGGTTCCATTACGCTCTTGTACAGCGGCTGTAGTAACCTGAACCTAGAGGCTTAAGGGAAGTAACTGATGGAACTACTGACTAATACCCATCGGCGACGACAACTCGATTGTTACCCAAAGTTACAATTATTACACCTGTGCACAACAAAAAATTGTTAAATTCTTCTATTATTTTTTTTTTTATCGTAGAAGTATTTTTTTTAAACCTGCAAGAGCTAGGTTGCAACGTGTGCATAAAAGTGCACTTCCCGTTTTCGCATTTCTGACCACAAGTCTGGGTGATTTTTAGTGAGGGGCAGAGTGAAATATTCCATCATGATCTTTGGACAATGGAAGAGCGTTATAAGGGACTCACATATGATGCCAAACTGGAAATTGAAACGAGATCTACTTAAAGAATTTCATTCAAGGAAATGATATAAAAAATCTTTTACTGGCGCTTAAGAGATGTTTTTTTTAACATAATGTACTTCTTCTTCTTCTTTGATTGGCGCTACAGTCCGGGGTGGACCTGGGCCTCAACCAACATGCCTCTCCAGCCAGCACGATCTTTAGCCAGCTGCCTCCAGTTGCGCACACCAAGTTGGTTGAGGTCCTTTTCCACTTGTGTGCGCCATCTAGTGCGAGGACGTCCTCTGTTGCGCTGTCCCAATGGCTCGGTGTCGAAGAACCTTCGGGCTGGAGCTGTGTATGTATGAATCCGCTCTACATGACCTAGCCATCTTAAGCGTTGGATCCGAAGACGATTAACTAGGTGCATGCCGCTGTACAGCCCGTACAGTTCGTGGTTGAACCTTCTCCTCCAAACGCCATCAAAGCAAACAGGACCAAAGATCGTACGCAGAACTTTTCTCTCAAAACAACTAAGAGCTTCTTCATCCGCTTTCAATAGCGTCCATGTCTGTGCGCCATAGAGCAGGACTGGGATGATCAAGGTCAATTTGGTGTTTCGAGAGATGGCTCTGTTACTTCATTGCCTCTTTAGCCCAAAGAAACAGCGATTGGCAAGAGTAATTCTGCGCTTGATCTTGGTACTGGTGTTGTTGTCCCTATTTACGCCGGAGCCTAGGTAGACGAAGTCCTTGACTACCTCAAAGTTTCTACTGCCCATTATGACGCTCTGTCCGAGACGTCGATGTTGTCCGTCCCTTCGCGATGACAGCATGTACTTTGTTTTGGCCTGGTTTACTGCTACACCCATTTTAGCCGCTTCCGCTTTAATCACGTCCAATCACGTCAATGTCATCAGCGTTAGAAAGCAGTTGAACGGACTTTTCGTGCCTCGGTCGATCTTCTCAAGTAGGGTGTTGGAGAAATCACATGACAGCGTGTCGCCTTGCCCTTTTTGACATTGAGGGTCTCGGTGAGTTCGTTACCGACCTTGATGAAGCAGCGAGAATTCTCCATCGTCATCCTGCACAACCTGACGAGCTTGGCAGGAATGTCAAAACTAAACACAGGCACAGTATAGCTCGTCTCTAAGCATGCTGTTATATGCGGCCTTGAAATCGACAGGTGGTGGGTGTCGACCTGCATCTCTTAAGTCTTTTCCAGGATCTGGCGAAGTGTAAATATTAGGTCTATTGTGGACTTTCCTGACCTGAAACCGCACTGCTAAGGACCTATCAGGTTGTTGACAAAGGGTTTCAGGCGTTCACACAAAACCGCAGCGGGTACCTTGTACTCGATGTTAAGGAAGCTGATCCCTCAATAGTTGGCGCAGTCAAAGGGGTCTCCTTTCTTGTGGACCGGACAAACGACGCTGAGATTCCACTCATCGGGCATGCTTTCCTCCGACCATATCCGCGCGCTTCTCATGTTCTTTCTTTTTCTTTCTGAGAAGCCGGTGCTCTTCCTTTCTCTTCTGTTCGTAGAGCTCACGAACAGCTCTCGTTGTTCCTCCTGCTTGGCTGCATGTACCTGCCTGCACTCGTCGTCAAACCATGGGTTCAGTCAGTCAGTTCAGCAGTCAGCAACTTTGCCCTGTGTACATAAGCCCATGCCCCCAACATAATGTACTATATTTCAATAATAAAGTTGTTACTAATGTCCTAGAATTTTCTTATAGTCAGCGCCATAGAAAGTCCCAACTTAACACAACTCTGCATTGCAATGTCTAGCTGTGCAGAGGGAACGGCAACTTCCAAATTAAAGTAAGTGGGAATTAATTCTTGCAAATTCGATAACAATGAAAAGCGGAGGCGCATTAATCTGAAATAACGTAAGCGAAGGCAATCAAATTAAGTGACTTTTAATATGCTCTGAAATCTCATTAATGTACCACCAGAAGATGGCACACCAAATTGAAATATTTTTTCCCAAAAAAGAATTATGTTCATGAGATGATGCAATATCACTTTTCAAAACTATGCTCCATTTCCTATAACTCTGACTCAAAGAATAAATCAGTCATGACAAAGTAATACAAATTAGATGTGAAAGACATTTCAATAAGTTGACGTCAATCCACTGAAGTCTACAAAAATAAATATTTAACATTTATCACTTCGGTCACTTGGAAAAATGTTAATATTTCTTGAATCCACTTTCATGCATATACACGCAGATTTGCTTTGTGTTTGCCCTCTTAAACAATAACTCTCTAGCATATATACATAACTTCATATTCAGTTCACATCCGTTAAGCCAAGTGTCATAATTTGACACTATTGAGTTGAAGATGAAAGGCGTATTTGTCAAATGTACGCGTCTGTTCTCTGAATCATGTTAATAACCCAAGAAGACGTATATGCAAAAGTCATATTGTTAAATAAAGTACGTGTGTGGATGCCATATCGGCCTATCTGCTTATAAGCTTATTGAAATTTCTATATATAATTTGTTAAACAGTCAACGCTGAATTGACTGTATGAGGTACCCGCAACGAGACCATTAATGCAGATGATGGCACCAGCACGTACTGGATCTTCCTTATTACCTTTCTGATGGTCCATTTGAGGTGGACGTCTTCTTTATGCTGTGCCATAAGTGTGGTACCGGTACGTTCCATCATATGGTCGGTTTTTAAAAATAATAATCCGACCACAGAATTTCAATTTGCTCCATACAAATAGCGTTAAATACGAAATTAATGGACAAAGTTCCTGCGACCGCATTCTACCATACGTGCATGCAGACTCTCCAACGTGCCTTTGTGATACGCGCATTCGTACAAATTTGTTCGTCGGCTTGAGATAGCGGCGACAATGCGAATGTAATTATTCAAAGTTTGACACGGGTATACCATACGTTTGAGTATATGACCAGAGGGTTATTGCTGTCGACAGATTTTTGTTTTTTTAACAGCATATATTTTTCGCTGGTTAATAATTTGTGTTATCGCATTGCTCAGTGTTACTATAAGGGCTTTCAAATAAGAAAATATTTTCTTTTAAGTTTTGGAATAAAAAGATATCATTTCGTACCATTTATCTTCACAATAATGTGAAATCCTAAGTTATTCAAAGAACAGGTGGGAACTTGATTTCTGGTAGTAGAATATTGAATATTGAAATCTAGCGAATATTTATCTCATATCAATAAGCATGAGAATTCGAGATTTTCTCAGCATGGTTTGTCCGGTCCACAAGAAAGGAGACCCCTTTGACTGCGCCAACTATCGAGTGTCATAATGGGCAGCAGAAACTTTGAGGTAGTCAAGGACTTCGTCTACCTAGACTCCGGAGTAAATAGGGACAACAACACCAGTACCGAGGTGCAGCGCAGAATTACTTTTGCCAATCCTGCTTCTATGGACTCAAGAGATGGACACCACAACTGCGACCCGAAGAGTCTTCCATACCCAGCCAATGGGACAGCGAAACAGAGGCACTAAGGTAGAAAGCAAGAGCAGCATTCGAGCAACCACAACCTTCATACATACGGAGGTGTTCTCAGATTTCCAAAAGCCAGAAGCTAGAAATATTCAAATCAATACCGATATAAATACGAAACCTGGTTGATTTCGAACAACATCATTTTATGTACATCAACTAAGACCTCTGTATCATGTGTCGGCTATTCTAAACAGACAAAATCAGGAACTTGGATTTGGAGATTAACCAACTGTGATACAGATTAAGAGACGCAAGTGAAAATGTATCGGACATACCATAATTAAAAAACCGATAGTGTAAGCAGAATGAAGTTAGAATGGAACCATCAAGGTAAAAGTGTCAGAGGCCGAAGCTTTTAAATCTCAGAATAGTGATTATCTTGCTGCGAGTCCTAGTGATGCAATTTTTATATCATTTCAATTTAAAAATAAATAATAAAATTTCCGTAGCAACTTGTTTTGGAGTCTGAGTGCTTCTGTGTCCGTTTGGAAGACGGAGCTTAGCGGTATCAGATTATATATCTCCAAGAGTCCCATACATCGACAATTTACAACTACCAAAAATTTCTGAAATCGACACCTTTATACAAACCTAGTTTTGTCAATACTTACAATACTTTTTTTTTTCGTTTTATTCCATCCCCTTAACGTACTATAATAGCTCACATATAATGGTGACTATAGTACATGCATGTATATATGTATGTCTGTTTAATTTGAGATAGTCTTAAGTTATTTTGAGGTAGTGTGAAAAAATTCTGTTAAGTTTTTTCTCGACAATTTGTCTTAATATTAAGTCATTCAGATATAATGAAGTATGTGTCAGTCCTAGGACCATTGATTCCAAAATGTCCTTCCTCAGCCATACCAATGCATTGAGACAATATTTTTGTTGATCCGGTTCAGCAGAGCGATTTCTTCTCGAGACAGGATAGAGTCTGCCAAAGAACGGCAATTTTACTGGTGGTTACACCAAAACCAGTCCCCGCCGCCGGTGGCTACGCGGTAGTTGACCTTGGTGGCCAACTTACATAGATTTAAGGTAGTCGTAAGAAAAAAAAAAATAAAAAAAAAAGGTGCACCGCGGCGTGTAAATTATATATGTTAAGCATATACATAGCATATACGCCCTGGTGCACGCGTTCGTACTGTTACGGACATAGTTAGGATTGTATTAAGTTTTAATATTAGGTTAAGTTAGTTTAAGTTAGACTAAATTAGATATATATAGCCAAGTTTATTTTTTACCACTTTTCTTGGCGAAACAAATTAAACGAAATAGTGTGTTCTTCAGCACAATAAAAAACATAGCATACGCCGAAAGGCACAGACAAAAATGTACAATAAGAATAGTTTAGAGTACCCGTATAGGGTCAATAGGTTAGGTGTAAGAACATTTGTTAAGTTAGTTAAGCTAGTTTTAAGCATTTTTGTCTGGCATGTAAGTAAATGAATTAAAAATAAAACAAAAATGAGGAAAAATCTGAGTCTGAGTGTATCTGAGTAAAGTGTGTTCGCAAAATCTTCTTAGAACAATATACTATGGTATTTTTAATTCAAAATTACAGTATTGCATTAGTTGTTGGGAAGGCACATAATCTAACAAAATCAAACCCTTATTATTGCTCCAAAAACGTGATAAGAATTATATGCAAAAAACATCGTTTGTACCCTAGCTTTCCTTTATTTAAGTAAATTGAAAATTCTACCAGTTCGGCATTTATGCTGCTATAAAGTGTTAAGAATTTTTTACTTAAGATCCGATAACCTCAACTTCAGACTACTAGAAAATTTTAACTTTCGTGTAAATTTATTGTATTTTGCGTCTGTTCCTAAATTTCGCACAACAACCTTTCGTAATTCGTTTAATATAACAGCGAGCCGGCTATTTAATAAGCTTACTCTATACATCAGAACACTCAGACATCCTGCTGCTTTTACAAGAAATCTTAAAAAATGGCTGTTCAGTTTAGGCTTAAATAATTTGGACCAGATTCTTCGAGTCCAGTAGTATTATTCTAATATTCTGGTTTACTTGTCTTTCATGTATCATTTATTATTTTTGTTTCTTTTTTTCTCCTTGTGATTCTATAATCTTAACTTATTAATTTGTAATATTTTGTTTTATAATCTTTTCTTCCTTATTAACTTATATCTTTTGTATTGTAAACTATAGCAAAAAAAAAATATATATAAATGATTTTTATGGGCCACCCCACCCGTCATAAACAATGTATATGTATAACAACTGAAGTGACATAGTACACTATTTATTATATATATATAAATACCTTATGTCACTTCTCACATGTTCATTATTGTAAGATTTATTATATCATTCAGTCTTTATATATTGTATCAAAAGAGAAGTAATAAAATAAAATAAAAAATAAAAAAACAGTAGTTTAAATAATTAATGTTAGATGAGGTCTAAAGACATAGGATAAGATTGAGTTTAGCTTAGAGTGGACGCAGAGGGCCAGTAATAAATTATAGAATAATTGTAATATAGAAAAATTGTAAGTCCAACTAGTTTTAAGCATTTTTGTCTAGTACTTAAGTTAATTATGAATCATTAATAAAAATGAATTAAAATGAAAATGAAACGGTGACTATTAATGCAAAAAAGAATTGTGACACAACTAATTTCTGTTGGTAGATTTCTGATGTTCTTAAAATATTAGCCCGAATAATTCGCATATCCTAAATGGAATATTGGAATATTGTACGGTCTACGGTTTACACTGGTATTTTCATTATTAAGTAAAAGCTCCCATCCACACTGCATGAGTACACGTTCAATACGTTAGAGGGCAACTACTTCTGAACACAATTTGACGGAATGACTCGTAGCCGATGGTCCCCACAGCAAAACGAAATTGCATTACAAACCTTAGTGTAAGCTCATTTCACATTTATGAGTTAAGCTGATTTGAACATGTTATTAAAACATGTTGCATTGAAAAGCAGGGAAGGGACGGGAAGCAAAAACTATATTGTTATAGTTACATTGTACTTGGATGGACTGTGTAAGTCTGGTAATTGAATTATTAATGCCCACTGAGGTGCGGGCTGAAGAGGAAGCAACACTTTAGAAATATAAGTTTTTAATGTTTCTACTTTTGTCACATCAATACCGATTTCTCAAGTTTGTCACGACGCAACGGGGTAATATCGTTTTTATATGCCTCGAAACCTGTCAAGTGCTGTGTTAGTATGGGGAGCAATAGCATGTGTAATTATAATGGAGAATATGAAGGTGCCTTACGTTGATATATTCATATCCACGAGTAGGCCTTGGCGTAATGATTTTTATTTCTATTTGTGGGTACATTTTCCGCGTATTGCTACGTTGAAGCTGAAAGGATTAATAAAAAACAAAAGTTTTGTTGTAAATTGTGTTGCTTTATATTTATTTGTATGTGAAGGCTTAGATGTTGTACCATTGATGATATATTTTTACACCGATAAGATAGTGCGCCGTAACCACCAAACAATCGTAAGCGACATTTTAAGATCAAATGAAAATTACAGAGTTCGAATGTTTATTCGATTGTGTGGTCTGCATCACTGTTTTTTTAAACAAAGCATTTCAGTTAAACAATACAGAGAACAGAAAATTTATCGTAGCGACATTTACATCTTTTTGTAAAACAAAACAAATCCTCTCCTGTATATAAATTCTGCATGTAGTCATTTAGCATGTAGAAATCAAGGGAAAATTATGGAGAGTTCAGACTAAACTAAACAAAGTATATTCTGCATTGGTATAGAGCTCAACAGATTTCACCGATCATAAACATGGCCGTAAATGCTTGGGTGCAGATAGCCAGACTTTGAGTCACTTCAACGTCCAATGTTGAATTCCTCTCGAAAAAGAGGAATTTAGTTAATAATAATAATAATATGGGTGGCGCTACAGCCCATAGATGGCCAGAGACTAGCTTCTCAGCAACCACTCGTGCTGTGCGTGCTATTGTTCTCTCACGAGTGGAAGGGACCTACAGTTTTACGCCGACTCCGAACGGCCAAGTTTGAGAAGCTTTTTATAGACAGGAAATACTCTTTGAGCATTGTCAGTGACTCGAAAGAGGTGGGGCCGTGAAAATTATTCTTGTCGCTCAGAGCTGGAATTGAATCTACGACGTCGAGATTGGGGTCGACGCACGTACCCACAACGCCACGGGCCACCACACCACGCCACGGGAATTTAGTTCTATCATGAATATTACTAGCGTTGTACCAACATTATACCTTAACTTTGAAGATCGCAACTAAGATCCAAATGTCTGCTAAAGCTTACACGCTATTATAGACCGGACTGTTTAGGCCAACGTGCAACGCTCACCATTATTTTGTTTTGATTTTGTATCATTTAGTACAATATTAATATTCAATTGTGTCTCATGGGAGCAAATTCATGGAATGGTATTCAAGCTTATGTATGTGAACAGTGCGTTAATGGACACTGCACAGTTAACATATAATCATTCTTCCTGTAGTATGAAACGCTTTTCTTAGCTAGATGAATGTGGAAATAATATAGAAAGTGCGCTCTGTGTTGTTGGTTCATAAAGAGAGGGGTTCGCCAGTGAGGAGTGCTTTTTTTCCTTTCTGGGAAATTCCTTTCAACATTATACAAGTCGCGGCGCGCCCCTCAGAATATTAAGAAACTGCAAACGAACTCGAGCCCTAATTGTCAAACCGAAATGTAAATAGTCGATTGAAAGCTAAAAGTTTCGCCTTATTCGAAACATACCTGGCAGACAATTTTCGCAGGTCGCTTGAGTACGCTTGGTACAGTGTAGAATCAGAAAAAAATTATATAAATCTATTGCATAGAAAAGAAATTACGATCATATGGTCAAACGAAACTTAGATAGAAACTGTGAGATCCACAACATCTTCCCCAGCACCAGAGCGGCTAAAATCTATATAGTCTTGGAATAAGACTTCGGAAAATCGTTTGCAATCCAGCTATCGGAAAAAGTCTTCCTCTTTCTGTTCCTGCCACTTATAAGCACCCTGCCATGGGGCTCTTGTAACTAAGACCCATTACAGATTTTATAAAAACGAAAATTTAATATTATTTATCATCAGCTTATCAATATTTTTCCTACCGGCGTTGTATAACAACTGTTATGGACTCTAGTTAACGTAGAATGGATATTAACTTTTAAATTAAATCGTATCCGTCAATTATTGCAAAACGAGATAGATCAAGGGTAGCTCTGAATCTACAGTAAAGACACACGACCGTCACCACCATCATCATCATCATCATCATTATGGTAGAATGATTTATATCCTAGGGCGATAGCCGATAATCTCGCTCCATTATTCAACTTGTTCCCACTTTATATCAAAATGTTTTTATTAATGCCCACTGGCATGACTTATGGTTGGTCTAGCTTTTAATGCCTCTCTGATATCTGAATAAGATCCAAATTGATTTGAACACCACTGATAGCAGTTGTGCTTGTCCGTTTGTAAGATATTTTTGGATGGAACCAAAGCACATGAGAATGTTTCCCGCAACTTATTTTTTATTCCATGGATACTGGGGCCTACCTATGTTTTGATTTCCCTCTCTACCAAGCCGCAATCGAGTGTGGGGCCTTAGAAGCCAATACAAATTAATTAATTCCGTTGACACTTAGCTTCAGATGAAATTAGTTGCGGGGAGGGGCTTTCGGTTTCGGAGACATATTATAGTTGCGGGTATGCTGCGAAATTTAAATGTGTCCCCATGTTGTCACTATCAGGCTGGTGACAGTGAAGCTGCGCGTCAGTAAGATTTATCGTGCCTCGTCTTCGATGACTTTCGGTTTATTAATCATATTATTTTAAGAATGAAACGATATCTAATTAATTTTGATTTTAATTCTCTTTTATGTGATGGGAAAAAAAAGGAAAAAGCTTGTTCCGGGGCTGAAAGGAAAACAATGGGCTTAGCGTACCACATTAACAACCAACAGATGTGTTTCTGTTTTGTGTAGCCGTTCGTGTTGTCCACATTCGTCTTGAATTAAATTAATTCCGTCGATCATCTGCGCGATGTTTATAAAGACTCATGGAACCGAGCGCACTTGTATGATTTGCGTCAGCAGATGGGATTATCTGGATTTATTTTGAGCTTTTGTTTGAAATGCTTGTGTTATGTAGTTGCTATGATGATGCCATCATTTAAATGTAAGGGGTTGTGTAGTTTTGTTGGTATATTGTTTGGATATAGGTTAAATTATTATCTTTTCTACACTGATGAAGATGAAAGATTCAAATTTCACGCAAGCAATAGTTTTTTGCAAAAATATAAATGTAGTATATATATTACATACATAGTATCATTTTACTTTGAATATAATTTGTTATAAACTTCGCGAATAAATGAAATAAAATATCATGAACGAAAACAATTGTTGTAGGTTTTTCGATTCAACGAATATTACATAGGCATTGAAGTGGCTGAGAGATGTTCATAAATCGTGAGTAACAAAAATTACCAATTGAACAAAAACTATTTCTTTTAGATGTCCTTGCTGAGGACATTATTTGTTCGAAATTATTTTGAAATGCCAAGTTTTTTCTTCAATAACAAATATCTTTGTGCTACATAGTTTTATTCATGAATTATTAAGCGCCGATGATCGTTTTTTCTGCACTTACAATGTATGCATATTTATAAGCGACTCCTTACAAACTCAAGACTGGGTGTCAGGTGAATGCCATGTTTACCTTCGTACACATTGCATTTGCTAGTAAATACCAGTAGATACTACTATATATGTTATATTCAGATAATTTAAAAAATGTCTGGTAATGACATTTATTAGCTATCATAGATTCAATTGCTATTTTTATTCGTTGTTATAATTGAAACCACATATAGGCTTTCGTTATTTTACTCTTGTCCACATGTTGTGCACTTGCTGCTTACGCCTTCCAGTCGTAATGCAGCAAAGTTTGAGATCATAATTCCTTATCAATATTTATCAGCGCATAGAGATGGGAGATGACGTGCGAACATTTCGCGAATGAGAACAGCATCTACTCGCCTGCATTAAATTTGAGTCATATTACCTAGATCTCTACTACCTGAAAAGCTTAACTATGGTCAATAAGTATATTTCGCGTGTTGTCGCCATCTGCGACTGTTAAATTCATCTTAACTGACATTTTTTCCGAGTTATCATCATCAGCAACCTCATCACCAACTCACACCTAACAAGGCGCTAAGTTATGAAACCAATTATAAAGTGCACCAATAAAGATGGCGGTGACAGATCAATTCCATAAAATCGAACTTGATTACAATTTAATTTCGCTTATTCAATTAACCAGATATCGCTAACCCTAACCGCACAGATCCACTCCTCTGCGGCTTTTTTCCATTCAGATTTAATTTAGCGAATGCGGCGATCGGCACGTTCGGCCACGATCACTACACTCTGCACCCCGTTTGTCATCAGGTCTTCGTCATCGTCGTAAAGTCAATGGAACCGAAGGAAGTTTTACTTTATCACTGGGCATGTGTGGTGGTTGGCGTTGTTGTACTGTTCTGACCAGACGTCGAGATGAACAATTAAATTGTGATTTCTCCACGGTAATAAAGTATTCCATCAAGCTCGGACAATATTTGTTGACAGTCAATGCAATGCAATACTCCACACCAGCATCAGACGGAATGAATGACAATGTTGCAGTTGCAGCCCACAACTTCGCGCTACACCACACCATGGCACTACACAAAGGAAGCAGCATTCACTGACACTGGCGCATAAAATGCGGCGTTGAACGTCAGGTCAGGAATACATTGAAATTATTTATGCTGAAGATTGTGCGTGCCGTTTTCAAAATCTTAAATTAAATGGGCCTGCGCGAATCGCTGTTAACCTAACTACAATTTTTCCATTAATAAAGAAACATTTTTACGACTTCTACGTAAATTTCATGATTAGCATGGTAGTTCCGTGGCAGTTCGGTACCGATGGCCAGATGAGTGAATGATTTCATGTGTGAAGTTTATAAATCGCTCAGCATTATGACCGACGACGACAGGCGGATGTAGGCAATATGAGTTTGAACAACTTTGTGATTAAATGCCAGAGAACGAGAATTCTTTGGGTTCAATCATCCCGTACACTGCACACAGTCACCAATTGGCAACTGTGCGGTTGCAATTTCGTTACGTCTTGAAAGTCTGCCTAATGTCTTGGGTAGAAACCACATTTGATAAAGCAAGTGGGTACCACAGGTACCTGAGCAGTGTGGATGGTAGTGGCAGCCATCGGTGAAGTAATGAGAAACGGTTGACACTTACTGTGATGACCACTAAAACAGAAAGAGTGTACCTCCTGCCAAAATGTTGCTTGAACTGTTGGACAACTTGTGATAAAATTCTGCATTCCCTATACACTCGCTTATGTAAGGTAGTGACCCCCAAAGCCGTGTTAATTGGCAAGCGGTGCGGGCTTTCTTTAAAACGAGCAGATAGTGCACGAACGATAATTTTTATGAGCAACGGTTACTGACCGGCGAATGGATTTCGAACGTTAGACCACCCATCTATTGGGACTACTGTCGTTTAATTGTAGAAAATATGAGCTCTGCGCATAAGGAACTCTGTCAATGTACCCCGTATTAAAAAAAGGTGAATGAAAGATGCACTGCTGTTGATTGAATTTAATAAACAAACAAAACAAATACCATTGTATTTTGAGAAATAAAACAACTCTGAACCTCCTTTGATCAAGGCGTCATTCGTCAAGAATTGTTCTATTGACTATAAATGTGTTTTCTTCTCTTGGATTAAAAGTCAAAATTATATCATTTATATAAACCCTCATAGCCGTTCACTTACCAATGATCTCGACTTTTCCATTTGTATCATATTTTTGTATATACGGTGGACTCTCCCTAAATCGAATTGTCACGGGATATCAAAATTAATTCGAGTTAGAGAGATTTCGAGATAGCCCACTGTACTACCCACTGTAGTATTTTTGGTATTCCTTTTCCTTGGTATAAACCCCAATTTGAACTAAAGCTAGACGAATGATGAACTACAAAATCAACTTAATGCATCTAACTCTTTAGGAACTTGTTTCACCATTCATTACGTTGGAAGAAGACGTAAATATACAAATAAACACTAATTCAAGAACTCCGTCGATTGTCCCCGCATTACTTCCCATCAATCACCAAGAAATTATTTACCATATCTCACATGAGAAATCATTTCACAATGAACGAAAATAAAGTGCGAAGGCATTGCAGCTCATTCACCTCTGAAGCTCCTCGTCGCCGTGCGTGGTCTTGTGATCGTTCTTACGAAGATGGTATCCGGTAGCACTGTTTCGATCACTTATCCAATATTTCCAACTCATATTATACGCTCTACCAAACCGAAGCAAACAGAAGCAATCGAAGTCTACAAGAAGACGATCGAGAATAAAAAAAAAACACGATTGAGCAAACAATCGTTTCATTTAATTGATTCAGTCATCATTATAAAATCATAATAAGCTCTCATATGAAAATATGGTAATGAATTGCGGAGGACTCTTGAGATCCACTATTTACCCATACACTTTCAAGAATAAATTTCAACCTGAAGGGGACTTGAACCTTTGATTGTATAAATCTTCATCTCAGCTTACTTCCATGCGCCCAATCAATTCCATTTTCATTCACGAGACCATTAATTCAATATGTAATTTTATTCAGTCTGTTTTGACCTCTCGTCCCTCCCCCATCACACTGCTATGTCCTTAACATTCAATTGAGCCACTTCACCGCACCACCGAGAATAGTGAAAAAGTGAGCAAATGCATTCAACGTACAATGTGTTTATGTTTGTATTTGTATTTTGTATCTGTTTTAGAAGTGAAAGTCATTGCGGAACTAAAGGGTGTCGACTGTCGGATGTCGAGTGAGCAATGTGCACGTTTTTCGTTGAGTCATCTATGATATTGCCGAACGTATCAATTTTATTAGACAACCTTTTTCTTCCCCCAAGAAGGAGGTTGTTGTGTTTTATAAAAAAATGCATTTAACGAGAGAGGAGCGTGTAAGAATGTGCTACGTATTTGATACGTCCAATATCTATGGTTATTTACGGTAGACAGTCCCTTTTCATCCAGCTACAATATTTTCTTTAAACTAATTGATATTAGATCTTATTAGAGTCGTTCTTATTTTTTGTGGAATTTCAGTGATACGGCTTAGGGTCTTTGTAATCTAGTGAAATTAGATGAAACTGAGCTGCAATTACCGTACTTGGTTCATACGGGTGATTGAGTCGGGACTAGTCTACACTAGTTTACACAAAATAATAAAGCATATTAGAAAATGCTTTCACATAAATGGAATGCTACCAAATCACATGCCACATTTTATCGTAGGAACGATAGCGAGAGACAATTGTCGCAATACGCCACTACAAACCAGACTTTTTCCTCAAATATAAGATATCTATATTTTTGAAATTTAGTGTTCTTTAAAATTTAGTTCTCCCTTCAGACTTTTGAGTATGTACATAGTTTCCAATTTAAATATTTAGTCCAAAACCATTTATTAGGAAAGGCACAGTCTTCAAAACATTCTCTTATATTTCTTTCAATTTTGACTTCGTCCTCTTCAGCTGGCGCTAGTATCCTAGGTGGACTGTATACAGCTGACCCCGAATGTACACCAAGTCCGACGGGTGAGCTAAGTTGTTAAGGCTATTAACAAGCCTTAGTCCAGAAATAAGAGGGGAAGGAAATGTTTACCCCTAGTCCATAGCCGAGATTAGTGGATCTCTCCTTAAGGCCCGTTGATATGAGCAGCGAACTGCGAGCGTGACCTTGAATTATCAAGCTTTTTATCGACAAATATCCGGCGAATAATTAATAAGTGTCCTTACTAATGATTTAAGATTTTTTCTCTGCGAATTAATCATTTTCTTTACGAACTGTCAATCTAAGTTCACAATACACAAATAGGCAAACGCAATCCACAACCACCACGACCAACAAATTCGTGAAATGAAGTCTCAGTTTCCGCCAGTAGTTCTGTGTGAATGAGAAAACTCCATATGAATGAATTTCAGAGTTTGTGAAGACCGCAGCTCGAAGCGCCCTCATATGAACGGGCCTTTATAAATTGGAATCAAATCAAATCATGTCCGGTTGACATGACAATGTAGAACAACCACATTCAGTTGATTTTGCAATAATGTGAACAGGCCATACATCACATCGTCACCAATACGTTCTTGCTCTCGTGCTCCTTCGTGGTAAGCAGGGCCTAAGTGCCCATATTTAAGGATTCCAGGTTACTTATTAAAGCAATCAAATATTGCAATGTTGGGCTGTGCAATATTAAAATACAAAATCGTTCCCAATTTGTGGTACGATTTATGTCGCTATGACATATATATAATCCCATTCAACCCATTGATAAAAAGAGCATAATTTCAAGCAAGAACGTAAGTCAATCTCAAAAAGAACAAACACACTCATATGTGCATGACGAACTCAGAGGTTGACTGAATATCTGTCAGTCGATGACAGCAGCATCCGCGCTCTAATTGCATTTCTATTTTTAACACGGAACATATTCAATTATTCAAAGATTCATCTTAATGACTGTGTATGTGGCATGGAACAGATGATGAAAGTCACTGAATCTAGTGCGCCAACTTCACTCCACGGCAGTTGAAGGTGGGTGGAGTGTGAAACAATTAAAGACCAAGTAGGAATTTATTTTTTTTTTGTTTTCTATTCATCTTGAGACCGCACCATTGTTATCCAAGAATAAAAGATAGGATTAGGCCAGCGGCAGCGGCAACGCTGTTTCAACACAATTCTACCCGAATCCATTGTGGGAAATGAACGCGTTCAATGCCCGCAGACAAATTGATAACCCACAGTAATTAATCTCATTTTAATAGCAAACACTTAACAAATTATCTTGTGTGCAGATACCGATGATTGATACTTTTTTTCGAAGACCAATAGATCACTGTAGATTACCAACACAACGACCGCTAAAGTACATGTCTTTAGTGCGCCAATGAAAATGATTTAAATTTATTTAACAAATTAATAGATTTTTGATCGGACGGCATTTAATGACTTCAAGGCATCGCGCATTCATCGTGAGGAGGTGATCATGTGTACAGCAAACCAAGAGCACACATAATTAATATTTCAGTATGGAGTCAGCTGAGTTTCGAGATCTGTGATTAAGTTTGGCATGAAAAATGCGTTCGATATCTTGGTCATAAATCATCGCTTACTGAGAGAAAAGAATCATAAAACGAAAATTAATAAGTGGCAGAGATTAACGATTAAAGCCATTAGCAGATCACATTTCTGAGGAGGTGTCCGGTGCTTTATTGTGGCTGAATATCTCGGATTATTTCGCAGGAAGAGCGATCTTACGAATGTGGTTGCCGTCAATGAAAATCATTCGTATGAAAACTAATCAAAAGTTATGATTCTGTCTGATGATTTTTTTACACATTAAGGATATCCATACACACGTGTATATATAGACGCTATGGGAAAAGATGAAAGATCACGGAAAGAAACGCGACGTGGTATACTATATCGTGCTGTGTGTATCATAACGATAGATTTTATTACAAAGATTGGGGATTTTACCCGTGAAAAGGTACCGATCTGGCTTAATTCATGTTAACACGTTCCCTGCCAAGCTGTTTTTCACTAGGTGTCATTTCTATGCCGCGTGTACCGAAAACAGTACACGGTAAGCGCTTTAATAATTTTGTATAAATTCTTATTATATATATTTTTGTTTTTGAGAGAATTTATATTATTTTCGAGATTATTAATATTAAAACAAAAAAACAGGTTGGCATAGAAATGAAGCTAAACGTGTACTGTTTTCGGTACACGCGGCAGGGAACGTGTTAAGGGAGTAGGTCATGTTCATGATGTAAAGGGAACAATATGAAATCAAAAAGCAAAATATGGCAATGAGTAATCATTAGAAATCGTAGTAATTGCACAGATGACAGCTGCATTATTTCTTCCAATGAATTAGCAGTCATAAGCTGAAGGTTGAGAGAGGTCGCCTGATGGCGTTTTAGCATTTTAAGTTCCACATACCAAGTTAGGATTAAATTATCTGATTCAACAATTTCAAAAATGGGAAGTTAAATTTGACTCAGTAGAGCTTGATACTATGAAATAGCTATACAATACAATAATCTGGCTTCTTAAGTCTTCTAGAAATCAAACTGACATGATTTTAAGAAGATGTTCGCCTAGGATGTCCACAATATATTGTTTTGGAATTTTTTTTAAAGAATTTACAGCCTGCCATTTAAGTCGATTAATTATTATTATATTGTGTGTCATTTTACAATAAATAAACAAACAATTCTGGAGGAATGCGTTTACAACATATAACAATTTTGTATTCATTCTAAAAACGCATTCCTGGACGAGTTTTATTTTATGACTACGCAACAGCCTTGATGGCAGCTTAACTGTCAACTAAAATTTGCTAGTGGTACTTTGGTTTGTCGTTATATTTGACTGATGACTGATTACTGATTAGACTGAACTGGCGAGTGTCTAATGACAAGGATTTTCGCTTGGGCGATACTGTTGAGGCTTTTCTATGTATGTAACTCGATTCTACAATAAAATGGGTCGAACTCGGAAAATCGGAACTATGAAACTTTTGAGAATATTCGAGCAAATGAAATGGAATAGACCGAGTGGTGCGAATTAAAATTGTATTTTAATGTGCGAATCGTTAGAATTTGCTTACAATCCTTTGACATTAAATTTTTTTACGAGGAATAGGTAAGCAAATTTGTCTGCATCAAAGATGTAACATAAAAACTGATATTAATCTATTGGCTGCATTTAAATTAACTACTACAATCATAAAATTTACCTTTTTTTTGTGAAAGGCAGTCAACATAAAATATTAAACACAGAGCCATCAGGACGTGGTGAAATAAGGCTAATTCAACAAAAACAAGTGACTGCCCCCCGTGGTGGCCCGTGGCGTTGTGGGTATGTGCGTCGACCCCAACCTCGATGTCGTAGGTTCAATTCCAGCTCAGAGCGACAAAAATAATTTTCACGACCCCACCTCCTTCGAGTCACTGACAATGCTCAAAAAGTATTTCCTGTCTAGAAAAGGCTTCTCAAACTTTGCCGTTCGGAGTCGGCATAAAACTGTAGGTCCCTTCCACTCGTGAGAGAACAATAGCACGCACAACACGAGTGGTTGCTGAGAAGATAGGCCCTGGCCCTCTACGGGCTGTAGCGCCACCCATATTATTATTATTAAGTGACTGCCCCCAAAAGTATAAAGGTCTTACAATACGAGAAGAA
Source organism: Eristalis arbustorum (assembly GCA_916610145.1). Lineage (NCBI taxonomy): Eukaryota > Metazoa > Arthropoda > Insecta > Diptera > Syrphidae > Eristalis > Eristalis arbustorum. The sequence goes on along the minus strand of OU744319.1, from coordinate 47,627,448 downwards.
CATAGTACAATTAAAAGTAAAAAATTAAAATTCTGAATTTGAAACCAAGTTGTTGTTGCATACGTAAATACATTATAATTTTACTGTACAATGTCTTGTATCTTCGCAAAGATGAAGTTTCGTTTGTTTGTTCGTTCCAAAAACTAATATTTTTTTTGAAAAAGTTGGCATCTTATTTTCATCCTATTGTATTTTCATAGAAAGTTCAATTTCAAAGTAGAATCAGAAATAACTTTCGAATAGAACTCAAAGTAGAGTTCTGTAGTACTCTGCGTACTCGTATCCTTGCATACGAGAGATATCTATCTATACGCTCCTTTTAGATGAAAAACAGATGCACTTGCTACTACACTTGCATTTTAAGATCCACTTTAGGTCGTGTAGAAATCAATTTCACAAAATTAGGCCAATGCAAAAGAATAAAACGCTATGTAACGCATACATAAAGTGTGATGCTTTGAACAAGTTATTTTTTATATTTTATAAACTCAAGTGTTGTACAGTAAGCAGAGTATCCATCGCACCTATCGTTTGATGTTTCTAGATTAAATTTCCAAAAAATGTTCAGAATGTGTCTAGAAAAAGCTTCACACAATTCGAAGTCTTCATCGAACTGAAATTCGAATATAACAACACCTCGCACAAAATGAGTGGTTCTTATAACCAATAATAAAATAATCCCGTCAACATGACGAAAAACATGACAATCGACGGAAATAAATATTCTCATCAACATTTTCCTCCCAACGAAGTCAACACTCCCAAAAGTTATGTACGACTTACGGAATCATCTTTGAATATTTCCTAGAATAAATTCAAATGCCTCAAACTCAACCGCTTGATAAAACGTCAGCCACTGAAAGACACGACTTAGCACTTGTACGTTTTCAAGCTACACATACGTAACTGTATACATGAGCAGAAACATACAGACTTCTATTGTCACTTAAAGCTTCCCGATAAGACAACAATATTTGTTATTTGCCAAAGCGATTGAAGTGAGCTTCGATTGGCTGTGCTTAATAGCATTGAATTGATTAATATTTTCAAGGGAATCGCAGAGTACACGCCCCTTATTCGTGTATGTCTAAGATACGATTGGCTTATGGTAATAATAGGGTAAAATACTTTGATATTGATTTTAAAAATCAAGTTGGTGTATGCGCATTTTGCATTTGGAATAAAGCATACTTCGAAACTGAAACCAACAAGAATCGGAACATTGCGCACGCAACATTTTATATATTGCCACCCCTTTGCATTGAATTAACACGATTCGCTTCCTATTAGAATCCCAAAAGTTAATGTGCACTGTATCACTTGAGTTTCTTAAGGGAATGTGATGTTTTTAAGAAAATATTCAGGTACACACAATGTGTCTCTAGATTTAACCTTTTACAGTTCTTGAAGATATCTGGGTAAATATATAAGAATTATACAATGTGTTTGGACATATCCAATAATCAAAGCAAGCGTGTGCTTTTTTTAAAGATAAAGGTAATATCTGAGACATCCTACTCTGAACTGGAGATGCATGATAGTTTGGTTTCGATTTGTGTTTTTTTTTTTTTTAGTGGCACAAATTTTACAATGTGTTGCATACAGTTTGTATGGCAGAGATTTGGTTTGCATCACCTTACTACTAAAATATGCATACAATCTTTATATAATATATCACAGAAAATTTGATTTAAGTCTGAAGGAAGAGCCACTTAAAAAACCTTCCTGGCAACAGGAATTCCTAATTCCTTTGGACGGAGAGAGAAGTGGTTAGTCTTGATTTCGAATTGCTGACTAGAATGTTTTAGAAAACACAAAAATGATTAACAAAAAATAAAATTACAATGTGGATAAATAAGATAAGTAGATATGTATATAGAAAATTTTAAATAATAACAAATAGAAACTAGAAGTAAATAAATATATAAATAAATAAGTAAACAAGTAAATAAATAAATTCATTAATAAATAGATAAGTAAATAGGTAAATAAATAAATAAATTAATAAATAAATAGAGAAGAAATAAATAAATAAATATGTTAATATATTAAACAAATAAATATATAGATAGATAAGTAAACAAATAAGAATTGCACTCATCCTGCAGCTAAGTTTGAAATCAAGTCGTTTCCGGATGATAAAAGCGATTGATTATACCCGAGAAAAAGTTTTTCAACTCTAGCTGTGACCATTTCGATCATGGATATCTTATGAGGTTCCGTCGTCGAGAAAAACCAGGGGAGATTTAGAATCATTTTTAGGAGCGTATTTTGCGTTACTTGGAGTCCACGCAGATGATTTTTGGCGCACTTACCCCAGACTCCGATATGTTGTGTCCAAGACAAATTACCTAGAGCATTTAGTACTCAATGCCCTTTCCCTTTAAAATAAAACGAAAATCTAAGGCACATCGCTTTTTTATTGGAACGTTACATTGATAGCGACATGTTTAGATAGAAGACATCTTTAGAAATACAGAGAGAATAGAACATCATACAAATTTCCTTTTCGGCTTTGTTGATAATGCTCCAAGCGCCTGATACAATTTTTGATGACTCGAACGTTATTCTGTCAATGACGCCTCGAATACTGCCCTCGAGCTCATGCAAAGTGATAAGCCTGTTACAGTGAATTTCTTATTCTCAACTTTAAGCGTTGAGCCGGTGAATGACATGACATTGTATCGAGGCTTGAATACAGATAGTCCGTTAGCATCGAAATCATTTCCGGTATCGGTGTCTCTAGAAGTGGCGTCAATTCTTGTGTCAACACAATCTTATACGGATGTGGACCCACTGAATGCCTTGAAACAGGTTTATAACAAACTGAAAGAATTTGAAAAGCCTTTTCTGTCTAGAGGAGAGGAGGGGCTGTAAAAAGAGTTTGTCGCACAGTAAACGATAGACATAGAAAGACAGTTCAAGTACAAAGGAGCCCAAGTACTTTTTTTTGCAAATTAGTTTTTTTTATTTTAATTTCAGATTTAATTATAATTATATTATACTAGACAGTATCTGAGATTAATTTCACTCACTCGATTCTCTTTCACTTACCGTATGAATCACATAATACAGAAGGCAGACTACTTTACCGATGACCATTTCGAACCCGCACAACGGCTTTGTTTTGATAAGTGACATCAATTGATGCTGGAAAAAAATTATCAAGCCAAACACAGAAGTGAAATAAGAAGATGTTGGTGTTATAAGTTAAAGCTCGAAAGCATTTAATAATGAGGACAAAGTAGCTTCTAACAGTAAAACGAGAACTTCCATATTCGATGTGTATTTTCTGAAATTCTGAATTTTATTCATTCTATTAAATGTTAATTAAGCTACCAGATTTGTTAAAGTCTTCCATCTGAATAAGGCAGCATTTTCATTCGTCATTTTCAACAACAAACACCCAAATACGCAACGAATTATCTGCTCTTAAGAAATGTCAATGTTTGTATGGGGAGTTTTGGGGAGTCTGTTCTCTCACGAATGAAAGAGACCTACAAATTTAAGAAGCTTTTTCTAGACAGGAAATACTCTTTGAGCATTGTTAGTGACTCGAAAGAGGTGGGGCCGTAAAAATAATTTTTTTATATTTTGGGTCGATGCACTTATCCACAACGCAACGGGTCACCACCGTGGTTACAGGGGCCTCGGTGTGTGCCGCACTTGGTTGTAGGGGTCCCCTGTTCGAATCCCAGTGAGTGAAAGCAAAGTTAAAATGCTTTTATCCGCTTTTTCAAATCTGGTCTAGTCACAATTTCCCGTTGGGAGTGCTAGCAGCCCAATGTGCTCGCAGCTCAATAACTTTACCTAACCTACGATGGCATCAACTCGCATTCGTGTTACCAATTAATGAAACAATTCAATTCGAAACTATTCGTTTCGAATTTTAGTGAAACATTCTTCCGGCGTATTCTACATAAATGTATTATCAAAATACCAAATTTTTATTCGTCACATAAACTTTCTTATTTGTTTTAAACACATTAGTTTCATTTTCTGGAAAAGACTCAAGAGATGCAGATCGACACCCACCACATATTTGTCGATTTCAAGGCCGCATATGACAGCGTGCATAGAGACGAGCTATACAGCGCCATGTCTAGTTTTGACATTCCTGCCAAACTCGTCAGGTTCTGCAGGATGACGATGGAGAACTCTCGCTGCTCCATCAAGGTCGGTAACGAACTCACCGAGACTATCAATATCAAAAATGGTTTTAGGCAAGGCGACACGCTGTCATGTGACTTCTTTAACATCATACTTGAGAAGATCGTGCGAAACTCACTCGCCAACACCCGAGGCACGGTCTTCCAAAAGTCCGTTCAACTGCTTGCGTACGCTGACGACATTGACGTGATTGGACGAACACAGCGAGCCGTCAATGAGGCGTTTGCTGGCATTGAAGCGGTAGCGGCTAAAATGGGTCTAGCGATAAACCAGGGCAAAACAAAGTACATGCTGTAATCACGGAAGGACGCACAACATCGACGTCTTGGACAGAGCGTCATATTGGGCAGCAGAAACTTTGAGGTAGTCAAGGACTTTGTCTACCGAGGCTCTGGAGTAAATAGGGACAACAACACCAGTACCGAGATCAAGCGCAGAATTACTCTTGCCAATCGCTGTTTCTTTGGGCTCAAGAGGCAATTGAGTACCAGAGCCATCTCTCGAAACACCAAATAGACCTTGATCATCCCAGTCCTGCTCCATGGCGCAGAGACATGGACGCTATTGAAAGCGGATGAAAAAGCTCTTGGTTGTTTTGAGAGAAAAGTTCTGCGTACGATCTTTGGTCCTGTTTGTGTTGATGGCGTTTGGAGGAGAAGGTTCAACCACGAACTATACGGGCTGTACAGCGACATGCACCTAGTTAAGCGTCTTCGGATACAACGCTTAAGATGGCTAGGTCATGTAGAGCGAATGGACACCACAGCTCCGGCCCGAAGTGTCTTCGACACCGAGCCATTGGGACAGCGCAACAGAGGACGTCCTCGCACTAGATGGCGCACACAAGTGGAAAAGGACCTCAACCAACTTGGTGTGCGCAACTGGAGGCAGCTGGCGAAAGATCGTGCTGGCAGGAGAGGCATGTTGGTTGAGGCCCAGGTCCACCCCAATCAAAGAAGAAGAAGAAGAAGTTTCTTTTTCGATTTTTTTCCATAATAAAGATAATTATTTACTACAAACATCAAAAGCTACGACTGAGTAAAGCGCTTCGACATATATTTTTAAGATTTCTCCAAAAATTCAGTTAACTTATTGCTTTGAAAGGCTCAAGTGACTAAAGATGTTCAGTTTCCAGTTCTGTCTTTCTCTAACGCTGGTGTAATTGGCCAACAGTAGTAAGATTAAATGCCATTCTGTGAACACAGAATTTAATAAGACTTATTTTACCTTGTGGATTTGACAAGACTAGTTAAGTCATTTGTTAGTATTGGCTTCACCACCACTGTAGATTTCCATTTAATTACTTCGTTAGTTCCCCATCTAATACCTTTAATGTCTCTTTACTTTAACTGAGTTAGTAATGAGTTCGTAAAATAAGCATATTTCAGAATTTGATTATTTAATAAAAATAAAACGAATAGAAACAAAATTTGTTGCACTTTTACATTTCGTGGACTCGAATTTTGATTTAAGCAATATTCTATGTTTCTTAGCACCGAAATGCTTTTCAGGTATTGATTCCCTACAAAGGTTCAGGGCACTACAAATGAACCTATCAATAATTAGACCATCCCAGTTTCCATAGATGGCTTGAGGCGCGGACATTTTCTCCGAATTGTTGAATATGCCTTATTCCATCTATATACTTGACTATAACAGTGTTTTTGAAGCGAGGTTAATGGCAGTTAAGGAAGCTCCCCTATTGTATTAATTTTGGAAGTGCCGCCAGCCGATACTATGATCGCAAAGAACAATCATCGGCCACCCAAGCAAGATCTATCTAAAATCTCTTTTCAGATTCATTTGGATATCAAAATGGTTTAACATCACTAAGATGACAGATAAGACGAGGTGGAAACTACTTAAGATAACCAGTTCTTCTGCATAGAAGCCATGTCAACAATTTTGGTTAAGTCCTTTTTTCTTCAGACACATTTTTCACGTTCAGCAATCATAAGGCAACGGAAGGAGTACACAAGATCAGGCTCGATCAATCGATCCGTCGCGAATGACTATAAATAAAAAAGTCTCCATCTAAAGATGTAACGAAATTTGCCACTCATATAGAAATGCAATTAAGAGTATTGTCAGGTGTGTTTACCTGATTCAAACAAGTGCTAATTGAAAACAAAAAAAATATAAACTATAAACATACAAATTTACACCCATGATATTATCTACGATTGCATTGCGGCAATAAAACATCTGGTGTTGAATACTTAGAGATTGTGTTTTTCACTACCTCAGCTGAGGAAAGTACAAGGTTGTAGCTCACTTAGTTTCTATTCAGATTCTGATTCATACTTGTTGACGAATAGTGAGTAATCAATATGAATATGTCCACATATTTAATCGAACAATAAACTTCCTTGAGTACGAAACCGATGTGAAACCGTGTATAAACATCTACACATGTACGCCGCCAGATCATCACCGGTAAACTCAGTACATGTTCGTCTTACCATTCCATTGTGCGGGGACTCACAAAAACGAGAATTTATTACCTGACTGTAAGGTCTTTATTTAAAACTTAACACCATTTATAATGATAAATTTCAATTTCCCTGTGACCACGTCAGATTATACACATGTCCATGGGGTGGGATGAGATCTGTCGTCATGGAGCTCTGAATACTAATTTCAGTGATCCAAGCATTCATCATAATTGAATGAAGGTTATTTTCCTGTCTCGACGAGACGTGAAACCTTTGAATAGCCACAATTGTCTAAAGAGTCGCTCGCCACAAAAAGTAAAAAAAAAGTATCTCACGCCAAAGAAGACACATCACTCTCTTGTGGGTTTATTTGTACAACTCTTGGAATAACAATAATTATTGACATAATGACGATTGCGATGCGGACATACATATGTGGACGTGTATTATTTGCTCTAGCCATGCAAACCGCCACAAGAACTGGCTATACGATGCAATCAATGGGAACAGATAAATACATTAAGTGATGTTTCCAATATGCTAATGGATTAATAGGTTATATTCCGAAAGGCGTTTTTTAAATGTACGGGAGTGCGCTCATGATATAGTTAGTGCAGTATAAGAATAGATGGATTAGGAATCGATATTGGCATAGTCAACAGTCATAATATGTGATACGATGCTCAAAAACGACCGAGTGTCGACGGAAATGTTATATAAGAAAAAAGGTGCGCTGAAACGCTTGTCAGACTTATAAATCGACACCAGATAAATGTTGTGTCTTAAGCGTAAATCACCAGTTTACCAAGCGAACCATGGTAATGAGATTTTAGCATTTCGTTGATGAATAAATTCATTTTTGAAGTCTTTTCACTTCCAATTCCAAATTCAGTAGTACATACTGCAACTATTAGGTGTACCAGTATGAAGTGAGCGTCAAGATACAAATGTCTCGATAGGGAACATTTGTTGTGAGTTGTTGAGCCCTTATTTTTTTTTGATTGTTTGCTATGACATCTGTGAAAAATATTCAGTATACATCAAGTCATTGAACAGACAAAATAATATTTTTTCATCGTGTTAAAAATGTCGAATTTTGAGAAAGAAAGTGATGATTTGCGGAAAGCATTAATTTTTTGTTTTCATTTCAAGAAAAGTGCTGCAGAGTCGCATCGAATGATTGTCGAGGCATATGCTGATCATGCTCTGTCAGACATGAAAAAGATGGTTTCAAAGGTTCAGAAATAATGATTTTGATTTTGATGTGGAAATGAAGAACGTGGTAGACTACCAAAAAAGACGCCGAATTGCAAACGATATTGAATGGAGATGACACCATGCGTTAATATCAAGATGATAAACGAGAATCCTACCACCATGATTACTAGTAGGTCAAGTATTGAGTATTGTCATTTAAGTATTTTGACAAAGGCTAAAGTATGTTTTTCTATGGCCACCCTACGATAACTGTCAACATAAATCATTTGTTCATTTTAATTTAAAACATACAGCTAACTGGTTAGTAATAGAATACTAAATCTGCTTAGTGTCCCCGCCTTGGCTCGGTCTACAAATGGTCATTATCATTGTTCATTTAATGACATTTTGCATAATTTTCCATGAACAATAACTATTTTTTTTACGAATAGATTGGTTGAAACTATAAGGTTGTCGTTTTCATATTAATTTATTACCCTTTAAGATGATATTTAGCCCGTAACATAGTCTGGGCTATTTAAAGTAAAACGTGGGTGATCACTTCGCTTGCAATAAGGACTTTAGCTGCCAGACAGTATGTCAACACCTTTAGCGGAGCGACGAAATCACGTGAGCGGTTAAACAGGGCGGAGAAGAGGGTTAAAGTCCGAGCCATCCACTCTCAATTTTAAACTCTCTTTGGGATGTGTATTACTGCTATATGGCGATATTTCAGTTTTGAGTGATGACTTTAGTTCTCATTTAAATGTGAACTAAGAACATAAACGGATTACATCTTTCTATAGATTTCTCTCTGAATTCGGCGTTAGTTAACAAGCAAGGTTCCGCTTTCTAATTAAAATTGTTATTATTGTGATGGCCCGTGGCGTTGTGGGTATGTGCGTCGACCCCAAACTAAACAAAACTGTCGTAGGTTCGATTCCTGTTCTGAGCTACAAAAATAATTTTCACGACTCCACCTCTTTCAAGTCACTGACAATGCTCAAAGAGTATTTCCTGTCTAGAAAAAGCTTCTCAAACTTGGCCGTTCGGAGTTGGCATAACACTGTAGGTCCCTTCCACTCGTGTGAGAACAATAGCACGCACATCACGAGTGGTTCCTAAGAAGCTAGGCCCTGGCCCTCTACGGTCTGTAGCGCCACCCATATTATTATTATATTATTATTTGTTATTATTTCGCTCGGCCTTATTTTATGGCACCGATAAAACCACCTTCATCCCATAAACTTAAACACCTATATGTCGCTCGTTTTAAATGTAGACGCTCGTGTCTATTTGTAAAATGAAAACAAGTCATTGTATAATATTTATAACATACAAAATAGCAAGCCTAGTCAATAGAGCATATGCAACTAAGCAATGTGTTTCAAATATGCAAGGAAATGAAATATAGATCGGAGCAGAGTTATGGCTTTTCTGAATGAATGCTCCCTCAGTCTGTTTCTTCGCAGTCACCAGATTGCATAAAATGAAAATCCGCAATAAAGTGGATGAAAGAAGCCGAATTTTTAATGTTCAACTTCAACTCTTTACGTCTTTTTCGGCGAATACATAAAATAATCTGCATTATTTGTTGCAGAAAGCATCACTAGTTTGATTTGGATGTGGCGGTGGTGCCAAGGTGGATGTTGATGCCGAGGTTGACTGTCTGGTGTTGCAGTATCGGACGGTCGGTGTTCGTTTTTACTTTGGCAGCATCCATCAAGTGCGGTCCGCGATTATTCCGCGAATAAATCAAATCGTTTTGCATCGCGTTACGACCAAAAAGAAATTCGTTTATTTATACATTTTATTACGCCTTTAACATAATTCAAAGAGTTGAAATGCTTTAGCTGATGTGAAAATGAATCTCCATTTGATGCGCCGCATCTTGTGAGATCGCGTCTCATTCCTTTTAATTAGAATTCCTTCAATCGCCCACGATTATAAAGTCTCAACGTACGTGCCTGTGTGAGTTGCGAGTTAATCAACACAGATGATAAATGAATTTCATTTACCTTTGGAAATGTGTAGTGGAGCGTGTCATGCATGTAGACCTAGTTGTTTTCAAAGGCCATTCATTTGTAGGTTTCACAAAGGAGTATTTTTGCATTCAACCATGAAACATGTTATGCATAAAATGGAGCACTGGAATTTTAACATAGAATAATTTATTTGGAAAGGTTAATTCAGTTGTAAAAACATCTCTGTACTAATGACGTCCAATTTCACCCAGAAAAAGAAAACTCCAAAACAGCACTAGTTTTGGTAGTGGTGTTGTTTAATACTCAAACGTTTATTGGACGGATCTATGTTGAGCTCAAAAAGAAAGTCGATAACTATGTGGTGCATATCGCTGACGGTGATGGTTGTACATTGCTCACAAACAACAAAGACTACCAGACCAAATTGCATTCTTCCTATTGGAAGTAGCAAAATGTTCACAAATGAATATAGATTGCAATCATCATTACTTCCTTTATAGACTCTTAAATGGAAAGAGTCAGAGCATTGGTTTCGTTGGCCACTTTGTTCAGAAAGAAAGTTCTGGAAAAGATTTTGGTACCAAATCTTTTTTTTTTTTCGGAACAAAATTTTTGAATTTATTTGTTGACTTTTTTAAAATATGTAGCAACCTACGCCTTGTGCAGCTAGTCTGTTATAAACATCTTCTATGAAATCGCGGACGTAAGACAGCTTTATCATACTTGAAGTTTATTGAAAGCGGACAAAGAAATTTCGAAAATATAATAATTGATATGAGGAGATACTCGTATATCGTTCAATGCATTTGATATAATTAAGAGGAAGGAATTTTTAAAGAACTTATCATAGTTTGTTTGATATTAAACAGCAGATTTATACTTGAATACATTTGAATTTATTATAATAATAATATGGGTGCCAATACAGCCCGAAGAGGGCCAGGGCCTAGCTTTTCACCAACCACTCGTGTTGTGCGAGCTATTGTTCTCTCACGAGTGGAAGGGACCTACAGTTTTATGCCGAATCCGAACGGCTATGTTTGAGAAGCTTTTTCTAGACAGAAAATACTCTTTGAGCATTGTCAGTAACTCAAAAGAGATGGGGCCGTGAAAATTATTTTTGTCGCACAGAGCAGGAATCGAACCCACGGGCAATCATTATTAATTGAAAAATGTATCTACAAAAGCAGTTATAATTATTAATGTACATATATAACATTGAACTACCTTATCCTTACAATTATAAACTAAACATAAACTGACGAAACGTTAAATGTAAAACCGTACGTAAAACAATTCAATTAAACTTCATGTAATGTTGGCATTACACACTTCTATTCTTCTTCTTCTTTGTGTGGCGCTACAGTCCGGGGTGGACCTGGGCCTCAACCAACATTCCTCTCCAACTAACGCGATCTCTGGCTAGCTGTCTCCAGTTTCGCACACCAAGTTGGCTGAGATCCTTCACCACTTAGGTGCGCCACCTTCAACGCGGGCGCCCTCTGTTGCGTTGCCCGACAGGTTCAGATTCGAAGATTCTTCGGGCCGGAGCTGTGGTGTCCATCCGCTCTACATGTCCTAGCCACCGTAGGCGTTGGATCCGTAGACGCCTAACTAGGCTCATGTCCCTGTACAGCCCGTACAGTTCGTGGTAGAATCTTCTCCTCCAGAACTAGTCAACACAAACAGGACCAAAGATCGCACGTAGAACTTTTCTCTCGAAGGACTTCTTCATCCGCTTTCGATATTTCTCAGGCCTCCGCTCCGTATAGCAGGACTGGGATGATCAGTGCCTTGAATAGAGTCAGCTTGGTTCTTCGAGAGAGGGCTCTATTACTCAATTGCCTCTTGAGCCCGAAGAAACAGCGGTTGGCAAGAGTTATCCTACGCTTGATCTCGGTACTGATGTTATTTGTACAGTTTACTCCGGAGCCGAGGTAAGTGAAGTCCTTGACTACCTCGAAGTTATAGCAGCCCATTGTGACGCTCTGTCCGAGACGTCGATGTTGTATGTCCTTTTTTGAGGACAGCATATACTTCGTTTTGCCCCCATTCACCGCTAGCCCCGTTTTAGCCGCTTCCGTCTCAATGTTAGCAAAAGCCTCACTGACGGCTCGCTGAGTTCTGCCAATCACGCCAATGTCATCGGCGTATGCTAACAATTGCACGGATTTCTGGAAGATCGTGCCTCTAGTGTTGGCGTGTGAGTTTCGCACGATCTTCTCCAGGACAATGTTGAAGAAATCACATGACAGCGCGTCGCCTTGTCAAAAAACTTTTTTGACATTGAAGGTCTCGGTGAGTTCGTTACCGACCTTGATGGAGCAGCGAGAGTTCTCCATCGTCATCCTGCACAACCTGACGAGTTTGGCAGGAGTGTTAAAACTAGACATGGCGCTGTAAAGCTCGTTTCTATGCGCGCTTTCTTGACCTCGTCTAAGTCGGGGGACGGAATTCGTGTTAATCATCGTCCAAATTGAGTGAAACATTCTGCCTGACAGCGGAATTTGTGTCGTCATCGCCGTTTAACAGTCTACAGAAACGATTTTTCCAAATTCTCAACATCGACTGCGATTCTTCTACTAGTTTTCCATTTTCGGTACTGCAGGCTTCGGTCCGAGGTCTGTATCTTCCTGATACTTGTTTTACCTTTTGGTAAAACTTCCGGACCTCCTTCCTGTCCTAACACCTCTCCATCCCCACGACCGCGCGCTTCTCATGCTCTTTCTTTTTCTTTCTGAGAAGCCGGTGCTCACGAACAGCTCTCGTTGTTGGTGTGGTGTACCACGAGCTCCTAAAACCTAGTGAAACCGTTGGATGGGACACGCATTGGCTGAGCAGCACTTCGATTCCTACGAAGAAGTCGAAAATTGGGTGTCTGATTGGTTGAACAATTTTATTGGCGTGGTATTCACAAACTGCCAGAAAGGTGGTCAAAATGTGTAGAAAACAGTGGCCAATACTTTGAATAAAATGTTTTTACTTTCCTATAATAATTGTGTGTTATTTTCAAAAAAACTAATTTCATGCCGGTATACCTGGTATTTCATCACAAACAACATTACATAAAGGTTAATGAATAGTTTTACATTTAAGCTGCACACTTAGTGTTAAAGGTAGTTCAATGGTATATATATATATATATATAGAACTAATTTTATAGATAATTGTTGTGATTGATAAATTCAAATGTTTTCAAGTATAAATCAGTTGCTTGATCTCAAACTAGAACATCCCTGATCCTCCCGACATCGACTGTGACAAGATTCCTAGTTTCGTTTTCACCATTTCACTTGTATTGGCTGGCTGTCATACTTATCACCAATGGTATCGATAGTTGTTGTTTGTTTATGTGCGGTGCTAATGTTTTGTTGACAATTTATAGAGAAAAATGTAAATAAGTGCTTCATATTATAGGTTATATGTGGGTAGGTATAAATGTTAAATGTTGGGATAAATTCATTTTTTCGTGTGTGGTTTTCGGTTAGAATTCATTGCTGCATTCGTGATGCGTTACCACAAGCTTGAATGGACCGCCCATCCATTCAAGGTAATCGATTTCGTCTTGATTGTTGGTTGTTTTTGTATCTTCTGTACCCTTGTAGAGACAGATTGCAAAACAAATGCCCAATTTAACAGTTCTCGTTTAAGCTCCACTTATGGTTTATTCTTAAGTTCAGCGATTTTCCGATTTCACAGTATCATTCAAGCCTTGAACTGAGTTAAATTTGTAGTTGAAGTTAAAACGAGATCATACTGTCGGTTATACCTTAGTTCTGCACCTTTTTTTTCTTTAATATATTATTTGTATTGAAATTAATTTACAATGGATTCCTGTACCGCAGATTTTCCCTTGTATGGTTGACGGATGCTCTACAAAAGGAATGCACCAAAATGCATCTAACACTAGAAGTGTGTAGTGCAATTAGGAGAAAAGAAATCTCAGAACAATGCATTTTTTGGCTTATTAAGTGAGAAGATACATGAGTGCTTCAAATATTATTAGAAGATACGTGCGTATGTGTGTGTAAGTGTATATACTTATGGTGACAAGTGTTTCGAGACGCGAGGATTTTGTTGTTTCGGTTGGTGATCATCGAAATTTGCTTGTTGATGCACATACTTATTTACAAATTCGGATACTGGTGATAAAACAATCTAAAGCATCACATAACAATCCGGATAACACTAAACTACCAATCTATAATAATAATATGGGTGGCGCTACAGCCCGTAGGGCCTAGCCTAGCCTAGCTTCTCAGCAACCACTCGTGTTGTACGAGTGGAAGGGACCTACAGTTTTATGCCGACTCCGAACGGCCAAGTTTGAGAAGCTTTTTCTAGACAGGAAATACTCCTTGAGCATTGTCAGTGACTCGAAAGAGGTGGGGCCGTGACAATTATTCTTGTCGCTCAGAGCTGGAATCGAACCTAGGACGTCGAGGTTGGGGTCGACGCACATACCCGCAACGCCACGGGTCACCACTACCAATCTGTCGGAGAAAGTATTGCCAACCCCATCTAAAAAGCCAAAATACAATTTAACTACTGTCGGAAAGTTATGTTGGAACCCAACATACTTTCCACAAAGATAAAAAATATAGGACAAATTGACAAGTTTACTTTCGTTCAGGGAACTTAACGATTAAAATGCTTCAAGTAAAAATTATTAAATATTGTTTTTACATTTTACCTTTAAAAAAAATAACGTCCCTCCGGTGGGGCCGGCAACATATTTGAGGTGTTCAAACTTATCTTCATACTGCCAAAACCTGGCTAACGAAGTCCAACCCCCGCATGACAAGGTGACATGACAACGAAAACATGCCTCGGATACCGCCTACCCAGTTGTGCCAGAGCCCCATTTGGAGCCAGGCCTGAATGGTGGTCGGTCTGTCCCGCTCAGCAGCCGGTCGAACATAGCCCGAATAAGGTACGAGCAACTAAGTGGGTGTGGAGGAAATCACACCATTTACACACCAGTGCGTACGGAGATAAACATGCAATAGACATCGGCATTGACATAGGATAGGTTCATAGAATGTCTCATCGCTCACTGGAAAGGCATATCCATATTGAACACCTTCTTTCAACACGAATGCACCCATAAAAACACTTGGTGCCGAGACTCTTCAACAGAAATTCTTGATAGACCACTTTATTATACCTTCTGGTATGAAGCGGATGGCTTGTGATGTTCGTCTGGTGAGATGTGCTGAACTGTCAACTGTTCATCAACTGGTGTTGTCTACGCACTGGCAGAGTAGCTTTTCTGCCAAGGCGGAAAAGAGAGTGGTTACACGCATTCGGTGGCAGAAACTACAGAACAGTGAAGTGAACATTTTACACAGCACGTATCGGAAAGGTTTGAACGAATTACAACTGTTCCATAGTATGTAGAGGAAGAATGGCAAATGTTTTCAAAAGCTGTCATTGCCTCTGCACAAAGATGGTGTGTTGCTTTCAATGAGGAGGATATTTTTTTACGCAGATGGAGCGAGCACTTTTCGGAGCTGCTATGGTGTAGGAAGTCATTTTGGAGATTGAATCGCTAAAAGTGGGCTCCAACAACACTCTTAAGTCTCTCCGGTGTTATGTGTCTACTTTAAGGTGTTAGAGGCGCGATCTAGAGCTGTGGTCGAATCCAGGATGCGCCTTTCGTCCGGGCAGAAGCACAGCTGACGAGGTATTCATTCTAAGAATGCTACTGGAGAAAGCTTTGAACTATGCCAAACCAGCTGTTTTGTAGATGGCGAGAAGAAATACGACCGAGTGCCTCGAGTCAAACTCTGGAGTGTGAGATTGTTGCTAAACACAAACTGTAGCAGCTGTGTTCAACGGTAACGGTGCTAAATCAACATCATTCATAGTGGTCGTTAAACTTCGCCAAGAGTGCGTCTTGTGATCTCAGCTTCCTTCCCGACTCCTGAAACCTCGATGGAAATCGACTTTGGCATGAAGCCCAAACGTTTCTCTTCAGATCCCGAGTCTACTAAGGCTCGCAGCACGATGTCACTGTTCGAGGATGTCGTGATTTGCACTAACGCTGTTGCTAGCAAAACGTACAACTGCGCTTCTTGTGTTGACATGAAATTACACATTCGCCTCGCAGGTTGGTATGGTTCAACATTAGTTGACAATTGCAAAATTGTGGGGTCAGTTGACTATTGATGGCTGTCAAGTATCATCAAGCGCTGTATGAGTTGTGTGGTGCAGTGTGTTTGGTGTGTGTGAATTGTGCTGATTTATTTTAGGGGGAGGTAATGTTTAAAAGGGAGTGGTGCGGCTAGGGCTTTGTTCCATTGTGTGACGGAACGCGGACAAACAGCAGTTTTTACAAACTCCGATTTTTTGTACAAAACTCATACGGGGCGGGATGTCCAACTTTAAAAAGCAGCTACATGTACGGAGTGCATGAGTTCCATTATGGCAAAGTTTGCCACAAAATGCAGCCCTATCACAGAATCTATTCGTACAAATCGAAGTTACGATACTACGAAAAACTGATATTACACAAACTGAACGGAATCACAAACTCCGACGTAAATAACTAGTCGTTGAAAAACATACACATTTTCGTTTCATTCGTATTTAGTGATAGCAAACACAAAATTTGTAGCAGATCTGAAGTGAAGATGGGATGATTGACTGGCCCTATTGTTTTACGTAATGTGAAATGCTTTAGTTCTTATCAACGGTGTTCTCCCTGCAGCTAGAAGCGTGTTGTACACCAACGGCCTCCAACGTATTAAGCTTGCATTGTAAGAATTCTTTAAATTTCTTGCAGTTCTTTGTTCCCTGATCATCCCAGTCCTGCTCTATGGCCAGAGACATGGACGCTATTGAAAGCGGATGAAGAAGCTCTTGGAAGTAGTTAAGCGTCTTCGAATCCAACGCTTAAGATGGCTAGGTCATGTAGAGCGGATGGACACCACAGCTCCGGCCCAAAGAGTCTTCGACACCGAGCCATTGGCACAGCGCAACAGAGGACGTCCTCGCTCTAGATGGCGCACACAAGTGGAAAAGGACCTCAACTAACTTGGTGTGCGCAACTAGAGGCAGCTGGCGAAAGATCGTGCTGGCTGGAGAGGCATGTTGGTTGAGGCCCAGGTCCACCCCGGACTGTAGCGCCAATCAAAGAAGAAGAAGAAGGTACACCACACCTTTCTGGTCCCACCAAACACACAGCATTGTCTACTTGCCGAATCGATCTGGTTTTGCAGTCGATGGTTGTCCCGGATTAACCGTTTTCCGTTTAGGATTCTTAAAATAAATCCTTTTTTCATAGCCAGTAACAGTCCGATGCAAAACCGATTTTCTTACGTGTCTTTGAAGCAAAATTTCACAAGTGTTTGTTGTGCAACATTTAACATTGCTGCCATTTGATTTTGACTCAAAGTGTCATCTCCATCCAATATCGTTTGCAATTCGGCGTATTCAAAGTTTTATGGTGGTCTTCCACCTTCTTCATTTCTCACATCAAAATCAAAATCATTATTTCTGAACCGTTGAAACCATCTTTTGCATGTTGCTTCTGACATAGCATGATCACCATATGCCTCGACAATCATTCGATGCGACTCTGCAGCACTTTTCTTGAATTGAAAACAAAAAATTAATGCTTTCCGCAAATCATCACTTTCTTTCTCAAAATTCGACATTTTTAACACGATAAAAAAAATATGATTTTGTCTGTTCAATGACTTGATGTATACTAAATATTTTTCACAGATGTCATAGCAAACAAACAAAAAAAAAATAAGGGCTCGCTCACAACAAATGTTCCCTATCGAGACATTTGTATCTTGACGCTCACTTTATACTGGTACACCTGGTAATCACACATCGCTGTGCTCATATGTTCGAGATCATGCAATATTTCAATACAAAACAACCTGTAACCAGATATTCCGGGTTCACACTTAAAAATTCAGCGCATAGTGTACATTTCTTTGACCGGAAATCCCCAGTTAAAAAAACAGTAACCAAAGAACTCATGAATGAAAAGCACGTGTTTCCTGATAAATATCCATTAAAATTATTCCGATCCCAAGCCACAGTTTGCCATTTAATTTTTCTAATTGATGATGTTTTCTACATAAGCAATGGATGTGAACCAGAAGTTATGTTATATTCCCTTCTTGCTGGCTGATGTACAACAAGAGAATCTCCAAAGAACAGAATAGAACAGCATAATTAATGATGCTATAAGTGGTGTTTAATTTATTGCTCAACCCTTAGCGCAGTGCATTTGTTAAGGTAGCTTTGCGGCATCATCTACGCCTAGCATCCTTAACTAATCCCCGAGACGAACAGAGAATTTTGCCCTTTTGATGAACAATTTCTACGGCGTCTTTCGAATTTAAATAAGTGTGTTTATGTTGTTGTTTCTTGAGCGTTCACAAGCAATATTGAAATGTAATTATAAAAGTTTAAACAAATGGTTTATGAAATCATTAATCAAATATACTTTAGGCGATTGATCGGGAGAATATTGTGCGTGTGTATAGCAGAGTATATGAATTTGCGAAAGAATTTCGGACGATTATTCACTTTGTGCAGTGATAAAGAGAGAGAGAGAGAGAGATGAGAGCTGATTCTTCAGTTGAGCAATTCAGTAATATTCTCCTCCTTTCTCATCAACAAAGCTGAGGGTATACAAAACCTCCCAGAGTGGTTAGCGAATTTCGATAAGCAAGTATTGTTCGTATTCGCCGTAAATAATGCGGATATGTTTCGTTAGATTTAGGAAGGGGATTCAATCAATTCCACCCGGAAGCCAAACGGCCTATTGTGAATCCCTTCGTTTGCAAAGTCACAATTCTTCTAACCTGTCGTGTCACATGGGGGTTGAAACCACAGTACACGGTACCGTATTTTTTATAAATTTTACACGATCCGATATATCTGCGTTCGCTATTTTTTTCGTAGTCTCTGTGAAAAATCTACAGCCCAGCGAAGCTAGGCGCCTATTCTGGAGAACTGGCAAAGCAGATAATGGATCTTCGCTGTTTTTTGCTAGTCGCCACAACTCCGGCAACGTTCGTTTTCATGAACAACTCTATGCAGCGCACTTTCCAAAGATCTGCTTTTGGGGTAGGCTTGCTAAGTATTGAATAAGTTGGATGCGTTAAGTCCTCTGATGTAGGTTTTTAATAGAAACTACAAGGGCCCGATTGGCTGTGTGGTTTGTTTATCTGCTTTAGGTATGAAAACTAAATTTACCTGTTTCCACAGTGTTGGCATGTATAAGTTAAAAAACAACATTATGAGAACACCTATTCCGCATTCCCAAAAGCAACTCGTCCACGAGTACAGAATTGTAGATCACCTGACACCTTCCCACAATTGCAAGAGCCAGATACGACATGCTCTGGGTACATGTTGCTGACTTCGCGTCTGGGACGAACACTCGGAATACTCAAATTCCAAATACCTTCCCACATTCCTTCAGTTCCTCATTTCCGCCGCATAGGTGTTAAGTTAGCATTAAGAACATTTTGTAGTTAGTCTTAAGTAGTTATCGAACGAATACAGAGGCTTCACCTCACAAAAAAAAATATTTTTTTATTTTAAAATAGTAACGTAGGAGTTTAAGTTATATACCTTTCACGCAAGCAATTGGAAAACATGCTTACGAGGTGGGATGTAGTACAAGTTTGTGCTTTTCCAAGCATAGCTGATACTTTGTGTCTAGTAATAATTTCTTCAATTACTTGTTCAGTTTTGTGAATGGTGGGAACCATCCATTCTAGAGTGTGATTTAACAACCTATGATGTGGGTTTCAGTCAGCAATTCTAGGGATTCCTGACTGGAATGGAATCTGTCGAAGGGCCATTTGGTTAGAGAATGACACCTGGGACATATGGTTCCTTGGATAAGATTTTCCTGAGCCCCAGAGCTTCGTTAAGATATTCTATTGATACACAGAACTTCCACCAGGATTAAGACTTGTTTGCTCTTGTATTCATTCATGCTGGATTGTTATCACAGTCTTCAGATCGTTTGTTGAAATTTACAATATTAAGTAGAGTTCCTCAGTTGCTGGTCTATAGCCGGTAAAAACAGCTGGCGGCTGCCTCGGTATTGTTAGTTGTTGAAGAACTAGTTGATTCCTCCGACACGTTGATGAGTCCAAGAACCAACTTATGTATATTTGGGTCATATGACTTTCGACGGCTTTGTAAATATATGATATATTTAATTATTTCTTTGAATAGTGCAGGTAGTCAACACGTTTTGTCAAGAGATACTTGATCACGAATGAACAAGAAACTTATATATATTTTGTAAAGAAAATCTTCTATTTATGGCAATGGCCTTTTGCTTCAGGAAAAGCCAATTATAGGCTTGCTTATTTTCCATCTCAGGTAGTTCAGATGCTTTCAGCATTCTTCTATTTCCAGGGCCAGATTAAGTATTTGTCAGTGTTGCTATATCAGTCTTCCTTTTGTTTATAGCACATACAAGTATAGTCGATTTAGTTATCGTATATTTTATGACAATACTGTACCTGAAACACATTGAATTTTGTTTTCATTTTTGCTGACAAAATTTTGCTTTATAAAACGATTGAAATTACAGGTGAATACTTACTCAACCAAGAATGCAAAACGTAGAAATATGACATAAAAAATGCGCAACACAAACGATAAATTAGCTCGAAGGGTTATACATTCTTTGCAGCTGGTATATTTGTATTGAATTGTTTAAAAAATATGGGTTCACACTTTGTGCAGAATTACAGAGTTTCTGTAAACACGTACTAGAACAACAAGATCCGGGCTGTTAGATCTAACAACCCGAGTATGTTTACTCAAATTAACAAATTCTTCCGAAAGAAAAATAGCATCTTCCGTGTCTTAAGCTTTCCAGGACGACAGACAACGAACGCATACTGACTACAGCAGGTATTGATTCCAATAACGCCGTACTCGACGATGACTTCTTTGTGGTCGAAGATCCAGGAGAAGGCCTTCGACACCGTTTGGTTAGAAGGACTTTACTATAAGCTCAATCGGCTAGGCATTAGTAAACCACTGCTGTACCTACTGTATAACATGCTTACCGGTAGGCGGTTCGTAGTCAAGAATGGCAACGTGACCTCTACAGGTATTTTTGAAGTTAAAAATGGTCTCCAACAGGGTGCCATTAATTCGCCGATCCTGTTCAACATTTTCTTGAGCGATCTGATAAGTTCTCTTCCGCACGCAAGTGCGTATGCCGACGACTTGATAGTGTACAGATCAGGCAAAAAGATCGAGGACATCACTACGCTCGCGCAGGGTGACTTCGACTCATTCATGAGAGACTGCGATGACTGGAAGTTGAATATCAACTTTCAGAAGTCGGAAACCATTCTGTTCAGAACGCCGTTGTATAAAGCTTCGGCGGACACAAAAAAGAATTGGCGAAAGTTCTCAATTGTTGGACGCCACGGGCAACCACTGACGCAAAGGATTGTAGTCAGATACCTGGGGATCTGGCTAGATCAGTATCTATATTTAACATGTAGATTCTGCTCTGGCCAGGGCCCGAAGAGCTTTCGCTCTTACAAAAAGACTGTTTTACAACAGCCAACTCGATGCAAGGGTAAAGGTAATCTGCTGCATGGCCCTCATACGACCAATGCTCACATATGGCTGTCCCGTGTGGTTCAACGTGAGTGCAAGCTTGATGGAAAAGATTCGGGTGTTTGAGAGGGCTTGCCTTCGCTTTTACAGAACACCAGAGTCCCAGTACATAAAATTCTACTCCAATGAGGTTTTATACAACAGGGCCAACCTGATACGATTGGACAATTTCCTGGTGAAGTTGTTTTGAGGTCACACTGCGAGAGCGATGAACTCGGTTAATAACCTGATCTCGGGGGCTTACTACCCCAATCCACAGTATCACAGAGGGTACAGAGGGTACGTCATAACGGCTTCGTCCCACCAGAAGCCTTCCTCCATTACGATAAGCACGGTCTGATACAGAATGAAAATGCGTACCGATCCTGTATCTGGAAGACTCAACCACGACCGTTCCGTCGCACGAAGAGCTGTGGGAGATCTCCTCCGCTTCAGTATGGCGGTGTCGAGCCGTGACAAGCGGGATGTTGCAATGCAACATCAAAAATGGTGGTGGCTAAGAAGTGAAGGAACTCCCTCTTCGAACCCTTTAGACCCGGGTTAAAAATGGCAGTGCGTATCCCCGAATGGGAAAGCAGTCGGTCAGTCTTACAGCGGTAATTTTGCTGCCAAAACCTATGGCCGACCTACATATATTAGTGTTAAGGTAGTCTGTAAGTTGTACATATAAACAAAAAACAAAGTATACACAACTCTACACATGTGTTCTGATGTGTATACACATGTATATAGTATATATGTAAATATATGCACGGGTATTTTTACAAATACATGTGCATATATGTGTATGTATGTTTAATTTAAGGTAGTTATAAGTTATTTTAAGATAGTATGTAAGTTTTAACTAAAATCATTCCTGCCATTAAGTTTTTTCTACAGTTTTTCTTAATCATTTGTCATACAGTTGTTATGAATTTATTAAGCCAATGATATGTTACTTTAAGTCGAAAGACATAGTTTAAGCTTAAGTTTAGCTTAGAGTGCCCGCCGAGGGCCAGTAAGTTAGAAGTAAGAAACATTGTGCGTCCAACTAGTTTTTAAGCATTTTTGTCTAGTATGTAAGTTTATTATGAATATTGAAATAAAAATGAATTTGAAATGAAATGATCTGTTCACTCTGTGAAAATACTCACATTGGATCATTTACTTAGCCGATATTCCCTCTACCGAGAGTCTAATGTATGTGTATATTAAAATGTTAATTTCATTAATTTCACGTGCATTTTTGTTCGCCCATATTAGTTGAGCTAATCAATAATAATCAGCTCTGCAATTTCGAACATAGATGCTGCTGGTTTGACGGTATGTAATTGAATTTATATAAAATTTCTTACACTGAAATTACGGAAATAATATTTTCCAAAGCAATCCATTGTGATGACGTTAACTTAAACGCTCCATTGTTTCATTTATTTGAATCAGTTGGAATTTGGCTTCTTCTGTTAGTTTGCGTTCAGTTTGGTCCACCTAATGTCTCTTTTCCTTGCTTATTGCTTAAGGCTTTTTACGTGGGTATCGGTTTTTCTCTGTCCAAACCACCAAACATTTAATTCCTCCTTTTTTCCATTCAGCTTTGCTTTTGCTTGGTGAAAATGTCTCCTTTTTTCTTTTACAAATCTGCTAACAATATCCGGTTTTTCAATATAACCAAACCAATATAATATCAAGATAGTCCACACCATACAAAATATCTTTTCGGAAATTTTGTTCAGGGATGAGAATGCTAAGCCCAGAGAGTGTAGCAAATTGCCCCAAAAATCCAAATAGTAGGTGAAGCAGATATACAGAATAATAAAATCAAAATATTTATTTGCAAACTCCTTGCCAACTACCACAAGTCTCCTGACGTTACCGCCAATCCTCGCGTAAAAATGGATGTGTTAGTCTTCAGGGCAAAGGTGATGGGCTGTAGCACAAATAAGCCTATAGCGCCTTGGCTATGGAAGAAGTGTTACAGAATGTAGCAACTTTTTGCGATGATATATACGATTAATGCACACTAAATAGAATCAAAATATACGAAGTAGAAATAAGTTGCTACGTAGCATATGCATGGATATTAAACAATGAAGTAGATCTACTACATATGAAGTATGTAGATTCTCATCTCTGTCTGTAATACGATCCCAAGCTTTTTCTTCTCTCAAAAGGTCTGAGGTTCTCAGAGCTTTAACTGATTTGAACTAAGACTAATTCTTTATCGTTTCCTTTGCTGTGTTGGGAAATCAGACCAAAAAATAAGAAACCTGATGCCGACAGAATGGTATTGTGTATGTATTATATAGATCGCATATACAGAGAGCGTCAAAAGTTAGTTTACCTACATGTAAATCATTTTCGGAAAATGGGTAGGATTGGTTACTTGAACAGTCTCAAGATCAACCTATGTCAACACCATTTGCAGAGCTTAAAAGGACACATTGCTGCTGACGCAAATGTTGACACATTTTTAAGTTGTCGCCTACTACGTCTATAGTTGGCTTAAAGTACATTATTTATTACTAGGGAAAACTGCATTTATGTCTTTATTTTGTTTGGTGTCTCTTTTGGATATAAATTTGCCTACTTTTTCGATTATCAAAACAACAATAATTTGCACACAGCGCGGTGAGTGATATCAGGAGATTCGTAAAAAGGTGTACGTGAGTATTTCAACTAAATGTGTGTGATATGCACATATTATGCGAGCTGAAGTGAATCTTCATGAGTTAAGAAATAAAGAACGAATTTTTTTAAATTATTATGTGATTAGTCTTTCCAATTTTATCTTAATCGACAAATCCGTTCAAAGTTTGATTTTCATAACTTCCGCAAAATTGATTGGTTTTGCTGAAAAATCCTTTGCGGAATACAGTAATAAGATATGGTGTAGGCTTTCGCGTATGTGTCTGTTTGTGTATCCATGGTTGATTGGGTAAAAATGTCTCTGGTTTGTTCTCGTTTTTTAAGGGTTTTCTTTGAGACAAAGCTTTCCTCTTTGAATTTGATTTCTACTCATTTAATGACACCTGTCCCTTTCTTTTATAGAAACTTTTCTCTATTTATTATTAAGTATTATTAATTATTGCATTACATAAAAACCACTAAATAATACATTTGTCTACATTTGGTATATAATATATATAATTTATACATTTGATAATATTATTGTCGAAAAAAGAATTTAGTTCTTCTACAAATTTGTGTTGTACGTTTGTTCCGCATTACGAATCATGATTTTCGTGCAGTTCAACTCATTGAGAACTGCTTGATAATCACTACCTTGTGTATTCCAATCCCGGTGTTTAATTCGCTGCAGTCTCTTTCTAAGCCTTTGCCTGTGGTGATAAAGATTTTGAATATCCACGGGTAAGTGACTATACCTATTTCTGCTTGATCCCGGCATTTGCTGGGCTAATGTGTTATTGATTGGGCATCCAAGACCTTCAATCTCTACATCAGTGGAGTCCAGTACGTCATGGCTTAGTTTGGCTACATCCTGCTGATGGGGGTTGACAAAGTTCTCTTCTGGCCCGTTGTTTGTAAATATGGGACAATCTATGTTAGTTGCACCCAAGATCAACTCGGTGGCCTCTTTTATTGTCAGCGGCATCTCCATGCAATCCAAAAACACTGATACCTAAAGTAATAATGCACGTTCCACTAATGTTTTTCACGGAATTTATAAATTGTGCTTGATTTTTTTTCCTTTATTTAAGAAAGAGATAATTCACACTAATTACTTTTGCGTAGTTTTTCGCTTGCACTAATACACCTCATATCACTATGAATGTCAGACACTGACTGACAAAAATTGCCGAGATGTTTAACTTAACCCCTCCGCCATTAAATTTTGCTCTAAGGTAACGCATAATACTTTATTTTTACGCACACTTCTTGAGAGCATAAAACAGCGCCATGTTGCTCCTAGATCGCTTAGTTTTAGGATGACAAACGTATTTTAATATATTTTTGAATTATTAAAATGCTCTAACAATGTTCTGCCTGATTGTGGGTGTTAAAAAAGTGAAATAACATTTTGCAATAATATTCCATTTGTGTATGCTTATATGTTATTAAATATGTAATCTGTTATTTATCACAATCCATTGAAGGAAAGGAAAAGTGCAGCCATCTAAGGATTATATGAATTATGAATCATCAGAAGTAATCATTGGAGATGAGAAAACCGTCTCTAAGGTGTTATATCTAAGCAAAGACGGCTGGTTGCTTCTGTAAATGTCATTAATTTAGATGGTTTACCCAAGTAACCCAAGTAAACGTAGATATTTAAAATTTCAATTTCATTATTTTGATATT
Source organism: Eristalis arbustorum (assembly GCA_916610145.1). Classification (NCBI taxonomy): domain Eukaryota; kingdom Metazoa; phylum Arthropoda; class Insecta; order Diptera; family Syrphidae; genus Eristalis; species Eristalis arbustorum. The sequence goes on along the minus strand of OU744319.1, from coordinate 47,601,728 downwards.
TGTTAAATTATGTAGTTTCGTGATTAAGGAATATGTCCATAAAACCGTGCGTTCAACGCTCGCACAGTCATATTTGTCGATAGCGGCTAATCACCATTCGGTTCTTTGTAACTCGAGAATCAGATTACACCAAAGAGAAAAGTCATGATTTACTTTAACCCCTTGAGCAACTTCTGATCTAAATCGAACAGAATTATATTCGAAGCATGTTGTGCCAGGAGGGTCTAAGAGCAACATGGCTCTGCTCTAAAGCAGTATGCGTTACCTAAGGGTACATTTTAATGGTGGAGGGGTTAAGTTAAATATCTCGGTCATTTTTGTCAGTTAGTCTCTGACATTCATAGTGATCGGCAGTGCATTAGTGCAAGCGAAAAACTACGCAAAAGTAATTAGTGTGAATTAGCCCTTTCCTTATATAAAGGAAAATAAAATCAAGCACAATTTATAAATTCCGTGAAAAAAATTAGTGGAACGTGCAGTATTACTTCAGGTATCAGTGTTTTTAGATTGCATGGAGATGCCGCTAACAATAAAAGAGGCCACCGAGTTGATCTTGGGTGTAACTAACATAGAGTGTCCTATATTTACAAACAACGGGCCAGAAGAGAACTTTGTGAACCCCCATCAGCTGGATGTAGCCAAACTAAAGGATGACGTACTGGACTCCACTGATGTAGAGATTGAAGGTCTTGGATGCCCAATCAATAACACATTAGCCCAGCAAATGCCGGGATCAAGCAGAAATAGGTATAGTCACTTACCCGTGGATATTCAAAATCTTTATCATCACAGGCAAAGGCTTAGAAAGAGACTGCAGCGAATTAAACACCGGGATTGGAATACACAAGGCAGTGATTATCAAGCAGTTCTCAATGAGTTGAACTGCACGAAAATCATGATTCGTAATGCGGAACAAACGTACAACACACATCTGTAAAAGCTGACACAAAACCTGACACGTTGTAGAATATACAAAATTAACACTTCACCGATATTGTAATACCAAATGTAAAAAATGTATATTTAATCATTTAATACAAAACAACAGTTAATACAACTTAATAATAAATATAGAACATTTTTTGATAAAAGAATGAATGAATCTGCAATTAACTGAATACTGACAGTTGAATTTGGAATCGTATTCATCAGAAAAATATACCGCTATTATCTCTACTCAAAAGCCTTTTAAACAGGTCCTCTCATATATGTAGTTTATGCCCACAATCATGAAATCGCTATCCATCATTATGATAATTATTTCTTTAAAAAAATAATTTATGTAAATACTTACTCAAAAGCTCTATGGTTATATGGTTAATTACTTACTTAAGGGAGCGCTACAGTCGTGGTTGGACCTGGGCCTCAACCAAAACAAGAGTCTCCAGCCAACTCGATCTTTAGCTAGCTGTCTCCAGTTTCGCACGCCAAGTTGGTTGAGGTCCCTTTCCACTTGCGTGCGCCACCCGAGTCGCAGTCGAAGAGGAGGAAGAAGGAAGATTTTCGGGACCGAAGCGTTGGTTTCCATCCGCTCTACATGACCCAACCATCTCAATCCTTGGATTTTCACCCTTTTGACTAGTCGATGTCGCTGAACAGTTCGCAAAGTTCGTCGTTATATCTCCTCCGCCACTCGGCATTCTTGATAATAGGGATGAGAAAAGGGGAGGCGATGCCCGACTTCTTTTTAATTTTCATCACAATTATGGATCAAAGATTGATATAACAAATAATAACAAACATCTTAAAAATAATAAGAAACATAAAATAAAAATATTTATATAGCATAGCATTAATATGATTTATATGACTAGATTGGAAATCATAGGATTATCAGAAAAGCTAGAAGACATATTGCAATTATTTGAAATTCTTGTTTAGACCCTTTCAACATTTGCCAACAAATGCAGCTCTTCAAAAATCAGTTTATTTTGACTAATTTACAGTTTGCGTATGTGGCTGATTGCACACCACCATCGACCAAATTTTCACACTACGGCAGATTTTGGAGAGAACCCAGGAGCAACAAATCGTTGCCCACCACCTTTTCATCGATTTTAAGGCCGCTTATAGCATCTATAAGGACTATATATACAGAGCAATGTCTAGTTTTGGCATCCATACCAAACTCGTCCGTTTGTGTAGGATGACGATGGAGAATGCACGCTGCTCCATCAAGGTCGGTAAAGACCTAACCGAGACCTTTGATGTCAAAAAACGATTCAGACAAGGCGATGCGCCGTCAATCGTTCTTGAAAGAGTTGTTCAATACTCGAACGCCAACACCAGAGGAACAATCTTTCAGAAGTCCGTCCAACTACTCGCATATGCCGACGATATTGACTATATCGGAAAAATGCAGCGTGATGTCAATGGTGCTTTTGTGGGTATTGAATCAGAGGCCGCCAAAAAGGTCTCGGGCAGAGCGTCACAGCAGACAGATATAACTCTGAGGTAGTCAAAAAATTTGTCTATCTAGGCACCGCTATCAATTCAGAAAATGAAACCAGCGCTGAAATCAAACGAAGAATAACTCTTGCCAATGGCTGCTTCTTTGGGCTAAGAAAGCATTTGGTAAACAAAGCCCTCTCTCGAACAACCAAGGCAAGACCTTAATCGTCCCAGTCCCGCTATATGGCGCGGAGGCATGGACTTTGTCAAAAGCGAATGAAGCTGCTCTTGGTTCAGAGGAACATTCTTTGTGTGTCCCCGAGGGACGACCGCGACTGAGGTGGTGCACGCAAGTGGAAGGGGACCTCAAACAACTTTGCGTGCGAATCTGAAGACAGCTAGCTAAAGATCGAGCTGGCTGGAGACGCTTGTTGGTTGAGGCCTAGGTCCACCCCGGAATGTAGCGCCACCTCAAGTAAGTAAGTATAGGTCTGCCATCGAAATTTCCAGTCAACTTAGTCAGACTACATTGGCGTGGCGTCCATATATCCCGATTCCTACCAGGTTATCTTTCTTTTAATTTACAATCAGTACAACAAGCAACGTGAATCTCTTAACGTGTGCACATATACAAAATAATTGTGTGTACACTTTCCCACGCAAGCGACAATTTCTGCGAACACACGAATCCACATTTTTATATAATTCTACTGCTCTATGTAAAAACATATACTACACTCATCACGTGGCACGCCTCTTCTCCATAGAAAACAACCTAAAGCCATGGCAAAAGGATGGCTATTAAAGAGTAAGGAAGTAACATGAAAATTGTCGGGCTTGGTGAATTAAGCACAGACTGCAATTTTTGTGGTGCTGTGCTGTGGTGCTTTTGTTGGCTGTTCTTCAAGCGGGGCATCCGTAGAACATTATTGCCTAAAAATTACCTTCCTTTGATTTGCGATTTATAAACGGACAGAAAATTTGAAAGTTTAATGTTTTAGCATTTATTTTTACATATAGTTTGCTGGATATGTAGCCAAATAAACCCTGTGGAATCTCTGCAACGATTAAGTAATCGGCTATAAATTGGTTATTGACGGGCAATTTGAGAGAACACTAAGATAAAAATGAATAAATGATCTTGACTAGGTAAATAGGAAAATTATAAAACTTAAGTGTGCAGCAAACCATTATGCCAGACTATATTAAACGCTCGCCTCAACGTCCAGTAATACCTTACCTGTACTTTTACCTTCAATAAAGTTTCTTTTGATAAAATTCGAGATTCGGTGAACCTGATGTGTTGTATTATGGTGCCCTAAATCCAATTGCTCAGGAGGCTTAATATCTTGCGAATTGATGTAAGTAAACTTATCGGTCTGTAACTGTTAGGGAAGAAAGTATTTTTGTGGATAACTTTGGCCGACTTCCAATCTACCGGGGAATTAAGTGTGTGATAAGTTTCCGAAATCCCTGAGTGATCCCTTTTCCTTACATGATACATGATTAAAATCTGTTTGCAAATTTCTGACTCAGTCCTGATTTCTTGAGCTCTTAATGTGTAAGTAATAACCGAGATGTTTTAATTTTCTCCAAAAAGATTTATCAAACATTGTTGAACTTTATTGTATTCGGTGTACGCCAGTTCGCCATAAATACCAATAATACCCCTTTTGTAACAGTCTAAACAAAAACTAAAACAAAACATCTTCCAAAAAATCACTAATTATTAGTCATATCCAATTGAATGGATCACTTCCCCTTGTGCCGTTGTGAGGTCCATAGTGGACAGGCCTTCTCGAAAGATTCCTTAAAGAAGAAGGCGAGGAGATTCGCTTTGATGTTCGCTTTCTGATTTCGATAGTGCATCTCACCCAGTCCGTGTTTTTTGGGTTTCTGAACTGAATGGCGGGGCCTTACTGGCCTTACTGCCTCATCTTCCAACTGCCACAACGGCCCTATTAGGAATACCTATGACTTGCGCACACCTGTTTCCATGTTTTCTTACGTGCATTAAGCTTCAATCATGAAGGTAATTAGAGAACGATGGAGATCCTAACACTTTCCAGTGATTAATCGAGAGAATAGACGATCTGATGCTATGGATCAGGTCAATAACCTCTTGTCTATAACTGGTAAAAAAAGAGGGCTCGCTACCAACACATACCTACACTGTTTGAAGTCAAAAACATCGTTACCTCTGTCGTTTGAAACCGAGCTGCCCAGGCAGTGTGATGTGAGTTCGGATCACAGCCTAAACTGAGGTCCCACTTCTCCTTCTTAGCGTTGCTTACTACAGATTTTGTGAAGTTGTCTGGGGGACCATCTGCTGCGTTGTATGGCATGTATATTGCCGACATAATCAGTGGAGTGTTGTTGTTACGCACGAGTTTTATTATTTTCAATCGGTATCGGTACCAGTTTCATAGCAGCCAGGTGGTTTTGTATTCGGCTTGCCGCTAGTTGCCAGGATTCTCAGTCTACAGCGGGTTATTCCGACTCTGACTTTGAAATACTGTTGGCGTAATAGCAGAAGCGAATTACGGCTAAGGAGAATGTCAACAACCATTATATTCCCCGTGTGCTCACCCATCTCCTCGTCAACCTTCTCCCCTCTCCTCTTTCCAGTCCTGACTATGCGGTTTCCGATTGAAATGTTGAAGGTTACGCTCTATCCTCTCCTTCGGATGTCTTGGCTTTGAATCTATCAAGCCAGTCAAGGGTTCCTTTACTGTCGCATTCTATGAACTTGAAACCCCCTGAAAGTTTACCGAAGAGGGGATTATTTCATCCTTCTTCAGGATGGCTTCATTCACACCGTCGAGGATTCTTAACTCAGTTAGTCTCTGAGGCAAGCGACTGGTCGTGGCCTTTCCTTTTTGAAGTACCTTGTCCAACTGTGGGAGGAGATTTACCTTACTTGAGCTAGTCAGTGTCGTTTTGGTTGCATCCTTGGATGGCATTCCTTCCTTTGGAGGGGAGGCTTCGACTACTGGATTTCATTTTGCAGTGTTCACTCCGGAGCAGCCTGGGGTTGTTTCCGTGTCGGTTATGGCCATACCACTTTTAACCTTCAGCTTAACAGCCTTGGCCGCTTTCGAGGTAGAGAGCAAAGGCCCACCTTCCTAGCAGTGACCAGGATTGATTTCCTTGACTGGGAAGCACTACCGCGCGATGCTTCGTTTGCAAGGTCACTTTTGTCCTTGCGAGCGTACCCTTTTCACTATCTGAGAGATTGTCAGGGTCGCGACCTTTCCACCGATTTATAAGCGTTTTTGCATTGGCGCGTTTCGTTATGGGATCTTTCTCCACAGGGTTGCTAGTTTGAGTGATAACCATGTTTGCACTGTCCAGCGTCGAGTTAGCCTCCTCAAGTGATATATTGAGGGAGGAATCCTTTTTTGTTGACAGGTGAGAGGAGGTTACCGGATTGCCAGTGACACTCTCTTTCGTCAAGATCGCCTTCGATTTTGCCTCAAGGCTTGGCCTTTCTGCGTTTTCAGAGGTTGGCTTGGGGTCATGAACGCAGCATTGACTTCCTTCTTCTAATGAGATCGCTGTTCGCCTGTGCCGAATTGTTTCAGCAACAGGAGGTGGGCCAATCACTGCTTCTTAGCTCATCTGTGATGACCAATTTTGCGAAGCCAACTTCTACTGATTCGTTACCAGCTGCATAGCTGGTGATTGTAGGAGCATATTCTTCTCCTCAGCCGTTCAGGAGTGTTCTACAACTTTTAGTCGGTTTTATGAAGATCACCGCATCATTGCTCCCGGAAATATTTTTTTATTTATGTAAGTCTATTTGGGCCCACGAGTATGGGGAAAAGGAAGGTCGCACTGTACTCAAACAGCCCCAGGTATCACCACATCACCCGGAATGCAATTGACACTTCTGTTATTCGTGCCGTCAGCAAGCTTGCTGACTTGCAAATGTTTTCCTTCGCAACCGTAATTGGGTATCAAGCATTTCAAACTTCCAAACTTCGCCGGCTATTTGCACTCAGCTTGGAATGTTTTTGTTCGACAAACTTTTTATTCAAATAGTACATGCTCAAAATGGACCATTGGGCATCTAAAAGTTAAATACCGTTTCAAAAATAATAAATAAAATGTCTAGACGATACTATTTCTTGTGTGCAAGATACGTTTTAGGTTTCAAGTATACGTTTTAGGTATAATACTTAAATTGGCAAACGAATCACTTTTATAGTTCAAATAATATACTTAACTAATAAGGCATAAAATCGAATCTTAATTCTATAACCATTAATTTAAAACAGAAGTTCGTTAAAAATGGTTCAAATCAAATGGTGTTTCCAAATGGTTCAAATTAATGTTTTTGATGGGGTCAATAGTTGGATCAAAATATGGGGTGCCAATAATTGTAGTCGTTACGCTTTAATCATATAACAGAAAATAAACTCCACTAGAAGCTTATTTCAATAATTTGTCTTAAGTTATAAATTATTTTGAGATTCAAGCGATTCGACTAATTGATCCAATAGAGCTCTTCATTCGAATGAACTTTGTATTGAAATTTGTTTTCGAACAAACATTTGCTTTTGATTCTTGAAATCGGCTGTTTGAAATTTTCCATTAATCGACTATTGTCGACAGTCAATTGAGTTATGCAGATATTGGGATTGTCGATTGCAATTGATATTGCTTGCAAATTTGACGTCGACCGATTTCTTCATGAAATTTAAAACTTCTTCTTCAATAAATTCATCAGAAAAACACACAGTTTTATTTCGACACGCACAAACGTGAATGATCACAGTATCTCAGCGAACCGGTACGTGTATTTCTTACGTCCATACCAAAAGTCTGTACTATCACGAATTGAGAGATTTAATATCTAAAACTGACTGAATACTGATTTAAGAAATATGTACGTTTTTAACACACTTTTCACAATAATAGGATTCTAGATTCACAGTCCGTACTTGCACAAGGGGCTAGCAAGGGTTTTATTTGTGAATTGTTATATGTGTGAAGAAGATACTGCATTAACTCCATTTGAATTTGACACGTACACACAATTTCTGTTATAACTAAATTTCTTTCTCTTTTTTTGTCTGGTATATATGTATCTTATTTTTGTGCTTGGCCGTTTTTATAAGAGACCCGTACCTATTAGGCTTCTGCGTAGCATCTCTCCGAAAGCGACCAATATCAACCCGTTTATTGAAATTAATTTAGCTTAGTCTGATCAGCAATTTTTGCTTGCTCTTGATTAGTCCAATTGGAATGTAATTGTGGCCTATATTCAAAAACGCTAACATATAACTCATAAATTACATAACATTTATTTTGATTGTTTTTCCACAAAAATATGTAAAATCACATACTGACGATTACAATAAATTGAGCAAATCTAATGCCGAATATCAGAATCTTGAAAATTATTTCTCAAAAGAAACAGTGAATCGTTCGAATGTCAAAAAAATTATTCACAAATTCAACTCACCTTCTAAGGACTGAATTATAGCAATGTTCCGCACAATATTTGATATCCCAAATACGAAAGATCATATATCAAGAAGTAAAATTAATATTATTAAGAGTACTAATCAGAATTCTACTACGTTTTGCTGCCATCATCTACTCCAAGCATAGTTGTCAAACTCGAAAAATTTGCTCAAAATTATTGGCATCTAAATGTAAACAGAGAACCAGGCACTATTTGTTATTGTTCCGTCTCTCTTATTCACTAAATATGTCGCAATCATTCTCTTTCGCAAAAAATATGTATGTATTCCTTATTCAAGAGCAAATTATTGATAAGCAAATGTCAAAATTTGGCACTCAAACGAAAAAGAGGTCCAATTCCGTCACAGGTTAGAGTGCAAAAGAAAAATCGCAGAACTTTTCAGGGTGTGACGGGCAATTTAAACAATTTCTTCGTAACTTTATCTGTAAGATTCAAGAAAAATTGTTAAAAAAAAAATTCCAAGAGAAATGCGATCCATTAAGTGAATTTTAGGCGAACAACGAAATAAGTGCGCATATGAGCAGACAACTAGATTTTCAATCAAATAGAAAATATTGATTCAAGGTCAGCTCCAAAGGCACAGGAATGGCTGGTGACCTGACAGGATGTGCGGCTCTTAAGAAATCAAAATCAAAAGGTAGTGATAAAGATAGTACTAACAAACGAGAGAATGGCAATGCATCCAGTAAAGTGAATGCAGTCATGCAGACTACTCGCGGTGGTCTAAGAGTATATAAAATAGTCATTCTGGGAGACGGTGGTGTGGGAAAATCCGGTTAGTAGGTCCTTTGCGTTATTATGAAAAATCAATAAATTTAAGTCTTCGATATACACACATATTTTTATTTTAGCCGTAACTTTGCAGTTTGTTAGCCATAGTTTCTTGGATTATCACGATCCCACAATTGGTAAGTATAAATTAAGATGTAAATATGCATATGTTTAAATATATGCGCGCTGCATAATGTATCATATAAAACACACATAAATACTGATAAGAACGACATAAATACGAATGAAAACATTGACCACACAGAATGATAAGTGCTTATATTTGCCAACAATGGACATGACATTGTTAAAACTAATTCTTAAGGCTGAACAACCAAAAATAGTTAAATTTCCTGAATGTTGGTACAGTAGACCGATGAACTCTAATTGCTGCAAGAAAAAAAAACGAAAACCTTAACATGTATAGTTGGATTTTTCTTTATTTCGTACTGTTTTAATGTGAATCCATACAAAGTTGATTCAACAAGACTATTATTTGAATGTAATTCAAGAATTCTCTGCTCTGGGAAGTTGGGCATAACACTTAGTTCAATATTCGTCCCTACTTACAATACAAAAGCATTTTATTGCAGCAAGATTGATGAATGTTAAAATACAGGAATAAGAGCAACTTTTGAAAAAATGACATATATGAATTATTATCATTTGATTCTCTTACTAAATACAATTTTAAAATAATACTTACAGAGGACTCATATCAACAGCAGGCCGTAATCGATGGGGAAGCAGCATTACTAGATATTCTTGACACTGCCGGTCAGGTCGAATTCACAGCAATGCGGGATCAGTATATGCGATGTGGTGAAGGATTCATAATCTGCTACTCAGTTACCGATCGCCACAGTTTTCAAGAAGCGTCCGAATACAGAAAACTTATCACTCGTGTTCGATTGTCGGAAGATATTCCATTGGTTCTCATTGCGAATAAATTGGACTTGGAGATGCACAGAAAAGTGAATAAAATAAAATAGCAATTTATTTATGTACATATATATATATTGTGCCAAATTATCTTTTCAGGTATCCACTGAAGAAGGTAGAAACTTGGCCTCACAGTTTGGATGTCCGTTTTATGAAACCTCTGCTGCACTTCGTCACTACATAGACGATGCTTTCTACAGCCTTGTCAGAGAAATACGCCGAAAGGAACAACAGAAGGTAATAATGTTACGTGCGCATAATATGTAGTAAATTCTTGACATAAAGTGCCACGAAATGATTGGTCGCTACTATTTATTCGGCTAAGACAACCGCTGGAATTTATAATAATATATAATATGGGTGGCGCTACTGCCCATAGAGGGCCAGGGCCTAGCTTCTCAGCAACAACTCGTGTTGTGCGTGCTATTGTTCCCTCACGAGTGGAAGGGACCTACTACTACCGAACGGCCAAGTTTGAGAAGCTTTTTCTAGACAGAAAATGCTCTTTGAGCATTGTCAGTGACTCGAACGAGGTGGGGCCGTGAAAATTATTTTTGTCGCTCAGAGCTGGAATCGAACCTACGACATCGAGGTTGCGGTCGACGCATATACCCACAACGCCACGGGCCACCACCTTCCGCTGGAACCGCTGGAATTTAGTGACAAAAAATGTATTGAAATTTGCATCTGGGTATCAATTATTTTTTTGACAAACATTTGCAGGCACTTTTTGTGTGATTCGCGTTCGATTTTAGTGTGTAATAAAATTATTACGACATCCAAAACTCAAACAAATAATCCCAAACCACAAAACATTGTCCGTAATTCTTTTTTCTGACGCGAAAAACATGTTCATAAAACCACGCTATTATCGTCCAAATTAATTGGATCATTTGCCTGAGCGATATTTAGGTCCTTGTGGCCATATAACAGTCTGCAGAAGTGAGTCTTCTATATTCTATGAATCGACTTCTTCTTCTTTGATTGGCGCTACAGTCCGGGGTGGACCTGGGCCTCAACCAACATGCCTCTCCAGCCAGCACGATCTTTCGCCAGCTGCGTCCAGTTGCGCACACCAAGTTGGTTGAGGTCCTTTTCCACTTGTGTGCGCCATCTAGTGCGAGGACGTCCTCTGTTGCGCTGACCCAATGGTTCGGTGTCGAAGACTCTTCGGGCCGGAGCTGTGGTGTCCATGCGCTCTACATGACCTAGCCACCGTAGGCGTTGGATCCAAACCGCGTAACTAGGGGCATGCCGCTGTACAGCCCGTATAGTTCGTGGTTGAACCTTCTCCTCCAAACGCCATCAACGCAAAACGGGACCAAAGATCGTACGCAGAACTTTTCTCTCAAGACAACCAAGAGCTTCTTCATCTTTCAATAGCGTCCATGTCTCTGCGCCATAGAGCAGGACTGGGATGATCAGGGTTTTATACAAGGTCAATTTGGTGTTTCGAGAGATGGCTCTGTTACTCAATTGCCTCTTGAGCCCAAAGAAATATAAATATCGACTATGAATCGACTGCTACTCTATTATTAGATTTCCTTTTTCATCTCGACAAGAGGTGTGGAAACCTCGTGAAAGAGATTTCGCTCCGAAACCAAAGATCACCAGCCTAAGTCTGTAATTTTAAACTCATAGTCATGTGGGAAGACTATCATATCTAATACTAATTTACAATTGTATGTCGATGCGCCGATACCTTAGCCTAAATTTCAGGTTTCACTTGTCGCGTGGAAGCCAAATTGAAGTCGTAAATTTTGTGGGTTGAAGCTGAAAAAGTGATGCAGCAACAAATTCCATGTTACTTTTCACAGAAACAATTTTTACAAGAACTATTACTCTATTTTCAGGCCTTGGGAAATGGATCAAGTTCGGAGAAAATAAATCCCCGTCGAAGAAGTCGTTGGTGGAGGATTCGATCGATCTTCGCTTTAGTGTTTCGCAGACGAAGAAATTTAAACTAAATAATGTTTATATGCATAATTCCTTCAATGGAGACTCGAACTTTAAGTATTTCAAATTTTGTTTTTATGTTATAATCCCAAAAAGCACATAACATCTAAAACTTTCGCGATAATGATATTTAATCGCTTGAATTCAATGCAGAAGAACATGCGCCGAAGTAATGAGATCAAATCGATCCCTTCTAAAATTGAATATGATGCAATGTAACCTGAAGCTAACGTAGCTAATTTGTCTGGCTTTGAGTCCCAAAGTCACCCACAATATCATATCCCATTAAGCAAAGGAAACTATACCAAAAATCTTATATATAAATAAGTTACGACTCGTAAGGAAATTAATGTTAGTTTTAATTCTTTTTTTAGTATATGCTTTCTTTGTCAATCAAATTTGAACACTTGATTCAATTCTTTAGAATGTTTTCATTTTAAATTTTATATTTAATTTGCATTGTTTTTTTTTTTTTTTATTTAACGACACGAAATTATAATATTCCTATAATATCAACATAACCTCTCAAATACATTTAAGGTTTCAGCCTTATTCATATCGCTTTCGAGCGAAATCGGTTATATGTACTACTTACGCAAACGATAGTTTCTTTTTTTAGTATATTCACCCAGAAAAATAGTTGAACATTTATAAAGCCGTGAAAGCTATACAAAAGCAAAACAAATTCGTTCTTATATACCTACCAAACCATCTGTGATTTTAATTAAGTACCTTTTTAGGTAGATACAATGTAAGAAAAACATTAAAACAAAATAATAGCGCAATACAAAGTTTATACATGAGTACATACATATATGTATAATTTAAATTGAAAACATTAGGTTAACTACATTTCTTGTTTTTGTTTTTGTAATACAAATTGTTTATTGAATGTTATTTCTTATTTATTTTATTAATTTCGAGAAAAAGTTTGCCCCTTTTGAGATTGTTTAGTGTGGGCACTCCTGTTTTTATTAAAAATTGTTTTTTTTAACCTCGTTTTGTTACTGGATTTTCGTATGCCTTGAATAATTGCTGACTGTAAACACATATGTTATTATTTTCTGTATTCAAGTGAAATATAATGGGAACAACAATAATACAAATCAGATAAACATAAGCCGAATTGTTGAAAAGCTCAAAAAGTATAAATAATAATAAACAACGTAATAAATAGAGTAGGTTTTAGAAAGAAAAAACGAAAGGATGTTAAATTATGTTAAATTAAAAAACTATGTATAACAAAGTTATTGAAAAACTCAAGAATAAATAGCTTAACCCGTCGACTAAACCCACTTGATGGTTATGATGATTTACACTTCTTTTTTTTTTACTACAATTAACATAAAACACATAACATAGTAATGATTATAGAATGGCCTTGATTTCTCTGTATATTGTGTAATTTCATTAGTAACTGTAATCGTTGGTAGAAGTTTTACTTTGTAAACTAAAACGGAATTGTGTTGTTACCAAATGTAACTATGAATGTGATTACGAAAGAAAAAAAAATGTTTAAAAAACTGAATTATTTATTCTCTGTTTCAATTGTATAAGCTATAAATATGCATTAGTACTATATGTTGATGATATTAATATGTTATGTAATATATAACTGTAAACAGCATAATTTTAAGGAGACTATCACTTCAAAAATGTCATCAATAATTACTGCCTTTCACTATTTTCCTACTTGTTCTTTTAGAATAGCCACAAGAGAGAGAGAGAGATAGAACACGGTTCGAATCTGAAAATATTTATCAAATGTTATTTTTATTTGTTGAGCATTTTTTTTCTGTTGATTACTCATGAAACCAAGCGAAATATATGTCCAAAGAAAGATTTGTAGCTTTTAATCAAGTATTGTTTGTATGTAAAAACCAAAATGTAATTGAACAAAATATTTATCAATAGTAAATAGACAATGAATAATAAAAACATGTTTCTACGATATCATGTGTATTGGAAGCTTTTAACTGGTGACATCGAATGAAATCTAGAGCCTACGAGAGTGGATCCGCGAAGTGCAGTGACATGTGTATCCTACATGCTAGACAAAAGTGATTAAAACTAGCTTAACGAACTTAACAAATGCTCTTACACCTAACCTACTGACCCTATACGGGTACTCTAAGCTATTTTAATCGTAATTTGTACTGTGCCTTTCGGCTTATGCTATATTTTTTATTTGTCTAAAAGGACACACTGTCCGAACGTTCCGAGGTGCTAACATCGACTCGGTTCATTACCTTGTCGTAGCCAAGATCAAAACTCAAATATCGAAAGCACAACGGATAGTCCCTGAATATCCCAGAGAGTCTAACCCTGCTAAGCGAAACAATCGACGAACAGTGGAACCGTTGTCAAAACGCCATCAGAGAAGCTGCGTGTTGGGTTTTAAAACGCCACCAAAAAAAACCCCATGGTTCGACAACGAGTGTCGGCAGGCGCATTCAGCGGAGCTAGCAGCATATAAGGCGACGCTGGATAGAAGGTCGAGAGAGGTTCGTGAGCTCTACGGACTTAGGGCCTTATCGCGAGTTTCTATTCGCAAAAAGTCTATTCGCCTTAATTCTATTCTATTGAGCAAATTCGTGGTATCGCGAAACTCAATAGAATTGAATTTCGAAATAGAAAATGAAAAGCTATCGATGTCAACCGTCAAATCAACATCAAATGTGATTATTGTTTTGGAGGGAATAGTATATAGGATAGGACGAAATGGAGGAGGCTCATAGAGCAGCAACTATATCAACTCTTCTACAGCATTATAATCCCGTGCTTCTGTGTTGGCAATGTCTTCTATGGATCTGTCTGTTACTTCCAAACCACAAGGATCGACGCTTTTATGCAGGCTTAGAAACTCTACAAAACAAAGTACATGCTGTCATCACGGAAGGACGCACAACATCGACGTCTCGGACAGAGCGTCATATTGGGCAGCAGAAACTTTGAGGTAGTCAAGGACTTCGTCTACCGAGGTTCTGTAATAGTAAATAGGGACAACAACACCACTACCGAGATCAAGCGCAGAATTACTCTTGCCAATCGCTGTTTCTTTGGGCTTAAGAGGCAATTGAGTAACAGAGCCATCTCTCGAAGCACCAAATTGACCTTGTATAAAACCCTGATCATCCCAGTCCTGCTCTATGGCGCAGAGACGTGGACGCTATTGAAAGCGGATGAAGAAGCTCTTGGTTGTTTTGAGAGAAAAGTTCTGCGTACGATCTTTGGTCCTGTTTGCGTTGATGGCGTTTGGAGGAGAAGGTTCAACCACGAACTATACGGGCTGTACAGCGGCATGCACCTAGTAAAGCGTCTTTGGATCCAACGCTTAAGATGGCTAGGTCATGTAGAGCGGATGGACACCACAGCTCCGGCCCGAAGAGTCTTCGACACCGAGCCATTGGGACAGCGCAACAGAGGACGTCCTCGCACTAGATGGCGCACACAAGTTGAAAAGGACCTCAACCAACTTGGTGTGCGCAACTGGAGGCAGCTGGCGAAAGATGGTGCTGGCTGGAGAGGCATGTTGGTTGAGGCCCAGGTCCACCCCGGAATGTAGCGCCAATCAAGAAGAAAAAGAAACTCTACAACTCGTTCCTCCAAAAGGCATCAAAGCAAACAAACTGTTAGGTCCACCACCAGTAGTGCTAATTTCTTTTTTATTTGATATTAATTTTTTTTAAGCTTTGCCTTCAAATCCATCCAAACCTAAAATACAGCAGGAAATAAGACCGTTTATTTATATAAGAATGTTACCTTGCTCCATTTTGCATAAGTCTTAATAGGAGGGCCCAGGCTATTGAGCTCTACAGAGAACACCTTCCAATGATGGCCTGCCTTTAGCTTTTTGCAAATGCCTTTTGCAATTACTGGATTTTTTTCCATTAGGCATACTAATTTCTCCATATGCCGCTTGTTTGTAAATTGTCTCCTATGCGTATATCAATAAATATTTACATATTAAAAAAGTTCTTATGTACTACGTTTTCGTTGTTATCCATTTCAACGAATTTGACGCAGCATCAAAATTCTACCGTAATTTTCTGACAGAATTGTCAGTTCTACCAAATAGAAAAATATCCATGGCAATAGAAGCTCGCGATACGACGGGAGTAGATTTTATTTCAATTCGAAGTTAATTCTATTACGAATAGAATTTCGCGATACCGTGAATAGAATTTTTTTCTATTTGACGTTTATTCTATTGGGAATAGACGCGATAAGCCCCTTAAGAGAAAGAAGAGCACCGGCTTCTCAACAAAAAAAGAAGAAAGAGCATGAGAAGCGGTAGATAGATACTGAGAATCTGGAAGGATCACTTCTGCAGACTGTTTGCAGACGAAGAGGACACAAATACCGCTGTCAGGCAAAATGTTTCACTCCACGCAATGGACGACGATAGAAGAGAATTCCGTCCCCCCGACCTAGACGAAGTCAAGATAGCGATATCGAGACCGAAGTCGAACAAAGCTGCTGGAGCGGACGGATTGTCCTCGGAACTGTTTAAAGCAGCTGGAGATGATCTGGTTGGGCGCATGCACCAGCTCACCTGTAGGATATGGTCGGAGGAAAGCATGCCCGACGAGTGGAATCTTAGTATCGTTTGCCCGATCCACAAGAAAGGAGACCCCTTTGACTTCTTAACTTCGCCTACAAGATCTTCTCTGCCGTTTTGTGTGACCGCCTGAAATCATTCGTCAACAGCATGATAGGCCTGGGAAGTTCATCATGGATCAAATCTTCACATTACGGCAGATCCTCGAAAAAAACCCAAGAGATGCAGATCGACACCCACCACCTATTTGTCGATTTCAATGCCGCATATGACAGTGTGCATAGAGACGAGCTATACAACGCCATGTCTAGTTTTGAAATTCCTGCCAAACTCGTCAGGCTGTGCAGGATGACGATGGAGAACTCTCGCTGCTCCATCAAGGTCGGTAACGAACTCACCGAGACCTTCAATGTCAAAAAAGGTTTTAGGCAAGGCGACACGCTGTCATGTGACTTCTTCAACATCGTGTTGGAGAAGATCGTGCGAAACTCACATGCCAACACTAGAGGCACGATCTTCCAGAAGTCCGTTCGACTGCTAGCATACACGGACGATATTGACGTGATTGGCCGAACTCAGCGAGCCGTCAATGAAGCGTTTGCTTGCATTGAAACGAAGGCGGCAAAACTGAGGGCAAAACAAAGTATATTCTGTCATCAACAAAGGACACACAACATCGACGACTCGGTCAGAACGTCACGATAGGCAGCTACAACTTCGAGGTAGTAAAGACTTCATCTACCTTGGCTGTGAAGAGCATTCCATATTCGTGCGGAGCTGCTGAAAAACGAGTCTCTAAATTTCACTGTGCGTCCGAAAGCAGGCTTAAGGGTCAACTGATCTAGCATTCCTAGCGAGACGTGTATTGCGGGTGATTTCATTGAGAGGAGGAATGCAGTTGGCTAGCTCACTTGAGCATCGTTTGTTAAAATTACGATAAAACACGGACAAAGAAGACACGGTACTCGATGTTCGAGCGAGTCTTATGAACCCGCGATATCGTTGTCTCCTATAAGTTTGATCGCTCGCTTTTGGATTCTATCTAGTAGGTGCAAGGTGGTCTTGGGGGCACCAGACCAGATATGAGCGTTGTACTCAAGCTTAGGGCGAATATACGCCTTATAGATTAAAGCCAAATCAGAGGGGGTGAAATATTTCTTGCATCGATTAAGGAAACCTATACATTTCGCAGCATTTTTGGCGACCTCGAATATGTGATCGTTCCAACTAAGTGTTGTGTTGATGTACATACCGAGGATGAAAAGTTTTCCGGTTTCGTCGATACAAGCGCCTTTAATGGATAATGACTGATTATCAGGGGTTCGCTTTAGAGACAGCAGACAGCATTGAGTTTTGGAAGCATTGAATTTCACTCTGTTGTTCTAACCCCAGTTAATTATGCTGTCCAGATCGGAATGCAATGTGCTTGACATACGCTGCCGTTCCAATATTAAGTCCGAGGGGCAGGGTCGTGCATTTTGGAACGACTGTGAAAAGCTGAGGGTGCTGTCATCAGCGAAGGAGTGGATTGAATTAGAAGTGACAGGCAGGAGATAATATATAAAAATGCCTTGGGGGACACCAGCATTTATTTTGTGAATATCAGACTGGCACCCTTCCAAAACAACTTGGATTGAACCGTTCAAAGGTAGTCTCCAATCCATAGAAGCAGAGATTCATCAACACCATAAGCACGCATTTTCGGCAAAAGAGCTTGATGCCAAACTCTGTCAAATGCTTTAGAAATATTAAGCGCAACTATCTTGCTTTGGCCTGCATTGTGCAAAGATTGGTTCCACTTTCCAGTGAGATAAGCTATCAAATCACCAGTGGACCTGTTGCTGCGGAAGCCATACTGTCGGTCATTAAGAAGCTTCAGCGATTCAAGATATTTCAAAAGCTGACGTTTTATCAGCGTTTCCATAACCTTAGAAAGAAGGAACGTAAGTGCCTTGGGTCGGTACGAGGTGGGTGACGAAGATTCGTCCTTTTTAGGGACAGGCTGGACAAATGCTGTTTTCCATCTACTCGGAAAAAGACCTGAAGAGTAGGATAGATGAAAAAGCTTACGCAGTGGTTTTGCCAGCAAAGAAGAACACCTCTTCAGAAGTATTACGGGAATACCACCCGGGCCAGCGGATTTGTGCACGTCGAGATCTTTAAGTACTCTTGCAACTGTACGAGTGCGGGACTGTATTTGTCCCATGGTGTAACCAACGCTCTCGAGTACAGGTAGGGACAAATTACAATCTGGCAGCAAAAAGCTGGCTGCAAAATGCGCCGCAAGCAGATTGGCTTTGTCTAAAGAGCTGACAGCTGGAATGCCTTTGTAAATGAGCGGGGGAATTGAGGACGAGGCGGAATTCTTTGTTTTTAACAAATGACCAAACGTTTTTGCTACCCGTGGGACATTGTAGCACTTTTGGCCTCAACTTTTGTTCATGGGAGAATTTCGAACGATGGATTATTGCATTGCAGTCATTTCTGGTTCGTTTAAACTTATTCCGGTTTTCCTCAGTAGGTTTGGCTTTGTATAACCGGAAAGTCGACTCTCTCATTCTGATAACCTCTTTGCAGCTCGAGTCATACCATGCATTTGGTTGGCGACTTACCTTGAACGTGCCAAATATATCTTCAGACTAAATTGTACGGTTCTAAGATCGGCTGTTACTATACCCAGTTTAATATATAAGAAAAAGACGATGATCTAATGTGACAGAGAAAATTAAAATACAAGTCGTATTCAAATTGTTCTACATTAATTCAAAAAGGAGTTGATCATTGAGCGAATATAGCCACATAATTTTGCAAAGTTTATTATTTTCTTTATTTTTTTGTTATAAACTATTGGTATCATTGTTTTAAACAAAGAAATTGTGAATGGCGTTTTTCAGGAACATTTTTTCAGCTGGGCTTGCAAACGATGCGTCAACGGCGTTCAACGATAAAGTCTGCAGATCCAGTTTGGATAAATTAAATGTATCCCTGGCTATAATGAATTCGTTCGACAATGATGTATCAAATACGCCAAAATCGTCTGTCTAAAAATCCATATGTACAAATAATTCATAAATAAATTAACGTTGATATACTTACGCACAATACTACTGGATAATTAGACAGATAAAGATGTTTAAAATGATGGTCTTCAAAAGATTTAACCGTTCCGCATTTAACGTTGCTCGAAAGGCAACACTCTATTGGTATTTGTTTACTTTTTGCAATGTTTAGATTTTCAGTTGACATGTATGTACCATGACCACAACGATCCATACCAAACTCGAGCATTTGCCGTGTTTCCTCATCATTTTTGATTTCTGCACAATGAAGTGTCAGTTTAAGACCTTTACAGCGAGCTTTCTCTAAGACGTCCTTGTAGTCGGCAAATATACCGCTAGATGGATTTCCACTCAAATCTATACCTTTAATTATGTCTGAATATGTGTTCAATTTTCCCAAGACTGTGCGAAGAGATTCATCTGCGCATTCTTTTCCTTCAGATCGATTTATAGATGGTATCAATTTAACGCATATATTGGGATATGAAAGATTTGCTGAACTTATATTTTCCTCGATTAATGTATTCAAAATGGAGAACTTTTGCAAAGATTTACCTTATACCGTCCAATACGCTTTGAAGGTATTCGTCTTTGGACATATCAACGGTTTTCTTTAGCGTTGTTCGAAGTTCCAAGTATATTACATTGTCTTGTGCAAAGTCTTTAATGACACATTCCGTAGCTTTTTTTAATCCAATTTTTGTTACAGTCAAATCATGGGCTATTTGAAATTTTTTAAAGCATCTAAAAATAATAAATTAATCATCAGAACATTTATGTGCATGTGCAATTAAACCTACTCGGGCAATGAAAGATGATGGATGTTTTTGAAGTTATTGCAAAGTTCTTTAAATTCACTCGTGGTCTGCCCATAAAGAAGTGCACCTAACTCTAATAGCGTGTCCGTGCTGAGCGAACCGTTGAGGTGAGCATGTAATTCCTAAGAATATATGAGATATATACATTATAATATAAGATTCGAAATATCTACTTACAACTTTAGGCATGTTTTTAATAAAGTCTTTAGTGACCATTGTTTTGCTGTAAATTTAATATTTTTCTTGGATACAGATCTTTCTATGGGGCCACGGATGTACGTAAATTGGTTGGTCAATACAAGATATAATTTCTTATTGATAAGTTTTACAAATTAAATTTCGTTGCGGTATAAGTGTCAAAACAAATAAACTTCTCTTACGAATTGCACGACCAAAACACATTGAATTGACAGATACCGGCATAAAGGCCCAATCAGATACAATCCCATACAATTCGGCACGTGTGTTGCGCCTTGTTTCCAACCAAAACTTGCACATGGGGAAAATGTACACTCACGAGCTCTCTCTTGCAAGAAATTTCCAACGCGAGCTGTCAACCGCTCAAGATGCCTACACCGACATTTTTTGAACAGCTGAGGTGAGGTACTTGATTTCTCCAAACAAGTGTGCGTAAAAATGAGACAAAGTGGGATAACTCGCAAATAACTCTCATTCATTCATGAATAACAGTCAAAAAGTAGGGAAGGTTAGGTTAGGTTAGGTTAGGTTATAGTGGCTGACTGCTGCAGAGCAGTAGGGTTAGGGTAAAATCCGTCAAATTTGTCGATACACTGGATGGCAATCATCACAGCTGATTGTCGTCGGCTGTCTTTATAGTACTTTATTTCTAGCTCGGACTTTAATCGGCATTTGTACACGATTGGATATTATTAGAAGATATATCAAAACGCCGTATCAAAATTACTCTGAAATGCAACATAGTGAACATAGTGATCTGGCTTACGATATTGGCCAATCGACATATGACTCTGTCGGAGTTTTTTGGTACTAACATTCTTAGACAAAATTCTGACAGATCGTTGAGGGTTAGGAATTTACATTGAAATTTCGAAATATGGTAATGATTTGAAAAAGTGAAATTAAATAGAAATTCCATGTAAAATATCACTTTTGAGAAATTGACAACCACCTATTACAAAACTAGCATACTTCTTCTGGGTATTTCACCAGCAATTAAACCCGGAATTGGCAATTCGATGCATTTCACAAATTGAATTTTCCACCAAGTTTGAATTTTCATTACAAGTTTGTTCCTGCGAATGAGCTGTTAGAAATTTGCATAAGAACGTAGTTAATCAAAACTAACACCAGAGAGCGCTAACAATCGAGGTCGATTCGCCAATTAGGGTCTGTAAAGTTGCATCAAGCGAACGCTGTTTTAGGACTTAATCAATTGATTTATGTCCATCCTAATAAAAATAACAATGTCGGGCCAGAACCGAATCCGTATTATAACCGAACGCGCAATGGCGATGTGGTGCGTAACACATATTGTTTATAAATAAGGACATCAACATCAATGACAGTAAAACGTGCACGCCGATTTTGATGATACGGAACGACCCTCACAAATGAAGTCAACCGCGCAGGGCAATGTCATCGCAACGCATTATTGGTTGTTCATCAGGTTGAACAAGTTGTGGTGCAGTATGAGCAACCCTTTTCCGATATCCATACGAATGGGTCTGTCCAGTATAATTGTCCATGACATGTGCATAGGCTTCTTATATTCTTTTTATTTCCCACTCATCAAACATTTTTGTTTTTGGCAGTAGAGTTGTGCTAAGTAGTTCCAAAGTTGGAACGAACATAGAACGGTTTCTTTTTCGATCGAAACTAGTTAAGGCCCATTCATATAAGGTCGCCACGAATTGCGACCTTCGCAAACTCTGACAACTCATTCATACGGAGCGAAGATAAGGTATTATAGGTCTGGTAACGTACTTTCTGCACCAACTTGTGAAGACTAAGGTAAAAACCTCTCAGAGAGAAGCAAAATATGAACGAAGTACGGGAACGCAATTAAACCAAATGTATAACTTATATCATTTTTTAAGAGCTTGTTTCGTTCTTTATGACTTCGGAGATGTCCTATGTCAACAGTTCCAGCAATACATGTGAACATGTCTCTTAATGCCTGAAACACAATAGTGCGGTGGTGCGTTGCGTTGGCTTTCAACGCACATAATTCAATCGCCATGCACAGAATACTGCGGTGACGTACGTAAGTACAAAATGAGAGCGGTGAGAGCAACGTAACACGTAAGCTCATCGCATGTCACTATGGAACATGTTGAAAAATTTTTGACAGATTGGTGCGTTGATGAACAGCTGACTATGTTTTAAGGACAAAATAAATTTGAATGCGGACTAAGGGGAATTTTCGAAAGACAAAATTAACAAATGTTGGTGGGGAAATTTCGTACTCTCTTGAGAGAACACACATTTGACATCTTATCCATACTTTTGTCGTACGTTAACATACTTTCACAGATTTCTGTTGTTGTGTACTGTTCTGAACTGATTATTTTCGGTACGGGAACATTATTAGGTCTGTTCCAATTGATTTTCGCACAGAAATTCGTAGTTAAGCAAATTGTCAGAAGTAGGGGTAAAAGTCTCTCTTTGAGAGAGAAACTGTGCACAAACTTGTGGAACGACGGTTCGTAGAAATGAACAGAATTCAAGAAACGTCAAAAAATATATTCAATTCCTTCTTATTCACTAAGAATGAACTGTCGTTTGTTGTTTTTATTTTGAATTTGACAGTCTTCAATTTTCTGCCCACAGAATTTTCTGTGGCAGAAATTCGCAGGGTGGGGACATTTTTTACTCTCTCATGAGCACGCTCTTCTGTCAAAAACTACGAACAAATCACCAAATGGAACGGTTTTGGATATTTTTCCTGTGATTTTCGGTGAATTTCATAGCAAACGGAACAGACCTATTGTATTAAAAACAATTTGGCGGGGCAGTGTTACCAGAGGACTCTGTAGAGTCAAAGGGGCTCATTTTTTTAGCATGACTCATAATTTTTAGATTTGACTCATTTTGACCAAAAATATCTAAATTTCGAACGTAATTTTATTTCACATATTCATCATTTCATCGTTTTCACAATTTTGCGATGTGTGTGCTAGTTTTCATTTACAGCGCCTGAACACATACTAGTTTCTTTTTTCGCATAAAGAAGCGTTGTAATATCAAAAACCTATGTTGGGACTCATTTAGTTTCAAAATGTCTCGTTAATTTAGCTTCTGGAACTCATATATAATTTAGCGTCTGGTAACACTGGGTGCAACCCAAACCTTGTAACGATGTGCGTGAAAATAAAGTAGGCGCGAGAGTTCATGTTTCATTTCCATTATGATAGTTTTTCCGGTGTGTAGGGGTATTCTAGTCTGGAAAGACGAATGTTACTATCCTCTCTTGTCCCTGGTCGAAGCTTTCCAACTATACCGGCAGTAATTTGCAGAAATAACAATTCATTTGCAGGATCGAATCAGAGATAAAAAATAGTTTATATACACTAATTTAAGTAGGTATATGACAATGTGATGGAATGCAACAAAAAGCGCAGAGTGCAGAGAAAAAGTGCAACTCAGCATATGGAAATGTTGCATGCAAGCAAAAGTGAAATACCGAAAACATAACATACAGTCTTCAACATAATTTCAAGTTTATTCGGTCCAGAAATAGTGCAACTCAAACGTATGTATGTACTTCACTTGATATTCATACTTTGTGCACAGTGTACATAGCATATTAGTGATGCCGGCTCAGAATCAAAATAGGACTTGATAGGAGTGTAAAACAACATATCTGTTCTTTCGACTATACTATGACGACATACAGGAAGGCAAAAGGTTTTATGGAATCTATCTGCTTTTATTGTAAGAGTGCAATTTGTTTATTGCATACTTTAAACGTATATAACTCCGAAGAATGACGCTGTTGGACAATCAATCAAGCAACAGAGTGGAGAGAAAAATGCGTCGAATGAAATTGGCTACAACCACCTGCTAAAACACACGAATGGCTGAAATATTAAATTGTGCAAAAAGCGTTATGAATTAAAGGCATTTCGGAATACGCGGGTTGGACTGATAAATGATCATCGAGGGGCCAATGCAATACTTCTTTTCACATGAAAATCCAAATGTAGTTTTCAAAACATATTCCACGTGAGTTTAAATTCACAGATCTGAATTATATAGTATTCATTTGCCTACTTTTGTTTTTAGGCAGCATTGTAGGAAAATGAAATACATATGGAAACGGTAAGTTTAATTTTTTCCAGTAGCGAATGCACTATGTAAATGTAATCAAGTGTTCATCAAATAGGTTCGATTGATATTACTCTTAAGAATCGACATAGAAACAGTCCAACTCCAAACGCAAATCCTGAGCACATATAAACAAAGAATCAACGAAACTCTTATTTATAAAAGGTAAGTAAACGCAAACGTAGTCCAAATGAAAGTAAAAACAAAGCATTGTTTTTCCTCCTTCGAGACCAGCAACACATGTTATGAAAATAAGAGTGATCTGGAGTGAATTTTGCTCCCGTTAAAAACTACTTTTTCATAAATATTAATTTAGGAATATCGTTCATATATATACAGTTTGTCAAGAAAATGTTTACACTAGGAAAAAAAACAGCAATTTCTACTTTCTCGCTTCAATATTAGACACTTCTATAAACTTTATTTCCCAATTTTTTTTTATTTTCATCTTCTACTTGTGGCGCTACAGTCCGGGGTGAACCTGGGCCTCGGTCAACAATCCTCTCCAGCTGGTACGTTCTTTAGCCAGCTGCCTCCAATTTTATTTTCATGCTTCATGTTTTAAGAAGTAAATATCATAAACAAAGCTCCATATAACAAAACAATAAGAACAACAAAAAAAAAAAAAAAAAAAACAAAAAAGCAAAAAGGAACAAAAATGAACTGTCAAGAAAGTCTTTACACATCTTAGGTTAGGTTAGGTTAGGTCGTAGTGGCTGACTGCTGCAGAGCAGTCACACCTAGGCCAGAGTAGGCCCATTGTGATACCACGAGAATTGACTTCTCCTAACGCTGGAACCAGTTGGTGCTGCTGATGAACCGATTTAGTTGGCCAATGCTGGCACTTTTTAGCTCGTTACGGCTGCTGAAGTAATAGGCTCCTAAATGCAGGAACCTACGACTGGCAAGAGGACTGCAGGAGCAGAGAAGGTTCCTCCTCTTCATCCATGCAGCTTCTGCAAAAATGATTATATCGAGCACCCATCCTGCGAGCATGAGTGCCAATTACACAGTGCCCGGTTATGACTCCTATGAGGGTTCTTAATGAGGGCTTGCTGAGTGACCGTTTTAGGTTGAGTGAT
Source organism: Eristalis arbustorum (assembly GCA_916610145.1). Classification (NCBI taxonomy): domain Eukaryota; kingdom Metazoa; phylum Arthropoda; class Insecta; order Diptera; family Syrphidae; genus Eristalis; species Eristalis arbustorum. The sequence continues at coordinate 47,576,346 of OU744319.1, read as the reverse complement.
GGCCAGATTTCTTTTGTTTTAAGGCAGGTGGTGCCTTCTAGCCATTTGTCATTGGTGGTTTTAATTGTATGAATCTTTAAAAGATGATAGGCTGTAGCGATCGGCATGGAAGGTGGTACCCCTTCTATCGATAGGGATGGGGTTGTACCACACCTAGCGAGTTCGTCGGCTTTGCAATTTCCTGGTATGTCACAGTGTCCCGGCACCCACATGAGGTGAATATTACACATCTTAATACTGTACTTAATTATAAAACTATTTTGTTTCAAAAGCTTATGAATTTTGTTAGTATTTGGTGTGACCACCGTTAGCGTCAATAACCGCCTTTAGCCGCTTTGTCATTCATCCAATTCACTTTTTTATATCATAATTTTTTGGAATGTTAACCCATTCTTCATTGATGTGCTGTATCAGTTGGTTTCTATTTTTGGGGCTTCTTTTTGCTGGGGCTTCTTTTTGATTTTCTATTGGGTAAATATCTGGGTTCTGAGTAGCGAGGGGCGATTGCGAATGAAATTCGCAATCGAATGAATTGGCAATTGTTAAAATTTGAATTCGATTGTCGATTTATTCGGTCTCATCAGAAAACAATCGAATAACAATCGAATCGAATCGATTATTCTCAGTACCTACCACACCAAGAGAATGCCGGGTACTAATATCCCATTGTAGAAATGTACGTATGTGTTCCTCGATTAATTCATGTTGGTGTCAGTGTAAAAAATCAGCGTAAGGCTGTTGCTCCAATAAGAATCTATATCTACCAAAATAGGAACATTGGGAATGGAAATACAGCCAAACTTCTGTTATTTGAACATCCTTAAATCGAATTTTCTATAATTCACACCAAATTTCTGAAAAATATTGGTTCCCGTGGCTATTTGAATTTTGGAGGTTCGACTGTATTTTCCATCCTTCTCACCCAATTAGTGAGAGGATTGTACTGTCACTCTCATAAATGTAAAGTTTAAATTGTAGTAGTGAAACGAAATGAAAATAGGTGGGCAATTGCGAGAATCGGCGGATACACACAATTTAGTGATCTCTCTCTGACTTGAAGAATCGAGGAATGCACACAATTTAGCAATCTCTCTCTGACTTGAAGAATCGACGAATACACATATTCGTTGGCGATTGGAATCGGACCTACAAGAATCGAAATTCAACAATCGACTCCGCTAAATTCGAATTCGAATAATCGCGATTGCTAGAACAATCGAATTATTCGATTGTTTTTATTCGCAAGTGCCTATCGCTAGCTCTGAGTTGGTGTATCCAACACTTTGGATACTTACGTCTTCATCGTAAGTTCTTTGTGTTTCGGATCGTTGTCTCGATGGAATTTAAATTGTGGTTTTCTGCCCTAAACATCGCCATTAAAACCAGAATTGTTGGCACTAGCAAGCAAAAGGGTTTACAAAATGCTCAAGTACTTCTCTGCGTCCCAACCTCACAACTTACGGTCGGGTTGACCACAACCAATTGTGGAAATTCAGTTCGTAATCTCGTTTCACTTCTCTGCGTCCATGGAATTTTCATTGCCGTGGCTGGATATGCACCCTACACCATCACAGATAACTTACCAAATTTAACGGTTGGCATGATGCTCTTGTTAAGCAACGATTTTAAAGGTTTGCGCCACACTCTATTGGGCCCCTCGTTGTAATGCAACATTATTTTTGTTTCATCACAAAATATGACATCGTCCCAGTACTCGTTCGGTTGCATGCTGTACTCTGTAGCGAATGATAAGCGTTTTTGTACATTTTGAAACGAAAGTAATGATTTTTTCCGTGCAACTCTTGATGTGTACTCATTCTTTATCAGTACCTGCCTTACAGTTCCGTGGGAACCTTGTACACTCAGTTCTTTTTTTACGCGATTGTTCGTTCTGCCACTTACTTACTTAAGGTGGCGCTACAGTCCGGGGTGGACCTGGGCCTCAACCAACAAGCGTCTCCAGCTAACTCGATCTTTAGCTAGCGGTCTCCAGTTTCGCACGCATAGTTGGTTGAGGTGACTTTCCACTTGCGTGCGCCACCTGAGTCGCGGTCTTCCTCTACGGCGCCGTCCCTCGGGGGGAATTCGAAAACTTTTCGGGTCGGAGCATTGGTTTCCATCCGCTCTACATGACCTAGCCATCTCAATCGTTGGATCTTCACTCTTCTGGCTAAGTCGATGTCCCTGAACCCACTCACCATCTATGCAGACGGGAGACCGAAAATCACCCGAAGAATTTCCCTCTCGAAGCAACCAAGAGCTGCTTCATCCGCTTTTGACAGAGTCCATGCCTCCGCGCCATAGCAGGACTGGAACGATTAAGGTCTTGTAAAGCGTTACCTTGGTTGTTCGAGAGAGGGCTTTGTTTACCAATTGCTTTCTAAGCCCAAAGAAGCACCGATTGGCAAGAGTTATTCTTCGTTTGATTTCAGCGCTGGTGTCGTTGTCTGAGTTGATAGCGGTTCCTAGGTAGACAAAGTTTTTAACTACCTCAAAGTTATATCTGTCTGCCGTGCCGTTCTGACCGAGACGTCGGTGTTGGGTGTCCTTTCTCGTTGACAGCATATATTTGGTCTTACCCTCGTTTACCGCTAAACCCATCTTCGCGGCCTCCGTTGCAATACTCACAAAAGCGCCTTTGACATCACGCTGCGTTCTTCCGATATAGTCAATATCGTCGGCATATGCGAGTAGTTGGACGGACTTTTGAAAGATTGTTCCTCTGGGGTTGGCGTTCGAGTTTTGAACAATTCTTTCAAGAACGATGTTGAAAAAGTCGCATGACAGCGCGTCGCCTTGTCTGAATCCTTTTTTGACATCAAAGGTCTCGGTTAGGTCTTTACCGACCTTGATGGACCAGCGTGCATTCTCCATCGTCATCCGACACAAACGGACGAGTTTGGTAGGGATGCCAAGACTAGACATTGCTCTGTATAGCTCGTCTCTATAAATGCTATCATACGCGGCCTTAAAATCGATGAACAGGTGGTGGATATCGATTTGTTGCTCCTGGGTTTTCTCCAAAATCTGCCGAAGTGTGAATATTTGGTCGATGGTGGATTTTCCTGGCCTAAAGCCACACTGGTATGGACTGACCAAGTTGTTGACGAATGGCTTTAGGCGTTCACACAGTACGTCAGGTAAGATCTTATAGGCGATGTTAAGGAGACTTATCCCTCGATAGTTGGCGCAGTCAAAGGGGTCTCTTTTCTTGTGGATCGGGCAAACAATGCTGAGGTTCCATTCATCGGGCATGTTTTCCTCCGACCATATTTTACAGATGAGTTGGTATACAGTCTGCAGACATGGTTTCTCCATATTCTCAGCATCGACTGTGACTCTACTACGATGTTCCCTTGTTCATCCTTACAGGCTTCGGTTCGGAGTTTATAACCTTGACTGGTTGACTTTACCCTTTGGTAAAACTTCCTTACCTCATTCCTGCAGTAATATCCTTCTATTCTGCCAATCGCGCGCTTCTTATGCTCCTTCTTTTTTCTCCTGAGAAGCCGGTGTCCGTCTCTCCTCTTCTGCTCGTAGGGCTCACGAGCAGCTCTTGTCCTTCTTTGCAGTGCCGCTTTGTTTGCTTCTTGCTTGGCTGCATTCGCCCGCCGACACTCATTGTCAAACCAGGGGTTTCGTTGTGGTGGCGGATTGAGACCCAGCACATCGGAGGCGGCATCTCTGATGACTTTTTGGCAATGCTGCCACTGGTCTTCAATACTTGATGTTGGCGGCGTAGGATTTCTTAAGAGGTTGAGGGAGACACGACCGGAAAAGGATTTGGCAATCTCTTGCGATTGTAGCCGGCCGACGTTGAACTTCCTCACAGTATTTCTTTGTCTTGGCGGTGTTCGGGATATCCGCAACCTTACCTTGGCTACTACAAGGTGGTGGTCCGAGTCAATGTTGGCACCTCGGAACGTTCGGACATCTATAATACTGGAGGAGTGCCTTGCGTCGATCGCAATGTGATCAATCTGATTGATGGTTGATTGATCAGGAGATCGCCATGTCCCTTTGTGAATGTCGAGATATGGGACTTTTGTACTGGCTACTACATTTCGCTCCGCAGCAAAGTCGCTAATCCGTTATCGGATGTGGTGTCGTGTAGGCTGTGCTTCCCGACCGTACTACCAAAGATGTTCTCTGCTCCTAGCTTTGCGTTAAAATCGCCAAGAACAATTTTAATGTCGTAGCTAGGGCATTACTAATACGTTTTGTCCAGGAGCTCATAGAACCTGTCTTTGGTGTCGTCATCTTTCTCCTCTGTGGGGGCATGTGCGCATATAAGGCTTATGTTGGCAAATTTAGCCTGGATGCGAATTGTCGTGAGGCGCTCGTTCACTGACCTGAACGATAAGACTTCTTGCCTAAGTCTGCCTCTAACGACAAATCCACATTCAAATAGGCGCTGTTTTTGTTGCTTGTAGCAATCACCGTAATATATATCAGAGTTTTTCATTCTTCGTTTGCCCGGTCCATCCCATCGCACTTCTTGGATGGCGGTTATGTTTGCTTTGCAGCAGTCTAGGGCTTCAGCTAGTTGTTCGGCTGCACGTGGCCTGTAAAGGGACCTTACATTCCACGTACAGATCCGAAGGTCGTTGTCCGTATATCGTTTGCAGGGTTCGTCATCAGTAAAATCATCCGTTTCCGAGGCTTGTTGTTGCTTCGTAACTTCTACCGACGGCACAACCCCCAACCTGGAGGGCCAGTTCCTTTTTTGTAACCCCTAGGACAAGAGGTCGCACTTATAAGTTTGGCAGGTTGAGCTCGGGTGAACTACAACCAGTACCCGATGGCTACCACTTGGAGGTAAAATAAGCACAACTGGTGTGTAGGAAAAGTTGCAACACTGGGCGTCGCCAGGTTGACGCCAGTCAGTGCCTACCCGATTCCCACAGCACCCAGCCATCCTACCCGATTCCCACAGCACGCACCATGTTGAATACTTAACACAGAAAATTTGAAAAATGTCGGGTAAACGAACGAAAACAATTTTCACGGCCCCACCTCTTTCAATGTTCAAGGAGTATTTTCTGTCTAGAAAAAGCTTCTCAAACAAAGCCGTTCGGAGTCGGCATAAAACTGTAGGTCCCTTCCACTCGTGAGAGGACAATAGCACGCACATCACGAGTGGTTGCTGAGAAGCTAGGCCCTGACCCCCTACGGGCTGTAGCACCACCCATAAACATTTTCTTGACAAACTGTATATAAAGTGAGAAAGGAATTGGATGTATATCATCTACATTCTATGCATTCTTTACAGCAATGATGTGCAATCGTGATTTTGTTTTCCGTTTTCTTTCCCCTTGTTTGGAAACAATCCTACTCTTTATATTCGTAGATCGTGGTAAAATACAACTTCATTCGTAAGACATTCTTATGTGGAAACTCTAACGTGGAAACAGTGTTGACCAAGCAGTAAGTTTAATGTTTAGTAATATCAGACAAGATAAAATTAATTTACCATCCATATTTATATAGGTGTGCCTTTGAATCATATTGAATCAATAGTATTGATTCTACATTCGCCGGGTAAATGAAGAGTTATACAAAGTCTCGAGTATGAACCTGTGTTCTCATCGAAAATGCCTTCACAGAAACCTTGTAGCAGCAGCTCCCAGCTTTAATCATCATTGGCGTTTTTCGGCTTGAACATTAAGGTATTACATATATAAATGGAATAGACATTTAAATACATTTAAGTAGTTTGATAAAAAAATCAGAATTAGTTTTTTGAGAACAAATTATTATATGAAATTAATGAATGTGCTTACTAAATATTTTTTTTAAATTTATTATAAACTGTCTTTAACTAGTAAGTACGACCACACTACGGTTCACCTTTCTATAAAATTAGAAAGATGACATAGGTCATTTGGCCAATACAATTCATTTTTGATTTTGATCTAGTTTGTCATTTAAAAGAGCTAAGCAAGCAGTGAACAAACATTTAAACTGAAAAGAATCATATTAACGTTTTAGTTTTTTTTTAGTTCATACTACAATCATTGCTTTTGAATGATAACAGTTGACACAGTAAACTTCAAATTTCTCCATATAGTAGCGAAAGATCAAAGTTATCGGCTATCGGTTGTCTTGTGCAAGAACTGCATCTATTTTGTAGTCTGAAGCGGCTGTAGGATGTTTATGTCACTAAGGGTGTTTATGTTGTAGGCGTGAATTGCGTATCGCTTACTGTTTTTGATTTCCCGAATCCAATAGCACTCGATCTTTAATAATTTCTATATCTAAATTAGTTTCCTTCATTTTTGTTTACATTTTCCCTCCCTAATATAATATTGAGATTAGTAGCTAATTTGTTGATTGAATTAATATTTTGGAGGGTAGGGACGGGTAGACGGGTAGACGTTTTGCATTAACAGAGGAGAAGTAACAATCTCCCAGAAGATGATCCAAATTAAGGGTCATGTTGCATTTGTGGCAAGTTGGTGGTGGCTCCTTTTTTAAAAGATGTTGGTGGGTTATTGTCGTGTGACCCAGTCTAAGTCTGACAAAATTGGTGATTGCAATTTTGGTGGCTGAAGAAGGGTATACGGGTGGTATATGCTCGGGGTTTATTTTTTTATAGTGGTGGTGGTATAGGTGCCAGTCGTCTAAGAGCTTTTTTACTGTAAGTAAGATCTTTTTTACTGTAGATGTTATACAGGTATGTGGGTGCTACACAGGCCATTTTTGCAGCAGTATACGCAGCTTCGTTTCCACGTATCCCTACGTGTCCAGGTACCCACATTACTTTACATTTGTTTGTGTTCTTTATGAGAATGTCTCTGATGATGAGAAGAGTTATTTTGTAAGTTCTTAACTGCCAGCAATGTAGAAAGGCTATCGGAGCAGATTATCCATTTCAGGTTCCATTTGGTAGCAATTTTTAATGCCGATAATGTGGCTTGCGCTTCCGCTGTAAATACAGTTGCAAGGTTTGGTAGGGTACCCTGTTTTAATACGGTTCCGTTGCTTCTAGTGATCGCGAAACCCGTATTGTCCTCACATTTCGATGCATCCGTGTAGATAAAGTCCCATCCTTCTGATTTTAAGCGTCTTTCTTCAGTTGAAAACGCTGAACGTGTATCCGGCTTTGCTTGTGTTCCCTTTTTTATATTTTGTAAGTTGAAGAAGGGTGGACACTGGATTAAAAAGCCACGGAGGTTGTGATGACGTGGTTTCCCGTGAGTAGTATGTTGGTATTTCTAGGGTTTCACCAAGTTTGATCGATTTTTCAATAGCTGATGGGAATCTTCTCTCTTTTAGGCGATTCATCAGACGGTAAACATCTTTGTCGATAGGTGAACGCGTAGCAAAGTAGAGTTTGGGTAATAATTTAGCTGAGGCTACTCTGTAGCGATGTTCAATGGTAGAGAGTCCAGCTTCGGCAAGGATGTTACTGATGGGGCTGGTTGGGAAAGCGTTGAGACTTCTTCAGGTTGCTTGATGGTGGAGAGGTTTGATCAAATTGGACTGTTACCATATATACCTAGAGCGTAATCTATTTTACTCAAAATGAGTGTCCTAGTGATATAACAGAGTGAATTTACGTGAACATAACTACTTTTACTAACTTTACCTTGCCTCCAGTGCTTTTTTAATGACTAGACAGTGGTTCTTCCAGTTATAATTAGAGTTAAATATCACACCAAATATACTTAGACTAGATACATATTCAATTTTAACATTGTGTACATAAAGTTTAGGAGGTGAACATGATTTTTTACGACACACGTGGAGTACTTTACATTCAGACAAACAGAGATTCGCCCCAGAACATAAGGACCATTGTGAGATATCATTTAACAAATTTAAAAAAATATTGTGCGTAAAGCTTAGGTCATTGTGTTTACACATGATATATTTATTTATTTATTTATTCAAAAAACTACAATATAATTAAAATTATAACCTAGCTTAGTAGCCAGAGCAACAGAGTGCCTTAGGCTGTATAGATATATATTAACATAGTGACTATATAAAATTGTAGAGTTCAGTCGTTTTCTAAGAGTTAATGTTATTATGATTAGGATTGTAAAGGAGTTGATTTATGGGGGTGAGAGGTTTTTGGTTTTGGAATGGTGGAAATTCACAAAGTATATGACGGATGCTAATGGGTGACTGATTGCTGTATGTACAGATGGAGGACTTGTTTTTATTAATGTAGTGTTCATGGGAAAGTCTGGTGTGACCGAGTCTGAGTCTAGTGATTTTTGTAATATCTTGGCGGGAAATTTTAGAAGTATCTAAATGCTTGACATGGTCTTTGATGGATAGTTTGTTTTTGTTGGCTGTTTTGTACCAATCCGAAGTTTTCTCCCAGAGGAGATAGGAAGGAAAAGATTTTCGTTTTATAAAGTTGTTAATGTCAATGGTGTTGAAGTTGGGGGAGCAGATAGACGGGGTTTTGAGTACCTCTTTGGCGACTTTGTCGACGAGTTCATTTCCTGTGATTTGGACATGGCCTACATATTAACTTTGTGTTAGGGGATTGAAGAGTGAGCAGGTAACGGATAAAGGAAGGATAGTATGTTTGGTTATTGGTTTTGAGGATTGCATCAATAGTTGACAGGGAATCTGTGTAGATGGCAAACTTTTTGTTAGATTTCTGAGTGTATTGTAAAGCATGGAGGATGGCAATTATTTCGGACGAAAATGTTGAGGAATATGGGGGTAGTAAAAAGGAGCAAATGGTCTCTTTTTCGGTAGTGACACTGAAGCCTATGCCGTCGGCTATTCTGGAACCATCTGTGTAAATGAAGGAGTGATTACTTAATTTGCTTTTGAGCTTTGCGAAATAAGTCCTAAATACCTCAAGGGGCGTATGGGACTTTTTATAAGATCTTAATGAGGAGAGTATGGAAGAGGATTGAAATAGCCATGGAGGAGGAGAAGAGGAGTAGGAACGAATGGGCTGATAAGGGATATACAATTCATTGCAGAAGAGGGTGGAGCGTTCTAAGCAAGATTGTGTGGAGGTGTTTGCTTTGCGCTATGGATAATTTGGCTCCGGAATATTCGCACCAGGATAATATATCTTTGAAAACTGGGTTAAGGTCTATTATGGATGAAGTGGATTTTTTATGGTGAAGTCATCAGCGTAGGCACAGAACTTAATTTCTTTGTGGAGGGATAGGGTAATGGAGAGTTTGTTAAAAGCTATAAGGAAGAGAGGGACAGATAAGGGAGAGCCTTGTGAGATTCCGTTGAAGAGGGGTAAAAATGAGGATGAAGCGTATCCAACGCGGACCGAAATTTTTCTGTTCATAAAGTTGGAAATGTATCTGATGATATTTGGACCTACTTTCCAAGTTTTCAGCTGGTCGATGATTGAGTGAATACCGACTCTGTCGAGGGCTTTGGTGAAGTCTAGCGAGATAAGGGAAAGGTGGCTTTTCTTGGAGAGAGAGTCTGTAATGTGGTGATCTAGATATAAGAGCGATTCTGTTACTGAATTGCCTTTCTTGAAGCCTATTTGTTGACTGCTGAGGAGTTAGTCGTGAAATACACATGATAAAAGTTAATTAAAATGCCACCGAATGGTATTAAAAAAGTCAAGGCAGAATGCCTTGTTTCTTTATTACTTGAGTTTTTCTTAAAAACTAAACTAACAATTCCTCGATCGCTTACTTTTATGCCCTATTTTCCCTGACTCAGCTTCTGATGTTGTTCGCTGTCGTGGGAACGATACAATCATGCAGCGAATGCGTCAGACGCTTGGTCAGCGTTTCCTCATTTCGGGGTTCGCGCGTGCAAGTCTACTTTACTCGTCCGCTGGTGTCATGTGGGTTGCGCGTGCAGGTGTACTTTACCCCGTCTTCTGGTGTTAAGTTATATATATCGTCTGCGTAAACACAATGATCCAGGTGGTTGTATTTGTTAATGATATCAGACGTTAAATGCTATTGTAAACAGAACTACCGAGAGTGGGGATCCTTGAGGGATTCCATTAAAGAGTGGTCTCGTGTTGGAAAATGTATTGCCAACTTTTCCGGAATTTTTTTTCTAAGCAAGATTTAATAAAACCGAACATTTTTGGACCCACGCCCCATACTTTTAGTTTATTTAAAACTAAATGGATTCCTATCCGGTCGAAGGGCCAAAATCGAAACATGATTTCGGGCAGAGAGGCCATTTGTTACCACAAAATCAATATGTAATAAAGCGTCCAAACAACCACGTTTTGGTTTGAAACCTACTTGCTTTATGTTGATGAGTTTTTTTGATTTCGTAAACCAGAGAAGCCGCTTTGCAATGATCTTTTCTAAGGTCTTAGAGGAGCAGGATATGTGGGATATCGGGCGGTATCCGTTAATACAATTAGGACTTTTGTTAGTCTTAGGGATGGGGATTACAGCAGGCGTTTTCGAGCTTTTTGTAGAATGACGCTGGTGTTGAAAATATTGTTGTAGAGCTGAAGGGGTCTAACAACACCAATGTGTGGGAGGTTTGTAAGCATGGGCTATGAGATGCGGTCCTGTCCTGGGGTTTTACCTTTTAAACTGTGTAAACACTGGTTAAACTCCAATAGTGATATTTCCATTTCTAATTTCAGCGCGGCGTTATTTATAATTATCGGCGGGGATATGCTTTTACAGCTTCTTCTCTTTTTGGCTTTATCTTAACCAAATCAACAAATTCCGACTGCACCTCCTAGACACTTACAACATTTCAACGACTAATTCATTTGTATCCATGTCCCCATAACAGTCTTGGACTTAATCATCGGTTATTGCTTTAAAATGGTCTTCGTTGTAATGCTCTTCTATATCAGGGTCGCTAATTTGTGAATTTGGTATGCAAGTTAAGTCATTTAATTCAATTTCACTTGAAATTCCAGCTTTTTTAAAGCAGATTGATATGGTTTGACGTGTAACAAGCAACCGAGATCGTTTAATGATATATAGTGCTTTCAAAATAGTAATTTCCTTGAAAAAACTTTCCATATAATCTCCCTCAACTGCCAAAATTTGTTTTCTGATCAAACAGTTCCCATAACGGGCCTTAAAGGAGTTAATGATGCCTATATAAAAGATGCTAAATAAAATGTTGACATTGCTTCATATACGTTGCTTCACATATCTTGGTCCAATGGCTGTATAGGCTTGTTGTGCATGCCGGTAAAAAACAACTTCGATATTTTGGGGATGGAAGTCACGTTTATGACAAGAAGCATTATCAATTAGGAGAAGAATTTTCTTAATTTTTCTTCGCATGTTTTCATCCAGCTCCTTTGGCTGCGAGTTTTGATTTTGATGAGTGGTAGTATTATTCAAATTCGAGTTTTGAAACCGAGAATTTGATTGAGAATTTTTATTTTCAAATTTCGTGGGTTTGCCCTTTCTGTTTTGGATATCTATACACCTAACAAACGTAGCCTAGCATACTTATTATAGATATCGATCATAGTAGCGGTTTCATCTATATGAGCCCTGTCCATATATTTTCTCAATCAAAATGCCCGTCAAGTCTCTGTCAACGTTTTGAGGCTTGTATATTGCTGGCTTTCTCACACCAAATTCATACAATTCACTTAATTCATAACTTATGCCTCTAAGCTCATCAAACAGCTGTCTTAAATTACTCACTTTAATCGAACGACCATGGTTGAATAGTTCAGCGTAGCTTTTGTGGGGTTAAAACCGTTTTATTTCGTTATAAAATTTATTATTGCCTGTTGCGGCTCTCGTTGACAACTACTGTACAATATAAACGCGTGAATATGATTGTAGGATGTCGATTGTGATAACTGGTTGCATTTTATTAGACTTGTTGTCGGCTGATTTATTGTATAGACAATACTTTTGCCGTTTGAGTCAGTTCTGACATCAGCAAACTCTAGTGACTCATCTACATTTACATTTACAAAAGATATATATATTAGGATATTTTCTAAATTTAACAATTTATCAGCAATACTTACTTATACATTAGATAATATAAAGGAGCTTACTATATTTGCATTGGCCCAATGGATAGCGTAAGCGACATTAATTATCTCTTCCTTTATTATTTCAAGTTTATATTTCATTTCAGTAAAAAATCTGTAAGCGTAAAAAATAGAATAAAACACACTAACTTCATCTACGTTACATTTCTTTATTTTTCGGGTGTCTTCTTTGCCGGTCCAGGGAGAACTGAACTCTCGGCCTGTTACAATACGATACACATAATGTTTTGAACATCGTTTTTACGATATATATATATAGAGAGAGAGAATTCTTAGAGCAGGGTTGCCACAACTCGGCCATCCTGACCAGTAATCGTCCCGATTACATCTGTAAACTACCGACATATACCCCTATACGGAAACTGACTTATCTGAAATTTCTCTACGTCCTGTACGGAACCTATCGCAATCGAACTTTATTTTGTTGGCGAGTGCGAGCTTATCGTGGAAGTAACTTTGGAACGTTTCACTTGCACTCCATTTCCTTGCTTCGAACTCCCGGCGGATAGCGAACTTCCTAGTGCAACCCTCGAACAGATGTTTCCTGTCACTCAGTAGGCACTCGATCGAAACTGTAGCGACGTCTGCCCTCGATAACAGCCATTTTAGTGCTCGTCCCTTTAACTTTATCGCGATCAAAGCACGTGTGTTGTTGTCGCCCAAATTAAAGCAACTTCGTACGCTTTTGATTTATTCCCATAGGTGAAAATTGTCTCGTCTTCGCTGGCTACGTCACTGTCGTCGCCGGCATCACCCTATCCGTTATTCGGCGTCCGCAAAATACCCCGTTCACCAACTTTCATTGCTGGACACTCTCCTCTTTCCACGGACGGGATTTCGCTGAGGCGTAGAATCAGCGTTGACTTGTTGCCGGACGATTTTTTTCCCAGGAAATCAAGCCAATTTTTTTTAGCTGGGGAACGGTGTATTTTTCGAACCGTTCACTTTGCATTTTTTTTTGTTTTATATATGTACCAAATATGTGTTATTAATTTTTTTTTTGTAATTTAATGTTTCTTTTTGTTCACTCTCGTCACTTCGTTGTTCGATCCCACTTCTGATTTTGTAAGCGTAAAAAATAGAATAAAACACACTAACTTCATCTACGTTACATTTCTTTATTTTTCGGGTGTCTTCTTTGCCGGTCCAGGGAGAACTGAACTCTCGGCCTGTTACAATACGATACACATGATGTTATTGAACATCGTTTTTACGATATATATATATAGAGAGAGAGAATTCTTAGAGCAGTGTTGCCACAAATCTATAATTTTAATTTTTATTTTCTTCGAATGTTTTTAAAATTCTCTCACCTTACCTACAAAATAAACTGAATAAAACTGAATACCAACTGAACTGTAACATATCTGAATTAAGACTGAATTATTACTGAAATGACAACTAAGTAATAACTGAATACAATTCTGATGTTCTACGTCTACTTATGCTTAATCTGATTTTCCCTCGATGCTACCGGACGCTGTCTCATGTTGCTCCACAGGTGCAATATAATGCTTTCCCACATGTTGCTGAAATAGTGCATTGGTTGACATGTGCATTGTGCCAGGTACGAACGGTACTGGGAATCTGCATGGTCACCATTATTCACACCATTGGAGTTCCATATTAAAGTGTCGTTTGCATTAACTTATACGTATCTACGACTTTTATGCTAGAAAAAAACCCATATAGATGTAGGTTTTTACTTTCAATAGAACTACCGAATTTCAATTATTAATTTCTTTATTATTTCTCTCAAACTTAACTTAATAAACAAAACGCACTGTTCGCTAGGACGGTTCAAATTCAAGTGTTTTCGCAACCAAGTAATTCTACCAAACTAGTTTGCCTGCTTATTTACATATGTGGTTTTTGTGCGTGTGTGTGCTTGGTGGCTGATGTGCGTTGTGCAGATGTTCTGCGAATACCGTCGTCTCGTCGCCTAATCATGTCCTGTTAGGTCGCCTGTTTGTACATTATGTTATCGTATAAATTAAACTACTATGTTACTATTTAGAATAAAAAAAATAATTTTCTTTTTTTTTTGAGGTGAAGCCTCTTTATTCATCGAATCACTGCTTAAGACTAATTTACAATAATTGTTTCACTTATTATAATGCCTCTGCCCTAGTGCCAGCCAGACCACTGCATCGGGGGTCATGTTGCATCCCGTTCGTCGCTGGAATTTCGCGGTGTCAAGTGCATTCTGTGTCTTCCGATGAATTTTGTCCGCACGTTGTCGACTGCAAGTGTTCTGCATTGGAGCGATGGAATGTGCTTGCTCAGGTTACTTCGTCTGGGTTGCATCTTCGTCGTTAACTTATAGTCTGATTTCGTTTTCTTTGTCGGTGCAGTTTGGTCGCGTAATTTTACTGTCTCGTCATGGTACAGTCGCGTTTGTCTAATGTTCCTATCCCCTCCACGGCTATCCTGACAGTTCATTCGCCTCGAATGAAGGATTCCATTTTTTCATGTACTCGGCTACTGCATAGGTCTTATTGGACCCTTCCTGTCGTCCAACCTTTCGTACCTTCCATGCTTCCAAGCTCTTAGTATTTTGTAAGGTCCTAGATGCTTTGGCCTGAGCTTCATTCCTGAACCAAAAATTGAGTACGCTTTATGGTGAATAACTCCACTGGTTCATAAGCTTGATCTGCACTCTTATTTTGTCAAACGAGCACTCTTTTCTTTTTGACAAAATGTATTGTTTTTTTTTTTGTTACGCTAGATTTTTTTGTTTCTTATTCCTTTTTTTAATACTCAATATTAAGATGACCTATCACATTTGAGTTACAGCCTTCAACTGACTCTCTTAATTTTGTAGAACAGAAAATGTCAACTTGCAGAGAGAACAATCAACAGCTTAAATGGAAAACACACAAGTCGCAACCAAACTCTCACTGCACAGACAAACACACAATATCGGATCAGCTAGCCGCGATGGTGACTGCTATCACTGCTTTGATAGAAGTGATACAGTCCGTTGCTTAGTGTCCTTGGGAATGTCTGCTCATCAAGCAGATTCAATGCGTTGAGGAATCGTTGTCCAGGGGTCGAACTTCTCATATCTCCCTGATAACCATGTTTGGGTGGTTGCGGATGTCATGTAGTTGTCTCTGGAACAGTGTCACTAAGTACTCTAGTATGGGGACGATGCGGGCTTCATCGTACAGTTTCTTGTTGCTGGGGTACTTCTGCCGGTCACTGTCATAGGTGAGACCGGTGCATATTCGGAGTATCTTCCTCTCAAATATCGAAAGCTTTTCCATGCTGGTCTTGGAGATGGTATGCCATAAAGGGAACCCATACGCTATGACTGGCCGAATGAGTTGCCTGTAGAGTAGCAACTTCGTCTTCTGGCTTAGTCCATTTTGTTTCCGCATGAGTGGGTAGATGCGATGAAATCCGAAACTGGCTTTTTTGAGAGTCAGCTTCGAGTGGTTGTTAAATTTTAGTTTCTCGGTAAAGTTAATACCGAGATACTTCACCTTGTCAGTTGGTGTTATTGTCGCGCCATTGGGAAGCACGATTCTGATGCTCCTGCATTCCGCTAGTGATCTGCATCTACCTCCGGATGGTCTTCTGAAGCACATGAGTACCGGTTTCTCCGCATTTATACGGATAGCCCACTTGGTATAGTAGTTGTACTTCTTTATTTCTTGGTCTTCGACTCTCCGTGCTGCGATTCGTCGATGTGGCGTATGTTAGTGAGTCATCTGCGAACAGACAACATTTCACTGTACCAGCTAGAGCTGGTAGGTCTGCCGTAAAGATGTTGTATAGCCATGGTCCCAGCTTTGATCCTTGAGCGATTCCTGCTTTAATGTTCCGTTCCGTTGACTGACTGCCTTTTACCTGGACGTAAAACTTCCTTGAATGAAGGAAGCTGTAGATCAGTTTAATTAAATTGGCGGGGAATCCCATCAAATTAATTTTGTAGATCAGCCCCTCTATCCAGACAGTGTCGAATGCTTTTTCTACGTTCAGAAAGCAGACCACCGTGACTTGGTGGTTGTTCAGGCCAGCTACGACGTCGTGATGAAACTTCGTTAAGGGATGGAGCGTTGAGTGTCTTTCCCGGAATCCATACTGCATATCCGGGACGATGTTTAGGTCGGTGGACCATCGCTTTAGCTTTATCGCTTTCAGGTGCTCGAGGATCTTGCTTATATTACTCATGAGTGATATAGGCCTGTATCCCGAAACACTAGAAGCGTTTCCCTTTTTGGGTATTGCAACAATTTTTGCGACCTTCCACTTGCTAGGAAAGTAGCAATTGTTGATGCAATTGTTCAAGATGATTGTCAGGAGTATCATCACCGCTTGTGGCATTCGCTTTAGGACGAAGTTCGATATTTTGTCGGCTCCGGCTGCTTTCCTCGTTACGCTGCGTTGAATTATTCCTGCAATTTCCTCAGTTGTTGTCAGCTCTTCATTTTCGACAGGTTCATCAGCTGGATTGTCCTCGCTGAAGATGACGATTGGTGGGGATGGATTTCCAACGGTGGAGATGTAGTTGTTTACCTCTGCTACGAATTCCGGGTCATCGGGTGGCGATGGTTTAAAGTTGCCTTCAAAGGATCTTGCGAACGCTTCAGCTTTCTGGGCTGGAGTGCTTGCGTCCCCTTCACCTGTAGTAAGGGCTTCTGGCAAGGTCTTCCTCTTACCGATGATCTGGTGTATTTGCCGGAACGTATCAGGTCCTGGCTTTATTTGCCGAAGCTTATTTTCCAGCTGGGTGCTGTTGTGGTGGTATACTGCATTCTGGAACATTATTTTTGTGCAGTTTAGTTCGCTGAGAATGATTTGATAGTCACCGCTTTGAGTGTTCCAGTCCCGGTGGTATATTCGCTGTAGCCTCTTCCTTAACCTTTGCCTGTGAAGATAGAGGTTTTGGATATGAGGTGGTAAGTGACTATACCTGTCTTTGCTCGTTCTTGGCTTTTTCTGTTGGTCCAATGCACCGTTGATTGTCTGCTCCAGTCCTCCAATAGCATCATCAATCTCTGTGTTGTTGAGATTCCTTGTCGGTGATGGTATTTGGATATTCCCCAGTACGTCTTCGTGTAGCTTTCCTATATCCAGCTGATGAAGATTGATGAATTCCCCTTCTGGTCGGGTGTTTGTAAAAATTGGCTGTTGAAGATTAATTATTAATTGAACCGCCTCATGGTCGGAATCGCTGTCTACAGTTCTGCAGGAGTAGTTCCTTATTTCTGGCAGGATATTCACCAGGTTGGAGGTTGCCATTGAAAAAATCAATTGTTGATGGTGTTCGCGGGAATGTTGGCTTTGATTGTGAGATCACAACCAATGAATGCCTATCGGCATTATCATCCAGCCATTTGACGATGGTGCTCCCACATTGGATGTCTTGCATTGAAGTTTCCACCTATTATTCCATTGGTATGCCTTGAAGTAAGTGCATTTAGTGCTTCTAGGTCATGTTGCATGTTCGCGGTGCTTCCGTTGTGGCCGTAGATGCTTAAGACCAGCAGTGTCTCCGTGGGGGTCACCTGGATCTCGACTCCTGTCGCTTCAAATGATCGCGGCTCCGGCATTGTAACTGTAGTCGAGCTGATGGTCTTCCTGATGAGGACGGCTGTACCCCGCTTCCCTTCGGCGCTGTCAGATCTGAAAATATAAAAATCTTTATACTGTACCTTATCTCTCTTAGTGAGACATGTTTCGCTAATTAATACTATGTCCGGTTTATTAGCCTTTAGGAACAGACTGAGTGCTGTTCGTCTCACTAAGTTGCGTATTGAGTTGACGTTGTACGCTATAATATGCAGTCGGCTTAGACGTTGCATATTTCAAATATAAACGTGGACTTTTGGGTCTCGCTTAGGTTCTTGTATCCCGTTGGGATAGCACTGCGAGCCTTGCCCATGAGTGTGGAGACCGAACCGAACACTCTCTGGACCTCGTTGTTCAGGTTTAGGTTGGGCTGTCCGGGTATTGTTCGATGTCCTCGGCTGTGACCTGGACGGGGTTTTAGCTTCTGTGGGCTTTGGTTTGGCTGGGTTTTCAGGCTGTGGGTGCCTAGTCACTCCGCTCAGTTTTGCTGCATTTGCGAAACTCAGTGTTGGCCGGGTAAGAATGCAGGCAGTAAATTCCTGCTGTGCCTTCTTAGCTGTGACTGCTTGCGCCTTTTCCGCGATCTTGGCTTTATATGAAGGGCATCCCTTGTAGCTTGCTGGATGTCCCTTGGCCTTGCAGTTAGCACAGAATACCTCTGCTCCTGTGGTTTCCTTGCGTTCGCATTCTCCTGGCTGGTGCTTAGAGTCACACATACTCCATGCCGCAGTTGGACGCGACGTGTCCAAAACGTTGGCAGTTTTTGCACTGCACGGTGTCCCTTGTTTTGAGTGGCTCCCAGCTCACTCTGTGGTTGAGGATCAGGGTCTTTCTGTACACTTCCCCCAGTGATGCTGTTTTTTGTATTTCAACTACGTGGTAGTTGATTTGAATGTCCTTATTTTTGGTCGATTTCAGGGCAGAGACCTTAATAACTGGGATGCCCTCGTCGGTCAGACCATCCTTTATATCCTCATCCGTGTAGGAGGCATGGATGCCTTTTAGAACCAGCATGTTCTTCCTGTCAGATTTTGGCGTGAATGTGTAATTATTCATTCCCCTTTTTTTAAGGAGTAATTTAAATTTTTCAAACCCGGGTCTTGGTGTTTAGCACTGTTTTGCCTTTCGGCAAATTTTTTACAACAATGTCGATATTATTTTGTCTGGCATATCGTGTAATTTCAGCCACATTTGCCGAAAAGCATGTGATTGGTTACTGTGTAGTCTTAGTTTTTTTTGGAGGTTTTTGAGGCGTCTTTTTTAGACACCTCTTCTGGCCTGGTTCCGGCGATGCAGATGGTGGACATGTGTTTAATGTATCTCCGCTGGGAGGCGGAGACTCGGGTGTGGACTCGGAATCACTCGACATGCCCACGGTGTCCGAGTCCGCCATGTCGTCCCCTTCGTCGGACAATTTTTGAAGGAGATCCCGAATCCTTCTTCCAAAGGTGGGACCGGCATCATTCTTAAGGATTTTCAATAGGCCCATGATTGCCTCGAAGGCCTCATTAGCTGTTTTCGGCTGCCCACTTGCACTAAAATTGTTTACTGTCACTCTATATGTCGCTAATTGCTTTTTTATTGTATCACAAAAATGTTTTGCAAATTTTATTACTTTCTTCATACAAGGATGTGAGGGTAATTAACACTAATTGCGTATCTGGTTGCACTAATGCCGTTGGTCTGTACGTCCGCGCACAATGACTGCCAACGAGAGAATGAATTCTCGCTGCATCCCACAACAGATTTCTAGGTTACGGACCTTCGCTCTTTTTTCTTGGTTGTTTTCAAAAAATAATGCCACTGTTGTCTCAGTATACAATCATTTGTACAGTCACCACTATGTGCACTCGCTCTTTTCTTGCGAGCGTTGTTTTCGCAAAATAAAGATGCTGTTCAATTTTGTGAACAAAGCTCGTTTAGTAGAGTCACCAATGTTCTTGAAATTAAGCGAGTTTGAAGATGTTTATCATACATGTGTATACATGTATGTAACTCCCTGGTTTATAAGCTTGATCTTCTTATTTTGTCGAATGCCATCTTATTTTATCTCTGGATCTCAGCAATGTTCTCTCGAGCTTCTTCTCCTTGTTTGTTCCGGTCCAAATCGAGTTCCTGCACAATCTCTTCGTTCAACATCTCTCGCAGGTCTGGGTATTCGGTCGTGCGGAGCTCTAAGCCTGTAAGTATTCTAAACGGACTGAATTTCTGCGTCTGCTCTATTGGTCGGAGATGATCAACAGCGTCCTAGGTTCTTAGAGGCTTCTCTTCCTTGGCTATCATCCTTAGGTACCCTTCTTTCTTGCCGGCCTTGGATTCGGACACAAGACCCTTCAAGCACCCTCGAACAATGTTCATAACTTTTGGCATCAGGTTCGGATCCTTATACAGTAAGCCGATGTTCCTTACGGCTTTGATCCAATTATCTTGAAGCTGTGCCTCCCTCGAAGATAGTTTAATGAGTCTTCGAGGAAAAGGCAAGATACTCGGCTTAGGGCGTGTTTTGTTCAGTGTTTAATTATCAAAATTACACACACTTTGCAACCAAGAAATCTAATTCGAAACCCACAGAAAAAAAAACGCTTTGTTGTGTCGAAATCGTTATAGAGAATTTCTCAATTTTTATTGGTTATTTCCATTCCCTTTTATCGAAATGTCACTTTGTTGTTTTTGTATATTACATAAATTTTCTTAATTGCAAACAATATATGATGTTACACAATTTTGCATTATTTGAGGTTCACATTATTTTTTAAGGTTTTTTTTATAACATTAATGTTCAACAGGGCGTCTGCGTGTCTCAACTGCGATGTAGGTCGATGTTCTACCTCGTAATCAAACTCTTGATAAAACATTGCCCATCTGGAAATCCTGACTGGAACATCAGTTTTTCTCATAGTCATAGCGAATGCGCTGCAGTCCGTGATGACTTTAAACTTTATACCTAAAAGGTATACTCTCCATTTCTTGAGCGCTTCGATAACCGCCAGTACTTCCAGCTCGTAGGAATAGTACTTCTGTTCCGCTGGAGTAGTTTTCCTGGTCATATATTGAGTGGGGTGGAGTAACTGATCTTCTGCATCCTTCTGCAACAGTACTGCTCCGTAACCGAACATGCTTGCGTCTGTGTGGACTTCGGTTTCTGCCTCCGGATCGAACAACTTAAGCACAGGCGCTTTGGTTATCGCTGCTTTCAACTGTTCGAAAGCCAAGCACTGTTAAGTTCCACATCCAAACGCTGTATCCTTCCGCAACAAATCGGACAATGGTTTTGCGACGATAGCAAATCCCTCAATAAATCTCCGGAAATACGAAGTGAGACCTAAGAAACGTTGGAGCGTTTTCTTGTCCCTTGGCACTGGGAATTCTCGTACTGCTCTTGTCTTCTCTCTAGATGGCTGAATCGAGTTGTTCGCAACAGTATTCCCTAAGAAATTAAGCTTTGTTTGCAAAAATTGGCACTTAGACCAATTGACGCGTAATCGGTAAGATGCTGCAATTTCGAGAACCCATTTTAATCGCTCAACACCCTCTTTATTGTTCTTCGCTGGTATGATAATATCGTCCATGTACACTACCATAATACCACCCTGGATCCACTCTCGAAAGATAGCACAAATAAATCGTCCAAATACTGCCTGTGATTAAAAAATCCAAAAGGTACGTAGCGAAACTCGTATTGTTCCTCGGGTGTGAAAAATGACAAAATTTCTTCTTCGTCACCCTTTGTTGCAGTGTGGACGTTCCTCCTCCCTTCTTTCTGTTGGTGTTGCACTGTGTTCGAGCCTACTCTACATTCGAATGCTCGATGACATGGACGGTTGTACTTCCGACAAATGATCGTCGCTGGGCAATTCCTGGCGATATGATCCACCTTTCCACAAATGTAACATTTTCTTTCGGTTTTTTTCACTTTGGGTATCACTTGTCCGCTCTTGAGTACCTCTTGGGTACCCTCTCGAGTTTGATGACTGCTGACTGGGCCCGAATTACGTTTAGGGGGCCGAGGGAATAGAAAAAAAGACTTTTATTGTAACGTTATAAAGTTTATTGTTCCGATCCGATTCGTTTGACTGATTACACAGAACTGACAATGTTTTTTCGTGATTTGTTCTTCAGGTTAATTTTTGCTATGGTGACCTTTATTGCCTTGTGATCGAAACGCTTCGGACGGAAACGCTCCAGACGCAAGCTTACAGAAAAAAATCACCTGGGCAGTACAAAGTTGAATTGAGAAATATGTTCGGCAGAAGGCCTTACAAATATGATTTTGCAATTCACCAAAAAAAATGAGTTCGGCGGAAGGCCGTTGACCGGGTTATCCAACACGGGCGTTGGGCGGATGACCGTGGTTGACTTGCTGGTTGCTCGTGGCGGTGTTAGGTATCGTAACTCCTCCCCCCCTTAAGTAGAGTGAGGGCCACAAGGATTGCGAAGGGGCCGGAACGACGGAATGTTGATTAAGATATTGTACTGTTATCTTTCTTGCGATGAATAGGAAAGCTGCTGCGGATGTCGTGAAGATTACTGCAATTGCTGCATAGGTGTATAAATTAAAACTACATTAATTAACTTTACTAAAAAAATATAATTTTTTTCGGAGGTCTCAACCTCTTTATTTAATGCTCAAACTACAACTGAATACCATCGACATAAAGTACCTAAAACCTAGCCTAACCCCAGTGTATCTGCTGCTGCTGTCGTTGCGATGTTCCCACAGGTGGTGTTGTGTTGCATTCACCGTACGTGATGGAATGCGGGATTCGTTCGCTCGGATTCGCTCGGTGTTCGTTGCATCCAGACATGTCGTCAGCAAAAAGTTTGGGAATGCTTGCGAGACATACTCATAAATCATTCTGGTGTTTTATAATTAACTTTGGTGTTAACTTCTCCGCCCCTTAAAATCGCACGTCCCGGTTCGATTGTACCGATCGAAGATGTTGGCAAAGGTCGTCT
Organism: Eristalis arbustorum; assembly: GCA_916610145.1. NCBI lineage: Eukaryota > Metazoa > Arthropoda > Insecta > Diptera > Syrphidae > Eristalis > Eristalis arbustorum. The sequence continues at coordinate 47,553,848 of OU744319.1, read as the reverse complement.
ACTCCTATTGTCCTGGGTGTTGGATCAGGTCCACTTGAGTCATTATTTGTCGTCGGCCCCATATTCACATTTTCTGTCGATACTTCTTCGGTGTTACTTTCCCTTCTCCAAGTGATGCATTGAATGATTCGTTTTCTCCCAAGGATGAATAAGGCCATCATTAGAGTTAATGTTAGTAACGACAATATTGCTATGGACTTCTTCTCGTTAGCTGTTTTCAATTCCTCAATGTATTTGGTGTTTTTTGTCTCAATCTCCTTGAACATCTGCAGAGAGAGCAGTTCTTCTACTTGAGGTTCTTTTGCTGCTGGTTGCAAGACGGCAGGAAGTGGGTTGTGCTTTGTGACCTCTGCTTCTTGAAAGACGTACTGATGGGCTTTAAGGGTAGCGTTGTGGAACTGGATTACGTATGTTCCAATTAGGAGTACCTCACGTTCATCAATGTAGATGTTGTCATCGAATTGGTTCAGCAGTACCATTCCAGGTGCAAGTTCTTCCACGGTGGGGATATGCTGGTTGTTGACTTCTATACATTTATTTCTGCAAAGTTTATTTTAATAACTGTTTTCCCTTTCTTTATGGGTCTAATTAACATTGTATTACAATTTATTTTGTCACTAGTGGGTAAGCTTAAAATATATAGCAACGTTTTATTACTTACAGCTATTTTTACCTCAGCAAATTCGATTGCCTCTACGACATTACTGTAGGGCATGTTTTCTTGTTTTAAAATTTGCTTTAGTGGTTCTATTTCAGCATTTGACAGAATATATGTGTTTACTATGCCGGCTTTTGCCCACTGCATAGCATACTCTACATTTGTTACTTCATCCTTAAGTATTTCTAATTTGAATTTAATATCTAACATGAGTTCTGTATTTATTTTTTTGTTTGATTCTAATGTTTGTAAAATTTTATTTGTTACATTACTCAAGTCATTAATTCTTGTTGACATTACATTATTTATTATTCTTTGTTGATTACTATTAACTAACGCATATTTAATTTTGCCTCCGCTCTCAGTATCATTCGGTTTAACCCGTTGAGCGCTTGTTGATATTCTAGAATATCGATGACGTGTACAAGCTTAAAGGTGCCGGTCTGTACCTTTGCACTTCCTGTATCGATAGCGATGAGTTTTGAGTTTGTGTAGTCAATCACTTTGACATCGCAATTGATGGATGTGATCAATGTCGAAAGAAACAGCAATACTTTCTGCATGTTGATCTTTGTTCCAGGGAATTCTTCTTGAGTCCGTTTTCCTGTAGCGGGTGGTGAGGCTGGCTTTTTCCAAGCTTCCGTTTTGTCCACTGTCACTGTGGCCTGTTTCGGGGCCTTTAATTTCACCACTGCACTATATATAGGAGCCGATAGGCGCGAGGGTTATCGAAATACTGCGGCTACTTGAGGCGACTGATTTGAAACGTGTTTTACTCGCGAAAGACACGGCGGCTACTTGAGGCGACTTACGGCTTAATAACGCGAGAGTACGGCGGCTGCTTGAGGCGACTGGCTAACTAACACTTATTTTCTCGACGACACTATCAGGTCCCTGCTCGGGCGCCAATTAAAACTACATTAATTAACTTTACTAAAAAAATATAATTTTTTTCGGAGGTTTCAACCTCTTTATTTAATGCTCAATCTACAACTGAATACCATTTCTTTTTGGTTGTCGAATTGATTCCTCTTTAATTGTATGGTAGGATGCTGGAGCTATGTGGATGTCATCCCACTATACTGATGGATTGTCTTTGTAGGTGACTCCGTTTACGTTGACTTGGCAGTTCTTGTAGTGTATTGTTGCTGTACCTTGGAGTGTGTGGACTTTAGATTTACTGCAAGTGGAATTAATTTTTAATTGTGGAACATTTATAAAGAGTATATAATTGTCTTCGGGTTGTGTTATGGTTTCAACGATTCCAATGTCACTGAGTGGGTATCGTGGCTCTTCGTTTCTTATCAGGCGTCCTATGCATGTAGAATCTTCGGTTGAATCTTGGAGTATCGGTTCTCTGCAGAAGTAGTTGCGCTCTATTTGTGGGCATGCCTTGTCAAAGTACTGAATTGTTTGCTCGTTTATGGTTACATATGGTTTAGTGATTATTTGTTTTGTGTTATTAATGGGTAGTGGTATAATGTGAAAAAATTTAGATGTTATTGGGTTAACAATTGGTATTTTTATGTTAAATATGATATTCGTCTTATTGTAGTATGCTTGCAAATTAAGGAGTTCGTATAAATGCTCATCTGACTTAATTTCGATAGATTGTTTTGACATAATGTTTCTTATCTCTTTTAATTCATTTTGGTTCAAAATAAATTTGGATATTACATTAAGCTTCGCGAGTACTAGTGCTTCGGCTATGTTTGTAATATGGTTATTTAAAAGGTCTATGTTATAATTAATGTTGTTGATATATTGCATTTCTAATAAGTTTTCTTCGTTTCTACGGATATTATTATTGGGTTGTTTGTTATTTAAGCATTTTTCTATAATTTCTTGTTCTTTATTTATGTGATCTGTTTTGTTTTGGAATCTATGGAAAATTTGTGTATTAATTTGGTATTGGTTTACAATGGATGTTTCTAGGTTTTTTGTGTTTTGATTTAGATTTTCTATTTGAGCGTTTATATTGTGGGCGTCATTTTCGTCCATATTTCCGGTGATGAATTTAACTGCAGTACCCAAACCATTGATCAGTCCTCTTCTCCGCCTATTGAAGGGTGTTAGTGTGTTTAGCTTTCTTTTGAGTTCTGTTAATTTCAGGTTTATAACTTTGAGGGGGTCGATTATTGGGCTAGCTCTTTTGAATGTACTTAAGGTGTTTCCGATATTCTCAATGTTTGTGTGATAGTTGGTAAGATTTATAATGTGTATTAGGTTACTGAAGCTGTCAATAGTATTTGCCGATCCGAGTTGAAATTTAACTAGGCCTATGTTTTCTCTCAAGTCTTGAGAGTATTGTGTTAGTGCTAAGGGTATTAGGCACCCAAGAGCGATGAAGATGTGCATCTTCCGGGAAAACCGTACTTGATGATCAAGGGTCAAAACCCACGTTTCGTTCGTGTTTTTGCACCAGACAAAATACTGATATTCCGTCAGTATTGCTCAGTATTTCGTGATATTCAGTCACGGAAATCTTCGCGCTGGTTGCACACTGCCTTTGTACACTTTGATATACACTGATATTCACTCAGTTTAGGAAGGAATTTCTTGTGATATTCCGTCACAGAAATCCTTGCACTTTCGTATACACCCACTGAAAGATATTCTTTTGAAATACAAGATTCCTATGTATAGATAGGAATTGTGGCACTTTATTGGTTTCACGGATATGTACACATTTTTGTTTGGTTTTTTTTTTTGTAAAAAGTACACTTTTGTTGGAAAAAAGGCAAAACGAAACGTCACCAGAACTACCGACTGCGCCAATTACGTTTAGGGGGCCGAGGGAATAGAAAAAAAAAAATACTTTTATTGTAACGTTATAAAGTTTATTGTTCCGATCCGATTCGTTTGACTGATTACACAGAACTGGCAATGTTTTTCGTGATTTGTTCTTCAGGTTAATTTTTGCTGAGGTGACCTTTAATGCCTTGTGATCGAAACGCTTCGGACGGAAACGCTCCAGACGCAAGCTTGCAGAAAAAATCACTTGAGCAGTACAAAGTTGAATTGAGAAATATGTTCGGCAGAAGGCCTTACAAATATGATTTTGCAATTCACCAAAAAAAAAAAATGAGTTCGGCGGAAGGCCGTTGACCGGGTTATCCAACACGGGCGTTGGGCGGATGACCGTGGTTGACCTGCTGGTTGCTCGTGGCGGTGTTAGGTATCGTAACTCCCGCGAAATTTCTCGTAAATCTTCATTTGCGATTTCAAAACTTGGACGGTAAGCGCTTGGGATAAGATTGTTTTATAATGCCTCGAGTCTGGGATTCCCTCTATAAAGTACTGAATTAAGCTCTCTTCGTCCAGTGCTACCTGCCTTCCAATCTCCATCAACTGATGCAAATAGTCCAGCAAACTTTCCTCAGGATTCTTTCGCCAGTTTTGCAGTAAACGATGTACCTTCACTGTCGATAAGCTGCTTTCAAATTATTCTCTAAGGGCGTTTTTCAGCAAGATCCAATTTTTTATCGCTAGCTGGCCTCGGATGAGCAATTTTGCCGTTCCCTTTAAAAGCTGCTTGCCGTATATAAACTTTTGGAGATCTCCCCAATTGACTGCCATCGCGTTCCCCTCGAACTGCTGGATCCACCGATTAATGTCGGGATATCCAGTTCCGTCGAACGACATCAGGGATTCTTGTATGTCCCATGGCGTGATGAGTCTTCTTGAAACTGTTCTGCCAGCGATCACAGAGTTGTCTTCCACTTCTTCATGAATCGTTGCGCTTTGCGCCTCATCGGAATCTTCTTCCTGCAACTTCGAGACTGCTGGATAGACGGCAGTGTTCTAAGAGCCTGTCCTGTAAAACGTTTTTGAGACCGTTCTTTGGAAAGTTGAGTTGCCCTAGTCTTTCCCTAAGTCCGTCAACCGTCTGGGCCACTATCTCACACACTTTTATAGCCATTTTTTTTTGTTAACAGTTTTAAACATAAATTTTCCAAAACAATACTACTTTATTACAAGTTTTAATATTTCAGTTGTAGTTTCTTGACTTATTTGTTTATAGATTTATTCCAAGGAACAAAATTATTTTATTTTAATTTTATCTTTAATTTTAAATATTAAAGATTTTTTTTTTACACCGTCGGGATTGATGTTGCCGCACTGTTTTGCACACACTAGCTATATACTCAGTATATAAATTAAACTATTATGAGTTTATTTAATTTAAAAAAATGGTATTTTCTACTTTTATTTCGGGCAGCAACGAGGTGACCACGTGAAACATGTGTGGAGGAGGAAAACATTTTGCGACTTAACTTACATGTACGATACATACATATATATGGGATACATTTTATGGAAATATACGTACACACATGTGTGATACATCTTATAGTTATGCAATATGTGCGGGGTCAATTAGATTCAAGGTCTTGTGTAGATGGAGAATGTGGGTTTGCGGGGAAGTGGGGTTTAGTATTCGAAGGTATCTCGCGTGCACTGCTCTGGGGTGCCAGCACGGAACTTGAAACAATCGAGTTGAGTCGATACAATCGAACATGGGTAGCACCAATTTTGATTCAATCGAGTATCGTCAATTGTATCGTCAAAGTAGGCAGAATACAAATTCGAATATGACGTTTGAAACAAAATTGTTTGGTCGATAGAAAAAAGTTATCGTCATCAATTAAAGAAAAGTGTTCGTCATTATGGAAGCGAAGCAAAATATGTCCATCAACAAAAAACAAATTCAAATTTTGACCGATTATATGAGTGGTCATCAAGACTTGGCAAAAGGCATATTAAAAAGTGCTCAAGGCAGAAGAAGTAGCAGGGTTCTCTGGGAAATATTATTTAGTTTTATTATTATTAATATTGTATTAGTTATCCACAAATGAACATTAATTACATATATAATTATAACAGCAATATTGATCACAATGAGTTCTATATATTATTTCGTATGTTGTGAGCGGTTCTTGATAAATTGTCGTTCAAGTTTGAATCCATAATTACTTCGTGCTCTGTGTTATTTGTAAATTAATTTGTACCGCTCTGACCGAATAGTATCCTAAGATCGATGCAAGCATTATGCACAGCACAAAACACATTAATAATTCGCGTCACAGTCTCCGGCTCAAACCTAAGCTTCCGCTCATTTGATAGGCATCTCCAGCGTCCTTTTAAAATCCCAATGCATCTTTCTATTTGGCTTCTAGCTACAGAATGAATGTTGTTGAACCGTATCTTAGCACTTCCTTCTGGAGCATTCCTGTAGGGTTGCACAAAGCTGGAGAACTCTTGGAACCGATGTGCTTCTAGCGCTGTCTGGGAGATTAAAGTAGCTCAGTATCATCACGAAACATTCCTTATTGACTCTAAACTGCTGTACAAAACTAAACAACGATGGTATTGCGCAGCATGTTGAAAAACAAATAACATAACCGTCCGGAAGTTTGGCTGGGCTGGGGTTACCTCTATTGCACAGTCTGCCCGTTTCAGCTTGAGCATATAAATTAAAACACCAAAGGTGGTGGAAGAATAAAAAAAATAAATTTTATTTTAACGAGGATCAACCTATTTATTCGTAGTTGCCGCTGTCGCGATGTTCCCACAGGTGGTATTGATTACGTCCGCTAATTATGGAATGCTAGCTGCTCCGACGATTTTCCCTCAGGTGGTAAAGGGTTGCATCCGCTATGTTGTGGAATTCAGATGAAATTATGAAAATACGTCAGCGAAAAGCAGCGACAAGTGTGGAAACTGTGTTTTGGTGTTACATATAATTTGACGTTAACTCCTCCGCCGTCAGATGTAAAGTCCGATGTCCTCGTTCGATCGGTTTGATTTTAGGTGTTGACGAAGACCGTCTATCCCTATTGTTGCGCTGCTGCTTGATACTTCTGGCCTAGTATCTCGTTATTCCAAAGGAATTTCTTCGATGAATTTTTTCTTTCGGTTGTTACATGGATCCATTTTTTTCTTCCAAAGGATGAATAGGAGGATTACTATGATTACTGTAATTACCAGGAGACTTCTCAGTCTTACGAAAATAAATATCGTAACACTTGTTGGTGTTGAAGTTGATTTTATTTTCTAGAAAGTTAAATTAATTTAAAAAGATACAATACACATATTTTTACACAAAACTTACTCTGGTAATTGAAAACTCAAAGATAATCCCCTACCGCAACACTATTAACACACAGGTTAATTCTAACTTAGCGCCAGAATGTGAATGCACATATTTCAATTGGGCGGACTATTTATACTAAAAAAGTAAGTGTTGCTAAGCAACGGAGATACTGGTAACTACGATTACAAAATAATATATAAATTAAACTACTATGTTACTATTTAGAATAAAAATATAATTTTCTTTTTTGTGAGGTGAAGCCTCTTTATTTATCGAATCACTGCTTAAGACTAATCACAAAATGTTTTTAATGCTAACTTAACACCTATGCGGCGGAAATGTGGGACTGAAGGAATGTGGGATAGTATTTGGAATTGGAGTATTCCGAGTGTTCGTCCCAGACGCGAAGTCAGCAACATGCACCCAGAGCATGTCGTATTTGACTGTTGCAAATGTGGGAAGGTGTCAGGTGATCTACACTTCTGTGCTCGTGGACTAGTTGCTGTTGGGAATACGGCACGGTGTCGGGTGGCTCCAATGCTGTGGTCGTCAACGAGTTGCTGTTGGGAATGCGGGATAGGTGTTCTCATAATGTTGTTTGTTAACTTATATACTGAAATAAGAACAGTTGCTAGGCAACCGATAGATGAGAAATTACAAAACTTATTTCAATAAAGAAAAAAGATGAACGTTGCTTGTAGTTGGGCATTCGAGTAATCGAGCATCTTGACCTCGCAGTGATCAATGTCATTATGACGATGATGTGTGCAAATTCACTGCTCTTCATCATTGCCAAATTGATCCGGCGGTGCGGCTAGCTCTACAACTTCCGGTTTGTGCTTTTTCACAGGGCTACTACAGGGCTCTTTAAGACAATTATTATGTCGCGCCCCCTGGCGACAATGGGTGGTCCTATGTATACCTACCGGCCCGACCGACTCAGTTGGGGTGGGTGTAGAAAACTCGAATCTTTCCGAAGGAATTGGGCGCCACGTCGACTTTCGACGGGGACGACGAAACCCTAATATGTATATTTATATATATATTGTTATACCTGAAGGTCAGAAACGCACAATAAGAAAAGTACAAAGTCGCTCGTCAGGCCAGTGATTAGTCGGGTCCTTGACTACTGGTATTACCGTCGGAGATGGAGAGAATATTTGCGGATGAATAAACAGCTTCACACGATGAATTATCCAATAACACGCGACAATTAGAATGGCAGACAGAATGCCCAATAACGCACGACGATTAGAACCGCAATACAAAGAACAATGCACACCGCGATTTTCCAAATAAAATGAGAACTTCAATTATTTGTTCAATTACATTTATTTATTAAGATATTAATTATATGATTACGGTAGTACAGCGATTCGACGTCCACCTGTCACTTACAACATTCAATTCAACTCAATTTCTTATCGCTACCTTTATTTATGCATTTATTGTTGCTGATCAAGCACTATTACAAAATGTGGGAATGAGAATGCAAAATATGTTTTACATCAATTTCGCTGGCCTAATGTCTGGTGCGCTTTCCTGTTATATTGCTAACTGCATAACAATATATATAAATTAAACACTTCTGTGTTTTATTTTATTAAAAAATATATTTTATTTTCAAATACAATTGGACATAGTTACCCCTTACACTGTCAAACTTAGAATATTCATGAATAATTCTTACGCTACCTTAAATACCCGCTCGCAGTGTCGACTCGTACAACGGTTCCCACAGGTGTCTTCGGGTTACCGCGCTGGACGTGATGGAATGCACTGGTGTCAAGTGGTCCAGACGTTGTATCAGCGATTGCTTGTGCTGGGAACGGACGCGATGTCATTTGAGGCTGTTGTTTTGGAATGTTGAATATTCTGGGGTGTTGAATATTCGCGGTGTTAACATATACATATACACCGCCCGGTATTTATATGTATATATACATATATTTTTTTTCTTTGCCCTTAAATTTAGGGGAAAACCGATATTGGCCTTGGTTTGATAAACCACGGCCCACACGTCAACTCTAAAGAGCGACTTTCACCCAGCACTCTGCTCAGGAGTTAAAAGGTTGGTGTTGACGATATGATTCAGAGCTACTGGGGTGGTTAAATCTTGTCCCGGTGTAATTAAATGTGGGTGTTTTGTAATAAACGAAGAGTAGACCGACGATTTGCTTATTATTTGATGACGAACGAAAGTGAACAATAGAAAAAAAAGAACAATCATCAATTCAATTTTGTTTTGAACTTTATTTACAAACGAAAAAAAGAAAGAAATGATAGCAAGGATGTATCAGCGGATATGTCTACAGCGGTCGCAATTCCGATAACAAGTGAAGTCGCCAGCAATCATCAGCTCTGGGTACCGGTATCTTCTGTCCACTGGCCATATGGGACACCACTGCGGCAGTCTGCTTACAAAAAAACCAACAACAAAGTCAAAATAAAAAAAAAGTGGTACGATCGGTGGTCCGACAAATCGGATGATGCATGGCCCGATCGTTGAGGACAATGCACTCAAACCTGTAACAGAAGCTAATATTTTTTGTTGACGACAGTCATGGCCAGACAATGTGGACAACTGTAGACTAAATCTAAACAGTGGGACTAATAAAGGAACTACTTGGTTGTATTCCTATGTGACTATCTTTACTACCGTAGTAGGCGTAACCTGACTCATGTAAAATATGTATGGCTTGCTCTAAGCTTGAAGGGTCTCTGCAATGTAAAAGCGAACGCAAATTAAAAAACAACACGTTTTGAGTTTTTTTTTCTCGGTTGAATTTTTCGAGTAGCGGAATGCGTCCGCTCTCGTTCAACTTTATTTTCAAACTGATTTCTGAATATATTTTCTAATCTATCGATGAAACACATTCATCGATTCTTACATTATATTTTCTTATTTTCTTATCTTAATTGCTAGGGATGAAAGGATATCTTAAAGTAACATGACGCTTCATGTGGTCAAACATTCTTATTTTTGTGTGTTCGAAGAATTCACACCAAATTCCTTCTTATCTACACACATGGTGAAAATGCATTTAAAGATAACATGACGCTTGATGAGGGTCATGTAATATTGACATTTATATGTTTTTTCTAAAATATGATAGCAAGGCAATTCTTACTGTTCTTTAATTTTAACTGAGAGATAAGCCGTGATAAATTGATACTTTAACTCCCCCCTATCTTTAAAAATGACGTCCCGGCATTGACGTTCTCTGTATTTAATTATTTAGATATCCTTTCATTTTAACTAAATTAACTATAATTGTCTCTAATTTGCAATAATTTTAATATTTATTATAAATTTCACATTTTTAATTTCAATTTTAATTTCTCAATTATTTCATCCATTAATAAATTTCACAATTACAAATTTCAATTTTTTTTTTAAATATCAAGTTCGAATATTATCTTTATATATTTCTTTATCTATGTTCAATTTTCTGACTTTTGTCCCTATACCTTCTTTTATTATTTGTTTTTTATACCTTAATTTCATTTTTGTTCTTTCAGCTTTTATTTGTTCATTCTTCATTTCTTTTATATTTGTTTTTACAGTATTTTTTTTAATCTTATTATTTAGATTTATGTAACTTCGTATGTGCGTTTTTTCTTTTTTTTCTTTGTGGCATTGTATGATGTTTTTCATTATATTTCCTTTTAGATTTAGGTAAATACTCTAAATTAGACTCTTGTAAATGAATTTCATTTTCTTTGTATTTTCGTTTCTTAATATTGAAATTATCGCTTATTATATGTTTTCCTAACATGGCATCAGGCGACTTAGTACACAAGTTAGGAATGTGATTATTTTTTGTTTTATTATTATTTCCTTGTTCAAGGATATTTGTTTGATCTTCGCTTTCGCATACATATTCTTTTCTTGGTTCACATAAATAAATATTTTCTGTGGTATTATCGTACGCCAAAGTTTGGTTTTTTAAATCTAAGCAAATTAAAACCAACAAGAAGATCCGATTCTAAGCCTTCTAATTCATAAAATATTTCCTTTTTTCCAAATATTTCGAATTCGTAATAGTGAGTTATAAAAATGTAACTATTTATCGTTCTAACTCTTTTTATAATTGGTAATTCCAATCTATTTGCCAATATATTCGGCTTACAGTAGCAACTTGTGGCTCCTGTATCAATTAAAATTTTGAGATGGGTTCCAGTTAAATTACTGGGTCGATAAATGAAAGGCAAGTTCATCCTTTCTTTATAAAACGAATTTTCATTTATATTGTTTATTCTAAAGGTTTTTTGTTGCGGTTGGCCGTTTTTTCCCGAAGCAATATATGTTCGTTTTTCAGTGGGCCTAACAAAATTATTTTGGTTTTGTCTTTGTGGAATTTCATTATGTAAAAAGTTTGATCGACCAGAATTATAATTTGGACGTGGATTATAAGAAACTAGTTGATTACTGTATGGTTGAAGATATTGGTTTCTATCATTATCGCTTAATGATGACTGTGTTGATATATCTACATACATTGGCTGTTGTCTAGCTTCAAAGTGCATATTATTATTTCTTGGAGGAAACCTTAATATATTCTGCCTTTGGTCTCGTATACCTTGAGTTCGTGAAAACTGAAAAGCGAAATTTGCTCTCAAGTTGTTAGCTTCTAACTCTTGTGCCTTAGCCAACGCGTTTGGCAAATCTTCAGGGCATAACGAGAATAATACGTTAGAAAGTGGTGCATTCAAACCTGTAATAAATACTCGTAGAGCATTCTGTCGGTTTCTATAGTTAAGCTCTTGCGTTAATGGTGCGGCATTACCATACGTCATAATTGTCTTATTCACAATTAATGTCAGCTTTTTATTAACTTCGTTATAGAAGTCGATCAGAGTTAAATTCCCCTGACGAAGTATGCTCAACTCTTGTTCGAGTATATGTACTGGACGCTTATCCGCATAAGCAAAGTCCAACCTACTAATTATGGCATCTATGTTTAAAACCGTACCGTGGTTAGTCAACGTATCATTTGCCTCTCCCGTTATTTTATTTCGCAATATTGTTAAGGCTGCGAAATATCTTCTGCTACCTCTTTGATATAATGCTAAAGAGTAGCTGGCTGCCTCACGCCAACTCACGTAGCTAGTATTTCTACCAGAAAATTCTGGTAATGAGCGAATCACTTCTAAGGATTCGTCACAATTTACACTAGGTTCAATCCTCTGAGTTTGATACTCAGTCACTGAACTACTCGCGGTTAACACGCTTAAACTTTTTTTCAAGCTTTCGATTTCATATTTTAAGCTCGCATTATTAGAAGCAATAAGCGTAGCTACTACTTCTGCTGTCAACTTGTCCTGAGCCATATTTCTCTTATGTAATTTATAAAATTTTTCTTAAATGTACTAATTATTTTTGGATTTTTTTTTTTTTGTATCTTGGTTCTTATGTCTAATGGCTAAGTACCTTACTAAATGTAGATCTACTTTTTCTGCTTGCTGCATGCTCGTTGGTGTTTATCTTCATCTGCTGGTGGTTCTGCTTCCGCTACTGTAGCTTCATTTTCTTCTTATTGTATGCTGGTTCCCTTTCGCAGTCTCTTTTTCTTATACCATATTCATATATTTTTTCTTCTTTTATTAATATTTTTCGCAGTCTTGTTTTATACACTTAGTTCATATTTTTAGGTTATTTTTCTCTTTTCCTTTACTTGGTACTTTATTTATTTTTATATTTTTAATTTTTTTTTTTGCAACTGATTTAGTATTATAACCTTTTTTGATTCACTACTTAATAATACACTTTCACTGCACTCTGCTGTTCGGTCTAATTATTTCTTTAATTTTATGGGTTATTTTACTTTTCTCCCCTTTAATACTAAGGATACTTGATTTATTCAAAATTTTTTTAGGAATATTTGTTTTCTTCACTTACTTAAAATTTTTTTTTTACTTTTCTCCTCCTTGACACTGAGGATACTTGATTATTACTTTTTTGCATTTGGTCCCTTGGAGTTACATTTATTTGTAGCTCTCCTGGCAGGATCGCCAATTAAAAAACAACACGTTTTGAGTTTTTTTTTCTCGGTTGAATTTTTCGAGTAGCGGAATGCGTCCGCTCTCGTTCAACTTTATTTTCAAACTGATTTCTGAATATATTTTCTAATCTATCGATGAAACACATTCATCGATTCTTACATTATATTTTCTTATTTTCTTATCTTAATTGCTAGGGATGAAAGGATATCTTAAAGTAACATGACGCTTCATGTGGTCAAACATTCTTATTTTTGTGTGTTCGAAGAATTCACACCAAATTCCTTCTTATCTACACACATGGTGAAAATGCATCTAAAGATAACATGACGCTTGATGAGGGTCATGTAATATTGACATTTATATGTTTTTTCTAAAATATGATAGCAAGGCAATTCTTGCTGTTCTTTAATTTTAACTGAGAGATAAGCCGTAATAAATTGATACTTTAACTCGCATAGGTTCTGGGACTAGAGCTGAGTGTTTGTTTAGTTGCTAGTTGCGGATCTGTTATTATTTGTCTCGTTTTAAAAGTAAGACGACGTAAGATTATTTTTATTTCGTTATAGAATGTTAAGCTGTTAGTTCTAAATTTAGCCGACCTTCGTCAAATGATTCTTCTAGGCTTAACCTATCCCCGAAGTTACTATAAAGAATTTGCTTAATTTCTGACCAACTCGTTGTATGATTATTTATTTTGATGATTTCCCGAGCCTTTCCCTTTAATTTAGATTTAACGATATGCGAAAAAATACTCTGGACTAATTCATCATATTGTGTCATTAGTGGGTGTATTTTGTCGATCAAATCGACGAAGTTTTGGAGATCTCTGAAGTCACCATGGAATTCGGGTAACTTTGAAAGATATTTGATCGGATCGATATTTAATGTAAGCATGTTTGCGGGTATTGTGTTTGAAAAAGAATTGTTAGTTATTTCTGATATTTGCCTAGATTGTTCACTTACGGTTTTAATTTGATCTTCTGGAGACATAAGGATCTTACTTAGGCTAAACGTTTGTTAAATTGTACATACAAATATGTCAAAACTATTCTGGTACAAATACGTATTTAAATATGAAACAATACAATATATTAAAGACCTTGTTTCCAGAGTATGTTCTCCTTAGGTTGCTCGCTCTTTGCCCTGCTGCTCTGTAATATTTGACCCTTTTCCTCGTCTTGTTAGTTTTTCGTTTGGCACTTTGGTTGCACAATTATTTATGATAATATTATTATATATTTCTTTTTTTCAGTTTCTTTCAGAAAAAAAAAACGTTCGCTCTTTTAGGTTTAATTATAAAATGAACGTTACACTTTTCGAATCTTATGGAAACTCGTTGCACCTTTGCCCTTTCGTGGTTTTACAAATAACAAAATCCTTACACCTTTGTAAATTTTTTTTGTTAAGTTACTACACTTTGCAATTTGTAGTAAATCTTTACACCTTTGTAAAAGATTTTTGAAGATGTCTTTGTTTTTTTTTTTTTAAAGGAAACTTTGTTTTCTTAATTCGCCATAAAACGTTAAAACGTACGCGGAGTACACTGCGATAAACGATGCCCGCTTGGCGATCCTACCGACTGCGCCAAATTTAAACTCGAGTTTCCTTCGTTCAAAAATATTGAGCTTAGGAAAAAACACGTCCTTATCCGTCAGTGGTTTGTCAAGAAGAGGATGTTTATTATAAAATTCAGAATGACAAGCGTATAGCTAGTTACGTATAGTTACAAAGAGGTTAGATGTGACATTAGTGCATCTGGTAGAAAATGAGGATACAGTGGTGAAAATTATTAATACATACATCTCAACACTTACACTTATTATTAATTTTAGAACATTCCTTAACATTTCTTGTAACAAGCCTAAGTTTAAAACAATTCATTCTCAAAACAAAATAATTCATGAAAGTTAATTTCTAAGCAAAATACAAAACTCAAAGAATTCATTTTGATATAATATTAAATTTCGAAATATTTCAAATTTAACTTTTGAACTTTGAATTCTGGATTTTTGACTAACTTCAAAGTACTTTGCTTGTCCAGATAAAGGTCCGCAGTTAAACGTTTCTTCGGATAAAGGTCCAGCAATAGTGACTTGATCCAAATAAGCTCCTTTACTGCATCCTTTACGGATGCAGCAATGTACTCCGCTTCTGTTGTCGACAAACTGACGCTCTTCTGCCTTTGTGAAGCCCAAGATATAAGTGTCCCGTGAATGAGAAACACGAATCCACTTGTTGAACGCCTTGTTTTCACATCACCAGCATAATCAGCATCACTATAAGAGGCAATATTAAACTTTATGTTGTTTTTAAAGCATATACCATAATTCGTGGGCCCCTTTAAATATTTTAGAATTCGTTTCACTGCACAAACATGTTCTGTAGACGGGTTCTCCAAATGTCTAGAAACAACTCCAACCGCATACGAAATATCTGGTCTGGTCGCCACTGCAAGTTACATTCAGCTTCCAACAGCTTCTCGGAACGGGAACTTGCACTCCTTATTGGACAAATCCACTTCCACGGCCTTCGATGTTTCTGCAGGCGTGCACACAGAATGACATTCAAACACTTTAAACCTTTGCAGCAACCTTTCCGAGTAACTTGACTGGTTTAAATTAACATAACCTTCACTACTGCGTTCTATTTGGAGACCCACATAGTATTCTGCGTCGGACACTTTAATTTCGAAATGTTTCTTTAAATATTGTAAGAACTGAAGAACAATGCCCTTATCACTTGCAGCAATGAGTCTATCGTCAATGTATAATGCCATCATGATCAGATCATCATTATCTTGACGCACAAAAATACACGAATCAGCCGCACTTGATCGAAAATGAAATTCTTTTAGAAGATTAGTAAATTTCAGAATCCAACATCTTGAAGCTTGTTTCAGACCATACAAGCTTTTCTATAGCAAGCACGCGACATATAAATTTTTTCTTTTAGATCCCCGTTCAGAAAAGCCGTTTTAATGTCGAACTGCTTCAAAAGAAGATTCTCTGCTACAGCTATTGTGAGAATGGTCCTTATGGACGCGAACCTTGCTACAGGACTGAATGTTTCGGAGTAATCCATGCCAATTAAAAACACGTGTGTTGAGTTCTTTTCTCGGTTGATTTGTTTCGAGTAGCGGAATGCGTCCGCTCTCGTTCAACTTTATTTTCAAACTGATTCTAAATATATTTTCTAATTTACGGATGAAACACATTCATTGAGTCTTACATTATCTCTACTTATTTTCTTATCTCATTTGCTAGGGATAAAAGGATATCTTCAAGTAATACTACGCCTTACGTGGTCGCGTAACATAAACTTTTTTTTTTGTGTGTGTCTTTTTGTCAAATTCTTCCTTATCTACACACATGGTGAAAATGCACCGAAAGATAACATGACGCTTGATGAGGGTCATGTAATATTGACATTAATCTTTGTTTTCTAAAATATGACAGCAAGGCAATTCTTGCCGGTAGTTCGGTTACCAGGCACCTCCCTCAGTGTCTCACTCACTTCATCCACATCCACATGCATTTGACATGCATTTTTCATATATAAATTAAACTATTTTGTGTTGATTTTTATTAAAAAAATATTTTTATTATTATACCGGTTGCCTTCGCGGCTGACTTACAACTAACTACAAAAATATCTTCTACCTTAAAACTAAGTGCATGTCCCATGCAGCCAGACGACAGGTCAGCAGATCTTGTTGGTGGCTCAGGTGTCCGTTCGTTGTCGATGCCTCGTGTATCCGGTGGAAAGACGATTCGCTGCATGCCATCACGTACGGAGCTGATGTTGTTGCTCGTGGGAACTGTATCATGCATTGTTTGCATGATGAAATGTTTCTGGTGTTAACTTATACTACGGCGTTTAGGTTTTCTTCTTTTTAATTATTTGGGATGATTAGGGATTACAACATAATATTTATATATCCGCGGGTCATTCTTAGTATTGATATATTTTTTTCTAGCATACTCTTCGGGGGTTAGAGTTGGACGGCGACTTGGAGAACTTAGAATAGCCCTGGGCCCTTTTGCAAATTTATGTTTGCCTTCGCTACACTATATTTTCTTATGTTGTACCTCCGGATAAAAAACCCTTTGGTCCGCGAACCCTATCGTCGCATAAGCTCCCGGGCAGATATCATTAAAAAGGGGGAACGTAGCCGTTGGCGAAGTCGTCGAGGTTTCCGTTTACGTCGTATGGGAATTGGGGTTTGGGCACACGAAACAAAATCTTTTGTTGCCTGAATTACGGTTACCCTTTTTGGGAGCAAATGAAAAAACAATATTTTTCTTCTTTTAGAAACTTTATTTTGTTAAGACAACCTTCTTACTAAAACGATCTCTCTGCAATTGATCATAATTTGTATGTTCTATGCTATCAACTTAGAGTAAACACGAAAACAACGCCACCCATCATACCTCCAACCCCAACGACCTGATCAACATGTTTTGCTTGGCTTGGGCTAGCAGCATGTTGAAAAACAAATAACCTAACCGTTTGCATGATTGGCTTGGCTTGGGTGCCAAGCTCTGTTGTACAGTCTGCCCGTTTCAGCTTAAGCATATATGAATGGATGAATGCTTGCTCTTCGATGTATGGACGATGGACTTATGGATGGGTGACATGCATAGAGTATATCTATCTATGTAAATGCATTCTTGCTTGAACTTGAAGCGCTGAATCCAGGATGCCTTCAATTAAATATTCCAATAACTCATCCTCCGTTATTGAGAATTTATTGGCAAGAATATTTTTCTCATGGAAGTACTCCATAAATGATTAATTCGAATGGCATTTCCGCGCTTCGAATTGCCGCTTAAGCTCGAGTTGACTAGATTTATCCTCGAACAAAGACGCCATGTCGACTGATAACTCATAACAAAGCTCGGTTTTTCAATTTTGTTGATATTAACGCACGAGTGTTGACGTTATCCAATTTCTACATTGTTATACTCTCGTTCGACTTTTCATTTGATTTATTCTTTTCATCCTTCTTCCTTAGCACTTCATTTTCTCTCTCCAGTTTTTCGTTATAAACTTCGCTAAAAACTGTGCTAGAATCTTTCGTTTATTTTTTCGAATATGAATCTAGGACCTTCTCATCGAGGAACTCCGATAGCTCATCCACTATAATGTCCCGCTAATCAAACCCGAACTAGGCGTAGTTTGCGTCGATCGATGAACAGTGTAGTTCAGTGCGTACTCCACTTGGGACAAAGTACGACTCAGTCCGAATACTGCAACGGCTCCTTAAGTATCCCCAAACTTTTTTCCTAACACTGGATTAACCATCTCCATTTGGTCATTAGTCTGAGCCGACTGTACAGTCACTTTGACATACGAAATGTTTCGATTTAAGAGGAAGCAACTATGGTATACTCCAACGACGTAAAGCACGTACCCTCGTCTGTAATCACTCTTAAGGGCCTGCTGTAGTACTCAAAAGTACCGACCAAGGGCACATACTTCCTTAGTACTCGTCGAAATGACAGGGTATAACTTAACATACTTGGTGAAGGCATCGACTACTAATGGTATGTGTTTTCTCCTCGACGTCACGGAAGAAAGAGGTCCGAAGTGATCCAAATGGTATTAAACGGTACCGAATATTGAAAATGTTACTTTAAATAATAAATAAATAAATAAATAAATAAATAAATACATAAATAAATAAATAAATAAATAAATAAATGAATAAACTTGTCTATTTTCTCTCTCATCTTCGGAAACCAATAATGCAACATGCATTCTCAATCTCATACATGACGAATAAGGTTAAACTCTAAGCCAAAAGGGACATACAGGCGCAGTCTACCACCACAATCTTTACGGAACACTATCCCATTTTCTTCTCTCTCAGTTCTAAAATCGCTGGGTCTCTACCTTGAGATACCACATAATATTGGCTGAGGGCGTCGGTATGACACATCATAGCTCCACTGCACGCGGTATGGAATAAGTCGATTGATTCACAGAATAGATTAATTCCTAGTGAGATTTTCCGGATGGAGTAATCGTTAGCTTTTAATTCCTTCAACAATTGATGATGATTTTGATGGGAGGAATTGCAATTTTTTTGATGGCAACTGATTAACACTCGAAAACATTTCGTCTTCATTGTCAATGTCGATGGGAATTCAACATTTTGAAACGATTTTCACTACTCGACTTTGTAGGAGTATTTGTTTTCCTATATTTATTCGTTGAGGGCAACGGATTTTTGGTACGATGGATGCAAATTTAAGGAAAATGGGAAAGCGAGTACGACCGATTTGCTTGAGAGTACTCACGCGCATGAATCCATTTTATTTTTCACCACCAAAATTGCGAAGCATATCTGCTGTTAGATTTCCTGATTATGCCTTACTCCTCCGTTTCTGCTATTTGCTGTCGTATGTCTTCTTCATGTTGTGGGGGAAGCTTAGCATTGATCTGTTCGTCTGTCGTTGTTCGAATTTCGTGTGTTATAGTGTTCGTATTAGTTAGCTGATCGCCTTAATGGTATATTCAATTTTTACATTGATTTAGGAGATTTTGAATTGCGTTCCTTTTCTCTTCATTAAGATGATCCAAGTCTACAATTTTTTTCACTTGAATTCAGTTCGAAACAATCGAGAGTTGTTACAGCATATTAATGCAGTAACAAAATAGTGCCGTTATTAAGAGTTATGCTTTTATTATAAAAATCGAGCGTTTTTTTTTCTTCAAAATGTCCATGCCGATCAGGATGTCATATGGTTATTTACCTAAGTCGCTTTTATAACACTTGACTGTCCCTTTTGGGTCATGATTAAATTCTGTGAGGATGCTAGTAATAATTCTATCTACTGTTTATGTTGTGATATTATTAGTGGTTTGCAATTTCATTTTAACTTTTTCGAAGATTCTAAATTTTGAACAATGTACTGATTTGGATTTGGATTTCATGGTGAAATCGATGAGTGCTTTATATTTAGTTTTGTCGATGGATACATCTAGAAACATTTTGTGTTCGAGGCCTAATTCAGAAAAAAACGTGGGCTCTATATTGTTGCCGAATATTATCCTGATTATTATGGTTAATTTGCCCTATTTCCATTGGTTCTAATTGGTGATATGCATTTCGAATCTGCCCTGAGGCCCTGGACTGTTTTGATTGACATTATTACGGAATTGGCCAGAATGGTTTTGATTGTTGTACCCTGAAGGATTGTGGGTGAAATTGTTGTGTATAAATTGTCCTGAATGATTGCTATGCCAAAATTGCCGTGAATTGTGTCTCTGTTGCCCTGTATTGTGCCTAAATTGACCTGAGTTGTGCTTATATTGCCCTGTGTTATGGTTTATTTTATGTGTCTGTCGCTTGTCATGTATAAATTCTCTGTCCAAGTTGCCATGATAGTAACCCACATAAAATGTTTTCACACACTCTGGTTGATTACTTTCATATGTTGCAAAGCTGTTTATATCTTTTATAATATTTTCTTTCCATCTGATAATTCAAATCAGAAATAGAACTTACTATGAGTAAAGTTATATTATGAGATATATCCTTATGGATGTGCTGCCGGTAAAGTTGCTTTACTTCTTCCCAATTGTTTAGTTGGTTGTTGATTAGCAGTTCCCTCGATGTCCCGCCACAATTCGTTCTTCTTTGCCTCGTTGGTATCTGCATCTAATCGAGGACTACTTTTTCGTGGAATCTTAACTTTTGAGTTAGTAAATTACACAGATGTTTGTTTTTCACTTGGTACATTTCACTTTGTCCAATTTTGGCTTGGTGTCACTCGTAAGAGTCCAATTTAAGTTTGGTACTTGTTGATTTTAATAACTTAGTCACTTGTGCAGCTTGAACTGAGTTCTAGTTTTACTGTCACTTTTAACAGAGTTAATTGAACTGATTTGTAGTTACAATGTTGCATTTAACCGAGTTGTGTTATTCGTTCAGTGTGAACTGATTGGTCGTTGAACTATCACTAATATTTTGCTCGCGTTAAATCCGTTCTCGTTGGATCCTTACCGTTTATGAGGATCCGACCGACTGCACCACTTAAATGTTAAATGTTGATTCGAATTAAAAAAAACACAAACTTTTACTTTCTGTGTCCAGAGTCGACCGATTTATTCAAAGATATCTTACTAACTAACTTCGGTACAATTTCCCACTTACTTATTCCTACTCTTCTTTTGCTAACTCAGCTAAGGTGATTTTGCGTGTGGTGACGGGTATCGGATCCCGTTGCGCAATTCACCGGTTCGCGTTATTTTTATTGCGCGATTTACGTGTGCTGGTCCGGTAGCTTTTAAAAAAACAAGTTATTCGTTTGACTGATTAGTCTATTCTGATTTATTCCACCCAAAAATAGATGTCATGAAACCTTTTGTTGCAAAGGTGAACATTACTTACTTAAGGTGGCGCTACATTTCGGGGTGGACCTGGGCCTCAACCGACAAGCGTCTCCAGCCAGCTCGATCTTCAGCTAGCTGTCTCCAGTTTCGCACCCATAGTTGGTTGAGGTCCCTTTCCACTTGCGTGCGCCACCTGAGTCGCGGTCTTCCTCTACTGCACCGTCCCTCGGGGGTGGATTCGAAGACTTTTCGGGCCGGAGCATTGGTTTCCATCCGCTCTACATAACCTAGCCATCTCAATCGTAGCAAAGGTGAACATACAACTTGAAAATAAGACGGAACTCGTCCAGGCGCTCCGCGAGAATGAAAAAAAAAAAAAAAAAAACACAATCCAAGTTTGCTGTGGTCGAACGTCAACTGAACGAACCTCTCTTTATTTCCACCTATTTATAAACTACAATTCGCTGACACATTCCTTTTATGCACATGATTTACTTAATACTATTTCTTAGAATTGAGTTGCTTAAGAGTTGAAAATACGTAATTGCTTATTTGACAATAATTCGGTTGTGTGGGAAAGGAAATAAAAAATGCACAGCTGCTTAATTAGCAGTATCGGTTTGTATGGGGAATGGGAATAGACAATGTGTTTAGTATTTGGGTGTTAACTCCCCCCTTCTTAAGTATCTGCGTCCCGCAGATTAAAAATTCAGTTTATTAGGTTCAAAGGTAGAGACATGGGATGTGTTAATGACCTTAGTTTGGTTTTGACGCCTTAGACAATATCATACTAAACGCTATACTGATTAGAAAGATGGTCGACTCTGAACCTATCAATAGTTTAGTACTGGATGAAATACTGGATATTCGTCTAAGTGGCGTTTATGAAGATAATGAAGATATAATGCTATGTCACCTCCTGTGAATTCGTTCTGTAGTATAGGAGGTAAGATGTGGTAAGTTATGGTTTCCCAGTTTGTATTTTTAATATTGTCTATTTCAATGGATTCGTTGTAGAAGCTTATGAGGAAAGTGGCATTGAGGCTTTTGTTGGTCCTACTGTAGATAAGGTTGCCGAAGTAAATGGTCAAGAAAAGGGTACTCTCATTTATAAGTTCGACTATTGGTTTATTTTGGAACCGGTAGTTGCACGTTGCTTCTTCTCCATTTAGAAATTTGACCGTACAGTCATTCGGAGTCAGTTTTTTGAGTTGATATCTGCGCAAATCGTTGTGTCCTGGATTTTGATGCATTTTTCTTTAATGTCAAACTTTGCAGATTGCGAAATAAATAGGTAGGAAAAAGGCTAGGTCTATTCTCTTATTGTTATTTAAAGTTGATCGAACTAAAATGTTATTAAAAATTGTTTCGTCTGTCTGTGGTAAGCAGATTACGCACAAGAGAAGCGAATTTTGTATACACATCAACGGTTCGGAATACTCTATGGCTGGGAGTTCATTTTTAAATGGAAGTGTTTCCGTTTTTGACAGTATGTCAACGATCTCAGTCTTATTCAGTAAATTTGAATCCACAATACCTTTTCTTGCAAGCTGTCCAGCTAACACTATTTCTTCGATATCGTCTTTTAGTAGGCCAAGCTTGTACTATACAAATCTGTTGCGTCCGGATGTCCTGCCAGCCATTTCCCGGCGGATCCTATCCTGTTTATTGTTCGTTTTGCTTTTTTTCTTCTCTCCCCCTGGAGTTGTCCCATTAGGCTTACTATCTTTGACAATTGCAGTTCCTGCTGCGGCAAAGAAGCACTTGTTTTTAGAATATTGTGGTGCATGTCTGTTTTGATGGTGTCAATTATTTGTTCGTAATCGGCGAGATTTATTGCATGTATAATTTTGTAGTTTCCATTGATTATTTTGCCCGTTCCTTGTTTTATTGTGATTAGTGGGCTTTTGTATTCGTAGATGATAACTGTGGCTTCTGTCCACAAGCCAATATTTTATCTGGAATAGAGGGTAAATTCTTTAGATGTGATTTATGGATTCGCTTCCCATTAGTTGTGTGCACTGTAAAATTATTATCTAATCCTACGGTTTCTTTATGAGATATTGGTTTTGTCTTACCTTTGATTTGCTTGTCTCTTTTATGAATGGTTTTACCAGGATTATAGATCTTGGGTGTGGATCTTTTTTGGTTATGCTTATTTAGTGGGTTTCTTTGATTACGTATAATCTCGTATTTTAAATCAGTAATGACTATGTCTCTAAAACTGGTTAGATCCTGGTAGTTGATCCTTTGAGATCTTCCACAGAAAATATCAACAGGTATCCTCTTAGTTACCGACTGAATTGTGTTATTATATCTATCTACTGCAATGTCGATGATTTATGTAACACTAGAACTACCAGCATTTGTTCTATACCTATTTCTAGCAACCGGTCAAAATGACCGGTTTGATGTTAGGATGGAAAAATATTGAAGTCAAAACGAAATTTTAAAAGATTAATTTATTTTAAAGAAAATATATTTAATTTTTATATTAAATGTCCATAGTATATAAATTTATGTAAACAGAAGAATTATTTACATTATTTATATTACATTTCGATCACCGCATATTTTAAAATTGAAATTTTTTTCGAAGCACATTAAGCACACACATTTTTTGTTTGCAACTAACACAGATTTTAATGGTATTATTTTTATGCATAAATCTATTTGAAAAGTTTTTCGTATATTAGAACTTTCAAGGCTCGCTAAGAGATTAGTGAAGATTCCTGGTTCAGATGCATCTTCACATTTTGATGAAAGTTCTTCTGCTAATTGGAACAGGAAATCTTTTCTTTATATATTTTCTTCAGTTGTTTCGTTATACAAAACCCATGCATTTATTGCTGCTAAGTCAAGAATATTGAAAAATATTTGGATTTTTGATTTTCTGGCCATTTGATCGGTAATATCCACCCCAAATTTAGTTTTGTTATAATCGTCGCATTCTGATAATGTTCTCTTCCTCACTATCGATGTCTGAGGATATATACACTTCATCTTAATCAAATTGCCTGTCTGAATTATCAGCCAGCTTACGCAAATCTTCATTTATATGTGTAAAAAATGTGTAAAATAGTGAAATATTGCAAATCAGAAAAAAGATCACCGGACAAAGGAATGAAATAAAAATAATTAGTTAAAGGTTATAATTATTGTAATAGAATGTCAATTAATTTTGACGAATGAAGAAAACGAAAGAGAAAGAAAAATAATTGAACATGAAACTTTATTACATAAATCACTAATTAACAAATTGTTTGCAAACGAACTATCGACTTCAATCTCCCAACGACTAATGCCCCCCAATATCCATCATCGATCCACAGAAGCCCATCATCATTGACTTCTTGAAACACACACACACACACACGACGACAATTTTCGAACACGCACACACCTATATTTCCCAACAGTGTGTGTGGTTGTTTGTGTACCCGCTGCGATAGCCACTGCAGCAAATTGTTCTTGCAGACGATGGTTCGATTCTCGATGATGGTACTGGTGTACGGATGGTACGATGTGCGAATGGAGCTGGTGTACTGATGGTACGATGTGCGGATGGTGCTAGTGACTTGATGGTTCGATGCTGTTAATACTGTTGGGCTGGGAGTGGGCTGAGATTTCTGTTCTTTGGAATAATACTAAAGTTCCTATGGGTGCTTTAGATGAACTCTTAACTTTACACATTATTATTTTATTATTTATTTTAAAGTAATTTTAAACACAAACAATTATATTTGTGTATTTTCCGTCCGGAATGTGTGGGGTGCAATTTGCAAGTCTGTAATGCTAACATACATGAAACCTAATGAATAGTTTTACGTTTGACGATATTTAATGCTTCGTTAATTTATGTGTGATATGGAATTCCTTGTGGTAATGCAGTTCAATGTTTCATAATTAATTCATAATCACTAACAGATAATTATTGCAACGAATAAATACAAATGAATTTAATTTAAAACACTTGTTTGAACTCAAACAAGATGTATTTGTTGTGTCTTTCAGAAATCTTTTTTTTTTCGAAAGCCTTTCCATCTTTATGTATAGTTTTTGACTAAATAAAAGTAAGGCTAATTTATTTAGCCAGGAGCCAGGTAGATGGTTACCCCGAGTCTTTCAATATAATTTAGCATAATGGGGCTAATGAAACTGCTTTCATTATCGGTGACAAGGATTTTGGGGACGGTGAAAAAATGAATGTACTGCACATGCAGTACAGATTTATTTTTTATATGAAAGAATATTGTAAATTTATAAAATTTATAGACACATATGCATTTTTCCTTTTTTATCTCTATTTTGGAATAGGAGTAGGTTGCAATTCGGGCATGGGAATGTGTCGGTCGTATTTGTTGGAACGACAAACGTCAGAAGAACCCGCAAACTTCTTTCTTAGTTTTGTCATCTGGGGAAAATATTATTGCTCTAATATCTGGTATTAAGTTTTCCTATGATTTCTGTGAGCACGTCTGTGTTCTTGGATTATTTTAAATTTGTTCTCCTCGTTATTAATATCAGTGACTATTCTTTGTGTAATTCTAATTTTGTAACGGCTAAACGAATTTTTGTAAATTTCTTGCAATAGTGGGATATTCTTTTCTGGGATCTTAACACCGTTTAAAATTTTTGGGTTGAGTTTCTCTCTTAAGATAGTTGTTCATTAGTATCAAATAAAAAAAAAATCTCCATTTTAATGTAATGTCTATGATAATTCGGATGCGGTTCTTCGTGACAAATCAAATCATTACCAGAGAAAACGAGTTGACTTTTAAAAACATTCAGCGGAGCTTCGCAGTGTGGAATAAGGTCACTTCAGCGCTGTGTTGAGTACCAGACGCTGATGTCAGGATGTTGAGTTCGACTGGAAGTCGTGAAAGAGCGTCGGCGACCACATTTGTTTTACCAGGCTTGTAAATTAGGGAATAATTGAAGTCTTTAATTTTCGCCTTCCATCTTTTGAGCTTCGCATTGTTTTTCCGATTGCTCAAGGCGAAGGTCAATGGCTGATGGTCTGTAAGGATTCTGATGCTTTTTGCGCCGTAAAGGTAAGTTCTAATTTTATCGAGGGACCATACTATTGCTAGCATTTCCATCTCTATTGTCGAATAGCTTTCCTCTGTTTTAGTTAGCGATATTGATATGAATGTCACAGGCTTATCCTTGCCCATTCTCTTTAAGTTTCATGTTGATGTTGGGGCTTATGTTCAAGACATTATTTTTCCTATCGATAACAGCTTTTTAAATTCTTTAGAGTGCCATCACATATAATACCGTCGAATGAGGTTGGACAAAACAAAGGAACCGATTGTGGCATTGTTGCCTAAAATGGGTCACTGATTTTATGTGTTATTTTCAGTTGACCACCGGCAGATTGTATTTTGAATGGTGTAGTTATCGGTCTAGGATTTGTTGTAATTCTTTCAGATACGAAGTTTTTGTTTGCTCCAGTTTCTATCAAGAATTTAAGCGGTTCTCCATCTCTAGTAACATACTCTAGGTATGGTACGCTAGAGAAGCTCCTGTCATAAAATTCAGATATTCCTCTGAATTTTTATTCCTGATGGCCAGTGTCTTCGTAGCCGCAGAAGTAGTCTTCGTTTGATTCTTCTTGCTTATCTTCTGGTTCTTCCCGATTTTAGTTGCAAAGAGGCGTTGCTGTTTCCGAGGTAAATATTCTGAAT
Source organism: Eristalis arbustorum (assembly GCA_916610145.1). Lineage (NCBI taxonomy): Eukaryota > Metazoa > Arthropoda > Insecta > Diptera > Syrphidae > Eristalis > Eristalis arbustorum. The sequence goes on along the minus strand of OU744319.1, from coordinate 47,527,057 downwards.
CATTGGATCTCTGTGACGTTGTTGCAGGTCGGTTCATGTAGTTGACTTGCCGTGTTTGCACGGAGTGATCCGTTTCCATTGGTTGAGGGGGGCATACTATTCCAGGTCGGTTTCGGATTGGTATTACGGGGGAAATTATATATTTGGTTCCGTTCCTGTGGAGTAATTTGCCTATATGAAGGTCTTTGTTTTGTTTGGTTTTTAGAAGAGAGCATTTGGTTTACTGCTGCGGTAATTGAGTTATTGACATCTCTGCAAAGAAAAGAAAAAATTTTAAAGTTTAAATTTTGAAACTCTAAACATGAAGTCTAAGCTTCAGGTAAAGTTTGGGGTTGCTGAATTATCAACATTTTAGAGGCGTCTCCATTGAGACCTCTTACGAATATGTCCAACGCTCTGTTCCTATGATTTTCCGTTAAGGCACTAACCTTTATTTTTTATGATTAGGAGGGACAGTTGGTGATTTATTTTCGCAAACAGTTCATCGATAGATAAGCTTACTCTTAACTATCTCTTTTAAAATGCACCGGTACTGCACCAGATTTCCGTCAAATACTTGTAAGTCTCTGACTCAGTCAGGTAGTTTCCTGATATCAGCAAGGTCTTGCTCTGTTCCCCTGTTGGTTGGAGGAGGGCTAACCCTACGCTCTAACTGCTGAAGGCGGTTATTAATAAGTTTGGTTTGTTCAATTTGGGCATTAAGTGCGCCTGTCAATTGTTTAATTATCTCCTGCATTTGCTCCATTTTAAATGACTTAAGGCTATTGGTTTTTAGTTACTATTTCAACATTTTCATAATTGGTTTAATCATCCCTTGTCCCAGTCACGCTGTACTGCGCTACCAACTCATTAATGAAGTGCATTAGTTTTGAAAATAGTTCTGAAAAAAAGTGTAAAAGTGTTACTCAGTGTTCATAACAAATGTACAGCCATTTTCACACCACCATCGAGGTATGCGTATGGCGCGTTGACCGTTCAGGTGCTCGGTTTCCCCAAGAGGCGTGCAATAGGCAATAGGCAATAGGCCCGCACTAGAAAATGTGAAAATATATAAGATAAATGTATATAATATGTAAATGGAATAATTAACTCAAAAACTAACGAATAAAAACGATATGCACATGCACATAACAACAATTGGGTTTCTAGAGGACTTTTTTATAAAAATGGAAGACTTGTGGATAACTTAAAAGGCTAATCGATAAACTATAAATGGCATACGCGGAACATCTTATTTCTGAAATTGGGGTCGCTTAAATCCCTATTCCAAAATGTTATAATAAAATATAGCCTAACCCTAATGAAATATTTCAAAATGAAATCTTCGGGAAAATTCGCACAACAGATAAATTTCTTGTCGGTCTGGAGGTGTGTGAAGAGATGTTGCGCTAAACCTCTTTGATGGAAGCAGTCGTAGAAAAATTCAAGGAACTTTTTATCGATTTGCCGAATGTATTCTACGAAATCATGTGGAGCTGCAAACAGATTACTGTCTTCAAATTGCTTAGACGTTGTGAACGTCAAGCTGGTGGAGGCTACAGACAGCGAAAGCACGGGTGTGGGCAAACTGCACGAATGGCTTTCGTAACACTCCCTAGAAAGCCAACTACAAACATATGCAAAACTATTTTCTTCCAGAAATCTTCACGTCTGCAGTTAGATTTACTTTGCAAATGGAACTGGGCCTATCGCTTAGCTTGCTTTGCAGCCACGATGATTGTGCTACCAGAGGTTGGGTGCTGATAGACTGCAAACGCTCTGCTTCAACATTTTCGCAGTTGCCGGCTCTAACAATTTTTAAATACTGCAGGCCGCAAAGCTTCTGGAAAATGTTTTTAAATTGCAAAGCTGTCACGCGCGTATTTTTCAATCCGGCACTTCTTGCTTCACCGAAAAACTGCTCGAGACAATCTTGAATCAGGCGCCGAGTAAGAATAAATTCAAACTGGCATGGCGTTAGTAATTGCCACAAGGAATTAAGTGACGAGATGTTCAGCAATCAGCCCTTAATAAAATAAAACGTCACGTCCTTGCCAGAAGAATCAATAACTCTTATTGAATTTAAGAGCTTAGTTGCCTCTTGTAGGAATTACCTTTGATTATCATTCTGACGAAAAGCTCTCCTATATAAGCTAGTGCTAAAACTGGACGATGAATTAAAAATGTCAAAAAGATTATTGAAGAATTCTAATAATTCTCTAGTGCTTAACATGGTTTTGGGTCCGTAACCTGAACTGTAGTAGGTGAAACAACCCGCTGAAACTGTGTGGCTCAAGACTTGGGGGGCAAATTTGACTTTCATTTTTTGAAATGTGTTTGGTCTTATGTGTGTCTCCGTTAATTTAGGTGCTAGCTTAAACTAAAGCTTGCTGTCTTCGTTATGGAAGAGTAAAATGTGATTCCAAGTGGCGCGAAGGTCACATGAAGAGCCATTGAAAATAATGTCGTTTTTATAAAGACAATTGCGCGAGCTCTTAATTAAATGAGGAGAATCAAAGAAAAAATAAATTCTTCCATCATCGACTAGAAAATATGGCCTAGCAACGACTATTTCTAATACACGTGCTAGACCGCTAAAGTTTGACCTGGTCGCAAACAAACTGCACTGGGTGTAGACCGCTGTCTCGAAGAGCACGTACAGCTTGGATAATTACTTTTTTCAGCATAGAAGGTGTGCAGGTGCTGCGTACGAAATAATACGCGATAGGATGTTTCCACCGCTTCGCGATGCCTTGAGCCATAAGCACTAAAACATTATGGGCCGGGCACTTTGAACGGAATTCATCTTCACCGAAATCTTCCAAGCCTATGACGGTGTCAGTCTTCCTACAATAATCCGTGTGGGCTTTAAGGGACATCTCGTCAGCTGAAATAGAACAGTATTTATAAATACTAGGTAGCTTATTCGTTTTTAATTCCAGAGCTTTAACATTAAAGCTTATATTGCCCGGTGTCTTTGGCGCAAAGAGGAAATGTAGGTACGAAGATTGTTTACTGATGGAAGATTTAAAGATGGCCGGAGTAATCTATAAGACACGGGGGACGTGAAATGCCAGAATTATCAATTCATGCGAAAACCTATTACCCTTACTATATATAGTGCTATTTCTGTTTATATTTGCGACAATGGTTTTAACGTCGTTGGGAGCATTGTGGCAAAGTTTCTCCTCATTCAACCTAATATTCTGCTCTTTCAATTCTTTTATCTGACATTCCAGAAATAAGTTATGTTCATCCCTATCTTCGATAATTTTTTGCAACTCGCGACACTTATGTTCCATTTTTAACATTGTTGCTTCGACATTGCTCAATTTTTGCCGAAGCCATCCTTTTTTGGGTGTACTATTTCTTAAAAATGCACATGTTTGTACCGCCTTTTCGGATGTTTCTATTATGATATCTTCCCAATTGTTCACTTTGTTGTGTCTGATGTCTTCGTGCATGAAGACATCTTCTTCAACGAATACTTTGCTTGCAGTGGACAAAACGTCGGGAATAGCAGTTTCTGAAAGCTGTAAACGAGAGGACGTGGCAAACATTCCATCTGAAAAATGTTTGGTCACACACTCTGTCTGATTTCTTCAACACTATTCCCAGACGATGTTGCCACAGGTTCCTCCTTTTAAAATAGAGGGAACTTGTCAGTAAATTTAAACTACATTATTATCTGTATAATGTTAATTATTATTATTTATAACTATTACTTATTAGTTTTTGGTGCTGTTTTTCGCGGCTGTTCTTCAACATGTAGTGGTTCTGATGCGTTTATTTGTTTGTTAGTTCGTCTCTCTCGTCGGGTTGGCTTGTTTTTAGTCTTTGAAGTGGTAGCCTCACTTAAATCTTCGTTTTGAAGATTCTTCTGATATGAACTCATTGTGGTTTTTAAAAATTAGATTTTTCTTCTTGATTTTTAAAAGTTTTTCGATCGCTGATCTTTGTAACTAATCTTAAAAGATTTGATTTTAAAAGAGTTATATCTAACAGATTTACATCTAACTATGCTATTATATTAAGATGTACATAACATATAATAATTTACAATTCAAGTAGACCTTTTTATGGTCATCATTATGCGTCATGGTACATAGTGGTACGCGTACCAGTCCACCTATGTATATAATGTAATAACAAATTAAAACTAATATTTACACTCGAAACTATATATAATAACTTCCTTACATATTTATGATTTTCTAAATCTTCCTCAAGTTGAAGCACTTGGCGGTTACTGGTACGCTTCGGGCAATTGGCTGCATAGTGCCTCATCTCTGCGCATACATGACAAGCGCCCCGTTCCCTTGTTGGCTTAATACACTCATTTGTCATGTGTCCAACGATGTTGCAGCTGTAACATCGAACAACTTATGACGATGACTGTCCTGTAGTTGCAGATTGTTGTCGAGGAGCAGCTGGTTTGGACATGCGTATCTTGTTGAAGGCCTGCAACAGTTCATTTTTGTTTCTGAACCGCTGCATCCTTGCTTGCGATCGTTAATACACATCTGGTATTCCGTCGATCAGGCATTCAAGAAGTTCCTCTTTATCCATCGACGTCTTGTTGGCGAGGATTGTCTTCTCATGGAAGTACTGTTGAAAGTTTTCGCTGCACGACCACTTTCTTCCCTCGGCAGCTTTTCTGAAAGTTAAACGTATGGTGTGGTCCCCAAATATTGCTCTCATGTCCCCTAGAAGTTGAGCAGTTGGGATTATCATGAGATCGGATCTTGAGTGGAACTACTTCAACGCACTGCCTTTTAACCGGCACGAAATTACGAGTCTCACCGCTGCATCTTCCAGGTTATATGCACTCTTTATATTTTGGAGTTGTGCCTCCCAATGAGAAAAGTTATCACTTTCACTTTATCACAAACTCTACCAGCAAATCCTTTAAATTTCTTATGTTCTCCTCCACAACACTCTTCACTTTATCGCTTACATTTCTTTGTCTTTCTTTTTTCATCCACTCATATTCTTTACGCAACATTTCATTTTCTCTCGTTATTAAATCCAGATCTCTCTTCATCGTATAATTGGAATCAGACGAATCAGCAAGTCGCCTTTATTTCCCGTTGTTTCCATCTCAAGAGTGCCAATTCAGCTGCCGTATATATTTTTAAAACATCAATATCTGCCATCGTTTAGTTTGTTGTGACGAATTTAAATTTTGCTTAATATGTAGATCACTTATCCCACTTCTGAGATGTAATAGGCAGAATAAAAATCAAACACCAAATTTAAATTTTTATATATTATTTATTTACACGTCTTTCCTCCACGGCGTCTCAATCACAACTGACTTTATTTGCATTATTCCTCTCTTCGTTCCTTTTTCTCATTATTCTTCCTTCAGGATTTCTCTCTTTTTTGTGGACTGCCACAGTACCTAGGCTCCAATTTATGCGATTCTCCACTCGGCTTTGGCACCGTCTCCACTAGTACCAATTGTCCTTCACGATATGTCGTAGGTGGTTTGTGTTTGTTGTCGAATCTCAATTTCCACTTTTCTCGTTCCCGGATTCGCTCTGCTGCGATCCCTTTCCTTACGTCTACTGGTTTCTTGTCGTTTACATCATGTACAGCCTGAACGAATTCATTAAGGATGATGTCTTGTGGTTTGAAATCGAACCCAAGTTCGACCGGACAGAATCCCGTTGTCGTATTGCATTGCGTGTTAATTGCGGGTGGTGAATTCATCCCAAGTGATTCTGACCATAACTTCGCTGGGCCTTTCATTTTTTACTGGCATACAAACTAAACACTTCTTTTGTCCGTAACCTGCAAATTATGCGTTTACTCATTCTATATATTGTTCGTCGGCGGTCGGGAAAGCTGATCAGAAGGGTTGTATTCTGGAATAAGCGAATACTTTTCATTTACATTGGACAATGGTGGTTGGGAAGTACTCGTGTTTGGAGGCCAAGATGGCGTTGGAGTAGCGGTTACTGCGGTTGGAAAAATGTTTGTTTGTTGTGCTGGTGTTGTGTGCGTTTCTCTGGAATTTAGAACTGTAGTCAAAGAAGACAATTGGAGTTGCAAACCTTGAACTAAATTGGTTAAATTCGTGATATCGTTCCGTAAGGTCAACATCCCTTCTTCTTCGTCATCGCTAAGCTGATGTTCGTTGGAAATTTGATCGGTGCCGAAAACTTTGAGTGTGCGTGCAATGAGTTCTGCTCGTCTGCCGGTGATTGATTATGTTTTCTTAGAATCACTTTAAGTTCTTTTATATGTAGTTCGTTTATTTTAGGCATCTTATCCCACTTCTGAAAATCCGTCAAGATGTATTACTTTCTAGAAAGATAACCCCGAAGTAAAACACAACCGTTCGTTTTCAATTCAACAGCAAAAAGGAAAAGTAATAGATCTTTATTCGCACTTATATCCTGAAAGTTTTCATTTCTCTGTCCTCGATGTAGGGCGCTGTTCGTATGGTGACAATCCTTAGATCGGCTTCGCTGATCTTTGAGAATGCTGTCTTTATATGTTTCAAATGATCTTCCTCTAGTCTACTGATTAGCAGATCAAGACTTTTATTTAATTCGTTTTGAATTCACTCAATTGAAAATATTAGCCTATAAATGCCTGCCAAACTCTTTTCTCGAACTTTAGGAGCACCCACTTCCAGTTCGTAAGGCTCGTTGAATCCTTTTTAGTCGTGAATGCGTTATCTTGCAGCGACCTACTAAGGAACGAGTATCTTCACCACCGGTAAGAATATAAAGATTCAAGTGATTTGGCTCCTTTTTTCTGAGAGTAGAGAGTATATTTATTTCTTAAATGTATCTTATAACTAGCGTACTGAAGTAAAGGTGGTAACGCTGTCTTCATGGGTGGTTACTTTCTTTCGCTCAGATGGGTGTTGTTGGTCTGATGGATTCACTGTGCGGGTACAGGTATCACTTGACTACTTTTTAGATTTTAATGTCACTCTAATTACTGGAATTATTGTGTTTTTTCTTTTTTTCTTCAATACGTTTTGTTTTTTTATTGAATTGGTTTATTCACATTTATTTTCAAAAGAAAAATAATTAATTCATTATTTGCAAGTCGAATTGAAATTGTTTAAGGTTAACTTTAAATTAAGCATCACTGCGTAATCAAGGTTTTGCTGTTTACAATTCACTAGTTAACACAACTTTCATACAATATAGTGTTATTACACTTCAGATATTATTTATATATAACGGAGTAGGGTTGTCTGTAGATATTTTCTGATCGCGCAGCAAAGCTCGTTTTTGTGTGTTACGCATGAAGATTTTACTAAAAACTGCCTGACGCAGTCCTCTTCAACGCATCAATCCTTTTTTTCCTTGTATTTCCTCTTTGCCATGTCCTTTGCAGAACACCACATTTACAATGTTTATTGTTCTTAATTCGTATGCACTACTACACACATTTTTCTACATACTTATTCATCTACAAAATATATATAAAAGGATTCCTCGTAACACTCCCTTGAAAGCCAACCACAAACATATGCAAAACTATTTTCTTCCAGAAAATTGTTTACATTCACGTCTGCAGTTAGATTTACTTTGCAAATGGAACTGGGCCTATCGCTTAGCTTGCTTTGCAGCCACGATGATTGTGCTACCAGAGGTTGGGTGCTGATAGACTGCAAACGCTCTGCTTTAACATTTTCGCAGTGGCCGGCTCTAACAATTTTTAAATACTACAGGCCGCAAAGCTTCTGGAAAATGCTTTTAAATTGCAAAGCTGTCACGCGCGTATTTTTCCCTCCGGCACTTCTTGCTTCACCGAAAAACTGCTCGAGACAATCTTGATTCAGGCGCCGAGTAAGAATAAATTCAAACTGGCATGGCGTAAGTAATTGCCACAAGGAATTAAGTGACGAGATGTTCAGCAACCAGCCCTTAATAAAAGAAAACTGGTTCGTCACGTCCTTGCCAGAAGAATCAATAACTCTTATTGAATTTAAGAGCTTAGTTGCCTCTTGTAGGAATTACCTTTGATTATCATTCTGACGAAAAGCTCACCTATATAAGCTAGTGCTAAAACTGGACGATGAATTAAAATTGTCAAAAAGATTATGGAAGAATTCTAATAATTCTCCAGTGCTTAACATGGTTTTGGGTCCTTGACCTGAACTGTAGTAGGTGAAACAACCCGCTGAAACTGTGTGGCTCAAGACTTGGGAGGCAAATTTGACTTTCATTTTTTGAAATGTAACACATAAGGCCAAACTTATGTGTACCTTCGTTAATTTAGGTGCTAGCTTAAACTTAAGCTTACTGTCTTCGTTATGGAAGAGTATAATGTGATTCCAAGTGGCGCGAAGGTCACATGAAGAGCCATTGAAAATAATGTCGTTTTTATAAAGACAATTGCGCGAGCTCTTAATTAAATGAGGAGAATCAAAGAAAAAATTAATTCTTCCATCATCGACTAGAAAATATGGCCTAGCAACGACTATTTCTAATACACGTGCTAGACCGCGAAAGTTTGACCCCTGGTCGCAAACAAACTGCACTGGGTGCAGACCGCTGTCTCGAAGAGCACGTACAGCTTGGATAATTACTTTTTTCAGCATAGAAGGTGTGCAGGTGCTGCGTACGAAATAATACGCGATAGGATGTTTCCACCTCTTCGCGATGCCTTGAGCCATAAGCACTAAAACATTATGGGCCGGGCACTTTGAACGGAATTCATCTTCACCGAAATCTTCCAAGCCTATGACGGTGTCAGTCTTCCTACAATAATCCGTGTGGGCTGTAAGGGACATCTCGTCAGCTGAAATAGAATAGTATTTATAAATACTGGGTAGCTTATTCGTTTTTAATTCCAGAGCTTTAACATTAAAGCTTATATTGCCCGGTGACTTTGGCGGAAAGAGGAAATGTAGGTACGAAGATTGTTTACTGATGGAAGATTTAAAGATGGCCGGAGTAATCTATAAGACACGGGGGACGTGAAATGCCAGAATTTTCAATTCATGCGAAAACCTATTACCCTTACTATATATAGTGCTGTTTCTGTTTATATTTGCGACAATGGTTTTAACGTCGTTGGGAGCATTGTGGCAAAGTTTCTCCTCATTCAACCTAATATTCTGCTCTTGCAATTCTTTTATCTGACATTCCAGAAATAAGTTATGTTCATCCCTATCTTCGATAATTTTTCGCAACTCGCGACACTTATGTTCCATTTTTAACATTGTTGCTTCGACATTGCTCAATTTTTGCCGAAGCCAACCTTTTTTGGGTGTACTATTTCTTAAAAATGAACATGTTCGTACCGCCTTTTTGGATGTTTCAATTATGATATCTTCCCAATTGTTCACGTCGTTGTGTCTGATGTCTTCGTGCATGAAGACATCTTCTTTAACGAAGACTTTGCTTGCAGTGGACAAAACGTCGGGAATAGCAGTTTCTGAAAGCTGTATACGAGAGGACGTGGCAAACATTCCATCTGAACAATGTTTGTCACATACACTGTCGGATGTCTTCAACACTATTCCCAGACGATGTTGCCACAGGTTCCTCCTTTTAAAATAGAGGTAACTTGTCAGTAAATTTAAGATACATTATTATCTGTATAATGTTAATTATTATTATTTATAACTATTACTTATTAGTTTTTGGTGCTGTTTTTCGCGGCTGTTCTTCAACATGTAGTGGTTCTGATGCGTTTATTTGTTTGTTAGTTCGTCTCTCTCGTCGGGTTGGCTTGTTTTTAGTCTTTGAAGTGGTAGCCTCACTTAAATCTTCGTTTTGAAGATTCTTCTGATATGAACTCATTGTGGTTTTTAAAAATTAGATTTTTCTTCTTGATTTTTAAAAGTTTTTCGATCGCTGATCTTTGTAACTAATCTTAAAAGATTTGATTTTAAAAGAAGATTTAGTGTCTAGCACTCGTCCTGGCCACTGCCGCAGCATATACTGGACAATCCATGCTTAGCATAAAGTGTCCAGCCGAGTTTCCCCTGAAGTCACATTCGCGGCAATGAATAGCATTTTTGCAATGACGCTTAGAGTGGCCCGACTGTCTACAACGCCAGCACACAGAATCCTTCTGCATACACCTGGATGCGAAATGATCCAGGCCGAGACACCGGTTACACCACTGCACCAACGACTTCTCCTTTAAGAGAAACGAGAAGTGCTTGATATAGCACCTCCCTTCTCCGAGAAGGATACCCGCGGCCGTGGGGCTGCACTCAAGGACGACATTAAGACGTGCATCACCTGCCTTCTCTTTGTATGCAATGAATTTTGATGATACTTAAGCTGTATTTGTCTGCGTCTAATTGACGCCAAACAAATTGTAATTCTCTAAGTGGAAGCAAAGTTCATCAGTTTTTCAATTATGAATGTTTAGTTGAGCCGTGAATTGAATGTTATGATTAAGTTTCCAAGCGGTGGAAAGACGGATCTCCTCTCCAAATTCCTCCTTGGTAAACTTACATAAGTTTAATTTATGCAGCTCACCCAGGAACTCTTCAGGGCAGATACGCTTCTCCACCCTTTGCACGACAATAGATTTACGTCTATCAGTTTCGGCCAATAGACCCACCTCTTCGAGCTTTTTATGCCCGATGAATGCATCCCGCTCAGCAACAGATGGCGTGCGGACCAGAATGCCACCTTGTCTGTCAGGGCGCACAGTATGCACCCTGACACCCACGGCAGGCACCAATTCCTCCACCACCTTCTTCTTCAGGGCCCCCACTGTTTCACCCTGCTCGGCCTTAACCACAAACGACCACGTCTCCTTGGGTTTGGCAGGTTCAATATCAGGTTCTGTGACCTGAATTTGACCGCCTATGCCACCAGAAACAGTGGCAGTGCTGGAAACCTGCACGAACGAAGGCCGCGCCTCGACCCTCATCCCAAGAGGGACTCCTAACGACTTGACGGCCCCACCCGGACCGTCCCTGCGCTCAACCGACTCAGGATCTCCCTCTAAAGGAGTACATCCGGAGTCCTCCCTACCTCTATGACGCTCAAGCGTCCCTACCACCTCTAATAGAAGTTCCTCATATTGTGAGGAAATCTTTGCTATGGCAGCTCCAGCATTAGGATACTGGCCGATAGCAGAAACTACTCCTTTCTTGACCTCACTAAACCTAGTCAGGACACTAGCCAAGGTTGGACCCTTAGCTAGGTCCGCCTGCCTACCTTGGCGCGTAGATGGCGCTGGGTTCGCCTTGGAGAATCCACTTACAGCTGAGCTCGCAGTGGATTGCACCCGCAACGGGGCTTCTGCGGGAAGTGACGACTTGACCTTAGCCGAAGCTTTAGTCAGGCGTGGCCTAGCCACAGGAGGACCCATCACCTTCGGCACACAACCACTGCTGCCCGCCGCCACGACTGTATGAGCCGGCAAAGGCAGCAGCACCACACGTGCCTCCTTAATAACTTCCCTCATTTGTAAACAAGAGGGCTCAGTAAGCGCCTTCTTGGCCACCAAAGAGTCCGGCCCTGAAGAGTTTGCCGGAGCGCCCTCTTCAACCGGCCTCTCTCTGGCCTTACCCGCCTCAACCACGCTCTCAGTCTCCATAGCGGAATCTTCCGCTAGAGAGGCAGAGGCCGACGCCGAGGGTTCCGGGAGCGCCTTTCTCACCCCCTTCTTCATCTTCTTCTTCTTCTCGATGCTATCGACCGACTCCGTTGATGCCTTCAAATAGAAGTTCCTCAACGGAACATCGGAAGCATAGCCCCCTCCCTCACTCTCGCAGTCGGTGGTGAGTCCAACAAAGACATCTTCCACACGACCGCCACTATCAACGGGGGCTTTCCCCTCCTCCATCTACTCTAAATATATTAATACAGAAAAAGTTAAAATATAAATTAAACTATTTAAAGTTTTGAAGTCATAAAAAAATCTTTATTGTTCCGGCAGCGATTCTGCCTTCTTACAAATGACTGTACATCGAAATATCTTAGAGCTACCTTAAATACAAAAATATTGCTGCGACTGCAATTCTCGCTCCTGCACTTTGCTCGATCCGATTACCTGTTGTCGTGGGAAAGCTGGTCGGTCGTTGCTCGTTGATCGCGGGAAAGCTGCTGACGTGTCGAATTGACGGCGGCGCGTGTAAGTATCGTCTGCGCGTGTTTCCTGTCCGGTGCAATATTGTTGTGAGTTAACTTATATCCACTCACCAAATCACAACACGTGGTATCACTGTGAAATCACAACAAAGTGCCGTTGACACTCACTCGAAACACTACTCGCGAAACAATAACACCACGCTACGGCGGCTTATCTCTAACTGTTTATTCACTCTCACTCACTACACTCGCTACACTGGCTACACTTTCTACACACGTCTGCTCGACTCGACTGCACACAGTAGAATGGCAGTTGTGACACTGAGTGATGTTCTTTTTAGCACATCGTTGGAAATCCCACCTTACTTGCGTCCGAAAAATCGATTTAATGTTATTGCGAAGATCCGCGAGGCGAATTGAACCGTTCTCAAAATAGACGACATAGAGAAAATCCGCGTATTTTTCGTATTGTTTTTTTTTTGTATTATTTTTATGTCTTTGCACTTGAGACCGAGTGTAGTAAGTTCTTTTTTCAGAGAGTCAGTAGGATATTCATCCAGGCCAAAAAGTACGACTTTAAACGATTTTTCACATTTAAGATCGTGCGAAAAAAACTGGCATTTATGGTCCTACAACGCACTCAAAGCAGTGTTGTAGGAATCTATTGATTCACAAAAAACCTTGATGCCTATTGAAATTTTCTTCACGGAGTAATCAGTTATTTTCAGTTCACTAAAGAACTTGTGCACAAATTCACAATTTTTTTGGAGGATTTTAATCGGTGGAATGGGGATTTTTCTTGGCAATTGCTGCTCTGGTTCACTGGTGCACATTTCCTCCCCAAGATCGGTATCTTTGTGGGATTGGAGTGGAATAAATGTAGTGGCACGAAGCAACATTTTGCTGGTTGAGGATATAGAATCCTCGAGGGAAAAAGCCCGCCGCTTCAGTGTTTCGGTTAATTGAAAATGCACTCGAAAAAAAAAAAAAAAAAACTCGACTGATCGCTTTAACAGATCGCGAGAGACTGATAGATTCATCTTTATATTGCTTTATTGCAATCAACTCATTATGAAATTGTAGAGCACTATGTGGCTCTCTAAATATTTAAGTCGGCTCTTTTTTGAGAGATTCCCAGTTGGAAATGTCATTGTTTTTGTGGCAACATTACCACGAATCTTAGTTTTAATAAATTTAAAGAGCACGGTTGTTTGTCCTTCCGATGCTATTTCTATGGCATCTATGAAGCTGAAAACTTCATCGCTTGTGCCTTTAAAAGTGGGAATAAAGTTAATTAGTACCGCGATTGTCGATTGCCGACACTGTGCTGAGTTGATGGATTCCCTACTACTTGGCTAACGTACTTCGCTACCACCTGGTTAACTATCACTTCAAAAACTAGCTTCACTATAACGATATGCCGAAAACATTAGCTATACTTCACTAAGTCCATTGATGATTTCCCGCATTGCCATCCTGATGATCGCACCGCTGCCACGAAAAATTGTGTTATGCCTCGTTTAAGAAGACCACAAAAAAAAGATTGATTATCTGAGAGGGATTGAGTTGTCCTCAAGCCAGTTGTGGTGAAGGGGTTATTCCTTCTAGTATTTCCGTTGGACAATCAAATTTACAATGAACTTTTAGATGCACTGATTGGTTATGCTTATCTATATAATCGGCAACTGAACAGATACTTTCGCACACACGATTAAAAGAAATGGATGATTGAGCCAACCAAGTAGATATGAAAATGATAGTATTTGTTAAGAACGCGATCTTACAGTTGACTTTGCCAACAATATTCCGCCGTGAACCTGTTGTGCACTCATATTGTTTCGTTTTAATTTTTTAATTAACTGGAAATATTCGTGATGATGAACTATTTCTATTAGTTTTAGAAATGCCAACTTTAACTCCTTAGCCGATGGTGTGGCTTCGAACATTTCCTTTTTGTTCTTGATTTTACGAACAAACAGTATTATGTATACGAAGATTCTTGCGAGCTTGCGAGGACCCATCAGCTTCGGCACACAACCACTGCTGCCCGCCGCCACGACTGTATGAGCCGGCAAAGGCAGCAGCACCACACGTGCCTCCTTAATAACTTCCCTCATTTGTAAACAAGAGGGCTCAGTAAGCGCCTTCTTGGCCACCAAAGAGTCCGGCCCTGAAGAGTTTGCCGGAGCGCCCTCTTCAACCGGCCTCTTTCTGGCCTTACCCGCCTCAACCACGCTCTCCGTCTCCATAGCGGAATCTTCCGCTAGAGAGGCAGAGGCCGACGCCGAGGTTCCGGGAGCGCCTTCCTCACCCCCTTCTTCATCTTCTTCTTCTTCTCGATGCTATCGACCGACTCCGTTGATGCCTTCAAATAGAAGTTCCTCAACGGAACATCGGAAGCATAGCCCCCTCCCTCACTCTCGCAGTCCGGGGAGAGTCCAACAAAGACATCTTCCACCCGACCGCCACTATCAACGGGGGCTTTCCCCTCCTCCATCTACTCTAAATATATTAATACAGAAAAAGTAAAAATATATCCACTCACAAAATCACAACAGGTGGTATCACGTGTGAAATCACAACAAAGTGCCGTTGACACTCACTCGAAACACTACTCGCGAAACAATAACACCACGCTACGGCGGCTTATCTCTAACTGTTTCTTCACTCTCACTCACTACACTCGCTACACTGGCTACACTTTCTACACACGTCTGCTCGACTCGACTGCACACACTAGAATGGCAGTTGTGTGATGTTTTTTTTAGCACGCCGTTGGAAATCCTACCTTACTTGCGTCCGAACTATTTCTATTAGTTTTAGAAATGCCAACTTTAACTCCTTAGCCGATGGTGTGGTTTCGAACGTTTCCTTTTTGTTCTTGATTTTACGAACAAACCGTATTATGTATACGAAGATTCTTGCGAGCTTCGGATACGACGAAATTTTGTCGATGAGATCCATGAGACAGTGTGTTCGACAGCTATTAATGTCAGCTTAGTTTTTTGCTTTTCTAAAACGTCGTCACTCGGCGACAGCTCAAAGTGAATATTGTGAGGCCACGCAGATGCACCCTCTAGAAGGAACTGTGGGCCATTGAACCAAATTGAATTCTTTAGTTTCACGGTACAACCTCTAGATACTATGTCCGCTGGATTAAGTTTGGTTGGGACATGTCTCCACGATATGTTTTGTGTCCGCTCGATTTCTGCTACGCGATTGGCCACAAACTTTGTAAGTATTGAACGATGAGTTCTTATCCAATGCAGAGTTATTTCAGAATCTGTCCAAAATATTGTTCGCTCCACTTGAAGATTCAGCATTGCCGATACTCTCATCCACAATTTGGAGAGCGTATGCGCTGCGCAAAGTATTAGCCGAGAAGTGACTATTTTTAAAAGAGACACTTTTGACTTTGCTGTTAATAGCGTCGACTTAATACCGTTTTGGGTTGGCTGCGTATATAAATGCAACACCCATATGCTCTCAATGAAGCCGTGAACTTCAAGCTTTGCGTTGGAACAACTTTCTACAAACCGTGGTATTTTGATATCACACACTTGTGTTTGCCAGTTGGTATCAAGGCGCAATGGCATCGACTCATCCCACTCTAATTGCGCTATCCAAAGTTCTTGTAATAAGATTTTTACTTTGGTTACGATGGAACATAGTATTCCACGCGGGCCAAAGTGACGTGAAGAAATTGATGAGGTGTTTCTTTTTGTCGCTGGAAGACCATCAAAGTTTTCTTCTAACCTGAAGCTGAAGACGTCTTCCTTTGGTTGCCAGTTAATTCCTAGCGTTTTTGTGGCTTCCGAATCATTGAATTTGATCTCTTTTTTCAGGACTTACCGCTTCACCAAACCCTGGATGGTTGGAAAACCAATTCGAAAAAATCCGCCTTTTTTTTTAAATCTCTATTACTTCTTGTTTGAAGAGATTTCAACTTATCAGCACCGGTTAAAAGATCATCGACATAAAGGTCCTTAAGAATCGTTTCCGATCCTACCGGGTGTAAGTCCTGTTGAGCATCGCCTAACATTTTCAAACACCGTATCGTTATGAAGGGTGCGGACGCAGTTTCATAGGTAACTGTGTTTAGATGAAAATTTTGAAGAGGTTCAGGTGGATGCTTTCTCCACACTATGAGCTGGTAAAATCGAGTGCTTCTTGCCAATGTTCGGTACATTGAACAAATTTCAACAATTAATTTGTGCACTGAGCACACCCTGTGACAGCTGATGAATTATCACAAAATTATATGTCATATGACCAATTGTCAACACTTTGAAATGTCATAATTAATGTAAACAACACTTGTGGTAAGTTGAAGTTTCGTTGTAAGTTTGACATTCGCGAGTGAATTTCTCTTTAATTTCTATTAATTTGTGTGTTAATTATTGAAATTATTGATATTGGCTCTGTTCACTGGCAATGTATTCGCGAATTGTGATAAATGCAGCTGAAAAAAAAAAAAAACAATAGCGATGGAGGTGGCAACCAAAACAAGCTATCCTATTTATGAACTTTTCACAATTTGTTGTTTATTAGTTTAAAATAACTCAAACTGTTATGAAATATCAACTGTGCTTATTAGTTTTAAGACACAATAAATTGACTTATTTAATACGAATCGCATGGAAATCTTTTATTTGGATGCAATTGACATAAATTGAAAGTGTATTTCGAGAATAAGTGCGAATTTTATCACACCGATTTTTTAGTCGTATTGCTTTTTATCTCGTACCTTAAATTTTTGTTAAATACCTCTTTCTCGGCGACTTCCCTTTTGCATTGTTGACATTTGCAATTTGAGTGCATTATGTTTATGTTTCTCGATGAAATTTATTGTTTTAATTGTTTTCCGCACGCGATTTCCCCACACCGACTACCGACACTTATTTATATATGTTTTATGATTTATTGTGTATATTGTTGTATTATTTACTATGAACTTTTTTTTGTTTGTAAATTTGTATACATTTTATTTTATATATACTTTCTTGAATACACTGGTTATATGTTTCACTTTCAATGTTTTATTTTATTATCTTTTTTACGTCACTGCTCTGGCACCATGAAAATTTCTTGCACATATATTTTGTAAGCTAAGTAATTTTGCACTACTTACTGCATCAAACTTTTTTACTTACTATAGGCGTGTTTTTTTGGCTGGTCAGTTCTCAGTTTAGTAATAACTCTCATCAAAACGTTTTTTTTTTGCATCTCTTCCTTGCGAGCCCTGTAAAATATTAAGAACGCCTTGCTTTCGTCAACAGTCCACCGTTTTGCTGGTCTGTGAATTCAAAATAAAACATCATAATTTAATTAAAGTACTTTATTTAATTTTAACTTACCTTTTCGACATGTCTGCGAATAATTTGACAAATTTCTTTATTCGGTAAAAATTGAATGAAATATTTACTTTAACAAATGTTATCCAAAAGTAAACAATTTGAAGTATCAAATAATATACCAGATACCAACCCTTAGTAGACAAATTGTGGGTATGTGTGTACCACAACTAATTTTAATTAAAAACACGGATTTCAAATTTACTTAATACTAATTTATTAAATTGCAAAAAGATAAAGTTAGTTCTTCCAGTAACAGTTTTCACTTGAATGTTGAATCCTTTGTTCTCTTCAACTACCAGTATCTACTTGATAATGCGATGAGAACTAGAGGCGCTAGTGTAGCTTTGTGGCTGCTACAAATAGTTTCCTCTGGCGCCATCTATGAATGAGACGTGTCAACGCGTCATAGTCAGTGATGACATTGAAATTTCACTGGAGACTTTAAGCTCAGTGAAATGTGTTGTTGTTGCGTCCCGTGTGAAACATTGCTGAACTGAGAACTGACCAGCGAAAAAAACACGCCTTATATTAAATCAACGTACCGGCGGCGGTGAAATTAAAAATGCGTATTGGGTGGCATTCCGATTACAAGTAGTTTTGTTATTCCATTAGGCTTTCACATAGTGTTTCGACAAAAAAATTAATAAAATGTTTCGTAAAATAAAAATATGGCCGCACAAATTGTTTGCAATTTATTTTTTAACTTAAGAATTGATTTTTTTTTCACTTTAAACAAATGTGTTCTAACGAAACACATTTTTATAATTTAATTGCCTATGTTGCATTTTTGCATTTTTTTCGTTATCGTTGGACAGTTGTCGTGAGAAGCTAAGTTGTCGTCTGGCTAAATTTGCTGATTTAGCGCCTGGCGTATTACCTCGCCTGGCGCATACATACATAACAGTGGTACGATGCCAAAATTATCTGCTGCTGCTGTGCTTCTACAAGGTCATTCCTTGTCGACAAAGACAATAGAAAACCTTTGTTTCCTTTGTTTAATGTTCTTGTCCTTGCTTCTTCGATATTGATGGTGATTCTATATTTCTTGTGCCATATGAGGATGGAACGTACTGCGAAGATCGCTATTACAACAGCGAGTACCGTCGTCAGACTCCAATTCATTACTGCGTTGCGATATCCTTTTTGATGTAGGATGCCAATCTTTTCGGTGTTGTCAATGTGGAGTTCTTTAAGATATTCCACCGAGAGCAATTCTTCGAGATTGCCTTTATTGACTGCCGGTTTGATCGATGACGGGTAGAGGTTTATACTTGGACGCCGTTCTGCTTGAGTAAATTTCCTCTCTGATGGTAACCGTTGCATTATCGATTTTTATTAAGAATGTTGCTGTGACATTCATGTCCTTGTCATTGATCCGGATCCGTTGTACTAGTTCAGCATCAGGATCCTAGAGGAGATCACTTCGACTGCGGGGATGTGGTGACGATTTACTTCGGTGCAATCAGAAATGGTGCTCTTGAGAAGGTTAGGTATGCAGGGACTGGTGGTTAGATCTATGATGTTGTTGCTAGGGTATTTTTTCGTATTTAAGAAAGGTGGACAGTTATATTTAATTCCATACATTTTTGTTTCACAGTTTTGTGTTTTTGATTGTATTCTATTTTATAAATTACATTGTTAATTGCCTTAATTGCGTCTTATAATTAAGGTTTCACATTTTTAATTTTTTATTATCGGTAAATCTACAATATAAACTATTGAACTCTTATTACTTGTTATCTTTATGTTAGTAAACGTCTTTTTTAAAGTATTTGTTAAGGTTTATATTTCAATATTAGATAAAATATGTGGGTTTATAACTCCACTTTTCGCCCAAATTATGGCATGCTCAATATTTATTATTTCATCTTTAACGAATTTTATTTTGTATTCTAATTCTTTCATTACATAATCTTTAATTTTTTCATTATTTTTAATTCTTTAATAGTTCTATTGGTTAAGTTACTTACTTCGCTTATTCTATTGAGCAGAACTTTATTAATTAAGATCTGCTTATTATTGTTTAACAAGACATTGTTTATTTTGTTTCTTATTAAAGTGTGGTCGTCATGGTCAGGGCTGCCTGCCAACCATTTCCCTGCTCTCGTTTTCCCTCTATTCGGTTTTAATCTTTTCAGGATATTCCGAGTTTGAGATAGGTCATGTAAAAGGAGGGGATAGCTGTGGTGATTGATATTGGACTCAAGATTGCGTTCTAGGTCGTCGATCAAATTCTCAAAGGTTCTTAAATCAATGTCGTGTACTAACTTCAAACTTCCTGTTTGAATTTAAGTCATTCCTGCTTTTATGATGACTGCACGGGAACTGGTGCAGTCCAGCAACTGGACATCTGCCAAACATCCTATGATTTTCAATCTAAAATTGGGAGTAAGAAGGGAATACTTAGATTCTGGGGCGATTAGCCTACGCTTATGTGACTGTGATTCTTTACGGATTTTGTTTTGATTGTTGTATCAACATTTTCTTCTCCGTATCATTGGTGTTGATGTGTAAGTTCCTTTGTATTCCGTTTTCAGCTTGATGCAACACAGGTGCTCTAACTGGAGCACCGTGAGTAATATAAAATATAAAAATCAAATTGAAATTTCTTTCTTTTAATATGTACGTCTTTTATTATCAACTGGGATTACATGAATGAATTGACAAGTCTCTTCCAGCTTACATCTAATAGCTCTATCCGGATCTATACCAATAGAAGTCAGTAGTTGTGCGTTGCCGGTATTTCTTGGAAGTCGTACGGCCTTGATGTCGAATTGATTTTTCCTCCTAAATATTCTGTTTACATGCGGGAACATATCCGACTTGTTTGATCGTACAGCCCAGATTTTATTGTCCCAGTGCGAGTTTATAGCCAAAAATCTATAGTTAATTTTTATTAAATGTTGGAGATTTTTGAGCTCGGCCTTCAAAGACCGTACTTCTACACTATGCGGGTCTACAAACCGTCTGTGCTGGAGTTTAAGTCTCGACAACAGTCTACTTTTATGTGCAGTGCGTCTATAGCTGCATTCCGATAGACATCGCAGTCCTCAGTTTGCGCTATTTTGGTATTGTTCTATCCATCGTTCGTTTGATCGCGTTGTCCATCTGTATCAGGTACCTGTCAACCTCTTCGTTCGTTAGATTTCTGTTAGTAGGATGGTCAGTCTTTTGTCTATCAGTAATAGGTCCATAGGACCCGCTTCTGGGATATGATGGCATATCAGTTGCAAGCAAGTCTAGCTTGAACTCAATATTGTGCTCAGCCCACCAGTTATACAATGATGTTCCCCGGGTGTTGTTTCACGCAGTACAGAGTATATGATATCTACTCGTACTGCTTGTTCAAGGAGTCGCTGTTCAAGCTTAGCGTTGCGCACCACTTGTTCAGCGAGGGTTTTGACAATCTGATTCATCTGTGCCTGCATAGTAAGCAAGATGGACAGATCTGAGGTCACCTCAGGTTGCCTGGCCACAGGGGCCGGGGGACCCGTTGGGCCTGTCTGTTGAGCTGGATGTCATTTGGGCATATGTGACGTCCCTCGTAACAGCGGCAGTTTTAACGAGAGGTAATGGCCTTTCTACTACAGTTTTTGGTCTCCTCTTTTGTTCGAATCTTTTCTTTAGTTCTTTAACTTTCGGACAGCCCCGATAGTTGGCGGGGTGCCCGTTTGAGTTGCATAACGCACATTTAAGAATGCTTAGGTCGTCGACCTTGTCTGTCCCTAATGGGCATTCACCTCTTTAATCGCTGACATCGAGCACATTGTAAAACGTGCTTAGATTTTTCTAATTTTGCCCATTTTACCGCGAGAGTGCCTAAGTGGGTTATCTTTTTGACATTCTCTAGGCGTGTGTGGGGCGTAACCTGAGCCAGAAATGTCGGCAGTTGCCTGTTCTCCCTACGTGACACCGCAGTGGCAAACGGCTTGACGCTTTCGAATTTAACGTCCTCGCACTGCGCCTGGCGCAGCATAGCAAGGAGTTTTTTCGGATCAGTGGAGGAATCCACGTCTTTCAGGTAAAACTCCACTCCCGAATCCGTCAGCTCTTTAATAAAAATTAAAATATTTCTGTATGCTACCATGCTGTAGCATTTAATTGTTTTAATATTGTTGTTGCGATAGTGTATCAGATAAACTTCAATGTTTAATGTACTTACACAGTTTCACGATGACGTTCGTCGGCATTTCCGTCACGTTTATAGGGGGGCATCTCTCCTTCCTCGATGTCGTCTGCTGCTGTTGTTGCTGGAATGTTGTTCCTTCTTCTGCTTCTCCGATTACTGCTGCTGTGCTTGCTGTTGCTTCTGTTGCGGCATCTGCTGTTTTGGCTGCTGCTCTTGCGGCTGGTTAGGTTGTGGCTGCTACTGTTTTTGCTGCAGCTTCTGTTGCTGTATCTGCAGTTGCTGTTGCTGGGCGGCATTTCTTGCTGCCTTCCTCGCTGCTAGTTTTTGCTGGATGGCGAGGATCTCAGCGTCCAGCTCCGCCCGTTGTTGTAGGCGCCTATTGAGCTCCTCGAACTGCTCTTCGTCAACATCCTCTTCCTGTGTAGCTTCGAATACAGAGAATGTATTTAAACTCCGTGCCGAGCTACATCGTGAGCTGTGGTCGGTAGACAGCCCGTCACCTTCTCCACAGTACACTCGATGCTTTTTGTTCTTTTTCTTACTTTAGAGATAAGAAAAAAAAATATTTTGTTTTTCCCGTTACTTGAACCCGAGATGTATCAGTCTTTTGTTATATAAGTCCCACACGGCTGTCACTATTCCTTGATCTCACTTGATTTATTCTTGTCGTCAACAATTGACTTTCACGCACTAATTTAAACACGTCTATTCGCGATGTTGGTCTGTGAGACACTGTGTTAGAGAGTTGTGTTGAGCAACACATGTAACTCGCGGTTTCCTTTGTGGCTTCGTGCAGTTAAGAGATATGTGCCCGGCTTCGGAGCAGTTGTAGAATGTGACTGCGGATGATGACTGTCCGGTTGAGATTGTGGGCTGGCTGCCTGCTACGGTATTTGTTCTTAGTGGACCGTTGTGTATGCGTTCAATCTGCGGAGTAATTTTTTGTGCTCTGCTGACTGATCTTGTTGGACGATTAGCAAAGAATCGTTCAATGCTGTTGCGCATTTCATTTAATTCCGTGAAGTACGTGGCTGCCAGTGCTGTTGGTATTTCGCTGTGATTGATTCCACAACGAATATATTTGATCATAGCTGCATCGCTTAATCGATGTTTCTGTCCAAGCGCCCGCATGCGATAGAAGTAGTCGATGACGTTTTCGCCTTGCTTGCGTGTGCTCGAAGGATGTCTGCTTCGTCTTCGTTTTTACCGAAATCTATTACAAGTCGTCGGGAGAATTTTTGCCAGGACTGTATTTCGCCTAACAACGAATCTGACCACTGCTTCGCTGGGCCTCGCTGGTCGCTGGTTTTTTCGTTCCATGCGTACAATTGGATTAGGATGTTAATGCGATCAACATACTGTTCTGCTGTTGGAGAGAGCTCCTCCGACGGATGGTATTCCGGAATGAGATTTTGTATCTCCATTGCGGTTGTGGAAGGTCGCGTTGACGTTGGCGTGGAGGTTGAAGTTGACAGTTGACTGTTGTAATTAAAAGTTGTTAAAAGAGTAGCAAACTGTTGAGTCAGCTTCTTCGTAACTCTCCTCGATATTTCTTACTTTGTTGGCGTCAATTTCATCTGATTTGGTGTGTTCAAATATGCTTGCTAACAATTCCGCGTGTTGGTAAATTATTCGCTTCAAGTATAGCCTTTGATTGTCTCACTAAGAGAGTGTCGAGCTTGGTGATTGACATGTTCGGATTTTGTTCAGGTATATATCCCACTCCTGAACTGTGATAAACGATTTTCGTTGCCAGGAAAAGCAATACAAACAATCACACATAAACTAATTAATTTATTTTAAAAAACAAGGAAAATTGAGTATCTCCACGGTCGCAGGCGAAGCGTTGTCGACCGTTCTTTTTTCCGTTCGCCGTGTGAGTGGCGTCGTTTTTAATTTTTGACAGCGCGGATGAGTGCATTCAGTTGCCAAATTTATAATATGTAATACGTATGTCTTCTAAGGTAGTGTTTTGACATAATGTAAAGTCGGTAATCATATTAATGGATGGTTTCCAATCAGGCGTTGGGCCGTGTGCTCCAGGCACTGAGGTTTGCGGCGCTACCTTAGGTACTTGCTGCTTTTCCGTGCTTCCCCTGACAGACGCCATTTGGGCGAAAGTCACTTCGGGTGTGACGGGTATGGCTGCCCCAAGTGGAATTTTCACTGGAGGCTGCTTCTGCAGAACCGCTTTTGTTTTCCGCTCCTGGAACTTAGGGCAACCCCCATAGTTGGCGGTGTGCCCAGCGTTCCCGCAGAGTGCGCACTTTAGCCGACTTTTGTCAGCTGCTTCCTCTTTTCCCAGCGGGCAATCCTCTGCCTTGTGGTTTTTGCTGCACTTCACGCATCGGTGTTGCATTTGGCAGTTCGACGCGGCGTGTCCAAACCTTTGGCAGCGAGCGCATTATAAAATGCCTTCTTATGCTTTCCCAGCTGCATCTGTAGTCAGCTAAAGAGACAATATCATCTAGCCGATCTCGTTTGCTGCTGGGTGACAGCTGAACAATGAAGAAGGATAATTTCCGTCCCTCTCTTTTTGCCTTAGCTGTGGTGAAGGGCTTGATCCCGACGAACTCGAGACCGTCACACACTTGCTCTTTGAGCAGTTGGAAGATCTCATTCGCTTCAAGCGGAGCGGCGTGGAGTTTTTCTCCTTTTGGTGTAAATGAATAGAACACCGTCTCCGAACGCTTTAAACACTTTTGCAGAATTTTATATTGTTCTACAGTCTTACAACTAATTGAGTACTTTTCAAAACCCTTATTCTTTTTAATTATGAAATTACCACTACCTATTGCCGACCTACATACCTTTGCCGTTTGGATAATGTCCACTTTGTACAAATTAATCGGCGGCACTTTTTCTTTTTTTCTGCTGTGGATGTTGCTGATCTGCTGTTGTTGCTGAACTTCTGTATGTTGCTGCTTCTGATGTCGCTTCGCTGTTTGCGGTTGTTGCTGCTACTGCTGATGGAGCTGAGATGCTTTCTTTTTGTTGCTGCTTCTGCTGTTGTTGTGTTGCTGCTGTCTGTAGTTGCAGCTTCTTTGTTTTTGATGCTGACTGTTGTTGTTGCTGCTGATTGTGCTTTTGCATCTGCCTCTGACTCTCTTCAGGCAACTGTTGTTGTTGTTGCCCGAGTTGTCGGTCTTGTTTTTTCTTTTTCCTTCTTCTTTGGAGAGTTATTCTTCGTAGCTATCTAATCTCTTGAATTAGCATATCCGTCTCCTCCCTCAGATTGGAGACTTTGGCTTGTTTGGAGCGGATTATTGCTTCCACTTCATCTTCTGTATCGGAGGGCATTGACTCGAAGCTGCCGCTGCTTATTGCGAACCGCCCCTCCCTCCCGTCAGACACATATGAAAATGCGTCTTCTTCATCGTCTTCGGCTGCTGTCTTGTTAGATGACGTAGCCGCTGCATTTTGCAGTACTTCATGTGACGCGTCAGTGTTGCGACTCTTCGCACTGGTGAAGATTCGCTTTTTTCTCCTTTTCGCTGTGCCCTCTTTAGGCACCGTTTGTTGAATATACTTGAATTATATTTTCTACGTCGAAACACGTGTGAACTGTTCACTGGTCGGTGAACGACTGATATGTCTCTTTTTTCATGAATGAGTATTTATCAGGTTGTATTTACAAATTATGTTCGCTTAATTTTTTTGAAAATTAATTCCAATGAATTTAAATGTTCCTCTAGTGTTGTTGAACAAATTAGGATGTCATCCAAATATACATACTACACATATTTTATTTATGTAATTTCTCGATACATCATTAATTATACGTTGAAATGTTTCCGGAGCATTCTTCAAGCCGAATGGCATCCGTACATATTCATACAATCCAGATGGTGTAACAAATGCCGTTTTTTCGATATCTCTTACTTTTTTTTTTTTTCTAATCTTGGGATACCCCTTCGCTAAATCCAATGACGTAAAATATAGAGATTTTCCCAACTTGTCCAATGTGTCTATATTGGACACTGGGTATTTGTCGTCAATTTTCACTTGGCTTAGTCTTCGGTAATGTACCACAATTCGAAATTTGTGTACACCTGATTTGTCTTTTCTCTTTGGGATTATTATAATCGGTGAACTGTATCTGCTCTGGCTTTTCCTAATTATACCTTGGGCTTCCATTTCTTGCATTTTTTTCCTAACTTCTGCTTGATGCTTGGGT
This sequence comes from Eristalis arbustorum, assembly GCA_916610145.1. Lineage (NCBI taxonomy): Eukaryota > Metazoa > Arthropoda > Insecta > Diptera > Syrphidae > Eristalis > Eristalis arbustorum. The sequence continues at coordinate 47,501,380 of OU744319.1, read as the reverse complement.
TGATACCTATATTTATGTAAAATATATGTGTATTGATTCTTTTATTTTTATAAAATGTTTTTCTTTATTTTTACGATAAATATTAATATTAAGAATTCACTTTATTTAATGATGATAAGGTTTAGAGAGCTGGATCGCTGCTGCCAATCTCGTCGACGTCTCCGCACGAAAAAGAAAACTTTCGGCCAATCCGGTACCGTACGGTGATGACAGGCGATGGCATTGGTGGTTCTGACAGCTGTCCGCATGCAGTGCGTTCAGCATAGAACCGAGTGCAGGCTATTGTAGCGCTTAATTTGTATTACTCCGCTACAGGTATTTGATTTGTTCCTTTCGTAGTTTCCTTTCGTAGTTTTTCATGTACAATGCTCGTAGTATTTGTTAACTTGTCTCCTTCTTTGTAAAATGGTTTCTTATGTCTTTCTAACAATTGATCGAACTATATTTTTCTTCCTCACTTAAATGAGTAAGTGCTACATTTTCAAGTGCACGTACTTCTAAAGTATTAACTTCGCCCTGCATTATTTTATTTAGAAATGGTATTGTTGCTGCAAACCCCCTAAAAAAAGAGAAATTCTCCAACTTATAAAAAATAAGTACCTGGAACTCTTGAAATTTCGATGGAGTAAGAAAAAGATGTAACGATGAACAATTCTCCAGAGTATGAAGGCTTAATTTAATTTCCTGTAATGTGGAATAGTTAACAATAGTTATTATTCATTCAATATTTCAATCAATTCTTACAATTGGTATTCTTCTTGAAAAACTGGATTGAGCAATGAATGAACAAATTTACTTCAATGTAAAATACAATTTATAATTTTCGACAAACAAGATTAAATTTTTAAATTAAAAAAAACCGGCTGCTCTGCGTAACCTACTTTTTAGAACACGATGAGAGCATGCGCCAAACGTTTTTTTGACATTCGTAAAATGGCTGTCTCTTTCATCAGAAAGAGATGCATTTATCCTTCAAAATATGGTATAGATTAAGGGTATGATGACACGTCGTTAAGGACTCGATGACAGGTATCCTTATATCATTTCTTAATACAATTTCCAGATTTTCAATATCTATGGTTCTCGCATTTTTATCAGTCCATTCCAAGCAATAAATCGTGTGGCTTTTATAAATCAATTTTAATCCACCTAATTCTAGCATTTTGTGTCTGAACAAATTCAACTGGACACTTAGATTTTGCATATTCCATATCTGTTGTTACTTGTCCTTCTTTTGTTGTTAATGCTACTTCCTCTTCTAAACTTTCATAAATTTGCTTGAAACTGTTTTTGAATTTAATAAGCTAACTGTAGAACCTGTATCAATCATAGCAATGTATTTTTTTTTTCGCTTAAAATTCGAATAATCAAAATTTTGTTTCGCTTGGGAAATTAAATTTACATCGTTACTGTCACTAACATTGTCAGCTTCCATTGCTCTCGATGAGTTATAGCTTAAATTCCTATTATTCCTGAATAAGTTTGTGGTGAAAAACTAGTTTGTATTGTTCTGTGTGCAATTTGTTTATTTTCTCTATAAGGCTTGCTCGACATATTTATTAAGTGTTTTTCTGATATCTTCCAAAGAATACATATCATATAATTCAGTTGCCAAAGCCCCAGCAGTTATTTTTTTAATTTTTAGAACTAAGAAACTACTCAAATTATTCACTGTCATTAACTGAAAATCACTTAAGATTGCACATTCTGCAATGTCACTAACAATAACTCTTACTCTATCACATAATTCCCAAATCGAACTTACTTTCAAAAAGCTGATCTCAGGTCGGTGGAGGTGATGTTTCCAGATAGTTCTTGGCTGGTCCGATAACTTTTTCGTTGTAAATCACTGTGTATACATCATTCTTCTGGTTTGCTTCATATTCCTCCAATGCTCTGTCCACTGAAGAAATGAATGCTGGCAAGGTTCCCATACTTCCATCAAATACAGGAAGGTACCGAAGTTCCTTTTCGAGTGCTCCTTAGTGGTATCGGTTGATTTTGGCGGTTTAAGATTTCCGTTAGCATGGCTAAGCATTGCTCAGTTATATTTATCGCAACTCTTCTGTTGCGTCTACAATTCTATTTCGTAATATTCTTCTCTCCAGGTTGTATTCTTCGTTTCTTCGCAATCTACTAAATTTTGCTTTAGATTACTTAGATTACTGTGTTTCGCACTTTTTACACTTTAACACTTTTTACGGTTCGTTTCACTGGATTCTAATTCTATATATAATACAAAATCTTTCCACGAACCAGCAAAGAATAATTGTGTTTAATTTTAATTGTTTCAGTCGGGTCGCACATTTTTATTGCTTTTCTATAAGCATGCAGGATACGGTGTTTCTGCTGTGATTGTTTATTTCGGTCGCGTTGTATGAAAATACCTGTGCCCGTCAATTTATATCCATTTTTCAACATTTTTGCTGCAGTTTCGTTGGATCTCACGTCAAGCTTGCATTTAATAATATTCTTGTCTTTGCCGAGTTTAACCGCTATTGACATTTGGAGTGCTTCGTTGCTTAGCAAAAGTTGGGTTATTCCCTCTATTTTCTCCTGTGGATTGGTGGTTTTTTTTTTTTTTGGGATTGAGAAAATTAAATTTTTTCCATGTATTTCTTGTATAAACTCTGAAATAGTATAACTTTGAATAAAACACTTAAGTTGATATTTTTCTACTTTTATTAGGTCCGTTTACGGCCACGGTCTGAAAGCGAGTCCATATTTCTCTCGTGCGTCGTACAACCCTTTTCTCTCCTACCAGCTTCTCTTATATTATTACACATCTATTTTATTTTTCTACTCTTATACTTGACTTTGCAGTTCAAGCTCTTCTTCAAGTGTATGGCAACGATTTTCGAATTCCTGAATTTGTTTGGAGAGTACTAAGTTTTGTTGGCGCAGAAGTTCGATTTCTTTGTTCATTTTGTTCAGGTCATCTTTCGTTGCTAAATTGACCATGGCGACTTGAAGTGAACTATCTATGATGCGTTTTATTTTTTGAACATCAGCTTGTTTCATAGCCATTTTTTGACAAGATTTAAATATTTTTGCTGTTCTGTTCTTGGATACTGGCGAAATTGGTATTTCTTCGGGTGAATATTCGCGAATTTTTTCTTTTGTTGTCGGTCATGTGACACCGGTGATAGGAGTGGTTGATGGTAATGGGGTTGGAACACTATTGTTACCTTTTTTCCAATTGATATTGTTAAAATAAAAAGATCAAGTAAAATTGTTATTTCTTTATTAAGAACTTGTAATGATACAATGTCTCATGGTGCAAATAAAGAGAGAAAAAAGGAAATGCTGCAACACATGAGCTACTGAGCTACTATGATCTTTTCCATAGGTGTCGACACCAGTGTTAGTTTCTAGTGAATATATTTACATTTAACAGATGTCGACACAGGCACTAGGTAGGTACTAGGTACTTACAAATGTATCATTTTATACAACAGATATGTTTGTTAATATGAAAACACTTGGGCGATCGAACTTTTTATGTATTTTTATACGTTAAAATAATATTTAAAAATTAAAATTCAAACGCGCGATGTGAAACTTGAACTTGAACTTTGACAGTTGACTTAAATTTGTCGATTGCGTTATTATTTTCCGTAGACATTTCAATTTGGTTCAAGGAAGAAGTGAAAGTTGTGAGGGGGCTTTATAGATTGCTCCTGAGATCGCTTTCCGAAATGGAGTTTAAACTTTTTGATAGATGCATTAGATTATACGCGAAGAACCTTTTTTGGTTTTACTCCTTTCTGACATCAGATTAGAATTTAAGTATATATAATTTGTCACATATGTCTTATCTCTTTTGTTTAATGGCAATTTACAATTGTATTATGTTATATCAAATTATTGCTTTAGTTTTTTAAAATATACATATTTTTTATAAAATATACATAATAACGTTTTTTAATCTTAACAAAAAAACACAACATCACTTACCACAAACAGCTTATGATTAGTAGGTGCCTCATTTTGATAATGTTGGATTTGAGTGGTTTCCAGTGATGAAGGGTTGAAACCCACCGGTCGAGTTTCACAAATGACTATATATATCGTTTGTTGTTTTATCTTTCTGTCACTTGCACTTATGTATGTGTGTTTGATTTTTCGTTTTCTCCTTCTTTGAGTTAGGCGTTTGTTTTATTTTTTTGTATCAGATCATTAACCGACACGATTGATGGTCCTCATCGAAGTCTGCATGGCGGTTTTTGTGTATCAAGTTGATCTTAAATGTTTTTTCGTGTCTTGAAGGTTGGACGGTTGTGTTGTTTTTTCGATTAGTTGGATATGAACGTTTTCTTCCTTGCTGAAATCTCTAGCATAGTGCCCTGTTTGTTGCCAATTGTAACAAATCTGTGGTTTACAAGTCTGCGAAGTTCCTCCATATTGACTATTTGGTGGGTGCTATTTCGAGCTTTCACAATTTGGCTGTCGATTTCAATGTTCTTAGTATCCCGGAGCCAGATGCATTCCCACGAATATTATTTTTAATTTTGTTCGCACCATTCGACCTTATTGATGAGTTCGACCAAGTAAGCAAAATTCCTGTCAGAATGTACTGCGTTATGGTTTTGTCTGAAAGGCTTATAGGCTTCGCCCTTGTATTCATCTCAAAGCTATAACTCTCGATCGTTTCGTTTTGCCTTCGAATTCTTTTCGACAATTGCTGATGAATATCTACATCGCCGATTTGGTGAGGAAAGTTTTCTTTGAGTCCTTTAGCCAATTGTGACCAACTCTCGGATAATTTTTGTGCGGTGTCCTACCAACATCTTGCGGGACCATGCAAACTAAAACTACATGAGTTTTATTCTTTAAAAAATAATATTTTTTGATAGCCACTTAAAAACTAACTTACAATACTCGAAGCAAACCCCAAGTAACCTATTCCTAGTGCATCCGTTGCTGCTGTCGCTGCGATGCTCCCACAGGCGGTGTTGGCTTACATTCGCCAGTACGTGATGGAATGCGGAATGTGTGGGAATGAATGCGCATTTCATGCATTTGCGTATGATCTGGTGTTAACTTGATTCGAAGTGCTGCTCAGCCAATGCGTGTCCCATCGATGAAAACAAATGGTAGTCGGAAGGAGCCAAGTCTGCTGAATACAGCGGGTGGGGTTGCTGCTACCAGCCAAGTGATTTGATTGTATCCTGAACCGGTTTTGCCTTGTGTGCAGGTGCATTTTCATGGAGCAAAATTACCTTGCCGTGTCTTCTGTATATTCTTCTGTATATATTCTGTATATTCGCCAAGGTTTCTACCCGCTGTATCCAATTCTCCGCTGGCAATGATGCAATATCCACAGGCGAGAATGATGTTGGAGCGTCTGTCTTTGGTTATGCAGCTTAATTTTTGCCTGATCGTTGTATCAGTGCTCCTACCGCCTAGTTCTTCTAACCCCCCTTTCGTTTGACTTCCTTTGCCTGAATTTAAAAAAATTGACACTAGATTATTTTATATCAAATTCAAACTAAGACTAAAATACGATCCTTTTAATTCTACCTTAAATACTATTCCCCATGCTCCAGTCATGAACACAGCAGCGAGCGAGTTCCCACAGGCATTCTCCGATTACCGTCACCGTACGATGCACGGCATTGCACAGGTGTCAGATGGTCCAGACGTTGTGTCAGCATTTAGATTTGGTGAGAACGGTTATTTGCTATATAAGGCCACCCTTAATTCCGTACGCCCTCGTTCTACGGTACTGACCTTATGTGACGTTCATTACCCTTCGAATCATTACCAAACTTGCGCAGACGATTGAGTTAAGTTTGTTTTTTAATTTTCAGCAAACTAATCTGCTTGGTTCCAATGACTTGCAGCTCCCTTGGCATCTCCAAAGATAGCACTTCTTCTATGTTTTTCTCGACAGATATAGGTTGTAAAATTGCAGGTAACGCCTGGTAGTTGGTAACAAACTTCTTCTCTAAATGATCTACCATTTATTTTGACTGTAGTATTGACGGGCTTTATGATGAAGGTGCTTCTAACTTAAGGGTGTCGTTGTTTATATTCACGGATCCATTAAATTGGTTAAGGAAAATAATCCCTGGTGAAATTTCTTCGACGGTAGGTATGTGCTGGTTGTTAATGATAACGCATAATGGGACGTGGAGGTGGGGGGTGCATGTAGTGTTGTTTATCTCCACAAATTACATATCCGTTAAATGACATACAATCACTTTTTATGCCAAACAAGTTTTTGTTACATTTAAGGATTTTATCGAAGGAAATGTTATTAATTTGTGTGCCAAACTTTACGGCCTTTATTACTAAGAGGTTACATATATCTTTACTTATGGTTGGTAAACTAATAATATATAATATGTTTTTGTTGTCTGAAGCAATTTTAACAGTGACAAATTCGAATGCCTCATCTTTGTTAGTCAAAGGAATTTTTTGCGATATTAATGATTGTCCTGTAATTTTTGATTCGGAATTACTTAATATAAATGAGTTTACAATATTCGCTTTAGCCCAGTGGATTACGTAGGCTAACAATTCTTCTTTTATTAATTTTAGCTTGTACATGATTTCAATAAGGATTTTTTCCTTTTCTTCCTTCACAATTTTGGAAATTTTGTTTGTCAAATGGATCATTTCATTACTTTTTGCTATTGTCAATTGGATGATTACGGTTTGTCAATTGATGTTGATCAAAACATTGTTAATTTTTTCGGTTAGAACTTCATGATCGTGGCGATCTGGTATGCCCGCTATCCACTTACAAGCGCTCCCTAATGAGCTTTTGTTTTTCTTATTTGGCTTAAGTCTGGCTATGTGGTTCTGGATTTGAAGGATTTCGTGGGATAGGGTATGCCAGTTTGTGATAATTGGTTCTTCCAGTTTTGTCACTAAATCCTGATAAGATTCTAGATCGATTACGTGAATATTCTTAAATTGTCCATTCTGAATATTTTCTTCTAATTGAGAATTTGAGTAGTCTAAGACATGATTTCCAAGACAGAGAATGAAATAAGCATATCATACATTCTTTAGAGAGAGAAATATTGAGTTTTAATGAGACTTTTGGAAACAACTTTCCCAGACTTTGTAAGATTTTGTGGTGTTTCTATTTTCGGCAACATCCTCTTTCCTGTAACGGGGTGATCATTTGTTACAAATTCTTTTATTTATCCTAGCATAGACGGTTTTACCAATTTCGTAGTACGGTAGGGTTTTCTATTTGTTATGATAATCCAGATCTACCTTTTGTTTATGCTCTATTTTCCTTGTTTTCTTGTTGCTCCTTCTCAATTTGCTCTACATTATAATTTGGATTCCTAGCGAAAAACAAATCGATTGGTTTTCTCCCTGTCACTGAATGTATCGAATTATTATACTCATATACGGATCTGTCTAATAACTCGCAAAATGGAGTATGGAAGTGCCTTAAATAGTTTAATATTAAATTGGTTATCCAACATAAAGGTTACGAAATTTGCACTGAAAGACTTTTCGTTGTGAAAGACTACTGATTCTGCTGAGCCCAAAGAAATTATCAGTCCTTAATTCCTTATCGTCCTCTACTACTCTTGGCTTCACAATTCTTGTCTGAGCGTACTTAGAGAACTTATCGATTCCTGTCAAAATAATTTGTTTGTCTGTGAAAAATAAATCGATATGCAGAATCTGGCCTGGATACTGTGGGATAGGGGTCGCTTGCAACATAGGCTTATGGGGATGCCGGTCATATTTATGACTTTTGCATACTTTACATTGCTTCGCAAATTTTTCTATTTTCGATCTCGTTTGCGGAAAATAGCATCTCTGTATCAATTGGAGTTTATTTTCTCTTAATCTTAGTTTCCTGTTCGGATTCGAAACGAACACTATATATGCTAAAATGACTGGGGTATAATTTTTGGATATCATCAAAAACTGCTTCCTCTGTTTTTAGCCCATTTGTTACTAATGGATTAAGGTAGCGTTTTAAAATGTCTAGAAGTTTATTTTCGGTATATTGTGGTTCGACTATGATGTGACGGTGATACGTCGGAAAAACAATTTGAAATTGATAGGAAGGAGCTTGGGCTAAATTTCAAATGACCTGGTTAAAGATATTTAAAGGTTCTTCTGCAAATTGTATAAGGTTTTGTCCAGAGCTCTCGTCACAACGCTGGGTTACTGCTTGCACATTTACCCAAGAAGGTTCTGTTGGCACAGGCGCTCTGGAGAGGACATCCGCCACTACATTATTTTTACCAGACTTATACCAGTTTAGCAAACGTCGCTAATGTCCGGGATTGGATATAGATCAGCTATGGTAACAGCATTAAGTTTCCTATAGCCTATTACCATTCGATACTGCTTAGTACCGGAAGAATCTGGCTTTTTTGGAACAATCCAAACTGGAGAGTTATAAGGCGATCGCGAAGGTCGAATGATGCCATCGCCGAGTAACTTTCGGACCTGCTTCTCGACTTTCGATTTTAAAGACATCGGAAAGGGGTTATGTCGGCTATGAATAGGTTCTTCTGTAGAAGTTCTTATTTCTGCAACAACTTTAGTTTAGCTTTTCATCTGGTTCAGAGAATAAACTTTGGTTGCGGCGAATTGTTGGGGTTAACAACATTTTTTGCTATGAAGTGAGGTGATATATTTTTGCATTAATTGAATTTATGTTCAAGGAGTTAACAGATTACTTCAATTGTTTAATTCGAATGTGGATTTTATTAATAATGGACACGTAGCTATCTCTTGTATAGATTACTGCAGATAGCTCTTTTAGGCTATAGATAGAGAGGGTAAGAGGAAAAATTTTAAAGGAACATCTTTTAGACCGAATAGATTTATTATTGTTTATTGGCTGACCTTGGCATCGCCAGCTATTAAATTTGCGTAAAATTTGGTGGTTGGCTTAGCTGCTGTATCAGGCTATATTGTTACGTCTTAGACAGAAACGGTGTCAACGTATATACGATTAATTTGTAGGGTTCGATCACATAATGAAACTCACTAGTTCAAAAATTAAATCACATCAATTAGTTTATTACACTTTTCTTAACTGCCTTTCAAGCTCACACTTATTACACTCTGATCACTTGTATACCAAATTCAAAACTAAACTGTCTGCTTCGGGCGCCGTTCCGACATTTATATTTGCCAGCATTCTTTCTACAAAAGTCAGTCGCAATCCGTCTGTAGAATTTTCCTATGGGCACTCATGTATGTAAATTAGGGGCTGATTATTTATAACTGTTCGGTGGCGCTGTCGCGTTCACAGTACATCCGGGTTTTTTTATGTAAGTTAAATAGAAAGAAGTTTTCTTTTCTTAAAAAACATATTTTTTCTGGCAGAAGGCCACTTTATTTCATTGCAATCACTTAAGAACTAAAATACAAATAATTTCTTACACCCATTTATGACTATTAATTGCTAACGCAGCACTTGTCACCGTGGGACAGCGATCACCAGTTCGATTCGGCAGACGTTGAGCTCAGCATATCCGGCGACGATTGGGCTGCGCAAATTACGTTTAGGGGGCCGAGGGAATAGAAAAAAAAATACTTTTATTATAACGTTATAAAGTTTATTATTAATGATCCGATTCGTTTGACTGATTACACAGAACTGACAATGTTTTTCATGATTTATTCTTCAGGTTAATTTTTGCTGAGGTGACCTTTATTGCCTTGTGATCGAAACGCTTCGGACGGAAACGCTCCAGACGCAAGCTTACAGAAAAAAATCACCTGAGCAGTACAAAGGTGAATTGAGAAATGTTCGGCAGAAGGCCTTACAAATATGATGTTGCAATTCATCAAAAATGAGTTCGGCGGAAGGCCGTTGACCGGGTTATCCAACACGGGCGTTGGGCGGATGACCGTGGTTGACCTGCTGGTTGCTCGTGGCGGTGTTAGGTATCGTAACTCGCGTGCATGGTGTTATTTTGCAGCGTGTATGGAAATAACTTGTTAATTAATTTTTTATTTATAGAAAATTAAAAAAAAATATTTTTTTATGAGGCTTTAGCCTCTTTTTCGGCGTGTTCAAACTTAAAACTAACTTAACACATATTTTCTACCTAAAACTTAACCTACAGTGCATCGGAACGTGGGAAAGAAATTTAGGGAAATAGAGACTTGGACAAACAAGTCTCTTTCGGGTTACAGCTACTACGGCACAGTCTGCAACGATTCCTACTCTGCCGGTATGTGGAGTCAGGTGACTGCGTGTGCAACCTCGAACGATGTTCAGATGCGCGTCACATAGAATGTGTCTGGTGTTAACTTGTATAAATGCACGGTGGCGCCGGCTCTGCGCTGTCTAGTTCGCTTACAACACAACAACCACCCCTCCGGCACTATATAAATTAAACTTCTACGTGTTGTTTTGTAAAAGATTTTTTTTCTACCTCCGAATGGGCAGAGGTTTACCTTACAACTATTGGAATAGAACTCCCCAAATATTTGACTTAGAACTACCTTAAATAGTATAGGTTGCTGGCGTTGCTCACGTGACTGCTGCATTGCTCGCTGGCATGGATACTCAAGTGACCGTTGCGTTGCTCGCTGGCGTGAATACTAAGGTGACCGATGCATTCCTCGTTGGCATGTGCATTTCCCAGACGGCACATTCTGCGCAACAATTTGGTTGTTAACTCCTCCGCTCTTAAGTGCAAACATCCCCGTTTGCTCGGTATGATTAGAAGAGACGTATTTTTCTGACTTGACATATCCTAGACGATGACGTCTGAGGTTGAATGACTGGGGTGTTGGGTTTTGAACTGTGTGGCATCACGTCCTCTGGTATTTGCTCCATCCTGATTTGACTGGCTGCCGCATCCTTTTAATTTTAATTACCATGGGCGCTCCTAATGTTATAAGGAGCAGTACAAGGATAAGGTTGACAGTAGCTCCTTGATGTTTTCCAGGGAAAGCATCCGTTCAACGCTCGAGTTTGACGACTCTGATTGAACAATTGGTGGCAGGAGACGCGTTTTTGTAACTTCGTATGCTAAGAATACTTGGTCGCTTACAGTTATCGTGGTGTTCTTGTACCTCTCGATAACTGTACCATTTAGCTGAAGAGGATCAGTATCTATTTTAATAACGCCGTAGTTAGTTTGTAGTAGTCCATTGAGTAGCAAGGTGCCAGGAACTATTTCTTCTACATCTACGACATGTTGATTGCTGATCTTGCTACAGTTGCTCGGTCGACTTCGGGAAAGGTTCGGAATGTATTCTGTACTCGTTATGTCCACTAGATTACTGGTGTTACATATGGTTACATTGTTACTATTTTTACATTTACTTAAAATAGCATACAACTTATCTCTACAAGACAAAATATTTTCATATACGATTTTAAGGATAAAATTTAATATCTTTAATGGTTTGATAGCTAGAAGCTTACAAATTTCGTTGCTAGTTTTAGGGACTGTTACTGTTTTTTATTGAAACGAAAGAAAGAATAACGACACTGCAGAAATATTCAAAGAATTAGACGACGAAATGTTCAATGATTGATTTACAAGTTTATTAAGCAAAAACGAAATTATGAAATAATAGAGCATAAGCGACAAATTGAATTAATTTTGAATGGTAACGACGATGTCTGCTTCACCACGATTGATCACAAAGTGTCCAAGTACATCTTCCAGGGATCATCAGCAGCTCAGGGACCTCCTTACACACATTGTATCCATTATCCTAATGTGCGTTCGAATATGCGTGTGCGTAAATGGTCCGATTATTCGTCCACGTTATTGGATGGTGTTAAAATCGTACGACCAAATTACAAGTGGCGCGATGCAGATGTACAGTGACTCAGAGCATTTATGAATGATAACTGACAATGATTCACAATATACAAAATAATTAAGTAAATAAATGAACAATTATATAAACTGACTACAATGATTCCTAAACAGTTACATTATATATTAACGTGGAACCATTCGAGGCTGTTTAAGCTTCAGCAAAGTCTGATGCTTATTCAATATTTAAGATATTGACATTTACTCTTTCCAATGTTTTCTTCTTTTACTAGTTTAACTTCATCGTTACTTAAAATTAAGGGATTAACAATATTTGCCTTCGACAAATGCAGGACATAAATTACATGTAATAGCTCTTCTTTTATTATGTTTAATTTATATTTTATTTCGCTTCCAATTTCATTTTTTTATTATTATTTTCAAATACAATTTTAATGACTGTTTATAAATGAATCTTTATTTCATATAAATAATTAATTCAGGGAATTACCAATTTAACTACATGCGTGAGACATAACCCAAAAGAAATTCAGAACAAAAAGAAAGTACAATTCAAGGTTATTACAAAAAAAACCCATCTGTCATTGACAGATCAAAAATGTCAAGCACTCTATCTGCTGTCAAGCCTTCGTTGTGCGACAGGGTGATGCTGAATCCGAAACAATGACATTATAAGTTGTATTGGTAAATTTAATTATTTTTTCCAGAGTAAGACGATTAAATATTACTTGATTATTATTGTTTTTCAACACATTGTTAATTTTTGAGTTAATAATTTGAAGATCAGCATGGTCGGGACTTCCACAATCCACTTCCATGTGCTGCCAAGAAAGTTCAATGACCATTTACTTAGCATTCTAGGTGCCAACTCCTTAAATAGCTGTGGATAAGCGAGATTTCGTATACCAGGAGAGTATGCAAGGGATGATTGGCAAGTTGTTTCTCGATGTCTGCTTCTATACTGTCTATGAGACGTTTCGGCTCTTCCAAGTCTATTACGTGAATGAGTTTCAGTGCTCCGATTTGTAACTTTGCGGTTCCCACTTCTACGTCTATATGTTGGGAACTGAAATAATCAATTCTGCATATCCAGCACTCAACTGTAAAAGCGGGGCTACGATAGGTAGCGTCACCCTGTCGGTGCCTTAGATGTTTTCCTTTTTTCCTGGACCGTTTACTCGGGATCCTCGGACACACACTTACACGATCGGCTAGCGGCGTTCTTAGGACCGTCTAGTCACACTAGTTGTTCGACGACTATTTTGTCACCGAGTCAACGACGAAAACGAATAACGAATTAAAACGAAGAGCGAAAGAAATTGCAACGAAGAGCGAAAAACAACGAGCCGATGCGAATGAAATGAAACACGGAATACAACTGAATGGTTACAATTAGTTCTCTTCAATTTTGCTTGGGCTTTTTATATTGCATTTTTGACAGTTAGTTTTTTTTGTACATGAGAGTAAATAGAATATTCTTACAATAAATATGGCGAACCTTGACACATTGGCGGGTAATTCAAATTTTACGATATAGCAATATGATTTCAAATGAATGTATAATGTGATTGGGTAATGTTTCAATTAATTCAAATACATTTTCAGGAAAGTAATAATGATGTAATTCAATGAAAGTAATGATGTGATAATGATGTATGATGTATTAGCGATGGGCAATTGCGAATAAAAACAATCGAATAATTCGATTGTTCTAGCAATCGCAATTATTCGAATTCGAATTGAGCGGAGTCGATTGTTGAATTTCGATTCTTGTAGGTCCGATTCCAATCGCCAACGATTGTGTGTATTTGCCGTTTCTTCAAGTCAGAGAGAGATTGCTAAATTGTGTGTATCCGCCGATTCTCGTAATTGCCAATCTCTTTTTCAGTTCGTTTCACTACTAAAATTTAAACTGTACACTTATGAGAGTGAGAGTACAAACCTCTCACTCATTGGGTGAGAAAGACGAAGAATACAGTCGAACCCCCAAAATTCAAATTGCCACGGAAACCAATATTGTTCAGATATTTGGTTTGAATTATAGAAAATTCGATTTAAGGATGTTCGAATTACAGAGGTTTGGCTGTATTTCCATTTCCAATGTTCCTATTTTGGTAGGTATAGTTTCTTATTGGAGACACAGCCTTACGCTGATTTTATACACTGACACTAACATATGAATAAATCGAGGAATAAGTACCCGGCATTCTGTTGGTTGTAGTAGGTACTGAGAATAATCGACTCGATTCGATTATTATTCGATTGTTTTCTGATGAGACCGAATAAATCGGCAATCGAATTCAAATTTTAACAATTGCCAATTTATTCGATTGTGAATTTCATTCGCAATCGCCCATCGCTATGATGTATATATGTATGTATGTCAACGTACTAATTTCAATAATGAACGTTTCAATTTGGACTGTATGTATTGGTATATGGTTGATCGAAAAAATTGCATGCAGTAACCTTACCTTGTTTGAAATACATATATGATATTTCGTTAATTTTCTGACAATTTTTTATAATGCCATGAATCATGTTATTACTTCTTAATATATTTCTATTACTAATTTTATTTATCAATCCATTTTTTTTTCTTAATTGGTACTAACAGCAAATTTTCGTACAATTCTTTCCTTGTTTTTGGTATACTAACAATATATAGAAAATTACTACGATTTGATGCGATTTTAATATTTGAGAATTTGAGTGCTTGTTCTATATTTTCGAAAGGTAGAACGTCCTTGTCTACTGTTTCCGTTATTAGGTCTAGTTCATTTTTGTACAAAATATTTGAATTTATTAAGTTGGCTTTTGGTAGTTCTACAGCGTATACAATATTAATAAGTTGGTCTTTCATTATTTTTATTTTATATAATAATATTACATTATACTGATGCTCTATTGTACTATCGCGTTTTACAGAATTAATAATTTCGTTTGTAGTTTTAACAAGTACATTTATTTTTTCTTGATATTGTTTATTAATTAATATTTGGTCATTATTATTGTCTATCATATTATTTATTTTATTTCTTAAAATATTGAAATCTTCGTGGTCGGGTGTTCCCGCGATCCACTTCCATCCTGTGCCAATAAAGTCAAGTGATCTTTTGCTTTTATTATTTTTCAATCTTCGTATGAGACTTTCTATCTGTTCTATTTCATAGGTTAGTAGGGATTGTTCTTAGGTGTTTTTTGAATGATGGGAAGTATTTCGGATAGAAAGGTTTCATATGGAGCTAGTTCAATAGAATGGATTAATTTGATGTTACATTCTGTAATCTTGGCCATTCCATTATTTATAATGATGATGGGGGAATTGGAGTAGTCGAGGATATCGACTTTTCCTTGAGAGGTTTGGATAAGGAATATTAATACTAAGAGTATCATATCCTGTCGAGCGAAGGGTTCGGGACACAGACAATATTCCACCGTCCGGGGAACACTTTTTAGGGCTTAAACCGAACTAGCACTACTTAAGGGCTTTAGATCGAATTCAACGACGGCACTGAATCACTATTCGATTCCTTGTGGCTGCACTTCTTGATGGCTTTTACGTCGTTTTTTTTTAATTTTTCACATTTAAGTTCGACCTACACTACTTGAAGGTACTTATGTTTTACTTTAAACGCGACGTCTGTGTCCCTGCTCGGGCGCCAATTAAAAATTATAGGATTAAGATTATTTTAAAAAAAAAGGTCTTTATTGACTCATTTTCACTTATCGACTAAATTTCTTACAAACATTTGCTTAACACTATACCTCGACTTATGCTATTGCATCAGCAAACAGAACGGAAATTGCAGTCATCGGCAGGTGCAGGTGTTGGCTGCGCGTGTTGACCCAGACGCAGTGTCAGCAATTCGGGTGCGCGTGTACTGCGCGGGTTGAAGTACCGTGTGAATATTTTTGTCGTTAACTTATATGTACTTACCTATGTATGTTTTATTGTTCTTCTAATGGTTTTGATTACTGCTGTCCATATGTTGTTGAGAAAATGTTGATTAATGTTTTATTCGCGAATCGCGTCAAGCGGTACCGAAAATCTCCACTGATTTGTTTTTGAATTGTTCACTTTTTTGTTTTTCTTGTACGTATGTAAATACTTTGTTAATTTCTTTATTAATCAACCACTCACTTCTTTTTCACTGCACTGTTCAAATTTACTTTGTTCACTTTATGCGCATGTACATATGTGCTTCTTCATACTCAACCGTCTCTTTTTCGATCCGATGGTGGCACTGGAGCTTCTTCAGGCCTCTGGCAAACTCATACGCACTTTTCCACGAACTTGTTCCTTTTTACCCGCACTCGCACGCATCAACGGTCCCCGGTCGGGCGCCAATTAAACAACTACGTGTTGTTTTGTAATACAAAAAATATTTTTTTTCTACCTCCGAATGGCCAGAGATTTCCCTTACAACTATTGGGATAGAACTCCCCAAATATTTAACTTAGAACTACCTTAAATAGGACGAGTACAGGTCACTGGTGTGGATACTCAGGTGACCGTTGCGTTGCTTGCTGGCGTGGATACACAGGTGACCGTTGCATTGCTCGCTGGCGTGGATACTCTGGTGACCGTTGCGTTGCTTACTGGCGTGGATACTCAGGTGACCGATGCATTCCTCGTTGGCACGTGTATTTCCCAGACGCTACGTCGGCACATTCTGCGCAACAATTTGGTTGTTAACTTATACAGGGAAACATAGACTTCGTTGGTGGTGGGGTTTTGTGTGTAGCGTTATTAAAGCGACAGATTCTAGCTACTACTCCGAATGGTGTTCGAATGTTTCCCCCAGATGGTGCTTGATTGATTTGTGTCCACGCATAACTACCCACCACCTAAACTTGTTCGTCCGATTCGAATTGTTCCCCTCGTACGGTGCCAGTGCGTCTAGATGGACGACTTTCATTTATTATTCTGCGGCTGTCATTCCATTGATTCTGGTACACTAATTTGTTGATCCGTACGATCCCTCCCAATGTGTATGTAGCTTGGGTGACAGTCCTTTTTTTTCTTGTGGATTGTGAAGCAACACCAATTGTCCCTCTTCAAAGCCTCCAGAATTTGCTCTGATGTCATACCTTGCCTTCATTTTGTTGCTTTTGTGCTGTGTGTAAACTGTGCTTTTAATGTATATTGCTTGTGTTCGATAGACAACGGTTCAATACCGTGACTATCGGCGGTATTACTAGTAAAAAACTAGAACACCAAGATTGTGAGATATGTATTATCAGTCTTTCAAGCAGACTCACTTGGAATTTAAAAATAAAAGTCTTTCTTAGCTGTTGATTTATATCTAATCTGTCCAAACTTTTTGGGCGATATTTTTACAGACAAATTGCTTACTCTAACAAATTTCAATGAGTACCTCAAAAAAAAGTTTTTGCGACATACAATAAATCACGGGAATGCAAAGTGGATTCATTGCACAAATTCAAGTCCGATACATGGAGAAAAAGGTAGAGGAAATTGAGGTTCAGAGTTCAGAGTTTGGTTTATTCAGTAGCAGAAATTACAAAGATATAATAACAAATGAGTGTTTAGAGAATTGGGTTGTTCTTTTACAACTAAAATAACAGTTATTATATAATGCAATTTAAGTAATTACAAAAATTTCAGGAGGAAAGCTACGGACAAAACCTCCTATTTATAACACTTAAATCTAAAGTATTGCCACCGTCCCTTGTATGTATTATTTTCACAACAGAAGTTATAGACACATCAAGTATTAAGTATTGGTTAGATTAATTATAAGTTCATTACTGGAGTGTAAACAGCTACGAAGGAATTTTTCATAATATTCATTTATTTTTGTGGACATTAAGTTAACATTGCACTTGCCATGTAGGCGTTTGGTGGGATAGTCCCTAGGTAAGCCCAGCATCAGTTTTAAAACTTTATTTTGGCAGCGTTGCAATTTGTTAATGTGTGTCTTGGCACTGTTGTGCCAAACAGGAGCACCATAGAGTAAAACAGATTGGAAAATAGTTTTGAAGAGTATAAGCTTGTTTTTAGAGTTAAGCTGTGAACTTCTACAGATGAAAGGATTTAGGATTCTAACAATTTTATTAATTTTGTCGATAGTTTTTGATATATGGTGCCTGAACGTAAGCCTGCTATCTAGGATTGTGCCCAGATACTTACCGCTGTCTGACCATTGAATCTCCGCAGAATCTAATTTTAAATTTGTATCGGGCTGAAAACACGATTTCCTGCGATTGGAAATTGAGGTGTGACGGGTGACGTACTGGGAACGGTAGTGAACATCCTGCCCCGCATTGAACTTTGTTCAATCGTTGTGTCGTTTGTTGATTGTTTGCTCGTCTGTGGCAAATTGTTGTGACGTGCTGCGGAATGAATAGTTCTCAAATTTCTTGGGTCAGCAAACGGGTACTCAGCGAATACACAGAATTTCAAAAGTAGAACAATTGCTACGACGATAACAATAATTATTTTTGATTAATTTATAATTGTGTCGGTGTGTCGCCAGGACACTAGCAAAATAATTAAATTATTACTCTTTATTTAACCAAAAAGAAAAAAAAACTAGTTGACAAGGATTGTCCAAGTAACGAAAGATTTTAGTTTGAATTCTTTATTTAATACAAGTTAGTTAGTTACTTATACAAAATAATCGTGATGGACTGAACTTAGTAGAACAATATCCTCGATAGGTTCATACAGGAATGAATTCTATCGTTCATGCATCCTACGAAGAAAACATAATTAGCTTATCCAATCAAAGGGGTCTTTGACCGGTCAGCTGGATCAGCTGTTATGTAATCGACGCCGGTGTAGCTCAACGCCCTTTCCTCCACGTGGAGTGAGTAATGTCCACGATCACCAAAAAAAATTCTCAATGAGTACAGGCAAACAAAGCAGAATGCAGAAAAAAATGATTGTTTGCTTCTAGTTCTGCACTCCCACATAAGCTCCGCCCACTTTGACAAATGTTAAGTGCAATCGTCTAATGAAGTAGACCAAGCAAAAAAAATGACGGTTGTTGCTTGCAGTTCTGCTCTCCCACATCAGCTCCGCTCAATGTTGTTGTTGCCTGTCTGGACTTGGGTGACAGTGTGTTTTGCCGACGGCAATTCGACTTAATTTTTCGGTGTTGCGTTGCAACAGTCGGGTATCGCATGACGATGCAAAATGTTTGGTAACTCCAACTGAGTGTTATCTATCTGTAATGATATTCTTTTTTACTTCATCTCTTGTTCGTTGAACCGAAGTTGGTATTGATGTCCTGGGTTTTTATGATTATGTATGGACGAGAAAATTTTATTTTGTAAGAACTCACTGAATCTAGTCAGTGATGAATGTACAGTGTTGGAATGATTGTCGTGAGCTTGGAGAGTTTTGAAGTCGCTCTTTGCGATGCAATTGAGATGCAGTTTCAATATGCCAGATCCCTCAATCGTGACTGATGTAGCCGTGTCCTTGCATGCTATGTTGTCCTTGAAGTTACGGCGTATATCCATTGATTTGCATGTACGAATTTGGTCCATATTATAATGTTGGGAATTATCTTTAATTGACATGATGATAGATCCTCCATCTTATTGAGAATATATACTTCGCATTTACTTATTGTAGCTCCTTTATGATAAATCGGTTAAATTTGTTTGAAAAGATGCCTTGGTTTTTTCTATAACAATGCAAGTTGATGTTTCAGATTGCGTTAGTGGGTAATACTGATCACATTGACGGTTGAATGTAGAATGTAGAATGATGGCATTATATGTACAATTGTCGAATTGGTCACTACCGGAAATGGAATTAGTCTGTATAGCTCAAAATCTTCAGAATACCACATCGTTATTTGTTACTTGTCCAGCAGTCGTCATAGCTCTGTAAAGTTCCAGTATGTTGTCAGTGCTTACTTGCAGACGGTATGTTGGTGATAAACTATTATAATGGCTTGTTGCTTCATCTGTTGTAGAGACATTTTCGAATGAATTATTTTTCCTTGTCGAATATCTGACAGGGCGTTTGTTATTGTTGCGTTGAACATTTGATATGAGCAACGTGATATCTAAGGACCACAAGGAAAAGAGTTGTTGAATCTTGAGTTTTGTTGTTGTTAATTCGGTTGATCACTTCATTCAGTTGGGCTTGTAGTATCGCATGCCGTCGATCCAATGATTCTTGATTCTGCTTCATAATGTGATGTGTGAGAGTGCCAGGATGTAGTTTTCATTGGTTTGTATACTTCCAATGGTTTCAGACATCTCTTCTGCATACTGAGAATCAAGAGTTCCAAACAAGGCATTTGCCATGTTGCCAATTAGGTTTAATGCTCCTCTTTTTGACCGACGTGAGTTCGTATTCATAAAGGTAATGCTATCTTCGTATAATTCATCATAAGTGCGTTGAATGGAATTGGTTTTGCCGAACTATAGTATTTTACAGCTGCAAAATCATTTGGAGATGATGACATAGGTGTTATAGGTCGGGAATTTAGTATAACCTCAACATCAATTACAGCTGTCTCCAGTTCTTCATAAGTTAACGATGCCGATGCCAATGTGTGTTGTACAAGATGTTTAGCAGACTTGGCTGTAGTTTCTCACAAGCCCCCGAAATGTGGTGATCTTGAAGGAATGAAATTAAAGACGCACCCCTGTTGCTGTTATTTTCTCTCTTTTGCTGAATCAAGCATTTGTTTAAGCCCTGATAGTTGATTTTTGGCTCCCACGAAGTTGGTAGTGTTTCGCAGTAAATGTTATTGCAATTGCCCCTTCTTGTCGTGAACCTCTTCAGTGCGCCAATAAATCATTCTGATGTTAAATCGGTTACCAGTTCGAGATGACAAGCCCTTGTTGCGGAACAGCAAAACACTGATATTAATGCTATTTGAGGACGTTTTCCTCTTAGCTTATAATGTGTGTAGATTAGTACACAAAAATCAATGCCTGTGTTTACAAATTGCCGGAAGATCCCATCATTTGTGATAACAGTTTCGGTTTTGATTTTGAGCAAAACACACAAACGTGAACGATAGATCGAGGGATCGTTTTGCCCTTGATAGGCCAATATCTTTGTCGAGCTCTTTCCTGATGAAGTTTCATTAGCAACAGCTTGCTGAATGGATGAGAGTAAGGAACAGTATTGGATGATTGGCGTCATACTGTAATGCCGATGATTCCAATCGTCCACCAACGCGAATTATTCCTTGCTGATCGAGAAATGTCGTAAGACTTGTTAGCGGACTCTTCTTGGATACTTCGTTGTGATTTTGGAGATGAATTGTGTCATTAAATTCGACACTCTGCAAAACAGCACTGCGTTCCGAGCTTGGTCGAGTTCGCTACTCTTTAAAAAAACATCATATCCTTGCGAGTAGTGCTTTCTTCTTTCCTGGATCTCTTGAATCGGCGCATATATGCGACGATACGCATTACCCCTTGAAATGAGTTTCGATGAGTGATATAACCCAAAATATCATTATCTGATGACTGATGAGCTACAGCTATATATATATCTGGCCTTTTTGTGATATCCAGATTTTGGGTGGCCAGATTGATTCTGGTCCATGCAAAAACCTTGGTCCGTAAAACCAGAGAGTAAGATTTTGCAGTAACTCCGGTGATATCCCGCGGGACAAAATAGTCTTCCATTGCTGTCGCCATTGCTGTGGAAATGTGTGCTCTTGTATTGTAGATACTCTATTAGCCTTAAACGTTGGAAGTGTGGCTGATGATGATGTATTAATCCAATTGAGGACAATCTCTGAGTTGGTCCATAAATAGATTTTATCTTGTTGAATTTCCAAATCGGTTTGTAGGCGATGAATAAGTTCTGCCTCAAGCTTTGCTGCCCAAAGTACTGATGCGATATCTTGGTTTTCTTGGCAGGAGCTATTCTGGATTTGGCACATAATAAACGCACTACAACTGTATTACTCTTGTCCTAAGATCGAACGTACGTTACTGCTTCATAAGCCTTCTCCGAGGCACCAGCGAATACGTGAAATTGCACATCCATAGAAATTTTGTGAGAAAAACGTGCCTGGGTATTTTAATGTTGTTAAGACCCCTTAGACCTTCTCTGTATTTTGGCCACGTTGTTTGCATTTCTTGTTGAAGTGCTGCATCCCAATCGTATTTTAGTTCCTATAGCTGTTGTATAGATATTTTAGCCATAGCAACAATTGGGGCTATTAGTCCGAGAGGATCGAACAAATGAGCAATGTCTGAGTACGCCGATAGTTTTTTAATACGTTCATTTCCGACCATGATGATTTAATGCAAAGATCGTCAGATTTCGTTAGCCAAGTCATTTCAACTATTTTAACGTGTTCTTCGATCCTGGTGTCGAAATTCAGTTCTGTTTCGCAATCGTTTATTAGAATGTCTCGGATGAGTGATTGATGGTTGGCGCACTACTTTCGTAGCCTAAACCCGGTTGTTTTGCAATAATGATTGCAATTGCTCCTGAGTGGCTAGGGATTCACCTTAACTCTACGTCCCAGGCATTACATCGTCAACATAAAAATTCTTTTTTATTGCTCTTGAATCTATCGGGAATCGGTTCTGATGATCTGCTAATTGCTGAAGACATTTTATAGTAAGATATGGTGCAGAAGTTGTTCCGTAAGTGACAGTTTTGAGCTTAAAACATTTTATTGGTTCAGTGAGACTGCTTCTCCACCATATGAGTTGGTATTTGGTGTCTTCAATGATCAATACATCATCTTGGATAGTAGGACCAGTTGTTAAGATGTTATTTAGTGAGAGGTTAGATGACGTTTTTGCCGATCCGTCAAAGTCTACCCTGAGCTTTGTTGTGCTGCTATCCGCCTTGGCTACACAATGATGTGGCAAGAAGTAGTATGGCTTGCCTAGTTGTAGTAATTTACTTCTTCCATGTGTCCACGCTGTCGGTACTTCTTCATGCATTTAATGTATTTTTCCTTAAGTCATATTGATTTAGCAAGCCGGCGTTCAAGTGAAATAAATCCTTGAAAGGCTGTTGCCTTTCTTGACTTTTGACTGCCCCGAACTGGTTGGTTCCTCCTTGAATGGGAGTCTCACTACAAATCGTCCATCAACGTTCCTTGACAGAGTCTGCTTGAAATGAAGCTTTGATTTGATTTTCGGGTGCTGTAAGGCGCCTCACATTAGATGATGGTTCATCTAATCGCCAGAATCTTTCAAATTGATGTTCGAGTGCTTCATCTGCACTCCTGCACACTCATCTATCCTTCCAGCAAATTTCCATCCAAAAACTGTATTTTGCAACGTGGGCGTAGATGTTCCCAATTTGATCTGCCCCACTGAGAGAAGCGAATGATACAGCTCAGCTCCAATGAGGACATTGATTGAACCAGGTTCACTAAATGTTAGATCTACAAGCGGAATGTTGTTCGGAATTGTCCAAGATGACGCATGAAATGGTTTGGTGGGTTTGAAAATTTGCAATATTTTTTGCAATGAACTTACTTTTCTCTTATATTTTGTAAAACGGCGAGTTGGCGAATAAAATAAAACGCGTGCGTACGGTTCGATATTTCGTTAACAAGTGTTTTTTTATTTCATTGTCTTCGACCATTTTAACTTACGAATTTCGTCTTCGAATTCGTAGTGTTGAACAATCTCTATTACTTTTAGAAAGGCCAACTTTAGATCTTTTGCCGTAGGTACCTGTTCGAATTGTTCGGTTTTATTCTAAAGACTTCGAATAAACCATTGATTGTGACAAAACCTTGTCGATTATTTCCATTCCGTTTTTTTGAAATTTCTCGACGGCTATTAATGCACATTTCGTATTTCGCTTTTCCGTTCGGTAGTAGCGGTAGTTCAAAATGAGCATTGACTGGGCAACTGGTGTGCTCTTCCAAAAGAAACTGTGGAGCCGTGAACAAAATGTAACTTTTAAGTTCGTCCACGTTGCAAATTCTAGAAACTATATCCGCCAGATTTTGTTTGGTAGGGACATGTCTCCATGAGCAACTTTGCGTCCACTCTTGGATTTCTGCCACTCGATTGGCGACAAAGGTTGCTAGTGTTTATGGATGGATGAGTGAGGTAGGAGGTACCTTAAATGCTAATTTTACCTCAAATCTACCTTCCGGCAAAAGTTTTGTGTTATCAACAAAGTGTTTTTCACACATTTGTTGCTCTGGAGTGAAACTTTTGTTAGAGTCTCCAGGAATTTCTTCTAATGACCGAAATTTTTGGACGATTTTGTCAAGAGAGGTGGCCTCCTCGGTTTGGCATACCATACTACACAATTTTGTGTTTTTTATTTCGACTATTTGAATATTTTCCGGACACTATCCAACCCAGAAGCGTTTTTTGAATGGTTGGGTATTCCGGGCCTTTTTTTATTTGGCCGACGGATAGAAGTTCGAAGAACGTTTCTGCGCCCAACAACAAATCTATCTTTTGTGGTTTCTGGAACCAAGGATCTGCTTATTCTATATTCTATGGGTATACCCCACTTGCGGTATTTATCGCATGATCTAGTTGATATCCGGAAATAGAAGACATGATCCAGTAGTCTGCCGAGAACGAATGCTCGTTCAATCGGGATTTACCAACCGCATTTTATTGACATTTGAGTTCGTTATACCGATACCAAGCAAGCTTAAAGAATTGTCTTCTTTGCGAAGATTCAGCCTCTGGACTAGCTCTTCAGTTATGAAGTTTACTTGTGAGCCAGAATCAAGCAAAGCTCGTGCTGGCAGAAAGTCGCCTTTTTTGCATTTGATTTTGACCACGGCTGTTGCTAGAATGACATAGTCAGTTGTCGCAGAGGCATGCAAAGCTTGGGAGGTCGAAGGTTGTTGACTATTAAAAGTTGTTACATATTGATGTAACAAGGAATGATGCGCACGATTGCATACATTACACCGGCTGAATTTGCACTCTGATACTGTGTCCTTTCCGAAGGCAATTAATGCAAATCGGAACACTTTTTGCAAATTCGAATCTTTGCAATACCGGGAGTGCGGTAAACGACTGACACGCGGTTATAAAATGATCGTCTGATTTGCAAAAGAGGCATTTTAATTTACTTGGTTGTTGTTGTTTTTGTTGTTGGGGATTTTGTTGTGAATTAACACACGAAAACGATGACCGTTGGTTCTTTTGTCGACCAAGATCTCTTTTTTGATTTGACTGCTTGTCACAAGGCTTTACACGTGATCTGGAGGACTCTTCAGCAGCAATGTGCTTGTACCTTTTGTTGAGCGCTGTCTCACAATCACTCCATAAGGGGAGAGTGCTGTAATCTAGTTGCTCTTCCCACCTCGACCTCGTGGTTGCATCAACTTTTGACATCACCAAATGAATGATTATTGCATTCGTGATGTTCTTTTCGTCGCCTAATGACAAAAGAGAGTCATATATCGCAGAAACGGTATCGATCATGCTGCGTAAAGCAGATGCCGATGGTTTTGAGATCTCAGGAAGATCAAAAAGTGTAGAAATATTGTCGAAAAATATAAGACAATTGTTATCATACGCTCTTTTCAAACTAGTCAACGCTTTTGGATAGTTCTGTTCAGTAACTTGAAAAGCCTTTACTGTACCTAAGGCTTCACCGGAAAGACACGATATCAGATGATTGAATTTTTCAATATCTGCAAGATTTGGATCGTTCTTAACTTGGTCCACTAAACTTTCAAACAAGCTGATAAAATTTTTATATTCAGCATATATCCCGCTAAATTTGGGAAGAGACATTTTCGGAAGTCGAGAGTGTTGAGGCACTCATTATAAGCGACTTTGTACATACACACATGTCTTCCAATTCCCCGCGGAACGTGTCTGTGCAATCAGCTAGTTCTATGTCTGATTGACATGTCAAAGCTTGATCGATGCATGAATTTAACAAATCTAATCGACATTCAAGTTCAATTGGATTTTGCGAAATAGTTTTTTTCTCTAATGCCGTTTTAACTCGAGAAATATTTGCTACAATAACCGACGTCTGATGCTTTAACTGCTCAAGAGAGTCGTTTTTGTTCGGAGATGCTTGTCTCTTCGGTGCCATTTTATTCACGCGAGAAATTTTTCAGTTAAATCACTTCGTATTTTATGTGGAATTAGTTAATCCACTGGCTATGCACTGGTTTCAATTAAAATTGCCGTAAAAGCAAATAATCTCATAAAAAATTGTTGCACGAAATAGGCACGCACTCACTGTACGTAATTTGAACCAATTAATGTGCTTTAGCCGAAAATACGACACAATAACTTTGTGTACTAATTAAACTCTTTCTTTCACCAATATTTAAACTGCCGCACTTAATTATTAGTTCCTCTGAATGCACTTTCGAAATTATTGTGATCACTGAATTCACTCAACCAATGTACACTGATCTGTGACTTGGATTGCTAAAAATATGCAAATGTAAACAGTGAACTGTCAAATCGGTTTTTGAACTCAACAAATTGCGCGAGTGATTCAATTAAATTTCGATAATCAGTGTCGAATTAAAGTGATCGGACAATATATAACAATATATTATTTGCGAAGTGCTGGGAAATGGATACCTTTGTGTCAAATACGCACTAATGGACAATGGCGGTGCAGCGGAGGAGAAGATCGCGATGGCAAGGACGAACAACGTAGCACTAAGTTTTTTAAAACCGATTGTTTAAACGTTATTTTAAACCGACTTGTTAAATTTTCTATTGTGCTTATTAGTTTAAAGCCAATAAATTTTCTTTAAAATCGCGCACTTGTTTTATTTTAATTGCACTTTGTACTTTTTTGTTGTACTTATGTGTAAATATATATACGTAACATGCAAATAACAAGAATTGAACGGAGATTCTAATTTATTGGAGCACAATTAACAATAGCTCTACAATGATAGACACTTTCAATTTTTGTTGAATACCTGTGAAACTTCCCTTTTGCACTCCTCGCAGTTGCACTTTGGGTGAACCATTGCTTTTGTTGAATGCACAGTTGAGAAGTGTAATTACACGCCGCGAAGTGTCAGATTTTGTTTGTGTCACTGTTACACTTACTTCTTTTGTGTTATATATATTTTGTTTGCACTTGTGCACTTTGTGCTATGACTTATCATGTAATATACAGTGGATCAAAGTCAAAATGGGACAGTCTGCAACAAAGATTTCCAAATGGAATAATAAAACATAGAGTGTATATCATAAAATAATAAATATGTATTTTCAATGTCTGGTTTCTGTGCTATAAAAAAAACTTAACATATTAATTTAATTCAATTGTAACAAGCCACATTAACATAAAAACAAAAAACAGTGGGAAAACTAAGTCAAAGTTAAAATGGGACACTTCTACAAAACTCAATATAAAAAAAGGGTAATAAAAGATAAAAAAACTTATTAATATTTTGTTGGCAAGCCTTTTTGTTTTTTAACCGCTGCTAATCGTCTTGGCATGGATTCAACCAATTTTCTGCAGAAAGAAGGCTCTATAAGGTTCCATTCAGCAATTAATGCCTCTTTTAAGTCGTTCCTATTTTTAATCGAATACTTCTTTAATTTTTCTTCGAGATAACCCCACAGGTGTTCAATCACGTTCAAATCGGGTGACTGGGGTGGTGTTTCCATAACGTGCTTACAGTTGTAAAGAAGCCAGGATCTTACATTGTAAGCTTTGTGCTTGGGATCATTATCTTGATAAAAGTAAAACCCATTGTCCAACCCCAATTTCCGTGCACTTGGTGCAAGATTATTTCGCAGAATGTCCAAGTACATGTATTGGTCCATTATGCCTTCAATAAAATGAAGATTTCCAACACCAGCAGCTGACATTGACCCCCACACCATTACTGAACCACCACCGTGCTTAACAGTGGGACGCAAATTTTTGTCTCGGAGCTCTTCATTGGGCTTTCTCCATACATAACTTCGACCATCGGAGCGAAACACATTAAACTTACTTTCATCTGTAAAAATTACCTTTTCCCAGAATGAAAAATCTTTTTTAGCGTGCTTTTCTGCGAACTGCTTCCTTTTCGACTTGTTGACTTTGCTTATGAACGGCTTCTTTCTAGCTACTCGTCCATTCAAATTGTGTTTTCTTAGCACAATCCGTATTGTTTCTGGGTGAGCCTTTTTCTTAAGGACTTCATACACTTCGGTGGCTAGTTTTGGTGCACTAATATGTGGATTTTTATTCACTTGACGGACTATCCAACGTCCATCCTCGGTATGTTCATCAACACAACACTTAGTTGGAACGATCACATATTCGAGGTCGCCAAAAATGCTGCGAAATGTTTAGGTTTCCTTAATCGATGCAAGAAATACTTCACCCCCTCTGATTTGGCTTTAATCTATAAGGCGTATATTCGCCCAAAGCTTGAGTATAACGCTCATATCTGGTCTGGTGCCCCCAAGACCACCTTGCACCTACTAGATAGAATCCAAAAGCGAGCGATAAAACTTATAGGAGACAATGATATCGCGGGTTCATTAGACTCGCTTGAACATCGACGAACCGTGTCTTCTTTGTCCGTGTTTTATCGTTACTTTAACAAACGATGCTCAAGTGAGCTAGCCAACTGCATTCCTCCACTCCTTGAATTCACCCGCAATACACGTCTCGCCAGGAATGCTCATCAGTTTACCCTTAAGCCTGCTTTCGGACGCACAGTGAAATTTAGAGACTCGTTTTTTAGCCGCACTACACGAATATGGAATGCTCTTCCCAGCTCAATATTTCCAATAGATTACAATCCGCAGATGTTTAAGACCAATGTGCACAGGTACCTCCTCTCTCTCTCTCCCTCTATACCTTCGGCCCGTGCTGTGTCTTGACCCCGGACAATTAAGGGTATTAATAACCCCTTGAGCACGCGCAAATTATAAAAAAAAAAAAAAAAAAAAAATTAAAAATTTTTCTTGACGATCTTCTGTGGATATTCTCATAACTCTTTGTGTTTCTGTAGCGTTTAATATTGTTGTATCTCCTCCTCCACTCACCATCTATGCAGACGGAACCGAAAATCACCCGAGAATTTTCCTTCATCCGCTTTTGACAGAGTCCATGCCTCCGCCCCATATAGCAGGACTGGGACGATTAAGGTCTTGTAAAGCGTTATCTTGGTTGTTCGAGAGAGGGCTTTGTTTACCAATTGCTTTCTTAGCCCAAAGAAGCACCGATTGGCAAGAGTTATTCTTCGTTTGATTTCAGCGCTGGTGTCGTTGTCTGAGTTGATAGCGGTTCCTAGGTAGACAAAGTTTTTAACTACCTCAAAGTTATATCTGTCTGCCGTGACGTTCTGACCGAGACGTCGGTGTTGGGTGTCCTTTCTTGTTGACAGCATATATTTGGTCTTACCCTCTTTTACCTCTAAACCCATCTTCGCGGCCTCCGTTGCAATACTCACAAAAGCACATTTGACATCACGCTGCGTTGTTCCGATAATGTCAATATTGTCGGCATATGCGAGTAGTTGGACGGACTTCTGAAGGATTGTTCCTCTGGTGTTGGGGTTCCACCTAATGCCTCAAGTGATTGGCATCTTGTTTCTAAATAGCCAGTAAAATCCTTTAGCTCTTGGAGTTGTCTTGGGTGCTTTAATGACTGTTCCCACAATGTGTGTGTGGTCTTGTCAAGATATTTTAAAAGTGTGTGCAGAATTATTGGATCCCAAGTATAAGTATTAACTCCTAAGCCTCTTAGTCTAATGCTAAGAGGCATTCATGAGTTATATCATGCAATGTCCGAATTGCAGAAGCGCTATCACATTCTATTATCGGTTGCGACGTTAGTTTGCTAAGCACAGCATTAACTCAGACGTTTGTTTTCAAATTTGTCACTAATGATCTTTCATGCTGCTTCGTAATTCGCTTCTGTTGGTACAATATGGCGAATTAACTTTTCGGCATCACCAATCAAACTTGTCTTCAAGAAGAAGATCTTTTGGCAATTTACGATGGGTTGCTTGTGTACTTACCCGGCAAACAGATCATGAAACTGACCCATTTCATATAGTCTCAGTCGAATTTTGGCCAGACTATGTTTGGCAGTTTCAGATTGATTGGTGATTTTGTTGAATTCCTCTGCACTAATGATTGCTGCAGAAATCGAGCTCAATAAGTTTCTGTTGAGTCCAATCTTCTAATTCCACAAACCGTTTGACATTGAATCCATTGAGAGCCGAGTCTACTGATTGCTCATAAATCTGATTGTGCAATCATAGCATTTCATCCCAATAGCGCTCTACTGTTCGTTGTTCTTGTAAAATTCCCTTGACCTGTTGGCTGTGTCGCTTGTTGTTCCAAGAAAGGCACTATATAGCAATTCCTTTACCGCTTCTTGCCTTCGAATTAAGCCGGCAATTGTAGTTATTCGGCAGTGACTGGCGAGCAAGAGTGGCTGGTTTGTCAATTGACGAGTCAATGGCTTCTGTAGCTGTTCCTGAACTGACTTCCCACGTTGATCCAAAGTTGTTCTTCTTTTATCCCATCCAAATTAGAATTTATTTTGTCTTTGACTCTACGACTATAGTATCGTATCGTACAATCTCTACAGCTCTGTTCGAATGATGTTATCACTAGCTTCGAATTGAGCTTCAATGATCATATTCAAACGCGCAGGGAATAGCTCTCGTGTTCGGCGCTGATGTGGCTCGTTCCATAGATGTGCCGGATCTCGGTGGCTAATTGCACTTGACGAGATGCCAGTTCGTCCATTGTGAATGTCATGGTGAATCCATTAACCCCAGTGTCGGCCGTGGTAAACGCTTCCGATTATGAAATATATGAGATAGCCCTGGAGAACGTTGTTATTAGGTTGCGAATATAAACCTCTCCTTACCACTGGTGGGGAAAGCAAGTGTATATCACGTTGATGTGCCCCTTACCGCTGGTGAGGGGAAGCTAATCACGTCAGGGTCACCATCATGTTTAAATTATTAAACTTGCGAAGATTCTGTTGTGGATAAGTTCTATACATACCATGATTTATGCTAAATTGATTGCGGTTCTGTTGATGTATTTACCCAAGTCGAGCTGAAGATCGCTGGGTAAGTGGTTCTGCCTGTCTCGAGACGAATAGGTTGGTGTTTCTGTTGAAATTTGATTGGTTCTGGGTGGTGGTAGAATTTTGTTGCATTGGTCCATGATTATTGTAAAAGGGTCTGGATTGCGCGTAAGACACAGGATTGGCTTGGGGATATCTTATTGTTCTGTTCAAGGGATTGTGAGAGGAAGGAAATCTTTGAGGTGCGATTGCTGTGGAAAGTGTAGTTTCTAATGGTTTTGGGAATTGTATAAATGGTTTGCACGGAAATTCTGGTTCTCTAACTTCAGGCAAAGATGTAACGCCTGTGATAAGTCTACAGGTTCCCTGTTGCCCAGTAATCTAGGGAGATCACCTATGAGTCCTCGTATAACGACATCTAGGGCCTAGTCTCTGTATGTTTGGGTAAGCAAGTTCATTGACTTTTGCCCAATCTTCATGCAAAAAATCTTACTAAGGATTAGAGAAAGGTGTGAATAGACCACTTGGTAAAACGCTTGAATCGTGTTTGTTCCCTGTACCAGAGTGGACATTTGGTATTCCAGTGTGCTGACATCACGCTTGTCAGCGTAATGCATAGTCAAGCACTGACAGATACTGTCCCAGTTCAAGGGAGTATTATACGATTCGAGGGCTACATCTGCCCTACCAATGATCTTATTACGGATCGTATTGAGAATAAGAGTACCTTTAGCATGACCACGTCCGGCACCTTGTCCAGATCGTCGAGCTTATTGCGATGCTCTGGTTCGATGGTTTGGTCTTCGGATTAAGCACGCTTTGAACTAAATGACGACCTTGTTGATCTAGGACTCGGCAGACTATGGAGGAAATTAAGGAGTCAAGCTCGGGGGTAGTTACTACTTCAGGCTGAGTTTCTACTTGCGCTGGAGTGGATAGACGAGGGCTTAACCTATTTTGTGCATCTCTAAGAAGAGTCTCTGTGTTGGTTGCAGGAGTTAAATTATTTCTATGGTGGGGATTCTCTGGATTAGGACGTGCACTTTGTGGATTGAATTCTGCTGGGTTTTCACCGGCAGGATTCGTGGAATCGAAGGTCTGGCATGATTAATTTTGTTAGAAGATAAAACGCGATCCTTTGTATTGTGAGAGCCGGCACAGATTCCGCAATAGGTTTTAACGTGGCAATTCTTTTCGCCGTGGCCAAACATTTGACAATTATGACATTGAGTGAGTTTACCTTTCATTCTTCGTTGAAAACTCCAGCTAATTTGCATATAGAATAATGATTTAAAGTTTTTCTTGAGATCATTTAATTTTATGGAACCATTTTCAAAAGAAACGATATAAATGGTATCATTATAGTGTTCGTATGTCTTTAAACATTTTTTTACTTCGATGCATTTGAGGCCGCGGTCACAAAGCTCAGCTTTGAGTGTATCGGTTTCAATGTTCTCTAAACCAAACAGAGCAACTTTAAACAATTTTACACTCTTTAGATCGTGGGAAAAGTATTGGCAATTTCTTTGTTTCAGAGAGTTTAACACTTGGGTGTATACTTCGAGTGTTTCACAGGCAATTTTTATTCCAATTGATAATTTTTTGATCGAGTATTTAGTAAAGTTCAAGGATTGCATTAAATTGTGCACAGATTCAGAATTTTTATGCAATAGTTTTATGGTGGGGACATGCATTTTTTTAATGGGGTTAGAATTTGGATCAATCACTTCATCACCACTATCATTGTCATCCATATCATTTGTCGGGAGACATTGTAATTGAGCATAATAATTTCTTCGAATAACTATTTTTTATTTATATATATTAACGTTATCTATCCGAGATGTCGCCTTAGCGCGACGTTTTTTATTTGAGGACAGAGTGAAGTCCTCGAAATCGGGAGATCTATCGCGCTTATTAATTTTCACTGATTGAATTAATGACGGGGTATAGTACTCGAGTTGTTGAAAGCTCGGGCGAGACTGGATTATTCACTTGAATTGCATTCTTTCCTATAACATTTTCCTTCTTCTTTCTTTTCTTTTGAGACACAATATTTTCCTTGTTGAATATTCTTAATGGCTACGCTTAATACAATGCTTACATTAGTAACAGCATCTTTACGCTGACGTCGGGGAATTGGTCCTTTTTGTCCGGCTCGCGGTTACTCTGGATCCCACGATGCGCACTTTTAATGCGTAATTCACTAGAGGCTGTCTTAAAGCCTTTCCTAGTATCACTGTCACTTGTTTTTCTTCTGCACTAAGACTATCCAAATACACTGTTTTGTATTTGACCGCGGGTTGCACTTATACACTGTTCTGAAGACCGGTGAGACGTACGATTCACTCACGAGCTACTTGAGGTCACTTGGTGATACTGTACGGGGCGCGAGAACTACTTGAGGTCACTACTGTCACGAAACAATGCGTGGGAGCTACTTGAGGTCACTGGCATTAAGCGTACCGATTTATAATTTGCGCGATTCACCACTGGTTCCTTCTCGGGCGCCAATTAATAAACTTTACATTTATTTATTTAAAAACAAATTATTTTTATTTTATTCTGCAATCGGAATGCAAAGTCCGTACACGTATAACTTAAGACTAAAAATACAAATTCCTTACGCTAATGTGTGCTTATGCAACAACGATTGAATTTCCAATATGCTATGAACTTCGTTGTGCTGATGCAGCTACAAAGGCAATGAACGTATCGAGCTGACTAATTCATTGCCGCTTCCAGTCGATAGCGATGTTCGCCGAAGCCGCCATTTTAAGCTTTATCGCTTAACTTAAATCAGGTCGTTGGACATCCGGTGAACTGCTGACTGGTGTTGATGCGGTTGTTGGCACTGACATAACTCGCGTGATGGAATGTGCAGGTAATGCACCGCCCTAGACGTTGTGTTAGCAGTTTCGGGTGCTGGGAACGGTGGACCGACACCTGAGTCGATGTGTGCTGTTGATCTAATTTAAAGTTTCATAACTTCTACAGTGCTTTTACTGTATATTGCTTTTGTTTGATAGGCAACGGTTCAATACCGTGACTATCGGCGGTATAACTAGCACCAAACTAGAAGAACAAGCAGACTCACTTGAAATTTAAAAATAAAAGTCATTCTTAGCTGTTAAATTATATCTAAACTGTCAAAACTTTATTGGGCAATATTCATACAGACTAAATGCTTACTCTAACAAGTATCCGGTCCGGTATCACATTCAATGTCAGGTGCCATGCGAACTGGAAATGGTAGTAAACACCATCTGATTCAGCTTGCATATGAGGTCATCATCTTCTAGATGATTGTGAATCAGTTTAACTGACAGCGACTGTGCTTTGTTATGGCATCGACTGTTTCCACTCTCACACTACAAATTAAACTATTTAAAGTTTTCGGTTTATAAAAAAAACTTTATTATTTGGGCAGCGATTCTGCCTTCTGACAAGTAACTGAACATGGAATTAACTTAGAGCTACCTTAAATATAAAATTATTGCTGCGACTGCAATTCTCGCTTCTGCACCTTGCTCGATCCGATTACCCGTCGTCGTGGGAAAGCTGGTTGGTCGTTGCTCGTTGATCGTGGGAAAGCTGCTGACTTGTCGAATTGACGGCGGCGCGTGTAAGAATCGTCTGCGCGTGTTTCCTGTTCGATGTGATATTATTGTGTGTTAACTCCTCCGCCCTTAAGTGTGAACGTTTGCGTTCGCTTAGAAGAAAGGTATCTGGCTAATGCGAGAGGTCGTTGGTCTTGGCGTTGGGGAAGGTAATGGTATGGTTGTTTCAATTTCTTTGGCTTTGTCTGGTGGATTTGTAGTGGTCGTTTTATCTGCTGATGACTTGTTACTCTTTGTGACTTTTCAGAAGATCGTTACTATGGTGATAAGAAGAAGTAGACAAGTACCAATATTTAGTATTGTACCGCTGTTAACCTTGGAACTCAGGAGCTGGATGTAGTGTGTTGACGTGGAGCTCCTTCATCATCTCTAGCGATAATATTTCGTCCATTTCATCATTTATTGATGTGGAAGGGGGTTGAAGTGTGTTGACCCGAAGGCTTTAAATGTTCTTTTCCGAATTTGAATGCTGCTGTTATGGGATTTGGCCAGTATAAAGAGTACATAATATTTATTATTTCATCTTTTAGGATACGTAATATATATTTAATATTAAAAACAATTTCATCAGTTAAATCTGTACCTTTTTTTAAAATTTTACTTATGAATTTCGTTTCATTAATGATATTTTTAATTTTATTAACTAAAAGGTTAATTATAACTGTTTGCCGATTATTATTTTCGAGTGCATTATTTATTTTTTCCTTGATTATCGGGAGTACCTGCTACGAACTTCCAGGCGCTTCCCAAGAAGTCAAGCGATCTTTTAGCTTTACGCTGCTTAGGGATTAAATGTGTAAGGAGGGATCTTATGGATGAGATTTCTTGGGATAAAAGGTAAAAGCTGGGATGGGAAGTTTTTAGGTTTCTCTCATATATGATTCTGCAGCAATCAATTCTTGCGGATATACGGATAAGTCTATTTCGTGAATTAATTTCTAAGTGCCTGTTTGTAGTCTAGATTGTCCGGTGTTAAGTGTCACTAGTCGTGAGTTCGTATAGTTCAGTATTTGTACGTCAATAAATAGGCATCTAGAAGGAAACATTTAGAAATTATGATTTTATGTGTGATTTGTGAACGACTTTGCCTGATTGGGTGAGAACAGTAGTTTTCCTGTTCTCTTTGATAACTTCTTTTGAATATCTTGGAGATAGTTTTGATCCAACTCTCTTGTTTCTCCTAACATAAATGGTTTCTCCAATCGAATAATCTTTTATTGGGCGTTTCCCTTTATTGTGGTAAGTCAAATCTTTTCCTTGTTTATCTCTCAGTTTAGTCTGAGTTTCAGAACGAACTTTGTCAACTTGAGAGGGATCTATGTTCCTGCTGAAAAATATATCCACTGGTTTCTTTTTTGTTGCCGAATGTATCGAGAAATTGTAGGCATTTACTGCTGCTTCGAGGTGTTCCGTGAATTAGTTTAGCATCTGCTCTTTTTTATGCACCGCATTAGTTAACCAAGAGACGAATGGAATCTTTCGACTTCACCATTCGAGGTGCTAGTGTAAGGAGGTGTGGTAAAGACTTCAATGTTAAATTCATTTTTGAGCAAAAACAAAATTGGAGAAGAGTTGAAAGACTTCTCATTTTCGAATACTATAGTCTTTGGAATACCATAGGCAAATATGATCTCTCTAAGAGGTTGCCTAATGTCTTAAATAGCCTTGGATTTTATTTTCTTGACCTGAACGTACTTGGAAAATTTATCTAGCGACGTTAGTACTAGATTACCTTCAGTTGTGAAAATATCAGCATGTACGATTTGTCCAGGATACGTTGGTACAGGAATTGCTTGGATTTCTACCTTTTCCGGGTGACTATTGATGATATTTGACTCGTGTGTAGCTTCATCTTTGCTAAAAAACAACGATATCATCAATGTACACATAGCATATTAAATCAATGTATCAATGTCGTCAAGTGCTCTCTGGAATATTGAGGGAGCATTCTTGAGACCAAATGGAAGTCTTGTGAATTCATATTTCACGTTGTTAACGGAAAAAGCTGTTTTTTCAATATCAGATGCTTTTGAGCGGTCTGATATAACCCACTTTTCAAATCTAAAACGGAAAAATACTTATTCTTGCGGAGTTGTGCAAGAACTTCGTTAATTTTAGGGATCGGATATCGATCCGGAACGGTTACGCTATTCAGTTTCCGATAATCTATCACAAGTCTATATTTGTTCTCGCTAGAAGCGTCGACTTTTTTAGGCACTACCCATACGGGTGAATTGTATGGGGATCGTGAGGCCTGATTATTCCATCATTAAGAAGTTGTCTTATTTGATTTTCGACCTCGCCTTTAAGAGATATAGAGTAAGTTTAAAGTTTGGTGTACACAGGTGAGTCGGATGTTCTGATCTCACCTTTGACCACTGTGGAATAAGTTAATTTTTCCCTTAGGCTCATCGAAAAGTTTGGGAAAATCGTCTAGAATTTGGTCAATGGATAACTTTTGTTCTGGGCACATGTGACTTGTTCGAATGTTTATAGCATTTACTTGTTGGGAAGTCATTTGTTTAATACGTACTTTCAATTGATTGTTAATAAGCATGTAATTGTTTTTCGTATGGATGACGGCTGACAGACTCTTTAAGCTATCGTTTCCGAGTATGGCGTGGAAAGTTTTTTATTTTGGCATGATGATGAACTTTATTTGATGGTTTTTGATGTTTTGAAGATCGAATAGACTAAGGAAATTGTGTTGAGTAACCTGTACGTTACCACTGATAGAAAAGAAAATTGTATGTAATCGTGGGAACGCTGCTGACGTTGCACCCTGATGATCGGTGTAGACTTGCTGACTCGACGCGGCGTGTGTTGGATTCGCTTGCGCGTGTTGCTGTTGTTTTACGTTAACTCGCATCTTCAGTTTCATAATTTAATGGATGTCAGTTTGTCATGTCATGTTATTGTTCGGGCATAGTTTTGTCAGTATTTTATTGTATCATATGCGACGGAGTTCCCCTGTGACTACGTCACACACGTCTGCATGAGTACACTCATTACTTATGTTACTTAGGGTTTCTCGGCGACTATGAATGTAACTGTAGCGAGCATGTGCTGACATTGGCTTTGAAATATGAGCGTATGATTGCGAGTGCCACTTGGCCACAGCTAGATTTCGTGTTGTGGAAGAGCGTGTGAACGAGGAAATGAAAATGACTTGAATGTCCTGAATATTCCTTTTTTTTAAACGCTAATCGTCCACCGAATCTTATCGACTGCGCCAGTTAAGAGTTGGACTCTTCTTTACAATAAAAAACGCGAGTAGTATTTTTGTAAGAGTCAGTGTCTATCAATATTTTTATCTACCGGTTCTAACATTCCCAAAAGTCTGGGAAGATCGCCTTTTAATCCGCCAATGAAGGTATCAAGGACTTTATCTTTGTAGGTTTGCATGAGCAAATTAAGAGATTCGGCAGTGATATCCATACATGACATTTTGCTTAATGTGTGCAAAGTTATGCCCTGCACTAACGCCGTCATTTGGTACTCTAAAGTACCCAAATCACGTTTGTCCGCGCAGTGTAAAGTTAGGCATCGTGATATGCAATGCCAGTCTAATGGAGTATTGTAAGACTCCAGGACATTGTTTCTGATTGTGTTTAGAATTCCGAAGTATTTAGCTGATCCCTTGATAGGATCGTAGATCCTAAGGATATGCTCTACACTTTTTCGCCATGAGCTGAATTCACCTGGATGATGAATTCCCTTAGGCCACGCACTACGTCCGGTATTTTGTCATGATCATTAATGTTTTGATTTGGAGCAATTGTCTGATCAATTCCAAAGAATTGGTTCGCGTGTGGATTTAACGTGAAATAAATGAGAGCACGGCTCTCAGTACTTAGGGCTTCGCGTATCATATCACAAACGAAAGAGTCGAGTGGGGGATTCATGACAGGATTGTCGTTGGTTCTTCTATTAGAAGTTGAAGCTGTTTGATTCGCTTGAGCAGCTTGAGCAGCCTGATCAAGCATGGAAGGTCTTACGGTTGGTTCTTTATTCACTTTGACAATAGGACAAGATAATCAAGCGAAATTTAAGTGCTTGCTCACTTTCTTCAATGATATCTCGTTTAACAAAAATATAAACTAATTTTAAATTACATCTTAAGTACTATTGACATGAATGATATTTGCAATATTTTCTTAATTCTTACAATAATATGATGATAGTCATTCTTTCGGAGATGGCGGCTAGCTGCTGCTTCCCGTTTGCTACTGCTACTAAGGGTCCTTGATTTTTCCACACCCTTTTTGTTTTATCACCTTTGGGGGACACTCCTGGAGGGTCTTTCTGCATTTAGGGTCTTGCGGGACATTATTTAAGGGTCTTATACAATAAATGTCTTTCGCGACACTACTTGAGGGTATTTTCTTTTCGCGATACTGAATGTGTTTCGGCACTTCTTGAGGGCAGTCACTTCGCATTTGCGATGGATTCTGGGAAACAGGCAATATTCGATTTGTTCGCACTACTTTAGGGCTTAATCGATTTTCTTTCGCGTATGAATTTAACACTACTTAAGGGTTTCTTTATCACACGCGATGCCTGGTCCCTGCTCGGGCGCCAATTAAACT
The DNA here is from genome assembly GCA_916610145.1 of Eristalis arbustorum. NCBI lineage: Eukaryota > Metazoa > Arthropoda > Insecta > Diptera > Syrphidae > Eristalis > Eristalis arbustorum. Next base: position 47,462,475 of record OU744319.1, on the reverse strand, counting down.
ATTTAAGGTTTTCGGTTTATAAAAAAAACCTTATTATTTGGGCAGCGATTCTGCTTTCTGACAAGTAACTGAACATAGAATTGACTTAGAGCTACCTTATATATAAAATTATTGCTGCGACTGCAATTCACGCTTCTGCACCTTGCTCGATCCAATTACCTACCGATCCGATAGCTGCTGACGTGTCGAATTAACGGCGGTGTGATATTATTGTGTATTTACTTACATCACGCGACAGTAACACATAATGTATGATTGTAGTTTTCTGGTGCCACTTGTTCTGTTCTTCTATTGGTGAGAGCAATGCGTTGAGTATGGTTTGCATGGAAATATATGGTATTACTGGTTTAGTTGCGTCTTTAGTTGTATAAACTTTGTGAAAGCGTCAATAAATACCATTATGTTTTCCTTAGACGATTTTACAGACGGACTCAAATGATCTATTTGAATTGAATCAAATGTTTTCTCGTTTTTCTCAATTGGATTCAATTCTTCTATAGAATGTTGCAATGATGTTAACAATATATAATTAACAATATAATTTGCTAGACTCACTGTGCTACATCAGACTTAAATTCGAAATGATTCTTTTTAGTATAAATGGTTCATACCATATATATTTTACATGTAATTGAGTACAAAAATGGATAAATTGTAAGAAATGGAAAACGTTATATACGATTTGCTAAAATATAAGTGTTATAAAAATTAAATTATTTATAATTCAATTTAATTAAAAATTGGCAGAGTATTTAAGTTTTTTTTTGCAAATCCATTGTTAAACTTAAGAGATTATATCAAATTTTATATATTCATTATTCATTACTGAAAAAAAATAATAATACTGAGAACAATATATTGTGATAAAATGTTTGAAAACAGTAGAATTTAACTTATACCTAAGATAACTGAAATATTTGTATTCTTTCTAGTGTTATTGTTTATTTGGCCCTATTGATCATATTGGTCTATCATGAATGTAATAAAAAATCATAGAAAATGTATACAAAACATTATTGTAAATTACTATGTATTTCTTGTAGAAAATAAAAACTATATGAAAAAAGAAATGATTTTTTTTATTTTAATAATTATATTATAAATAAATATATCAGTAATTATTTAATATTGCGTATTTTATTACCAGAACAATGCTTCCACGCAAGTAAGTATTAATCGTTCTGTAAAGACTGATGTCCACCTTCAAAGTCCAAGAAGTAACTCGTTCAATCATTTGTGAAATAAGAAATAACATCCCAACTGTCAGTTATTGGTCAAAGCCAATAATAGTGCCTGTTGGAGCCTGGGTTACCAGCACTTAAATTGCAACGATTGATTATTTTCATAGTAATTCAACAAACTTACGTAATCTAAATTGTACGTAACTTGAAAAGAGTTTCATTGTGATATGTACTTACAAAAGTTATTCTTCAAACAGATGACTATTACAAATATTGTCTGTGTTGCCAAGTTTTTCTGATGATTTTTGAAGCTTCGCTGATCGTTTTTTGTGCGCTTTTAATTTAGACCTATATAGGATTTGCAAAAAAAGATGTTTAATATCAGCGAAGGAGTGAATTGATAGTACTACATGACATAGATAATCTACCCATATATAAAAATCAATGTTTGTTTGCCTTTATAGACTCTGAAATGGTAAGAGATTGAGCACTGATGGTTTTTAGCAACTTTAGATGTGTTTTTCCATTTTCTCATCTGCATGTTGGCATAGACTACAGGAAGGAGCAGTTTCAATTGGCAGTTTTCTGCAACTGAAAAAACAGGTAAGCGTCACACTACACAAAAAACATTTCGCATTAAATTACTTCAACAAAACAGAAATGTATCGTATCTCAGCTCGACAACATCTTCTGATGCATCTTCAATCCTATGAAGATTATTACTATCTAAGAATAAAACACATGTGAATGTGACAAAAGGAATGTGTATAAACCAACATTGAAAGATTCTATGAGATAAGTAATTCTAATGGTCTCAGAACGTTGATTCTCCTTTTGTGAAAAAGCACCCACGTGCCAAAATGATTTTATTAAATTGATTTTGCTTTGGCTACAACAAGAAAGTGGTACGAGTCGACATTACTATATAATACTGAGGGTTGATTGATCAGGAAACCGCCAGATTCCCTTATAGATGTTGAGGTGTGGGAACCGCGTGCTAGCAACAGAGAGGTTACGTCACATGACAAAGTCCACCAGCCTTAGTCCGTTACTGGACGTGATGTCGTGTAGGCTGTGTTTCCTGATGACTTTAGCAAAGATTTCTTCTTTACCCAGCTTAGTGTTGAAATCTCCTAGAACGATCTTGGTGTCAAAGCTGGGGCATTGACAGAATGTTCTTTCTAGGACATCATAGAGGTCATCTTTGCTACTATCATCTTTGTCCTCTCTCGGGGCGTGGGCGCAAATTATTATGAGGCGTTCGCTTTTACAGACAAAGCTTAAAACTTTTTGCCTAAGTCTGCCCCGAACAACAAATCCACAATCCACATCCAAATAAGCGCCTCTCTCTGCTGTAGTCTGCTGTAATCACCGTAGTAGATGTCGCAGTTTATTATCCTCTTCTTGCCCGGCCCATTCCATCGCACTTCCTGCATGGCGGTGATATCTGCTTTATAGCAGTCATGAGCCTCCGCGGTTCTTCGGCTGCACGTGGCCTGTTAAGAGACCTCACATTCCACGTGCAGAACCGAAAAGCATGGTCATTTGTTCGTATGTTGGGGTCGTCAACAGTAAATCGGTCAGTATCCGAGGCAATTAGTCGTCTCTGAACATGTTGCTTTTTACGTGGTCAGGGCGTTAACCCCACGCACAACCCCCAGCTGGGAGGCCAGGCCCATTTATTTTACCCTTGGGCGAAGGGTCCGGATGACTCCGGTGTCGGTAACCTCGTTGAGGTTGTAAGTGCAGCCGTTGACCCTACATGATAGGGTTCCTCCGCCGGCAACTCTACTCCAAAATCCCGAAATGTCAGAGTAGCTCTAAAAGGGGGTGTACCAGGTAGCTCTGGATGTCGCCTTTAGCTAATCTCCTCCGCCGCCATCCGTAAAGAAGATGAGCCCTGATACAGAATCATCCACTCTCCCCCTCTCTCGTTTGCAGCCGCCAATAACGTCCCACGGGGGTTGGGTACCCCATCTTCAGTCGAAGGTGCTCGGCTCCCGGATTTCACCACGGGGAGGTGAGAGTAGGAGTTCATTGACAGAGGCTAAGTGCAGACGCCTGTGCCTGCATAAGTCGCTTGTCAACGCTTCAAAATCCATATGCACAGCGAAAGGAATATCACAATACGAGACTGAACGCTCCGCAATCTAAGCAGTAAAGATCGTGTAACTGCGAAAAAGAGGTTGTTTAATTAAATTGCTTCCTTTTTAAAGTGATATGTGTACTACGATCTCGGAAGAAATTCAATTATATTCAAAATACAGTCGAACTTCCCTATAATGAATTCGCACGGGACCAAAAAAGTTCACTATATAGAAATTCCATTATACAGACATTTTATACATACATAATTTTATTTAAAATAATGAGGTATTTTAGTTTGGATTACACCTTGCCATTTTTCTTCCTCAACAAAGTTTTCTAATATATTTAAAGACTCATTATCCGGTATACCATATTGCAGGTTCGAAGTTCATTAAGAGATGAAGAAACTCGACCTACTGTAGGTAACACCGCCTCTACCAAATCTTCTTCACTGTCCAAATCTTAATCAATTTCTGAATCTGTTAATGTAATGTAATGTTAATGTAATTTTTGTCAAACATCTATTTTACAAGAAAAGTCTTGGGAATCCTGAACTCCACGATTTTCCAAAACACTACTAAGAATATCTTCATCGGATGGGTTTTTCTGGTCTGCACATCAGTATCTATATTAACGTAGTCTTCAAATGATGCATCGATATTTGCCACTTCTTTAAATAAAGACTGTAAAGCTGCCAAATGGGTTAATGATAAATCCAAATCTCCATTCCACTCCAAAGATCGTTTTTGATTGTCATCCTTAAAAAATCCTGCCTTCTAAAACAGTTTGCAATTGTTTCCGGTTTTAAGTAGACGTTCCATACTGTGCTTAAATTTCGAATGGCTTGCAGCAAATCTATGGCAATAACAGGTTTGCCTTCATCCATTTGTGTTAATATGTTCGTTATATTTTGCTTTCTGTAAAGTTGTTTTGTTTTGTTGTGTTTTGTTGTTGTTTTGTTGTGGATAATGCCTTGGTCCATTGGTTGAAGTAATAAAGTCATGTTTGGAGGAAAATAGACTAGCTCAATACTTTTCAATTTATCCCTTACATCCCTTGGGTGCGCAGTACAATTATCAACAAAATTCCCCTTTTTGAGAAGCAAATTTTTTGTCGAGCTCTAAAAGCCAATTACACCGGACATCCACCTCTTTTTGTTAGACTCATAATGCACATCTTAAACTCTTTGTCTTTTTCCTTTATAATTGTTCCAGATACAGGAAGATTCCTTCCACGTGCAGCGGTTATCCACATCAGCATTGCTTCATCAATATCCTCAAACAGACATGTTCGAAGTGTTTTGCGTTTAGCTCCTAATTGCCCGTCTTCTGCACTTTTTTGAATCACTGACTTGTTTTTTAGAATGTTTGACAATGAACTGGGAAGAATACCAAATTCCTTGGCAATATCCTTCTTTCTTGTTACTCTCTCCTCAACTTTATTAATTATCAACACCTTTTTTTCAAGAGAAATGCTATTTCGCTGCGACATTTTTACTATAATCTCTCATCGTCGAAGTTCAAGATATTTGTGTGCATTCAAAATAAATGAAACAGACAAGGAGACATCGAACAAGCAAAAAACTAACGGGTAAAATTACCGTTACGGTCAATATTTGTGCAGATGTTAAAACATTTGCACATGACAAAGTAGTACGAAAAAAATTCATTATAGTCGAACCCGCTTAAATGAAATGACAAAAAAAAACAGAATATTAATTTCAATTAACCGACTTTTGCATTCAAGCGGACCTCGGGTAATTGAAAAAAGATTTGATATTTGTCACTTTAAGAGGTGAACTTTAACGCAGAACTTCAGAAAAATTACAAGTTCAATAGATGCATTAAAAGCCTGTGCATCTGATTTTTCTTGCATTTAAGCGGTGTCTTAATTTTCACGGTGCTAAATTTAAAACGAGTCCTCCTCTCAGCACTAGGCACCAGCGCCCGCACACACAGGCACACCCCACGCGGAGGACCTTCCGTTTTGCCAAAGACTGAGCAGAAAACATTTAGCACAAGTGAAACACTGAAACGTTTTCGAGTGGAAAACAATTTTTCCACATGACTTGCATCGAGATCTGGCAGCCATCCATCGAACGGCGAGGACCGAAGGATACGCGAACAAAAAAGTTATTAAGTGCTAAAGTGGAAATCGCAATCTCGCCCAGCTGTGACGGTGTGTGAGCCCGTGGATCCTCTCAATCGGCTTATCCGCGCGAGCTCCACGGGGTGGTGGGGATATACAAAGAATCCTTGAACTTAAGTCCTTGCTGTGATTAATTATAAATTTGCATCGCGAATCCATAGACCAGCCCGTGTATGCTCTGGGGGCGAGCACCGCGCCAAAGGATCACTTCCTTTCATGTGGTTACACGGGAAAAGTTACAAACACCGCCCCCACAGCTTGGGAGCAAAATTGAGCGGAAAATTGTTTCATTTTGTGGAAAAGTGCATTTTTTTCTCTCAATTTCTCAAACAACGACCAAGACACACAATTAGTCGAAGAATCCTTTTAAAACTTAGCCCGCCCACTGGCCTTTGTGTTTTGATTGTCTGCACGCATCCAGCAGATCATTGCTTTGTCACAGGCACGACTGTGAGGAATTGTGTGCAATGTTTCCATTTTCTGAGGGGCATTCAGGGCAGAATTGCATTGGCTAATTTGAGACGAATGCTGGAAGGCTCTGTGTGGTGGGTGAACAATGGTCGTGAATATTGGGATGGCTCATTGGGACGGACGTAGGAGTTCTCAACCACAAGTCTGCGGTGTGAAAAGTAATATATTTTTCAGATTTTCTTTTTCAAATATCCGAGTTTTTCACTTAGGCGGGTTTCAATAAAACGGACCTGTTTGTATGAAACCCGTGTATCACGTGGATAGAATAAATGTTTCATATAGGCGGGTTTTTCAATTAAACGAGTTTCAATTAAAAGAGTTTCAATTAAGCGGATTCGACTGTATAAGGAGAGACCAAACGTATGAAAATAAAATTTCCAACTAGAAAATTTATTCACTGTAGAGAAAAATTCACTTTCATTATACGGAGAGAAAAATACACTTAAAACAGAACCAGAAAGCTGTGTGTTTGAAATTTGTTCGTTATACGGAGAACTTCATTATATAGGAGTTCACTAAAAAGAAGTTCGACTGTATACAAATCCTTGTCTTCCAAAAACATTTTTACGGTTTTCCTTCACTGCAATCAATTGACTTGTGGGCTTAACTGCACGTTAAATATTTAAAACGATGTTTCGGTTGACTTTAACCTTGTCACGAGGTGATAACGATAAAGTGGGCTCTAATTCGGCTATAATTACCAAAACACATTGTTAAATGCTAAAATAATTATAAGTGTACATTTGCCGACTACAATTTTGCTCCTATTATTATTGTTATTATTACATATCTGTGTGTCATGAATTGTTCCTGTTACTTATGAAACCTGGCATCAATGACAATTCGTATTTTCAAATAAATCAAAACACTGTGCAGCTGTTTTTTTCCAAGCAGAAAGAAATAAGTAAGGAGATATACAACTTCTCCCTGACTTGTGCCCTGATTTCAAATTACGTCGTTTCTTGTGCCCTGTCTGTGAATGTGTGAATACTGGAAAAGTGTAAAAGGGTGTGTAAATGCAAGAGAATTTCCACTACACTCTTAATGTTTACGGCCCAATCTTCAAAAATGTTGTGATTTACTAAAGGGAAAATATTACCGAAGATGTATATCTCTTCATTTATCTTCATTATTTCTGCCCGCAACTGGTATTGTAGTAGCGTTTAGATCAGAGATAATGGAAGGAGGAGATATGCCACTTCTACGTTTCTTGCCCCTCAGATTCATCTGACAGCGTTTTTTATAACATTTCACAGCTGTTTTCCTCCTGCTTCACATCCGTTTCACAGACAGAGTCTGTGAATACGTGTAAAGCTCGAGACCAGCTGAATGTGAATGTGAATGTGCTTATGTAAATGCGTATTAGTTTATGAGAGCAGTTGATGAAGTGAATTATCCGGAATTTCCGTCTTTACCACTAATTTGAACGCCATATATTCACCTAAAAACAAAAACGGAAACTAAGAGACAAGTGTATGTTCGCAAAATGCATTGAATTATGTTCTTATTATGAGGCTGGAATATTCCATTAAAAAAGACGTTAAATTTGAAAACTTACAAATTCAGGATAAACAAAATAGATCTGTTCCCGTAGTTTCTGCACCAAATTTTGAAGACTGTCATTTTTTAAGGAGTGGAGATAAAAACCTCTCAGAATGAACGAAAATGTGTAACTTATGCTTGTTGGTTTCTGTATGATGTGAGAGACGATATATATCAAAAGTTACAGCAAAAAATGTACATTAAAAAACAGGGTTTTTTGGCATTTAATTCGGTTTCTATTCTTCTGAACTACTTGTTCAAATAAACTCAAACTAATTCAAAATTGTTGAATAGCCGCCAATACTATATTCGAGATTGACACATCAAATGATTTGCCAGAAAACCACAAAAAAAAAACCAAAAGTACCCATAGACATTTCTTGGGTTAAAATGGACAGGGTAGGGACATTTTTTACTCCTTCCTGACAGCGCTCTTTTGATATAAATTGTTAAAATTTCGTACATACATAACTTTTAGTCTTAACCTTAATAATAATAAATGTTTTCACATTTTTCCTGACCGTAATGTTCGTCAATATATTTATAACAATTAGTTTGTTAGAATGAGTGGCATTTATTGACGACTTTTTATAATGAATAATTAATAAACAGCTACAATAATTCCTTTTAAAAAGTATGAGCTTAGCGAACAGTGTCCTGGAATACTTTCCAATCGGGGCCATTTCTGACATTATCATGGGCAATCTCGCAAATTTTTGACACTATTGAGGGCAGATAATAAAAGCAAGATGGCGGTGCTCTGTATATAGAGTAGTATTAGTGACTTGAGAGCGGAAACGCTTAGAATCCGAGGTGTATTAGTGACTTGAGAGCGGAAACGCTTAAAATCTGAGGTGGATTTGTGGTGGACTAGGGGTTTTCCAATGGAAAGATGAACATCTCTTTCATTACATTATCTCTGGTTTAGATTGCTGTTAGTTGATTTCTGGCGCGGTCGTAGTTGGATATTGGACAAAGTTTTATATTCTACGTATCGCTATTAAAATAATAGAGTGTTAGTAAAAAGTGTTAGTGATCTTGTAACATTGAGAGGATATGTAATTATGTAGTTCTACACAAGGAATTAATACTGTACCATACTCCAAAATGCGAATGAAACAGCGTTACAAAAGTGGAGTCAAAGAACTCATGCACCAACGAATTCTAAAGTTGACATGGTAATCTTAGGAATCTTTGTACATATTCCATTTAACTTTGTATAATTTATGTTTGTAAATAGGTCTCCAATAAGGTTGATGTCCACTGAACAGCGTTGTCGCCGGTGTGTTCAAACGTTCCAACGAGATACGTATATTTCTAAGTACATATGTACTTACGTGTGCAAACTAGAAACATACGAATCATAAGAAAACAGTGTTTATTAGCAGCACCTTAGCAATGAATTATTAGGTGTGCTAACATATTCTGGAAGTGTTATGTTTGTATATGCCGGATGGGCGATCCCACAACATATGTGTGTTGCCATTTGACAAACATTGGTGGAATTTTTACGAAGAAAAAATGCTTAAGTCATTGAAACATCCCAGAAGGAAGACTTAGGCTGATGTCAGCAAATCGTTTGAAATGAATAAACAGGATGTGGGCAAATCATTAAACTATAGTAAGTGTATATATGAATACAAAAATTTCGCATCGTAAGTACTTTTTGTTTATATCTGCTGGACAAGGGTTGTTCTTGGAAGTTCACGTTCGCAGTGCGCAAGTGAATGCCACTTTAGACATTGTGCTCGCGTAGAGCATCAAATTTGTGTGAATGTTTATTTTAAAAGTTGTTGGATTCAATGCATCCTGCATTGTCATCAACATAAGTTGCCAATGTAAACATTTTCCGTTGCTATTCTTATCGGTCATCTTGATACCTGCTCTGCATATACAATTTTTAATATGTATGTATGTATAAGTCTTTATTTCCAAAAAATATTTTGAACAATTGAATGCTTAATTTTAGTTTAATATTTACAGACATTTTTATAGAAAAAAGTATGTACGACTATGACATGTCGTTTGTCGGTAGTTTGACTTTTAATTAATTATATTTTATAATTCATACTATATTTATTTTATATTTGTTGTTATATCTTCGGATTTCGTGTCACCAACTGCTGTCAGCCTCGCTGTCTCTTACCGAATGTCGTTGTCGAGGGCAACCATACAATTCGGTGATTTGGCATAGGCTACTGCGAATGAAATGACTAATGTAATTAAAATTTAAATAAAATAGTTCAGATACAAAACGAATTTATATTACAGCGTCAAAATCATCATAATTTTCAGTTCCTATTGCGTTTTCACTTTTCGACGAATTATCCTTTTGGACTTCCCAACTTCCGTTAACTTTCTTGAGATGGACAACATTTCGCCGGTACTCTTTACCAGTAAGATCGTTTCGAACATTAATATCTCCGCCATTTACACCAGTTACAGTATGTGTAGTATGGTGAAAGGTTGAAGTGAGTTTGTTTGCCTTAATCAAATTTCGCACATATACTTTTTCTCCCAACCTCTAGATCACTAGGAACGGCTCTTCTTTTCTTATTTGCATACTCCTTTCCTTTTTCTTTCTTTATCTCGATCTCTAACTTCAAGGTCATTTGTACCTTTATATTCAATGTCACTCACCGTTGGTATTTTGTCGCGGAATTGTCTTCGGTAAAAAAGTTCTGAACGAGATTTACCTGTGACTGAGTGTGGAGTACTATTGTACATCATTAAGTTCAAAAATAAATCTTCCTTCCAGTCATTTCCCTCCAACTGACTAATTTTGAGTCGCTTTAAAATATCCCTGTTTTGTCGTTCTACTTCGCCATTCATTTGGGGCCAGTATGGTATTGTTGTATACATTTTTATACCTGATTCAGTGCAATCCTTTTTGAATAAATCACTTGTCAGCTGATTTCCATTGTCGCATGTTATACTTGCTCTAAATCCAAGTGGAGAAAAAATTTCTTTTAAAACTGTGATTGTGTCCAAAGCTGTTATGCGTCTCATTATTTTGATCTCCTTGTACCTGCTATAATAAACAACTAGAACTAACAAATAATCATTGCAAGGTAGAGATCCAAGAAAATCGACGATCGCTACATCTACCCAAGGCTCCATTGGAAGATTTCTTCTTGTCAACGGATTAGGTGGATTTGGTGCGCTAACTAATGTACATTCTTTGCAAAACCTAACTCTAGCCTCAGCATCTTTGTCGATTTTTGGCCACCAGACCTTTGATCTCAATCGATTCTTCATTGCGACTACGCCAGCGTGTCCTTCATGCGCAGCATCAATAACTCGGTTCCGTAACGTACGTGAAATAACGATTTTATTGTTCCTTAACAATATGTTTTCATGAAAACAAGGTTCTGTTTGAAAGATCTTATATTGATTCACCGAGTCCTCCCACTCATTGCAATACACACCATTTTTTACCTTTTGAATCTCTTCGTCGATTACAGACGCGTTTTCAATATCTTTCATTGCTACAGCAGTGTGTCGACTAAATTCAATAATTTGATTTATGTAATTTTCATCATCGAACGGTTCTGGTGAATTAGTACTACAAAGCCTTGATAGTAGATCCGCAATATTAGTCTTACCCGGGCGATAGATTATTTTATATGAAAAGCATTGTAGGCGAGGAACCCATCTTTCAATTCTAGCACATGGTCTTGATTTCTTGCCAAGTATGATTTGAAGGGGCTTGTGATCACTTATAAGTTCAAACTCTTTGCCGAAAAGGTACATCTTAAGTGGTTCGACAGACCAGACCAAAGCCAGTGCTTCCTTTTCGGTTTGGCAATATCTTTTTTCACACTCCGTTAAGCTTGTGTTGCCATATGCAATCAATCGAGGACCATTTTTATCTATTTGTTTGAGCCCCAAGACCCACCGTCGATGCATCTGCTACCACTTGAGTCCTGTCCATAGGGTCGTAATAACCTAAAGTTTGTATATAGGACAATACATTTCTTAGTTGGCCAAATGCTTGATTTTGTTTGGATGTCCAATATTTACCGATATTGGCTGACTTTGCTAATTTGTTTCTCAGTAACATGCGAAAAGGTTCAGTCAGGGTTGCTAGATTCGGTATCCATTTGCCAACAAAATTCACCAATTCCAGAAAGCTCTGAATTTCTTCGATTGTCTTGGGGGGTCTGCTAGATTGTATTATAATAATAATAATATGGGTGGCGCTACAGCCCGTAGAGGACCAGGGCCTAGCTTCTCAGCAACCACTCATGTTGTGCATGCTATTGTTCTCTCACGAGTGAAAGGGACCTACAGTTTCATGCCGACTCCGAACGGCCAAGTTTGAGAAGCGTTTTCTAGACATCAAATACTCTTTCAGCATTGTCAGTGACTCGAAATTGGTGGGGTCGTGAAAATGCTTTTTGTCGCTCAGAGCTGGAATCGAACCTACGACGTCGAGGTTGGGGTCGACGCACATACCCACAACGCCACGGGCCACCACATGTATTACTTTAATATATTTCCCGAGGGGCTTAGCACCATTTTCCGATAGATCATGTCCAAGGAACTCTATTGTTCTCATTTGAAAAACACATTTTGTTTCATTTAGGAGCACCTGGTTGTACTTTCAGACGTCTAATACATTTTTTAGTCTTTGATCATGAACTTGCTCATTCGCCCCATAGATAATAATGTGATCGATGAAATTTTCTGTCCCTTCACAACCCAGGAGCATCTTTTCAAGTACTTTTTGGAATATTTCAGGAGCACATGATATGCCGAACATAAGTCTCTTGTATCTGAGCGAGATTCTGGATGAATTTCTAATTGATGAAATGCCCGTTTAAAATTAGGAAGCAACTGATTCATCGTTGGCAAAGCATAATTTTCCCGAATAATTGCTTCGTTAGCACGCCGCATGTCCACACAAATTCTAATTTCACCATTTGCTTTTAACACTGGTACCATTGGAGATACCCAGGGTGAATGTCCTTGTACTTCTTCAATGATATCTGAATCTGCCAATTCTGTTAACTTGTTATTTACCTTATTTTCGAGAGGTATAGGAATTCTACGAAGTGGTTGTATCACAGGGTGAACCGTTTTGCAATTGGTATTGTGATAATGACGTCTTGAAACCTAGGAAATTGGTGCAGTGTATTAATTTGTAGTCCAATCTGTAAGAGACCAAGCTCTTTTGCAGAATTTTTACTAAGCAAGTTACGAGTACGAAAGTTAGTGGAAAGCCCGTGGCGTTGTGGATATGTGCGTCGACCCCAACCACGACGTCGTAGGTTCGATTCCAGCTCTGAGCGACAAAAAGCATTTTCACGGCCCCACCTCTTTCGAGTCACTGACAATGCTCAAAGAGTATTTCCTGTCTAGAAAAAGCTTCTCAAACTTGGCCGTTCGGAGTCGGCATGAAACTGTAGGTCCCTTCCACTCGTGAGAGAACAATAGCACGCACAACACCAGTGGTTGCTGAGAAGCTAGGCCTTGGCCCCCTACGGGCTGTAGCGCTACCCACATTTTTATTATTATTATAAGTTACGAGTACCATTCTGGATAACATTAAATGACGAATTCTTGTCTACGTTATTGACATTTATATTAGTTTGAAACTATCCGAGCACTTTTAAAGGATTTCTGCTCCCATAAGCAAATAGCCTTTTATCAGGATTTTTGACTTGGTTATAAGCTATAACTTTGCATTCTTTTAAATGTTTCCATGTCTGATCGGCAATAATGTTGCACTTACAACAATTTATTATTGAATCATCATCTAAATGGAACACATAGTCGACATCTTTAGTTTTGTTGACCTCCGATTTTGGTTTTTTGTTTTGCAACTGTTTTTCTATCAGAGGTCGTTCTGTTCAGTCTTGTTCTGCAGAGCTCTCGGAAATGGCCAACAAACCCACATTTATTGCACATTTTGTCTCTTGCTGGGCATTTTCAGTCATCCTGCAAGTGTTTATTACTGCCACACCCTGTACACAGTCGGTCATGTACCTCTTTCATATGCATATTCATAGTTTTGAAGTTCCTTGGCGTTACTCTATTTATTTCACTGATGCCAATCTCTGTGTGGTATTTTATTTTAAAAGCTTGTAGTTGTCTCCCTAAAGCCTCTAATGCATTGGCTTCTGAGATTATTTGGTCGAGGGTGATGGTATCCCCGGTCGACAATATTTTTTTTACGTAGCTCATCGGAGTTACATTTCTCTACGATTTGGTCTATAAGCTGTTCTTCAATGTTGGTGATTATACATTTTGCTGCTTGGTGCCTTAATCTTAGCAAGTATTTTTCAAAACGTTCTCCTTGTTCCTGTTGGATAAGCCTAAATAAGTGTCTTTCGTAAACCTTACTTTGTTTGGGTGAAAATTCAATTTTCTTAAAGCAACTTCGTACACATCAACTCCTTCTATATTTTCTGCCTGAGCTCCAGGTATATTATAATAAATGTCTTGTAACGACAGTCGTCCAGCATGCAGTAAGATTGCTCGCTTCTTTACTACTCAATTGCCTCTTGAGCCCAAAGAAACAGCGGTTGGCAAGAGTTATTCTGCGTTTAATCTCGGTACTGTATGTCTCTTTTGCTGTATGCATAAAAAGAAGTAAGAGGTTCTTTAACAGCTGACCTTGCTTCAGTGTCTGCAATTTCATTTCCTTTGATACCTTTGTGGCCTGGAATCCATGCGATTTTTATGGGAAATGAGTTTGTCGCGGATGGTTTCGATGATTTCACTACCATTGTTGATGTTCTTGACAGCTGTTGCGGTGGAGAGGCTGTCTGTGGAGATGATGGTCTTTTTGTTTTTTGCTTTTTCAATAGCAGTGAGGATGGCAAGGCTTCTGCTGTATATATCGAGATGAAAGCTGGTAGGATGCCCTTACAGACTAGTGTTAGATCTTCTGCGATCACGGCAAATGCTGTTCCGTCTTCTGTTTCTGTTTCATCCATCTATGTTCTTTGTAGTGCTTTTCTAATTCAAAAAACATAGCTTTGAAAACTTCATTACCAGTAGAAGAGGTGGAATATTTGCACAGGTCTCTGTGTTGGTGGTGTCTTTTGGTAGATTCCAAGGGGGATAGCAATTCGCATTTGACTTGTCGATGACGATGGGTATGTCAAGGGCTTTTGCGGCTATTATAGCGGATGTTAGGGCCGAATGGATTTTTGGGTATTTTTTGCGACTTAGGATACGTTTTAAATCTTAGTGGATTGGTGACTTCCTTGAGCAATTTATTTTTTGTACTATACCCGTTGTATGCCAGTAAATCCTTTCAGTAAGCAGTGGTAGACCAGCGTCTGTCAGGAGGTTCCGAATAGGAGTTCTGACGGCTGTATGATATGGTGTTTTGATGAGTTGAGTGGACGATTTAGAACATTTACCATAGACAGCTAAACCATAGTCGATTTTAGACAAAATAACAGATTTTATGACATTCATCACGGTGCTAACATTACAGAAGCTATTTTTTGACGAAAGATATTTTATAAGGTTTAACCTAGCAGTTAGGCTCTCTTTTAAGTTTATACAATGGTTTTTAAAGGCATACTTAGAGTCGAATATAATTCCTAGAATTTTGGCAAAGTTAACATTATTAATATTGGTATTGTTTAATACTATCGAGATGTTTTTATTGCAACTATATTTTTTGCAATTGTGTAAGAGTTCACACTTTTGGAAGGACATTTTTGAACCCGAGCATTGTCCCCATTCTGTCAGGTCTTGGAGGGTACTGGTAAAAATTAAAGCAAGGAGCCGTCTTCTTCTTTGTGTTTCAGTCCGGGGTGGACTACAATCCGGGGTGGACCTGGGCCTCAACCAACATGCCTCTCCAAATAGCGCGATCTCTGGCTAGCTGCCTCCAGTTTCGCACACCAAGTTGGTTGAGGTCCTTCTCCATTTGGGTGCGCCACCTTAAACGCGGGCGTCCTCTGTTGCGTTGCCTGACAGGTTCGGATTCGAAGATGGGATGGGGTACCCAACCCCCGTGGGACGTCATTGTAATGAGAGAGGGGGAGAGTGGATGAGTCTGTATCAGGGCTCATCTTCTCTACGGATGGCGGCGGAGGAGCTTATCATCAGATTAGCCAACGGCGACATCCAGAGCTACCTGGTACACCCCCTTTTAGAGCTACTCTAACATATTCGGAGCTCAGATCTAAAAGGTTGCCTTCAAGGTCATATCGGGATTTTGGAGTAGAGTTGGCGGCGGAGGAACCCTATCAATTAGGGTTAACGGCGGCACTCACAACCGCAGCGAGGTTACGATTCATCCGGACCCTTCGCTCAAGGGTAAAATAAATGGGCCTGGCCTCCCAGCTGGGGGTTGTGCATGGGGTTAACGTCCTGACCACGTAAAAAGCAACATGTTCATAGACGACTAATTGCCTCGGATACTGACCGATCTACTGTTGACGACACCAAGCAAGGAGCCTTAGGTCTTTGCAATCTGAGAAGATTATCAAGTCGTCGGCATACAATGTGTGACGTATTGCCTTATGACGAGTGATAATTGGGCTTATTTCGTTAAAAGCAATAATAAAAAGCACCACGGATAGAGGCGATCCCTGTGGGATACCATTTTTTAAACTGCGAGTTGACGAATAGGTGTCATTCACCTTGACGCGAAAGAAACGGTTGCGCAAGAATTATGATGACCTTATGTAATTCAACATTTTTGGCCCGACTTTCCACTTGATAAGTTGGTTTATGACCGCGTGGATACCAATTCGGTCAAAAACCCACTCAAAATCAATCAAAAGGATTGAAAAGTGTTTTTTGCCGAGAGAGATGATGTGATGGCTTCAAGTGGAGAAGGGCGTTTTCTATAATCGGAAAATATGCGGATGCGAAAATTTTCTCTCTGCAGTCGATCCGCCGGATTCCATAATCGGCATGATTTATTTTCTAGGCCATATATATTCTATGAAATTATTTTTAAATTTTCGACTTTATGCGTTTTGCAATTTTTAATATACGACTTTGATATATGTGTGTATTGACAATTCACTTTCTTTATATCTAGAGACGTACGGGAAGGCGCTTGATGAAAACTAAAAGCATCATAACTTAAGAAATGGATCCGCTTAAAGCGTATGTTCAGACTTCCACACGCTTGCTGCTATGATCAAAATGGATTCAAGACACAAGAGAACTGAAATTTCAATTTAAAAGGATTCTGCTGATATAAAGGTAAATCGAGAAGGACAATGCTATGCAGAGCATTTTATAAAGAAAAAAATATATTTAGTACAATGTGTCTTTATTTTACCGGATCAATGTTCCTCAAAATACTAATCGTGACTGATTCAACAAACAAATTTAGACATAATATATTTAGGAGCACAGAGAGAAGTCACTGCTGCTAAGTTTGTTTAAGGTTATTATTTACTATTCATACAAATAATGTTTAATGGTTACACAAATTAAACACAGCATAAAATCTAGATATAAGTGACAAATGGAATTATTTCTTATTAGGAAGTGATTGCGCTTAACGGGAATCAGCTGCAAGAAGTTTTAGCTGAACTATAGTTAATTTCAAACACGAAATTGATTTGTATTTTTCCTTAAATATGTAAAAGTAATGCGAGTTGAAATTTTAAAAGCTTAAAACGTATTAGCAGTAAAGAGATGTGCATTGCTTTGAATTGGTACATTTGGTTGACAAATCGTGTATCGTGTATTGCCTATCTTTTGAAACATAAAACAACACACATTTTGTTCTCATTTTGTAACTTATTATGTTATCATTTTCCTGTACACTCAGTCCTTTTTTACGCGATTATTGGTTCTGCACACTAATCGCGGAAAATGGTTAGTTTTCCAATGTTAACTGACGAATTGGTTCCGAATATAAAAAAATATCGCCTATAACAAAATATACGCGCAAAAAAATATTGAAAAACAATACAATAAGTTTAAAATTTCAGATATTTTCAGACCATATACAGTGATGGACAAAAAAATAAATACAACTGTAACCACTTAAAGACTTGCTCTATTTCAGTTATCTCTTTGCATAAGGACTGTTGCAAATAGTAAGCACAATTCTGATATGTATGTAATATGTAAAGATATGTGTTCTTTTTTGGGAAAATTGTACACATTTCTTGAATATTGTAGAAAAGTCGGATTTTAATGTGGACAAAAAAAAAAAAATAAATACACTTCAACGTTTTACCCGTAAAATTACTGGAAATTGAAAATTATAAGAAAAACAACTAGTAATATGTTTGAATATTTAATACTTTATGGCATGACCTTTACTTTTCATAATTGCGCTCATTCTTTTAGGCATAGAATTAACAAGACGCTGGCATGCCTCCAAAGTTATTGACTCCCACGCCATTCTCACGGACTGCCACAATTCTTTTTTATTTTTGGGATTTGTGCTGCGAACAACATCTTTTACTAGCTTCCACAGATTTTCTCTCTGATTTAAGTCCGGCGACTGAACAGGTCACTACGAAAGAGCAACTTCATTATTGGTAAACCATTGCCCTGGCGGTGTGCTTCGGATGGTTATCTTGTTGGAACGTCCACACCAACGGAATATTATCCTCGGCAAGTGGCAACATTATGCTCTGGAGTATGTTAATATAAATTTCCTTGGTCATAATCCCTTCTATAAGATGTATGGGACCAACTCCATACCAAGAGAAACATGCCCATACCATAATGCTGCCACCCCGATGTTTGACGGTCTTTTTTGTATACTTTGGATTGAATTCCGTGTTGGGTGGACGTCTGCTTTCAGATCCAAACAAATTGAATCTGCACTCATCACTCCAAATAATGTTTCGCCATTTTTTTATGCCTTGATCGCCGGACCACATTTTATGCTAAGAAGCGAACATCTTTCTACGCTTAATCTTTTTTTTTTTGCTAAGCATTGGAACTTTTCTTGGTGATCTGGATGAAAGTTTGGACTCCACAAGCCTTCTTCTGATTGTTCTTGTGCTGATGTAAATCTTAGTGGCGTTCAAAATGTTGTTAGAAGAGATAAAAGGGTCCTTTTTTTGCCTCTAAAACTATTAAACGGTCGGTTTTCTTGCTGGTTTTCCGTGGCCGCCCCCTAGTTTCTTCTTTAGATTTTATTTTAAATGCATTTTGCACCATACCTAAAGAGCACCCTAGATTTTTGGCTATATTCCGGTACTAAAATCCGTCGCTTTTCATTTTTCTTATGATATTCCTTTTCTCATCCGAACAATGCTTGCTACGCCCCATTTCTTTCTAGAAAACATTGTTTATCTATTGTAATATTCCAATATAACTATTTCCTTGAGCAAAGTTAAAGTCCTTCGGTACCGGGGATGGAAAAAAATTAAATCGCATGGATCACTCCACGCTCAACACATTAAATAAAAGACGAGATTTACAACGTTATAAAATTAAATGTATTTCACCCGCAGTCACAATTCGAATGAATGCACAAAATGTATTCTGTCTTAACCTAAGCTCGGTTCGCCTTGGTTCCCACGAGCAAGTCCGAGCGTGCATTCGCGTTCCCACGGGCAAGTCCGAGCGTGCGCTGATAAAGTGCAAGCGCAGCGTCTGGTGCAATATGATCGTCGGCAGGTGTGCGAGGTTGCGGCTTGCGTGTGTTAACTAGCAACAAAACACACCCTTTTGCTTTTTAACTGTGATCAAATAAACTTTTTTTCTGGTTTTTAGTAAAGACAATTCAATTTCGATACGTGTCCAGCCAACAAACGACATAAAATGAAATTTGATAATTTTCCCGATAACGGTAAACGATCTTGCCGGTTTTTTTTGTGGGATTTTTCTGCCTACTATCTACCTACTTCCCAGAAGATGGCGGGATATTTGGTAGAGGGTAAAGGAAGAAAAAATCAGAGTTGTATTTTTTTGTCCATAACTGTATAAAAGAGAAGAAAAAAGAAAATAGGTAGATTTATTGAAAAAAACCGTTGAATGCTGTTTAATCACTGCCATTATCCGTAGTGGAAATTATTCTTAGCCTCTTATTTTGATGGCCTGCACTGATATCACTAGAATTTGTATCAGAATCAATAGTTAGAACTATGGATTGATGCTCTGATTGGCTTAGCATCTCCGACTAAGTTTGCACCTGTGGTTGAGTTTGCACCATATATTCAGTTAATTTTGTTTGAATGCTTCTTTTTGGACCCAATAAATTCTGATGTAGTTCTTTATATCTTAACATCCAGAGACTCAATTCTTTTTGAAAACTTCGTACACGTTCGGCATCAATATCATTTGCTACAAAATAATTTTCGAATTCTGCAAAAAACAAGCAAAAAACGAAAAAAAGCAATCGCTTTGAAGTGAGAAATTCGCGTAAAAAAAGGAATTTGGGCTGCAAAAATAACCGCGTTAAAGTGAAATCGTGTAAAAAGAGATCGAGTAAAAAAAGGACTGAGTGTAGTTGGAATTGATGAAACTGATAATCGGTAGGGGATGCAGATTTATCTCTCTAAGTAGTATAAAGATGAGACTACTTTCGGGAACGGATAAGTGCCAAACGTTAATTTGCAAGTTACATTTAAATGCACAACATTTCAAAACCCCTAATTAAGTTGTTTTTTAAGCTGATAAGTGCACGTTGCATTTTTAGATGATTGGTCGGTTAACTGGAGCTGAAAAGAGTGACAGTAACGGAGTACCTATTGAATTTAGAAAACATGCACGGGTATAATGTGTTCATGTTTTTATACCAATTGTCGTGGAAACCTTTGAACCCTTTATATAACAAATCTCTCACCGCATTCTTATTCTCGAAAGAAGTTCGATATGTGTTGGTTAGATATTTTCTACTCTTTCAAGATAGTAGTCATGATGGTAAATACTCCAATCTTATTTTGCAAGATTGGCTGCGTAATCGCCTCCACTAAAAGCTGACTTGAAAACAGTAAGACCCATCAATTTTGCGCGCTTGTAATGTTGTTTATCAAAATATCCGCAGTCATATCTTCACTTCTTTTATACTCGAATTGAATGTGTCCTGATGATATCCGAATTTAACTGTCCTAACCATTGTGCTTATTGTACAGCAGCGGAATAAAAAAAAGATAAAGCTACTTTGGCATGCCGTTTACAATTCCAACTTATAGCTCCACCTTGTTGAACCTTGTATTCTGTACACGATCGTCTATCATCTATATCACCAGCTAAGTCTGCGTCAGAGTATCCGAAAAGATTATTGTGTCCATTCTTAGAATAACATAACTTAACATTGACTGTCTCCTTTAGATACCGGAAAATTCTTTTTACTGCTGTCCAATGTATCAATATATATACGCAATGTCAGGACGTGTACTCGCACTAACTTCCTATTGCTTCTTGATACGAGATATTCTTTAGCTGAGTTTTGATTTTTGTCTATAGTTTATCGTAAATACACGGGTCAAGTTTTGACTGTTTAAGACCCATTTCCTTTAAAGCACTAACCAGTTCTTTATTCCATTCCCTACTCCCTAGCTTGAGTCCATATATCGCCTCATTTAGTTTACAGAATTTACCGTCAATTTTACCAGTAACGTCCTCAAGAAAGACCATATATATTTCATCAGTTAGATCACCTTGCAGAAATGCCGTCAATGCATCCATTTGTTCAATCTTAATATTAGCTGCAATGGGGATTAAAAATCGTATGGATGTATATCGTATAACAGGAGAGTACGTTTCCTGCTGGTTCATCCTAGCTTTCTGTGAACAGCCTTTTATCACTAAACACGCCTTATATCGTTGAATGTTACCTCCTTCATTTCGTTTACTTACTTACTTACTCATCAGGCAGACACACCATGAAGGGTCTGAGCCTGAGCAATTGATGCCTTCCATCGGTGACGGTGGGCACGCTGCTTCCAGTCATCAAGGCCAAGCTGACTTACATCCGCGATGACTTGGTCTTTGTATCGGAGGTTCGGTCTTCCTCTCCTTCTCGAACCAGGAGGCTCGGATTCGAAGACCCTCTTTGCTGGAGCGTTGTTGTCCATTCGCTCGATGTGGCCGAGCCAGTGTAGTCGACGGATTTTTGCCTTCCGGACTACATCCACATCCTTGTACAGCTCGTAGAGTTCGCGGTTGTGTCTTCTCCATTCTCCTTCCTCGCAGACGGGACCATATATCCGACGTAGAATTTTTCCTTCGAAGTCACCAAGAATCAGCTCTGCAGCCTTACTTAATGTCCAGCTTTCGGCTCCATAAAGTAGGACTGGCATGATAAGGGTTTTGTAGAGCATGACTTTGGTCCTTCGAGTCAGGAGTTTCGAGCCCAGTTGTTTTGACAGACGGAAGTAGCATCGGTCGCCAATTGCGATTCTACCTCGGTTACGATGTCATTCGTGGAGTTTACATTTGCCCCGAGGTAGACAAACTCCTTTACTACCTCGAAATTGTAGCTGTCGATTGTGAATTTTTTGGCCTAGGTGGTGTGCTACGGATCGTTTTTTGCACGACAGCATATATTTTGTATTATCCTCGTTGACCTTAAGATCAGCTCGTTTCGCCTGTTCCTCAATTGCCGTGAAAGCTTCCACTATGGCACGTTGGGACTGCGCGACTGTCGATGTCATCAGCGTATCCCAACAGCTGGACTCACTTGTAGAAGATAGTGCCTTTCGTGTTGACTTTTGCCCGCCACACTATTTTCTCCAGTACCAAATTGAAGAAAACACACGACAGCGCATCTCCTTGCCGAAATCCGGTGCAGGTTTCGAACGGTTCAGAGGTTTTTGAACCGAACTGCACTGTGCATCGCGTATGTGTTGACACAACCGGTTCAGTTTTCCCTGGATCCCGAATTCGGCCATCGCTTCGAATAATTTCTTGCGATGAATACTATCGTATGCGGCTTTAAAATCGATGAACAGATGGTGAGTATCGATTTGAAACTCCCTGGTCTTCTCCAGAATCCGCCTTAGTGTGAAGATTTGGTCTGTAGTCGATTTGCCGGGCCGGAAGCCGCACTGGTACGTACCGATTAGTGCGGTGCAAAACGGCTTTAGACGTTCACACAGTACGCTGGATAGGATCTTGTAGGCGACATTGAGCAGGGATATACCTCTGTAGTATATGCAGGAGATAGGATCGCCTTTTTTGTGGATGGGGCATATGGAGCTGATATTCCAGTCGTCGGGCATGCTTTCATCTTCCCAAATTCGGCAAATGATCTGGTGCATGCTGCCTACTATTACATTGCCCCCAGCTTTGAAAAACTCCAATGGTAAGCCATCTGAGCCTGCGGCTTTGTTGTTCTTCAGCCTTTTATTGGCTGTAGCGACTTCTTCAAAGTTAGGTGGGAGGACTTCTTCGTCGACTGGAGTTGGGATTTCCTGGTTCCCTATCACTCTCCCCTGGTCAGGCCCGCTAAGCAGCTGTTGGGAGTGTTGCTTAAACACATCCACTATTCCCTGGGGGTCCGTAACTAGGTTACCCTCGCAATTTCGAAGAGCCTGGGTGCCTTTCCTAAAGCCTGGCTTTTGGCTTTTTGTAAAAGGCCCGTATTTTTTGCTTGTCCCTAGACTTTTCGATATCCTTGAGCTGGGAGGTTGCTAGAGACCTTTTCTTCAGGCGTAGAAGCTTTTTCTCCTCCCGTCTTCTAGCCCGGTACTCCTCTTGCGCTGCTCTTGTTTTCCGTTGCAGCGCTTTTTAGTATGCCTCGTCGGTTGCACGTTTTTTCTGCTAACACTCGCCATCATACCAAGAGTTTCTTGTCGGGGGTGGTAGGTAGCCTAAGGTAGTTTCCGCTACCTCTTTGATGGCCGAGCGGCAATGCAACCACATCTCGTTGACACTTGACGTAGGCATACCGGAGAGTCTCTCACTTAATTGCTCTTCGTAGGCTCTGGCAATCTCCGGTGTGCATAGGCGTTCAATGTCAAAAGTTTTCTTTGTAGCCTGGTGCAGCTTTCTGACATTGGACAGTCGAGCTCTGAATCTTGCTGCAACAAGAAAGTGGTCAGAGTCGACGTTTGCCCCCCTGAATGTTCGCATATCCAAGATATTTGACACATGGTCGATTTGGTTGGCGGTTCGACCATCCGGGGATCGCCAGGTTGCTGTGTGGACTTTTTTGCGAGGGAACCTTGTGCTACTTTTTAGCATTGAAGTCTCCGAGTACGAGACAGTGACATCGTACTCCGGACAGGGTCCGTAGGCACCGTCCAAGAGGTCGTAAAAATCCTCTTTGACAGAGTCTTCAACTTCGTCGGTAGGGGCGTATGCACATATGAGGCTGATGTTGTAGAATCTGCCTTGGATGCGGATCACAGCCAGGCGATCGCTTATCGGTTTGAAGTCGATGACCTTCGACCTTAGCCGCTTTCCCACGACGAATCCGCATCCAAATATGTGCAACCTTTTATGACAGCTGTAATATATGTCGCACTCTTTCTTTTTTATAATCCCTTGTCCTATCCAGCGTATTTCCTGGAGAGCAGTAATATCCGCTTTATACTGCATGACCATAATTTCTAATTTTTGTGCGACCCCTGGAGTGTAGAGTGTTCTTACATTCCAGGAGCACACTCGCAAATCGTAGTCCTTTTTCAGGCCGTGTCGTCGTTGAGATCCCGTCCGAGGCTGCTTGCTCTTCCGTAACAGATTTTTTTTTTTCGTGGGTGGGTTATTAGCCCTCCGCACAACCGCTGGGGAAACGCTGCATGCATTGGTTCACCTCACAACGGGTGTTGTGAGAGCTATCCAGGGGGCGCCGCTTGGAGGCTGCATGTCAACTTGATCTATGCATCGACAAGGATCGTTGCTGGCATCCCGCCAAGTTGAGAGCGATCAGCAACTTTGCCCTGTGAGCATAGACCCTGCCCCCCATATTTTGTATACGTATCGTGGTAAACGAAATCGAAGCAATAGTGAAAATAATTCGCCTTGTACTACTGGTCCTGTGTACTTGATGTCATTCAACAATACTCCAGTTGATGTTTTTGATGAAGCGTCAAAAACTACACGAGGTTTTGTAGTGCTGCTATCGTCTTGGAAAACACAATGATGGGGAATGACGTAGTTTGGTGTTACCATGTCATTGAAGTCTATTTCTGTCATATGACCTAGATCTTCCTTCATAAATTGGCTATATTGCTTCATCACTTCTTTGTTCTTCGCTAACCGCCGTTCAAGAGCCAAAAATCTGTTGATTGCCATTTCATTGGAACTGCCAAGGGTTGATGGATTCCCATAGAATGACCATGAAACGACCGTCATTGGTTTTCTGCGTGTTTTGTACAAAGTGAGTTTCACACACCTCTTCCGATTCAACTTCTTCCAGGTTCCATAGTCTCTCAATCATCTGATGGAGGTTATTGTCATCAAAAGTTGAGATGCCACACGTTGCAGTCTTTTGTTCTATTTCACCTACTTTTTCAGCCAGAATCCACCCGAGGACCATATTTTGTAATGTAGGTAAATTGGTGGCCAACCGTATCTGTCCAATGGAGAGTAGTTAATGGTAGAATTCTGCACCCAGGAGAACATCTACGTTGTCGGGATGGTTGAACTTCGGATCTGCCAGGGAAATATTTTTTGGTATAGGCCATGATGAAATGTTAAGGGGTATGATTCGTGATTGTGGTGGTATGATTCGTGGCAGAACAAATGTCTCAAGATGAGTTGACTGCAACTTTACGTTCACGCTTTGATTAGCTTCCTTTCTTCCATCGCCAATCCCTTGAATTCTCATCGAAGAAGTTATTTTACTTAGCCCTAGTCGCTTAACTATGCGTTCTGTTACCAGGTTTACTTGAGAACCGTTTCGTTTTCTGTCCGTTGGTGGCAACCAGTTCTACGACGGCGGAACTTAGAAGTACGTAATATATCCTTCTGACCTCTTGAATGCTGCTAGGGTTACTGATTGTTTTGTCGTAATCTGATGATTGCTGCCACTTGCTCCCGTTGCCACATTTGCATGGTTGTTGTTGAAGGGACCCCTAGTGTTACTTTCACGATGTAACTACAGATAGATAGATACACTGCACTCAAAGCAGTGTTGCAGGAATCAATTGATTCACAAAAGACCTTGATGCCAATTGAAATTTTCTTCACGGAGTAATCTGTAATTTTCTATTCACTAAAGAGGAGGGATGGAGGATTTTAATCGGTGGAATAGATATTTTTCTGGGCAATTGTTGCTCTGGTTCACTGGTGCACATTTCCTCCCCAAGATCGGTATCTTTGTGGGATTGGAGTGGAATAAATGTAGTGGCACGACGCAACATTTTGCTGGTTGAGGATATAGAATCCTCGAGGGAAAAAGCCCGCCGCTTCAGTGTTTCGGTTAGTTGAAAATGCACTCGAAAACAAAAAAAAAGCTTGACTGATCGCTTTAACAGGTCACGAGAGACTGACGATGTAAATTAAATTTTAACTCATTAAAATTTTTAAAAAAATATTTTTTGGAGGCGAACCTCTTTATTCGGAATCAAAATTAGAACTAACTTACAATACTAATTTTACATCTAACATAACTTATGCCCACTATGGGCATTGCTGCTCGTGTTCCCGTTGCGGCGGATGTTGCCACAGGTGGTGTTTGATTTCCTATGCTGCTACGGGAATGCGGGTTTGGCTGGCTGTGTTGTTCTGTCGCCGGACGCTACGTCGGCAGAAATTAGTGTGGGAACGAATCGTAAATCATCATATGCATTTGCATATACTCTGGTGTTAACTTGTAGCATTGTGTTGTGCTTTTGTCCACACCATAGTGGTTGCAGTGCAATTCCGATTGTTGTTGTTACTTGACGTCAGTGATGCACAAGCACGCGTTGACATATCCCCCTTCCTTTGTCCGATCGATTCCAGAGATTGAAATTGGTTCTCAAGAAACGTCAGGAATTCCCTTACGGTCTGTACTTCGTTCGGTTTCTTGAGCGATTGTTCTTGATTTCATGAATTTGCATATCGGAAATTCGGTAGACGCTGAAGCGTCATATTCATGAAAACACCTTTGCAATTACATTTGCTCTTATCCTGTTGAGGGATCGATGTCCACACGTGTCTTCGCTGCAGCTGCACTGGATGGCTTGTGCATTAACGTCGTTGTTGCTGGTGTTGTGCTGACGTCACCATGCATGCTGGCTGGTAACTCCACCCCCTTAGTTAAAAGCGGTGGCCCAAGTCACTTGAGTGGGTGCTGGATTCTGAGTGTTGATGTATAAGCTTAATAGTATTAAGATTTAGATAGTATTAAGCTTAATGTTGAGTTTTTTTTTCTGCAAGTGTAGACTATTATTGTTGATGTACCTGCAAGAGTTATGAGAACTAGGAAGGGAAATTTTCAGAATTTAGAGAATCGATAATTTGTATGTTTTTAAACTGGTAATCCCTGAGTTTCTCCAAGTTGATTGTTTCGACGGTGTCTGCTGTATGGATTTCTGCGTTTGATGCTGGAAATATGTTAGCTTTGGTTGTTCTCGCAGATGAATCCATTGATGATCAGTTTACAGTTGCTAAAGTGTAGTAGGGCGGCACCTCTAATTATTTGCTTGATGTTGTTACATGTTGAATTTATAGATTTTTATATTTCGGGGATGTTGTTTGGGAGGATGATGAAGTTTCTGGTTGTGAAATTTCTTCGATTCCTCCCTGCAATTTGCCTCTTGATTTCTCATGACGATCCCTATCAGTGTTACCACAGGGACTCTATAGAGTCAAAAGGACTCATATTTTTTAGCCTGACCCGGGGGCTCATAATTTTTAGATTTGATTCATTTAATTAACGTGATTTTATTTCACATTCCCATTTGCATAACTTTGCAAGGCGTAAACTATGCTTTAATATTTCCTGGAAGCTTTGATTTAAAATGCATGAGCACATAGTACTAGAAGAAGTGCCCCTGGCCAGACTTCGAGCCAGGAAAGGAATGTTGTCGTATCTTCATGCATGGCTCCAATGAAGGGTTCGGCGCAGGTGTTTTCGTAGAGAGAGAGGTTTTTCAAGCCGAAACCTATGCGATCATTACGGCAATAAGCTTTATTCAGAAGAACTGGTGGGCGGGTCGTCGGATCTTTGTCTGTGGTGACAGCCTTTTACTCAACCCTTTAAACACTTCCAAGAAAGTTCAGAAATACAACTCCTCCCTGAATTCGATTGGCAGTCGAAATGCCCTAAAGCTCATCTTAATCCCAGGACACCAAGGAATCGCTAGAAACGAGATCGCCGATAAACTCGCCAGACAAAAATCAGAGGAAACTTTCTTAGGAACTGAATCTGCGCTTGGACTACCTGCGTCTGTGGTTAGGGCTGATCTCTCGAGAGCACAATCCCAAATGACATGACTCTCCAGGATGTAGATTGACCAAGCGTTTGCTCCCAAACGTCTGTAAGAAATCAGCGGAAATGTTGGTGTCCCTTGACAGAAAAGTGCTTGGTTGGTGCTTGGAAGAACCCTCTGCGACGCCTCTGTCACTGTCCCGCTTTTACTCGGATCAGGTGGCAGTTCTTCGGCGCTGATTCTGTAGGCTCTTCATCACGGAAGCGCCTGCTGGTCTTCAGGAAGAATTGTAGGTAACTGGTGGTACAATGGACCAATCTTAAATCTCCAGTGTAGTTTTAAAGCCACCAACAAAATAAAGAAAAAAAAATCACTAGATCCTTGATTCGCTATTGCGTTATCAAAAACCTTCTTGGGAACTCATATATTTTCAAAATTACTCGTTTTCTTAAGCCTCTGGACTCAGGACTAATTTAACCTGTGGTAATACTGATCCCAATGCACTTGGAATCATTCAGTTCTTGTTCTTGAGTTGCTTTCTCACATATGAAAATATCTTCTGTTCTGGGACAAATATATACGATATTCTATTTTCGCTAATTACAATACACCTATCCCTCGTTTTACACGGTAGATACGTTCCTGACAAAAACCGTGTAATTTGAAAAATTAATTTGTATATGGAAAAATCGTGTTAAACGAAAACAACTATGAACAAGCTTTTTTTAGACATTTCTTGAACACAAAATATGACTAAAACACTTAAAAAAATATAAAAGTATCATTTAAATCATAGAAAACATAAAAATAATTAAATTTATTTGTAAAATGAAAAAAAAAAGCATAACAAATTTATTTCATAGCAAAGAAAAAATATACATATGTATTGGACTTCATTCATAATAATAATTATAAATAAGACTTAGTTAGACACTTTCAACGATAAGTCTTCTCTTACGAAATTGTATAATATCAGATTCATCACTGGATATTATCTCATTAGATTCACTTTCTACAGTTGTATGGATTTTTGCCGTAGTTTGCCGTAGTTTGCTGAGACGTGTCAGGAAAAATGTCTGAAATAAGCATCTGTTTTTTATTTTTTGTTATATCTTTGTAGACTTCTTCATACTGACTTAAAAGTTTATTAACATCTCGTTAAAATTTGAGAGCTCGGATCATGTTCTTGAAAAAAGTTTCCTAATTTTCTTCCTAACACAAGTCCCTCGTTAACGATTTTTGCTGTGAAAGCATTGGGTTCATAGTTTTCAACGTCAGATTCAACATCATTTTCGTTTTCACTAATATTTTTGATAATTTCAATTAAGTCGTCTTCATTTAATTCTTGGTCTTCCATTATTTCAGCAATATCTGCTTCAGCTATATCGTCGAAGCCTTCTCCACCAAATTCTTGACCCAACTCAATTATATTATATACTCTTGCTCCAAAGATGTTCTATAATTTTTACCTTGAAATATGTCAGGCCATACTGCTGTCCAACACCCATGGAGCGTTGATTGTTTAATCTCGGCATATGACATTCCTATATGCTTCACGCAATCTAACATAGTAAATTTTTTCCAGTCATCAATAATTGAAAGAGATCCTTCACTTTCCATATAATATAAAATATATCTAAATGCCTTTTTAATATACATTGCCTTGAAAGTCGAAATTATCCCTTGGCCTGGTGGTTGCAACAAAGAAGTTGTATTTGGTGGTAGAAACACAATTTCCATTTTTTTCATGCTGCAAGTCATGAGGGTGACCTGGAGCATTATCAAGAACAAGAAGGGCTTTAAAAGGTAAACCTTTTTTGCTTAAATAATTTTTCACATCTGGCACGAAAAAGTTATGGAACCAATCATTGAACAACGTGGCGGTAACCCAAGCTTTCTTATTCGCATTCCATTTAACGGGAGGATTGTTAATATTTATTCCTTTAAACGAACGTGGTCGTTTAGCTTTGCTAATTACCAATGGCTTCATAATATGATCACCAGAAGCATTGCTACAGAGAAGAATCGTTATACGATCTTTTGCTGCCTTATGGCCGCTAGCTGACTTGTTATGTTTTGCTAAAAAGGTCCTCTCAGGCATTTTCTTCCGATATAATCCGGATTCATCAGCATTAAAAACCTGGTCAGGACTGTAAGACTTTCCGGCAACAATTTCAGAAAATTTTTGGTGATATTGTTGTGCTGCTTCCAAATTATCAGATGCTTGCTCACCTTTTAATTTAAGACTATGCAAGGAATGTCTTTGCTTAAATCGTTGCAACCAACCATGGCTCGCGTGAAAAGGCACTTTATTCGCAAAAGTAGACGGTGCTTGATTCTGAATTTTCTCATACATTTTTAAAGCTTTATTTTGTATGGCATACGTATCAATTGGAATTCTTTTTTGATTTTGATTTTCTTCTAGCCATATCATTAGAGCCTTTTCCATGTGTTCCATCGTAACATTTCTTACATGTGAAGTTGTACTCATACTCGTATGCATTCCGGCTGCTACACTTTTCCTAATTAAGTCTTCGTTTTTCTTTATTGTTCGTATTGTTGCTTCATTCATAAAATAAAATTTAGCAAAATCTACTATCCTTTCTTTATTTCTTAGACGGTCCAAAATTTCAATTTTTGTTTCCAAGATATAATTGTTCTTTTAATCTCTGTTTTGTTAATTTTTACTTTTGCCATGATAAAACTAAAATTGAAAATTAATTAAAAGGATATTTTAAAACATAATTCTTTTTCTGATTTCAAGGAGTTCGTCTTGATTCAGTATCATTTTGGGTATGATAATAAGTCTAGCAAGGACGATTGCTTCGGCAATGTTTGTAATATGATATGTGAGCAGATCAATATTGTGGTTTAGTTGGTTTTTATTGCATGTGCAATAAATTGTCTGTATTATACCGAATTGCGTTACTTGATTTTTCTATAAAGTGGTTTAAGTATTTATTTATTGCATCCTGATCGTTATTGGTTTGTTTAGTTATGTTAGTGAATCTTTCAATCACTTGTGAGTTAAGTGAGGCTTTAGAGTTCATTTCTTCATGTATTTTCTGTTGGTTATGGTTGTCGATTCGTCCGTTAAGTTTGTTTGCGTCGTCTGCGTCCATATTACCTGTTATGAATTTTATTATCGTTCCTAGTCCGTTAATTAGTCCTCTTTTTTGTCTTGTTGTGGGTTTCAGGGATTGAAGTTTACTGTGAAGCTCTTTTAGTTTAAATTTTGCTATCTCAAATCAGGGTTGAAGACGGAGAAAGTGTTTGAGATTTCCAAGTGTTTGTTCGATTCCTTCGAGTGTTAGTTAATAGGTATGTAGATCTATTATATGCATATGGTTCTAGTTTTGGAGCAAGGATACCCTGAGAGTTCGTTAAGTCATGTATTTCAAGTTCTTTTCCGTTTACTAAGACGAGTCTGTAAAATAATTATACTCATATTTATTTATTCGTGGAGTTCATATATTTTCTTTCTTTTAATTCTTGATTTGTGTAGTTTCTTATTATTAATTGTTGGTACTGTTACTTTGTTATTTTTCTTAACTCTATGTTTAGCGAACCTTGGGGTTCTTTAAGCCCGGCTAGAAATGTGTTTAAGCACATTTCTGCGTACATATATCTTTTGGCTTTGATAACGTTCTGGTCTTTTTAGTGCATTAGGACCTTATTGTTCATTGCCGCTTGGATTTCTATAATTTCACTGTGAAACTGTTCTATGGTTTTCGTGTTTTGTTTCAGGAGGTGAAGGTCGCGTATTAATGAAGTCTCATTCCTTTTATCTGAGTAATGAAGTATTAAGTTATTTTTTATTTCTACCCAGTTGAGCGAAGTCCCATATATATTTAGAACTTAGTTCGCCTGGTCAGTTACTTTGTTTCTGATGGCTCTTAATATCAATTGCGATAAAAGGGTACCTTCGATGCCATTTGTGTACATAAGGATCTCTTCAACGTTGCTTATAAAATCGTACAACAGTCTTGGATTTCCATCAAATCGAAAATCTGTCTAGTGGCAACTGCGATTACATAGTTGTAATTGTATGCACTAGTATGTTAAATTGGTTCATTTAGTTAGATATGTTATTCTTATTTTGTATTTCACTTTCTTATTTCTTTGGATAAGGCTTAATATTTATATATGATTAATTTGCTGCACTTCAAGTCCCATACATATGATTTGAATATTGTGATTTAATAACGAAAGATACAAAATATTCTCGTTTTAGTTTCGTAAATTTGAATTGTTCTTAAAAGCAGACTAACTTACATATACCCCAGAAAAGAAAGATAGCTTCTGATAAGCATGATGATCTTCCTCAAGGTACCTTGTTCCCTTCATGATTTCTCGATGGTCTATCGATAATCTCTCAATGGTATTTCTTTCTTTGATGATCCCTCGATGGTTTTCTGGTGATTTCTTCTTAGTTCTTTTTCCGGTCGTAAAAAGTCAAAACTCACTGTAGATTTATTCTTTTGATGCATGACACTTAATAAGTAAGCCACCGTTTTTGTTTTTCGCATTTTAAGAATTCACTTACATCGAACCGGACTACCCGGGCCCAATTATGAGATTGATTAAACAGACACGTTAAAAAAATATAACTTTATTCTTCGAACTCTCCTTACAGACTAAATTCTTACAACGACTCAGAAAAATAGTGAAACCTATCTCTTGCCGAGGTGATTTCATGAATTTATCGGAAACTCTGTCAGACGGTTTCAATTTGTTGCAGACGCTTTGTTTTCCTTCAATTTTGTTAATTTCTGTTTTTCCTTTTCCCATTAAATGCAGTTGATACGTTTGTCTTGCGGGTGTAACAAAACAATTGCGTTAGTTTTTTCTTAAAAAGAATTACAATCTATTGATGCATTTAGGAATCCCCTGAGTGTACATCATGGACAAATTGCGCAGAGTTTTGAGCGGCGAAGACCGAACAGCCGATGAAGAGAGCAGTATTATTGATCAAATAAACGACATATCAACGCTCAGCTGGTCGACACGAATCCGCGACTTCTGCATTTGCTTCGTGGTCGGCATTCTACTGTCGCTTCTTGGCTCGATGGCACTTTTCCTGCCACGGGCATCATCCTCTTCGCAGTCCTCTACACACTTGGCAATATCCTGTCCATGGCAAGTACTTGTTTTCTGATGGGACCAGTCAATCAGATTAAGAAAATGTTCGATCCCACTAGAGCTATTGCTACCTGTATAGTTGTAGTAACGTTTATTTTAACAATTGTAGCAGCTTGTGAGATGCACAAGGCGGGTCTCACGCTGATCCTTGTCGTCGTTCAGTCACTGGCCATGACATGGTATTCGTTGTCCTACATTCCCTATGCTCGTGATGCTGTTAAAAAGACTGTCTCCAGTTGCTTTGATGTCTAATACTATACACACAACATACAGATACATATATTTACTTACTTATACCCATTACCTGCACAATTATACACCACGACGTCTGTCCGCCCTGACGCACAGACCGATAGATGCACTGAACAAGGGAATACAATTCGATTGTTTTTGCAACACTTTCAGTTCAGTTGCAAACTGAGGAGTCCTTCTATTTGATTGGGATATTTACTTTTTGAAATTCGGTAGACGCTGATGCGTCAAATTCATGAAAACATTTGCTCTTATCCTGTTGAGGGGTCGATGCCAACATGTGACTTCCCTGCAGGTGCATTGGATAGCTTGTGCATTAACGTTGCTGTTGCTGGCGTTGGTGTTGTTCTGACTTCACCATGCATGCTGGCATGGTAATTCGCTCGAAATGCGACGAGTGTAAAGAGTAGAAGAATATAATGATGTTTTTTGGTACACACGACATAGAATTGCCATACGCGAAAAAGGGTACATCGTATCTACACGTAAACACAATAAACAAATTAAAGGAAGAATGGATGGAAAGTATGGAGGAAAGAGAACAAAAGAAAAGGTAGTAGTATTACCATTTTTTAGTGTTACCAAGGTTTTTAAGTAGGTAATAACGTAATACGGTTTGTAATTAACTACTAAATTATGAGAAAGAGGACAAAAGTAAACGCAAAAAAAATAAAATGAACAAACAAGATCCAGATGAAAAAAGAGAGTACATATAAGATCAACGGCAAAAAGAGGACATTTCCTCTTTAACCTTCATGTGCTCGGGAATGTAAACAATCGTGCAGGGTCGGTTGTCTACATTTGTAGCAAGCAACGAACAGGATACAAATTAAACTATTATTAGTTTATTAAGTTTAAAAAAAAATTTATTTTCCACTTTTATTTCGGGCAGCAAAACTCCTTACACGATAAACTTAAGACTAACTGACGAAATTCTTACGACTGCCTTAAATACTGCTTCGTGCTGTTGGAGCGATGTCATGTTCCCACAGGTGCACTCAGATTTCCGGATGGATGGAATGCCGCTTGCCGTAGCACCGTGTCTCCGATTCGCCAGACGCTAGGTCAGCGTTTCGCTATTCGTGGGTTCGTGGGAACGTTGTTGATGTCGTGAGGTGACCACGTGAAACATGTGTGGAGGAGGAAAACATTTTGCGACTAACTTACATGCGTTGTTTGTCTTTGGAAATATCAGGCAAAGAGTGCAATGTGGTACAAGAAGAAGAGGCAGGAAAATGACCCAGTGCCATTCCGATAGCCAAACGCTGTTCAATTGCCGGTGAAAAAAAAAAACTTCTCAAGAATATTCTACGTTTGTTGTTTTGTCAATATACAATTTATTTTCTGAATGTATGATGAATGCTGCAAGAGCGCTTATATCTAGCATATTGTAAAACATTGCCAAAGGCCACTGCAAAATTTTTGCGTTTGGGTGAATACGTGGCCAGCATTTTATCCATTGCATCGACACCACCTTTGCTTGCGTTGTAGTCAAGGTTATATTAAGGCTTGTTTTTTTTTCTCGGAGACAACAGTTAGTCAAAGGTGTACTGGTAAGAAGTATAACTGCCTTTCCTTTTTTGGCACGTAGGACACTAACGCAAACTTTGATTTAAGGAAACCAAATACTGACGACGCTTCTGCTCGTTTACGATCTGCTTTCATCTCATTTGGCACACATTTTTTTATTTGGCGAACAGATCCAAATAAGACTCCTTCCTGCTCATCGTTTCGAATATCGTCTTCCTCAGGCACAATTTCGTTTTCGACATCCGATGCTTCGTTATTTACTACAACCGTACCACTTGCAAAAACTGCAGGAACACTGCTTGAAGTAGTACTTACGTTATAATCCGGTGGCAAGTAATCCTCAACCGAATCATTTTCAAAACTTGGTTCCACTTCCTCTCCGTCAGTCAGTCTCATCGAATATGTTTCGTATATGTTCTTGAAGATCTTCATATCGTAGTCGTTTTATTACATGGTGCAGTCAGTTTGAACTACGGTTAGACATGTTTATAGAATATTTTGTGAACTTTTTCACTTTCAAAAAAACACAACTAATATCACCTTGTATGCAACGCGAATTTCTCAACTAAAGTATGAAAAAACTGCAAACTGAAAAATTCCACGTTAAACCACATGCCATATCCATGAACATATAAATTAAACATCGTGGAACACATGTTAGGGAGAGAAATAATTCGCGACTTAATTTATACATGTTGGGCTTACTGGAGCTGCTATGTCTCTTCTTCTGACAGCTACTATGGTTGTTGCCAAAATTATGACTATCAGGATACCGTATGTCATCATTTGGTGGGTTTCCGCATCTGTTTGAATTCTTGAGAGATGCTGTGTATTGTTTGTATGCAGTTCGTTCATTAGTTCTAAAGAGAGAACTTCTTCGATTCCTAGATCTTCCGTAGCCGGGTGAAGTCTGGGAGGTAACGCTTGAAGTTGCACGACTTCTTTTGAAGTATATCGCTGATTGTTGATCACTATGGTGTCGTTGGTGAACTTGACGACAAAAGTTCCTTTTAGGGTCTGAGTTTTGTTGTGGACTTCTATAGTGCCGTTGAACTGGTTGAGGATCATAAGTCCTGTTGATATTTCTTCCAACTGTGGGATGTGTTGGCTGTTCGTTACTTTGCATGATGCATTCCTATTCTCAATTAGATTTCTAATACATGTATCGGAGCTTAAGTCTATTAGGTCAAAGCTTTTACACAATGATATTTCGTTAATTTTCTGACAATTTTTTATAATGCCATGAATCATGTTATTACTTCTTAATATATTTCTAGTACTAATTTTATTTATCAATCCATTTTTTTTTCTTAATTGGTACTAACAGCAAATTTTCGTACAATTCTTTCCTTGTTTTTGGTATACTAACAATATATAGTAAAATTCTACGATTTGATACGATTTTAATATTTGAGAATTTGAGTGCTTGTTCTATATTTTCGAAAGGTAGAACATCCTTGTCTACTGTTTCCGTTATTAGGTCTAGTTCATTTTTGTACAAAATATTTGTATTTATAAGGTTGGCTTTTGCTAGTTCTATAGCGTATACAATATTAATAAGTTGGTCTTTCATTATTTTTATTTTATATAATATTACATTATACTGATGCTCTATTGTACTATCGCGTTTTACAGAATTAATAATTTCGTTTGTAGTTTTAACAAGTACATTTATTTTTTCTTGATATTGTTTATTAATTTATATTTGGTCATTATTATTGTCTATCATATTATTTATTTTATTTCTTAAAATATTGAAATCTTCTTGGTCAGGTGTACCCGCGATCCACTTCCATCCTGTACCAATAAAGTCAAGTGATCTTTTGCTTTTATTATTTTTCAATCTTCGTATGAGACTTTCTATCTGTTCTATTTCATAGGTTAGTAGGGGAAAAAAGGGATTGTTCTTAGGTGTTTTTTGAATGATGGGAAGTATTTCGGATAGGAAGGTTTCATATGGAGCTAGTTCAATAGAATGGATTAATTTGATGTTACCTTCTGTAATCTTGGCCATTCCATTATTTAAAATGATGATGGGGGAATTGGAGTAGTCGAGGATATCGACTTTTCCTTGAGAGGTTTGGATAAGGAATATTAATACTAAGAGTATCATATCCGGTCGAGCGGCTGACAATCTGGTGTTTCCTCTTTGCTGCTGCGCTACTGGGGGGCCTCGTTTCTCGTACACTGGATTGACACACAAACTGGTATTGTTCCGCGATAGATTCACTTCACTTCGCGAAGGGTTCGGGACACAGACAATATTCGACCGTACGGGGAACACTTTTTAGGGCTTAAACCGAACTAGCACTACTTAAGGGCTTTAGATCGAATTCAACGACGGCACTGAATCTCTATTCGATTCCTTATGGCTGCACTTCTTGATGGCTTTTACGTCGTTTTTTTTTTAATTTTTCACATTTAAGTTCGACCTACACTACTTGAGGGTACTTATGTTTTACTTTAAACGCGACGTCTGTGTCCCTGCTCGGGCGCCAATTAAAAATTATAGGATTAAGATTATTTAAAAAAAAGGTCTTTATTGACTCATCTTCACTTATCGACTAAATTTCTTACAAACATTTGCTTAACACTATACCTCGACTTATGCTATTGCATCAGCAAACAGAACGAAAATTGCAGTCATCGGCAGGTGCAGGTGTTGGCTGAGCGTGTTGACCCAGACGCAGTGTCAGCAATTCGGGTGCGCGTGTACTGCGCGGGTTGATTGGTCTTGTTCGTGTAGAACGTCTTCAACGAATATCTATGAGAATCTAATTTTATAACCGTTAAGGTGATGGATGATCATTTCCCATTGTTCTTTCTTCAGTTTGTATGCAGTTAATGATGCTAGGGTTAAGTATGTTTTGTTCAGGAAAACAATTTTAATTATTGGGTTATCAGATGAGCTTTCTTGGCTATGTATCGTAGAAGTCATGGTATTAATGTCAGTAACGGGAGTCTTTCTGTAGAGCGCATCGGCAACTACATTGGCCTTCTCTTTATATTCTTCCAATATAGCCTTCAATAGTTTCATTTTGGAATTATTATCTTTGTTACTTAGCGCGTATGTCAAAGCTGGATAATCGGTGTAAATTACAACTCTGGCGAGACCGTAAAGGTAATTTAGGAGTGTGTTTAATGCAAATATTATTGCCAACGTTTCTTTCTCGTTTGTGGCATAGTTTTTCCCTTTGGTTTAGAGTCCTTGAAATAAACATTATGGGTTTCCCTTCCTGTGCCAGCACAGCTCCGATCGCGAAGTTTGAGGCATCAGTCGTTAGTTCAATATGTTAGATTAACTTCGTTAGATACCAACGCTTTTTTGATTTCTTTGAATGCCTCTATTGCTGTTTCGCCTAAATTGATTTTTTTAAATATACATTTTTGGACAACCGTCCCTCCTCCCTCTTAATTGGATGTCCTTATTTTTGTATGTCCGTGTAGAGGGTGTACTGCTGCGGACCCGATGAGTTATATTGTTCTTGTTGAGCTCTTGGCCAAAAAGATTGTCGAAATTCTTGAGATGGTGTAGTCTGGAATGATCCCTTTGCTGTTTTTATCCGTATTTTCTGAGAAAATTGCTTATTGGGATTGTCTAGATTGTTCCTATTGAAGTTGTTGTTTCGCTGGTTTGAGAAAATCTCTGTTGCTGAGGAACCCTGGAATGTTGAGGATTAGTGTATTGCTTACTTGTTGACGGTTGAGGTTGTAAGGACTATCTATTCATTGATGGAGGATGACTTGCGTGATATCTGTTTATGTCAGTTTGATAATTGTTGATATAGTTTACCCTAAAGTTCTGATTCTCCATTTTTAGGCAAAGTCGGAGAGCCTGGGGCAAATCGGCAGGTTCTCTGATACCAGGTAATCTTGGCAGATCACCTCTGAGTCCCCTTATGAAAGTATCTAACGCTTTGTCTCGATATGTTTGTTTTTGTATGGACATAGCATCGACGCCAATATGCATAGATGATAGATGAGAATAAATGTTCCGATAAAAATTTTGAACGCTTCTTCCTCCCTGTACCAATGATGACATTTGGTACTCGAGTGTGGTTAGATCGTGTTTGTCAGCATAATGCATGACCAGCCATTTCGAAATACTCCTCCAATTGAGTATTTCGACTCTTGCGACGCTCTTTCTCCGGGAGATGAACTCCCCTGGATACCCTGCGAAAGTCCTAAGCCTTCGCACTATGTCACTGATGTCCGATAAGTCATTCTGTATTCGGGATATATCGTGTCATCACTGGCCTGTATTTGGTCAGCGTTAGGGTTAAATGCGTTTTGCAAGAGAGATTGCACTTGTTCACTGAGAACTCGGCTAATAATAGAGGATATAAGTGACTCGAATTCGGGGGTGGTACGTACTTCTTGATCAGGAGTAGTGCTTGTAGAGGTTGATTTAGATGAAACGGGTTTGGGGGCTATTTTCACGGGCTGCTTTCGAAGTGGAAGCATTTTCAAAGATTTTTTCGAGGCAGATTGGGTTTTCCCCAACTTTTGAGCATTAGCGTTTGATTTTAGTTATCGATCTGTAGATATTGTTAGGTTTTAGACAAAACTGTGTCTACGTATTCAAGATTAATCTGTCCAATAGGGTTCCATCACTGGGTTGTGACGATATGAAACTCACTAGTTCAAAAATTCATTTCACTTGTTTATTTACTTCTACTGCACAATTACGACTTAAACTTTACTACACTCTTATCACCACAATTTTTTTATTACACTTTTCTTTATTGTCTTTCAGACTCACATTTTTTACACTTTGATCACTTGTTTACCAAATCCAAAATTAAACTGTAACTGCTTCGGCCGCCGTTCCGATATTTATATCAGCCAGCATTCTTTCTAGAAAAGTCTGTAGCCATCTGGCTGTGAAATTACATTAGGGGTTGTTTATTGAAATTAAATTTTCACTTACTTAAGTTTGGAAAAAAATATTTATTTTCCTTAACTCTATTTGGGCAGAGTTTTCCCTGACAATGTCAAACTTAGACTGAAATTCAATTTCCTTAGGGCTACCTTAAATACTATCTTGCATCGTAGCGGCATGCAATGTTTTCTCACAGGTGTCTTCCGATTACCGTACTGGACGTGATGGAATGCGCTGGTGTCGTATGGTCCAGACGTTGTCCAGCGATTGTGTTTTCTGGGAACAGATGAGCTGTTATTCGAAGCCGTTGTTTGTTCAACTTTGGAATTTCGGA
Organism: Eristalis arbustorum; assembly: GCA_916610145.1. Taxonomy (NCBI): domain Eukaryota; kingdom Metazoa; phylum Arthropoda; class Insecta; order Diptera; family Syrphidae; genus Eristalis; species Eristalis arbustorum. The sequence goes on along the minus strand of OU744319.1, from coordinate 47,422,698 downwards.
GTGCAAATATTCGCGGTATTCCTTAAGCTCGAGTGTCCTCACTCGTTACGGTGAAATATGGCGGAAATTGACTTATACCAATTCTCGTAACGGGTGACGGTCGATCTTGTTCTTCATTACACTCTATTGGTGACGGTTCGGCTTCAACTTCAATATTGTTTATTGTTACTGAAATTGCTGGTTTATTTCTTTTACCTACTAACCACATCACTGAAGAAGTTATAATTACGGCGATGATGCTGTAAAATATATGTGTATTGATTCTTTTATTTTATAAAATGTTTTTCTTTTATTTTCACGATAAATAATTATGTTAGTAATATAAAAGAGAGCTGGATCGCTGCTGCCGCTCTCGTCGACGTCTCCGCACCAAAAAAAAGTTTTCAGCCAAGCCGATGGATACATGGTTATTTTATGTTTTTTTCCTCTGACTGTCAATATGGCGAGTGTTGTTTAGGTGCAGCTCCTTCATAACTTCGAGTGTTAAGAATTCCTTGAAGTATTCTGTCGGTGAGTCCAACTTGACGATAGCCGGGAGAGGTTTCGAGCTAGGGACTTCGCTGGAAGTTAATGTTTTTTTATTGATGACAATGGTGTTGATTGGAATAGCCACCTTACTACTGGTGGGGGATAGCTATTCAGAGAAGAAGTAAACTGTTTGAGTGTTAGACTAACTCTGATTTATTCAATTAATTTTAATTCTCTTTATATAACTAAATTGCTTGGATCTACAATCGTTCTTCACGGGTTGGTTGCTCGTTGATCGCTCGTACTTTACTTGACTTGTGTGATTTGATGAATGTGTATGGAATTAAATGCATGGTTTGCAAATCAATTGTTTTCCTGTGTCTTACACAAATGGTGACGTTGTAGTATTGGATAATAAAGGTGTCTGTTAGATTCACGGTATTGTTATCCACCAAGATAGATCCGTTGAACTGGTTGAGCTGTAAAGACCTTGGAAGATTTTCATCGACTGTGAGACTGGGAAATGTAGATTATTGATGTTCGAGTAGCTGGTCTGTCTACTTTGCAAGAGATTTGTTAAACAATCATTGTTACTTAAGTCTACAATTTCGGTTTTTTTTACAAATGGTTAAATCGTTAAAAGCTTTGCATTTATTATCAATTCCGTAAAATTTGTCTTCACATTTAAGTATATAAAAGTTTATCTTAGCCACATAATTTTTAACTGGTCTGGTCTTATAACTTATAACTAGCGTTAGCCAATTTTCCACTTTTACTGTACTTTTACTGTACGTACTGTACGGCACACTTACAATGTATATTATATCGTGGTTATTACATGCTTTTTCTACAGTTGAGAATTCCAATGCCTCATCAATATTAAGATATGGTACTTTGTTTTCAAATAATGACTTAACTAAATTTATTTCTGCGTTTGAAAGTATGAATGAATTTACGATTCCAATTTTTGCCCATTGTAAGGCATTTTCAATATTCGTTACTTCTTCTTTAAGCACATCTAGTTTTTTCATATAATATTGGGTTTTCATATCGATATTTATTTTAATGATCTAGAAATGGTATTTGTTAATTCGGTAATATTATTTAGTCTGTCTCAAGTTAGTTTATTGATTACAATCTGTTGATTATTATTTTTAACAAGTTTTATCTTTTAAAATTTTTAAGTCGTGGTGGTCCGGTGTGCCGGCAATCCATTTCCACGCTTTACCTATACAATCTTTGCTCTTTTCTTTCTAATTACTGGTTTTATATGTAGGAGTCGATCACGGATTTCGGAAGGAAATTTGGAAGGATAGGAATGGGGAAGCATAACTTACATCGTTTTTCGTTATTAAATCTATTTCCTCAATTATGTCCAATTTGGAATTTGTATAATTCAGTATCTGAACATCCACGAAGCTAGAAGATGTCAGGATCCTGAAAGGGCATATTTAATTTTTAATGTTAACCTTGTGGACAATAGAAGGTCCATGACTGACTAAAGTTCTGCAGACAACTTTAGAAATAAGAGCATCGAGTTCTGGTGTGGTGGTAACCTCTGATTCGGGTGTGTTAGATAAAAATGAATTATTGGGGCTTCCGACAATGACGTTTAAGTTCATGGGTACTGAAGGTCTAGTATTATATGGATGGGCTTGATTCGTATTCAAAGGGTTAGACTGAGGGTTGGAAACAATACTACTACCCGAAGATTTTTTCTGCTTTTGTAACGAACTTGAAGAACCACTACTACCTTGAGGATTGTAGACGTAGACGCCGAAGTGATGGAAGCTCCACTACTGGTTTGGGGGTTAGGATTATAGGGGTTAGTTTCTGTTCAGGAGCGTTTTCCTGAACATTTTGGTGACCCCGACGTGATTGTTGTGTTGTTCTCCATTGCAGTGAATTCCCTGTGATTGTACCCAATATCTGCAGGGTTGTCATTCAATTCCCAAATGTTGTGATCTAAAGCTTCTATTTGCTGCCAAAAGTTTTCAATTGTTCGATAATTCAAAAAGTCTTCGATTAGCCTGCGCAATGAACCCATGATTGCTGCTTGCAGTCTTATTGCACCAATAATGTTTGATGGGATCTCTTTCACGGCTTCCACTCTCGTTTTGATTGGGCATTTGTTAGATATGCTTGCCTCGTCTTCGTTCAAGATTGAATTCATTTCTTCTTCAAACCGGAGTTTATACTCCCGCCATATAGTTGCTATTTGGTTAAAATAGTCGTTGACGAAGTACTTGTGATCGACTAGAGCATTCGTCAATGATTTTATTCTTCTATCGGTCGCTTCAAATGAACTCCAATGCAGTTGATAAAGTCGCTCTTCGAAATAGTTCTTGGTCGTCTTTCTGTCTGCCGAGTCCTTTTTATAATTAGTAATGACCCATTGAATTTCTTGGCCAGTTGCCAACTGTGCCACAATCAATTCTTCGAAGGATGTCATTTTATTCTAATCCTCTCCTCGATGGATTGGATATGAATGTGATCCTTGGTTTGGATCTTTGTGTAATAAATGTAGATGATGTGGATAATGAAGACCTTGTGTCCTCCTTGTAGATCCTTGATGTGGATCTGATGCCACTTTTATGTGTGAGTTGAAGGCGTTTAATGAGAGTGATCCCTGGGCAGGATCATGTCGGGGTCACAACAAATTTTCAGGAACGTTTTCCTGAATGGATGCACCAAGCACATACACTTGGAGTGAATTAAAGATGATGCACCAAGCACTTGAGTTTGGAGCACTTGCTGTAAAAGAATTAATGTTTTAATCCATTTTAATCCAGCGTTCAGAAAGTTCTATTAACTGACTGACATTTATTCACGATTTGTTTTCCTCTTTTATACTTAAATTTAGCTTACACTAGGAATTACTATTGTGTCTTAACCTCAATTACTGCCGGTAATGCCGGCAATGCACGGTCAACATAATAGGTTGTTAGCTTGACCCAGTGCTAGCGAATGCATTCTCACATTTATATTCATCCATATTCGCTGCGCCAGTACACTGGTTTAATGTTGCGATGAATTCGACATGCTTGGTGTGTGTGTTGCGTCATCGGTGATTCAACTGATCAGTTTCATTGGTCGAAACTCCGGATCGTAAATGGGGCATTTTCTTGATTTTTTTATAAATGGCTTTAAATTTTAAAAGATTTAAAACCAGTTAAAGACAATTTTTCTCTAGATTATTTACGTGATAAATAACTTAATATTTTCTTAATATGTTTATCTTTCCAATTTGAAGGAGGTCAATTAAACTCAATTGCATTAAATTTCCTTTGTCTAAAATAAATTTTGTTCACTTTTGAAATGAGATGTAAATTTCTCTTTAAAATAAAGCCTTAAAATCTAAACATACAAGACTATCGCTAACATCAGCACTTTGCAGAGCGGCAGCAGTCTCTTGTCCTCAACTGCGTCCCTTTCACTTCTGCTACTCGGGGCCCTTTAATTATTTCTCCACTCTCCGGTTTCACTGAGTTCACTTTTGGCTTTCACTTTTCAGCTTTATTAACCGGGTTGCTGATATTCGCGCGGATCCTGGCTTACCACTTAGGAACTTTTCACAACTGCTCGGGACTTTTTACGCGTTTATTACGAACCTCTTGGGGACTTATTACGCATTCACCAAATTATCCCGAAATTACCAGGGTCTCTGCTCGGGCGCCAATTAAAAGTTCGCTGACTTTAAGTTTATTCAAAAAATGTATTTCCACAACTCTATTCGGGCAGAGTAACCCCTTACAATGTTAAACTTAGAATGCAATACAATTTTCTTAGGGCTACGTACTATCTTGCATCGTAGCGGCATGCAATGTTTACCATTCGACGTCTCGGAATACAAAATTGGTTTGCGTGGACATCGTGGTTTCTTGATTTGGTTGATTGATGTTTTCGTCTTCATCTTCATTTACTGTGCTCAACACCTCTACAACTTTAGCACCTTCGTCTCCTTCCGTTCTTAAAGTGTAGAACTTTGGTTTATCCGGTGGTGCGGCTAGTTTTTGAAACTACCGTTTTGCTCACGGTGTCAGAATCTTCACAGTACATTGTGGGCTACTCCGGGGCCCTTTAGATAATTTTCACCACTTGCGATCTTGGAACCAGCGGATATGCCAAGAACGATTTTTGACCGGCGGCTACGTGAGGCACTTACTGGTTTTACTTTTTTTTCTCGAAAGAGCCAATGAAGTTTATGTTTTATAAATTTAAAAAAATAAATAATTTATTATTTGCGACTCTGTTGGGCAGAGCTTTCCCTTACAATGCTACAATTCAACTCAACATTTATTTTTCTTACACTACCTTAAATAATCTAATATTATATATAATATCTGCTGACACATCGAATGTCTGCAGTCTGCGGATGTTCCCTCAGGTTAATCGGACGGCTGCCTGTAGCTGCGCGAGAAAAGGAAACAACAATTAATATTTCTTAATCGATGCTTATTTGTCTGTTTTTTTAAGATCACTGACTGTGTTTCTTTTTCTGCAACACACCTGACAATGTTGCAATGAATATAAAAAAAAATGCTGACTATTTATTTCCGCTCGATAGCGATTTTCGCCGGAACCGCTGATTTAAGCATTAGTGCTGAACTTAAATCAAGTCGTTGGACATGAAGTGCTGACTGGTGTTGATGCGGTTGTTGGCACTGACATAACTCGCGCGGAAAAAAATTATTTTATTACAACGTTATAAATTTTATTGCTAACGATCCGATCGCTTTGACTTGTTACACAAAACTGAAATTGTCTTACATGAGTTATTCCTCAGGTTAAATTTGCTGATGGGACCTTTATTGCCTAGTGATGGAAACGCTTCGGACGGAAACGCTCCAGACGAAAGCTTGCAGAAAAAATCACCTGAGCAGTGCAATGTTGGATTGAGAAATGTGTTCGGCAGAAGGCCTTACAAATATGATATTGCAATTCATCAAAATGAGTTCGGCGAAAGGCCGTTGACCGGTTTATTCAACACGGGCGTTGGGCGGATGACCGTGGTTGAACTTGTGGTTGCCCATGGCGGTGTTAGGTATCGTAACTCGCGCATGGTGGAATGCGGGCATCTCCAGTATAGCCTGTGCACGAAGTTACACATTCTGCTGATTTTGTGAATCGCGGGACCAAATACAATTTGTTACATTAACTTGTACTTGTCGGTCCGGAATCACATATCATATATAACGGAGTAGGGTTGTCTTTAGACATTTTCTGATCGCGCAATAGAGCTCGTTTTAGCGTGTTCCGCATGAAGATTTTACTAAAACTGCCTGACGCAGTCCTCTTAAACGCATCAATCCTTTTTTCTTCGTATTTCCTGTTTGCAATGTCCTTCGCAGAACACCACCTCACAACGAGATCTACTCGACAGAGAATCATGTTCTCTACCCCGTTCTTATTACATGCCTCTTAAATATGAATCAAAGAGTATGTCACACACATCATTCTACATACTTATTCATCTACGACATATATACATAAAGCCGGTTCTAATTGCCGGTTCCTTCTTGATCAGGGTATGGTTTCGTAAAACTTCGCACTTAGTTTTCCGGTTTTTTTTTTTATCCTTCCGGTGGCGGCAGAGCAGGCGTTAGTGGTGGTATTTCCATCACTTCTGGTGGAGTATTTTGGTGGAGATTGGGGAAATGGTATCATGGGCATTGGATCTGATGCCTCCATGGGTGGCGGTGGCGGAGGCGGAAGCATGGCACCGGCACTTGGATTGGACTTTGGCTTTAGGAGAATTTTTGGTCGATATTTCAGCTGCTTAACGACGTTCGTACGGGTGCGTTTGGTAGTGCTACATGCTACTTTTATTCTTGGTCGACACGGGGGATTTGAAAAAACACAAGTTATATTTTTATTAAAGTGAACAGTTTATTGATTGATGCTTAGCACGAAATACGAACGATTACAATCCGAATACCACCGCACACACATCGCGTCACCTTTACTTATTGTACATTTTGTTCAATGCTTTTCAATCACAGACATAGTGTCAGCGATTTTACAAATTCGTTGCACAAGCGCATTTCTTAAAAATAACATTAATGCATGCTCCGCTACTTGGTTATTGACCGGATAAAGAGGTCATATTTGTCGTCCGTAGCTGGCATTGTCATGGGTACTGAATTTTGTTTTCATTGAATTTGATTTGTATCCGTTTTTGTTGTATACATAAGCACATTAATATTCCAAACATAATTATAATTATTACAATGAATACAACATTTAAATTATGAAAAAAAATTTTCTTAAATTTTATTTTCTGGATTTCTAATATATTTTCAAAATTATCAAACATTATTTTGTTGAATTTGATTTATTCCGATACATTATATATTTGATTATATTCAGGATAGTAAAATCTTTGTTTTTGTAAATGTCTTACATTTGAGAATTTTCTATTCAATATATATAAAGCACAATTATTAAAATGAATCAAATAATTTCCGTTAAGTTTAAAAGAGTCTGTTATAACACGTTTGATTTAATATCAAGTTAGCATTTTTTATTAACAATGTTTCTTCGTCTAAAGGTATAATTTCTGTTTCAACGTATTTTTCGGATATTACAATTTTTTTTTTAAATGTGCAATGTTTTGTTTCAATTAATTCATTCATAGTTACTCCTTCATTATTATACGTTTTATTTTCATTTTCAATTACAAAATAGTTTTCTGCATCAATTTATTTAATAGTTTAAGAGGTAAAGTTGTACAATTTCTCGGAATTTTTATAGCAAACATATATTTCCCTTACATCATATTATCCCTGTACATTGTTACACCTAATTTGATCTGTCTCAACTTATAGATAGACAGTTATTGTTTCATAGATGAATATACATTTTGTTTTTTTTTTTATTTTTTTTTTTTACACAGCTTGTCTCAACTTATAAAATTCAATTTTATATGTCTGAATCTCTTTGTTAGTTAAAATATTTGGGTGCAAAATATTGCTTCTGGCTGAGACAAATATTGTCCTGTATATATATATTTTTTTATTTATTTATTTTATTTTTGGAGCTTAATCAGTGCATACAGTTTTACAAGGTCGCCATCATATACAAGTTAGAGCTAGAACACTATTGTTTATTCTACTACAATATTATCATATAGACTGCCAGAAAAGAAAAATAATTAATAATAATAATAACAAATGTGGGAAAATAAAGTCTCATACTAAACCCAATGACATTTTTTTTGCTTTTCTTAATTTTTATATAAAACTTAGCTTACATTTAAATATATCTTATTAATTAGGATTTGGCGTAAGTTGCCGAATAAGTGGATTTTGCGAATACGAACAACGATCAAAGAAGTGGAAAGCAATATTGTTAATTCTGTCTTCTATTAATTTAACTTAAGGTAGATTCAATATCATCTTCAACAATTTATTCTGAGCTATTTGTATCTTTTTTATATGACTGCGTGCGCACAAATACCATATGGAAGCACCATATGTCATAATGGCTTGGAAAATAGCTTTGAATATAATAATTTTGTTTTCAATCCTTAGGGTAGACCTTCCATTTATGAATGGATACAGAACTTTTATTAAAACATTGATTTTATTCAGCACAGATGCCATATGCTTGCTAAAGGTTAATTTTTTGTCGAGAGTGATTCCTAAATACTTAACTTCATTTGACCAGGCAATGTCGCAATCACTTAATGTGAGGTGACTATTGGGTAAAAAGTGTGTACTTCTTCTGCGAGTGAAAAACATTGCCTGGGTTTTATTGACATTTAGTTTAATTCTCCATTTATGGAGGTAGTTCTTTGTAGTGGCAAAACCATATCGCAGGGTTGCGCAAATAGGCGAAGGAAGTTTATCAGAACAATATAATGCGGAATGCGGTGATAAATAGCAATTTGGGATACTTGGGAAATCTGCTAGGTAGATATTAAAGAGGATTGGAGCTAGGACCGATCCTTGTGGTACATTGAGTGTAGATGTGGTAGCACCCATGAATACTTTAAAGCTACGTCCATATAAGAAGTCTTTGATGAGAGTGATCAGGTTATTATGAAAACCAAAGTGCTTCAATTTAAACAAGAGAGCCTAATGTCACACAGAATCAAAAGCTGATTCAATATCGAGAAGTAGCAAACCGGTCGATTTTGTTATTGAAAGTTGATGTTGCACGTGTCTAGTCAATCTCAAAACGGGATGAGAAGTGTTATGACCAGAACTGAAACCGAATTGGTGGTTTTTCAATATGGAGTTGTCATCAAAAAACTCTATAAGTTTTTGATTAATTACTTTTTCTAAGATCTTTACGAAGTTGCTTAGGAGACTTATTGGGCGGTAATTAGACGGGATGTCAGGAGGCTTCCGGGGCTTGGGTAAGGCAATTATTTTCGCAACTTTCCAGGTTTGGGGAAAGTAAATTAGCTTAAGACAGCCGTTGATTATCAACGTAACATAAATAAGTCCTGTACGAGGAAGATTTTTCAAACAAACATTTGGTATACCGTCGAAGCCGAGCGCTTTTTTAGCATTAGTATGTTTAAGAATATTCTTTATTACTTTCGGACGTATATACCAATTTGGAGGTCGAGTTTCAAATGAAGCGGTTTGATTTACTGTAGATTCCACTAAATTTATTGTCTGAGGATCACTTAGATTTTCGGAAATCGTAAATTTCGATGCGAAATGTTGAGATAAGGCATCACACTTCTCAGCATTGGAGATATACCTCATACCATTTTCCCTTAAGGGGGGGATCGGCATTCGCATATTTTTGATTATTTTAGTGAGATTCCAAAATGGTTTTGAACATTTTTCCATATCAGCAAGTAATGAGTTCCATTTCCGATTTCTATACTCACTTACAAGGAGTTTTATACGTTGATTTAGATATTTCAGTTCTGATTTTTAGACGGGTAACCTGTATGGTAACCAATTTCTGCGAGATATATTTCTTCTTGCAATTGTATCAATAATAAAACTAGGGAAATTGGATTGAACTGCGGAACTGGGTATTCGTGGGACTGAGTCCTCGATACTATCTTTTATGACACTTGACAGAGTCGAGATCATAGAATCAACATCACTTTTGTGCTGTATAGTTGAAAGTGAATAACCAGTCAGGTTTCCCAATCTTCTCTTAACTGAGTTTTGGTAACGCGTTATGTTCATGGCTTTACAATTATATTTATAAGGAACATTTATGTCAGCATTTAGAGATAGATCAAGAGAAACTAGTAAGTGGTCAGATGATAAGTCATTGATTACTATTGGTTGAGAAAGTAATTCAGGAGAGTTGATCAGAAAGAAGTCAATTACTGATGGATTGGTTCTTTCATTACGTGGAATGTAGGTATACTCAAACGGGTACGCTAACGTGAAAGGGTAATTATTGTGTATCGTGTAGATATTGCCCCAACAGTTTGATCTAAGGCATCCCCAAGCCTGATGTTGACACACAGTTGAAATCTCCGCCTATAACATAACGGCCAGATAGTTTCAGTAGATCTGATTTGAATATTCTTTGACGATGGATATTTCTTTTGCCTCCGAGAAAATATATACAAACTATTTTAAATGGTTGATTTGGGTTTATTAATTCTACATCAACACCCATGACTTCAATTTAGGTTGTTTTAAATATGGTAACACAGTCACTTTTAATTTCACATGTGGTGGCTATTCCGCCACCTCTAGAACTCTCTCTATCCAACCTGTAGCAAATATAATTAGGGTTTGAGAAAGAAACATTACTTTTAAGTCCAGTTTCGGTAATAAGGGCTATGTCAATATTATTTATTTGCATGAATGAAAAGAATTCTATCTGTTTCGATCTTATGCCTCTCGCATTCCATGTAATTAATTTTATTTTATTGGGATTAATTATTTAAATATGTTATGGCTAGTTCAGTGATAACATTAAACTTTTCAAACTTATCTTTACAAACTTTAAGCTTAGAGACTAATTCATTAGTTAACATTTGAATTTCCTGCATTGAAAACAAAGTACCATTTCTAGACATAGTATTAATATTATTCGCAACATTATTAACAGAAGGTATTGACCAGGCATTCCTTGTGGTTGAATGGTGAACAGGGTGATTCTTATTTAGAGGTGGAAAATCTTCTTTTTGAGTATTGAACCCACCGTTTAATGGTTTCTTCGTCGTTCTTGTTTAACTTTTCTCTCTGTACTCAATGCAGCAGCGTCGGCTGGGACATTGTGGATCGGTGGATTTATGCAATCCCTTACAATTTGCACATTTCAAATTGATTCGATTGTTGCATTCAGATGTTGGGTGCATACCTGAGCAAAATGAACAAAAGGCTTTAATATGGCAGTGTTTGGCACCATGACCGTACATCTGGCAGTTAAAGCATTGGATAATTCTTTTGGGCAGCCTTCTCTGAAACTTCCAGCGCACTACGGTTTTGTTAATTACACCAAGTTTATCACGCAATTCTTTGAGGGTAATAGTACCTCGCTCAATGTACACTAAAAACAGAGTAAATACTCTTTGATCAATTTGCCTATTTATCATTTTGATATCACTGCATTTGACACCAGATGAAGTTAGAAATTGTTTAAGATTATTGAAATCAGTTTTTTCCAAACTTTAAAAGGCAGATCGGATTTTAAACTGTGTGTAATATTCACAATTAGAATTTTTGAGTGAATCACATATTTTTTGATAAGTATCAATTGATTTGGGTATTATTTTAATACCGATGGACATCCGTTTGATAACATACTCATCAATTTTGCTACTTGTCAAAATTTGATGTATGCTTTGACTATCGGATTTGATGACATTTATTGGTGGTGGTTTGGGCTCTGTCACTTTGTTAATGATGTTGTCTCTTTCACGAGGAGAGTCATCTCTGTCCATTAACAGGGAGAAAGGATAGAAGGAATTTGAACTCAGAGAGTCCTGTATATGATCTACTTTAGATTCAATGTATTTTAATTTCAATAATTGATGTAAGTAAATTTGTTTCATTACTAGCTCTCTTTCTACTCTCTGTATTCTCTGTATTTATTTGTTTTAAAATAATTTCTCTATCATTGTTTATAGATTCTTGTAAAATTTTAAATGTATTGTTAAAATATGTATTTATTTGTACTTGCCTATTCAATGTGTTTATAGCGTTCTTATTATTTATACTAATGTTGTCTAGGTTTTCTTCAATTATTTGGCGATCTTGATCATTCATGAGGCCAAAAGCCATTTCTGTGCGCTACCTATTATATTAATTAAACCTCGTTTTTGCCTGTTCATTGGTATTAAGGTCCTAATTTTATTTATGATATTTTCGATTTCTACATCTAACATTTCCTTTTGTTTCAGTTTGAGCGCTGCTAAGTTAATTGATATATTTTTCACTAAGGCTATTATTTCTTTTGGATTTATCATATGCCAATACAATGTCTGTCTCGTTAGTCATTGTTACGTCTGTCAGTTTAAGTTTCACATATCCGTTTTGTTTAGATATTGTCTGTACGTCTAGAAATTGTTGACAGTTCACTTGTGGAAGTGTTATCGTCAGTAGTATGCGACTTATATTGGTTGATTTTATAATCAAATGGTTAAATTCAAAATTTCTGTCGAATTTATTACATGAAGAATAATGTCGTATTCGCTAACAATTTCTGCTAAATGAAGTTTTATTTCAACATATCCCGTGTTTGTATCAATTTTTTCGATGGCCATTGCTTGATGTGTTAATGGAAGAAGGGTCAGAATTAGGATCCATATGAATGTCATCTGAAAATTTTAATGGTCTTTTAATGTTGCTTTCATGTACTCCCTTTAATGCATATTTCCTAAATTTTGGTTTTTCGTTCTTTATAAAACCTTCACGTCGAGTTTCGTGGTAATCTTGTCTATTCCTATTGAGCTTACATAAAACACTATATTTTCTCTTATCTATTCTGTCCTTAATTGTTCTAACGTCAATGGTGCGATTTTCTACTTCTATAGGTTTAGCTTGGATAGTGGAGTGATAGGAATTGTTGTAGTATTTTTGTCTGTGCTTGATTATTAATATTTGAGTTTCCTATCCCTTTTCTACCTTTTGCAAATCGCGAATTATGATTTAATACTTTTTGTTGGTTATTTTTTCTATGATGTATATCTATACATCTAAAGTCATCTAACAGTCTTAATCTAGCGTACTTATTATAAATTTCTATCGTACTAGAATTTTCCTCAATGTGAGCCCTAATATTCCCATTTATTTTTTCGATCAGTATTTCTGTAAGATCTCTATCTATATTTTCTGGCTTATAGATGTCTGGTTTCCTATCATCGAACTCGTACATTTCATTTAATTGATAGCTTATATTCCTAGATTCATTAAATAACTCGCTTAAGTTACTAACCTTAACAGCACGGCAGTAATTGAAGAGTTCTGCGTAACTTCTATGGGGCTGGAAATGTTGCTTCAATCTGGTTGTTACGCTGCTCCAATCAGGGCTGTCTCCTAGCTGTCGAATGCATCTGCCAGCTTCTCCCTGGATCTTCTTGTTGATGACGATCTGCAGTCCGAAGAATCGAAGATGGTGGTCATCGTTGCACAATAATGATGTCGTTTCCACCGACTTTTGAGCTTTTTCTTAAGACAGCTCAATAATAGGAGCACTTTTTGTTTTGTTTTGTTTTGTTTTTTAAAAGTTTAATGCTAATATCTTCGGATATTAGAAGCACTATTTGTTTTTCGACTGCGCCACTTATATTGGTTGATTTTATAATCAACTAATATTCGAAATAAAAATAAATTAAAGAATTAATCTTTTGATGTCTTGCTCTTAGGAGCTACTTTTTATTTCTGCTGAAAATGTTCACGGAGTGTTCCGTCCACCGAACATTTGTCCAATCAGCTTTTCTTACATTCGTTTCAATGTTCGAGCATTGAACCATCGACAACAGAATAATGCTCACCTTAGCATTTCCTGTTTTTGTTTGCCGTACTTGGCCTTGATAAGGTCGATGTTGCAATGCTAGATCATTGCACTTGACGTTTGTGAATCGGAAATGCAAACGTAAGCATTTCCGGCTGATGGGGCAATGTTTGGTGTTGACGTAACTTGCGTATCCAAATTAGATGCTGAAAATTAAGGTGGTCGTTTAGTATTTGCCTCTTAATTTCGATTTCTCAAATTTGGGTTCATGCTTTTGACGAACCGCTTTGCAATTCTTGATAAAACCTGAGACTCTCTTTTCTTCATATTGCTCTCTATTTTTGTTTTATTTGATTGTTCTGTTCTCCTTTTCCTTAATTATATTTTGTCGAACTAGCTCTGTATTCGTTTTATGTAAATGAGCATCTAAGGGAGTACATTTTATGGTTGAATGATAATGTTCGTTGTACTTTCTAACTGCCTTTTGTAGTAAACGTTTAGTGGATTGGTGTCTGTTACAAAATGATTGAAATTTCTACAAGCGTTTTTGTAGATTTTAAAGATTTTAAAACACTTTTACTTACTTTCTTAAATCAATTAAAAAAAGTTGCGACGGTCCGGTAGAAATAAAATGCGTCGGGTGACGATTCGTTAACAAGTGCCAGTTTTTATTTTTCCAGTTCATTTAGTGTTTCGATAAATGATACAATATTTCGTTAAACTATAAATATGGCCGCTTAGGCGCAAAATTCAAATATTATACCATTTAATTAATTCAATGTTTAATTCACAATAGTTTCTTTTCATTTTATTATTTATTATATATATTTATATAAATACGTATGTTCTGGCGAAACAATGATAATGTTTTAAACTTTTCAGCAATTGAGCTGTGGAAACGCTCAACGTCTGAATTCCTTGTGTGACTATTAGGTTTAGTCAAATGAAGCTCAATACATTCCTCCTGTAAGAATTAATTTATTTGTATAGAATTAAATTCGTTATCTAAAATTTGTGGGTTTTCCTATTTTAGAGAAATGATCTTCTGATACTTCTATTAGTGTTACGTGGTTTCTATCGATAAGGTGGTATACTGAACCAAACTTCGAGAACTTATCGATTCTTGTCAAAATTGATACTTTCTTGATTATATATGTGTCTATATGGATTATCTGGTTGCAATCAAAATGTGTCTCCGTAAAATGGAATTTTGGTTTTATTGGAGCCCGGTCATACTTTACTTGTTGGCAAATATCGCACTGATTTATAACAATTTGTATGAGGTCCATTAATTTGGGGTAATACATTTTATTTTTCATCTGATTGTATGTCTCTTGAATACCAGCATGTTGGCTCCCCTTCACATGATATAAAGATGTCTGTTGTATTATTTCCACTTCATTTTCTATGTATCCTGCTCTATGAGAACATTTTATGAATCTTATGGTTTTATATAGCTATTTTTCCCTTTTTTAATGAATCTCCTTAGAATGTCGTCTAATCTGTCAAAGTCATGTTCAGCGATGTATATTATTCGTTTTCCATGTAGAATTTGAATTTCATTTGTTTTATTATTGGTAAGTATCAACTGGGTTGTATACTTATTTACGATACCGTCTATTATAGGAATATGATCCATTAAGTTTTCGTCCGCTGAGTGCATGGTTTGTTCTAAAATGTCCTCTTCCATGTTGAATACAAAATCTAATAGCAAATCATTTGAGTCAGATTCGTTACATTTAAGCGAAAAAATGTCTGATTGTGAATGGTCGGGATTCTCTCCCTCC
The DNA here is from genome assembly GCA_916610145.1 of Eristalis arbustorum. Taxonomy (NCBI): domain Eukaryota; kingdom Metazoa; phylum Arthropoda; class Insecta; order Diptera; family Syrphidae; genus Eristalis; species Eristalis arbustorum. The sequence goes on along the minus strand of OU744319.1, from coordinate 47,407,555 downwards.
TTAGGCTTAACGTCCACGTTATGAATTATTCGACTGAGAAATCAGCCAGCTTGTTTTCTTGCCTTTGAGATATTCTATCTTAAATTGGTACTCTCCTAACTTGAGTAGCCATCGTTGATGTCGCGGTGATAAGTGTAAATATTTAATAGGTTGATGGTCAGTTTGAATTATGAATTTGTTACCGTAAAGGGAAGGTCTAAAGTAATTTATGGACCAGATGATAGCTAAATATTCTTTGTCAGTGGCAGAATAATTAGTTTCATGCCTATTCAGGGTACGCGATGCGTAACATACAGGATGTCCTTCCGGTGAAAGAACTGCTCCCACTGCGTAATTTGACGCATCTGTGATGTTAATGTGAAAGTCTTTTGGAAGTTCGGATATTTAAGTATTGGATGACTACTAATTAAAAGTTTTAATTTTTCAAAAGCTTCGATATAATACACTTAGCAATCTTTATTTTTAGCTGTTTCTTTTCCAAAATTTTAAAAATGTCTATTATATTCTTAATGTGTTCTTTTAAAGACGTGCTAAAAACCAGTATGTCAGATATACGATACATGTTTTGTTTATGAAGTTTCTCCGAGTCTCATTCATGAGTCTCTGGAATGTCGCTTGGGCGTTTTTCAACCTGAACGGCATTCTTATAAACTCGTATAATCCCTGTGGTTTTACGAAGGCCGTTTTCTTACGATCTTCTTCTTTAACCCATTCGTGCCGAACGATTTTTTTTGGAATTTCGATATAAAAATTCATACACATATTAACATTGACCGCCTAATTCCAAAAAAGAAAAAAAAGTATCACCTGCAAATCGCCGTTTGCCTATAATGAGGTGATTCTATATGGGACCATTGGCTTGACGTGCTACAAATGTTCCGAAAAGTATCTGTATTTTGTATCGATATGGACATTATTTTTGGTTAATAATGAAAGACGAATGTAAATTTTTTAGTCATTTATTTAAAGAAAATCAAACTTCTTGAATGGTGCAGAACCATTATTCTTGCCGAATAACGTGAAAATGTTTGAAGCAAGGATGAATGCATAAAGCGACATCGCATTTTACCCTTGATCTTCTGCTACAACTTGGTCCTTGGCATCGTCTCTTAGTGGAATCACACGGGTAATAGTCAATTCCGTCATAACAATCATTTATTGGTACTATTTGACGAAGTACAATTGGTGTTTTGGACACACGTATTGCAACAGTATTGCAATAATGCGTTGCAAGGTTTCGCCGAAATTGTAGCTGGGAGATGTTGTAACCAGCATTTCTCTGCAGTAGCCATGCCGGTGAACCACCGAAACATCAATCAACCAAGTAAAAATGGACCACCACCATTTATTCTTTCGTATTCCTTCGAAAAAGGGACATTTTTTGATTAATTTTCACTAAACAACATTCTTTATAAAACATGATAACATACCGCATCTATAATAACCAATATTTTGATCCATTCGATCCGTGCCACCCATGTTTTTATTGTAACTCTCAACAGAGTGTGGTCGATCAAGTTGTACTCGTCTCCTCTCCTCTCGGTTGAACCGTGTTGCCTTACTAACTGGGTCCTTACCATAAAATGTTGAGGCAACACACACGCATTTATTGTCACGCCATTTGGTGATCGAAATGTTGTAATCCTTCAGGACAACACTTTCATTTTTTCCTCGTTCAGATTTATTCATAATCTGATAACTCAGTAATGGGCAATTGTGTGGAATGCGTATTTCCATTATGGTTCCAGTAATATCCATCAATATCAATATCCATCAGGTGTATTAACACCACACTTTGTAACCAAAACGCAATGCTTTGCCTTTGATGAATTGTTTGCAACCATGTCGACCGAAATATTTAGTCATTGATTCGTCGTATGAAAGATTCTCTTCTGGGTGAACATTTTTCAAGAAGTTTGCCTTCAATTTATCCATCAGTGTTCGCAATTTCCACATTTTATCGTTCGGATCGATCATAGTTTTGGGAGCAAATTGTATGAAGCGTTCAATTGTACTGAAGCGATCACGAGTCATGGCTCTAGAGACCATTTCATTATGCAAGTCACTATCACGCATCCAGTATGATCGTTCGCATGAAAGATTATTGTAACCTGTGATAAGCATGATACCGAAGAATACTTTCTTCTTTTGCGAGACCAATACACCATATTGGTTGCTTTCAAGGCATATCATTTGCAAAATTTCATCATCAAAGAATCATTCAAACAGAACGTGTGCTTCTACACCACAGTCCACATAATTTGCAGCAGGAAAAATCTGTTTTGTGCAGCTAAAACGTTTCTTTGACCATTCGAATTTGTCCTTCAAAAGTGGTATAGACGTCGAAATGTCGATATCTGGACCTATATATCGCCATGGAGTATGCGGAACAGCTGGACTATGTGAATTATTGGTATTTTCAGCTTCACTTTGATCGTTGTTTACAATCAGTGGTTCTGTTTCCAATTCATTTAGGCCTCCATCATCATATGGACCTCTGACGAAATCAATTTCTGATTCTTTAAGTAACTGGCTGTGATGTAAATCAATGATAAAGCCACCTTCTTTTTCATCTGCATCGTCATCATCCAACAACGACTGCAAATAATCTTGTACTTCATGCAATTTCATACTAAAAGAAGAAAGGTTCATGACAATACCAAAAAATTACATTTTATAAACCCTACACATAAAATGTGCTCTGTTCAATACAGGCCATTTTGTATCAGTTCATGCCGGTGGTCCCATATGGTACCATTTCTCTTATACACACAATTTTCACAACAAAAAATGTGCCCAAAGGAACATCATTTCAAAAATTGAATCATTGCTTAAAAAAAACTACTTACCACTTGCGACTACCCCATTTTTTCCTTTTTTCTCTGAGCACAATTTTTTGTTTTCACTTTTGACGTCTAGTTTTTCAACGCCTGCTACTCAACTAATGCAAATATTGCAAACCATTAAAAGTGCTTCCGTTTGTAACCGTCGGCTTGAATGGGTTAAGTTCTCCTACTAGGGGAATGAACTTAACATCCACTTTGACTTTTCGTAAGCTTTCTCAAGTCTCTCCACCTATACCTCTAAATTTGATGGTATCTTTAGGATTAACACTATTCCTATAGACACAATAAGAGATACTTCCGCACCAGTATCTATTATTAATCTTTTGATATCGTTGTTGACCACAACATTTACATGAGGACTCTGGAAGCTTTCTACTGCCCTAAGCTGTACGGTTGCCCCATGGACCATACAGCGTTCTAAAAACCCTGGTTTTTAAAGCTTCTATGACTGGTGCTAGGACGATTTGCACCATCATCATCTTCACTCGGTTGCTTATTCTTGAGCCGAACACTGTTCACTTGTTCGTTCTTCTTTCGCCTTGGTAACTTGCATTGCTTTGCAAAGTGACCTGGTTTTCCGCAATTGTAGCAGTACCTCTCTTGGTAATTTATCTTACCCAGATTCTTGGACGTGTAGTCTTTATGAGTATTTGTTCTGAACATTTAATTTAATACGTTGTTCCTCCTTACTAGCGAATCCACTGGCTTCCGACAAATTTCTGATGTCCATTGATGAACACTGTTAGTGTTTCATCCTGAATATACGCTAATTGACCTTCCTTGTGCTCACTCTTAACACCAGAGAGTTTACTTTGTAACAAACTTCTTTGCAGTGTTTCCACACGCTGCAAATAATGAACTACAGATTCATCTTTTTATTGCCTTGTTGCAATCAACTCTCAATGGAGTTGTAGAGCGCTGTGTGGCTCTCTAAATACTTCCGTCAGTTCTGTTTTGAGGGATTTCCAGTCGGAAATGTCTTTGTTCATTAAGATTGTGGTAGCATTACCACGAATCTTAGTTCTTATAACTTTAAAGAGCACGGGTTTTTGGCCTTCAGATGCTAATTCCATAGCATCATTACAAGCGTCTATGAAGCTGAAAACTTCATCGCTCGTGCCTTTAAAAGTGGAAATAAAGTTGATTACTACCGCGATTGGAATTTCCGACATGATGATTTGACTTGAGTCCCTACTGCTTGGTAAACTTACTTCGCTACCACTCGGTGAACTATGTTCGCTATCACTAAACGTGCATAAAAATTAACTTTACTATCGCGATATGCAGAAAACATTAGCTACCATTCACTAAGGTTATTTATACTTTTTTTTCTATTTCACTTTCTGTCTGGTTGTATAGAAACAAAAACTGTACTCACATGCAGATTATTAGCCTTGGATCCATTGACGATTTCCCGCGTTGCCCTCTTGAGTATCCCACCGCTGCCACCAAAAATTGTGTTATGCCTCGTTTAAGAGGAACACAACAAAAAATATATGATTATCAGAGAGGGATCGGATTGTCCTCAGGCCAGTTGAGATGACGGGGGTCCTTCCTCCTGGTATTTCCGTTGGACGATGAAATGTTCAATGAACCTTCAGATGCACTGATTGTTTATTCTTATAATCCGCAACCGAACAGTTACTTTCGCAAGCACTATTAAGAGAAGCAAATGATAAAAACAACAAACTCCAGAAGAGAAATAGAAACGTCTGCTTTTAATAAAAACACTTGTATTTTAATGATACGATAATGATAGTATTTATTTAATGTTAATTATATCTAATTGTGTACACAACGACTGTCGTCGCTCCGCTCTTCACCGTTCAAAATAAAACGCCCTTTCATCCGTTTACTTCAGGGTTTCAATGGGGTTTATTTTCTTAAACGAAACTTATTAAAGAAACTATATATTTATAATATACACGTACTAACTTATTGGTGACTCTTGGAAAGCGGCAGCGGCTGGCGATGACAAAGAACAAAGGAGAATTAACTCCAAGCTAATTCAGAAGCGCGCTGTCTGTTTGACAGATCGTCTTAAATGTCAATGAAATTCGTTCTGTTCGTTTTCGCCTTCCAAGAGCCACCAGTATCACAATGTTTACACGTCTCGATTATCGACAACGACGAACGCGATCTTCACGGTAGAACTTTACTAACAGTATTCCGACGTGAACCTGTTATGGACTCATATCTATGTATATTATTTGCCTAAGTTGCATTTTTTGGTTATCGCTGGGCAGGTGTCGTGGGAAGGTAAGTTGTCGTCTGGCTAAATTTGCTGATCTAGCGTCCGGCGTATGACCTCGTCTGGGGCATACATAACACTAGTTCCTTCACATCCAGGTAGCTCTTTTTAGTGTTGTCACTCTTCGATTGTTGCCTTGAGTACCATTTTTCAGTAATCGGTTCTCATTCAGTAGCAGCTCATTCTCTCTCTATGTCAGTTCTAATTTTCTCTAATTAAGATCCAGTTCTCTCTTCATGATTTCTGTTTCATCTATTTGCTTATCTCTATTCCGAAACAGCAGTTGCACTCAAATTTATTTGCGCCGTCTCGTCTGTCGCCAACTCTAACGGTGTATTACTGGTATCGTCAATGTATTCTTTGTATTCTTCATCTGAACTCTCAATTTCTGCGCACTCGTCTGTATTTTTTTTTTTTTTTTTTGTACAGTCACACTCAGGCCAGAGTAGGCCGATTGTGATACCACGCGAATTACCTTCTCCTAACGCTGCTAATGAACCAATTTAGTTGGCCAATGCTGGCACTTTTTAGCTCGTTACGGCTGAGCCTTTTAGGCTCCGAGCGTGACGCCTCCAGTGACCTGGCGCGTTTGGGCGTAGTGCCCCTGGTAGTGTCCGCCTGTGGTTGGCCTTTCACTACATTTGTAGCCCAAGCTAACGACCTCTTGCTGCTGTCGTTTAGCTTCTCCGGTGGAATGCCTTTAAGGCGCTCCAGAAGCCGGGCAGCAGAACGCCTCTCCTTGTACCTTTTGAGGGAAGGTCCTGGGACCTTCGAGGAGGAGGCAGCTCCGCGGGCAGAGATTGCTCTTTCCGTGCAGGAACTCTCAGTGGGGGTTACCGTGCAGGTATTTGGTTTATGAGGCTCCACGCGGCCTTTGACAGTCTTTAAGACGCTTTGAGCCACCTTATCTGTCAGCACTTCAGGAGCCGAAGTTGGTCTGGAATAACTTCCAGCCGGTGAGGGAGTACCGGTCTCTTTTTTGTTATTTTTTGTTTTTGTTGTGTTTTTGTTCATGTTAGGTCCCACGAGTAGCGGAGAAAAGGAAGGTCCGGCTGTGCAGAGATTCGCATTACACAGCTAAGGCAGGATTAATCTGGGAGTGTGACATCACATCCAGATACTCCCCAGACAGGCTGATCCTCGGCACGGGTCGTATGACACCTTGATCCAGCCCACCGGAGATGGAAGGGAGAGACAGGATAGAGGGAGGGAAGGGATGGTTACATCTTAGCTTCGGGTCTCCTCATAGAGAATAAATTCCCTTGAGTCATTGACCTTTACTAATCCTTCGCACCGCGTCAAGGTGTGTAACCTTCCTATGGCATTTAACCAATTTTTTAGTTCAACCGCAGTATATTTCTTGAACTCTGACATTGCCATTGTACAATATATTTCACTGATTTTATATATTTTTGAATATTTTTGTGTTCAGTAATCCCACTTCTGAGATTGTAAGGGGTATCAGGGGAAATATAAAAATACTTAAATCCTTATCTTTCGTTAATGTTTATTTCCACACGTCTTTCGCGTACAAGATATCCTTACAGACTGCTTATTTTTCTTACTCTACCGGCAGCCACACACACTCTTTCGTTTGTCTCTCATTTTCAATTTTTACAGCGTTGCCACATTATGAATGGTTTATATTCCGTAAATAGTTAAAATTGTTTTTATTTGCGATAGGTTCCACAATTACTCTATAGAATTTGGATCTAAACTAATTTGGAATTAACAGTACAAAAATAATTTGATTTTCGTGAATCGAATGACAGGACTTTTGATATTAGGAAGTTTGTCTATTGTGATATTGAAATGTCCTGTTCTTCAGGAGACAAAACGTCTCTTCCTAAAAATCCTAGTTGGCTGATTAAAAGATTTTCTTTTACTCTCTATTCGAATCAATAAAAGAAAGTTTCCTCAAAAATTCTTATTTATTCAATTCCTACTTCGTCAACACAAAATATAATAAATGGACTGTAATTGAGTTCTGCTATACGCGAGTTATGTATGCGAACCTCGTGGTATGATACAAAAACACTTCTTTATTGGTTCCGAGCTCAGTACAATCTGATTTTTCCAATTTGTCTTTCTTAAAACTAAACCTACGCTTACAGATGTGATTCTGAGAATTTGACGCTCACTCTTCAAAGAATCCGGTCACCTGTGCAATTACATTTGCTTAACTGCTTACGTTGCATATATTGGAATAGAATCGATGAGCGGATGACTTGTGTGTTGTTCTTGTATATTGCTGGCACGGGTATGTTGTGCTTGTGGCAATTAAATAATTATATATTAATTTGTATAAAAAACAACTTTCTTGAATCTCCACTAGTTGTGGTTCCATTGATAAAGTCAATAGGCCTTTTATTTGTTGTAGGGTGGATCGTTTGATTATATATCATTACGGCTTTTAAGGTGCATAATAAACTACTTTTATTTCCGCGAATGTTTCTTTGATACCCCTATGATTCAAAAGCTTATATACTACTCTTAATTTTTCTTCATATTCAATATCTTCTTAAAATGTACTACACTTGATAACCTTTAGTAATTTGTTTTTGCTAAAATACTTTATGTAAGTGCTTTGAAATTGAGAAAATAAGTGATCTTCGTTAGAATAAATTCCTACCTTACCTTTGGGGGGAACGAATTTTTTCGTTATGTCCAAAATCAAAACCTCGTTATACGTTTTTAAATTAATTTTTTTTTTCCGAATTGAGTGTATATTTTATGATTGTTGATGTATTCGGTGCTGTTAAGAGTTATTTGTGTTTTGTATAAGTTAAATAGAAAGAAGTTTTCTTTTCTTAAAAAAACTTATTCTTCTGGCAGAAGGTCACTTTATTTCACCGCAATCACTTAAGAACTAACACACAATTGATTTCCTACAGCTATTAATGGCTATTAATTGCTAGCGTTTATTACCGTGGGACAGCGATCACCAGTTCGGTTCAGCAGACGTTGAAGTCTGCATATCCGGCGACGATTGGGCTGCGCGTGCATGGTATTATTTTTCAGCGTGCATGGAAATAACTTATATGTTCACTGGGGTTTCGACAATAGGAATGTAATCGTTGTTGCCTTTATTCGCGCTATGAATTGTTGCCATCGTCGATAGTTGCTCTAGTTGTCTGTCACGGTTTTTGTCAAGAAAATTTCTTACATTTTCGTTGTAATAAATTTCCAATCTTGAAAGACCATCCGCGACTTGATTGTCTTGACCTTTCACATACTCGATATCAAAAATGAACTCTTCGGGATTGATTTTCCATCTTGGCATTTGGTTCTTGTATTGAACTTAGCCAGACTAGGGGACGATGGTCAGTTTTTATTGTGAATTTACGGCCATACAGGTACGGTCTAAAATATTTAGTAGCTTGTACTATAGCCAGTAATTCTTTAAAATGTGGATGGATTGCTGATCCTTACTTTGTTATTTAGCCTTCGGTAATATTTGCGTTCTTAACTTGACCTCGGGTGGCTTTTGTGTTGCTGCTGTAAATTAAACACTTCTGTGTTTTATTTATTTTTCAAATACAATTGGGCATAATTACCCCTTACACTGTCAAACTTAGAATAATACAGAATAATTCTTACGCTACCTTAAATACCCGCTCGCAGTGTCCACTCGTACAACGGTTCCCACAGGTGTCTTCGGGTTACCGCGCTGGACGTGATGGAATGCACTGGTGTCAAGTGGTCCAGACGTTGTGCCAGCGATTGCTTGTGCTGAAAACGGACGCGATGTCATTTGAGGCTGTTGTTCTGGAATGTTGAATATTCTGGGGTGTTGAATATTCGCGGTGTTAACTTTTCCGCCTTCAAATTCGAACGTCCTCGTTCGATAATTTTGACCTTAGGTAGTTCGAAGCTTCTTCTATGCCGATGACTTTTTGTACCTTTTCCGTTGACATTGAAGGCAATGCGTTGATACTGATTGTTGGTAAAGGGGGTGTAGATGACTCCGCATTACTCTCATGCTGGATCGGTTTTCTTTTTGTTTTGTAAAGAATCGCTGCTACTAGGATGATTATGATTCCCAGTGTGCCTATGTTCATTGCAATATTGCAATCTAATGAAGGAACTTCTTCATTTCGGGACGCGGTGTTCATAGGTTGAAGAATGGCTGGCATTATCTGATGTTGTATTAACTCGTTGTTTCTTATGGTTCTTCCTTCTACTTCGATTGTTATATTTGAATGATGGATGACGTAGGTACCGTTCAAGTCTAGTGTTTTGTTATCGATAATTATTTATCCGTTATATTGGTTGAGTAAGAGAATTCCTTTTGACAATTCTTCGATGGTCGGAACGTGTTGATTGTTGACAGTTGTGCAGATGGCTTCCTGGCCCTTAAGCAATTTTGAATGCAAGCAGAATTACTTAAATCTACTAAGTTATTACTATTACATATGGTTAAACTATTATACTTAGTACAATCTTTTTTAATGCCATAAGTTTCATTCTAACAATCTAAAACATTTTCGAAATTTATTTTATTTATTACGTTATTTTTCCTTACAGGTTTAAGATTAGTTACATTTTTCTTTATTTGTTGTTGGTACATCTAATATATAGAGTAAATTCTTTTTCTTTGAAGCTATTCTCACCTTTATGAATTCTAATGCTTCATCTAAATTGACATATGGAAATTGTTCTTTTCTTATTATTTCTTCAGCTATATTTAATTCTTTATTAGACAATATATATGAATTGACAATACCCGCTTTTGCCCAATGTATACTGTATGCGATATTTATAGTCTCTTCCTTGATTAATTCCAATTTATACTTAATTTCTAGTATTTTTATTTTCAATACTTCCTTGTTCGTTTACAAATCTTAATATATGATTACTGATATTTGACATTTCGTTAATTCTATTGACAATCATTCGATTAATGACGACTTGCTTATTATTATTTTTTAATACGTTATTTATTTTATTCTTTAAAATTTCGTGGTCGTGGTGATCCGGGTTTCCCGCGATCCACTTCCACGCACTTCCAATAAAATTGAGAGACCTCTTCGCTCTCGTTTGTGTTTTCAATCTAAGTAAGTGAGTTTTTATGCGTTCAATTTCGAAGGATAGGATAGGAAAGATGAGATGGTTGTGATTCAAAGTTAAACACAACCATCTCATCTTTCCTATCCTAGCTTCTTCTAGATTTGTAACTATTTGTTCGTAATCCTTTATGCAAATAACGTGAATAATTTTGAAGGAACCGCTCTGCATTTTTCCGTCGCCTTTGTTGATCTGAATAAGCTGTGCGTTCGTGTAGTCCAGAATCTGAACTCTCGCTGCACATAGTGAAGCCAGTAACCTAATAAAGAGATTAACTTTCTATTAGTCCTTTGTGTACTTTGTTTTCCTGATTGTGTAAGAATTGTGGTGGATTCGTTTTCTGCTACTATCTCTTTCTTGTAACGAGGTGTTAATTTAGAACCCTTTCTCTTATTTTGCCTAACATAAATTACTTCTCCGGGAGAATATTCCTTTAACGGCTGACGCTTTTTATTATGATATTCAAGGTCTTGCGGCTTGTTTGACCTGAATTCTTTGTATTTTTTCCTTTCGTGCCTTTTCTATCAACCGTGGGTCGGAACTTACTCTTCATGCAAAAAATGCTTCTATAGGTTTTAATTTTGTAGTAGAGTGTATGGAACAATTATATTCATATACGGCTCTTTCCAAAAGTTCCGTGAAGGAACGATGGAGACCTTTTGTTTTCAGACATCTCATGATTTCGATGAGTGTGGAATGAAAACGCTCAACCTGGCCGTTGACCATACTAGAATAAGGGGGTGTTTTGTAGACTTTGATTTTGAGTTCGTCTTCTAACATGAAATTGATTGCGGCGGAGCTAAATGATATCTCGTTATCAATTACTACCATTTCAGGTAAACTAAAGGAGAAGAGGATTTCTCTGAGTGGTTGGCGTACATCTTCTATTGCTTTGGATTTGAGAATTTTTACTTGCGCGTACTTTGTAAGCTTATCTATGGAAGTTAAGACCAATTGGTTTTCTGTAGAAAAGATGTCCAGGTGCACAATTTGTCCAGGATATTGGGGTATTGGGGTAGATTTAATTTCGGGATTATTTGGGTGTCGATCGTACTTATTTTCGCTACACACACCACACTTTTTTATTATTCTTTTGATTTTAGTTGTCATTGCTCGAAAGTAAAACTTCTCTAAAATCTGAGCCTTATTCTCACGTTCATTACGGTGAGCACGTCTATGAAAGTTGACAATTATTTCTTCATGTTCCGATTCGCTTCTCACGTCTTGTACCTGTAGTTGGGTGAACCTTGCCTTGTAGTTACTGAAATTTGTAGGATAAATTTCCTGAATCTCTCCCATGATATCTTCGGTAGTAAAAATACCATTAATAACGCTTGGATTCAAATGCCGTTTGAGTAGTTGAATTAGGTTTTCCTCGGTATAATTTTGTCTAGTGATTAGATGCCTATGGAAAGTGGGAAAAGGAATTTGGAATTGGTAGTTGTCTTGGTTTCCGGTTGAGAGAATTAACTGGTTCTTGAAGACATTAATTGGTGTTTCCACAGTTACTATTAACCCATGTGATGAGCTTTCGTTACTGTGCTCCGTTGCTGTCATTGCATTTATATTTGACGAATGCGGTGCTTTTGACAGGGCATCGGCGACAACGTTGGTTTTTCCCGGTTTATATACCAATTCGTAGTTATATTCTTCAAGGAAAGACTTCCACCTTTTCATCTTACTGTTATGATTTTTGTTACTAAGGGGAAAAGTTAGGGGTTGGTGGTCAGTGAATATTTTAACTTTGACTGATCCATATAAGTAGCTCCCGAGGAAATTGAGAGCCCATACTATGGCCAACATTTCCTTTTCGTTGGTTGCATAGTTCTCCTCAGTTTTGCTAAGTGTTCTGGATATAAAGGTGATCGGTCTATTGTCTTGCTCGAGGACGGCACCAATGGCATAGTTGGAGGCATCGGTCGTTAGATGGAATTCTTTGCTGAAATTTGGATATGTCAAAAGTGTATCCTCCGAAGCGAGTGTGCGTTTTATTTTGTCGAATGCTTCCTTCGCTTGTGCACTTAGATTGATAACGTTTTTAATTGAAACGGATTTCGATAAACAACCTTCCTCACCTCTAAGCAAGGACGTGAGGGGTTTTGCAAGTTTGGCGTAGTCCTTAACGAAGCGCCTATAGTAGCCGGATAGGCCAAGGAAGGATCTAAGAACCTTTAAAGTTTTTGGATAAAGTAAATCTAAGATGGATTTTACTTTCGCGGGATTAGTCTCTATTCCGTCTGCGGAGATGACAAAACCAAGGAACTCTACCTCGTTCTTGAAAAATTCGCATTTGTCTAGTTGTACTCTGACATTAGCGCTTTCTAAAGTCTGGAAGATCTTCTTTATATTCTCAATATGTGACTCTTCATCTCTACTAAATATTACAATGTCGTCGATATATATGTAGCAAATCTTGCCGATATACTCGCGCAGTATATCGTCGATTGCTGTTTGAAATATCGAGGGCGCGTTTTTAAGTCCAAAGGGGAGCCGCGTGAACTCGTACTTCCCATGGTTCACAGAGAAGGCAGTCTTTTCGATATCAGATTACTTTAAGTGAATCTGATGAAAGCCGCTTTTTAGATCTAATATGGTGAACTATTTGTTCTTGCCAAGTTGGGAAAGGACTTCATTGATTGAAATACTTCAGCACCTGCTAATTGAGAAAGGGAATAATCGATTCCTGGTATCGGATGTACCTGTCTTTTTACACCTTTATTCAGCTCGGTGAGATCCACGCAGATCCTTACACTCGTGCCATCCTTCTTTGGAACAACGACCATCGGCGCACACCACTCTGCCGCTTCTTCCACTGTTTGAATAACTCCATTCTTTTTCATCTTTTCCAACTCCTCTTGGAGTTGGAACTGGACTTAGGTGTATAGGAATAATTCTCGGCGTGCTTATAGCATATGGTTTTGCGTTATCTTTCAGTTCAATTTTATACTTTCCCCTATATGTTCCCAATCCTTCGAAAATATCCTTATAATTATTGGTCCAATTCTCTTGAGAGACTTCAAATATCCTTTCTATAAGGCCTAAACTCTCGATTCCTGTTTTACCCAGAAGTGGTGTTATTTTATCCTCGGTTATATAAATTGTCTCTAAAACATTTTTGCTGTGGTATTTTAAATTCACGACCGCTTTTCCAATAAATTTAATTGCTTTATTCACGCTATATAATTTCGTACCTGATTGTTTTATATCAATATTTTTAATGTCTCTCGCAATAGCCCACGGAATCAGTGACACATCCGCCCCTGTGTCTACTTTGAATTTTACTCTTTTGTTATTCAGTCATATATCTACCGACCATTTTTCACAAACAGAACCGATGAAATATTCTTCTTGGTTTACCTCTTCTACTTGTTTAGTTTTACATTGTTTTGCAAAATGGCCTAATCTATTACACTTTCTACATTTCTCATTTTTTGCCGGACAGTTGTTGAAACTATGACTCTCAAATCCGCACCGAATACATCTACCTACTTTCCTATGCTTTCCAAACTGCGCAAAATTATTTTCCTTTACGTTCCCTTTTGGATAATTTTTTCCCGAATTGTCGCCTTTTTCGCATTTTCAAAACGTGTAACTTTAAATATGTTTGAGGTTATGGCAAGATCTTGTTTTTGGCGCTGCAATTCTTCCACCTGTCGCAATGCTGTGGTCGCCTTCTCAAGAGAAAGATTTGGGTCAAGTTGTAATTTATCACTTAAACCCTCATCTTTCATCCCCACGATCAATGTCAAAAGGATCATCTCATTCTGCAGTGAACCCCAATCGCAGTTTTTTGCAAGGGCATTGAGTGAGGTTATGAACTCTTCAGCCGTTTCCTCGCCTTGTGTGTCGAAAATTTCCTCAGCCTTTTCTCCCATGCATTAGATTAATGTGCTGACTTGGTTTTCTTCGTTAGCCTCATTTAATCCACTACCCATCCGATATCTACCAAAGCGCGCAATCCATCGTTCCCAGTCTGACGGTATGAAAGAAAATTTTCCTGGTGGGTTAAGGGTAATATGTTTTTGTGTTATCTTCCCCACATTTCCAGTAAATGTTCCTTCTTTTTCTTCCGGCATTTGCACTTTATTATTTACTTTATTTTTAAACTATTTTAACTTTTATTTTTCTCTTATAAATATTTCTTTAATAATTTTTTTCTATTTTACCACTGTTTTTTGTCAACCGCTGCCACCATGTTCTATTCCGTCTGATAATGTTTTTATTTGACACTTCATAGCTCTGTAGGTGTTGCCAATACAACATTTGTTATTTTATAATTCTGTTAGTGTTGCCAATACAACAATTAGTATTTTTACAAGCCTTCCACTCTTCGTCCTACTTTCAAAGTATGGCAACGAAGAGGTGTTTAGCCTAAAAAATGTATATCGGTGGCATCTACAATATCTGTGGTTCCACTCATGTTTTCGTTGGTACCATCATCAATTTCTTCTAGCGGTTGAATATAATCGGCTAGTGTTTGATCGTAGTTACCGTCTTCGCCTTGTAAGACCTGATCGTATTCATTGTGGATGTGAAAATTTGGTTGTGCCTGGTGAAATTATATTGTTGTTTTGGGTAGAATTCTTGAACGTTAGGCGTTGGACCTCGTTGGAAGGTTTTATGAGTCCTAACTTGGGCACTTTGAGATAATGGCTCTGTCTTAAATTGACTGATTTGGGAAAAAGTGTTGTGGTTTGGGTATAAATGGTTGTCTTTGATTTGGTTGAGATTGGTATTGATATCGGAATGCGTTATTTTGATTTTGTTGATATTGAAATGGTGCTCGTGGTGTTGGTACGTTGGAGGGTACAAAGCTTACTTGGGGGAAGGATAATTGCCTAGTTTGTGGGTTACCAGAATTGTTTGTCCAATTTCTACGTTGGAATTGAGGTGGTGCAACAGCAACAACATTTGGTACTCTAAGGTACCCAGGTCCCTTTTGTCCGCACTTGCATCGTTAAACAACGGGAGATGCTTCTCCAGTCCAGTGGAGTATTATATGACTCCAAAGCAGTGTCGGCATGGCCAATTACTTTATTTCTTATGACACTTAATATGCCATAATACTTTGGTGTGCCTCGAATAGGCTTATGAATCTGAAGATCCTGTCCACGCTTTTCTTCCATGAACCGAATTCTCTTGGATCTCCTGCGAATGTTCGTAGACTACGAACGACATCAGGAATCCTGTCGAGATCTACTGGATCTCCTTGAAGTTCTGGTAAAATCGGTTGGTCAACTCATCGAAGTTGTCAGCGTAAGGATTTAGTATGCTCTGAACCAAAGAAGGGCCTTGTCTCTCCAAGGCTCTGTAGACTATGGAAGAGATCAAAGCATCTAGCTCAGGAGTTCCCCTAACGTCTGTCGGCGAAACCGATCGAGACGGTCTTGACGAGCTTGGACGACTTTGGTTCCCAATTGAGTTATTTGTAGGATTACTCGTGCCGCTGGAACTTGGAGCGTTAACTGCAATCGCAGGGTTAGTGGGGTTATTGGTAGAGGGATTAGTTTCGGAACTGGTTGAATTTCCGGACCGTAAATCTGGCATTTTTAATTTAAATTAACTTCTTGGCTTATATATTGAGAGAGGTTTGTAGATAATATAATAATTTGTTTCTTCTTTCACGTTTCTTAACACTTTAAATTTCGAATTGAATGTTTTAACTTTAATATACTAGCATAAATTTTCTAGCTTAAATGTTCTAGCTTAAATATCTAACTTACGATACTAATGCAATCATCAGCATCTTGTGGAGCGGCAGTAGTCCTTTGTCTACGTCCTGTTTGCTGCGCTACTGAGGGGCCCTTTATGTTGTCTCTCCACTTCCCGAGTTTGAAGGAAACCAATAGCTCTTTTGTTTTAGTTCTTTGTTAACCGAAATTGTGTTCCCTTTTTTTTTTATTTTTTTAACCCGGTGACACTGATAATCGCGTGGACCCTGGCCGAAACGGTTCATTATTGTACCACTTTGGGACTTGCAGTGATTTAACACGTACCACTTTGGGACTTGGAATGAATGAACACGTACCACTTGGGGACTAGGATTGAACTTGTACCACTTGGGGACCACTTGTTCGTATCACTTTATTCGGATCACTTTGACCGTATCACTTTGTTCATATCACTCTGTTATTTACCGCGTTTTAATCGACAGGGTCCCTGCTCGGGCGCCAATTAAACACTTTTGTGTTTTATTTTTTAAAAAAATTGTATTTTTCAAATACAATTGGGCATAGTTACCCCTTACACTGTCAAACTTAGAATAATACAGAATAATTCTTACGCTACCTTAAATACCCGCTCGCAGTGTCGACTCGTAGAACGGTTCCCACAGGTGTCTTCGGGTTACCGCGCTGGACGTGATGGAATGCAGTGGTGTCAAGTGGTCCAGACGTTGTGTCGGCGATTGCTTGTGCTGGGAACGGACGCGATGTCATTTGAGGCTGTTGTTCTGGAATGTTGAATATTCTGGGGTGTTGAATATTCGCGGTGTTAACTTGTATATTGCTAGCACGGGTATGCTGTGCTAGTGTACTTGTAGCTCGCGTGACAAAAGAAAAGTGAATGCAACACCAAACGTCGGCGCACAGGCCACCAAAGCGATGTACCGGTGATCGGTTCCACTAAGTTGTTATGCGGCTGTGTACGGGATGGTCGACTGTTTTCCTCGTCTCCTCCTTCTTGATCCTTCCTTGCGCCGCACAAATAGTTTCGTCCTTGTTGCTTTGCACGTGCTGTTTTTTGCACATGTCCATCTCAGAATGCCGTCGTCCGTTGCTCATGCTCGGTATTGAAGCTATCGCGATGGGTCGCGGTAGAAGGAAAAAAAAAGACTAGTTTAACTGCTTTGCAACAACTGAACAGTACTTTATTCGTTTCCATTTCTTTTATGCTTAAAACTAGTTACAATGCAATATTTCGGTTCTTATGTGAAAATTTGCAATATTTTTTGCAATGTACTTACTTTTCTTTTATATTTTGTAAAACGGCGAGTTGGCGAATAAAATAAAACGCGTGCGTCCGGTTCGATATTTCGGTAACAAGTGTTCTTTTATTTCATTGTCTTCGACCATTGTGTACATGTATGTGTTCGTTAAATGTTTGTTTTCTCTAATTCAATTAAAATATGACTGGTAAGGCGCTAAATTCTAAATGTATACCACTTGGCTATGATTAAAAAATGCTAGTTCTCAATTAACTTTAGTTTTTAAGTTTTAGTTTTTTTTTCGAATACAATAAAATAAGTTGTGGTTCCACTCAACATTATGAATTACAAAATAACCCAGACATATTTCTTAGAACTACATTCGACATTTGATCGATAGTGCATATTTGACTATATTGTGAAAAAGAAAAGAGATGAGGTAAGCAATGTGAATTTTATATGGGACAGGTAGTGGAAAGGGAATGGTGAACTGGTGTGTTAACTTTGATGTTGGTTTAGGTCGCCCATGCTCTGATGTGTTGCTGCACATTTGATGGTCTGATATGTGCTGATAATTCCCCCCTAGGATGGTCGGTTTGCACTGCGACACGACGCCGTGGATGATTCAAACACTCTATTTACCAGCTCACATACAATTTGTATGTCATATTAAATTTGATATGCGTGTTGCAATTTTGCTATTTCTGAAAATCCTTTGTTTATTGCTTTACCGAGAATTGAAAGTTGATCTCCCATGGCAAGTAGTTGTTTGTTAATGTGTTTAGTGATATTTTGTATAAATTATGTTTTTTGCCGTGAAGTTTATTAAAAAAAAACAAAATTTGTTTTTCGTTGGACAACTGTCCAGTTCATTGTGCAAATTAGAGCGCGTTTTGTTGCTCTTTCTTCTGTAACGTTCGTTTTTTTTTTCTTCTTGAGGCCTCTGGCACACTCATACGCACTTTTTACGAACTTTTACTTTCACACGCACCCGCACGCACCACCGGTCCCTGCTCGGGCGCCATTTAAACACACGTCAAGTCAGCGTTTTGCACTTGTGGGAAACGATGTCGATGGTGTGATGACGACGTGGAAACAAGTTGTGAGGGAGAAAATATATTGTGGCTTAACTCCCCCATGCTGAATCCTCGAGCTTCCGTCAGCCTTGATACCCTTGGTTTTGAATTTTGTTTGGTGCTCAAATCTTCAATTGCCTCTGATGTGACTTCAAATGAGTGAACCTCTGATGTTTTTGGGGCTTCTGGTTGAATAACTATGTTCGTACATTTCCTTGTTTGCTTGTTGTACAGGAACAACAATATGATAATTGTAAGTATAATGCCCAGTGATGACAGCACCAAGTTTATTAGTTGCTTCTTCGAATTTTCATAGCCGATAAGCCCTATGTATTTCCGGTTGGTAAGATGGAGTTCTTTTACCAGCTCTAGGGAAAGATCTTCCTCAGCTATTGTCGCTAGTGATGACGGTTGCAGCAACGCTGGAATTGCTTGTATTGCGATAACTTCTGTTGACTGAAATACAATGTTTTCAATTTTTACGGTGGCTTTCTGGAATTGAATTAAGAAGGATCTCGTTAGGTTAATTTTATCATCATTGATCTGAACTGTGCCATTAAATTGATTCTGGAACAAGGTTCCTCCAGTCACTTCCTCCACTGATGGTAGATGTTGATTTTTGGTCGTGGTGCATCTTGAGATAACATCTGCGATTATTTGCTCTTCTAAGTTTGTTAGTTTGTAGGAGTTAACAATGTTGGCCTTGGCCCATTGGATTGCTAATCAATATTCGTTATTTCTTCCTTAATTAAGTTAATTTTATTTTTCATACCAAGTCCAAATTCCTTTTTTAGAATATTTGCTGTTTTCAGATTGCTTAAAATGTCATTCTCTTTTTTTGCCGAATCGTTAAATTTCTGCTCTAAGATATAGTTAATCAAAATTTGTTTATTATTGCTTTCTGTCAATTCATTTAATTTAGATGTTAAAATTTTGAGATCCTCATGATTAGGAGATCCTGCTACCCACTTCCATGCTGTACCCAAGAAGTCCAGTGATCGTTTTACTCTATTCATGCTTATGGGTCTTAGTCTGTTTATGTGTCGTTGTGATTGTTCGATTTCGTGTGTCATAAAAGAGTAGATTGGGTCCTTGTCACTAAATTGTGTAGTCACTGTTTCGTTAATGCTCTTCAGTAAGTTTTCGTATATGTCTAAATTTATGACATGTATAATTTTGAAATGTCCGTCCTCTAGCATTGCTGTTCCGTTGTCTAGTGTCAGTAGTTGCGCATTTGAGTAGTCGAATATCTGGTAGGCAGATAATACATTCCCTACCATAGTTGTTAGTGCTACGATAGGTAGCATCATCATGTCGGTGCCTTAGATGTATTCTTTTTCCCTGGGCCGGTTACTCGGGATCCTTGGACACACTCTTACACGATCGACTAGCGGCGTTCTTAGGACCGTCTATTCACAAGCTTACTATTTCACTTTTGTCCCACTAGCGGATGCTCACTATTATTTTCCTTCTTTGCAGTATATTTCACTGTTTTTTTTTTATTTCTTTCGCTTCCTTTTTTCTCATTGACTCTTTTTTTTACTATTATTTTTTTTTTATTTATTTATTATTTTTTTTTATTTGATAAATAACTTTTTCCTTACTATTCACTTAATTAGATAAATTAAATTCACAAAACTGTTAGTGTTAGTGTTCACTTATCACCACCGGGTTATTTGCGGACCGGTGGGCGATCGCGCGCCTTTTGTTGCTCTTTCTTCTGTAACGTTCGTTTTTTTTTTTTTTTTGATCCGATATGGTGGCACTTGAGCTTCTTGAGGCCTCTGGCACACTCATACGCACTTTTTACGAACTTTTACTTTCTCACGCACTCGCACGCACCACCGGTCCCTGCTCGGGCGCCAATTAAACTACTATGTTACTATTTAGAATAAAAAAATAATTTTCTTTTTTGTGAGGTGAAGCCTCTTTATTCATCGAATCACTGCATAAGACTAATTTACAATAATTGTTTCACTTATTATAATGCCTCTGCCCTAGTGCCAGCCAGACCACTGCATCGGGGGTCATGTTGCATCCCGTTCGTCGCTGGAATTTCGCGGTGTCAAGTGCATTCTGTGTCTTCCGATGTCCGCACGTTGTCGACTGCAAGTGTTCTGCATTGGAGCGATGGAATGTGCTTGCTCAGGTTACTTCGTCTGGGTTGCATCTTCGTCGTTAACTTATGTGCTGATAATTTCCCGATAGGGTTGTCGGTTTGCACTGCGACAAGACGCCGTGGATGATTCAAACACTCTTTTTACCAGCTCACGTACAATTTGTATGACATATTAAATTTGATAGGCGTGTTGCAATTTTGCTATTTCTGAAAATCCTTTGTTTATTGCTTTACCGAGAATTGAAAGTTGATCCCCCATGACAAGTAGTTGTTTGTTAATGTGTTTAGTGATATTTTGTATAAATTATGTTTTTTGCCGTGAAGTTTATTAAAAAAAAACAAAATTTGTCTTTCGTTGGATAACTGTCCAGTTTATTGTGCGAATCACAACTGAAACTTAAAAACTTAATTACAGATATATGTATATAAGGTTTGGATGAGTGTGACGATGACGATGACAACTTGTTTAATACTTCTTCAAGTGCATTCCTAGAAAATGGGCTGCCGATGTTTAGAAGATGAGCTGCGGATATTATTACTTGTTGTCTCAGCATTTCTGCAAGTGCTGTCTTACAAGAAGAGCAGCGGATGCTGTTGTTTATTGATAGCTTACTTTAGCAGTGCTTCTGAGAAATTCTGCTGAGCTGCGATTATAGTTAAATAGTAGAGATTGTTTGGGCTAATGCTTCCCGAATGATGCCGGATGCTTTGAAGCTTCTTGGAACTAAACTGGTGTAATGGGTTTGGTTTGGAGAATGTGACGTTTATGGTGTTAACTCCTCCCTTCTCAAATTCGAGTGCCCTCACTC
This sequence comes from Eristalis arbustorum, assembly GCA_916610145.1. Classification (NCBI taxonomy): domain Eukaryota; kingdom Metazoa; phylum Arthropoda; class Insecta; order Diptera; family Syrphidae; genus Eristalis; species Eristalis arbustorum. The sequence continues at coordinate 47,386,462 of OU744319.1, read as the reverse complement.
GATACCATATAAACCATCGGTGTTGCATCTTCCTGTGATGATTCACCTCTGACTTGATTTTCAGGGTGGATCTTGTTATGAATTACGAGTTTTTTGCTACGGTCGAGTAACTGATTAATGACAACGGCTGCAATTACTAGTATTATTATAATTGTCATGCTGTAGTTCGTGATGAGGTGGATTTTCTTCTCTTGTTCCATTTCTGATATGTGATTTGTATTAATTATATGAAGTTCTTTCAGCATTTCTAAAGAGGAATTCTTTATATGTGGTCATTGATGCCTTTAGAATAGGTACTGCAGGTAAAGGTTCTGACGATGATGTCTTATTGGAGCTGAATTCTTGACCATCGATATGGATGACTGCGTTATGAAATTGTATGATGAAACTTTTGCATAAATTTACAACTTCAATTTCTGACTGTGACTGTGACGACTGATCCGTTGAATTTGTTGAAAAATAATTGAGTTCCAAGTTGAAGTTCTTCTATAGTTGGTATGTGCTGATTGTTGACTTCGTTACAAGATGGTGGTTTGCCTTTTATTAAATTTGGTATACAATTATCTGTACTAAAATGTATGATATTTTCTTTTTTACAAATAGTTGAGTCATTGTATGATTCACAATTACTTTTTATTATACCATACAATTTATTTTCACAATTCAATATTCTTTCGAAACTTAATTTCAATACATATTATTGTACTTAATAGGTTTTATTGACATCTGATTACATATTGTGTCATATGCAGTGGGAATACTTATAATGTAAAGAATATTTAGTTTTTTTATTTATTGCTATTTTGATGTTCGCAAATTTTCCTGTATAATTTTTAGTTCCGAATTTGAAAGAATGAATGAGTTTACACTTTTGTTTTTTGCCCAAAGTAAGGCATATTCTATATTCGTAATATCCTCTTTTATAATGTCTACTTTGTATTTGAGTTCTTGATACAAAGTATTTTTGAAATTGTTATTTGACTTTAAGAGTTGTATGGCTTCATTAGTTATATTTGTAAGTTTATTAATTTTTTCGTTAGATGATTTATTGATTATTACTTGGAGTAGGTTATAAGTTTGGGAGTTTAAAATTTGAAAATTGTCGTGATCTAGACTACCAGCAATCCACTTCCACGCGCTGCCTAAAAAATTTAGGGATCTGGGATATCTGTTGTTCTTGGTTTCTGATCTGTTTAATTTGATGGGAAAGTATATGGAAATTGGGATCGGTACTATTGATTTCCTTCACGAGTTGTAATTCGACATCTTCAATCAGTTCTTCATACGCTTGTAGGTTAATTACATGAATGATTTTGAATATTCATGTTTGAAGCTTAGGGGTTCCCAGTTTTGTTGATACTATTCTTGCGTTTGAATAGTCCAAGATTTGAACTTCTGCCAGGCATTGTGTGAGCAAGAATCTAGAAATGGATTAGTTCCTTATATTATTTTTATAGACTATTTTGCCTGAGAAGGTTACAATGGTAGTTGATTTGTCTTCCTTAACAATTTCTTTTCTAAACCTTGGGGATAATTTTGTACCTAATCTTTTATTTGCTTTAACATATATTATTTCACCTGGGTCATATGTTTTTATTTCCTTTTTAAGTTTATTATGATATTCTATGTCTTTATTTTGTTTCAATTTTAGTTTTTCAATATTATCATGTCTCGCTTGTTCGTACTGATTTGGGTCTGTACTAACGAATCTTTCGAAGAATGTCTCTACTGGTCTTCTATTTGTAACCGAATGGATTGAGTAATTATACTTGTAAACAGCGGAATCGAGAAGTTCTGGGAATGGCATATTTGATTGTTCTGCTTTTAAGCATCTCATAATTTCAGACAATGTTCAATGAAATCTTTCCACCTGACCATTTACTGTACTACTGTATGGTGGAGTTTTTAAAATTTGAATGCCTAATTGATCCTTTAACATAAAGCATATTGCGGAGGAATTGAATGACTTTTCATTGTCAAAAATTATTAACTTTGGGACACCAAAGGCGAAAATTAATTGCCTGAGAGGTTCTCGAATATCTTCGATTGCTCTGGATTGTATTATTTTAACTTGGGCGTACTTGGAAAATTTATCTTCGGAATAGGAGTTTCTTGAATTTTAGCCTTATTCGGATGCCGTTCATATTTTTGCTCCTTGCAAATTCGACAGAGCCTTCATTTTGGGAAAATATAATTTGTACAGGAGTTGAATCTTATTTTCATTAGCGCTTCTATGTGCTCTATTATGTTCAAGAATTCGTTCTTGCTGTTCAGTGGGATTGGTTATATCAGGTACTTGAGAATGTGTGAAACGAGTTCTGTGTGATTTGAAATGACTGATAAGGGATATATGGTTTGTATTGTACCCATAATTTCTTCGTTAGTAAATAATCCATTTATGACACTTGGGCTAAGATATTTCTTTAATAATGCAATGAGGTAACTTTTTGTGCAGGCAGGTCGTGTGACAATGTGCCTATGAAAGGTTGGAAAGGAAATTTTGAATTGATATGACGGATTGTCATCAATTAGTAGCATTATTTGATTTCTAAATGTATTTATGGGTGTTTCAACTGCTGGAACAAGTTCATGGGACGAAGGATGAGTTTCCGGATAACGAGAAAAGCGTCGGCAACTATATTACTGTTTCTAGGTTTGTATTGAAGTTCATAGTTACATTCCTGAAGAATTACCTTACGTTTTCTTACATTTCGTTTTGGAATATGTATTTTTGTTACTCAAGACATTTTAGAGACCAAATGATTGCAAGCATTTCCTTCTCATTGGTGGCATAATGTTCTTCAGTTTTGCTCAATGAAATTAACATGATAGGTGTATTGTTTTGACATAAGACGGCACCAAGGACAGTGTTGGATGCATCTGTTGTTAATTCAAAACTTTTCTTAAAATCTGGGTAAGCAATTATTAAATCTTTAGATCTCAGAGAATTCTTTATTTTGTGAGAGGCTGCAAAAGATTCTGATTCCAAGCATATAGGAATTTTGCTAGATTTATTTTTGGATATGCGTCCTTCTTTTCCTCTTAATAAGGAAGTAAGAGGTTTTGCTAATTCCGTGCAGTCTTTAACAAATCGACGATAGTAACCTGCTTAAGGATAAAACCTGAAAGTTCGACCTAGTGCTTGAACAAATACATTTTTCATTTATTCAATTGTACCTTCATATTGGCTTCTTGAAAGGTCTTAAATATTTTTTCGACATGACACACGTGTTCATTTTCATTTTTACTGAATATAATGATGTCGTGAATTTAGACGCAACAAATGTTTCCTAGAATGCTCGTAAAATATCGTCTAATGCACGTTGAAAAATTGAGGGTGCATTTTTCAGAAGCCGAGTGAATTCATATTTCCCATTGTTCATTGAAAATGCTGTCTTTTCCATGTCGGCTTTCGTTAAGGGAGTCTGATGAAAACCGCTTTTAAGGTCTAAGTCAGTGAAGTATTTACTGTGTCCAAGTTGTGATAAAATTTCGTTAATTTCTTGTATAGGATATTTATCCGAAACAGTAACAGCGTTTAGTTTTCGATAATCTATAACAAGCCTGTATTGCTGATTTCCTTCTGGGTCACCTTTTTTGGTACAATCCATACGGGTGAATTATACGGAGACCGGGATGGTTCAATACTATCGTCATTTAGAAGTTTTTTGATCTGACTCTCTACTTTTTCTTTTAATGAGGAAGGGTAGAGATAATATTTCGAATAAACAGGAGTGTCTGTGTTTGTACGGAATTTGCCGATAATTTTTGTTGCTTAGGTCAGTTTTTCATCTGATTCAGAGAATAAAGTGGGGAATTTTTTACCAAATATTTGATGGATGGTTTTTTGTGAATCTGACATGTGATCGAATTTAATGTTGATTGAACTAACTACTGGGGATCTTAATTGTTTAATTTTAACTTTGATTTTGTCGCGGTTAATCATAAACCTTTCTTTTGTGTGAATAACTGCGTTAAATTCTTTCAAGCTATCGTTTCCTAAGATTCCATTAAATGGAAAAATTTCAATTTCCTAGCAGTTTGTCTAAAAAGCTTTATGAACGTGTGATGGGTTCTTTGAATATTGCCAGCAATTGATTTTGCTAAGAAGGGCTGTTCGTTCGGAATAGGCTTTTTTACTAGATTGGATTAAATATAGTTTTTACTTGAGTCAGTATCGATTAAAAAATTTAAAATTTGCCCGCTCTTCGTTTTGCACTAAAAGTTCGGTAATGAAGAGAAATTCGTTCTAAAAAATGAATATCATTGAAGTCTGATTCTTCTTCTCCAAATTTATCTTGATCTTCTTGTTGGCTTAAGACATAATTTCTTAAGTCAGGATCATGTTCGCTTGATAGATAGCGAACAAATCACGTGAGGAGACATGGCCAGTAGGTTGTGCTACGAATTCTAGGGGTTCTTCTTCCGTTTCATTATTACTTTCAGGTTTGGGTGAGTTTTGGAGATTTATATCAAGTTTCATTGGATTTTAGATGGAACTCGGCTTCTTAATTAGGCGTATTGAACTGGTGGTCGTTCTGCTTATTTAAATGGTTGAGGCCGATGCTGGTAGTTTATAGAAGATGCCCTGATCGTGGATGTTTTCATGGATTCTGGCTTTGGCTGAGGTTTTGGTGCAGTTGGCCTAGGAGGTAGATAATTTTAAGGATAACCTTGTTGATAAGCGAACTGCGGTTGCTGTTGTTGTATGTTATATTTTGAGAGTCTGCTCATGATTCTTTGCTGTGCAAGTGCTTGTGGAATCTGGACTAACTGAGGATAGAATATGTTATTTTATTTCGTTGAGGTGAACCTAAGGGCTCGATCAACCGTTTTTGGGTAAATGAATTTGCATAAATTGACCTTAATTTCTGATCTTCAAGTTTTAAACATAAGTTTAGTGCTTATGGGAGGTCTGAAGGTTCACGTATGCCGAAAAGTTATGGTAAATCGCAATTTAGGGCACGGATAAAGGTGTCAAGTGTTTTATCCCTGTAATTGTCGGTTAATGATTCACTTCCGACATCCATGCACTGTAATTTATTTAAAATAAGTGACAGAGGAGAATAAACCTTCTGGTAAAATTCTTAGACAGAATTATTGCCTTGAATAAGAGATGTCATTTGGTATTCCAATGTACCAAGATCTCTTTGATCAGCACAATGCATAGTTAGGCATTTGGAAATTGCTTTCCAGTTTAGCGGCGGGTTGTACGTATTTTATTTTCCTATATGTTCAGGATTTATGCACTGATCTATAGCAATAGTGTCTGGATTGGGATTAATTATTGATTTCACAATATCTGTTACCATTGTTAAAAGCTGCGCGGATGCATTTTTTTGGCAGTAACTGAGGTTGAGGGAGTGGGATATTGAGGTCGGCTTGGCGTAAGATGTTACTTGGGTTAGACATTTTGATTTTTTATTGATTTGAGAATTTTTTATAATTTTTGTAAATAATGTTTCTTTCTTTTTTCTATTAACTTTTTTTAATTTCATTTATTTACTTACATTAGTATAATCTTCTTCATGACACTTGGGTTTTGAAGCGGCTGGCAGCGTCCGCTGTCTCCTTTTCGTCTGTGGTGATAGAGTTACTGGGGAGCCTCGGTTCTTCAAAAGAGTTCTGTTCTTATTTTCAACAGCGGATTTTGTATACACTTTACTTGCACTTTTTATTATCTGCATTTTTCACTGCTTTCATTTGGTCACTTCGATCACTCACTTTTTATGCAATGTGATCTGTTTTGGTAAGGCAGTTACGATACAGCGCGAAATATTTGCACGATCAATTTTATTCGGTTTTAAACAAGATGTAAATGTCACGACTTATGATACATCAGCTCTCAACATTTCTGCAAGTTCGTTCTTAGAAGAAGAGCAGCGGATTACCTCCTGAGCAAGGTCATTGAAATTGTGTGTAATATTGGGGTATTCATTTCTATGATCCAATTTATTGATGTTTTCATTGTTTATATATTCATATGTAGAATTTTGGTACAAATTCTTATTACTTGAATTTCCAGATCATTTATGGTTGTTGCAGACAAGTTTGTCTGATGATGTAAGCTTATAGCACATAAACTATAATTCACTGTGGATTGTGAAACTAGCACTTAAACCAGTTCACGGGGTGCATCTCACTTGAGTACGAGAAGTATAGTCGGTGACGATCAATTATTAATTCACACTTTATTTCTTGTAACTTACGTATTTGTACACATGTTTTGTCTTATACTACTTACGTAATAATTATACAGTTCTCTTAACCTGCCTTATAGGTATGTACATATATTATGTCATCTTTATTCATTGCTTACGCAAAGTTGCCCTACTCTACTTATTCTTCTTCCTCCCCAATTCTTCGTACACTTGCACAGTGCACCTGCATGATTTTCTGCACTATCAGCGTTCTCGTTCATTCGTTGGGTGACCACGATGTCAATATGTCGCGATAATCAGTTCATGAGTACACACTGTCTTCATTCATAAACATTCTCCCCCGTTGAATAGGTTATTCAACCCATTTGTCGATGCTTACCACGAAATCTGATGTTGCTGTCGGTTGTACCTTTGGCAATGGTGTCATATGTCTCTTATAAATTGTTCCTCCCTTCCAGCATACGTAAAATGCTAAGCTGACCGCTATTCCCAGGGCGATATATCCAATCGTGTAGTGATGATATTTATGAACTGCAATTTTATGTGGCTATTCGAGAATGCCTTCCTTAGTGATTTGTTCTTGCAAGTTCATGAGCTCCTTGATTTTCATATTATATTGCGTGGTGTTGACGTCTTGTAGCATTGATTGATAGCGTACCGGTGTTACTATTTTTGTGATATCACCGAATCCCGTGTAGGAACTTTGTACTCTGCTGTAGAAGGTTTGATGGCCTTGAATTGTCAATAACTTGTATCTTAGTGTGCACTCTGGCTGTATTGTTAATATTCCAGAGCCTTCCATTGAAATTTGTTGACCTTGTTTTCCGTAAATTGTTGTAACCTTCGATTCAGACCTTAGAGAGTATAGCCATTGATTCTTGTTTTCCATTTGAATCCACGTAGAATTGGCTTGTATTTTATTTAAGTCACATGTTTCATTATTGCAGAGACTTATTTCACGGGAACACCTCTCTGCTCCTATTTGGTATTTGTGCTGAATGTCGTAACACAGATATTGCCCTTCGTCACGCTTAGTGCACACATCCATGGCAGCTGCCTGCATTGGAAAGTATTGGTCTCGGTGCTGGCTTATCGATACTACAGGTGCGCAAGTATTCATAGTAACCATTGTTTCATTTATTCTTGTGGGGATAGGCGTTAGTCTAAATATAGCATAGGTTTCTTGGTTTACTAATGGCAGCGTGATCCTGAAGATTGCTCGTTTATTAGCTATACCCAAAGTAACCTTCATCACCTTGTATAGTTGCACTGCGTCTTCTTCACTGAATGGTAGCTCTTTTGCTGTTGGTAGGTGTGCCCTTATGATTTTCAACTCCCTCTTCAACTGCTGCGGGGTTAATAGGATTGGACTAATTTATCCTTGATGTGTTTTTGTGAGTACATCTATAATTGCTGCTTGCATTCTTTGAACATTGATATGATGAGTTGTGATGCTAAGGATGTAAACAGTTGAAACATATTGTCTTGATATTTGTCTTCGTCATTATGTCGTATTCTTTCGTGATTTCTTTTAGCTGTTGGTCAAGTTGATCAAATTTGCTCTTCACAGTTAATTGATCTTGTTTTACCAAATTTATTGTTGCGTCTATGACCGAGGTTTGGTTTTTGATTAGATCCATCATGTTTTTCATTTTCATTTTCACCCACCTGTGTTATTGCATTGGCCAAGCCTTCAGCATATTCATTATCCAGGACTTCAAATAGTGAGTTTGCCAATTTCCCGACTATATTGATAGCTCCTCTTTTCGTAAGAGGCCTTCTGCTTGAAGTTCATCAATACTATGTTGAAATTGCTGTAATGTGTTTCTGCATGCACTTTTTTGTTGGATTTGCTGCCACAAATGGCTTAAAGTTGACGTCCCGTTTATTAAACTATTGACTTCCTGTATAGCGGGTTCAAAGTTGTAATGAACAATAAACTGCCACCGATCCTATATCATCGAAGTAAATTGCTGAGTTGTTCTTAAGTTGTGTAATATGAATGTTGTCGGCAATAGCAATAGGTAGTATTAAACAGATCGCCAATGTGGGACTAATCCATTGTGCTGAGGATGTTCTTCGTTTCTTCGTTGGTCGACTGCTGTTGATCCTCCTGATCGCTCTGATCCTTCAATTTCTATTTCCGGCTTTTCTTCTTCTTCTGGTTGCACTGGCAATGGGGCTAATCGGTGAATAGACCGCTTTCAAATTCCAGATGCTGTTTTCACATCTACTCGAATTATCACGTCGCCACCCTTATATGTCTTTACTATTCTTCCAAGCGGCCATTGCATACATGGAAGATGGTCCTCCTTTATTATGACGATCTCACCTAGATGAATATTCTTAGATCCGTTCTTCCATTTGCGTCGGTATTGTAGTTCGTTTAGATATTCGTTAGACCACCTTTTCCAAAATTGGTGGTCAAGGTGGGAGACAAGATTCCATCTGGCTAGCAGAGTAGTTTTCGGTTCTAAGGCGTCTGGATCGACTTGGGTCGTGAGTGGTTCCCCTATAAGAAAATGCCCAGGTGTTAGCGCAGTTAGATCATTTGGATCAGTTGACGTTTGGGTGAGTAGCCTTGAGTTTAATATGGCTTCAATTCCAACTAACACTGTCTCTAATTCTTCATAGAGGAGAAGATGTTTAGCAGATTTTACCGCTGCTGCCCATAATCCTCCAAAATGTGGTGCCCGAGGCGGGATGAAATTGAACTGGCGGAATAGCGGTTTTAATGCATTCTTTGACGATCGCCGTCCGTCTACCATATGAGTAAATGGTATTTTTCAGTTCCGTCAGTTGAATAATTGCTCCGACGAAGTTTGTGTCGTTGTCGCAGTATAGGTTTTTACATTGCCCCCTACGTCCTATGAATCGCTTTAGGGCTCCTAAAAAGGCTTCAGTTGTAAGATCGCTCGCTAATTCATCCAAAATGCTCCGCAATAGTCTACACCTGCATTGATGAATGGTCGTGCTGCTGTTATTCTTGTTGATGTCAAATTCCCCATTACTTGTTTGAATATTGTTGGTTTTGCTCAAGCAAACCTCACACATTGCTGCACTGTTGCTCTTGCCATTGTTATCCCCTTGACGGGCCAAAATCGTTGTCTTGTATGCGCTAGTAGTGTTTGGGGACCACAATGCATCTGCCTTTCATGGACCTCTTTCATCAAAAGCTTTGCCAATGGATTATTGTATGGCATCAAAATTGGATGTATCGCATCGTATGAAAGTGTTCACTCTTCTAGTCGTCCTCCAATTCTAAAGATCCCTTTTCCATCAAGAAAGGGAGCAAGACTGGCGAGATGATTTCCACTTTTAAGTTCCTTGTATTTACACTGCTCCGTGAGTTCTTCTTTGAAATCCAATGATTGCATGGCTCTGGCTATGTTGATCAGTGCGTTTTCCAGTTCTTGAGTTGATAGTGTTACTTCCGTATACCGATCATCCATCTTGCTTCTCGTATTGTGAATAAAACGTAACACATATCCTACAATCCTTTGTAATACAGTGAATGAATTACGATGGTTTATGTTATATATCATGTTTTGGTCCTCCGTCTCTGTTGCTATTGCCACTGTCGCAGCCTTTCTTTTCGTTTCTTCTAATCCTGACTTGTGTTTGACGCTCCTTTTGGGCCACATTTCCTCCTGTCCATGTAGAAATAGAGGTCCGTCCGAACCAAAGTGTGCAGTTAGGTAGCTTTTCCGGTTGAATTTCCGGAATTCCTCTTGATAATACAATTTCCCTCTATGAGGGATTTTATTTATTCAAATTAAATTGCTGACGTTACTCAGCCTGAAGTCAACTAAAAACTAAACTTACTCTACTTATTCTAATCGTTCGATGTCGTTGAACGATGGTCTTGGAGTTGTTCGGTCCCACGGTGGGTGTCGGATTCCTTCGCTGCGGAATCCGTCTGGCATGCTCGGCTTAAAACGCTGAGCTAGCGTCTGGCTGTTCACACACTTTGAAACTTTGGGAGCGTGTTAACTTACATCTGCTGGGTTGCTTTTAGCCACAAGTCGCCTTTGTTCAGAAAGGGTTAATTCTTGGATCATCGCAACTCTATTGGCTACGAATTTCTGGAATGATAACGATAGTGAGTTAATCCACGATAAGACGATTTCTGAGTCTGTCCCTAGGAATGTGGGTACACTGGTGAGTTTCAGATCTATGCGTACCTTGGCTACTAGTTGAGCACCGAGGACTGCGGCGTATAGTTCTAAGCGTGGCAATGTTTGCTTCTTCAATGGCCCCACTCGCGATTTTGAACATAGTCGTACAATTATCCTTTCCTTCTTTATCACTGCTCGTGGATAAATCACTGCTCCATATGTTCTTTCCGATGTACATTATCTGGAATATCGTCGTTAAACATGTGGCGTGGTCTATAAAAATTGGTTAACTCTTTAAAGTTGTTCCGATATGTCATCCATTTTGTATGTAGCTCTGCTAGCTTTAATAACCATAGCTCTTGGACAATTATTTTTGCACCAACAGTTACCGGAGTCATTAGCTCCAGTTGGTCAAATAGTAGTTTGGCAGATCGGGTGTGACTGTACGCTTTGTTACACGATTCGTTGGCTGAAGATTGGTTTTCACACAAATTCGATCGCTCTTTGGTTGCCATGTCAATGCTAATGTTTTGATTGATGCATCACCTTAACTGTTGAAATCCAGATCAATTTCTTGATCTTCCTTTGCAATGTCTTGGAGTAGTCGGTGATTTGCACACCATTTGCATAATTTGAATCCCGCTTCTTGAAGTATCGTAGTGAGTTGTTTTTGAATTTCGATGACGGTTGATAACTTATCATCACCTATGGATGCTTTTCAATATTTTCCTTTGCTAGTTGTTGTAAGCATCTTGTGGCCAAATATGGTGCTACCCTTGTCCCGTATGATACCGTATTAAGTTGGTAGTAACGCAGCGGCTCATTTTCGCTTGCCCTGTCTGTCTTGGGGATGCATGATTACTTGCCGATACATATTTCGAATATCCGTACAAAAGGCACATCTCGGCAGCCGGAAACGCAATAATATTGAAAAGAGCTCGTTTGAATTGTTAGTCCTATGTCCATGATGTCTCGAAGCTTAGCAGTACTGCTGTCTGCCTTGACCACACAATGATGCGGTATGACATATAAGGGCCTGCGATGTCTATTTGTTTCATGTGGCCCAATGCTTCAAACTCTTCCATGAATTGCCTGTATTGTTTTCTTATATCCTTATTTCATGAAAATCTTCACTCCAAAACTAGAAATCTGTTTAGGGCAATTTCTCTTGAGTTTCCTAGTAGCCGAGTTGAGTCACAAAATGGTAATTTTACGACGAAACGACCTTCATTATTTCTTTTTGTATTTTTGATAAAGTGGGCTTCGCATGTCTCTTCGTTTCTCGACAATCTCCTTGTATTTGATTCCACGTCATCCAGCCTCCACAGTCTTTCTACCATTTGATGAAGATCGTTATCTGTTTGAGTGGAGATTCCGCATGTTGCAGTGAATGACTCTACGTTAGATAAGTTAATTAAAATGTCACCGTTTAGTATTAAAAAAAATCAAGGCAGAAAGCCTTGTGTCTTTATTTTCCGAGTTTTACTTAAAAACTAAACTAACAATTATTCGATCGCTTACTTTTATGCCCTATTTTCCCTGACTCAGCTTCTGATGTTGTTCGCTGTCGTGGGAACGATTTAACATGCAGCGAATGCGCCAGACGCTTGGTCAGCGTATCCTCATTTCGGGGTTCGCGCGAATTATAATTATGGAAGCCGCTTGGGTTAAAAAAAAACATATCTTTATTGTCTTGAAGCTAAGAACTAACTGAATAAATTTACAATTTGATTTATTATGAAACCTCTCTTTGCAGAGGTGATTCCAAGTAATTGAAAAGTCGCCGGAAATTTGCCAGACGCTGACTGTTCGATTAATTGGGTCACCTGTGCAATCACAATATTTTAAATACATTGCGTTGCATTTATTGCTTAGCTCGTTCGTTGCACCGATGATGACACTTGATACGACTGTTGTTGGCTTGATGTTGTTGTTGGCTTAATATGCAGTGGTTGTTGTTGTTGTTATTGTAGGATGTTGGGTGTTGTAACTCTCGTGCAAGTCTACTTTACTCGTCCGCTGGTGTCATGTGGGTTGCGCGTGCAGGTGTACTTTATCCCGTCTGCTGGTGTTAAGTTGTACTTTACCCCGTCTGCTGGTGTTAAGTTGTACTTTACCCCGTCTGCTGGTGTTAAGTGATATTTTCTCAACCAAGTCCTGTATTTTGCAGAACCGGTAAATCATCTGACAATCGTATTTGACCAATGATGATGGAATTCCGCACCAAGCAGGACGTCATTTCTTTCTGGTTGGTTGAAGTTCGGGTCAACTAGTAATATATTTTTTGGAGTATTCCATGATGACACGTTGATGTGTTTTGAAGGCTGTTGCGATATGATGTGTGGAAGAACACACGATTCACATGCTAAATAATGGGTAGTGAAGCTGCTGATTATTGATTGTAGTTTCGTGCTAATTCGTTGATGAGATTCTCGCTGCTGATTTCCAATGCCGTCAATATGTATTGAGGTGTTCTTGGTGTGTAGCCCTAGTCTTTTTACTACTCGTTTTGTGACTAGGTTCACTTGAGAACCTGAATCCAGAATGCAATTGTAATAAGTTCTATTATGGCTGTACTAAGTAGAATGTATTGGTGTCCCTTTTGCAGATTGGATGGATGCTGCTAATGTTACAGGTGGGCCTGATGGCCCATGGGTTGATAATTTGTTGCTCCCTTCCTTGGCGTTGTCATCAATATGGAGCAACGTATTGTGCCTTTTGTTGCATTTTAGACAATTTTCTGACATGCATGTCCCTGCGAAATGCCCTGTCTTTAGGCAACTTAGGCAGAGCTTGTTTCTTTGAGCTATTTGAATTCGCTCCGTTGTAAGAACTGTTTACAGGCGTATAAGGGATGTGATCCGGTCCCACATATTTTGCATGATGATGCATTATTTGCACTGCTTCATGTTAATGATCCACATGCTCGTACTGGTGAATCTCTTTTCCTTTGGCCAATTTGTGCCAACGATTGAAATTGATGTTCCAGAAATAGTAAAAATTCCTTAATCGACTTTAGATCCTTCGGTTTCTTAGGAGATTGTTCGTACTCCATTCTGGTCCCTTGGTCGAGTTTTTTCTGTTGTAGCAATATTGGATCCCATGCAGGTGTGTCCAATCCAATATTGCCTAACGCCATTAAACATTCTTGTGTCGTGTCATGTAGCGCCTTTAATGCTGCGGGAAATGGATGCTATTGTATTTGAGCCGGCTGCCCAGTTAATTTTTGCAAGAGGCTTGATGTGAGAACCCTAACATTGTTGTATCGATCCTGCAAACTAGACCATGCGGCTTTGGTTATGATACACAACCTCAATTACATGTTGGTATAATAGCAACCCCTCAATTAAAACCAACAAATTCTGATACTAGTTATCTTAATAGTGCTGTTGGATACCTTTTTAAAAATTCTAATATTTTATCTCCTTTTCCTCTCTTTTTATATTGGGAATTTTCTTCAGGTTGTTGGTCACATTTAATAATAATTTCATTACCTACAAAAAATAAAATATAAAAATATTGAAAAATAAATAATATTAAATTACCAATTGATGATTCTGATCCATTGGCGATTGAGTTAGAAAAGTTGTTCGATATGTTGCTTCCTTCCACCACTCCGTTTTCGATTTCTTGCAAATCTTCGAAAAATCGAAGACATCTAATTTCACTACTTGGTAGCCACGTTCTCCCGGCGAGGTGATAGTATATGAGCTTCCTTGGGTCTTTTTGCAAATAGACTGACAAATTGACCCAGTGGTTGATCGTGAATTTCCAACTAGGAAAGACTCTTCTAGTAAATCTTCTACCGATTTTTCCGACGAAGCAATTTGAGAAGACACATCTACAGGAATTATTGGAGTAGGTACAGTCGTGGACGACGTGGATATGATTGCCGTGTAATGAGATGATGAGGATGGTCCCTGAAAATTTACTGCATAATTGTCCAATATCCAATTGGAAGTCTCCAATGTCATCTCGCGTTCCGTAAATGTCGTGTACAATTCGCTGTTTAATATGAGACTCACTAAATTCCTCAGAGAACACTTTCCCAATTCTTTCTTTTGGGCCAAAAGTTGTTTCTGAGCGAATACTAGGCAATCCATCAACGAATGTAGAACTCTCTTCGCTTGAAATTGCTTCTCTTTCAAAGAGAGACAAATCAAAGTCTCTATAATCGAAGTCGCTGTCAGCAGTATTTCCTTTGTCCAAAGAACCATTATTAAGGAAAGCATCGATACCGATTCCCCCATAACTTCCGCAGCTTTCATTTCCTGATCCACATCTACTACTGTTTTCTTCTTCTTCTTCAACGAGTTCTCCAACGAAAATGTTATTTTCCTCTTCTTTCCTCTTTCTCTTTCTTGAACTACAGCTGCTTCCACTGCTTGAGTGTTGGGAACTCGATCATCTTGGTCGCTTTCTATATCTGGTTGATGATTTGAAATTTCCATCACATCGTCTTCGGTATTTTCCATATTCTCCAAAGGATCTGCCACAGGAATCTTCTTGATTAGTGCCATCTTCTGAATTTGATAAATTTTTCTCCGGACTATACGTGTATGAACAACGATCACTGTCACTATCAGAATACATTTAAAATTGAAAAACTCTCGCCTTTATATTTATATGATTTTGCGCGGTAAAACCTATAACACATTACACGACGACGACGACGACGACAGATAGCCGCCGTCCAAAGGTCGTTTCCGTGCCGTGCGCAAAAGTCAGATCCTTTCGGCTGCTATCGGCCGAAGGCCATGATTAAGCTAGCCATGAAAAAGCGTCAATGCAAGATGACGGATAAAATTTTCTGCTTCACCCGTAAGATTGGTTTTGAGGTACCACATCTTCTGTATGCTGGGTATGGGTTGGTTGTCTACAAGTTGGGAGAATAAGTCGAAAAATTGTCTCCATTTTAGGTAGTCACCATCGAATTTCGGGATGGTAACCTTCGGAAGGTGCATTTGCCCTGGATATGGGCTCCCGATTACCGTGGCTATCTCTTTGAGGATATACTTTCGATGATATGGATATCAAGCACCCCTGCACTTGTTCTTCGAGTTCGAGGTAATTCTGCTGATTGTAGCCGAGTGCCACTGGGATGTCACTTAATTCCCACATGGAATAGTTGAGTGAGTCAACCTGTTGCCAAAGTTTCTCAATTGCTTGAAACTTGACGTCAAAGTATTGTAAGGGCTTATCTTCATTGAGTGCCAAACCTTGCATGGTCCGCCTTAGCGAATCCATCATAGCTCCCTGCTTTCGCATTATTGTAAAAATGTGAGTCGCCTCTAATTTAAATTCACACGCAGATGTGGATGGCTCTCCGTGGAGTTTTGGAGTTTGTCCTGCTGCAAATTCTTGTTTGAGTGCTGACATCTCTTCCCGTAAACGTTTGGTGTACTGCTCTGCCAACTTTGTCACTTCGACAAAATAATTATTTACGAAATACGTGTGGTCGGTCGGGGTGTTCGCTTGTTGTTTAATTTTCCTATCCGTCTCGACGAATGTGCTCCAAAGCTCCTGTAGGCGAAGAAGACGGTCCTCATAGTAGGATACGGTCCTTTTCCTGTCTGCAGGATCCTTTTTAAAGTTGGCTATCAATCTTTGTATTTCTTGTCCAGTCGTCAATTGCGCTGCGGCAAGTTCTTCGAATGATGCTATGATTTGATTCTTTTATCTTCAACATTGATATGAACTTGTATTCTAATAACGTTACTTCTGGTACACAATTGAGATCACTTCGGGGTCACCAAAATGTTGCAGACTAGCTTGTCTGATGATGTAAACTTATAGCACATAAACTATCAATCACTGTTGATTGTGAAACTAACACTTAAACCAGTTCACGGGGTGGATCTCAATTGAGTAAGAGAAGTATAGTCGGTGACGATCAAATATTAATTCACACTTTATTTCTTGGAACTTACGTATTTGTACACATGTTTTGTCTTATACTAAAAACTTATATTATGTCATCTTTATTCATTGCTTACGCTAAGTTGCCCTACTCTACTTATTCTTCTTCTTCCCCAATTCTTCGTACACTTTCACAGTGCACCTGCGTGATTTTCTGCACTATCAGCGTTCTCGTTCATTCATTGGGTGACCGCGATGTCAATGTGTCGCGATAATTAGTTCATGAGTACACACTGTCTTCATTCATAAACATAGGTCAAAATATGTCTAGTAATAGTTGAGATCCATTGTCATCATTAGTTTGTTGAATAAATTGATGTTTTCATCCTTCAGCCTTATTTTTGCTAAGATGTGTAAGCACTTGTTTGCACTTGTCTAATTTTTTAACAATTCTTTCTTGTAAGAGGTGTAGGCACTTGATCCCATTTATCTGATTTTTAATAATTATCCGTATGTTTGCTTTCAAGTTGCACCTTTTTTTTCTCTTTCTATTTTGATTAGGTTGCATTTCTTTTTTCGAATATTGGAATTAACCGCACTCCTTTTTCGATTACTATTATTATTATGTGTTTTATTTTCCAGGTCGCACAGAAGTACTTATTCGTACAGTCGTTCTTTCACTGTTCTTTAACGAGTCGCACAATTCTACTTTGCCGTACCGTCATATTTTTACTATCCCTTAACGAGAAACGACTGCGCCAATTACGTATGAAAAACCCACGGTTAACTAAAAACTACAATTACTATGGTTTAGTGAGGAGGCGTGGAGTGGGGAGACTAGACGAGACTGATGGGAAGTGGTCTCTTTTTTATTTATTTTTAATAGTTCAAAGCATTCTATTACATTCATATCTTACATTATTTTAGAGAATTAGGACATTTTATCCTTTACAGCTACGATACAATTTATTTTACAACAATTATCCAATATGGTTATGAAAAGAATATGTTTAGGAAAAAAATACTAACAAAACCCTTATGTGAAACTTAACCTAATATTGCATTTGCTTGTTTCAAGGATTTACCTTTCTATGCTAATTTGGCGCAAGTTCTTTTATAAGTTCATTTGGAGATACAGAGCAATTATTGTAGAAATTTATTTTAGATTTGGACATAAGAGTGTTAATCAAGTTGACATTGGCTTTTAGGTGAAGTCTGGTGGTTGAGAAGTGCCAAGGCAGATTTAAAAACATTTTTAAAAGTTTATTTTGACATCTTTGGAGCTTTAACTTGTGAGTTTTAGCGCAATCACCCCATACTGGTGCCCCGTACATTATAATTGGAAAACTAATGGAAAACTAATTTTTGTGGATAAGTAATTTATTATCAGAACTTAGTTTAGAATTTCTGCACATCAATGGATACAATAATCTTGTTAGTTTATTAACTTTATCTATTGTGGCAAAAATGTGTCATGTGTAATTTTGGATCTAGGATTAGTCCAAGATATTTGCACTTTTCATCCCAATCCATTTCCAGAGAGCATAAGCGTAGATTGATGTTAGGAAGTGGTCTCTGGTTCTCCGCTATGTGCTGTTAGAGAGTCAGAAACGGCTGATGCCTAGACAAAGCGTCGACAACGAAATTTTCTTTTCCGGTTGGGAAAATTCTTCCACAAACGTCCTATACCTTTGCATTTCAATTTGTTTATGAAATGGCAAAAATCAAAGGCTGATGGTTTGTTTTTGCAAAGCCCAAACAATAGCAAGAAGCTCTCTTTCGTTTGTTTCATCATCCTTCGAACTTTACGTTCTTTGATGGATTTGTACCTATATTTCCGTTGCCCCCGTAGGTCTGTAGAAGCTTTACTATTGAGGCATAGTCTTTGACGAACAGCCTAAAGTACCCTGCAAGCCGAAGGAAAGATCGTAGACTGCGATGTGTTTTGGGAACTTCGTAGCTTTCTTTTTCATGTTGTTATTAAATTTTTGGATACTACAAGCCCAAGAGACGCCACCTCTGTTCGAAGGAATTTTGAATTTTCAAACAAGATCCTCATATTTGCTTCATGCAGTTTCGAAAGAATTCGTTATATATCGTAAATGTGTTGTTAGGGGCATTCGGCTGGGGTCTGCAGAACTCATACTTTCCGTTTTCCGTTTTTTCTCTATCACGTTCGGACAACTCTGTTTGATGAAACCGGATTTGATGTCCAATGTTTCACGGAATGATGATTCATCCAAATTAGCCAAAATAACTGAAGTGTCCGGGGTAGGGTATTTATCAGCTACAGTTTTCATACAGTTTTCTCATCCAATTTTCTTAAATCTATTACGAGTCGCTTTTTTTAGTTTTCGTCGAGTCTCTTTTTGCCAACAACTCAAGTAGAATTGTTATAAGGAGACCGTGAAGACCTTATAATTCCGTTACGAAGTAGATCGGACACTTCTTGGTTGACGAAGTCTACCAGTTTGTTAGATGTTTTTATTGTTGCAACAACGTTTGTATTGAACGGTAATGATTCATTGGGGTCGGCAAATACTTTTGCATGATGTTTTAATATCAAGGGCAAGCGTGCATTTGTATCAGGTGATCAGGTGAACAATGTTTTGTTCAGTGTTTAATTATCAAAATTACACACACCTTGCAACCAAGAAATCTAATTCGAAACCCACAGAAAAAAAAACGCTTTGTTGTGTCGAAATCGTTATAAAGAAAAACTCAATTTTTTATTGGTTATTTCCATTCCCTTATATCGAAATGCCACATTGTTGTTTTTGTATATTACATAAATTTCCTTACTTGCAAACAATATATAATGTTACACAATTTTTCATTATTTGAGGTTCACATTATTTTTTAAGGTTTTTTTTATAACATTAATGTTCAACAACTTCGTTTTTAAACAACATGTTATTACAAAATGTTTGACATATAGCCGTCTTTCTTCTCCTTCATCATACGTTAAGATCACCTATTTTAGGTCTAAATAAGCATCTATTTTACGTAAGAAGTCAAATACGATAATACCAACGAAAATCTCAAGAGTTGGTAATATAAAAAATGTATTTTTCTTTTTGTTCACTGTGCACTTGGATCTAATCTGATCTATTCCATGGATAGATATATCCCATGGGTAGATTTGACTGAAAATGGTATATTTACATTTACTTTTAACATTAACATTTACTTAATAGCCTCAATGGTGCAGAGATTTATGTAATTTTTAGCAGTACCAGTATCTATTAAAAGTTTTCTTCCTCTCCTCCCAGCGTTTGCCTGATGTAGGGCAGGAGAGACCTTCCCCTAAAAAAATGTATCTCATCAGACATTTCAGGGACTTCTGAAGGATTTCTAATGTATGTCTGATTTATAATGATTTTTTCGAATTATATTCTGCAGATTATAAGTTATAGTTCTCTGATTAGAATTGGAGTGTTGAGAGTTGTTGAAATAACGCGAAGAGTTATTTATTGGACCCTGACATTTGTTGGAGTAACGAGAGTAATTATTTATTTGACCTTGAAAATTGTTGGCGTTTCGAGTAGGATTGTTTAGTGATCTCAAGTATCAACCTTGATTCTTATTATGAACACGGGATGAATCCAAGTCCATTGGTTCTGGCGTTAGTCGAATTTGATTAGCGGTAACCAGTCTGTAGTGAGATGAATGAGTAGGATTATACTGGTTATAATCGTAAATCTCTCTAACCGGTAAGAAGTTGTTTGGACGTTCATTCCTGGCAGAAAAGCAATTAGCAAATCTGTAGCGTGTGCGATTGAGTAAGTGTATAGGTGTGAAAGAGGGAGTCAATAAACTGACTGAAAGTCAGCACTGTATTAAAGGGAGGTGAAACTTGATCAGCTTGACCATTAATCTTATTTCTAATGGTGGCCTCAGCTTCTCTGGAGCTACCTTCATGATCTTCAAACAACCTAAAGCAGCAAAAGCTGCTTGACGACGTCAAGAAACATAACGTACCCGTTCACCACTAAATTCAGGCAATGATTTTACAATGACTAACGATTCCTCACATTGCCTACCTGGTATAATTGTAACAGCCTTGTAATCTTCTACAACTAAAGGAATCGCTAATGCACGTCGTGCAGTTAGTTCACCGACTTGATGGCGGAAGATTCTTGCAGAATGATCTGTTGCTGCTCGTACCGCTGCGGTAATCACTGCAGTTAGCTGTGCGTTATCCATTTCGAAATATTAACTGTAACAATTTATTACTTTTTAATTTCGATGTCATCAGCCTATCCCAACAGTTTAACTGACTTGTAGAAACTATTGCCTTCCGTGTTTACAGCCGCCCGCCTTCTTCAGTACCAACTTGAAAAAAATCACACCACAGCGCATCTCCTTGCCGAAAGCCGGTGCAGGTTTCGAACGGTTCAGAGGTTTTTGAACCAAACTGCACTGTGCACCGCGTATGTATGAGTGTAGTGCGACACAATCGGATCGATTTTCTTGAGATCCCGAATTCAGCCATCGCTTCGAATAGCTCCTTGAGATAATGTTTTCGTATGCGGCCTTTAAATCAATAAAAAGATGGTGAGTATCGAATTGAAACTCGCTGGCCTTCTCTAGGATCTGTCTTATTGTGAAGATTTGGTCTATAGTCGGTTTGCAGGGCCGGAAGCCGCACTTTTACGCGCCGATTAGTACGGAGGACTAAGGACATCATCTGGAACTGTAAGTTGTCAGATCGCTCTTGTCTGCATAATGCATTGCCAAGAAACGTGAGTATAGTACTTACTGGTCCAGTTAAGTACTGTACGACAATCTTCTTGAATTACTAAACACCGGGGTGCTTGAGAATTTATATATTTTCATTTCGAAGCCACCTTCAACTGTAGGGTGGGTGTACCTCGAGAGTTAGTCTAGAATAACATCCCTTATGTGAGTCTTCTAGTTGGTGGCTGGGATTTTTATCTATCTCTATGCAATAAACTTCCACCAAGGCATTCGCCAAGGTATCGCAGCTACTTTCGTCTGGTTGTTGTCCACTTTGAGGAAATTCTGTAACAATGGTAACAGAGACCTTTGTTTCCGTAATAACTTCGCTATAACAAAATAATTTACTTGTGTTTCCGGAAACGGAAGGTTTAAGTTATTTATTGTTTTGATATCGAAAACTTTGCTAATAATAAGATCTAAATAATAATCGGAAGATGACGCGGTACTATGACTGAAAAATAATAATCCGAAGTTGGCTTTATTCCTAAATCGGAAGGGCTGGATTCTTCACCTCGGAAGTCTTTACTTTTTAAGTAAAGATGTTGTGTATAACAAATTTATAGATGTGTATATACGCACAATATTTTTGGCAATGGAACAATATATGTATGTTACTGAATTTGAAACCAAATGTTTTACAATTTAAGGTATTATTTCATCTCTCATCTGCTTTAGATGTCCTTAAGACTATCTTACTATAATACGTAGAGCCAGCTTCTCATCGTTCCGGTTTCCTGCTTCTGTGAATTTGGTTTCGTTACAGACGTCCTTCTGGGGGATACGGCCTTTTTATACACATGAATTGTATATATTGGGATGTGTTTGAACTTCTTTTTTCTTCTGTTTAAAGATCACTTAACTACATAGTGATATGTTGGTTTTGAACAGCACAGGCTTTGCCCAACGAAACACAATATATTACAATTTATTCTACAATTTATTTCACGACTTTCACGTCTAACGCTCGAATTTGCACTTACTGGTCAATATTATTTTTCCTAACTCCTAAGCATGCCATTCCGACGCTGGTTCTCTCACGTCCATCGCCGAAAGTGCATGCAATGTGTCTAGCCAAATGTGAGGATCATCATATTACATCCGCCGCAGGTGTGATCGTATGAATGGGCGACCTGTGTTGTCGAATGTGATAACAGTCAACGAATCCCTTAAGGCGATTCTTTAAAAAAAAAAAAAAAACGCGAGCGGGGAGGCCGAACCTCCCCCCAACCGTTCGAATTGCTCCAACTAAAATTCTGATTTTGCTTTTTAATATTTTATTAATAATGTGCGTTCCTGAACAAAAGCAAACTAGAACTAACTCTTAGCCTAAAAATGTTATTTACTCCAAGTGTCTGTTCCTCCGTTCAATTCGCAGTGTCATCAGACCAAGTGCAGTGCGTGTATCCGGCGCGATGCAATTTTATTACATCCGTCGTTTCCATGAGAACATGTTTGCACCTGACCAAAACAAATGTGTCGACTCAACGAATGCTCCGTCGGGAATTATCGCTGTGCGGCGTGTTAACTTAATTTATACATAAATCAATATATAAATAAATAAATAAATACATCAAGATAAATAAATAAATACAATAAATATACGCAAATTACAAAGCCAAAATTGAGATGTAGACATCGTCAGAAGATAAACACGAAATATTGTATTTCAACCTAATTGTTTCTATCCTTTGTGCTACCATTTCAATGTTGGACAATTCATGTAATTCTTTTGTTGGAAAAAGCCATGGAAAATCCTGAATCGTTTTAAGCAGTTTTTGAGCTATCTGAAGCTTTCGTAGGTGACAGTTTGCACATTTGGTATACCCCAGACAGGAGACCCATAAAATATAATAACTTGAAAAATAGCTTTGGAAATGAGTAGTTTGCTCGCAACATTGAGTTTTGAACGTCTAGATATAAATATAAATAAAAATTTAATATATAAATGGATAGATTTACTCAATGCTTATAATGAACGTATAGGCATTTCCGCACCACCATTGAGGTATGCCTATGGCGCGTTAACCGGTTTTTTTACTGGGTGCTCTGTTTCCCCAAGAGACCTATTGCACCCGTGCTAAACAATTATGAAAACAATTATGTTTAATTCATTATTTAATAAAAATGCATGCATATGCAATTAACAACAAAAATGTGTTTGTTTGAAAAAAGATCGTGGAAGTTTTTAAACAAATCTATGTATTACTATATTGATAAAAGCGATACGCGGAACTTATTCTTAAAATTGCGGTCGCTCGGATCCCTGTTCCAAAAGTTAATAACAAAATATAACCTAAATATAACTAAGTAATTCAAAATGAAATCTTCCGGCAAAATTCTTACAGCAGATAAACTTCTTGTCGGTCTGAAGCTGTGCGTAGAGGTGTCGCACTACTCCCCTTTGGTGGAAGCACTTGTAGAACGATTCAAGAAATTTGTGATTAATTTCTCGAATATATTCTACGAAATCATCTGGTGCTGGAAATAGATTGCCGTCTTTAAATTGCTTAAACGATGTAAATGTTAAACTGGACTATGGCTCAGACTGCAAAAGCACTGGTTTCGTACACCTCCCGAGGAAGCCAACCACAGATATATATAAAACTATTTTCCAGCAGAAAATCATTCACTTTTATATCAGCAGTCATGTATTTTTTGCCTGCAATACTTCTCGCTTCACTGAAAAACTGCTCAAGACAATCTTGATTTAGATGCCGATTCAGAATAAATTCAAACTGGCAAGGCGATCGAATTTGCCACAAGGAGTTGAGTGACGAGATGTTGTGTAACCAGCCCTTTATAAAAGAAAACTGGTTTGTCACGTCCTTGCCTGAAGAATCAATAACTCTAATTGAACCTAAGAGTCTATACTGACTTGTACAAAAACTTGAAGATGAGTTAAAATGTTTGAAGAATTGTCCTTGACCTGAACTGTAGTGGATGAAACAACGCGCTGAAACTGTGTGACTCAAGACCTGGGAGTCGTACTTAACCTTCATTTTTTGAAAAGTTTTGGCCGTATATGAGCCTCCGTTAATTTTGGAGCGAGCTTAAACATAAGCTTGCTATCCCCGTTGTTTAATTTTGTAATGTCACTCCATGTCGCACGAAGGTCACATGAAGATCCATTGAAAATGATGTCATTTTTGTGAAGACAATTGCGCGAACTATTAACTTATTATCAATCAAAGAAGAAATGAATTCTACCATAATGGACTAGAAAATACGGTTTTTCTTCTTCTTTTTTTCATCTTCTTCTTCTTTTCTTCATCTTCGCGATGCCTTGAGCCATAAGCACTATTACATTATGAGTCATCTTCACCGAAATCCTTCAAGCCTATGACGGTATCAATCTTCCTACAATAATCCGTATGGGCTTTAATGTGGAAATGTAGTTACGAAGAGTGTTGACCGAAGGAAGATTTAGTGATGCCCGCAGTAATCTGTAGGATACGGGTGACGTGAAATGAATTGAAAGTGCCAATATTTAGAATTTATGAGAAAACCTTTCACCCTTGCTATATATTTTTGGGTTTTTCCTTATATTTGCGACAATGGTTTTAATGTCGTTTGGAAAGTTTTGACAAATTGTCTCCTTATTAATCGTAGCGTTTTGCTCTTTCAAATCTTTTATTTGAGATTCTAGGAATAAGATATAACTATCCCTATCTATTCTATCCATTCTTAAAACTGTTGCCTCGAAATTGCGTAGTCTTTGTCGGGGGCCTAATTTTTTTGGTGTCCAATTTCTTAAAGACTCATACGTTTGAAAGGCTTTTTCGAAAGTATCTTCATGCATGAAGACACCTTCCTCAATGAAGTCATATTCTTCAATGAAGCCATCTTTTTCAACAAACACAGCTTCTTCATTGACGATGTCTTCTTCAACAATCATGTCTTCTTCAACGATGACGTCTTCTTGAATGATGACACTACCTGTAGTGGACAACACGTCGGGAAAAGCAGTTTGCTGTAAGCCGTTTGCGAGATGAGTTGGCAAACATTTTATATGAAAAATGTTTGTCACATACTCTAAAAGATTTCTGCAAGCTCACTAATCCCAGACATTGTCCCCACATCTCTCTCCTGTTAAAACAGGGGTGCTTATTAGTTAATCTTATATCTTATGTAGTTAGTTATGTATTATATACATACATATATGGTATGGTTTACTATGAGGACTAACAGCTAGATACATTCTCGAATAAAAAATAGGATAACCATGGAGACACTAGTATAGATATGTTAGGTGCAGTATTAAAATAGTATAGACATAAGTGTACATCTAGCAAAAAAAAAAAAAAAAATTGAATACCAAAACTACATAGGATTAGAGGATGAAAATGAAAAATTATATTAGGGTCAATAAACACGAGAGTTCTCCAGTGAAGAGACTCAGTTGGCAGCGCACATATTGCCACGATGAGGGCCCTTCATCTCTGCCAATTGTACTCGTGGCTGAAGATGCACGAGGAGTTGGGGGCACTTGATGATTACCGGGCGGTTCGTGACGGTCAAGTGCAGCGGGAATTAGGGGTGAAATATGGTTGTTCTTGATTTGGGTAGAACTTGAAGGGACATCAACTGGAGACAAGTTTCTTTCGATTTGGAATGGTTGATCCAGTTCTTGGTGTTCTCCGGTTCATGACACACATTCCATAGATCTGTCTGGTGAGCTTTGGGAATTGTAGCAAAAGAATGAAGGAACCACGCAATAAAATCTGTGCAGGTAAAGTATCGGTTTGATAGAGGCTCAGCTCATGGAGAAACTACATCGCTCGAGTGCAGATTGAAGAAGAAAAGATATTGGATGCAGCATTAGACGTTGTTCTTAGGGCGCTCAGGTCTGAGGTGGATCTTGTGCTCTGCAGGCAACACGACCTCTCGCACACTAAACCGGCTGAAGTCCCCCTCGACTTGTGAGCGCAAAACTTGAACCTGGACGTCCTCGGTTGCGGTATCACACAGGCTCAGAGTCAAAGCTTCGAAGCTAAGTTGTCCATACAGATCGCGAGTAGAGCTCTTCTTTCGTAAAGATTAAGACTAATAGCCTTCGCTTTGGATATAATTCATGCTTCTGCCCCTTAGAGCACGACAGTACACCACTTTTGGTATGTCGTTCATTTGATCCAAACGACAAGTGGTGACTGGACCAGATTTCAAGTCAGGATAAGTTTTGCTTTCGAACCGGGGACCCCTACAAGCAAGGGCAGGCACTCAATTAACTGCGCCATCCAGCCTTTATCGCTCTTGGCAGCTACTCAGTACTCACTCGAAGACTAAATTCTTTGTGGCAGCTGGAAGACAGGCTGAATAGGGCTGATTCCTGACCCCTGTCTCCAAAGAAGATGGATGGAAGGCACCACACTGAACTCCACGAGCTGTACCAAGACATGATACAACAATAATACAACTCACAGCTGTAGGTAGCCCAGAGCCTTGCTTTTACAGCAACCACCTTTCGTTTTGTGTCGACTGCGAGGAGCTAAGTTTGAGAAGTTTGGATAGACGGTCCAAAACTTTGAGCATCGCCAAGTGGAGTTGTGAAAATTATTTTCTGGTACCGGGCATGGAACCATAGGCCAGAGGAAGTCAATTAATTGATATATTAAGTAACACACTAAGTCAGCAACGCAAAAGCAAATGGAAGTGCTCTCTCTGTCAGATATGGGTATGATGCAACTAAGAGTAAACATTCACTATTTTGACAAACATTACAGCATATGGCATAAGATTGATAATTTATGTTATAAAATAACATTTATGAAGAAAAAAAACCGTGAAATTGAAAAGTTTAAAAAAATTTCGCGCGCAAATTTGGATACGAAACTACAAAATCATTAAGATAAAGAGTAATGTTACATGTTATTATCTCTTGTCCCAAATGTATGGAGAAAATTCTGGCATCCTAATACGCAGACCTTCATTTTGTTTTCCTTTTCTTATATTTTTTAACTATTAAAATAAACACCCTTAACTTGATTGCATTAATCTTGTTAATATTTTAACGTATCAGTTTTGTTTACTTTATGGATTCACCTTGAAAAATAGGAGAAACTACCCATGAAAGCTGGCGTTCACAGGGTACAACGAATCAGCTACCATATTGTGGTGGAACCATGGTTTTTGTGAAAATACTTGTGATTTACTAGGGATTACCACTACTATCACATTCCTCACCCATGTAGACTAGGGGAAAAATTTGGCCGAAGATGGTCTTGGTCTCTTATTTCTGATCATTTGTATTAAGGAATTAGAAAAATTCTAATTGTTTTCCTCGAATGTTTACAGCATTCCTGTTTAAGCTGCTGTTTATTATTTCGATTTGTATGAGTATTTAATTGCAAGTTGTGTTATAATATTAACTTGCTCCGGTTTTGTAGCAAGATCCTCGGCCCAGAAGTGAGAGAATTAATTTCTTCTAGCGAGAAAAGCTCCTGGTCATTCTGCACAGTATTGTTGTTGGTAGATTTGGACCACGCATTTCTTTGGCTTGTGGATGTTAGTGATTGCAGCCGTATTTGCTGCGTTACCTGATGAATTGCGATGGGATGGATGTGATGGAAAATCCATCATTTTTATCCGAAATCTTTTGCCTCATTTCAAGAAAGCTTTGGCGACTGACACATGTTAGTTTAGTGACGCATTTTAAGTTCTTGGAGGTGCACTCGTTGGTTTTGTGGTGTTCGGAGCAGATAGCACACTGAGTTTTTATGTGACAATTTTTCTCGCCATGTTCATACATTTGGCAACTATAACACTGCGTGACTCGATTACGTTGTCTCTAGCAAAGCCCCATTTAACTTGTGTTTCAAATACAGACTTAGAGTTATTTTTCAGTACAGCGAGTCGTATGGAACCAATTTCAAGGAAGACTAAGTAAAAAGGGTCAACAAAACGTTAATATTGTTTTTTAATTAATCCGTGGGACACCAGACCATACAAAATAACTTTAAATCACCTTGCCGTTGGTAGGTAATGAGTGAAAAAGTGCATATTTTTTTATTGTAACACAGTCCACAGTTTATTATGGGAAACACCACTATCGCAATTATGTAATTTTAATGCCAATGCTCATTTTTTTCAAGGAGTATTTGATAATTTGAGCTTCACAAGCATGTACTTCACTAAGAGTCTTTTGTAAAACACACACCGAGGGATTTTTTTCTATTAGAAACAGTGGGTCTTAGTGTTTCATTACAGTCGATATCTTCATTGTCGTCGGTAGGCTGGCTAATGCCCCGAAAGAATTTGTTCAAGAATTGTTATTTCTAAAGTCCATTTTGAATGATTTAATGTTCGAAGACCTATAGTCTTCAAATTAGGTGGCCGATCACTTTTGGGAATTTTGGTTGTGTACTTACGCTTGAAGAGAGATGAACTTTCTCGGTGAAGGCTCCGAACAGAACTGATCATAAGTATTATCTTCCGATAACATCGTCTCGTTACATGCGCTTAATTCTTTTGGCTCTTGCTGGACTGAGTCCATGATTTCATTATAATCGGAAGGATTTGAGAGAATTATATTATTATATTTTGTTTATTTCGTTATAAAAAGTTTACATTGATTTTAGCTATCGCACAGTATCTAATACAGAGATTTGATAAATCGAATATCTTACTTCTGGAAAAGTGTTTACATGATTGTGAAATTTATTTTTTTTTAATTAATTTAATTTTTTATTTTATAATTAATATTATTATATTATGTGATAATTTTTGTTGTGACAAAACTATTTGAAGGAAAATACGACAAAAAACCTTCAATACAAGAGAAAAAAAATATATATATATATAATTGGTATATGCGTATATATACATTTACATTTTTATGTATGTCAATAAACATATGTAAATTAATGTTTGAAACCAGTAATTTGGTAAAAAATGATGTTACAATAAAGGTGTTACAACTAAATAAATAAATATGTATATAAATCTATATAAATAAATAAATAACTAACTGAGTAAAAAAATAAATAAATAATTATATAAATATATATAAATAAATAAATAAATTAATAAGTTAATAAATAAATATACAAATAAATAAATAAATAAATATATAAATAAATAGATACAAAGAAAAAATAAATAAATGTGAAGGAAATACTAACAATATTAAAGTTTAACAAATAAATCGTACAGATTACAATGTATATGCATGTAATCATATTTATTCACTTTGCAGAGTGCAATTTGTTAATTCATTGACTAGTGGATTCTCAGCAAAAGCACATGAGTAATTAAACTTATCTGTCAGTTTCAATATTCTTTTATAGATCAGCTCAAATCCCGCTCTTCTGTGGAGTTTTAAGGTGGAATAATCCCGTGGTAGATCCAACATCATTTTTAAGACTTTGTTTTGGGCTATTTGTAATCTTTTGATATGACACTGTGCGGATTTTCCCCATACTGGGCAACCGTAAAGTATTATGGCTTGAAATATAGCCTTAAGTATGATTACTTTGTTGGAGGTAGACAAAAAGGATTTTCTGTTAATAAAGGGGTAAAGAATTTTCTTTGCAATGTTAACTTTCCTGAGAGTTTGGTTGATGTGCTCATGAAAAGTTAATTTGCTATCAAGATGAATACCAAGATACCTAACGGAGTTCTTCCACTCAACGTTGATTCCATTCACCCGAAAGCTGGAACTAGGGAGAAAACAAGCTTTTCTTTTTCGTGTGAAAAATATCGCTTGTAACTTATCTTCATTGTATTTAATCTTCCATTTATCACAGTAACTAAAAATAATTTCCATTGCATATTTAAGATTGCTCTCAATGTTAAGAGCGAACTTATGTGATGAAAATATAGCTGTGTCATCGGCAAAGATAGCAGTTTCACATTCAGATAATTCTGGAAAATCCGAGGTATACAAATTGTAAAGGGTTGGCGCCAAGACAGACCCTTGGGGTACACCTGCATTATAATATATAAAATTTGAAACACCACTATTAACATGGACTTGGAAACAACGATCAGACAGAAAACTTAGAACTATATTGCACAAATAAGGTGGAAAGTTGAGATTGTTCATTTTGAAAATGAGACCATTATGCCAGACAGTGTCAAATGCCTTCTCAATGTCAAGTAAAATCATGCCGGTCGATTTACCATCAATACGATTACTTTTGATGTGATTACAGATTCTCTTAACTTGATGAGAAGTGTTGTAATAACGCCTAAACCCAAACTGTACTTTGGGAAAAATGTTCTTATCATCAACAATCTTCATAATCTTTTCTTTTAATATTCGTTCAAAGAGTTTACTCAGGCTGCTAAGTAAACTAATTGGCCTGTAACTATCAGGACTATCTGAAGGCTTACCAGCTTTAAGAATAGGCATAACTTTAGCTATCTTCCAATTTGTTGGAAAGTATTACAGTTTCAAACATGCATTTATAACATATGCCACCATCTTTATCCCAATTTTCGGTAACTCTTTTAAATATACATTTCTTATTAAATCTAGTCCACCAGATTTTCTCGTTACGAGATTGCTGATAAAAAAATTGTTATCGTCTTCATTCACAAATTCATTTAAAGGTGTGAATGAGTTCATTGTTTGGAATGTCGGAACAGTACCATTTACCAAAGTATCTGTATGCAAATCACCCAGATTACGCGCTATGTTATGATTACGCTCAAATGTTTGGGCTAGCGCATTAGCCTTTTCAACTTCTGTAAATTACGTATTTAAAGTGTTTCTGAGACACGGGATACGACTATTCTTATTTCGAACTAATTTTACGATATTCCAGAACGGCTTAGTATTTTTGTCTAAGTGCTTAAGTTTATTATTCCAAGAGTTATTACGAATTCGAGCTATCTCTTTGATGATCTTGTTGAGATAATTGACTTCGTTTCTATCTACAATTTGTCTGTATCGTTGCCAGTTTCTTCTGTGCATATTTCGTAACTTTATAAGATTTAAAACATCAGTTGGAAGCTTAATGCAATTGTTCTTTTTTTAGCTATTTTTGGAATACTCTCATTAGCTGAGTCTAGAATTTGTTTTGTGAAACTTGATACAAGAAGGTCAACATCCTGTTTGCAGGTTATATGGTCTAAGTCGGTGTCAACCTGCCGAAGTTTCTGACTTATATTTGCTCTAAACCGATTCCAATTAGCATTTTTTAAGTCTTTAATATAATCAACAACTTCCATACCACACAGAAGAAGCTTGCAAAATACAGGGTTATGATCCGAGGTCAATTCATTAAGACATACAGGTTGAGATACATAGCTAGGACAGTTAGTAATAAATATATCTAGAACAGACGGACGACCACGTGAACCAGCAGGTACATAAGTTGGACTATGTGGAAACATTAACGTAATGGGCAACACAACACTAAGACTTGAAAGTACATTACCCCATGTATTTGCACGTGTGCAACCCCAATCCCTATGTCTACAGTTTAGGTCGCCTCCAACTAAGTAATCATCATTTAAGGAAAAAATTTTCCGGAGATCATTACTTAAAATAGTCTTATTAGCGTTTGTCACAGTAGCACCCGGAAAATAAACACACAAGACTTTAATTGTTTTTTGGTTTGATAACCTCACCTCGATTCCTAAGTTTTCTACTAAATGTGTTCTAATAACAGGTAAGAGCGAATGTTGAACCGATCTACGCACAAATATTGCGACTCCACCACCAGTTCCAACAGTTCTATCAAGACGATAGCATTTAAAATTCGGGGTGGATAAACGATAAGTTTCATTAAGCCATGTCTCTGTTACTAAGGCTATGTGAACGTTTTTTCTATTTAAAAAATCTAAGAATTCAATGCTTTTGTTTCGAATCCCCCTAGCATTCCATGTTACAATATTTAAGTTACTATCTACCATATTATTACTTATCATTAGAGTACAAAAATTTAGTAGCTAGCTGTGCGATAACTTGAAACTGATCTGCTTTTGATTTACAAGTAGCTAATTTACTTATCATTTCCATAACTAGTACATTTAATTCCTCCATGGTGAAAAGATTGTTGTTGTTGCTGATCAAACCACTTGAATGATGAGTAGCACTCTCCCATGTGCTAGGCGGTGGCACACAGCTGACGGTTTCCACTCGTTGTTTACTTTGATTCGTAAATTGACTTCGGCGAGGAAGGGAGGGAAAGTCTGACGTAGATGACAAGTCAAGTTGCCTCGGCGTGCTGTTTACTGGAACAGTGGCGGGAGCTTTCGTTGACAAAGAAGCTTTTTTTGTCAGCTGATGAGTTTGGTTCTTGCGATTTGCAAAGTTGCTTTTAAGCTCTAAATATTTGGATCTAGCCAAGCAACCAGCATCACTGGCTTTATGAGAACCATTGCAATTAACACATTTGAGAGTTTCTTTTTTGTTGCAGTCAACGGTCTTGTGAGAACCAGCACAAATACCACAATATGATTTAATGTGACAGTTGCGCTCACCATGTCCGAACATCTGGCAATTATGGCATTGTGTCGGTTTGCCTTTTAGTTTTCGTTGAAAGCTCCAACTCACTTGAGTATGGAAAACAGATCGGTAGTGTTTTTTTAAATCATTTAATTTGATTGATCCATTCTCTAATGAAATTAAATAAAATGTTTCACTATAATGTCCATAGTTTTTATTAATTTTCTTAATGTCCATGCATTTCAGACCGATTTCAATCAATTTCGACTTTAATAAATCAACATTTAAATCGTCGAGTCCAAACAGAACAACTTTAAATGCTTTTACACTTTTCATGTCGTGGGTGAAGAATTGACATTTGTTTTCTTTTAGATATGACACTACACTGGTGTATGTTTCTAAAGATTCACACAGGATTTTTATTCCAATGGAGATTTTTTTAATGGAGTAATCAGATATATTTAATGACTCCATTAAACTGTGAACATAGTCACTAGTTTTTTCGATCAATTTAATAGGAGGCACATTCTCTTTTTTCTGTACGTTTGGCGAAATAATTTCGTCCATATCATTATCGTCTTTATCCAACATACTCCGAAAGGCACTGAAACGATTGTACCTTGAGTTCATCTTTCCCGCACTAGTTGCACTCATACTACGAAGTTTCTTATCGGAGGGATTGGAAACACCCTCTGAATTTGGGGATCTACCGCGTTTAGTAATTTTGGCTAATTTAGCTAATTTACTGAATACACAATACACTGCGAAAAGTGGCCGATAAAGATGTCATACACAGGCAAAAGCTCTCCGACGACTGAAACAATTATGAACGAACTTTATTCCGTCACCTCTCGCACAATAATGAATTCAAATCTAACTTAAAGATAAGATAGCACCTATGCCAACATTCGCTGGGAAGTCTACGTGTGCAAAACTGCTGGGTCAGCATTTTCTGGTCTGGGAATGCTTCTAAGCTGGATGTTTGCTCGTGCATGCAGTGTATCGTATTGTACGCACGAGCAGTTGGAAGGTTCAAAATGACACATCACCTTTCCACCGGCTGGGAAATGCTTTGTGTTAACTTAACAGTGAAACCAGCTAAATTGGCTACTTTCCTATATTTGTAAATTTGCCCCTTAGCTGGCCAACTTACGACGGTTACACAATATTTATGTACTTATCACCAATTATTTTATCCAATTTTTGTAAACACATGTTTGTCAATTTGAATTTTTTAAAGTAATTGGAAGTACTTACAAAACTTGGATATACTGCTTAAGTACTTCCACAGGTACTTCTCCGTACTAAATGCTGTTTTTCTTTATCTACGGCTATAATGTGATCACAAATCACAAATGTCTGTGATTAAAATTATAATGTATTTCTAATGAGGTTTCATGTGATCAATTGTTTGGTATTTAAAAAAAACGTATATTATAATTTAAAAAAAAGCTCACAAGAATAGTTACCTTGATGTGGTGAATTCTGCATGTTTAGGGCTTTCTCGCGATCAAAAGAGTGTTAAAACAGATTGAGGGAGCAATGCGAAGAGAGAATTCCTCACAAATTCTCAAAATTATCCTCCATTCTTAAGCATATTTGCTCAGCAAATGTGATGTGCTGGTCATAACAATTTTAACATTTATTGTGATGCTCACAAATTTTGAGGTTTTGCTTAAGATACGAAAATAAAAATTATTTCAAATTCAAGCATTTCATTTATTTTGCTATCCACTGGATCTTAAGGATATCTGTGTTTGGCTGCAGACCTTACAAAACTCTCTTTGGCGGTGAAACACTGTAATTTTTATTTTACAAATAAATGAGAAGGTACTTCCTTTCATTAATCTGTTTACAATATAATTTCAATTTGATATCGACTTCTTGTGGGTGTGCACAACTTGGTTCTGATATAAAGAAGGTCAGTTGGGTTGGGTCAGTTGAAGTTGCAACTGTAACATAGCACGGCTCATTATTTGGTCCCTTCTGCTATCTCCATCCCTATTTTCTAGCTCTTGGTAGGCATTCCTTAATTCGTCCAGCTGCTAATTTCAAAAGTACTAACTCTTCTACATTTACCATACATATTCGGTCATATATACTATGGGTATACATTTTTACGGCGGTAAGCTGGTTTACAATTTTTGAAAGTTTTTCGAAAGATTTTCTGCGAATTTGGTTGCGAACTTTAGGTTCAATTTAAGTGTAAACATATTTTATTTATTCTTAATACTCGCATAAAAACAAAACAACATCGCCTGGTGAGACAGGCCACATACCTAGTACAGCACATTTCACCGATGCTATCAAATTCAATTATGATAACGACCATGTGTGTCTTCTTAATCGAATTTGTATTGTTTGTATAACAGGTGCTGGTTGTTTGCTAGTACCATTTTTTAGTTTATTTGACTAAGCCTCAATTTTAGCTGCATATCTTGACCTTAATGCGTTTTAAGTATTTTGTAGTCACACTCTAACAACAAACAAAAGTAATTATTTTTGCTGAATTTGAGAAGTAGAAAATAAAAATTAAAGAAGGAAAAATGAATTTCTTTGACATTGTAAAATGTGATAAATTATGTAAAATACATTAATAACTATGTATTCTCTAAATCAACAATGATGCGAAGAATCGCTACCAAAACTACTAAATAAAATATTTGGGATTACTAGAATTATCAATATTATGAATAGTAAATTTAAGTAAAATAATTAATAAATTGTGATATGCCCTAAAAACCAAAGCCTGATTTGTAATTTTCGCTTTGCAATTTTACTTATTGCATTTAACATTGCAAACATTTTACTGTAACAAAATATGGATACAAAATAAGCTTAAAATAAAATGCATTGCGCATATTAAAAAAATTAAAATTAAAAGACCAGAAGACTAATGTCTCTATCTATTACCATCTAAGGGTTTATAAACCACAAACATTGATTTTTACTTATAAAGAAGATTAATAAATTGTAAATAGGTAATCATTTTGAAGGTTAATAAATGATCAATAAACATATTGTGTTTGATATAGTTATTTCATTTGATATATAAATCACGTAATATATGCACAAGCATCTGTTTAATTCATGTTTCGGTGAAATAAATGAAGGTAAGTACAAATTATTTTTAAATAAAAAATATTATAATAATATATAATATGGGTGGCGCTACAGCCCGTAGGGGGCCAGTGCCTAGCTTCTCAGCAACCACTCGTGTTGTGCGTGCTATTGTTCTCTCACGAGTGGAAGGGACCTACAGTTTTATGCCGAATCCGAATGGCCAAGTTTGAGAAGCTTTTTCTAGACAGGAAATACTCTTTGAGCGTTGTCAGCGACTCGAAAGCTTTGAGCGTTGTCAGCGACTCGAAAGAGGTGGGATCGTGAAAATTGTAGTCGCACGGGCCACCACGAAAAAATATTATCCAAACGAAAAGAATCGAGGCGACTATATCTACAAAAGCAGAGCACTGCAGTTACATGGTACGATAAATGCTGCAAAACGAATTTATGTGAATTAATCTGCAGATGTCATTGTACCTAGTCTCAATCGCTCATAGCTAAGCGACTATTCAGAAAAGCCATAATCTGAAAAGTGTCTGTCCTCATAGATTTGATTGCTGCCTGGCTGTATGGCAACGATATCTGTGCTCACCAACACGACATTGGATCGTAGGCATAATAACACAGCCCGAAGATTTTGTTAAAGTTTAAAAGTAGAGATCACATACCAACGAAAATATGTATTTCTTTTTATTCTTATGCCCATAATCCATCAATTCAATAACGTTTGTTACAAATTTAAGTTAATTCACATATTGTCTATCATAATGAGAGAAATAATACTTTATACTATCGCAAAACTATATTTCAAAACAGCTGTACACGGCGCGTGTTACTAGGCATAAAAAAAAAAATTTACGTATATCAACAGGAAGTTCTAAACCTCAAATCAAAAAATATTCTGCTCAAGCAATTGTACTTTAAGGACATAATTGTGGAAAATGAATAATAATAAAGGTAAACAAAATTAGAAATTGCCTTTTGTTGCTAATTTGGCGTACTCATGCTACCAAGCATTTGAAATGTCGCAACATATTATGTATCAATCAAACAGAAGGTGGTGGGTTCGTGAGCTGAAGCATTGCAGGTGTAATGACCCACAATTCTCCAGAGAAGTACTAAAAGAATGACTCAACTATTCGGCTGCCAGAATAAAAGTAAAAGTTTATTTATCTAAAGCTATGACAACTAGAATTTACATATTACTATGTCACCTCGATTAGTGTAGTAAAGTGTTTATACTACTGACAAGGTCGCCACATCCCTCCTATATTTTTTAGCTTAAGTTTCAACTCTGGATTTCGCGGCTCGGTGTTATTTTCCACTACCTCGTTAGATTCTATTAGCGAGGGATCAGAATTGCTTTCATTATTATTTGTTCCTTCCATCCCTGTTTGAGATAAAACTGGTATCTTCTTTACATGGCTTAAGTTTCTCCTAAAAGTCCTTCCGTCATCTCCTTGTACCACTGCTTCATTTCGGTTTACTTTAATCACCTCAAATTCAGCAGGATCAAAAGTTGTTGTTAGCTTGTTTTGGGGTGTCAAATTGCGAAGTAAGACTTTATCGCCAATAGAAATATTCCCCTCCTTCGCACCACGAGCTCTATCTCCACTCTCTTTTCCTTTTTGTTTGTTTATTTTGTCCAAGTCTCTTGCCTCTGAGTCTAAAACAGTTTCATTTATGTCTTGTATAGAAGGAATTTTATCTCTAATTGATCTTTTATACAGCAGTTCTGAAGGTGATTTCCCCGTTGTACCATGCGGTGTCACGTTGTACATTAGAGTAAATTTCTGCAGTTCTATTTTATAGTCTGCTCCCTTTCCGTGAGCTATTTGTAGTCGCTTTAAAATCGATCTATTCATGTTTTCAACTTCACCATTGGCCTGTGGCCAGTAAGGAGGCGAAGTTAACAAATCAATGTTGTTACTGGCACAATAGTTCTTAAATTCACCACTCACAAACTGCCGACCATTATCAGCTTTTATAGATTTAGGATACCCCAATCTAGAAAACATTTCCTCTAAAAGGGCAATTATTTCTGAAGACGTTATTTTTTTTACAAATCTAGTCTCCTGGTATCTTGAATAATAATCAATGATTACAAAAGCGTAATCGTGATTTGGTAAAGGACCCAATAAATCCATTGCAAGGCATTCCCAGGGGCCGTCTGGAAAAGCATGTCGCTGCATAGGCACTGGTGGGGTCGGCCTTGAAACTAACAGACAATCTCGACACTGTTTCACGAAAGATTCCACTTCTCTGTCCATTAGTGGCCACCATACTTTTAACCGCAGTCTTCGTTTCATTGCTGTCTCCCCTGGATGACCTTCATGTCCTAACTCCAATACTTTCGTCCGTAACGGTCTTGGTATGACAAGTCTAGAACCACGTAGTAAGATGTTTCCCATGGTGCTTAGTTCAAATCGGAACGGAAATAACTTATTTTTATTACACGCTGTCCAATCCAATCTCTTGATCGTTGGCGTTTTCTTTGATCACCTCACTTATCGTAAGTGCACGAGGAACCACATTCTCAATTAGTGCACATACACTGTATTCACAATGCCTGTCGAAAGAGTCCGTATCCTGAATCTTGCATAACCTGGACAAGGAATCTGCTATATTAGATTTTCCCGCTTGATAAATAACTTTGAATTTAAATGACTGAAGCCGAAGAACCCATCTTTCGATTCTAGCAGGTGGTTTCGAGGTAGGCTTAAAGATTGCTTCCAAAGGTTTGTGGTCCGTCACTAGTTCAAATTCTATTCCTGCAAGATAGTAATAAAAACGTTCTACTCCCCAAACTAAAGCTAAACTCTCTTTTTCAGTCTGGGAGTATCTCCTTTCTACTGCAGACAGGCTTTTGCTAGCGAACGAAATTACTTCAGGACATCCTTCATGAAATTGTAAAAGGACTGCCCCTAATGCAACAGGGCTGGCATCAGCAACTAATCGCGTAGGCTTCTTAGGGTTAAAATAAGCCAGAGTCGGAATTTTTGCTAGGGAGTCTTTTAATCGCTTGAACGCATCTTCCTGTTTTTCACCCCAGGTAAACGGAATATCCTTTTTAATAAGCTTCCA
The DNA here is from genome assembly GCA_916610145.1 of Eristalis arbustorum. NCBI lineage: Eukaryota > Metazoa > Arthropoda > Insecta > Diptera > Syrphidae > Eristalis > Eristalis arbustorum. The sequence goes on along the minus strand of OU744319.1, from coordinate 47,348,042 downwards.
TAGCGGTTCTGTAGTGTCTGCCAAATCTGGAATAAACTTTCCTAAATAAGTAACAAGACCCAAAAAACTTCGTGTTTCCTCCTTCGTGTTTGGAGACCGAAATTCCAAGATCGTTCTAACTTTGTCGGGATCTGCACTAATTCCAGCTTTGGCTAATACATGGCCTAAGAACTTTAACTCATGTACTTTCCAGCTGCACTTGTCCCTGTTAAGGGTGACGTTCATATCTTTTAGTATGTTCAATACTGCCCTCAATTCCTTGTCATGTTCCTCTTCAGTGACTCCAAAAACAATTATATCGTCCAAGTAATTCAATGCATTTTGACAAGGGGCTAAGATATTTTCCATTGTCTTTTGAAATATTTCTGGGGCTGAATTCACACCAAACAACAACCGTTTGTATCGAAACAGTCCTTTATGGGTAATGAATGTCGTTATTTCGCGGCTGTCTTTAGTTAGCTCTAGTTGATGATATGCGTTCTTAAGGTCTAAACGGGACAAATACTGAGCACCTTTCAGTTTGGTCATAAGCGTATCAAACGTAGGAAGTGGATAATTTTCTCTTAATATAGCCGCGTTTGCTCGGCGCATGTCTACGCATAAGCGAATATTTCCATCTTCCTTGAATACTAACACTATAGGTGAGATCCAAGGACTTGGACCATAAACGGGTTCGATGATATCCTCTTCTACTGCCTCATTGAGTTTGCGTGCTACTTTTTCTTCCAAAGCTGTTGGAATGCGACGTAAGGGTTGCTGGACCGGCTTCACTAACTTATCTATAGTCAACTGTACCTGTATTCCCTTTATCTTCGGAAAAGGACGTTTGTCTTCCACCCGATTTACGTCCACTCCCAATTTAAGAACTCTTAATTTGAGTGCAGTATCACGCCCCATAAGGGACTGTGTACCGTTCTTGATAACATAGAATGAAGCCATCGATTCTTTACGGTAGTCAACGCATATGGGAATATGGGAGCTTCAAAAACAGCTCTTATTTCAAGCATCTCTTTAGCTGCGTATGCTCTGAACTGATTTTCCGATTCTGTTCTGACATTAATCAATGCTGAGGTTTTGCATAGATTTTCCCAGTCTTCTTCCCCTATCAAATTGAAACGTGAACCTGAGTCGATTAGCATTAACAATTTGTAGTTTCCGATGGAACAGATTATTTTTCCACTTGAAGCCTCAACATGGTCTTCTGTGATTTGAAAACAAGAGTGCTCACTGAAAGTACTATTTGAGTTTTCTGCGTCTACGAACCTAACCTTTGATGGTTCAAACTTATTTTTCTTATGAAAAGGTTCATTATCAAATGGGGTCTTTCGCTTGTCAGACTTGGTTTTACATTTCTTAGCAAAATGCCCCAAAAACCCACATTTATTACATTTGCTATTTTTAGCTCGACACGAATTATTATTTGCCAAGTGACCGAATCTTCCACATCTTTGACATTCGTCATCTTCGTTTGGACCCTTCCGTTTATGAGTATTTCGGATGTTGTTAATACCACATGACGATAGAGTTGGAATCATCGATTCTGTCTGGCTCGCTCGCGATCTGTTCGTGAACTTGACACATCTCTAACACATCTTCTAGGGAGTGTTCCTTTTCCAATAAACGTTTCTTTAAATCTCTAGAAGCCCATGTGTCTATGACCTTGTCTTTTATGTTAATTTCAATAACCTCTTGCTTTGTGTTACCAAAAGAGCATTTGGCTGCCTGATGTCGCAGTCGCAGAAGAAATTTATTGAAGCTTTCCCCTTCATCTGGCTTAAGTGTTCTGAACAAATGTCTTTCAAATGTCGAATTTCTCTTGGGTGAAAAATAGTCATTTAGTTTTCTTACCAACACCATGAATACATTTTCATCCTCAATTGCAGTGGAATCCGCTAAAGCTCCAGGGATATTAAAAATAACCTCTTGTAATTGTGGTCCTCCCAGATGCAAGAGCTTATTTTTCTTTTTAATTGGATTAGTGATTTCTTCGGAATCCAAGTAAAGGGAAAATGAACGATACCACTTCTCCCATTCTGATCTCATCAAGGACTTATCGATATTTTCACATTGCAATGGTTTTATCACGGAATCGGCCATCGTTTCCTTATAAGTAACTCTCAATCTTTTGTTTTTGCAATTGAATGCCTTTGGTCATCAATTAAATGTAACCCTCAATGCTGCAATTTAATGCAATTTCCTTCGTTCGCAAATTTAATGCCTTTGGTCAACAATTAAATGTAACCCTCAATGCTGCAATTTAATGCAATTTCCTTCTTTCGCAAATTTAATGCTTTTGGTCAACAATTAAATGTAACCCTCAATGCTGCAATTTAATGCAATTTCCTTCTTTCGCAAATTTAATGCTTTTGGTCAACAATTAAATGTAACCCTCAATGCTGCAATTGAATGCAACTTCTTTCTTTTACAATTAAATGCCTTTGGTTAACAATTAAATGTACCACTTACTCGATTCAGCTTTTTTTTCGAATTCACCTCGTCGCCAATTGTAATGACCCACAATTCTCCAGATAAGTACTAAAAGAATGACTCAACTATTCGGCTGCCAGAATAAAAGTAAAAGTTTATTTATCTAAAGCTATGACAACTAGAATTTACATATTACTATGCCACCTCGATTAGTGTAGTAAAGTGTTTATACTACTGACAAGGTCGCCACAGCAGGCATACAAATGGATTCTACTCTAAAACATTTTCTTATTTTTTCTTTCGAAACTTGCCCCTTAGTCCGAATTTAAATTGATTTTGTCGTTATAACATAGTCAGCTGTTCATCAACGCACCAATCTGTCAAACATTTTTCAACATGTTCGATAATGACATGCGATGAGCTTGTCACCGCTCTCATTTTGTACTTACGTACGTCACCTCAGTATTCCGTGCATGGCCATTGAATTGTATGCGTTGAAAGCCAACGCAACGCACCACCGTGGTGCGTTCGACTTCAGTCTTAAGGCCCAATTATAAAGCGCATGAGCGCGCATCAGCTAGTGTCAAACGCGCATCGGTGAGTGTGCGAATACAACATCCCTATGCGCCAAACTTTTATGGAGTCCACGAACAATTGTGAACATTTCGTTAGGCATGTTCAAAACCCAAATGTTTCGTTAAGCATGAGCTAGAGCGAAATGAATCGCACCGCGCATATGCGAATTTGACAGATGGCACATAAACAACGAAATGGGGAAAGTGAAAAAAAATCCAGAGAATGATTGATTCGCAGAGAAAAACTTTTAAATCATTAATTAGATGAAAAAACTATGATTCAAATCCTTTTTTTGCATACGAAGAAATATAACTTATTGGCCTTAGTTGCTGGAAAATGTTGTTTCGTTTCGTGTTTCATTAAATGATAGACACAAAATAATCCTGTGGAGTAGGACCGTACCATGTCGTCAGACACCATTCCTCATTTTCTGTTTTGTTTCTCCATGTGAACACTTTAACAGATTTTGTGTGTTCAAACAAGGACTACTCCACGCCGAAGAAATCAAGCAACGGGCTTAAGACCAGAGAAAATGTATTTTATCTTTTATCTCTACCTAAAACTGCCAGAAGTGTGTTTCATGTGTGATGCCAGTAGTACGAAGTTGAAAACTTTAAATATTAGTTCATATAGGTTTTCTTTGTGAACTCCTCTAAGCTGTTAAAGTGTTCACATGAGGATTGAAGAATATGTTAACATTACTGTAACTTGGCAGCACTCAAGAATTCCACATGTCTAATTCTGACAGTTTTAAACAGGTATATAAGAGAGAGATAAAAACATTTTCTCTGTTTGGAAGCCGGTTTCGCGGTTTCTTCGGCGTGGAGTTGAGTAGGAGCAGCAAATAATGCTTGATTAAGTGCTGTGCTTCGAGATTTTTGTTATAAATTAAATTTGTGGGATTGAATTGTCTAGTTTAAAAGTTATAAGAAACAAAACCGCATCTACTTACAAATATGCATTATACTACGGATACTAAGCAATATGGAAATATACATGTTGAATTTGTTGTTTATTCACACATACAATGAAGAAGGTCTCAAATAAATGTGATACAATCTTCTGAAAAAGAAAACAAGCTTCGAATAGAATCAACAAACATCGCTTCAGTAGATACATGTGCAATCCAACGAGGTTTCCCGAAGTAATCACACTAAAAACCGGTGCAAAAAAAAAAACGAAAACTACCCAAATATGAGAAATTTGAATATTGTATGTTCATTATGTTCAATAGACGCTACAGCTTCTTGTGCTGTGTTGAGAAATATGGCAATAATTCGCCCGTAAATTTTGTAATAAAAGATGAATTAAAAATACATTCGATGCATGTAAAACCAAGGAAATATAAAGTAAATAAAATCATGTAAGTATGACCAAAATCTTCGTGTACTCCATTATGTGAACGCATAAATCTTTTATGTTCTAGGCCACTTAAGGGAAGAAACGCATATATGTATGTTATCCCATATCGAATATTTTCTCACCCATATACTTCAAACACTAATTCAGTTTCTTATTCTAATTTTTTCAGAACGCCATGGAGATCACCAGGCCCTTCGGTTGTCCGCCAACGACTTTAAATCATCAGGATTTATGCCCAGGCGCAACCAGCCGAGTTTTTGGATATGGTCGCCTTGGATAGGGGTCGCCTTGGATAGGGGTCGCCTTACTGATGAAGTAGCAGGTACCCAATCATTGGAAGCGTTTCATCTACTCAATATTGAGGTCCCTACGTACTGCTTTGTTTGTCACCTTACTCCGGAGGGTAACTCACAGAATAGCACGAAGAGATCTCATCTCGGCAGTTTGTATTCCATTCTCCAAAGTGTACCTCCAACAAACATCGCTCTATTCTTGTGCACAAACTTTTTCCTTGTCATGGATGGAGGAGTATATAAATATAAATATACATAAGGATGTATGCTGTACAAGAGGAGGTAACATGTTTTGTTGCACAGTGCGTCATGTAAGTGTTTTGATGGTATAATTATGACGAACATATATATGTATATAATGCACATGCAATTTGAAAATGAATTGAATAGAAAACAATCTTATCTATAATCTTTGTATGACATTGCTGAGTACAAATTTTATACAAATGATCCTATCAGTGCAGGTATTTTAGTCGAGAAAATGTATCGAGTCGTATAAGCAGCAAGTAGGCTGCAGGCTCTTATTAGTAAATTAACTGGAATTGAAAAGAAACTCGTGTAGTTTTCTTATAATTTATTAGCATGTGTAGACTGAAATCATCCATACATTTATTATTAGTTACTCCATTAGGACTAGAGATACGTACATCGTTCCAATCCCAGTCAGTCATTACTATTTCCATATAACAACAGACATCGGATCGTGAATTTTCATAGTTTTATTCGATAATCAATATTAGATTGCTTAATGAATGGTGAGATGAGTAAACATTTGAAAAAAAATACTCCTTTAAAAATGTGCTGAAAATACAGCTGGAATAAGTTTCGCTAGTGAATAAGAACATAAGAAAATTGGGAAGGTCAAAATCATGATTTAGATTTTCAATTAGATGATGCAATTTAAGAACATCACTAGTCTCAGATTGGCGGCCCCCTTTCGAGTCGTTCAAAAGACTTGCATCGTTTTTTTTAACAAACGATGCTCAAGTGAGCTTATCCAACTGCTTCACCTTTAATTCACCTTACACTTAAGGCTGCATTCGAACGCACAGTAACATTTAAAGACTCGTTTTTCAGCCGCACGACGCGAATATGGTATGCAATGTTCTTCCCAGCTCCAATCCGCAGATATTTAAGACCAATGTGAACCATGCTGTGCCTTGATCATTTTCTCCTGGACAATAAATATTCGCCCTAAGCTTGAGTATAACGCTCATATCTGGTCTGGTGCCCCAAGACCACCCTGCACCTACTAAATAGAATCCAAAAGCGAGCGATAAAACTTATAGGAGACAACGATATCGCGGGTTCATAAGACTCGCTTGAACATCGACGTACCATGGCTTCTTTGTCCGTGTTTTATCGTTATTTTAACAAACGATGCTCAAGTGAGCTAGCCAATTGCATGCCTCCTCTCCTTGAATTCACCCGCAATACACGTCTCGCCAGGAATGCACATCTGTTTACCCTTAAGCCTACTTTCGGACGTACAGTGAAATTTAGAGACTCGTTTTTTAGCCGCACCACACGAATATGGAATGCTCTTCCCAGCTCAATATTCCCCATAGATTACAATCCGCAGATGTTTAAGACCAATGTGCACAGGTACCTCCTCTCTATCTCTCTCCTTCTATACCTTCGGCCCGTGCAATGTCTTGACCCCGGACAATTAAGGGTATTAATAACCCCTTGAGCACGCGCAAATTATACAAAAAAAAAATTAATAATTGATTTTAAAAATTGAGCATGCGCGTTTATAAAAAGAATAAGTACTTGACCGTTCGCAGTCGGCATAAAACAGTTGACCCCATCCATTCGTAATAGAACAATAGCACATACAACAAGAGCTGTTATTGTATAAGCTAAGCCTAGGCCCTGTAGGCGTTGTATCATATCCACATCATATTACTAGTCTCACATACCGTTCCGAAAATATGCTTAGCTGCAATTTTCATGGCTATTGGACGCCATCATAAAATATCGTTCATCGGATGTAACACAACACGGCTGATATTTTCTTGGTTCTTCCAAAGTGGCCCAAAGAACAAAACCATGTGATGTCAAGTCTAGGCATAATATAATATAAATGAGCGTTTTTTTTTAAATAAGACACCAATTAATAATGGGAAAGTAAAAACGGTAAAAAATTCTTTGTTGTGCAACATTTAACATTGCTGCCATTTGCTTTTGACTCAAAGCGTCATCTCATCCGAATTCGTTTGCAATTCGGCGTCTTCAAACTTTTTTGGTGGTCTTCCACGTTCTTCATTTCTCATATCAAAATCATTATTTCTGAACCGTTGAAACCATATTTTGCATGTTGCTTCTGATAGAGCATGATCACCATAAGCCTCGGCAAGCATTCGATGCGACTCTGCAGCACTTTTCTTCAAATGAAAACAATTAATGCTTTCCGCAAATCATCACTTTCTGGTACAAAATTCGACATTTTTAACTTACTTACTTACTTATCGACGAACCATGAAGGATCTGAGCCTGAGCAATTGGTGCCTTCCATCGGTGACGGTCCTGGGCACGCTGCTTCCAGTCATCAAGGCCAAGCTGTCTTGCATCCGCGATGACTTGGTCTTTGTACCGGGGGTTCGGTCTTCCTCTCCTTCTCGAACCAGGAGGCTCGGATTCGAAGACCCTCTTTGCTGGAGCGTTGTTGTCCATTCGCTCGATGTGGCCGAGCCAGTATAGTCGACGGATTTTTGCCTTCCGGACTACATCCACATCCTTGTACAGCTCGTAGAGTTCGCGGTTGTGTCTTCTCCTTCATTCGCCTTCCTCGCAGACGGGACCATATATCCGACGTAGAATTTTTCTTTCGAAGGCACCAAGAATCAGCTCTGCAGCCTTACTTAATGTCCAGCTTTCGGCTCCATAAAATAGGACTGGCAGGATAAGGGTTTTGTAGAGCATGACTTTGGTCCTTCGAGTCAGAAGTTTCGAGCCCAGTTGTTTTGACAGACCGAAGTAGCATCCGTTGCCAATTGCGATTCTACGTCGGATTTCCACTACGATGTCATTCGTGGAGTTTACATTTGCCCCGAGGTAGACAAACTCCTTTACTACCTCGAAATTGTAGCTGTCGATTGTAACGTTTTGGCCTAGGTGGTGTGCGGCGGATCGTTGTTTGCTCGATAGCATATTTTTTTGTTTTGTCCTCGTTGACCTTAAGACCAGCTCGTTTCGGCTGTTCCAATTGCCGTGAAAGCTTCCACGATGGCACGTTGGAACCGCGCGACAATGTCGATGTCATCCGCGTATCCCAACAGCTGGACTGACTTGTAGAAGATAATTGAAACTCGCTGGTCTTCTCCAGGATCTGCCTTAGTGTGAAGATTTGGTCTGTAGTCGATTTGCCGGGCCGGAAGCCGCACTGGTACGTGCCGATTAGTGCGGTGCAAAACGGCTTTAGACGTTCACACAATACGCTGGATAGGATCTTGTAGGCGACATTGAGCAAGGATATACCTCTGTAGTTCTTGCAGGAGGTAGGATCGCTTTTTTTGTGGATGGGGCTTTCTTGCTGCAACAAGAAAGTGGTCAGAGTCGACGTTTGCCCCCCTGAATGTTCGCACATCCAGGATGTTTGACGCGTGTCTTCCGTCAATAAGCACATGGTCGATTTGGTTGGCGGTTCGACCATCCGGGGATCGCCAGGTTGCTGTGTGGATTTTTTTGCGAGGGAACCCTGTGCTACTTATGACCATATTACGTGCTGTCGCAAAGTCTGTGAGTCGGAAGCCGTTGTCTGTTGTCGTGTCGTGGAGGCTGTGCTTTCCGATCACTTTCCGACATTTTTAACACGATGAAAAAATATGATTTTGTCTGTTCAATGTATACTAATGTATACTAAATATTTTTATATTTTCACAGATGTCATAGCAAACAAACAAAAAAAATAAGGGCTCGTTCACAACAAATGTTCCCTATCGAGACATTTGTATCTTGACGCTCACTTCATACTGGTACACCTACTCTGAAATTTAAAAATGTATGTACATACTCAAATTCTATTCAATTGTAAATGCACACATTGTCGAATTCGATTGTCGATTTATTAGGTCTTGTATTGACCCGTGGTCTATCTTAAATTAAATTAAACACTTCACTCCAGAGTTCAATAATCGAATATTTATTTTCGCTCCCCCAATATTTATTGACACAATCTCCAACGTGTTTCTGCCTACTCTGTTACTCATAGACTCACTCAAAGCAAGTGTGTGTACCTGCAGCTGGCTAGTCATTCTCGGGAGGTACAGATCTCCACAGGTCTCATTATAAAGCAATCGAATAATAATCGAATCGAATTCTACAATTTATTGCCGGGTTCTCACCCAATTAGTGAGAGGATTGTACTCTCACTCTCATAAATGTAAAGTTTAAATTTTAGTAGTGAACCGAAGTGAAAAAGCGATGCGCAATTGCGAATAAAAAAGTTGTTCCAGCAATGCACCAAATACACACATGATACAATTCAACAACATCTCTCCAACTTGAATAATCGGCGGACACACAAGCTAACAATCTCTCTCAGAATTGAAAAGTCGGCGAATACACAGAAATTAAATATCTCTCGTTTATTTAAAGAATCGGCCAATACACAAAATCGAACAATCTGACTTAGAATTGAAAAATCGACGAATGCAGGCAATTTAACAATCTCTCTCCGACTAGAAGAATCGCGCGAATACACACATTCGTTGACGATTGGAATCGTACCTACAAGAATCGAAAATCAGCAATCGACTCCGCTCAATTTGAATTCGAATAATTGTAGGTCTGTTCCAATTGATTTGTGCACAGAAATTCGTAGTCGAGCAAATTTTCAGAAGTGGGGGTAAAAATCTCTCTTTGAGAGAGAAACTGTGCACAAACTCATGGAACGACGTTTCGTAGAAATTCACAGAATTCAAGAAACGTTTCCATTCTTACTTATTAAATTCAGAATGAACTGTCGCTTGTTGTTTTTATTTTGAATTTGACAGTCTTCATTTTTCTGGAGAAATTGTTTACTCTCTCGTGAGCCCGCTCTTCTGTCAAGAACTACGAAAAAATCAGCAAAAGACATTTTTCCGGTGATTTTCGGTGAATTTCACAGCAATTGGAACAGACCTTGCGATTGCGAGAACAATAAAATTATTCGATTGTTTTTATTCGAATCTGTCACACTTAGACCAGAGTAGGCCCATGGTGATACCACGCGGATTGACTTCTAACGCTGGAACCAGTTGGTGCTGCTGATGAACCGATTTAGTTGGCCAATGCTGGCACTTTTTAGCTCGTTACGGCTGCTGAAGTAGTAGGCTCCTAGGTGCAGGAACCTACGACTGGCAAGAGCACTGCAGGAGCAGAGAAGGTGATGAGTATTCTCTTCCTCCTCTTCATCCATCCTGCTGTAGCGATCGGCATGGATGGTGGTACCCCTGCTATCGATAGGGATGAGGTTGTACCACACCTAGCGAGTTCGTCGGCTTTGCAGTTTCCTGGTATGTCACAGTGTCTCGGCACCCACATGAGGTGAATGTTAAAATGCTCGGCCATCTCGTTAAGAGACAGCCTGCAATTAAGGGATGTTTTAGAGTAGAACATGACATTGTCCAGGGATTTTATGGCGGCCTGACTATCGGAACAGATGGTGATATCCCTTTTTGATATCACATTGCTTTTAAGCCACGACAGCGCCTCTTTAATCGCTATGGTTTCTGCCTGAAAAACGCTACAGTGATCAGGGAGCTTCACGGAGATAGCAATGTTGAGGTCTTGTGAATAGACACCCGCACCCACCCCTTCTTTTGTCTTTGATCCATCTGTGAAAGTGCGCAGAGGATCTTTCAGCGTTTGCATGTCAGTCATCCAGTCCGATCTGGAAGGATTGAGAATTTCTTTTCAAAGATGGCCTGGGGTAGTATGCGGTCGGTGTCGCTAGGTAGGAAATTGAATTCCTTGAGAATGGTTGAGTGGCCAGTGTTGAGTTCGGACCACAATCGAAGTGTTTTGAGTCTCAGGGCTGTGCTTGCTGCTGCATGTTTCCCGAATATTTCCCGACGTGGGAGAGGGAAGAGAATATTCAGTGCGTCTGACAGAGTACTTCTCAGTGCCCCGCTGATACACAGGCAAGCCAGTCTTTGTACTCGGTTGAGTGCATTGCAGTTTATAGCCTTGTTTAGTGCTGTCCACCAAACAGAGACACCATACAAAAGTGTCGGTCTGACGATAGAGGTGTAAATCCAGTGAGCGATGCGTGGTTGTAGGCCCCATTTGCATGCAATGGCTTTTTTGCAGCTAAAAAGTGCAGAAGAGGCTTTTTTTGACCCTTTCCTGGATAATGAGCTTCCAATTTAGCTTGCTGTCGAGAGTGAGACCCAGAAATTTCGCACTGGTGGTTAGCTGCAATGTAGTGCCGCACAACTGTGGGGGATTTTGTATCCTCTGGTGAAAAGTACGATATCCGTTGTTTGTGTCGAGTCGAGCCGAGTCCGCATGTTTGTGTCCATGCCTCTAGCTTGTCAAAGGCATTCTGCATTATGTCTCTAACTTTGCACCCTACCTCTTCCAGTATTAATAGCAGTTCATTTACCGCTACGTTCCAAAGAAGGGGTGATAGAACACCTCCTTGTGGGGCCCTATTAACTCCTCTATGGATCTTAGCGTCTCCCATCTGAGAGTGTATTACTCTGCTGGTGTTATTATTAATAACTTCTGTTTCTTTTTTATTTGTAGGTCGAGAGATGCTGAGCCGTTGGACGAACATTCATACACACAAATGGAACGAAAACTCGTACGTAAATTGGTACAATCTATTGTTGGTGAAATGCTGTTCGCCATAGAAGTAGTGACAGTAAATATATCGAATTCAGGCTAAGCACTCAGCAGTAGAAAATAATGCAGGTAAGCAGATTAGTTTTCCGTTGTAAAACTAAGTTTGTTAGCTACCGGACCAGGAATAAGTTCTGTACTTTATACATGCGAAGCATTTATTTGTTAACACACCGTTTGGCGAATTGAAATATTTGTAAACATAAAATCGATGGCGCAAAATTATACTCGGCAAAAGTGGACTTTAAAATTATAATAGCACGTAACAAAGTGTTTTGATAATTATAGTCAACATAGAGCCCACTTTATAGTTATCACCTCGTGACAAGGTTAAAGTCAACCGGAACGTCGTTTTAAATAGTTAACGTGAAGTTAAGCTTGTATGTCAATTGATTTCAGTGAAATAAAATTTCGGTTTCGGAAGATTTTGATACCTTTCAAGATTTAACAAGATGAAGACTTAACACCAAAGCTTTTCTTAAATATTTTTTAATAACAAAATATAGGTACAATGCAGGATCATTGTGCAAAATAATATAACATTTAATTTATACGGCTTATTCCAGTTGCACGAACTTTCTGCATTATATCATATTTTGTCAATAATTTAGAAGTCGTTGGTCTTATCCTCGATTATCATCATCCGACAAGACAAATAATAATTCAAAACAACAATGACATCCGTGAAACTACGATTGTTGACAGTTCAGATGAATTTGTTTATCCGAACTGTCATTTTTAAGGACTGTTTGATTGAAATTACATAAAAGTACAGACTAGTTAACGGCAGTTTAAAAAGCGTTTATTTTTGAAGAAAAGTTAAAGAATGCTTTTAGTTTTAAAGTTGCTTATAACTAGTTTGGAGTTAAACCCTTAAAGTGTAGTTGACTATAATTTTGCGCCAGTAATTTTAAGTCATTTAAAAACAATTTTAAACGATAAGAAACTATAATCCAGGTTTTATTTTGGTACATACATAACGTCAAAGATAAGTAAGTTATATAACTGCATTATATAACTGCACATACATATTATGTTGCCATTTGAAAATTAATACCTTTATTATTTTATTTGTCATTTATAGATGAATTATGAACCATTTGATATATTAAGTTTTATATTCTATTAGATCCATTCTGATGTGTACTGTTAAGAATATAAGAAGGACTTTGCTGAGCAATTTTAATTCGAGTTGCATCATTATATTTCAATTTCAACAACCTTGCACTTTTAAAAAGGTCTAATAACCACGATCTTTTACCCTCAAAGCTATGATTATCTCTGAAGTTACGATAAATCGATCAGTTCCAATTAATCAGATTTACTGTCAAAACTCTTTCTGAGTTTCATAACTTCACCCAATCCGTCCACATATCACAATTTTCAAGAAGTATACGTCGAATAATTAAAAAAATAATAATTTTTTGTTCCAACATGTTCAAGTAACTCCAAACTAAATTTGACAGTCCATTAATTAATAAATAAATAATTAAAATTAAGATACAAGTTGCCTTATCAGTAACATGTTACAACACCGCCAATGTTGGAAACGGAACCATTTCTCTTAAAATGTTGGTTCGAACTGGAATCTCGGAACACTATGTTAAGGACGAATTTACTAGGATACGATGGAAATGTGCTTTCATTTATTCCGCGTTTAAAAGTAAAATTCATAAATTTCCCCTTTGGAGTGCAATGTAAGGGATTGAAAATGTGGTTATTTGATGTATGGTAGTAGCTCTTGTTCCTCTACGGTTAGATTTCGTGCTGCAGAGTATTCAGGGAGAAATACTAATATTGCTTCGTCACCAGCATCCGAAGCATGAATAACGTTTTATTTTATTGAAAAGATGACTACAATTTATACATTTAGTATTTGTTTTGAGTAGTATCTTTTTGCGTTTGCATTCTCTTAGAGATCTTATAGGAAATATGTTACTCGCTTTTTGAAAAAGGTAAATAACACCTGCTTGGTTGAATTATGCAATACAAAATCGTTGTCGGTTTTTACGTTGTGGTAGGATCGTCAAATATTCTGGCCATTTTGTACATTCTTCGATTGTGGCTTGTAGTGAGAAACGTGTCCTCAGGATCGTCCTTTTCTTGACAGTTAGACCCCCAATCCTATTTTGGACTTTCCGTAGGTTTTTGCTGAAGGTGATGGTGAGCTGGAACATGCGCCTGTCGATTCTTTATCTCTCGCCGCTGTTGTAAAGAGTGAAAGTCCTAATATATTTGTTGGATTCTTGTTGACGGTTGAGGCCGGTGATGATCTTGAAACATCTTCGTCCGAAGAGTCGTTTCTGCATTTGGTGCAGTGTATGTAGGTCGGTTGATGTATGTGCAAAGATTCAAGCGCATATTGCCTGACTTTTTTTTTTTACCTACTTACACTTATTTAGCACATATGTTCAGTTGTTGTATGTGATACTTATAACCAGTTGGTTTCTATGTCCTCAATATTGTTGAGGAACGGCGTCAGTGAAGGTAGGTGGACTTGCCGAAGGCTTCTCTATTACGTGTGCCAATATATCACCAGCTAATAAAATCATTGGTGATCACCAGCTAGTTTTCTTCACTGAGTCTGTCATCGTCTTTGCTTAAGTCGAAGGTCCCATAGACTACGTTGAAGGATCGGTTATGCTGTTATCTGCTCTTTCCGAATGTTAATAGGTACTTTATGTCCTTACCTAGCAGTAGAAACTGTCCTCCTTTGTGTGGGCTCCAGTCAAACAGGTTCGATTTTGAGGATTCTTCGGGTCGGAGCTGAGTTTTCCATACCTTCTACATGGCCCAGCCACCGTAGGCGTTGAATCCGTAAACGCCTGACAAGACCTATGTTGCTGTGCAGCCCGTGTAGTTCGTGGTTGAATCTTTTTCTCAGGAACCCGCCAACACAAACAGGACCAAAGATCGCATGTAAAACTTTTCTCTCAAAGAGACCAAGGACTTCTTCATCCGCTTTCGAAATTGTCCATGCCTCCGTGCCGTATAGTAGGACTGGGATGATCAAAGTCTTATATAGACAACTTGGTCGTTCGAGAGAGGGCTCTATTATTCAATTACCCCTTGAGCCCAAAGGAACAGCGGATGGCAAGAGTTATCCTACGCCTGATCTCGGTACTGATGTTATTTGTACAATTTACTCCGGAGCCGAGGGAGGTAAAGTCCTGAAGCGATTTAGCTGGCCAATGCTGGCACTGTTTAGCTCGTTACGGCCGCTGAAATAGCAGGCTCCTAGGTGTAGGAATCTACGACTAGCAAGAGCACCCTGTCTATTCTTAGTTTCGAAGGTGGGTATATATTACCTTGGTTACACAAATCCAACTTGCTACTTACAAGCTAATCAGAAAGGTACTCTTTGGTTGACGTCCGTGCTCCCCATATTGTGTGATGGGCGTTTGCATCACATCCCAAGACAAGCGCGATTCTGGCTCTTTCCGCCTCAGCCATCGTCCTTCTCAGCGTTTCTGACGGACATTCCCCATGGTCATTGGTCATGTAGGAGGAAACTAGCCATAATTTTGTTTTCCTGCCTCCAGACATACGGTGACTGAGTCTCGGGTTCTTGGTCTACTGGGGACTTCATCCCTCGTTACAACCTCGAGCCGCGCCCCCTTCCGCACCACACCCAGTCTGCTAATAGCCTTTTTTAAAGAGATCAGCCGATCACTGGCACGTGAAAGTCACGAGCTTTATATGACCCTGGTGACATCCTCCGTCACGCACTACAGGTGCAAGGCCTTCGTTGTCCAGCACCAGGCTCAGATAGAAGTCGTTAATCGCTGACTCCACTTTCTTCCAATTCAGTGGAGAGATAGCGCAGTCAGCGTCTCTTCTATCTAATACGGCGTAAGCGATGTCGACTTTCAGCACTTCACTATACGGCCTGTTGAGCCTACTGGCAGTATTTATTGTTTCACCCCTCGGTTTCAGCCTTTTAGGTTCCGAGGGTGACGCCTCCAGTGACCTGGCGCCCTTGGAAGTTTCCGCATGCGGTTGGCTTTTCATTACATTTGTAGCCCAAGCTAACGACCTCTTGCTGCTGTCGTTAAGCTTCTCCGGTGGAATGCCTTAAAGGCGCTCCAGAATTCGGGCAGCAGAACGCCTCTCCTTGCACCTTTTGAGGGAAGGTCCTGGGACCTTCGAGGAGGAGGCAACTCCGCGGGCGGAGATTGTTTTATCCGTGCAGGAACTCTTAGTGGGAGTTACCGCGCAGGTATTTGGTTTATGAGGCTCCACGCGGCCTTTGACAGTATTTAAGACGCTTTGAGCCGCCTTATCCGTCAGCACTTAAGGAGCCGAAGTTGGTCTGGAAGAACTTCCAGCCGGTGAGGGAGCACCGGTCTCTTTTTTGTTATTTTTTGTTTTTGTTGTGTTTTTGTTCATGTAAGGTCCCACGAGTAGCGGAGAAAACGAAGGTCCGGCTGTGCAGAGATCCGCATTGCACAGCTAAGGCAGGATTAATCGGGGAGTGTGCCAGTACACCCAGATACTCCGTTTGCGACTGAGCTATTATTTTAGGTGGGCCCCCAGCCAGCTGATCCTCGGCACGGGTCGTATAACACCTTGATCCAGCCCACCGGAGATGGAAGGGAGAGATAGGATGGCGGGAGGGAAGGGATGGTTACATCTTAGCTTCGGGTCTCCTCATAGATAATAATTTCCCTTGAATCATTGACCTTTACTGAGCCTTCGCACCGCGTGAGGGTGTGTAACCACGCGAAGGAAGACTTGTACTAAGTAGACCAGATGCTGTTTATTCCACCTCCGCTCTACCGCAGTGAAGAAGTACCAAACCTTCACTGACACTACATCGTCGCTCTTCGCCTGACGCAGCTATAGCCAACTTTCATTAGTAGAAGAATCCACGCCAATCCAAAAAAATAATGGTTCCCCGTGGCCGGTCTTTCTGATTTCTAACCACGCTAGAGTTGGAGAATGGATCTCACCTGATGACTTGTACTAAGTACACCAGAAGCTGATTATTCCACCTCCGCTCTAGCGCAGTGAAGAAGTACTAAACCTTCACTGACACTACATCGTCGCTCTTCGCCTGACGCAGCTATAGCCAACTTTCATTAGTAGAAGAATCCACGCCAATCCAAAAAATAATGGTTCCCCGTGGCTGGTCTTTCTGATTTCTAACCACGCTAGAGTTGGAGAATGGATCTCACCTGATGACTTGTACTAAGTACACCAGAAGCTGCCTATTCCACCTCCGCTCTAGCGCAGTGGAGAAGTATTAAACCTTCACTGACACTACATCGTCGCTCTTCGCCTGACGCATCTATAGCCAACTTTCATTAGTAGAAGGATCCACGCCAATCCAAAAAAATAATGGTTCCCCGTGGCCGGTCTTTCTGATTTCTAACCACGCTAGAGTTGGAGAATGGATCTCACCTGATGCCTTGTACTAAGTACACCAGAAGCTGCCTATTCCACCTCCGCTCTAGCGCAGTGAAGAAGTATTAAACCTTCACTGACACTACATCGTCGCTCTTCGCCTGACGCAGCTATAGCCAACTTTCATTAGTAGAAGGATCCACGCCAATCCAAAAAAATAATGGTTCCTCGTGGTCGGTCTTTCTGATTTCTAAACACGCTAGAGTTGGAGAATGGATCTCACCTGATGACTTGTACTAAGTTCACCAGAAGCTGCCTATTCCACCTCCGCTCTAGCGCAGTGAAGAAGTACTAAACCTTCACTGACACTACATCGTCGCTCTTCGCCTGACGCAGCTATAGCCAACTTTCATTAGTAGAAGGATCCACGCCAATCCAAAAAAATAATGGTTCCTCGTGGTCGGTCTTTCTGATTTCTAAACACGCTAGAGTTGGAGAATGGATCTCACCTGATGACTTGTACTAAGTTCACCAGAAGCTGCCTATTCCACCTCCGCTCTAGCGCAGTGAATAAGTACTAAACCTTCACTGACACTACATCGTCGCTCTTCGCCTGACGCAGCTATAGCCAACTTTCATTAGTAGAAGGATCCACGCCAATCCAAAAAAATAATGGTTCCCCGTGGCCGGTCTTTCTGATTTCTAACCACGCTAGAGTTGGAGAATGGATCTCACCTGATGCCTTGTACTAAGTACACCAGAAGCTGCCTATTCCACCTCCGCTCTAGCGCAGTGAAGAAGTATTAAACCTTCACTGACACTACATCGTCGCTCTTCGCCTGACGCAGCTATAGCCAACTTTCATTAGTAGAAGGATCCACGCCAATCCAAAAAAATAATGGTTCCCCGTGGCCGGTCTTTCTGATTTCTAACCACGCTAGAGTTGGAGAATGGATCTCACCTGATGCCTTGTACTAAGTACACCAGAAGCTGCCTATTCCACCTCCGCTCTAGCGCAGTGAAGAAGTATTAAACCTTCACTGACACTACATCGTCGCTCTTCGCCTGACGCAGCTATAGCCAACTTTCATTAGTAGAAGGATCCACGCCAATCCAAAAAAATAATGGTTCCTCGTGGTCGGTCTTTCTGATTTCTAAACACGCTAGAGTTGGAGAATGGATCTCACCTGATGACTTGTACTAAGTTCACCAGAAGCTGCCTATTCCACCTCCGCTCTAGCGCAGTGAAGAAGTACTAAACCTTCACTGACACTACATCGTCGCTCTTCGCCTGACGCAGCTATAGCCAACTTTCATTAGTAGAAGAATCCACGCCAATCCAAAAAAATAATGGTTCCCCGTGGCCGGTCTTTCTGATTTCTAACCACGCTAGAGTTGGAGAATGGATCTCACCTGATGACTTGTACTAAGTACACCAGAAGCTGATTATTCCACCTCCGCTCTAGCGCAGTGAAGAAGTACTAAACCTTCACTGACACTACATCGTCGCTCTTCGCCTGACGCAGCTATAGCCAACTTTCATTAGTAGAAGAATCCACGCCAATCCAAAAAAATAATGGTTCCCCGTGGCTGGTCTTTCTGATTTCTAACCACGCTAGAGTTGGAGAATGGATCTCACCTGATGACTTGTACTAAGTACACCAGAAGCTGATTATTCCACCTCCGCTCTAGCGCAGTGAAGAAGTACTAAACCTTCACTGACACTACATCGTCGCTCTTCGCCTGACGCAGCTATAGCCAACTTTCATTAGTAGAAGGATCCACGCCAATCCAAAAAAATAATGGTTCCTCGTGGTCGGTCTTTCTGATTTCTAAACACGCTAGAGTTGGAGAATGGATCTCACCTGATGACTTGTACTAAGTTCACCAGAAGCTGCCTATTCCACCTCCGCTCTAGCGCAGTGAAGAAGTACTAAACCTTCACTGACACTACATCGTCGCTCTTCGCCTGACGCAGCTATAGCCAACTTTCATTAGTAGAAGAATCCACGCCAATCCAAAAAAATAATGGTTCCTCGTGGCCGGTCTTTCTGATTTCTAACCACGCTAGAGTTGGAGAATGGATCTCACCTGATGCCTTGTACTAAGTACACCAGAAGCTGCCTATTCCACCTCCGCTCTAGCGCAGTGAAGAACTACTAAACCTTCACTGACACTACATCGTCGCTCTTCGACTGACGCAGCTATAGCCAACTTTCATTAGTAGAAGGATCCACGCCAATCCAAAAAAATAATGGTTCCTCGTGGCCGGTCTTTCTGATTTCTAACCACGCTAGAGTTGGAGAATGGATCTCACCTGATGACTTGTACTAAGTACACCAGAAGCTGATTATTCCACCTCCGCTCTAGCGCAGTGAAGAAGTACTAAACCTTCACTGACACTACATCGTCGCTCTTCGCCTGACGCAGCTATAGCCAACTTTCATTAGTAGAAGAATCCACGCCAATCCAAAAAAATAATGGTTCCTCGTGGCCGGTCTTTCTGATTTCTAACCACGCTAGAGTTGGAGAATGGATCTCACCTGATGACTTGTACTAAGTACACCAGAAGCTGATTATTCCACCTCCGCTCTAGCGCAGTGAAGAAGTACTAAACCTTCACTGACACTACATCGTCGCTCTTCGCCTGACGCAGCTATAGCCAACTTTCATTAGTAGAAGAATCCACGCCAATCCAAAAAAATAATGGTTCCCCGTGGCCGGTCTTTCTGATTTCTAACCACGCTAGAGTTGGAGAATGGATCTCACCTGATGACTTGTACTAAGTACACCAGAAGCTGATTATTCCACCTCCGCTCTAGCGCAGTGAAGAAGTACTAAACCTTCACTGACACTACATCGTCGCTCTTCGCCTGACGCAGCTATAGCCAACTTTCATTAGTAGAAGAATCCACGCCAATCCAAAAAAATAATGGTTCCCCGTGGCCGGTCTTTCTGATTTCTAACCACGCTAGAGTTGGAGAATGGATCTCACCTGATGACTTGTACTAAGTACACCAGAAGCTGATTATTCCACCTCCGCTCTAGCGCAGTGAAGAAGTACTAAACCTTCACTGACACTACATCGTCGCTCTTCGCCTGACGCAGCTATAGCCAACTTTCATTAGTAGAAGAATCCACGCCAATCCAAAAAAATAATGGTTCCTCGTGGCCGGTCTTTCTGATTTCTAACCACGCTAGAGTTGGAGAATGGATCTCACCTGATGACTTGTACTAAGTACACCAGAAGCTGATTATTCCACCTCCGCTCTAGCGCAGTGAAGAAGTACTAAACCTTCACTGACACTACATCGTCGCTCTTCGCCTGACGCAGCTATAGCCAACTTTCATTAGTAGAAGAATCCACGCCAATCCAAAAAAATAATGGTTCCCCGTGGCCGGTCTTTCTGATTTCTAACCACGCTAGAGTTGGAGAATGGATCTCACCTGATGACTTGTACTAAGTACACCAGAAGCTGATTATTCCACCTCCGCTCTAGCGCAGTGAAGAAGTACTAAACCTTCACTGACACTACATCGTCGCTCTTCGCCTGACGCAGCTATAGCCAACTTTCATTAGTAGAAGAATCCACGCCAATCCAAAAAAAATAATGGTTCCCCGTGGCTGGTCTTTCTGATTTCTAACCACGCTAGAGTTGGAGAATGGATCTCACCTGATGACTTGTACTAAGTACACCAGAAGCTGATTATTCCACCTCTTACGAAAGGTTGTTGTACGAAACTTGGGAACGGACACAAAATACAATGAATTTACACGCAAGTTATAATTTTCTAGGAGTAGTTGAAGTAACCGGATCTTAAGTAAAAAAATCTTAACACTTTATTGCAGTACAAATGTCGAACTGGTAGAATTTTCAATTGCTTAAATAAAGGAACCCTAGCTACAAACGATGTTTTTTTCATATGATTCTTAACACGTTTTTGGAGCAATAATAAAGGTTTGATTTTGTTAGAATATGTGCCTCCCCAACAACTAATGCAGTACTGCAATTTTGAATCAAAAATACCATAGTGTATTGTTCTAAGAAGATTTTGCGAACACACTTTACTCAGCCAGTAAAACTTTCTTAGTGTGGAACAAATATATTGGCTCAATGTATTGGTATGATTGAGGAAGAACATTTAGGAATCAGTCAGTCCTAGATATTCAAAAGCATCAACTTCCTCAATTTCGAAACATTTATTACAACAATCAGTGAATCTACAGAACATATACACGGGATAACAAGAAGAACAAAATGAATTCAACAAATTGAATCCATTCTGGTGCATGGTAAACTAAGATAGCATCACAGCGTTTTTGTGAAGAGAGATTAAAAAACATAGCCTTAGTTTTACAACTTATTACCAGATCATGTTCAGAAAGTCATATCCGGAACAGATTTAAATCAAAATTTATATCACACATTAGGTTTAACATACTGCTTGAAGCGACATCGTCTGCAAAAGCAGTAAGAGATCCTTTAAAATTTAGATTGAAAATAAAGTTCATATATATTAAGAAGAGTAAAGGACCTAAAACAGAGTCCTGTAATACTCCGAGGTAAAATATTATTTTGTCACTCCTAATCTCGTCAATTTTTACTCTTTGTGATCTAAGATCTGAACCATTCAAGAATGAAACCTCTAAAGCATGCTTTCTCAATTTTGTCCAGCAATATTTCGTACTCAACCATATCAAAGGCTTTCGTTATGTCAACAAATAAGCTTGCAGTGAGGTTTTTACTGTCAATGCTGCTTATAATTTCAGAACAGAAATTTAAAACTGCGTCTTCTGTAGATTTGCCTTTACGAAAACCAAATTGAAAGGGATTAACAAATTGTGTAGTGTCTAAGAAACATACGACTATTTTTGATTGCTTTTTCAAAAATTGGTCTATAATTGCTTATATTATCAGCTGGTCCGTTTATGCGATTTATCTTTCTTTTTAGAAAACTCGCAAAATAAATATGCTGGACTGAAATGTTGTATAATTTCATTGTCTTGAAAGAGACCACCTGTTTTAATTTCTAGAAATTTGTATGGAATATCAGGTGTATACAAAACGTTTTCAATTACTCCTCGAACACAGTTTTTTGTTATCACATTTATTGTACCTTTTGCTATTACCTGAAGTGATGTGTTTTCTTTAGCTACGCCAACTTCTAGCCAATGATTCAACTGCTTGAGTTCTGAGAAATATTCTGTTTTATTTACAAAACGATCAGTTGCTCTTGAGTCTAATAGAAATCGTATTTCCTTATTTTTAATTGAAGGTTTTTTTTTAAATTCTGCATGTTTCCAATAATAAAAGCAAAGTATTTGTTATTGTTTGATTTAATTGAATTGATCGTTAACACTGAAGGAGCCTTTCGCTCTTTGTAATTGTTAGATACCGAATTTTGTTTGCTATTTGAAATTGACTTTTTATAGAAATAACAATTTGCTTTATTATGATTAGAGCGTCCACAGTGATCACATTTTATCTGAATTGTTTTGTAATTAAACTTCTTTGTTTTATATTTATTGTTGTACATTTTTCGATAATTTTTGTATTTATTTATTGAGAAATTAGGTTTTACTTTTATTTATTAATTGGGCAATCTTGTTTTAACAAAAGCTAAAGCCAAATCCCTTTCAGCCAGAGTTTGAATTGCAGTAGGCCATATGAAGAAGGTATAGTTAATTGTGTTAACTGTGCCACTTTATTCATTTCATTCACTTGAGCTCCAGCAGCCTGTAGTTCAGTTATCATTTCACCAAACTTAATGAAATGATCAATAAGTGCAATGTCACCCTTAAATTGAAATATTAGAAGCTTCTTCTGCACGGACAACTGTGTTGCTAAGCTCTTTCTTTCATATATTTCGTCGAAATTTGAAATTTGAAAAGCTGTCCCTTCTTCAGTTATCATTCCAATCATTGTGTCACTCAAGTATTCTATTCTATTCTTCTATAATACAACCTTTTGCCACTCTGTCCATCCTGCGCTATTCTGGTGAATCTTTTTCCACGATTGTAGATTCCACCAGAACCTCCAAACAGTTTTCTTCCACCAAAAGTGTTTTCAGCCGACCATTGAATGGTGTTATATTTCTTTTTACTTTTGCACTTATGTTTTGCATTTTTATTTTATCTTATTTTTTTTTATAACAAACACTTTCACTTTTTAATTATTATTTTAAGACCAGAAAGCTCTGGGCCCATAACCTGTAGAATTTAATGAATAATAAAACAACTCTTTAGAGGAGCACAAAGTGACAAGAAGAATGAAGAATACAAAAAAGAAATACAATACGATATTTTACAAGGGGATTCCCCGTTTAACAAAAAATAAAATTCATGGAAGCAGAGTATTTGAGTTTTGTATAGATGCTTATACAGGGTGCAAATTAAAAAACACGTGTGTTGACTTTTTACTGGGTTGAATTTTTCGAGTATCGGAATGCGTCCGCTCTCGTTCAACTTTATTTTCAAACTGATTTCTGAATACATTTTCTAATCTATCGATGAAACACATTCATCGATTCTTACATTATATTTTCTTATTTTCTTATCTTAATTGCTAGGGATGAAAGGATATCTTAAAGTAATATGACGCCTTACGTGGTCGCGTAACATAAATACATATTTTTGTGTGTTCTCGAAGAACTGGATTCAAATTCCTTCTTATCGACACACATGTTGAAAATGCAAGATAACATGACGCTTGATGAGGGTCATGTAGTATTGACATTTATGTTTTTCTTTAATGTTGACTTAGGGAAGATAAGCCGTAATAATTTGATACTTTAACTCCCCCCTATCATTGACGTTCTCTGTATTTATTTATTTAGATATCTTTCATTTTCATTATATTAATTATTTTCTTAGTGTAATAGAATGTCAATTAATTTCGACGAATGAAAAAAAAACGAAAGAGAAATAAAGAAACTGAACATGAAACTTTATTACATAAATCACTTATTAACAAATTGTTTGCAACGAACTATCGACTTCGATCTCCCAACGACTAATGCCCCTCAATATCCATCATCGATCCACAGAAGCCCATCAGCATTGGCTTCTTGAAACACACACACGCGACGACAATTTCCGAACACGCACACACCTATATTCCCCAACAGTGTGTGGAGTTGTTTGTGTACCCGCTGCGATAGCCACTGCAGCAATTGTTCTTGCAGACGATGGTCCGATTCTCGATGATGGTACTGGTGTACGGATGGTACGATGTGCGGATGGAGCTGGTGTACTGATAGTACGATGTGCGGATGGTGCTAGTGTACGGATGGTTCGATGCTGTTAGCACTGTTGGGCTGGGAGTGGGCTGAGATTTCTGTTCTTTGAATAATATTAAAGTTCCTATGGGTGCTTTACATCAACTCTTAACTTTACACATAATTATTTATTTTATAGTAAATTTAAACACGAACACTTAGTACAACATTACAATTATAATTGTTTGCAATTTACAAAAATTTTTACAATGTATTATAAATTTCATTTAATTTTTATTTTCAATTTTAATTTCGCAATTATTTAATCCATTAATCAGTTTCACAATTACAAATTTGTCTTACAATTACAATGCAATGTTGTGGACAATATATTTAATTTAAATTTCAAATTCGATTTTCGTCCCTTTATTTATTTTATTAATTGTATCCATACCTTAGTTAATTTGTTTTAACCTGTTATTTTCTTATTCTTTATTTCCTTTAAATGTCTTCAAAGTCTTTTCCTTAATCTTGTGTTTAATTCTAAGTAAATTGTATATATAAACATATGGTAAGTGCGTGTTTAAATTTTGTTCTTTGTGGCATCTATTGGTAAAATATTTTTTAACTTAGATTTAGAAATATACTCCAAATTAGATACTGGCAAATCTTTGCAATTATTATATCCTTTCTTATATCTTTTCTTAAAATGGCATCAGATAATTTCGTACAAAAGTTACGATTTTGAATTTATCAAATTTCATAGGGAGGTTTGTTTTGTTTCGTTCCCCTTTCTTTTTTCCATGAAGTATATTATCTGGTTTATACTTCACTTTAATTTTATTTAGATTGTCAATACTTGACAATTTAGTTTGTGCGGGCTTATATTTTATATTTCTTTGTATTCCGTCTTCTTTCCATTTTTCCTTTATTGAATTTATCTTTTCATTGTATTTTACTCTAGTGTTTGCCTTTGTTTCGATCTTAGATTTATTTTGTTTATTTACGTAGCTTGATTTGTTTATATTCCGAATATCTTATATAGAAAATTGAGAATGTGCTTCATTTTCGCTTATTTTTATGGGTTTCAACACGATTAATTCACACGTTTTTTAGAAATCTTTTTCCCTTGCTTATCGTTAATCGATTCGTTTTTATTTTCATATGTGATTTCTTTTGTTAATTCACATAACTGGGTTTTTTTCTATACTGTTCTCGTATGAGACAGTCTCGATTCTTTCATCTAAGACAACATTTTCTCTTTCATGTAAGTTAAAACGAATAATCATATTCGACTCGAAATCATCTACTTTTTTGAATAGAGCGATCAATTCCTGTTGTATCATACGAACAATTTGCTTATCACCGTACGCAGAGTCTAATCGTGCAATGATTGCATCGAAATTAAGTACAGTATAGTGGTTAATGAGAACACCATTCGCATTTTGCGTTATCTTATTTCTAAGAATTGTTAACGCTTCGAAATATCTTCTACTACCTTTTGCATAGAAGCTAATTGAATTAATGGCTGCTTCTCGCCAACTGACATAATATCTTGAATTTCCTGTAAATTCTGGCAAGGACAAAATTATTAACATGAAATACTTTCATTTATTATCTGAGTCGTATACTCAGTTACAAATGGGACTTTAGTGGCATATTCAATCAATTCTTTTAAACCGCTTAGTTCCGCTTTTAACGAGGCCGTGTTCGCCGCTATAAGTTGAGCTATTAATTCCTTATTCAAATTTTCATGAGCCATTGTTTTGAGTTATAAAATGTCTTTTTAAGCTTATTGATTTAATTAATATTTTCTAATATTTTTTATTATTTTTGATTTCTCTTATGTATTCTACTAAATTTTTCTTAAATTTATTAATTATTTTCGGATTTTTATTTTTTATTAACTATTCTTTGATTTCGTTTTTTCCTTATATTTTTTTTTTACACTTTATTTCTTAAGTCTACCTTATTAGAATACTAATGGCTAAATACCTTACTAAATGTAGACCTGCTTTTTCTGCTTGCTGCATGCTCGTTGGTGTATATCTTCATCTGATGATGGACGGGTTCTGCTACAGCTACTGATGCTTCATTTTCTTCTTAATGATGCTTTGATGTTATTATTATTATTTTGTTCACAGTTTATTAATATAAAATTTACAATGTGTTGTCGCACAATTTAAATATTTTTCTTTAGACAGATTTGATGGTTCACTTTTTTGTGTTTACTTCACTCAATTTTTGTTTTATATTTTTAATTTCTTTTGTTTTCTAAAAAGATACTACTGAATATTAAAATATTAATCTTTCACTGCACAATTTATTCTGTTCTTACGTTTTATGTATTTTTTAATAATTTTGATAACAATCCCGAACTTTTCCGCTGGATTTATTTTCGTTTGTCTACTTTATTTATTTTTTGTTTTGCTCTTCTCCTTTACGAACTTTTTTAGGATATTTGATTTATTTTAAAGTTTTGTTTGAACTTCGATTTACTTATATTTTTATAATTTTATGGGTTGTTTTACTTTTCTCCCCTTTAATACTGAGAATACTTGATTAATTCAAAATTTCTGTAGGAATTTTGGTTTTATTCACTCACTTAAAATTTTTTTTTTTTACTTTTCTCCTCTTGAGCACTGAGGATACTTGATTATTATTTTTTGGTTCCTTGGAGTTACATTAATTTGTAGCTCTCCTGGAGTAACTTTATTTTGTTACTCTCCTGGCAGGATCGCCAATTAAAAAACACGTGTGTTGAGTTTTTACTGGGTTGAATTTTTCGAGTATCGGAATGCGTCCGCTCTCGTTCAACTTTATTTTCAAACTGATTTCTGAATACATTTTCTAATCTATCGATGAAACACATTCATCGATTCTTACATTATATTTTCTTATTTTCTTATCTTAATTGCTAGGGATGAAAGGATATCTTAAAGTAATATGACGCCTTACGTGGTCGCGTAACATAAATACATATTTTTGTGTGTTCTCGAATCACAAACTGCGATCGGAGATAGGAATTTCATCACAAATATAATTAAATGGATTTAGTATTATGTAGGAAACAGCAAAATATTTAAATTATGTTATTAGCTTTAAATCAGCGAATGATCTTATAGTGATGGAATTACTGCCTTCGACCTTTCTTATAAGAATTTGTTTATTATTATACCATAGGTACTTATACCCTTTCTCTTTTTTAAAAAGTTCGCCTGCATAAATAGTGCTTGCGTATATTTGGTAAGAGCATGTTTTATGTAAACATTACCACTCTTTTCTCTTGTGTTGCTGCTGCTGCTGTTATTATTAAGAATGTTGGTCTTGATATTTTTCCATCTTCTCATTCATTATCCGCTGCTTAAGTGACAGGTTGGTGAATTGAACACAAATGACTCTTTTACTAAAAGAGAGACCATTTTCACTTGAATTTCTCTTAGAGTAGATCTCCTTCACGTAACATTTGGTGATCTGATCGTCTGCTAACACCTACTCCCAAAGATTCGCGGAATAATTTCCGAGCAACGCTTTTGGAATTGCTTTGATTGACGTCATGTATGCCGACAATATCAATATTGCTCTTTAATTGACGTTGTTGTTGCCAGTTGAGACGACTTTCAAGATCGAGTACTTTCTCTTTGAGAGAAGAATTCTCTTCACGTAATGCGGATAAAGAGAGTAAAATTTCACGGTTTGAATGTTCTAAGTTAGAAATTTTCTCCAATATTTGCTGCAGTGTGGAGTCACTAGTTTGCTTGCTTACTCTTTATTTGAGCTGCCTTGGGCGAATGAAGAGATTTTCTTCTATGTTGTTTGATTTTATATATTTATAAGATATTCTGATATGAAATAAACGTTTACAGTCGCCACAAGTGATTTTTAGGGAGGAATTTATCTCTATTTTCTCCGAACATTGAGAACAACTTGAACTCATATTGATTATATTAATTGCGAAAGAAAAACAAAAAGAAGAACCGCACCCCACGACACTACTTTCTTCATTGTTTATTTTATTGGCGAGTGTGAGCTTATCGTGCAAGTAACTTTGGATATTTCACTTGCACTCCATTTCCTTTCCGGCGGATGGCGAGCTTGCTTGTACAACCCTCATACAAATGTTTCATGTCACTCAGCAGGCACTCGATCGAAACTGTAGTGACATTTGCCCTCGATAACAGCCATTTTGGTGCTCACTCCCTTAACTTTGACACGATCAAGGGACGTGTGTTGTTGTCGTCCAAATTAAAGCAACTTTGCACTCTTTTGATTTGAGATTCCCATAGGTGAAAATTGTCTCCTTCACGAAGGTATTCGGAGACCAACTCCTTCGCCGTGGGTATTTTGTTTATGTAACATTCATTATTATTTGACGTTTCATCCCCTTTGTTTTGCTTTTCATCACATCTCTTTTTCTGATGTGTGTTGAAAGAGTGGATCGTGTGACGGAAGTGCTGGGCGAATGTGCTTGGAGTAAGTGTGTGGAGTGTGTGACGGATGTGCAATGTAGGCTATAAAGAGTGTGTGCAGGGTAAGTGCATTGTGGAAGTTCAAGGTGGGGTTATGCCGATTTGCTGCCGTTAACTCCTCCCCTCCTTGGGTTTGGACGTCATCGTTCATAATTTTTAATTTCCGCATTTTTATTACCTCATTATCTAATGATGGAGGTGATATCGGCGCCTCTTGATCTGAACTTGTTCTGATCAGTATTCTCGGCTTGAGTTTAGCGTATAATAGAACGAGAATGATTATAGCCAGTATTCCTGTAACGCCGTTACTAATTTAGTAATAAAAATCGTCTATGTTTTATTTTAATTTTTCTTTTATTGTCTTTACTGCTACACACAACCCGCGTAGTTCGAGGTACATTAATCGACTGACTCTTTTCTTTCACTCACCTGATCACCGGCACAACCCTTTTTGCTTACACTCATTATCAAATCTTTCATTTCTCGCTCTTTTTTCGTTTCATTGTCAGTGTTGCCACACTAAGGGCATTCTTATTAAATATAAAATTGTTTCATTTACAAAATACATTTTAACATCTGAAATCAATAATAAGTCACTTATGGAAGTTGAAACATTTTCCTTAATACTAATGACATTTATTTCATCTACATCTAATAATAAGGGGTTAAAGGTATTATGTCTTCACGAACAATTTCTTTGTCGTTTTCGAAGAATTTTATTTTCAAGCTTTCACGAATGATGTCATCGACTGATGATAAATTGGGTGTGTTTCATACACAAGTATTCATCAAAAATTGCTGCACTTCCTCTTGCAATAGAAATAAATTCTGCATTGGAGAAGACTACAATTTGCTCAATTTGATCCCATCCTCATTTGCTTCTGTGAGCGTGAAAAGGAATATCCTGTAAGAAAGATTTATCTTATATTATTCTTTATATTCGGAAAATAATATTCTTAGAGTATTTGTTTATAATTTTCATGTGGTTCCCTATGTGCTCTGTTGTATTCGTTAACAATCATTTCTTCTTGGTCATTTGCATTAAATACGTCCTAAACAAGTTTCTTGGCGTATTTCATTTTTACGTTAGGGAACGCGTTCATAAGGTCATTCTGTACTTTCCTTAAGATTTCAAGACTGCAGTAGATTCCATTGTTTGTATCTACATTCAGAACATCACTCATTAAATTTATTATTTCTGGGATTGATCGAAATGTTATAGTATGTCTAGCCTGTTTTTGGAAGAGAATTTTCGCGACCGCTCGTAATAAAGATTTGATTCTTGAAACAATTGATAGGATTTTCGACTGTGGGTATAAGCTTTGTCAATGAAATTTCACTATGAACTGTTTGACCTGATGTGGAAAGCACGTTAATGTGTTGGCGCGATAGTGCATCTGCAACTTTATTTTCTTTACCCGGCTTATAGTGAAGGGTTGGAGCATATTCTTAAATAAGAGCTCTCCACCTTTTCAATTTATTGTTTGGGTTTTTATCGGATACTAAAAAGGTAATAGGTTGATGGTCTGTGAAAATATTTATTTTAGGAGCTCCATATAGGTAGTTCCTAAGGTTTTTTGAGGCTCAGACTATCGCCATCATTTCGCGCTCATTAGTTGCGTAATTTTCTTTGGCTCTGCTCAAAGTTATTGGTCTACCACCCTGTGAGTGCACCACACCTATTTGTTCTTTATAATCTGCGCGTGCTCAAGGGGTTATTAATACCCTTAATTGTTCGGGGTCAAGACACATCAGGGGCCGAAGGTATAGAGGGATAGAGAGAGAGAGGAGGTACCTGGCACATTGTTGGTGAAAGTCGGGATATAGTAACACAACATCTTCCGATGCTAAGATGTTTTTTATTCGGTTAAAAGCACATATAGCCTCAGCATTTAAATCAATTTTGACATTCTTGGACTTGTTTGTTCCTATGTTGTTTCGCCTCTAAGATATTTTGTCACAGGTTTTGCAACTTGGTCGTAGTCCTTCATGAAACAGCGATAATATCCAGAGAGCCCCAGAAACGATCATAAGGCTCGAAGAGATTTTGGTGCTAGATTTGGGAGTGTCATTTTCATTGACTCCTTTTTTTGCTACAACTACTACAGGAGTATTATATGGGGAATGTGATGGACGTATGATCCCATCGTCAAGCATTATTTTTATTTCTTTATTAACAAATGGTGCAGTTACCATATTATATTGTCTCGGTTTTGAGTAGATTGGTTTAGAATCTTTAGTCCAAATAGCTGCTTTTGCATTTGTGTTAAAGGGTAATTTTCGTCAGGTTGAGAGAAACTTTTGCGTACTCTTCTATCAACTTACGAAACTGCTACAACCACTGCTACATCAAAAAATGTGTAATAGAATATGACCTGGAATGATTAATTGTGAAAAATCGAATATATCTGGAATACTATGCCAGTCCATCCACCTAGTTGACCACTAACGCTCTTCACGCATATATAAAGAATGAAAGGACGCATCTTTTGAGCTATGAAATATGCTGCTACAACCACTGCTACATCAAAAAATGTATAATAGAATATGACCTGGAATGATTAATTGTGAAAAATCGCCTATATCTGGAATATGATGCCAGTTCATCGACCTAGTTGACCACAAACGCTCTTTACACATATATAAAGAATGAAATGACGCATCTTTTCAGTTATGAAATATGCTGTTACAACCTCTGCTACATCAAAAAATGTGTAATAGAATATGACCTGGAATGATTAATTGTGAAAAATCGCTTATATCTGGAATATGATGCCAGTCCATCGACCTAGTTGACAACTAACGCTCTTCACACATATGTAAAGAATGAAAGGACGCATCTTTTGAGCTATGAAATATGCTGCTACAACCACTGCTACATCAAAAAATGTGTAATAGAATATTACCTGGAATGATTAATTGTGAAAAATCGCCTATATCTGGAATATGATGCCAGTTCATCGACCTAGTTGAACACTAACGCTCTTCACGCATATATAAAGAATGAAAGGACGCTTCTTTTGAGCTATGAAATATGCTGCTACAACCACTGCTACATGAAAAAAAAAGTGTCGGAGAATATGATTCGGAATGATTAATTGTGAAAAATCGCCTATATCTGGAATATGATGCCAGTTTATCGACCTAGTTGACCACTAACGCTCTTCACACATATATAAAGAATGAAAGGACGCTTCTTTTGAGCTATGAAATATGCTGCTACGACCACTGCTACATGAAAAAAAAAGTGTCGGAGAATATGATTCGGAATGATTAATTGTGAAAAATCGCCTATATCTGGAATATGATGCCAGTTTATCGACCTAGTTGACCACTAACGCTCTTCACACATATATAAAGAATGAAAGGACGCTTCTTTTGAGCTATGAAATATGCTGCTACGACCACTGCTACATGAAAAAAAAAGTGTCGGAGAATATGATTCGGAATGATTAATTGTGAAAAATCGCCTATATCTGGAATATGATGCCAGTTTATCGACCTAGTTGACCACTAACGCTCTTCACACATATATAAAGAATGAAAGGACGCTTCTTTTGAGCTATGAAATATGCTGCTACGACCACTGCTACATGAAAAAAAAAGTGTCGGAGAATATGATTCGGAATGATTAATTGTGAAAAATCGCCTATATCTGGAATATGATGCCAGTTTATCGACCTAGTTGACCACTAACGCTCTTCACACATATATAAAGAATGAAAGGACGCTTCTTTTGAGCTATGAAATATGCTGCTACGACCACTGCTACATGAAAAAAAAAGTGTCGGAGAATATGATTCGGAATGATTAATTGTGAAAAATCGCCTATATCTGGAATATGATGCCAGTTCATCGACCTAGTTGACCACTAACGCTCTCCACGCATATATAAAGAATGAAAGGACGCTTCTTTTAGGCTATCAAATATGCTGCTACAACCACTGCTACATGAGAAAATGTATCTGAGATAGTCATGTAACGTTGGGTTTAATTAAAAAAAAAAAAAAAATATGTTCATATGCAACGGCGGAAGTTGAAGACAAATGCACTGAGTGGACTTTTCGCGGTAATTATTAATGGGAAAGTAAACACATTTTATTCAAAGTATTGGCCATTGTTTTCCACACATTTTGACCACCTTTTTGGCAATTTGTGAATACCAAATGTTCGTCTTTTAAAGCAAACCATTCAGACACCCAATTTTCGACTTCTTCGTAGGAATCGAAGTGCTGCTCAGACAATACGTGTCCCATCTATGAAAACAAATGGTAGTCCGAAGGAGCCAAGTCTGGTGAATATGGAGGGTGGGGTAGCTGCTCTCAGCCAAGTGTTTTGATTGTATCCTGAACCGGTGTGTGCTTTGTGTGCAGGTGCATTGTCATGGAGCAAAATTACCTTGCCGTGTCTTCTGGCTAATTCTGGTCGTTTCTCGATCAATGCATGGTTCAAATTGATCATTTGTTTGGAACACTAATTGACTTATTTCCTAGAGCTTATTGTAAAATAATTAAATAAATAACTTCGATTATTGTTATAACTTCATTTTCACTGAAACTAACAAACACAATATGGTCTCTACGGAATTCACAATGAGACTGACTAAGAATTGAACGAACAAATGTTACTGAGCAATACGCATCTTCGTTAAGTAATTAATGTACATGTGTGTATGAATGAATATGTATAATATGATTGTGCGAATATAATGTATAAAATGAATATAATGTAGGTATAATGATTTTTAATTTTCAACTTTTATTTTACTTATGTACTGAACTGTAGTTTGCTTACTGTACTAATATGATCCTCATTATCCTCAGTTTCGGGTTCAGGCTGGGTTGCTCGCGTTTTTCGTGTCAATAAGTACGTGTTAAGTACATTTATTTAATTTCTGCTCTTTTATTTTCTTAAGAAATTTGTTGGAACACGCAAATACTTCACGAATTTCCACGTCTCCGTATCTCCAGATCTCAGTATGTTGGATGGTTACGTGTATGATGTTTCGTCACTCGAAAGCCCGATTTTGTTTGTGGATTTATCGTTCGTCGCGTTTTTTGTGTTAACACATACGGTTTTTTGATTGATCTATTATCTTATGAAGATGTTTGGAGCACACAACACTTCGCGAAAATATGGTTGGCCGCGAGTTGAAGGAACGATGTGATGTCTTTCGTATCCAGTCCAAGACTGACTTTATTTTTGCCGATTTCCATTTAACTAACCTACTTATCTTAACAATTCTTAGAAAAAATAAGGATTAGTAAGGGAAATGTTCGGTGCAGTCCATGAATGGATAAAAAGTGCTGATCATGTGTGATTGGGTTGAGGTGAATAAGCTGGATGTGCTGAAAGAGTGCATCGTGTGACGGAAGTGCAGGGCGTATGTGCTTGGAGTAAGTGTGTGGAGTGTGTGACGGATGTACAATGTAAGCTATAAAGAGAGTGTGTAGGGTAAGTGTATTGTGGAAGTTCAAAGTTGGGTTATTCCTGAGACATTTACTTCTGCATTTGCCGGTGACTTGACCCCGGGAAAGTGCATGTCGTGTGCACTTGATCGGCCATTTCTCCGACTTCGACTACAGGGCAATTTGCAATTTGCTGGTCTACTGTCGAGAATGCAATCTGACTACGTTGTATACCATCTTTTGTGACAATATGACCTAAGAAGGCTATTTCTTTTTGAAAGAAATGGTACTTTTCTCTTTGGACTGTAAAGTCTTTTTATCTATTATGACATGAAACACTCAGTGATAGTGAACAAGTGATGGTGTTAGTTTGAATAACTGGAACACTTGACTGTGTAGTAATTGTAGCTTGATGACCAATAAAACAGCAGATGGCTTTAACACTTAATAGTTCGTATAATTTGAGTAGATTGTGCTCATCATATCCAGGAAGAGATAATTTAGATGGTATACATTTTCGAATTTTGTTGAGTCGATTTCTTTTTTGCTTTGGTGACAGAATTAGCCTCGACAATTGGCAATTGAGTTCTCTGGAAACTGTCTATCAATTTAGACAGGTATAGGATAACTGAGCTAAATGCTTGTATTTCCATTATCGTTTGGTTGATAATGTTGATACCCTGATAATTTTGAGTCAATTGTTCTTGCATTACCGAAAATTGTTCTTTAATTGATGACGTGGTTTTATTGATAACATTTGCTGGTGATTCAACAATCAATGGGTGTAGTTTTGCCAACTCTAGTAGATGTCAATATATTCTGGATAATTTTGGTCAAGAATACCGAAAAGCTTATTGCCTGTACTTCCAATGAAACCAAAATCTCGTTCAAGTTATCTGACACCTGTAACTGATGTTCCAGTCGTGTTATAATTGGGTTACAAATGACGTTTGGATATTGTTGTACTATTTCACATGCTCGCTTCAATTTATTAACACTCTCCTTGAGACCTTGATATTCTTGTCAATAGTTGGAACTTGTTAAAATAAGGGAAGAAGTTCCAGTTGCCGGTGATTAAATTAGATTCCCCTAGATCCTCAAAGTATATACCAGGGTTGTCATCGAAAGTTTGAACCTCAATTACATTTGGTATTGTTGTTTGAGCCAATGTCATTCCAATTTTTAATAAACCCATTAAAATTATTTGTAATTATTCTTTATCTTTGCATTCGATGAAGGTTGTGGATGTTTTCGTTTCAGGGTTGAGTTGCCAATGGTAATACTTTAAATGTGGATCGGTAGAAACCTGCCTTTGAGGGGATGCGTTACTCGTGGAGCTTTCCACCTATTGGGAACTTTTTGTAGTGAGATGTTCTGGAATTCTTCTTTTTCTTTCTTTCTTCTTTGTCTTGTCCTGGAATCATCTTTATGACTCTGCCCGTTATCCATTTCAAAGGAGGCAAATTATCTTCTTTTATAAGTACGCGAGTTCCTGGCTTGATGTCTTCTTGGGGGTACTTCCATTTATATATCGTTGTTGGAGTTCGTGAAAGTCTATTTTCACGACGTCTTTTATCAGGCCATGATTGTTGCTGAACTCCTTCCATATGTCCCTATCCATAAGAAGTCTTCGTAGTGTTCTCTCTCCAAAATCTTCTTCACTGCTCTAATCCAATCGTCTTGACATTGCGCTTCTTTGTATACGATGGTTTAAAGAATCTTCTATGAGGAGACATGACACTCTGCTCAATGAATCCACGTGTTTCAGCTTCGAACCTGCTCGGTGTTCGATGACGTAGTCATAATCCTGCAAGAAAATTGCCCATCTCGATATTCTAACTGGAACATCCGTTTTCCTCATCGTCATGGCGAAGGCATTACAGTCTGTGATAATCTTGAATTTGATTCCCAAAAAGTAAACTCTCCATCTCCTGAGTGATTCGATGATCGCCAACACTTCAAGTTCGTAGGAATTATATTTTTGTTCTGTCGGGGAAATTTGTCTGCTCATGAACTGGACAGGATGAAATAGCTGATCTTCGGCATCTCTTTGTAACAGAATTCCCCCATATCCGTACTTACTGGCATCAGAATGCAAATTAAAAACACGTTTTGAGTTGTTACTCGGTTGAATGTGTCGAGCAGCGGAATGCGTCTTATTTCCCAACTGCCCAAATATATTTTTTAATCTAAGGATGAATTCATTGATTCTTACATTATCTTTACTTATTTTCTTATCTTATTTGCTAGGGATGAAAGGATATCTTAAAATAACATGACTGTTGCTGCAAACCCCAAAAAAAAGAGAAATTCTCCAACTTATAAAAAATAAGTACCTGGAACTCTTGAAATTTCGATGGAGTAAGAAAAAGATGTAACGATGAACAATTCTCCAGAGTATGAAGACTTAATTTTATTTCCTGTAATATGGAATAGTTAACAATAGTTATGTATTTCAATCAAATTCTTACAATTGGTATTCTTCTTGAAAAAATGGGTTGAGCAACGAGTGAATATATTTACTTGAATGTAATATTGACATTTATATTTTTTTCTAAAATATGATAGCAACGCAATTCTTGCTGTTCTTTAATGTTAACTAGAAAAAAGATAAGCCGTAATAAATTGATACTTTAATTTGCACCTCAGTTTCTGCCATAGGGTCGAATAACTTAAGTACTGGCGCTTTAGTAAACGCGGCCTTAAGCTGTTCCAACGCTAACCACTGTTCGGTTCCCCATTCGAAGACTGCATCCTAGAGTACATCTGATAACCGCTTAGCAAAGATTGCAAATCCTTCCACAAACCTCCTGAAGTACGAAGTGAGACCAAAGAAACGTTGAAGCGTTTTCTTTTCCACCGGTACAGGGAATTCACTCACGGCTTTGGTCTTCTCTCGTGACGGCTGAATCGAGTTGTCTTCGATGGTGTATCGCAGGAAGTCGATTCTCCTCTTCATCAGTTGACACTTAGTCCACTTTACACGTAATCCATACGCTGCTGCCTCTTCAAGTACCCACCTTTATTTCTGCAGACCCCTTGGTTATCCTTTGCTCCATGTACGCTATCATAATACCAGCTTGGACCCGTCTTCGGAGATAATCAGGTCCACTTCCTCCAGTATGTCATTCCCAAGAACTGATGAATACTGTGTATCCTTCTCGCTCACTACGTGGAAATGTATATATGCTGCCCTGAGTTAATACTCGATGTTGTCTGATGCCGTATAAAATTCGTTTGATACCGCTTAACTCTGTCATTCCAAGTCTTAAGAATTTATCGTGTCGTATCAGACTTACGTCGCTTCCTTCTTCTTTCTGATTCTGTGGACTTTTTCCGACGGGTCTTCAGTAGTTGATGTATCTCCGCTGCTGACTTTCTGTTTCCTTTTGCAACGCTCTTTTCAGGGATTTCCAACTACCAGTTTCCGACAGACTCCTTACGGTCCCTTAATAAGCTGCTTCGCGTAGATATATTTTTGGAGCTCATTCCACCCAACAACGAGAGCATTTTCTTCAAAGTCCTGGATCCACTGATTGATGTCAGGGTATCCTGAACCGTCGAAAGATAGAAGCGAGTCTTCAATATCCTCCAGCGTGAGCATAGTTTTTGGCTTTGATGGTGAGGGCTGGTCTGACGCAAATTGTTCTTCGTCCGACTCGGAAGAATCGCGTTCAACGTTCGCCTGCAGTCGGTTTAGCCGATAGTGTTCAAGAAGCCTATCCTGCAGAGTTGTTTTGAGACCGCTCGTTGGTAAATTAAGTTGTCCTAGTCTTTCACGCAACACCTCCACCGTCGACGCCAATATTGCTTGAGCATCCATTATAATGTTTCTTTTTGTGTTATTAAATATGATATAAAGATTTTTGATAACAGTACAATTCAATATGACCATTCAAAATTAAAGTTAATTTAAAGTAAGTAGAAATTTACTGGGAAAATAAAAAATAAAAAGAAATGATGAAGAAAGGTCGTTAATAAAATTTCTTCTTGTCGCCTGGTTTCTTGTTTGTCTAGGGTATTATGCAGGTGTTCGGCTCCCATCCCACATGTAAGTTAAACTTTTATTATTTTGTGTTTTTAAAAAAAATGTTTTTTATTTTACTGAGGCTAAACCTCTTTATTCTCTTCGAGTGTTCAACTAAAACTATACTTACAATCTAATTACAATTTTGAAGTAACCAACGGGAGCCGCCAGCGTACGTGATGGAACTCGCCTCGCTTCATATTTCTGTCCGTTGTCCAGACCTGTGTCAGCATTTCTGCATCCGATGTGGAGATGTTGTTCATCATTGCCTCTTAATTTCAAACGTCCTCGTTTGTATTCTAGAAAATCGGTATCTGGCTGATTCTTTTAGGCATGGGTGGTGGTTGTGGCCTAATGATGTTTATAGGATCTTCATCGATCGCCATTGATGTTTCTTGACCTTTTTGTGTTATTTTGGTTGATGCCTTACCCTGAAGCACGAACACCTTTAGGATAATGCTTGCAGTAGCTGCTGCCACTATAACTGTAGAGACTGTAGTTAATAATTTGATGTCGGCTGCTTCCTTCTTTTATCAGCTCCAGATGTTTAGTGTTCTTTAGATGCAATTCTTTCATCATTTCCAGCGTAAGTAGTTCTTCGGCCATTTTTACGTGCGAATCGGCCTGCACAATTGCCGGAAGTGGTTTCGATTCAGGGACTTAGGTGGACACATAGCTTTGGCTGTCTATTTTTACTGACAAGTTGTGAAACTGGAGGATGAACGATCCTGTAAGGTTGATGACTTCTTCATCATTTGTATTGATTCAAAAAAAGCAGGGTGTTGACTTGTGCCCTGGTAACACTTAGTTCTAAGGGCGGTCTGCTCCTTTCCTCTTTTGGGGGGAAACAAGATCATGTCTATAGCTTGTGTGTACCAGAGTCTGAAGCACTGGTAACGCTTATATTAAGGTGGTGATTTGCGCCATACCGCTGCTGGGGGAAGAAAGATCGTGTCGGGGTCACCAAAAATGAATAGATCTCTTTTGATCTGATAGGACATAAAACATACAATGGCAGCTTCGTATTAATAAATCCATCCACACTATTTCTCGCCGTAAGTCGCGGTAGAGAGACCAATATTTCACGGTATCTCAAGACGATTAATCGGCGTCATCCCATTTTTAATATTTGTTAATGATTAAATTAATTAATTGAATGGTTGAACAATAAATGAAAAACACTTTATTTAAATTTACAAGTATAATTGTTTATTTGCTAATTTGTTACCGATGATAGTTCCAATCTATGTTCACTGCGTGCTGACCAAGATCCAAGTGACCGAGACCATCTGCAATCAATCATAAGCAACCACAATTCGTCTTGGTATGCAGTGCAATTCATCTGTCGTATTCATAGGCGATAAAGTGTGCGTGCACCGTCCGATTGGATTTGAACACGCGTATTGGATGATGCACAAGATGGTCCGATCAGATGCAGTTGGTTTTGGATGGCGCGATGTAGATCGTACATTGAGTGAGAGTTTATTTTTACAAAAATACAGTGATTCATAATTATGCATTTGTAACATAACAAAACTAAACTTATTTTATATAATGCGAAATATACACGTTAAGGCAAATAAACGAACACGAAAATGAGTAAACAGCGTGACGGTTTACAAACAATATTCATTCAACGGAAAATCAATGTGAGATAAATTTGCTAAATCAAGGAAGCCCATTATCTTACTGTTGTAGTCTCACTGTTGCTGCAAGCCCAAAAAAAAAGGAGAAATTCTCCAACTTATAAAAAATAAGTACTTGGAACTCTGGAAATTTCGAGGGAGTAAGAAAAAAACGATGTAAACGATGAACAATTCTCCAGAGTATGAAGACTTAATTTTATTTCCTGTAATTTCTTGAAAAACGGGGTTGAGCAACGAGTGAATATATTTACTTGAATGTAAAAAACAATTTATAATTTACGAGAAACAAGATTAAAGTTTCAAATTCAAAAAACCGGCCGCTCTGCATAACCTTCTTTTTTTGGAACACGATGAGAGCATGCGCCAAACCTAGTAGTATTAGGTGGCAAAAATATTACTTGAACATTTGGATGCTCTAAAACGGGATGACTTGGCCCATTATCTATAAGCAAAAGCACTTTAAAATCAAGACATTTCTGTTCCATATATATTTTAACTTCAGGAACAAAGCATTCTTCAAACCATTCCGTGAATATACCTGCTGTCATCCAGGCCTTTTTATTCGCCCTCCAATGAACCGGCAACTCTTTAATGTTTTTTCCTCTCAATGCACGTGGCCTTAATGATCGGTTAATTAAAAGAGGCTTTAAAATTTTGTTACCACTTTTATTGCTACACAATAAAAATGTTACCCGATCTTTAGCAACTTTAAAACCACTAGCAGTCTTTTCGGATTTTGCTATAAAAGTTCTGGAAGGCATTTTTTTCCAGAACAAACCCGTTTCATCGGCATTGAAAATTTGGTCGGGGACATAGCCCCCATCTTCAATTACTTTGGCTAGTTCTGCTGGAAAGATTTTAGCTGCCTTTTCATCTGCTGATGCGATTTCTCCTTTAATTTTTAAATTATGAAATGCGTTTCTTTTAAGAAATCCTGTTAGCCATCCATCACTAGCAGTAAACTCCTTTCTCCTACCTTGACGACTTGTTGATGGCTCCGGTATCTGCAGTTGCTTATAAATTCGCAGTGAATTCTGCTTTATAATATTTCCATCTACAGGTATTCTCTTTTGCAATAAATCCTCAATCCAAAACACTACACATTTTTCCATTTTTACACTTCATCTCTAATGTATGACGATGTTTTGGAACTATGTTTTCATGAACTGATGACAGATTTTCGTATTTCATTCTCATTTTTCTTAATTGAATCTCAGTGGTATTCTGTCATTTTTGGTGACTAGTTCTTTGTTTTTGAGATCGACATTTGCTGCTAGTTCTTAATAGTATACCTAGACCAAGTACGCCATCAAATTTCAATTCTCCAGGTTCGTTGAATTCTATAAATGAGGGCAAGTAATTTTCTCTTTAAGGGTGTAATTGTTGAGAATGGTTGAAATTGTTATGTTTAAGCGCGAAGATTGTGAGCCATCTTCGCGCTTAAAGTGAGTGGTCAATTCGGATGTTCCAGTATCGATGAGGAATTTGAGTGGTCGTCTAAAGGGAGAAGAAATGTTGATGTAAGGTAGTGTTGTTCCATGTTTGTTGACGTCTATGTAGCCCGTTGGTTCTGTGAGTGCTGGAAAATCCTCTGTGTCCAGTTCTTGAAGGGTGTTCAGAAGTTCCATATCTTGCTGGTTGAGATCATATACCGACATATTGGTTTTCAGGTGATTGCAAGCCACATTTCCATTGTCTTTGTTAAAATATTTATTAAATTCAATATATGTATGTATTTATTAGAGAACAAAGAAAAACTCAGCCACTCTGTTCAAAGGAAAGATCCAGAATGTATAAAACAAAGAAATATGTCAAAAAGGATTACAACATAAATACGACATAAAGCGACATCTTTGTTACAAGTTGATTAAGATATTTGATGTGTGTATTGCCATATAGATGGAGATATGATGACAATCTTTAACAGTCTTCGAACTGGTAATATTGACCCAAAGTTGGCTTATATAAATCGTAATAAGGGCCCTGTGAGTTTATGTTGTTTAGTTCCTCTATGGTGTATCTAGGTTGCAGATATTGTGGACGCGAAAGGGCGTTGTTTGTAAATGGGCGAATATATCGATTAACCAACGTTATATGTTTGAAAATGCACGAATGTTTAGTAATAAAACTCGTCTTTCTTTAATTTTAATTTTCTTTTATTATCTTCACTGTCGCACTGCACACTATCCGCTTAGTCCTAGGTACACTAATCGACTGACTCTTTTCTTTCACACATTTGATCACCGGCACAACCCTTTTTGCTTACACTCATTATCACATCTTTTATTTCTCGCTCTTTTGTCGATTCGTTGTCAGTGTTGCCACAAATGTATGGATTAACAATTCATTTATTGTAAGAAAATGTGTAAATGATTAGGTTCACAATGATTATAAATTATAAATTATGATATGAACGATAATATGATACATTTAATTTGGCACATTGAACACAGTACAATTAGACAGGTTATGGAACAAAATCACCATTGGTTTTGAAGCTGCTGCGAGTGAAATCCAAGTGAACGAGGCATCGGATGATCAGATCATTCAAATGCAGTCTCCACTAATTATGTGTTAGTGCACTAGCAAATTTGTCTTTCAACACCAATGAATGTATTGTCCTTTGAAAGAGTGAGAGAGATAGACAATAACTAGACTGCTTTACTGCTTCACAGAAATCAATTAACAAAATGTGTGTACAAGGGCAATCATTATATGCAATACAATTAAAATGAATTTGAATAATATATGTTGATTAAGTCTCAAACATCTAGGACCAACGTTGGTTCAGTATGTGGAGGGTAATTTTGCAAGCTTTGCAATAGGGCGAACAAATGATGCTCTAGTTGTCCGTACTGTGGCAACACGAGTGCGGTTATCTGCTCCTGGATGAATCTTCTCTATTCGACCGAGTAACCATTTTTTCTGTAGGTAGATTAATATCTCGGATCACCACCACATCTCCGACTACGAGATTCGCCTTTGGATGTTGCCATTTCAGTCTTGAGTCTGAGATTTACTTCTTTGAGTCTCTTGAATATTTTCTTTAGTGTTCCTCAAGACTAGTCGAAATTATGATGATGTCGTCCATGTAGACGAGACATATTTTACCTATAAATTCAACTAGAACTGAGTTCATCAAGCGTTGAAACGTCGCGGGCGCGTTTTACAAGCCGAAATTCATAATGCCCATCATTGGTTGAAAACGCTGTTTTCCTTCTATCCTCCTCAGCAACTTCGATCTGGTGGAACCCCTTAGCCAGATCTAATGTCGTGAAATACATAGCGTTCCCCAGCTTTTCATAGATATCTTCCATATTTGGAATGGGAAACTTGTCATCAATTGAAACTTGGTTTAAGCTCCGGTAGTCGATGACCATTCTCCATTTCTGTGTTCCAGAGGCATATCTCTTTTTTGGAACGATCCAGATTGGTGCTGAATAAGGTGAATTACTAGGGCGGATTATTCCTTGTTTTAACATTTCGCTTATTTGTTTCTTCACTTCATTCTTGTGCACTTCGAGATACCTGTAGTTCTTCGTATATATTGGGTTATCGTTCGCTGTCTTTATTTGGTGCTTAGTCGCGTTTGTGAAAGACAGGCCACTTCCTTCTTGATAAAATATTGAAGAATATTGGGCAATTAATTCAATTATTCTTTCTTTTTCCTCTTGATTAAGGTGATCGAGTCTTATTTGTTATAGGATGGGATCCGTGTTGAACTCCGTATGGTATAATCGGAGTTGTAGAACCACTTTTTCGTAGTTCTCAATCGTAATAGCTTCCTCCTCATTTTTATTGAAGCATATTGGAATTTTCGCTTCCTCTACTATTAAAATTGTATTCTTATAATCAAGGACTGCATTCATTGGTAATAGGATATTATTGCCAATAAGTCCGTCAAAAATGTCATGGAATTTATACTCAAGGAATTCGGCAGTTTTGTTTGGCATACCAAATTCTGTGAATAGTGGAATTCTCACTTTAGTTTCAGCATATATTGATAAGCTAGTAGTCTTAACTTCTATTGGTTTTTGTAAATGTATTTGCCATTTTGGGTGGCATAACCCTGATTTAAGAATGCTCGTCTCCGACCCTGGGTCAATGAGAATTCTTAACTTGTATTTGCCGTTTTTAGTTCGTACTACTATATAGGGTAATCTACCGAACGGCTTTCTTCGCGAAAATCCGGGTCGCTCTCTAAGGTGTTTACCTCTCTTTGGAACGAGGCGGACAATGTGTCCATAAGTTCTGTCTGATTATTGTCATTATTCTGCTTAGCCCAAAAATAACCTGATTTATTGGTTCTAGATGTACTTGGCCTATTATCATTTCTGGGTGTGTTTGCATAATTATTTCTATAAATTAAACAATTTATTTATTGTTTATTAAAAAAATATTTTTTTTATTTGCTTCCTCTATCGGGCAAAGGTTTCCCGTACAGAACTTTGAAATTGAGTGCACACTAAAACTAACTTAACGCTACCTTAAATACTCAGCGAACAGGTCCGCAACGATGAAATGCTCCCACGGGTGTACTCCAGACGTCAAGTCAGCGTTTTGCACTTGTGGGAAACGATGTCGATGGTGTGATGACGACGTGGAAACAAATTGTGAGGGAGAAAATATTTTGTGGCTTAACTTATATGTACCTGAGTAGTTATTCCTAGATGTGCTTGCATTGTTGTTTCTATATGTACCTGATCTATTGGTGTTATCGTTACTGTTAGGAGGGTTACTGTTATTGTGATTTTTTTCAGTGGTTAGGTCGACGTGTTTCTAAGTTATTATAATTATTATTACGGTTATCGTTGCTTTTGTTTTTATAACAGTTATTGCTATTGTAGTTATAATTATATTTGTTTTGATTTTTATGAAATTTTCTGTGTGCATACCCTGTTTCGTGCAGGATTTGAATAGCTTGTTCGAGGTTCTCGGGATTCCTACAGTAAAGTAGTCCTCTCATTGGTTCCGGGATTTTTGTTATAAAGAGTATAAGGGCTGTACTACAATTTTGTTCCAGTTCTTCGGGATTACTACTCCTTTCGATTCTAGATTTATTGTTTAACCTCCGCAAAGCATGTTTTGTATTGTCATAAAAGTCATGGCAACTAGTCCTAAACTGTAGACCTCTTAAATCATCGTACAATTGCTCTACCGATTTGACATCACCGAAATATTGATAAAATCATTTTTAACATCTTCCCAGTTTTTAACGTAATTTATTTCAATAACCTCTCGGGCTTTTCCTACAAGTATATTTTTTAATATATCTGTTAAAATAAAAGGTTTCAGTAGAATTATTATTATTTTATTTAGGACTTGCAATGCTACAAAGTGTCATGGTGCGAATCAAGAACAGAGT
Organism: Eristalis arbustorum; assembly: GCA_916610145.1. NCBI lineage: Eukaryota > Metazoa > Arthropoda > Insecta > Diptera > Syrphidae > Eristalis > Eristalis arbustorum. The sequence goes on along the minus strand of OU744319.1, from coordinate 47,303,077 downwards.
GAAAAAAAGGAAATGCTGCAACACATGAGTTACTGAGCTACTACAATCTTTCCCATAGGTGTCGACACCAGTGTTAATTTCTAGTCAATATATTTACATTCAACAGATGTCGACACCGGCACTATGTTGTACTTACAAATATATTATTTATCATTTTGTACAACAATATCAAAAAATAAGTTTTGACCAAATTGGTCGTATTTCCCTAGGGTAGGATATATCCTATCAACTAAGTCTATGAAATTGCATAATTCTTCCCAATTTCCATCGTATGTGGGTAGGGAGTTTAGATATTTTACAGGATCTAAGGCTAAACTTACTAAGCTAACTTGTGCTGCTGTGTTGGTTGCCATAGTTTCTTCTTCTGCTTCGTTAATCATTCTCTGCTGGTCGAATTGCTTCGGAACATAACTTCGTTCTTTTTGCCACGTTTAATTCTTGTTGGCACTTTTTTTCTTATGCGAACTTTTATTACCTTTACTTTTTGTTTATGCTTTATTGCGCACTGCATTTATCTTTAAACAACTGGTATTTTTTTTTCGTGTTTACAGATTGCGTTTGTACCGACTGTGTTGTCCTTAAACGAACTGCGTTCACAAACTTTTTCCACTGGTTTGTTCTTTTATCAGGTCTATATTGCAATTTTTTTTTACGAACTTTTCGCGTTCTCCAACAGCGTTTGTTCTTAAACGAACACTTTTCGCGTTTTTTAACTGCGTTTGTTCTTAAACGAACTTTTCGGGTTTTCCAACTGCGTTTGTTCTTGGACGAACTTTTCGCGTTTACCGACTGCGCCAGTTATGTTTCTATACCCGCGGTTAGCTATAAAAAAAAACACTATTATTTTTCCGTACTTCCTTATTTATAATTCTTAGGTTATTCCAAAATACAATATTTTTTGGCGTGCAACCGGACTACAACTGAAAAAATCAAATCAACCGTACTCCACTGCGATCCAAAAAAGAAAGAGGCTTGGATCAGCATGCTGTCTCTTCTTAAAGCATTGACACAGCTTTTTCGATGAGCACATGTTCGTCTGTGGGAAAGGAATGGGGAACGGAAGTGAATTCTGCGACGTAACTTCAGTACATGTTCGTCTGTTAGAAAGGAATGGGGAACGGAAGTGAATTCTGCGACGTAACTAGTCCTTCTTGTACTCAGACTCGGGTGCACGATAACACCGGAGACAAGTCCGAAGACATTGTCTCTCGAACAACCTCATCTTTTCCATCTGCGAAGGACTCACATTGAACCACAATGGACAACCGTATGCCATAATTGGCCGGATGAGGACCATGTAGCAGTAATGTACTAGTTTTCCTCCGAGCTCAGTCGAATGCTAGTAAAATGTTTGTCGAGCTCTGAAATGAAGTTGCGATTGAGGTTAGGATTGTCAGCTGCATAGATCCGTGATCACATATAACCGCTTGCCACCCTGGAGCGGAATGCGAATTAAAAAACAACACGTTTTGAGTTGTTACTCGGTTGAATGTGTCGAGCAGCGGAATGCGTCCGCTCTCGTTCAACTTTATTTTCAAACTGATTTCTGAATACATTTTCTAATCTATCGATGAAACACATTCATCGATTCTTACATTATATTTTCTTATTTTCTTATCTTAATTGCTAGGGATGAAAGGATATCTTAAAGTAATATGACGCCTTACGTGGTCGCGTAACATAAATACATATTTTTGTGTGTTCTCGAAGAATTGGATTCAAATTCCTTCTTATCGACACACATGTTGAAAATGCAAGATAACATGACGCTAGATGAGGGTCATGTAGTAGTGACATTTATGTTTTTCTTTAATGTTGACTAAAAGAAGATAAGCCGTAATAATTTGATACTTTAACTTGCGTGCAATACACGTTTCTATCACTTGCAATCATCGTACTTCACTGCTGTACATGACCTTGTGACAAAGTCCTTTCTTTATTAAAAGAGCGACCCCGCTCCCTTGCAAAGATTGTGGCCGGTTTCATCGAATTGCGTGGTAATTCTTATACCACAGTTTGCGCGTCTGGTTCAACTTAGTGTCGATGGCCATAAACACGTCTGGATTGTGGGATTGCAAAAGGTTACCGAGCGTTAATTTTCGTTCAGTTCTAATCATTGAATGAGGTTACTGGCTGCGTGCGCAGCCATTAGGATTGTGTGACGTTAGGCACGGCAAACAGCACCGAATAGATGAGGTCTACCCACGCTGCTTGCTTCTGGAACTGCTTTTGGAGCTGAGTGATCTGCCCCTGGATGGAGAGCAGGACCGCCTTCAGATCCAGTTCTGGTTCGGGTTGCCTGGCCACTGGGACCGGGGCCACATTCCGCACTGTCTGTTGTACCGGCAGCCTTCCTGATGCCATTTTGGCGAAGGAGACTTCCGGTGGAACAGTGGTAGCTGGAACACGGGGCACTGGCCTCTTTTGCATTCCTTTTAGCTTCTATTATTTTTCTGATCTCATGGACCTTGGGACATCCCCGATCGTTTGCAGGGTGACCGTTGGACTTACAGATAACGCATGAGAGCTTTCTTCAATCTTAGACTTTTTCCTTCCCTAGTGGACATTCCCCTTGAATGTGGTTTTTAGCGCATTTGACACAGCGGGACTGCATGTTGCAGTTCGCAGCGGCATGCCCAAACCTTTGACAACGAGCACATGGAAGTATGTGCTTCGTCTTTTTAAGTGTGTCTCATTTAACATTTATGTAGCCGAGCTTTAGGCTCTCAATTTTAATGTCTGGTGTGACTTGTACGAGGAAGAACCGAAGTTTCCTGTTCTATAGTAACCCGATAGTCCCAAAAATGATCGAAGACTTCGAAGAGTTCTAGGGGTTTCAACAACTGTGTCGGATGAAATACCAATAATTCTAACACACAAAAAAAGGAAACAAAAACACTCAAATCAACGATGTAGAAATTAAAAATTTCCAAGCTTTTGGTTTACAGTTTTTTGTAAATTTATTTATTTTACAATTATAAAAATGTCTGATCAAAACAATCAATTCAATTTGTTTATAATACGCTTAAGAAAATAAAATAACTCACATTGGCAGCGGACACAACATTTCTGTACTATATAAGTCTGTCTAATATGTTTCACTGTTAGCTTCGATATTAGTTTTCACTTCGAATTTGTTTTATTCTCACTTTTTAAATTCACTCCGTGTTCGTTGATCTTTTAAACTCTGTTAATATTTGTTACTTCATAGATAATTTTCTTCCAATACTTTACTACGAACTCTTTTTATCAATGCATTATCCCCTTATGCACGACGGTACTGAGGTACGTTTGGCGCCAGTAAAATACACACATGCGTTTTTATATTTTCATATTTTTTTTTAATGACCTGGATTTACCAGAGCTCCAAAAAGAGCTAAATTTATATACAACAATGTAAAATACCTGAACCTTAAGTATAAGTCGAAGGTGCTGAGGTGTCTTTCGCCGCTTGTGGATAGTAGATTGCTGGGTTGATGAAACTGCTGCCGCGTGTGGAAGACAAACTGACTCCATATGTTGTTGTGTGGCGTTTCGGTCTGGTCTGGTCAATTGTTGCGCAGACAAAACTGCTGTTGCGCGACTTATTGGACTGAAAACACGGTTGGGTTAAAAAAAATAATTTTGTTCACTTTATTCACCTTGAATCACAGAAAACAACTGAACTTAATGTCTAACATAATTTAACATGTTACCTACTCCTGCAAAGGTGATCGTGCGAAAGGAAGCTTAGCAGAAGCTGATAAAGCATTACGAAATCACCCGTGCAATTACAATTGAACTATTTTAAATGAAGTGACATTCGATTTCTTGACGTATGCATTTTTGCTGCTTCTGGTGGTGTTGACCTTGTCTCTTTATTTCTTTCAGTGCGGCGTGTGGCCTGTTAACGATGCACTCTGCCACATGTTTTGTTGTTGTCGGTGGCGGGTTGTTCTTGTAACTCGTGTGCGTGTGTAACTCAAGTATTTACCCGCTGGGAATAAACACTATGTTGACCCTTTTCCAGGAGCTGGGGACATGACTGAGACTCATACAGCCTTTGAATATGCTCAGAATCCAAGGCATGATGAGGTCAGCTGTTCTTTGGAGCTCCGCCGGGATGATGCCGTCAGGTCCCGCTGACTTGAAGGGTTTGAAGCTTGTCAGTGCCCACATGACACTCCATTACATGGAGTTTTTGAAGGAGATACGACTTCCTAATTTGCTGTAATCGAGAAGTTGCCCAGAAGGTGCGTATCGACAAGGAGACAGGGTTTCTCCACTGGATGTGGTCCAGGTTCCGTCAGGTTTTTGTAGGAAGCTAGGTGATTTAGGGGATGATGCTAGAATCTGTCTTAGCCTGGAAGCCTCGGAGACTTCTTCGATTTTACCACAAAAAAGTCTCCAACAGGTACTGAGGTGTTCCTTATGTGACTGGGACTCATAGTCCTTAGCATCACGAGATCCCTTCGCCTTGTTAAAGAGCTTCCTACAACTCTTGCGTAGATGGTCAATTTTATGGTTCCACCAAGGAGGTTTAGACTTGCCTCTTTGCCTGCTGCTTGGACATGACATTGCCATTGCACTGTTGAGAGTTTTTGTGAGGTTGTCCACTAAATGTTCGAGATCAGTGGGGTTGCTCGGGATGGAGATGTTGGTACCGAACATAGACGCCGCAACAATCTCTCTATATCTGTCCCAGTTGGTTCTCTTAGGATTCCTAAAGACTCTGGGATTGGGGGGAACTCGCTATGCTGAACACTAATTAGCGGTGATCAGAGAAGGAGTGGTCAGATGATACGCTACAATTGCTGATTCTATCCGCTATATAGTCAGACACGAGTGTAAGGTCTAGGACTTCCTGTCTGTTCCTAGTTACGAAGGTAGGTGTATTACCTTGGTTACACAAATCCAACCTACTGCTTACAAGGTAGTTGAAAAGGTACTCACCTCTTTCGTTGATGTCCGTGCTTCCCCATATTGTGTGATGGGCGTTTGCATCGCTGCCTAGGTGTTTCGTATTAAATGATTTTTATTATATTATTTTACTTAATTAACTTTTACAAAGGTTTCTTTAATTTAATGAAGTTAATGAATCTAAGCACTGCGCGAGTGAGTTACCACGTCCAACCAGGATGAAAGCCAAAACCAGAAGAGAGCAGGAAGAAAGACAGTTTTGTGGTCAATGTGTCAAAAGCTATCGAAAGAACTCAAAATGTAGTAGATCAATTGTAGGTCAGTCTTAGGCCGAATGCACATTATTGTACTAAGTATAAAGTAATCTCAAACACTAGGATTAGCGCGGTTTTGGTTCTTTCCGCCTCAGCAATCGTCCTTTTCAGCGTCTCTGACGGACATTCCCCATGGTCATTGGCCATGTAGTAGGAGACTAGCCATAATTTGGTTTTGCCTGCCTCCAGGCATACAGTGACTGAGTCTCGATCGCTAAGGTGGGAGAGAATATGGGTATTCAAAGAACTCTTTGTAAGTATGCAGGCTCTTGGCTTACCTTCATTCCTTACATAGTAGAGGTTGAATTGCTGAGTCCTGAGTCCACGAACTATGTCGTTGACTACCCGGGGTTCCTGGGCCAGGACGATGTCGTCTCCGCAGGTGTTAGCGCGGAGAAGAAGAGCGGCCGAGGCCGCGATGGAGTGGTGGACGTTAATCCGTGTCCGTCTTAATTCCGAACACAATCTCCACCACTGTCAAATTAGCCTCATCGTCGGTGTCTGACTCCAGAAGAGAGTCTTCTTGACTATTGGGCGGGGTGCTGGTTAGCTCCAGGCCAGAGAGGCCAATATCGTCAGCTTCCTGACCATGGCTACCTAGGATATGGGTCAGCGCCTGCGAGCCCTCCTCCTCCACCTCCATCGGTACCATATTGGCTTCGGGGGTTGCCCTCTCGATGGAGCCTGAAGAAGAGGGTTAAGGCTCACTTGACGCAGGACGATCTTTCTCCTCCTCTGCTACCGCCGTCAGTATATTAACGACAGATGAAGCAGCAGAGGTGGAGGGAGGCTGTTCCGCTTTCGCACTTGTCTCCCCATCCTTTTTGTACACCCTCAGGGTGATCGTCCCAAAGCCGTAGCGGATGACACCTTCCGACTTGGTAAGTGGGTCCAGTGATTCCTTATTTATCACGATCACTGCGGACCTTGTTTCTCCTTTCAGTTCATAGAGTTTTACAACCTACCAGTTGTGGGTAGGAAGGTTTGGGTTGCAAAGTTTTGATTGTAGCGGACTCTGAAGGGCTTCGCGGAATGTAATTGCGGGTTCTTGCTCTACTGAGGATCTGATTCCTCGTTAGAACGTCAAACCGCGCATCTTTCCACACTTTTCGCAGTATTCGTATGTTTTTTTTTTTAAAGATCAGCCGATCTCTGGCACGTGAATGTCACGAGCTATCTGTGACCCTGGTGCCATCCTCCGTCACGCCCTACAGGTGCAAGGCCTCCTTCCAGCACCAGGCTCAGATAGATGTCGTTAATCGCTGACTTCACTTTCTTCCACTTCAGTGGAGAGATAGCGCAGTAAGCGTCTCCTCTATCTAATACGGCGTAAGTGATGTCGACTTTCAGCACTTCACTATACGGCCTGTTGAGCCTACTGGCAATATTTATTGTTTCACCACTCGGTTTCAGCCTTTTAGGCTCCGAGGGTGACGCCTCCAATGACCTGGCGCGTTTGGGCGTAGTGCCCCTGGTAGTGTCCGCCTGTGGTTGACTTTTCACTACATTAGAACTCTTTTTTTCACTACTTCTCCGGTGGAATGCCTTTAAGGCGCTCCAAAATCCGGGCAGCAGAACGCCTCTCCCTGTATCTTTTGAGTGAAGGTCCTGGGACCTTCGAGGAGGAGGCAACTCCGCGGGCGGAGATTGTTTTATCCGTGCAGGAACTCTTAGTGGGAGTTACCGTGCAGGTATTTGGTTTAGGAGACTCCACGCGGCCTTTGACAGTCTTTAAGGCGGTTTGAGCCGCCTTATCCGTCGGCACTTCAGGAGTCAAGGATGGTCTGGAAGAACTTCCAGCCGGCGAGGTAGCACCGGTCTCTTTTTTGTTGGTTTTTGTTTTTGGTGTGTTTGTGTTCATATTAGTCCCACGAGTAGCGGAGAAAAGGAAGGTCCGGCTGTGCAGAGATCCGCATTGCACAGCTAAGGCAGGATTAATCGGGGAGTGTGCCAGTACACCCAGATACTCCGTTTGCGACTGAGCTGTTATTTTAGGTGGGCCCCCAGACAGGCTGATCCTCGGCACGCGTCGTATGACACCTTCATCCAGCCCACCGGTGATGGAAGGGAGAGATAGGATGGAGGAAGGGGAGGGATGGTTACATCTTAGCTTCGGATCTCCTCATAGAGAATAAATTACCTTGTGTCATTGACCTTTACTAAGCCTTCGCTCCGTGTCAAGGGGTGTAACCACGCGAAGAAAAAAAAATACTAGGGTTGCTTTCTACCACGCCGTGTAGGACATTACCCGAGTAGTTCGATCTTGAACAAAACTATACTTGATGACGACAATTGAGGTCTCCACTAACAATTATTTTAGTGTTCGATCTGAGCAATTTTTAAGATATCTTTTGAAGTGGGCTATTTTCTCAACGCTTCTTCTTCTTCCCTCAGGGAAGTAGGCGGAAAAACACTCAACTTCGAATTATCAAATAAATTAACATCAATCCCAATGACTTCAAGCAACCTAAGCTGACTATAAGGACGGACAGTGTGCTCAATACCTTTGCTGACAACAATGGCAACCCCGCCACCTGTTGTATGAGTTCTGTCTAAGCGATAACACAAAAAGTTTGGACGCGAAAAAGATTTTGACTCACTAAGCCATGTCTCAGATATAAGCGTAATGTCAACATTTACATTCATTAAAAAATTCAAGTTGTTCCTTTGATGCCTCTCGCATTCCAAGTAACAATATTAAGTGCATTACTTGACATGTTTGCTTACATATACACATTTAATAGCTAGTGAAGTAATAACACTGAACTGGTCAGCTTTTGCGTTGCAATTATTTAATTTCTCTAAAACCTCATTTAACAGATAATTGATCTCTTCTATAGAGAACATGTCATTATTATCGTTAATCTTACGCACTGGGAGAGTATTAACAGGTGCTTGCCGATAGCGATTTGGACCCCAAGCAGGTGCTCTCTGTTTTTTGATTGTTGGAGGAGAGTGTTGAATGTAATTTAGTCCCTGTGAAGATAAGTGCACTGGAATATGGTTTTTGAGAGTTGGAAGTGGGGGGAAGTGGGAAAGAGAAAAACGATCCTGTGGTAGTTACCACTAGCTGAGTAGTGGAGTAAGATGTATGATTCTTAGCATTGTTTTTCCGATTTGAAGAGAGACTTTGACGTGTGTCCAAGTGTTTCTGACGCCTAGGACAGCTTGGATCGGATGACTTGTGAGGTCCTTTGCAATTGGCGCAGCGGATGGTCTCATTAGTTTTGTAGTCAGATGCTCTGTGGTTGCCAGAGCAGACAGCGCAAAGACTTGATCTGCCAATGCAAGGAGCCGTGCCCATAAAGTTGGCAATTAAAACATTGCGTTACCTTACCAGGATTATTTTTTTTGTAGTCCTAGCGGATAATAGTTTTGAATAAATTAGGAATATTTCGCCTAAGTTCATTTAACTTAACAGTGCCATGTTCAATGTACACAATATATAAGAATTGTTTGCTATGTCACACTTTGGAGTTAACAGATATTGTTTTAACATCCATGCATTTGATACCACGTGAGATTAGTTCATTTTTAATGGCACTGTTACTAATCGCGTCTAATCCCGAAATCAAGACCTTTAAAGGACCTTTAACATGTATGTTGTTACGTTTAACAAAAATGTGTGTCAACGTATCTACAATTAATTTGTACAATAAAAGGGTTCGATCACTGGATTGTGATAAAATGAAACTCACAAGTTCAACATTTCTATAAACTGATTTATTAACTTATACTGCACAATTACTATTTTAACTTTGTTAGACTTAAATCAAAACAATTAGTTTATTACATACACTTTTCTTTGATGCATTCCAGGCTGACACTTACAACTAACACTTTGATCACTTTTATACAAAATCCCAAACTAGACTGTCTTGCTTCGGTACTGCTCTGAGTCCAGACTTATTTGTGGAATTAAGGTTGCTGGGGGAATAGACCGACATCGCATAAAGCTTTCTCCCACTACGAAGAGAAATACAAACGATGCAGGCCTCTAGCTCATGAAACCTTGGTAATTGACTACTATACACTACTTTGTTTTTCATATTATTTTTGATAAAGATCGCAACACCGGCTCCACCACTATAGTTGGGCGGGCCTCTTTTAATAACAATATATTAACTGTGCTCCAATATGCCTCTCTGGTTTAGCTTGGTTTTGCTAATCAGATACCGCTCTTGGCTTTGGTCATACAACAATCCATAGAGCTCATTTTTCGCGGGATCCCTATCAATGAATTTGCATTCAAGGATCTTGAACGTAATCTTGGTCTGCGCATCAGGACTAGTGACGTGCTGGGCTCTGCGGAATTGCCAGAATTTTGGTTACCTGATCCTCTAACCGAGCCATAGGTCTTTCAATGGAAGTTTTCATTTTTCATCGTGGGCTGCTTCTGCAGAACCGCTTTTGCTTCCCGCTCTTGGAACTTAGGGCAACCTCAATAGGTAGCGGTGTGCCCCGCGTTTCCACAGAGTGCACACTTAAGCTGACTTTTGCCAGGTGTCCTCTTTCCCCAGCGGGCAATGCTCCGCCATGTGGATTTCACTGCTCTTGACGCATCGAGGCTGCAGTTGGCAGTTCGACGCAGCGTACCCAAAGGTTTTTGTATAATGCCATCGCGCCTTCTTATACTTTCCCAAACGCATTCCTTGAGTCGTCCATTTTATTTGTGGTTGACAGATGAACTACATAAATGGATAATTTCTGCCCCTCTCTTCTTGCCTTAGCTGTGGTGAATGGCTTATCTCCGACGATCTGGACCCCGTCGCACACTTGCTCTTGGAATATTTGGAAAACCTCCTCCACTTTGATCAGCATGGGGATCTTTAAAAGTTTTGTCTTACACTTTTCATTTTTAGATGTGTACAAAAATTCTTTTTAGTTTCTTCTATGACGTTTACTTCGCTTTTTCCTAGAGCGTAGTACTATCTCTACTTAATTTTTCGTGTCCGTGGCTAACGATTCGAAACTGATGCTGCTGACAGCGAACAGTCTTTCCCTTCCGTTGGACAGGTAGTGAACATTCTCCTCTTTTCTTGTCTCGGCCACTGCCGTTTCGGCCGTCTCCGCGGCTTCACTCATGTCTTTCTCCTGCCGCCCCTCGGCAGATGTCTTTGTGTCCCGCGCTATGACACATATTGTTACAATTATTATGCTTTAGTTACATCCAGCTTTAGGACATCCAAAGGATGATGATATGCTGATATACGGAGGAACATTGAAATGTTCATTTAGATTTATGTATTCGATGGGTTTGTACGGGTAAGTGTGGGATAGTCTTATAATCTAATTCATGCATTACGTTAACCCTTCTTTGCATTGTAAAGTAGTTTCAACCACAATTCAAAAAAAAAAAAAGAAAAAAAACCAAACAACAACGTTCTTCACACTTCACTTTATTTTAACTCTTCTTACACTCTATTCATTTGCTATCTGTCGACTGCCCTGTTGCCCCTACGCATCTGTCTTTTATATCCGCGCATCACCGATCTCGTATGATGATTGGATCATGCATCCATTAGTGCGGTCACCCACTGCTGATGTCGATGCCATAAGCGGCTCCTAATCCAAAGGGGCCCCGAAAATCGATGTTAATATGGAGAAGAGTAAAAGAGGTGTTACAGCATGATTTTTTCTTTTTTTCTGCGAGAAAGAAAAAATATTATAAAAATCCCCTTATAAATAAATAATATAAAACAAGTAAAAACAGTATGATGTTTAGTACTACGTCTTTGTATCACTTTTATTTCTGATGGTAGTTCAAAAAACAATTATTACTTTTATTAAGGCACCGATTAATTCCACATTTACTGCATGAGATTGTGGAATATCCTTTGCATCCTGAGTATTTGCACCTGAGTGATCCGCCAACTTGAGGCCAATGTTCGAAACCATATTTTCTTATATCCTTAGGAGGTGGAAATTAATAAAAAAAATAAATTTACTAATTGTAGGGAAGTATAAAAATTATCAAAATAAATGATATGCTTCTGCATTGTTGGTACTTCACCTAGCAAGCGAATAACAACATCTCCTGTCGCACCAAGATTTGGTTCATCTGTAAGTCTTTCCGAATTCTCTTGTCCAGAGTAAATCTCAAACTTATAGGCATATCCCATCAAATTGCATAGAACATACAACTTAAATCCCCACTTGTGGGGCTTATGGGGCAAATATTGATTTAAATAGTCCCCTATCTGCACATCTGTTCATCTACGGAAAGCCGTTGATCCGTTGGCACTGTGGCAAACCTCCCATTTAAATGTTCAATTACAAGGAGGATTTTATGCAGCCTGTCGTGTTTTGGATGGCTCACCGGCATATAATCTTCATTGTTTTGTCGCGCCCCCTGGCGACAATGGGTGGTCCTACGTATACCTCCCGACCCGACCGACTCAGCTGGGGTGGGTCCCACAGCTATTTCAACAACGAACCTCGATCTTCCCGAAGGAAGTGGGCGCCACGTCGTCTTTCGACGGGGACGACGAAACCCAAATATATAGATTTGGTATATATATATATATATACCCCGCCCGGTATATATATATATATACTTCACCCTAAAGTTAGGGGAAAACCGATATTGGCCTTGGTTCGATGAACCGCGGCCCACACGTCAACTCTAGAGAGCGACTTTCACCCAGCAAAGTGCTTGGGCTCGGTGGCCAACTGTCCCCACACACACACACACAGGTGGACAACACCACAACCACACACACACCAGAAGGATAACGGGTACCGGGCGACCCCGAGTACTCCGCCAACACAATTCGCGTGGTACCGGTTCGGTACCGAAACGTTACGGGCCAACAAAAATTCGCGAAGCGACCTTTGTGTCGCAAACCGACGGGTGGTTTTACCCCCCCTGAACACTTCTTACGGTACGGTACGGGACCTTACGCGCTCGATTCCCCTTTCTGGGCACTACGCACTTTTATAACTTTTTTTTTTTTTGATTGGGGCTCCCTCGGAGTCTCCCCGAATCACCACTTTCTCACAAAAAAAAATCTATCACTAAAATATAATACCAATCCCACAAAGGGGTACTTATCCGTTTTCTCGTTTCCTTTGTTCACTGTTCCCGTACTCCTGGGTGTCTTCTTGGTTCTCCTCGTCCTCGTCTTTCCTCCGTCTCTCTGTTTATTTTAGTGTCTGCTTTGTCTTTTTTCCAATGTTTTCCTTTTATTTAATGTTTTTATATTCTTAAGTTTTTTCTCTTTTTTTTTCCAACAATTCGCGAGCAAACTCTGTGGGACCTGGTGTCCCTTACGCGGGTATGCTAAGAATGACCCCACTCGCATTCCTACATTCCCATCATACCAAATACGACATTCACACACATGCAATTTCCTTCATCCATATTCTTTCGCCCATACCACACATTCTTAGAATTCCTGACATTCCAAGAAGTGTGGTATATCCTCATACGCACAACGCACGGCGATCGCACCACTGGATCGTGCGTCTCATTCACTCTCACGGTGTTCGTCGGACCCGGCAACGGCACGCATCCAGCCTTTGTTTACATTATAGTGTCTGGCCTCCCATTGGCTCTTTTGCGAGCTTTTCGCACGCACACTGATGCAGTCCCCTCGATCGCAGTAACCACCTCCCGCTCCCAGTCTTTCTTGGGTGGGTGCATGTGTGATCGTCGGTGGACTGTCATCGTTGCACTTGCTCCTCTTGATCGCGGTAACACCCCCGCTGGCCAGTTCTTGTTGGGCGGTGTGTGTGTTTATCCGCTGGTGCGTGTGCCGACTCCGTCGATCAGCTGTTCCGTTGATCGGCTACCAGTGTAAAGCGAATCACATCCAATGCACTGGCAGCCTCCCTCGATGCCTCACTCACTTCATCCACATCCACATGCATTTGACAGGCATTTTCTATCTACACTACGATGTTTGGGTTGTCTTCTTTGTAATTATTTGGGATGATTGGGGATTACACATACATACATACATACAATTGTTATCCGTGGGTCATTCTTAGTATGGATCTTTTTTTTTCGCAGCACACTCTTGGGGGTTAAGGTTGGACGGCGACTCGGAGAACTTTGAAGAGCCCTGGGCCCTTTTGCAAATTTATGTTTGTCTTCGCTACGCTATCTGTTCTTATATTATATCTCCGGATAAGTAACCCTTTGGTTCGCGAACCCTATCGTCGCATAAGCTCCCGGACAGATCTTATAAAAAAAGGGGAAACGTAGTCGTTGGCGAAGTGGTCGAGGTTTCCCTTTACCTCGTATGGGAATTGGGGGGTTTGGGCAGACGAAACAAAATCTTTTGTTGCGTGCATTTTGGCACGCGACAGTTTTTGAAATGCAAAGATAATTTTATTTTTTCAAACTTATTAAGCGACATTGTAGATGAAGTCGGATCATATCCAAACATTGGCGACCAGTACGATCTAGTACTGGGAAATTTCTGTACTGACATGTACAAAAGCGTACCAAAGAACTTGTTCAAATTACATTCCGTTAAACTTGTAGATGAATTGGGATTGCTTTAGATTATGTATAAATTGGTTTGCTTAACTATTCGGTTTATAAAATCTTTTGTAAATGAGTGAGAGAAACACTGATAATGGGTTTCTAGATTTGATATCTCATCTGAAGCCGATGAATTTCCCAATACAATTTTGTTTTCATCATACACCATAATTCCTTTTTTCCATATTAATTTTTTTCAAAAACTGTAATAGAATGTGAATAAAGTTCGACGAATGAAGAAAAAACGAAAGAGAAAGAAAAAGAACTAAACATGAAACTTTATTACATAAATCACTAATTAACTAATTATGTTGCGAACAAATATTTTCCGAACTATTGACTTCGATCTCCCAACGACTAATGCCCCACAATATCCATAATCGATCCACAGAAGCCCATAATTTTAAATTAATTTCCGCCCACAATTTCCCAGCACGCACAGACCTATATTTCCCAACAGTGTGTGTAGTTGTTTGTGTTTAATTCTAGCTTAAATTTAACAATTCATTTGAACTTATAACTAACTTACTGACCCTATGCGGGTACTCTAAGCTAAACTAGTCTACAACTCTAATTGCCTTTTGGCCTATTCTATCGTTTTTTGACGTTCTGTCCGCAGATGTATTAAGTTATGATGTTTTGCCAACAAAACTTGAAAACTTGGCTCTTCAAGGGCAGCAAATTGTTCTTGCAGACGATGGTCCGATTCTCGATGATGGTACTGGTGTACGGATGGTACGATGTGCGGATTGAGCTGGTGTACTGATGGTACGATGCTGTTAGTACTGTTGGGCTGGGAGTGGGCTGAGATTTCTGTTCTTTGGAATAATATTATAGTTCCTATGGTTGCTTTACATGAGATCTTAACTTCACACATTATTATTCTAAAATTTATTTTATAGTAATATTAAACACAAACAGAAACAAACGGGCATAAAGTTTTCCCTGGTTTTCCGTTGTGTCCTCTTGTATAAATAAAACTATTTTCAGTTTATTTAGTTTAAACAAAAATTTAATTTTTCACTTTTATTTCGGTCAGCAAAACCCCTTACACCATAAACTTAAGACTAACTGACAAAATTCCTACGACTACCTACCTTAAATACTGCTTCGTGCTGCTGGAGCGATGTCATGTTCCCACAGGTGCACTCAGATTTCCGGATGTATGGAATGCGGCTTGCCGTAGCACCGTGTCTCCGGTTCACCAGACGCTAGGTCAGCGTTTCGCTATTCGTGGGTTCGTGGGAAAGTTGTTGATGTCGTGAGGTGACAACGTGAAACATGTGTGGAGGAGGAAAACATTTTGCGACTTAACTCCCCCGCGCTAAATCTTCGAGCTTCTGCTTATCCTGGATACTTTCTGGGTTACTACCTCTGCCGGAACCTCAGCTTCTTCCAACTTAGTTTCCAATGGATGATCTTCGGATGAATTTACTATCTGCGGTTGGATAACTATTTTTGCTCTGCTTTTTGTATGACTTAACTTATATGAGAAAGATCAGATTGAGCAGTTTTATCTACCTCATCATCATCGTCAGTTTCCTCCTGCAATATTCTTGCAATTTCTTTTGCATCATGGGACTCGTCGTCAGAATTTTCGGTATCAAAATCATCTTCTGATAGAAAAGCGTCTTCTAATTGAGCCAAATAAGCTTTTATGTTTCTATTATCCATATTTTCTAAAAATATAATAAGATACAAATTTATTGCAAATTTAATTTTGCCACAAGAACACAAAGTGGGTTGGTTACTGCATAGTGATGTAAATGTCCGTCAAATAGTTTTGCGGGCTGAAAACAGTTTGTTTTTCGATTTCGCTTGCAAAGGAAATAAATAAAACAATCAAGACAAACCTTTATTTCACTTTTATATGTATATCAAAAATACAAGTTTACTTAGAGCACCAAAGAGCTTGCACGTTTACCCAAACACAAGATACAGAGGAATGATCAGCTCACGTCTGCTAATATAACAGTATTGTTTTTCCTTTTGTTTTGACAGCTGCGTTTTATTGCACAGAACTACCGAGAAAAGTGATAAGCAGTAAATAATGCACACTAAAACGGTTTTGCGTGCGTTTTATTTTGTATTTACTGATATGGTGGAAATTTCTATCATGACGCTGTTAATTATATGTGGATTCGTTTTGTTCTTTATAAAATGGTTTTCTTTATTTTCTACGATAAATATTAATATTAAGAATTCACTTAATGATAAGGTTTAGAGAGCTGAATCGCTGCTGCCAATCTCGTCGACGTCTCCGCACGAAAAGAAAGCTTTCAGCCAAGCCGGTACCGTACGGTGATGACAGGCGATAGTTCTGACATTGGTGGTTCTGACAGCTGTCCGCATGAAGTGCGTTCAGCATAGAACCGAGTGCAGGTTATTGTAGCGTTTAATTTGTATTATTCCGCTACAATGCAATTAAAGGTTAAGTAAATCTAGGAGTAGCGTCGCAGAGGTAATAACCGTCAAGTTTTTGGCAGTTCTTGGCTTCTTCTGGATTGTCTTCGTTGGCCTTGAACACGAAATATGGGTCGATTACGTTTTGTACTTCTTGACTTGTGTATTTTAGTTTTGTCTAAAATTATTGGAGGATATGGGCTTCTTCGGGTCTGTCTGTTTTTTCCGGAACTGAATTTTCATTGGTTCCGCTGGTGGTACACCTCTTTACTGCGGCTGGGGAACGTGCTGTTGTCATTGTTGGATTTGTGGTTGGAAGGTTACTGAAAGCGATGTTGAAAAAGAGTCTGTTGTTGCTGCTGAAGACGTTGTTGGAAAAAGGTATGCTTTTGCTGAAGATGTGAAAACATAGCCCTTGGTTGGTTGGTGGTGTACACATTTTGTGGGATACTGGGTGGTAAGGCTCTCTTATAAGAGATGTTTCAATTCTCTTATCTGAGAAATGTAGCACGAGATTGTATAATTCTGTTCCATACATGAATTACGATATCGAGTCGCCGTGCAGTCTGCTATGTAACTCAGGTTTGGAACTTCATTGACTGGAGCAATGATTTTGTTGCGAATTGCTGCCAGTAGTATTTTATCATGCTAGTGGTGGGCGGTGGCGTTGTGGGTATGTGCGTCGACCTCAAGCTCGACGTTGTTCCCTGGTCTGTGCACCAAAAATTTAAAGGACAACGACACAAAATTTCGTCGAATCGTTTATTGCAGTGAGACGCCCTCAGTGACTGAAATACGTCAATGGCTGTGGCGCCTAGGTTTTGAACTTGCTGTTCCTCGTTCACGAACATTTTTCACAGAACTGAAAAAAGGATTACCCATTAGAACTGATCTCAAATGCGAAATTACATACGTACATACATACATTCTACTTTGGATACATCCCTTAACTGTCTTCTTTTCGGAGCGTTTCCAAAAAAAAACTTAAAATTGTTCATCGTCGTCAAGCTTTCCTTTCCTATGGTAGTACATGAAAATGAACAAGAAATTAATTTTATTTTAAGCTAACGAATAACAATTTAACAAGTTGAGGTGATGTGTCCCGCGCGTTCAAATTCGGAGTGTTGAAATCGATCATCCATCGTCTTGTTTAAAATGGCTCAATACCCCTTACAAATACCTTAAAACGACAGAAGCCGCTAGTGACAAAATGTATATTGTCTTTACTTAACTTAGATGAACTTACGAATGTGTTTAGTGTTTTCGAAGAAATTGCCTGAACTTAAACAGGTGGGACCAAGGGAGGGCATGAGACGCCCACCTTTTTTTTATTTGATATTTTGTGGTTGTATTTGAGGACTGAGGATAAATAATCACCTTCGAGATAAAAAACCTTTTTAAATTTGCGGATAGTCTCAGTCAATAATAGAATTTCTTCGTGATTAAGGTTGTCGTGTTAAAGCCTGTTTGTGATTGCGCTAGTATCAGGTTTAATGAAATTTATATCTATAGCGTCTTTTTCGAATGTCTTCCTGACATTAGCGGTTTATTGGATTTGAAAAGATTAAGGGTAGTTTTGCATCTTTTGTTGATTATAGCTTGCAAAGGTTTTAAAACATTGCATCCAATTATGCCATCAAAATGACTATTTAATTTCGTTTGAATAATTTCTATTCTTACAAAAGGTCTATTGAATACCCTGAAAAGTGGAATCGTTATTTTTGAATTAACGTAAGTATTTGAACTGATAGACTTCAGTATCAGTGGCTTTTCAAGTTCCGTTTTGAAGGAACTGTGAAAAATTCCCTTTCGAATTAATGAAGTACTCGAGCCAGAATCGATAAGCGGTTTGATTGGACTTGATTTTGTTTTTACTATCACGCAGGGTAGAGATCTGAGGTGGTTAACGGAAAATTTTCAAATTGTGAATCAACTTGGATATTTCTATTAGATTAGATTCACCACCATGAAAGTTGTCTGCTTGTATGTGATCTACCTCTATATTATAATTTCTTGTTCTGAAAGATCTTTTTTGAGCTTTGAGCATTTTGTCGGTTTCCTGAGTTATTAGTTCTTTGATTTGCGGAAACATTTGGATTGTAATTGCCATAACCTGAATAGTTTGGATTTGCATTTTGAATGTTCTGTGGTCTATTTTGCAGAAAATATTCTGGATTATAGTTTTGAGAATGGGCTGAGTTTCCTACATAATTTCCTGAATGAAGTTGTCTATTGTTTCTTAAATTTATTTATCCTATATTGTTGTGCATCTGTCTAAAGGTTGGTGTACTGCTATATGTGAAGTTGCTGTTATTAGTAAAATGTTGATGGGTCTGTCCTCTTGTGTTTGTACTGTAATTATTACTAAATCGCCGACTAAAGTTGTCTGTATCAATGAGAACTGCTTTCGCTTCTGCTAATTTTTAGCATTGACAATAAGTTTGCGTTTACCCGGTAATTTACTAATTTACTAGCTAATTTACTAGCTTTAAGACAATTCCCTCATTCTGATCACTATTGAACCAAGCAGGAGCGTCTGAGCAAAGGGAAGATTTAATATTCAGCTTTGTCAAGAGGTATAAGTGTTTTTCAAATAATTCCTCAGCTGTATTTTCAAATTTAAGAACTTTGATTTGATTATTTATACTCTCCACACTTTCATTAATACCACAGTTAGATTTTAATGCACTTTTTATTATAGACCATTGTGTTGGGTTGTTGTTATTAATTAAAATCAAATTTGCTTTGCCTTTGACCTTGTGTCTTATTCTTAACTCTAAGAACCCTCTTGCATTTACTTCTAGATCTTGCGATAGTACATATATATAATCAACTTGTTTAATAAATAAATTTAACTCTTCTGCTAGTCCCGTAAAATCCTATATTTCCCTTATCAGATCAAGTAAATTCAAGATCTCCATACCTTGTTTATTTTGTTTTTGGAATTGCTTTCTGTTTAGACCGCTGAATCTAACATGATTTTATGCAAATATCTACACACATATGTGTATGTGATGATCTTGTCTTTTCCAATTTTACACTTGCATTTGTTCTAATGATTACTTTTTTTTGAAACACTCTTTTTTTTATGTTAATTGTTTTATTTAACCTCACTCTTAGTCAATTTCAACTATACTTCTTCTCCTTTTAGTTTCACACTGATATTTAAATTCCTACGTATGTGATACTTGTTGTTTTTTGTAATAAAGGAATATTTCTCTTTATTTTTCCAAAAACTTGTTTTTTAACTGTATAATATATTTAATTCACATTACTATTCACTGAAAGTAAAGTTCACTTGCTTTCACCGACTGCGCCAGTAATATAATATATAAAAATTAAATTGAAATTCCTTTTTTCATATGTACGTCCTTTATTATCAACTGGTCAAAAAAGAGTGAAGTGACAAGTCTCCTATATCTAGCTTACATCTAACATAATTTAAATAAAGAAAGCACAGCCACGCCACGCCACGCCACGCCACGCCACGCCACGCCACGCCAAGCCAAGCCAAGCCATTAGGTGGACTGGTGGTTGCCGGTTGCACGCTCCGACTGTACCATAGCTGATGTTGTGTCCTACTGTTGTTAAAGAGTTGTGTTGAGCAACACATGTAACTCATGGTATGAGTAGCACGTTGGGATTCGATGTCCGGTGTTTGGTTCAGTTGAGTGAACATATAAATTAAACTATTATACTATTTTTTTACTTAAAATTTTTTAATGATCTGGCAGCGATTCTTTGATCGTCAAAACTGAACTGCATGTCTGACTTAACGCTAGCTTAAATACCTGATAACTGCTGACGCTGTTGTCCAGTGTTTGGTTTAGCAGATTTGCCGACTCGACGATTTGAATGCGGTGTGTGTTGGATTTTCTTGCGTGTTTCTCGTGGGTACTTAAAGCCATTTTATTATGCGCTTACTCTTCGCATTGCTTTACCTGTCAATGACCTTGTCAAGTATTAACACATGAAGCTGATGATACGACTTCTGATGACACAGCCATTGGTTGCTTTTCGTTTTAGATTCAGTTCAAATCGAACTCTTACTCACTCTACCTTTAGTGCAAGCTCTTTGTAAGATGTAAATTCTTGTTTGCGTGCAATGGATTTACACTGTCCAAAATACTTGTCGTCTTATTAGTAAGTGGACATATTTTATAATTCTTTCAAACATGTGTGTAACTTAACTTTTTAATATTGATTCGATTAACAAAAGACTTTAGTCTTTTTACTTCTTTTTTTACTAAGTTTTTTTTTACTAATTGTTTTATATTATTGTCGAATGTGTCCAATATTTCTATAATTTGTTTAGGTTCTATAATATAAAAACAACTAAACTATGTTTTAGTTGTTAGTAATTGGCACACTCAATGAATTTCAGCGAATCCGTTGTCGCTTTCAATTTTCTCGATTATTAGAACCATTGAGAGATGTGACAGTATTATCAATATCGTGAATAGTATTGTCCAGTTGATCTGAAAATTTTGTTTCTCCTATGGTACTTTGTATGTCTCCGTTACCCGTATGACTATTAGGTTTAGTGAAGTGAGTTTCTACTCCTTTTCTTAAAAATGCTCTTAATAGAATCAAACTCGTTATCTAGAATAACTTAATTTGGTTTTCCCTTAATTGAAAAGTACAATCGTATTTTCGCAACAATCGTAACGCTATTTCTGTCTTCAAAAGAAATTGTTTGATTTGTGTCGTTTGGAGTTTCTGTCAAACGAAACTTCGGTTTTATTGGATAAAAGTAAAAAGTCTACTACTTTGTTCTCTGTTCCTTTAATATATTCAATATTTATATCATACTCTCTAAGTTTGAGTAACCAGAGTTGTAATTTATGAGTATCTTTGACCTTATGCTTACTCTGAAGCCATTTTAAAGGTTGGTGATCAATAAGAAGATCAAAAGTTCTACCATATAGATAAGAAAGAAAATAATTGACTGCTTAAACGATGCCAAGGAGTTCTTTTTCCGTTGTCGAATATTTTTTTTCATGGTCATTCAAAGTTCTGCTTGCCATCTTGGGTAAGTACTGCGCCCAAAGCTTCCATCTGTTATTAGTTTAAATCTCTTACTGAAATCCGGAAACTTTAAAATTGGTGCTTCAACAAGCAATCTTTTGAGCTTCTCAAACGCATCTATATATTGGGAGTCATTTTTATTAATCTTCGAATTTTGTTTCAAACGTTTTGTTATACCAAACGCTACTTTTGAGTTATCTTTTACAAACTTAAGATAATAACCAGTAACCAACCTAAGAATGTCTTAATTTGTTTTTGGGTTTCAGGTAATTTAAGTTTCTGAATATTCTCAATTTTATTCATATTGGGCTTAATTCCATCTTCTGTCAGAATGTGTCCAAGAAATTCTGTGTGTCTACTAAAGAAATTACATATATCTACCTGAATCTTAAGATTGTGGTCTCTAAGTTTGTTAAACATTTTTTGTATATTTGAAGTGTGTTCTTCTAGAGTTGTCGTTTTTTTTGGCACTATCCATAACGGCGAGTTATATGGCGAATTACTTTCCCTTATAATGCCCTGTGCTAACATTTCTCTCATTTGTTTGTTTCTCTTGAATTTGTGGATACCTGTATATTTTCGAATATACTGGTCTTTCTGTCGAAGCTATAATTTCGTACTGCACTTCATGAGTGTGAGTAAGCTTTTATACTTCTTGGAAAAACAAATCTCTATTCCTATTGAAAAGTTTTCCAAGTTCCAGTTTTTCTTCTGGATTCATATCCTCACGTTCTAACTTTTCTAATGTTTTTTGGTCTTGCTAAATTTGGAGTAATACCGTTTAGAAATAAATATTTTTAATATAATTGATTCGTTTGAATCAGGAGAAAATTCACTGGGTTTTGTGTTATCAAATTCATATTTAGTGTTTAGTTTGTCTAAAATATTTCTTAAACTATAATAGTATTGACTTACAGAAGTAACTTTGCATTACTTCATGATGAAGTTTGTGGTATGTATCTCGTACTCCAAAATTTTTCTTCAATTCGTCTCTGATTCCTTTCCATGTTGGACTGGAGAACAATGTTCTGATACAATGAAGAGCTATTCCTTGTATTTTGTTTCGGACGTACCGTTGGTATATGAATTCTTTTAACTGTGGATTCCTATCAAAAAGTGGAAGGACAAGTTCCACTTCACGAATGAACGATGGTTTAGCTATCTCTACCAGCTTGTAGAGGTATTCTTTTAGAGTTTCTCCAGATAACTTTCGCCTTTTCAGCTGCCTATGGATTTCCGTTGAACTCACACTTTCCGCAAATTCTCTCTTTAAAGCATTCTTCAGTGTCTACCAGGATCTAATGCCTCTCTCGCCCTGTACAAAAAGCTTTGCTGCTCCTACAATCAGTTTTCGGCCATACACAAATCTTTTTAGTTCGTTCCATTTTACAATATCGCAGACCGACTCGAACTCTTCTAACCAGGAGCTAATATTTTCTGAAACTTCACCCGAGAATGGTGCAATGGTGTCCTCTATGTGTCTAAACTGTAATGAAAATGGTGGCCCATTTTGATTTCGATCACTCGGTGCATCATACCATTCGTTGGTGTCATGTCCGTAGTGTATCAATTGTCGATTTGAAATTATTTACATTTAATGCTTTGATTTGATCTGCTTCTATGCTGCTGTTACAATTTTAGTTACAAAAAATAATTACTCTACAAATTAACATATAAAAAATGTCGGGTACATAAAAAAGGGTTGAAATGTACATACAAAAGTACAACAAAAAAAAATACATAAAACAGGCAAAAAATTATCTGTTGCGGCGTCGTTTTCCTCTCCGCCCAGACGGCGGCTGATACTTGGAATTGTGGTTCACTTCTCTCCTCTCGATGCCTTCACACGTGTATGTGCTACTGCGGCATATGTCGTACGATGATGCATAGTTGATTACTGCGTTGCACAATGTAATTTTTATAATTACTTTTTGATTTTGGCTGAGCCCCCATTTTTGTAGGATTTATTATTATTTAAATTGGTTATTTTGTCATTAAGAAAACACAACGCGAATTTTAATGAATTCAATTTATTTTTTGTTATTAAAACAATATGGAATAACTATAAGCATTTAGAACTTAACACTAGTATTAGGATTATGAAGTTCTACAATGAATCGCAAAATAAAATTATATTCATGTGTATTTAGTTCATTTAAAAATTCGTATTTCACCTCCAATTCTTAGACACTTGCCTGCCGCCAAAACCAATCAGAAAAGGAATGATCCGCAGGCGCATTGGGCGAAATGTCACTTTCTGCATATGACAATTATGGCATAATTAGGGCTAAGGCGTTTCCAGACCTGTCGCAACAACTAGGAAAAACGACTATAATTAAAACTTTACTATTTTGTACATTTCCACTAGACTGCTTGGTCGCGTCTGACTCTGAAAAGGGTTTTATTAGTTTAGTTTAATTTTAATTTTTATTTTACTCCACTCCTATATCTAACCTAATTATTCGATCAATATTCCACGTAAAAATTGAACGTTTTTTCCTGATTGAAAGTCACCGTCAGAATGCCCGGTCTCCTTCTTTATTCCCTTTTCTAAAGAAGATTTTATTTTTGAATCGTAAAAAAGAGGGTCGTGTCTATTCTTATTTCGCACTTATGCTATTTTATATAATTACCATAGAACATTTGGTTTATGTCAATGCCAAAGGCACTTTCGAGATCACGATGTCCATTGACAACATCCGTCTATGGAATGTATTGAATGGTTATAACCCAAAACAGCATAAGGTTAAAGGTCTAAAATATTGTCGTTTCTTATTGTGTCGTTAAAAATTCGTATGTTGTCGATAATTGTGGAATGAAATCTTTCAATAGAGCCGTTCGAGTTTGGGTTATATGATATAATGAATGTTTATCTTATAAATCAAAGCAAATTCTTTAAATATATTATTTTTTTGGCTTAGTACCGTTGTCCATAACTACTAACTTGAGTATTTCATGGTGAGTTAAAAAGGTAATTAGAGCTCTTGCAACGTGTACTGCAGTAAGTGCATCCAGAAGATAAGGCTTGAAAAAGGTATAGATTATTGCAGGAAATGTTTAGTTTTTGATGGTGAATGTATCTATATACATAATATCGAAGGGTTTTGTAGGAGAGGAGTAGGAGTAGTATTTTTCACAAGTTTTGTGACCCTGTCTCGAATGTTTGGCCAATAGTAAATGCGTTAACTTCACTATCGGTTTCTTTTATACCTCGATGGTTAATAGTACTTTCCTGAACTTTCTTAACAATTTCATGTTGAGCTCGAGTAGTAAAAACAACTTCTAAGACTTTATTAGAAAGTATTAACCTTAATGTTGAGTTGTAAATGTTGAACTTTTGTCCATATAAATCTGGGCGAAAATATTTGTTTGCCCAAATAATTGCAAGAAGTTCCTTTTTTATGGTACTATAATTTAATTTGGCACCATTGTAGGGTCGTGAAGAATATGCAATAGGCTTATCGTGATTTAGAGTGCCATGTGATAGGACGGCACCAATAGCAAACATGGCTTGCATCTGTAGTTAAGTTGAAGGGTTTACTTAAATCAGGGTATTGGAGAATGGGTTCGTTGAGCAGAAGATGCTTACAAGTTTCGAAACACTGCATGTATCTTGTGTCCATATTTATTGGAGAGCCCCTTTGTAAACACGATGTCAGGGGCTTAGTGATTTTGACACAGCTAGTAATAAATTTCCTATAACACCACAGATACCTAAGAAGCTCTTGATTCCTTTAAGGACTCAGGAATGGGAACATCTTGATTCTTTTAATTTTGTCAGGATTTTGCTGGATCCCAGAATTTGTGATGATGTGCTGTGATAAGCTGTTTCTTTTTTCAGGAATTCGAATTTGTGAAACCCTTGGTTAACGTCCACAATTGTGTGCTATAAAAAAACTTAACATATTAATTGAATTGAATTGAAACAAACAACATTAACATATACACAAAAATAGTCTGAAAACTAAGTCAAATAATGGGCCACTTCTACAAACCTCAATATAAAAAAGGGCAATAAAATATATTATCAAGATTATTTCGCAGAATGTTCAAGTACATGTATTGGTCCATTAAGCCTTCAATAGTTTGTGACCCCCACACCATTACTGAACCACCACCGTGCTTAACAATGGGACGCAAATTTTTGTCTCGGAGCTCTTCATTGGGCTTTCTTTTTCATACCTTTTCCCAGAATGAATAACCTTTGTTAGCGTGTTTTTCTGCGAACTGCTTCCTTTTCGATTTGTTGACTTTGCTTATGAACGGCTTCTTTCTAGCTACTCGTTCATTCAAATTGTGTTTCCTTAGCACAATCCGTATTTTTGCATTTTGCCTGATATTACGAACAGATTTTCCGTTCTTGTATTGATTTAGCAATAGCAACAAGCTTCCGCACTTCGACCGACTTTGATACACTGTAGTTATTTTTAAACAAAAAACTGTGTAGAGTCGTTTGTTTCTGACGTCGCTTCAAAATTTGTTGAAAATCAGACACAGACACATTGCAATTCTACAAGCACTTCGGTAGTCAGATCTTCACTGTGTTCTGCCACAAGCTTAGCGATGTCATTGCTATCCACCTCTAGCCCAATCTTTCGAACAAAAAATATAATTTCGTTTGTTATTGAATCCGTAGATACTGCGTCAAGGCCTTCAAATGTGCACTCAGAAATGCGTTCGATTTTTTCAGGAAGATACGAGTGTTCTCTAAGTAACTCCTTTACATACCTCTTCAATAATTTTGAGACAGCCAACAGATTGGTTTTTTCAGTCACGTCAAAGCAATGCAGGAAAAGTTCTTTAGTGTAGAGCTTCTTGAGCGTGTTATTCGTTCAGATTGAAGCGACTAGTAGTTCACTATCACTAATATTTTGTTCGCGTTAAATCCGTTCTCGTTGGATTCATACCGTTTATAAGGGGCCTAAAGACTGCGTCATTTAAGTGTTTTAGTCCGTTTGACAACCTTTTAAATTCATATTTTCCGTTGTTAATGGAGAAAGCAGTTTTTTTACACTCGGATTCTTTTAACGTAATTTAATGAAATCCACTCTTAAGATCGAGAACGGAAAAGAGTTTGTTGTTTCCTTATTTTTTATATGAGCTTACTAATGTCTGGTATCAGGCAAATGTCAGGGATTGTGACAGAATTCAAAATAAAATCAATTATAACATCACTGGAATAGTTTACTTTAACTGTCTCCCTCCTCCAAATAACATTTTTAATGTTTCTGTTGCTGATGACTATAACAAAGGTTTATTCCATAAAATAATTAATTTAAAGGAACATTCCATTAAAGGAAAGGAACGAAAATAAAATAACGATTTAAATTACCAACTTGTCCATTAATAGAATCATTTGAGGGAAAATCGTGATTTGGATTTCCTACCGGTGCATTGAAAATTAAAATGTGTAGTTCTATTAGTTTTTAAAACAAGTATAATTCTTGAGAAGTTAAATTATTAATATATATATATGATGTATATATATAAAATTAAATAAAGAACACATCAAAACTACGTTGGAATGCGGATACCATTCTTGGGGTGGATGAAAAACTAATTGAGTTCGTTTTTTGTTTATTAGAAGTTCCGCTTAGTATCATAAACAGTCGCACTAAAACCAATTCACTTCACTATTTTATAAAATAAATTTTCTCAGTTTCTCAGATTCCTGATGAAATCATTTAAGATCAGTGATGCTTTCGGTCAGCCTTGAGTAACAGTTGAACTTCAAGCTTGACGAAAAGTTAACGCCGAGATACTCCACCTATTTGTCCGTTGGTATCTGCGTACCTTTTGGGAGCACTATATCAATTCTCCATCAATTGCCTTCTGGAAAGCAGAGACCTGTATCCCATCTGATTCAGCTTGTAGATGAAGTCGTCATGGATGATTGTGGATCAGTTTAACTGACAGCGACTGTGCTTTGTTATGGCATCGTCTATTTCCACTCTCATACTACATCATGCGACACATAGTATAAGATTGTAATTTTCTGGTGCCGCTTGTTCTCCTCCTCTATTGGTGCGAGTAATGCGTTGAGTATGGTCGACCTCTCTCTTGGCTCGTGTCGTTTTTGTTGCATTCCTCACATGCGTTATCGATATACTCTTTGTTAACCCCTCAAATGTCCTCGATCGGACATGAGTTTTGGTGTTCTAAACATTAAAAAACAATGTATCAAGAAATATATTACTGGTTAAGATTGCGTATTCGGCAAGTCCTTTTTTTGCATAAGCTTGGTGAAAGCGTCAATAAGTACGAAGTAAGAAAGTAGAGTATTTTACGAACAGACGAACTCAAACAAGCTATATATATGAATTGAATCAAATGTTATCTCTTTTTTTCTCTATTGGATACAATTCTCCTCTAGGCTGTAAAATCTGCCAGACTCACTGTGTTACATCAGACTCAAATTTGAAATAATTCTTTTCAGTACAAATGGTTCAAACTATCTATATTTTACATGTAATTGAGTACACAAATGGAAATTGCAAAGAATAGAAAACGTTATATGTATTTGCTGGAATATAAATAAAATATAAATTAAATGATTTATAATTTAAATTCACTAAACATTGGCTAGTATTTAAGTTTATTTTTAAATCCGTTGTTAAGTTCAAGAGAGTACATCAAATTTTATACATCCGACTTACTGTAAATATACAATGTATTGTGTTAAGGTATTTGAAAACAGTAGAAAATAAGTCATACCAAAGATAACTTGATAATTTGTATTTTTTTCTAGTGTCATTGTTTATATGGTCATATTGGTCGATCATGAATGTAATAAAAAATAATAGAAAATATGTACAAAACATTATTGTAAATTACCACCATTTTTTGTAGAAAATAAAAACAACATGCAAAAAGAAATGATGTTTTTATATCCGTTATTTTATTCAAATATAATATTGCGTATTTACATTTTCTCAGCTGCATATTGGCAAGACTACAGGAAGGGGAGTAGTTTTGAATTGGCAGTTTTCTACAACTGAAATAACTGGTAAGCATCACATCATAAGAAAAACATTTTGTATTCAATAACATCAACAAAACAGCAATTTATCGTATCCGATCTTGACAACATCTTCTGATGCAGCGTCAATCTGATGAGGATTTTTGCTATCTAAGAATGAAAAATATGTACATATAACAAAAGGAAATTGCACCAAACTCACAGTAACTGCTTGAAAGATTCTATGGGATGAGCAAATCTCATGGATAACATTGGGCATTTCTACTCCTCCTTCCACTCTACTTTTGTGGAAATTCCCGCACGTACCCAACGAATTTTATTAAATTGATTTTGCTCTTAGTTGGTTGTTTTAAATTAAGTTAAATATGTTTTGACAACAAAAGCACACAAGATATTTAATTTAAAATTTGAAGACGTCATTGGCTGTTCACGTGATCTTATACATATTCACTGGCACGTCGTCATCTAGAATGGAGGTTTGGTGGCGGATTCTAAAAAAAACTCTTCCATTTTCTCTCATTCGTCGTCTTAAGCTACGAAAATGAAAACGAAATTCGTGGACTCAGTACCTAATGCTTCAACCCGGTCTATGAAGGTAAGCTCAGAGTCTGCATGGGGAAATCTGTGTGTGAAATGAGAATACACATTTGTGACATTTCTCGAAATCGAAGGTGCGTTCAACAATATCAAACCAAAAGTAATTTCACTTGCGCTTAACAACCTCGGGATCGGAAGGCTCCTAGTGGCTTTCATTTATCAGCTACTCACCTGCAGCTACTCATTCTCAGATGGGAGACGCTAAGATCCATAGTGGTGTTAATAGGGATAACCCGTAAGAAAGTGCTGTCTCTCCCCTTCTTTGAAACGTAGCGGTAAGTAAACTGTAATTAAAACTGTAAGAGGTAAGATGCAAAATTATTGCATATGCGGGTGATATTGCTATAGCGGCATCTGTCAATTTCGTTTCTACTCATAGAAACATAATGCAGAACGCATCCGACAAGCTGGAAGCATGGACACAGACATGCCAACTCGGCGTTAGCCCACAAAAAACGGATATTGTATTCTTCACCATCAGTTTGCTGCGGGTGTCTATTCTCAAGATCTCAACTGCTATATCTTTGAAGCTCCCTGATCACTGTAGCGTTTTTCATGCAAAAACCATAGCGAGGCGTTGTCATGGCTCGTGTGTGTCATCTTTTACTCAAAAACATCCCTAAACTGCAGGCTGTCTTAACGGGATGGCCGAGCATTATAACATTCACCTCATGTGGGTGAGTTGAGAAGACTGAGATCCCCTCTATAGCAGGGGTACGACCTTCATTGCCGGTCGCTACAGCCTACCATCTTTTAAAGATTCACCACCTGCCTTAAACCTAAACGGTCACTGGGTCTAATTAAACTCAGCAATAAACACATTAAGGACTCTCATAGGAGTCATAACCGGGCACTGTGCAATTGGCACTCATGCTCGTCCCATATTATGATTCTTGCAGAAGCTGCACGGATGCAGAGGAAGAAGTACACACTCATCACCTAATCTGTCCCTGCAGCGCTCTGGCTAGTCGTAGGTTATTTTTGCTGTCAAAGTTGTGTGATGTCACTTGGGTATCCTTTTCTGTGGGAGAGGTCTTTTTCTCAGACGGTAGAAGCATCTACCGTCTGAAAAATGTACCGAAAAATGAAAAACGTTTGCGTATAATAGTAACAAACTTAATTTTATTCTATTGTTAGGAGTATATTAATACTTATGGGAACTAGTTTTGAACTAGTTTTTAATATACTAACATTCCTATACATATAATTACCTTTACAAATTAACTTTTATACAAAAACGTACTTATAAACTTATTCAATATTCTCTTACATGTAATTTGTTTCGTAAGCTATTTTAAAATGTTTCTATTTAAAATCTTCATTCGAAAATACATCTTACATCTAAATAAAGTTTTTATTATTATCGGGATTAAAGTGCAATTTGAACTTAAATTTAACATAGTTTGAATGTAATTTGTACCCGTTTTCAGTTCTATTTTCAGTTCAGTCATAAAATACCTATTAGACCTCCTTCAGTAATTACGTCGGTCCATGTAAGGCCAGTCGCATCATTATCAGTCCTGACTGTGTAATTTTCTACAAGATTCCCCACTTTGGACTAAAAACGATTTTGGAGGTACTCAGCCAAGTGCTCCAGGCCGTCGTAATGGATGTCTTCCATCTCTTCTGTAGTATCAGCTGAATTTTCATCTTCGTATAATCCTTTGTCTTCATCAGCAACTAGAAAGGAAAGTAGATCTGAAGAAATTCTCTTGGTTTGAATACTTACCTGTTCATTTTCGACCTGAACATCAGCTCCCATTTCGGTTTCTTTTTCAATGTTTGATTCCACTTTTGTGCTCACAGATGTCAATCCTTGATTCCTACCGACTAAATAGCAACGTAATCGGTATTTGAGCTCAAGTGAGCTTGGATGTTCATATAAACATCCATTGGCATGTTATTATTATACCAAAAAACAACTCCAACATATTCTGATTCAGTCGGTAAATCAGGATATATTCTGCACCAATGTATTTTTTAAGGTATTCGAAAAGCATCGGCAGTGGCTTTAAGCGTATCAAAATACTTCTCTGAAATGGAGGCAAGTTAGTTCGTTTGCCAAACCGCCTTCTTACCACAATGTTTTGCATGTCCTCTAATATTTTTGTATGGGTATCAGCTTCCAGTCCAAAAGCTGCCTTTCTAGGGCTTGCATCTATCCTCGGTTCTTTCGAATGGAATAATTCGAACCACGAGTCAATCTACAGGGTACAACATACCTGTACGACGAAAAGCACATGAGTTCGTATGCGATTGCAATTGCGTTGCATATTCCACTTGCAACAATGAAAACAAGTGGTAATAGGTATATTAAAAACTAAAAAGACTGTATTACCTTCTGTCTTTAACTGTATTTCACCATTTAGTGTACCGGTGTTAAGCGTTGTTAAGTCGTGGTTATCTTTATCCAAATGTTCAACCAGAGGTGCCTTTGTTATATGATTTCCGTCTAATATCAGCAAACATGAACACTTTGTGGGTAGGATTTGAAGGGTCCCTGATATACGATACTCTTTCCATAAACCGAAATTGCCACCGCCCATATCCATAGTAACAGCAACAACCTGGTAGCCAATAAAGTCCAAGTTGACAATAATGCCATCCATTTAACTTCTGCATAGTTTCTTATCGAAATTATAATAAACCGGTTGCTTCCAATTACTAAAAATTCCTCATGCCACTATTATTTGGAAATATTTTGCCAGGCCAAATACACTGTCTGACTTCTTGTCATATTTAGCAGGAGCGAATTTTCATTTCATCAGCCATCAACATGCAAGCTCTTTCACGTTGTGTAAGCTTTGCGTTTTTCATCAGATTGAAGACTGATTTTAGAAATCCTGGCTGAACATCTATCTTCGATACAAAGTGCTGCAGTGTTATTTTTGTAATAAAAAGCGATACGCCTTAGGACCACGTACCTGTATGGCTGTACACTTGGACAAATCATCTAATGTCCACTTTACACTTTTCCCTGCCAGGCTTAATTTCCTCTCTTGTGTGCCGGAGAAAATATTGCTTGTAGTATCACACTCTTGACGAGCTTAAAGTTCTCGTGTGTTAACTGAAGAACTTTGTATTGCAGTGATCCATTTCCCTTTTTAAGGATTTCAACTTGTTAACTTAAAACTCTAACCTTACTTTGATGCTATATTGATTCTTCTTCAAGATCAACTAGTTGTTCTTGCAACAAGGATAATGGCTGAGCATGGTTACTTCTTCTCTGTAACCGTTCAACCCTCATAGTATATTTATTTCCTTAACTTCCGGCCTGACACTAGGAAATGGAAGATGTTCTGTTAGAATACACAAACAAAACAAACAAATTTCATCACAACACTGATTAAAATTTGCGCCAAACTGAATTTTGTAAACACTGTCAAATGCTTTTGGTAACCAGCTGATGTCACACATGAAAAAAAAAAAAAGACGCGGGAACACATTACCTTGTATTCTGTGTATCATTGTAGGGTCCTACACTTAGGGACCTACTACTTCAAAAACCTTAATGAACTAAATAGCGTTAGCATAGGCCAGCTAAATCGCTTCACTACAAGCACCAACTGGTTTCTATGTTAGGAGAAGTCAATCAGCGTGGTCAATCAGTGTGACTGCCCTTAGCAGTCAACCACTACAAACTAACCTGGTCTATCTCTAACATATTCGAAAGGCTTGTAAAGACTATCAAATAAAATACTTACTGGCTTGGACAAAATATTGTGTCACACTTTACCTTGTAACTGCCAAG
The DNA here is from genome assembly GCA_916610145.1 of Eristalis arbustorum. Classification (NCBI taxonomy): domain Eukaryota; kingdom Metazoa; phylum Arthropoda; class Insecta; order Diptera; family Syrphidae; genus Eristalis; species Eristalis arbustorum. The sequence continues at coordinate 47,270,615 of OU744319.1, read as the reverse complement.
GCCTTCGATAGTTTGTGGCACAAAAGACTTCTACTCAAATTCAAGGCAATGCTTTCGGACTGCTATCAACCCATTGGAAGTTATTTGCAGGTGCATCCCAAGGCAGCGTACTGGAACCTATCTTGAACATCTTGTATACAGTTCACCTACTGATGACTACAACACAAGAGTCCCTGTATCCATAACTCGAGCCCGATGTTCGCTATATTTCTAGTTTCGGTTCCTTTTGAGCCAGCCCGATGTCCTAGTGAACCTGTAAAGAGATGTTAGTGGCATCTCTTTCAGTTCATAAAGGTCTTGGAAGAAATATTCTCCCGTAACTCTATTAAGCAATTGGCCGAGACTTGGACAGTGACAGAGACATTGAGGAGTATACTCTCATTGTTAATCTTTACAGCGTCTGTATATGTAGTCATGGGTAAGCCTCATTTTATGTTTGTTATAGATCAGATCGTTATGTCCTGTAAGCGCCCCGTCTACTATCCTGTCGATTTTGGGAACCTTTCCGGACAAGCTCATCTGCTGCCGCATTGCTGGCTATGTCCCTATGACCTGGCACAGAGCATAGAGTAGTCGTGTGCTGTATACTAAGAACATTAGGTTCTTCACGGCAGCCCGCGAACATCTTGGGCATGATTTCTATAGCCGAAAAACATCGATATCATTCCGGTCGCTTCATTGACTGCCAGGACCTCCGCTTGAAAAACACTGGCATATTCAGGAATTTTGATAGAGCAGTGCGTTCTTAACGATTCGGAGCAAATACCCGCGCTTGTTTCTATTTGCATTTCGAACCACCTGAATGATAGAATTGTTGATGAGTTTATTTATCGTCTACTCGTCTCTTGGCGGGAAATGACATTTGAATGTAATTTTAAGGTCGAGATTTGAGAGTGTGTATTCTTTTTCAAAATGTTAATTTGTAGTCTGTATCTTCAGTGAGGCTTTGCTTTACCGTGATTAGTTTGTCATAAGGCAGCAGATGAAATAACAATTGTAAAAGTATTGTATTCTTTTATTAATGTGTATGAGAGTTTAACTTGGGAGTATTAATTTAAAGATGGTTACCTATTGTTTAGAGGTGATGTAGGTTTAAGTATGGATTTTGTCGATTCGATATTCGGTGTTGATAAGGGTAACCGTGCAGTTTTAATTAACTTCTATTAATATCAATAACTTCTTTCAATATCATTAACTGTGTGGCGGCCCGTGGCGTTGTGGGTATGTACGTCGATCCCAACCTCGAAGTCGTAGGTTTGATCTCACACAAAAAAAATAATTTTCACGGTCCCACCTCTTTCGAGCCACAGACTATGCTCAAAGACTAGTTCGCGTTTAGAAAAAACTTCACAAAATTGGCCGTTCATAGTCGATATAAAACTGTCAGTGCCTTCCACTCAATAGTATGCGAGGATTGTAGCTCCACCCATATTATTATAATATCAATAACAAATTTGAATGCTAACTTATTTACTCCGCGTCCGAAGAGCCCTTATCGGTTTGCATAAAGAAAACATGAAATTATTGTTCTCATAAGATCTACCCTGACTCAATAAAAAGCTTCTTAGACATTTTCTACCGAGCAAAAGCATAGAGGAAATTTAATCTAAATGGATTGTAAAACGATAGGAATCTAATCAAATCAATATGTTCGAAAATCTGTGGAATGTTTTCCATACTTGTGTGACCCGAAGGTAACTTGCTATTATAATAAAAGATAAACTCATAAGCATTTTGTTTGTAATAGTCTTTATTTATACACAAATTTACTTAAAAACTACTTACATTGTGTATTTTATTAAAATGGAGAAGAACGAGTCAAGAACAGAGATTTTTATGAAATTCCTTTAAAATTATAAATGGCTATGAAAAAATATCGCGTTACACGTTACGTTTGAAACATTTATTAGAAATCATAACTAATATAAATGCAAAATATCACAAGCTTGGAATATGCTGTTGACGTTAACAAACTCAAAAAAGAAATATATTGTCCCTGCTTGAAACAGATACCAACTATCATTTGGTTACAACAATTATATGACCGCAAAATAACAACATTCCTAAAACAAACAAATTGAAAATATTTCCTTGTACTTATGGCATTTAAATATACTTTTTGTTGCATAATGCACCAATATACATATTTTCAATTTGAGCCGTCAATTTGGTGTATGATGAATTTTCACAATTCTACTTTTGACATCATATATGAATACATTTCTACTTGAATTCATATATTTATTTATTAATAGCTAACTACTCACATATTTTGTTTGGCTTTTGCGCAGATTGCATAGATTAAATATTGAATGGTACAGTTTTGTAATTTTATAGAGAAACATGAGGTGAAATAATTGTTTTCGTCTACTTAAATTATCATCTATCAAAAACACCTTCATTGCAGTAAACATATTCTTGTTTAGATTTATTTAAATACTTAATTTTTTACAATACAATAAAATTGATTTGTTTTTATTTTTATTTTTATTCAGGCGAATTTAATAGTTAAGTAGTTATTTACTGGTAGTTTTTTTTTGAATAATAATGTTTTTGTGCAGAATTTCTCATAATGCTGTAACCACCAACATTTACGAAGATACTATAGAGAATTGGCGCAATAACTGCTTCAAAACAGATTTGTTGCATAGTATCAACCGCAATCGACATCTCACAATAATCATGTATCCTCCGCAATAACATGGGCGTCCCAAGAAGACGAAGACGGAAAAAAGACAAAGACGAATAGAATCGTGTTTGGTGGATGGAAGTGCATGGACTAGTTGAACAAATTTCAAGAGAAGAAAAGAAAACTGTGGCAAGTAAGGAAGGAGGAATTTTAAGCTTTACATACAGAAATGGTCGTAAGCCACTAACATTTCTTGCTCCAAAGCTATCAGTTTAAGCCAGTGAAAAGCAAACAATAACAATAGCAGCAATGGTATGTGCTATTTTAAATATAACCAGCTCAGTCATATACGCAGCCCAATTAAAAAAATCCCGATACACAAAATGTTCGAATTACCGATTCTCTTCGAAGTCGGAAAAGCTAATATTGAATATTCGAAACAGTTGCTTAGCAGCATGTAACATTTGGAATGTATGTATATTATGGTAGAATCGACTTGCTATTGCATTAGTGAAACTGAGTGCATATGAGGACTAAAATTCTCGAAATTTTGCGCAAGTTTACCAATTGCTCGAAATGCTTAAAGTTGCAAATTGCAAGAACTGCAATGTCAGCGTCTGAGGCATCGTCGGCGATACACATGTGTATTTCTTTGATTCTGCAATGTCAGCATCTGGGACGCATGAAGTTCATGCAATCACCTCTGCAAAACGAGCAAAAAGGTAAACTCAATAGCTCAATAGCATCAATTATTGTCAGTACTTATATATACCATGTACATGTTTCCGTTTTTAGCTACACTGCAATTTCCCGCTGTCAACTCGCGTCAATTGATTTTGTTTAGTTGCAATTTGACTCCACGCCAGTCAATCGCCATCAGGCGATGTGTCAGCAATTAGTTGCGGAATAATTAGTATCAAAGACGGAGACAATAAATAATATGACGAGTGCGAATTACGAGCGTATTACACTGTTTTTTTTCTGTTTACTTTGTCCTATTGCTGTTCCCCTACCAGTGGTAAGGTGGTGATAGTGCAAATGCTAAACAATATATATATATACAAGAAAAATAGTAACAAAACGTGCAAGAAAAACAAAAAACAACTTTTTTTATAAACAACAACTTGCAATAACACATACATTATTTACATTTTCTTAAAAAAAAACATATACATACATATATTGTGTTAAGTCCAGCAAATATTTGTTCACCCCTTTTATATAATCTAAATAGGAGAAGTCAGCCTCTGACTCAAATTCAAATTCTAATACCTCAATTGCTTCTAGCTCTTCCTCTTCAGTTAACGAAAACTGTCGTGATGGGAACAAACTACGTTCCGGATAACAGTGCATCTACACCGGATGAAGATTTCTCCTTAAGACCGGAGCATCTTCGGCTTTTATCAATCCTGAGTTTATTCCCCAAATTCAACAAGATGTCTGTGAACCCGCAAAATCACTATAGTCTTTAAAAACTGCTTAGTCAATTAACCAACACGGTTCCCTAAGATTCCGGATTTTTAAATTCAATTGTTTCTTTTAACTCTCTTTCGTTACTGACAATGCTCAAAGAGGGCCTTGCTAGGCCTTGCGCTCATCGGTATACAGCCCATAATGCCGCCAGCCCATAAGCCGCACCTAACAGTCACTCTTTGTATGTGCATTGGTTTTTCGACAATCACTCTTGGATTATCATTCGCTCAAATGCAGCAATTCTGCTTATTGACGAATCCACTGAGGTGAAAATGTGCCTCATCACTGAAGATGATTTTCTTCGAAAATTTATCATCCACTGTTGCCATTTCTTGCTAACATTCTTACCATTGACGACGCCGGAATGTAGAGCTCTTCAAATGTAGAGAGGCAAATTTCAAAATACAATCAGACAAGTGTGAATTTTTTAAAAAAAGAAATAGACTTCTTAGGACACGTTACCACTACGGAATGGGATAAGCCATATTAATACTATAGAGAACTTTCCTTTGCCAAAGAGGGAGATAAAAGCCTTCCTAGATCTTGGCTATTAACGAAAATTCATGAAAGACTTTCCCAAATTGACCAAACCTCTAACAGCTTGCCTCAAGACAGATGCAGAAGTTGCAATTGATGATAAATACCAAAATGCATTCTAAACATTTATTGGTGAACGATCCAATCGTCCAACACACCAATTTCGAAAAACCCTTCATACTTACGACTGACGCAAGCAATTGCGCACAGGGAGCAGTACTATCCCAAGGTCGTATAGGTAGCGACAAACCAATAGCTTACACTAGTCACACCCTTTCAGAAAGTGAAAGGAATTACTACACTATTGAAAAAGAACTTCTCGCCATTGTATGGGACATAAGAAACGAGCACTGCTAACTGCTAACTGAAGCACAGATTACTTACAGCAATTCTATACATTCAGCCACGATCCGCACACCATGCGAACTTTTCTTTGGTTCTTTGGTCGTTTCCATACATTTTATGAAACATTATCTTTTTTCCAATAATCACGATTATCTTTCAAAATTAAATAAATGTTTAAATAAATTATACCCTCAAATTCAGAAAAAAAAAAATACGCATCAATTTAGCGCTCAGTTTTTCAAAAAGAATCACAGAGTAACAATCTACACTAAACCAAGAAAGAAAAATAAATTCCATAAAATAACAAGAAATAGTTAAAGTATATCTATAATATTATACGACCTCGACACACATTAATAATTTTCATTTTCTTTTCTTACCAACGTTATTATAGATTTACACCTACTATTTCACAAATTATAGAGACATACCACATCCCTAAGAACCACAGTCTACTTGGCCACTCTGTTTAGGACTGTTCAGTTGAATCACCGATGACGCAACACAAACACCAAGTAAGTCGAATTCATCGAAACATTAAAGTTCCGCAGCAGCGAATATTGATAAATATTGGTGTATGTGAATGCATTCCTTCGCACTGGGTCAAGCCATCGACCCATTATGCTGGCATTACCGGCAACAGTTTAGGTTAAGCCACATTGTTATTCGTAGTGTAAGCTAGGCTTACGTAAAAAAGGTGTAAACAAGTCGTGAATAAATGTCAGTCAGTTAATAGAACTTTTTGAACGCATTTCACTTAATTAATTCTTTCTTACAGCAATAGCAAATACTCCAAGTTTAAGTGCTTGGTGTATTCATTTACGATCCGCTCCAAGTTTATGTGCTTGGTGCATCTATTCAGAAAAACGCTCCTGATCATTTTGGCTACCCCAACGTGTCCACGGATCACTCTCATTAGACGCCCTCAACTCACCCATACAAGTGTCATCAGATCCACCTCAAGGATCTACAAAGAGGACACAAAAGTCTACATCATCTACATCGACATCAAAAAGATCCATGCCAAGGATCATATTCATATTCAATCCATTGAGGAAAGAATTTGAACAAATGACATCCTTTGAAGAGTTGATTATGGCACAGTTGGCAACTGGCCAAGAAATTCAAGCTTTCATTACTAATTGTAAAAAGGACTCGACAGACAGAAAAAGGAGCAAGAACTATTTCGAAGAGCGACTTCATCAACTGCAAGACCATTGGAGTTCATTTGAAGCGACCGATAGAAGAATAAAATCATTGACGAATGCTCCAGTCGATCACAAGTACTTAGTCAATGACTATTTTAACCAAATAGTTGTTATGGCGAGAATATAAACTCCGGTTTGAAGATAAAATCAGTTCAATCATGAACGCAGAAGAGAAGGCAAGCATATCAAACATAAGCCCAGTCAAAGCGACAGAGGAAGCTGTAGAAGAGATCCCATCAAAAATCAAAAATGACGACAAGCAGCAATCATGGGTTCATTGCGCAGGCTAATCGAAGGCTTATCTCTGAAGGAATATCAACCCCCACAGTACTACGATTTGAATTATCATACAATTGAACACTTTTGGCAGCAAATAGAAGCAAATAGATAGCAACATTTGGGAATTGAATTGCAACCCTACAGATATTGGGTACAATTACAGCGAATTCACTGCAATGGAGAAATCAGCACGAGAGAATATTTTTGCAACTACAAGCACAAGGCAACGAAATTTATGAAGGTTCTTCATCAAAGCATCAATCAAACCTCAATAAACCACCCAAAGGTAACGATCCCAAAATTTGATGGCTATTACCTGCAGTGGAGAAAATTGTTTGATCTTTTCTCCCAAATGGTGGACAAGCAACCGATACCAAACATTCAAAAAATGTGGTATCTAAAAATACACTTAACCGGAGAAGCGGGGCATCTCATTTGCCATTTGTCACTGACGGAGGACAACTATAAAATGGCATGGACCATGCTTCAAGTTCGCTACAACAACAACAGGCTCCTTACGTCAACACTACTACAAAAAATAACGGGACAATCAATTCAAACTCAGCGCCAACCCTCTGCATGGTCTATCAAGGCTCTCCATGATACCACTCAAGAATGCCTGAAATCGGTATTGAAACCGAAACCTGGAACCCTCTAATACTTAATTTACTAGTACCAAAGCTAAATCAAAATACAAGGGTCCTAGACGAACAATCGCTCAAGAAACCGAAGTACATAAGTACAGACCGTAAAAGAATTCCTAACGTTTATTGAGAACCAATTTCAATCACTAGAATCAATCGGGCGAAGTAAGAGGGATACTTCTTGATCTACTACTCATCTTGGAGCATTTTTTCTGCCACGGATCATACCACTACAGCCTATGCCCAAAAATATTTCACTGGCAGATCCGAAGTTCAATAATCCCGACAACATAGATGTTCAGTTGAATCACCGTTGACGCAACACAAACACCAAGCTAGTCGAATTCATTGCAACATTAAACCAGGGCACTGACGCAGCGAATATGGATGAATATAAATATGAGAATGCATTCGCTCGCACTGGGTCAAGCCAACAACCTATTATGCTGACCGTGCATTGCCGACTTTACCGGTAGTAATTTAGGTTAAGGCACAATTGTAATTCGTAGTGTAAGCTAGATTTAAGTATAAAAGAGGAAAACAAATCATGAATAAATGTCAGTCAGTTAATAAAACTTTCTGAACGCATTTTAATCCATTAATTCTTTTACAGCAAGTGCTCCAAGTTCAAGTGCTTGGTGCATCATCTTTAACTCAGTCCAAGTTTAAGTGCTTGGTGTTATCTTATATAATCCGCTCCAAGTTTATGTGCTTGGTGCATCCATTCAGGAAAACGCTCCTGAACATTTTGGTGACTCCGACGTGATCCTGTCCAGGGATCACTCTCATGAAACACCTTCAACTCACTCACAAGTGGCATCAGATCCACATCAACGATCTACAAGGAGAACACAAGGTCTTCATTATCCACATCTATTACACAAAGATCCAAACCAAGGATCACATTCATATTCAATCCATCGAGGAGAGGATTAGAATAAAATGACATCCTTCGAAGAATTGATTGTGGCACAGTTGGCAACTGGCCAAAAAATTTAAAGGGTCATTACCAATTATAAAAAGGACTCGGCAGACAGAAAAACGACCAAGAACTATTTCGAAGAGCTACTTCATCGACTGCAAGAGCATTGGAGTGCATTTGAAGTGACCGATAGAAGAATAAAATCATTGACGAATGCTCCAGTCGATCACAAGTACTTCGTCAACGACTATTTTAACCAAATAGCAACTATATGGCGGGAGTATAAACTCCGGCTTGAAGAAGAAATGAATTCAATCATGAACGAAGAGGAGAAGGCTAGCATATCAAACATATGCCCAATCAAAACGACAGTGGAAACTGTGAAAGAGACCCCATCAAACATTATTGGTGCAATAAGACGGCAAGCAGCAATCATGGGTTCATTGCGCAGGCTAATCGAAGTCTTAGCTCTGAAAGAAGATCAACCTCCACAGTACTACGAATTGAATTATCGTACAATTGAAAACTTTTGGAAGCAAATAGAAGCCTTAGATCACAACAATTTCTCCAAAATACTACAATGGAGAAATTAGTACGAGAGAATCTTGTCGCATTATCAATAAGGCTACAACCACAAGGCAACGAAATTGTGGAAGGTTGTGATCAAATCAGCATCATAGCACCAATCAAACTTTATTAAACCTCTCAAAGGTAACGATCCCAAAATTTGATGGCGATTACCTACAGAGGAGGCAATTTTTTGATCTTTTCTCTCAAATGGTGGACAAGCAACCAATACCGAACATGCAAAAATGTTGTATCTAAATAAACATTTAACAGGAAAAGCGGAGCATCTCATTCGCCATTTGTCACTCACTGTCACTCACAACAACATCAGGCTACTTACGTCAACACTACTACATAAAATAACGGGACAACCAATTCAAACCCAGACTCAACCCTCTGCATGGTCCATCAAGGCTCTCCATGATACTACTCAAGAATGCCTGATGGCGTTAAATAATATCGGTATTGCAACCGAAACCTGGAACTCTCTCCTACTCCATTAACTAGTGCCAAAGCTAGATCAAAGTACAAGAGTCCTGTACGAACAATCGCTCAAGAAAGCGAAGTTAGTACAGACCGTAAAGGAATTCCTAACGTTTCTTGAGAAACAATTTCATTCTCTAGAATCGATCGGACGAATTAAGAGGGATACGTCAACTCGTGCTTGTGCATCATTGACGTCAAGTAGCAACAACAATCGGAATTGCAAGATTTGTGGAACGGAAATACACCCAGTATTTGCCTGCAACCACTTCATACATTTGCAGCCAATAGAATGTTCTCAGTTAGCGCAAAAACATAAACTTTGCCTTAATTGTTTAAGACCCGGGCATGGAGCAAACAATTGCTTTTCAAGAAGTTGTCTACGGTGTGGACAAAAGCACAACACAATGCTACATCGTGAAGGTAACACCAAGGGTCCTTTCAACAACAACCATGCAAATGTGGCAACGGGAGCAAGTGGCAGCAATCATCAGATTACGACAAAACAATCAGTAACCCTAGCAGCAGGAAGGAGGAAAGTAAAAGGGAAATCATTACGTACTTCTGAGTTCCGCCGTCGTAGAACTGGTTGCCACCAACGGACAGAAAACGAAATGCAGAGCCATTCTTGATTCAGGTTCTCAAGTAAACCTGATAACAGAACGCATAGTTAAGCGACTAGGACTAAGTAAAATAACTTATTCAATGAGAATTAAAGGGATTGGCGATGGAAGAATGGAAGCTCATCTCTGGGTGCAGAATTCTACCATCAACTACTCTCCATTGGACAGATACGGTTGGCCACCAACTTACCTACACTACAAATTACGGTCCTCGGGTGGGATCTGGCTGGAAAAGTAGGTGAAACCGAACAAAAGACTGCAACGTGTGCCATCTCAACTTTTGATGACAATAACCTCCATCAGATGATTGAGAGACTATGGAACCTGGAAGAAGTTGAACCGGCGAGTAGCAAGTTGTCAAAGTCGGAAGAGATGTGTGAAGCTCACTTTGTAGAAAACACGCAGAAAACCAATGACGGTCGTTTCATGGTCAAACTGCCATTCTATGGGAATCCATCAACCTTTGGCAGTTCCAATGAAATAGCAATCAACAGATTTTTGGCTCTTGAGCGGCGGTTAGCAAAGAACAAAGATGTGATGAGTCAATATAGCCAATTTATGAAGGAATACGAAGATCTAGGCCATGTGACAGAAATCGACTGCAATGACATGGTAACACCAAACTACGTCATTCCCCATCATTGTGTTTTCAAAGAGGACAGCAGCACTACAAAACTTCGAGTAGTTTCTGATGCTTTATCAAAAACATCAACTGGATTATCGTTGAACGACATCATGTACGCATGACCAGTAGTACAAGGCGAATTATTTTGACTAATACTTCGGTTCCGTTTCCCAAAGCACGCATTTTACACCGATATCCAAGAGATGTATCGTCAAATAATGATTCATCCAGATGACCGAAGATTTCAAATCATTGTATAGACGAGCAACCATAGAGGAATTGAAAATAGTCTTCTCCATCTCAAACGTGATTATTACTTTCCGTATAAGAAAAGCAATATCACCCAAACCATTAACAACTGTGAAACTTGTCAACTCTTGAAATACGATAGGAGTCCCCAAAAAGTAAACTTTGAAAAACCTGAAACACCTCACAAACCACTTGACATTGTCCACACGGAGATATACACTGACAAAAATAAAACCTTTCTGACCATCATAGATAAATTTTCTAAATTTGCAGCAGCCTATACCTTAACTTCACGTACGTAATAGTATTTCTGTTTTAAAATCACTTAAACGCTTCATAAGTTTACATGGAATACCACAAAAACTGGTATATCGACTTCACTATATTCTCATCTCATCGTGCGAAGAAAATCGGCTAGACATGGATCAGGATGAAATCCTCGCAGAAACTATATTCACGTACAACAATTCAGTAAATTCTGCCACTAAGTAGACGCCCTACGAGCTATTTTCAAAATTTCCAGAAACACTTTTTCCAAAAATCGAAGATAAATTAGAACAAGCAACAGGTAAAAGAATAGATAAATTAAATACAAATAGGAACAGGAGAAGTAGTATATCGGAAAGAATGCAGGCATATAAACTAATGCCAAGATACTCCAAACATACAGTAAAAAGAAATAAAAAAATAACCACCTTAACTGTAGGAAATAAGAAATTTCATAAACGTAGAAAGAAACTAACTTGAACTTAAAAAGCAACTAACGAAACCATTTCAAATTAAGACTATTCAATAGGCTAACCTGGGTGAGCAGGTACACTTTGTCAATTTAGAGGAATACAAAACATATAAATCTTGACCTTACACTTTCCCACCTTAACCGATCGCCAAGCCTTAAGCCCTCTATAGAAACAACGTTACAAAAGATAAAAGATCTCAAGAGCAAAGTCGAGTTCTTAATGCCTATCTCAACACAGAAATGAGGAATCCTTGACGGAATCGGAACGGCTATCAAAATTAATTAGGTAACATGAACGCCAAAGACGCAGCAATTATTAACAAACAGATAGAAACCTTGCCACATGAAGACAAACACCTTCTGAACGAAATATTATCCAGATCAAAATTAAACACAGAATTCGTAGCAAGAATCAAAAGTACCTTAACCATGAACGTCAACTACAATATTGACCTTCTAATAAATCACTTACGAGACATTTCCGAAGCTGTTATTCTAGCCAAAATTAATATAATTTCGAAAATAATCCTCAGTAATTTAGAAATTGAATTTATACATATAACACTGAATGAATCGATCGACATAATATCATAATCTAGCGAACATATTTCCGAGTTGATAGAGCTGCAAGGCGACTACAATGGTTCAAAATTGATCTTCAACATTCGCATTCCCAAGCGAGCCATTACGATATTATCAACTGAACACGGTAACATTAGTTCATATTTACCATATTCAGCACCATATTTAGCCACAAAATGCTTACAGCAATTTGCAAAGGAGAACGTAAGGGCATTTCTTAGGAACATAAGGAAATAGGTCTCCGTTTTAGCAATGAGAGTAATGATGCAATTAAAACATTGGGGCTAACATGGCAGCTAAAGAATGACACATTTTGTGTTAAAACGAATATGGTCTCGGCAAGTAGAATTACAAAACGAAGTGTAACCTCAGACCTTGCTTATTTATTAGCTCCCTTGGGAATGATGGCTCCAGTAGTGGTCACAGCAAAGATATTTGTTCAGGAATTATGAACATTGCAACTTTCACGGGGTGAAGCATTACCGGCAGTGCTGTAAGTTAAGTCGAGAAATATTTCTCTCCCTGACATGTGTTCCACGATGGCATCAAATCACCAGTAACGTTCCCACAAGCGGCAAAACGCTGACCTAGCGTCTGGCGAACCAAAGACAGTATTGCAACCAGCCACATTCCTTCACGACGGCATCCGGAAACCAGAGCGCACCTGTGGGAACGATCCATCAACTCAGTGCATGTGAGGTGTATTTAAGGTAGTTGTAAGCAAAATTGTAGTTCGGTCTTAAGTTAGCGAAGACACCTGTGGGAACCGTTGTACGGATCGACACTGCGAGCGGGTATTTAAGTTAGCGCAAGAATTATTCTGATTAAGTCTAAGTTTGACAGTGTAAGGGGTAACTATGCCCAATTGTATTTGAAAATAAAATTTGTTTAATAAAATAAAACACAGAAGTGTTTAATTGGCGCCCTAGCAGGGACCGGTGGTGCGTGCGAGTGCGTGTGAAAGTAAAAGTTCGTAAGAAGTGGGTATGAGTGTGCCAGAGGCCTCAAGAAGCTCCAGTGCCACCATATCGAATCAAAGAAAAAAAAATACGAACGTTGCAGAAGAAAGAGTAACGAAACGCGCGAGTTACGTCAGCACCGAACATTGCCCCATCAGCCGGAAATGCTTACGTTTGCATTTCCGATTCACAAAAGTCAAGTGCAATGATCGAGCATTGCAACATCGACCTTATCAAGGCCAAGTACGGCAAACAAAAACAGGAAATGCTAAGGTGAGCATTATTCTGTTGTCGATGGTTCAATGATCGAACATTGAAACGAATGTAAGAAATGCTGATTGGACAAATGTTCGGTGGACGGAACACTCCGTGAACATTTTCAGTAGAAATAAAAAGTAGCTCCTAAGAGCGAGACATCAAAAAATTAAGTCTTTAATTTATTTTTATTTCGAATATTAGTTGATTGTAAAATCAACCAATATAAGTCGCGCGATCGCCCACCGGTCCGCAAATAACCCGGTGGTGATAAGTGAACACTAACACTAACAGTTTTGTGAATTTAATTTATCTAATTAAGTGAATAGTAAGAAAGAAGTTATTTATCAAATTAAAAAAAATAAATAAATAAAAAAATAAAATAATAGTAAAAAACAGAGTCAAAAAAATACAATGATATATACTGCAAAGAAGGAAAATAATAGTGAGCATCCGCTAGTGGGACAAAGGTGAAAAAGTAAGCTTGCTAGTGTGACTAGACGGTCCTAAGAACGCCGCTAGTCGATCGTGTAAGTGTGTGTCCAAGGATCCCGAGTAACCGGCCCAGGGGAAAAGGATACATCCAAGGCACCGACATAATGATGCTACCTATCGTAGAAACGCCACCGTAAAAATCGAAAACATTTTATTTCAGTCAACAGAAGTTATCACAGTACAAGCGATTCCAGCGTTGCTGCAACCGTCATCACTAACGACAATAGTTGAGGAAGATTTTTCCCTAGAGCGTTCCCAGCACCGTTCCCAGCACAAGCAATCGCTGACACAACGTCTGAACCACTTGACACCAGTGCATTCCATCACGTCCAGCGCGGTAACCCGAATACACCTGTGGGAACCGTTGTACGAGTCGACACTGCGAGCGGGTATTTAAAGTAGCGTAAGAATTATTCTGATTAAGTCTAAGTTTGACAGTGTAAGGGGTATCTATGCCAATTGTATTTGAAAATAAATTTTTTTTTAATAAAATAAAACACAGAAGTGTTTAATTTCTATACCAGGCGGATAGCATTTCGAAGCCTGGGTAGCAATTTTCCATTTCCACGCCATATGTTCAACAATGTGTGTGTACCCGTGTACCCGCAATCAATCAAATTCACACCTTTTCCAACGCATCTGAAAAGGCATATGGGACGGTGTACCTGTGATCAATCATGAAGCATGGAAGAGGTGCCACTGAAGAAACAAGCCTTGCCTCGATTGGAACTATGCGCTGCACTCCTTGGCGCACAATTAACAGCACGAATCAAGAAGACACACCCACATACTTATGAACGGATTCTTTCATCATCATTCCCAGCATTTGTTGCTAATCGAGTTTTCACTATACAGGAACTAAGACTACCCGACAACGGCGACATGTGTCATCAAAACACAACCCAGCGGATGTACTTTCCAGAGGCCACAGCCAGAGATATTGCCAGCATGAGCATTGTATTTTGTGGTCCTCTATTCCTATCAGGACATATCAGACATGTGACCGGCAAAATACATCACAGAGCTATCAATACCGGACGACACAGGAAGAAAACGAAAAGCACAAATTGTGGCAACAACCACTTATGATTGCGATCAGGCATTGATTTATAAAATGAACCGTCGGAATTCATTCAAGACGCTTCAAAGGATACTTGGATACATCTTGCGTATTTACAAAAATACTAGATGCACCTAAAATAAGCGAACAAATGACATACTAATATCTACTTAGGAACTTCACTGACTACAATCGCGCGAGTTACACAGATGCAAGCTGACGGAACAAATGGGTCGCTTCGCAACCCATAAACCAAATAGTGTCAATTCAGCATTCAGGTGTCAGTGGTTGTGGAGTACGCAAATGCACTTGCTGAAAACTGAATGCTTTGACCTTTAATAATTTTAGGTAACAGGAAAGATAGAAATAAAGAATCGAAGAGTTGGTTTTGACACTTCAAAGAAATAGGTCGTGTTTCTCTTTTTTATTATCTCCAAATTATAACTGGCGCGGTCGGTAAGTGACAAAGTGAATATTCGATCGATATTATAGGTTCTGTAAAGCACTTAATGGTAGCAAAAGTTAAAGAATTAACAATCGTTGAGCTATGGAGAGAAATTAGGAATGAATTTGATTTTAATACGATATTGTCTATTTAGCGTTCATACATTCCAGATAGTGCCTGAAATTTAAGAAAATTCAATAAAAATAATTGTAATAATTTCCAAGTTGGCTAGTTTTCAAGAAATGTCGTCTCATAGAGAGCTAGCAATGATGGTTGTAATAGATCGTAGCTAAATTAAATATAAGCAGAAAAATAATAAAATAGGTTACAGAAATGGAGAAGCACGTCATTGTTAGGAAGTCGAATAGTAGATATTCTTCCCCCATAATCGTTGCTAAAAGTTTAAAAAATTAGGAGAACAAAAATTCAGACTTTGTGTGGACTATAGAAGATTGAACGATACAACGTTCGACGACAAATACCCTCTACCTAATATCGACAGTATATTAAATAAGCTAGGGAGAGCTCAGTATTTCAGTACTTTGGATTTAGCCAAAGGATACTATTAGATCAAGATGCATCCAAAAGATATTCATAAAACTGCATTTGTAACTCCAATCGGTTTATATGTATTTACTCGGATGCCTTTTGGCCTCCAGAACGCCCCAGCGTTCCAGAGGCTGATAAATAAAATACGGAAGGATCAATTAAACAAGATCTGCGTCGTCTATCTCGACGATATTCTAATATTATCCAATATTTTTTGAAGAGCATCTCCATGCCATTACTACGATTTTAAATATCCTTGCTAAATATAGCCTGAAATTGCAGTTTAGAAAATGTTCTTTTCTTCAAAGAGACACGGAATTTTTAGGCTATGTATTAACAGAAGAAGGCATGAAACCGAATCCAGAAAATGTCAAATGTATAGCGAATTACAAATAACCATCGTCAGAAAAAGAGCTAAAAGCATTCCTTGGAGTCACTGGATTTTATCGAAAATTTGTAAAAAAATATTCGAAAATAGCATATCCAATGACTAGGTTTTAAAAAAAAAGTGCAAAGATGAATATTCGCGATCCCGAATACATTCAGGCTTTTGAAATTTTAAAACTAAATAGCATAAAGTATCCCGTGCTCAGATTCCCAAATTTCGAAAAACCTTTTACGCTGTTTACAGATGCCTCTAACTTTGCAATGGGTGCTATGCTTACGTAAGAGGGTCAGCCAATTTGCTATGCATCTAGGTCGTTGAATGACCACGAACAAAACTACTAGCCTACCGATAAGGAATTCTTAGCGATTGTTTGGTCTGTGACATATTTATTATATATAAGTTAACACACAACAATATTGCATCGGATAGGAAACACGCGCAGACGACTCTTACACGCGCCGCCGTCAATTCGACACGTCAGCAGCTTTCCCACGATCAACAAGAAGCGACCAACCAGCCTTCCCACGACCACAGGTAATCGGATCGAGCGAAGTGCAGGAGCGAGAATTGCAGTCGCAGCAATATTTTTGTATTTAAGGTAGCTCTAAGATATTTCGATGTACAGTCATTTGTAAGAAGGCAGAATCGCTGCCGGAACAATAAAGATTTTTTTTATGACTTCAAAACTTTAAATAGTTTAATTGGCGCCCGAGCAGGGACCAGGCATCGCGTGTGATTAACCCTTAAGTAGTGTTCAATTCTTACGCGAAGAAAAAATCGATAAAGCCCTTAAGTAGTGCTAACAATTCGAATATTGCCTGTGTCCCAGAACCCATCGCGAACGCGAAAAGAAAGATCCTCAAGAAGCATCAGTATTAACGCGTCGGTAAGGTCGGCATCCTAAAACAGTTTCAGTGCCTTACGCGAAAATTCCTCCGTGGTAAAACGGTAATAATAATAACGCTTAGTGTAGTGCGAAACCGAGTACTCAAGTAGTACATTCGCGGGAACAATAGTGGTGTGGAAACAACGAAGGGCCCCTCAGTAGCAGAACAGCAAACGGGAAGCAGCAGCTAGCCGCCATCACCCAGAGTTCCAGAAGGATGAAAATCCTAGTACTAATGTAAGATTAATTTAAGAATAATATTGCAAAACCTTAAAGATACAAATAGAATTTAAAAATTCGAAGAACTAGAATCTTAAATATTGTGACAAAATACTGTAAGATTAAGACACAAGAAATTATTCGTAAAATCCTGCATTATTTTTTTGTCGTCGCCCTTTGTCCAAAAAATGAATAACGAAAACATTATACGACCATCCGTGCTCGAACAAGCTGGTCAAGCTGCCCAAGCAACTCAAGCAGCGTCAACTTCCCAGGCAGGTCCCAATCCCTCTCGAAGAAATGAAAATCCGGTAATGAATCCCCCGTTACAAGCTCTCATGGGCTCTATGATACGCGAAGCCCTAAGTACTGAGGGCCGAGCACTCATTCATTCTATCCTTAACCCACACGCGGATCAATTCTCGGAAATTGATCAAACGATATCTCCCAATCAGAACATTAATGACCTCGATAAGATACCAGACGTAGTACGCAGCCTACGCGAATTCTCTGGGAATCCAGGTGAATTCAGTTCGTGGCGGAAAAGCGTAGAACGAATTCTGAAGATCTACGATCCCATTAAGGGGTCCCCGAAGTATTTCGGAATCTTGAATACTGTGAGGAACAAAATAATTGGAAATGCAGACCACGTCTTGGAGTCAATACTCCATTAGACTGGAATTGTATTTCCCGATGCTTGACCCTACACTATGCCGACAAACGTGATTTGGGCACATTAGAGTATCAAATGACGGGATTAGTACAGGGTAACGCATCGATCCAGGAATTCTACCAAGCCGTGTATGCACACCTGTCTCTCATATTGAACAAAATTTCGTGCATGGAAATCAGTTCCGAGTCCCTTAGTTTGCTAATGCAAACATACAGAGACAAGGCTCTTGATACATTCATTCGAGGATTAAAAGGTGACCTTCCCAGACTTTTGGGAATGCGAGAACCGGTAGATTTGCCCCAGGCTCTGCATCTGTGTTTGAGGCTGAAAAACCAAAACTACCGCTCGCAATATGCAATAGCGAATAGCCATAACAGGAGGATAATTCATCCGGAACCACCACCTATTCCACCAAAACGAGGAAACAGTAACTCAGTACCGATTCGTCAACCATTCTATCCCGAGTTGGCCTATGTAGTTCAACCACCAAGGCAACAGTTGCCGTTCCAATACAACCCAAGGCCTACTCCACCACCAAGGCCTCAGGGACAGTTGGTACAGCAACAATATCAACAACGATACCAACAACAACGTCCGCAATTTTTTGCCACTCCAAGACAGCCGCCACCAGAGCCTATGGATGCACAGACAATCCAGACGAACCGGGTTAACTACATAAACAGACCTCAAATGCACAACTGGCCACCAGCGCCAAAACTTCCATCAGCTCCTCAATCCCAACAAGTCTACCCCAGCAAAATGCAGAGGAACTTCCACACCGATACCATGCCGCATGAAGAAGAGATAAGCCAATACGAGAATATGCAGACCACCACGGACAAACGAACAACATTATGGAGCTAAGCGACATCCATTTTTTAGACTAAGCGACTCTTCGCTGCCATATTTCGAATGTGCAACGAAGAGTGGAAACATCTTAAAAATATTGATCGACACGGGATCCAATAAGAATTATATTCCATCATCATTAATAAAAAACCCTTTACCCAATGAAAAACCCTTTTATTGCAATTCAATCGGAGGTAGCGTACAAGTTACTCACCACACTTTCGTTAGTCTTTTCGGCCTTCAGAATACTAAAATCAAGTTCTTCCTCATGCCCAAATTAAAATCATTCCACGGAATCCTCGGGAACGATAGTTTAAAGTGTCTTTCCGCCATTATTCATACGAAACATAACTACATGGTTATCACTAACCATATAAAGGTGCGCATCAAACAAATGGCTTCTCAATCTGTTAACTCTATCAACATCCGAACCAATGTCCCCAGAACAGAAGTCAGCCATTGATAAAATTGTACACGATTTCCCTAAACTTTTTGATGAACCCGAAGAAAAACTAACTTATTCCACTGTAGACACATCGGCGTAATATGCTATGTCTACATAGATGACATAGTCATCTTTAGTAAAGACGAAGCTACGCACGAGCTAAACATTCGAAAAGTGTTCCGAACACTACACGCTGCAAATATGAAAGTGCAGCTGGATAAATGCGAATTCTACAAACAAGAGGTAGAGTTCTTAGGTTTTTTTATTTCGCCTGACGGCATTAAAACCAATCCAGCGAAAATAAGAGCAATTCAAGACTTTCCACATCCAACTACCCTGAAGGAACTTCGCTCTTTCCTCGGCCTGTCAGGGTATTACCGCCGCTTCATTAGAGACTACGCTAAGCTAGCAAAGCCCCTAACAGCCCTTTTAAGTAGGGAGGATGGACGACTGTCCAAAAACCTCTCAAGCAAAAAGGCCATTCACCTCAATGAGTCTGCCAAAGAAGAAAAATCAAGAAGACTTTAACATCAGAAGAAGTTATACTAGCATATCCCGACTTCACAAAACCATTTGAATTAGTAACCGATGCATCAAATTACGCCCTAGGTGCTGTGTTATCGCAAGGAGATAAGCCCATTATGTTCATATCTAGAACACTAACTCAGACCGAAGAAAGCTACGCATCTTACGAAAAAGAAATGCTAGCTATAATTTGAGCACTGAACACATTCAGGAATTATCTCTATGGATCAGCTAAGGTTATAATTCATACCGATCACCAACCGCTTACCTACTACCTAAGCAACAAAAACAATAACTCCAAATTAAAAAGATGGAAAGCCATACTTGAAGAGTACAACTACGAGCTTAAATATAAGCCCGCTGGAACAAACGTAGTTGCAGATGCACTCTCCAGGCCCCCATCCGATCAGAAACAAACTCCCTCACTCCGACCCTGCACAGTGACGAAAGTTCAGCACATGGTCTCATTTACAGTGTTGAATCGCCTATAAATGTATTTAAAAACCAAATTTTTCTTAACATCGGTAACACAAGTAATTACGAATTTCGAATAGTCTTCCCAACATACCACAGACATGTTATAACTGAACAATCCTATACACCTAGTAAGTTAATCCAAATTCTAAAAACAAGACTAAACCCTACAGTAACGAACTGCATAAAAACAGAGGAACGAATACAAGGCATGATTCAGGAAATCTACAAGGATAATTTTGCCAATTATCGTGTCAGATTTTCTCAAGTAATAGTGGAAGACGTAACCGACGAAACTAAGCAAGAAGAAATAATCATTAACACACACCAACATGCTCATAGAAACCAGCGTGAGAATAAATCACAGATTCTGGAAAAAATACTACTTCCCCGGTATGTCTCGCAAGGTATAACAAAACTATGCTCTATCTTTAAAGAGAACAAGTACGATCGTCATCCGGATAAGGTAGAAATTCAAGCCACCCCAATACCAACTTATCCCGGACAAATTATACATATCGATATATTTTCAACCGAAGGTAATTTAATACTAACTTCGCTAGACAAATTTTCCAAGTACGTCCAAGTGAGGAAAATACAATCTAAAGCAATCGAAGATATTAGACAACCTCTTCGAGAGATAATTTTTGCATATGGGGTTCCGAAGACTATGGTATTCGACAATGAGAAGTCTTTCAACTCAACTCCAATTAAATTCATGCTCAAGAATGAATTCGGCATTGAAATTTTTCAAACACCTCCATATACGAGCACTTCGAATGGTCAAGTTGAAAGATTCCATTCAACTCTTGCAGAACTCATGCGATGCATCCAAAAGGAGCAGGTACATAAATCCTTCACGGAACTCCTAGAAACCGCAGTAAATGCCTACAATTGCTCCATACACTCTGTAACAAACAGGAAACCAGTAGATTTATTCTTTAGCAGAAATATTGATCCTTCTCAAATTGATAAAATACGTTCCGAAGTTCAAGCCAAACTAAGAGACAAACAAGAACGTGACGTGACATACCACAACAAAGGAAAATCTCCAATAAAAGAGTACTCAATAGGAGAAACCATTTATGTCAAGAAAAACAAGAGAATAGGGTCAAAACTCTCTCCCAGATATGCAAAGGAAATTGTAAAGGAGAATAAAAAAACCACTATCCTCACTCAATCCGGCAAAGTTGTTCATAAGTCTCACATTAAATCGTAATAGACTTTCGAAATTTTTCCTTCTAGGTGCCTACTGACCAACTGCTTAGGCGACGTACAGATATTGGACTATACGAACTCAAGACTAGTGACTATCGACACAGGCACATCTAGAATACAAACAGGAACCTACAAAATAATCCACGAAGTAGATCTATCGGCATATTCGCAAGCTTTAGACAATATAGAGTCATCCATGAAAGAGCACATACAAACCTCCCACTCCAGTTTCCACCTTTTATCAATAGAAATATCATCCATAAAATCCCTCCTAAAACGCTTAATCCCCAACCAACCTAAAACCAAAAGATCACTCGACTTCTTGGGAAGTGCTTGGAAATTTATAACCGGCAGCGCCGATCAACACGGCCTCCAAATAATCCAGGAAAAAATTAATAATGCATTAGAGAATAACAACAGGCAAATTATAATTAATAAACTAGTAATAGATAAGATAAACGATCTAAAAAATAGAACTAACGACATAAGTAAATTTATAAGAGAAAATAAGAATTCAATGGAAGAAATTGTATTTAACTTGAAATATAAATTAGACATTCTAAAAGAAGAAGTAACTAATGTTGCATATGCCTTGCATTGGGCAAGAGCTAATATTATAAATTCTTACATTCTATCAAATACAGAAATAAATGTCATTGAAAAAATAATAAATAACAAAGAAATACCTTTTACAAATATAGAAGAAGCAATTGAATTTTCCGAAATTAAAGTAGCTTTGAATAATTATGTTATTTTATATATAGTAAGCCTACCGACTGTAGATGAAGAGATTTGTAAACAATTAATTATAAGACCAGTAAAAGAAGGAAATAAAATAATTAAAATTGATTTTAATAAGATTATAAAATGCATAAACGAATCATATGGAATATATCGAGATTGTAAAACAATAAATAAATTGTCAATTTGTCCAAAGAATAATATTGTTAGCTTAAGTAACACGACTTGTATCCCAAACTTATTAAGAAGCACACCGGCAAACTGCACTGCAACTAATAGCCAACATATTCCTGCCTTCGAAGAAATATCCTCCGACATAATTTTCCTAAACCAATACAATGGAGAAATCATAGTCGACAACGACCAAGTGACTCTTAATGGTACGTTTCTCATCAAGTATCACAACAGCAGCATCCGAATTGGGAAAAAACGTCTTTAAATCCGTTGAGTTGACACATTTCTACCCTCTCCCGGCAATCCTGCAACCAACATCAAGATATCACGAAGTAGAAGAAATGCTATCGCTAGAGATGATTAAGGAACTCCACGCCAACAACACACAGTACATCCAACTTCTCAGGACCAAAGTCAAAAATGGTACGATGGTGAATATTGGAGTCTGCCTACTATTCCTTAGCATCATAATAGCAATTCTCCGAAAAGTTATCAGAGGTAATAAGTCGCCAGAGAACACTGTCAACAATATAGATCCACCAACAGAACCTTCAGAAACAGAGAAAAGCGCACCTCTACCTTCCCCGCTACCAAGAGCAGCAACAACGTCTCGTATCAACCAAATTCCATTCTTCTAAGTGAACGCGGACGTTCACACTTAAGGGGGGATGAGTTAACACACAACAATATTGCACCGGATAGGAAACACGCGCAGACGACTTTTACACGCGCCGCCGTCAATTCGACACGTCAGCAGCTTTCCCACGATCAACAAGAAGCGACCAACCAGCCTTCCCACGACCACAGGTAATCGGATCGAGCGAAGTGCAGGAGCGAGAATTGCAGTCGCAGCAATATTTTTGTATTTAAGGTAGCTCTAAGATATTTCGATGTACAGTCATTTGTAAGAAGGCAGAATCGCTGCCGGAACAATAAAGATTTTTTTTATGACTTCAAAACTTTAAATAGTTTAATTTATACATTTAGGCCGTATTTATGGGAAAATAAATTCAAAATCGTAACTGATTATCAACCCAATCAATGTATTTGAACAAAAAAAAAAAACGGAAAATCAGCCGTGGCTTATTAAGTTGTCTGAGCTCAATTACGATATCGAATATCTTAAGAGAAATGACAATAAAGTAGCGGATTCTTAAGAAGTATGAATGATGTCGACGAAATAGAAGTTAACGTATTTCCAAATCAGCAATACCTTCATTCGCTCCAGTTAATTTCCCAACACAAGAAACTGCAAACACATCTGTTTGACGAATGTATGTATAATGTCAACACATTATGGGTCAGTGCACTGTCGCTTCGTCAATAATCGCTGCGTCAATATTTGCTTTTCGTTACCTCCACCGGCGGATTTATAATTATTCAATAATTAGGTCAGAATAAGTTAGCGTAGATTATGTGTTATGTGAAAAGAGATTGTGAAATCAGTCTTTAATAAAGATTCAACAAGAAAACATTTAATTGGAACCCAACGTGGGGCTCAGACTGTCGCGAAAAAATAAAGTTAGTTAGTGTACTTAGTGAAGTATCAGTGTACCATAATTCTCCCATTTTCAAGAGCCCTCAAGTAGTGACAAGAAAATACGAGAAAAATTTGTCTGAGCTCCAGAACCCACTTCCGTCAGTGCATAGACTGTGTGTAAGAACGAGGCCCCCCAGTAGCCATTGGCAAAAAGGAGACGCAAGGATCGTCAGCCGCTCAAACAGGAAAAGGTGCAGATTTTGTTCCTGTTTAAGTTAATGTAAGATTGCTAAATATTATTTGTTAGAATAAGATTGAAAATTAGTGAAATTTTGAATAAGTGAATTATAAAACAAAGGCAAATATTCTAACGTTTAAGAAAACAAACCAAGCGAAATAACTAGAAATTCCCGAAAATTGTTTTAATTAATTTTTTTTTATAAAACAAAAGTTAAGAGGCTAGTTCAACTTAAATAAAACTTTGTATGATTAATTTAATTGTACGAATTCAATCGTCTATTATATATTGATATTTTTATATAAGTGTCTGCTATATAAGTGTTAGCTAAATTTTGTCCAATTGAAGTCTCTCTGTCTGAAAATGTCCAATCCCAATAATGTCCTTCGTCCCCAATAATAAGCGCTTCTAATCCCACAAATCCTCAAAACGATCCGGCCTTTCCAGCATTAATTGCTTCAATCGTCAACCAAACGCTGCGGACTGAAGGAAGAAGGATTATTCAATCGATATTAAATCCCAATTCAGATCAATTCGCCTGAATTGAGCAGACGATTAATCAAGACCAACGAGCAAATCTCACTGAGCTCGATAAAATTCCTGATGTGGTCAGAAGTCTACGTGAATCAGCCGGGAGAATTCAATTCTTGGCGTAAGAGCGTGGAGGGAATTCTTACAATATATGAGTCAATTAAAGGATCTCCGAAATATTTTGGTATCCTAAATGTAATTAGGAATAAGATAATCGGTCAGGCGGACCAAGTTCTTGAATCTTACAACACGCCACTAAACTGGGGTTGTATAACCCGCTGTCTCACTCTGCATTATGCAGATAAACGAGACTTAGAGTATGAGATGAAATTCCTGATACAGGGTAAGTCCTCGAGTCAAGAATTCTATCAACAAGTAAATTCTCATCTTTCATTAATCTTGAACAAAATTTCGAGTATGAACATCGGCCAAGATACTCTGAATCTTTTAATGCATACATATAGAGAAAGATCCTTGGACACCTTTATAAGAGGTCTAAATGGCGATTTGCCCAGGCTTTTCGCCATACGAGAACCTGTGGACCTACCTCGGGCTCTACATTTATGCCTTAAGCTAGAAAATCGAAGCTATAGAGCACAGTACGCAATGGCTGCTAGTAACAACATGAGAAAAATGCATCAACCACCACATACTATTTCACTACGACACAATCTGCAAAATCCACAACAGTAATGGACTACTCCTCAGTCAAATAATTTTTCACCGAAACATATGAATTATGGCCCAAAGCCTATGGCACTTCCAAGACCTCCGCCACCACATAGAAACTACAACTACGCACAAATGAATCAGAACCAATGGACACTACAACTATAAGAACAAACAATACCAACTATATGAACAGACCTGAACGACAAATCCATCCACCGAAATTACAGATGAATTTAGACCTTTCTGCCGTTATCCACATCAAAGAAAATTACATGTTTGTCAATGGTTAAAGTTAGGATTAAACAACTGGATGCACAATCCGTTATCCAAAATAAGGTGAACGAATTCGCTCATTTGTTTGATGACCCCAACAATAAACTCACTTGCACTACTGAAGTAAAAGGAGAAATCCGAACGACTACAGATTCTCCTACTAAAAGATGGCATAATTAGACGTTTTAGATCCCCAAACAATTCACCCTATGGATTGTAGCTAAGAAGACTGATGCGTTTGGAATAAAAAAAATCAAATTAGTAACAGACTATCGAAAGCTAAACACTATAACAATAGCTGACCGGTACCCCATTCCGGATATAAATGATGAAGTGCTCTCAAATTCGGGAAAGAACAAATGGTTTACGGTCATTGATTTAAAGAGTGGGTTTCACCAGATTCCCTTAAAGGAATCGGATATGGAGAAGACCGCTTTTTCAATCAATCATGGGAAATACGAGCTTACGAGGCTAGCATTCGGTTTAAAGAATGCACCCGCAATCTTTCAAAGAGCTTTAGATGATATACTCCGTGAACATATCGAAATTATATGCTATGTGTATACAGACGATATTATCATATTCAGCCCCGATGAAGCAGCACATCTTACAAATATCCGCAAAGTGTTCGAAACGCTGAACAAAGCAAATATAAATGTGCAGTTCGATAAGTCTGAATTCTATAAACAGGAAATAGAATTCTTAGGGTTCATTGTATCTTCAAAGGGTATAAAGGCCAACCCGGAAAAAGTTGAAGCAATACAGAATTTTTCACCTCCAAGAACTTTGAACGAATTAAGATCTTTCCCTGGTATGTCAGGCTATTATCGAAGATTCATCCGAGATTACGCAAAACTCGTATACCCCTGACATCCATTTTAAACGGCTGGATTGTGCTGCGCATGTGGAAAAGTCAAACTGGGTCCATTACTTACACCACCAAAGCCACTAAAACCATTGTTCGATGGAAATGATCCCGATTCCAACCATTTTCTTCAACGCATCCTTGAATACATTCAAGAAGGCGGCTTCATGCCGACTTGCAAGGTAAGAGATACAACACACACAACCAATCAATCACACCAACCCAATCAATTGCAACACGCCATCACGCGATCAGAAGTCACACCGTATTCGTCAACAAATGATTTTTTGCAATTACAGATACAAGATACAAAAATATCATTTGCATGGTTCAATGGTGCCAACTCCAGATGAACAGGATAAATCTCTGCAAATATGTTTCATTTCGTCGATGTTGGATCAGCTGAATGTGCGGTGCAATATACATTGACATATGAAAAAACGTTTGATTTGACCACCGACGCATCCTCACATGCCCTTGAAGCTGTACTTTCACAAAATAACATGCCCATAACTATGATTGCAAGAACATTATCCAAAACGGAAGAGAGCTACGCCACCAATGAGCGTGAACTGCTAGCTGTAGTTTGGTCTTTGCAGAAGCTCCGAAATTACCTATACGGTGTAAAGAAACTGAATAGTTTCACAGACCATCAACCATTAACATTCGCGATATCTGATAAAAAACCGAATGCAAAAATGAAGAGGTGGAAAGCTTTCATAGAGGAATTTTCCCCGATATTTTTTTACAAACCAGGAAAGTAAAATTACGTTGCTGACGCCCTCTCGTGGAATTATTTAAATGAATGGAAGCAGCATCTGATTGTGGAACTGTGCACAGCGAAGAATAGGTGACAATTCGAACATTCGAACTGTACAAAACCCAATAACAAAACCAGTTAATCATATATGAAGGAAAAAACACGGATAAGATAACAAAAATAATTTTTAAATCTAGAATTAGACATTCTTTTACGTTCAAAATCATAGACGATCATTTTTCTTTTTGAAATACTTAAGGGGACCAAGGTCATACAATGCGAGCTTTCAATTTTAGCTAAAAATTCAAGAATTTTGAAAGAATTTCCATCTGTGAACTTTGTTTGTACGGAGAAATTTGTAACGGATATTTAGGAATTTAGGAATGACCAAAGAGAACAATAGGAAATGAATTTATATTAACATAATTGGAAAAAGCAAGTTCGAATATTTAAGCCTGGTGATACGTACCAACAAACGAATAAGAAATAAGTTTTCAAAACTTTTTGTAGAAAAAGTAGTGCAGAAGGACTTAGGAACTGTGGTTCTGATAACAATAGACAAGTACATAAAGGTAATATAACATAATTCTTTTTCCTAGGCTCCTCCTTAGTGCATTCTGCATACGGTAAGCTCCTGGACTACACACAGGCTCGTTCTATACCTATCCATGATGGTAAAGTGGCCATTTACAACGACTCCAGCTATCTCACGCACTGTACCAATCCAACGGAGTACGAACTTCTGGCTTACCAGACACTTAAATTCATACCTCTGTTTACTAAAACGGAATGCAAAAATGCAATACAGGTTGACGTAGATCAAATATTACATCTTTGAGCACACTTAGGATCACCATCGTCATGCACGGAGCGTTAAATTTTTAGGAACGGCTTTGCAGTATATTGCCGGTAATCCTGACTTTGATGATTTTAACGACGTCCCTTATCGAAGCGAACGAGCGCCAAATTGTAATAAGCACGAAGTTGCAGGTGAAAATTATCCAACTAACCAGAACAGTGAATGAACTTGTAGGCTATACTAAAGAAATTAAAACTGATTCAGAAATAATTGCAAGTAGGAAAAGGGCTATCATAACTGACTGACACAATATTGGGCAAAGTAACTGATGTAAATCCCATAATAGTAGAAGACAAAGAAATAGAATCCATAATTAGAGCGGAACACTTCACCAATAGGGGAAATTTTGAATAACTCTGGACTAAAAATAATGTCATATAACGATTTACTATTCTTTTTTATAAAATATCCGAAAATTCGATTAGTATGTAACAAAATTAAGTTATTTCCTGTAATACACGTAGATGGAATAATAGTTTTAGAAACAAATAATGTTGCGAAATGTGAAAACACTTATATGCCCCTACAGAATTGTAAACAACCAACGTTCTTATACTACTCCAATACGGCATGTGTGCAGCAACTACTGAGCAACAATACGGCCTTATGCAAGACATCCCCAGCATCCCTGAGCGATCCAATTAATTTTGTTGAAGATGGACTTGTAATCATCTGTGACCAAATCGCAAGGGTTCAGGAAGGGTACAACGAACCAATTACTCTGAATGGAACTTACTTGTTAGTATTTGGAGAGAAAACAAACATCAACGATAAGGCTTACATCAACAAGAAGCAAATACTTCATTCGAACCCAGAACCTTATAGGGCACAAATGATTAATATATAATAACACCTCATAACGCTATCCTTACCCTACCTCAACGAGGTTCATCTAAGGAATCTGGGTCACCATAACACAAGAACTCAGAGTACAAAGATGCAGTGGCTTGTTTTCATAGGATTGACATCAAAGCTACGAAAGAAGTTCAAGGGAACTGACTGATGGAACATAGACCATCAATAAAACTGTCGTTAATGCTGTTAATGTCATGGAAATTAATAAAGTGGCGTTGGTACACGACATCCTCAAGCTTGCGCAAAGCTGAGGACAGCTTGGTTTAAAGAGGGGAGTAGTTATAAGACATTAGTGCCAACGTTTGTACTTTTAAGTCCAATTAAATTTCGCACCGCTAGCATTTCCTAAGCTATGACCCCACACATAACACAGTCGATACCACACATCCAACACTCTCCCAGTACTTCAATACAGCACACTCACCTCACACAACGCACTCATATTTCACGTATCCTAATATCAGCACTACCTCCACGCCCGAGCACAATAGTTCGTAAGCATTCTGTTCTTAAGGTAGGCTAAGTTCAGTTTGAATTGAAAAAATAAAAATCAGTCTTTCAAGATCATAATAGTCACACACACACAGAATCACAAAACAATATGACATATTTGTTTAATTGTAAATATATATAAGTTAACACGCTCCCAAAGTTGAAAAATGTGCGAACGCCAGACGCTAGCTCAGCATTTTAAGCCGAGCACGCCAGACGGATTCCGCAGCGAAGGAATCCGTCATCACCGTGGGAGCGTCGCCGACCATCCACCGTGGGACCGAAGAACACCAAGGCCATCGTTCAACTATATCGAACGATTAGAATAAGCAGAGTAAGTTTAGTTTTTAGTTGACTTTAGGCTGAGTAACGTCAGCAATTCAATTCTAATGAATAAAATCCCTCATAGAGGGAAACAAAAAAGAAATCGTCTTTAATTTATATATTGTAAATAACAAATAATACGCAGAGAGTCGTGGAAGATGTCACAAATGAGGAACGGAAGAGAAGAGCTCACCGAGCTCTCGAGGAAAAGAACGGACAGAAACTTGAAAGATTCTATTTCCCGCAGATGATGGCTCAGATTAGTAAGTATGTTTAAATCTGTAATTCACACAAATGTGATCAACACCATAAAATGCCTGAATTACAACCGACACCTTCTCCTAAAAATGTGAAACTCTTCATATGGATATTATGGAAATTCAGAATGGCCTCACAGTAATCGATAAGTTTTCCAAGTTTGCCAAATTCTTCCATATTAAAGAAAAATCCGCACTATACACTAGATCCAAATTGATAATAATATTACACTATTTCACAGTCCCCCAAATTCAGGTTACCGATAATGAGAGGGGTTTCTTGAGCGCAATCTTTATAAACTTTATTAAAGTCCTAGGTATTAAGCTCTAAATGGCCCCTTCCTTAAGAAGTGAAGTGATGGACAAATCGAAAGGGTTCCTTCGACCATACTTGAGATTTATCGATGTCTCAGAATCGAGAACCCCGATCTCAAGTTAAACGAGCTCGTGTATGTCTCTGTTGATCATTCGAACAACAACAAACCGACAGACATTTTCTTTAATCGATCGGAGAGGGTGAATTATCAAAAACCTTTGAACATACGACCGAAAATTAATAAAGATCCTAGGGGAATCATCAAAAGCAATATGGAAGCACGGAATTCCAGACCTAACCACACTAGAGGTGTACCAAGGGAATACCGAGAGGGTCATGTTGTCTACACCACCATTAAGCGTATAAAAGGAAAAAATAAGCTTTGTATAAAAAGAAAATTGTCGCAAGAACCAATCGTGTGACAATAACGACAGATACCGAAAGAAATGTGCATAAGGCACATATAAAAACATGCATGTGTAAAATATAAAAATTATAAGTTCAAAAAAGAAGTAACAAATGCAAATACAAGATAAAACGAATCTATTTCCCTTTTTCACTTATGGATTTTCATACATATACACATTTGTGAGGTACTTATTTTTAGTTCCTCTTTTAGCACTTCTCTTCTTGAGGTACTTATTTGTAGTTCCTCCTTAAGCACTTATTCACTTTCATATAAGTTCCTTTTTTCCTTTTCCGTTTGGAAAGAAAATTACCGACTGCGCCAGTTATAATTTGAATATAATAAAAAAAGAACACGACCGATTTCTTTGAAGTGTCAAAACCAACTCAGTTTTCTCTAAATTTCGAATAACAGCAAAGCGGGCAAGTGCATTTGCGTACTCCAAAGCCAATGACACCAGAATGCTGAATTGACACTACAATTCGGTTTATGGGTTGCGAAGCAACACAAATGTTCCGTCAGCAAGTTCGTTTACTTGCATTTGTGTAACTCGCGCTCGCCCATCGGTTGTAATATGAAGACCGTCGAATGCACCGAGACGCATCGCTTGCATTTTCGGCAAGGCACGCACGATCCAAAAAGAATCAGGAATGGAATGAAGAAACTTTGATTGACTAGTGCGACGTTAGATAGGATAAATAAAGCGGATAAAGATTGTACAGATAGTTCCAAACCGGAGCCGAAACTGACCATACAAAATAAAATTTATAATGTATTAAAAGTTTGTTTAATTATTAAAATCAAACAGTGGGCGCAGGAAATTCTGTACGTTTTTACCCCAATTGCAACCAGCCATTGTTAACTAGCCTATATGTGGTGATTATTATTTTTATTGTAATAATGTTTATAGTTCTAAGAAAACATAAGAAAAACGTTAATTAAAACTTTTCGTCGGAGCCTCAATCGAACGGCGAATGAGTTACGGTTCCCACTGCAACGAAACATTTACGGTCCCAACCACAATGTCAAAGAAAAGCATAATTTAGCAATTTGACACCCACCAACGTATAATGCACAAGCGATCGGTTGACCCCACGAATTGTAACCTAATCGTCTGCTGCATATCAGTTCTAATTACGCATGAAAAAAGAACCCATATGAAAATGCAATTCATGGAATTATCGATAACGAAGTTGTCCGCGGAAAATAAGAAGTTTTTTTTTTTTTTTTTTACAAAAGGGAAACTTTGGAGTTATATTTCATCAGCTAGGCCAGTTGTCCCAACGTGGTACGAAGTTGGATAAGTTTTACGCTGCAGTTAATCATCAGCTCTGCATGATGATAAAAACCCAAGTCGTTTACGCATAAGACTGTTACGGCCCTGGTAGAGACGTGTAGGAATTGTGCATTACACCTGACATTATCTGTCAGAGGCGTATCAAAATCTTTATTACCGAAGTCATGCCTTTCATACCAAATATGATAACCGCCGTCACCAATCAGTCTTTTAGACCAATGGTAAGGCCTCAGGTACACAAAAAAATTATTCCATCAAACATCAAATAGGTTCGAGAAGCAAGTGCGAGTTACCATGTCCAATAAGCACATCGCCACAAGTCCACAAAGGTCAACAAATGTTGACATCAACAAGTCCACAAAAGCGAACAAATGCTGACAAATATCTCCTTCATCAACAAGTCGACAGAAGTTAGTACATGCTGACACATTTAATGTTCAAGAATCGAATGTATCGAATATTAAATGTACAGGTGAATGCATGAGAAGCTGACTATGCGTCTGCGAAATTTCCGGCGAATGCAATACCATGCAATCACCTCACAAATCAAAAGTGTAAAGAAAACGAAACGTCGGTGGTCCGCTGAAAAGTTAGTTTAATCTTTGTTTCGCGAATCTAACGTAGTAAAGAGTAAAACTTACTCAACGAACAAAAAACACTTTTGAATTTCTATTTCTAATCACTGAAGACCTAAAACACCCTTGGTGTTGTAATATCGAAGCATAATCATTGATTTGGTGTTGCAAAATCAGTCCATTTTAATATCGAAGCCATGTCGATAAAAATTACAACAGTGACTAAATCGAAGGATTATCGCACAGAGAGGAAGCAGCTTATCATCGACGGAATATCGCATCATCAATCAACTCAGCAGCAGTCGAATTTATTTGCATAGTAATGACCATACTGGGTTGTGAGAATTGAATTCTTTTGATCTAAATCTCATTATTATTGCATAAGAAGTTGAAATCTTTCCAACCTTATAAAATCCCCAGGCGGATATATAGTTTAGGTTGTATCAGTGAAGAAAGTATTGCAAGTGACTTTAAGCTTTCGTGACGAGGATTTCGAAGGCACGTCTTACGGTACAATTTTACTCAGCGCTATTCGCAATGCATGGATTTATTGATTTTTTTACTCCGATAAACGAACAAAAACCTCTTTCATACGTGACGTGAACAATATGATGCAATGCCCGGAAACGATTGAAGAGTTTTATAGTACTATAATTGAAACAATGGCATCTCTCTTGAACAATATTTTAATTCACGAATCAAATCAAAACGTCATTTAAGCAGAGCAGACACTATACGCAGAAATGTGTCTTAACGTCTTTTTAACTGGGCTTCGAGAACCAATTGACCTTGTCATTAGAGCAAGGAGAACCGATACCTTACCTCTAGGGTTAATATTTTGTATAAAGGAACAAAATGTCATCAGCATCCTTTCTTTACAATCCGATCGCAATACCCTCCAAAATCCATTCCCAACTTCTGACAAAATTACCCTAGACCACATCGAATTGTTCATGGGAACAATTTCTATAGCAACCAGTCAAATGTCGCTTCGAAAAACTTTCAAAATAACCATAACAGAAACTCTAAAAAATTTCCGCCTTACCATCCACAACAAAACAATTTCAACAAGAATTCCCATTCAAGAGCAACAACCGAAATTCCTCTCCTCCGGCACCTATGTATATACAAGCCACGAATAAACGTTTAACGTACAGGACCAACAGAACACAGCCAACGCAGCAATATTTTACTGGAACTCCACCAAAATACTCAATAGAAGAAGTATACAACGTTGATATGGACCCTTCAGACACACCACCTGGATCTTACCAGCAATCATTCGACCATAACTACACCAACCCACAATATAATCTACACAAACACCTCCATAACCAATTCCAAGGCTTAACGGATCAATATTATGATCTGCTTAACAAAATGGAGCACAAAACAATAAAATTTTCACCAATGCGCTGTCAAACGCTACAGGATATTTAGGCCTAAATAAACAGGGGCATAACCTCTCATACATTCATATTTATTTTCCTTCCGGTAGGCCCTTAAAGTTTCTAATAGACACAGTTGTCTAGTCCTCATTTTTAAGCCCCGAATTTTCTGATCATTTCCAATGACCACATACTTTGTAAACCAGTTATAATATATAGAGTTGCCCTCTAATTTCTGTTATTGAAATTGCATCAATACTTTGACGGACTTTGACTTGAAGCCAAAATATGGTAGATTCTTGTAATAATATCTTAATAACGAAAAATTCCACCATTCCTTTGAAATTTAAACCCAATCTCGCATCTGAGAAAAAATTCCTACATCCCCACGATCAGAACAATTAATAAAAGTTTGGTGATTCCTTCATCGAATCTCAGCCCAATTGTATATATCCGAAGGAATATACAAAGCAGAAAATTGGTTTGGGAATATGAAAATTATAAACAATGATGTTCGTGCGATAGTAGTCCTAATTAAACCTCTCTCCAACTATCTCCAGATCTAATCCCAGTGTTGCACCAAGACATAATCCAGAATGCAACCGTTGACAAACTTACCTTGAACCAACTGCATACGCATAATACAACCAACAGCGATACAATTGAAATAATCCATATTTAAACCATGCCTAATAAAACATATTTTACCATATGATCAATGCTATTAATTGAAAGTGTACTAATAATAATAATCTTATATAATTACAGAAGAAATATGGAAGCAATCTCTATTTCACAAAATTTCGTTCCAGCCATACCAACTTCAAAGTATCAGGAGGGGGAGCACCACTAAGCACATCGCCACAAGTCCACAAAAGTCAACAAATGCTGACATCAAATAGTCCACAAAAGCGAACAAATGGTGACACATATTGTCTTCATCAACAAGCGAACAAATGCAATTCCATGCAATCACCTCACAAATAATTGAAAATAAAATATAAGTTGTTCTGCTCTCAAAAAGTAAAGTTGTGTTTTATTTTAACCAAACGGCACTCGTGATAACGTTGCTTCTCCATGTGAACTACATGAACTACATGAACCGACCTCAAGGAGGCAACCCGTTCAAGAGACGGACTACATCTGACAATTGTCCGACCAATAAGCAGCAAAGGTTGTACAACGAAGAATTGTTCGACGAAATACAATCGGTAAAGACTAAAAGAACAAACGCAGTCAGCAAAAAAAATAGTTTGTTTAAGGATAAATTCAGTGCGAAATAAAGCACAAATTCAATGTAAAGCCAAGTTCACATAAGAAGAAATTGACGTAAATAAAAGTTTGCATAAGAATAAACAAGTGCATAAACCTGAAGTGCAAAGCTAGAATAAAACCACAGATGGAAAAAGCATGGCAACAAATACAACAGCACAAGTTAGCTTAGTAAGTTTACTCTAAGACCCTGTTAAATATCTAAACTACTATTAGGAAAATTCATACAACTTCATAGACTTAGTTGATAGGATATATCCTACCCTTCTACGACCAATGTGGCCAAACCTTATTTTTTGATGTATTAAAAAATATACTAGTAGTAAAAGCCTGAGACGCGTTTAAAATAAATTGCGTTAAAAACTGTGAAAACGGTTAAAAATTATTTTATCAATATTTCGGTGATGTCAAATCGGTAGAGCAATTATATGATAATTTAAGGGTCTACAATATAGGACTAGTTGCCAAGACTTTTACGATATAATTATAATAACAACTTAGAAACGCGTCGACCTAACCAAAATCACAATAGCAGTAGAAACAACAATGCAAGCACATCCAGCAATAACGACTCAGGTAATAACTATGCAAACACATCCGGAAATGATAATAGCCCTAGTACAGGGGCTATTATCAGGATTCAGGAAATTGTATGGCTAATCAGAACAATTACAATAATTAGATATTAGAATTATGAACACATTGTCCGCTACGTTCCAAAGAGAGGTGAACAACTTAGAGGACGACCTAAAGGCTTCCACCAGATCGAAGTTGCTGAGGAGAATAGAAGGAAAGCAGCGTGTTCGACCAATGATGGGTATTATGAATTCGTTCGCATGCCTTTCGGCTTGGAAAACGCGCCCTCGACATTTCAACGCTTGATGAACTCAGTTCTAGTCGAATTTATAGGTAGAATATGTCTCGTCTACATGGACGACATCATGATATTTTTGACTAGTCCTTACTAGGTGCGCCTAGTATCACTAAAGAAAATATTCAAAAGAACAGAAAAATATAAATACTAAAACCCAACTGGACAAAAGCGAGTTTCTGAAAAAAGAAACCCAATTTTTGGGCCAGATAGTACCAACAGAAGGTTTCAAACCGAATCCTAATAAAGTTTCAGTCAAAAACGACTAGAAATTATCAAAAATAACAAAGCAAATCAAAGCATTTTAGGGATCACTGGATCTTATAGAAAGTTTAGGGGATTGCTCTAAGTGGGCGAAACCGATGACTATGTTTTGAAAGAAAAACGCCAAAAATTCCCATTTCACCCATTTCAAAACATCCCGACCTCCAGAAAAAGATTACTCTCACAACGGACGCATCTAATCACGCCCTGGGAGCAGTTCTTACACAAGAAAATCACCCGATATGTTATACTAGTCGCACCTCGATACACTACTATCGAGAATGAGCTGTTAGCCATTGTGTGGGCAATTAAATATTTCATACCCTACCTTTTGGGAAGGAAATTTACTATAAGGCCCGACCATCAACCTTTAGCTAGGCTTAGTTCACTTACGGAACCGAAAGCACAGTCCAGGATCGCTACTGTTCACAGTGCAAATGAATGTAACAGTAGACATATTCCTATTGTAAACTCTCCTGTAAACCTGTACAAAACACAAATCATTTTAAACACAGCGGACGCAATCAACAACCATAATTATATAATGACATCGGAAAAAGAAGAATTGTGATCGAATTAAAAAATTTTCAAGAAAAATTAATTTTAGATTTTATGAAACGATTTTTCTCACGTATACATTAACGTTTACATCCAACATGCTTACATTAAATACTTTAGTAGGAATAAGCTCTTAAAAGCAATAAAATGCAGTAAGTTTCCAGGCGACTTGACAGACGGGGGAAAATTAGCAGAAGTTATCATCAAAACACATAAGTTATTAAATCACCGAGACATACACGAAACCTATGCCGATATTAAAGATGTTTATTACGCCCCAAAGTAAAAAGATTATATTCAAAAGTTCATTAATAACTACGATGTCTGTAACAAATCTAAATACGAAAGGCAACCAAACAAAATACCTCTTAAAATATCTGAAACAGCAAGTCAACCGAAATGCATACAGACATCTGGTATGCTAACATAAATCTTATGTACGAACTTGGATTGCTCTTTAAAAACATTACAATGCAGATTTGCTAATTTCAGAATCCCACAGAAAATAGTCACAGACGGAGAATCAGGATTTAAATCAATTCTCATAAGAGAATTCCTCAAAGAAAACAATGTAGAACTTCACGTTACCACACCCTATCACAAGACAGGAAATTCGGACATCGAAAGATTCCACTCCACTCTTAACGAGCACATTCGAATTTTTACAGCAGACGAAGAAAATGGGAACGTTTCCAGTACACTTCGCGATAAGGTTCTAAGAGCAGTAACAATATACAATCAGACCATACATTCTACCACGAAACGCAGAACAATAGACTTTATAAACGGGAACATTAGCAATGACGAATTTTCGAAAATTACCGAACTAGTTACAAGTACGAAAACACATAATAATTTTTTTTCAAGATACTAATAATACTATTGATATCTAACCCTGTTAACTGATACAGACTTGACACACAAAACTTAAAGGACGGACAAGGGTACGTAACCATAAGGGACGAACAACTTCAAGTAATTACAGAATACACAAAAATTCTTCATAACGTAAACTTAAGCTTGTGAACAGAAAACATAAAAAAATTCAATCCAAAATATCGATATCCAACCATGTTACACAGTTTCAAGCTTTTAGCAGACGATTTATTGCAGAATAATCATCATAGAGAAAGGAGAGGCTTAGTTAACATCATTGGAATAGACTAAAAGCTGTTAGCTGAAACTATGGACTATGAAGACGAGGAGGAAATTAAGAAAAGCTTAGAAACTACTGAGAAAATTAACAAAAACTCAATAGATGGAGATGACGACCAGATTAGGATAAACTATGATTTTATCGAAGCTATAGACAACATTACAAGACATTAACAGGCAATAATTAGTTATAAAAGATCAACTGCCAGGCTTAGGCAATGCACTAAATAGAGATGTATCAGAAATAAAAAATGCAGCACAGTAAGAAGAGTTAAAGAAAATTTGTTTTAAAACCAATTAGGAGTCCTGGGAAGAAATATCCTTTCACCTAAAGATATTGACACGTATATGAATATATGAATTAACTGCCTAACATAAAAAGTGCTGTTGTCATTCATAATAACCAAATTATTTTTGTCCTAATGATACCACTTATTGAACCAATTCCTTACAAAAACATGAACTGTGGACATCTTAGAAAAATTGTATAACTGATGGGAATATAAACTATAAATGTAGAATTTTATTTGATAGTTACGTATCTCACTTTCTAAAAGAAAACGCATTATATATTTTTTTCCAAAACAATATATAGATATAAGGCAAATAACTAATAATATTATGGTCACTAAGAATATTCCATATACCCAAGTATTTCATAACTCTCATATATATATATATATGGGTGGCGCTACAGCCCGTAGTGGGCCAGGGCCTAGCTTCTCAGCAACCACTCGAGTTGTGCGTGCTATTGTTCTCTCACGAGTGGAAGGGACCTACAGTTTAATGCCGAATCCGAACGGCTGTTTGAGAAGCTTTTTCAAGACAGGAAATATTCTTTGAGCATTGTCAGTAACTCGAAAGAGGTGGGGCCGTGAAAATTATTTTCGTCGCTCAGAGCTGGATTCGAACCTACGACATCGAGGTTGGGGTCGACGCACATACCCACAAAGCCACGGGCCACCAATGCATAACTCTCATAAGTATAGTATTAATCTTTTTGGTAATAATTTACTGTGAACTAAAAATAAATAAAGAAAGATATTGAAATTGTATAACATACAATAATTTAGTAATTCCTAATCATGTAGAAAACGCAAAATTAGAAATCAAATTAAATTATATTATGCATCAGTATATTAATTCCGGAATGACATTAATTTTGATTGCAACAATTATTTTCATAATGTTCATGATTAACAATCGCAGTACAAACGATAAAACAAACGTTAAAATTGAAATTGAAGCATTAGATTCTTCGTAGCAGTATCCTAAGGGGAGGGCGAGTTACGTCACAGACTTCACTTCTGTTCTCCATCCCTTAGCCTCGCCTCTTTCATGTACTATACTCCAACCACGTGCAAAACGCATGATCAACAAAACGCGGATCATCTTCGCAACGTCGCTTCACTACATGCGACGGTGAGTATGAAACCTGCACCAACTTTTGCATTCCTTTCCAACAGATAAACAAGTGGTCATAGCAAAAGCTGTGTCAACAGTTTTATGCTTTAAGAATATACAAGTTAACAACCAAATTGTTGCGCAGAATGTGCCGACGCAGCGTCTGGGCAATGCACATGCCAACGATGAATGCATCGGTCACCCGAGTATCCACGCCAGCGAGCAATGCATCGGTCACCCGAGTATTCACGCCAGCGAGCAATGCAACGCTCACTCTAGTATCCACGCCAGTGAGAAATGCAACGGTCACCCGAGTATCCACCCCAGCGAGGAATGCATTGGTCATCTGAGTACCCACGCCAGCAACCTGTACTCGTACTATTTAAGGTAGTACTAAGGCAAGTTCAATTCCAATCTTTGTAAGGGGAACCTCTGCCCATTCCTAGGTGGAATAAAAATTATGTTTATATATTTTTTTAACAAAACAACAAGTATTTGTTAAATTTACAGCATGTTCCGTGAGGGTTCTTCTTCTAGAGATCGCAGTGAAGAACGGTTGTAGTTTGGCTGTATTCTTAAAATATTGTATCTTTTTCAATAAAGTATAAAAGTATAAAACATAG
Organism: Eristalis arbustorum; assembly: GCA_916610145.1. Lineage (NCBI taxonomy): Eukaryota > Metazoa > Arthropoda > Insecta > Diptera > Syrphidae > Eristalis > Eristalis arbustorum. The sequence continues at coordinate 47,230,620 of OU744319.1, read as the reverse complement.
CTTTAATGTTCATATTTAATAAAAAATAAAGAAGTAAAGAAATATAAAAAAGTATTTTTTTGCCCAACCTCGGGTATAAAGATAGCCTACATTTCGCGGTGCGGTCCCTCGATAAAACTGAGGAGAATTACGCGACCAATGAAAAGGATATGTTGGCCATCGTCTGGGCTCTGGACAATTTACAGTCATACCTGTGAGGAGCAAAGAAGATTGGTATTTATACGTTTATACAACCTCTGTGTCACTATAAATAAATAAAAAAAAACCTCTACCATTCTCTTTGGGAAATAGGAACCGTAACTAGGGCTGATGCGCTAGAATAGAGGAGTATAACTACAAATTAACTTACAAACCAGGTAAATCAAATGTTATAGCCGACAGTCACACAAGATAAGAGTCAAACGTAAACCACTTACTCCACTCAGAATTTCCTGATACAAGACCAAGTGGGAGTTTGGAGAATAACGGCTGCAGCCGTTACGGCCAGCGAGTGCAATCCTCGGAATCGGCAGACTCTACAGCCGCGGTAATACCCAAACAGGTTCTCCCAGCGAACGCTAGTGAGGACAGTGACGGCTTAACTGATACAGCTTTTGAGACGGTACAGGCGCTTTAGCAAAGAACATAGGAGCGAACATATCAATGCAAGGAGCAACTTCTGGAAAATTACTATTTCCTCAGGATGAATAATCTAATCACGAAATATACGAAGTCGTGTGAAGTATGTTAAGCCACCAAGTACGACAGACATCCGGTGAAGCCCGAGCTCCAACCTATGCCTGTGCCGGCGTAGCCAAATGAGATACATAATCAAAAATGTAGTGCAGCTAATACTGCATCGAAAAATTCACCTACACTACTTCACGGTTCGCAGAATATTAGTCACAGATAACGAGAGGGGCTCACAAAGCCCTGAAAACGCGAGTATTTTGCTTTAAAATCCTTTCATGTCAACCCCGCGATTATATGTTTGAGTGAAATATATATAGTATGTGAAAATCAACTTCAAATGGAACCTCAGTTGTTCACCATTCCATAAATGCATGTTACATTTACGATTAACCCATTTAAAAATATTAGAAAAATGTATATATATTAACGAATTGTAAAACAAATTTTTCATTGTTTTGTTTGCAAAAGAGGAAAATGTTGAATAATTTAACGAATCGAAAGTGTAAAAGAAATATTCTAGTCTTTTAATTTTGGGCAAATTAACAATCCACTTAAAAAAAGCTTGCTTAGCGAAAGAAGAAAAGCAGCTGGTCACTAAGAACAACGATAATTAAACACACTCATCCGCGAGATCTATTGATTTGTTTCTAGTTTTAAGTTATATTGGACTTTTAAAATATCAGTTGATGTCAGAACCAATATAAGTTAACGGCAGCAACTCGGCTTAACCCCACCTTGAACTTCCACAATGCACTTACCCTGCACACTCTCTTTATAGTTTACATTGCACATCCGTCACACACTAAGCACACTTACTCTAAGCACATTCACCCTGCACTTCCGTCACACGATCCACTCTTTCAGCACATTCAAACTAAACTCATTCACCTCAACCCAATCACACATGATCAGCACTTTTTACCCATTCATGCACTGCACTGAACATTTCCCTTACTAATCATTTTTATAAGAATTGTTAAGATAGGTTAGTAAGGTGGAAGTAAAGAGAAATAAAGTCAGTCTTAGACTGGACACAAACGATAACACGTCGTTTTATTTAACTGGCGCCCAACTACATTTTCGCGAAGTATTGTGTGCTCCAAATATCTTCATAAGAAGATAATAGAGCAATCAAAAAACAGTATGTGTTAACACAAAAAAACGCGACGAACGATAAATCCACAATCAAAATCGGGCTTTCGAGTGACGGAACATCATAGCACGTAACCATCCAACAGACATACAGAGATCTGGAGATACGGAGACTTGGAATTTCGTGAAGTACTTAACACGAAGCGAGCAACCCAGTCTGAATCCGAAACTAAGGATAATGAGGATCTTATTGTTAATGTAAGCAAACTACAGTTCAGTACATAAGTAAAATAAGCTCTAGGAAATAAGTCAGTTAGTGTTAATTTTATTACTTTAGTAATAATTAGAAAATTAAAAGTGTTCAAATTTGTAAGAGTGTTAGTGTGTTTTGTGTATTTCGAAATCTTAATATGGCAGAAAACATCGCGCAAATAATTTCATCCGCCTTTGAAGTAGCAGTTGAGACAGCGTGCTCCACAATTTAAAAAAAAAATGAATGATCTAATGACAGAAAATAAACAAGTAAATGATAATATTAGCTTACAGATCGAAGAATTAACGCGAAAAGTAAACTCTTTGTCTTTACCTTCGGTCGTTGCATATGAACCTATTTCTTTAAATAATCCCAACGCTACATGCCCTATTCGCTCGATTTGATAAAATCCTTACCAGATTTCGACGCTGAACGAGCTTAATATATTTCATGGCGTCAAGCGGCTAAGACTGCAATAGAGCTTTTTAAATCATATGAAGGAACGGAAAGGTATTATCAGGCTGTTGCCATAATACGAAACAAAATTGTCGGATCGGCCGATTTAATACTATCTTCATTTAATACAGTTCTTAACTTCGATGCCATAATCACACGATTATATCACACTTATACGATTCCCATTCTCATTCTCATGTCAAGGTCGTATGTCCATCTCGGAATATTTCGATGAAATCGAAAAGAATCTAACGTTAATTATAAATAAAATTGCTATGGAATACTCAGGCAATAATGAATTAATAAATTTATTGGGAGCAAAATATCGACAAGATGCTCTACGTGTGTTCATTTCGGTCCTTAATAAGCCTATCTGCAACATTCTTTTCTTCGCCGGTTGCGAGGACCTACCCTCTGCATTAGCTAAGGCCCAAGAACTCGAAGCAAACCAACATAGGTACAATTTTGCCAGAGCTTTCGATAGCAACATCTATGCTGGTACCAGAGCAGGCAACGGTCCTTCACGGAACAACCCTCAATATAGAGTAGTAGCTGAAATGAAAAACCAACACAAACCGGTGAAAAACCAACAACCAGTAATACACGACGATCATATGAGCGTAGATAACTCGTCAAGATATCGATTTAACTCTAGACGAACGGCACAAAACTATCCTCCTATACAAACCAGTAGTAAGCAAACATTCAAGCAACAACCACAGACTTCAGGGGCAATTGGAACTTTCAAAGGCCTCTCGAATCCGACAGAATACCCTTACCAAAAGTCCAACGCATTAATTGTATGAAACCAAAATATATAAATAAAGAAACAAGAAATCGTCGCGTATTGGAGCTTGAATATGAAGACGAATATAATACCCCTAATAGCCCACAATACGACTATCAAATACCCTACGTTGAAAAGAAATTGGGCAATAAAATTCCAATGAAAATCTTAGTAGACACGGGTACAGCCAAGAATTATATTAAAGAAATTCCAAATTTAAAAATAATCACCAATAATAACACATTTAAAGTTGAGACATTGAATGGTGTCAATATAATAACGCATAAAAGCAAAATACATTTTTGTGGCAAGACCACCGATTTTTTTCTACTTCCCCAGATAAAAACGGAAATAAAAGCGCAATGGTTGGACAATAAATTAGTTTTGGGAAGAGTTTTATGAGGTTTTAGATCAAAAAAATCGTAAGAATTTTATTTTAATCGATGATTTTAATATATATATAACATTTTGCCTAACTCTACTGAAGCTGATTATTTCGTGACAACGCTTTATGTGCTCGGTTTTGATTATCTGATGACACTATCTACTCGTTTTAATTAGTGTCTAGATCACATATTTATTGGTCGTAGTAATAAAATCTTGTTCAAAACTATTTCATTTCATTTCATTTTCATACCATTGCATAGCAAGCATTCAATTCGATTCAAATTATTAGTGATTTGTACCCAACTTTGCCGAATAAATCTTGTATTTTGAATCCTGAGATGATGTTTTTTGCACGTCTGATCCTTCATCTGCCTTTCACATGTTCCTTACGACGTGTCTCACATTGCGAACAGCAAACAGATTTTAACACATAAAAGTAACAAGAATAGTAGCATTAATGCATGGATGACGCGCACAATGTACGGAAAGGGCATGGATGCCCCTTTAGGTAGAAAGCATGCGAAACACTCTAGACTCAAAACAAATTATAAAACACTTACTAATAAAGTTAAGTATGATATCCTCTATCACAGAGAAGCTTATTATCGTAGAAAGATAACAGGTAGACTTGGTAAGCCCAAAAGAGAATGGCGTGTTATAAATGAGATACCTAATGTCTAAAATCTGCTGAAACAGAGATAGTCTTGAGCGTTAACAACTCAATATCGTTTATTTTTTCAATGAGCTCTTTTGTAATATCAGTTCTTTTCAGAACACAACTTTTGGTAACTCCCATCCCAGAAGTCACTTGATTAATTCAGGAATCCGCTAGTTTTTTCTGTGATCTATTAATTCCTCTTAAGATACACAAGTCAATTTGATCTCTTAAAACATCTAAGATCTGGTCTTCTGACATGATCAGAAGCTACTTGTTAAATTAAAAATATATTTTCATGTTGCTGAAGTCGTATGTCATATTTTCAATAAAAGTATACAACCGGAAATTTTCTCCTCACTCTTTAAAAATGACTACACAAAAGGAGCAATGAGTCAATGTTGAATAACTGCAGGCCTCCTCCTTTGAGAGAGGTATTAAGTCTAGAATATTATCTTTTTTTAGAACGAACACATGTTTTTATTGATTGTCAATTTGGTTTTAGAAGTGGTATGTCTACAGAAGCCGTCTTGATATAACTAACAAGTGAGCTTTTTTAAATTTAATTTCTTCAGAAATGCCGTCGTTCTTGTTTATAGATATAACTAAAGTGCTTGATATAGTGGATCACTCTATATTATTAGATAAACTTCTGGATTTCGGGTTAAAATTCATAGTTGGTTTGCTTCATATTTGAATAATCGTCAGCAAAAAGCAGGATTAAAAAATGCTTTTAGCTCTTCAAAATTGCAACAAGAGTCGTTTATATATAATGTTTTTGCGTTTGCAGATGATACTGCCAGTAAATGTTTTTTTCAATATATTTAGATTCAAACATGATCTTGATTTACTGAGAAAATGGTTCAGTTCATTAGTGAAAAAAAAAATGATCGGATGTATTTGGTCTGTGCAGAAAACATAATTTAAAATTGCATCCAGACAAAAGTTCATTCTTTGGTTTATGAGCGAGTGAGTCTGTCAAATGAAATTAAATTTGAAATTAATACCCTAAATATGTCGATTCGTAGCGTCAACCAATTTTTATAAGCGTTTCATTCCAAAACCAGGAGCATGCACGTCTCTTAACAAGATTAAGCAGAAATAATGTTCCATTTTCATGGACCGAATATTGTGAGAATGCTTCAAGTATTAAGTATGGCGGTACTACAATACCCAACAGATGCTAGCATGCAATCCAACGGCGCGGTACTTACCCACAAACATGTCCAATGTACATGCCCATATATGATATCATCTCAAGAGGATTGCCACTAGAGTCTTCACAAGGGGTATTAATATATCTACCATTTAACAGGTCCTAACAACTATACATTGGGAAATTACCCACTTTAAAGCGTTCAAAACCCTAATTTTTTGGTAAGGACTGACCATTACCCTATTTATTTGCAATAAAAATCCATCAGCTGATCCAAATTAGAATAAATTTAGAAGAATACCATTTTGAAATACAATATCGTCGGTAGCAGCTGCTATCACAAATAAACTTTAGTGATATTGAAGCGGCAAATAAAATAAAAAAAGTAACAGCTCGTCATAACAGTCGGATAATACAATTGAATATATCACACTATATCAATACAAGAGTAACTTATAACGCAAGCAGAGATTATAAAATACTTAACCCTAGAAATGCTTTGACTCCACACCAGTCAATGACCATCAGGCGCTGTGTCAGCAATTAGTTGTGGAATAATTTGTATCAAAGACGAAGACAGTAGATAATAGGAGGAGTGCGAATTACGAGCTCACAAGCGTATCACATTGTTTTATTTCTGTTCACTTTGTCCTATTGCTATCCCACTACCAGTGGTAAGGTGGTTATAGTGCAAAGCTAAACACCATGGTTAGCGATTTTAATGAAATGGGCAATCAGTTATTAAGTAAATCATTCATTAATAGACGCTTATGATTTTGTGTTGAGTTATGGACCGATGAAAAAAGAGATAACAGCCCTGGCAACAGAATGTCCTTCTAAGACTCCCTAAAACTCGGCAATCTGGTCGGGAAACAGTACAGGATAGTCATTGACTACAAGAGACTGAACAGTGTAACTATCGCGGACGCGTATCCCATACCCGACATGAACTTGACATGTGGTTTCCTCCTGGTGCCTATGAGACCTTCCGATGTACCCAAAACCGCGCTTTCTACCATAAATGGAAAATATGGGTTAACGAAATAATTGTCTTTGACAATAGCCTGCAAAGCCATCTGTAAAATCTCGATACCGGTTTGGGATGTCTGAGCCGAGCTAACCTGAAGGTTAACCTAGAAAAGACCCACTTCATGGACACCGAAGTGGAATTTCTCGGATATGTGTTACCACGTCATGGGTACACCCAGATATGATAAAGGTCGAAGCCACCAAACCTGTAGCTTACATCTTGCTGTCCCTCAACAAAACCAAGGAGAACTACGCGACCAATGGGAAAGAGAACAGCAAATGCTGAAGCGGAATGCCAAGTGTAAGTTACGTCAGCACCGAACATTGCCCCATCAGCCGGAAATGCTTACGTTTGCATTTCCAATTCACAAACGTCAAGTGCAATGATCGAGCATTGCAACATCGACCTTATCAAGGCCAAGTACGGCAAACAAAAACAGGAAATGCTAAGGTGAGCATTATTCTGTTGTCGATGGTTCAATGCTCGAACATTGAAACGAATGTAAGAAATGCTGATTGGACAAATGTTCGGTGGACGGAACACTCCGTGAACGTTTTCAGTAGATATAAAAAGTAGCTCCTAAGAGCAAGGCATAAAAAGATTAAATCTTTAATTTATTTTTATTTCGAATATTAGTTGATTATAAAATCAACCAATATAAGTTGTATACGTTGCCCTTTGGTTCCTCAGCGGAAACCGAAAACTCTGATGTATCAACAATTGCAATGATACGGATTAAACCAGATCTGCCAATGAGACATAGCTTAGCGCAGCACAAGATTTGACAGACCTAATCCCGCATGAAGAAGCACCTCTCAATGCAGCTGGTAATAAGCCTGAAAAAGGCCTTACCTTCTATGAGGAACCACATCCAGGCTACTCAAGACAGGGGTGGAAAACCTAGACACGTTAGCGTTAATAGAACTTCTTAAGACAAAATTGAAGCCAAATATCATAAACAGCCTTAAGATTCCTGAATGCTGTATTGAGTTACTACAGAATGTATGTTTAGAAAATTGCATGAACTATAAAATCAGGATTACTCAAAAAATGATCGATGATGGCGCTAATGAGGATCGGGTATGGGACCTCATAAGTAAAAAGCATAGACTAGCCCACAGTAACGCCCGAGAAAACAAGGAAAAACTTCTCAAAAAGTATTATTTCCCCAGGATGAATAGGCTGATTACGCTTCACACAAGCTGCATACAAAGATCTGAAATTGAGGGAACTTCTGAACATATCAGTATAGACTTAATAACACAGTTCTGTGACACAGCGGATGCTGTGTGACATATTCTTCAATTAAGTTCCAGGTTCAATTTTCAAAATATGGCTCAATTTCGAATCAAAGTTAACCAAGAATTATTGGAGAAGATACAAAAGAACAAGTTGATAAAGGCTCGCGATTTAACAAGAAGAGAACGGTACCTAGGAAATTTAAAAAAGGGGACATAATTAAGTGCCAGCGGTCACGACGACAGGTCGAAAAATTCACAAGGCACAAGTGAAAAATAGTAAATCAAAATAGTAAATAAAAACTCGGATGCTATGGCCCAAATACAACAGTGCTACATCCGACGAACTCCTTAAATGTGATAAAAAGCTGATCAGAATGGTAGTCGGAGCGCTTACAGGACATAACGATCTGATGTATCACGAAAATAAAATAGGTCATACCCATGGCTACATCTGCAGAGGCTGTAGAGACGTAGAAGAAAGAGAGGATATGCTTCCTTGTCTCAGTCACTGTCGAAACCTCGGCCGATTGCGTAATGGAACTCTGGGAGAATATTTCTTCCAAGACCTTCATCATCTGAAAGACAGGCCGCTAACATATTTTTAAAGGTTTATTAGACTTTCGGCTGGCTCAAGAAAAGGAACCGGAATCAGAAGCATCGTGATCATTAGGCTCGAGTTATGTACACGGGTGGTTAACACTCCCCTCCCTCATGGGGATAACAATGGGTCTACAAGGGCAAAAGCACTTTATAAAAAATATTTTATAGCTTACATCGACAACATTTTCAAATTTCGCTGCTATTAAACATATTCCTTCAAGAAACGCTGTTGACTTACATGATCCGTTGATTGAAATAATATCACCATTTCGAAATCTTGTTGCTACAAATTCTATACAAGCGTTATTTAAAAACGCATTCAACAGTTCAATGTATTCACTACAAGCTCTTCACAGTCAAAGCGACGGACAAATGGAGCGTTTTCATTTATCTCTTACTGAAATTGCAAGATGCACAAAAGAAAACTATACAGATCCTATTGAGTTAATGCTTATTTCTATGCTTATTCAGTCATATGGTAGGTCATAAGCCTTCAGACATTTTTTATGACAACTTTAAGGGAGATAGAATAGTAGCAAAACTGATTGTTGCAGACCTAATTTGACTGATGATGTAACATTATAGCACACAAACTATAATTTACTGTTGACAGTGAAACTAGCACTTAAACCAGTTCACGGGGTGGATCTCAATTGAGTACGAGAAGTATGTTCGGTGGCTATCAAATATTAATTCACACTTTATTTCTTGTAACTTACGTATTTCAATTATACATTTCTCTTAACTTGCTAATGGTTGTACTTCTGGCAGTGGTGTCGTATGTGCCTTACAAATTGTTCTTCCCTTCCAGCATACGTAAAATGCTAAGCTGACCGCTATTCCCCGACCCATATATCCAATGGTGTAGTGATGATATTTATGAACTGCAATTTCATGTGGTAATTCGAGAATGCCTTCCTCAGTGATTTGTTTTTGCAAGTTCATGGGCTCTTTGATTTTCATATGATATTGCGTGGTGTTGACGTCTTGTAGCATCGAATGATAGCATACCGGTATTACTATTTCGGTGATATCACCGAATCCAGTGTGTGAGCTTTGTACTCTGCTGTAGAAGGTTTGATGGCCTTGAATTGTCTATAACTTGTATCATAGTCTACACTCTGACTCTGTTGTCATTAATCCAGAGCCTTCTATTCAAATTCGTTGGGTGGAGCTACAGACCGTAGGGGGCAAGGGCCTAGCTTCTCAGCAACCACTCGTGCTGTGCGTGCTATTGTTCTCTCACGAGTGGAAGGGACCTACAGTTTAATGCCGAATCCGAACTACTTTGTTTGAGAAGCTTTTTCTAGCCAAGAAATACTCTTTGAGCATTGTCAGTGACTCGAAAGAGGTGGGGTCGACAAAATTGTTTTCGTCGCACAGAGCAGGAATCGAACCTACGACGTCGAGGTTGGGGTCGACGCACATACGCACAACGCCACGGGCCACCAAAATATCATAGGTTTCATGGTTTACTAATGGCAGCGTGATCCTGAGGATTGCTCGTTTGTTTGATATTCCTCCAATAATCTTCAACCGCGTCTTCTTCACTGAATGGAAGCTCTTTTGCTGTTAGTAGGTGTGCCCTAGATGGCGCACACAAGTGGAAAATGACCTCAACCAACTTGGTATGCGCAGCTGGAGGCAGTTGGCGAAAGATCGTGCTGTCTGGAGAGGCATGTTGGTTGAGGCCCAGGTCCACCCTGGACTGTAGCGCCAATCAAAGAAGAAGAAGAAGGTGTGCCCTGCCTGATGTTTAATTCCCTCTTCAACTGCTGTGGTGTTAATAGGATACTTTATCCTTGATGTGTGTTTGTGAGACATCTATAATTATTGCTTACATTCCCTTGACAATAATCACTGAAATGATGAGTTGTGATGATAGGGACGTGAAAACATCTTGTCTTGTCTTGATATTTGCCTTCGCCATTATTTGCCACATTTAATTAACCTTGTTTTCCCAAATTTATTGTTGCGTCTATGACCACGGTTGGGTTTTTTTTAACTGCTATTCACTTGTTGCTACTTTTGCGGATCCTATATTATCAAAGTAAATTCCTGGGTTGTCCTCAAATTTTGTAATTTGGATGTTGTCGTCAATAGTTAGTATTAAACAGATCATCAATATGGGACTAATCCATTGTGCTGAGAATTTCTTCGTCTCTTCGTGGTCGACTGCTGGGCTCCTCATTATCCTGATCCTTTTAAGTTTCTTTTTCCGGCTTCTCCTTCTGGTTGTACTGGCAATGGGACTAATCTGTGAATCGGCCCCTTCCGATTTCCAGATGCTGTTTTAACATCTACTACTCGAATTATATCGTCGTCGTCCTTATAAGTCTTTACTTTTCTTCCAAGTGGACATTGCATGGATGGAAGATCTCCCCTAGGTGAATACTTGTGGATCCATTCTTCCATACAAGATTCCATATGGCTAGCAGTTTTTGATTCTGTGGTGACTTGTACTGTGAATAGTTCGCCCATAAGAAATATAAGTGTTAGCTCAGTTAGATCATTTGGATCAGTTGACATTTCAGTTGATTATTTGCTTCGACGAAGTTTGTGGCGTTGTCGCAGTAAAGCTAACATTGCCCTCTACATCCTATCAATCGTTTTACGGCTCCTAGAAAGGCTTCAGTGGTAAGATTGCTCACAGAAAAACAGAATATTGCCACATATGCCTTGTGGACTCCACAAGGCTAATATTCTGTTCGCGAATTTTGTAATGCATCCAAAACTGTCCGCAATAGTCTAACCTGCTTTGTTGATGGTGAATTCCCTATTACTTGTGTGTTGGTCTTGCTCTAACACACCTCACACATTGCTCCCGCCATTGTTTTCTCCTTAATGGGCCAGAATCGCTGTCTTGAATGCACTAGTAGTGTTTGGGCACCGCACTGCACCGCACAGGTCCATCATCAACAGCTTTTCGAATAAAGAAGTGTTCTCTCTTCTAGTCGTCCTGCAACTCTTATCATCCCTTTTTCATCCAGAAAGGGAACAAGACTGGAGAAATGATTTCTTTTAAGTTCCTTGTATTTATACAGATCATTGAGTTCTATCTTGATCATTGAGGGCTATGTTGAACTGTGCGTTTTCCAGTTCTTGAGTTAATAGTATGGGACATGGGTTTATATACACAGAGCAAAGTTGCTGACTGCACCCAACCTGGTAGGATTCCAGCGCGATCCCTGCTTGTGCATAAGTCAAGTTGACATACAGCCTCCTCGTGGTGCCCCTGGATAACCATCATAACACCCGTTGTGTTTTGAACTAATCTATACAGCGATCCCCCTTTGCCCGAGTGTCAAATAATGGGCCTGGCCTACCAGCTGTAGGTTGTGCGTGAGGTTAACAGTTACAGTACCCACTAACCCACACTGACAATAATTTAATATTGCGCGAGTTACAACACCCAACATCCAATATTGTGATTGCACAGGTGACCCAATTAATCGAACAGTCAGCGTCTGGCAAATTTCCGGCTACTTTTCAATTACTTGGAATCACCTCTGCAAAGAGAGGTTTCATAATAAATCAAATTGTAAATTTATTCATTGAGTTCTTAGCTTCAAGACAATAAAGATATGGTTTTTTTAAAACCCAAGCGGCTTCCATAATTATAATTCGCGTCGGCTCTTTGCCTCTTCACTCGTCACTTCACATAAACCTATTTTGGCGTCGGCCGTCAGTCATCGTCGTATCAGCTTTCTCCAATTTCGAAACACACAGTTGGTCCTTTAATTAATGAACGCCAGTTCGAATGTGCAGAACTGAAAGATCAGCAACTGCACTCGAACTGAAATGTAGATCCATATATGAATGACAGGCTCGGATAAATAATATTGCCAGTCAGCATGATGCAACACGGAAGCATGGAAATGCATGCGCAAGCGAATACACGGGGAAATTGATTGCGTGATTTGGTGTAGGCAAAATTAAATGTAGAACTCAGTATTAAGATTGATTCAATAAAAGAACAACCGAGAAAGATCCAGTGTCTTGTTTCTTTTTAATAATTTTGATTAAAACTGTGAACTCCCTCACCACATCGAAAAAACCACGGTTATGAACCGACAACAGGCCTCGGATATGGATGGATTCACAGTTGATGACCCCAGCAAACGATTTAAGGACAATGAATTTCAGTTCTGGGCCGGGCAAAAGGAACATGCGAAACTGCAACATCTACTACGATGATTGCTACAAAGAGGAAAGGCAGCGCTTATTTGGATGCGGATTCGTTGTTCGCGTGGCAGTGATTGTTTCTTTAATGGCGCCACTCGCGGTTTTGAGCAGAGAATTCATATTATTACTCTTTCATTCTTTATAACTGCTCGCACATAGATCACTGCTCCATATGCTCTTTCCGATGCATCCGTAGGGCTTGATGTCTGTTATGTCGATTTGTTTCATGTGGCTCAATGCTACATACTCTTCCATAAACAGCCTGTATTCTCTTACATCCTTATTTCGGGACAATCTTCGCTCCAAAGCTAGAAATTTATTTATGACAATTTTTCTTATTCTTTCTTTCTCCCATTTCCTCAAAATAGTAATTTTGCGACGAATCGCAATTTTTTTCGAATTCTTTTTGTATTTTATATGAAGTGGGCTTCGCCTGTCTCTTCGTTTCTCGACAGTCTCCTTTTACTCGATTCCACGTCACCATGCCTACATAGTCTTTCTACCATAAAAGACGATCGTTATCCATTTCAGTGGAAATTTCGCACGTTGCAGTGAATGACTCTGGTTAGACCCAACCCAGTGCTATATTTTGAAGTACTGACTAGGTAAATCATCTGACAATCGTATTTGACGACTGATGATGGAATTCCGTGGAATGGCTCCACATGCAATTGTTTTCCCGTTTGAAATTTGTTCTACAATGCCTACACTTAGTAGGACGTAGTTCTGTCCCTTTTGCAGATTGGATGCTGCTAATGTTTCAGGTGGGCTTGCCTGCCCATGGGTTGATAATTTGTTGCTCCCTTCCTTGGCGAGTTCATCAATATAGAGCAATGTCCCTGCGAAATAATTTCTTTAAGCAGTTCAGGCAGAACTTGTTTCTTTGATCTATTTGATCGACTGGCTTCCATTGTAAGAATTGTTTTCAGGCGTATAAAGGATGTGATCCGGTTCCACATATTTTGCATGATCATTTAAACTGCTCGATTTTAATGATCCACATGCTCGTACTGGTGTATCCTTCTTCTTTTCGCCAATTTGTTCCAAACATTGAAATTGATGTTTCAGAAACTATACACATTCCCTTATTGACTGGAGATCCTTTCCTACTGCAAGTATTTAGTATTCACCATCGAATATCGGGATGGTAGCCTTTGGAAGATTAAATGCATTTGACCTTGATATGGGCTCCCAATTACCGTCCCTGTCTCTTTGAAGGTAAACTTTCGATGATATATATATCAAGCACTCCTGCACTTGTTCTTCGAGTTCGATGTAATTCTGTTGGTTGTAGCCGAGTGCCACTGGGTAGTCACTTAGTTGAGCGATTCAACCTTTAGCCATAGTTTCTCAATTGTTTGAAACTAAACGTCAACGTATTGTAAAAGCTTATCTGCGTTGGTACTAAACCTGACATGGTTCGCTTAGATGAATCAATTATAGTAATCGTTGTATTTCTTGTCCAGCGTCGAATAGTGCCATGATTTAAAACTTTCTTGAATTAGATATTTGTATTTAGTAACTTTACTTATGGTAATCAATGGAGATCACCAAAATTCTGCAGACTCGTTGGTGTGTTGAGAGTAAACTCTTACAATTCTATTAATATTCTAGGGCTAGCCTACCCCTCTTTTTCATTCATTCGGCCAAGAGCGATATCTAATATGCCGCGGCAATGGGTTAAAACTGTGGAAGCATACAGAACAAAAGCACTAACGTAATTTATTTCTTATAGTTATATATAATATAGGTAAATTTTGCACATGCTGATTATATCGCATACAACATGGTTATCGTATCCATATCTATCCATCGTGCTACAACATGGATAGAATTTAAAATAGCCTTACTAATCTATATGTACCCAACAGGCCCCATACCAAAGTTTGTAACAGATAATGAACTAGAACTGAAAGCCATACTCTAAACATCATTTCTCGAACACGTGCACATACAAATGCTCTTTATGTCAAACAAAAACCATACTTCAAACACAAAAAAATGATTAATGAACACCTTAGACTACTAAGACATAATGAAAATATATACATAGAAAAAGTAAAGACATTTGTTTGAATTAAATGTTTTTTGCAATAACACAACACATTTAACCACCAATTAGAGACCAATCGAAAATGGTAACATAAAAATGATGAATACTAACGAAAAATCCAAGACCCATATATTTTTGGTTGACTTAAAAAACATGAACTTTGTCAGAGATTCCCGCGAAAGAAAAAAACTCCAAACTTAGGAAACTTAATATAGAATGAGTAGACGATGATCAGGCAATCGACAAACAATGACCTAGTCCCGTCGGTTGGCTTATGGCATTTCCCATTTAAAAACGCATTGTTTATTTCATTTCGTAATGATTGAGTGTATCTTAGCTATTGTAATACAAAATTAATAGATATAAAGAATAAAAAATCAATAACAATACAATAAGATAGTACAAGAGACCATCATCTGCAAACAGTTGCACATTCGAATACTTTTCAACGCTAAGCATTTCATTAATATAAAGCATAAATAATAGGGCACCTGAAACTGATCCTTGTGGGACCCCCAATGAAATATTTACTGCTAGGTGCTATACCTGTCGGACGGTAAACGACTAACAAAGGCCTCGTACGGGCAGCCAAAAAACAGGATCAGTGTCGGTTGGTCTGGAGCCTAGCGAGCCTAAATCGTAAAACAAAATTTGCTCCGAAACGAAAACCAACGGACGGAAAATTTAATGACGACCTTTAGCTATCGTACAGGGACAAAGATTGGATTCTGGAACATTAAAACTCTCTTGGACTCACTTCAGGAAGGCCCAAAAAACGCCAGATGGAACGCGAGTTCAACCGGTATAATTTGAACATTCTTGGGCTGAGTGAAATAAAGTTGTTGGACGCTGGCGAATTCATCTCACCAACTAAAAGCACTTTAACTACACTGGTAAAACAACGGGTAGTGGGCGCAGATCTGGAGTAGGACTGGTGTTAACTCCAGCCGCACGGAGAAGTCCCATATCCTGGAAACCTCACAGTGGCAGAATATTGTCGGCTAGGTTTCAGAGTAGAGTAAGGAAAATAACCATCATTCAGTGCTCCGATAGAAACTCAAATGAGGATGAAAAGGACAACTTCTATAGCCATTTAGGCCGTCAACTATGGTAAACGCCTATTGTCGATATATTAATTGAGATGGAAGATCTCAATGCCAAGGTAGGCTGCGACAGCACTATCCAAAAACACGTAGTGGGAGCTCACGGCGTTGGAGACCGCAATGACAACGGCGAACGGTTTGTGGACTTCTGCAACGTCAACCGTCTAGTTATTGGTGGTACGTGGTTAAAGCATAATACCTGCCAAAGATCAGCTGGGTACCAACGGATAGGCAGCGAACATCTAACCAGATTCATTACATTGCGGTAAGCCGCAGCCGCATTAGAATCTGTCTTTAAGATGTCCGAACAGACGTGGAGCAGACATCGGGATAGATCAGCTATCTTATGATAGCTCATATACGTGTTCGTACTGCTGTCGTCAATAGCAATCGCTGTAATTTGCTCATTACCAGGTACCGACAGGCCCCTCAAGGCTTCCCAAGTGCGCCAACAGATTAGGGACCATGTTGCCTTAGAAGCAGAAGCAATCAGGAAAGACAGGAAAGCGTGGGTGACCATTGGTATGCTGTAAAAAATGCTTTTGTGACTGGAGCATGGTACATGGCTTACAGCTGATACCTGGAGACGGATCGATGAGCGTATAGCAATAAAAGTCTGAATTGCACCAGCCTCAGCCGTAGAGAAAACCGAACTAGAAGCCCCGTACCGGGTGAAGAAGAAAGAAGTGTAGCGTAGCGTAAAACGAGACAAACGTCAATATATAGAAGCACTGGCTTCTAGGGCTGAAGAAGCAGCGAATAGGTGCAACAGTAGGGCTGTTTATAACATCACCAAAGAAATTATTGGTGGTCGGTGAAGAGTCGAAATGTTAACCTTCTAATTTCTGATGAAGAGCAACTCACTAGATGAAGAAAACACTTTGCGACTGTCTTAAACCACCTGGAAGACCGGAATGTTATCGAGCCCCTCTAGAAATTCAAAGCAGTGGGTATTGATGGCATCCCTGCGGAATTCTGTTGTGCCGAATAAATCAGCAGGCTTGCTGCATCCGGTGATATACAAAGCTTGGGATAACGAAAAATTCCCGCAGGAGTTTAAAAGGGGGATGATCATTAAGCTTTCCGAAAAGGGTAAACTATATCTATTGTTCATCGACTTCGAGAAGGCTTTCGATAGCTTGGATCGAGATGCTATCTGGTCGACATTGCGCAGGGAAGGTATTCCGGAAAAAACTAATAGGTATTATAAAGGCAAGTAAGTAAGTTGTTGGAGTTGGTCAAGGGTGAATACTGTCACCACTATTATTTCTGGTGGTCGTCAGCGACATGTAGCATTGATAGACAGAAATTATGGCATTCGATGGAGTATGACATCTTATCTTAAGCACCTTGACTACGCTGATGATGTTTGTCACCTTTCGCATCGGGTAATGGATAATCATTTGATGGCCCATAATCTAGAAGCAGAGGCAAACAAAGTGAGGCTCAAAATAAAAACGACAAAAACTAAAGCCCCTAGAAATTCTGACAACCGCGCTCAAATGAACATTGCCGGACAGAAAATCGAGAATCGTTCGTCGCAATCTTTCGTAAACAGATGTTTATCCTTAGGGTTTTTTTACCGAACCGTATCTCTAACGAACAATTGTACCTCAGAACGAGCCAGGAACATATAAACATCACAATACGAAGGAGAAAGTGGCAGTGGATTGGACACACCCTACGGCGCGAAGACCATTTTATTGCGAAGTACACCATGCAGTGGAATCCGCTTACTCAGGCAGGCAGAACAGCGGGACGTCTTAGGCAAACATGGCGCAGAACAGTTGAAAAGTAATCGAGTTCTTTTGGTATGAGTTGGAGGAAGCTCAAACGCGTTGCAGAAATTAGAACGAGGTGGCACACAGGCGTGGTTGACATAGGACACTCCGAGGGGTTAAAAGAACTTAACGCTAACGATAGCACTGTCAATTGTCGTTCTTTGTGAACGAACATCAAAATATAACTCCAACCATCGTAACTCAGAAATCCCCTGTAGATAGGTTCAAAAGCTCGACTTAGGTCAATGAAATATTGTACAGTTTGGACCAACACATTTTAACGCGTCACTGATCATTTTTACATTTAACATTTTCTTCTTATTCTTCAATTATTTCATTATAATCTTAATTTCATGATGACTCATACATTTATATTTGAAGGATAAAGTAATTATGTTCATATACGGGAAAACGGTATAGCTAGAATTAACTCGTACACTTTCAATAGAGAAGGCACTAAATTTATTTGCCTTAGTTATGAAATGTGGTGGCCAGTGCCTCTGTGGGTATGTGCGTCGACCCCAACGCACTTTGAACCTCGACGTCGTAGGTTCGTTCCCTGGTCTGAGCGACAAAACAATAATAATAAGAGAATAATAGCAGATGAACTCACTCTTCGCGTTGTCTAGGATCGATTTAAGGTTGTTCCAACCAGTCGATAGCAGTGCCAATCGGTGAGTGTGTCTATCCATAAAGAAATCGAATAGAGTTGTAATTTTATATTTTTTAAAATCACAAGTGCGTTGTAAAGCCACTTTCGAAATCCATCAATGATGAGTTAGTTTTTTACCCTCAATAAGACTGACTGCCTTATTAAGGCACTCTGAAACATTTTTGCTAGTATGTTCACATGCACTTCGAAATGTATTAATTCTATTGAGTATTGAACGTATTCGCAAAATATTCGTTTGTTATACTTGATTGTTTCTTTTATGATTTACCTAGTCTTCAATTTTTTGTTAAATTTTATTCTAATTTGAATGGTCTCGTGGTCACTTATATTTATTTTTCTTCGAACTTTTCTTGAAAGCTCTTGTATAATTTGTTTTAGTCCGTTATCTCTTAAGATCAATTAAATCCACGTTGGGTACGTGTTTTCTTTCAACCAATCGATGTTGACATCAATGACATATCTTATTTTGTAAAGCCAAGTTTTCAATAAAAGTTTTCTTGGCTAATCAAAAATCAAAATTAGATTGTCAATACGACAAAAAAAAACATTGCCTACGCCAGAAGGCGATATAAAATTAAGATAGTATCAACTTAGAGTACCCGTATAGGGTCAGTACTTTAGATGTACTTTGTTCTGTTTTGGAAGTTATGCTAGTTTTAAGTATTTTTGTCTAGAACAGAAAAGTTAAGTTTGGTGATATATATCTCCTATATTTAAACTATAGCCGTTATATACTATCCTTCGAAATAACCACCAGCTTTCTCAATCAAGTGGAATATCATCCAATATTTCGGTTCTCCAATGCTCCCACACATAAATTAATACACCTCATGTGGAGGATGAGTCTGTGTCACATCTCACAATTTTGTCAGTAAGATGTTTTTTCCGTTTAACAAATGATTTCGTAATCTTCTTCACTTATATAGTAATTTCATTAAAATTATCTATAAAGCCCAATTTCTTAATTGCTAATACAATATTCTTTGTTTCTCACTTTGTAGTTTGTGCATCAATATCTGGCAATCTTCGCTTCTTGTGTCATGGTCTACTCTAATATTTTGTAGACTGAGGTGATATCTGCTCTTGACGCGGCTTACACGTTTTACTGATTCACTATTGCATTAAATCTTTTTATACTCACCTCCGAATTTCATAAGTGCCAATTTACTATTGCATACTATAGATGTTCGGTTGAACCCTCCACATTCGAAACACCTTTTTACACTTTAATCTTCATATATGACACTTCTATCCCATCCAATTATAATTCCCTTAGCACTTAATGAGGTTTTAAGAGCTCCACCGTCTATCTTCAAAATTGCATTGAACACATCTTTTGTTGTACCCGACATGTGCTTAATATATTTTAGACCTCACAATTTCGCATTTTGTGGATTCGGATATCATATCTGTCACTAATATTTGATTTCTTAATAACTGATTTTGTTCACTCTTCGTTATTTTCAATTTATTGCAGTAGCATCATCATAGATAAAGCTGCCGGTTTTATTTGATTTTTGACTTCTTCTTCGGTTGTCGTACAGTCTTGATTGCGTTTAAGCTTAAGTATTACCCGGCCTCCTCTGCACATGAAATCACAAGCGGCCTTATCAGCTATTGATACATTCTTATCGTTTTTTTTTCTTTAACTCATTTTTTATTTCATCCACAGATTCCTCTTCTTCTTCTTTGTGTGGTGCTAAAGTATGGGGTGAATCTGAGCCTCAACCACTAAGCCTTTCATGGTTTCTAACAGTTGGATATTCTCCGAAGTTTTCAATATAACAGGGCACCTCATCTATGATGCCACTACTAAAACATTCGCCATTTCAAGTTGTGGTCAGTTCGAATTTCAAATATCTTTTAACATCAACAGATTCACCAAAAATATCGGTGATAACCAGTTTACAAGAACAGGAGAGGTGTTTTAAGAGCGTGACACTTTTAGCCCACGTGTATATAATTAATAAAGCAATAACCGAATAACAAAAGCAATAAAGAATATCAAAATATTTTAAGATGTTCAGTATAAAGTTATGATTCAATAAGTAATAGTCCGTCGAATAAAGTAATGGTTGAAAGGAGTTTAAGAACCATCAAGAAGACGCGAAATTATCAACAGAAAATAAACTCACGATCTGGAGAAATACGTAATGAAGAAAATCGGAAGAGCATCTCTGATTTCATTGCAGCCTTTTAGCCATGGATGCACGTTGAGATGGACATCACTCCGCAGGGTAAGAGAAGAAACCTCTAAAGCGCTAGGGTTTTCAATACGATAAGGAAGTACACATCTTTAGTTCATTAGACTGAATCATTTGTTTGTGAACACCATTTTCCAAGATTGCGCACGTGCTTGTTTTTAGTGCTTGTGTTTATAGATCAGGTAACCATTGCTGCCAATTATCGTACACTGAGGGTACACGGGCTGTTATTCATATGAGAGTTCCTGAGCAGAGCAGAAAGAATGTTACGAATTACATTAGTTACATCAAGAAACTACGAATATAAGTTATAAGACATAAGTGTCAACGTTTGTACTTTTAAGTCATTGCACTTCCTAAACCCAATCCAACACCCCACACACAACACAGCCGATACCACACATCCAACACTCTCCCAGTACCTCAATACAGAACACTCACCTCACACAACGCACTCATATTTCACGTATCCCAATATCAGCACTTCTCCATGCCCGAGCACAATAGTTCGTAAGCATTTTGTTATTGTTAAGGTAGGTTAAGTTCAGTTTGAATGAATAAAATAAAATTCAGTCTTTCAAGATCACCATAGGTGATAAGACACATTTGTTTAATTTATATCTGCTTGGACTGCAGTTCAGGTTCAGGCAGGCCAAGAAAAATTAAAAGCACTTATGCCCACAAGCCACAAGATAGACGATGCTGTTGCGGGATTATTCGAGCGAAGTATATCATAAGGCAGAGACCGCTATCCGTCATGTCGGGGTCTTAAGTAAATACCCGACTTTTATGAGTATGATGAGAATCAAAACAGCGCATGGTAAGGATAAATTTTCCCAATTTTGGATGACAATTTTATCACCGACAGAGAGTGAACCAGTTGAATCGACGAAAAAACACCACCGTGAACTGCACTGACCTGGCCACATCCAGCTCATGAACATCACTTTTCGAGCTGAGATGGCTCAACATTTATATAGAACAGTTGAAATGTCCGGGTACATTACCATTTTACCTTCGTTACTAACTCGAAACGGAGTGTGTACAAATGTGAACGTCTTTTCCTTCGACATATCTTTCAAACGGGATTTGTAATGTGAATGTACCAATTGTTTTAAGGAATACACAATACAATTATCCCCCCTTACACAGGGACTGCATCCAATGAAGAATGCAATGGAGGAAATCGTGCGTTTTTGCACGTACAGTGGCCATACTGGAGATATTCACCCTTACATGCATTTTAAAGAAAACCCAGTGTAACAATTTAAAAGAGCTTAGACAATTTATAATAAGAATTGTGTACAGGTACAGTAAGAAAGTACAGATATTCTATAGTTACTTTTAGTGATTCGTTGCTCTGAAGACTATCCACTATTCTTAAACGAACATAATCTGCGATATCACTAAAACAGCAGCTCTTACTTACATACTACCAGTATATTAATTTGGGTTACTCTTTATTGATTGTTTGTAGCTAATATAACATACATATATAATATGGGCGGCGCTACAGCCCGTAGAGTGCCAGGGCCTAGCTTAACAGCAATTGTGTGTGCTATTGTTCTCTCAAGAGTGGAAGTGACCCACAGTTTTATGCCGAGAAGCAGAAAACACTCTTTGAGCATTGTCAGCGACTCGAAAGAGGTGGCGCAGTGAAAATTATTTTTGTCGCACAGAGCAGGAATCGAACCAACGACTTTGAGGTTGGGTTCGACGCACATATCCACAACGCCCCGTCAACCACGATGGCTTATAGCTTCGCAAGTATAATTGTGAAATTCTGCACACATTCAATGTTGTGTAACATCAGAAGTGGGATAAGGTACCGGCGCAGTGTTAAATTTAATTTAAAAAAAAAAAAACTTAAGTAGAAATCAACCATCGAGTGTGCTATTTTGACCAAATTAATAGCAAGAATGAGTGAAGCGGAACAAGAAATCGTCAAATCCAGTGCGTACACAAGAGACGACCTCCGTGAAGAGCTCAAGAAACGTGGATTGAAGGGGGCAAGCGAAAAATCTCAATTGCTACACAAACTGCTGGTGTATGAAAAATTAATTGAAGAGCATGAACCAGATGAGAGTGCGAGCAAAACGGAAGAGGACACTGGACCGGATGACGACAAGAGAAGTGAAATTGAGAAGCTGAGGCAGGAGATCAAGTCCATGAAGGCAGTACTAGAAAGTATAAGGTCAAGACGTGGAAAGACACACGCGGAACTGCTTAACTGCGATTGAGTACGAGAGTGATCACTGCGGACTCTTCGCGGCTATTCAGCTCCCGAACGAGGTGGAAGAACTGGGGGAATATGTCCAGAGGCACCCTTATAATTATAATAAGGCCCGATGGCCTCGTTTCTCCAGAGCTTTATCCACGGAACTACGTTCGAGTGGGATCAATCCTCCTACAAACAGAAACCTGACAAACGAGGAGGTTGATAGGTACCTCAGACAGATAGACAACGTAATCAAACGTACTATGGACAAAACTATCCCAAAGGTAGTACAAGTCGATGACAGCGATGTTTATCGAAATGCTACCATCGATGCACTTCACGTGCACAAAAGTAGACTGCTGTCAAGACTCAAACTCTTGTATAGGCGGTTTACAGATCCACAAAACGCAGAAGTTAGAGCGTTGAAGTCGGAGATCAAGAATCTCCAACAATTAATTCGTATCAATTATAGCATAGCTATAAGCTTGCACTGGGGCAATAAAATTCGGGCTGTACGTTCCAACAACCCGGGTATGTTCCCGCAAGTAAATAAAATATTTCGGAGAAAAGATCAAAACGACATTCAGAGTGTTAGACTTCCAAGGACGACAGAGAACGAACACTTACTCACAGCAATTGGCATCGATCCAGATGGGGCAGTGTTGGACAATGACTTTTTCGTGGTTGAAGATCCCCAGGAGAAGGTAAAAGCAATTGGTGCTGTATTCCAGCAAGTGTATACAGTCAACGAGGTTCGTAGGCCGAATCACGAACTGGAGAACGAAGCCCTGCTGAACCACAGTAATCTTCGTAACGAGATAAGTCAATGGCGATCTGAGAATCCAGGTTTCACCAGGTTCAATGACGTTAATATGGCAAATAGTGCCATCGCCAATGACAGAAATCACATCTTGGTTTCTCAAGAAGATCTCCAGGGTATCTTTAACTCGCTGAAGAAGAAAAAGTCAGTGGGAATCGATGGTATTCCGAATATTGTGCTTCGCCATCTTCCCCCCGAAGCAGTGCAAATTTACACAACACTGTTTAACAATGCGCTAAGTAATGCATATTACCCAAACCATTGGAAGACAGCTGTGGTGCAACCAATCCCTAAACGGGACAAAGATAGATCTATCCCGACAAACCTTCGGTCGATCAGTCTTCTTCCTTGCATAAGCAAGGCTTTTGAAAAGATAGTTATTCGAGTTCTGAAACAATGGGTTGAGGAAAATAATATCATACCGGACAACCAGTTCGGATTCAGGGCGGGGCATGAAACCATACATGCCGCGTCTAAACTGGTGTCCGACATTCAATGGAATAAAGACAAGAAACAATGCACGGGTGCTTGCCTGATTGACTTGGAGAAAGCGTTCGACACCGTTTGGTTGGAAGGCCTCTTCCTCAAGCTGGTCAGGCTCGGCATAAGTAAACCATTGCTATACATGATCTATGACATGATAACAGGTAGAAAGTTCGTCGTGAAAAGTGGCGATGTAACTTCTTCCACGGTCTTTGACATCAAAAACGGTTTGCAACAGGGAGCGGTTGGTTCGCCGATCCTGTTTTCAATATTCACTGCAGATCTGATAGGTTCAATGGCGCACTTAATTGCGTACGCCGACGATTTAGTGGCGTACAGATCAGGTCCGAAGGTCGAAGAAATAAATATCTTGTTGCAAGGTGACTTCGAACAAATTCAGCGATTTTGCGACGACTGGAAGTTGATTATCAACTTCTTGAAGTGTGAAACTATACTTTTCAGAACCCCGTTGCACATGGCATCATGGGATACGCGCACAAACTGGCGTAAGTTCGGCATTGTTGATCCACAGGGACGCCCTTTAGATGTGAAAAGTGTAGTTAGGTATCTTGGCATTTGGTTGGATCAATATCTGTATTTTGACAAACATATAGATATTGCTCTGGCCAAAGCTAAAAAGGCCTTTGCTGTGGCAAGGAGGTTGTTTTACAGCAGCCAACTTGATACCAGGGTGAAGGTAATCTGCTACATGGCCCTCATCCGACCAATTATGGCATACGGTTGTCCATTGTGGTTCAACGTGAGTCCTTCCCAGATGGAAAAGATGAGGTTGTTCGAGAGACAATGTCTCCGGACTTGTCTCCGGTTGTATCGTACTCCCGAGTCTGAGTACAAGAAGTACTATCCCAATGAGGTCCTGTACAACGAGGCAAACCTCAACAGGATAGATAATTTTATTATTAAGCTGACCAGAAGGCATATTGCACGAGCTATGACTTCGTCCAACAGTCTGATCTTTGTGGGGCTTACTACCCCAACTATATGTACCATGAGAGAGTGCGCCTTACCGGCTTTATTCCTCCCGAGGCGTTCCTACATCTCGACACAATTGGCCTAATACAGGATCCACACGGATGTCCTGTAATCTTCCATGTCGTACGCCGAACAGTGGACAGGCGACTTCAATACGAACGGGATGTCGCTCGCAGTCGCGAGGATCTCCTCCGGTTCAGCAGAGCGACCTCTGCTCGAGACAGGAGAGAGTCTGCCAAAGAACGGCAATTTTACTGGTGGTTACACCAAAACCAGTCTCCGTCGCCGCTGGCTTTTCTAACTGACGCGGTAGTTGACCTTGGTGGCCAACTTACATAGATTTAAGGTAGTCGTAAAAAAAAAAAAAAAAAAAAAAAAAAAAAAAGGTGCACCGCGGCGTATAAATTATATATGTTAGGCATATACATAACATATACGCCCTGGTGCACGCGTTCGTACTGTTACGGACATAGTTAAGATAGTCTTAAGTTTTAATATTAGGTTAAGTTAGTTTAAGTTAGGTTAAATTAGATATATATAGCCATGTTTTTTGTTACCAGTTTTCTTGGCGAAACAAATAAAACAAAAACAGTGTGTTTTTCAGCACAATAAAAAAAAAAAATATAGCATAAGCCGAAAGGCACAGAAAAAAATATGTACAATAAGAATAGCTTAGAGTACCCGTATAGGGTCAGTAGGTTAGGTGTAAGAACAGGTGTTAAGTTAGTTAAGCTAGTTTTAAGCATTTTTGTCTAGCATGTAAGTAAATGAATTAAAAATAAAACAAAAATGAGAAAAAAAAAAAAAAAAAAAAAAAAAGTATAAGGTCACAGAAGTTGAGTGAAAAGAAGAGAAGGCTCCGACGACTAAGCCAAGAGCAGCAAGTTGTGTAAAGGAGTAAATCGAGTCAAGGAGTGCCTACACAGTAAAGGATGTGGTCGGAATGCTTTGTGTTCTTAGTCAAGCAGATTCACATAGTGTCCGTTTCGTTCAAATAATAGTTCAACTTATAACCATACAAAATAGTACAACCAAACTGCAGTCAATACAGGGGTATAAGCATTTCGAAGCCTGGGGAGAAAAAGATAACAAATATCCTAGGCCAGAGATCATATGAAAGATCTCCAAGGCAAAGTTAAGATAAAAATAGAGAGAATTCGAGGGAACCGTAGGGAAACATTTGACACATCGGGACCGTTTATAAACTCAACTAAGCACTATAAATACATATACAGATAATGATTATAAGAGGTATCTCGATAAGGAATGGTAGCATTTTCGAAATTTAGTCTTCTTTGATTCATAACTACCATTTAGTTAACTCAACGTATGTGCAAACACCAAGAATGTTACTCATGCTATGAATATCTATATTATATCTTTCAAAACACGAAGTGGCAAAGGTGGTGGCAAAAATCGACAAAATACATTTTTTGTAATGAATTCAAATTATTTCTTTGTAAACGTTTACCATTTTTGAATAAATTGTATGCCATGAGAGAAAGATGCAGATCCGGCGCTTCGTGTCTAGAAAGACGCACGATATGTATTATGTGTGCATTTTTTTAATGCTTCAATATTAAATCTATATAAATTGTAAAAAAATTTCTGTTCTAGGTTTATGAATTTAGTTAAAATAAGTTATTAACTCAAATATTCTCTTAAAACTAGTAATCTTATTTCTAAGAATACATTCATCATACGACCGCGAAGCGTCGATAGCCGGAATACACAGTTTATCTTCCAGAATTGTATGCTTTTAATCATATCAAATACAGGAACTTAGTTGACAAGACATTGTCTTTGTCTGTCTGCGTCTTTTAAACACGTTAAAATTATATGTACATATACCTGTATTATGTTGATAAAGACGCTTTGGCTTTTTGTGCACTTATACTCAACTTGTTTTTGTATTCACCAGTTCTTTCACATTTTTCCCGTACAGTAGATCATCCCGACTTCATATTCGCTCCCTAACAAAAACAAATTGAATTCAATATTTGAAATACTAAATATAATATTAATTACCGTTGAATGATTCATTTCGTTCAATTATATGATATCCAACAATTGCCGTCTTCCAAATATGTGTGTAGCCATTATCCTTAAAAATATTAACCTCAAATGTATTAACAAATTCATAATGTTTGCTCATTGAAGTTACAAAGCAGTTTAGACACCGAGCACTTTGCACAAATATAAAAAAGAAGCGCAAATTATCATAATAATTAAGAAACCTACATAGGTAGGTTGCATTTCACGTTTTTTTTGGTTTTCCTTAACATAGAAAATCTGAATTGGGTAAATTGTAATTTGTCTTATTTCAAGACCGAACATAATAGTTGACTTTTGCAGACACTGCAGAATGTTGTCTGGTGCGCGTATTCACGAAAAATGCAATTTTCATCGGCCGTACTGTTGCAATGAACGTATATTTAAAATTAATTATTAACTATAAATTTTTACAGAATACTGAATAGCATTGACTCATATTTTCGAACTTTCTATCGTTTAGAGAGCGGTATTCGATCACGACTGCATATATATGTAAACCTAGAACTACAAAACTGCATTGCCACTTCTATTTTTTAATCAAAATCATTAAGACTAATTTTTCATTTGTAGCCAACACTCTCAATGTGTCTACGAATCCAAAGGGCAAAACCACTCTTTCACTAATGAATATTCGTTTCATACAGAAATCAAGTCCATCATCATTTTTTGAATGCGCTGCTTGCGCAATTATTTACCTATATGTACATATGTATATGATTTCTGGTTCCATATCCTATTTCACTTTGCAGTTCAAAGCAAATTCTTCAAACAGTAATTTTGCTTGTGTTATTCTGCACTGACAAAATGAACAAAAAGTATAGATAAGAAAACAACAAAAAACGTCTGTGCAAGATAGTATGAAGTTCGTGTAACATTGTGGAAAATTGCAATCTCATGGCGGGTGCATTTGGTTTTGTGCTAAACCACGATCATCATCAATTTTCAAATAATATCTTTAGCGACTATAAACAAATTAAGGAATTTTAAATGGAATTCAAACCTCTTTAATATTCGCTATCCATGTTATATCATGCAGGAAACATGTTGAATTAAAAACAGAAATAATTAATAAATTCAGTGATGCCAAACTTTCAATTTTTGAAATTTTAACATTCGCATACAATTTGGTCTGACATTATTAAAAATAGTTAATAGCGGATTTATTACACTACCATAATACTGACTTTATGTCATTATTCAATTGGTAGACGAAGATTCCACATACTTTTGGCGTGATCACATAACCGAAATAGGGTTGATCTACATGTCACCGTCACCCTGCCACACGCGCAACTCGTTTGTAAGCCACAATTTTAATACAATAATATTTTAGGTATACGCTTTGTGTAGATGTTTTCTAAAAAACTTATCAAAGAACAAAACTACGTCGTTAGAATGAAACATTATTTCCAGAATTTCGAGATCTTAGGGACCGAAGATCAAACGAACTTGTACTTTATTCGACCGCTCTTAAAGGAGTGTATATATCTTTCATTAATGCCTTGAATTAGAATGATGTTGTTTGAAGTGTTTTCTGTTTGAAATTCCGTTACAGAAAATGTGTTCCAGCAGAAATAAAATAGAAAAACTGTTGTATGAAAACTGCAGTTTACAAGTAATTTCCTTGTCTGGTGAAAGCGACACGCAAAGCTCCTTGCACTTACATTTTCGTTATTAGTTACCGTGAGTTATATATTACGGTCTGGCTACACGTAAGCTGCCTTGGAAACATACTAAAAAATGTTTTTAGACTGGACTCTCTCCCTTACGAATTTTCTCCTAAATGTTCATCCCAAAAACCATTAATTAAATTGATGTCCCGCTATCTCAAACCAATTTTTATACCGTGGTACATCGGCTTAGGTTTACTGTATAAAAAAAAGTACTCAAGTGGTTACATACATATACCTTCCATTCTCAGAACACAACATTCATAAAACTCGAAATCACTAAAGACTCAAAAATGATGTATTATTAAAGGATTATGGTCAGAAAAAACTCCAAGTTGTTTATTCTTTGGCCGGAAGTATAACTCAGATAAGCTATACTGTTAAACATTTTGCAAGATTAAAGAGAAAATTAAGTAACAGACGACTATCGAAGATGATCAAAGCGTTCAGCTCAGGTCACTGAAGACATAGTTCATAATTCCAATAAGGAGAACTCATACCAAAATCCCGAGGAGTTATTAAAGAACCCGCATAAGCATAAATTAGAGAGGCAAGCATTATATAATTTTATCCACCAATGATTTTTGATGCACTGATTTGCAAATAATTTCAGAAACGTTTACCAAGAAAGAAAAAAGTTCGGAATTCATAGAAAGCATAAATCAAAAGTTATTTAATTGGCCTTTATTTGAATAACTCAATATCTTTCCCAAATTCAAAAATAATATGCTCTCCCGTCGGCCTGCCTTCTGTTCTGTTTGACAGTTCATTGTCACATGATTGTTTCATTTATGGATACATGCGTATCAATTTACTCTAATATAGTGGAGTTGTATAGATTTCGAGCGCAACGAACGTATTAGTGGTGATAGGGTATGTCTGCAATCTGGCAAATACGACTGTTGTAGATTTTAACCGGAACGCTCTTAAAGCATTCTTTGGACCTGGGCCTTTAGAGTGTTTCTAGAAACAATCGAAGGAGACAAAACTTAGAAACCAGATATCAGAATTCATAAGTGAGAGTGCGCACTACAACTAATCTAAAGAAACATATTTTAATCTAATTGGACACGTACGAGTAAAACCTCGTGATCCGCTCTACATGACGTAGCCATCTTAAGCGTTGGACCCAAAACGCTTAACTAGGTGCATGCCATTCGTTGTTGAATTTTCTCCTCCACTCGCCATCAACGCAAACAGGACGAAACATCGCACGCAAAACTTTTCTCTCCAATCAACCAGGGCTACTCCGAAGTTATAGCTGCCTGTGACGCTCTGTTCAAGACGTCGATGTTGTATGTCCTTTTTTGAGGACGGCATGTACTTCGTTTTGCCCTCATTCACCGCCAGACCCATTTCAAATGCCGTGTGAGTTTCGCACGATCTTCTCCAGAATGATGTTGAAAAAATTACATGACAGAGTGTCGCCTTGTCTAAAACCTTTTTTGACATTGAAGGTCTCTGTGAGGTCGTTACCGACCTTGATGGAGCAGCGAGAGTTCTCCATCGTCATCCTGCACAGACTGACGAGTTTGGCAGGAATGTCAAAACTAGACATGGCGTTATATAGCTCGTCTCTAGCACGCTGTCATATGCGGCCTTCAAATCGACAGATGTTCAATGTCGCTTTGCATTTCTTGGGTTTTTTCTAAGGGGTGCCATAGTGTAAAGATCTGGTATATTGTGTACTTTCGTGGCCTGAAGCCACACTGATACGGACCTATCATATTATTAATGAACGGCTTCAGCCGGGTACAAAAAAACGGCAGAGAAGATACGCGGTGTTAAGGAAACTGATCCCTCTGTAGTTGGTGCAGTTGAACGGGTTTCCTTTCTTATGGACCGAACAAACGACTCTGAGATTTGACTCGTCAGACATGCCTTCCTCCGGCTATATCTTATAGATGAACTGGTGCACGCGCCCAATCAGATCCGCTTGAGCAGCTTTGTTAGACTTCAGTCCTGTAATTGCTATCTTGACCTCGTCTAAGTCTGGGGGAGGGAATTCTCGTCTGTCATCGTCCAGATTGCGTGGAACATTCTGCTCGACATTGAATTTGGAGTAGTCATGCCAGTTTCTCAGCATCTGCTGCAATTCTACTACTAGTTGTCCATTTTCGTCCCCGCAGGCCCGATGTCAATACACTCCGGCTAAATGTTTTATCTTTTCGTAAAACTTTCGGACCTCCTTTACGCCGTAACACCTCTCCATATCCTGGCTCTTTCATTTTTCTTCCGGTTCTCTTCCTTTTTCTTCTGTTAGTCGAGCTCATGCACAACCCTCCATGTTCGAGACAACGTTGCCTTGGCATCGAAAATGTTCCTAGTGGTCAATTGCGATTGTAGCTTTCTGACGTCAAACCGTAGGGTCTTTTCGCGACTCCTTACTTCTCTTGATATCCTCATCCTTACCTTGGCTACAACAAGGAAATCGCCCGAGTCGATATTGGCTCCTCGGAACTTTCGGACATCGAGAATATTGGAGAAGTGTCTGACGTCGATCGCAATGTGATCAATCTAGTAGACGGTTGATTGATCAGGAGACCGCCATGTCCTCTTACGGATCTTGAGGTGTGGGAATCACAGAGAAGTAACTCCCCGAGACGAAATATACCAGACTAAGCAATATTTTAGACGTCGCAAAACGAATTCTTCCACAAATGATTTTTCTTTCTTACCTTTCCTGTTTGGCATTCCACAAATTCAGCATTCTAGCTGTGGCAATACAAAGAAACCTCAGCATTTAATGTTTTAGAGCAAAAAATTAAATAAAGAACAATTAGTAGTTTAAAAGAAATGCACAAAAGGCAAAACAACTTTTATTTTATTCCTATAAGTCAACAATTATTCATATCGTAAATAATGTCATTCATCCAATCCTTTTTTCTACATTCGCCGGTCAATCCAAATCTATTCCGCCAACGTCCAAGGCAATAATCTTAATAAATTGTCAACTCAGCAAAAAAGAGTTTTATTGAGAATCATTACTAAACTGAGCATTGACCAGTCAAACAACGCACCTAGTACAATCACACAATTATTAATGCTTCATATTGTTTTTTTACTAGTCGTTTAGTGACACTGAAGTGCCATTCACATTAGTGCCACAAACTGCGCACGCTTACTTTCAGAAACACCCATATTCCAGCAAATGTTAACATAAACTTATACTTTTTGGTATGCAGAAAGATACGCATTGAATTATCAAGTTTTTTGTTTGTCGATAATGATCTCAATAATAGTTTTTATAAGTGCATACACTAATTCATGGATTTGAATTTTTTCCCTGATTATCAATAAAATTTATTTCGCAAACTGTCTAGCTGGGAACGCAACACGCAAGGAAGCAAATCACCACATTCACGGCAACACAGATTAGCGACTAAGAGTCTATTCCTGAAGTTCTACCCGTTGCTGTATGCATATGTAAATATCCTCCTAAGTGAAGTCTCAGTGTTTGCGAAGTTTCTGAGACATGATTAAAATTACTGTTGACTAAACGACAAGTGTAATAACGATCTCAATCAGTCACTTAAAGTCGTAGTATATCTTCTTTTTTACACCGCACAGCAGATTAACTTTTCTGTTCAATATAAACAATATTTCATTAAAATAAAACACAATGATAAATTATTTATTTACTTTTAATTATGCAAGAATAACAACAAACAACCGAAACGATGTCACAAATTGCGAACAACATTGCAATTTTGATTTAAGCCCTACTCTTCAGCCAAGTTTTGAACAATATTGTATGTAACCCGTAGAATTCAAACAAATTGTTTTATTTTTTATTTTAATAAAATGCAAAAAATCAATATGCTAACTTGGAACGACAACACTATTCCCGACAAAAGGCAAAGCCATTCTTCCCAGTTCCAAAGCGCTATCATATCATCACCCCATATAGTCCCATATGTTGAGTATGCTGAGCACTCTGTACCAAGTCAACGCTTTCACGAGCCAGGCTAGCAGATAGCCAGATCCACACACGCCAGCGATGATCAATACTAAACGTATTGGATCCATTTTGCTGACGAAGATCTCTGCGTATCTCTCCCTCTACCACGAAAATAAAATTAACATTGGCTTTTATGAGAAAATAGCTCAGATTTATGTTGTGGCGACACTTTATGATAGATGGAATATGACATTAAGGCGGTTATGACTCGCACTGGACACCATTTGAAGATGACCTCCACTTAAGAATGTACATTAAATTTTTTAATTGTTAGAAGTTTTAAAAAAGTATAATTTGCCTTGAAGAGATGTTCTTTTATTAGGGTCTGACATCAAGCGTGTATTAAAATAAAATTAACTGCCTAATAAAGTTTATTATATATTATTCATAATAAAGTGTCCAAACACATACGTTCCTTAGAAACATTATAGTTTTGGATGGGGTAGCAAAACTACCTTACTAATTTCTGATGTTTCATGAAAATCCAAGAACAACAGACTTTGAAATAGAACACAATTCTCTTTTGATCAAAAGCGGTAATCACAGCAATCGGTCTATAACACCGCAAGATGCTTCGTTCTATATAATGGACAGCATTCCGGCTCTTTCGAAGTGTGACAGGGAATAACGCAAATTCTGCTTTTACTTGCGATAAATGATGTGCTGAATGCCACCGTAGGTACAACTCAGAGACATGTTATCTAATGAAGACAGCTTGAGAGGCTTAGATACCTCGATTATCCCGAAGTTATCCGTTTCCTCGCAAGCACCAACAGCGGGTTGAACGAGATGTGCCAATCATTGCAAATGAATGGAGAAATTTCTAAAAAAAAAACAATGTTGCAAGTTGATACATAGATACACATTGGATGTTTATACAAATGTCAAAAGATCGATAGATTTGCACTTCGCCGACTAACTTGCTTAAAATGAGTTCATTGATTTTGGCCAGAATAGCTTTTTCTCTAAACCAATAATATGTAATGGGCAGAGAGCAATTCACCAATTCATTTATAGTATGTCTCGTACTTGTTTCCCAACTTTACAATTTTCTTCTTATACTCTTCCATTTCCAATTTGGAGAAGCATATTAGCAAATGTTTCAGCATAGAAATCCTTATGCAAATGAACTCGCAATTTTTTCTGAAAAAGTTATTAGTTTTTCAACGCTTTGCGATATTATCGTTTTCTTAGGACAGGCATTGACTTCGTCTGCTCGTGTTCCTCGAGACACAATTGGTAATGTTTGACGGAAGTCATCTTCTGTAGTAAGGTTATACCTCCAAATGGCGCATTACTTAATCTTCACTTCCTCAAAGTTCTGTCGACAACGTCTAATGAATTTTTGTGGGACATAGTACATTCATCCCAAACAAATAGAGAAGATTTTTGCAAAAATTTTCGGTCGCTCTATGCTTGGAAATGTTACAAGCTGACTTATTGGCAAGTCAGCTTGTAGCGTTTCTCATTACATTACTAGTAATTTGAAAGCCATTTCGTAGAAGAGTCGCGCAAAAAAAGAAGAATCGTTTCAATTAGACATAATGTTTGCTAAAATTAAATTTACTAGAAACATTTTGCCGTTTCATCCCGAAGCATACAAGAAATATATATTATTTATATTTTGGTCGATACTATTCAGAATGTTATCGATTACTCATTTTTGCCCCACCGTCAAAGCGATTTCGTATTTATTTACTTCTTGCAATAACTCCTCTCTACTATAAGAAGTTTCTTTAATAAATTCAGTGTATAGTAATGTAAAATCAATAGCAGGTAACGGTGAGAGAGGCAGTTTAAAATCTTCAATGCTTTTATTGCCTTTTGATTGAACGATTCGTTCAATACCCGGACGTACATTGTGGGTGTGATTTTATATTTCTTCGGCAAATCACTCCTGTTAAAGGCACAGTGGTTCAGATACATGATAGAAAACCAAAATGGTAGCAAAAAGATTATGCAAAGATGTCGTTGATCGAGAAAGAGTATGGTCATATAGACATACATTCGAATATGTATCACCTTTGAGCATTACTAGCACCTTGCAAGTAGAGTGATAGCTGCTTTAAGATACCCCGTTCGATATTTTTTATCTGGTAATGGATATTGGACCTCGGATATTATGAAGCAGCATTCGGAGATAAAAGCTCTCTGAAATATTAGGGTGTACATACACATTAGTGATGGGAATTGTCGAATAAAATCTATCTAGTTATTCGATAGCTGCAAACTATTCATTAATTCGATCATTCATCCAATTGAATGAAAAAAATATTCACTTGCTTGTACCTGTATTGGTGGTTGGACTAGTGGTTTTTTAGCTTCTCTGAGTGAGATCTTGTACGTATTAGGCTCCGAGGGTGAATTTTGTGAATGCAAACACATATTGCCAAAATATTTGCATGACAGATTATCGAGTCGATAGTTGAACTCATTGATTTGTATGATGGTAAAAAGGTTCGATTGGTTTTAGTTGAATGAATGGTTTTTTTCATTCGTTTGGACTTCGGACTATCGAGTCGAATGTACGATACATTCACTTGCATGATGAAAAAAGGTTGATAGGTTTTCGTGATTTTTTTATTTGTGATATTTATATACCGAGACCTAGGTTTCCTTCGAAAAAAATGCTCTGTACCTCCTAACTTAAAAAAACAAAAAGCAAATCTTGGTCATAGGTTTTTAACGACCCAGTATGTGAATGAATGAATAAGTGAATAAATGATAGTTGAAATCATTCAGTTACTAACTATCAATAATGCAATTCATTCGATATTTTCCTATATTATTACTTGCTTCGTTTTCATCACTGGAACTTATTTTTATTCTATGTGTAGTACGTTGACATCTCATTATATAGAAGCTTTCTCTCATAATCGTCTTCTGTACAAAGCTTAAAAAAGGCAGTTAAAGTTATTTCACGCGGTGAATCAATAACTTGCTTAACATTTTCTTCGGTGGAAAGAAACTCTTTGGCTATTTTCTAAGTGAATCGCAAGGTGGACAACAGTAGCATACTTTCAGATACACTTAATTGATTTCACCGAACTTCATAGTTTAATATAAATATGTGCATTG
Organism: Eristalis arbustorum; assembly: GCA_916610145.1. NCBI lineage: Eukaryota > Metazoa > Arthropoda > Insecta > Diptera > Syrphidae > Eristalis > Eristalis arbustorum. The sequence continues at coordinate 47,195,014 of OU744319.1, read as the reverse complement.
AACGTGTGAAGCAAAATCCCAATATAAGGCACAGGCCAGCGATTGTCAATAGTTAGGACATCTGAAAGATTGTTCCCATGGCGTTGGCGTTCGAGTAGAAAAACAATTTTTTCAAAAACTATGTTGAAAAAGTCGCGTGACAGCGCGTCGCCTTGTCTAAATCATTTTTTAATCAAAGGTCTCAGTTAGGTCTTTACCGACATTGATGAAGCAGCGTGCATTCTCCATCGCCATCCTACACAAACGGTCGAGTTTGGTAGGAATGCCAAAATTAGACATATTTTATTGTATAGCTCGTCTCTATAGATGCTTTCATACGCGGTTTTAAAATCGATGAAATGGTGGGTATCGATGCAAATGTTGACCTTGACTGCGCCTCAAATGTTCCATCCGCTTAGTCCAATTTTGGCATACTCTTTCCAACATTTCGGCCGGTATCTCACGAATAAATGCTTCAGTGTTATCTTCCAATGCGTCAATAGAAGCGGGATTGTCTGTATAGGCATGAGCTTTAACATAGCCGACCAAAAAAATTGTCTAAAGGCATTAAATCGCATGATCCAGGCGGCCAATTGACCGGTCCCGAACGCCCGATTCGCCTCTCAATAAGTCCATTGTTGCGCGTGCAGTGTGGCATGTGGCACCGTCTTGTTCAAACCACATGTCATGCAAGCAAGCTCTTGCATTTTGGGCAAAAGTTGGATATCATCTCACCATTCACAGTTACGTTACGATTCGCATCATCTTTGAAGAAGTACGGTCCAATGATGCCACCAGCCCATAAACCGCACCAAACTGAGACTTTTTCTGGATACATTGGTACCTCTTGCAATCTTCTGGCTTCTTATTTACGTATTTAAGATCGAAGATCATATATCGAAAATCGAAAGAAACTAAAGAACAAAGTCATCGAATGAGTGTCCAAACCAAGAGCGATTCTATGTCAGATATCTACTAAGATGTTGTGGAATGAACTCAAGTAGACAAACTCCTTCGCTATCTCGGAGTTGTTGTCGGTTTTTGCTCAACATCATATAGTTTTTCTTCCGAATTGTTCATTGTTATTATTACGTATTGAGTTTCCTCTGTTACTTATGAGCTTGGCATCACTGACAATTTTCATTTTCAAATAAAGTAAAACATATATATGCACAAGCTTGATGTATACAACATTCTTGATGTACATATGCAGCTCTTTTCTTCCAACCAGAAATATATTACTAAAGAGATATACAACTTCTTCCTCATCCATGATTTCTAATGTTGGTGTATTTTATGCCTGGCTGTGAATACGTGAATACCAGAAAAGTGTAAAGGATGTGTGAAATGCAAACGAATTTCTACACACTCTAAATGTTCAAAAATGTAGCATTGCCTACGGGAAGAATGACCAGAGATGAATATCTCTAAACTCATTGCTTCTGTCTCCATTATCTCTGGTCTCCAGTCGGTGTTGTTGCCGCGTACAGATTCCAACTAGTTGATTTTTCGTGGCGTCTTGATTGGTTTTTTGACAATGTGTTCTATTCTACATGCGGTGATACAAGGAATCAGAATAAAAGTGTTGGTGATTTTGGAACATTGAGAGAATATGTATTTATGTAGTTGTACACAAGGGAATAATACTGTACAATACTGCAAAATTCGAGTGAAAAAGCGTTACAAGAGTTTAGTCATGTTCTAGTTCTTAGCTGACATGGTAATTTTAGGAATTTTTGTACATATTCGATTAAATTTAGTAAAACTTTGTTTTTTCTGTATTTAAATAGGTATCCAATAATGCTGATGTCCACTGCACAGCGTTGTTTTAGTTCATTTATGATATGTACTTGCATGTGCAAACTAGCAACATGCAAATCATAAGAAAACATGGTGTTTATTAGCAGCACTTTAAGGAATGTATTATCATGGGTGAAAGCATATTCCGGAAGTGTTATGTTTGTATATGCCAGATGGGAGATCCCTGATCTAAACATACAAGATACACAAGATATGTGCGTTGTCATTTGATAAATATTAATGGAATTTTTGAGAAGAAGCAATTCTTGAGCCATAGAAACATCCCAGAAGGACTTAAGAAGATGTCAGCAAATCTTTTGAAAAGAAAAAACAGGATGTGGGCAAATCATTATACGACAGTATGTATATGAGTACGAATATTTCGCATTTCAATGTCGCACTAAATTTCGGCTCTCTTTTGTATATGTAACTATTTTTTGTTTTCATTTTCAAACGGCTCTTGAATGCCACTTTAGACACAGAACTCGAGTAGAGCTATCAAATTTGTGTGAATGTTTATTGTAAGAGTGTTTGATTTCAATTGCATGACCCTTTATATACTTGTCATCAATCTAAGTTGTCAATGTAAACATTTTTCTTTCTTATTCGTATCGGTAATTTTAATACCTAATACATACGTACGTATGTTTAAAGATATCACATGTGTACACTGTGCACTACAATTTTTAATATAAAACTTTGATACATGAGTATGTATATTCACAATTTACTTTCTTTATATTTAGAGACGTACGGGAAGGCGCTTAGTGAAAACTAAAAACTGCACAACTTAAGAAACTGACGCGCTTAAAGTGTGTGTTCTTCATTATTTCATAACACACACATATTGGTAATATGGTATTTTTCATATAGATTCCCACACACTTGCTGCATGTGAGAGCTTACATCTATCGTATATGATAAAAATGGATTCAAGACACAATACAACTGCAATTGCAATCTAAAAGGATTCTGCTGAAGGTAAAACGATTAGGACTGTGCTATGTAGAGACTTTTATAAAAAAAAGAATTGTGTTTAGTACAATGTTTCTTTACCGGATCAAAGTATCTCAAATCCTAATCGTTACTGATTCAATGAACAAATTTAGACATAAGATATGCTTATACATACATGTGCATAATTAACATATGTACAATTAATTCAGAAGCAGAGAGAGGAAAGTCACTGATGCTCAGTTTATTTATGGTTATTATTTATTTTAAATATTAAGGGTTGCACCATCCAGATATAAGTGACAAATTGAATTGTTATTTCATATTCAAAAGAAGACAAATGGAATTATTTCATATACCCGTTTAACGGGAATCAGCTGCAAGGGTTTTAGCTAAATTATAGTTTATTTCAAACACAAAATTCATTGAAAGGATTTGTTTAAACATGTAGAAGTAATGCGAATGTGATATTTTAAAACGTCTTAACAGTAAAAAGATCTGTATCGCTTTGAATTAGTACATCTGTGTGACAAATCGGGAGTGTATTGCTTATCATTTGCAACATAACATATATATTTTAGCGGATGTTGAATTTTTTCGTGAAAATGGTTGGTCGCTCAACTGGAGCTGAAGAGCTGAAGATGGCAGTAACAGAGTACCTATTGAATGTTTGAACCCTTTACATAACAAATCTCTCACTGCATTCTCATTCTTGAATTTGAAATTATAGCTTCTGTACGTAATCAGTGCTTTTCATTTTTAAACCACTAGCTTCGCAGGTAGTATTTGATGTTTTTCCAAGAAGCATGTCATGTGATGTAAATCCTATGCTATTATACAACGTTGCATTATGACAAAATGCTGCATATCTAAAAAGTTTTGAATATTCAAGTTTTGATTTATTTTGTATCATTAGTCTAAGGTACTCTCCTAACCTTCTGGATACACTAGATCTTAAATGTTTGATCTTATACAACATCTTATACTCCATGACTCGGTTCATTTCTCACATTTTCATTTCACCTCAATGACCACCAAGTATGATTTTCATTTCGCGTTCATCTTTAGAGAAATCTTTAATTCTTTCATGTTCCTTAACCTTTTTACCCCTTTCAAACGAATTGCTCCTTCATTATCTACAAATTTAATTCAGCAAATCTCTTAAACATTTGTATGCGTGAGTTATTTTTGCTTACTTTGCCTTGTCCAGATTTTCATTTACAATTCCTACAAGCTACTTATCATTGCTTGCGATTGTATATATAACAGGTCCATTGCTTCAAAAGTATCTTCAAAAGGATGTCATTTATTTAATTCATAATTTACTGTCCTAACTTTATCAAATAGTTCTCTTAATGTTACTACCTATTACACAGTCATCGTCTGACGCTACTGACAAGGCGTGAATTAGAAGTTCCGTTACTTTACTGATAACCACATTTATTGGTTTCTACTTTTCATTTTATAGAACATTTATTTTTGATTGGTGTCAAACTTTAAAATGACCTTCCGGGGCCAAGGGCCTCGGTTGACCGGTACAATGACCTCGATTTCGAATCGTTATCGGAACCATATACAAAACAATAATCCAATCCAATCCTTCGATCCACAATCAACCTCATCTAAGTCTACCGGTCCTAAATTCTCTATCTCCACACATATAAAGAATGTTTTAGACCCTCAAAACAATATTCCAATAATTCCAATTCCAAATTTTACTCGGAGACTTTAACAGCTGGAACTCTAGCTGGGGCTCGCCCAAAAACGACTTTTTTATTCTATCCAATTATATAAATAAATCTGATTATCAACTCCTCAATGACGGACCTCCTACACATTTCAGCACCCACTCTACACTTATCAATGTCCACTTCTCTTGCTATTCCCCGATTTTAGGTGTTGATTATAAATGGACTGTTTTCATGATCTTTTCTGGGAGTGGCCACTTTCCGATAAGTATATCTATGATCCAATTTACTCCTTCTCCCTCAATAAAAAGCTAACATTTAAAACAAACGAAGTCAATTGTATTTCTTACCAACAAATTTTAAATAAAAATAACGTCGTTCATCCTTTCAGTGAGAAAATTAATAAAGAAGCTGCTAATTTACGCGAAATTATTCTTCACAGCGATAATCAATCTCTTCTCCAAACCACAATTTTATCAGGTAAAACCAGAGTACCATGGTGGAACAAAGAGCTTGAGCAGCTTAAAAGAGAAAAAAAAACAGACTTTAGAACTTCTTAAAACGAAATATATCGGCTGGCCTACAAACGAGCTAACACTTTGTATAAATAAAAATTTCGAAAACAGATTCCATTCACAAACTCACTTCTGATATTAACCCCAATACACCCCATGCCAACATTTTGTCCGACATTTTTAATGGTTATGTGGTATCAATAATTTCCAAATCATTTTGTCAAAATAAACTTCACTCCACCTCTCCGTATCCTATCCCCTTTCAGAAAATGCCAAAATTATAGACAAAGATATCAGTTTCTTGGAATTAGAAATAGCCATAAATAAATTAAAAGGTAAGACACCAGCTAATTATAGAATATCATATCCAATGTTGAAAAATCTGTCTCCTAAGAAAGCTATACGTGTTAGGTTCTACAATTCGATTTCCGCAATTATGTTCCCCAACTTTATAAAAATAGTTCTGTTATCTCCACACTTAAATCGAAATCTGATGAAACACTTCTCGAATCCTATATACCCACCTCCCTTAACCCTTGCTGCGGCAAAGTTTTTGACAAGATAATTGCCAACAGACTGGTGGTTTGTTTCACATAACAAACTTCCCTGCAGTTATCAAATGGGATTCAAAAAAGGTAAACCCGTTACAGATTGCCTAATTCTTGTAGACCACCTCATCAATAATTCTCTTTCGGGGAGAAGCCATTTTTTCCTTATCTCCCTTGATTTCATAAAAGCATTTGACAAAATTAGAGTTCCTTCAGTCATCGACCAACTTAAGGCCTGGGATATTGGCCCAACATCATTAGGTATGTATATCTTTAATTTTATGAAAAATATGCAAATTTCGGTCCGAATTGGAGGCACATCTTCTTCATTTTTACACATGTTCAATGGCATCCTTCAAGGCTCCCTCTGTCTTTTCCACTCTTCCTTATAACATTTAACAATCTCTTCTTCACATTATCCCTCCCCAAAGAAATAAAATTCTTTGACTACGCTGACGATTTTACAATCATCAAAGAATTAAATAAGAATACTTCTTCCCCCATTATTGACCTCAACCCCATCTTTCAAGATATACTTTCGTGGTGCGATTATTCTGGAGCTAAACTGTCCCCTATCATAAGCAAACGTCTCCACATCTGTTGAAAACACAGATGCACATGGGAAATTGTTTCGAATATCTTTAATTTGGAAAAAGTTGATAGATTAAAAATTGTAGGCCTAAATTTCCAAGAAAATTACAACTGGAACTATTAAGTATATCGTTCCCGTCTTGGGTAGAAACTAACATAACAAGATCCCTTTTTTCCAACAAGTTCAACTGCAAGCCTACTTCTCTCTCATTTCCATCATTCAGTCCACAAAAGTAAGCAAAATTAATTACGGACTTTTTCTTTATGGTTTCTCCTCCAAATCCGATCTCAACAAAATCAAAACAAATTATAATGCCACTATAAGAAAGGCCCCCAATGCTTTTTGTACCACCCCTATCAATAATTTACTGTTCGAAGCAAAATTGCAAACGCTTGAAAGTCTTAGAAGTCAATCCATACTAAAGTTATATATGTATCGACACTATTCTTCAATGATTTACCGCTACACAATATAATAACAAAGACAAATATAAACAAAAAATACTGCAACCTCTCACACCCAACCCCCTTGGATATTTCAATCCTCTTCCATCATTTCATTACTAAGATCCCATCAAAAATCCCACACCCCTCCTGTATCATATAGAGACAACTTCTTAGAACTGAAGAATAATCTTCAAAAACATTAATTCATCTATCATCTAGAATAGGCGACAGAATAGGTTTTAGTGTTACCACCGAAAATGAACTTATATCCTCATTCCTATTACCCTCATACTCATCAATGTTTACAGCGGAAATAATCTTTATTAAAAGCGCTGCAATTTACTACAAACTCATACTCATAAAAATTGTTTATTCGCACTGACTTCCTTTCTCCTTCTATCCTATCCTTAACATCAACAATCAGTCTTATTATCCTTCCAAAATTCGCAATCGTTTACACCTACAATTACCGAATACCAAATTAATATGTGTACCAAGTCATGTTGCAATGAATTTGCTGATAAAACCGCCAAAGAAGCACTGAAAACGGATTTCTCATATCTCCCCCAACTACAATAGTCATGATATAAGTAATTTTATCAGGAAATCTACTGAATCATTCCTACGTACTTGGGAAAGATTATCGGCATGGTACAGAACTACTAACAAAGATAAACTCTCTATCATGGAATACGCTTAAGCATAAAAAATAACCCTGTATTGAAATAAGTAAAATCACTAGACTTAGACTTGGACACAGCAGACTTTCCCATGTGAACACTATATCAACAAAAATAATTCATCCACTTGTTCATTTTGCAATCGATTCCCTATTAGCATCCACCATTTAATATCCGAATGTTATGTCTTCCAAAACAATTTACCCAATTCCCAAACAAATCTTAATGTACTCCTCTCCAATCCCAATTCAGATAACTCCAAAATTAATTACTTAAAATCAACAAACATGTTTAATTTAATTTAATACTTCAGTATACATATTATGTTTAGCCGAAGTCTTCATCGCTCTGGCTTATCAGCTAATTGTAATTTTAATAATTATATGTTAACTGTTTACATAAATAAAGAAAACTATCTATCATTACCTTTGAAAGGTTTTAAGTTGCGGAAATGGTTGAGAGCTTGTTCCGTTGACAACTCGAACTGCTTTTATCAACTAAGACATTGCTGATGTGCCAAATTAGGTTGTAGCAAATGTTGGTTAATAAGCTGAAGAAGTTGATCATGTCACTTTTCTGGTCTGCATTAATATTGAATAAGTCTTGTTCCCTGGCCATATTTTTACTGTCACTATCACTAACACTTATTGTTCCTATCACTACTTTAATATTCTTTTGAAATTAGAATAACCGACTGAATTGCGGTAACCAATTCCCATTACTTCTTTTAAACCACCCTTGGCAGATGGTAATAAAGCCTTCTTATAAATTTATTTGTGCGCTTTAAGTTATGTGTAAAGATGAACAATTTGCCAAATCCCTGTTTTGAGAAGCATACCCAAACGTGCAGCTTTGCCGGTTGTTTGACGGTTCGCTGGAGTGCCAGCACGTAACTTGGAACAATCGATTTGAGTCAATACAATCGAACATGGGTAGCGCCTACAACAACGAACATGGCACCATACAAATTCGAATATGAAGTTTGAAACAAAATGTTTTAGTCGATAGAAAGAAGTTATCATCATCAATTGATGAAAAGCTGCTTATGGAAGCAACAACATCAACAAAAAACAAATTCAAATTTTGACCGATTATACGAGTCATAAAGACTTGGCAGAAGACATATGAAATATTAGATTACATTACTCCCGGCAACTTAAATTTCCGATAGTAATACTCCTTACTCTCTTGAAATTTTAATGTATCGAATTTTATCCACTGAGGACAAAATTTGTGTTCCAAAACAACCAACGAACATCGGAAAAAACTTTGACACCGTTGTCTGTGCCATGCCTAGTAGCATATTTCCTTCTACATTCGCTTGATAACTCCCACTGGCGAATAAACTTAAAGTTACTCAAAGCTGGTGAACTGGTGGAACCAATGTGCTTGTATTGATCTCCAGCTGTCTGGGAGATTTGAGTAGCTTTGTACCATCACTCTAACCTGCTGTTCAAAATTAAAAAACAAATGGTTTTGTTTTCGGTGGTAATCTTTTGTTTTGTATAAATATGTGAATACTCATTTTCACACAATTCTAATTGATTGCTATTTTGGCTTAAGTACTTCTTCATCTTCGCTTTCCGAATCAAAAAATATCATTCTAAATGCAATTTTACTGATAAACGAAGTTTATTTTGAAAGTAACAAATTTGACATATCACTTGACATCAAACACTTTGTCTCGATATGTTTGTTTTAGTATGGATATGGCTTCGACGCTAATATGTATAGAGAACAATCGATCGATTATTAGATATAGTTGAGAACAAACGTTCTGATAAAAATCTTGAACGCTTCTTCCTCCCTGTACCAATGATGACATATGGTACTCGAGTGTGTTTAGATCGCGTTTGTCAGCGTAATGCATGACCAGGCATTTCAAAATACTTCTCCAATTGAGTGGAGTGTTGAATGATTCTAATGCAAACTTTTCATTTCTGATAATTTTGTTTCACTCAAGATTGCGCAATACTTAAGAGTGCCAATGATTGGCTCATAAATTTCGAAAACTCTCTCGACGCTCTTTCTCCAGGAGTTGAACTCCCCTGGATCCCCTTGCGAAAGTCCTAAGGCTGCGCACTATGTCAGGGACTCTTTCTAAGTCAGATAAGTCATTCCTGTATTCGGAACATATCGTGTCATCACTGGCCTGTATTTGTTCAGCCTTAGGGTTAAGTGCGTTTTGCACGAGGGATTGCCCTGGTTCACTGAGAACTCTTCTTATAACAGAGGATATAAGTGACTCGAATTCGGGGTGGTATGTACGTACCACTTCTTGATCAGGAGTAGTGTTTGTGGAGATTGATTTAGATGAAATGGGTCTAGGGCTGCTTTCGAAGTGGAAGGCCGAGCCTGGGTTACATTTTCAAAGATTGTTTCGAGGCAGAGAGGGTCTTCCCCAACTTGTTCTTGTTGAGCGTTAGCGTTTGATCTTGGTAATCGATCTGTAGACATTTTCTCGGTTAATGAATACCGTAACAGGAGTATCAGATTTCACTTGATTTTAGACAGATCAACACTGATTATTAAGTTTGTATTCTAGTACCGAATAATTCACTTGTTATTATTTTCCGTATATAGTTCTTTGTAAAATCGTATTCTAGTCTCAATTAGTACAAAAATAGATTTATTCTTATATGAATTATATGAATTCTTATTCTCTGATTAGTACAATTATAAATTCAATTCTTTTATCTTTGCATAATTTATCAATGCATAATGCAGTGGGTCATCCTCGGGTCAGGATCTTCACTGTACACAGTGGGCTACACTACTCCAGGGCCCTTTAGATTTGTTCTTCACTCGCGATCTTGGGAACAATTTTGACCGACGGCTACTTAAAGCGACTTACAGGTTTTACTTTTTTTCCTTAGAAGCACGCCGGCTACTTAAGGCGACATGCTTTTATTATATTCACTCGCGACCACCAATGGTCTCTGCTCGGGCGCCAATTAAATTTACGTTTTGTAAATTTAAAAAAATACAATTCAACTGAACATCATTTTTATTACACTAACTTAAATACTAATAATTCTGCTGACACATCTCCTGTCTGCGGATGTTCCTTTAGGTGTATCGGGTGGCTGCCTGAAGCTGCGCTTGCATGATGGAATGAGGGCATCTCGGGTATAGCCTCTGCACGAAGTTACACATTTTTCTGACGTTGTGAATTGCGAGACCGAATACAATTTGATACATCAACTTACTTATAGGAACACAAAGGAGAAGAAGATTACCATAAAAACGGAAAAGTCTCGTTCCATGCGTGTGCACATATGTAAATATGTATATCATTGTTAATTTTGTACATTCTCAATACGCCACGTCAAAAGTTACATTGATTTGAAGAAAATATCAAACATTATTATTGACAGTATTGACAGTGTTATTTCCATGATGATCCACATATGTATATGAAATATATATATTTTTAAATATTCCCTTTATTCAAAACATAAACAAAACGGTCAACTCCAAGACTTTCAAGTCCAACCCCCTTCAACACATTTTTGAATAAATCAAAGCAACATCTTGCAGCTTGCTTAAGGCCATAAATAGCTTTGTTAAGTTTGCATACTTTATCCCAACCCCCTTGGGTCATGCCTTTTGGAACCGTCATGTAAATTTCATCTTTTAGAGTTCCATTTAAAAATGCAGTTTAGACATCCATGTGATGGACCAATAAGTTATGTAATGATTTGTGATTTGAAAGTGCAAAGAGAAATCTGAAACTTGAAATACGTGCAACTGGTGCAAATGTCTCATCTTAATCAGTCATATAATCCTGTGTAAAACCCCTCGCTACTTTACTAAGTTACCAAATTTAGGTTTGAATATTCTTTTATTTTAATATTCACTTTTTAATTAATACAAATTAAGCACACTACACTATACTAATTACCCCTTACACCCTAACTTAAGACTGAACTACAATTTTGCTTACAACTACCTTAAATACACCTCGCATGCACTGAGTTGATGGATCGTTCCCACAGGTGCGCTCGGGTTTCCGGATGCCGTACGTGATTGAATGTGGCTGGTTTTAATACTGTCTCTGGTTCGCCAGACGCTAGGTCAGCTTAGTTTTGCCGCTTGTGAGAACGTTGCTGGTGATTTGATGCCATCGTGGAACACATGTCAGGGAGAGAAATATTTCGCGACTTAACTCCCCCACGCTAAGTCTTCGCGCGTCCTCGATCGAACTTCAGAAGAATGAGATCTGACTGACTGACTTGATACCTTTGGATCTTCATCTTCCTTGTGTGCATGTTTTTACTCCGGCGTGACATCTACTGGATGGGCTCCCGATGAATCTGTAGCTTGTGGTTGAATTACGATTTTTGTGCTGTTTTTAGCGCGTTTGATGCTTATTAAGATTACTAAGAATACGGTGAATGCGATGCCGACTGATGACAACCCAAAGTTTATTGATTGTTTCTTTGAGTTTTCTTCTTTGATGAGTCCTATAAACTTTTATTCGACAGATGAAGTTCCTTAACGAACTCTAGACAAAGGCTTTCTTCAGTATTCGTCGTAGATGATGGTGGCTGGCAACGCTGGAATTGGCTGCATTGTCGTAATGTCTATTGAACGGAATTTTGCGTTCCCGATTTTCACAGTGGCATTCTGGAAGTGAATTATGAAAGATCCAGACAGGTTCATCTTGTCGTCGTTTATTTGTACCGTTCCCTAAATTGGTTCAGGAATAATGTTCCACTGGTTATTTCTTCGATTGATGCGAGATGTTGATTGTTTGTCGGGGTGCAGTTTGAAGGCAGATTGTTAAGTAGTTTAGGTAAACATGGAGTATTGCTTATATCGATAACATTAAAGGTATTACATAGAGTTCGATTTTCAAAGGTATTACAGAAGCTTTTTTCTCCGAGCATTTTTACATACAATTTGGGGAAGAATGGACTGATGAAGAATTGATATAGATGATCCTGTATCCATCAAACAATCGATCTTACGTCCATGAATATGTTTTATTCTATCCAATTATATAAATAAATCTGATTATCAACTCCTTAATGACGGACCTTCTGCACATTTCAGCACCTACTCTACACTTACCAATGTCCACCTCTCTTGCTGTTCCCCGATTTTAGGTGTTGATTATAAATGGACTGTTTTTCATGATCTTTTCTGGGAGTGGCCAATTTCCGATAGGTATATCTATGTTCCAATTTACTCCTTCTCCCTCAATAAGAAAGCCTACATTTAAAACAAACGAAGCCAATTGTATTTCTTACCAACAAATTTTAAATAAAAATTATTCTTCACAGCGATAATCAATCTATCCCCCAAACCACAATTTTATCAGGTAAACCCAGAGTAGCATGGTGAAATAAAGAGCTTCAGCAGCTTAAAAGAGAAAAAAACAGACTTTTGAATTCCTTAAAAATTCCAACTATTGGAATTGCATTGAGTGCAAGGCCTTGACATCAAAATTGTCTGCCACTTGAACTGTGTTTTTGCTTATAGTATCAACATACATACATCGTTTCAACTTGTCGATGTTTTCTATATTGCCTTGAACTATTGTTGCTATTTGCCTTGAATTACTTTGGTTCTGGAAATTGTTATTATGGTTATTCCTATTATTGGTATACTGATAGTATTTCTGTTGTTACTTCTAGACTGTCCTGAATCTTGTCGCTGTTGGTGGTTTATTTGATAGTTATTTTCACTGCTGTTACTATTTTTAAACTGTCCAGAGTTTTTCGCTGTTGGTAACTTCTCCGATAGTTATTTCTATTGTTATGTTGATATGTGTTTCTAAGGTACGGATATATATTATCTTCTACTTTCTCTTTTATTCCTGTTGCTAGCAAAGCATGTTAGGCTTCCATTAAAGTGCTTACACCCTTAGCCTAAGATGCATCTCCTCTTCCCTAGGTATTTTCAACAAGAATTTAGATAATATGCTTTCTTCATTATTCTCAGGTTTGTAGTCTAACGGTTGATTCGTTTCTAGTCTATATTTTAAATTTAGTTTATCTAAAATAATCTTAGGTTCAGAATAATATTGAGTTACGTTCATAAATTTAGTATTAGCTGCTTTGTTTTTAAGTTTTGCAAATTCTTCTGATACCCCAAAAGAGTTTCAACTTCTTAAGTGCTTCGCCTTGGATCTTGGATATGATTATCCTTCTTATATAAGTTAATTGAAATGTCACCGTTTTTGTATAAGAAAAAATCAAGGCAGAGAGCCATGTCTTTATTTTTCGAGTTTTACTTAAAAACTAAACTAACAATTATTCGATAGCTTACTTTTATGCCCTAATTTCCCTGACTCAGCTTCTGATGTTGTTCGCTGTCGTGGGAACGATTCAACATGCAGCGAATGCGCCAGACGCTTGGTCAGCGTTTCCTCATTTCGGGGTTCGCGCGTTCAAGTCTACTTTACTTGTCCGCTGGTGTCATGTGGGTTGCGCGTGCAGGTGTACTTTACCCCGTCTGCTGATGTTAAGTCTTCCCCTCTTAAATGCGATTGTCCTCGATCGCTAGAAATATGGAAGGTCGTTGAATCTTTGTTTGGGCAGGTCAAGATGTTGGAGCACATTGGGTGTTGCAATCGTTCTCGGCTCGAGATGTTTCTCCTTGGTTTCATCTGGAATTTGGATGGTGACCTTGGTGCTGTTTCGTTTAGGGAAGAGTCTGTAGGTTGCAATAATTATGGTAAGTATGCCTAGACAGGAGATGAGCTGTTTGTAGCAATCGAATTTTGTTGGTATTGTTAATGTGTAGGTCCTTCATCATCTCCAAGGATAGCGGTTCCCTATAATTTTTCTCCTTTGGATTGGGTTGGAGAATTGCTGGTAGTACTTTCGTTGTTGATGCTTCTCTAGAGATAAATGATCTTCCGCTTACGTTCACGATGGTGTTGTGGAATTTGATTACAAAGGTTCCATTCAAGTTGTGGGTAGTATTTTCGACTTTTAGGGTTCCGATAAATTGGTTTAATAGTAGATTGCCGGTTGAGATTTCATCTATGGTTGGAATGTGCTGACTATTGACGGTGTTTCAGATAGCTGAGAGGCTAGGAATACATGTATCATTTCTAAGGTTAATTATGTCTTTGGGATTACAAATGGATAGAGAGTTATAAGTCTTACATTTTTTATAATTCCGTACATTTGTTCATCATTTTTGAGAATAACATCATATAAAACTTCTGTTACAATATTATTTCTTTTCACTGGCTTAATAATAAGGCTATCATAAATTTCATTTGTTGTTAATGGGATATTTACAATATACAGTATTACAGAGCGCTTATAATTTTTATATCTGAGAAATCTAATGCTTATTCTATTGTATTGTAAGGTAATTTTTGTTTATTTATTATATTTGTAGCAAGGTCTATATCATTTTTTGACAAGATGAATGAATTAATCATACCTGATTTATCCCAGTGAATGGCATAATTAATATTTTCTATTTCTTCTTTTACAATTTTGATTTTATATTGTACATTTGTTATTGCTTCCAGACTTAACCTGTTATCTTCTTTTAACAATTTCTGTATTTCATTTTGAACTTTGGTGATATTGTTCATTCTCTCATTGTACACAGTTAAGGAATCCCTTAAGGGGATTCATAAAAAAAAACGCGAACGGGGAGGCCGAACCTCCCCCCAACCGTTCGACTTACGAGAATTAAAAATCCGATTCTACTTTTTTAAATGTTTTATTCAACCACGTCCGTATTATAACAATGCCCAACTAGAACTAACTCTTAGCCTAAAAATGTTGTTTCCTCCAAGTGTCTGTTCCTCAGTTAAATTCGCAGTGTCATCAGATCAAG
This sequence comes from Eristalis arbustorum, assembly GCA_916610145.1. NCBI lineage: Eukaryota > Metazoa > Arthropoda > Insecta > Diptera > Syrphidae > Eristalis > Eristalis arbustorum. Next base: position 47,180,000 of record OU744319.1, on the reverse strand, counting down.
TGCAGCGCGTGTATCCGGCGCGATGCAACTTGACTCCATCCGTCGTTTCCATGGGAACATGTTTGCACCTGACCAAACCAAATGTGTCGACTCAGCGAATGCTCCCTCGGGAATTATCGCTGAGCGGCGTGTTAACTTACACATATATACAAATTATTTGTTATTATTATCCAGAACATTCGTGATTTTACTTTTGATGGTAACAAAGTCATCATGGTCTGGATTGCCAGTGATCCATTTCCATGTGCTGCCTATGAAATTCAATGAACGCTTCGTAATTCGTGGTTTTAAATTCTGCAAGAGGTTTTTGATTTGTTGCAACTCATGAGAAAGCAAAGGAAATAGGGTATGGTTTCGTATTGGGTCGAGATGAAGGATTGGGGTTGTTGCAGATATAAATTGGTCATATTGGTCTAAGTCAATAACGTGTATTAATTTAAAGTTTCCGTCCTGTATCTTAGCTTGTCCAACGTGAAAAGTCACTTTGTGCGTTCGAAAACTCTAGTATTTGTATGTTTGCTTGACAGGTGCAAAAGACATAACTGAAAAGAACAAATATTAGTTTCTAATGTTACTTTTGTGTATTACTCTGACGGATTCGGTTATGACTGTGGAGTTTTTATTTTCTTTAACTATTACCTGACGGTATCTACTTGTCAATTTTGAGCCTATTCTCTTACTGTTTTTTACGAAAATTATTTGTCCTTATTTTTCGTTCACAGCTCGTTCTAAAAGTTGTTCGAACGACCGTGGAGGTCCGTCGGACTTGAGGCATCTCATGATCTCAGATAACGTGGAGTGAAAACGCTCGACTTGACCGTTTTCTCACTTTTATAGGGGGGGTGTTTTTTGATTTGAAGATCGTCTTCTAACATTGAGGTTATTGAGGCTGAGTTAAGCGCCTTTTCATTATCTATTACAACAACTTCTGGTATGTAAAAGAAGTATATGATATCCTGTAATGGTCGTTTGATGTCTTCGATTGAGCGTGATGAGATAACCTTAGCTTGAGCAAATTTTGTGAATTTGTCTACAGCTGTTAATACGAGTTGTTTCTCGGTGGAAAAGATATCAATGTGGATAATGTGTCCTGGATAGTTAGGGATGGGTGTAGGTTTCAGGTGAGGTTTATTAGGGTGCCTGTCGTATTTATTCTCTTTACAAATGGCACAGCGATTGACTATGGTTTTGATTTTTGAGGACATTTTAGGGAAATAAAAGCTTTCTAGTAATTGAGCTCGATTTTCTTCTGCATTGCGATGGGCACGTCGGTCTATCTTAAGGATTTTTTCTTCTTGTTCGGTCTCGCTAGGTATGTCTTCTACAATTTTCTGCGTGAATCTAATACGATAGTCTTTGAAGTGGAGCGGATAAATTTGTTGTATTTTTCCCATGGTTTCCTCATTCGTTGAAAGTCCGTTTATGGTATTAGGATTAAGGTGACTTTGGAATATGTTTATAAGGTCTGCTTCTGTGTACTCTGGTTTGATGAAAATGTGTCTTGTGTAATTTTCGAATGGAGTTTTAATTTGGTAACTATTATCTTCTCCTATTTTTAGAACTAATTGATTTCGGAATACATTGACTGGTGTTTCGACAGTTGGTATTAGATTGTCACTAGAACTGTCGGCGCTATGTTCGTTTGGGGTCATTGAGTGAATTTCTGTTATCTGGAGTCGGCCACGACATTTGCCCTTCCTGGTTTATATTTTAGTTCATAATTATACTCCTCTAAAATAGCTTTCCACCTTTTCATTTTACTGTTGGTGTTTTTGCTTCTTAGGGCGTATGTGAGGGGTTGGTGATCGGTAAAGATGTTCACTTTTCGTGATCCGTAGAGGAAGTTTCTTAAAGAATTTAGTGACCATATGATGGCAAGCATTTCCTTCTCGTTGGTTGCGTAATGCTCTTCGGTCTTGTTCAGAGTTCTCGAAAGGAATGTGATCGGTTTGCCATTCTGAGAAAGGACTGCTCCGATAGCATAATCTGATGCGTCCGTGGTCAATTCGAATTCTTTTTGGAAATCAGGGTATGACAGAACAACTTCTGCCGAAATTAGTAATTTTTTTTCTTTGTTGAATGCTTCCAAGGCTGTTTTATCTAAATGAATGAGTTTGTTTTTTGAAAGGTTCTTGGACACACGTCCATCTTCCCCTATTAAAAGGGATGTCTAGGGCTTTGCCAGTTTCGCGTAATCCTTGATGAAACGGCGATAGTATCCTGACATGCCTAGAAACGAACGAAGGTCTTTTAGAGTTTTGGAAGCTGGTCGGTCAATAATCGCTTGAACCTTTTTGGGATTGGTTTTGATGCCATCTCTACCAATGATAAAGCCTAAAAATTCTATTTCATTTTGAAAAAATCGCATTTATCTAACTGTATTTTCATATTTGCCGATTCTAGTATCTTGAAAACTTTTTCCAGGTTCTTAAGGTGTTCCTCTTCGTCTTTCCCGAAGATCACGATGTCATCAATGTAAACATAACAACACTCTCCGATGAGTTCCTTTAGAATATCATCCAAAGTCCTTTGGAAGATGGAGGGCGCGTTCTTTAGCCCGAAAGGTAGACGTACAAATTCGAATTTTCCATTATTTACCGAAAAAGCGGTTTTCTCGATATCAGAATCCTTAAGTGGGATCTGATGAAAGCCACTTGTGAGATCAATTATGGTAAACCATTTGTTTTTGCCAAGATTGGCAAGGACCTCATTGATCTCGGGGATCGGATATCTATCAGCAATGGTAACGGCGTTAAGCTTTCGGTAGTCGATAACCATGCGATACTTTCTTTCTCCAGAGGCGTCCATTTTTTTAGGGACGATCCAAACCGGGCGATCTTGATGGTCTTATGATGCCGTCTTTTAGCAATTCGTTTATTTGTTTTTCTACTTCTCCCTTGAGCGCCATTGGGTATGGATACGATCTTGAGTAAATGGGCTCATTTGTTGTAGTTCGGATTTCACCTTTTACAGTGGTAGTGTAAGTTAGTTTTTTATCGGGATCGGAAAAAAGGTTGGGACAATCTTTAATTATATCGCTAAGTTTGTCTGAATGTTCCTTAGTCATGTGAGAGGTTCTTAGAGAAATATTATTAATCAATTGCGGAATATGTTGCTTGAGTGGTACTGTTACATTTGGGAAAATTCTCATATAGTTTTGTTTTGTGTGAATGACCGCATTTAATTTTCTCAAGGTATCATTTCCTATAATACCATCAAACGAAATGAGACTGGGCAAAATAAAGAATCTTTTTTTTCTATGGTATGATCAAATAATTGGATAAACGAATGGTGTGTGATTTTTACACTTCCACCGACTGAATTAACGTAGAAACTTTTTTCATTCTAGAGGGGGTTTCTTATATGTCTAGGTTGGATATAATTTTAATTTGATCCTGTGTCTATTAAAAATTTTAATTTCTCTCCGCTTCTCGAGATGTGTTCGAAATAAGGAAGCGAAGAGGGCCTTAATCTAAAAAATATATGTCATCGAGTTGTTCTGGTTCGTCAAGGTCAGTATCGTTATGTTCGTCATAGCTTTGGTCTTCTTGTTCTACCTCGTATTCGTCCGGTGTCGATTCGTTTAGATCGGGTGCTTCCGTGTGGTAGATTCTCTGCACTTTGTGTGGCTGATGAACCTGCTGCGAATATTGTCGTTTCTGGGGAACAGATTGTTGGTTACGGGGTCTGTTCTGGTAGTTAACCTTTTGAGATTTGATGGAATAGTCGACGTCCATTGGCTTCGGAGGAAGCGGGCGTTGATTTGCCGGTGGTCGTTGTTGTGTGTGTTGATTTTTCTGATGATATGACTCTCTATAGAACTGAGGTGGTTGGGCATTTCGTGGATTATGGAGTAATTCCGGATGAAATTCGCGTCTCGGGGCAGGAATTGGTGCTGGTCCTGATTGCGAAAAATAGTTTTTCCTCGGGGGAACCGGAGGCGGTGTTTGGTGGAACGTTTTCCGAGAGCTAGACTGCGAATTATTTGCGTGCTGAGTTCTAAAATCAACGTTTTGCAGTTTCAAGCATAAATGTAATGCTTGCGGTAAATCAGCGGGTTCACGGATACTAAGTAACTTAGGCAGGTCGCCTTTCAGTCCTCTGACAAAAGTGTCAAGGGCTTTGTCCCTATAACACTGAGTCATGTTGTTCATTGACTCTTGGCTCATTTCCATTGACCCTAACTTGTTTAAGATAAGTGACAGGTGATGGTAGACAGCTTGATAGAACTCGGGAATTGAACTGTTACCTTGTACCAACGTTGTCATTTGGTACTCTAAGGTTCCTAAGTCCCTTTTATCTGCATAATGCAGCGTAAGGCACTTTGATATTTTTTCCCAGTTCAATGGTGTGTTGTAAGATTCTAGAGCTACATCTGCGTATCCCGTAATCTTATTTCTGATAACTGACAATATTCCGTAATACTTGGCGGTACAGTTCAAGTGCTCATAGATTTTGAGTATCCTATCGACACTCTTCTTCCATGAGTTAAATTCATGTGACTGCCCAGAGAATTCTCTAAGGCTTTTTACCACATCGGGTATTTTGTCCAAGTCAGACAAGTTTCTGTCGTTAGCCAGATTTATCGGCTGATCTACGTCATTATTAATGTCGGATGCGGGATTCATGATAGAATTGAAAAGTTGCCGTGCCTGTATTTGGAGGGTTTTGGTCACTAATTCTGAAATTAACCTTATCATATCTTCATTGATTCCATTGGGAACAGGGGGAGGAATTGGAGGAGCTTGAGGAGCTGCAACATTATCTTGCGGCACTTCTAGACGTGCTGGTCTTATCAAATTGTTAGGATTCGACAGTCTTCACAAATATTATTACAAAATAAAAACTATATATGTCACAAATGTTTTACAGACTTTTTGTTAACTTTTCTTGACTCTTTTTTTCTTTTTTTTTTTTAAGAAATGACACAATTTTATATTTAATGTTTTCACAAAATCAGGGATGTCTTATAGATATGAATTTTAATGATTACTAATGACTTACAGTAGTATGCTTAACTTCGGTGACATGTTGTTGAGGGGGTTAAGAAGGTAGAGGCTGCTTCCGTTGATCAGGTCGGCTGTCAGGATAATTCGCTGACTCCTTTTTGTTCCTTGGAATTACTAAGGAGCCTTTCACTGACACTACACTGTTTTTAGTGGGTTGGTTATCCACTCTTATTAGGACAGTGGCTTGGTTGTCCACTTATTCACTATTTTTTCACAAATATTTTCACTAGGGCGGTGGTTTGGTTGTCCACTTGTCAACTCTTTTTCACATATATATATATATTTTCACTTAGGCGGTGGCTTGGTTGTCCACACTTTTTAAACGGTGGCTTGGTTGTCCACTCGTTAATTTTTTTGTTTTTTCGTGAACACTTTCACTTAGCACTAGGCACTCGCGATTTTGTATTCACAGTATTATAATAGTGTTACGGAAAGCAGCCACACGTTGGGCGCCAGTTAATTGAAATGTCACCGTTTTTGTATAAAAAAAATCAAGGCAGAGAGCCTTGTCTTTATTTTTCGAGTTTTACTTAAAAACTAAACTAACTATTATTCGATAGCTTACTTTTATGCCCTAATTTCCCTGACTCAGCTTCTGATGTTGTTCGCTGTCGTGGGAACGATTCAACATGCAGCGAATGCGCCAGACGCTTGGTCAGCGTTTCCTCATTTCGGGGTTCGCGCGTGCGAGTCTACTTTATCTGTCCGCTGGTGTCATGTGGGTTGCGCGTGCAGGTGTACTTTACCCCCTCTGCTGGTGTTATACTCCTTTGCTTCTTCTTCTTCGATTATCGAGATATACGACGTCAATGCGTAAGAAGCATCGACATCCTTCAGCAAGTCGGAGAACAGACGTTTTCTTCTTCTTTTACACCTTCCTTGTTTTATTAAATCAGATTATGGCCCTTTCACTGGAGGCAGAAGACATATATTTTTTTTTCAATTGTGGGAATTGGTTTATATATTACATGTGTAAATGTATGTACATATTATATGGATATGTATATATTATATGGATATTTGTATGTTTGTATTTTATGTATAATTTATATGTATATGTGTATGCAATTGTTTATAAGATTCGAACGATATTATTTAATTTCGACACAGAAATGGGAACGAAACGTTGAAAATTACGACTGCCCAGACAATTTTCATTTTAATTCATTTTTATTTCTTAATCATAATAAACTTGCGTACTAGACAAAAATGCTTAAAACTAGTTTGACGTACGGTTTTACTAATTTAATAAAAAAAAATTAAGTATACACATTCGTACACTGAGTGTATTTATGTGTATATATATGTAAATAGGTTAAGTGCACACATGTATATATGTGCGTATATCATTATATACACGCATGTATACATGTGTGTATGTTTAGTTAAGTTAGTTTTAAGTTATTTTAAGGTAGTATTTAAGTTAGTTCATAAGTTTTACAAAAAAAAAATCCGTTCTGTTCTTAAGTTTTTTAAATTTTTTCTTAATAGAAATTCATTCAGTTATAGATTAAGTTTAGCTTAGAGTGCCCGCCGTGGGCCAATAAGTTAGACATGCCCAGACAATACGAAGAGATGATTACACGACGAAATGAGTTTTCAAACTGAACTTTATTTGTTACGAATGATCAACATAGTGTATGTTATACATAAGATTGTGCATCATGAGAATGTCGAGATGAAATGGCGACTCTGCGATGCACATTCCAAGAAAGAGTAATGAGAGCTATATTACATTTAGAATTGGGGAAGTGCGTTCATATAAGCGGCGAATAGTGAACGCGAACTTTTACAAACAACCCTCTTCCAGGAATTTGGAACTGAATTATCGAGTTTTTTCATCGACAAATATCTCAACAAAAGTTAGTTTTAATATACTATTTAATGATTTCAAAGTTCTTCTCTGCGAATCAATCATTCTCTTTGCGAACTGTCAAGCTGAGATCGCAATACACAAACGCTCAAACGCAATCCACAACCACCGCGACCAAAAAATTCGCAGTGAAATGTCAGTTTGCACCCTTTTTCCTCTGCGAATGAAAAAACTCCATATGAATGAGTCGTCAGAGTTTGCGAAATTCGCAATTCGTGGCGACCTCATATGAATAGGCCTAAAGAAAACCATTGCTCCATAGAAGATGGAATTGATGACATAAAGAAATGACATTTAAAAGTAATAGATTTGTGGAGGTGAATATTTAATGTATTGTCTACGTTTAATACCCAACAGTTAGTGGTTTTTAGTGGCATTAGTGAAACTTAAGTTGCCGTTCTCCTTGTAGAATACATTTTTGTAGTTCTGTCTTTTCTTCACTATTCAAGTGGTCAAGCCTTAGCTGTTCCAAGGACAAGCCAAGCTGGCATTTTGTTATCTTCTATGGCGTTAAAGTTTTGACTATTCACGGTTTGCGTGATAAGAGGTTTGAATTTTACGGTTTGTTTTTTAGGACGGTTGTCATTCTTAAACCTAATTCTAGCTACCATTTCATGCTTTTGCACTTTGCATACTCCTTCCTTTACAACTGCGTTGCCAAATATTGATTTTGTTGTGGTAAATATATCAACATTTTATTCCTGATCTACGGATAAAGTTATTTCATCTCCATGGGGTGGTTTTATTTGTACGCTTGTTTGTTCATAATGAATTTTTATTTTTTTTGAATTGTGTTTGAAAAATTGTTAACTGTGTCAGTTGGTTCGAATACTTTAGATAGCTGCGGCTAGTAAAGTAGTATTCCTTTCAAACGAGAATTATTGTACGGCTTGCCGTTTGAATTAAAGTAGGCCTAGTTACTTCTGAGGATGCCTTTGATTTCGCTGTAGAAGTTTACAGCGTTCGTTTTGAAAGTGATTCCTGTTAACTCATCGAAGAGTTTTTCGGCGGTATGACGAACGCTTAATTCGTAATACAAAATTTCTTATATTTCTGTCCAAGTTGTGACGTGATTCCATTACCTCGCGGGCACGTCCTTTGAGTTTGGACTTAATAGTATCTGAGAATACACTTTGGGCTAAGCCATCGTACTTTATAAGGGTAGAGTGGATCTTATCGATTGAAAGCACAAAGATCTGGAGTTCTCTGTAATCTCCATTGAACTCTGGTAATCTGATTCGAGGGTTAGCATATTTCTTTCGGCTTGTAATTGAGATGCACTTGAAAAGAAATTGTTCATGAAATCGGTAATTTGTCTAGATTGTTCATTGACTATGTTAATCTGGTCCTGAAGGGACGACATTTAATTAGTTTAATACAAAGTGCGTAGCTGTCCTTGTCCAGTCCTTCGCTCGCTCCAGTGCTTCATCCCGACCGATGCCATGATGGTATATGGACATCTCATCTTCAACTTCGGTGGCCGTTGCCACGTTGCCAGATTCTATTGATAGGAACCCCCAGTTGTTCCCTTTTTGCTCCCCTCGGTGTTCTCGTTTCCTCTGCTGGTACGACCTGCGCCATAAGTGTTGCCGCCCTGCAGTCGGTGATCGAGTGTCTGCATCGTCATCATCAAGTTGTAGCATAGTTTCTGAGAAGACTAGACAACTTCGTTGCTCCCACTAGTCGTGTGGTTGCTGCAATAAGAAGTAGTTTCTCGTCCACTTCATAGATCCTCGGTATATCGAGAACCTTTTTCTTCCACGCCACTGAAAACAATACGGCATACGCCTGGAGTAATATTTGGGAGCTAGTAATGGCCAAAAAAACACTATTATTTTTTTGTTTGTTTTATATTTATATATTATTTTTGTTTTATATTTGTATATATTCTTATCTCACACTTATTGTTAACAGTATTTATTTATTTTTATTCTTTTTACACTATTTCTTATTTAATTTCACTGCGCTTCCAACCAGTTTCAAACTATGAGTGCGTCTTCGCTCTCGCTTCTAACATTTTACAAAACAAAACAAACAGGCCTTAACTTAAGGCAAGACAATCCCTTAAGGGGATTCCTAAAAAAAAAACGCGAACGGGGAGGCCGAAATAGGAGTTTGTGCTTACCCTGAAGTCTTTTGAAGCGGGTAAAGATAATTTCCCCTTCTTTAAACTTCTTAGGCGAGGTTATTTTCGAGATACGAATTTTGTTACCAGCCCTCTGCTTACCTTCTATCTGCCCCCTGAGCTGGTTATTAACCTTCATGCGGAAATTCAATATGTTCTGGAAGTTTACTCTAGAGCTTCTGTTAAAGAATATATCGGACGACTTCCGTTTCGTGACAGAGTGAACCGTGTTGTTGTATCGGTCCACTCTCACATTCAACAATTTTTTTAGGCGCAAGTCCTATATTCAGCCCTAAGACACCTATAAATCTCTAAAACCGTGGAATGGAACCTCTCAACTTGTCCATTCACCTCGCTACAGTTGACAGGAGTCTGGTACATCTAATGTCGAGCATTTTCATGAAGTTAACCAGAATCGGGCTGAGGAAACTCCGCTCGTTATCGGTGACCCGCACTCTGGGAACCGTGAAGTAGTGTAGGATTTTTATCAATTTTTTCCTTAGTTAGATAGAGGATTTATTTTTAATGGGAAACAACTTTGCAAACTTGGTGAATTTATCGATGCAGCTAATAAGTTTTTGATTCTGAATCTCCATTATGTCCGTGTCCAGCATCTCGCATGGATACGAGGGTACAGGTGAAGGTTGGAGCTCGGGGTTCACCGGATGTCTGTCGTACTTGTTGGCTAAACAGACTTCACACGACTTCGTATATTTCGTGATTAGACTATTCATTCTGGGGAAATAGTAGTTTTCCAGGAGTTGCTCCTTATTTTCTCTTGCATTCCTGTGTGCTCTCCTATGTTCTTTGCTAATTAGTTGCCACACTTGATCCTCATTCTTCACGTCCTCAACAACTCTCTGCGTAATGCGCATCTTGTAACCAATGAAGTTGTCGAGACAGACTTTCTGCAACAAGGCTATGTATGCCTCCGGAATCTTGATGCCGTTTAAAACGTTCGGTCTTTATGTAGTTTTTGAAATCTCCGTCAGCTCGGGCTTACCTAAAGGTTCAGCCGCTACCTAATGGCGAGAGTACCCAGCATGAGGTTCCTCGTAGATGTCCAAACCCTTTCCTGCCCTTATGATGATCTGGTTGCCGAAAACGTTAAGGGGAGCCTCCACATAAGGAATAAGGTCCGAAGAGTCTTCTTCTGCACTATGTACCGTCTCAGAAGCTGTATCGGTTGAGCCGTCATTATCCTCTCTAGCGTTCGCTGGGGGAATCTGTTCAGTTGTTATCGCTGAGTCTGCCGTTTCCGTGCGAGAATTGCATTCGCTAGCCGTATCGGTTGCAATGCCGTTATCCTCCAAGCTCTCACTTGGTCTCGTCTCAGGAGAGAGCGTCGGCACGACATTTGATTTACCTGGCTTGTAAATCAATTCGTAGTTATACTCCTCTATTCGGGCCTTCCATCGCTTCAACTTGGAGTTGCGGTTCCTATTTCCAACGAGAAGGTTAGAGGTTGGTGATCCGTATAAATACGAATCTTCTTCGCTCCGTAAAGGTATGATTGCAAATTGTCCAGAGCCCAGACAATGGCCAACATCTCCTTTAAATTGGTCGCGTAATTCTCCTCAGTTTTATTGAGGGACGGGGAAATGTAGGCTATCGGTCTGTCTTTCCCAACTTCTCCTTGTGAAAGAACAGCCCCAATGGCGAAGTTTTTAAGTTATAAGGCATGTTATAATCAGGGAAGGAAAGGACATCGGCGTATGTCAATTGATCTTTTCATCAGGCGTTATTACATAGCCGTGAAATTCTACTTCAGTTTTCATAAATTGGGTTTTTCTAGATTAACCCTCAAATTAGCTTCTCGCAATCTAGCCATGATAGTGTTCAAATTTTCGAGATGGTTCCTTGGGCCATTACCGAAGACGATTATGTCGTCAATATAGACGTAACACAATTTCCCAATATATGGTTTCAAGACGTCGTCTATCATTCGCTGAAAGATCGACGGGGCGTTTTTCAGACCAAAGGGTAATCTCAAAAATTCGTATTTGCCATTCATGGTGGAAAAGGCTGCCTTGGCAACGTCCGATCGTTTCATCGGAATTTGGTGGAACCCCGAGGTAAGATCAAGATTTGTAAAATGGGTTGCCCTACCAAGGCTGGCGAGAGTCGGATTTATATCTGGAATGGGATATGTATCGGAAATCGTTACATTGTTCAATCGTTTATAATCGACCACCATCCGATATTGCTTCTCACCACTTGGTTTCGGTTTCTTGGGGACGACCTAGATTGGATAGTTATAGGGGCCTTTCGAAGGTCTGATGATCCCTTCCTCTAGAAGTTTCCTTATTTCCTGCTAAGCAACTTCCCTCAGGCAGGCTGGGTAAGGGTAACTTTTCGTGTATATGGGTTCATCAGTACTTGTTCTTATTTCTGCCTGAATGGCTGTGTCTATGATTTCCCTAGCGTCTATTGGACCGAAAAGTATGCCATACCTCTCTATCACTTCTTGTAACTCAACCCTAATGTCTTGTGGCAGGTCTACGTTAATTGCCACATTTACCTGAGCAGACAGTTTTTCCCGGAGTGGTATTTCAATGGCTGGGTTTATCCTTAATACATTCCTCTTCCGGTCTATTACGGCTTCAAGTTCCTTCAGTGTATCGTCCCCTATGATGCCATCGAAGGACTCAGGACCCGGTAAGACATAGAACGTAAGAGGCGTGTTATTCCCAATCCTTTCAAAAAATCTTCCCTGTACATATTTTGTAATACCTAACCTACCTAATGTACGAAGAACCGTTTCTGGAGGACTGTGACGTTCTTTTGTACTGACGGGCTGATGAAATTCTTGTTGGCTCCCGTATCAACAAGGAATTTCAACTTCTGCCCGTCTCTTGTTACGTACTCTATATATGGTACGCTGGACAGGCCCCCGTCATAAAATTTACTTCTCCCTCCGCAGCATTTTGCGTGGCTTCCTCATATTCCTCCAGCGGGCTTTGGCTGGACAATTCTACGTTGTACAGCCTTTGCTGTTTATTGGTCGGATAATTGTCCGATCCAGCCCGTCTCTTGTACGGGTTGTCCCCTCGCTGTCGGTTCATGTAGTTCACATGGCGCGACTGCGTGGAGCGATCAACATCCATTTTTTCGTGAGGTTTCGGAGCAGTGGGTTGTGGAGGAGCCACGTCATCACGAGTAGAATTGTCTCGAGCTTGCTGCTCGAACTTATGCGATGTTTGATGGAAATTTTGTTTGGGCTACCTGAGGCCTTACCAATGGCCTACAGGACTGATTGATTGGGGCGGTGATCATGTTTGGTGTCGAGAGATTATGAATGGCATGACCGAGAAAGTTCACCATTAAGGCCCCGTATGAATACGTCTAATGCACGATTGCGATATGTCTCTACCAGGGCCGTAACAGTCTCCTGTGTAAATGACTCGGTTTTAATTTTATTTATCATCAGGGAGAGTTGATGATTGACTGCTGCGTAAAACTCGTTCAACTTCGTACCACGTTGAGACAACTGGCTGAGCTGATGCTCCAATGTACGCTTATCCCTCTTGTCTGCGTAATGCAGTGAGAGACATTGCTTGATCTCGTGTCACTCGTTGTCGAATATGTTGTACGAGATCAACGCAGCATCAGCAGGACCCCTGATTTTGTGACGAATGTGCTGAAGGATGGCTCTATGAAGTGGTTTTGACCTCACTATTTCGTAGTCCTTCAGGATGCCCTCTACAACATGCACCCACGATACATATTGCGTCGGGTTCCCATCAAAAACCTGGAGCTCCTTCACACAATCAGGCAGCCTGCTGATCTCCCTCAGATCGACTTCATTTCGTGGAGGACAGAGTTCTGCTGCCCGACTGGTTGATTCAATCTCAGCGCATGGCTTGTCCTCAAGAGTCTTGAGGCGACCTTCAATTCCCTTCAGCTGTGTCAGTATGGCGTTCACCGCACCAGTCAAATCAGTGATCGACTAAGTTACTGCGTCCATTGTATTTTATATTAAGAGGAAAAAATGGAACGACTTACCCACTCTAAGCACAAAATATGAATTCAAGATAACCGATTGATAAAGATAATTAATAAAATATCATATACTAAGCACTATGCACATCACACGATATTATCAATTTTATCTAATAATTTTTCTCTTTGCACGACACTTATAAATGTATCGGATATTTTCCACATATATAACCTAACACGAAACGAATGCACAATTTTAATTCTTTTCCTCTACAATGTTGCACAAATTTTCTTATATATTTGCAGGCATATGCATATTTGCTGCTTCTGGTGATGTTGACCTTGTTTCTTTACTTCTGACACTGCGGCGGGTGGGCTGCTGACGATGCACTCTGGCATAGGTGTTGTTGTAGGTGGCGGGTTGTTCTTGTAACTCCTTCCCCTAAGTCTAAGGCGACTGTCGCTCTTGATGGACTGGACAGAAGCGAAGTATCCAATTCAGCCTTAAAACGGTTTCTGGATGCGAATACAAATGTACCCACAACTGTTGAGATTACTAAGATTTAAAGTAAACATGAATCTCGGAGTGTTCTGTCCCATGCTAAGGCATTGAATGTTGATTAAACTTGAAATTATTAAATTTCTTTGTGTTAGCCAATATTGGCATAATGTTAGCAAAACTTGTAGGAAAGATATGCATTTTTTTCTAGTAGGTATAGTGATTTTTCCGATGCATGTTGATTGCTGAAATGTTTCTCAATGGATCGACTCTTTTAATAATTTCTCTACTCGTAAGCACATATGTTCAAAATATTGAATAAGTTTATCATTAACAGCTAAATATAGTTTTACAATGATTCGGTTAGTTTTGTTGTATTGGATTGGAATGATGTATTGGAATGATGTGGAAGAAGGAAAAGGATTCTTTAGAAAAGATGGGCATTCTAATGTTAAACACAATTTTAGAGCCGTTGTAATACGCTTGGAGTTCGGGTATCTCATCTCATCTCATCGGACTTTATCTCTAAGGAGTTTATGGACGAGAGAAAGTTTGTTCGGGCTTAATATGGTTTGGGAACGACGTTAGCTTTGGCTAGAATTATTGCCTCTGAAATATCACGAGCATTTTAAGTGCTGAGCATGAATAAATGTATCTGCATTTGATCGTACCATGATAAATGTTTTGTTATTGTACTCTGTCATGTATTCCTGTATGAATGTTCCTTAAATTTTCTATTTCATCATTGATTTTTTCTGCGTCGTGAGCGTCCATGTTTCCAGTTATCAGTTTTAGAGTACTTCCCAGTGCGTTAATAAGTCCTCTTCGTTGTCTTGGTCTTTGTCTTGGTAGCAATAGATCTATTTTGGATATTAATTCCTAAAGTTAAAATCCCACTATGTTTAAGGTTGGTTGAAGGTTCTTGCAAAGTCGGGAAGGGCATTTTTTATTTGATCCGTAGTCTTTACGTTCTCCTTCAGATCGATAATATGAACAAGGTTGTAGAAAGAATCTATTAGTTTCGCATTTCCTACTTTAAGTGAAAGTATGCCTTCGGCTTTTGTAAAGTCGCGTATTTCTTATTCTTGAGCCAATGTTAATATTAAAATTAAGGTGAAACAAAAACTGGAGATTCAACTTTAGGTACATTTGCGTTTTTTAATCCTAGATTTGTGAAATTTCCTATTATTTGTAGTTCTTAGTGTTACCTTCTTGTTTTCCTTAACTCTATATTTACTGAATCTTGGAGTAAGCTTATTTCTTCTACACTCTTTCCTATACATAATAACAGCTGCGTTTCTATTCTTGGGTCTTCGCTATCATTATTAAGTTTGTCGATTCTCTTACTAACTGTTTGCTCAAATCTCAAATCTAATGTCCGTTCCTTAATATATTCGTGTTCGTTGGAGTGAGCTATAGAATTCTTAAATTTATACGGTCGCCCATGAACAATTTCAAAGGCTGTACATTTTGTTACGGAAGGGGTAGAATTATTGTAGGTAAATAGGGTTTCAGAAAAATTTCATTATGGTCTTTATCAGTTTTGTTTCCTTAAAGGTATTGTAAACTATTCGATACATTTCTGTTAGGGTTGAATTGGAGCTTGTCTGTTGAAATGAAGTGATATGAAGAGTAATTTGATATCTTCTACAGAAGTTCGATGGGATGCCGTGAAAGCTGATAAAATTCTTGAATGCTCTTAGAACACTAATGCGATTTCTAAAAGGCATTGTATTACCAGTTGTGAACCTTCCACAAGAAATTTAAGGGAAACAAGATGAATCCATGCTTGTTAACGTCTAAGTATCCGATGGCTCTGCCGAGGCCAGATTTTGAAAATATTAATTGTTAAGGTCTCGCATTGCTTCTACAGCTTGTTGGTCCTGTTCGTCTAGCTCCTTATCCTGATAGGTATTTATAATGTTCCTCGAGGATGGGTATGATGGTGGTAAGCTGTCCTTTGATTGAGGAGCATCCATCCACCACATCCATTGTGAAGTTCCTCGATGATGTACCTTAGTGTGTTGTTGGTTGGCCTCGGTTGTTGTGTCACAGATGGTTTGGGTATACTGTGATTGAGTTGAACCGAGTTCCATTGGTTCTGATAGTGGAAGGTCATGATTCCTTTGTGGAACAGATTTGTTGACGTTGTTTGGATTATGCGGTGTGGGTATGTAAGGACTCCTATTCACTGGTGTAAACGTTTTTGCAGGGTTACGGGAAGATGTCATATAGTTTGTGGATGGTCTAGGGATAGTTTGAAGAGGTCTAAATGTTTGGTTAGGTTGGTGTGATCTATAATTCTGATTACGAATGTAATTTCTGTATTTGTTTTTAAATAATGTATTGATTTGATATGGGTAAGGTTTTTGGACGGTACTCGAATTTCATATAGAACATGTTCTGTTCTTGAATGCAATACGAAAGGGCTATTGCAATTGAAGTTGGCTTGATAGCCCTTATATTTGAACCGAGTGGTTCTCCTAAACCGGACAGGGAAGCGTTTAAGCTTATTTCCGAAACGGATCTTTTTTCGCTTTGATTACGTTTATATCCGTTTCGTGGATAAGTACGTTGTTGATTAGAGTTGCTTGAATTTCTATCACCTCACCGTGAAACTCTTCAACTCTTCAATTTGCTTGTTTTAACAACAGTAAGTCCCGTATTAAATGCGTTTCGTTACGCCTATCTGAATTGTGCAGTACTTAATTGGTTTTAATGTCGTCCCAATTCAGGTATGTAAGTCCACTGCGGGGTGTGGACTGCTGACGATGCACTCTGCCATAGGTGTTGTTGTTGTGGGTGGCGGGTTGTTCTTGTAACTCGCGCATGTACTGTAAAGGTCTATCCCCTTACCAGCAACCGATCGATGACATTTTTTTATATCTACAACCGCCGTAGGTATTTTAATTGCCATGGTCAGGACATTCTACAGCTCAGAATGTTTTATTTTATATTAATTGTTATATAACAAATATTAAATTTTTTTATTTCTTCTGGGGTTAGGATCCTTGGATGTAAGATATTATGTTTAGTTGAGGCATAGATGTCTATTTTATCTTCTAATAATTTTAATTGAGAAAGTTGATCTTATTTTATTTGTTGGTATATTATCATTTTTTGTGTAGTCTGATTGATACATTGCTTTTGAAATTTGTTTCCTATCTTCTTCTATGAGATTCTTTAAATTGAATAAATTTTCATTGAAATAAGTGTTAATCCTAATTTGTTTATTTGAATTGTCAATTGAATTCTGATTATTTATTTCTATTGTTCCCATATGCTCTATGCTATATAATATCCTGTCGGTCGTTATCGTCCATTGTCGCAAACAGTCATTTACTCGCTGTACCTACAAAGTTACTAAACCTCTTTTTTTTTTTTTTAGGAAGAATCGTTGATATTTTCGATTCGACAGATTCCATTTCCCTGAGTAAAGCTGCCAATAGGGACTTGTTTTGTCCGACGGCGTCTTTCAACTCTTGCAGGTTAATGACATGGAGAATTGTAATAGTCTCATTAATCATCTCTATTGAACCCATATTTAGCAAGATGTGTATAGTATTCTTTTCTACTTTCGTTATGATTAGTTTCGCTTGGACGTTTGGGATGGATATGACTAGTGGGAATGTTAAGAGCATTAACATCTGTAAGTTTACGTTTTCTTTTCATATTTGTAGTATGTTGAATAGATATTGGTTTTATTCTAAATCTTGGTTCGTATTTGTCTGACGCTTATAATTTTTAATTGGTGGTATAATTCGATCTTCTGTGCATTTTTCCCTATTTGTATTGCTTTACTGATATATTTTTGTTCATTCTGAATAATTGTTTACCCTAGTTTTTGGTGACCTGCATTCATAGCTTGTTCTGGAGTCATTTTAATACTGCTATGATATCTATTATTATAGTTAATTATTACTTTATGTAATTTAGCAATTAATGTGAGTGATCGTCAGCATTTCCAGTGTGGCTGTTAGGTTTGGTTAAATGTAGTTGTATTCCTTGATTATTATAATATTCTATTAGCCGATGTTTTCGTTGGCTTATTAAATATGGAAAAATCTTCTTCTAATATTCCTATTCCTTTTACCCAATTTTTGTTCAAATGATAAGCATACGCTTTTTTGGTTAATTTATCATTAATTGATTGAAAGATTGTCCTTGGAATGTCAATACGTTTATTTGTAGTCTTTTTTTTGTTTTAATTGGGATAACAGATCTTCTTTTTCAATGTATAATATGTTTCAACTATCCCACTATGAATATTCTCTATAGTGTGATACTTGGAAACATATACCAATTTGTCCAGGTTTCATGGTTCTGATAAACAAGTATTTCCAATATGACTGATTTTTAGTCATATCAACTTGAATTTTCGTTCTTCCATGTAAATTGTGTTCGTTAAAATTAGCTGCAATTTGTACTTATTGGTAAGTATCAATTGAGTTTTATACTCATTTCCAATATCGTCGATTATAGGAATATGATCCATTTAGTTTTCGTCCGCTGAGTGTATGGTTTGTTCTATCATGTCCGTTGCGTGTTGAAAACAAGTCTAATAGCAAAGCATTTGAGTCAGATTCTTTACATTTAAGCGAAAAATTATCTGATTGTGAATCGTCGGGGCTCTCTGCTTCCTTAGGCTTAACGTCCACGTTATGATTTATTCGACTGGGAAAATCAGTCATTTGTACTCTCCTAACTTGAATAGCAATCGTTGATGTCGCGGTGATAAGTCTTTTCCTCGGTAATGTACAAATTTGATGATTTTTCGAGTTAATCTTTCCAACGACTCGCGCACACCTGTTTTCATGTTTCCTTACGTGAATTAATCGATTCTGATGCATTAGGAAGCATTTCGCCATTCAAATCCGTTGATTAGATTCGGCAAGTTTATGTCAGATATGTACATAAATCTCATTTTTTAAGTTCTTAATGTGGCGCTACAATCCGGTGTAGACCTGGGCCTCAACCAACATGCGTCTCCAGCCATCATGATTTTAAGCTAGCTGTCTCCAGTTTCGTGCGCCACCTGAGTCGCTGTCTTTCTCTAATGCGCCGTCCCTTGGGGTGGATTCGAAGACTTTTAGGGCCGGAGCATTGGTTTCCATCCACTCTACATGACCTAGCCATTTGAATCGTTGGATCTTCACTCTTCTGGCTAAGTCGATGTCGCTGAACTGCCCGTATAGTTCGTCGTTATATCTCCTCCTCCACTCACTATCTATGCAGACGGGACCGAAAATCACACGAAAAATTGTCCTCTCGAAGCAACCAACAGCAGCTTCATCCGCTTTTGACAAAGTCCATGCCTCCGTGCCATATAGCAGGACTGGGGCGATTAACGTCTTGTAAAGCGTTACGCATTTAACGAACTTAATACTTGTGTCAAATAGCTCTATTGGTTTCAACTGAACCAAATTGTTGTCATGCTCCGTAAGCTCGGAATACATACCTGCTTTGCCCTTTTTTAAAAACCTAAATATATCCGTCATAAAATCATTTTCTATATCTTGGGAACTTATGTATATTTTCCTCTTTTTGTCAAATATTTTAGATTCCTTACTCTTATTGTTTGTTAAATTTATTTGTATAAAGAACCTGTTAACTACAGTATCTAATATTGAAAAATGATCAGCTTGTTCCTCCTCTTGAGAGTGGATTGCGTTATCCAAGCTCACTTGATCAATTTCAAACACTTTCTCTTTGCTTCGGTTAACCGTCTCTGTCAAATTAATTTCACCTGTGTCTGGGTTCTTCTTAAGAAGTCTGCTGCTTTATCATTGTCCTTAATATAGTCGATGTTAATATTATATTCTCCTAACTTTAGAAGCCACCTTTGTAAGCGAGGATTTATTACATCCTTCCCTTTATGCTTGGCTTTGGAACCATTAAAGGGGTTGATGGTCTGTTATTAAATCAAACTTTCTTCCGTAAATATACTGCCGAAAGTAATTTACAGCCCACACGATTCTTGGTCTTGGCTCTGTCTTTGCATAGGGTTTACATTGGCTTTGTTGCAAAAGGGCCACTTGTGGGTAAAAATGTTGATTATAATTTTGTGGCTGATTTGTGTTGATATTGCTTCTAGGAAGTTGTGGTGGCTCATGATTATTTGACCTTCTATTCATGCCCTGGTTGTGTATGGCATAACTCGGAAGTTTTGATTTTCCATTTTCAAGCATGTATGCAGAGCCTGTGGAAGATCCGCGAGCTCGCCCCTTCATAATAATCTGGACAAATCTCTTTTCAAGTCTCGCACAAAAGTGTCGAGCGCATTATCTTTATCTGTAGGATTGTATGAGGAGCGACATTGATTCGGGACTTATCTGCATAGCAGAAACCTTTTATGAATATTAAAGACAAATGAGGATATACAGACTCATAGAAGCCTTGTATAAAGTCATTTCCTTGGATATGAGATGTCATTTGGTATTCTAGGGTCCCTAGGTCCCTTTTGTCGGCCTAGTGTAAGGTTAAACAACGGGATATAACCTCCCAAATGAGGGGGTGTTGTAAGATTCGAGCGCAATGTCTTGTATTTCATATAGTACTCAAAATAACGAAGTATTTTGGCGGTCCTTTTATTGGCTCATACATTTTGAGGATTCCTTCCATACTTTTCCGCCACGAAATATGCTCTCCCGGAATACCAGAAAACTCCTCTGTGATATCACTGCATCTGGTATTTTATCTAATTATGTTAAATTATTTATATTGCTTATGTTAATTGTTGATCAGTGGCATTTATCCAATCGGAGCTTGGATTTACTATCGAGTGAACTATCTGTCTACCTTCACCTTGAAGGAAACGTGAAACAATGGTAGTGATTCTAATCCAAGGGAAGTCCGTGTTTTTTCGCTGGTTCCTGCGATGACTTCGGTCCCTTGGTCACACTGTTGATGGAGATGCTTGTTGGATTCTTAGTTCACCCAAACAGCACGAACCACGAGCACTATCACTGGTTTTATTTTTAATCATTTTGAGCTTCTGATTGGATTTTTAGGTCAGCCAAACAGCACGATTCACTGCCACTAGTTTTACTTTATATTTTTTCTTTTTATGGAGCTGCTTGTTGGATTCTTAGTTCAACCAAGTAGCTCGAGGCTCAAAACTAGCACTGATTTTTTCCTTTTTTATTACTATCGTTACGTTACGCACTTTCTGAAAAATGGTCCTGCTCGGGCGCCAGTTAAATTAAGTACACCGTACAATTAAGTACACTAAGAAATATTTATTAAATTCCACCTTACATTCTACAGAAACTAACTAAACAAGACTGAGTGCAATTCTGATATTGCACGTCTACTTACAGTCTAACTTATGCTTATTCTGCTTTTACCTCGATGCTACCGGACTCTGTCTCATGTTGCTCCATAGGTGCAAAACGATACTTTCCCATAGGTTGCTGCAATGGTGCATTGGTCAACATATGCACTATGGCTGGTACGACCAGTACTGGGAATCAGCTCATTCATCATTACTCACACCTTTGGAGTTCCATATCGAAGTGTAGTTTGCATTAACTTGTATTAGGTCCCACGTGCTCACCCAGTTTTCGGACGTCGTATCGGTCGTTCCCCCTGACGTTGATTACTTCGTAGGGACCCAAAAACTTAATGAATAGCGAACTCAAATGGTACATAAGTATAAAATAAGAGTGTCGTTTTTTTCGATCGAATGTAGAAATCGATTGGCTTTCCCGTCTTTACTAGCAGCCAGAATGCACGGCACATAGTTGGACACAACAGCATCAATACAATTTCCAATCCTAGGAATGAAGTAATCTTGCTTGCAAATCGGCGCCATTCTTTTCGCACTGAGGTGTCCCACCCTGTGAATGTCTCTCAGGATTTTCTTTTGCATAGTCTTTCGCACCACCAAATCAGTGCCGCCCACAAACTTGTACAATAGGTCGTTCCTCAGTTCATAGTCCGTGTAAGTGCCTGTTGTCGAGATAACATCTGTTATCAACTGACAGAATTCATCCTTGCTTTGGGATCTCTTGATTCTCTCAATGATCGCATCCCCTAGTCGCAGTACTGTTGGTTCTCTGCTGAGTGCATCCACGTTGCGCATGGATTATCCCGATCGGTGCAAAACCTCACAAGTGTATTCTTGCAGGCCACTTGTGGGCACAGGTCCCTCTTATTTATTGTTGCTTGGAACGCCTTTCAATCTGTATAGATTCTGAATTCCTTTCCCTATAGATACGACCGTAGCTTCTTGATACACTTTACTGTGGCCAAGACTTCATGCTCATCGCTGGTATAATTCATGTGAAAGACAAGATGCATTTGTTTTTCATATTTCTGGAACAATAGTCCAACCATTCTCGCGTCCGTATGTAACTCTGTCTTGAGCTTTGGTTGAATAGCCTTAGAACAGGCTCTTTGCACAGTAAATCCTTCAGAGATTCAAATGCGACACTTTGATTCGGTCCGAAGGTAAACACGCTGTCTTTCTTGGTCAGGTCTGAAAGTGGTTTTGCGTAAATGGAATAGTCAGGCACAAACTTACGGAAAAACCCAGTCAGTCCAAAGAAACTCTGCACCTCTTTTAGATTAGTCTGTTTCGGAAAACCTCTTAAGCAGCAATCTTTTCGGCTTCATGCTTCCGTTTTCCACCACGTGCCCAAAAAATTTAGTAGACCTTCTAAGGAAATTACATTTTTTCCCACAAACCCATTGCGAAGATTCAATGTTGTGAATACCTTTGCCTTGTGAACGGTCTCTAATACTTCTTCAGTTACTGGCAGAGGTTACCGGTCCTTGAAAATCTTATTGTTGAATTTTCGACACACAGTCGCATACTACCGTCATTCTTCTTCGCAAAAAGGATAGGACTAAGAATTCATTATTTTTCTGCTCATATTTAATTCAGCTACTTTTTTCTAATAATGTCCGTCCCAAAAGAAGATCATAATCTTTATCTATAAGAGGCATATACGAAATTCTTTGGGAATATTAGTAATAATAATCTTAACATGTTCCTTAGTTCTATTATTTACTGTTCTTATGTACTACAGTCAACTCTTGATGAATTTATTATATTGGCCGTGGAACCAGTATCTTTTAATAGATACTTAATAGCCTTTTACTTAATTATTATTTTATATGTATTATACATTTTTTTTAGTTATTAGTTGCGTAGCAACATAAATGCTCCGTCAGCAACTTATTTGACTTGCGTTTGTGTAACTTGCGCGAATTATGAATTCGAACCCCTTGGTATATTTAAAAAAACAGTGTTTCCTCTCTTTACTTACTCTTAGTAATATGGCTTTGCAAGGACATTGTTCTGTATTAGGAATGGTTATAATTTATATCTGCAGAATATAGCTTGTTCTGAGTTTAAGTATTTATACATACGTTTTTAAAAGCAATTCTTTTATTGTCTCTAAATGAATTAACAATAACCGTCTTAGTCCATTGCAAGGAGTACTCTACATTTAATACTTCTTCTTTAACAATATCTAGTCTATACTTAATATCTTTTATGATTCTATTTTGTAAATCTTGATCATTTTGAAATGCTCTTACAATATTACCCGTTACATCTTATCAATTGTTGATTTATTAATTATAACTTGATTATTCTCATTTTTAAATGCATCATTATTTAGATCTTAATATAACGTAGTCGTCATGGTCCGAATTTCTATTAATCCATTTCCATGCGCTACCTAGGAAATTTGGCGATCTTCGAAATTTAGCATTATCAGCTTTCTGTTTCTTTTTGAGTGTGGTTATATTATCTTACCTTGCATGTTAATAATTCTCAGGGTGGATATTAATGTTCCTACCGAAAAATATGTCAAGGCGTTCCTTACCTATTATCGAATGTACTGAATAATTGTATTCATAGACCGCTCCATCTAAAAGTTCAGGAAAAGTACTGTTATTTTATCTGATTTGATGCAACGCATTTGATGATGCAACGCATTTCAGACAAGGTAGAGTGAAATCTTTCTATTTGCCCGTTAACGGTGCTGGTGAACGGAGGAGTTTTTACTGTTTAGATTTTTAGTTAATCTTCTAGATGAAATTTATTGAGGAGGAATTAAAAAATGTTTCGTTGTCAATCACAATTATCCTTGGGACACGCAAAAGCTCTCGACTTCTTCTTCAAAAGCCTTTGATTTAAGTATTTTAACCTGCGCATACTACAAAAATTTGTGTAATTTCCTTCGGTGGAACAGATGTCTATGTGAACGATTCCGCCGGGATACTGAGGGATATGTCTTTCATATGAGTTCTAGGAATGCCTGTGGTATTTTTGTTCCTTGCAGGTGATACAGTTTTTTTTTTTATTCTCATTATTGCAAAGTAAGACTTCTCTAATAGCTGGATCCTATTTTCTCGTGCAAATCAATTCTACTTGTTCTAAACGAAATAAAAAACATTTCTTTATTGAACAACCGTGCTTAAAATCAATCATCCATACAGTTGCCATTCCTAGAAGGTAATGTAACTTAATCTAAACGATTGAACAGCATTTTGTAACATATCAACAAATTGCTATTCCTGGAAACCTATATATAAACAAAGCTGCGCTGAAGATACTTCAGGGAAATGTTTATGAACCGCATACTTAACTTGCATTTCGGTGTGCTCTATGCTCCTTTATAATTTCTTCATCGTGCAGCATTCGTAGGGTCTTCAACTCTTTTTTGCCTGAAACGTATTTTAAATGTTTACTCTTGTATGTATATATGTACCATAAGAATACCAGTATACCTCTTTATTTCCGAAAAATATTTTGAACAATTTAATGGTTAATTTTAATTTAAGACTTACAGAAATTTGTACAGAAACGAATTATTTAATACTTTTCGTTTATATATGTATTTAATACCTAATACAATGTATTTTTATTATTTCTAAACTCTGGTTTTAATAGTTAAAATAATTAATTAATTCATTTCTATATTTAAGAGTCAAGATAACGAATTTTCTGAGCTTGTTCCAACACTCATCGTTTACTCCATTTAAAACACTAATTACTTCTTCTTCAGTGAGTGTTATTTTGCCGAAATATCTAAATTCCCCCAAAATCGGACAAGTAACAATGAATTGTTTTATTGTTTCTACCTCCCTCATATTACATAGTGAGCATAGGTTACAATCCCGAGTGCTAAATTTGCTTCCATTGAGCCAGATCAGATCACAGCGTGCCTTGAAAATCCATGATATTTTGGTCTGACTCTGTTTATCAGTGAAGTATGTTTGACCTTTTGAATAATCAAGTTGGCTATAGACTCTATTTTCGCTCCTTGATGCTTTATGTAGAAAACTTTGATATTAGCTTCTGCAACAGCTCTTGTCCTTTAGAAGTCCGAACAGTTCGCGTCATATTTCCAGCCCGCCATTGTAAATGCAATATATAGATAAACACCTTACGTGAAAAATCGACTATGAATGTAAGGAAATACTTAGCACCGCCAATGGTAGCTATTTCCATGGGACCACACAAGTCTGAATGTATTAGCTGAAGTAGTTCCATTGCTCGTGTTTTAAAAATGTTAAACGATTTTCTTGCTACTGACTGTTGCATGATGCACATACCGATAACGATTGAAACATCGGAATCCTTTAGAAGAATTTAGCTTTTTCTTTGCATTTGAATGTAGAGCATACCATTCTGTTGGCTTTTTCATGCCTTGCAAAAGTTTAGTCTTAATAGCGTCATATGTCATCTTGACTCCAGAACTTTCGATTCCCATAATCATAGGGGAATATCTGTCCGGCAAACCAGTCAAAAGTAATGTCCCTATTTATTCATCACTTACCGGCGTGTCAATCTCCTTCAGCTTGTGTGCTGCCGATACAATTTTGCTAACATAATCTTCTATGCTCCGACTTGACTCAAGGCAGTTAACCAAGGTTGTTATTAATTGTCGCAGTAACCCCACTCGCCGCATTAGTTCGCAGTCTTGAAAACCTAGCCGTTTCGGCATCTTGAATATGAACGTATTTGATTTTTTCAATTAACAGAAAAAATTTCGCTTCGCTTTGATATCCTTGCATCCATTCCAGATTCAGGATATTTCCCTTGAACTGTATCCAACAGATCCTCGTGTTGCAAATAATTTTGCACGGCAAAGGACCACGAATTATAGTTTTCCTGGCCGATTAGCCCCGAACGGGAGGCGTGTAAATTCGTGTTTTCCGTATGCTGTTTATAATTCATATCTCTGGTTTCCATTTTAATTTAATGAAAACTGGACGTTAAGACGAGATTAGTGCAGTATTTATACTGAGCAAGACTGACTAATGCTTTTGTAATATTCAGTATGGGATACGCGTCTGCAACAGTAACCGCATTTAGCCTATATAACTTTTCTTCCGCCGAATTGGCCTTCTTTGGAACAATCCAAAGGGGATACTTATAAGGCCTTTTTGATGGTCTTATGATACATTTTCTCGATTTTTTTTCTACTTCAGATCTTAAATTACCCGGATATGGGTAGGTTTTCGCATAAATTGGTACCACTGTTGTTTTTATTTTTGCACGCACACTTGTATCGGTCGTTCCACTATCCGATGTGGGACAAAAGAGGTTTTCGTATTTAAGTCGAGGACGGACGAGGAAGGACGAAGAAGTCTATTAAACTATCGTTTCCTTAACTCTTAAAAAATTGTCAGCTTATTTTGTGGCTAATTTGAAGATGTCCTGCCACTGATTTCATCTTAAATGGTTTTTCGATGAGATTACAGTTGCCTGCAACTTCATGTGACACAAAGTTCTTATTGGCTCCAGTGTCAACAAGGAACTTAAGTGTCTTACCGTCTCTAGTAGCTATGCTCTAGGTGTGGTACGCTGGAGAGGCTTCTGTCATAAAATTTACTTCAGCTGTCTCACCTTGTTCTTCTTCTTGCTCGTGCTTGAAGTTTTCTTCGTATGGTTGGAATTCATCGTAGTCCCCAGTTTGCTGCACGGCATTTGTGGCAAAAAGGTGCTGTTGTTTCCATAACAAATGTGTCGAATCGCTTGATCTTCTTTGCGCCGGATTATTAACGGGTCGGTTTATGTAATTTACGTTTCTGGCTTGAACTAACTCATCAGTTTCCATTGGCTGAGCTGGTTTGGGTTGAGTGGGCCTTGGTGGTCCGTTATTTATCCAGTTTTTCTGAAAGGCGGGTTGCGTTTGCCTAGGTATTTGGTTTTAGATTAAATTTCGCTAAAAACCGGACATCTGTCTAAGGGCCTGCTCCGGTGGTTCAGCCGGGAATATTTGGTTGATAGGGGCTGAAATAGTGATGTTTCCAGACCTGTTATGTATTCGCATGCTTCTAAATTTTAAGTTTTGAAACTCGAGGCAAGATGCGTATGCCTCTGGTAAAGTTGTACGTTTCTGGATGACGAGCATCCTAGAAGTATCACCACTGAGTCCTCTGATAAATACATACACGGCTCGGGTTCTGTAATTTTCAGTAAGGGTTTTTAGTTTATTAACTAAGAGAGAAAGCTAGAGATTAATGCGAGCATAGAACTCGTCTATACTTTGTTTTTGTTGAGACACTGAGTTTAGTTCGTGTTCATGAATACAAACGTCCCATTTGTCAGCATAATACAATAATAACATTTTTTATTTTTCAACATTCGTCGTCGAAGATATTATGAAATTAAGGCTGCCTAATATGTTGGATTATTGCTCTATAAATCGGTTTGGTTTTGACTGTATCATAATCTTTATAATGGTTTCCACAGAGTGAATCCAAGAAACATATTGCACAGGATTTTCTTAGAAAACCTGTAGATCCCTAACGCAATCGGATAGTTTTCTAATTTTGGGAGGGCTTACTCTATACTCAATTTGTTGTAGACGTTAATTTGCTCTATTTGAGAATTTATTGCATCAGTTAGTTGGGTCACTATGTCTCGTAATTGATCCATTCAAAACAAATTTGAAATTAATGACAGAGAGTTAATTACTCGTTATGATTAATATAATATAAAAGTGTACAATGTCTATCTTAGGTACTTGGGTACAATTGATTTTATTTTTATTGTAGTATATAAGCTTGCAATATATATTGCTTACAGGAGGATAGAGAGTTTGAACATCTCTGATTTAATTGGGTGGTTCGTAGTTCTTTTGTGAACTGTGTGATGGACTTATTACAACGTACACTTTTCACCGCTTGAACTTACCGTGTTCGTATGTCAACGGTTTCTTCAGTTTCACAATTTAATGTATGTCAGTTTGTCAAGTCATGTAATTGTTCAGGTATCGCTTTGTCGGTATTTTATTGTATGCGACGATATTCCGTCTGCGTCACACACGTCTGCATGAGTATACTCATTACTTATGTTACTTAGGGTTTCCCGGCGATTATGAATGTAACTGTAGCGAGCATTTGCTGACATTGACTTTGGAATATTAGTCACATATGATGTTTGTGGAAGAGCGTGTGAACGAGAAAATGACTTGAATGAATTAAATGGGGAGTATGATCTTATTACGTAGACCTACATCATCCTCCCCTGTGAAAAAGAAAATTGTACGTTTTACGTTTGTAATAAGATAATAATGCAATGACTAAAATCAGTAACAAGTAGATTAGGGAATAATGGTGGAGATTGTGGTTATCCAATGAAATTAATGGTGTTAAAATGTTATGAACGTTTTTTTGCCTGTCTTATTTGTTGTTTTTCTGATGTTTGTTAGGATATTGAAAATGTTAAGCGGAGAAAGCGTTATGGATGTATGTGGTCTTTTTGTTGTTTGTATAGTCAAGTCTTTTGTCTTTAGGTAGCAGTTTCCTGATATTTCCAGTATAGCTGTATCTTTTAGAGTGTGAGTTATTAGTGTGTCCTGACAAATTTCATCGACCATGTAACTTTCTAAAGAGGAAAGTAACCAAGTATTTGCTTGTGATAGTTCTATCCAGACTGTGGCAATGTTTGACATTTTTGTATTACAGTTCGTGGGGTATTTGTTTGTTCTTAGGAGTAGTTGTATTTCATATTGGGGTTGATATGTATTAGCGTCAAAACGTGGGTGCGTCATTAGGCATAGGAGTTGGTTGTTGTGCGTTTTGGAGTTGCTTAGCTCGTTATAGTTTAAATTGTAGTAGTGTTGCTTCTTGACATCGATAAGACCATACTGTGTTATGGGTTGTATAAAGACGAGACAGTTGTTGTTCGGAGTTCTTAAGGGTATGGCTTTGTAAAGGTAAAAGTTTTCATTGAAAGGAAGGGGATTTAGGAATTCATATAGCATTTTTTGTTCTAATACGGTGTTTTTATTGTACTGATTGTGTATAGTTGGAGTATATCGTTTTCGTTGATTATAGATGGTAGTCTTAGGTCATTCGGCATGTCTCTTTTAATGTTTATTAGGGCTGTTCTTAATTGGTCAGGGGTTCTATTGTTGGATGAGGAGTACCAGTTTTGACGTTTGTTATCAGGTCTAGAACGTTAGATACAGTGTTTTCGTATCTAATAATAAGACGGGTTAGCAGTGTTGTTAGTGATTCTAATTGTGCGATGGTTGAAAGGTCGAATGTACGGTTCACTAGTTCTTTTATAAAGTTAAAATTCTACAAGCGTTTTTGTAGATGATTACTTACTTTAATTGAAATTTAATGTTACGACGGTCCGGTTCGAAACGCGTGCGTATCGGGTGACGGTTCGTTAACAAATGGTTTTGTATTTTTCCAGTTGGCTTTTCATTTAGTATTTCGATAAACTGATACAATGTTTCGTTAAAATATAAATATGGCCGCTTAGGCACAAAATTCAAGTATTAGACCATTTGGTCTAATATAGTATAATATTTAATAGTTAATTCACAATGTTTTGTAATTTATTTTTAATTCAAGGAACATCGGCTGCGTTGAACGGCTACAGGCTTCAAACTTCCTCAGTCAGAACCGCTTACTTTACGAGGGAGCGTCTTATTACGCCGTTTCGCGTCCTTACTTCCGCCACTCTGACTTTTCCGTCCGACGACTGTGACGACTCGTCCGATTGTCCAATTTTTCGGTGGACTGTTGTCTTCGTGGACGACGACGACCTTCCGACTACGAGGTTGGAACTGCCAGAACTGCTGCTTGAGACAGCATACAAGGTGCCATCTTTTTAAGCAGCCCATTCGACCTTCCGGCAATTGCTCTGGTGGCAGCGCTCGTAGGGGGCTTCCTATAAGGAGGTGTGCAGGTGTGAGCGCCTCGCCGTCGTTGGGATCTGCGCTGAGAGATGCGATGGGCCATAAAGTTTTCCAACGGTCCGGTGCAGCAGTCCCTTTTCTGATTTCATGACCGCTTCCCACAGACCGGTGGTATGAACGCGAAGTTGAAGCCTTCCTCTCCTGCGAATTGGTGAACGGCTTCCTTTCCTCGTTCGAACTGCGTCCGAACTTCCTGCAGTTTTCTCGGAGCTCCCACGAAGTTGGTCCCGTTGGCGCAGTGCATGGTCTTCGGAAATCCTCGACGAGCGATGAACCTTTTTAAAGCAAAGATAAAACAATCGGAAGACAAGTCCGTGGTAAGTTCAAAATGTATAGCCTTGGAAGAGAAACACACTAAGACGGCCACGTACGTTTTTACAGGTGGTGGACCACGAATTTTCAAAGTTGTGTACACGGGACCACAAAAGTCAACGCCACATATTAGAAAGAGTTGTTGCGCTTTAAATTGGTCGGCTGGCAAATTACCCATAATTTGGGGCAGCAATTTTGGCCTATACTTAAAGCACAAATTTGCACAGTTTTTCGGCAAGATTCTTGGGCTAGGCTAGCGACAACCTCTCTCGAAGCAGGCCACCAATGCCTTGGGACCAGCATGGCAAATTTTTCTGTGCAAATACGTCTTGATAAAGTTCGTATTTTTTTAAAGCAACAGCGGAAATTTTGCATCATACTCAATTGGTGCATGGAGGATGCGTCCGGTTTATGAAATCCTGGGTCAGCCAATATGATTTTTTTGGAATATTCCAATTCGCTGTATTGGTAGCTTGATCCGGCTGATATCGAAGTTATAACCAATAATCGGCTGAGAAGGAATGCTCATTCAGCCTTGACTTCAACACAGCATGAACTTTTTTGTTAAGTTTTGAGTTCACCTTACCAATACCAAGCACATTCAATGAAGATTCAACCTCTGTGCAAGTTCTTCCGTGATGAAGTTAATCTGCGAGTCTGAATCAAGTAAGGCTCTAGATAGCAGATATTCAACATTCTTGCATTTTATTTGAACTATCGCGGTTGCAAGAATAACTTGATTTGTTGAAACAGAGGCGTGCACGGCTTGGGAGGTTGAAGGTTTAACTCCGTTGACAGATGTCACGTTCTGGTGCAATAATGTGTGATGCGCGAGTTATGAGTTTGAATTGGGAGCCTTTTAAAAAACAATTTTGCTGGGTTGAATGATTAGATCGAACTGATTTTTTTATGCAATTATACAGCATGAAACCTATGATTGCAAAGGTCATCATTTGAACTTGAAAAAGGGACGGAAATCTTGATGGCGGTGCTCGTGATGACGATAACGATAATGATAATTGCCAAAGAGAGCATTGCGGATGTACCGGTGATATAGTGGAGATTATAGGTTTTGACTCCAAGGATATGCAATTCTTCTTGTGTTTTGAAGTTGAACTCCTTGAGTTTTTCTATGCTGAGTGTATCTCTTGTGGAATTTGCGTGAATGGTGCTGCTTGGTGATGGTAAGACGTGGATTTCATCCCAGAAAGTTGTTGTGTTGTCTTCATATGATATACCATTTATGTTGATTTTCATTCCTGGAAGTGGACTAATGCTGTGCCTTCTACAGTTGTGGTTTGGAGGCTGCAAGCAGAGTTGGTATTTTTGTTACATTTGTTATGTTTTCTATTTCTTTGTTAATATTTTCTGCATCTTGTGCGTCTAAATTTCCGATTATGAGTTTAATGGCGGACCCTAATGCATTAATTGAACCTCTTTTATTCCTGATGGTGGGGTGTATTGTTGCCAACTTCCTTTCAAGTTCCTTGAGTTTGCGAAATGTTATGTGTACAGAGTTAGTAATTCTTGCCTTTTGCTTATAAAAATTCAAAGAGTCAGTGATAGCATGAATGTTGTTAGTATAGTCTTCTAGGTTAATGATGTGGATGAGATTGTGAATGTTAGAGATGGCTCTTACGGGTCCCATTTGGATCGTCAATCAATTGTGGGGTAGCGAAAGGTGTTCTAAAAAACAAAAATGCTGAATGCAGTGACCAGTCTATATATATAATATGCGTGTTACTTATTTTTATAACTAATAGATTTGTATGTATGGTGGGGTAGCCTCATAATCATGTTAAATGATCAACTGCTTTTACATGTCTCGAAAGCATCAATATAGTTTTGGTTTATAAAAAAGGTAACCTCTTTCTTTAAGCAGTTAGTAAGGGGTTTGGTCAGTTTTGCCAAATCTTTAATGAATTTTATGTAATAATTAATCAGGCCAAAGAAGGATTTGATTTCTTTGGGAGTTTTTGTGATTGGGAAATTTTTAATTGCATGTATCTTGTTAGGATTGGGTTTAATGCCATCGGGTGTTGCTATATGGCTTAAAAATCCTATTTCACGTCGGACAAATTCGAGGTCTGTAGTTTTTCAAACTCCAGTTTTATGCTCTCGATATGCTCCTGGAGCGACGTAGAGTAAATTATGATGTCATCTAGATAGACCAGGCAGATTTTGCCGACAAGATCTCTAAGGACATTATCCCTTCATTACTCTTTGGAAAGAAGACGGGGCGTTTTTTAAACCCAAATTGCATTCTGAGGTATTCATAATGCCCTCCTGCTACTGTGAATGCGGTTTTTGAAATATGTTTGGAAGCCATCTCGATCTGGTGAAAACCGCTTGCTAGATCGAGAGTACTGAAATATATGCATCTACCTGGTTTATCTAATATCTCGCTGATATTAGGAAGGGGATATCTGTCAGTGATGGTGTTTTCGTTGACTTTTCTATAGTCAATGATCATTCTCCACTTCTGCTGGCGCCCATCTTTTTAGGCACTATCCAGACAGGAGAGCTCCAGGGTTTGACGAATTATTCCCTGTTCTATACGACTTAGTGTAAATAGGTACATCATCGGTCGTATTTATCTGGTGTTTAACTTGCACCTGTGTCCAGGAGGAACCTTAGAGGTCTCCCAAATGTGGAGGAAATATTTATAAAAGGTACACTGGAAAAATTTTCATCCTCTGCAATGTTATTTGAATCAGCATTAAAATAAGGATCTAGTTGTTGGAAGGGGTTGTTGTGTGATTTACTAGTTCTTGTTTGAGCTGGCGTTTCTTGAAAGCTTTCTAAAAGCTTTCTTGAAAATTGGAGTGTCTGGGTGGGTATGTGGCCTGAATCGCGGATTTTGAAATTTGGTAAACTGGGTATTGCTGTTGTTTCTACTAAATGTTGGCTGAAGGCATTGGTTGTATGTTGAGTAACTTTCTCTATTGGGTAGCGGTCTTGGGTTTGAGTTATTTTGCTCCCAAGTGTTCTGGTAAGGGTTAAAATGCTGGATTCTGGAAAATTGGGTAATTCTTTGATATGAAATGTTTTGTTCTTTTATGCAATGCGTTAAAGCGATAGCTAATGAGTTAGGTTGCATCGCTCTCTTGACTCTTGAACCTAGGGGTTCGTTGAGTCCACTCAGAAACGAGTTTAGACACATTTCGGCATACAGCTCTTTTTTGCTTAAATTTAATTTGAATCGTTTTCTTGGATGAGAATGTTGTTACATAGACTGGAGCAGACTGGAACTCTCTGTAGAAGCATTCGGCCGTTTTATTTTGCTGTTTCATGCCATGCAAAACTCTGATAAGCGTTATTTCACTTCGCTTATCGGAATAGTCTAAGGTTAAATTGGCTTTTATGTTATATCAAACCAACGGGGTCTCGTACATGTTAAGGACCTCATGGGCTTGACCTTCGGCTATATTCCGTATGGCCCTTAGTAATACTTGGCCATACGGGCTGTTGTCGGTGCCTCTAATATACAGCAAAATTTCTTCGACATTGCTTATGAATTCATAAAGAAGCCGGGGGTTTCCGTCAAATTTTGGAAGGTCTTTGGTGGCATCGAGAATTCGTAATGAATTGAATATATCGTTGGGGTCGATGTTGGTTCTGGATGAGGTTGGGGACGCGTTATTCTGTTCGATAGGCATGTTTATGGAAGTATTGCTTAATGAGGAACTGTCTAGGGTAATATTCTCAGGAATGGAGTTTAGACTTTTAGATCGACCTCTTAGATTATATGGAGTAAATTGAAGGGATAACGCTCAAATAGATTTATTGTATTTATTTTTTTTTTATAACATATAGCGTATGATTGAAATCCAATGGATTGAAAGTCAATTGTGTCACTATTATATTTATTTGTTAAGCTCACTTTGTAAATTCTAGTTACGTTGATTTAACTTATATCACAGAATTAATTTTCTATGTACTTTTTATTATTTTCTTTTTTTGTTTTTTTGTACTAAATGTTCTGGCTCGCTCGGTGATAAAGGGTCAAAACCCACGGTTAAGATTAATTGATACACACGACTTACTAGAGATTTACTAAGAGAATTAACCGTCACTGATAAATCACACTGACAATTGCAATTAGTATGCATTTCTTGCTAAGCCTGTTTGTTGATTTTGTGTGATGTTTGCTTGTGTCTTATCGCGCGACTTATAAACGGCGTGCAGGAGTAAACCAAAAAAAATACAACCTTTCAACTCGAGCTTCGACCACAAAATCAATCATTTTATTGTTAACAATTAGTTTTTGCAGAAATGATTCGCAGTACTTTTCGTCTGCGGCGGAAATGTGCCAGACGCTGAGTTTGCGAATCACTTGTGCAATTACATTTCGATTTTATTAATAAGTTTACAATTTCAATGTGTTCAATGTGTTCTGCTGACTTTGATGTGGAGCATGTTGACGTGGGGTGCGGGGAATGTTGGTGTAAGGCAGAGGTTAATGTGCCGCCGTAACTAGCGCAGCTGAGGATCGACGATCCATTACAATGAATAAACAATTGAAAATAAAATGTGAAGAATTGAAAAGATAAGAGATGAATACTTAGCATTTGTACATGTATAAAGTAAACTATTTCACGTTAACTTTTCGTAACGTTACCTTTTTTTGTTTGCCTTCGCGACTGACTTACAACTAACTGACAAGATATTTCATATCTTAAAACTAAGTGCTCCATGCAGCCAGACGACAGGTCAGCATATCCGTTGGTGGCTCAGGTGTCCGCTCGTTGTCGATGGCTCGTGTGTCCGGTGGAAAGACGATTCGCTATATTTCATCACGTACGGAGCTGATGTTGGTGCTCGTGGGTACTGTATCATGTTCGCATGATGAAATGTTTCTGATGTTAACTCCTCCAATCTTAAAATCGAACGTCCTCGTCAAATGTTGTTGACGTCACTAGGTGAGGGATGTCTGCAAGTCCTATGGTTATTGGTGATGGCGTGTTGGTATTGGACCGTTTGTCTTTGGTCATACCTTTATTGGGACACAATGCTTTTTGACTTTTTATCAGCATTGGGATGCACGATGAATTTCATAATTTTACAATATTATATTCGTTACAAATCTAAAGACTATTACAAGTTTTACATTTCTGTGTAATGCCATAAATGTCTGTATCGCACTCAAGTATTGAATCGTATTTAATTTTATTGATAATTGTATTTATTTTAACAGGTTTTATTAATGATAGATTAAATAATGCTTTAGTAGTTGTTGGAATGCTTAAAATATAAATTAAGTTACTTTTATTTGAACCAATTTTTCTTTCGACAAATTCTAATGCCTCATCTACATTTACACACGGAATATTTTCAACTTTCATAATTGTTTCTGTTTTATTTATTTCGGTCTTTGATAATATAAATGAGTTTATTATATTTACTTTCGACATACTTTAATGGCATAAACTACATTAACTATTTCTTCTTTAATAACATCTGATTTATATTTGATTTTCATAATTAATTCGCTATTATTATGTTCATTCATCATCACTTCACTACTCAAGAAAAACACACAACGTCCACTCGTTACAAGGTCCTCTTTATCTCTGTTACAGCTTAGTGTTACATACATTAAGTAAAATCTCATGCATAAAAGTGGAGACTTCTCGGATAGATCATCCGATCAGATTAACCGATACTTTATGTAGTACAAATTGGTGTTTGTGTGCTGAGAACAGTGACGTCCAAAAGTAAATATCTGTTTTGATAAAATCGACTACATTTGTTAGTTCATTGATATTTTCAAATGACATTTGATTGATTATTATTTGATTATTATTATATCTTAAAATATTATTAATTTGTTTAATAATTATGTCATAGTCGTGGTGGTCTGGGTTACCCGCAAGCCACTTCCACGCCAAGCCTATAAAGTCTAATGATCTCTTACTTTTATTATTTATCTTAAGTCTATTTAAGTAAGTTCGTATACGGGATATAAATCAAAGGAAAGGACAGGACTAAGGATATGGTTGCTAGTAATGGATGTCTTTAACGTAGCTTCCAAGTTGTCCTCGACAAAGCATCTGCAACACCATTCTATCTACCAGGCTTATATATCAACTCATAATGATATTCTTCGAGAATAGCCTTCCATCGTTTTAGTTTGTTGTTGCAATTTTTATTGCTCAATGCATATGTCAGCTGTTGGTGATCGGTTAAAATTTTCAGAATCGTAGGACGGTAAAGGTAATTTCGCAAAGTTTTTAGATCACATACTATGGCCAACATTTCCTTTTCGTTGGGGGCATAATGCTCTTCAGCTTTCGAGAGTGTTCGAGAGATGAAGGTTATCGGTTTATTTTCTTGAGCGAGTATAGTACAAATAGTATAATCCGTAGCGCCTGTAGTCAATCGCAGATCTTTTAAAGTTCGTGGATATGGAAACTTGGTGATCGCTTCCGCTTTGGCTCGGTTGGCTTTTATACCATCCGAAGATACAATTAACCCGAGGAACTCAACATCCAACCTACTAAAATCGCATTTATCCAGTTGCACTCTG
The DNA here is from genome assembly GCA_916610145.1 of Eristalis arbustorum. NCBI lineage: Eukaryota > Metazoa > Arthropoda > Insecta > Diptera > Syrphidae > Eristalis > Eristalis arbustorum. The sequence continues at coordinate 47,143,530 of OU744319.1, read as the reverse complement.
AAGAGTTTCAAAAATTGATGCCAAATTTTGAAAGTGTTTCCGTTATTTACGATATCGTCCGTATCGGCGTATCGGTGAAAGCCACTTTTCAAGTCGATCATCGAAAAAAATTTGTTCTTCCCTAATTGCGCTAGTACTTCATTAGTTTCAGGAATCGGATAACGATCTGGTATTGTTATCGAATTTAGTTTTCGGCAGTAAATTAAATTCAATTAAATTTTATTTGAACTTCTAAAAGCTTAAGCTAGCGAAATAAGGGTTGGCTCAACAATAGGGGCCCAATGCTTACAAAGTTTACAATGTCGTCAATTATAATATTTAAAATTTATCAATTATGAATGTAGATCTTTAACATCGGGGTGTTCAAGTCCGTGTATCCTTGTTTCTCATCTAGGGATGAGGTGGTGGTGAGGCAGCTCATTTAGCAGCGATGGTGGCTGCTATCACTGCTTTGGGAATGTCTGCTCATTAATCAGATTCAATGCGTTGAGGAATCGTTGTCCGGGGGTCGAACTTCTCAGGTCTCTGATAGCCATGTTGCCTCTGATATGCCGACTGATAATAATGCTGTAAGCCATTGTTGCCTTGGACAAGATTCTTCTTCTTCTTGATTGGCGCTACAGTCCGGGGTGGACCTGGGCCTCAACTAACATGCCTCTCCAGCCAGCACGATCTTTTGCCAGCTGCCTCCAGCTGCGCACACCAAGTTGGTTGAGGTCCTTTTCAACTTGCGTGCGCCATCTAGTGCGAGGACGTCCTCTGTTGCGCTGTCCCAATGGCTCGGTGTCGAAGACTCTTCGGGCCGGAGCTGTGGTGTCCATCCGCTCTACATGACCTAGCCATCTTAAGCGTTGGATCCGAAGACGCTTAACTAGGTGCATGCCGCTGTACAGCCCGTATAGTTCGTGGTTGAACCTTCTCCTCCAAACGCCATCAACGCAAACAGGACCAAAGATCGTACGCAGAACTTTTCTCTCAAAACAACCAAGAGCTTCTTCATCCGCTTTCAATAGCGTCCATGTCTCTGCGCCATAGAGCAGGACTGGGATGATCAGGGTTTTATACAAGCTCAATTTGGTGTTTCGAGAGATGGCTCTGTTACTCAGTTGCCACTTGAGCCCAAAGAAACAGCGATTGGCAAGAGTAATTCTGCGCTTGATCTCGGTACTGGTGTTGTTGTCCCTATTTACTCCGGAGCCTAGGTAGACGAAGTCCTTGACTACCTCAAAGATTCTGCTGCCCAATATGACGCTCTGTCCGAGACGTCGATGTTGTGCGTCCTTCCGTGATGACAGCATGTACTTTGTTTTGCCCTGGTTTACCGCTAGACCCATTTTAGCCGCTTCCGCTTCAATACTAGCAAACGCCTCATTGACGGCTCGCTGTGTTCGTCCAATCACGTCAATGTCGTCCGCGTAAGCAAGCAGTTGAACGGACTTTTGGAAGATCGTGCCTCGGGTGTTTACGTTTGAGTTTCGCACGATCTTCTCAAGTATGATGTTAAAGAAGTCACATGACAGCGTGTCGCCTTGCCTAAAACCTTTTTTGACATTGAAGGACAAGATTCGTCATATGGCATTTCGATATGCACTCCCAATTTAGTGAGGTGTTATATGACTCTAAGATAGCATTCGCATTACCTACAATCTAATTGCGGATTATGTTTAGGTTACCAAAGTATATCGGTGTTCCTCTAAATTGATTATAGATGCTTAAGACCCTTTCAACGCTCTTGCGCCAAGAACTAAATTCACCCGGAGTTTCGGAGAACTCTCCTAAACATCGCACGACGTCTTATACTTTGTCCAGATCGCTTAGGTTCGTGCGCAGGTGTTCGTAAATGGTTCCTCTATGGAACTGATCATCGGGATTTACTATAGTTTGAACGAGGTTTCTGCAGTTAGTCATGCAGACGCGACTCACAATGTTTGCGACTAGCGACTCCAGTTCTGGAGTTGCGTTAACAGTAACAGTTGGATTTGAATTCGATGGATTTTGATGCAAAACTGATGGAGTTGAATTCTCGATATTCAACATCGGTGGACGCAAAATTGGATCGGTCATAATTGCAGAACGTTTAGGCATAAAATCTTAAAATTAGATACGTTGAACCCAGGTTTTTCACCACACACACGAGCGAACATTAATTAAGGTCGTCTTACTGTAATGATGCTTAAAGTACGCGCATTGCACAGGCGGCGAGCTTTCTCGGGGTCAACTTATGCGTTTACGAAAGAGCACTTTACGCGAGAGAAACTAACGCGATTACACTTTGATGTGGTGAATTTTTTTCTGGGCCCCAAGTTGGGCGCCAATTAAACTATTTCACGTTAACTAAAAATAATTTTATTTTTCATCTGTTTGCCTTCGCGACTTTTTGGGAGTTTAGGGCTTCGTTGGTGACTATGTTTGTGGGTGCAGATGGTGCTACGTTTGGGTTGGGTGGATTTTTTTGGATTCGCCATTTTATTCGAAGAAAATGCCCTTTTATCAAAAGATTTATCAGTTATTCAGAAATGATCGCTTGATTAATAGATATCGCTAAATTCATGTAAAATATATTTTTATTAGTTATTTTTCTTTTTACCACACTCGCAGGAGAATTTTTGCAATTGATATTTCGGAACGAAATGGATAACACACGAGTGTCGGTACTGCTTGAAGACTTTTGACTTCACGTTGGTACTACTTGAGGGCTTTTTTTTCTTTCGACAGAGCCGTTAGTGCTATTTAAGGACCTTTTTTTTTCCATTCCCTGTGGTCCCTGTCAGTTAAAAACTATCTTATCAAATCTTAAAAATAAATCTTATTATTAAGAAGAAAGCTCTTTACTGTTTTTAGTTCAAAATTACAAAAAAGAACTACATTTCTCACGAACTAAATTATTCACACCCATAAGTCGGAACCCGTGAAGTTGGTAAAAAAAAACAATCTTTATTCGTTGATGATTGGACCATTAATGATTTATTACAATTTATTCTCTTAACATGAACCCGCAGAAGTGATTCTAAGAAATTGAAGTGGCCGGAAAATGCCCAGGCGCTGATTCTTCAATTAATTACTTCACCTGTGCAATCAAAAGAGTAGAAATTGCTAACGATGCATTATTTGGTTGGCGTATGTAGATCACTGCTGTTGACCTTGATGAGTTGTTGTTGTTTGGGGTAATGGTGTGATTGTAACTCGCGATATACGCGTAAATCGCTTCGTTTTTTTAACTATAAAAGATTAGGTACACTTTATTCGTCTACCGTTCAAATACTACTGACTCACATCAAAATACGAAAAATCATTTATTCCGATAATAAGCGATAAACTGCTGATGCAGTGTATCCATTCCCGATCGAGATTCAAATTTCTACATCCGCTTCGCACTGTCTAGGAATTTTGATGATGTACGTTCCGCGATGTCTGAGATTTTGGAAGCCGTTCATGGATATATTTCCATGACTATGGGTGTCAAGTGTCAAAGTAAACCGCGCGTCACATTGGAATTTGACACTGTTGTGAGCGACTGTGAGTAAGAATACATTTAATGTAGATTTTTTCACGTTAACTCATGTATTTCGTGGCTTTTCTCTCTGTCGATGACGGCCTGAAGTTGTTTTAGCGTGGCATCTCCGATTATGCCTACGAATGCTTTTAGAATTGGAAAGATAAAAAAAATACATTCAATTGGTAACCCAAGCCTTGGGAGAATTTGTCACAGATTTTATTTTCTATGCGAATTTTTCCAGACAGACTGTTCACAAAGAATGGTTTTTGGACGGGTCCAGGTGCGGTCTGATGAAGTTTTTATTTGCTCCAGGAAGTTAAGAGTGAGATTTCCTTTAAATCTTCTTCACAACTAGGTGCACATAGTTGTACCGACGGTTCCACTTGTGGGGTAAGGATATTGGTTCGTAGATATATCATAGTAGACGAATAAGTAGACGATTAATGATAGCTTCTAATTGATCGTTTACTAATTGCATAACTACCTGAGAATTATCCTGATCTATCCCGTGTTTAATTTTGAGGAGGTGTTTGTCGTCCTGTGGCAAAGTTTCTATCTGTTTGCTAATGCTTGCTGCGTCTTCTGCGTCCATGTTACCTGTTATAATTTTGATAGCCGTTCCGATTCCGTTAAGGATTCCTCATTTCTGTGTTGAGATAGGCATTAAGAACTCGACTTTGCTCTCAAGATCTTTTATCGGAATCTTTTTTTCTTTGTCTGATAGAATCCTGATTCCAAGTCGATGGTCGGAAAATATTTTGATTTTGCTATATTCGTTTCGTTTAGTTTTTTGTAATCAATAACCATTCTTAATTTTGGAGTACCATCCTCATTAGTATATTTATATAATATCACTATATATATATATAATATTTGCGTTAATTAATAATTTAATTTTTTATTTTCTTTCTTAATTTCTTAATACGTTTAATATTATTTTCAGTACCTTCTTCAGTTGTGAGTTCCGAGTGCGTTTGTTCAATAGTTTTTTTGAAGTGAACATATTTTCACTTCTTCCCGCATGAGATTGGTGTTCCACTTACGAAGTGTAATACTATTCATACCCTATTAATCAAATTAAAACCTATCAATAAATCGGATTCTGAGTTCACTATCTCACAGAAACTTTCTAGTTGATCAAATATAATTACGTCATAATAATAATCTGTAATAGTTGTTCCATTAAATATTCGAACTTTTATTCGTTTGTGGTCTATAACATTTGGTTTGCAGTAGCAACTTGTTGCTCCCGAGTCAATAAACATTTTTAATAGTTTCCCCTTTGGACCGTTCTTATATATATAGGGTGTTTACCCTGGGTTTCGGGTAAATAAGCATCTTCGCTTAGATTATTTAATCTCTCAATTTTGTGAGGTGGTTGTGCTGAAATGGCCTGGAAATTCTGTGGTTTGTACTTATAATGGTTTTGATTGTTATAATTCAAATTCCTGGTTAAACTTTCTTTGCTCATGCCAAGTGATTTTTCTATGAGCTCAACTTCCAATCTCCATTGCTCCTACTCGAGAATCTCACATTATTTTGGTTTCTAGAAACCATTCGATCGTGGCGGAGCAATTAACCTATTGAAATGAAGAGCAAAGTTTGCCATCATATTATTTGCTTCCAATTCTTGCACTTTGGCTTACACATTGGGCAAATCTTCAGCTGATAACGAAAATAATATTTTAGGTAGCGGAGCGTAAAGCCCTGTGATGAATACCCGCAAAGCATTTCTTCGATTTGCTTTATTAAGTTCCTTCGTTATATCGGCATTTGTGCCGTATGACAGTATAGTTTTGTTTATTAATAATGTCAATTTTTCGTTAACGATATTGTAAAATCTATGAGTGGTTCCCTTGTTGCCAAACACTTAATTCCTGTTCAATGATGTGGCAGGGTCGCCTATGGGCGTAAGCGAAATCTCGATGAGAGCATGCTTGAAACTTTTTTGACATTTTTAAAATAGCTGTCTGTTTCGTCAGAAAGAGCAAGTTGGTTCAAAACAATTTTCACATGTGTTCAATCGTAATTTACAGAGTTTGCGACACCTTCTTTCCATCACGGTTAAAGAATTTTTTTCTAAAACCGTCAATGGTATAGAAGCCATTTTTTCCTTTGGGTGTGTTAATTTCGTTTGATATCAACGTAACATAACACATTTTCAATTTCCAATATGAAAATATTCCCCGTTTTGGTAATAGATCGAATATTGTAGCGTGTGCACTTCTTGGGACGTGTGGGATGAGACTCTTCTGTAGGCAATGCTGATTGTGTCGTTTTCGACTTTTATTAGGAATATGCCTTCGATTTGTCGGATACTTCCATTATGTTCGATCTCGCCCTCAAAAACGTTGAGAAATAACAGTCCTGTTTTTATTTCTGTAATCGATGGGATGTGTTGCGCATTCGTCACACTGCACGTAGCGTTTCTACTTCTTAATCACATGTGTACACATTTATCATTACTTACATACATCTAATAGATCATTATATTCACAAATAGATATTAATGCTTTGCATTCTTTTACAACAATTACAATTTTACAACAATATTTCGTTTTCACTTATAAGCATATTTTCAAATTTTAAATCTTTTGTTATTTTTTTATTTTTTCTTGTAGATTTTACATATAAGCAGTCATTCTAATATATAGGATTTTATCATTACCTAAGGCTATTCTTACATCGGTAAATTGGAGTGTTTGTTCAACACCAGTATAAGGCATATTCTTATTATATATTAGTGCGATTTCATATTTTGACAGTATATTCGAATTTATAATAATATATTTCGCCATTTCCATTGCGTATGCAATATTTGTTAGTTCTTTTATAATTTTAGCTTTTATGCTCAGACTTAATACTAACTCGTATCCATTTCCACGCAGAGCCAATGAAGTCAAGGGAGCGTTTGGATATTTGTAGTTAGATGTTACTTATAAGTTTGGATATCTGTAGGAGTTAATGATCTAGTATTGGGAAGAATGGGTATGTCTTAGGAATGTGGGTATCGGTAAGGCCAGACGTGTTACTCACATAAATAATTAAATCAAAAGGGGAGAGCAAAAAGTTAATGTGACAGATGGCATGAAGTGCGCCTCCTATGCTTTGACGAAGAACTTAAAAGTCAGCTTTTTCTTTTTAACAGGATTTAAGAGTTGTAATAGCCGACGACTTCGATGTCGGCGTTCAGGATGGTGGTGATGGATTTGAAAATGAAAGGAGTTATACAAATGATTTAGAGTTTGATGTCACTTTTATATATACATTTTCCGGATTCGGCGAAGGCAGTAGTGCCATTGTCGTCTTTGACAATTTCTTCCTTTATTCGTGCGGTGAGTTTTGAACCTTGTCTTTTATCAGTTTTTACAAATATTACTTGGCCTTAGTACTGCTGATTGAAGTTCTTCGAAAGGGCAGTTATGTCCATTTCTCTTCTGACAGCTCATGACTTCAGACAGCATGGAGTGGAAACGCTCCACCTGTCCATTAACTTCGTTTTTGTTCGATGGAGTTTTAAAGATTTGAATATGTTAAGTGTCTTCCATCATGAATGTAGCTGATGCAGAGCTGATATACTTTTCGTTGAATACAACAATGCATCTTGGGACTCCGCAGAAAAATATAATATCTCAGGCGGTTTTTATGTCTTGTATTGCGTGAGATGTTACGAGCCTTACTTGAGCAATCTTTGTGAAATTATCTAGGGGAGTGAGGACTAAGTGACGTTCAGTGGAATAAATGTCAATGTGAACAGTAACCCCAGGATGTAATGGTATGGGAGTTGTTTTAATGAAAATTAAAATTTTACTCTGATTTGTATTTTTTTGGACAGTGGTTGAGGTGCAAAAAGGAATGGCGTAACCGTGTGGAGAACTGTAACTCCCCTCCCCCCTCCCCACTCCCACACGATTCTGTTCCGGAGATAACTGCCGAGTACGCATATCCCCTTGCTTGGCTTCTTCTACATTTAAGGGGTTTCTGCAATGCATGAGTCCCTTTATTGGTTCTGTAGTTTTACTTATGAAAATCCGAAGAGCTGCCTTGCAATTTGGCTCTATAGGATTATGGGCTCTATCAATCCTAGTTTCATTGTTAGGTCTAATCAAAATGACCTCGATATTATTATAATATTCGTGGCAGTGATTTCTAAATGGAAGGCGTCTCATTTATTGACGCTATTGTTTATTTCAATAGCTTCCCTAGCTTTCCCTACCAATTTGTTTTTGATAATATCGAAGAAAAAATGTTGCCCTCCATCGTCATACCTGCTGAGGGTCCTGTGTATTCTATCTAACAAATCAGTAAAGTTATGGAGGTTATCACCACTTCCATCACATTTTTTCACTATTATTTATTTCTACCATTTAATTATTTATTTATTCTATTTCACTTGGTTCACTTAGATATTGTTGTGCTTCATGTTTTAGTTTACTGCACAGTTTTTCTTTGCTTTCTTTGGCGCCTCACTAATCTCACTCACTCACTTAATCGCTTAGTCAGTGTAAATTGGTGCGCTTCACTAATCTATATCGCTTTTTATACTTTATTGAGATTGAGCGTACTGTCAGCACTTAAGCGTACTGTTCACTTGAGTCGAATAATTGATATTAACCGCGAATTAATAATTGTTCCCAGGCGAACACTTTTCACGAACTCAAGAACTACCAGTTGTGGTTTTAAATATGCCGTTTGCATAAAAAACATTTAATTTTTTTCTTTTTTTTTCTGTATTTATTTCTTTTATTAAATGTCTTACAACGACTAACGATCCGAGACGAGACGAGTGCAACTGACCGCTGATCTGAACTTTTCTGCAGGTATTAAAAACATACAACTGTTGACACAGCTTTTGGATGAAGTTTGTCTGTGGGAAAGAAATGCACTAAGGGTTTCATATATAGGCGCGTGTAGCGCAAAGGTGGAAGCGCTTGCGAACATGATCTGCGTACCGTTGATCATGCATTTTGCTCGTGGTTGAGGTGCAAAGGGGACTCGACTTTGTTTTTTGGCATTTCGGTAATGGTGTAGAAGTTCCTCCGGATTTTGCTAAGATTGGGTGCATGCCTGGCCTGCAGTCGGGTCTTTTTTGCACTGGATGACTTGGTTTGAATTGGGGGCGATTTTTATAATTTACTTGTCTAGAATATATTGCTTCTGCCTCCATAGGCTCTGGTTTTTGTTGATTAGTTTTGGGATTTCTATTAGTTGGGGGTAATTGTTGGACAAATTTAAGTTGACTGTGTGACCATGGATTCTGGTTATCAGTTTGCGGCTTGGGAGCCACAGTGGGACCATGTAGCAATTCGGAATAGAGATGCTGAGGATGGGCCATTGGCATTTGATTAAAAACGCGCTGCCTTGGCGGAGATCGAAAATGAACAATATTTTCAAGCCTTCGAACATGTCTCGCTGTATGACTCACATGCAGCGCGCTGTAGTTCATGTTCTCCAATTTTAGACAGAGATGCAGCGCTTGAGGGAGATCGGCGGATTCCCTCATGCCAAGAGTCTCTGTGCTCATTTTTACTGTGGATATTTTGTTAGGGATTAAAGATAAATGGGCGTAAACCGTGTGGTAAAATTGTTGTACAGTGCTGTGGTACGAGGTCACGCTTGTATGCGTAATGCAAAGAAAGACAGCGTGTAATACTCTCCCAATTCATTGGTGTATTGTTGAATTCTAAGGCACGTCAAATTCCAGATTCCTTGGCTGTGCCTTTTAGTGGTACAGCCTACCGTCCACACTCTTTTTCCACGACCCTTATTGTCTAGGCTGACCAGAAAAATCTTTTAGACTACGTACCACGTCCGGGATCTTATCCATGTCAGAGATATTTGCCCTTTGGTCGTCGGGAATCGCTTGGTCGAAGTGCTTCCTCAGCCATACAAGACCTCATTTACACGAGCTTTGACAGCAGGCATTTCCATTTTTTAGGCAAGAAAGGTGAAACCTTCTGTCAAAGTTAGCGTGTGTAAAAGCAGCTCAATTAAAAACTATTGAATATTTTTTTTATTCAATGATAAATGAATAATTTGCGACTATCGAATAAATGAACAGTTTGCAACTATCGAAAAACTAGATAGTTTTTATTCGATAGTTCCCATCACTATTTCACACTATCCCCTCCCACGGTGAATAATCGGCGACGCTCACAGGGTGGTCTCGGTTTGCTCGGCTGAAACTCTGGCACATCTGGCGTCTGGCTGCTCATGTGTTCGAGCGTGTGTGCAATGCGCGTATTAACTTGTATAACACATGTAATTACAATTTAAATGTACAAGAAAATTGTTCGATCTGGATTGTGGCGAAGCGAAACTCAAAACTTTACTTACTCTATGCAATGATTTATTAGTTTATTCTTGGGATTCTTGTTCTTGTTATTGCGTTCATGTTTTATTTCCGCATTGATGACATCTCGATGCTGCGTAAGCGTTGTTTCGTTTAGCGAGATTCCAATCATACAGTCAAGCATTTTCTAATGCATGCGTAAGATCGTCAATGTCTTGTGCATATTCAGTGGAGAACTGTGTATATTGTTGAATTTGATTTACATAATTTCGCAGTTATAAATTCAACAAAATGGCTGCGGTTGTAAGTTTTACTATGACTGCAAATGTTTTTTTTTTTGATTTGCAAAAATATTATGCACTGGGCCCTTATGTTTAGCTTCGATAAAAAGAATTACAATGAAGGGTCGCAATTCTGTTTATCGCAGGGCAAACGACAAAATAAAAAGAATTTGCATCGTCCAGCATCATAACATAGTTTTAATATTATAGGCAATAAACTTCATCACAGTTTTCATATTTGTGTGAAGAGTGGGCTGAGCTATTCGACATATAAAAATATGTGCAGTGGCGAGTTAAATGTATATACTTACGTATTCAAGGTGTCTGTCTGGTATATGTAGGATTGGAACAATTTATTGTTTTATAGTATGAAATTTAGGCAATCTGCAAAAAACAATAACACAATTAGTTTATGCAAAATATGCGTCTTTTCATTATTACGTTCCGATTTTATAACTTATGATGATCGTAACCAAGCCCATCTCCATCTTAGCGACTCAATGGCGGTGGTGTAGTCACATGCTTTTCACAATTTAATTAGACATCATCGATTAAATGTAGTTATAAATTTTTTTATAAAGCCTTTTCATCATTCCATATTCTGAGCAAAATTTAAATTTGAATTGGAAAAAGTATCGTGTACCATACTTTTTATATTTACCTTCACACAGCTAGATCCCTATGCAGCTAGTGTTCCCCAAATATTTGAATTATAATTAAGTGTACATATGCAAGTAGTATACCGAAAATATTTGCAATTCCAGAAACATGAATCAGTGACTTATTTTTTTATTAGTTTTTGCTACATAACTACGTAAAGAACAAATTGCTTCCTCTTTATTCAATTTTACATACTAATCTGGTTTGATATTGTTTTTGTCGGTGGCATTGTTTGTGAACAAGTCACGACGCAAGAAAGTAATAAACTAAGAAAAAGCTAAAACATCTCTTTCATCGTTATATTCAGATTTTTGTCGGAACTGAGATCTCTCTATTGAATAGAACATATTATACATCTGCATTATTATATAAGAATTTTTACTACTATATTTGTAATAATCAGAAAATATTTAAAATAATATATTTAATGTTATTTGTAGAAAATCCTTTAAAAGGAAAATAAGAATAACAATAAAAGAAAAAATATTTTTGGATTGTCATTTTACTATTATCGATATCCTACAACTTTTTAAGACCATACACAAACATCATGAAGTAAGTACGCTTTGTGTTCTGTTAGACATATACATCTTAAAGTCGCAATGGAACATACAACAACAATTATTTTTTTTAATCTAAATTTAGCTTACATCACATGTTACAAAATATTGTCTTAATATACATTTATGTAACTGAATACATTTTTTATGTGATTAATTATTCTGCGTACCTTTTTTTGGACCTTTGATTGGTGGTTATTGTCATTGGGTGTGGAACTCCATTTTACAATGGTGTTCCCAATATTTGATGCCGTTTCGAAACGAAAACACTGTTGCTATCCTTGCTTCGAACTGAGGGGTCATATATAACTGCTCCATCAAAGACTGCAAAAACTATCATTTGTACCGTTGACATTTTAACATTGATGACTACCTATCATATATTCCTGCGGTATGCCGAAAATGCAGCGTTTTTATGTTCACGCCCTTTAACCGCCCTTAAAGTACTAGAAATCTACTACTACGTCTAGCCGAGAAATTAAAAAAAATATTTAATCAGGTGTACCAAGGAATGCATACTATACCAAGGTGCAAAAATTGATTGATTGTAAGTACACAAAATATACTTAGGCTGCCTTTGGATCTTCGAAATAATATATATTTAGAATTAGTCTCGACCCATGATACATAGAATACAAGATAATATGTGCCAGCGCCTTATTTTTTTAAACATGTTGAAATATGACAGTTGTTGACCCCAGTTGTTGATAAAAATTAGTACAAATCACATAATAACCATGGTAGATTGTGCTCAAATTCCATTTTAAGCCCGGGAATAACAACAACTTTTTTTAGATGTAAGATATATTTTAGAAATTGCTTAAAAAGTTTGTAAAAAGAAAATTGCTAATAATGTCATAGTAGGTTAATTCAATGAGATGTAAAGTATGTGTATTATGAAGTTGTACCCGTATGTATCAACATATACCCCAAAGGAGAGCATAACATCAATTACTACTTACTGTTTTTATACGGAATTTAATTCAATATTTCCTAGCAATTCGTCTCCATTGTATGAGAAAAAGTCTTCTCTCACAGAAAAGGGTACCCAAGTGACGTCACACAATTTCGACAGCAAAAATAACGTTTTATCTTGTGCACCTAATCCTGTTTTTACACGGTTTTGATATGGCGCGGTTTTAAAATAAAATATTTTTAATTTGTTTACACAATTTTATTCCATTTATCACGATTTAAAATTGTGTGTACTTAAATTTTTTTGTCAAATTTAATTTTTGCGAAGCATGTTCATATCACAAATTTAAGGGAATTCCCTCTTTGCGCGTACAACCAAATTTACTGGTCAAAGCAAATTTAAATAGCAAAAATTTAGGGGAATTCCCAATCTTTTTTTTTTACACGGTTTTTTTCTGGAACCAATCTACCGTGTAAAAAACAGTTAGTTTTTTTTTTTTCTTCTTTTGGCGCTACAGTCCGGGGTGAACCTGGGCCTCGGTCAACAATCCTCTCCAGCTGGCACGTTCTTTAGCCAGCTGCCTCCAATTTCGCACTCCAAGTTGGTTGAGGTCCTTCTCCACTTGAGTGCGCCATCGGGTTCGTGGTCGTCCTCTATTGCGTTGTCCCACTGGCTCGGAGTCGAAGACTCTTCGGGCTGGAGCAGTGTTCTCCATGCGCTCTACATGGCCTAGCCATCTTAGGCGTTGAATCCGTAGACGCCTGACTAGACTCATGTCGCTGTACAGCCAGTACAGTTCGTGGTTGAATCTCCTTCTCCAAGAACCTTCAACGCAAACAGGACCAAAGATTGAACGCAGAACTTTTCTCTCGAAGAGACCAAGTGCGTCTTCATCCGCTCTTGAGATAGTCCGAGCTTCCGCGCCATACAGCAGGACAGAGATGATCAAGGTCTTATATAACGTGAGCTTGGTCCTTCGAGAGAGGGCTCTACTACTCAATTGCCTCTGTAGCCCAAAGAAACAGCGGTTGGGAAGTGTTGTTCTGCGTTTAATCTCAGTACTGATGTTGTTCGCACAATTTACTTGGGAGCCACGGTAGACGAAGTCCTTTACTACCTCGAAGTTGTACGTTCTGACCGAGTCGTCGATGTTGTGTGTCCTTTCTTGATTACAGCATATACTTTGTTTTGCCCTCATTCACCGCTAAACCCATTTTTGCCGCCCGTCTCAATACAAGCAAACGCTTCATTGACGGCTCGCTGAGTTCGGCCAATCACTTCAATATCGTCGGCGTATGCTAGCAGTTGAACGGACTTCTGGACGATCGTGCCTCTAGTATTGGTGTATGAGTTTTGCACGACCTTCTCCAGGACGATGTTGAAGAAATCACATGACAGCGCGTTGCCTTGCCTAAAACCTTTTTTGACATTGAAGGTCTCGGTGAGTTCGTTACCGACGTTGATGGAGCAGCGAGATTTCTCCATTGTCATCCTGCATAACCTGACGAGTTTGGCAAGGATGTCAAAACTAGACATGACGTTGTATAGCTCGTCTCTATGCACACTGTCATATGCGGCCTTAAAGTCGACAAATAGGTGGTGAGTGTCGATCTGCATCTCTTGGGTTTTTTTCGAGGATCTGCCGTAATGTGAAAATTTGTTCGATAGTGGAGTTCCCAGGCCTGAAACCGCACTGATAGGGTCCTATCATGATGTTGACGAATTTTTGTGGATCGAGCAAACGATACTAAGATTCCACTCGTCGGGCATGCTTTCCTCCGACCATATCCTACAGATGAGCTGGAGCATGCGCCCAACCAGATCATCTCAACAGTTCCGATATCGCTACCTTTACTTCGTCTAGATCGTGGGGACGGAATTCTCTTTTATCGTCGTCCATTGCGTGGAGTGTTAAACGGTTAAACTGTCTGCAGAAGTGATCATTCCAGATTTTCAGTATCGACTGCCACTCTACTACGAGTTGTCCCTCTTCGTTCCGACAGGCTTCTGTCCGATGGTTGTACCCTTCGGATCGTTGTTTCACCCGCTGGTAAAACTTTCGGACATTATTTCTGCCGTACCACCTCTCCATTTCCTCGATCGCGCGCTTCTCATGCTCCTTCTTTTTCGTTTTAAGAAGCTGGTACTGAACCGCTTTCGTCCTTCTATCCAGCGTCCCCTTATATGCTGCTTTCTTAGCTGAATGCGCCTGCCGACACTCGTTGTCAAACCATGGGTTTTTTTAGGTGGCATTTTAAAACCTAACACATCAGAGGCAGCTTCTCTAATGGCGTTTTGACAACGGTTCCACTGTTCGTCGATTGTTTCGCCTGGCAGGGTTGGACTCTCTGAGAGCTTCAGGGAGACTCGATCGGAAAAGTTCTCAGCGTTCGATTGCGATTGTAGCTTTCCAACGTCAAACTGTTTTGGTCTTGCTCTACTCCGTTGTACAATCGAATCTGACCTTGGCTACAACAAGGTAATGATCCGAGTCGACGTTAGCACCTCGGAACGTTCGGACATCGAGGACACTGGAGGAGCGTCCGACGTCGATCGCAATGTGATGAATCTGGTTGACGGTTGATTGATCAGGGGACCGCCAGGTCCCTTTGTGAATGTTTAGGTGAGGGAACCGCGTGCTGGCTACAGTGAGGTTTCGCGCCGTCACGAAGTTCAACAGCCTGAGTCCATTGTCGGACGTATTGTCGTGTAGGCTGTGTTTTCCGACGAGTCTAGCAAAGATTTTTTCCTTGCCCAGCTTTGCATTAAAATCTCCTAGAACGATCTTGGTGTCGTAGCTGGGGCATTGATCGTATGTTCTTTCTAGGAGATCATAGAAGTCAGCCTTGCTATCATCGTCTTTGTTCTCCGTTGGCTGATGTTGCCGAATGTTGCCTTGATGCGGATTGTTGTGAGGCGTTCGCTTATGTATCTGAAGCTTAAGATTTCTTGCCTAAGTCTGCCTCGAACAACGAAACCGCATCCAAACAAGCGCTGCCTTCGCTCTTTGTAGCAATCGCCGTAATATATGTAGCAGTTTTTCATCCTCTTTTTGCCTGGCCCATCCCATCGCATCTCCGGAATGGCGGTGATGTCAGCCTTATAGGCTTATAAGGCCTCCGCAAGTTCATTGGCTGCACTTGGTCTGTTAAGTGACCTCACATTCCACGTGCAGAACAGAAAATCGTTGTCTTTGTTTCGTTGCCCATGGTCGTCAGCAGTATTGTCATATCCGAGGCTTGTTGCCGTCTCTGAACTAGAGTATATTTTACACGGTGGGGAAGTTAAACCCACGCGAAACCCCCGAACCTGGAGGACTTGGTCCTGGCTTAAACCCCGCGGACAAGGGGTCGCTACATACATTGGTTCACCCCTAAGCGGCTGCAGTAGAGGTTATCCAGAGGGCGCCGCGAGGAGGCAGCATGTCAACTTGACCTGTGCATTTACAGGGATCGTTGCTGGCATCTCGCCAAGTTGAGAGCAATCAACAACTTTGCCCTGGATGCACAGGCCCAATCCCCCCAAAAGTTAGCTTAAGTATCCTAATAATTGATTCAAAAATTGTTCTCTGCGAATCAAACATTCTCTTTGCGAACTGTCAAGCTGAGATCGCAATACACAAACATTCGCAAAACCCAATTCACAATCACCACGACCAAAAAATTCGCAGTGAAGTGTCAATTTGTCAGTTTTTTTCATGTGGTATTTGAGTGAGAGAGGGACAGGGAACAGATGATAAGTGCTGTGCGTCATCGTACCCCTGCGTAACATTGAAGTCGAACGCAGCACAGCACTATTGTGTTTCAGGCATGATGAAACTCATGCATCAATTAGACTTGAATAAGATTCCAAAGTTTTGTTTAATACATATTCGATTAAATTGTATTTATATTGTTTCTGTATTCAAATAGATGATTGTATATGCCAGAGGGGTGACCGCTGATCGAAACGCACGAAAAATCGACAAGGCATTGGACAGGTAATGGTGGAATATATATCATCAGGGATATGCTACGATATACTTTCGTGCCCAAAATAAACAGCACAAAACAATAGCTCTGTTCCCGTACCCAAAATAAACAGTACAAAAATCTACGAAAGTCTGTTCCCGCATGAAAAAAATAAGGATTTTATGTCAATTGTGCGCTCTCTCTCGAGAGTATAAAATTTCCCCAACATGTCCATTTTACCCCACGAAATATCTGTGGTTGGTTTGATGGTTTTCTCTCAAATCAATTGATGTGTCAAAACCTTGACTTTGTTTTGGCGATTTTTCAAATATATTGAATTAGTCTAAATTTTCTGTTATTTTTTGAATTAGTTGTTCGTAAGCATAATAATCAAATTAACGTCCAAAAAAATCCTGCTTATATATACAAGTTTTTCTGAAACTGTTGACACATGGCATCTCTCACATCATGAAGAATATAACAAGTTCTAAAAGAATGGCATAGTTTAAGGCCCATTCATATGAGCGGCGAACTGCAAACGAGAACTTTCACAGACAACCCTTTTCCAGCAAACAAATAGTTAAGCTTCTAGGTATGCAAAAAGATTGTAACTGAATTATCGAGTTTTTTCTTAGATAAAAATCCGAATAAAAGTTAGTTTAAGTATCCTAATTAATGATTTGAAAGTTTTTCTCAGCGAATCAATCATTTTCTCCGCGAACTGTCAAAATTCGTAAAACACAAACGCAATCCAAAGACTAAAACGCGATCCACAAACTCACGAACAAAAAATTCGCAGTGAAGTGTCAGTTTGTCAGTTTTTTTCATGTGGTATTTGAGTGTGAGAGGGAGAGGGAACAGCTGATAAACGCAGTGCGTCATCGTACACCTACGTAACATTGAAGTCGAACGCAGCACCGCACAATTGTGTTTCAGGCATAATGAAACTCATGCATTAATTAGATTTTAATAAGATTCCAAAGTTTTGTTTAATACATATTCGATTAAATTGTATTTATATTGTTTCTGTATTCAAATAGATGATTGTATATGCCAGAGGGGTGATCGCTGATCGAAACGCACGAAGAATCGACAAGGCATTGGACAAGTAATGGTGGAATATTTAACATCAGGGATATGCTACGATATACTTCCGTACCCAAAATAAACAGTACGACGATGAAAATCTACGAAAGTCTGTTCCCGCATGACAAATATAAGAATTTTATGTCAAAGAGGCGATCTCTCCCGAGAGTATAAAATTTTCCCAACTTGTCCATTTTACCATAAGTGAACTAATAGAGATATTCAACTTTCCAGGCCAAAATGCAAAGACACGCCCCAAAATACGCTTACTCCTTTATTTGGAGGCGATATTTCGCGCGTACTTTCACATTTGGGGTAGTTTGATCAGCTGTTTACCCCTCCATATCATATTTTGCCCCTGATAGTGTCAAATAAATTTCCAAAATGGTTGACTTGCCCACAAACTGGAAATATTCCATAAGTAGGTTCGTCAATTTTAGCAAAGTAAATAGTATTATAACTTGCGTAAAAGAAGTTTATATAGTAATTTGAATTTAAAAATTAAAACAAAATACTAGAAACTACGAATAATGGAAATGCAGGTCAGATTAAAATAGTTTGTGCACAGTATACATATTTTGTGCAAAAGTTAAAAACTAAAATGCTTCAATTAACAACTTCTTTTGGGACACCATAATTTTAATTTAAGCAGAAAAATATGATGTTTTTGAGTAATCGATAAATATGTAATGGTATAATGGTAATACGATATAATTCAAGTGAATTTTGTTATTTTCTATTGAGGTGTTAAAGTACACACAAATGCCAAAGAAAAGCCATACATATATGTGGGAATTTTCAGAATTTATATGTCATCATAGAAATAACATTGGTATGAACTGTGAACAATTATTTGCAAATTGAATTTAAGGACCAAATCATCTCACATAGGTTTTGTTTCAACCATTAAAGAATATTTCGACAGCAAGATATTTTAATTCAAATGTAACGTGTCAATGATCAATGCATTCCAATATTATTCCAGTGGTGTGAACATACCTTCTGAACACAAACGTTCATTTAAGCTCCTCCTCCTTTTGGTGGTGGATGCTAATGGTTTGAAATAACGCTCAAATAAAAACCATAAATGAACTAATATTAGTTCATTTATGATAAAGATGTTTCTTTTCAAATAAATATTCTCTTTCACCTAATTATTCTGGAGGGGAAGCCTTTCAGCTGTTCGAAACGGCTTTCATATATTCACAGACGCTACAAAAACAACAAGCGGACCAAATGGGGTACGAGGCAAGATACGAGGGGAGATGGATATCTCTATTAGTTCATTTATGCATTTTACCCCACGAAATATCTGCGGTTGGTTTGTTGGTTTTCTCTCAAATCAATTGATGTGTCGAAACCTTGACCGAATGTGAGAAAGAAACCGAATAATAGAAATATTATTTAAAAAAGTTAATTTATTTAACAAAAAACTTAAGAGTTGAATTTGGCTTTCCACATATTGTATGCAAAAAATATTTCAATTTCAACCGCTTCTCGTCTCGATTTACGTCACGTGTTTTCTTCCAAACAGAAATAAATTAGCACAGAGATAAGCAACATTTTTCTCTCGAGTACCATGATTTCAACTGTCAGCGTTTTGTATACCCTGTCTGTGAATACATGAATATCGGGAAAGTGTAGAAGGATGTGTAAAGTGCAGGCAAGTCTCCACTACACTCTTATTGCTTACTGCCGTATCTTCAAATATGTTGCCATTGACTAAGGGAAAAAAATGACCAAAGATCTCTTCACTCATTTATTTCTATATGCAACTGGTGTTTTAGTGGCGTCTAGATTGATATTAGTTGATTTCTGTTGACGTTTTAGTTGGCTTTATGACAATGTTTTGTATCAGAAATAAGAGAGCTCTCTTATTTCTGTTTTGTATTCTACATACCGTGATGCAAACTATGTGCTACGAATTAAAATCTCAGAATAAAAGTTTTGGTGATTTTGTAAAATTGAGACGATATTTAATTTTTGTTCTACACAAGGCAAATAATACTGCATAGTGCTGAAAAATGGGAATTACACAGCGTTATAATAGTAGAGTCCGAGATCTCATACATCAATTAATTTCAAAGTTGATATGGTAATGTTGGAAATTTTTGTACATATGCGATTAAATTTACTGAAATATAGTTTTTTTTATGTACTTCAATAGGTCTCCAATAATGGTGGTGTCCACTGCACGCGCTTGCATTATTGCCGGTGTGTTGTTCCCTCAACCAAAATGAGATACAGATCTATATACATATGTACTTACTTGTGTAAACTAGAAACGTGCGAATCATGAGAAAACACTGCGTCTATTAGCAGCACTTTAAGGAATGTATTATCATGGGTGCGAACATATTCTGGACGTGTTGTGTATGTGCCAGATAGGAGTTAAGATCCCCACAGAATCAGCGAGTCATACAGTAAAATGATGGATACGATGGCCATTGGACAAACATTGGTGCAATATTATCGCAGAAGTATTGCTTTAGCCATAGAAACATTCCAGAGGGAAATTTGAATAAGACTTAAGGATATAACCAAATCATCAGTAGAGTATGTATGCATATGAATACAAATATTTAGTATTTAAATGTCACACTAAATTTCTTGCGAATGCTACCGATATGTTCTATTTATTTTCCCACAAAAAAATTGTGTCATATATCCAATCATTTCCCAGCTAAAAAGTATCCGAGAAGCAGCAGTCATCATTTTTTAAGAATCGTTTCAAAGATTGAGAACGGAAATCCTGTATTGTTTATTGTAGGCCATAATCCATATTTTGATTAATCAGCGTAGCGGTGAACATTTGATGACTCTCGGTCTGTTGTATGTGTAACACTTTTTTGTTTATATATGCTGGAAAAGGGTTGTTCTTGAAAGTTCACGTTCGCCACTCAAATGACACTTCAGACATAGCACTCACATAGAGCTATCAAATTTGTGTGATTGTTTATTTTAAAAGTTTTTAGTTTCAATGCATGACCCTGTATACACAGTTTGTCAAGAAAGTGCCTACACTAGGTAAAAAAACCGGCAATTTCTACTTTCTCGCTTCAATATTAGACACTTCTATAAACTTTATTTCACCATTTTTTTTTATTTCCATACTTCATGTTTTAAGAAGTAAATAACATCATCAACAAAATTCCATATAACATAACAATAGGACCAACAAAAAAACAAAAAGCAAAAAGGAACACAACTTTAACTGTCAAGAAGTCTTTACACATCTAAATACTGTGCTTAGTTATAAAACTATTTTGTTTCATCAGTTGATTTCTATTTTTGGGGCTTCTTTTTGCTACCTTCTTTTTCAAATGTGCCCATAGATTTTCTATTGGGTAAAGGTCTGGGCTCTGAGTTGGTGAATCCAATACTTTGGGGCAGTTATAAAGCAGCCACGTCTTCGTCGTAAGTTCTTTGTGTTTGGGATCGTTGTCTTGATGGAACTTAAATTGTGGTTTCCTCCCCTAACACCGCCATTACAACCAAAATTGTTGGCACTAGCAAGCAAAAGGGTTTACAATGTAGTACTTCTCTGCGTCGGAATTTTCATTGCCGCGGCTGGATATGCACCCCTACCCCATCACTGATAACTTACAAAATTTAACGGTTGGTATGATGCTCTTGCTAAGCAACGATTTTAAAGGTTTGCGCCACACTCTATTAGGCCCCTCGTTGTAATGCAACATTATATTTGTTTCATCGCAAAATTATCCCAGTACTCGTTCGGTTGCATGCTGTACTCTGTAGCGAATGATAAGCGTTTTTGTACAATTTGAAACGAAAGTAATGATTTTTTCCGTGCAACTCTTAATGTGTACTCATTCCTTATCAGCGCCTGCCTTACAGTTCCGTGGGAAACTTGTACACCTCACTCTTGGTTTATTTCTCTGGACAAAGTTCGAATTGATATTTGAGGGTTTTCATGCACTTTTCTCAGTAAACAGGGCTCATTTTTGTCCGATAATTTGTTGGCCTGCTTTTTGGTTCAATATTTTCTAACCGATTTTCACGTTCTGCTCGGTTAATTAAATTGTAAATGGTTTGTTTTAGATAAACCTAACATCTCGGTCATTTCTTTCACACTTTTACCATAATAATAATATATAAATAATAAATCAACTGCCTTACGTCAAAAGAAATTCTCTTACCAGGCATATTGAAATGAATCACCAAAAAATGTTCTTACTCATTCAACAGCAGAAGCAGCAATCATTTTTGCTTTCGACTTCCTACATCTCATACAGAACAGAAAATGAAAAAACCGCTATAATAGTACGTTAATGAAGCGTTTGCTTGTATTGAGACGGAGGCGGCAAAAATGAATTTAGCGGTGAATGAGGGCAAAACAAAGTATATGCTGTCATCAAGAAAGGACACACAACATCGACGACTCGGTCAGAACGTCAACATAGAGAGCTACAACTTCGAGGTAGCAAAGGACTTCGTCTACCTTGGCTCCCAAGTAAATTGTGCGAACAGCATCAGTACCGAGATTAAACGCAGAATAACTCTTGCCAACCGTTGTTTCTTTGGGCTCAAGAGGCAATTGAGTAGTAGAGCCCTCTCTCGAAAGACTAAGCTCACGTTATATAAGACCTTGATCATCCCTGTCCTGCTGTATGGCGCGGAAGCTTGGACCACCTCAAGAGCGGATGAAGACGCACTTGGTCTTTTCGAGAGAAAAGTTCTGC
Organism: Eristalis arbustorum; assembly: GCA_916610145.1. Taxonomy (NCBI): domain Eukaryota; kingdom Metazoa; phylum Arthropoda; class Insecta; order Diptera; family Syrphidae; genus Eristalis; species Eristalis arbustorum. The sequence continues at coordinate 47,121,586 of OU744319.1, read as the reverse complement.
GTTCAATCTTTGGTCCTGTTTGCGTTAAAGGTTCCTGGAGAAGATGATTCAACCACGAATTGTACGGGCTGTACAGCGACATGAGTCTAGTCAGGCGTCTACGGATTCAACGCCTAAGATGGCTAGGCCATGTTGAGCGCATGGACAACACTGCTCCAGCCCGAAGAGTCTTCGACTCCGAACCAGTGGGACAACGCAATAGAGGACGACCACGAACCCGATGGCGCACTCAAGTGGAGAAGCACCTCAACCAACTTGGAGCGCGAAATTGGAGACAGCTGGCTAAAGAACATGCCAGCTGGAGAGGATTGTTGACCGAGGCCCAGGTTCACCCCGGGCTGTAGCGCCACAAGAAGAATAAACACTAGAGGTCTGCGTGAATGTACTCATTTGAGTTTTCTTACAGTGTACAGTACTTCAGTGTACTCTATTAATTGAAATCATTCGGTATTGTCTGCACTGAAAATGAGTACTGCTATTCGAGAAACAAACATTGTACAACATTCGATCACCTGATAACGAAACGAATACACTGTTTGATTTCGGTGTACTCGGTGCAGTGTACCCGCTTTATCCGAGTACACTGAACCTAATGTTTGGTTATTAAAGGGTGAAGTACTCACTCAGAAATCAAATATAAGCAGCTTCATTCATTTCTCTTTTCAAAATGTGAGTCCAATGAATCATGTACTCGAAAAAATATGAATGTCTTGAAACTGGTTTCACAAACTGACAAACTGTACTTATCACTTTGATACCTACTCTTCATTTGTACATGTTTCAAAATCACATCTGTATACCACAAATTTAATATAAAACTTTGCTATATGTGTGTATGTATATTGTCAATTTACATACTTTCTTTATATTTATAGACGTTGGGAAAGGCACTAGATGAAAACTAAAAGCTTCATAACTTAAGAGATGGATGTCTTTGAAGTGTATGTATGTTCTACACTATTTCATAATGCACATATTGGTAACATGCTATTTTTCATGTAGATTTCCAAACGCTGGCTGCACAAAATGGATTTAAGATAATACTAAAACTTCAATTTAAAAGGAATCTGCTGAAATAAAGGTAAAACGAATGGAACCGTGCCATGCAGAGAATTTTATAAAGAAAGAATTGTGCGTAGTGCAATGTTTCTTTATTTTACTGGATCAAAGTTTTTCAGAAGTCAATTCGTGTCTGATAAAACAAACAAGTTTAGACAGAAAATAATTAACATATATGAGAACAGAAAGAAGTCACGGTAAGGTTATTGTTTATAGTACATATTTATTAAGGTTAATGGCTTAAACAAGTTTCGCGATCATTATCCGCAAGGGATTTTAGCTCAACTATCGTCAATTTAAATCACAAAATTTATTCGGATTTTTCATTAAATATGTAAAACAAAAAAAGAACATCTTGAATTTCATTCCTTTTTTTGAAAATAAGACACTTATTATTAATGGGAAAGTAAAAACGGTCGGAAATTGTTTGTTGTGCAACATTTAACATTGCTGCCATTTGCTTTTGACTCAAAGTGTCATCTCCATCCAATATCGTTTGCAATTCGGCGTCTTCAAACTTTCTTGGTGGTCTTCCACGTTCTTCATTTCTCACATCAAAATCATTATGTCTGGACCGTTGAAACCATCTTTTGCATGTTGCTTCTGATGGAGCATGATCACCATATGCCTCGACAAGCGTTCGATGCGACTCTGCAGCACTTTTATTCAAATGAAAACAAACAATTAATGCTTTCCGCAAATCATCACTTTCTGGTACAAAATTCGACATTTTTAACACGATGAAAAAATATGATTTTGTCTGTTCAATGACTTGATGTAAGTTAATTATTTTATTATGAGAACTAATAACACGACCTCTTCTTTTTGAGGCTAAACAATAAGTGAAGCTCCGTTTATTGAAAAATATATTTCTACCATACATCTAGCTACAACTACCTTAGATGTACTTTAACCTATGTGCTGCCCAGACGCTGCATCAGCATTACTTCCACGTTCGGTTCGCGCACCGGTGTTGCATCATTCTGCTGACGCTATATCGGTGCGCTTCTGTGAGAACATTTAGTTCCCACAGTACCGAACGTATTTGGGGCACTCGTGTTAACTTGTATACCAAATATTTTTCACAGATGTAGCAATAGCAAACAAACAAAAAAAATAAGGGCTCGTTCACAACAAATGTTCCCTATCGAGACATTTGTATCTTGGCACTCACTTCATAATGGTACACCTGGTACACTCTAAATCTTTGTTTGGGTGCTTCTTGGATGATGATCTGCTGATTGGATCTGGTGCGTTCTTTTCTTGTTGCTTGGTTGCTTTAGGGTGATAACTCCTCCCTTCTTAAATTCGAGTCCTCACTTGATACCATATAGAGCATCTGTATTGCATCTTGCTGTGATGATTCCCCTCGGGCTTGGTTTTCTGTTTCAATTTTATTATGAATTATGGCCTTTTTGCTTTGGTCAAGTATTTATTTAGTGGCAATTTCTGTAGTTACCTGTGGTATTGTACATAGTTGTTATTCTGTAGGTTGCAATAAGTGAGTTTTCTTCTCTGGTTCCATTTCTGAAATGTGGTTTGTATTATATACATGAAGTCGTCTTAGCATTTCATTTATCATTGATGTATTTATGTGAGGTACTGCAGGTATGGGTCTTGACGATGACATCTCTTTGGAGCTGAATTGGAGGCCATTGGCATAAATGACTCCGTTATGCAATTGTGCGATAAAACTTCCACATAGACGTGTACTTTTATTTTCTATGATAACTGATGGACGTTGAATTTGTTGAGATGATGGTTTGCATTTTATTAAGTTTGGTATACAATAATAGCAATGTTTTTTCTCATTGCTGTAAAATTAAAAAAAGAAATGATTTGCATTTGCTTTTCATATTAAAAAATAGAGCAGACTTCTGTGTGACAATTATATATAAACTACTTACATATACAGTCGAACCCGCTTAATTGAAAATCTGATAATCTTCATTATCTAAATGAAGAAGTTGTTTCTTTATAATGCATGTTCTGTAGTGTGCCTTGAAACACCGAATTATTCCTTGGTCCATGGGTTGGATGAGGGAAGTAGTGTTGGGTGGCAGAAATTCGATCTTGGTGTTTTCTTACAGTACATCGCCATCAAGCTGATGCATTGTCTACAGGAAACAACACCTTTTTGTTCCTTGATTTCATTATATCTTTAAGTTATTTTATTATGATGGTCCATATTGCACCCGTCATTCATGCTTTCGTGCTTGCAAAATATCTCACTGGAATTGTGCAGTTTTTGAAACATCTGCAGTTTTTGTAGCACACCAGAAATTAACAAAGCAACACAATATTAAAGGGTCTACATACCTATGCAATAAATCATTTTGTCTGTGCCAAACGCATTGGCGATGAAAAGGATGGTAATGCGGTCCTTGGCAATTTCAAGGATGAATGCTTTTCTAATCGGATCGTCAACCCTCCCGTTGGCAGTGCGTTGAACATTAATCCGGAATCATCGGCATTGTAAATATCATCGGCCTCATATAGTTGAAGATAGACTGGCAAAATATTATTCAACCAACCGTTAGCAGCATGAGAACCGGCAGAATTTTTCTCTCCATGAAATCTCTTGAAACTAATGTTTTCTCTGCTTTTCCATTGGTTAAGCTATCCATTTGTTAGCGTTGAGCAATACAGAAAAAGATTTTGCCTTGTCCATCAACATAGGTTCACTAATTATAGCGTTTTTTGATCGCATATCATTGAACCAGACATATATAAGCAAGGATTTGTCCACCCTGCTGTGAGCTCCTGAACGTAATTGTTTTATGGATAAATTCTGGTTCCGAGCAGCAATATTGAGAATGGAATCTTTTTGCTGGCATATCCTTGTTAGCGTTGGTGCACTGCAATTAAATGCCGCCCAAATGGTTTATCGTGTCCCACCATCTTCAAGTCGTTTTAAAATTGAAAGTTTGTCTTTGATGGACAAACTTGTGTATTTTTTCTTACAATCAATCAGCTGTAATTTTTGATAATTTTTCACTTCGTTTTTTATTAACTAAAACTAAAACGACATTTGTCGGCGAAATATTTTCAATATTCAAATTACAAAAAGAAGGTTTGACGATTCTGCCCGTTTGAAATTCAAAAAATAAGAAATATGGTGACAGAACTGTCATAAGAAACTGCAAATTAAATGGAAGCAATCAAAGTGTACTCTCATTTTTTTAGACACATTTTCATTTAAGCGATGTTTTTTCTATGAATAGTAATACATTTTTCAGATATTTATTTTCAATTATCCGAGTTTTTCACTTAGGCGGGTTTCATTAAAGCGGCGTAATTTGTATGAACTTTGTGAAAAAGTACTCGGGGACACAGTTCGTTTTTCATATAAGCGGGTTTTTCAATTAAACGAGTTTCAATTAAGCGGTTCGACTGTACATACAAAATTGGCTTGAGCTCGATACGCAGTGATTGTAAAATCGTACACTTTACAGATTTTTTTTATAAAAAAACACGACTAATTTGTATTTTAATTAACAATTTAGTATTTTGCTTAATCTGCAGAGGCTAGGACAGTGACAGTAAGGCGTGTCCTCTCTTTGACTTTTATGTCCGCTTGATTATCTATAAGAATGGTGATATCAGTCGCTGGTATCTCCAACATTGATATCATTCTGGTGGCTTTCTGGCTACTTTGACCGCCAGGAACTCCGCTTAAAAAACACTGCCATAATCAGTAATCCTAATGGAGCAGGGCATGTTTAACTATTCGGTATAAATGTCCGCTCCTGTTCCCATACTCATCTTCGAACCGTCTGTATAAGTTAACAAGTAGGTACTTATTCACTTTACGTTAAGTATATTACATAATCTTATAGTTTCTTTATTTCGTTTTCTCTTCAGCATATAGTTACAAAATGAAGTATATGTCGTTAGTTCAATTCTAGTCTACAATAATAATATCAGCAAGGTACTTAAATACGATGTGATATAAAATTGTTAATGGTATTGATGTTCGTGTTAATGAGGACGTTCATTCTTCCAAGTTCACTATTAGACTGGTGTTGAAATCCGAGAGTAGGTTGCAGGTATGCGGTCTGATTTTAGATATAAATGCATATGTATACAAATATAGTCGTTTCATTGGGTTGAGCATGATTTGATTGTCTCTATAGGGCTTATTATATCATCAGTTTAAATGGGGTGGCATAATATTAAATAGGACTTATAAATATATGTAAGCTTAACAATTTTAAGAAATGAACAATAAAGGAGAAAATAACAATAGTAATTCAAAAAGTTTAATACAATAATGCATAATCAACTGCAGTAGTGGTAAGAGTAATTTTGTTTAACCTATATCATATTGTAAGTGTTTCATCGGCTTTTCTTGTATCTTAATATTTACCGAACTTACGTTTCTTTCTCACCTTTTGCTTATGAACCTTTCTCTTGTTTGTATTAAGAGTTATCTTGTTGTCTTTGACCACGGTGTGTTGTATATGCCTGGGCGCTGATTTATTCCTTCTGTCATCCATTTCAAGAATTTTTTCGTGTGGTGCAAAAGATGGAGGATTTTCGCGAGTATTGTTAAGTTTGCTTTTTACCTTTTGTTTCACTTCTAAATTTCTTTCCTGAATAAGTTTAGTAAGAGCTTTATATTCTTCTATATGATGTTTCAAATACTCTTGTTCGGTTTCATAAGCGTGTTTAATTTTTAAAGGGTTATTATTAGTAATATGTCCGGTTAATATTTCGATTGGTGTATGTATATATGCTTCATCAACGATTTCTCCAATAGGTTTGTCAGTAGAGTTAGACTTAATAATTCGAACAAGCTCAGTCAATGTGGAATGAAACCTTTCGACTGGAGAGTTTTCAGTAGAACTTTCTGCACAAGTTGTATGTAAGTGAATAAAGTGGATACGAACTCACTTAACTGTGATAATATTTTGGGGAATGCCATGGTGGGAAAAGAAATGTTTCAATGATCTAATTAAATTTATACTTTTGAGACGTTAGTAAATATACACTAGCAAACCTACTAAATTTGTCTATTATTGTTAAGAAATTTTCTTTGTTAACATCATAAATGTCTAAATGAAGAATTTCCAATGGCTTCGACGGTGTTTCCGTAAGCTCGTATTTTAATGGTACTACATGGCGGTCATACGGTATATCGGACATATCTCACAATTGTGTATAACTCGAGTAATTAAATGTTTCGAGAAATAAATATTTCTTCTAAGATGTTCGAAAGTCTCATTTATACCTCTGTGATTAGATCTCTCGTGATAATCTCGGACTAGTTTCTCCTGCTCGTCATGTTCTGTTACATCTTTTAAAAGGGAATTACATCGTACTATTTTAAAACGACTTTCGTTAAAGTAGTTTGTGTAAACAGATTGAACATTTTTAAATGTGTTATCATCTGTCAAAATTGCTGAGTTTTCTTGGAATCACATAGTCCTTAAAAATCTTAATTATGTAAGCAGAAAATAAAATAAAAAAACACACTAACTTCATCTACGTTACATTTCTTTATTATTCGGGTGTCTTCTTTGCCTGTCCAGGGAGAACTGAACTCTCGGCCTGCTACAATACGATACACATAATGTTATTGAACATCGTTTTTACGATATATATATAGAGAGAGAGAGAATTCTTAGAGCAGGGTTTCCACAACTCGGCCATCCTGACCAGTAATCGTCCCGATTACATCTGTGAACTACCGACATATACCCCTATACGGAAACTGACTTATCTGAAATTTCTCTACGTCCTGTACTGAATACCTATCGTAATCGAACTTTATTTTGTTGGCGAGTGCGAGCTGATCGTGGAAATAACTTTGGAACGTTTCACTTGCACTCCATTTCCTTGCTTCGAACTCCCGGCGCATAGCGAACTTGCTAGTGCAACCCTCGAACGGATGTTTCCTGTCACTCAGTAGGCACTCGATCGAAACTATAGCGACGTGTGCCCTCGACAACAGCCATTTTAGTGCTCGTCCCTTTAACTTTAACGCGATCAAAGCACGTGTGTTGTTGTCGCCCAAATTAAAGCAACTTCGTACGCTTTTGATTTGGGATTCCCATAGGTGAAAATTGTCTCCTTCGCCAAAATTTTCGGAGACCAACTCCTTTGCCATGGGTATTTTGTTTGTGTTACACTCATTATTATTTGACGTTTCTTCCCCTTTGTTTTGTTTTCCATCACGTCAATTTTTATTGCACTCCCTTTCCCTCTTCAGTAACGTAAGTTCCCTTCGTTGTAACTTCATCTCTTTCTTCAAAAGCTCCACTTTCTTTTTCATTAACTTTAAACTTATCGCTCGTTTTCCTCTCATTCGAACTCCTTCATTTTCTACCGCATCACTATCAACGTCTCTTTCGTCGTCCTCTCGTTCGCCTTCATCTCCTTCTTCATCATTTCTTCTGTCTTCGTCTCTTTCGTCGTCATCTCGTTCGCCTTCATCTCCTTCTTCATCATTTCTTCTTTCTTCGTTTCGTTCGTCGTCATCTCGTTCGTTAGCACCATCGCAAACATCATCATCGCTGGCTACGTCACTGTCGACGCCGGCATCACCCATTCCGTTATTCGGCGTCCGCAAAGTACCCTGTTCAGCACCTTTCATTGCTGGGCACTGTCCTCTTTCCTCGGTACGGATTTCGGCGTGGCGTAGAATCTGCGTTGACTAGTTGCCGGACGATTTTTTTTCCCCAAGAACTCAAGCCAATTTTTTAGTTGGGGAACTGTATATTGCTCGAACCGTTCACTTTGCATATTTTTTTTTGTTTTATATATGTACCATATATATTATTGTTTTTTTTTGTAATTTAATGTTTCATTTTTGTTCACTCTTGTCACTTCGTTGTTCGATCCCACTTCTGATTTGTAAGCAGAAAATAAAATAAAAAAAACAAACTAACTTCATCTACGTTACATTTCTTTATTATTCGGGTGTCTTCTTTGCCGGTCCAGGGAGAACTGAACTCTCGGCCTGTTACAATACGATACACATAATGTTATTGAACATCGTTTTTACGATATATATATATATAGAGAGAGAGAATTCTTAAAGCAGGGTTGCCACAATTAGAAACTCTGTATTATTTGTATCGCAAAATTCTATTTAAAACGTTTTTTTCTTTTGAAAAGAATTTCAAATTTCACATCAGGGTTGATTTTATGACAGTTTATCTTAAGGATAATTTGGCATGAAAATTCATTGATAGGGCGTTCTGATATTGGAATACCGTCATCGATGTTCTCTTTACCAGAATGAATTGTTGATGTAGTCTCCTGTTCATCTACGTTATTTTGAATAGAAAGAGCATCTAGATTAACAACCTCTGTAGATGTTTCATTAGTTTCAGAAGTATTAACCTCGATACGTGACAATGCGTCTGCGTTAGAAAGGATTTAATCTGTTTCCTTGTTTCTGGAATTGGGTAGCTCTTTATTGCACTGATTTTATCGGGGTTGGGCTTAACACCATCAGCATTCACTATGTGACCCAAAAACGAAACTTCCTTTCAAAAGAATTCAGCCTTTTCCAGTTGGATTTTAAAATTAGCTTCTTTTAATTTGCTGTGTTTAGAGCTTCCAAGTTTTCAACGTGCTCCTGGAGAGATGTGGAAAACACTATGATATCGCACAGCTTTCCCTGAAGTTCACGCAAAACTTTATCCATCACTCGTTGGGATGTGGATGGAGCATTCTTCAGGCCGAAAGGCAAACGAATGAACTCATAGTGTCCATTTCCAACTGAAAAGGCAGTTTTGGGGATGTCTTTAGCACTCACTTTGATTTGGTGGAAACCTGAAGCAAGGTCGAGTGTGCTGGAATACATGGATTTCCCCAGTTTGTCCAAGATATCTGTGATGTTCGGAATAGGGTATCTATCGTCAATCGTTTTTTCATTTAGCTTGGGGTAGTCGATGACTAACCGCCATTTTTCTTTCCCGTTTGGATCTTTCTTCTTAGGGATCAACCAAATGGGAGATGCCCACAGAGAATAACTTTGACGAATGATACCTTGTTGCAACATGTCGCTAATTTGTCTCTGCATTTCAGACTTGTGTATAAATGGATATCTGCACGACTTTGAGTAAATAGGGATATTGTCCTTAGTATTTATTTCGTGCTTGATACTGTTTGAGAAGCTAAGATTATCTCCTTCTTGAAAGAATATGTCCTGATACTTTCTGCACAAGGTTTTAATTGCTCGTTCTTTCTCAACATTTAAATGACTTATACGAAGTGATTCACACATGTTAAACTATTTGTTTTGGTTAGTGTTACTTGATAAGTTATGAACTTCTACATATTCGTTTTTCTTAAACAGTTCAGCCTTAATTGGTTGTTCAACTTGAAAAGTTTGGGGAATATCTGAACTATTGGTCACTTCTAGGTAAGCGTACCAATTGTGGGCGTTATAAATCCCTTCAGATATTGTCAAGTGGTCTTTTATTAAAGTAGGCTTAATATAAATATTTCCACACCTTACATCTACCGGTAGGTAACAAATTATTTTACAAAGTCCCTCTACGATATAGTCTTTCGATTTTAGATTTGGCTTGTAACTTAGATTAAGTTTGATACTTGCTGTTTCCAATATTGAATTCTTAAGATCTATTCTATTCTCATCTTCTACCGCATCACTATCAGCGTCTCTTTCGTCGTCCTCTCGTTCGCCTTCATCTCCTTCTTCATCATTTCTTCTGTCTTCGTTTCGTATGTGTATGAGACCATCAAAATACTGATGAAATTTAAAAACGAAGAATGGCAATACTTTTCTGGTATTAAATTCCTTTAACCCATTTAAGTACATAATTTTATTAATATATTGCTTCTCAAAAATTGTTCTAATTTCTACTGGTTCAATAATTTTTAAATTTTCTTTAGCTACTATATCTGGGTTTATAAAAGATTTATTACTTCCAGTGTCGACAAGAAATTTTAAATTTTTATTATTGATACTTTTGATTGTGATATAAGGCAACAAATGACAACCGTTGTTATTGATTGCTAAATAACCTATTGGACATCCGAGGCTTGTACTTGAAAATGTGTGTCGCTTATTTCTGGATTAGAAGTATCTTGCATAGCCAGTCTTTGGTAGTGACTTTGAGGTTCTTCAAAATGTAAATTGTGATTGCATTGCCGATCTGTATTATTATATACATAATTACGAGGTTGATTGGTTTCAATATTGTGTAGTTGCGTACGAGCATAAGTTTTCTGACCATTATTTGATAATCTATTGGAATTTTGAATACTTCTTTGCGAATGACCGCTAAAAGTATCCATAGGTTCAACTGGAGAATAATTTCTGTGGTTCGAATTATAGCCGTGATTATGTTGGGATTGAAAATTTTGAAGGTGGGCATTATAACGCATAAATGAAGAAGATGAGATGTTTGAGGAATTCTAAAAATTCATAGACGACTGCCTGAATGTCTGTGGTGGGTTTCTAGTAAATTGGTTTGGCGGGTTGAGAGGAAGTTGTGCTCTATTTTGGTTCTTTCTCAGAAATGGCATTTGTTGCAAATCTTGCTGGTTTTGGAAATACTGAAAGTTCTGCTCTTGAAGCCAATAACTCAAAGCATCTGCAAGTTTAATGGGTTTCATCGACCGAATAATGGACCCTAGTGGCTCTTTTAGTCCCGAAAGAAAAGTGTTCAAACACATTTCATGATACAATGACATTTTTGCGCTAATAACGTTTGCATCTCTTCTAACTTACTTAGTCTAGTATGAACTTTTTCAATATTTGACATTTTATGTAACTCATCTGTAGAAAAATACCATGGCAAGTTAAGCATCATTTTGAGTAACTTATTCTGTGCAACTTGTAGTTTGCATATATGGGTTTTAGCACATTGGTCCCATACTGAAGAACCGTAAAAAATGATTGGTTGGAAAACTGTTTTGAAGATGGCAAGCTTTTTAGTATTGCTTAATTTGGATTTACGATTTATGAAAGAATATAGCATTCTTATTGCTAAGTTGACTTTTTTAATTGTACTCTGAATATGAATATTGTAGGTTAGTGTCTTGTCGAGATGCACCCCAAGGTACTTAGCACTTGATTTCCAATCTGTTTCAATGTTATTTATAGTGATTTTGTTGCTTGGTAAGAAGCAGGCTTTCCTTTTCCTGGTAAAAAAGGCAGTCTGGGTCTTTGAAGCATTTAATTTAATTTTCCATTTACTAAAGTATTTTTCTACATCATTTGCACCTGATTGCAATTTGGTTACTACGTTACAACCCAACGAATCGGACGCAAAGATGCATGTGTCGTCTGCAAACATAGCGACCTCATAAACATTTGATAGCGGAAAATCGTGAGTGAAAATGTTGTACAGTATGGGAGCAAGTACTGAACCTTGGGGTACGCCTGCCTTAATTGGAAAAGCTTGCGATAAACAGTTGTTTACGGAAACCATGAAATTACGGTCCGTTATAAAGGACTGGGCTATTTTGACCAAGTAGATTGGAAAATTTAGGTTTAGAAGTTTGTACAGCAAACCATCGTGCCATACCGTATCAAAGGCCTTTTCTACATCCAGAAGAACCATACCCGTACTCTTACCAACCTCAAAATTAGCTTTTATGGTCTAAGTAACGCGGTTAATTTGATGCATTGCGGAATGGTGTGTCCTGAAACCAAATTGTTGAGGGGGAATTATGTTGCGGGCGTCGAGATGGATTAGTAATTTTTGTTTGATAATTTTTTCAAAACATTTGCTTATTGCACTTAGTAAGCTTATGGGACGGTAACTCCTGGTTTTGCATGGGTCTTTTCCTAGTTTTAGAATTTCATTTCCATTCTCGAGGAAAGTAACCTATTTTAAGACAACTGTTGAAAAGTTTTTGTAAGAATCTAATGCCGCATGATGGGAGGTTCTTAAGAAACATGTTTTTTATCCCATCCAAGCCAGTGGTCTTTGTGTTTTTTAAATTTCTTATGGCAGCTTTTAGATCTTCTGTTGATATGAGATGGTTGTCATCAAAAGTTGAGTCTTGGTTATTAATATAAGCTATGGCCTGTTGTACTAAACTTTTCTCGCTACTGATTATGTTATTTGCAACAGAATGATTGGTATAGAAAACCTTAGCCAAAGCATTCGACTTTTCGTCATTGGAAACTAGTATCGAATTTTGTTCTTTCAGTGCTGGAGTGATTTGGTTTCTACGTTTTATAATTTTAACTAAATTCCAAAAGGGTTTGCTACGTTTATCTAATTCTTGCAGTTTCCTGTTCCAACTTTGGTTCCTAATAGTCAGAATATGTTCTTTTATTCGTCTAGATAACGTTTTTGCTAAGTTCATAAAAGTACTGTCTCTAGTTCTTGCCCATCTGCGCCTGGCAAAATTCCTGATTTTGACTAGTTCTATGATGTGGCGTGGAAGCACGTTGTTGTTGTTACACTGGATAACTAGGGACCGATTTGTCAATACACTCCAGCAATGAGTTAGTGAAATAGTCCACTGCTTTATCAATATGGACTGGTTCTAATTCACTCGGAAACATCTCCTGCCAATTATTTATTTTGCGTTTAATAGTATTCTGAAATAAGTTCCAGTTTGTATTTTTGTAATTTAACACTACGTTCTGGGATTTTCTGGGCAGCAGAACAGTACTGCATTTGACTGGCAAGTGATCTGAGCTGAGATCATTTATTACTGTAGGTTGTGTGAAAAGTTCTTCCATATTGGTGAGAAAAAAGTCCAGAGTTGATGGGTTAGCTCTTTGGTTTGCAGGGATATATGTTGGGTGAGGGGGATATAAGATGTGGAATGGGTGACTTGAATGTAGGTTGTCAAGAACATTGCCCCACGAATTTGCTCTTATGCAACCCCAGTTCTTATGTCTGCAATTTAGATTGCCACCAATTAGAAAAATATCGTTTAGTTTTAACAGTTCACGCAAATCATGACTAAAGTCTTGGCGTTTTTGTGGCGTCGTACGCCGTCCAGGGAATTAAACACAGAATATTTTTAATGTACGACCATTTCTAAATGGTATTTCTACTCCTATGTTCTCAATTAATTTTGTTTTAACAATTGGAAGGACTTTATGGATTATTGTTCTTTTTACTACAACAGCTACACCACCTCCCCTTCCTTCACGATCTAGACGATACACCTTATATACACTATTTGACATTTTTTAAATATTTGGATCAAGACATGTTTCAGTAACAAGACCTACATCAATATTATGGAAGCTTAAAAAAGCAAAAAATTCTGCAATTTTATTGCGAATGCTTCTAGCATTCCAACAAATAATGTTAAGGCCAATATTCATTCTTATTTACCTTGTTGATACAAATACTTAATAGCTAATTGTGCAATAGTGTTAAATTGCTCAGCTTTCGAAGTACAATTTGCAAGTGAAGTTATTATCTCAGTGGTCAGAGTGTTGATTTCATCAATGGTGAAAAGCTCACTTGAAGCTTTCGATCCTACGGCTGTGAAATTGTTTTTGCTGGTCCATGCATTAGAACGAGAGCAGGATGGCTTTGCTGCTTGAGTAAGTGGTGGGGTTGCACTCTTGCGCCGAGTTGGTAGAGCGGGAAAATCATTGATGTTTGAGGTGAACGTTTGGTGTTGCTGATAGCTTTTTTGTGAACCGACTCTAGGCAATTGTGTGTTGTTTTTGTTAGACAGTCGAGATCTTATGTCTATAAATGATTTGCGGCTTTCACATGTTGGATCGTTTGCCTTGTGTGTTCTGCTACAGTTCGCACATTTAATGTTAGCTGACTTGCACTCATTTGTGTGGTGATTTTCAGCGCAGATTCCGCAGAGTGTTTAAATATGGCAATTTTTTTCGCCGTGGCCAAACATTTGACAATTGTGGCACTGTGTAATTTTGTTGCGTTGCCTTCGAGCGAAGTCCCACTTGACGGGTGTTCTAAATATTGAGCGGACATTTTTTTTAAAACATTTAATTTAGTAGAGCCACATTCTAAGAAGATTAAATAGAACACATCATTATAAGCACCGTAGTTCTTTTTAATTATTTTTACAGTTTGCACTTTTAGCCCTAGTGATGCTAATTCATTTTTAAGAGTTTCGGTGGGCATTTCATCTAGACCGTACAGAACGACTTTGAGTGACCTTGCTGATGGAAAGTCATGAGAGAAAAACGGCCAGTTTCTCGATTTAAGCACTAATTAAATTGCATTGTGGCTATAAGTGATTTCGCAAATGATTTTAATGCCAATGGAAATTTTTTTAATGCAATAGTGGGAGATGTTCGCTTCGCGGAAAAGAGAATGCACTTCACTTCCGGACTTTCGCAAAACACAAATCGATGGAATTTTGTTTTTTTTCTTGGAGTTCGTTTGGGGTTGAATCATGTCACAATCATTATCACTGTCTGAATCGGACAAATTTTCGAGAGGTGCAAAACGGTTAGCACTAGTATTATCACCTCCAGGATTCATGTTGGCTTTTTTAGTATTTGAAGACGAGTGATTGTCTTCAAAACTATTGGACCGACTTCTTTTGGAAATGTGTTTATATTTTTGAAATAGTACCGTACAGAAAAATGAAACGTCGTGAGAGTTCAGAGCGCCGATTAGTACTGTTCTACCTTGCTGATAAAATCGAATAAAGATCGAGGATTACCATCGAAACTTGCGAGATCTTTAACCGCGTCAGGGATTCTGAGCGAGTTATAAACATCCATGGCAGTAAGGGAGTGATTAAGGTTCATAGCACCGGTTAATAGAGAATTGTTATTGTCTAAAGGAAGGTTCAGAAGTTTAGGTTCAGAAATAACGTTATTTTCTGCACAGAGAAGATAACTCTCTTTTGATTCAAAATTAATTAAATTTTTGTCACACACTCCGCTATATGAAACACTTCTCACAATCCTTATAGATTTACAGTTAGTACGCCAACTAGTACGTTTTACAAATAAGGAATTCTTTTTTATTGATTTCTTACGAATTACGGGAGGCATGGGGAAACTGATGAGTATAATATCCACACTAGACTTACCTTGTCAAACCAATCTGTTGCTTCTCGTTCTTTGTTGCTTATGAGACCAATTACTTGTTTTGTTTTTTTGTTCTTTGTTTGTTCGTTTCACAATAGTATTTGAATTTATTAACGACACAATTGCGTTTTCGTTAAAAAAAAATTCACACAATACAATAGTCACACAATAGTCCGACCACGCACTTTATATGGTAGATATACATGTATGTATGTAATTTTGAATTGTATTTTTGCTTTAATAACAGTGGCTTTGATTTATGAGGTTCTATGAGGGCTGAAGAATTAATATTCACCGCTTTATTACATAAAAGCGTGCCCTAAAGTCCCTAGCCGTACTGTCACTGAATTTAACACAACGCGTTTTGGACTTTTCTCCAATCGACTGCGCCAGTTACGTTTGGGAGCGTAGCGTATATACATATATATATATAATACGTTAAATAAAACACACACATTTAATAGCTGATTACAAAATTTATTAATTAATATTTTGACACCTTCTGCGTTGGTGGTCTAAGTATGACTGCCTGACTTACGCTTGGCATCTATGCACTTGATGATCGTCTGATTAAACAGTTAACATTTAGACACAAACAAATAGGAAGAGACAAAATATGAAAGGACGCTACTAATCATAAATACGTAAACAAATATGACAATGGAAGAATACGAAAAGACGCTACAGTGCATAGATGCATTGTTGCTAAGGTGGAATGTGCAGCAATATGTGTCGGCACGTAACTCGCGCTGGTCAAGACCCTGTTGGTTTAGGTTATTGATCCTTTGCCGTCTTTGACCAGTCATTCGCTCTGAGGTATTTTTCCTTTTGTTCCCTTGGGGGTAGCTATTGCGCCCACAGAAACCTTGGGATGTTAGCTGTTGAAACTTTGACGAAGAAGGACCTATATCCATTAGCTCAAGACCACTTTCTTGACTATCCCTGCCATTCGAGCGCTGTTTAAATGATACCGATTGTCAGTTATTTTGAACTTTATAATAATGCGGGTTTTTTTCGTTATGGGTGTTACTTTCACTGTTCCGAGAATAAAAACTGTCCCTATGCGCTTGCGGCCTTTGACCTACGGCCCTCTGAGCTCTGTCATCAATGCTCCTAGAATAACTTGCTGCGAACATGCATGGGTCATTACTTGCCTCCGCCTCCTGAGCAAGTGCCAGAGCGGTTGGCAGATCTCTAGGCTGAGCTGGAAATACGGCCATTCGTAGCGATCTCTTTAGACCCGATATAAAGGTATGAAGTGCATCGCATCTAAACTTTTCGTTTAGGACAGCTGCGGCGGCTGCGTCATGAGTCATCAGGGTTTTGTTGGTTATGATAGTTAGTTTTTTTTTTCTATCTCGTCATAATATTGGGTAAGTGACAGATCACATTGTCGAATGGTATCTAACTCTTGTTGAATGACGCGCACTGGTGTTTTATCGGAATACGTAAAATCGAGCGTAGCTATCATAGCTTTGAAATTTAATACTGTACTAAATGATGATAATACTGCGTTTGCCGAGCCTCTTACCTTGTTTCGAATAATGGCGACGGCTTAATAGTGCCTAGAACTACCATTATATGGCTCAAAACGCTCATAGGCAGCCGAAGCTGCTTGTCGCCAAGAAATATAATCTCCTTGATTACCGTCAAATTCTGGAATAGATTTGACGATATCCAAAGGTTCGTCACAAGTTACGCCTTGAACAATAGAAATTTTTTGATAGGTTTCAACTTCGGAGACCGTAACTTTTAGACTGTTTACTTCATTCGTTATTTCCCTCAGTTTCAACTCAAAATCTTGTTTCATTTAAGTTGCGTGTGCCGCTAGCGAGCTTGATATTGCACCTTATAAAATTGCTCGCAAGGTTTGTGGGTCAATTTTTAAAAGTCAATTAATTCAATAACGTACTAACCCGATAGGACACAAAACTGTTTAAATAAAAATGTAATTGCTGCTTATCGCGATAAAATAAAGGTATTGATATGCAGAGATGCAAATTGTAAAATATGTAAGAATTTCGAACTTTAACTAATGAAATCCAACTAAATTGAGCATTCACTTACATAATTTATTTTGCCTTTAAGTCTCCGATGTCGAGTCGGTGATTCTTATTCAAACTGCTCTTCGTGCTAACCGATGCTGCTATGAACTTCTCCGCTGCCCAGAGAGCGCCTGTGGCTCTGGTGACACTGAGTTGATTAAAAACTTCTTTTCTTACGAACAGAGACAAATTCGTCTCTTGTAATTATTGCTGTTTATCAGTAAACACTTTTTAACTTTCACTTCACTTTTTATTGTGGGTTCAATTAAATTATTGGGCGCCAGTTAACAAATAAAATAAACACCCATTTATTTTGTTTTACAACATTAAGTGTCGGAGAATTTATTGCCGGTCTCTTCGGCTTCTGAACTAAATCTAAATTACAACATATTTCTTACAAACTGAACACTATGTCACTCAGCGAAAAACGCTGAGCTTGCATCTGGTGCACATATTTGATAACGACGTCCCACGTCTCACCTGACCCGCTGTGCGCGTTATCAGCAGACGCATCCGTTGCAATTTATGTGCCCAGACGAAATTTGGGAGGTATATGTTAACTTATACACTTGGATGGTTTGGTATTTCATTCCCCTTTTGTTGGGAAATGACATCGTAAGGGTCTATGGAAGACAAAGTGAGGTAGAATGTCCGTTTAAAAGCCAGTATATACATTGGGTAATCCTGTTTGCAGCTGTCATCTGATAGGTGATTTCACTTGTAGGATTTTTGCTTACCACCTTGTGTAGTGCAGTATCGACGGACTTGCCATTCATGTACGCGTGTTGTGCATTTGACATGCTGTTGTTCGTGAATTTGGCGCGAATACGAATATTAATGCTTTTCGAACGTTTTTAAGGCGAACGATGTAAGGCTCTTTGCTCTACAGTGGCTTGCCTGCTTCCTGCTTTGAGGATGAAGATGTATGTGACTATGTCTAAGGGTGCCTGGGAAAAGATTTCTTAGGATAAGAATCATAAATTCCTTTTGTAGCATGATAGAGGTTGTCATCTTCTTTAGGGAAACTAACTTTTAATGATCACATTAGTAAAACAATTAAAATGGTAGAGGTAGCAACAAATATTTTATAAATAGGAAATCTTTACTTTCACTTGAAAATATTATTATTATTATTATTATTATTATTATTATAATTTTTTAGGATATAATTTAAATTATATACTAACATAGAAAAGAGCACTAGCTGCCGAGGCTTTCGGCTCTTAAGAAAAATTTAAAAATCTATATTTAGTTTTTTTTTATATAATTGGAAATGATAGTAATGTTTTCTTGGGTTGGGGATGTAAGCAGCAGATAGACTGGGGGATTAGTTTAATTTTGATTGTTGAGGGTGGACCCCAGTATGTGGTTGACATCATACCATCCGTGGCAGGTGTTGCATGTAGGTGGAGTGGTGCCTTTAAGTAAATGTTGGTGTGTGTTCGCTGTGTGACCTAGTCGTAGTCTCGTGAAGGTGGTGCTTGATTTTCTTGAGGTGGTGGTAGGGTACGATGGACTGTTACGATCAGGGTTAAGGAAGGTGTAGTGATGGTGGTAGTTTTGCCAGTTGGACAAAAGATGAGACTTTAATCGGCACTTCAGTAACCTTAAGGTATCTGGTTTGGTGGTCACATCAAATTGGAACATAGGAGCGCGGTGTGCCAGGCCAGCTTCAAAGTCTGCAACTTCATTCCCTTTTATCCCTACGTGGCTAGGGACCCAAATTATTTTTGTTTTATTATGGGACTTTGCGATGTAGTTGGCGACTATAAGAGCTTTTGTTATTGATGACTGCAGTCTTTTTGCATACTTCATGTTTTTTCGCTTTAGCAAAGTCACTACTAGTCATGGAGTTTTTGGATTGTATGAGCTTTAAATACAGTTTTGTTTGGGCGGATTTGATTCGTTCTTCTACCGTGGGTAGACCTGCTTCAACAAGCACATTTTTAATAGGGCTGATTCGAAAGGCGTTGATGCTACGGCGGGCGGCTTGATAGTAAGGGGCCTTGATGGTGTTGATGGTTGATTGAGGTGAATTTCCGTATATACACACACCATAGTCGATCTTGCTGAGCACTAATGACTTTAAGATTTTACATAAGATGTTAATATGAGTGTTACATTTTTTGTTAGCTAAATAGTTAATAATATTTGCTCCGGCAGCTAATCTTTTCTTCATAATAATACAGTGAAATTTCCAATTGTACTTATTGTTAAAAACTAGTCCAAGAATACTTAAATTATTTACACTAGTGATATTTACATTATTAACTCTAAGTGACAATAACTAGGTGGAGCTCTGTGGCTGTCTCCCAAAATTGGGAATTATTCCTGTTTGCAAAATGTTGTTATATAATGAAATTAGCCCGGATTTTGAGCATGGGGTACGATACACGGTCCCTGCAAGGCGTTTTACCCTTGAGTTTGGTTAGACAACATTCTAGTTCAATATGGGTTATATCTAGTTCAATGCATCTAGCGGAGTCTGCTATTGTGTGGGTGTTGAGCAAAGTTGAAGAAGATAAGGCTAATTGCTTTTTGGCTCTGAAGTTGAGGGAGGAATATTCGTCTTTAGAGTAATTCGACCATTTGACGGTGAAAAAGTTACTTATTTCCAGTGGTGAGGTTTTACTGCCCTCAGGTGTTGTTATTGAACTGATTGAGTGCGCAACAGCGTTACCAGTAAGGTTTCGAATTCTATGCCAGATTTTTTCTAGTGTCGAAGTGGGATTAATGTCAGATGTGAAGTCATGCAGACACTTTGCTTTGCTCTCTTAACTTCATGACGGAATTTTGGATTTGCCTTTTTGAAGCTGATAAGATTTGTCGTGCTGGGGTGTCTTTTGAAAACTGTCCATGCAGTTTGCTTTTCCTGTCGTAGAATAGCTAAGAGAGAGCTCCACCAGGACACTGTTCATTTTTGGTGGTGTGGAGAGCTTTGTGGGATGAACATGTTTGCAGCTGTTCTTATAGCTTTCAGGAGCGTAGCGGCCTGTTTATTGATATTGGTCGAAATAGGATTACGTGACAGGAAATCTAAGATGAGCTTGTTGTAACAAGCCCAGTAAGCCTTGTCAGTCTTGAATTTCGGGTTAAAAAGGTACTTTGCAATTAACCGGGCCAAAAACAATAGAGGAAATAATCGGAAAATGGTTGCTATTGTAGAGATCATCCAATATTTCCCAAGAGACTGTTGTGTAGAGCTCAGAAGAACAACAAGTAATGTCTACATTCGTAAGTGAGCCATGCGTAGAGGGATGTGTCGGAGAGCCATCGTTTAGAATCATAAGATTGGTGTTACTGATAAAATTTTCAACCTCTCTTCCTCTGGTGTTCGTGATATTTGACCCCCACAAAACACTCCAGGCGTTAATATCACCCACCAGATTGATTGGGGATTGGATCTGACGCACAATATTTTTCAAATCGTCTTTTGAGAAGCTTTGGTCTGGCAGGATGTACATTGATAACAAAGTGAATTTAAGGGGTATTTCGAATTCGAAAGCGAGAGTCAATAAATTTGAGGTTATAGGGATTTTTTTATGAGATACGTTGTTTTTAATTACTCCTTATTTTGATGAGGTGTTGTGTGCATACTTATGGAAGTACCCCGTAAAGCCACGAGGTATATGCGGTGAAGAGGAATAAGGGCAGTGAGTCTCTTGAAAAGACACGACAAATGGTCTTTGTTCCTTTGTTAAGAGGTTCAGTTCGTCGTTCTTTCATTCCATTGAAGGATCTTGAAAGTGTTGTTGGTTTGTGATGGCTGATTTAAGGTTTGACGAGAAAAAGGTCGCAGTCCAGATCGGTCAGGGTGGGGACGGGGCGCCTGATAACAGGCGATTCCGTCCGCATCCCGGTATGGGCTACGACCCAAGAAGTGGAGTATTGTGAGTAGAGTTATTGTTTATCATTTGTATCAGGAGGGAGGGCCTGATAAAGTAGGAGTTACTGTTGATTAAATTTTTTGTGATAGAAGTGAGAGGAGAGTCGAAAGAAGAAAGGATTGTGATTTTAGAAGTTGGTGGAGATGAAGGTGGTCAGTTTTGCAGTGGTGTGGTGTTGAATTTGGATGCTGATGGAAGTGTGGGTTGAGAGTTTGATAGACTTGCTGTTGTTATTGGGGGGTTGGAACCGGTGACTATTGCACTGTTGTTAACTATTGGGTTATTGATGGCGGAAAGATAAGGCGCGCTGGAAGAGGCGGGTTTAGACGGACGGTTTATGCCTACTACTATTTATTAACTTGCTTCGTTTTCACAGCGTCTGTTTGGTTGGAGAGAGAGAGGGGTGTGCTTGGTTATAAGTCCGTTTGGCTTCGGCCATACTACATTTGTTCCTTGTCTTGATTTTCAAGATTTCTTTATTTTGAAGATATTTTGGACAAGATGTAGATGGAGATGGGTGTGCTTCCGCACAATTAGCGCCATAGTACGAAAACACTCTTCCGGCTCATGCGGGGGCAGACTACAGTTTGCATAGACCTTGGTTTTAGAGCATCTTTTTATCGTGTGACCGAGTAGCAGGTTACGGCACTTCATTGGGTTTGGAATGTATTGCTGCACTCTGGTTTTGTACCAACCAATACTAACTGTATTGGGAGGCTGATAGAGATCGAACGTTAGGAGAACTAGACCTGTGGGGCATTGTTTCTATCAATCATTTTTGTGAATTTATATACGTCGACCACGCCTTGTGATTTCATTTCCGTAATTATTTCACTATCTTCGATGTTAATTAGGCAAGGAGCGTATACAATTCCCTTGGAAGAGTTTAAATTAGCGTGCTGCTTAGTAATCACAGGCAGTGGTTCGCGATATTGGTGATACGCAAGAATTTATCCGCTACTCTTTGTGATTTGGCGAGAATGAGAATGAATGACGTTACCATCTCTCAGTTGGGAAATACTCTCGTATACCCTTAGAATAGAGCGACGGCCACAATGACGTCGTTGGAGCCGGAGCGAAGGACTGCAGAGGTGGTGGATCGTTTATGATGGTCTTCTTCCGTGAGATTATAATGATGATGATGATTATCAGGATGCATTCTGCTGCTGATGCGTTTGCAATCGATTTGTATTGTTTTTGTTGTAATTTGCAGGTTGTTAACTTTTTCATCCGTTTTGAAAGTGAAGTCCTTTCATTTTTGAAGGCTCAGGATTTCAGTGGTTGAATTGGCGTGAATGCTGCTACTTGGAGGTGGAAGCATATGCACCTCGTCCCAGAAGGTGTCTGCGTCATCTTGGTAGGTTATGCCATTTACTGCGACATCGCAGTTCTTGAAGTGAACCAGGGCTGTACCTTCAATTGTAAACGTTCTAGCACTGCAAGTAGAATTGATTACTATTTGTGGAGAGTTAATAAATAGTATAAAGTTGGGCTCAGGTTGAATTATTGTTTCAACCCTTCCAACATCGCTCAAAGGGCAATGAGCTGCTTTTTGATTCATCAGGTTCCCAATGCATTTGGAGTTGCTAGTTTCCTCTGTATGATTGGCTGGTTGCAAAAATAAGTTCCTTCAATCTTTGGGCATGGTGCTTTGAAACGTTGTAAGTTATTTTCGTTTAGGATTATATATGGTTCTGTTATTATTGTTTTTGTTTGGTTTATATGTAAAGGTATGATATGATATATGTACTATTTTTCTTTGCAAATGTCAGGAATGAGTATATTGAATATAATATCTGAGTTAATGTAATAGGCTTGTAAGCCTAGTAGTTCGTACATATGTTCAATAGATTCAATTTGAATATTCTGTTCATTAAATTTACTTTCAATTATTTTTAATTCGTCAGGATTAAGTAATAGTTTAGGAATGATGTTTAGTTTAGAAAGAATCACTGCCTCGGGTTGTGACCTAACAAACCACTGGTTTGTTAGTAGGTCTATATTAAAGTTGATTTGGTTAAGGTATTGAGTTTCTATGATAATATCTTCTTCACGTTTAATTTTATTTGAAGTTTTAACTAGAAATGATTCTATTGTTTGTTGCTCGTTGTTAATGTGGGATGTTATGTTTCTAAATCCTTCCATCATTTGGAAGTTTATTGTGTGTTAATTTTCCATTGTGTTAGTAAGGTTATGAATGTTATTGTATATGTGTTCTATTTAATTGTTATTGTTTTGGGCATCTTGAGCGTCTAAATTTCCCGTGATAAACTTGATTGCGGATCCTAATCCATCAATCAAGCCTCTTTTCCGTCATTGGAAAGGATAGAGCGTAACCAATTTTCTTTTAAGTTCAAGACAGCATGCTTTTCGAATAAATTTAGTGAATTATCTAGATCGTCAATGTTAGTTTTGTAGTTTTAGTCAGCTGGTTTAAACCAGTCTTGCCAAAAAGGTAATAGCTAAAAAATGCGTGTGTTTGCTGTTTGCACGTTGATGAGAGGAGAGTTTTTGAGGAATCTCCAGATATTGTTTACGGCTAATGCAATTTGGATTGGATGATCTGTGTGATTCAGTGCAGTTGGCGCAGCGCATCGTGTCAGGTTCTTTGTATTCAGTTGTTTTGTAGCTGTCGGAGCAGTTAGGACATGAACTTTTTGCGTGACAATGCATGGAGCCGTGTCCGTACAGTTAACAATTATGATATTCCTGCCTTTTGTCTCTTAAAGTTCAACCGGACTATGGTTTTGAACAAACTGGAATGATATTTCTTCAGTTCGTTTAGTTTTATTGTTCCGCGTTGAATATACACAATGTAAATATAACTTTTACAGTGGATATTTGAATTAAATTTTTGTGTGATGATTTTCACGTCGATGCACTTTATTCCGGATGAAATAAGTTCTTCCTATACAAGTTTTTCGCTTGTAAGATCAAGTCCCTATAACATTACTTTTAAAGGTTGCGTTTCCTTTCGAGAAAATGTGAAGAATTCGATATTTAGTCTGTTTAGTTCCGAATTTATTTTCTCTGAACTTTCCAAAGATGGAGAAATCATTTTTTGGTCGATTTTTGAGAAGATAATTATTGATTTTTAAGTCGCTTAATTCGCGGCGAACACGTTCACCTGTTGATTTTATCACGACTATGGGAGGGACACTATCTTTTATGGCGTTTAGACGTTCATTATTAATACTATCCGCATTTTCACCGGAGTCGTCCATCAAACCGTAATAATTTTTATTATTCTCCATTGCAGAATATTTTATATTTGAATTTAAATAAGACTGTTTGCTGTGAGAGCGATTATCGCCTTCGCCAGAGTCACTACGAATTCGCTTGTTGGAAATTTTACTGTCTTTAAGAAACACGATGGGAATGAGCATTTGCTTCAACTGCTAACACAAGTGTGCTTCCACATTAACTTTTCTTCAAAAAATAATTATATTTTTCATCTGCTTGCCTTCGCGGCTGACTTACAACTAACTGACAAAATATTTCATATCTCAAAACTAAGTGCATGTCCCATGCAGCCAGACGACAGGTCAGCATATCCGTCGGTGGCTCAGGTGTCCGCTCGTTGTCGATAGCTCGTGTGTCCGGTGAAAAGACGATTCGCTGCATTCCATCACGTATTGCTCGTTTGAACTGTATCATGCATTGTTCGCAGGATGAAATGTTGCTGGTGGTAACTTATATAAAGAAAAATTGGCCGCGCTTCGTTTTGATATAAAAGTACGGTGCCAAAGCGATGTACTTTCTAAACTATGAATATCGTTGAAATTTGATTTTGATTCTTCAAATTCATTTTGATCCTGTTGGCTAAGGATATAATTTCGTAAGTCATTATCATGTTCCACACCATCCGTAACCCGTGGGGATACCTTAGCATCCCAAGGAAGCCATCGCGCCACTTTTGTTCTTGGTCGATACGGGGGATATAAAAAAAACACAAGTTATATTTTTATTAAAGTGAACAGTTTATTGATTGATGCTTAGCACGGAACACGAACGATTACAATCCGAATACCACTGCACACACATCGTGTGCTTCACTTTTATTCATTGTACATTTTGTTCAATGCTTTTCAATCGCAGACACAGTGTCAGCGATTTTACAAATTCGTTGCTTATGTGCATTTCTTAAAAAATACAATTAATGCATGCTCAGCTACTTGGTTATTGACCGGATAAAGAGGTCATATTTGTCGTCCGTAGCTGGCATTGGCATGGGTACAATTTCGGGCGTTGACATATATGTAACTTCTCCCTCCTTACAATTAGAATTCTCCTGAATTTTATTTGTATTCTCTTTTTACGTATACATAACAATAATATTATACCACACATTATTATGATTATTACAATGAATATTATGTTTAGATTATATGATATATTTTTCTTCAATTCTATTTCTTTTAATACATTTAAGTTTTCAACTGATTTTAGAAAAATCTTATTAAACTTTAATGTTTCTGAAAAATTATAATTTTCTCTATAATTTGGATAATAGGACCGTTGTTTCATCATCTGTTTTACATTGGAATATTTATTTTCAAACAGGGTGATTGTACAATTAAAAATGTTAATTAAATAGTTTCCTTTAAGTCGAATGTTTCTATCATCACATGTTTGATTTAAGTGTGTATTAATATTTTTTACAAAAATTGTTCCATCATCAATAGATATGAGTTCAGTTTGCTTATTTTGATACAATGTTTACTTTCAAACAATTCTGTGACATCTTTATTTTTTTCATATTTCAGCGATTTATTGTTGTATTCGATAATAATTTCTTTTTCGGCTTCTATTTCGAAGAAATTCATATTTGGTACGGGAAGTAATAGTTTGAGTTGAACTGTGGCATAATTTGTTGGAATCTTACTCGCAAATTTTAACAAATTTTCGTCAAATTTAGCTAACCCTAGCCTTATCTGGCTTAGTTTATAAAAGTCTATTTTATATCTTTCGATTTCCTCATTTGTTAAAATGCGGGTGTAAAATATTATTCCTTGCTGAAGCTATATTATCTTGTATATGTTCAATCTTGGCTGCTATGTATTTAAGTTTGAATAACTGATTAAAATATAGTTGCTTGATGGCTATTTCCCTTTTTTACTCTTTGAACTGTATTCATTTGTATTTCAATTATTTCCCTCTCTCTTTTAAAATCAGAAATGTATCATTGAAGAACGAATTAATTTTTATTTGTTTATATAATGCAATTATAGAATTGTGACTATTTGTCTTTATTTCTTTTAAGTATATTTGTATAGTTTTCCTATCCTCATCTGTGGTTCCAAATAACCATTTTCCGCAGATCCTAATATGTTTAGCAAGCCTCGTTTTCGCCTGTTTTGCACCGGAATAAGAGTTCTAATTCTATGAATAATATTGGATATTTCTTCTTCTAGCAAGTATCGCTGCTTTAATGGTACTCACCTAAGATTTAATGATAAATGGATTTATGACTTGTAATACAATGTCAGTTTCATTACTAATTGATATGTCATTCAAATGTAGCTTTACATAACCATTTTGTTCCTCTATTGCCTGTACGTCCAGAAACTGACAATACGTCTGTGGAATCATTATTATCAGAAATAATATCCATGTCATTACCTGCAAATCTTAATGGTCGTTTAATGTTTGTGTAAGCGATATTTTTTAACTTTGCTTTCTTATATTTTAGTTCTTGTTTGCGCCTAACTGCCTTATAGTTTTTTATGAATCCTGTTAATCTCTATTCTTCATAATCCTCTCTATTTTTGTTTAATTTTCTGAGCTTCTTTTCTTTCATTTCTTCCATATTCCGTCTAATTTGTTCTACATCAACTTTACGAGTTTGTACCTCTAAAGGATTGTGTTTGATCGTAGAGTGAAATCTTCGATTATAATTTCGTACAGCTTTTTGTATGAGCCTTTGGACTGAGTACTTATTTTTGTTAAACGAAATTATTCTGAACTTTTCAGCTATAGAGTTATGAAGACGTTCAATGTCTGCATTGCCCGTGTGGCTGTTTGGTTTCGTTAGATGTAGGATAATTCCTTCTTCTTCTAAAAATTCTTTAACTTGAATCGCTTTGAATTCATTATCTGCAATTATTTTCTTTGGTTTTCCGAGTTTCGCGAAATGTTCCTCTAACTGATCAATAATTGTAATGTGATTTCTATCTGTTAAACGGTATGCAGATCCGAATTTAGAAAATTTATCTATTTGCGTTAGAAAGCTAACCTTTTTTATAATGAATGTGTCAATATGGATTATCTCATTAATATCTGTAAGTGTTTCGGTTTTATTAAATTTACTCTTAATTGGATTGCGGTCATGCGGTCACTGCTTGAGCGACGTTACACTGATTGATAACAATTTGAATATATTCCATTAACTTTGGATAGTAAATCCTTGTTTTAATTTGGTTGTATGTTTCCTGTATACCTGAATGTTGACTTTCTCTTACGTGATAAAAGGATATTTGCTTCACAACTTCTACCTCTGTTGCTATATCTTGGGCTCTATAAGAACACTTAAAGAATTTTAAACTCTTGTCATTGGAGAACATTTCTCTAATCTTTTCTTGGACTCTATTATATTTGTGATCAGCGAGTTCTGAGTAGATCCCGATTTTTCCTTTTTAATAAATCTTCTCAAGATCTTCTAATCGATTAAAATCGTGTTCTGCTATATAGACTATTCCTTTTCCATGTAAAATATCAATTTCATTTATTCTATCATTTGTGAGTATCAGTTGTGTCTTATACCTGTTGACAATGCCTTCCACGATCGAAGTATGGTTCATTAATTCTTCTTGTGCAGAATGTATAGTTTGTTCTAACATGTCCTCTTCCATGTTGAATATAAAGTCTGATAGCAAATCATTTGAGTCAGATTCGTCACATCGTTGATGTGGCGGTAATAAGTCTTTTCCTCGGTGTTTCGTGTGTAAATATTTAGGTTGATGGTCAGTTTGAATTATGAATTTGTTACCGTAAGGGTAAGGTCTTAAGTAATTTATGGACCAGATGAAAGCTAAACATTCTTTATAAGTGGCAGAATAATTAGTTTCATGCCTATTCGGTGTACGCGATGCGTAACATACAGGATGTCCTTCCTGTGAAAGAACTGTTCCCACTGCGTAATTTGACGCATCTGTAGTTAATGTAAAAGTCTTTTGGAAGTTCGGATATTTAAGTATTGGATGACTACTTATTAAAAGTTTTAATTTTTTAAAAGCGATATAATTATACTTTGTTTTCGGTTGAGCTACCTTTGCGTAGTCTCGTATGAACTTCCTATAATACCCTGTTATTCCCAAAAGGCTCTTTATTTCTTTCTGCGAATTGTTAACTGCTCAATTATAGATATCTTTTCTGGGTTTGGCTTTTTTTCTTACGATTTTCTACTTTAATCAATATTTGATGATAGCCCTTCGCAAGATCTATCGTTGTGAAGTATTGCGCCTTCCCGAGTTTGTTCAAAATTGAGTCTATATTGGGCAACGGGAATTTTTATCGTCCACTGTAACTTCGTTCAGTTTACGATAATCGATTACTATGCGGATTTTCTTTCCGCAGTTGTCCATTTTCTTTGGTACAGCTATTATAGGGTTTGAGTAATTCAAAATTACTCTTCCTAATAATCCCTCGTTTTTCCATGTCTTTTACGTGACGTCTTACTTCTCCTTCGTGTTGTGGAGGGTATCTGTATAGTTTGGCGTTTATTTGTTGCTCCGAAGTTGTTACTATTTCGTGTTCTATTTCTGGAGTGCTTGTGAGTTTATCTTCTTCTTTGAAGAATAACTTCTGAAAACGTTTAAGTACTTTCTCCACTTCAAATCGTTCCTCCTTATTAAGATGGTCTAAATTCATTTTAGTCTTAATTTCATCCAAAGGTTCTAGAGAACATATTTCCTCAATTAAGTATGGCATATTAAGTAGTTTGATGGTTTGGTTGTTTAGTTCTACGATTCCTTGTTCTAAAATGATTGATGTGTTAAGGTTCTTTAATAAATCCATGCCAATAATGAATTGATAACCTCTATTAGAAAGTTTTCTAGTTTTCCAACGCACTAATGCATTTGGTGGTGCATTAAATTCTTTAGGTGGTGGGGTATGTATCCGTGTGTTATCGTATCTCTTCCAGTTATGGTTGTAAAATGAATTAGTTTGATAGGAACTTTTCTGAATTCAATAATTTTCTCATCGACTATGCTCAAAGATGAGCCAGTATCGATTAAAGCTACATATGATTTTGATCCTATCGTAATATTGATTAAAGGTAGGTCATCCGAGGCTAGTTCATAAAAAAAATTGGATTTTGGCTATCACTATTTTTGTTTTCAACGGTAGGTGGTTTGTACTGCGTACTCTTTCTTTGTTTAGATCTCTGTATTGGAGATGGTCTAAAGTGTCCTGAATTTGAGTTCTGAATGTATACATTATTTACCTGACTGTTTCTATTTTCCCTTTGAATGGTGTCTACTTTCATTCTTCTTTCTTCTTTCCTGTTGCCTATTTTGATTTTGCCTATAATGTCTTTAAAATTGTTTGACCTGAATTGTTTCTATATTGTTCGGCTTGTGGATTCTACCTATATTGACCTGAGTTATTTCTAAACTGTGCCTGATTGTTTGCGGTATTCCTATTCCTTAAATTGTCCTGTGACACCTTTTGTTTACTAATATTTCTAAATTCTGGTCTTATACATTCATCCTCATACCGCCTCCGCATAATTGCTATGATTTGTCCTAAACTACCTTCTTCATAAATTTTATCTAGCAAGATACCTTGCGTCATTTCTTTAATGGTATTTATTAAAATGCTATCTACGTTGGTAAGATCGATTCCATTCTCGCCATTGTAATATGTTATTAACTCATCTCGCCTTAAACTGAATTTTTTGAATTTCAATAGCAAGATCACTCTCCGTATTGATCTTTAAATTGGTTATCTGCCTATATATTTCGTGAGGTTCCGCATCTGGTTTGTATCGCAGCTTCAGGGTCTCCTTGATGCAGCTCCAATCGTCGTTCCTCGGGATGTTGATGATCGTATTTCTTGCTTCTCCTTGTATCCTCTCGTGGTATATCGCTCGTACGATGGTTCTTCTTGTCTCTTCGTCATCTGTGCGGCTTAGGTGATATTCGACGTTACTCAGGAATGAGTTGATTGTAACACTTGCTTCTCCGTTGAATATCGTCATGTATCGGACCTCTCTCAGGAGTCGATCTCGGCTGCCATTGTTTTGCTGTTGTTGCAGTTGGAGATAGGCTTGTCTCAACTGTTCCATCTGTTCGTTTCGTCTTCGCAGCTCCTCCGCTAGTTCCTGGTAGTTTTCCATTTTTCTGTTGAACTCACACAACTCACTTTGTTGGTTGTTAATTTGAAAATTTCACTTTTGCTTCTGTGAACCTTTGTCGGTTTTAACTTCACTAAACAAATGTTGTATGTAACCTTTGTCGGTTTTGATATTGAAATTTCACTTTTGTAAGCTTTGACTTTGAACCTTTGTCGGTTTTTAATTTAAAAACAAATTTGTTTTTTATTTTTCACTGCCGATAATCTTTGTTGATTTTGTTCGGTATGTGCGTTTATTTAAATCATGAATTCACTACACACAATTCGATTCGTATCACTGGGTGCTTGTTTTACGCGTATCCTACCGACTGCGCCGCTTTTGTTCTTGGTCGATACGGGGGATATAAACACACAAGTTATATTTTTATTAAAGTGAACAGTTTATTGATTGATGCTTAGCACGGAACACGAACGATTACAATCCGAATACCACTGCACACACATCGTGTGCTGCACCTCTATTCATTGTACATTTTGTTCAATGCTTTTCAATCGCAGACACAGTGTCAGCGATTTTACAAATTCGTTGCACAAGTGGATTTCTTAAAAATACAAAATATTAATGCATGCTCAGCTACTTGGTTATTGACCGGATAAAGAGTTCATATTTGTCGTCCGTAGCTGGCATTGGCATGGGTACAATTTCGGGCGTTGACATATATGTAACTCGCCTGACTTCTTCTTTGTTTTATTTATTTAAAAAAAAAAATATTTTTCAATACAACTGGGCATAATTACCCCTTACACGGTAACTTAAGACAGCTCTACAACTTTGCTTCCATCTACCTTAAAGCCACTTCGCCTGCACTGAGTTGTTGGATCGTTCCCACAGGTGCGGTCGGGTTTCCGAATGCCATACGTGATGGAATGTGGCTGGTTGCAATACAGTCTCTGGTTCGCCAGACGGTAGGTCAGCGTTTTGCTGCTTGTGGGAGCGGACGCGATGTCATTTTAGGCTGTTGTTCTGGAATGTTGAATATTCGCGGTGTTAACTTGTATTTATCTTGTTATGCCTGAAGGTCAGGAACGCACAATAAAAAGTACAAAGTCGTTCGTCAGGCCAGCGATTAGTCGGGTCCTTGACTACTGGTGTTACCGTCGGAGACGGAGAGGGAATATTTGCAGATGATTTACCAGCTTCACACGATGAATTATCGGAATAGTGAATGTCCAATAACACACGTCAATTAGAATAGCAGACAGAATACCCACTAACGCACGGTGATTATAACTCCAATACAACGAACAATGCACACCGCGATTTTCCAATACTAAGAACTTCAACTATTTATTTAATTAAATTTATTTATTAAGATATTAATTAATTATATGATTACACGGTAGTACAAAGATACGACGTTCACCTGTCACTTACAACATTCAATTCAAATCAATTTCTTATCGCTACCTTAATTTATGCATTCATTGTTGCTGATCAAGCACTATTACGAAATGTGGGAATGAGAAAGAAAAATATGTCTTACATCAATTTCGCTGACCTAATGTCTGGTGCGCTTCCCTGTTAACACGTCCCCCCTCTTAGTCATATTTAAGGATACTTAAATCTTAGATTAGACTTCGGTGAATTCATCTCGATTGATTCCACTGATTGCGTTGGAGTTGAAGTCACGCTCAATGTTACTTCCGGTCTCCCTCTGTTTCTTCTATTGAAACATCTATTGAAGAGCGTAATCGTTGTTCCAAAGCAAAATTTCCAGGTGGTGAATGCAATCGCTAGTAGACTTCAAATTCCGAAAAACAAAATTAGGATCCCCTGTGATCGTTCTGGAATCTTTTCTAAGGTTTTCGACCAAAAGTTTTTGTGATTCTGGATCTCCATTGACAGATCTTACAGCTCATGGAGGTCTTTTGCAGTAATCTCCGACATCGGTTCTTGGTTGATTACGATTTCTGTTAACTTAGCGTTTATGCAGCAGTCTTCTAATTCGCCATAGATCACAGTTTCCGTTTCTGTATCAATTGTTTTTATCGTCATATCGCAGTTTCGTTCCCCTTGACGTTGGTTACTTCATAGGGCCCCATAAACTTAATGGATAGTTTAAGGCCAGTGCCGAACTGCGTCCTCTTGATGGCTACCAGGTCATGTAGCTGGTAACATCCGGATGCCTTCCACTTTCGATTGAATGTCTGTCGGGTTAGGTTTCACCCCATTGGCTGTAACCAAAGTCCTAAAAACGATACATCTTTACAAAGAAACTCTAATTTTTCTGGTTGAATTTTGAGATTTGCTTTCTTTAACCTTTCAAAGACCGCATTTAAATTTTCAATGTGTTCTTGTAAGGAAGTTGAGAACACGATGATATCATCTACTTACACAAAACACACTTTCCCCTGTAGTTCAGGCAAGACATTATCCATATCTCTTTGAAATGTAGATGGTGCATTTTTAAGGCCAAAAGGCATACGAAGAAATTCGTAATGACCATTATCTACGGAAAATGCTGTCTTTGGAATGTCTTCTTCATTGACTTCAATTTGGCGAAATTCTGAGGCTAAGTCGAGTGCTAAAGTATAAGTAAGTATATAGTGCTAAAATATAAGTAAGTCGATATGCTAAAGTATATGGATTATGATATGAATTTGCCTAATTTGCCTAGAATTTGGTAGATGTTTGGTATGGGGTACTTATCGTCAATAGTCTTCTCGTTTTATTTGCCATAGTCATGGATAGAAAAAATGTTGATTAAATCTATTAGGTCAAAGCTTTTACACAATGATATTTCGTTAATTTTCTGACAATTTTTTATAATGCCTTTGTCGTGTACCGTGGTTAGTACATACGAACAAAAAATTAAGTCATTTATTCAACACAAATAAAAGTATATATTTAATCGTTCTTTGTATAAATAATTACTGCGAGTCTGCGCGTCCGATCTAGTCCGTGTCCAGCAGGAAAAAAAAGGCAGAAGAAAAGAGCGAACGTTGGCTCATGGCGTGCTTGTTGGCACCCCTGTTGACAGCCGTCAGTTGCGTGGTGAATTCCTCACAGTCCTAGGATATGTTCGTGAATGGTGTTCGTGGAGTGGTAAGGAGTTTATTGTGGGTCACCACAGTACTCCCCCTTACGAATCAGCGAAGCGTACCGGGGGTTTACACGGTCTCCCAGCGCGTGTGGTGCGAACTATGTCCGGAACTTGATTGATGGGGAGGGATTTCGGTGTAACTCCCTGTGTTGCGCAGCTACTATCGTCTAGTTGGTAGGCTGGTTTCAGCCGTTGAATGGACACATAAGCTTCTTTGGACGGCAAAGCCACCTTAAAGGCGTGAGGCTGGCGGTCCAAGACTGCATATGGGCCGCGGTATGGTGGCTTCAATGGTCGCTGTGTGCTGTCCACTCGCACATACACATGCGAAGCAGTATCCAGACTTTTTGGGATGAATATTGGTCTTGCTTGGAGTCTTGAGATATGCGAAGTCCTCTGAAGCGCTTCTCTCAGCTCTTGAAGAAACTCTATTGGCTCTTGAACGACGGTACACACAGCCATCAGGTCACCTGGCAGTCGAAGTTCTGCACCGTAGACTAGTTGTGATGGAGAAGTCCCTGATTCGTTGACCATTGCTCGGAGTCCAAGTAGAACGGCGGGTAGAGCCTGCAGCCAGTTCTTGGGCAAATGTGTAACGAGGGATGTCTTGAGGGTCCGATGCCACCTCTCAACAATGCCATTTGCTTGAGGGTGGTATGCGGTGGTGTGTATGCGGTTGCATCCGATGAGCTGGGCGAACCTTTTGAACAAGGCGGACTCGAACTGTCGGCCCTGATCCGTGGTGAGACGTGCGGGACAGCCGAATCTGGAAGCCCAGTGCTGGAAAAAATGCGTCGGCGACAGTGGTTGCTTGAGTGCCTTCGATTGGGATGGCCTCTGGCCATCGAGTTGCTCGATCTATACAGGTCAGCAAATAGCTGCGACCTGCGCATGGCGGTAGCGGTCCTACGATGTCGATGTGCACATGATCGAATCTCTCCGAGGCAGGAAATGTTCCAAGAGGCGGTGATGTATGTTTGTGAATTTTGCTACGCTGGCAGGAAGAACAGCTGCGAACCCATTTGGATATGTCCGAGTTCATACTTGGCCAAAAGAAACGGATTGCGGTAGATTTTCTTGAAGCTCGTATTCCTGGATGACTGTAGTTATGTACCGACTCGAAAGCTGCTCGTCGAAATGAAGGTGGTATGTATGGTCGAGCGCGACCGGATGAAGTTTCACAGATAACTTCTGTGCTTGAGCCTGGAAGAACAAGGTGGGTGAACGTTAGTTTGTTGTTACCTGTTTTGATGCTGCGTAATTGTGGGTCTTTAATCTGTTCCTTTGCAATAGCAGCATAGTTCAGATCTGAAGAGTCTTCAATAGCTGCTATGCGCGAAAACGCGTCGGCCACTGCGTTCTCCTCGCCTTTGATGTGCCGAAGATCCGTTGAGAATTGAGCTATGAACTCTAGGTGCCGTTGACGTCGGGGTGTTTCGGCGGGCGATGGTGCGTTTCGGAATGCGAAGGTCAATGGCTTGTGGTCGGTGAATATTGCGAATTCTCGACCTTCCACAAATCGTCGGAAGTGCTGGATCGCCAATTTAATGGCCAGCAGTTCCCTATCAAAAGTGCTGTATCGTTGCTGCCCCGGTGTCAAGGACTTGGAAAAGTATCCAAGCGGCTCCGCTTTTCCGTCGACGACTTGGAGAAGGACAGCCCCTACTGCAGTGTTTGATGCGTCACACATCAATCGAAGCTCTGCATCTGTCAGCGGATGGGCGAGTGAAGCGGCTTCCGTTAGGGCAGCGTGACAACGTTGGTAAGCGGCTTGAGCTGTTGCTGACCATGAGAGAGACGAGCGGTTTTTCTTGGTGGCACCCTGTAGCATTTGTGAGAGTGGAGCCTGATCTGCTGCTGCGTGTGGTAGACACGAACGGAAGAAATTGATGGCTCCTAAGAAACGGCGCAATTCTGCTATGGTGGTGGGTTGGGAGAACTCTGCGATCGCCTTGATGGTGTCCTGTGGAGGACGTATACCTTCGCTGTCGATGTGGTATCCCAGAAATACCAACTCGCTCTTTCCGAACTCGCACTTCTCCATGTTGACTGTGATGCCGTTTTCCTGCAGCCTTTTGAAAACCTCTTCAAGGTGCCTATAATGCTCTTCCGGAGACGAGGATGCGATGAGCATATCGTCGATGTATGTGAAAGTATACTGCAAGTCGCCAAAAATGGAATCGACAAACCTTTGTTGAGTTTGGGCAGCGTTCCGCAAACCAAATGTCATCCTGGTGAACTCATATAAACCAAATGGCGTTATTATTGCAGTCTTCGGAATGTCCTCAGGCACCATAGGGATTTGGTGGTAAGCACGAGCCAGGTCTATTCTGGAGAAGATGGTTTTCCCCGGCATTATAAGCTGAAAATCCGTCAACCTGGGTAGCGGGTAGCGATCCGGTAGTGTGACTGCATTCAGACGGCGGTAATCTCCACATGGTCGAATCTCACCATTTTTCTTCACCTATATGGAGTGGACTTGCCCACGGACTTCGGGATGGACGGCAAATTCCGGAATCCAGCATACGTTGGAACTCCAATTTTGCCTGGGCGTACAGCTTGGGGGCGATAGGTCTTGCGCGGCAAGACAGTGGTGGGCCAGACGTTTCGAGGTGGTGACGAACGCTATGCAAGGGTGTACATTCCGATGTGAATGGAAGAGTGATTGCACGATATCGTTGTAGGAGTTCGGCATATTTGTGTTCTTGATCGATGGAGTCCAAAACTGTGTAGTCCGCTGTGCACAGTGCCATTGGTGTTGAAATGTTCGTAATCTGGTCTATGAGCCGTCGCCCGTAGATGTCCAAAAGCAGTCGGAAGTGCTGGAGAAAATCGGCTCCCAGGATTGAATGTGGCACAGCTGCGCGAATAAATTTCCATTGGAAAATGCGGCGAAGACCTAAGTCCAGCTGCATGGTGACTTCTCCGAATGTTTTAATCTTGGTCTGGTTGACTGCATACAGGACAAATGGTGTCTGTGGTAGATTGCTGCTTGCTTTGATGGCCAAGACCATCATGTCAATTAAAAATGGATGGCCAGTAACCTTTTCTTTGATAAAGAGGCGACAAGACTTACCGGCAACTGCGGACGCCCCTACAAGCGTTGCCGGGTGTCGTTTCCCTGCACGAACTTGCAGGGGTTCGAGCACTTACGTGCCTGGGACCCATAGCGACGGTGATACCAACAGAATTCGTTGTTTCCCGTTCGGTCTCTGCGGTCTCGACTCGTCGGGCGTGAGCGACTGATTGAGGTGCCTCTTGATGGGCGCTGCTTGTATGTGTGTGTTCCTTCTAGCGCTGCTAGCCTGCGTTGGATGTCCGATAGGATATCGTTGGTGCTGGCTACTGCTGTACTGGCTATCAACGGATGTCGTGGAGATGGTTGGTGCATTGCCGCTAGTGAGGCAGTAGGCTGGCAGTGACCTATAACCTTGTCGGCGATCTTTGCGAGGTCGTTTAGTTCGCCTGTGACTGCGGATAACACGGCTCGCACGTGTTGTGGTAGCTTTGCCAACCAGAGGACTTGAAGCACTGCATCGGGTGTACCCGAAGTACCGGAGAGGTCTCTTATGCGGCGAAGTAATTGGGAAGGTTGTGCATCACCCAAATCAATGCCTTCAACCAAACTCTTGGCTCTCTTCATACGTTTGTATTAGTCGTGTCTTCACGGCAGCGAATTTTTCCGTTGCTGGTGGTGAGAGGAGAATATCGGACACCTGCTCCAGATCCTGGCGCTCCAGATTGGCGATGACGTATTGGTATTTCATTTCGTCAGATGGCTTAGACGGTGCGAGGATAGCCTCGATCTGTGCAAACCACAGCGACGGACGATCACGCCAGATCGGTGGTAAACGCGCTGCCACGGAAAGTCCTGACACGTGTCCTGTGTCGTGTGATTGTGCCACTGATGCAGGAATATGTGGAGCGTCTGTGCTCGTGCCCAAAGTTTCCACTTCGCTCGCGTTGCTGGTCATTTGTCACGTGACGTTTTGGAGGTTATGCGAGAAAAAAAAATTAATGTTTGCAACGATTGCGATCACGTCGGGGTCACCAATGTCGTGTACCGTGGTTAGTACATACGAACAAAAAATTAAGTCATTTATTCAACACAAATAAAAGTATATATTTAATCGTTCTTTGTATAAATAATTACTGCGAGTCTGCGCGTCCGATCTAGTCCGTGTCCAGCAGGAAAAAAAAGGCAGAAGAAAAGAGCGAACGTTGGCTCATGGCGTGCTTGTTGGCACCCCTGTTGACAGCCGTCAGTTGCGTGGTGAATTCCTCACAGTCCTAGGATATGTTCGTGAATGGTGTTCGTGGAGTGGTAAGGAGTTTATTGTGGGTCACCACACCATGAATCATGTTATTACTTCTTAATATATTTCTATTACTAATTTTATTTATCAATCCATTTTTTTTTCTTATTTGGTACTAACAGCAAATTTTCGAACAATTCTTTCCTTGTTTTTGGTATACTAACAATATATAGTAAATTACTACGATTTGATGCGATTTTAATATTTGAGAATTTGAGTGCTTGTTCTATATTTTCGAAAGGTAAAACGTCCTTGTCTAATGTTTCCGTTATTAGATCTAGTTCATTTTTGTACAAAATATTTGAATTTATTAAGTTGGCTTTTGCTAGTTCCATAGCGTATACAATATTAATAAGTTGGTCTTTCATTATTTTTATTTTATATAATAATATTACATTATACTGATGCTCTATTGTACTATCGCGTTTTACAGAATGAATAATTTCGTTTGTAGTTTTAACAAGTACATTTATTTTTTCTTGATATTGTTTATTAATTAATATTTGGTCATTATTATTGTCTATCATATTATTTATTTTATTTCTTAAAATATTGAAATCTTTGTGGTCGGGTGTTCCCGCGATCCACTTCCATCCTGTGCCAATAAAGTCAAGTGATCTTTTGCTTTTAATATTTTTCAATCTTCGTATGAGACTTTCTATCTGTTCTATTTCATAGGTTAGTAGGGGAAAAAAGGGATTGTTCTTAGGTGTTTTTTGAATGATGGGAAGTATTTCGGATAGGAAGGTTTCATATGGAGCTAGTTCAATAGAATGGATTAATTTGATGTTACCTTCTGTAATCTTGGCCATTCCATTATTTATAATGATGATGGGGGAATTGGAGTAGTCGAGGATATCGACTTTTCCTTGAGAGGTTTGGATAAGGAATATTAATACTAAGAGTATCATATCCGGTCGAGCGGCTGACAATCTGGTGTCTCCTCTTTGCTGCTGCGCTACTGGGGGGCCTCGTTTCTCGTACACTGGATTGACACACAAACTGGTATTGTTTCGCGATAGATTCACTTCACTTCGCGAAGGGTTCGGGACACAGACAATATTCGACCGTCCGGGGAACACTTTTTAGGGCTTAAACCGAACTAGCACTACTTAAGGGCTTTAGATCGAATTCAACGACGGCACTGAATCACTATTCGATTCCTTGTGGCTGCTCTTCTTGAGGGCTTTTACGTCGTTTTTTTTAATTTTTCACGTTTAAGTTCGAACTACACTATTTGAGGGTACTTATGTTTTACTTTAAACGCGACGTCTGTGTCCCTGCTCGGGCGCCAGTTAAAAATTATAGGATTAAGATTATTTTAAATAAAAGGTCTTTATTGCCTCATCTTCACTTATCGACTAAATTTCTTACAAACATTTGCTTAACATTATACCTCGACTTATGCTATTGCATCAGAAAACAGAATGGAAATTGCAGTCATCGGCAGGTGCAGGTGCTGGCTGCGCATGTTGACCCAGACGCAGTGTCAGCAATTCGGGTGCGCGTGTACTGCGCGGGTTGAAGTACCGTGTGAATATTTTTGTCGTTAACTTATATGATGCTGCCGACTGCTGGAGATTTAATTTTGCCATTTGGTGCCTCCTGTGATGTTTATAAATGAATCTTTATTTCATGTAAATAATTAATTCAGGGAATCACCAACTTAACTACATGCGTGAGACATAACCCAAAGAAAATTCAGAACAAAAAAGTACAATTCAGGGTCATTACAAAAAAAAAACACATCTATCATTGACAGATCAAAAATGTCAAGTACTCGATCCGCTGTCAAGCGTTCGTTGAGCGACAGGGTGATGCTGAATCCGAAACATTGTTGAAGGAATAATTGGTTGTATGTTCAGATATCTGGGATGTGATTTGATGCGTAGTATTATTATTATGACAATACTAAGTGCAGCAGATATCCCGTACCATAGCCAGTTATTGGTTTGAGTGAAACTTTTAAGTTCTTCGATATTTTTTATATGTAGTTTATGAAGAAACGGCAGCGATAACTTTTCGTTAAATTTAGTTTTTCTCAAAGAAGTTTTCTTTGGTACTGGTAGTTGAGTTATGTCGGATGATTGATATGTAGAATCCTTTTTCCTATTTATGGTGACGTTGCTTTTAAATGTAAAAAGAAATGTTCCATTAAGAGATACTTGTTGATAATTTTCCGATACATTATTTTCTTCGCCGTGCACTACTATTACGCCTTCTCTTATGGTCTGGATGTTGTCGATATGAAATGCTGATGTGGTTGGACAGTTAGCTGTATGATGATTTAAAAGTTGAAACAAACATTTATTATCTGAATTTATAATACAACAATTGTAAAGCCAATACTTTTTGCTTTCGCTTGAGGCTACATTATTTCCATTGCAATCTGTGCTTACATTGTTTTTCATATCTATGACTTTATTGTTATGAATTACAGGTGCAACTATAAAAAGATTACATATTTTCTTACTATAAGGTGTTTTAATTAAATATACAAAAGAGTTCTCAAAATAATATATTTTTACATCTGCTATATTCAACAAATCATTTAGTGGAGTAAGCATTTTTTCATTAAGCAATATAAAATCGATTTCGTTCATCTTAAGCATAAGTGGATTCACAATATTTCTCGTTGAATTTGAGTTCTATATCTTTATTGATTTCTACTTGCTTCTCTCTGATTTGCAATATTTCGAAATCTTGATGATCTGGTGTACCCGCTATAAATTTAAGGGCGAATCCAAGGAAATCGATTGGTCTTTTTGTTTTATTTTGAGGCTTTAGGATTCTCGACAGTCGTGTAACCTCTTGTATATCGTTTTCGAGTTTTTCCTTGCCTTGTTCGTCTCTGAGCTCATTTATAAGATTATAAATGTCATTAAGGATTTGCTCCAATAAGGAGAAATTTGTTACATGTTTTTAATATAAGTACTCTTGGTAGACAGCTACTTCGCCGTTTGGTATTGGAACAATCAGGGCCTTTGAATAAACCGTAATTCTGCCGTTTGTGGATGAAAATAGAGATATCCTGAAAGTGAGGAAGAAATTTACCACAGGTTATTTTTATGAACCTCTCTGCCATCAATTATGACAGCAGTTCCTAAGTCTGCTTGTAAGGTTTTCAAGCTGTAAAGTTTTGATAATTTGTTGCCTAGTCTTTTAATTATTTTCAAATAGACTTTGTCTCCACGATTATACTGCTTTTGGGTAGTACCTTTCTTGGGATAAATCATGTCTTTTTTCTGTTTTGATACTAGTTTTTGTACTATTTCCGTTTTTTATTTGCTGTTACAGCAATGGAACACTTCAGAAGCTTTATATCCAGTGACACTCAAATGATATTATTATATTTATAGACAGCTAACAGCAATAATTCAACTATATCAGTAGCGGTCGCTTTGATACAACTTGACCGTTACTCTCGCTATGAAGAGCAGGGACAGTGTACCATTATATGTTAAAACAATTCTTGACAAAAGTTTGTATTGAGTTAGATATGAAAGCACCTAAATTATTAGAAATTATCAGCCTTGGCTGATAGAAATGTGATATAATTTCTGTAAGAGGAGGCAAATTTAGGGAATTTGTCTAGAATGTTATAAAGTATTTTTTCCCCGTATTATAAATATCTTCATCTTTATCTACTTCATTTTGACTCCTGGGAACGCATTAATCAAATAGTTTTGTATTTTACCTAGAACCTCAAGTGTGCAAAATATACCATTGTTTAAATCGGAATTGATTATTTCCTTCATAGATTCAATAAGTTTCTTTTAGGAAGAAAATTTAACATAATGCCTCAACTGTTTTCGAAATAAGATTTTCGTTTTTCTGCTATCTTCAGAGCCTTGCTCTATGAAGATTTGGTTGTTGAAAGTATTTATTGGTTGTGGGACCGATGGTATTACTTTTGATAATGATTCTTCGCTATGGATTGTAGAACCACAGGTACTAACCACATTTATGTGCTGCCGTGATAACGCATCAGCGACCTTGTTATCTTTTCCGGGCTTGTAGAAAAAAAGATGGTGAGTATTCTTCTATAAATTCTCTCCATATTTTGAGTTTAGTATTTAGATTCTTTTCAGACATGGAAAATGTTAGCGGTTGATGGTCAGTGATGAAATGTTAATTTTGGGAGCCCCGTATAAACAGTTTCTTAGATTTTGCAAAGCCCATACTATCGCGAGCATTTCACGCTCATCGGTAGCATAATTTTTGTTCGCTTTGCTCAGAGTTCTGGATATTATTGTTATAGGGCGTCCGTTTTGTGAAAGCACAGCACCTATAGCATCGGACGAAGCATCTGTTGTCAAGTCAAAAGGCTTTTTGAAATCTGGGTACAAAAGGAGAACATCTTCCGATGCCAAGATGGTTTTAATCCACGACGATTTTAATATGTTTTGACTTGTGCGAGCACATATGTCCATTATCACCGCTTAAGTATTTCGCTAGTGTCTTGGTAATGAGAGCATAATCTTTCACAAATTTGCAGTAATACCCAGAAAGTCCAAGGAAGGTTCACAGTGCTCTTAAGGACTTGGGAACTTCGAAACCTAAAATATCACGAACTTTTTGGGGACATGTTCTAATACCATCGCACGAAACGTTAAAGCCTAAGAATTCGACTTCTTTTTTGAAGAATTTTGATTTTTCCGAGGCTATCCTCATATTAGCTTCGTAAAGTTTAGAAAATATTCTGTCCAAATCTTGCATATGATATTCTGCGGTCTTAGAAAAAATAATCACATCATCTACATAGATATGACAGCTTCTACCTATTTCGGGTCTAAGTCATCATCAATTGTTCGTTGGAATATACTCGGAGCGTTTCGAAGACCTAATGGCAGCCTACAGAATTCGTACTTTCCGTGATTTATTGAGAAAGTCTTCTCTCTATCTTTTTCGTCCAATAATGTTTGGTGAAAACCAGCTTTAAGGTCTATTATTGAATAAAAGTTCGCTTGACTCAGATTTGAGAGTATAACAGATATTTCTGGAATCGGATATCGGTCGGCTACCGTTTCATTCATTTAGTTTTCTGTAATCGAATACCAATCTTAATTTCTTTGTATTATCCGCGTTTAGGTCATTTTTATTAACGACCAGTATAGGTGTATTACAGGGAGAACGGGACGGTTGGATAATACCATCCTTTAGCAGTCGTTCAATTTCATTATTGACGAACTCAATATGTGCCATAGGATATAGTCGGGGTCTGAATAAATGGGTTCTGAACTTGTTGTTCTGATCGATGCTTTAACAGAAGTGTTAAATGGTAATTTTTGTTCGGTCTTAGCAAAGACTTTTACATGTTTTTTGATAAGTTCTTTGAACTGATTTTTTAAACCGGATGGGACAGATTTGCAATCGATATCGATAGCATTAACGTTTTCACAATTTAACAACTC
Source organism: Eristalis arbustorum (assembly GCA_916610145.1). Classification (NCBI taxonomy): domain Eukaryota; kingdom Metazoa; phylum Arthropoda; class Insecta; order Diptera; family Syrphidae; genus Eristalis; species Eristalis arbustorum. The sequence goes on along the minus strand of OU744319.1, from coordinate 47,078,483 downwards.
GAAAGGTTCTTCTCCACCTATGTGGATTAATACACCTTTTTCAGCATCGATTTTAGCCCATATCTGCTTTAGAAAGTCATAACCGATTATAGCATCAAATGTACTTAGTTGCGGAAGTAAATAAAAATCGGTTAAGTAACCGAATAAATTCATTTTACATTTTTCTGTGATTTTATTCTGTCCATTAAGGGTTTTAGCGATAAAGCTTTTGTTGTTTGAAATGACGTGTTTTAACTGTGGTAACTTCTTTATGTAATTTTTGGCAGTATCAATAAAAATGTTCTTAATTCAAGGCAATTGTTAAGTTTCTTTTTGATAAAAGGTAGTGCCGACTCTACTCTAAAAAATTAACCTGGTTTATAAGGTTATCATTCTGGTTAGTTCTTAAGTGTTGTTGTATGTGATTCACACGCTGAAATTTTGGTAAAGTAGATCTATCAGATTCGCGATGTCTGTTCCCAAATTGGTTCTGTGACGTTGTTTGAATGGCTGATACGTTTCTATTACTTGAAGGCTGTTGCTGTGAATGAAATCGAGTATTGGAACGGAATTTAGAACGTTGGATCCATTGCATTGTCTTCTTGTCTTATAACCATGTTATTTTGTGGTTCTGTTGTGGTCTCCGGATATGTGGATTACTCCGATGAAGAATGTTATTCGTTTGCCGGGAGTCAAAAGCTCTTTCAAACTCATATCTGTATTGGTTAGTTTCCAACTCTTGTGCTTTGTCGAGAGCTGAGGGAAGATCTAAACAACCAGACGAAAAGAGGATATTACAGAAAGGTTTATTTAGTCCCGAAATGAATATTCGTAAAGCGTAAGAACGGTATTTGTTTGACAATGAACTTATCAGTTCGTTGTTGCCGGAATAGTCCATTGTTATTTTGTTCATTATTAGCGTGAGATTTTTTTCGATTTCATCATAAAAAACGGAAATATTAATTTTACCTTGCACTCAACTGATTTTCTAGAACTTGTAAAGGCCGTCTGTCTGAATAGGTTTGGTCGAGGCTGGCTATTATTGCATTTAATGTAGTATTGAATGCAGATAGGATCAGGTCTGCTGACCCAACTCTTTTGTTTCGAATTATGGCAACCGCTTGGTAATATTTTTCGGTGCCGGGGTATTTTCGAAAAAGGTCAACTGCTGTATTAGCAGCTTTTTTGAAGAATTTTGATTTTTCCGAGGCTATCCTCATATTAGCTTCGTAAAGTTTAGAAAATATTCTGTCCAAATCTTGCATATGATATTCTGCGGTCTTAGAAAAAATAATCACATCATCTACATAGATATGACAGCTTCTACCTATTTCGGGTCTAAGTCATCATCAATTGTTCGTTGGAATATACTCGGAGCGTTTCGAAGACCTAATGGCAGCCTACAGAATTCGTACTTTCCGTGATTTATTGAGAAAGTCTTCTCTCTATCTTTTTCGTCCAATAATGTTTGGTGAAAACCAGCTTTAAGGTCTATTATTGAATAAAAGTTCGCTTGACTCAGATTTGAGAGTATAACAGATATTTCTGGAATCGGATATCGGTCGGCTACCGTTTCATTCATTTAGTTTTCTGTAATCGAATACCAATCTTAATTTCTTTGTATTATCCGCGTTTAGGTCATTTTTATTAACGACCAGTATAGGTGTATTACAGGGAGAACGGGACGGTTGGATAATACCATCCTTTAGCAGTCGTTCAATTTCATTATTGACGAACTCAATATGTGCCATAGGATATAGTCGGGGTCTGAATAAATGGGTTCTGAACTTGTTGTTCTGATCGATGCTTTAACAGAAGTGTTAAATGGTAATTTTTGTTCGGTCTTAGCAAAGACTTTTACATGTTTTTTGATAAGTTCTTTGAACTGATTTTTTAAACCGGATGGGACAGATTTGCAATCGATATCGATAGCATTAACGTTTTCACAATTTAACAACTCGAAAGGTTCTTCTCCACCTATGTGGATTAATACACCTTTTTCAGCATCGATTTTAGCCCATATCTGCTTTAGAAAGTCATAACCGATTATAGCATCAAATGTACTTAGTTGCGGAAGTAAATAAAAATCGGTTAAGTAACCGAATAAATTCATTTTACATTTTTCTGTGATTTTATTCTGTCCATTAAGGGTTTTAGCGATAAAGCTTTTGTTGTTTGAAATGACGTGTTTTAACTGTGGTAACTTCTTTATGTAATTTTTGGCAGTATCAATAAAAATGTTCTTAATTCAAGGCAATTGTTAAGTTTCTTTTTGATAAAAGGTAGTGCCGACTCTACTCTAAAAAATTAACCTGGTTTATAAGGTTATCATTCTGGTTAGTTCTTAAGTGTTGTTGTATGTGATTCACACGCTGAAATTTTGGTAAAGTAGATCTATCAGATTCGCGATGTCTGTTCCCAAATTGGTTCTGTGACGTTGTTTGAATGGCTGATACGTTTCTATTACTTGAAGGCTGTTGCTGTGAATGAAATCGAGTATTGGAACGGAATTTAGAACGTTGGATCCATTGCATTGTCTTCTTGTCTTATAACCATGTTATTTTGTGGTTCTGTTGTGGTCTCCGGATATGTGGATTACTCCGATGAAGAATGTTATTCGTTTGCCGGGAGTCAAAAGCTCTTTCAAACTCATATCTGTATTGGTTAGTTTCCAACTCTTGTGCTTTGTCGAGAGCTGAGGGAAGATCTAAACAACCAGACGAAAAGAGGATATTACAGAAAGGTTTATTTAGTCCCGAAATGAATATTCGTAAAGCGTAAGAACGGTATTTGTTTGACAATGAACTTATCAGTTCGTTGTTGCCGGAATAGTCCATTGTTATTTTGTTCATTATTAGCGTGAGATTTTTTTCGATTTCATCATAAAAAACGGAAATATTAATTTTACCTTGCACTCAACTGATTTTCTAGAACTTGTAAAGGCCGTCTGTCTGAATAGGTTTGGTCGAGGCTGGCTATTATTGCATTTAATGTAGTATTGAATGCAGATAGGATCAGGTCTGCTGACCCAACTCTTTTGTTTCGAATTATGGCAACCGCTTGGTAATATTTTTCGGTGCCGGGGTATTTTCGAAAAAGGTCAACTGCTGTATTAGCAGCTTGTCGCCAACTTACATATCTAGCCTGTTCACCGGAAAATTCTGGAAGGGACTTTACTAAATCCAATGAGATAGGGCATATTGATCGTGTATTAGAGACGCGCACAGGTTCGTATGATACCACTGGAGGCGAACTTATTTGAACCTCATTAAGTTTGGCGGTTAAAGCGGATACTTCTGACTGAATGTTTTGATTATTTATTTTATTTTAATTCATGATCTCTGTCATTCTCTGCATGATACTTGAACAAGCAGTCTCTACTGCAGTTTGAACTGCTATTGCAATGTTCTCTTCTTTAACACCGATACTAGCAGATAATTATCACTATTGCTAACACAATTCACACTTATTTAAGTAACAAAAAAAAAACACTTAGTTCACTAATGCTTAGCAATATTAAATCCTTACAATAATATTCACATTATTTGAAATACTGCTCTCATCCCCAAGGGTCCCAGGGTTCGTTGTTCGATTCGTCGTATTTCGTTGATGATTGCCTTGAATTATCCGGAGCTAAAAAAAAAAAAACTCAATTTACCTTTAACAAGGAATTTCGGAGTTCAACTTTACTATTTTATTTCGCTTTTCCTAGTGCTACGAATTTTGGAAAGACCGGGTAGTTGGGCGCCAGTTAATTATTTTATTATGAGAACTAATAACACGACCTCTTCTTTTGGAGGCTAAACAATAAGTGAAGCTCCGTTTATTGAAAAATATATTTCTACCTTACATCCAGCTACAATAACCTTAAATGTAACTTAACCCTATGTGCTGCCCAGACGCTGCATCAGTATTACTTCCACGTTCGGTTCGCACACCGGTGTTGCAGCATTCTGCTGACGCTATGTCGTTGCGCTACTGTGAGAACATTTAATTCCCACAGTACCGAACGTATTTGGGGCACTCGTGTTAACTTCCACAGTCAATCAATCTCGGATTCGTACAGCGGATAGAAAGTAACTTTTTTTGGATTCATTCAAGAACCACAAAAACGTTTACTGTTATTTGGTTGTGAAATCAAAGATCTAATGTACATCTACTGTCAAACACAAAAAAAGCACCATCCTTCAACAAAAGCAGAACATTTATTTAGAAGTGTGAATTTGTTAGTGGACCAACTACATTGGTTGTTGTTGGGAAGCTAATTTTAAATCTACCTTTCTAATCTCAGCTTGCTTATCACAGTCGGAGTTTGGTTTTTGGTATCTCCGTCTTGTAATCTATGGGAAATTTTAGAGTTGATGTGAGTAATGTTCGCGGTCTTAGAACGAATCTCTTTGCTGTGTATGTCCATTTATTCCGCTATAAACCAGCCGTCATGACGCTAGGTGAAACACAGGTAGGTGAAAATACCGAATTATCGGATTTGAACCTGCCTGGATATAAATTAAAAATTAAAGGATTAAGATTATTTAAAAAAAAGGTCTTTATTGACTCATCTTCACTTATCGACTAAATTTCTTACAAACATTTGCTTAACACTATACCTCGACTTATGCTATTGCATCAGCAAACAGAATGGAAATTGCAGTCATCGGCAGGTGCAGGTGTTGGCTGCGCGTGTTGACCCAGACGCAGTGTCAGCAATTCGGGTGCGCGTGTACTGCGCGGGTTGAAGTACCGTGTGAATATTTTTGTCGTTAACTTGTACGCCTTCGAAGACCGATGCCATGGGCGGCTCCTAATCCAAAAGGGCGCAAGGCACCGACGAAAGGGGCGCCGACGCAAATCGAAGTTAATACTAATATATATGGAGAAGAGTGTAAGAGGTGTTACAGCTCGCCTATCCTGACCTAAGGCTCGCTCTCGAGCCTTGACGTAACCGCTGGATCTGAATCCTCTATATCGGAATTCTCTAGCTCATTGTCATCGGTTTCGACTTGGGATTGTCATCCACATCGCACCACTACTTCATCTTATCTATGCTTTCGACCGACTCGAATCGTTTTTGTAGTCCTTCCTGTAAATTGGATGAAGCTTTCTTGACTCACCTGTTCCTATGGGGTCACCTTCAATCAGGACTAAGTCATCGACTTCGTACGTGTTTGGCTTCTTGTGCGTCTTGTCAAAACGCTCCTTCTGCTTCTGCTGGTCTATTGCAATATGTTACAGAGCGGTGTCTCTTCTGCGATTCATTTAATCTTGGGTTCAGTACCCATTGCGCTCCAGTTCTAAAAGAAGCTTGTCCCCAGCAATTCCTCTGGGTGTATACGCAAACAATAATTCGTGCGTTGTTGCACTCGTGGTTGCTTCTCAACTGTGGTGCCCAGTCCTTGTCGGCTGAATGGCTACACTTGAGTGCTGCAAGCACTGTACGGTTGACCCTCTCTACTTGTTCGATGGCTCGTGGTGTTCTAACGGCCGTCATAACGTGTTGAATCCCAGAAATCCGAAACGCCGAACCTCTGTCTGTTATTAAGCGCTCGGGCAGTCCAAAGTATTCGCTGACTTGGTTGAGCACTGATATCACTCCCTTTGAATTACTTTTTCTTACAGCTTTCAAAACAGTGTATTTGGTAAAGTTGTGTACTAGTGGTACCAAATATTTAGTTCCATCTCGTCCAGTTATGAAAGGCCCAAGATAATCCATATGGACCGTATGGAACGGTACTGGCACCCTTTCCAGACAATCAGCTCACCTTCCGTCGCTCCACCTTTTCTCTTAGTGTAGGGCAGTGGTTCTTAACCTTTTCGAGCTCACGGAGCACTTCTAATTACATGAAACCTTCACGGAGCACCTTACCAAATAACATTGATTCTAGTAATTTGTATTTTATTTTTTTATTTATTCAACTCAAATAACTACAATATACAAAAAATAAAATATATTCAATATATTTAACAAAACTAAATTGTTACAAATTCAAAATGACTTAAAATATAATACAAATTCAATGGGATATTTGAGCCTGGTGAGTTTTACATATTTCGCCAATGTTGGGTCTAATAAAAGATATTGCTACCCTCATTTCCTCTTCTAAATCGAGAAGTCTTTCTCGTTTTTTAGTTTTTATATTTGTTAATGTTGAGAATCCAAGTTCGCAGAGATATGATGTAGCAAATTGTAATAATATTGCGATTGCCTTCTTAGATAAAGATGGGTATTCATCTTGGACGGAAATCCAAAATTGTTCATTAGACAATTTTATGAACTCCATCTTCAGAGATCGATCTGTAGACAAGGAAATAATTTCTTCTTCTTCTTGTAAAGACAGTTCCAAATTAGAAAATTCAAATGTCCCAAACGGATTTCGTATCCAGTCATAGGATTCTAATTTAAGGGATGGGAAGTAACATTCGATTTTTTCTTCCAATATTGTTAGATGTTCTATTACGGCAGGAATAATATCTGCGACATTTTTAGTTTGAATTGAAGGAAACATATCAAGCGTATTGTTTTTTATTATTCGATTTTTCCAATGCAATATTTTTTTTATTGAATCCCAGTATTTTATCCGTGGCTGTTAAAATATTCTCATTTTTACCTTGAATACTTGTATTTACTGAATTTAAGTATTTAAAAATATCAGCTAAATATGCCAATTTAGCACACCAAATATCATTTTCAAAATTTTTTGCAAATTTATCCACAGCGGCATTTCGGAAATAACACAACAATTCATCTTTGAGCTCTAATAAACGACATAGGACTTTACCGCGAGACAACCATCTTATTTCAGTGTGCAATAGCAAACTTTCATACTTAGCATCCATAGATATACAAAGCTGTTTAAAAATGCGTTCCTGCAGAGGCCTTGATTTAATATAATTTACTATTTGTACCACTTCATCCAAAACATATTTTAAAGTGTTTGGCAATGTTTTTGAAACTAAAACTTCCCGATGTAAAAAACAGTGTGTAGATATGATATTTGGATTATTTTCCTTCACAAGTGTAACACATCCTTTAATAGATCCTGCCATTGATGGACATCCATCTGTACAAATTCCAACGCAGAAATCCCAGGATATTTGGTATTTTTCTAAATATGTAGTAATACAATTAAAGATATCTTTTCCTTTTGTATGTCCTGTAATCTCTCTGCAGCAAAGAAATTGATTAACTATTTCATTTTCATCAATGAACCGAACGAATGCAAGTAATTGAGCTTTACTGCTAATATCAACAGATTCGTCTATTTGCAAAGCAAAAAATTTCTTTGAAAGCTTATTATTAACCGTTTCCTCGATATCAAGTGACATGTCTTTTATTCTTTTTTTTATTGTATCATTAGATAGGGGAATTTTCATAATCTCATTTATTGCATCCTCTCCAAACATGATTTTGACTATTTCACAACATGACGGTAAAATTAGACTTTCTGCTATAGTATGTGGTTTTAGTTTCAATGCAATTAACTCGGCTACCTTGTATGATGCAATTTGCGCCTTATCAGATATTGTCATAGCACATTTAAATTGTTTTGCTTGCTTATCTTGCATGCCCAATAACCTTTTAAAGTAATCCTTATTTTTTGAAACAAGATTAGCATGGGTAGTAGTAAGGTGTCGGTTTAATTTAGCCGGAAACATAGCACTATTGGACAGTTCTACACCGCATACAACACATTTAGGAATTGGACACTCCTTTTCACCGGTCCATGTAAATCCCAAATTGATGTATTCGTCAGAATACTGTCTATAAGTCTTCCTTATTTTATTACATGTTGACACATCTTCTGTATTACCACTATTAATACTACTCCGACTTGTACTTGGTCCATCATTAATATTTTTCTCAGAATTACATTTTCGTTTCAAGAACTTGTCCATGGCTAAATAAATTGGGAATAAGAATAAGTACATACATATATATATACGCGTAAATAGAGGTATTTTTCGAAAGTGTTTAATGCAGAATAAGAAAATTAAGTTTATGAAAACATAGGAGATTGATATTAAGTTTATTTAAATAAATAAATACAATAAATATGTATGTACACATATTTATTTAATTTTTTATTTTAAATTTATGTTAATTTACAATTATAACGTAATATACTTACTGAAATAAATTTTTTCACTTTTTTGGCACAAATTTAATCAAATAATTATTGAAAACACATTGGTTTACTTTGTGTATTTGAAATGCGGCCTACTTGATTTAAATTTTTGTTTGAACTAAGTACATACCGCATATATGTACATATATTTGAAATACAGCCTGCTCGATTTAAATTTTTGTTTGAACTAAGTACATACCGCATATATGTACATATATTTGAAATGCAGCCTGCTTGATTTAAATTTTTGTTCATAACTAAGTACATACCGCATATACATATATTTGAAAGTTTGTTCTAATAAATTTATATGTATATTTTTTTATACTATATGAGTTTAGCTTTCGTTTCGCGGAGCACCTGCGACAATCTTGCGGAGCACTAGTGCTCCGCGGAGCACCGGTTAAGAATCACTGGTGTAGGGACATTCCATACATCCTTTGACGTAGCCCTTGACAAACTTCCTCATCTTGGGAAACCAATATGTCCTTCTCAGCCTTTTTAAAGTTTTCTCATAGCCCATGTGCGCAGCCTCGTCATGACACATTCGTAACACTCGCCATCGCACTCTTTTCGGCACCACCCACTTATACTGATCGCCTTCACATCTATATAGCCGTCTGCCATCAAGCTTGTAGAACTTATGCAGTTGCCTCTGGTCACGGCCAATGACTGTTGATTGCAATTGTTGGATAATGTTTCTCAGTTTTTTATCTTGTCATTGCATCGTTACTAGCCAATCATCGATTGTAATGCAGATGTTCAATACATTGGCGGACGCTTCTTCCATCTCTCGCTGTTCCTTCACTGGTTCTCGACTTATTGCATCTACGTACCTCGCTTTCGTTCCTGGTTGGTGAGTTGTCGTAAACTCAAATTCTTGTAGTTTGAGCCACTACCTTGCGACTCGAGGTATCATCCTGGCTGAAATATGCCACTGGTCTCAATTCGTTGACGCTCTTCCCTCGCTGCATCAGTATACCGGCAAGTCCCACAGTTGAGGCATCAGTATGAACCCCGTGATCGCATTTCACGTCGTAGAGAGCCAGGATAGGTAGTTTAATTAATTTTGTTTTAAGCTCTTCGAACGCCGTCTGCTCTTCCCTCGTCCACACAAAGGCATTGTCTTGTTTGAGCAAGTCGGTAAGAGGTGTTTCGATTTGGGAATATTTCGGGATAAATTTCCGAAAGTAACCGGTAAGGCCCGAAAACTGTCTAACATGATGCACATTTTCCGGTTGGGGAAAATCTTTCACTGCCACTGTCTTCCGCTAATTATGCCTTATCCCATCTCCATCCACTCGATGTCCGAGGAACTCGATGCTAGTCCTCAAGAACCCACACTTTTTCGTGTTGAAAACCTCGACCCTGACTCTCTCAAGACTTTTAGAAATTTCTCAAGCGTTCTTAGTCTAGCGATTCGTTTGCGATGATGACATCGTCCAAGTAAACTGCCACATCACCTTGATCCATGCGTGCTTTAAGTTGATTCATGCACATTTGGAAGTAAGCTGGAGCATTAACTAGACCAAACGCCATTCGCACAAACTCATACAGACCGTTCTCCGAAGCAAAAGCGGTATATTTTCGGCTTTGTTCTGCTATCCGCACTTGATGGTACCCAGAAGCAAGGTCCAGCATTGTGATATACTTATTTCCAGCTAAAGTCGCTAATATTTCCTCTACTGTAGGCATTGGGAACTTCTGTTTTGTCGTTACCTTATTCAACGCCCGATAGTCGATGCACATCCTATCTGTACCATCCTTCTTCTTTGTAAGGACTATCGGTGCGCAAAAGTTCGATGTTGATGATCGGATGACTCCCTGCTGCAACATTTTGCTGATCTTCTCTTCTACTATTTTCCGTTTGGTTGCGCACACACTGGCTGTGTTGTAGTGACTTCGATTGTGTACTCTCCCCAGTTGTACACGCCAAGCTCGCTAGCATCTAGAGCAGTGGTTCTTAACCTTTTCGAGCTCACGGAGCACTTCTAATTACATGAAACCTTCACGGAGCACCTTACCAAATAACATTGATTCTAGTAATTTGTATTTTATTTTTTTATTTATTCAACTCAAATAACTACAATATACAAAAAATAAAATATATTCAATATATTTAACAAAACTAAATTGTTACAAATTCAAAATGACTTAAAATATAATACAAATTCAATGGGATATTTGAGCCTGGTGAGTTTTACATATTTCGCCAATGTTGGGTCTAATAAAAGATATTGCTACCCTCATTTCCTCTTCTAAATCGAGAAGTCTTTCTCGTTTTTTAGTTTTTATATTTGTTAATGTTGAGAATCCAAGTTCGCAGAGATATGATGTAGCAAATTGTAATAATATTGCGATTGCCTTCTTAGATAAAGATGGGTATTCATCTTGGACGGAAATCCAAAATTGTTCATTAGACAATTTTATGAACTCCATCTTCAGAGATCGATCTGTAGACAAGGAAATAATTTCTTCTTCTTCTTGTAAAGGCAGTTCCAAATTAGAAAATTCAAATGTCCCAAACGGATTTCGTATCCAGTCATAGGATTCTAATTTAAGGGATGGGAAGTAACATTCGATTTTTTCTTCCAATATTGTTAGATGTTCTATTACGGCAGGAATAATATCTGCGACATTTTTAGTTTGAATTGAAGGAAACATATCAAGCGTATTGTTTTTTATTATTCGATTTTTCCAATGCAATATTTTTTTTATTGAATCCCAGTATTTTATCCGTGGCTGTTAAAATATTCTCATTTTTACCTTGAATACTTGTATTTACTGAATTTAAGTATTTAAAAATATCAGCTAAATATGCCAATTTAGCACACCAAATATCATTTTCAAAATTTTTTGCAAATTTATCCACAGCGGCATTTCGGAAATAACACAACAATTCATCTTTGAGCTCTAATAAACGACATAGGACTTTACCGCGAGACAACCATCTTATTTCAGTGTGCAATAGCAAACTTTCATACTTAGCATCCATAGATATACAAAGCTGTTTAAAAATGCGTTCCTGCAGAGGCCTTGATTTAATATAATTTACTATTTGTACCACTTCATCCAAAACATATTTTAAAGTGTTTGGCAATGTTTTTGAAACTAAAACTTCCCGATGTAAAAAACAGTGTGTAGATATGATATTTGGATTATTTTCCTTCACAAGTGTAACACATCCTTTAATAGATCCTGCCATTGATGGACATCCATCTGTACAAATTCCAACGCAGAAATCCCAGGATATTTGGTATTTTTCTAAATATGTAGTAATACAATTAAAGATATCTTTTCCTTTTGTATGTCCTGTAATCTCTCTGCAGCAAAGAAATTGATTAACTATTTCATTTTCATCAATGAACCGAACGAATGCAAGTAATTGAGCTTTACTGCTAATATCAACAGATTCGTCTATTTGCAAAGCAAAAAATTTCTTTGAAAGCTTATTATTAACCGTTTCCTCGATATCAAGTGACATGTCTTTTATTCTTTTTTTTATTGTATCATTAGATAGGGGAATTTTCATAATCTCATTTATTGCATCCTCTCCAAACATGATTTTGACTATTTCACAACATGACGGTAAAATTAGACTTTCTGCTATAGTATGTGGTTTTAGTTTCAATGCAATTAACTCGGCTACCTTGTATGATGCAATTTGCGCCTTATCAGATATTGTCATAGCACATTTAAATTGTTTTGCTTGCTTATCTTGCATGCCCAATAACCTTTTAAAGTAATCCTTATTTTTTGAAACAAGATTAGCATGGGTAGTAGTAAGGTGTCGGTTTAATTTAGCCGGAAACATAGCACTATTGGACAGTTCTACACCGCATACAACACATTTAGGAATTGGACACTCCTTTTCACCGGTCCATGTAAATCCCAAATTGATGTATTCGTCAGAATACTGTCTATAAGTCTTCCTTATTTTATTACATGTTGACACATCTTCTGTATTACCACTATTAATACTACTCCGACTTGTACTTGGTCCATCATTAATATTTTTCTCAGAATTACATTTTCGTTTCAAGAACTTGTCCATGGCTAAATAAATTGGGAATAAGAATAAGTACATACATATATATATACGCGTAAATAGAGGTATTTTTCGAAAGTGTTTAATGCAGAATAAGAAAATTAAGTTTATGAAAACATAGGAGATTGATATTAAGTTTATTTAAATAAATAAATACAATAAATATGTATGTACACATATTTATTTAATTTTTTATTTTAAATTTATGTTAATTTACAATTATAACGTAATATACTTACTGAAATAAATTTTTTCACTTTTTTGGCACAAATTTAATCAAATAATTATTGAAAACACATTGGTTTACTTTGTGTATTTGAAATGCGGCCTACTTGATTTAAATTTTTGTTTGAACTAAGTACATACCGCATATATGTACATATATTTGAAATGCGGCCTACTTGATTTAAATTTTTGTTTGAACTAAGTACATACCGCATATATGTACATATATTTGAAATGCGGCCTACTTGATTTAAATTTTTGTTTGAACTAAGTACATACCGCATATATGTACATATATTTGAAATGCAGCCTGCTTGATTTAAATTTTTGTTCATAACTAAGTACATACCGCATATACATATATTTGAAAGTTTGTTCTAATAAATTTATATGTATATTTTTTTATACTATATGAGTTTAGCTTTCGTTTCGCGGAGCACCTGCGACAATCTTGCGGAGCACTAGTGCTCCGCGGAGCACCGGTTAAGAATCACTGGTGTAGGGACATTCCATACATCCTTTGACGTAGCCCTTGACAAACTTCCTCATCTTGGGAAACCAATATGTCCTTCTCAGCCTTTTTAAAGTTTTCTCATAGCCCATGTGCGCAGCCTCGTCATGACACATTCGTAACACTCGCCATCGCACTCTTTTCGGCACCACCCACTTATACTGATCGCCTTCACATCTATATAGCCGTCTGCCATCAAGCTTGTAGAACTTATGCAGTTGCCTCTGGTCACGGCCAATGACTGTTGATTGCAATTGTTGGATAATGTTTCTCAGTTTTTTATCTTGTCATTGCATCGTTACTAGCCAATCATCGATTGTAATGCAGATGTTCAATACATTGGCGGACGCTTCTTCCATCTCTCGCTGTTCCTTCACTGGTTCTCGACTTATTGCATCTACGTACCTCGCTTTCGTTCCTGGTTGGTGAGTTGTCGTAAACTCAAATTGTTGTAGTTTGAGCCACCACCTTGCGACTCGAGGTATCATCCTGACTTTGTTTTGAGTTCCTACAATGGCTTCACAGTCGGTAATAAGTTTAAATGCCTTGCCCAACAGATGTATCCGAAAGCTTTCAAGACTTTCCACTACAGCCAAAACCTCCAACTCGTAGCTGTGGTACTTTGCTTCTGCCTCCGTCAGCTTCCTGCTGAAATATGCCACTGGTCTCAATTCGTTGAGGCTCTTCCCTCGCTGCATCAGTATACCGGCAAGTCCCACAGTTTAGGCATCAGTATGAACCTCGTGATCGCATTTCACGTCGTAGAGAGCCAGAATAGGTAGATTGATTAATTTTGTTTTAAGCTCTTCGAACGCCGTCTGCTGTTCCCTCGTCCACAAAAAGGCGTTGTCTTGTTTGAGCATTTTCGATTTGGGAATATTTCGGGATACATTTCCGAAAGTAACCGGTAAGGCCCAAAAACTGTCTAACATGATGCACATTTTCCGGAAATCTTTCACTGCCACTGTCTTCCGCTAACTAGGCCTTATCCCATCTCCATGCACTCGATGTCCGAGGAACTCGATGGTAGTCCTCAAGAACGCAACCTTTTCCGTTTTGAGAGTCAAGGCTTACTCTCTCAGGACTGTTAGAAATTTCTCAAGCTTTCCTAGTCCTTCGTCTACCGATTCGCTTGCGATAATGACATCGTCCAAGTAATATGTCACATCACCATGATCCATGCGTGCTCTAAGTTGATTCATGCACATTTGGAAGTAAGCTGGAGCATTAACTAGACCAAACGGCATTCGCACAAACTCATACAGACCGTTCTCCGAAGCAAAAGCGGTATATTTTCGGCTTTGTTCTGCTATCCGCACTTGATGGTACCCAGAAGCAAGGTCCAGCATTGTGATATACTTATTTCCAGCTAAAGTCGCTAATATTTCCTCTACTGTAGGCATTGGGAACTTCTGTTTTGTCGTTACCTTATTCAACGCCCGATAGTCGATGCACATCCTATCTGTACCATCCTTCTTCTTTGTAAGGACTATCGGTGCGCAAAAGTTCGATGTTGATGATCGGATGACTCCCTGCTGCAACATTTTGCTGATCTTCTCTTCTACTATTTTCCGTTTGGCGAAAGGTAGTCTGTAAGGTTGCACACACACTGGCTGTGTTGTAGTGACTTCGATTGTGCACTCTGCCCAGTTGTACACTCCAAGCTCGCTAGCATCTAGAGCGAAACAATCTCCTTATGCGTTCACTAACTCGCACAGTTTCTCCTTCTCCTCGTTTGTGATGTCAACGCCATCAATATCACAAATTTTGATTCTGCCCCGCACCTGCTGCTTCGCACTTGTCACGTCTGTTATAATCAACGAATTGTCCCCATCCTCACAGTGCAGTCGCTGATTTTAGGTTCGTGGTGTGTCTTTTCGATTATAACTTGCGGTCGGTCAAGCAGACACCGACCGACAATTATTTTGTAGGGCTGGCTCTCGTCTGGGACGACTACAAACTTCACACCAACTTCGTAAAGCATCCACTTCGATTTCAGCATACAATTTTCCTACCGTTCGGCATCCTCCTCCGCCGAACCCGTTTAGCTTTCTGGTATCTTAATGGTAGCGAAGATTGTTGGTAATAGCGACTGATTCTTGTAGTGTGACGCAGTCGCTGCCCAGGTCTATGAAAGGCTCCCCCTTCACGGTCACAACCTTATGGTACACACTCCTATCTTCACACACCCACAACTGACTTATCCTTGCACGTTGCTGATTTCCGCTGGCAAGTTGTTCTGCTGCCCTCATCGTTGCCGTACAGTTGCGACCAATGTGTCCGGCTTGATTACACTAGAATCACATGGTCTTTAGGCAATTGCGTCCAATGTGTCCCATCTGATTGCACTTAAAGCATCTGATGGCGTCGTCTGATGTTGAGTGTCCACTTTTTGTTCCAGATGTACCCTGTCCATATGTGTTACTGTTGAGTTCGCTGCTTGTATTGCGGTTGTTGCTGGCCTTCGCTGCGATCGTACGCTTATGGTAAATCGGATTTTCTTCAATAGGTCCTCAATGGTATATGACTGTGCCGCCTTCAGAGCGTCACGACACTCTACATCGGTAATGCCCCGTACTACGTATTTAACCATTGTTTTCTCTGCTAGTTGTCCCCTATAAGCAATAGCTTTCATCCCATACACAAACTCCTCTATGTCCTCATGTGGTCGTTGTTTTTTTTTTCCGCAGCAGTTCGTGCAAATCAGCCACATCCTTCTGCTGGGAAATTGTCGACAAGATCGTCCAGAAATTCTTCCAACGATGAATGAAGGGCCCCATTACTCCAAAGCTTTGCTGCTCCTGCCAGCCTACCGATCGCCGCCATCATGACTAGCCTTCCATCTAGCTGATACACCTTTGATTTCTTGAGCTCTACGAGCGAATGCAGTTGAAGAAAGTCCCATTGGATTCACGGATTCAATACCCAAAGCGTTCTGGCCACATCCTTTACTGTGTAGGCACTCCTTGACTCGATTTTCTCCTCTTGCTGCTCTTGGCTTAGTCTTCGGAGCCTTCTCCTTCTTTTCACTCACCTTCTGTGACTTTATACTTTGTAGTATTTTGGATCATTCCTATTTCAATGCAATTAGTGACTGATGGTTTTAAATGTTTTCTTTAGAATTTTAATTAATTTTGTTTCATTATAGGAAGGTGAACTGATAATGTGTCTATGATAAGTGGGAAATACTATTTCAAAAGTTTCATTATGTTCGATGCCTTCGAGAAGAAAAATCAGATTTTTGAGGCAATTTATGTTTGTATCGATGCTATAGATTAAACCATGAGATGATCACTATGGATCGTTGCTGTCATTGAATTTATTTGGTCATTTATGTTTGGCCTAGAAATTGCGTCAGAAACTAGGTTGCTTCTACCATCGCTTAAGTTTTGTGTTGTTGTTTTTACTACTAAGCGCATGAGTTAGAGGTTGATGATCTGCATAAATGAGTACTTTAGCCGAACAGTAAAGGTAATTCTGTGCCCATATAAAGGCTAACATCAACTTCTTCTTATTGTTGGATTTCAGATTCTGGCTTTCCATCGGTATTTAAGTAAAAATTCGTCTATAATTTCGGTGGATGGATTTGCCGTGATGGTGGTTCGCCTTGCCTCTTAGGTGCGGGTGGCCAATTATTTTGCTGAGGCCTGTTCATATAGTTGGTATTGTGTGTTCTTATAGTTGTAGTGTCCATTGGTTCTGGTGCTTGCTGGATTCTCGAAAAAAGATTCATTTGTGCATAGTTGTGGTTTCTATGTGGATTTGCCATAATCTTTCAATAATGCCATAATTCATAAATTTCGGTGAAAAATTATTGAACTGAGGAGTAGTCCATTTTTGCGGCTTGTTCCATAATTCGGGGAAAAACTGTTGCCGATTATACTGTTGTGGATTTTGCAGATTGTGTCGAGGTGGAATAGGATGTGGTGGCTGATGCATTTTGCTCATGTTGTTACTAGCAGCCATTGTGTACTGTGCTCTATAACTTTTTTTTATGTAAATTCAAAAACACAAACTTTTCCGTTAACAATTAAAATGGTCTTTATTATTCGAAATCCAACACCAGACTGACTTTTACTTGTAGAATAACATTTTAATAGCATTATCGAAATAACCGTTCAATCATGCAAACCCAAGCCAAGCCAAGCCAAAGAGGGAGATGGATATGCACAAGCACGTGCATTTGCATGTAAATTAAAACTACATTAAATAACTTTACTAAAAAAATATAATTTTTTCGGAGGTTTCAACCTCTTTATTTAATGCTCAAACTACAACTGAATACCATCGACATAAAGTACCTAAAACCTAGCCTAACCCCAGTGTATCTGCTGCTGCTGTCGTTGCGATGTTCCCACAGGTGGTGTTGTGTTGCATTCACCGTACGTGATGGAATGCGGGATTCGTTCGCTCGGATTCGCTCGGTGTTCGTTGCATCCAGACATGTCGTCAACAAAAAGTGTGGGAATGCTTGCGCGACATACTCATAAATCATTCTGGTGTTTGACACATATGACACATATGATCAGCGTGCAGGTTGGTAGAATGTACCTGCTTTAGACATCACGTGTCTCCGTTTTATCTGTTTCTTTAAGTTTATTAAATGACTCAATATACTGTGTGTCTTTAATGTTAAGTTCCCCATGTTTTTTCAGGCATTTTGTCATTCGAAGAGCAACTTTGGAGTAATCCTTAATGAATTTACGATAAAATCCGGTTACTCCTAAAAATGATTTTATCTGCCTTACTGTACTAGGAATTTTTAAGTTTTTTATCACCTCCACCTTATTGGGATTTGGCTTTATGCCGTTTTCTGAGATGATATGTCAAAAATACTCAGTCTCGTGTAGAAGAAAACACACTTGTCGACTTGGACTTTTAAATTATATTCAAGGAGTCTTTGGAATATTTTATTTAATGAATCTGTATGTTCCTGAAGGGATGTCGAAAATATAAGTATATCGTCAGGATATACTACACAAATTCTATTTATATAGTCGTGGAGAACATCATTCATCATCCTTTGAAAGGCCTTGAAACGGCATCTAGTGAATTCATAGTGACCGTCTGTGGTTGAAAAAGCCGTCTTATGCCTGTCTCCTTCGCTTATGGGTATTTGGTGAAACCCTTTCGCCAAGTCGATTGTTGAGAAATATTGAGCATTGCCCAATTTAGAAAACAAATCTTCTATATTTGGCATTGGAAACTTATCTTCGATCGTCACGTCATTTAACTTCTTGTAATCCATTACAATTCTCCATTCTTGGAGCCCTGAATTGTCCATCTTTTTAGGAACCACCCTTATTGGTGCATTGTATGGGCCGGTTGATTTCACAATTATACCGGAAGAAAGCATTTCAGTGATTTGCTTGTTTCCGATTCGACGAACAATAAGTGAGTTTGACCGAAAGAAACTTAATCGAAAACATTAAAGACACAAAATAAAAGAAAAGAATAACGCAACGAAGGAATGTTTCTTACAAAAATACAAAATGCTTTATTTTTTATCTTATTGATAACCACTGCTCTCTACTGTGTTCAAAATCGAAGTGGTGGAGCGGATGGACCATCGACCATCAGCAGCATCGATGCACCCATAGCGCACATACACATACACCCACACATCAATGATGATCAGGCGATCGCTGCAAATGCATCATATGCAGTGAATTTGATGTGTGCGTCGTACGATTTTCAAGTTTTAGACGGTTCACAATCGTGTTGATGCATAGTTTTTCGAAGCTAATCTCTTTTATCTCCTCACTCATTTTATGGATATCTTCTTCAGTAAGTTGTGATGGTGGGCTTGAAAATATTAAAGGTAAGGTAGCTTCATTTGTAGTAAGCTGATTACTACTAAAATTTATTCTCGCATGTAATGATTTGAGAATATTACAGCCAAGAATGCCATCAAAATCGCTATTTAGCACTGCTTCTAACATTTCGATGTTTGTGAATGGCCTTTTGAACTCTTGGAACAGTGGAATAGTAATTTTTGAGTTGACGAAGATATTTGAACTAATTGATTTAAGTAGCACTAGTGTTTCAAGTTATGTTTTAAAAGAACTGTGAAATAATCCTTTTTGGATTACCGATGTACCTACCCCGGAGTCAATTAGCAACTTGATTGGTCTAGACTTAGTTCTTACTACTATACAGGGAAGAGTTCTGAGATTGTTGATTGAACATTTTAAAATTTATCCTCATCAAAATCTTCATTTCCTGAAAATTGGCTTGTTCGAAAATGATCTACCTCCATGTTATTCCCCCTTTTCTAACAGAGTTCCTTGCAATTTGCATGCTGCGTGAATTATTTGCACGACTAAGATTAGAATAGCGTGGGTTATTATTTTGTTGTTGAAAATCTTGTGGTATATTTTGAACGAAATTATGTGGAAAATTTTGAGGAAAAATTTGAAGAAAAGCTTGCTGTATTTTCCTCAGACTAACCAACAACATAGTCTAAGGAAAATGCGGATAATTACTAGTGTTATTTCTGGAATTGTTAATGTTTTGCATACTATGGAAATTTTGTGAATTATTGTAACCGACATTTTTTGAAATTGTTTTAAAATTTGCTCTATGATTCTGTACATTATTACTTAGGGTAACGAGATCAATGTTAGAATTGATAGAGTATCGTATATGTGGGGTGTGTGGATTTCGTGTGCGAGAATTTGAATAGTTTCTATAACTTCGGTGAAAATTATCAGTGTCTATTAAAATTTCTTTGGCTTCTCGTACACAAGAAGAATTTCGAGTATTCAAAATAAGTTTAGGTTCGCTAGGTAGTTTATTTATAAATAATTTCTTGCCCTTATTCTCGTTTTGAGTTGCACCAAACCAAGAAGGAACATTCGAACTCCAGGTTAATTTTGTATTGAGCTTAGTTAGTAAATTTATACTTTTTTCAAACAAATCTTCAACTGAATTTTCAAACTTCAATATTTTTATTTGGTACTACTACAATTTAGCTTTAAGACGGTTTTAATATCGGGCAAATTTGTTGGATTATTGTTATTGATCAATATCAAATTAGCTTTTTCTTTTATTTTACTTCTTATTCCTTAACCTTTTGATTGTTCATCAAATGTATTAATAAATGAATATAAACAATCAACTTGCTTTATGATGATATCAGACTCCTCATGCAAGCCGGTGAACTCCGATAACTCCTTTATGGCTTCCAGCAAATTCAAATTAGCCATACATGTATTTCGGTCTCACAAAAATGTACTATTTGTTCACTTTCACAAAACACAATTTTGTTTCACTTTCACAAAATCACTTTTATTTTATTTATTTTTTTTCAGTTTAATTCGTCGTTTACTTAAATAGAATTTCGTGGTGTTTAATATCGCGGTTTTTATTGACTGCGCCAGTAATGTAAATTAACTTTTTTTTATGTAAATTAAAAAACACAAACTTTTCCTTTAACAATTAAAATAGTCTTTATTCTTCAAAATCCAATACCTGACTGACTTTTACTTGTAGAATAACATTTTAATAGCATTATCGAAATAACCGTTCAAACATGCAAATCCAAGCCAAGCCAAGCCAAAGAGGGAGATGGATATATACAAGAGTTATGGTTTTCAGTAAACCGTTTGCATAAAAAAAACTATGTTTTTTTTCTTTTATTTATAACGATCCGACACTTACAAGAGACTGTGTGCAACTGCGCTGAACTGAACTTTTCTGCAGGTATTTAAAACATCAAACTGTTGACAAAGCTTTTTTGGATAAGTTTGTCTGTGCGCTAAGGGTTTCATGTATCGGCGCGAGTGTATGGGTGCATGGGTGGAAGCGCTTGCGAACATGATCCGCGAACCGTTGATCATGCACTTTGCGCGTGATTGATGTGCAAAAGGCATGGGGTAACCGGGTGGAGAACGGAAGTGAAGTCTCCGACGTAACTCGCCCCCCTATCAACCCGTCAAAGTTGTTGTGGAACTTAAATTCTAAAAATTCGGCTGTTTTATCTGGTTTCCCAAATTCTTTGAACAGCGGGATTTTTGCCTTTCTATTTACATAAATGGGTGTGCTAGTAGTTAGAACTTTAAGTGGCTTTTGTAATTTCGTCTGCCACTTGGGATGACATATACCTGGGTTGAGAATACTGGTCTCTGATCCCGTATCGATCAGTATTCTTAGTCTGTGATTATTTTTTGCCTCGACGATTATATAGGGTAATCTACCATTGGGCTTCTTTCCCGAAAATCCTCATTTCCTTCTAGCTTATTTATTTGCCTGGTTACGGCCGATAGCGTGTCCATTGGTTCTATACCATGATTGTTCCTAAAGGATTACTCGGACTTGCGCCAGGTTGGTTGTTCTGGTTTATTCTAGAGTGGTTGTTTTGGTTTGTCCTAAACTGTTGGCTTTGATGTGTTCTAAATTGATTAGTTCTAGTCTGATTTGTTCTGAACTGATTCCTATCTGGGATGCTTCTAGATTGTTGGCTATAAGGTATATCACCTGAGTTATAGAATCTACCGTTCTGTTCTTGTCTGAGGTTACCTGTTCCAGAGATACCTGCCGAGTACGCATATCCTGTTTCTGACAGGATTTGCATGGCTTCTTCTAAATTTGAAGGGTTTCTGCAATGCAGGAGTCCCTTCATTCGGTCTGGGATTTTACTTATGAAAATCCGAAGAGCTGCCTTGCAATTCTGCTCTATTTCAATAGGGTTAAGGGGTCTAACAGTCCTAGTTTTATTGTTTAGTCTCCTCAAAATGACCTTGATACTATTATAATATTCGTGGCAGTGATTTCTAAATGGTAGGCTTCTGAGATCATCTTAAAGTTGCTCAGTTGTTTTTTTATCATCAAAGTATTGGGAAAATAATACTTTCAAGTGTTCCCATTTATTGACGCTATTATTTATCTCAATAGCTTCCCCTACCAATTTGTTTTTAATGAAATCGAAGAAAAAATGTTGCCCTACATCGTCATACATGCTGAGGGTCGGGTGTGTTCTATCTACCAAATCAGTGAAAAAAATGCAGGTTATCACTACTTCCATCATAGGTAGGAAGATTATTCAGGTATTTTAGTGGATCTATGCTAAGTATAAGGGGACTTACTGCTGCGGATGCTCCTTCTGTTGTCATCTTGGTCGATTTTATGTTTCGGTTCCTGTCAATTTCTTCTGCTTTTCGTCTTCTTTTTAATTTGTCGTCCAGATTGCTTTTTATCTCCCTTTTCCTTTGTTGTTTCGGTAGAAGTTTGTAAATGTTTTAGTCACAGAAATAACGTTGTTTTGACAGCTTGTTTGGTTTCTTTTTGTTGTTATTATTTTTTTTTTTTGTTTGTTTATTTCACTATTATTTATCTATACTTTTTATTTATTTATTTATTCCATTGCACTTGGTTCACTTAGATATTGTTGTGATACCGCACAGTTTTCCTTTCTTTTGCGCCTCAATACTCACTCGCTTAATCGCTTATTCAGTGTAGTTTGGTGCGCTTCACTAATCTTAATCGAGATTGAGCACTTGATCGTACTGTTAGCACTTGAGCGTACTGTTTTCTTGAGTCGAATAATTGATATTAACCGCGAATTAATAATTGTTCTTAGGCGAACACTTTTCACCTACTCAAGAACTACCGACTGCGCCAGTTATGGTTTTCAGTGAACCGTTTGCATAAAGGTATTTAAAACATCAAACTGTTGACACAGCTTTTTTGGATAAGTTTGTCTGTGCGCTAAGGGTTTCATGTATCGGCGCGCGTGTATGGGTGCATGGGTGGAAGCGCTTGCGAACATGATCCGCGAACCGTTGATAATGCACTTTGCGCGTGATTGATGTGCAAAAGGCATGGGGTTACCGGGTGGAGAACGGAAGTGAAGTCTCCAACGCAACTCAAGCGCGTGCATTTGCATGTACTGTTTGACACATATGATCAGCTTGCAGGTTGGTAGAATGTACGTGCATTAGACATCACGTGTCTCCTTCTTATCCGTTACAGGACAGGGGAGTGGCAATGTGAGTGCGCTCTTTCTCTATATGTATGCATTAAAAGATTTAGAGCTTCTTGGCTGATGTTCATACTCGAAATTTTGTTCAAGATAAATGAAAGATGAGAATATACTTGTTATATACATACTGCCTAAGTCTCGTTTATCTGCATAAAGCAGAGTGAGACAGCGGATAATACAACCCCAGTTTAGTGGCGTGTTGTAAGACTCAAGAACATGGTCCGCCTGACCGATTATCATGTTCCTAATTACATTTAGGATACCAAAATATTTCGGAGATCCTTTAATAGACTCATATATTGTAAGAATTCTCTCCACGCTCTTACGCCAAGAAATGAATTCTCCGGACTGACCTGAGAATTCACGTAGACTTCTGACCACATCAGGAATTTTATCGAGCTCAGTGAGATTTGCTCGTTGGTCTTGATTAATGGTCTGCTCAATTCCTGCGAATTGATCTGAATTGGGATTAATTATCGATTGGATAGTCCTTCTTCCTTCAGCGTTTGGTTGAGGATTGAAGCAATTAATGCTGGTAAGGCCGGATCGTAGTAGACACTTATATAAAAATATGAAAATATAATAGACGATTGATTTCGTACAATTGTATTATTAATACAAAAGTCTTATTTTACTTGAACTGGCCTCTTATCTTTTGTTACTTCGCTTGGTTTGTTTTTTTTTGAACGTTAGAACATTTGCCTTTGATTTATAATTCACTTATTCAAAATTTCACTTATACAATATTTAATCTTATTCTAACAAATAATATTTAGCAATCTTACATTAAATTAAACAGGAACAAAATCTGCATCATTCCTTTTCCTGGTTGAGCGGCTGACGATCCTTGCGTCTCCTTTTTGCCAATGGCTACTGGGGGGCCTCGTTCTCACACACAGTCTATGCACTCGCGAAAGTGGGTTCTGTCGCCTGAGCCCCACGTTGGGCACCAATTATGGGTTGTCTTATTGAATCTTTATTAAAGACTGACTTCACAATCTGTTTACACACAACAGTTAATCTACGCTAACTTATTCTGACCTAATTATCGAATTGCATTAATTAACGCGGTGGAGGTAACGAATAGCTGATGTTGACGCAGCGATTGTTGACGAAGCGACAGTGCAATGCTCGCTGACCCATAATGTGTTGATCTACATTCGTCAAACAGATGCGTTTGCAGTTTCTTGTGTTGGGAAATTAACTGAAGCGACTAAAGGTATTGCTGATTTGGAAATACTTTAACTTATACATCCTCTACGACACAGCTTTCTTGTTGATAATTGTTGTCATCTGTTCTGTTTTGTTCTCCTTTTTCGCCCTCAATATGCTTTCTTTGCAAGGACAAACTTAACTCTGAGAATATTGATTTTCTTCGTTGAGCCGCTCACTAATCTCGTTGTTATTTTTTTCATGTGACAGAAGTCAATGTCTCTTTCGCTAACATAAGCATGCTGACCTTCACGCAGAACTCTTAGAGCAATATCTGTATCAGAGATATTGGGTGTGCGAGTAACGTTGAAAATTTCAATTGCGTCAGCTAGTAGTTGTTGTTCTAGCCGATTTACGGTGTTCTCAAGCGACGTAATTCTCTCTTCATACACTTAATTTTTGATGAGAAGATCCTCTTATTGACGTTTCTGCTATTCCTTCATTTCCAAAATATCTCTTTGAATTATCTCCAAGTTTTGTGCTGTTGTGACATCAGTGTTATGTGAAACGGAGAACCGTGGATGATGCAAGAGCATTTTTCGCCAATTTCGAATTATTTTTCAATGCTACACCGGAACAAGATGGAACCGTGCAGCTGGTGCAGCGAAAATGTTTGTTATTTTCTTTCATGTACGCCAGGTCACTATGCTCAAATTTTGCACATGAAGCGTGAAAAGAAGATTGACAATCGGAGCCTTTAACATTAATTTCCGATCTATCAACTTTTTTTGCAAACTTTGCACGACATTTCGAAAACAAAAAAAACAAGTTAGAGCAAGATCTAAATACGTGTATACCCCACTACTAAACACTGACTGACTGACTGACTGATCTCTGTTATCATTATTCTGTTTCGGGTTAACAACATTTCAAATAAAGGTTCTCTGTCAACTTCGTTCTTTTTCGCCCCTTCGAGCATATTGTTGACTGTTTTTGTTAGAAGGTTATATTGTTCTTGTACCTTAGTGTTGAGTACTACCTGTCTATTGTTGGACTCCACTAGCTGGGTTTCTGTTACTCTCGCAACAAATCATCAGCGTCTGGGGTGCCAGCGATAACCTTAAGGGATGTGCCCAAGAAATCTAAGCTCCTCGCTACCCTACGGTACATCATTACAGCGGATAACATCATTTTAACATGTTCAATGTCTACCTGGAGTGTTTCTCGCATTGAGGATTGTGGGAACTGGTACGCTATCTTGATCGTCTCATCCGTGTTACTGATGGGTTTGGTTAAAAATGGTTGAAGTTGGGGCGTTGATAAGAAAATCCGTTTCCTTGATTTGGCCGTGGTTCGAATGCGAGAAATGTATCTTTTAAAGAAAACACGTTTTTAGTTAGTTAGTTTACATTCTCTACATAAGCTACAATATTTCTTATGACCTACTTAATACACACATATTTACGTAGTCAGCATTCTGCCCTAATTGGAAATCGGAAATGCGAAAATATTAATATGTTCTTATGCCACAACGATTGAATTTCCAATATGCTATGAACTTCGTTGTGCTGATGCAGCTACAAGGGCAATGAACGTATCGAGCTGACTATTTCATTGCCGCTTCCAGTTGATAGCGATGTTCACCGGAGCCGCCGATTTAAGCATTATTGCTGAACTTAAATCAGGTCGTTGGACATCCGGTGAACTGCTGACGTGTTGATGCGGTTGTTGCACGAAAATCTTGCCTAGAGTTAGGGGGACCTTGAGTAGTACGGTACTCTGAGAACTGGTGGGAATTCATTGGGTATTGAACCGGTGCCGAGTAATGCCTATGCGGTATATTTTTGGATGTTGTGGTTGATGCTTTATCCCTCCTTGACTTACATGCGCGTGAGTGGTCTGGAAATTTTGGTATTGCAATTTCATGCAAAGGTGCAGCGCCTGTGGCAGGTCGACAGGCTGCCGAATGCCCAGAAGTATTTCCAGTATTTCCTTAAATTTTCACCACAAACCGATACCGGGGACCAGTAGGTGGGAAGCGGAAGGTTTCGTATTGAAACACGCACGGCACCTACTTGAGGCGTATGGCAATGTTCGATTCTACCGGGAGCGCGGGGGCTTCTTAAGGCGACTGGCTACTTAGTACTAAGCTAAACACTCCACGATAAGGCACTTTACTTAAGCACACGCGACGCTACTGGTCCCTGCTCGGGCCCTAATTAAACAACTACGAGTTGTTATATTAAAAACTTTAATTTTTATATCCACCTCCGAATGGGCAGAGGTTTCTCAACAGTTGGAATTAAACTCAAAGATATTCGCCTTAGGACTAGCTAGCATCACCATGTCGGTGCCTTAGATATTTCCTTTTTTCCTGGGCCGGTTACTCGGGATCCTCGGACACACACTTATACGATCGGCTAGCGGCTCACTATAATTTTTCTTCTCTCCACTATGCTTTCACTGTATTTCTTTTATTTCTTTTGCTTACTTCTTTTCCATTGACTCTTTTTTACTATTTGTTTGCTTTAATAAACCCCTTTATTTCTTACTATTCACGGAATTAAATATATTAAATTCACAAAACTTAGTGATCACTTATCACAACCGAGTTATTTGCGGACCGGTGGGCGATCGCGCGAGTTAAGTTATAGACCAAGAGTTTATTTAAAAAAACAATCTTTTCGTTCAACGTTATAACTCCAACTGATTTTTATTACATTTCCAAAAGCACATGAAACCTTTTTTGCGAAAGTGATTTCCAAGAACTTGAACTTGTGCAGGAAATCGTTCAGACGCTAACTAAGCAAGTTCTTGGGTCACTTGTGCAATCACAAAGGTGACTATATAATTACATTTTATTTACTTAATGCTGATTTAACAAAACGTGGGAAACGCAATTGGATACAACCAATATGAGGAATGGGGTATGGAAAGATATGTGGGAAAAGGTATGTGGGTTGTCGTCAATGCGGTGCGGGGGTGTTAACGTGCATACGAAACTCGTGCTTTGCTTCATTCCGCAATCATTTTCGATAATTTTGCATGCGTTTCGTAGAACGTGTTTTCGAATTCAACACGATATTGAGTATCGTCCGCTATTTCATCGATTTCTTTAGATAACGACTCAATTTGTATTGTATTGAATTGTTCCAATCGCGTTTGCCGCACTTTGCTCTGGGCTAGAGGAGCACCTGGTGTTTCGCAAAAGGTAACGATTCGCGTTACTTGGCCTTTTAGCGCCGCTCGTTGCCGTTTTAACGCTTCCATAATACACTTATACCAACCGCGACACGATCACTGACCACATATAATTATTTTTCGCTTTGAGAAATGCGTTTTTGCGGGTTGTCTATGACCACTGGGAGACGAAATATAACGGCACGTTTGATACGTGGCTGCTCACTCTTGGCTTATCACTTATTTTTGTCGAATCTTGCCTTTTTTCACACTGATGGCAATTTCGATGCTATGAAAAATAGCGTTTCGCTTTGTTAACCGATAAGCAGAGATTCCAAACCAACACGATATGCAACGCGGTAGCATATGTACATGTGTATGATGTATTGGATGGAATTACACGAATTAACAAGCGACTGCGATTATTAATTCATTAATAAATTAATATCCGTGCTCGATAGGACCAATGTTTTGTGCGCTTACCGTTTCAGTGTGAAATCTAAGGGGATGCCAGAAAAAAAAGCGGAGTATATAAAAATAAAAGGCGCGTGTCTTCGTTAAAGGATTAGAACAACGCTTTTATTAAGACGGAAACAGAATGAGACAGAATGATACATTTTTAATGTCAAGATTATTTGACAATGGCAAGGAAAATCTTAGGGTGAAGCCACAAGTAGGCTTCAAGCGGTAAACAACCTCCTCATTCGTAATGTTAAAGTCATAAAGCGCGGAGCCACCCTTAAGAACTCTGGGCACACAGTTGTCCTCCTGTAATTTTGTTCAAAACGCCCCTTTCACATACCGAGAAATTAGATATACTGTAACAGTTGCTTTTAATTCCATAGATTCCATCATGGTTAACGAGTAGCTTCGTAAAGTCCAGAACGATTTGTTTTCCGCTTCTAATTGCAGCACGGGCGGTCACTAAATGGAAAACCTTTGTGCCGACCTTTGGAATTGACAGGAAATACAACAGTAGAGTCCTGTTAGTATACACAGAGGGTCGCGCATATTCCACGGCTTCGACAATATTCTGAAAAAGCAGAATTTCGAGTTCATTGATGATCGCGTTGATTTCTTCAGTGTCCAGTATATTGCTGTTGACTATAGCTGCCTGCCGGTATGATTTGGCAGACTCTCATTACTTCGTTTCTTCTTCTTCTTTGTGTGGCGCTGCAGTCCGGGGTGGACCTGGGCCTCAACCAACATGCCTCTCCAACTAGCGCGATCTCTGGCTAGCTGTCTCCAGTTTCGCACACCAAGTTGGTGGAGGTAATTCTCCCCGAGTACTTAGTTTACCCCTTCTTCAATCATGAGTATCTTATAAAGTAAGATTTGCCTTAACATTTCAGTCTCGTCATTGCGTACTGCGCTGTTTTGACGGTCAATTACCTCGTCCATTTTCTTCAGTGGCGCAAGGGAACCAGTCGGCCATTTCCAGGCTGATCCTATCCAGGTAATAGAACCAGCCTCCATCATATGTTATGCGCTCTACGACCAGCATTTCCGTCTTTTCGAGGATTGTCCGATAGTTCTGGAGACCGATGCCGTGAACTAGTTTGTAGTAACCGTTTGTCAGCCAAGCATTGCCTTCTCTAATTGTCACTACGGGTGATTTTTATAGAAAAATGTGCAAAGATTGCGCCGGAACCAGGGTACATGCAACATATAATGACATGGCAATTTTAATTAAGAATTTTAGTTACTTTCCTTAAAATGTTATACAATTTTTAGTCTGTTGTACCATTTTAATCATAAATTACTACAATTTCTCGTAAATCTGCTTTCCATATTAGCCTTAAGGACTCTTCTTCCACTCTCTGTCGTTATGTTTACGCGATTGTCTTTCGCAACTATGTAATTTTTGTACAAAGGTTTATTTTTACCTTTGATTCGCTTAATAGTGGTGAATACAACATCACCCTCAAGGTATTTCCTTGGCACGCTTCTTTTTTGATTTAGACTAACATTTCTATCTTCCATATTTCTTTTAATAATGGCCCTTAGGCCTCTATTAACTTTTGATCGAATATTTAGGTGATTTTGGTAGTTTACTCTCTGGGATCTATTGAAGAAAACATCGGAGGGTTTTCGTTTGGTGACCGAATGGAAAGTGTTATTGTAGTGATCTACGGCAGCTTTAAGGCATGGATAGTTTTCGAGTATGGTAGAGTTGACACTTTCTATTTGCCCATTCTCACGGAACCTCTCTCGTTGTCTAACACCAACACTTCTGGGACTGTGAAGTAGTGCAAATCTTCAATTATCTTGGATCGAATATAAAAGGTTGCTTTCTCTTTAATGTGAAAAAATTTTGAAAATTTTGAAAACTTGTCGATAATGGTCAGGAATTTTTTATTTTGGATTTCCAAAATGTCCATATGGATAGTTTCGCTGGGGTATTTGGGGCAAGGTGCTGGTTACAATTCAGGGTTCGTGGGATGTCGGTCGTATTTGTTCGCTTTGCACACCTCACACAAGGCAGCGAACTTCCTAATCTGGAACATAATCTGGGGGAAATAATATCTTTCTAGAATCTCTTCTCTTTTCTCCTTCGGACTTCGATGCACCCTCCCATGCTGTTTTTCTATCATTATAAATCTGCGCTCTTCGTTAGGAACGTCCTCGACAACCCTTGTGACTTGAATTTTGTACTTCTCGCTTCTCTCCCTTGACAAAAAGACTTTTTGAAGCACCCCTAAGTAATGCTCCGGAATCTCGATTCCATTGACAACATTAGGATAAAGGTTTTCCCGTAGTTCTTCGACGGGATTGTCCTCGCTTATTGACCTCAAGGAGATTTAGTGACGATGGTAGCCAGCGTGGCGCGAATTACGTTTGGGGGACCGAGGGAAAAGAAAAAGAAATACTTTTATTACAACGTTATAAATTTTATTGTTAACGATCCGCTTTGACTTGTTACACAGAACTGAGAATGTTTTACATGACTTATTCCTCAGGTTAATTTTGCTGAGGTGACCTTTATTGCCTTGTGATCGAAACGCTTCGGACGGAAACGCTCCAGACGCAAGCTTGCAGAAAAAAATCACCTGAGCAGTACAAAGATGAATTGAGAAATATGTTCCGCAGAAGGCCTTACAAATATGATGTAGCAATTCATCAAAAATGAGTTCGGCGGAAGGCCGTTGACCGGGTTATGCAACACGGGCATTGGGCGGATGACCGTGGTTGACCTGCTGGTTGCTCATGGCGGTGTTAGGTATCGTAACTCGCGCAAATCAGGACCAATCCTAAAAATCGTTTGTTTATGAATACGTTGATGGGGTAAATCAGAATTGTCTTGATTAGCACTGTGATTAGAACAAGAATCCGTACTACTGTAAGACTGTTCACAGTATCCCTCTTCTGAGTACCCGTTTGGGATTAGCCAGTCCCTGAAGCCTGCCTCTCGCTCGCTGTGTCCGTGTCTAACCGGAAATCCGATTGCGCTTCAGTGACTGTTCCTGTACCTTCGTCGGAGAGTTGGTTCATCTGGGTCTTAAGACGCTAGAGAGCATTAGCCTATAAGTTTGGTTTCCCTAGAATGTAAATCAACTCGTAGTTATAATCTTCGATACGTGCCTTCCAACGTTTGAGTTTTGTGTTATGGTTCCTATTGCTCACTGCGAACGTCGGAGGCTGATGGTCGGGATATATTCTTATCTTTTTAGACCCGTACAAATAATTATCAAGGGCCCAGACTGTCGCCAACATCGTCTTCTCATTCGTAACATAGTTTTCCTCTGTGCTATTCAGAGAACGAGAGATATACGCAACTGGCCTTGCCTTCCCATGCTCATCTTGGGATAACACAGCGCCAATGGCGTAATCAGAAGCATCCGTGAATTACAGAATATGTAACCGAATAAAGGAAACCACATTTATTATTTCATAGTCTTTATTCCTTGAACTCAAAAAACAGAATGAATCAGTACTTCACTTATTTTTACATGTTAGCTCGCATCGAGAAAAAACTGTTATAAATTTCAGAACAAACAGACAATGGAAAAATACTACAAGCGGTTCTTATTACATATTTGCGTATGGCAACAACTGCCAATATGCATCTTCGCCATCATGTGTCCATCATTGCTGGGAGCTGTGTTTTGTTGAGTACATACTTTACGTGATTCGTATGTTTTGGCATTGTTATGTATATACACATTGTATACTTACATGGCGCGTGTTGTTTATCGATAGCAATATGTTTGTACCATTGTACTAAGTGAGTACAGTTTGTGTAGCAAGTTGTTGATATGCTGAGCATGTGACTCGTGGTCAATTTAAACTCTTTTCGAAGTCTGGGAATCCTATACTTCCGCAGAAGTAAGCAGTTCTTTGAGAGTTTCGAATGCTTTCATGCCCTCATTATCGAGAGAGACTGGGACACTTTTTTATTGATTTGCCTTAACCTGCGCGAAGGCACCACGAATACTCTTGATCAAGGGCTTAGCGATCTTCAGATAATCTCGAATAATCTTCCTGTAATAGGACGTCAATCCGAGAAAGCTTTTTAGCTCCTTTAGGTTTGTAGGTGGACATATCGTTTTAACTGCTTTAACCTTTTTTCGAGTCTGGAAGAGCCGTCTGGAGTAACTAAGTGACCGAGACATTCGACAGTAGTCCCCAAGAAGTGAGTTTTTTCCAGATTTATTTCTAACCCGGCTTCATAGAGTTTCAAAAAGACGGTCTCAGTATCTCTGAACTGATATTTTTTTGGATTTGCTAATGACGACAAAAAGACGGTCTCAGTATCTCTGAACTGATCTTTTGTGGATTTGCTAATGACGATGATGTCGTCGATATAAACGTAGCAGATCTTACCGATGAGTTCCTTGAGGGCATCGTCTATCATCCTTTGGAAGTTAGCGGGAGCATTTTTGAGGCCAAAAGGATGCCTGAGGTGTTCATATTTACCATTCATTGTTGAGAATGCGGTCTTAGAGGTGTTTTTTTCGTGCATCATATTTTGGTGAAATCCCGAGATAAGATCTAGTGTAGTAGAGAATTGTACATCCCCAAGACTAGCCAGAGTACTGTTAATATCCGGAATAGGGTAGGTATCTGGAATTGTTGCAGCGTTGAGGCGCTTGTAGTTAATTACCATCCTTTACTGTTTTTTACTATCGGGTTTTGGTTTCTTTGGGACTACCCATATAGGCGAATTATATGGGCTATTTGATGGACGAATGATGTTTTCCGAAAGGAGTTCCTTGACCTGCTTTTCGATTTCTTTTTGCTATAACTTTTTGTGTAGATTGGTTCATCCGCGCTTGATCGTACCATACTCTAAGTTTGGTACGATGGAAATGAGGTCACCACCATAAATTTATCTGGTGGTGGTTCTTCATTCATCATCAGATCGCCGCATATTATGCTTTCCTCTACGGTTGGTGGTTCGGGTGCCGCAGGCGTAATGTGATTAAGCCGATGTTGCTCATGAGGGTAATTGAAGGAGCTTGGCTTGCGCTTGATTGGGTTCCATTCGTATTGCTGGTACTTCTCGTATGAGTAGAACTATCCACTTCCATTTTAATTGGTAGATTCGAGGTAGTCGGTCTAGATGACATCCGCTGTTGTTGTGGGCCGGAGTTCCAGCCTGAATTCGATTGATAGGAAGTTTAGTTCCTTGCGCTATTCGATCTATTAACGTTTTCAGTATTTCTCTTAAAATAATAATGGATAGTAGATGATATGGTGTTAGGAGCATTCACATGGAATCGGGGAGCTTAGAGGTTTCCTTTAAATCTTCTTCACACCTAGGTGCCCATAGATGCACTAACGTAGTAGTAGAATAGTAGAAGAATAAGTAGACGATTAATGATAACTTCTAATTGATCGTTTAATAATTGCATAACTACCTGAGAATTATCCTGCTCTATCCTGGTCATGCGATTCTCTAAACCCCTACTCCAAAACGGTGTTAGTCGCACATGTGAGCTGGGTTACTGACCCTATGAGTTCATCCATATTTGACTTCTAACGAATTCCTTCTTCTTAATTAACAAAGATTAACCGAGAAACCGCGTTAAAATACCGACTGTCAATAGGTAAGCGAGAGAGATTTTATTGTTTTTTTCACGACAGGAGTAGAATTCTTGTAATATTTTTCAGTTCAGTAGTCCTATAGCTTATCTTTTACAATGGATTTTTCTTTCAACTTTTTCAGTTCAATGTACTAAATTTTTTCTCCGTTAAAGTTTCGGGGTAGAAACTGTTGCTTGGAAGGCCCGTATTTTTCTATTATGCGACTTTGGGATATGTGTATAAATTAAACAAATGTGTCTTATCACCTATGGTGATCTTGAAAGACTGAATTTTATTTTATTAATTCAAACTGAACCTAACCTACCTTAACAATAACAAAATGCTTACGAACTATTGTGCACGGGCATGGAGGAAGTGCTGATATTGGGATACGTGAAATATGAGTGCGTTGTGTGAGGTGAGTGTTCTGTATTGAGGTACTGAGAGAGTGTTGGATGTGTGGTATCGGCTGTGTTGTGTGTGGGGTGAACGTACAGGAAATGCTAGCGTTGCGAAAGGTAATTGGAATTGGATTGGGTTCAGGAAGTGCAATCTTGCTGTTTACAGCCCCTTTTTTCTTAACAGTCGGCCCCTAGGCATAAAATATAAGCTAATTTCCCTGGGCTATGGAGCGATTTTCACTGATTCTTTACAGAAGAATTTTAGTGTTAAAATATGATGATAGGGTGAATATAGCTGTCTCTTTGTTTCGTCCCCAAAGTGAAAACTTCAACTTGAAAATTGAAAATCGTTCAGCTTTTTGAAATTAAATTTTTCATTGAAAAATTTGAGTGTTCGCTATAATAGGATGCTGGAAGATGTTCGTTTTGTCCCAATAAGCGTTGCTTTCCTTTCCGTAAGTGCCCTACCGTTGATGTTTTCATAATTTGTTAGTATTGTACCACTTAGATTTCGGTTGATGTTGGTACAGGTTGAGTGTTTGGTTGATGTTGATAAGCAGACTATAATTCTCCTCGGGTTGTGCTATTAATGACGTTTCTTCGACATCAGCTGTGAGACTGTACATTCTGGCCGTTGGTTCTTGATTTTTAGATTCTCGGCAAATGATTCTCTATTCTATGGCATTTTGAGTGAAGATATTCTATGTTAAATGCATTATATAATATAAAAGGAAGTGGGATTATGTGAAAAAGAGAAACATTTTCTTGTGACAGAATGGGAATGCGAATGTTGAAGATTAATTAAGAGCCATTGTAGTCGCCTTGCAGTTCTATCTACTGATTATGACATCGTCGATCGATTCATTCAGTATGTATGAATTTCATTTCTATGTTACTGGGGCTTATTTTCGGAATTATATTAATTTTGGCTAAAATAACAGCTTCGGAAATATCTCTTACGTAATTTGTTAAAAATCAAAATTTTGTTGATAACAAGAACGTTGATGATTGAATTATTTAGAAAATGATCCCACTTCTGGCACCAAAGTTGTACTTTATGATTTATTTTGTGATAAAGATTTAAAGAATTTATGATAAAAAAAACACGACTTAATCCATTGATTCTTCATTCAAGAATGATTGACACTTTATTCATTTGCTACAATTACAATTCTTAGAACTAACATACATACATGTATATTTACATAGATTGTTGTTGCAAATCCCAACAAAATTAATTTTTAAACTTATTACAAATAAGTATCTTGAAACAAAACGGAACGAAGAACAATTCTCCAGAATACCAACATAATTTTTTCTTCCTGTAATTCAGAATAGTTAATAATAGATATGTGCACAGAAATAAATTCTTACAAATTGTGTTTTTCTTAAATAACTGGGTTGAGCAACGAAGAAACAAATTTTAGATTTTTATGGAGATCACAAGTAGGTTTGAATAGCAAAATATCAAACTTTAATTTTTAATCGAAACGGCTGGTCTGCATAACCTTTTTTCCAGAGCACAATGAGAGCATGCTTGAAATTTTTTTAACATGTTTAAAATAGCTGTCTGCTTCGTAAGAAAGAGACGCATTTATACCCTTCAAATATAATTAAGGGTTTGATGACACGTCATTAAGGACTCGATGGCAATCCGGGGCCCGTGTGATAAGTAGGCGAAGACTCCAAATTCGAAACAGCGAGTCTTCCAGTCGATCTCTTGGTCTTTATAAAACCATTTGATAACTTAACGACGGCCATTTAAACAACTCCGTCTGGACAACTCGCAAAAGGTGGACTCCATCTCCTTTACGTTCTTTTCCATTAAGATGTTTGTTCCAATGAAGTTAAGACCGTTGTCAGTGTAGAAGTATCTTTTCACGACACGAGTGATTAAAAAATGCCTTACAGCCATGATCCATTGCTCCAAACTTAGATCGTTCAATAAATCGATCTGCACTGCCCTGAACAAGTTCTGTATTACAATTTCTTTGCTGCCTTTCAGTCACCTATAACACTTTGATCACTCTTATCCAAAATTCAAACCTAAAGATGTTTCGGCAGTCGCTGCGATATTTATAGCAACCAGCATCCATATTCGTCATTAGAATATGGAATTTTCCTATTGACACTAATGTACATGTACGAAATCAGTTGTTTAGGAAGTCATTCACATGAATTAATTCCTTCTCATCTCTGATGTGAACTGACACAAACAAAGGGATATGTGTAGCATGCAGGCCCATTCCAAGCTAAATGAACACCCGGTGCAGGTTCTATGCTTACGCCCCTTCCTCTTTTCTGGACTCAAATTAAGTAGGGAGCAAGTAAAGTTGGGTACAAAAAAGTGCACATTTTATTTCTGCACGTTTCACTCATCGACTTGGTGGATTTTTTTATTTTCTTTCGAACGATGTTCTTAGATGTGCTTTTTTGTATGATGCATAGGTAGCATGGGTTTACATGGTCTTCACAATTGCGCCCCCATCTTCCGCATATGGTGGGGCGCACCTGCATGAAGGATACTCGATTATTGCTGTTGTTAGGGTTAATTTTACTTTCTGTCTCTATGCTGGATACTTTATTTTTGCTGACTTCCTATCCTTTGTTATTCGGGCTGTTAGTTCGTGTTATTGGGTTTGTTTTTTTTTTATTTCCGCACTGATTACATCTTGATGAAGCGTAGGCTTAGTTTCGTTTTGTGTTTGTACATGCAGTAATTGCAGTTTGTTTAGCGAGATTCCAATTATACAGTCAAGCATTTTGTAATGATCTTCAATGTCTTTTGCATATTCAGTGGAGAACTGTGTATATTGTTGGTTATGATATACATAATTTCGCAGTTATAAATTCTACAAAATGGCTGCGGTCGTAAGTTTTACTATGACTGTCAATGGTTTTTTTCATTTGCTAGAATATTAAGCACTGGGCCCTTAAGTTTACCTTAGATAAAAATAACTGCAATGAAGGGTTGCAAAACTATTTATCGCAAAGCAAATGGCGAAATAGAAAGAATTTGTATTGTTTGTCCTTTAATGATTAAACTGAGTAAGAGTCTGAGAGCTGATTAGACAAGAGTGACTAGTCTAAGGCCCACGATAACGCTCCCCGGTGATACTATAGTCTTGACCCGTATTCATAAATTCTTAGCGGGTGATAAGGTTTAGATATTTAAGCCCGCTGCTCCAGAGTACTTTGCATTTGAGATGAGTTACGCAGTTGTCCAGCTTCAGTTAACACAGCAACAGTTTTAAGTTCATAGGCAATAAACTTCATCACAGTTTTCATATTTGTACTAAGAGTGGGCTGAGCTATTCGAATTCTTAAATTCAGTTTTGCTGGCTACTATATGTAGGATTGGAACAGTTTATTTATAGTATAAAATTAAGGTAATTTACAATATATCACAATTAGTTTCTGCCAAATATTCTACAACAAGTGTGGCCTGTTTTAAATGAGTTCGGCTGGAGCTTAAACCGAACAACTTAGGCAAATAATTAGGCGTTGCAATAAATCACTACACATTTCTTGAAACACTCTACCTTGAGAGTAAACAAAGCCATAAGTAAATATGTAAATATATTGCAAAACTAGGCTTGAAATTAAAGGAGTCCCTGAAGGGGACTCCAACAAAAATCGCGACACCAGTCCTCAGGCTCCGAAATATCGTCATGAATTCAATTTATTTTGCTACCTCTATTGTTCCCGCCGATCGACTGACTGCCCTGCCTGCATGCTGACACAAGTGTTCTGCTGGCCGATGCAATCCACTGGTGCATCATCTTTCTTCGCGTGGTCACTTGATCGACAATATATGCGAGTTGCGCTGGAACGCAGTCCCACACTTTACTCGTGCAATCCACGTTCAAGGCTAGTGGATCATATTAATGCAGGTCGCTGCTGCTCGTGTCGTGCTAACTTTAGCAACGTTTCTCGGTGTAAGCGTGTATATATTTACATCTCAATAAAAACAAAAACATTTTCAACATATTTCAAACTGCGATTGTGCTTGTAAAAAAGTGGCAATGGCTCAGCTGCGCTTCACACAGTCGTAGTTTAATCTTAAAATAAATTTTAATGACCGTGATTGTTTAACTTGACAGGGAGTGGTGTTTGACGGAAAAGGTGTTGTGTTGCAATATTTCACTTTAGACGTTTTAAAGGATTTATTTTTGTTTAGTTTATCTTTTGTTCCATTTAATTCCACTTACAAACTTTACTACACGCTGCTCAAATCTGGTAATACGAAATGAGCTGCCATTCTCGACGAAGAGCTGTTGAATTGACCATGAAAATGTCCTCATGGCTTCGTATTTTGGCATCGATAACGCATATTCAGTTTGATGGCAATAGCCAAATTGTACCTCATCAGTCTTCATTTAACATGATTGACATGCATTGAGTAATGGCATATCAAGAACTCATTATCTTAGGCTCCATACTGCAGTTTGTACTTTTCTTTTTGTCTTTCTTTATCTATATATCTCACATAAAATTGCGTATTACAGTATTAGTATTGCACATTGATCTTAGAAAAACAGGTTCATGAAACATTAAAGGCAAATGAAAAAATTGAGGAAAAGTGCAAACAAAAAAATGAAATGAACAAAAAAAAGACGTGTGTCTTTGAACACTTACGAAGTATTTTGTTTTGTACTTTTGTACCACCTCTAGAACAATTTAAAACGTTTACAAATACATTTTCATCATTCCATATTCCGGCCAAAATTTAAATTTGGAAGAAGTATCGTGTACATTACTTTTTATATTTACCTTCATACAGCTAAATCCCTATGCTGCTAGTGTTCCCCGAATATATAAATTATAGTTAAGTTTATATAAAATATTTAAAATTCTAGAAACATGACTACAGTGACTTATTCTTAATTTATTTTGCTACATAACTACATAAAGAAGAAAAAATGCCTCTATCCAATTTTACATACTAATTTGGTTTGATATTGCTTTTTTCGGTGGCATTGTTTGTAAGCATATCACTACGCAAGAAATGTAATAAACTTAAAAAAAAGTTCAAATATCTTTTATCGTTATATTCAGATTTTTGTCGGGACTGAGATTTCTCTATTGAATTATAGAACATATTATGCATCTGCATTATTATATAAGTATTTTTACTTCTATATTTGTAATAATCAGAAAATATTTTATCATAATATATTCAATGTAATTTGTAGAAAATCCTTTAAAAGGAAAAAATGTGCCTTAAATAAGAATAACAATAAAAGAAAAAATGTTTTTGGATTGTCATTTTACTTTTATCGATATCTCTACAACTTTTTAAGACCATACACAAACATCATAAAGTAAGTACGCCTTGTGTTCTGTGAGACATATAAATCTTAAAATCGCAATGGAATATACAAGAACAATATTTATTTTTTATTTTTAATCTAAATTTTGTTTACATAACATGTTAGAATATATTTTCCTAAGATACATTTATGTAACTGAATACATTGTTTATGTGATCGATTATTCTGAAAAATCTGCATAACTTTTTCTGGACTGTTGATTGGTGGTTATTGCCATGGGGTGTGGAATTCCATTTTGCAATGGTGTTCCTAATATTTGGTGCCGTTTCGAAACAAAAACACTCTTGTTATCCTTGCTTCGATCTGAGGGGTCATATATATCTGCTCTATCAAAGACTGCAAAAACTAGAATTTGTACCGTCGACATGGTAACATTGATGACTACCTTTCATATATTCCTGCGGTATGCCGAAAATGCAGCGTTTTCATATTCACGCTCACCTCTTCCCGGCTAACAAAAGTTCTACTACGGGGCTTATCGCGAGAGTCTATTCCCAATAGAATAAACGTCAAATAGAAATAAATTCTTGTCACGATATCGCGAAATTCTATTCGTAATAGAATTAACTTCGAATAGAAATAAAATCTACTACCGTCGAATCGCGAGTTTCTATTGCCATGGATATTTTTCTATTTGGTAGAAATGACAATTCTATCTGAAAATTACGGTAGAATTTTGATACTGCGTCAAATTCACTGAAATGGATAACAACGAAAACAAGTAAGTGGTACATAAAAACTATTTTAATATGTAAATATTTATTGTTATATGCATAGGAGAAATTTACAAACAAGCGGCAGATGGAGAAATTAGTGTGCCTAATGGAAAAAAAATCCACTTATTGCAAAAGACATATGCAAAAAGCTGGAGGCAGACCATCATAGGAAGAAGTTCTCTGTAGAGCTCAATAGCCTGGGCCCTCCTACTAAATTTTTTTTTATTTTATAAATAAACGGCAAAGCTTAAAAAAAATTAATATCAAATAAAAAAGAAATTAGCACTACTGGTGGTGGACAGTTTGTTTGCTTTGATGCCTTTGGAGTTGTAGAGTGTCTAAGCCCGCATAAAAGCGTCAACCCTTGTGGACGTGAGTTTGGTTTGGATGTAACATACAGATTCATAGAAGACATTGCCAATACAGAAGCACAGGATTATGATGCTTTGATGATTGCGGACGAAATTGGTGCAGCTACAGTAAATAATCCTAATCAAACTTTCAGTCCTGGAGGGTCTAGG
Source organism: Eristalis arbustorum (assembly GCA_916610145.1). Lineage (NCBI taxonomy): Eukaryota > Metazoa > Arthropoda > Insecta > Diptera > Syrphidae > Eristalis > Eristalis arbustorum. Next base: position 47,038,285 of record OU744319.1, on the reverse strand, counting down.
CTAGAAATTGAAGAACCAATTCCAGGCACCAGTCGAAGTTGTGGTGGAACAGTAACAACCAACTTACAAAATATTTAACTCCCGTCCATTTTTGACAGGACACTTTTTTTCAAATTTACATTTATGAACACCCTTTTTGCAAAAACATATGTGTCCGTAAATATACCCAAAGAACTTATACAGCAGACTAAGAGCAAACTGTTTACAAGTATGAACTCGGCTAGGGCTCTACAACTCAATTGGCGGTTGGCAAGAAGAGATTCCTACTGTTTACTGCGGAGCCGAGGTAGACGAAGTTCTTAACTGCCTCGAAGACCGTGTCGTCGATGGTGTGGGCTATCGATGACAGCATATACAGTAGCTGGCAAAGACAATGTAAACGCTTAAAACAACAGAAAAAATACTGCATAATTTCTTATAACAATATCCAATATGATTATCCTTTTGTATTTTGTCTTTGCTTTGTGAAACGTTTGATTGTGACACATTTAATTAAGTGGTACAGGAAGGATTTAATTAAGTGGTACAGGAAGGAAATTTGGACGGGAAAAAATATGCAAATAGGTAATATGTCTACTGAAGTGGGTCTACGTTTGCGTTTTCATCATACAATCATTCGAAACAACTGTGAACTGAATGCAAAGGAGCAATAATTGAGGCTTTTAGCTAGAGCAGCCTTATGAAATATTGCTCTCGAGTTTGGTGCTGCAACTTACACTATACCATATGTATCACGATTTGTATACATATATCCCATTTTCGAGGAAATGGCTATGTCAATCGAAAAGCAACGCCTCGATAAGATCTTGAAACAGTCAAGGAAGTCATAGTCTATCCGCTTAAGAATGTCATTAAAGTTACAGTAGACAACGTTGTGGCAAAAGAAGAGCTTTTCAAGTGAATACAACCAAGATCCACGGTCGGTCGAGTGGAGGAAATCAAATTCACAGTGGAAAGCTCTTTCTCAAAGATCATTTTTCAACAAGCAAAAACATTTTTTTCTAGTCCATCATACATGCACAGCTATGGATGATGGTACACAAATACGCAAAAGCATACATATTTTTTTTTCTGTTCTTCGGAAAGGATTTTTCAACAAAACCAACCAATTTTGGTAAAGTTATGAACATCAACTTCTGAACGGATTGGTCTATTCCTATAAAATTTGAGAGGTTAACTTATCACATAATGCCTTACAACATAGGCGTTTTCTTGGTTCATGGTGCTTGACTTCAATTCATGCAACAAGTGCATACCGCACCCAGGTAGTTGGAATTCTCACAAGCCGTGTTTTTATGAATTTCCATATTTCATTTATTATGCTGTGTGCAAATTGTTGTTGCCCATACAGACCATACATGGCAATCGGAAAAAATGGTAGTAGACCCTTTGCTCATCTAAAGTAAACCTCAAGAGTAAATTCAGAGCGTATATATATTGTCTGTGTTCTCAAAAATCAAGTTCAAAAAGGGACTCGAAAGAAAATAAAAACTTAATCGCAGTTTTCTCTAGTAATTAACAATGTGCTCAAAGCTAAAAAATATTGACGCAGTAAGCGATAATCTGAAAATGTTTCGAAATTTACTTCAACAATAAAGTATAGTTCTAAGCTTGGCATGCAGTGTGTTCATTGTGCCTTTCGGCTTATGCTATGGTTTTTTTTTATTTGTCACTGATACACTCTTTTAGTTTTATTTGTTTGGAGAAGAAATCCTGGCTATATGTTACTGTTGACTCTCACGGCATACACGATCTATGCTCCATATACATCCTACCAACATATAAACATCAGATTTCTGTGTGAATCGTTATCGTTATCCTATATCACTGTTTTTCTTATGCATGAGACATCTGCATATTTCTTGTCTGTGCACAGTAACTGTGAGGAAAGTAACACGTAACACCATGATAATGTCATAATTGTTGTTTGCTAAGCTCATACTTTTTAAAAAGAAATATTGGAGCTGGTTATTAATTATTCTTATAAAAAATCGTCAAAAAATGTCAATCATTCTATCAAAATATTTCTTATAAATATATTGACGCACATTACGGTCAGCAAAAATGACTCTGCCGGAGTTTTTTGGTACTAACTTTCTTAGACAAAATTCTGACAGATCGTTGAGGGTTAGGAATTTACATTGAAATCTCGAAATATGGTAATGAATTGAAAAAGTGAAATTAAATAGAAAACTAATACTTTTTAATGCAAATAATGTTGAAATGTAGAGTATAAGTCCAATAAGTCCCAAGTGTTGTATTAAGCAGTTGTCATGAGTTAAATTGTTAAAGTTTTTGCAGGACACTTCTTTAAAAAATGTAAACAAACCACCATTTTACAGGCAATTGTTGTTCAACAAAAAAGTCAAATTCATGATTAACGATATTATGTGTTAAAGATTTTTTTAAGAAATTGACTAAAACTAGCTCAGTAGAGGGATATGCAGTGGGAAATTTTCACATTCTACATATATGTGTCTTTTCCCCACACAGACACCCAGAAAAGACCCAAGAAATGCAAATCGACACTCACCATCTGTTCGTCGATTTCAAAGCCGCATATGACAGCGTGCATAGAGATGAGCTATACAACGCCATGTCTAGTTTAGACATTCCTGCGAAACTCGTTAGGCTGTGCAGGATGACGATGGAGAACTCTCGCTGCTCCATCATGGTCGGTAACGAACTCACCGAGATCAAGATCTTCCAGAAGTCCGTGCAATTGTTAGCATACATCCGATGACATTGACGTGATTGGCAGAACTCAGCGAGCCGTCAGTGAGGCTTTTGCTAACATTGAGACGGAAGCGGCTAAAATGGGTCTGGCGGTGAATGAGGGCAAAACGAAGTATATGCTGTCCTCAAAAAAGGACACAAAACATCGACGTCTTGGACAGAGCGTCACAATGGGCAGCTGTAACTTCGAGGTAGTCAAGGACTTCACTTACCTCGGCTCCGGGGTAAACTGTACAAATAACATCAGTACCGAGATCAAACGAAGGATAACTCTTGTCAACCGCTGTTTCTTCGGGCTCAAGAGGCAATTGAGTATTAGAGCCCTCTCTCGAAGAACCAAGTTGACTCTATATAAGACCTTAATCATCCCAGTCCTGCTTTACGGCGCGGAGGCATGGACAATCTCGAAAGCGGATGAAGAAGTCCTTGGTCTCTTTGAGAGAAAAGTTCTGCGTACGATCTTTGGTCCTGTTTGCGTTGACGGGTTCTGGAGGAGAAGGTTCAACCACGAACTGTACAGCGACATGAGCCTAGTTAGGCGTCTACGGATCCAACGCCTACGGTGGCTAGGTCATGTAGAGCGTATGGACACCATAGCTCCGGCCCCAAGAATCTTCGACTCCGAACCTGTTGGGCAACGCAACAGAGGACGCCCGCGTTTAAGGTGGCGCTCCCAAGTGGAGAAGGACCTCAACCAACTTGGTGTGCGAAACTGGAGACAGCTAGCCAGGGATCGCGCTAGTTGGAGAGGCATGTTGGTTGAGGCCCAGGTCCACCCCGGACTGTAGCGCCACACAAAGAAGAAGAAAAGCTATGTATGCACGAAAGTTGAATTATGTATGTCAAAAGAGCACTGTCAAGAGAGATTAAAAAAATGCTCCTACCCTGTCTATTTTAACCCAAGAAATTTCTATGGGTAGTTTGTTGGTTTTCTGTCAAATCAATTGATGTGTCAATCTCGAATATAATAATAGTTTTGAATTGGTTTAAGTTTATTTGAACAAGTAGTTCCGAAGAATTAGAACTGAATGAAATGCCACAAAACCCTGTTTCTTAATTTACATGTTTTGCTGTATCTTTTGAAATATATCGTCTCTCACATCATACAGAAACCAACAAGCTCTTAAAAAAGCATAAGATACACATTTTCATTTAGTCTGAGAAGTTCTTACCTCCACTCCTTAAAATATGACAGTCTTCAAAATTTTGCGCCGAAACTACGGAAACAGACCTATTTTCTATATCCTGAACTTGTCAATTTTCAAACTCAACGTCTTTTTTAATGGAATATTGCAGCCTTATAAGAAGAACATAATTGAATGCATTTTGCGAACATACATTTGTCTCTTAGTATCCCTCCTTTTTTCGTGGTGAATATTTGCCGATCAAATTAGTGGTAAGGCCGAAAATCTCGGATAATTCAGTTCATCATCTGTTCGCATAAACTAATCCACATTCAAATAAGCATATTCCATTCAAATTCAACTGGTCTCGAGCTTTACACGTATTCACAGACTGAGGTGTGTTATAATGAATCTGATGGGCAAAAAACGTGGAAGTGGCATATCTCCTCGTTCTGAATAATAGAAATATTATTTCAAAAACTTAATTTATTTAACAAAAAACTTAAAAGTTGTACTTGGCTTTCCACATATTCATGCCGATTATGGAATCCGCCGGATCGACTGCGGAGGGAGTAACTCACATCCGCAGTCGAAGTTCAACCCTATTATGGAATCCGTCGGATGAACAACATTATCGGTCCGCAAAACCTCCTTATCGACACTTTCTGTAATCAGCTGTTTTCTGTCAATTTCGAATTTTAAATTTTTTCAAAATATTCAATTGTTTGCAAGGATTGGCTTTTAACTAGTGAAATAAAGTTATTCATGGATTCAATTGGGTTTTTTATGGATCTAGACGAAGAAGAAGGCGATTTAAGGGAAATTCGGTGGAAAATAAGAAGTAGGGCGAATACCGTTTTATCGATACCGGACAATCAGTAAGTTAAAATAATTTTGTTTGTTATCAACATTCATTTTTGCACCATTCTTTCAGGTTTGTGAAATACTTCAGGTTGAATAAAGCGGCATTTAAATATGTATTAGATACATTGAGGGAGCTGCTGCCACCTGTGGTAAGATCCACATCATTGACTCCGGAACTTAAGTTGGCTGCATGCTTAAGGTTCCTGGCTGAGGGTGGCTATCAGACTGGAACTGGCAAAGACTTTGATATTGGACTGGCACAACCCACAGTTTCTGTAGTTCTTTCCGAAGTATTTGACATCTTGGAAGCACAATTATGCCCAAAATGGATAAATATAAAAATGAGCGAGAAAGAAAAGCTAGAGGCGAAAGTGCACTTCTACGAAAAATCAGGGATTCTGGGTGTTGTAATGTGTGTAGATGGGACGCATGTTAAGATCAACATCCTTGCTTCCGGAACATAAATCCGCAGCATGCTTAAGATTCATGGATGAGAATGGATATCGCACCAGTACGGTTGACAGTTGTTTCAGTTGTTCTGTCCGAGTGTTGCTATTAGAAGAATATTTATGTCCAATAGAAATAAATTGAAGCATGAGAAAGCAAATTATATTTGTATGAATCAAGGATAATTTTCATTTGTTTCTTGTTCTAAAATTTACTTCCGTTGCAACCACACATCCTTTTTTCCTCCAAATCCGCAACTCATTTGGTTCGGATTGAAAACGTCACAAAATGTATGAAGTGCGGATGAGTTGCGTTTTCTATAATAGCAATTTTTTCGCACTACTTCACCGACATCCGCTCCCTTTCTGGTTTGCGTTTTCTATAATAGGAAAATATGCGGATGCGAAAATTTTCCCTCCGCAGTCGATCCGCCGGATTCCATAATCGGCATGATTGTGTGCAAAAAATATCATGCCGATTATGGAATCCGGCGGATCGACTGTGGAGGGAGTCACTCACATCCGCAATCGAAGTTCAACCCTATTATGGAATCCGTCGGATGAACTACATTATCGGTCCGCAAAACATCCCTATCGACCCCTTCTGTAATCAGCTGTTTGCTGTCAATTTTGATTTTTTGATTCAATTGTTCCTAAGAATAATTATTTATGTATTGAGTAGAGCAAGAAAATTATTCCCAAGATATTCGTTTTAAGATAAGAACTAGGGCGAAGGATATTTAAACGTAGTAGAAGAAGTCCTTTTGTAATCAACCTTCATTAATGCACCCTTCTTTCAAATTTGAAAATGATTCAGGCTGACTAAAGCAGGATTAAGATATGTTATCTTGACGAAAACACTACCTGGTTAAGATCCTCATTCTTGTTTTCGGAACATAAGTTTGCAGCATGTTTAAGATTCCTGGATGAGAATGGATATCGGACCAGTACTGTTGGCAGTTGTTTCAGTTGTTCTTTCCGAGTGTAGCTATTAGAAAAATATGTATGTCCAATGGGAATAAATTAAAGCATGGGCGAATGAACGGGAAGCGAATTATATTTGAATCAAGTAGAAATTTCGTTTGTTTCTTGTTCTAAAATTTACTTCCGCTGCAACCACACATCCTTTTTCCCTCCATATCCGCAACTCATTTGGTTCGGATTGAAAACGTCACAAAATGTATGAAGTGCGGATGAGTTGCGTTTTCTATAATAGCATTTTTTCGCACTACTTCACCGACATCCGCTCCCTCTCTGATTTGCGTTTTCTATATGCGGATGCGAAAAATTTCCCTCCGCAGTCGATCGGCATGCATATCAATAGGTCTGTTCCAATTGCTGTGAAATTCACCGAAATTGACAGGCAAAATGTCCAAAGCCGTTCCATTTGCTGATTTTTTCGTAGTTTTTGACAGAAGAGCGTGCTCACGAGCGAATAAAAAATTTTCCCACCCTGCGAATTTCTGCCACAGAATATTCTGTGGGCAGAAAATTGAAGACTGTCAAATTCAAAATAAAAGCAACAAGCGACAGTTCAGAATTGAACAAGTAAGAATTGAATATATTTTTTGACGTTTCTTGAATTCTGTGAATTTCTACGAAACGTCGTTCCACAAGTTTGTGCACAGTTTCTCTCTCAAGGAGAGATTCTTAACCCCACTTCTGTAAATTTGCTCAACTACGAATTTCTGTGCATAGAAAAAACAGACCTAATTTTAACCGCTTCTCATCTCGATATACGTCACGTGGTTTCTTCCAAACAGAAATAAATGAGTACAGAGATAAGCAACTTATTTCTCTCGTGTGTCATGATTTCAACTGTCAGCGTTTTGCATACCCTGTCTGTGAATACATGAATACCGGAAAAGTGTAGAAGGATGTGTACAATGCAGGGAAGTCTCCACTACACTCTTATTGTTTAGGACCCAATCTTCAAATATGTTGCCATTGACTAATGGGAATAAATGACCGCAGATGAATATCTCTTTACACATTTATTTCTCCATGCAACTGGTGCTTTAGTGGCGTCTAGATTGATATTAGTTGATTTCTGTTGACGTTTTAGTTGGCTTTATGACAATGTTTTGTATTCTACATACCGTGCAAACTATGTGCTACGAATTAAAATCTCAGAATAAAAGTGTTGGTGATTTTGTAAAATTGAGACGATATATAATTGTTGTTCTACACAAGGGAATAATACTGCATAGTGCTGAAAAATGGGAATTACACAGCGTTATAATAGTAGAGTCCGAGATCTCATACATCAATTAATTTCAAAGTTGATATGGTAATGTTGGGAATTTTTGTACATATTCGATTAAATTTACTATAATTTATGTTGTTTTTATGTACTTAAATAGGTCTCCGATAATGCTGGTATCAACTGCACGCGCTTGCATTATTGCCGGTGTGTTGTTCCCTCAATCAAAATGAGATACACATCTCCATGCATATGTACTTACATGTGCGAACTAGAAGCATGCGAATCATGAGAAAACACTGCGTCTATTAGCAGCACTTTAAGGAATGTAATCATCATGGGTGCGAACATATTCTGGACGTGTTATGTATGTGCCAGATAGGAGATTCCTGATCTAAACGCACACAGAATCAGCAAGTCATACAGTAAGATGATGGAAAAGATGGCCATTGCACAAACATTGGTGCAATATTATCGCAAAAGTATTGCCTTAGCCATAGAAACATTCCAGAGGGAAATTTGAATATGACCTAAGAGGATGTCAGCAAATCATCATATACTAGAGTATGTATGTATATGAATACAAATATTTAGTATTTAAATTTCTTGCGAATGCTACCCATATGTTCTATTTATTTAGTTGGCACAAGCCTACAGATAAATTGTATCATATATTCAATCATTTCCCAACTCACAAGTATCCGAGAAGCAGCATTCATCATTTTTTAAGAATGTTTTCAAAGATTGAGAACGGAAATCCTGTATTGTTTAATGTAGGCTATAATCCATATTTTGATTAATCAGCGTAATGGTTAACATTTGATGCCTCTCGGTCTGTTGTTTGTGTAGCACTTTTTTGTTTATATATGCTGGAAAAGTGTTGGTCTTGAAAGTTCACGTTCGCCACTCAAATGACACTTCAGACATAGAACTCACATAGAGCTATCAAATTTGTGTGATTGTTTATTTTAAAAGTTTTTAGTTCCAATGCATGACCCTGTGAATATTTATCATCATTTTGATACCTACTCTTCATTTGTACGTATGTTTGAAAATCACATCTGTACACCATAAATTTAATATAAAACTTTGCTATATGTGTGTATGTATATTGACAATTTACACACTTTCTTTATATTTATAGACGTCCGGCAAGGCATTAGATGAAAACTAAAAGCTTCATAACTTAAGAGATGGATGGCTTTGAAGTGTATGTATGTTCTTCACTATTTCATAATGCACATGTTGGTAACATGCCAATTTTCATGTAGACTTCCAAACGCTGGCTGCACAAAATGGATTCAAGATAATACTAAAATTTCAATTTAAAAGGATTCTGCTGAAATAAAGGTAAAACGAATGGGACCGTGCTATGCAGAATTTTATAAAAAAAGAATTGTGCTTAGTACAATGTACAATTCGTGACTGCAATAACAAACATGTTTAGACATAAAATATACCTACAACATACTTAAAAAATACAGCAAATGCTTGGAGACAGATAATAATTAACACATAGGAGCACAGGTTATTGTTTATTATACATATTAAGGTTAATGGCTAACATGTAAGTTAAGTTAAGTTTTGCGACCATTAGCCGCAAGGGATTTTAGCTCAACTGTCGTCAATTTCAATCACAAAATTTATTTGGATTTTTCATGAAATATGTAAAATACTTCGAAGTGGATGTTTTAAAACGTCTTAACAGTAAAGAAATCTGTATTGTTTGGAATTGGTACATATGTGTGACAAATCGGGCATGTGTTGCTTATCTTTTGCAACTAAAGGCAACACATATATACATTCATAATAATACTTTATAAATTAGACTATCCTGCAGCTCAAACATCTTCTATTTTTTATAGTACTCAAAAGTAACAAATTTGTATAGTTCATAAGAAACGCGTTTTTACTTCATTACTTCTAGATCACGAGTGAATTATTTTTCTCTCTTTTGTCCTTATCCTCCCTCTTCTCTTCCCTTCTTACACTGATGCAAAATAATAAACACAGCTGGTCGAAAAATCGAGTAAAGGTTATTGAAGCCAAAATAACCGTTGTATACTTGGGTAGTTATTTTTTTCTTATTCTACATTAATTTTACTTAAAAACTAAAAAATAAATACGGACTTCAAACAATAGGTATTTTTATAAATTAAATAAACAAATAACTTCAACACTTTTATGTGTGCAAAAATCAAGCACATTTAACAAAAAACAAAAATATTTACACAAAACAATGAACATATTGAAGCTAGTAACCAAGTGTGAATAGAACTAAATAAGAATGTAAATTATTATTATTAATATTTCGTTGTACTTCCCTTCAGCTTCAAAACAGCCTCGCATCTACGAGGCATTGAGTCGACCAGTTTCCGGCATAACGATGTCGGTATTTCATACCAGTTCGGATCTGTTTCTCGGTTTAGGTGCTTCCTTTAACCTTCTTTTGACATATCCAGAAAGATTCTCAATGGGATTTAAGTCTGGGGATTGTGCTGGCCATTCAAGAACTCTAACATTTTCATCAGTAAACCACTTTTTCGTCACTTTGGCGGTGTGCTTAGGATCGTTGTCCTGTTGGAACTGCCAAAGTAGGGGTTAGTTGTCATCTGCACGTGGATATATGACTGTCTCTAAGATTTCCACATATGTTTCCCTTGTTAGAATATCTTCGATCCAATGAATGGGACCAATACCGTAATGAGAAAAGCATCCCCAGACCATGATGTTTCCACCACCATGTACTGTTTTAACCGTAAACCTGGGATACCTTGTATGTGAGAAGGCACATAATTCTTGATGTATCCGGCCCAAATATACTAATATTTGTCTCATCAGACCAAAGTACGTTTCGCCATTTTTCAGGTAGTCTCTTGCAATTGCGATCCTTGATATTTTTCCTTGATAGAAGCGGACACTTTTTGGGATATGAAGCTTTCAAATTATGTTCTATCAACCTTCTTCTAACAATTGAGAAATCGATGTTTAAGTTTAAGGCTGTCTAGATTTGTTTTGATGCTATAAACGGCTCCTTTTTGACGCACCCACCTATTTGAAGGTCGGTTTTTAAAGTTGTTTTGTTTTTTCTTCCGTATAATTAAATTTCAGAGCATTTCTGACCATTCCTACGGAACGAGAAACATTTTTGGCAATAGCTCTCAGTGATTGCCCTTCATTTCTTAGCTGATATAACATTTTTTTTAGCTCTGGTGAGCAATGCTTATTCAGACCCATTTTTCTTCAAATACACTAACAATTGCAACTGTCAAATCTTTTTTAATAATATTTGTATTACTTTCAATGTAAAAGTGGAAACAAAAAGATAACGTCTAAAAATCGTAGCTTGAAAAGTTTTGTGTGCTTATTTTTTTTGCACATGTAAATATGGACTTACCTCCACAAAGAGCTCAAAACTACTGAAGTAAACAAAGTAGAGGCATCTGTTTGCTCTTATTTTAACCGTTATTCAGATCCAACAAAAATAATACCAGATCAACCGTCTGCATCAGCACTCAGAGTGTTAGACAGAGCGAGAGGGAATAAGGAACCAGGTGTGCTTATTATTTTGCACAGCAGTGTATAAGTTAACAAATAAAATAAACAACCATTTATTTTGTTTTACGACATTAAGTGTCGGAGAATTTATTGTCGGTTTCCTCGGCTTCTGATAATTTTAAATTAAAAAATATTTCTTACAAACTAAACACTGTGTCACTCAGCGAAAAACACTGAGCTTGCGTCTGGTGCACATATTTGATAACGACGTCCCACGTTGGCGACCTGACCTGCGTGAGAAACGCTGTGCGCGTTATCAGCTAACGCATCCGTTGCAATTTATGTGCTCAGACGAAATTTGAGAGTTATGTGTTAACTTATATCCTTACCGTAGTCCTTCGGAGGAAGTCCGCAGAATTAATACTTTTAGAATTTACACTTCGCGATTGTATTCTCGGCCATCCTAACTTTCAACCTTCTCCATTTAGTTTGGATTGTATTTGCTCGTATTTTGCCCATGGTTGAGTATTGACTATCTCCCTAACTCCCACATATGGAACGTGATTTATTTGCTAACTCTCCACATCTTCGACCAAATATCGATCATTTGGAAGTTCGTGTTAGCTTAAGAAATTCGTTATAACAACAAAATCTCCTACTTTGTAATGTAATATTTTGTCCAACTTTTTGAGAACAACTAACATAACTCCCCTCTACCAGACTGCAAAAAGTAACTCACTACCTGTACTACCGCTACACTACTTGTTAGCGTATTATATATTGAAATCTGTATGTGGTATAATCGTATCCAAAGAATAATTAATACCTCTGTTAGTACCTCTGTTGTCCGAAGAAATGAAACACCTTAGGCGACTTATATTGGTTGATTTTATAATCAACTAATATTCGAAATTAAAATAAATTAAAGACTTAATCTTTTGATTGGTTGCTCTTAGGAGCTACTTTTTATTTCTGCTGAAAATGTTCACGGAGTGTTCCGTCCACCGAAAATTTGTCCAATCAGCATTTCTTACATTCGTTTCAATGTTCGAGCATTGAACCATCGACAACAGAATAATGCTCACCTTAGCATTTCCTGTTTTTGTGTGCCGTACTTGGCCTTGATAAGGTCGATGTTGCAATGCTCGATCATTGCACTTGACGTTTGTGAATAGGAAATGCAAACGTAAGCATTTCCGGCTGATGGGGCAATGTTCGGTGCTGACGTAACTCGCGCGATTAATACATGTGATTTATTCGAAGAGTTGTAACCAATTGATGGAGATCATGTTTTTGTTAACATAAATATTCGATAAAATGAGTTAGCATGCAAGAGTGGAACGTACAATGTAAACTAGAAAAACATAGAACTTAGAGAGAGAGAAAGAGTACACAAGTATAGTTGACTAAGTGAGTGAAAGTGAAGATTACAATGCATATTGATAAGAGTCTAACAGCAGGATATGTATATGACACTTTAACTCTTATCCGTTCCCCAACAGCCTCCATTAGTTAAGTTAGCGATCATAGGTGCTGTATACCTATTTACCCTTTTCACCTGTCCATTGGCTTGTGGTGAACCTGTTGCGAATTTGATATGAGGTATATTACCCTCTTCATGAATGCTTTAAGTATATTTGATGCTTCGTTACCTCCACGCGAAGCAATACCATTTGGGCGATTTTGAACTGCTTATAACTTCATTCATATTAGTAGTTCGCACTGCATATAATAACACGAATTTTGAAAATAATTCGTCTTCGCTTTTTTTAAATAAAATTGGCCCAAAGTGGTCTATATGTGTGGTATCGAACGGTTTATTTCCTTTCGGTATTTTTTCTGCGGTATTTTCTTCCAATACCAATATGTCTGACAGAGAACTAAGAACAGCATTAATTTTAATTTCATTTTTATTTTGGAATTCATGGCAAATCTTATATACTAGACAAAAATGCTTAAAACTAGTTGGACGTACAATGTTTCTATTTCAAACTTACTGGCCCTAGGCGGGCACTCTAAGCTAAACTTAATTTCAAACTATGTCTTTCGACTTGATCTATTAATGCATATGGTTATAACGCAGCTGTACAGGTACTAAGTACATCATCCAAGCGTTTTGGTGCCGCTTCTATGTTCTAGGACATAGTTATAATTTTTGTAACTCGAGCGCTATACGCGGATTTATTTCTTTCTTATTTAGAGTAAGTGCTAGTGAATTACAATCAGTCACAGTCCTGAATTTCAACCCTTGCAGATACACTCTAAATCTTTGTTCTGGTGCTTCTTGGATGATGATCTGCTGCTTATTGGATCTGGTGCGTTTTTGTCTTGTTGCTTCTTGCGAAAAAAATGGAAATGCTTGCCGTCAAATTTAGCTCGTGTAAAAGAGGCCTTGTATGGTTGGTGTAAAAGAGGTCGGTTGGACTAAGTAAAATGGTTGGCATGGTAGCTTCTCTGAGCGTGAATCTGTATGCATTAAGCTGTGGTAGAGAATTTTGTGTATGCATACACATACATTTCCAAAATATTTGCAGGGCAGATTGTACGCGTATAAGGTTTGGTTCTAGTCGATAGTTCGACGCAGTTGGGAAATGAGTTCGAATAGTTTTTTGCACTGAATCCATTCATTTGTATGAAGGAAATATATTCGAATGGTTTTAGTTGTACGAATGGTATTTTTCGTTCATTTGGACTTTTGAGTCCAATGAATGGTTTTAGTTGGATGAATGGTTTTTTTCATTCGCTTGGAGTTTGGACTATCGGGTTCCCCCACTCGAACTCTTCCCTTCTTGAAATCGTGTCCTCACTCGATACCATATAGAGCATATCTGTATTGCATCTTGCTGTGATGATTCTCCTCTGGATTGGTTTTCTGTTTCAATTTTATTATGAATCATGACCTTTTTGCTTTCGTCAAGTACCTACTTAATGGCAATTTCTGCAGTTATAATACCACAGGTAACTGTTGTCATTTTGTAGTTTTCGTCTCTGGTTCCATTTCTAAAATGTGGTTTGTATTATTTATGTGCAGTCGCCTTAGCATTTCTAAACATACAAATTCTTTATATGCTGCAGGTATGGGTTTTGACGATGATATCTCTATGGAGCTGAATTGGAGGCCATTAATATAAATGACTCCGTTATGCAATTGTGTGATAAAACCTCCGCATGGATTTACACTTTTATTTTCTATGATAACTGATGAACGTTGAATTTGTTGAGATGATGGTTTGCATTTTATTAAGTTTGGTATACAATAATAGCAATGTTTTTTCTCATCGCTGTAGATAGTGAAGTGAAGTAAAATTGAAAAAAAAAAATTATTCGCAATTGCTTTTCATACTAAAAAATAGAGCAGACGTGTGACAATTATATTTAAACAACTTACATAAACATACAAAATTGGTTTGAGTTCGATACGCAGTGACTGTAAAGTCGTACAATTTACAGATTTTTTTTTATAAAAAAACACGACTAATTTGTACTTTAATTAACAATTTAGTATTTTGCTTAATCTGCCGAGGCTAGGACAGTGACAGTAAGGAGTGTCAACTCTTTTACTTTTATGTCCGCTTGATTATCTATAAGAATGGTGATATCAGTTGGTGGTATCTCCAACATTGATATCATAATCGCTGCTTTGACCGCCAGGACCCCCCGCTTAAAAAACACTGCCATAATCAGTAATCCTGATGGAGCAGTGCATGTTTAACTATTCGGTATAAATGTCAGCTCCTGTTCCTATACTCATCCTCGAACCGTGTGTATACATTTGGATGGTTTGGTATTTCATTCCCCTTTTGTTCGAAAATGACATCGAAGGGTCTATGGAAGACAGATTAAGGAGAATGTCTGTTTAAAAGTCAGCTGTTTTTTTTATATTTCATTTTTATTTTTGTTTTCTTCCATAACAACTTACACCAGACAAAAATGACTAAAATCTATCTTAATATCTAACAATTCAAGTTCTTAATTCTATATTACTGACCCTTCGCGGGTACTCTAAAATAATCTAATCTATGTAACATGTATATTTGCCTTTCGGCGTCTAAACTATTAATTTTTTTTTCTTTTTATTAGTCCTTGGGACAAACTTTATTAGTTTTTACTTATGGCCAAGAAAACTATTGAACAACTTGGCGCTCTAGACATCCTTATTGTTACTTAACCTAAGTCTAAACCTAAACCTTACTTCCCTATTTAAAATTAACCTTACAATATATAGCCTAACTTAATCGATGTCCGTAACATTACGGACGTGTACACAAAGGCGTGTTTGCCATGTATATGCGTAACATATATAATACACACGCCCTTGACCACCTCTTTTTTTTTGGATTTGTTTTTTTTTGTTTATTTATGTTTTTTTATTTTCCTTAATCTACCTTACAACTAAGTAAGTGGGCCGTTAAACCACTGCAAAAGCTATTATTCTTTCAATCAGGAGCGGGCGAAGGCGGGGACTGGTTCTGGTGTAGCCACCAAAAGAAGTGCCGCTCTTTATCACCTTCTCTCCGGTCTCGATAAGGGATCGCTCTACTGAACCGGAGGAGATCCTCGTGTTCGCGGACGGCATCCGATTCGTAGACGAGTCGCCTGTCAACTGTTCGGCGTACCTCGTGGTAGATTACAGGGCATCCTTCCGTGTTCTGGATCAGGCCGATCGAATACAAATAGAGGAATGCTTCAGGTGGAACAAAGCCGTTGTGGCGCAAGCCACGGGTAATAAGCCCCGAAGATCAGACTGTTGGTAGAAGTCATACTTCTTGCAATGTGACTTCTTATTAATTTAATGATAAAATTATCTATCCTCTTCACGTTTGCCCTGTTGTACAAGACCTCGTTAGAATAGTATTTATTATTTGTTATTACAAAATTGAACAACTAAAACACGAGGTGCACACTTCAAGGTTCAAGAGAAGAAGAAAGTTTTTATTGAAAACCGGAAACTACCGCCATTAGTACAACAAAATTAATCAGTGTATTCAGTGACACTTTTGATATATATGACAAGTTATGTTTGTTTTAGACAACTAAACTATTTTAACAGTATTTCTTGTACTCAGACTCGGGTGTTCGATACAACCGGAGACAAGTATTAAGACACCGACACCGTCTCTCGAATACCCTCATCTTTTCCATCTGGGAAGGACTCACGTTGAACCACAGGAGACAACGATACACTGGCCTAATGAGGGCCATGGAGCAGATTACCTTCACCCTGGTATCAAGTTGGCTGCTGTAAAACCGCTTACTTGCCATAGCAAAGGCTTTTCTAGCATTGGTCAGAGCCTTCTCTATATGTTTGTTAAAATACAGAAAATGATCCAACCAAATGCCAGCTGTCATCTGTGTGTGATTTCTCTTGTAGGATTTTTGCTAACCACCTTGTGTAGTGCAGTATCGACGGCCTTGCCCTTTATGTACGCGTGTTGTGCATTTGAAATGCTGTTGTTCGTGAATTCGAATATGAATACTAATGAGCTTATCGAACGTTTTTAAGACTAACGATGTAAGGCTCATTGCTCTACAGTGGCTTGCCTGCTTCCTGCCTGGAATGAAGATTATTTTGACTTCTATCCATGCAAACGGTATGTGATTATGTTAGAGGCTGCCTGGGAGAAGATTTCTTAGGATAGTAATCATAAATTCCTTGGCTTTTGTAGCTAGAGGATGCCATCTTCTCATTTTGTAAGGAATGCATTTTTGTATATGTATTTTTTTACCCTAATCTCTCTTTGTGATCCTTTCTCTTATTTAATATAATTTACCTACATTACCTCTGTCTATGTATCCGTACTACACCAGACTGTGTGGTGAGAATTGGCATTGCAGTCCAAGACTAGGTTCCAGTTTCTCTTCTTGGCTTTCGCAACCAATTTTTTGTCCCTGGGAGCCATGTTCGGCATCGTATGGCATGTACACCGATGCCAACACCAACGATTTGCCATTTGGACGTTCTTACAGGATAGCGGTTGCATCTTTATTAAAATAAACAGTTTTATTTTTTGCCTCTGTACTATACAAGTTCTAATCCTAGTTAGTTCGCGAAGTATATACTCTTTTTTGATTGGCGCTACAGTCCGGGGTGGACCTGGGCCTCAACCAACATGCCTCTCCAGCCAGCACGATCTTTCGCCAGCTGCCTCCAGTTGCGCACACCAAGTTGGTTGAGGTCCTTTTCCACTTGTGTGCGCCATCTAGTGCGAGGACGTCCCCTGTCATTTCATTTCATTTTAATTCATTTTTATTTCTTAATCATAATAAACTTACGTCCCAGACAAAAATGCTTAAAACTCTAATTCTAACTTACTGGCCCTCGGCGGGCACTCTAAGCTAAACTTAATCTTATACTATGTCTTTCGACCTAACCTAACTATACATATGTTTAAATATAAATGACTATAACTGAATGAATTTGTATTAAGAAAAAATTTAAAAAACTTAAAAACAGAACGGATTTTTTTTGTGTAAAACTTATGAACTAACTTAAATACTACCTTAAAATAACTTAAAACTAACTTAACTAAACATACACACATGTATACATGCGTGTATAAATTAAAAATTATAGGATTAAGATTATTTAAAAAAAAGGTCTTTATTGACTCATCTTCACTTATCGACTAAATTTCTTGCGAACATTTGCTTAACACTATACCGCGACTTATGCTATTGCATCAGCAAACAGAACGGAAATTGCAGTCATCGGCAGGTTCAGGTGTTGGCTGCGCGTGTTGACCCAGACGCAGTGTCAGCAATTCGGTTGCGCGTGTACTGCGCAGGTTGAAGTACCGTGTGAATATTTTTGTCGTTAACTAAAGGCTTAACTCCGACGAACTCAATTCCCTCACACACTTGCTCACGGAGCATTTGTAGGACCTGCGCCGCTTCTAGCGGACAGGTGAGCTTTAGGAGCCGCGATTGGCATTTTTCGCCTTTTGGCGTGAAAGAGAAGAACTCGAGCGTCGATCTCTTTAACAATGCTTTTACTACATTGTGGTCTTCCACTGTCTTGCAATGGATTGCGTGCTTATCGGCACCTTTATTTCTACAAATATAAAAGTTACCTTGAACTATGGCCTCCTTGCACATCTTGGCAGTTTGTTCCACGTCCGCCTTGAAAATGTTTATGGGTGGCACCTTTTCTGTTTTCATTGGCTGTTGCTGTTGGGATGCATGTTGCTGATGTTGTGTTGCTGGCTGTTGCTGGCTTCTGCTGATGTGTTATTGATCGGCTTATTGCTGGCCGCGGTCGTACTGTTGGACGTTGTTGTTGCTGAACTGCTGATAGGCGCTCTTTATCTGGGCGCTATTGCTTTAGTGTTGCTGGCTGCTGATGTTGCAAACTTGCTGGGAGCTGTTGTTTTTGTTTAGCTGGTGGTTGTTGTTGAGTCTGTACTGCATCTCTCTTTTGTTGCTGTTGCTGTTCATCCAGCACTCTTCTCGCTATAGTTCTGGCTTTCAGCGCTCTGATTTCATGCGTGAGTCGCTGAATTTTCTCCTGCATGTCATCGATGAGCGTTTGTTTGAGACGAAGTACTCGCTCTACTTCGTCTTCTGTATCGCTATCCAGCGAATCGAAGCTGTTGCTGCTGACAGCGAACAGATCCTCTCCTCCGTCCGACATGTATTGTACGGCATCTTCCGATTCTGCTGCTGATGCGTTAGCCGAAGATTCACCCCGCTCCTCCCCTGCTTCCCTTCGGGTGTTGCATTTGTGCATTTAACATTTTGAGGAGAAGATTTTGTTCTCCTCCTCTTAGTTGTGCCTTCGTTTGGCACTGTTGGCTGGTGGCTTGGCTCTGCCACCGGTTGTTCAGGGTCATTGTCCGCTTCTAAGAGCGCGGACCGCTCGTGTGCTTCCATTCTCTGTGCTCACTTGCTAATCTGAGCGTTTGAGTACAGAAACGATTAACAGAGAAAAAGGAAACAAAAGTTTGTGTCTGCTCCTACTGGGTATCGAACCCGAGTAGGGGGAATTAAGAGCACTGACTATTCAGTCGGCCACTGGTTCTTGTGTAAACCGACGACACTTTTTGTACTTAACGACTATTGCACTAATCACTTTTTCTCTAATTTCAAGTCGACACTCTCGCAAACTAGCACTGCACTGCTCAGAGGTCTGTGAACGACTGAACGTCCTCTGTTGCGCTGTCCCAATGGTTCGGTGTCGAAGACTCTTCCGGCCGGAGCTGTGGTGTCCATCCGCTCTACATGACCTAGCCATCCTAAGCGTTGGATCCGAAGGCGCTTAACTGGGTGCATGCCACTGTACAGCCCGTATAGTTCGTGGTTGAACCTTCTCCTCTAAACGCCATCAACGCAAACAGGACCAAAGATCGTACGCATAACTTTTCCCTCAGAACAACCAAGAGCTTCTTCATCCACTTTCAAAAGCGTCCACGTCTCTGCGCCATAGAGCAGGACTGGACTGGGATGATCAGGGTCGAGTGTATAATCGTTCCTTTGATATAAAGCCCTTGCGCGAGTTAAGAATCTTTACTTATTTGAATAAAAACACTTGTTGGGAATTTGTTGTATGAATACTTTATTACGAACTTTACACTTCAAAATATTCCAATCAAAGAACTCTTTGGTGACCTCGGCGATCATCTTTTATTTGTGTTTTCTGCTTGCGGTGCAACATCGGCAAAAATTGGAGAATGAACTGCGTTCACCTCGTCGCGAGGTGTTGCTGACGAAGACATTTCAATTATTGAAGAATGAACTCTGTTCAACTCGTTGCGAATTGTTGCTGAGGAAGTCGGTGTCATGTTAATAGACCACCTTGTCTAAACCATGGTGCTTCAACAAGGTGTCTATCTTCCCCGTTAATAAGGGAAGGACCAGATTGGCACAACTAAAAAAAGAAAGCGAACGTATTACGTGGGGATACATAGTTTGTATTACGAATTGTGTCTTCTGTTGCGTTATTAGTTTCAGGTTTGGGTGGGTTTTCTATAATCAAGTAAAAGTTTCTTTGAACCTTAGGTGGAACTTGTTTTCTTAATGAGGGGTCTTGGATTTGTTTGTCGTTTTTTTGCATGTTTTAACGGTTGGGCCCATTTTGGTAGTTTATAGCAGATTATTGTAGATGTTTTCATAGGCTCTGGTTTTGGCTGAGGTTTCGGTGCAGTTGGCCTAGAGGATAGACAGTTTTGTGCTTGGAAAATTTTTATTTTATTTGACTAAATTGAATATAAGTTTCACTCTAGCCGGTATCGATAAACAAATGACCGCTCTTCGTTTTGTTATAAAAGAAAAGTGACGAAGCGAAGTATTTTCTAAAAAATTAATATCGTTGAAAACTGATTTTGATTCTTCAAATTCGCCATGATCTTGTTGGCTTAGGACATAATTTCTTAAGTCAGGATCATGTTCTATACCTTTCGTGTATGACAGAAAGCAAACGTAACCGTGAGGATACCTTAGCATCCCAAGAAAAGCCACCGCGCTTGACAAGCAAGTTATATTCATATATATATGTACGATTTGGTTTCAATAGTTTTTTTTATTATTTACTTCAATTTCACAAAATAGTATTACAAATTATGATTGCGTTTGGTGACGCTTTACTATAAACTTCGCTAGATTAAAATAGTGTCTACGTTTGGCGACGTTCCACTGCCTACCTACTTTCCTGCTGCAACTGATCGGCTCTCGTTATGCCTCGTGTTATGCCTGGATTTGGCGTCACAAATAAAAAAAATATATATCGAAGAAGTTGTCTTTGGGCCAGAGTTTGTCCTGGGTTTTGATGTTCTGGTATTACCGTCAGACGCGAACCGATAACAGCAATTATTATTTTATTAGAAGAAACAACGACCGACGATGAAAAGTTCGTAAGATTCTCAATGTTCAATTGAAAACGCGCTGCTTTTATTAAATTAATTGATCAATATTTTTTTTTTAATGGTAGAAATGGTAGACAAAACTTATAAGATGATAATTTACAATGGAATTAACAGTATTACATGAAATCGTTTACTATTACATATTTATTTTATAAACGAGACGAGGAACGAAAAGCGATCTTAATACTGTTATGTTTCTATACCCATGGTTAGGCATAACAAAAAACACTCTATTATTTTTCTTTACTTCTTTACTTTATTCAAAATACAATAATTTTAAGCGTACAACCGGACTACAACCGAAAATCAACCGTACTCCACTGTGATGCCAAGAAGAAACAGGGCTTGAATGAGCATGTTGTCTCTTCTTAAAGCATGGAAACTGTTGACACAGCTTTTTCGATGAGCACATGTTCGTTTGTGGGAAAGGAATGGGGAACGGAAGTGAATTCTGCGACGTAACTTGGGCACATGTTCGTCTGTGAGAAAAGGAATGGGGAACGGAAGTGAATTCTGCGACGTAACTATACCAGCGACGATATACCAAATCGGAATCTGTTTTTCATTCAACATACTTGATTACCTCCGTTCAATCAGTCAAAGCTCGCTGGATATAATTTTCTTTGCATTATTCACGTCTGCGTCAGCGTTCTCGTGTTTCAATTCTTCATATCATCCATAACACGTCCCCTCTAAGACATATCTAAGGATATCTAATTCTTAGATAGGACTTGTGTGAATTCTTCTGGATGGATTCTATTGATTGCGTTGGAGTGCTGCTTACACTCAATGTTAGCTCTGGTCGACTTACTGTTCTCTGTTTATTAAAGCAACTGTTAAAGAGTGTCATGCTTGTTCTTCCCGATTCACAGCCAAGCTTCCAAATAGTAAAGGCCAAAGTCAATATGGAGAAAATACCGAATGTAGACATTAATATACCCTGTGATCTTTTTGGAATTTTTTTCCAACGTTTTCGCCCAGAAATTCTTCTGAGTTGGATTTCAGTGGATAAGTCCTGCAGTTCGTGGACATATTGGTGTTCTGTGGATTGAATGGAATGGATAGTGGAGTATGATTTAAGACCACAGAATCTTCTTATCGAATTCCAGATTTTGGCCTTAGGTGTTGTAGGGTTGATTTCTGATGTGAGATGATGGATGAACTCGCCTTTTTGCTAATTTAACTTGTCTTTGTTTGTTGAGTTGAGCGTTGGCTGTTTTATAGTTTAAAATATTTTCCGAGGAAATGTTGCGCTTCAGGCATTGCCAGAGTTTATTTTCGTTATTTTTAAGAAGTTCCAGATCCTTGTTCCACCAGTGGACATGGAATGAGGGATAGATTTGTTAGCGCTTTGGAGGATAATTTTGTGAATATTGGCTGCTTCCTTATTAATATTACTACTACAAGGGCGAATAGTGGTATACTCATCTAAATGTTTTTGGTACAGGTTCCAATCGGCTTATTCAATTTTGAATTTCGATCTAAATTTGGAAGAAGGAGGATTTGAGTGGAACATTGTGATGATTATGGGAAAGTGGTCGCTTCCGCATAAGTCATCAAATCGATTCCATTTGGAGTCAATAGCTAGGCTTGGGGAGCAGAATGAAAGGTCGATATTGGTAAAGGAGCGGTGGGTGCTGAAGTGGGTAGGGGCACCATCATTGAGTAATTGATAATCGGATTTTGTTAAAAAATTTGAAACAGTGTTGCCGCGGTTGTTATTTATCGGCGAACCCCAGCTAGAGTGCCAGCCATTGAAATCGCCTAGAATAAGAGATGGTCGATGAGGATTGTCTAGGACATTTTTAGGTGATTTGTATTGAGGGATTGCAGGGGATGAATGTGAACATTAATAATAGAGAATTTTAGTTTGGAAGTAACAGTGATTCCAAGGGCACCAAAGTCATTGTTAAGGTTTAACCGGATGTATTGTAAGGAATGGTGTACTAAGAGTGCAATACCACCGTAGGAGCTATGAGCTTGGCTTAGAGAGATGAAGTCATAGTTAACTACTGGGATGGGGGTATTATTAGAGGCAGTTAAGTGAGTTTCTTGTAGGGCTATTATTTTAGGAGAGTTGGATTTAATTAAAATAAGTAGTTCGTTATAATTATTTATATATCCTTTCATGTTCCATTGAATGATTTTCATTGCTGGTTGGATAGAGTTGTCTGGCGTTATGATGGTACTGTTGCAACCCCGCCATCCTGTATTTGGATGGTGTGTGCCCATGGTTGGGCTCAGGATGGGTGTCCTGTGGATGGCGGTGTAGGTGGTGTTGGCCTTGTTGAGTTTATTAAGATTCATCATTGCTGTTTCTTGAGTGTAAAGATGTGTGCTTCTTATTTGGGTTATGTTGAGATTTATTAGTAGTTTGAGTAGATGGAGTGTAATAGTTATTTTCACTTAAAAGTTTTTGAGTTATGTTTGATATTGGTGATGTAGGATTAATGTTATTCTGAGATTAGGAGTTTGAAGATTTAGGTCCTTCAGTTGTTGCTATGTTAAATAGAGGTTTTGTAGTCGGTTGAATTTCTTTTCATTGAATTGGTTGGAATTGTGACGGGATTTTGTTGATTATATATGCGTTTAGCATCAGTCATGCTGCATTTATTTCTTGTTTTGATGGTGAGTACTTATTTGTTTTGAATATATTTTGGGCAGTTGCGGTCAGAAGAGGTGTGACTTGTGCTAAGACAGTTAGCACACATTGTACGTGTGCAGTTAGATGGAGCATGTGGTGGATAATTGCAGGTTTCGCATGATGGGATCTTCGTACATCTTTTAGTTGTATGGCCGAGTAATTGGCAATTTTTTCAACGCATAGGGTTGGGTATATACTCATTTACTTTAGTTTTATACCACCCAATTTCCACGGAACTTGGAGACTTGTTGAGGCTTGTGGTGGCTTGCTTGTCTTCAATCATTTTGGTGAACTTCTAAATATCACTCACACCTTGGGAGCTCATTTCTGTAACGATATTAGCTTCTGGTACGTTAATCAGGCATGGTGCATAGACAATACCTTTTGAGGCGTTTAAATTTGTTTGATATTTGATTGTAAGGGGACACTGATTTGCCAGATTTGTTACCGATATGAATTTGTCTGCAGTTCTTTTGTTTTTAGCTAAAACCAGTATATTCCCGTGACGAGTAACGCTGAGTAATTGTCTCATATTCTTTGCTGATTCCGTCAATTGTTTTTTTTTTTTTTTAATGAATAGACTTATTAACGTAAGTGGTTTTTTTCCCCTTTAGGAGTAATTAGGATGAATTAAGGGGTTTTGGCTGTTGTCGTAGGAACATCTGAAAAATCTTCCAGATTTACCGGCTTAGAGCGTTTTAATGGTGGGGATTCAGAGTGCGCCTCGGAAGGCAGCCCGCCGAACCTATTTCCTCTCATCTTGACTCAAGAACCTAATGAACGTATGGCGGAGAATACTATATAACAGTATAAATGTATGTCAATTTTATCACAAAAAGAAGAAAAACACAAGTGGAAGTAACTGTGTGAAATAACTGCACTTTCAAATATTTGTCGCTGCTGAAATATACACGATGCGTATGCTACGAGAGCTAGACCACGACTGGAGAGTGTTTTACTCTGCTGGTGGGTAGGTGATGAATGAAAGTCACTAGGGGCTTTCCGATCCCGAGGTTGCTAAGCGCAAATGAAATTGCTTCCGGTTTGATATTGTTAAAAGCACCTTCGATGTCGAGAAATGTCACAAGTGTATATTCTTTGAACCCGAGAAAGTTCTCGATGGTGCCTATCAGAGAGTGGAGGGCTGTCTCTACAGACTTGCCCTTGTTGTAGGCATTTTGTGCAGATGAGAGTCTGCATACTGGGATAGCTTGCCTGATATATATATAAGTTATCTCCAAGGTTTTTGAGGAGAAATGAGGAGAGACTTATTGGCCTGAGGTCCTTCGGTTTGGCATAGGAGTATTTACCCGATTTGGGAATAAACACTACTTTGACCCTTTTCCAGGAGCTTGGGACATGACTGAGGCTCATACAGCCTTTGAATATACTGAGAATCCAAGGCATGATGAGGTCAGCTGTTCTTTGGAGCTCCGCCGGGATGATGTCGTCAGGTGCCGCTTATATGAAGGGTTTGAAGCTTGTCAGTGCCCACATGATAGTAGTGAGGCTAACATTTATAAGATTACATGGAGTTTTTGGAGGGGATACGACTTCCTTATTGGCTCTAATCGAGAAGTTGCCCGGAAAGTGCGTATCGACAAGGAGACTGAGGGTTTGCTCACTAGATATGGTCCAGGTTCCGTCAGGTTTTTCTTAGCCTGGAAGCCTCGGAGACTTCTTCGATTTTACCACAAAAAAGTCTCCAAGAGGTTCGTTGGGCCTTTCTCAATTCAGTTTTAAAGGTACTGAGGTGTTCCTTATAGGAATCCCAGTCCTTAGCATCACGACAGCCCTTCGCCTTGTTAAAGAGCTTCCTACAACTCTTGCGCAGATGGTCAATTTTATGGTTCCACCAAGGAGGTTTAGACTTGCCTCTTTGCCTGCTGATTGGACATGACATTGCCATTGCATTGTTGAGAGTTTTTGTGTGGTTATCAACTGAATGTTCGAGATCAGTGGGGTTGCTCGGGATGGAGATGTTGGTGCTCGACATTGTTGCCGCAACAATCTTTCTATATCTGTCCCAGTTGGTTCTCTTAGGATTCCTAAAGACTCTTTGGGATGCGGGGGGAACTCGCTATGCTGAACTTTAAATAGTGGTGATCAAAGAAGGAGTGATCAGATGATACCCTCCAATTGCTGATTCTATCCGCTATATGGTCAGACACGAGTGTAAGGTCTAGGACTTCCTGTCTGTTCCTAGTTACGAAGGTAGGTGTATTACCTTGATTACACAAATTTAACCTACTACTTACAAGGTAGTTGAAAAGGAACTCACCTTTTTCGTTGATGTCCGTGCTTCCCCATATTGTGTGATGGGCGTTTGCACTCTGGTTCTTTCCGCATCAGCAATCGTCCTTCTCAGCGTCTCTGACGGACATTTTCCATAGTCATGGACCATGTAGGAGGAGAATAGGCATAATTTTGTTTTGCCTGCCTCCAGACATACGCTGACTGAGTCTCGATCGCTAAGAGGGAGAGAATATCCTTTTTGCTAGATGCAGAGAAAATGGATACAAAATCTAGATTACTTAGTTTTTGTAGCAACTCACATCAAGTGCATTCTTTGAAAGTACATTTTTCACAAACAATTCAGTTTTGGTTCTAGCACAGGAGAACTTTATGTCTAACAGCTTGCTTAACAGTTTGGAGTTGCAATCCATCACTTTTATTAGTCATTCATAATAAACTTACGTACTAGACAAAAATGCTTAAAACTAGTTGGACGTACAATGTTTTTGTTTCTAACTTACTGGCCCTGGACGGGCACTCTAAGCTAAACTTAATCTTTAACTATATCTTTCGACTTGACGTAATCATGTACAGAATTATAACTAAGGCTGTACAAGTTATGACCAAGAAATTCTAAAAAAACTTAATGACCGAACTTGTTTTTGCTTTTACTTATATAAATCTTACTACTTACTTACAAACTACATCTCTTTCTTCTTTAATGATTAATGATTCGAAGACCACTTGAAGATCTGCTTTCGAGATGAACGTGGGATGAACCCCCGGCGATGACATTGTCTGCCATGTTTTCGCCAATGAACTGGACGAAGCCGATGTGTTCAGATCGCCATTGCTGCAGATCTTCTTGAAGTTGAGAGTTGCTAGCTTGCACGCTGTTTTCCAAGTCGAGGTTAGGGCGAACACTCACGTTCACCTTGTACACTTCTTGAAAAACTGCACCTAGTACTTCAACTTTTTCTTGCGGGTCTTCGACCACAAGAAGTCATCGTCGAGTACGGCGTTATTGGGATCAATACCCCCTGTAGTCAGTATCTGTTCATTGTCCGTCGTCCTGGGAAGCTTAAGACACGGAAGATCGCTATTTCTCTTTCGAAAGAATTTATTTATCTGTGGAAACATACTCGGGTTGTTAGATCTAACAGCCCGAATCTTGTTGTTCCAGTATGTGTTCACAGAAACTCTGTAATTTTGCACAATCAACGTCTGTACATTTTTAATGAGCGATTTCAGTGTCCTAACTTCCTCGCTGCGTCTGTCGGTAAACCGCCTGTATAATCTTGACCGGAGTCTACTTTTTTGGTGGTGTAGTGCGTCAATTGTCGCATTGCGGTACACGTTTTCATTGTTCGTGCGTGTATACCGTGGTATCGTACTGTCCATAGTTCGTTTTATTGTCTCGTCCAAATGAATTAGATACATGTTAATCTCTTCGTTTGACAAGTTTCTCTTGGACGGAATATGGAGCGCATTCGAAGAGAGTGCTCGAGTCATTTGTCGGGAGAAGCGTGGCCAACGCGCCCTACTGCAATTGTAGGTATGCGTTTGAACAAACTCTCCTAATTCCGCAATGTCGTTAGGGATCTTGAATTCGGCACTGAGTCCGCAATGGTCACTGAGATACACGAAAGTGTTCAAACAGTTTACCGTTTGTGTGTTTGGTTCTGTCAGATGTAGTCTTGCGTCCAACAACAGGAGATCCAAGAACGATCCGCTCCTGGAGAAGGACGCGATTTCGCTCCAACACCTGAAACCGTCGTACTTCACCACTATACACCACTTTGTGTTTAATGTATAAACTCTGAAATATTAGAATCTTTAATGAAACACTTAAATTGATATTTTGGTACTTTATTAGGTCCGTTCACGGCCACAGTCTGAAAGCGAGTCGTACAACCCTTTTCTCTCCTTCCAGCTTCTCTTATATTATTACACACACATTTTTTTTTGTTTTTCTACTCTTATAGTTCGGCCATACTGACCTCTTCGCCGCCCTCGTCGAAATCGATGTCCATGTCTATCCAGCGCTTCATTCGGTCCGCCGACCAGATCCCAGAATAAGGTTTTTGACTCCGTGGAGCAATTGGCATGTCTGCAACTTGATATCGATCACGTGGAAGGACAGCTATTATTATGTAAGGTCCCCGATACCGTGGTTCCAACTTTCGTGATGTGCCTGAAGAAGGTACACCATCATTCAATGACACTAACTCTCCAACAGCATACGTTTTTGCCTTACGATGTTTAGCATCGTGATTTTGCTTCTGTGTATTTTGTGTTTTTGTTATTAAATCAGCGCCTTCCTTCCTGATTTCGTCAATCGTTTTGAGTGTTTGATTCAACTGTACCCCTTGACTAAGTACATCTTTGTAGGGATTCCGGGGTAAATATCCCAATAACATTTGGTGGGCTGTGTTTCCAGTTGTAGCGTTTTGGGTATTATCTATGCCCCACTGCACCAATCTTATTTTTTGGTCCCACTTATTTTCTTCCTCCACAGTTGTTAGAAGGGCATGCATAATGGTTCGATTGTAACGTTCAACCTGACCATTAGCACGAGGAGTTTTGTTGCGTTCAGGACGTGTGTTATAACCTGGCTCTTTAAGAAATCTTCGAAAATCTTGGCGGTGAATGCCTCTTTCAGATATAAGACGTCTCTTATAAATGTTATTTTTTATGAAGATCACAACACCGCCTCCACCATTGGAGTTGGGCCGGTCTCTTCTGATAACATTATAATTACTGTGCTCCAATATGCCTCTCTGGGTTAGCTTGGTTTCGCTAATCAGAACTAGCTCTGGGCTTTGATCGCCCAACAATCGATAGAGCTCGTTTTTTCGAGGGATCCCTGTCAATGAATTTGCATTCACTGCAAGGATCTTAAAAGTACTCTCCGTCTGCGCAGCCATCAGGACTGGGGACGTGCTGGAATCTGCAGGAGCGCCAGAATTTTGACTACCCGCTCCTCTGACCGATCCATACGCCTTTCAATGAGAGATTTCCAGTCGGGCTCTGGATCGTGTGCTTTTGGCACTGAGGGTTGCGGTACCTTTGGTACTTGCTGCGGTTCAGGAGTGACGGGTGTGGCTGCCCCGAGTAGATTTTTCACTGCGGGCTGCTTCTGCAGAACCGTATTTGTTTTTCGCTCCTAGAATTAAGGGCAACCCCGATAGCTAGCGGTGTGCCCCGCATTCCCGCAGAGTATAAATTAAATAATTATAAGTTAATTTATTAAAAAAAAAAACTTTATTTTCCGGGCAGCGTAACCCCGTACATTCAAACTAAGACTAAAGTACAATGTTTCTTATTCTACCTTAAATACTATTCCCCATGCTCCAGTCATGCACCCAGCAGCGAGCGCGTGAGAACGGAAATTGCTATTGGAGGAATTAAATATTTGCGTTCTAAAGGTATACACTTGAGCTGACTGTCGAGAAGGGCTTGAGCCCGACGAACTCAATTCCCTCACACACTTGCTCTTTAGGGCGAAGGAGAAGAACTCCATCTTCGACATTTTTAGTACCCCTTTAACTATATTGTACTGCTCTACTGTATTGCAGTGGATTGAATATTTTTCGGACCCTTTATTTTTACTTATAATAAAATTACCTGAACCTATGGCCTTTTTACAAACAATGCCTGTCTGCTCTACGTCCGGCTTGTAGATTTTGATATGAGGAACTTTGTCCTTCTTTTGTTGATTCTATTGCTGTTGCTGAAGTGTAGCTGGATGCTGTAGTTGTTACGATGACGTCTTCTTCGGCTGCTTCTTCTTTGCTGTTGCCGACTCATGTTGTTGTTTAGTTACTGGTAGCTGCTCTTGCTGAACTGCTGCCTCAACATGTTTTTGCGCTGTTGGTGGCATTTGTTGCTGCACTGCTCGCAGCTGTTTTTGCAGTGTTGCTGGCGGTTAGTGCTTTTGCTGCACTGTACTAATTCTACATCTAACATAACTTATGCCCACTATGTGCATTGCTGCTCGTGTTCCCGTTGCGGCGGATGTTCCCACAGGTGGCGTTGGATTTCCTATGCTGCTACGTGATGGAATGCGGGTTTGGCTGGCTGTTGTTCTGTCGCCAGACGCTACGTCGGCGGAAATTAGTGTGGGAAGGAATCGTAAATCATCATATGCATTTGCATATGCTCTGGTGTTAACTTATACCCTCTCAACATATAATTCATTAGCCGTTGGAATGTGCCTGGGGTATTATTGAGCTCGAACGACTTTTTAACATATTCATACAGACCGTTTGGTGTAACAAATGTCGTCTTATGAATATCGTCAGGATGTACCATTATTTGATGATATCGATTGGCTAAATCAAGGGTGGAGAAATATTCTGATCTGCCTAGCTTATCCAAAATTGCATCTTTATTCGGTAGCGCATATTTACTATCCACCATAATATCGTTTAATGCTCGATAATCTACACATAGTTGAAACTTTGTTTTCCCTTCACTGTCGGGTTTCATAGCTACTACAACGATTGGAGAGGCACAACTGCTATTCGATTTGCGGATGATGCCTTGTGTTTCCATATCCCTAATTTGGGTTTTAACCTCTTCCTCGTGTTTTGGAGGAGTTCTGTAGAAGTTCGCATTTTTATGTTGGTCCGTGATTAAGTTTCTTTCGTGAAATACACTTTCAGAGTTTGTTAGTTGGCCTTTTAATAACCTCTGAATTTCTTCCGCTTCGTATGGGTTTAAATGTCTATTAGACATTTGTGTTTCCTATTACATATAGAGAATGCTATTTGTGTCTTGTTCGTGAGACTGTGTTCAGATCGAATGGATTTCTTGTTCAATAATAGTGCCTCCCTGAGTGTGTTCTCTGTGCTCTTGTGAGTTTGAATGTGCTATATGATCTATGTCCAATAGTTTAGCACTTCGTCTACTATGACCTGTTTGTCCTGAAAATGTGAATTGTTTCCTATTTTGTGCGGAGTTATTACAGTTATTGTAGTTTCTCTGTTGGTTAGTTTGCCTTGGGTTATAGTAGTTTATAGTAAGCATTTATTAACACTCTGCTTTTCCTTTCACAATTCCGCTTTATTTTTCGAATACGTTTTTCTTTCCTTCTACTTTACATATATCTACGTGGCGATCTCTTTCTTTTTCTTTAATAGCCGACCCCAACTCGAAGTTGGCTGCGGTTCGTAGTAATCGACAACACCGCGCAACTGTCACCGAGTACGGGTTCGGTCAAAATTACATATTTATTTAATCTACTACAAGTTATTATTATATTGTTGGATATCTTGTTCTCGGTTATTTCCGGTATATTGCCTTCGGTAGTCGTCACTATTTGGTCATTGAGTTGACTATTTTATTGAAAATTGGTTTGAATAGAATTCTTAAAATTAGGATACTTATATTTCCTTTCTTTCTCTCTATCATTATGGTAATCCCCACTAACTTGCAAATTGCCTTGTTCGAAACCTACATATGAATATAAAATGTTTTTAATTTTTTGTAGATCGTACTTGTTTCTGATTGCTCTGGCTAATTTTCCTAGAGCTAATTCCCTAACCTTATTAACTATCAGACCGTACACGAGTGTTCCTCAAACATAACAATATTATGGATTTCCGACATTAAATATTCTATTTTTTTACTTAAGTCTAAAATTGAGCTCTCCCTAAATGTATTTATTTTTCTGGTATCTTCCTTTTAATCAGTGATAGGTTTAAAGTTGTTTTTAAGAAGAATTTTAGCGTCTTTCCACGTTGTCGTGTTGTTGATGAGTATCAAATCCTTCGCCTTTCCGCTTAACTTGCACTGTGAAATCGTTGTCCATGTGGATTGTCTTCTGTCCTGGGGTGTATGCGCCATGTGGTTATCAACAATGGTTACAAACTGGGTCAGTTCCCTTTGCTCTCCAAAAAATGAAATTTCCTTCATTATTATTCAAGCTCGGCTTGTTCCGTGCTGTTGGTTGCACAAGCCATGGTTGTTAAAATGTTTAATGTCTCGTTGGCCATATTTTCTTCTTCCTCCTGTCATTGGGATATATTACGTTCCAGATTTTTTTATTTTTTTTATAATTTGCACGTGCTGAAGGGGTTCTTAATACCCCTAATTGTCCAGTCAAGACACAGCAAGGGCCGCAGGTATAGAGGGAGAGACGGAGAGGAGGTACCCGCGCACATTGGTAATCGGATTGTGCGGCTAAAAAACTTTCGAGACTTTCACTGTGCGTCCGAAAGCAGGGTTAATGGTAAACTTATGTGCATTCCTAGCGAGACGTGTATTGAGGGTGAATTAAAGGAGAGGAGGAATGCAGTTGGCTAGCTCACTTGAGCATCGTTTGTTAAAATAACGATAAAACACGGAAGAAGAAGACACGGTACGTCGATGTTCAAGCGAGTCTAATGAACCCGCGATATCGTTGTCTTCTATAAGTTGTATCGCTCGCTTTTGGATTCTATCTAATAGGTGCAAGGTGGTCTTGGGGGCACCAGACCAGATATGAGCGTTGTACTCGAGCTTAGAGTTATGGTTTTCAGTAAACCGTTTGCATAAAAAAAAACTATGTTTTTTTTTCTTCTATTTATTACGATCCGACACTTACAAGAAAATATAACTTTATTGCTCGGACTCTTCTTACAGACTAAATTCTAACAATAATTAAGTAATTACCAAGTCTACCCTTCCGAGAATGTCATTCCCGATTACTGCCGCATACTGTAGATCGCTTTCCCGCACCACATGGAAATTTAGTTCCACGGGGATTCCATCTACCTCGAGCTCTACGCGAATGTTGCCTAACGTCGTAACCCTCTGCTGGCCGATGCCCACAAGATTCCGCTTGTCCGCCTTTAATTCTCGGTAATCCATCATCAACAAACTGTCATACCGCAGAAGACATAAATCGCTTCCGGTATCCAGTAACGCACATAGGGTGAAATCTCTCACGAGAATATTCTTGAACACCCGGTTAGACCCAATTGCCAGATTCACCCTCGGCCAAGACCTGTTACGATTACCCGTTGTTGCAGTGTGACCGCTCCTGTCTCCTCCTTGCCTTCGCGTTTGCTGCATGTCGGCTCTGCATTCTCGTGCCCTGTGCCCTTGTTGTCCACACTGGAAGCACGTGAAAGATCTCGGACGACAATCCCTAGCCAAATGTGTGGTCTCTCCACACCTAAAACACGCCCTATTCCTTCTCTCAGATTTCACCGTTGTCGGTACACTACTGCTGGCTGCCGATCTCGAGTTGGCTCTCGAGTACGCCGCATGCAGAGCGGGACCCTTCAACTTTTCATAAACTTTAATTTTGGTTTTAAGTTCGCTAATAGTGCACGCCTGGTACAGCACTGCTTTATTCGGTCTGGCGTCTGGGATCCCTTCCGCAAAGTATTCGATGAGACTCTCCTCATCCAAATCGATGGCGCTTCCTATTTCCAGGAGAGGGTAAAGGTACTCCTGCATACTCTCTGTTGGTCTCTTGTGGCGCATTTTCAGCCTTCGGTGAACTTCTGCCGACGATAGTTTTGCCCCAAATTCGATGATGAGCAACTTCTTCAACGCTGACCAATTCTTAATCCCCGGTTGGCTCCGAAGGAAAAGATTGGCAGCTCCCCTAAGCAGTTGCTTAGCGTACACGTATTTTTGGATCTCGTCCCAGTTTACGGTGGTGGCGGTTTCCTCGAACTCCTTCAGCCAGATGTTTACGTCCGTGCTGCCAGATTCGTCGAATAGTCATGGACTCTGCGATGTCACGAAGAGTAAAATGTCCCGACCTACCCGTAGCACGTGCCGACCCTGAATCGCCTTCAGCCCCTTCGAACGCTTCCTCGTCGCACGGTTCCTCATCGTCGCCCCTAAATAGGCGAATGTGGTCGAGAAGCCTGTCCTGTAATACGTTCTTACGTCCGTTTGTCGGTAAATTCAGTTCCGTAAGTTTCGCTTTAAGAGCATCTACCGTCAGAGCCAGAACTTCTGCTAATTCCATTTCCATTTTAAATTAACAATAAGTTTTCAAGATTTCAAGATTACAAAATTAAATTAAATTACGCTATTTCTTATCGATTGACTTCGGATAATGAAAAATAATAATAGCAGCAGAAAATAAAACTAAACTATGCTATACTGTACTTGTATATTTCTACTTCTTTTCCACCGCTGAAACCCGTTGTTCATCAGCAACCGTTGACTTTTGCCGCAACCTCCTTTGTCCTCTACAGAAATCACTGTCGTTTTTACCGCTTCTCCCGATTACGGTTTCCACTTTCTGCCTGGACACGGCTCTTCTTTTTGTTGGAGCACACAACGACGATACGGTTGAATTTCTCCTTCTCTTTTTTTTTTTCTGGGAATTCACGCGATATCGCTTTTCCGTTGTTGCCCTTTTTAATTAATTTTTTGTTCACTGTTTTCTGTATTGCAGCATTTAGCTTGTGCACTGCGTGCGCAACGGGATTAATGTCGCCGTTGTCACTGTCTACTTTTCTCAGACACGCGCTCGGTCTACGCACAATTGCACAAATGCCGAAAACGAAGAAACTGGCACACGGGTATAGTGCGAAATTTGATGACTTGCACTAATCCCGGTTGAGCCCCCAATTGTAGGATTTCCTCAGTCGAATAAAAAACACTGGATTCTGTGGACACACATTTATTTCGCGATCCGCTCGCCACTATGACTTCTTACAAACTGGTGATGCATGTAAAATAAAAACTAAAACTACCTTGCCTGCTGCTTTACATACATATTACTACATTTCCATTGTTGCGGTTTGCGTTCTTACATTAGGTCTCTTCTATGGCCCGTCGTGTTCGTCTCTGACTTGCGGTTTGTATGTACGTTCGTGTGTGTGTCGTGTTCGTCTCTTGCCAGCGAACGCATGTGCGTTCGTGTATATGTGCGTGTTCGTTTCAGTCTACGGTTTGTATGTACGCTTGGTTTTATGTGCATGATCGTTCGTTGTCTGTAGCGTAGCGTTGGTTTGTCTGGCTTCCCATCCCACATTAATGATAGATGATTGCACATCGACTGATAATAAAAATAATGCTCTAAGCCATTGCTGCCTTGGACAAGAGTCGTCTTCTTCCAAAGTTCCCAGATCAAGCATAGTAAAGCGTTAAGCACTTGTGGATTCCCAATTTAGTGGCTTATTGTTATTTATATTGTTATGTTGATATAAATTAAATTATATTATTATGTTTTCTTTAAAAAAAATTTTTATTATATCAACTCAGTTGGGCAGAGCTTCCCCTTACACTATCAAACTTAGAATAATACAAGATAATTCTTACGCTACCTTAAATACCCGCTCGCAGTGTCGACTCGTACAACGGTTCCCACAGGTGTCTTCGGGTTACCGCGCTAGACGTGATGGAATGCACTGGTGTCAAGTGGTCCAGACGTTGTGTCAGCGATTGCTTGTGCTGGGAACGGACGCGATGTCATTTGAGGCTGTTGTTCTGGAATGTTGAATATTCTGAGGTGTTGAATATTCGCGGTGTTAACTTATATGCTTCTTTTATTTCTAACGTACGGAGGGCTATCATCTTCTACTATTGGTAGAAAAGAATGATAGGCTTTCATTAAAGTGCTTATGTCTTTCGCCCTAAGAAACAGCTCCTCCTCTTCAACAAACATTTTTATAATGGGCTTAATTCATTATTCTCAGGTTTGTAGTCAAACAGTGGTTTTGTTTTTAGTTTACTTTAAATATAAGTTGATTAAAATGCCACCGTATGGTATTAAAAAAAATCAATCAATTCTTCGATCGCTTACTTGTATGCCCTATTTTCCCTGATTCAGCTTCTGATGTTGTTCGCTGTCATTGGAACGAATCAACATGCAGCGAATGCGACAGACGCTTGCTCAGCGTTTCCTCATTTCGGAGTTCGCGAGTGAATGTGTAATTTACCCGTCGGCTGGTGTCGTCTGGGATACGCGTGCAGGTGTACTTTAACCCGTCTGCTGGTGTTAAGTATTCCCCTCTTAAATGCGATTGTCCCCGATCGCTATGGGAGGTCACACTTTAAACCCTTTAACAAGAACCTATTGGAGGGCAAGTCTGGTGCCAGCAGCCGCGGTAATTTCAGCTCCAATAGCGTATATTAAAGTTGTTGCGGTTAAAACGTTCGTAGTTGAAATTGTGCTTCATACGGGTAGTGCAACTATAATTGTGGATTATACATTACCTTATGTATGCAAGCGTATTGCCGATGGAGTTCTTATATAAGTTAATTGAAATGTCACCGTTTTTATATAAAAAAAATCAAGGCAGAGAGCCTTGTCTTTATTTTTCGAGTTTTACTTAAAAACTAACTAACAATTATTCGATAGCTTACTTTTATGCCCTAATTTCCCTGACTCAGCTTCTGATGTTGTTCGCTGTCGTGGGAACGATTCAACATGCAGCGAATGCGCCAGACGCTTGGTCAGCGTTTCCTCATTTCGGGGTTCGCGCGTGCAAGTCTACTTTGCTTGTCCGCTGGTGTCATGTGGGTTGCGCGTGCAGGTGTACTTTACCCTGTCTGCTGGTGTTAAGTCTTCCCCTCTTAAATGCGATTGTCCTCGATCGCTAGAAATATGGAAGGTCGTTGAATCTTTGTTTGGGCAGGTCAAGATGTTGGAGCACATTGGGTGTTGCAATCGTTCTCGGCTCTAGATGTTTCCTTGGTTTCATCTGGAATTTGGATGGTGACCTTGGTGCTGTTTCGTTTAGGGAAGAGTCGGTAGGTTGCAATAATTATGGTAAGTATGCCGAGACAGGAGATGAGCGAGTAGGTGGTTATTTGATGTGCATTTCCCTCTGTTTGTTGCAATCGAATTTTGTTGGTATTGTTAATGTGTAGGTCCTTCATCATCTCCAAGGATAGCAGTTCCCTATAATTTTTCTCCTTTGGATTGGGTTGGAGAATTGCTGATAGTACTTTCGTTGTTGATGCTTCTGTAGAGATAAATGATCTTCCGTTTACGTTCACAATGGTGTTCTGGAATTTGACTACGAAAGTTCCATTCAAGTTGTGGGTAGTGTTTTCGACTTTTAGAGTTCCGATAAATTGGTTTTACAGTAGATTGCCAGTTGAGATTTCATTTAAAGTTGGAATGTGCTGACTATTGACTCTGTTACAGATAGCTGAGAGGCTACTCAATAAGCTAGGAATACATGTATCATTTCTAATGTTAATTATGTCTTTGGGATTACAAATGGATAGAGAATTATAGGTTTTACATTTTTTTTACCATTCCGTACATCTGCTCATCATTACTGAGAATAACATCATATAAGACTTCTGTTGGTATATTATTTCTTTTCACTGGCTTAATAATAAGGCTATCATAAATTTCATTTGTTGTTAATGGGATGTTTACAATATGAAGTATTACTGAGCTATTGCTTATGATTTTGATTTCTGAGAAATATAATGCTTCTTCTATTGTTTTGTAAGGAGTTAACGAATCCCTTAAGGGGATTCCTAAAAAAAAACGCGAACGGGGAAGCCGAACCTCCCCCCAACCGTTCGACTTACACCAACTGAAAATCCGATTTTACTTTTCAA
The DNA here is from genome assembly GCA_916610145.1 of Eristalis arbustorum. Taxonomy (NCBI): domain Eukaryota; kingdom Metazoa; phylum Arthropoda; class Insecta; order Diptera; family Syrphidae; genus Eristalis; species Eristalis arbustorum. Next base: position 47,001,140 of record OU744319.1, on the reverse strand, counting down.
TATTTTTTTTATCCACGTCCGTTCCTGAACAAAACCAAACTAGAACTAACTCTTAGCCTAAAAATGTTGTTTACTCCAAGTGTCTGTTCCTCAGTTAAATTCGCATTGTCATCAGATCAAGTGCAGCGCGTGTATCCGGCGCGATGCAATTTGACCAAATCAAATTTGTCGACTCAGCGAATGCTCTCTCGGGAATTATCGCTGTTGTTTGTTGTTTTATAATATTTATAGCAAGTTATATTTCTTTTTGTTTTGACAAAGTGAATGAATTAGTCATACCTGATTTAGCCCAGTGAATGGCATAATTAATATTTTCTATTTCTTCTTTTACAAGTTTGATTTTATATTGTACACTTGTTATTGCTTCCAGACTTAGTCTGTTATCTGCTTTTAACAATTTCTGTATTTCATTTTGAACTTTGATGACATTGCTCATTCTCTCATTGTACAATTGGTTAATTACAAATTGTTTGTTGTTATAATATCTAGAACATTCGTGATTTTACTTTTGATGGCAACAAAGTCATCATGGTCTGGATTGCCAGCGATCCATTTCCATGTACTGCCTATGAAATTGAATGAACGCTTCGTAATTCGCAATTTCAAATTATCTTGTTTCCAAAAATGGGAGGAAATCACCTAAACTGGGTAAAGCCTTAGGTTGTTTAAGTGATTGTTCCCAAACAGTTGGCGTGTTTCTGTCCAGCTTTTTAAGAAGAATATTCATCAGAAGAGGATCCCAATTTGTCGTTTCTACCTTAAGATTTTGTAAGCTTTAAAGTCATTCCTGTGCAGTATCGTGCAAGGCCTTTATCTGATTGGTTCCTTCGTGATGCATGGTAGGTTGAGCCAGTAATTTATTTATCAAGGCCGTCACTAAAATCCGAGTATTTTCGTAGCGCTCGGTTATCACTTTCAGCAATTAGTTTGTCCGCTTCACCAGTAAGAGTTGTCTTCAAATAAAAGAGCTTTTGACTGTTAGCAATTTGTTGATTGTGGATTAATTCAGTGATCTATTTGGCAGCACTGCCTCCATTTTAAATAATCGCCATCGAACTTTCGTAGCGATATCTTCGTTAAGTTCACAGATGTAGTTGGCATACTTAACGCAGATACCGAGGGTGGCTATTGCGGTATATTTGATTTCTTTTTAAGCTGGTCGTTAGTGCAATAATTTGGCTGCTGACTTCACCCTCCAGCCGTAGATACTCTTGCATTTTGTAGCATTCTGCTTTGACTGGTGAATGTCCTCAATTTGCTCCCAGTACAAAACAACACAACAACACTACGTCAGCTTGGCCGATAATCTTATTCCTAATCACACTTAGAATCCCAAAGTATCTGGGAGTTCCCTTGATTTCATCGTAAAGATGTAGGATTTTAACGATTTTTTTTTCCAGGATTTAAATTCCCCTGGTTGACCAGTAAAATCTTTTAGACTGCGTACCACGTCAGGTATTTTGTCACCAATGTTTTGACGAAACCCTAGATTAATGGCTTGATCAGAGTAAGGGTTTATAAGGACTGTACTATTTGCCGTCCCTCGGCTTGAAGAACGCGATTCACGATGCCGGTAATGAGGGAATTTAGGGCCGCCAATGTTTGTGGGTGCAGATGGTGCGACGTTTGGATTGGGTATTGAATTGGGTGCGTTTAATACAGGGGATCCTAATACAGGATTAGGATTTGGATTCGCCATTTTATTCAGAGAGAATTTTTATTTTATCAAAGATTTATCAATCATTCAGAGACTGGTTAATAGACATCACTAAATTCACTTAACTACAGAATATACTACTTGATTTGACTTGGTAGGATTTTAACAATATGAATTACTTAATTCTAGACTTACAACACTAGTAGCTGCAGTTTAATTCAGTAACGGACTTACTAATAAAGTCCATTCCTATCAGTATATCATATAATAAAACATATCTTTGGCATCTTTTACCATTTGATTTTGTTTATATTATCCATGCGGAACTCTTTCGGAGCGTCAGTTATGACAATTTGGACTCGCTCTCGTGTGATGTTATTTATAGTACTTAGGGATATGTCTTTCTCTTCAAGAACCTTAAACTTCTCACAATTTACCGTGCTTGAATTAATAATACTAATAGTGGATCCCGAATCTATTAGAGTTCTGTATTTATATTCGTTAATAGTAAAATAACAATAAAGCTTATTTCCGAGGCTTAATTGAGAAAAACTGTCGGTTCTATGTTATTAATTTCTTGCTGATTACTTTCAGCTTTTATAGTATTTATTTCTATCGGATGTGGATACTGTGCACTATTCCTCAACTGCCCTGATGGATTGAATGAATTTTGTCTACTTGATGGTCTGTATTGCAGCCTGTTTCTCAGGTTGGGTTGATACCTATTCTGTTGAACTGACCTGTTATTTTGACTACTTTGGTCAAAATTCCTCTGTTTGCCTATCTGACCGTGAACTAGATTGTTCGGGAAGTCTGTAATTATTGTTGCCCTGACCTGTTCTGCTATTTATTTGGCTCTCTGTCCCTGAATTAGGCGATCGCAAATTTGCATTTCTAAACGGAACGGTTGTAGTGTTAGGTTTATAATACATTTTTTTTAAATTCCAGTCACTATCTGGAATATATGAACTTAAGATATTCATAATTGTGTCTAAATTGCACAAATTTCGAAAGTTCACTTTACTACTCACTCACTAGTTTTATCACTTGTACACTATAAGTTCGTTTTTTCTTTCCCGTTTGGAAAGAAAATTACCGACTGCGCCACTTAAATTATTTTTTGAAAAGAAATGAAACCCAATTATTTGTACCGCACCACAAGTATTTATTTAATTTTATTCTGAGTGCCGCTGTCTATAGCTTGGCCGCACACTCTTTCAATTCAACAAATAATCACCGATTTGGTGACATTCGGTCGGTTTTATATCACCGGCTTGATGGCTTGATTAGCCAAGCACTTCTCATATTCCAATTCGGTGATAGGCGATTTTGCTAGCGCTTTTATGCATTTTTCGTTCCATCGCATTCTTTTAATGCAAAAGTGCCGTCTTGCAATTTTACAATTCTTTTTGGTAGGTGGTACGTAACTCGGGGGAGCCACAGGAGATTTGGTTTTAATATTTCGGAACGAATCGGATAACACACGCGTGTCCGTACTACTTGAGGACTTTTGACTTCGCCTTTGGGTTGGTGCTACTGGAGAACCTTTTTTATCGTTTCCTGTGGTCCCTGCTCAGGCGCCAATTAAAACAGTATTATACTAGAATATTTAAAAAAATAATTTTTATTAGTGAGCCTCTTTACTTAATGAAGTACCAATTACAAAAAGCTTCTTATTACTTTTAAACTAATCTATTTATACCCAATTGATGTCAGGTGCATCGGACTTGTAGACGCAGCGTCAGCATTCGTCATCCGGAGTGTGGTGTCATTTGCATTGACGTTGCGCGTGTCTCGTTGGAATTTGACACTGTTGTGAGCGACTGCGAGTGGGAATGCATTTCGTGTATATTTTCCCACGGTAACTTGTGCGAATGATTCCGTTATGAAATTAAGCTGAGAACCAGAGTCTAACAAAATACGGCAAGGTATTCGGGTACCAAATGATAAAATAACATTTACAATTAGCGTTGTTAAATAAATATGACGCTTAACCGACCCTACCGCAGCATTTGCAAAAGAATTAGGTGACTTACCAATCAAACGCCAGTAACTGCAACCTGGCTCTGACGTTATCTCGTTAAGTTGTTGCTGAGTTTCAGCTGATTTTGACTGCTGTTGCTTAACGATCCTGGGATGCTGCAGAAGAGTATTATGGCCGCTTCCACATTTTTGACACTTTTTAGACGGGCATGATTGGGAGAAGTGACCTGGCTTCAGAAAATGTACGCAAAGGCGTAGCTTGCGAACTAACATTGACCGACCTGTTAAATTTAAACTGAGAACAATTAAATGTCTGATGTTTACCAGAACTGCGAACGGGATCCCAATTACTTATGTTGTAATCCAGATTTCCAACAGCTTGCAAAACCTCCTTTGTTGTATCGTGGAGTCTTGTTAGGCTGGTGGCAGTACCAGTTATGTTTGATTGACTAAACAGCCTTTTTAGCTGCGCTTTCAAAAGCAGTGTCTTATTATCATACTGCTCAACCAATGTTGTCCAAGCCGTATCATAATTTGCGTCGGTTGCCTGAAAATGTTGTATCAGACTATGTGCTTCTCCGGTGAGGTTGAAGGCAAAAGTAGTAGAGCTTTTGCGCCGGCTGGTCGTGGATAAACTGCTTGAAGAGACAATTGTCGCCAGTTAAGATATCTTCCGTCAAACTTGGGCAAATCAATTTTTGACGGTTTCAATGACGAAGTAATCCTTTGTATGGAATTCCTTAGATCAGGTAAGCTGATATGCTGATGTAACCGCATTATCATCGTGTCCACTCGTTCTCGTAAATCGTAGTATTCCTCAATGTCAGACACTGTGATTTGATGTTCTAACTTCTGATATAAGTTAGATATCTCATCCATGTTCTGTTGCAGAGTCTTTATCTTGACGGTTTTAAATTGCCTGGATTGTGGTTTAGACAATTCTGTGGAAGATTTACTGAGTGATCTTTGCAGTATATTAATTATATGATCGACTCCCATCGCGATGTTCTCGTTCTTTATGAATCTTGTCCAGAAGACTTACAAGCAGTTCCACTTTCTTCTTTGGTCTCGCTCCCAGGTGTTTCGTTTCACTTTCACTCTCACCTCCAATTGCACCGGAGGTGATCATCTTTCTGCTGCTCTACTGGCAGCTGTATGCGTTTTTCAATATCTGCCTTAGTGCGTTCTGCCATCCCTTTTACTGCGTGATAATAATCCTTACTGAAGTAAGGATAACTTAGTCCTTTCGAGAAAGCTCCACGGATTTCACTATCGGTCCTGTCGAACCGAATCCAAGGAGTTTCAATTTGTTAAAGTCTTTCGTGGAGATACGTAGGAACTTTTCTCGAATCGCTGTCTTTGCCGTAGTTCCTCGCGATACGGCAAATTTCCTCATCAACATTTTTCTGTAGGTATGAGTAATACTCCAAGCCCTTATCTGCCACGAACCACTTTCCATTTTTACTTGTATCGCCTTTTTTATAAGCACTCACAAAATTATTTAATTATTATATAGAGTCTTGTCACGGGCGCCAATGTTCAATTTTGCAAGTAAAGATAAAAAAAACACAATGCGAATATTTCTTGTTCTTTATTCTCTGGTTGTTGACCAGGTGTATACAATTCAGACTGCCCCGAGCTCTACAACTAATTACACTTTGTGCTTACAACTTTGGAAGTCATCAAAATCAAACCGACCGACTGCGTTGGTGTCAAATGCTGTTTTCTACGAAAACACGAGAAGCGTGAATTCATTCTGTGACTTCTGGTCGCACGGTTAGTTCCAAAATTGTATCTGATCATATTAAGATACCTGAGCTCGGCTAATATAACATATTTGAAATTGAACAGAGCTAATCTAGTGTTTATCTTACTCTTGTTAAGGGTGCTAAGGAATTGCAATCTGTGAACATTTTAAATCTTGCTCCTGGTAAATCTCAGTGCGTAAATGATAGCCATAGTCTCCATTTCAAAGCTGTCATACTTTCATATTCAATGCTTCGCTATAAAAAGTAAAATGTTTTATGCAATCTTAAAGGATCATAAAGGAGTTCATTCTTAGCCTCAAGATTGAAAATAGCTAGTATAGGCCATTCCACCAACTTTTGTTTCAGATTCTCAAAACAATTTATTTCATTTACCCCAAATATATATATATATATAATAAAATGAGCCAGCTAAAACAGAGAATCTCTTAATAAATCTCATAAAGAAGGAACAAAATCATGGGAAACTATGAACATCTTTAACGGTTTGTGGAGTGGGAAAATTAAGTACAATTTCAATACCTTACTCGTTTGACTTAAAGTATTCTATCTCTGATTCCAAAAAACGACATTTATCAAATCATGGCTCCAGTTTGTTATAAACGGTCTTAAAATTCGGTTCTTCTACTTTAACTTTCAGAGTAACTTTGTTAAGAGTTCTATAATCGACACTTAAGCGAATTTCACCAGTTGTCTTTTTTTTCTCACTAATCCCACTGGAGACTCTTATTTACTCGGTCTAATCACCACCTAATATCATTGGAAATTGCATTGTATAATATTCTAAAACAAATATATTTAGTTCTAGTTCGAATAAATCGAATCTGACACGTTTACTCTTTGAGCAACATCAAATTGTTTGAGCATGCTACTTGTGATGACGATTTCGTAGGTGCATAAATCGAATCTGAGACACTTTTACTCATCCGGCCACATCGACATTTTTTCGCATGCTAATTGTGCACACTTCTGATGACGTTTTCGTCATCGGTATTTTGGAGCCAGATTCCTGCGAAAATTTCGCTTGCCTCATATGGCTGCTTTACACACGCTGACAGTAAGCTTTTCCATATTTTAGGCACGGGAGGTGAAACGTGGGTGGATTTTTTTCATTTTGACAGGCGGGAAATTCAACTTGATTAATATTCGTAATTTTAATTATTGCGGAAAATTAATTTATTGTTTACGCAATATTTTAAACACATTTTTCTCTTGCACACACATTTATTTTGGCGTCTTGCAGACATTTTCGCTAGTTATATAAATAGCTGGGGAGACATTTTCAGGAACACGTTCTAAATACCCGGGGTAATTTCGCTCTGCTGGATATTGGCGGGATTTTTTTCATTTTGACAGATGCGAAATTGAACATGATTAATATTCGTAATTTTAATTATTGCGAATTAAATAGTGAACCGATTAAAGAAAATTGTGTATCTGTTACGGCTGTTTATTGTGCTTTCTTTTTCGGGAGAAGAGCAAACACCGAAGAGTTATAAATAAAAGTATTTGGTAGTTTTATTCTTTCGGCCTATAGCTTCGGCTCTTTATTTATGAATTTTTGTTGAAATATGTTTGAACTCTGTCCTTATTCTTGAAAATCATTCTTCTTATATACTATCTTTTTAGTTTCAGGTCATCCCCTCTATTCACAAATTCTTTATCCATAGCTCAAGTTATTTTGGATGCACTGGGTTAGTGTGTCCACATGTTACCAAAGTGTACCAAGCCTAGTATGTCGGCGGCATTCATTATATGTGCTGCATCTTCAGTTTCATAATTTAATGTCTGTCAGTTTATCATGTCATGTTTTTGTTCGGGTATCGCCTTGTCGGTATTTTATTGTATGCGACGAAGTTTCCCTGTGACTGCGTTACACACGTCTGCATGAGTATACTCATTACTTATTATTGAGCTTACGAAAAGCACGTCTTTATGCGTTAGTGGTTTGTCAAGAAGAGGATGTTTATTATGAGTTTCAGGATGACAAGCGTATAGTTATAATGAGGTTAGATGTGACATCAGTGCATGCGATAGAAAATGAGGCTACAGTGGTGAGAAAAAATTATTAATACATACATCTCAACACTTATGTTACTTAGGGTATCCCGGCGATTATGAATGTAACTGTAGCGAGCATGTGCTGACATTGACTTTCAAATATGAGAGTATAATGGCGAGTGTCACTTGACCACAGCTAGGTTTTGTATTGTGGAAGAGCGTGTGAACGATGAAATGAAAATGACTTGAATGAATTAAATGGGGAGTCAGATTTTTTTGTGTAGTCCCTAATGTGCGGGAATTATGGTTACCCCTTTTGGGAGCAAATGAAAAACAGTATATTTTTCTTTCAGCTGCTTTATTTGGTTAAGACAACCTTCACACTAAACGATCTCTGTGCAACTCATATCATAATTTTTATGTTCTATGCTATTGAAAGAGTAAAAACAAAAACAACGCCACCCATTATACCTCCACCCCGACCCTACGACCTGATCAACATGTTTTCCTTGGCTTGGGCATGTTAAAAAACAAATAACGTAACCCTTTGCATGATTGGCTTCGCTTGGGTGCCAAGCTCTGCTGTACAGTCTGCCCGTTTCAGCTTAAGCATATATTAACAGATGAGTGCTTGCTGTTCGATGTATAGACGATGGACTTAGGGTTGGGTGACATACATAGAGTATATCTACGTATGTAACTGCTCCGGCCGCAGTATAAACATACATGTTCTCGTCGAAGCTGTTGAACATGTTGCCAATGTTAATATACATTATTTAGTTTGTCATGCTGTGGTATACGTAATATAAAGTATACGTAAAAAAAGTAAAGGTGATTTGCTCAGTAATGATAACACACGATTCGCTATTTATAATATTATTATGTATTTCAGCATTTGAACAATAAAAGCATTCACATTATGAATTAAGTAGCTGTTCTAAATTACGAAATAAGAAATGTAACCTCCGGGATATTGTTAAAGACCAACCACTCCGCCAAATTAACTCGAGATCTGTGTAAACTTGCGTTTCTTTTTGACTTTTTGCTTATGGACCTTTCGCTTATATGTTTCTACAGTAACATCATTATCAATAATAACTTCATGTTCATTGGATCTAGGGGCAAGTTTATTTCTTCTATCATCTACTTCATGAATTTTGTCATCGGGGAGAAATGATGGAGGATCTTCTCGGATTTGTATACGGTTACCTATAATTCCCTCTTTGTGTGCTAAACTTCGATTGTGGATTATTTTAGCGAAATATTCATAATTCTTTTTATGTTCATTAATTTGTTCCTCTTTAGTTGTGCCGGTAGTAATTTGGGAAGGGAATGGGGTTTTGTTATAATAATGTCCAGAAAAAAGGTTAAAAGGAGTTAATTTAGTTGTGGAGTGTATGGAATTATTGTAGGTTGAAACTGCTTATATAAAATAAACAATTACTTTATTGTTTATCAAACAAAATTATTTGTTATTTACTTCCTCTATCGGGCAAAGGTTTCCTGGTGATTTGATGCCATCGTAGAACACATGTCAGAGAGAGAAATATTTCGTGACTTAACTTATATCTGTGTATGTAACTCGGGCACTACATGTAGAAAATTAAGTTAATGTCTACGCGATATTACACATATTTTGCGAAAATCAGGTTTTCGGTATGGGTGCGTCTACTTGGTATTGTAACAAATACTAATGACAGCCATTGCGGTTATTTAAAATGGCCGCACAGTAGAATGGGCAAGTTTACCAAAATGGCCACAGTGGGAGTGCGCGAAATTTCCAAGATGGTGGCACCTTCTTGTTAACGGTAATGGCTGCCATCATGGCCGCCCCGCGGAATGTTCAAAATTCCCGAAATTGCCGCTTCCTAACGTTGTCAGCGAAAACAACGGGCGACCATGATGGTTATGCAGATTCGTTGGATTGGGCGACATCAACATTTTCAAGTGTCCCAAGTGTGTGCACTTGTGATGCCGTTTTTGAGACTACTCTCAAGGCATCGACATTTTCGTTAATTTAAAATATTATTAAGGTGATCAGTTGAAGCGGCAAAATTAATTATTCTTACTTCACTACTAAATATTTCTACAATATTCTCTCTATAAGCTATGTTATCATACTCTTCTTCTGTTTTATTGAAATATATAGTTTGAGTCGCGTTTCTTGTTATTAATTGCTTGTTTGCATAATCGACGATGGCATTTAGATACCGTTAAATGTTATTACCTGTGATTCCATCAAAACAATTTTTCAAATCGTATTCTAAAAACCAAACCAAAAACGTGCGCGTTTGTTTTCGTTGAATTCTTTGAATATAGCAAACTTACATAGGGTTTCGACAAAAATGTACTTGCCATGCCTCTGACTGGTATTTTAAAATTGCTCCTCCTCTTAGGATAACATATATATGGATTGATGGTAATGAATTCTGCTCCTTTCAACAACACCTCCTATAAACAATAAAGTACAGAGTTCTAATATGAGTTCTAAATTTAATATAGGGTAGCTGGCGAAGGCTGTTCCCGAAAAATGTCATATGTCCATAGGTTCCATGTTGTTTGTACTGTTTGTCTGACTAGCGCTAATAGTTAAACTATTTCTGGTCCTGTAGGCTATGCCTGATCTCTGGTAAACCTGAAGCCTGTATGAATTCTGGTGTTGCGCACGATTTTCGTTCGGAGGCTGCCTCCGCTGATCTCTACCTATATTATTGTATATTGACATTGGTTCTGAAATTTTTTCTGATTCGAGTTAAATTATTTTGGTTGATTATAGCTTCCAATTGTGGGACCATAAAAGGTGTAATTTTGATGCCTTGCTTTTAAAATTATATCAAAAGCGTCTTCTAGCTTTTCGGGATGTTTCGGATTGCTTAAAATCATTGTCCTGGAAGATTCTGGTAAATTTTCTCTAAAGATATGTAAGGCTATTCTGTTTACTTCTTTAGCTGTGATTGACTGGTCATTATTTGTTAGTATCCTGTTGTGTAACCTGGCTGTAACCTTTCTAATTTCTGAGTGAAAAATTCTCTATGGTTGATGATGGTCTACACATTTTTAACCTATCCATTAATTCTGTACATGTTCCCCGAAATTGTTAATAAGTACATCTGTAAGTTGAGACCAGTTTGCTAGAGTTCCGTAATTATACAATACTTGTTCGACCGACACACTTGTTTCGCATGTAATCAAATAGCATTCTTTTTGCATTCTCATCAAAAAGTGGTAGGTTGAGAGTGATGTTCTCCAATTGGGTGATAAACTCTGGCAAATGATTCTGATCACCATCGAAAGGTGTGCTTGCTCAGGTTACTTCGTCTGGGTTGCATCTTCGTCGTTAACTCTTCCCCTCTTAGCCTCGAACTTCCTCGTTCGACAATTCAGAAGAATGGTATTTGATTAATTCGCTTTGTCCTTGATGGTAAATGCTCTTTTGGATATTCAGCATCTTTTGTTGGTATGGCTGCAGTTGATTGAGATGTAATGGGTGCCCTTGTCGTCTCGATTTTTTTAGAATTGGTGATGTTTTTGTCCTTTGCTTCTTCGATATTGATAGTGATTCTATCTTTCTTGTACCATATGAGGATGGAACGTACTGCGAAGATTGCAATTAGAACAGCGAGTACCGACGTTAGACTCCAATTCATCACTGCGTTGCGAGATCCTTTTTGGTGTAGGATGCCAATCTCTTCGGTGTTGTTAATGTGAAGTTCTTTAAGATATTCGATGGAATTCTTCGAGATTACCTTTGTTGACTGCAGGTTGACCGATGACGGGTAGAGGTTTATACTTGGATGCTATTATACTTGAGTAAGTTTCCTTTCCGATGGTAACCGTTGCATTATCGAGTTTTATTACGAATGTTCCTGTGACATTCATGTCCTTGTCGTTGATCCGGATAGTTCCGTTGTACTGGTTAAGCATCAGTATACTAGGAGAGATCATTTGGACTGCGGGGATGTGGTGACTATTTACCTCGGTGCAATCAGAAATGGTGCTCTTGAGAAGGATAGGTATACAGGGACTGCTAGTTAGGTCTATGATGCTGTTGCTAGGGCATATGTTTATATTTGTATTTAATTCCATAAATTCTGGTTTCACATTTTATAATTTGTTTGAATTCTATTTTATAAATTACATTGTTTATTGCCTTTACAGGTCTTATAACTAATGTTTCACATTTTTCATTCTTTATTATAGGTAGATCTACTATATAAACTATTGAACTCTTATTACTTCCTATCTTAATGTTGGCAAGTTCTAACATTTCGTCTGTATTTTCAAATGGTACATCATCATTTTTTCAATATTAGATAAAATATGTGGGTTTATAACTCCACTTTTCGCCCAAATCATGGCATGCTTAATATTTGAATTTTATTTTGTATTCTAATTCTTTCATTACATAATCTTTCATTTTTTCATTAATTTTTAATAGCTTTATTGGTAAGGTTCACTTATTCTATTTAGCAGGACTTTATTAATTAAGATCTGCTTATTATTATTTAACAAGACATTGTTTATTTTGATTCTTATTAAAGTGTAATCGTCATGGTCAGGGCTGCCTGCCAACCATTTCCATGCGGTACCGATAAAATTTAGTGCTCTTCCTTCTCTATTTGACTTTAATCTTTTCATGATATTCCGAGTTTAGGATAGGTCATGTAAAAGGAGGTGATAGTTGTGGTGATTCATCTGCAAAACATCCTATGATTTGTAATGCTACGATAAGTAGCATCATCATGTTGTTGCCTTGGATTTATCCTTTTTCCCTGGGCCGGTTACTCAGGATCCTTGAACACACACCTAAACGATCGACTAGCGGCGTTCTTAGGACCGTCTAGTCACACTAGCAAGCTTGCTTTTTCACCTCTGTCCCACTAGCGGATGCTCACTATTATTTTCCTTCTTTGCAGTATATTTCACTGTATGTATTATTTTATTTTTATTTCTTACGCTTACTTTTTTCTCATTGGCTCTGTTTTTTACTATTATTTTATTTTTTTATTTATTTATTCTTTTTTAATTTGATAAATAACTTTTTTCTTACTATTCAATTAATTAGATAAATTAAATTCACAAAACTGTTAGTGTTAGTGTTTACTTATCACGTCCGGGTTATTTGCGGACCGGTGGGCGATCGCGCGCGTTTTGTTGCTCTTTCTTCTGTAACGTTCGTTTTTTTTTTTTGATCCGATATGGTGGCACTGGAGCTTCTTGAGGCCTCTGGCACACTCATACGCACTTTTTACGAACTTTTTCTTTCACACGCACTCGCACGCACCACCGGTCTCTGCTCGGGCGCCAATTAAGCTACTATGTTACTATTTAGAATAAAAAAAATAATTTTCTTTTTTGGGAGGTGAAGCCCCTTTATTCATCGAATCACTGCTTAAGACTGATTTACAATAATTGTTTCACTTATTATAATGCCTCTGCCCTAGTGCCAGCCAGACCACTGCATCGGGGGTCATGTTGCATCCCGTTCGTCGCTGGAATTCGCGGTGTCAAGTGCATTCTGTCTTCCGATCAATTTTGTCCGCACGTTGTCGACTGCAAGTGTTTTTGCATTGGAGCGATGGAATGTGCTTGCTCAGGTTACTTCGTCTGGGTTGCATCTTCGTCGTTAACTTGTATGTTGGTTCTGTTTGATTAACTGTCATGTCAATCGGCTGTGATGCACATTCCTACATAAATTAAAAAAAAACAAATTTCATACGCTAGCTTGAATACTATTTCGTCTGCACCACTGCATCGTTGAACTGATCTGCGGTCCCGCGGCTGTCCACATCTGCCATGCGAAATAAGTTCCCAAATAAACTTGGTCCGAAAAAAAAAAATACAACTTTATTGTGCGACTGCACTTCACTGACTGACAAAATTGGATCATACAATGTTTTATCAAACTTCTCATTTGCAGAGGTGATTGCATGAATTTTATGTGGAGCGATAGACGTTGTGTCAGCAGTTTCGGGTGCTGGGAGTGGTGGACCGACCTCTGAGTCGATGTCAAGAACGCACAAGTTTGGAATTCGACTCCTTAACACTCATTAACCACGTGAGGGGTCTATGGTCGGTTACTATTTGAAATTTTCGTCCAAATAAGTAAGGTCGAAAGTACCGAGTAGCCCAGATAATGACTAATAATTCCTTCCCGATCGTTGAATAGTTACATTCATCGGTGGAGAGTGTACGACTGCCGAAGCATATTGGTTTATCATTACTGATTTTTCCTTGGGACAACACGGCTCCGAGTGCAATGTTGCTCGCATCTGTTGCTTGCGAGATTATTGATAAATTTGCGGTTACAACCGATAAAACCTATGAAGGATTTTACCTCGGTTCGGGTTTTTGGGACAGGGAAGTTTTTAATAGCAATCATTTTCGCGGTGTTCGGTTTGATGCCGTCAGGGGTTATGATATGCCCTTAGAAGGCTATTTCTTTTTGCAGGAATTCACACTTATCCATCTGTATTTTAAAGTTAGCTTGCCGGAGTCTATCGACTCTTAACACGTTTTCCATCTTTCTTTGGAAGGTAGATAGACCATTTCAATCCTGAGATACTCATAATGCCCTCCTTTGAGTGTAAACGCGGTTTTTGGTATGTGTTTGACTTCCATTTCTATCTAGTGAAATCCGCTGGCCAAGTCTAGGGTTGTGAAATATAAACACTTTCCTAGTGTGTCCAGTATTTCAGCAATGTTGGGAGGAGGGTAGCGATTGGAGATGGTTTTCTATAATCAATAACCAGTCTCCATTTCTGTTTCCGCTGGCGTCCAGTTTTTTGGAACAATCCAAACGGGAGAACTCCATGGAGAATAGCTATGTCTTACAATCCCCTGCTCCAACATTTTCGCAATTTGTTCTTGCATCTCTTGTTTATGCCCAAAGGGGTACCTGTAGGATTTCACGTAGATAGGAACGTCATCCGTTGTGTTGATTTGGTGTTTTATTTGGTTTGTGAACGTTAGCGGTTCACCTTATCTATATATTAATCCTTGTCCTTGCAGATTTTTAGTATTTCTTTGCGTTTTTCTTGATTCATGTGGTCTGTTCTGATTAGTTCTGCAATATTCTTCTGGGGCATCGTTCCTTCAGGGTCCATATTGAAGTGGTTGATTTCACGAAATCTAAGGGATTGTATGATTCTGCATCAAGTTCGATTTCGGCCATGAATCTTTGTTCCTCGTCCGAGTAGTTTACGATTTCTACAGTGCTGAACCCGTTTTCCGCCCCATATAGTCCTTCACTTACGAAAAGAAGAAGATTGTTTTCAATAGAGTTCAGGCGAATGGTGCCTTGTTTTTTGTCCACGGGTAGTTTTACAAGTAACTTGGATTTTTCTGGTACGACTATTAGTTTAGTTGAGCTTAGCTTAGTTTGTTGAGCTTTTGGTCAATAAGATTTTCTTTTCTAAATCAATTTTTGCATCTAGAGAAAGGAGAGAATCGCTGCCTAATAGCCCGTTAAAGAATGAGTGAAAATTGAATAAGAGAAACTTAAAGGTTCCTTCCTGATTGGATTCTGAGAAGATAGGAAGAACTGCTTATTTTTCCAATTTGTAGCTTTTGAATACGGTAGTTATTATAACTTCATTGCACAACGTTTGTCTATGTAATGGTATGAACTCAGGGTTTATGAATGATGCAGATGTACCTGTATCTAACAGAAATCGGAGTAACCTACCGAAGGGTGATGAAATATTTAAAATTGGGGTATCGTTCTAAGTTTACGTAGCCTATCGGTTGTTCGAGGTTTGCGTTGAAAAATTTGGGGAGTCCTGAATGTTTGTTGCATCATTATTAAAATAATGATCTAATTGTTGGATAGTGTTTGGTGGTAATAGCCCTCCCGTATCTGTTTTGTTAACTTCGTTGAAGTTGAAGTTAGTATTACGCGTTTGTTGGCTAGTTTTGAATTTTTGATTGCTAGGGGCTTGCTGGGGGCATTGAGGGGGTTCTTGGCTTTGGGACCTATTGAACTGATGATTGTAGAATCTGTTTACCGGTCTTTGGAAGTTTGACTGATTGAATTGATTACCAGCGGATGGACGAGGGTACCTATTATGTTTGCCACTGATTCGGGTGTGGAAGGTTTGTTCTTGGTTGCTGGTAAGATTGTTGGTAAGGTTTATATCGTCCGAATTGGGAAACTTTTTGGTACGATATGTTTTGTTCCTTTATACAATACGAAAATGCTGCAGCCAGTGTGTCGGGTTGCATTTTTCTATCTCTTGAGCCTAACGGTTCGTTTAGCCCGCACAAAAACGAATGCAGGCACATTTCGTCGTATAGTTCCTTTTTTGCTGCATTAACATTTTGATCGTTCTCATGGATCAAAATGGTATTACAAAGGGCCGATTGTAGTTCTATAATTTTGCTATGGAATGACTCAACCATTTTTGAATTTTGCCTTACACCATGTAAGTCTCTGATGAGCGACGTTTACGTTCGCTTATCAGAATAGTGTAAAGTTAAATTCCGCTTCATGTCATCCCAATTTAAGGATGAACCGTACATGTTTAGTTTTTCGTTGGCTTGTCCGATGATTTTATTTCGGATATCCCTTAGCAGAATCTGGCCGTACGGAGTATTATCCGTACCTCTAATGTAGAGTCATATTTCTTCAACATTGTTAAGGAAACTCACAATGCAACCGATGATTTCCTTCGAACGTAGGGAGATCCTTGATCGCGTCGGGTATCCTTAAAGAGTTACATTTCTCGTTGTTATTTACGACTGCAGGAGGAGTAGGTGTTGGAAGAGTAGGATTAGTAGCCATTTCGGTTTGGTCACCAGAAGAAATTGAGGACAAGGAGGTTGGGTCTTCAACATTATTTCGAACACTTTTTTCAGGAATAGAAGTCAACCTTTTTGATAAACGCTGTTAGGATTATTAATTTCTATAATGAAACGCACAGTAAAATTATAATTCATGTAGTTTTAATTCATTTAAAAATTCGTGTTTCACCTCTAATTCTTAGGCATTTGCCTGCCGCCAAACCAAAATGAAAAAGCTCCGCAGGCGCCTTGTGCGAAATGTCACTTTCGGCATATGACAATTATGGCATAATTATGGCTGAGGCGTTGCCAGATCTGTCGCAACAACCGCCTTAAATCGTCTGGAAGGAATCTAGTTTTAGGTTCGTTTTTTTTCTGACTGATTTACTTTGAAGTTATTATACGGATAATAAGGGCTTCTTATCGTAAGTAAATTATTGTGATAATAAGGTTAACAATACTTAAACGAACAACAACAGCAACAACACTTACCAGAAGCAGCAGATCAGCATGCCAATCATCTGAAGGTCCATTCTTTTTCTGGTTTTGGTTAACTTTACTTTAGCTGATACTGTATCGCCACCAAATAACAGCAACCATCAGCACCAACTCATCATATATTAAATTCATGTGTTTGGTTGTCATCCGAATTCAGATTTTGGGATACAAATTCGGTATTGATAAAAAATTGTATACAAATTTATAATAATTATATTAATAATTTATCTTTCAAAGAATTATATATTTTTTTAAAATCTATAGAGCCCCAAAATTTAATTTTTAATGCACCGATAGGTAATTGCTATGATTATTATTATTCTATTAATGAATCAGTAGATATATTAAATGATCTTTTAAAATTTCAATTCAATGATAATATCAATGACATCGTAAAATTTTTAAAAAATTTATATTGTGTTATTGATAAATTGGTTCCTAAAAAAAATACTATATTTGTATTATCAGCACCTAATGCTGGTAAACATTTTTTCTTTGATACTTTTATACATTTTTGTTTAAATTTTGGGCAAATGGGAAATTTTAATAAATATTGTTCCTTTCCATTGATGGAATGTGTTGATAGAAGAATAATTTTATGGAATGAACCTGTTTTAGAAGCATCAGCTTCAGAAACTTTAAAAATGTTATTTGGTGGCGATACAGTATCAGCTAAAGTAAAATATTGTAATGATGCTGTTATATTAAGAACTCCAATAATAGTACTTTCTAATAATGATGTTTTTCCTAAAGATTTAGCATTTAGATCAAGAATGTATTGTTATAAATGGCGAACCTGTAAAAATTTAAAAAATTATAAAAAAAAACCACATCCTTTAGCTTGTTATTTTTTATTAAATAAATATAAAATAATACAATCATAAATTTAAATTTTTTGTTTTTTTTATTACTTCAAGGCGGCTATCTGTCGTCGTCGTCGTCATCGTATAATGTGTTATAGGTTTTACCGCGCAAAATCATATAAATATAAAGGCGAGAGTTTTTCAATTTTAAATGTATTCTGATAGTGACATTGATCGTTGTTCATACACGTATAGTCCGGAGAAAAATTTATCAAATTCAGAAGATGGCACCAATCAAGAAAATTCCTGTGGCAGATCCTTTGGAGAATATGGAAAATACCGAAGACGATGTGATGGAAATTTCAAATCATCAACCAGATATAGAAAGCGACCAAGAAGATCGAGTTCCGAACACTCAAGCAGTGGAAGCAGCTGTAGTTCAAGAAAGAGAAAGAGGAAAGAAGAGGAAAATAACATTTTCGTTGGAGAACTCGTTGAAGAAGAAGAAGAAAACAGTAGTAGATGTGGATCAGGAAATGAAAGCTGCGGAAGTTATGGGGGAATCGGTATCGAAGCTTTCCTTAATAATGGTTCTTTGGACAAAGGAAATACTGCTGACAGCGACTTCGATTATAGAGACTTTGATTTGTCTCTCTTTGAAAGAGAAGCAATTTCAAGCGAAGAGAGTTCTACATTCGTTGATGGATTGCCTAGTATTCGCTCAGAAACAACTTTTGGCCCAAAAGAAAGAATTGGGAAAGTGTTCTCTGAGGAATTTAGTGAGTCTCATATTAAACAGCGAATTGTACACGACATTTACGGAACGCGAGATGACATTGGAGACTTCCAATTGGATAATGGACAATTATGCAGTAAATTTTCAGGGACCATCCTCATCATCTCATTACACGGCAACCATATCCACGTCGTCCACGACGGCAACCATATCCACGTCAACCACTCTCTTGCTGAATGTTCTCTTGCATATCAACATCCATATCAGAATTATTGTTATGAATATTAGTAGTCCTTTCAACGAATGTATGATCTCCTTCAGGAGTTTTATCAATTTGATTATCGTTATCAATTCTTGGTCGTTTGGCGTTGGGTTCGTTATTGGTTCCGGAGCTTGAAGAAGCAGCCGCATTGAAATCTCTTTTTAAATTTTCGTAATAATATCCACCTTGTTTATAAGCGGCGTATATTTGTTTGGCTATACGAGATGTTTTTTTAAAGTCGTTATAATTTGCATATCCACCTTTATCGGGAGTATCTTTAATATTTTTCCACTCTTGAGATAAATGTTGTTCTCTTCATGCATATACTATTTGCTGCAATGTTCTATGTTCAGACATATCTGGATAAACCACACCAGCAATACTTTCAAAACCATATTTTATAGACAATCCAAGTATGCCAACAATACTACCAAATGAATAATTTTTACGATAATCACTTATAAATTCCCGTATTGCTGTTCTATCAGCTTCTCTTATATCTTTTGTTGTTGAAGCTAATTCGTAGCTTAAATCGTGTATAAAAGCGTCTAAATCGACATCATTAACCGGTTCTTCTTCTTTATCAATTGCATTTCCCGGTCCTAAATAATTATAACCCGGCAACGTATAACCGTCTCGTTTAAAGAAAAATTTCATACTAAATAAAACTGTTACACACTCTGTTAAAATTCTATTAATACTCTGTTAATACATTGTTATAAACTGTATTTATATTTTGTAAACAAGTTATGCAATAATAGACTTTGCACAGTAAAACCTATAACACATTATACGACGACGACGACGACGACAGATAGCCGCCGTCCAAAGGTCGTTGCCGTGCCGTGCGCAAAAGCCAGATCCTTTTTCGGGAGTATCTTTAATATTTTTCCACTCTTGAGATAAATGTTGTTCTCTTGATGCATATACTATTTGCTGCAATGTTCTATGTTCAGACATATCTGGATAAACCACACCAGCAATACTTTCAAAACCATATTTTATAGACAATCCAAGTATGACAACAATACTACCAAATGAATAATTTTTACTTTAGTTAACGTGGTAAATGGTTAAGACCTGCCGGTCGAGTTTCGCAGGATTTTTATTAGTATATTTTCACTTCTTTATTCTATAATAATTTGTGTGTACCCTTTTATTTTTTTACTGGTGCGTACTATTAACTATTTAATATTACTTTTTACAGTTATCTGATTTGCTTTGGCAATTTGAATATTTGAATTTTCGCGTTATACTATTTTACTGTAATCGAATGTGAATTAAACGACCGTCCACGTGTAATACCGACTGCGCCAAATAAGTTCCCAAATAAACTTGGTTAAAAAAAAAATACAACTTTATTGTGCGACTGCACTTCACTGACTGACAAAATTAGATCATACAATGTTTTATCATACTTCTCATTTGCAGAGGTGATTGCATGAACTTTATGTGGAGCGGAAGGCTCCCATAGCTGAGTCGGCAAGTCTGCAGTTCATGCGATCACCTGTGCAATCACAACGATTTTGGTAAAAATATAATAAATGTAGTTCTGCTGACACTGCATCCGGTAGACGTAGACGAATTAGCGGCACGTGTGGATTGTGATGACCCAAGGGGCGAGGTGGTGACAGGTGATGCGTGATGGAATGTGCAGGTAATGCACCGGCCTAGACGTTGTGTCAGCAGTTTCGGGTGCTGGGAGCGGTGGACCGACACCTGAGTCGATGTCTGCTGTTGATCGAATTTAAAGTTTCTTAACTCCCCCACCCTTAAAAGCAAACTGCCGCTTTTGTTGAGGAGGTTAAGTAACTAGAAGTACGGTATGAAACTTTTTCGGGGGGTCGATACTCTCTAATCCGATTGCACAGGTGCTGTGTCAGCTTTTATTTGTTGTTCGGGCTTTTCTTCTAGCGCCGAGTTTTCTGTGCGTTTGACTGATCTGCGTAGGATAATAACTATCATGGTAACGAAGGCACGGGCTAACGCGTCAAGGCTAATGATGGTGTTCCTCTTGAAGTTGTCCTTCAGCCGTTCTATTTACTTCGTGTGAAAACCTTTGATCAGTTCGAGGGACAGGAACTCTTTTACTCTAGACTTGTCCGAAAGTGGTTGTAGGATGGCCGGAAGGGGTTTGTAGATCGTTGTCTCAGAAGATTTAAAATTCATCTTTTTCACTCCGATGGTAGCGCATTTGATGATAAATGTTCCATTAAGCACTATTTGATCAGAATCGACTGCCACTAGACCATTGTATTGGTTAAGAGATAATATACTTGGTGCAATCACTTCGACGTCTGGCACGTGTTGGTTGTTGATCGTGGGCCATGTATGTTTTCGGCTTCGTAGAAGCCTGGGGATGCAGGTTTTTTTTACTCCTTTTAAAAGTAGGGTCTCGCATTACTCCTTTTTAGTTATGGGTAAGCTTATTGTTTCGTACTAAAAGATTTTTATTATATTTTTTTCTTTAATCAAGTTTTACAAAAGGTTTCCTTTAATTTAATGAAATTAATGAAGCTAACCACTGCGCGAGTGAGTTAAAACGTCCAAACAGGATAAAAGCAAAACCAAGAAGAGAAAGAAAAAAGAAAGTTTTGTTGTCAATATCTCAAAAGCTATCGAAAGAGCTCAAAATGTAGTAGATCAATTTTAGGTCAGTCTTAGGCCGAATGCACATTCTTGTACGAAGTATAAAGTAATCTCAAACACGTATAATAAACATTATAGTAGATTGATTAAGGGCTTTGGCCGAATGTAAGGCGTACTCAATGTTTTATTATTAAAACTGGGATGATTCAGATTTCGGTATTTACTTATTGCTGCTTTCATTCTCTCGAGTGTGTGTTGATATTTCTCCAAATCTATATGAACGATCTTGAAGGTTCCAGTCTGCCAGTATGCATCTCCCGTGTGTAGTGTGACCAGTTGCGAATTGGTGTCTCTACTTGTGCTGAAGTAGATAGACGGGGGCTATGCCTATTTTGTGCAGGAGTTATTTCTATGGGAGGGGTTCTGTGGGTTAGGACGTGCACTTTGTGGATTGGATTCTGCTGGGCTTTGACCGACAGGATTTGTAGAAGCGCCTGATCGAAGGTCTTGAATGATTGATTGTGTTAAAATATTTCGTTCTTCAAAATTTTCGAATTGTTTCTTCACTCTAAATTTTACGTTAGTACTTATAATTTAATTATTCACTTGAATTATATTCTTTCTTATAACATTTTTCTTCTTTCTTGTTTTGAGTCACAATTTTTTCTTGTTAAATATTCTTAATGTCTACACTTAATACTATGCTTACATTAGTAACAGCATCCTTATGCTGGCGTCTGAGAGTTAGTCCTTTTTGTCCGGCTGGCGGTTACTCTGTATCCCACGATGCGTACATTTAATGCGTAATTTACTAGAGGCTGTCTTAAAGTCTTTCCTAGTGTCACTGTCACTCGTTTTTCTTCTGCACTAAGCACTGTCCGAATACACTAGCTCGTATTTGACCGCGGGTTGCACTAGTGCACTTACGATTCACTCGCGAGCTGCTTGAGGTCACTTGGTGATACGGTACGGTGCGCGAGAACTACTTGAGGTCACTGATGTCCCGATACAATGCGCGTTAGCTACTTGAGGTCACTGGTAATAAACGTACCGATTTACAACGATTCACCACCGGCTCCTGCTGGGGCGCCAATTAATAAACTTTAAGTTTATTTCTTTTAAAAAAATAAATTTTTTTGTTGACTCTAAAATCGAACATAGTCGTATTACTTAAGGATTCGCAGTTAAACTATCAGACTCAAAACAGAATTTAATAAAGCTTACTTACAGTTTGGAAAGGATTCACTTGTTCGCCCATGACTTCTTGGCTTTTCCCCATCACTTCAGCTCCATTTGTCAGCTTATTGGCTTCTGTTGGTTGTTTACAATCCTTTAGAATGTGGTTCGTGCTTCCGCAACTAACACAAGAACCCAAAGCTCGCTTGTTTTTAGTACACTGCGCTGCTAGGCCATTTAGCCATCTAGTATTGGGAACAGTTGAAGCATCTGGTTGATCTGGGTTGATGTTTCTTTGAATTACTTGATCACCGGACGCTTTTTCTCATACTTGAGGAGAAGATCTTTAAGCTGCTCCAGGGTGTTTGCTGTGTATAGCATTGATGTATATGCTGTCCTATACCGTAGTCCTTCGATGACGAAGTTGATGACTTCTTCTTAGCCGATTTGGCCTTGTGCGGCAATCTCTTGATGAGAGCATGTAAGCGATTATGTTCTCGTTCTTCATCCTGACTCGTCTTTGCAACTGTCGGTATACGTCGGTGGTTGACACATTTTGTTTGAACTGCTTGGTTAACCCTACCTTAAGTTCTGCATAATTTGATACACTGCTGGAACGTAGGGACACCGCTGCTGTGCCTTTCAGAAGTCTTCGCATTGATATGTATTTGAAGTGGTCATCGCACCGGCTGGTCTGCATGACGCCATCGAAATAATTCAGACATTTTTCGATGGAATATGCATCAATCCCTCGACATCAGATATATTTAGCTTTTGTAGCTGATTTGTAGCACTTTCTTGCTCCAACATTTGTAGCTCTCGGCGTAACAGGAGAATCCGCTTTTCTTCTCGAGACGTTCTAATAAAATGTCTTCATCGGTGTCTGCGTCTGTGTTAGCCACATCTTGTTGGGAGGGTCGTTTGTTGGAATGACCTTCAGCTGAGCATCGAGTGAACGGGATGTTGATGGCTGGGCGATAAGTGAGGTGACTCCCGGCGTAAGATAATCGCGAAACAGAATATCGGAAGACTGAAGATAATCGAAGGAGGGAACATCGGAAAACGGAATGTCGGAAGACGGAATATTCACATTACGCTTTTCAGAAGTAGGCTGGTTGCAATTTTTGCTAGAGAAACTTGACTGGGGCTCCGCTTCTGGGACTCCGCCCTGTTTTATTTGTTCTGCGCGTGTTAACACCATATTTTGAAAAATTTAAAATAAATTGTTTTCCCGATTGTTAGTGTGGTAACCCCACATCTGAGATGTAATTTTCGACTTAAATTTTATTATTTTTGCCGATTACGTGGGATTTTTATTCCCGGTTTTAAAAAAAGCCTCCTCTTCTTGTTCTTGCTCTTTCGGAAGTGTCTCCATTTTTATTGTGGATTCTTATTTTGTGACATGTGCATCGTTAAGTTTATTCATCGATAAGTTTTTAAAATTTCAAAGGCTACACTAAGCAAGTTACAAATTTCTACTTCAAACATAGATGTCGTTGGAAATTATCTTACATATTGTAACGAAAATCCTCGTCAGCCAGGGAAACGCAGCAATCTTTTCAAAAAACTTATTTTTTTTTTTTCTTATTTCAAATTAACTTTTTTTATTTCACTGACAAAGCAACGCGTGGTTGATCGTCACAAAAAAATTGGCCATCTGTCACTTGCCGAGGAAGAACAAAGAAGAAGGTTCTCGAGAGGGTTTTTTTTTGTTGTTTCTTTTTCTTGTTGTTTCTTTTCCTTGTTTTTCCTCTTCCTTGCTGTGGTGCTTAATATATATATTAATAATAAAACTGCTTTCATGATGTTACTGCTTCGGGTACTGTTGATATTTTCAATGCTATCACGTTGCTATATCTATGATGAGGGGGAATTTATGTTCTGTTATGGATTCAGGGTGAAGGGGAGTTTATATGCTACTATATATAGCATATATGTTTTCTGTACATTCGTTTAATATAAGTACACCATATATGTTTGTGTGTATATGTGTGTAATTGAACAATTTTATGCTAAATACCGAACGTTAGCTTACGAAGTTATTAGATTGATCGAATTCACGGAACCACTTTGAGAAGCTTAAAATTATTCGTCGATACTAATAATCTCACAGCTGCCACCAATTTATGTTATGCGATTTTCAACGAGAGGAAATGAAACTAACGGCTTGAATACTTATGTGGAACTAAACTTTATTTCATCATCATATCATTAAAGATGTGCCAGCATCACACAGTCAAATTGCAGAGTCAGCACTTCTCGCGACTTATATTGTTTGATTTTGGAATCAATCGTTATATGAAATAAAAGATGACGAGCTTAGCTCTTACTGTTCGGAGCTTATCCTCTTTTCTGCCACAATTGAAATCTTACATATATATTGTGAGAGTGTTCCGTCCACCGCACATCTACCCAGTCGGTATTTTCCCTTCTTCAATGTTCAAGCATTGCACTATTGACGACAAATGATTACCTTAGCATTTCCCACTTTGAAACTTTGGAAGCGTGTTTAGTGCTCCCCCTCTTTAGCGATGTCGTCCTCGGCTTCGCGAAGATTTCTGAAAGCATCGGTTGCTGCTTTGCGAATATCGTCAATGGTAATAGTTGACTGGTTTAATCCTGGACGGCTTTCAAGTCCTTTTCTAATCTGAACTTTAACTTGAGTGGTTCTTCTTTTTAACATACAAGCTAGTATGATTAGTGTTATGAGTATTATCACAGCAACACTGTAGACGGCAAAGATATGTACTGTTCCTTTCATTTCAATTTTCTTGATATGCCTTGTGTTGTTGATGTGTAAATCCTTCATTATTTCTAGAGATAGTAGTTTTCTTCTACAACCATTTCACGAGGCTGTAGTTACATGATGGCTGGAACAGGTTTTAGAGATGAAGTTTGTTGGGACCTGAAGTGATGTCCGTTTATTACCAACGAAGTATTTCTATATTTCACTAGGTAAGTTCCATTAAAGTTGTGTGACTCTCCATCAATTACGATAGCGCCTTCAAACCGATTCAGTAAAATGATGCCTGGTTCAATTTCATCCACAGCTTGCACGTGTTGGCTATTAGTAAACACACATGCCGAATTACGGCCTTTTAAAATGTTAGGAATACAGGTTCAATTACTTATATCTATTAGGTTATTTTCATTGCATATTGAAATTGAATTGAACGTATTACAATTATTAATTAACCTACAATATTTTTCTTTACACACTAGTACATAATTAGAATTATCGGAAATTTTAATTATTTTGTTATTTTGCCAATTTTTAATAGGCTTTATAAGAAAATTGTCGCAGTTTACATCTTTTGTCAATCGAATGATTAAAGTATGTATAATATAATATTGAGCCATTTGTAAAAATCTTTACTTGCGAGAAATCCAAAGCTTCTTCTATATTAGTGTAAGGTACTTTATTTTTACTTAAAGCATTAACAATAGTTTCAATTTGCTTTGATAAAATTATAGAATTAAGAATGCCAGCTTTTGCCCAATGAATTGCATGTTTTATATTTATCAATTCTTCCTTAATTACTCTTATTTGATATTTAAAGCTTAATACTAAGTTTTCTGATACAATGCTAGTTTTTTGTATGGAATTTATAATTTTATTGGTTACCGACGTAAGATTGTTAACTTTTTCATTATACATTTTATTAATTTTAATTTGGTTTTCATTATTTTCGATTAAGTCGTTTATTTTCCCCTCCATTAGAATAACATCATCATGGTCTGGATTTCCAGCTATCCATTTCCATGCTGACCCTATAAAATCAAGGGATCTTTTACTCTTCGTTGGTTTTAGATAGTTTAATAATGTTTTTATATTTTCAATTTCAAATTTTAATAATGGATACAATACGTGTTTTTCCTTAACGACTTCTTGCATAATTTTCTCAGAATTTCTTACAAACATTTGATATTGGTCGAGATTTATTTCGTGAATAAGTTTAAAATATCTATCCTGCAGTTTGGCAACTCCTGCAGCAAAGGTAACTACCTGTGAATTTGAGTAATCAAGTATCTGCACTTCTCCGCTAGCCCAAGCAGCTAATAGTAAAAAAAAACTTCATGCTCCTTTTTCGGTACACAGTTCACAGTTCTTCACAATTGTACAGTTTTTTTACTTTATTTTTTTTGGGATTAATTCGCTTCCAGTTCACAGTTCACAGTTCTTCTTCACAATTGCACAACTTTGTTTTACTTTAATCTTTTGAAATTAATTTGCTTCCAGTTCTCAGTTCACAATTCTTTCTTTAATTTTCGTTCTCTATGAAACTACTTTTACAATAGCACCGGTGGGCTTTTTCTATGGTATTAATATCCGACACGTTGGGCACCAATTAAACACGATTTCTTTTTCGTTTCCCTCTATGAGGGATTTTATTTATTAAAATTAAATTGCTGATGTTACTCAGCCCGAACTCAACTAAAAACTTAACTTACTCTACTTTCTCTAATCGTTCGATGTCGTTGAACGATGGCCTTGGAGTTTTTCGGTCCCACGGTGGACGGTCGGCGACGCTCCCACGGTGGGTGTCGGATTCCTTCGCTGCGGATCCAACTGGCATGCTCGGCTTAAAACGCTGAGCTAGCGTCTGGCTGTTCACACACTTTGAAACTTTGGGAGCGTGTTAACTCATACTTTTGAACAAGTTTATTACTTTCTTCTTCATCGTCACTCACAATCATGCTTGTGTATGTAAATTAATTTTTCTTCGTTGTTCTTTAAAATACATCAGAAATACGATTTGAATTGAAATACAAATCTAATTTGTTCAATGGTCAAAAGATGTCCATGCCGCCAAAAACTTGTTTAAAGCTCTTACAGAATATTTCATCTAATGCAATGTATCTATGTGTTGTGTGTTCTACTTACTCAGCGCTTGATTCCTTAACTTGATTACTTGTAATTATCCCAGCAAGTACTGTCTTGTGATTGGAATGATGATCGTATTTGGCAAATACTGTGTTCATCATATCATTTCCTAACCGATTTCTCTTTTTGTATTTGACATCAGTTACAATTGAAAAAATTCGTTCTGCCTCCCCATTTGAATGAGGTAGAGTCAACGCTATTTTGACAATCTTTCCTAAGTTAGGAAACAATAGATCTTCGTTAAAATTTTTTAAATAGCATATATCATGCCACATTTCGTCTTGTGTCGCCATTACACTAGCAAAATAATTAAATTATCACCCTTTATTTAACCAAAAAGAAAAAAAACTAGTTGACAAGGATTGTCCAAGTAACGAATGATTTTAGTTTGAATTCTTTATTTGATACAAGTTAGTTAGTTACTTATACAAAATAATCGTGATGGACTGAACTTAGTAGAACAATATCCTCCATAGGTTCATACAGGAATGAATTCTGTCGTTCATGCATCCTACAAAGAAACCATAATTAGTTTATCCAATCAAAGGGGTCTTTGACCGATCAGCTGGATTAGCTGTTATGTAATTGACGCGGGTGTAGGTCAACGCCCTTTCCTCCACGTGGAGTGAGTAATGTCCACGATCGCCAAAAAAAATTCTCAATGAGTACAGGCAAACAAAGCAGAATGCAGAAAAAAATTATTGTTTGCTTCTAATTCTGCACTCCCACATAAGCTCCGCCCACTTTGACAAATGCCAAGTGCAATCGTCTAATGAAGCAGACCAAGCAAAAAAATGACGGTTGTTGCTTGCAGTTCTGCTCTCCCACATCAGCTCCGCTCAATGTTGTTGTTGTCTGTCTGGACTTGGGTGACCGTGTGTTTTGCCGACGGCAATTCGATTTAATTTTTCGGTGTTGCGTTGCAACAGTCTATTGGCATTTTTTTTCAATGAGTCCTTTTTATCTTCGCTCAAAAGTATGGAAAGATTTCTTAACTCGTGAGTTGTTTCATTAGCTATCACATGATCCATTTTTTGTACAATAGATGATGATTGATAAATCGCAACTGTTCTGTACGTCAAATGCTATTTCCGGGTTAAAAAATTCCATTTGTACCAGCGACTCATCATCAAATGGCAAACGTTTAACCATTTCAGCAACGGCAACTCTATAAAAGTTAAGACATCTAACCTTAACCTCTATTTTATCATTAGCAGCTAATCCAGTTAAGGTATCTTTACATTCTTGACCTTCAAATATGTTGTCTAAGTCGGTATCTGGATTACGCGATACACCAAGTTGAGCATCCCATTGAAGGGAAAAAATCATTCCTGCACAGTACAGTGAACTAAGACCTCCCTGTGCTGAAATAGCTCGTTAAAAAACGTAAGGATTATAGAAGCAAATAAAAATATGCCTTATATTTTTTTGCTCTAGGTATTCGTGAATTTTTTCGCCTTTTTTTCGCTTATCTACAAATGAAGCTATTCGAAAAAAGGATCTTAATACGTTCCAATTTTCAAGAAGTCTTTCCACACAATGATGAAGTGAAAGCCAGCGAGTACATGCTGGTTTCAAAATTTTCTTTAGCTTTCCACCAAAATTCAGCTAACTCTGCTGAGCTTTTACCACTTACTAAAACATAAGTTGAATGAGTTCTTCACACTCCTCGCATGAGTTCTTCACACTCTTTTTGTAATTGTTTGCAAGCATATGAAGCAACTAGTGCCGAGGAATGGCATTTCTATGCGTTATATATTTGGACAAACTTGTTTCAATGTAGTGTAAAGTGAGTTTCGAATACGATATTTCTTTTGCAGCCATCAGTTTCAAAATGCATCAAATAAAGCATCTGCGGTAGTATCCAGGGCCTTGATGTTGACAGTTTTGTCACGACCTTTCCGGAAACGGGGTGAAGAAAACGAACCAGGCAGCATAGATGCTTAGAGTTGGTTGTGTCGGTGGTTCCATCAATCAATACTGAAAAACTAGTTTTTTGCAATATACCGACCAACCTCCTCTTTATTATCTACTTACATTTTGTTCGCCCTAATGTCACACGCGATAGAATTTGCGAATCAGGGAAAGCATCTTTCATTAATGGAAGAAGTTCTTCAACCACTTCAAAGGCAATGTTATGTTCTGCCAAGAAACTTCTTTGTGTGGCGCTACAGTCCGGGGTGGACCTGGGCCTCAACCAACATGCCTCTCCAACTAGCGCGATCCCTGGCTAGCTGTCTCTAGTTTCGCACACCAAGTTGGTTGAGGTCCTTCTCCACTTGAGTGCGCCACCTTACACGCGGGCGTCCTCTGTTGCGTTGCCCGACAGGTTCGGATTCGAAGATTCTTCGGGCCGGAGCTGTGGTGTCCATACGCTCTACATGACCTAGCCACTCACTCACTACAAAGAAACCACTCAACTTTATTTCCGTCACTTCTATCTTTTCCTCTATTTTGTTGGTTCTTGAAAATACATTTTTGATTGCAGGGTATTTATTGAATGGCTTTTAAATTAGCCAAATGTTTGGATCCTGTATTATGCCGAAAGATTTCGCTTTTTCCACATAGAAAGTTTGTGCCTTGTAGTCGTCCGTTGAAACTGGCCTCAACCAAGCAAGAAATTTTGCATCATCTAACCAGCTTGTCTGGAAACGTTTTTTATTGCCTTTGCATACAAAATTAAAGGTTGTTGTCTTATCTATCCACTACATAAAGCCAGCTGTTGGGATTACGTAGTGGTATCCACATTTGCCTAGGAGTGACAGCAGATTGTAAATTGGATGGCGTTTAGAGGAGTAATGTAAGTTTTCTTCTATAGAGATGCATTTTCCGTATTCGTTTTCACAACGTAGGAGCGATGAAGGTAAATATATTTTTGTGCGGTGTAGGTACAGGTATGACACGAAATATTTGAATCTAGCAACGGTATTTCACATTCAAATGTAACGAAGTGTGCTGTTATTCTTCCTCCAACAGTCATG
This sequence comes from Eristalis arbustorum, assembly GCA_916610145.1. Taxonomy (NCBI): domain Eukaryota; kingdom Metazoa; phylum Arthropoda; class Insecta; order Diptera; family Syrphidae; genus Eristalis; species Eristalis arbustorum. The sequence goes on along the minus strand of OU744319.1, from coordinate 46,971,022 downwards.
GGCTTGTAAAGTTGAAGTAGTTGATCTGGACGTTCACTGGATAGTAGCATTAAAGATGATGGTTCTTCAGCTGCTGGGGAGTAATAATTAGATGATGGGTTGATCCATGTTGGGCGTTAAGAAACATTTCCAAAAGCAATTCCTGGATTTTTTCAATGCTATAGATATACAAATGGGCTGTGAGCTCTAGTCCAGTTAAGAGATGAGCTTGCTGCACTGTATCAATTGTGTTCCTTGTTGTTAACCTTATCTTGCAGTATTTTGAAACGCTTTTATTCCACCACTTTATTTTTTCTTCAACGTCTGTACAGTTCAAGGAATCTTTTACAACTGAACTCTTTCTCTTTTCTTTATTTTTTTTACTAACAGTGTTGCCACAGTATGCACATATGTATATTGTTATGCCTGAAGGTCAGGAACGCATAATAAAAAGTACAAAGTCGTTCGTCAGGCCAGTGATTAGTCGGTTCCTTGACTACTGGTTTTACCGTCGGAGATGGAGGGAATATTTGCGGATGAATAAACAGCTTTACACGATGAATTATCCAATAACACGCGACAATTATAATGGCAGACAGAATGCCCAATAACGCACGACGATTAGAACCGCAATACAAAGAACAATGCACACCGCGATTTTCCAAATAACATGAGAACTTCAACTATTTGTTCAATTAAATTTATTTATTAAGATATTAATTATATGATTACGGTAGTACAACGATTCGTTCACCTGTCACTTACAACATTCAATTCAACTCAATTTCTTATCGCTACCTTAATTTATGCATTTATTGTTGCTGATCAAGCACTATTAGAAAATGTGGGAATGAGAATGAAAAATATGTTTTACATCAATTTCGCTGACCTAATGTCTGGTGCGCTTTCCTGTTATCTTGCTGACTCCATAACAATATATTGTTCTTGTTCGAAATCACTTTTTACCGGTTTACTTGGATCTTTAAGTTTATGATCTGAATGTTATTTGAGTATTTGGGTTCCGATTTGTGTCTAAGAGATTCATAGTTTTTTACTAAGACCTGTTCCTCTTATCTAATAGGTTTATCTAGTCGCTGTTATTATTATCTATTATTTTTATTTGTGCATTTAAAGAATTGTGGAGTCGCTCGGTATCAGCGCTGCCTGTATAGCTTTTTGAGATGAACTTCGATTTCTTCCTCTCTCAGAATGTCCTTAATTGTCAAACCGTCAAACTCATTATCAGCTATATATGTAATATTTTTATGTTGCCTATAACGAAGATATTATAAAACTCTACGCTTTAAAATATTTGCTTTTCATATCGACCTCTTTGAAGTTAGGATCTATTTCGATGACTCTAATTTGTTCATTTAAAGAATGGAGTCGCTCGATATCAGCGTTGTCGGTATTAGCTTGATTTTTTTCTGAAAGTCCGGGTAACGCAGTATAGGATGGTTACTAATTAGTTGTTTAAGTTTTTCCAATGGATTTGTATATTGACAATTAATACTTTAATGTGCATATTTTTATTCAGATATTTGGTAAGAGACTCTGCAACTTTTGCATAATTCTTAATGAATATACGATAGGAGCCTGTTATGCCAAGAAAACTCTTGATCTGTTTAGGAGTTCTAGGTAGATTGAGATTCATTACTACCCAACTTTTTTAGGATCAGGTTTAATACCATTTTCGGTCAGAACATGTCCCTTTTGAAGAAAGTTGCACGTATTTGTTCGTATTATCAAATCATATATCCTTAACCTTTCAAAAGCGTTTTCAAGGTTTACTTCATGTTCCTCTAAACTTGTGCTGAACTCGAGTGTATCATCAACGTATATCACGCAAATTTTATCAATAAGCCCTGTAAGTACTCTGTTCACCATCCGCTGAAACGTTGATGGTGCATTTTTGATTCCGAAGGTCATTCTGATAAATTCCACCCCGGTGCAGTGGAATAGTTGTCTACCATAATTTGGTGAAAACCTTTAGCTAGGTTTAGCGTACTGAAGTAGTTAGTTCTACCCAACTTGGAAATTTATCGCTAACAGTAATCTCATTCAACTTCCGATAGTCGATAACAAACCTAAATTTTTGTTGGCCAATTTTTTTTTCAATAGAAGCACTTTATGTGCACTTTAAAAAATTAAGCTTTATTCCATTATCTTAACAAAGAAAATGAAAAACGTGGTTGAGCCACCAAATTCAAAAATCAGACAGACAGAAAAAAACCAAGAGGAAGAAAAATCTATCTATCTATCTGTCTCTTTCCCTTTGACACAAATCTGCCGAGAGATGTTGTTCTTCGTTGCTTCCAACCGTCAACAGATATCCTCGCAGGCATATTACAGACTTATGTGGCGACAACACCCTTGATACTACATTTCTGTTATTTGCCGGTCTACCTCCTTTTCGTGCTCTTGTGGAAATCGATACGCTTTTGTATAAATGGGCTGGGGGCTGGTAGTTATTTTCTTATGCTTAATGCAATCTATATTAGTGAGTCTTAAACGCTCAACGAAGAATAAATCTTTATTATTTTTTAATATTTGCTTTACGCATTCATTTTCTTCGTTATTTAGTTTTGATAAATTTATTTTACTCAGAAGTTTGTTTTCTACTTTCTTAATGGGGTACAAAACATTTATTTCGTTGTAGGTATATGGACAGTCAAATCCTTTAAATCGAATTAATTGATTGTTTATTTTTAAATGCAATTTTTGAAATCTAGTTTGGCACCAAGGGGTAAGAATACATTTGATCTTATTATTGCTTGGAAATGTTCATGCTTCGAGGTCATAAGTTTCCAAGACATCGTTGCGTTTAGCTTGCTATGGAACTGCTAATGGAACTGTTGTGGTTTTTTCTGCATCAATTTGTGCGTCCCCAATTACTGTACTTATTCGTATGGGTTTTGTTCTTATATTACTAATTTCTGGGTATAAGGTTTCGTGCAAGATTGAGATGGACGAACTGATATCCACAAAACAATCAAATTATTGAAATTTTATAGTTACCTCTATCACTGGAGATGCAAAGTTCCTGAGGCCTCTGCATGAAAATGTTCTGCTCTCTGATCTTGTTGCCTGTCAACGTTACTGACATTCACTGGCTCTTGAACATTATTTCTATGCTATAGCGCTATGGATGATAGCTGTAGCGTGAACAATAATTTTTGTTAGCCCATCTTTAGCAAGCACAAACAAACTGGATGACTTACCCACTCGAGAGCATGCAACGTACAATTGCCCGTGTGGAAAACATTTTGTACTCAAATCTAAACCAAAGATAAAAAAAAATAGACATAGTTTAGCCTTGGGATTTGTTGATTGTCATTGCAAATGCCAATCTAATCAGAAACTAATCTAATCGATCGTGGTGCTGACTCGATGACTTAAAAGTTTTTTGTTTAGTTTTTATTAATATTTAATTTCTTATACAACCTCTCACTCGGGTGGTACTTATCGAGATCTTAACTACCGGCAAACATTTTTTTCATTCTGTTTATTTTCTCCTATCTACCGAATCAGGGCTGCCGTGTCCTGCGGAAGTAACATCATGATATATGATCAGAATAGTTCCGCGCCCCGGAAGTTTTAGAATCAGATTCGCTTGTTTGATGCTTTGGGCTATCAGCGACTATGTTAGCCCTCCCTGAAGTGCATTCAATTTTGAATTTGTAGACCCGGAGCCCTGAAGTGCCCATCGCCCATCGCAAGTCTGCCTGTTGGTGATTTGAAATTCGTAAGCCATTTTACCAGTTGATGGTCTCTTTCGATGTAGCTGCGAAATTTATTTACCGCCCGGATGTTTTTCTACTTTCTCCTCCTGGATCAAAACAGCACCAAAAGTGTAATTGCTAGTGTCGGTCTTGAAGCGGAATGGTTGACCAACGCATGCTTGCTGTAGTTGGAGCGCCTACGAGTAAAGATTTCAGATTGTCGAATGACGTCTGCTCCTCCTTACCTCTAAAGAGCATTTACCTTTGTAAGATTACTCAATGGTTTTAATACATCGGCAAAGTTTTTAATGAAACGTCGATACCATGAACAAGTAAACTTTTAGCTTCAAATGGATTTGGTGTTCGTCAAAGCTTCTGGAACAAATGAGAATTAATTTGTTCACAAAAAGGTTCGATTAGGTTTGGATTGTGACGAAATGAAACTCAAAAGTTCCCTTATTCTACGCACTGATTTATTAACTTATACTGCACAATTACTTCTTTAACTTTACTAGACTTTAACATCATCACAATTACTTTTTTGCACTATTGGTTGCTGCCTTTCAGGCTCCTCTTACAACACTTTGATCACTTTTATACAAACTCCAAAACTAAACTGTCTTGGTCCTTGTTGGTTTTTCGGCGAAAAGACTGCATTGAAAGCAAAATTAGACGATCACTTGCGAAAATTAACAACACATTAGTCTACTTTAATTTAACTTATTTATTTATACGGTTTCACTTATTCTTATTAAATAATTTTTTCGTTTCAATTCAGCAAATTCACTTTTCTTCTGTGTTCAATGCAATGGTCAGGAATCGACTGACTGTACTTAGCATTACAATTAGTATCAGATCTAGCATTCGATTGATATACTTAGCGTTGGCTAGAAGATCCGCTATTCCATGTTTTTTGTGGATGTTGTTTACAACATTTTGTTAGGCTAGCAATGTTAGTGTAAGCTAGATGGACAGTCAGTTACTTTTTAGTTTTACTTTGTGAGTGTATTTTATTATGCATGAATGTATTTATCATTAGTATAGTAAGGATGTGATACGTAACTCGAGCGTAAAGTTTTTGAAAGTATATTTCAGATGTGATTACCATTTTCAAAACCGCAAACATAATAAAGAATATTATTTAAATCCTTAATTGGATCTAGATGTAGTGTTAAAAGTTGATGCAGCTGCTGCTACTGATATTGATTCTGTCGTCATATTTCCTAGAGATAGACATTTCAATATCTAGGAGAGAATGTTGGTTTTGTTCAGTATGTATATATTCTTTTTTCGGAATTTTGAGATCACTTTCCTTTTTCGGATTTTTTTGGTATCAATTTCTTTTTTCAGAAATTGAAAATCACTAAGGTGGCTACCGACTGCACCAATTACAATATCGAGACGCAGTTTGATGAAAAACAATTTTCATTTATTCGACTTGAAATTATTTTATTTAAATTAAATCGACGACTCACCAGGGGTTCTTAAATTGAACTGTACTGTCTAATTCTAATTGAATTATCCCGTGGTCGATGACACTGCTTCGAATGCATTTGTTGACTGAGGGATCGGATTTCATATACAGTGGATGTGCATATGTGAGGACGCACAAGCACCTGGCCTTTAAACTGTTTGTTTTGGTTGTTTTGGTCGTAAGTCTGTCATGTCCGGGATGATCTTTTTGCTTCGATCTCTCTTCACATTCGAGTTTTGATTTAAATGCATAAGTCTAATTTTAACGAGCTTGTTGTTCCTTTACTTACACATAGCTTCTTTGTACAAATCGTCTACACTGCGCAGTGTAGGCTTAAGGCTTATATGCACTCGTTTTTATATGACAATACGTTGCTGGAAATGCAAATATTTCAAAAAGCTATTTTTTTATAACTGTGAATATGTAAATTGTTTTTGACTATAACTGTTTAAAAAAACACACTTTTCCTGTCCCTGAAGAACAGAGTGAAATAAAACAACAGTTTAAAAATTCTTTAAGATTCTTTATTTGAACCTTAAGTCCTTACCACAGGGGGGGTTTTATTGTAATATGATCGTCTTCATTACCGATTGAATCTGATGTCTAGATCATTTTGTGAGGATGCACAAGTGATTTTTGATATAACATGTACTTATGTGTTTATAAAAATAAATTGTTGTGTATGAAAACAAGTTTATGGCTTTGTTATAACTGTTTACTATAGTTTGCTACAGAAATATAGATAATAAAGGGACACGGAAAGTCCTATTAGGTTTCTTTGAAGACGTTTATTTTTATATATGTGTGTTTCTTATATCCATAAAATTCTGCACTGGATAATGTTAGATCTTTCATATTTACAGACGGATGCAGTGCCTGTTGTTCTTTCGTACCGTGTTGCAGTTGCTTCGTTTATTCTTCCATTTTGCGACATTGCTCGAGTTCGAGTCCTAGGTCCCGCTGATATTGGCATCGGGAATATATACAAAGTTTTTGTGGGAATTAACATAACTCTCACTACCCGGTTTATTTTAAGGGTTGGATGTGTGATAAACGATTTTCGTTTCCAGTATTTTTTTTTAAGAAAAGAAAGACAGGAATCGCACATAAACTAATTAATTTATTTAAAAAAAAACATGGAAAATTGAGTATCTCTACGAACGAAGGCGAAGCGTTGTCGACCGTTCGATTTTCCGTTCGCCGTTCGAGTGGCGTCGTTTTAATTTTTGACAGCGCTCTTTGGGGTGTGTTCAGGTTGTCTTGCGGGATGTGTGCATTCTGTTGACAGATGTTAATAATAACAATAATAATAATAATAATAATATTAATAATAATACGGGTGGCGCAACAGCCCGGACTTCGTGGTGAAAAACTAGACCGACAGATGGTACAAAAACCGGGAAGAACTGATATCGGTGCTCCCAAATTTACTTGCGTTTTACAATGCTTAATGACAATTATGTAATCTATTATAGAGATATGCTAAGCGTCACCTTCGGAATCCGCACGTTCTATTATTCCCGGATCAAGCTCAACACACAAGTTGAATCTTGAACACCGTGGTGTGCCAACTGTGTCACTTGAAAAGGTATTAAGTTAATATGTCTTATTAGTTCCGACGGATGTGTCTACATCTTTAATTAATACGAGTTCACCGACACAAAACTATATAGCAGAAGATGCAAGCCCATCAACGCTGAATAAATATATTTGTGAAGCTGTGGCGCTGTGGCGATGTTTAAAAAATGTTTGTTGACGTGACTACGTGACTGACGCTGATCCAAAGAAAATCTGTTTTTTTTTTTTCAAAATATAAGCGCATCTCCGACTGGACGACCAATCAGTGACAGGGTTCTATTTATTTGCAGCTCTCTCTGAATGATTTCAGATCAGTTTAACTCACGGCGGCTAGAGTTTGTCATGGCAGCGGCTAATTCCACTTCTATGCGACAACAACATCCTCCCCCGAAATGTCATGATTAATTTAGAAAGTCATAAAAATAAAACAACAATTTACTTTTAAATTTTTAAAAAAGACTTAACTTAACTACTTAATTTTAAGATCTACTGATCCCTTACCACTGGTGGGGAAAATCTTCAGCTATACGTCACTTGTTACTGCCTAAATATCAATAACTCCCTAGGATCGAAAGATGCCTCTTTATACGCTTAATATGTATCGATTCAATAATATCGAAAGTGTTTATGATCATTCCCTATGGAAGCAATAATATATATATTGTTACGGCTGGGCGTAATGTCAGTAATTTTATAAGAATGTTTTGAACACAATTTAAACTTGATCACTTGTGAAGGTCGGGCTGGTGTTTACGACAGGGTTTTGTCATTAGCATGCCGTTCCTGTTTTAGATGATCGCCCCGAAGAGATACCGAAGCGAACAACAAATCTTAAGGTCAAAAAAAGAAACAAAAATGACTTTTGAGCTTCTTTGAATAAACCTTATTAAAGTGTTTGACAAATACAATCATCCAAGTATGTTCAACGATGAAATAAAACTCATGTGCGGGTCGCATTTGTACCTCTATTTGTATTGTTCGCTCGTTGCTATGTGCAGCATTAGCGTCTGGCAATATGAACTTGATGCCTGGGCGATTGTGGGAATATGCTGATGTGTCCCAAGGTGTGTGTCGAGCTCCTTAACAACATACATATTTATTAATGTGTAGGTCTTTTATGACCAAGATCTAATTATCGTTCACATCTGAAGTTTTTTGATGACAGAACATTTTCATAAAAATAACTATAATATTGAAAAACGGTAATTAAGCAAATATACTTGGTATGGCGCTTGGAATGCTTTTATTATCGCCATATTGGGGCTAGGGCAATACTATAACTTCCATTTTTTCTACAATTATTCTGGTATCGCCCAGTGCGTTGGGATCATCCTTGAATGGTCACTTAACAACAAGTCTACCATCGGCACTCTGTTGAATGCCCTTAACAAATGCATCATCGCACAAGGAAATGGAATGGAAAAAATACATTTATTACAACGTTATAATTTTTATTGCTAACGATCCGATCGCATTGACTTGTTACACAGAACTGAAATTGTTTTACATGAGTTATTCCTCAGGTCCATTTTGCTGACGTGACCTTTATTGCCTTGTGATCGAAACGATTCGGATGGAAACGCTCCAGACGCAAGCTTGCAGAAAAAATCACCTGAGCAGTACAAAGTTGAATTGAGAAATGTGTTCGGCAGAAGGCCTTACAAATATTGCAATTCATCAAAATGAGTTGAGCGGAAGGCCGTTGACCGGGTTATCCAACAAGGGCGTTGGGCGGATAAACGTGGTTGATCTGCTGGTTGCCCGTGGCGGTGTTAGGTATCGTAACTCACGCGATCTGCTCCCTTGTCCAATTACCGCTATTCGAGGACAAGAAACCTCTCCAATATCTCATTGAGTGATGCATCAACTGAGTTGTGGTTTGTCGTACTTAAATGTGCATTAAGAACCCAGTCTTGACTGGTCACAACCTTTGCTTCATACGTTCCAACGACGATCCAACCGAATAACGTGTTCTTCAAAAGCGGTAGCTCATCCCTAAGTTTTATTTGGCCATCTTTCAATAATTCAAAAAAAATCTTAGCTCCGATGAGCATATCAATGCGTTGATGCCTATTAAAGTTAGGTTCTGCCTGTGGAATGTCTGCCACTCGCTCGAAATCAAATTAAGTTGCGAGCCATGATGACACTATCGATGGTTTGCTTTGAGATTCTCTCAAGTCAAGTTGTTGGCTTCGCTTCTCAAAGAACGATGAACATTCCGTCCAAGATGGTAGCGTTTTGAAATTGAAAGACTCTTCCCATATTGAATGAATCGGAATCGGAGCCTAAAGTTCGTAAGGCACCCAAACACATCATCCACAGCTTCGTAGCTGTACGCCTGAGTTCCTTGTAACTCTCGCAGTATTATAGAGTCCCCGAATGTGCTTTTGAAAAACTATGCTCTTGTTGTCTCTTTTGAGAGAGAGCTGGAACATTCTAATTGCTTAGATATACTTAGAATCAACTGCAGCCTTAAACTGTTGTATGAATGTATTGTATTGTGTAAATTATAGTTCTACTTTTTAATTTCTAATAAAAAAATATTTTTTTTATTCTTGAGTTGAAGCTTCTTTATTCACTGGACAACTACTTAAGACTAAACTAACATCGAGAATGAATGTGGATGAATATGAAAATAAGGAAATCTGATATTCATCCGTTGACTCCAGACGCAAAGTCAGCAGCATGAATACAGAGCGTGGATCTGTTCTGGGAATGGAATGTGGGAGCTTGGAATTTCGACATATAAATACCGCACGTGCAAGTGCAATAATTTGATGAACTCATCCCCGCTTAAGTTCAAACGTCCACGTTTGACAGAATTAAAAGTATGGAATCTGGTTTATTTTATCTTCGTAGGCAATATTTCTTTCTGAGTCTTGTCCTTTTTACTGTGGTAGGTTTGTTTTTCTGGACCTATTTCCTTCGACTCGCTGTTTTCCATATTGAGCACATTGGGTATTTGGATTTGTGCTGCTGCGTCTTCTTTGACTGCCTTTCCAACTCAAGTACGTTGGTTACTTGAACTTCCGCTAAGCGTTTTCTTCGGATGATTCTTAAAAGCAAGAAGAGTACCAGTAAAAATATGATAATGGTTAGTTCAAGATTTGCTGTAAGGAGATAGTATGTTTTGATTGCAATAGCTTGATGTCTTCTGTATCATTCGTGTGGAATTTTTTGAGCATTTGGAGCGATAGAAGCTCTTCTATTTCTTCTATTTTCGAGAGTTGTGCTATGGCGGGTAGAGGTTTTTATTGACGAAACTATGATGTCAGAGATGTAGGTTTTGTTCTCAATTTTGATAGATGAATTTTGAAAGTCTACAAGAAATGTACCAGTCAGCTTCAATGTTTCATTATTGTCCTGTGTTATAGCTCCGTTGAATTGGTTGAGTGAAATAACACCTGGGGAAATTTTATCTATAGTCGGAATGTGTTGATTATTTATTCGGGTACAATATGCTGGGATGCTTTGGAATAGGTTGGGTATGCATGGAGTGCCGCTTAAATCTACAAGGTTATAGTAAGGACAAATTGACAAATTATTATATATCTTACAATCTAGCTTTATACCGTGTATTGATTTTTGACACTTTAGTATATTTCCATATTTCAATTTATTTATAAAGTTATTTTTTTTAACTGGTTTTATTAAAATTTTCTTACACGATTGAGAACTGGTGATGATGTCTTGAACGGAAGCTGAACGACGTATTTTCCATCGGGTGCACGCGAAAATGTTCTTCGAAAGTGTTGATCGGCTTCATCATCGTCAAACGAGTCGTCTTTCAAAGGAATTACTTCATCCAGTTCCCAAAAGCGCTGCAATAAAACATCCACGTCGAAAACGGAGTGAAACGACGAAAGTGGTAACTGTTGGTCGGCTTCCAAGAGTTCTCCTGTCACTACCCAACCGAACGATGTATTCTGGGCAATTGGCAGCCCATTTGACCCTTGAACTTGATTCCCCTTCTAGATGCACCACAGCTTATCCGCTCCGAGTAGGATGTCAATAAGACCAGGTACATTAAAGTTGGGATCGGCTAAATCTAAACTCTGAAGGTGGGACCAGGACGAAGCTTAAAAGAACTGCGACGGGAGATTCGACGTCAGCTTGTTCAAAATACATGCGTCGACAAACAGTTGTGTTTGGTTGAAACGCGAACGTAACTCGAGAGACATACAACGTCTAGTGTGCCCGGCATCTTTTGATGACAAGCCTCGAACGGGAATTTTCGCATGCCTGCGAGGAAGACCTAGACGTTGAGCGAGTTGTTCAGCTACAAACGAAATTTGAGACCCTGAATGGATCAACACCCTACAGTTAACGAATTTGCCTGATTTGTCCATCACTTGAGCCAACAATGTGGGGAGAATTGTTTGCCTACGTAGGCCAACATCGAGCGACGAATGGTTGTTCACAGGTGGGGACACAGGTACCAATGGAGACCCTCTCTGGAGTCTCTGGTGTTTGCGAAGATGTCCTTGCGAGATTAGGGCCAACAGGGTGAGACACCCTGGTCTTGAGTTACACGAGCGACAACGATAATTTGAGCGACATTTGCTTGCAGGATGTCCTGCACGAAGACAATTAAAACACAACAGATTTGATTTCACGAACGCGCGACGAGATTCCACATCAAGTGCTACGAATTGTACACATTGTGCTAAAATATGTTTCTGTTTGCACTTCGGACATTGAGAGCTTATTTGCGAGGGTGTGGACTCGACGAATTGAGTACGGATTTGTCCTTGAGGTTTAATTCGAGAAGCACTTGGTCGCGATAAGGAGTGATACGATTCCAACGCGTCACATCGTAACTGTAAAAAGTCTAAGAGCTCCTCAAATTTACAATCATCGCGAGATCCGACCGTTTCAGACCAGCTTTGACGCGTGTCCACATCGAGTTTATTTATTAATAAATAAATCAACCATGGGTTGCGATCATTCGCACCGAGCGCGTTTAACCCACGAACGACCTCATCGGCACCATCGGTTGTCTTACGAAGAGTACTGGCATTACTGGTCGATGTTGATGGAAGGGACAAGAACGTTTGAATCAGGGACTGCACGATGAAATGGGCACGATCGTAACGTTTTTCCAAACGATCCCAAGCTTCCATGTAATTTTTTCTGAAACCGGTATGTGCTTTATCAAATTAGCCGCGTCATCACACAGGAACGATTTTAAATAATGAAATTTTTGCGTTGTACTCAAATTTGGCTTGTTGTCCACTGTACCCATAAAAGTAACGCGAAACGAAGGCCAATCCTTGTAATTTCCCGAAAAGGATGGCTATTAACTTCAGTAGCTGAATTGATGAAGCACAATCAAATCTTTTGTTCGAATTTTCAAGAGAATTTTCCTGCACTTCTTTTTCACTCACTAATGGTTTTTCACGGATGGATTTTGAGATTGACCAATGGGCGATGAAAAAACGATTTTCGAAATCTCCGAATTCTATTTCGAGTTCTTCGACTTCTTCTTCGGTTATATCGGATTGCAGTGTTTCTTCGTGCAAAGAAACGAATCGCGACCACGTATCATCTAACTTCTTTAACCGAATGGACAGCATTTCTAGAGATGTTGCGGAATTGATTGTTTCTATAAATCCCACAGCACGAGTGAGAGAAGCTTTCATATTTCCACACTTAAGCTTTAAGGAATTCATGGTCACGGTTAGGATTAGATTCCAATTGACACAATACACGAACCGCACTTCACACTTTTGAATTATTGTCCACACGATCACACAAATTTAACACGAACGCGAAAATGTCACTATGTTCAATTTTGGGTTATTTTTTCTCAAATAAATTAACACAAGTTCAATATAACAAAGATCCGGTTTTGAAGGACCATTTAATGTGTCCGCTTCGACGAAGAATAAATGATTTTAAACGAAAGAAACTAAATCGAAAACATTAAAGAAGTACCAAAAAAAGAAAAGAATAACGCAACGAAGGAATGTTTCATACAAAAATACAAAATGCTTTATTTTATCTTATTGATAACCACTGCTCTCCACTGTGTCTAAAATCGAAGTGGTGGAGCCGATGGACCTTCGACCATCAGCAGCATCGATGCACCCATAGCGCACATACACACACACCTACACATCAACGATGATCAGGCGATCGCTGCAAATGCATCATGTGAAGTGATTTTGATGTGTGCGATCGTACGATCACATTTGGTGGTTCCTATGTATCGGCTGGATGTGTTGGTAACGAAACATCTGATGGACTGCAACTGCACAATTATGGTACGATACAATGTACAGAGTGTCATAAGAAATTTGATGAACAATGAAGTATTAACAAAAAATAATCATTAACAAAGGAGAGAAAAAAAACAAATTAACAATTAATATTAAACACAATGTTTAGTAGTTCTTCTTTAAGAAGTCTAATTTTGTGTTGAATTACTAACACGACGATATTTTTCAATAAATCTACATTTTTCATTTTGTTTATAATCTCGTTGGTTACATTAGTTATATCGCTTATGTCACTTATAATATTTTTATTTATCAGAACATGCTTATTATTATTTTTCAAAACACGATTGATTTTACTTTTAAAAATTTGTCGTCATGGTCAAAATTACCTGCTATTCATTTCCATGCGCTCCCTATGAAATTGAGTGATCTTTCATTTCTATGTTTTGGTTTCAATCTATTTAATATATTTAGAATCTGGTTTAATTCATGGAGAAGGAAGGGATGCGAAAGATATCTTTTATTTACGGTTTCTTCTATTGTGTTCTTTATGTTGGCAACTAAGGTTTCACAGGGCTCTAGATCTATTACGTGTACCATTTTGAAATGTCCATTTTGAATTTTAGCCATTCCAATTTCAATTGCAACCAGCTCGCTTAATGAATAATCAAGAATCTGTATTTTGTCATAACACCTTGCAGTTAGAAACAGTATAAGTATCGGCAACATTCCCACGCTGGTGAAGGGGATGCAATTCCCGTTTGTTCGGCTGCTCCCGGTGACTAAGGATCCCTCGTTGCACACGGTTTTTTTTGCGGGGGCACTAGAGGCGTTCTTAGGGCCTTCTAACACAGTTGCCGATATATGGGTGGACCCGGAAGGGAGGTTTGTGTAGGGATTGATTCACTGACGGCGGGCTTTCTTGAGGCGGACTTGTGCACTGGATTTTATCACTTACACAGCACTTAACTTTTTCTTCACGGCGAGCTTCTTTAGGTCGACTTACGCGATGTAAGGTTACTGACGATTTTTATTCGCGAAGTTTAACTTCCGTCACGGGTCCCTGCTCGGGCTCCAATTAAAATTCTACTTTTTAATTTCTATTAAAAAAATAATTTTTTTATTCTTGAGGTGAAGCTTCTTTATTCACTGGACAACTACTTAAGACTAAACTAACATCGAGAATGAATGAGAATGAATATGAAAATAAGGAAATCTGATATTCATCCAGACGCAAAGTCAGCAGCATGAATACAGAGCGTGGATCTGTTCTGGGAATGGAATGTGGGAGCTTGGAATCTCGACATATGAATACCGCACGTGCAAGTGCAATAATGTGATGAGGTGTTGTTGTCGCTGTGTATGGAATTTTGTTAACTTGTATATTCACCAGAGAATTTTTTTGGGAAGATCATCTGAGTACTGTGTGGACGGTACTGACGATGGAATACAAATGCGGGAAACCGTAGAATCAGGTGAATTCTTAGGTCTCTTGATTTCTTTCATTAGGTTGAGAATTTTGGATTTGGTGGGGCAATACAAATCCTCCATTGTTTCCCTATAATCCTTTGTTTCAGCGTTGTCTTCAGATTTGCAACCATCTTCAACATCAGTAATATTCTCAATATTATCCTGGATGTCTAGATATTCAGCAAAGTATTTTTCAAGCATTTTTAACCGGCAAGTGAGCCGTCAATTTCTTTTCTTTTTTAATCCATTTCGAATTTGATCAGTCATTGTACAAAAATGATTTCTTATTATTTTCGACAATTTATGACGACAAAACACCGATGACGTTAAGTATGTAAAAGAAAAGGACTAAACGGTACAGAAAGAGACAAATATAGGAGTATCGTTTGAAGAATCGAGTGTCGAAAGTCCATTCTATGATTAGATCGAACTAGTTTAATTTAGTTTTTCTTTATTCGATTCCGTATTCGTGTTTCTTCCCTAGAGTATCGATCTATACTGACTCTCCATTATTGCGAACATGATTGAACAAAGATTTGAATTTCGCCTACAAAATCGCGAAGTATGTTGTTCATTGTCCTGTGGGGGTGCATTTTTAATCCAAAGGGCAATCATAAAAACTCAAATTTCTCATTGCTTACTGCAAAGGATGTTTTTTTAACATCTGAATCTTTCATCTTTATCTGATGGAATCCTGATTAAATATTTTGATTTTTCTAAATTCGATAATAGACGTTCGTGTCTGGTTTCGGATATTTGTCATGTTGCTGCAAACCCCAAAAAAAGAGAAATTCTCCAACTTATAAAAATAAGTACCTGGAACTTACTCGATGGAGTAAGAAAGATGTAACGATGAACAATTCGCCAGAGTATGAAGACTTAATTTTATTTCCTGTAATATGGAATAGTTAACAATAGTTATGTATTTCAATCAATTCTTACAATTGGTATTCTTCTTGAAAAACTGGGTTGAGCAACGAATTTACTTCAATGTAAAATACAAGTTATAATTTTCGAGAAACAAGATTAAATTTTCAAATTCAAAAAACCGGCTGCTCTGCATAACCTTCTTTTTTTAGAACACGATGAGAGCATGCGCCAAACCTTTTTTTTGACATTCGTAAAAATGGCTGTCTCTTTCATCAGAAAGAGATGCATTTATCCTTCAAGTATGGTCTAAATTAAGGGTATGATGACACGTCGTTATGGACTCGATGACAGTCATGTATTGTTTTTTTCGATTAGATTTTTGTAATCAATAACCATTCTTAATTTTCATTAATTCCTTTTCTTGGAAGAACCCATATCATTTTTAACATCTTCAATATTATGTTCAGTACCTTCTTCAGTTGTGTGTTCCGAATTATCTACTTCGAGCATTTGTTCAGAATTTTTTTCACTATAAGAACTACTCTTTGGGTTGAGACTCTTGATTCGCCTTTTTCTGTTTCACAGTAGTTTTTTGAAGTGAACATTTTTTCACTTCCTCCCACAAGAGTTAGTGTTCCATTTACGAAGTCTAATACTATTCCTACCCAATTAATCGCATTAAAACCTATTAATAAATCGGATTCTAGGTTGCCTATCTCATAGAATCTTACTATTTGATCAAATAAAATTACGTCGTAATAATAATCTATAATGGTTGATCCATTAATTGTTCGAACTTTTTATCTGATTACAAGTTTTTATTTATGGTCTAGAACATTTGGTTTGTAGTAGCAATTTGTTGCGCCCGTGTCAATGGACATTTTTAATAGTTTTCCCTTAAGTCCGTTCCTGTATATGTGGGCGGCCTTAAGTTTCGGGTACAAAAGCATCTTCATTTAGATTATTTATTCTCTCAATTTTGTGAGGTGGTGGCAGTTCATGGCCTGAAAATTCTGTGGTATAGACTGATAATGCCTATGATTGTTATAATTGAAGTTCCTGTTGTTAATTTTCTTTTCTCATGCCAAGTGATTGGTCTGTGAGCTGAACTTCCAAGCTCCATTGACTCGGGTGTTGGTTGGTTTCTAGAAAAACCATTATCATGGTAATTTTATCGTGGTGGAGCAATAGACCTATTAAAATGAAAGTTTGCCCCCATATTATTTGCTTCTAATTCATTTATTTGCGCACACAGAAAACGGAGCGTAAAGCCCTGTGATGAATACCCGTAAAGCGTTTCTTCGATTTGCTGTATTAAGTTTCTTTGTTATATCGGCATCTGTGCCGTATGACAGTATAGTTTTGTTTATTAATAATGTCAATTTTTCATTAACGATATTGTAAAAGTCAATGGGGATGTGGAAGGGTCACTTATATTCGCAAGCGAAATATATGCGCGCAATTATGGTTTCGAAATTTAGCACCGTGTTATGATTCGTTAAGATGTCATAAGTTTTTCTTAATATTGTAATAGCTTCAAAATATCTCTTACTTCCTTTTATGTATAGACTCGTAGCTGCTTCTTGCCAACTGACATAATTTGTAGCATTACCAGAAAATTCAGGTAATGACTTTATGACATCTAGTGATTCATTATCACTTATTGCAAATTAATTGTCTAAGTTTTAAATTCTGTGACGTTTGAGTAAATTGTAGTTGCTTCGAGTAAAGCTAGCTCGTCCAGTGTACCTAGTTCAGCTGAATGAAGCTTACACAAAATCTTCCCTTTTGTTGTGTTTCTTTTTCACAAACAGTAGTTTATTTTCCTCACTAGCACTCGATTTCTATTTTTCGATACTCATTTGTTTGGTTGTGTATTAATTTGTCGGCGTTTCTGTTAAAATGTTCTCCTTGTTAGGATACTTATTTTCGCATGTTTACTTTTAACATGTCCTGTCAGGATCGCCAATTACTATCTATATTCTCCTTTTCAGGAGGAGTTTGAAAAACGTTTTATTTAGAACCATTGGGTTCGATAGCTTATCACCAACTGCCCCATAATCTTAATTCTTTCTAACGTCTAACCTTGTTTATATATACTTATGTGCTGCCGGAGATTCGGAGGATTGTTTATGTTATTGCTCATGGGAGCGAAAAAAAAAATTTCCACCGCAACTCTGTGCTCACTGGGTCGGTTTTGATTAAAATAAAATAAAGGATTATTACGTAATAATTTATTATTTAGTATATATTGTTTAATCCTTTCGATGTCATGAACCATAAATGCATACACATTAAACTATTTAAATTTTAATTTCATAAAAAAAAACTTTATTATTCGGGCAGCAACTACCTTCTGACAAATAACTGAACATTGAATCAACTTAGAGCTACCTTAAATATAAAATTATTGCTGCGACTACAATTCTCGCTTCAGCACTTCGCTCGATCCGATTACCTGTGGTCGTGGGAAGGCTGGTTGGTCGTTGCTTGTTGATCGTTGGAAAGCTGCTGACGTGTCGAACTGACGGAGGCGTGTGTAAGAATCGTTTGCGCGTGTTTCCTGTCCGGTGTGATATTATAGTGTGTAAACTCCTCCGCCATTAAGTGTGGACGTCCGCGTTCACTTAGAAGAATGGAATTTGGTTAATACGAGACGTTGTTGCTGCTCTTGGTAGCGGGGAAGGTAGAGGTGCGTTCTTCTCTGTTTCTGAAGGTTTTGTTGGTGGGTCGTTGCTTGTTGACAGTCTTCTCTGGCGACTTATTACCTCTGATAACTTTTCGGAGAATAGCTATTATAATGCGGAGTGGTAGGCAGACTCCAATATTTACCATCGTACCATTTTTGACTTTGGTCCTGAGAAGTTGGATGTACTGTGCGTTGTTGGTCTCTAGCGATTACACTACTGTTCTACTTCGTGATATCTTGATGTTGGTTGCAGGATTGTCGGGCGAGGGTTCAAATGCGACAGCTCGACGGGTTTATAGTCGCTTTTCCCAAACCGGATGCTGGTGTTGTGATACTTGATGAGAAACGTACCATTAAGAGTCGACTATGATTTCTCCATTGTATTGGTTTAGGAAAATTATGTCGGTGGATATTTCTTCGAAGGCAGGAATATGTTGGCTATTAGTTGCAGTTCGGGATACAAGTCGTGTTACTTAAGCTAACAACATTTGAAATTTCTACAAGCATTTTTGTAGATTTTTTAAACACTTTTTTACTTTTTTAAAATCAAAGTTGCGACGATTCGGTTCGAAATAAAAAACGCGTGTGTATCGTGTGACGATTCGTTAACAAGTGTTTATTTTTCCAGTTAATTTAGTGTTTCGATAAATGATACAATATTTCGTTAAACTATAAATATGGCCGCTTAGGCGCGAAATTCAAATATTATACCATTTAATTATAATTCAATGTTTAATTCACAATAGTTGTACTTTAATTTAAGAATTCATTTTTATTTTATTATTTATTATATATATTTATATATAAATGCGTATGTTCTGGCGAAACAATATTATTCTTAGGATAAATTGACAATTTATTTATTGTATGATTCATTTTTGCATTTTATAATCTTATTAAAATCAATTTTCCTTCTTTTACTGGCCTTACAATTAACTTTTTACAAGTCTCTTCGTCTATAGTCGGTAGGCTTACTATATATAAAAGAACGTAATTATTGAAAGCTATTTTTATTTCGGAAAATTCAATTGCTTCTTCTATATTTGTAAAAGGTATTTCTTTATTATTTATTATTTTTTCAATGACATTTATTTCTGTATTTGAGAGACTGAAGAGAATTTACAATATTAGCTCTTGCCAAATGCAAGGAATATGCAATATTGGTTACTTCTCCTTTTAGAATGTCCAATTTAAATTTTAAATTAAACACAATTTCTTCCATTGAATTCTGATTTTCTTTTACAAATTTACTTATGTCGTTAGTTTTATTTTTAGTTCGTTTATCTTATCTATTACTAGTTTATTAATTATAATTTGCCTGTTGTTGTTCTCTAGTACATTATTCATTTTTTCCTGGATTATTTGGAGGTCGTGTTGATCGGGGCTTCTTCTTTGATTGGCGCTACAGTCCGGGGTGGACCTGAGCCTCAACCACCATGCCTCTCCAGCCAGCACGATCTTTCGCCAGCTGCCTCCAGTTGCGCACACCAAGTTGGTTGAGGTCCTTTTCCACTTGTGTGCGCCATCTAGTGCGAGGACATCCTCTGTTGCGCTGTCCCAATGGCTCGGTGTCGAAGACTCTTATGATGGGGGCTACCGGTTATAAATTTCCACGCGCTTCCCAAGAAGTCGAGTGATCTTTTGGTTTTAGGTTGGTTGGGGATTAAGCGTTTTAGGAGGGATTTTATGGAGGATATTTCTAGGGATAAAAGGTGGAAACTGGAGTGGGAGGTTTTTAGGTGCTCTTTCATAGATGACTCTATATTGTCTAAAGCTTGCAAATAGGCTGATAGATCTACTTCGTGGATTATTTTGTAAGTTCCTGTTTGTATTCTAGATGTGCCTGTGTCGATAGTCACTAGTCTTGAGTTCGTATAGTCCAGTATCTGTACGTCGGCTAAGCAGTTGGTCAGCAGTCACCTAGAAGGAAAAATTTCGAAAGTCTATTACGATTTAATGTGCGACTTATGAACAACTTTGCCCGATTGAGTGACAGTGGTTTTTTTATTTTCCTTTACAACTTCCTTTGCATATCTGGGAGAGAGTTTTGACCCTAATCTCGTGTTTTTCTTGACATAAATGGTTTCTCCTATTGAGTAGTCTTTTAGTGGAGATTTTCCCTTGTTGTGGTATGTCAAGTCACGTTCTTGTTTATCTCTTAGTTTGGCTTGAACTTCAGACCGTATTTTATCAATTTGAGAAGGATCAATATTTCTGCTAAAGAATAAATCTACTGGTTTCCCGTTTGTTATCCGAGTGTATGGAGCAATAGTAGGCATTTACTGCGGTTTCTATGAGTTCCGTGAAGGATTTTTGCGCCTGCTCTTTTTGTTCTGCAAGAGTCGAATATAATCTTTCAACTTGCATTCGAAGTGCTCGTATATGGAGGTGTTTGAAAAATTTCAATGCCGAACTCATTCTTGAGCATGAATTTAATTGGAGTTGAGTTGAAAGACTTCTCATTGTCGAATACTATAGTCTTCGGAATCCCATAGGCAAAAATGATCTCTCTAAAAGGTTGTCTAATATCTTCGATTGCCTTAGATTGTATTTTCCTCACTTGAACGTACTTGGAAAATTTATCTAGCGAAGCTAGTATTAAATTACCTTCGGTTGAGAATACGGGATAGGTTGGTATTGGAGTGGCTTGAATTTCTACCTTATCCGGATGACGATCGTACTTGTTCTCTTTACAAAAATAGCATAGTTTTGTTATTCTTTTTACTTTGCGAGACATACCGGTAAAGTAGTATTTTTCGATGATTTCTATGAGCACGTTGGTGTGTGTTAATAATTATTTCTTCTTGCTTAGTATCATCAGTCACGTCTTCTACTATGACTTGAGAAAATCTGACACGATAGTTGGCAAAATTATCCTTGTAGATTTCCTGAATGTTTTAATCTTGGTCTGGTTTACTGCGTACATGACAAATGGTCTCTGTGGTAGATTGCTGTTTGCTTTGATGGCCAACAAGAGATAGCGGCACCACTGTCAATTAAAAACGGATAGCCAGTAACCTTTTCTTTGATAAAGAGGCGACAAGACTTACCGGCAACTGCGGAAGCCCCTGCAAGCGTTGCCGGGTGTCGTTTCCCTGCACGAACTTGCAGGGGCCCGAGCACTAACGTGCGTGTGACCCATAGAGATAGTGATACCAACAGAATTCGTTGTTTCCCGTTCGGTCTCTGCGGTCTCGACTCGTCGGGCGTGAGCGACTGATTGAGGTGCTTCTTGATGGGCGCTGCTTGTGTGTGTGTGTTCCTTCTAGCGCTGCTAGCCTGCGTTGGATGTCTGTTAGGATTTCGTTGGTGCTGGCTACTGATGTACTGGCTATCAACGGATATCGTGCAGATGGTTGGTGCATTGCCGATAGTGAGGCAGTAGGCTGGTAGTGACCTATAACCTTGTCGGCGGTCTTTGAGAGGTCGCTTAGTTCACATGTGACTGCGGATAACACGGCTCGCACGTGTTGTGGTAGCTTTGCTAACCAGTGGACTTGAAGCACTGCATCAGGTGAACCCGAAGTACCGGTTGTGCATCACCCAAGTCAATGCCTTCGACCAAACTCTGAAGTCGAAGCTCTTGGCCCTCTTCTTATATTTGCATCAGTCGTGTCTTCACGGCAGCGAATTTGTCCGTTGCTGGTGGTGATAGGAGAATATCGGACACCTGCTCCAGATTGGCGATAACGTATTGGAATTTCATTTCATCAGATGGCCTAGACGGTGCGAATATAGCCTCGATCTGTGCAAACCACAGCGACGGACGATCACGCCAGATCGGTGGTAAACGCGCTGCCACGGAAAGCCCTAACACGTGTCCTGTGTCGTATGATTTTGCCACTGATGGAGGAATATGTGGAGCGTCTGTGTTCGTGCCCAAAGTTTCCACTTCGCTCGCGTTGCTGGTCATTTGTCACGTGATGTTTTGGAGGTTATGCAAAAAAAATTAATGCTTGCAACGATTACTATCACGTCGGGGTCACCAATGTTGAGTACCGTCGGTTAGTACATACAAAAATAGTTGAACTACAAATAAGTTACGATTGAAGTTATTTATTCAGAAGTAAAATATATATAATAGTTTCTCCATTTATGCACTGCGAGGTCTGCGAGTCCGAACGGATCCGTGGCCAGAAGGAAAAAGAGAACGAACATTGGCTCATGCTGTGCTTGCCGACACTCCTGTGGACAGCCGTCAGTTGCGTGGTGAATTTCACACAGTCCTAGGCTATATTCGTGAATGGTGTTCGTGGAGTGATAAGGAGTTTTATTGTGGGTCGCCACAGTCTTTTAGGGTGACTTTGTTTGGATTGAATCCCACTTTTGATGTTTCTTTAGACAATTATTTTTATTTAGACGATTATTTTATTACTTGTTCTTCACCTCATCGCGTATAAAATAAGACTGACTGATTCCCTCCGGCAAGCTCTCTCCCTAGTGTGGCCACTTTACATTTTTGCCCCCCCAGTGTTGCCACTTACAATATTTGTTATAAATCTTTTCCTTGTCTTTCTACACCAGTTAAGTGGGGTATTATACGGGCGGTATTTGCCTGCCCTATGATTTTGTTGCGGATGACACTTAATATGCCGTATTATTTGGGAGAACTCATAAATCTGGGCTTATAAATCTCTAACACGCGACTTACACTCTTCTTCCAAGACGAAAATTCGCCTGGGTCGCCAGAAAAGTCCGTTAAACAGCGGACTACGTCTGGAATTCTATCGAGGTCGTCTATCATATTACTATATTTTGGCAATATAGTCTGGTCTTCGTCAGCATATCGTTCGGTTTAAGTGCCATTTCTACTATAGATCGGGTTTGTTTTTCTAGTATTCTGCCTATGGAAGAATCAAAGTATCGAAACTGGGTCGACTTTGTGGGTGAAGTCTGATTCTGAATTACTACTTTAGTAAAAAGGATTTTGTTTGGGCTGTCTGCGTTGTCTCCATCTCTTATTTCTATGCGGATTAAAAAAGTCTGCTACTCTGTTTTCCTTTCCCTTCAAGTATTCAATATCGAACTGATATTCGCCTAGCCATCTTTGATGTCGTGGTGATAAGTCCTTACCTCTTTATTTAGCCTAAAGATATTTAATAGGCTGATGATCAGTGAATATTTTGATTTTCTTTCTGTGAAGGTAGGGCCTAAAGACGCAAAGCATAAAGGATGGCCTTCTTGGGAAAGAACTGCTCCTATAGCGTAATTAGAGGCGTCCGTTGTAAGGCAGAATAATTTCTCAAAATTTGGATGACTACTTATTAACTGCTTTCATTTCTCAAATGCTTCTATGTAGTTTGTCACTAGCATTTATTTTCGCTTTCTTCTTTCGGCTAGGCTACCTTTGCGTAGCCTCTAATAAATTTTCTGTAATAGCCAGTTATGCCCAAAAAACTCTAGATCTGATTTTGTGTCTTCGGAAGCTCTAATTTTTCGATTACCGCTCTCTTGTCGGAATTTGGTTTTAAACCGTCTTTTGCTAAAACATGACTGAGGAATTCGGTTTCCTTTCTTATGAAATATTAAAATTTCGCATCTACTTGTTGATCGGTTGTTGTGACGATTTTATGCTGAACTTCTGGAGTGCTAGTCTTTGAAAAATAGGTTACCAAAGCTTTTTAAAAGATTCCCTACTTCCGTATGTTCTTCTGTACTTAAATGATCTAGTTTTTTCTAACTACTGATCTTGGATTCAGTAGTTTCCAGAGAACACACTTCATTTAATATTTGATTAAATATCGCATTGAAATTGCTTAATAGATCATTCTCAAATAAAAATGTATAACCTCTGTGGCAGCGTCTTTTGATTTTCCATCTAATTAGTGCATTTGAAGGGGCTTTAAACTCTTTTGGTGCATGTGTGTGAACTTCATGCAAATTGGTATATTACCTTTCGATGCGATCAAACTTACGCTTACACGTACCCTGTTGATGGGGATATTGGCCCGATATTATATTTGGCGATATTGTTCTATAGCTTCGGGAATTTTAACCATTATTAACCTGCTCTCTATTTCTAACTATATTGTCTACCTCCATTGCGTCACCATGTGATCTCTGATTTTGGCGAAAATGACCTAAGTTTCTAGGATTTGTTTGACCCGCATTTTG
The DNA here is from genome assembly GCA_916610145.1 of Eristalis arbustorum. Lineage (NCBI taxonomy): Eukaryota > Metazoa > Arthropoda > Insecta > Diptera > Syrphidae > Eristalis > Eristalis arbustorum. The sequence goes on along the minus strand of OU744319.1, from coordinate 46,946,905 downwards.
TCTGTACTATCCGGAATAATTTCTATTATGCCCTGGTCTATCGATTTGGCGATATTGGCCTGAATAACTCCTATTATTCGTATTTCGATAATTACCTGACCTGTCTTGGTTACTAGTTTCTTCTTGTATATTGGACTTATGTTTTATCTTTCGGAATTCTGGTCTGATACTAGCATCCTCACACCTTCGTTTCCTGATAATAGATACTATTCTCCCATAATCATTCTTCTCATATATCCTGTCTAGTAAAGTCCCTTGATACATTTCCTTTGCTGTGTTTATTAATTTAATTTTAACGTTACTTAAGTCTGAAATTTTCACCTTTGTAGTACACAATTAAGTCGTCTGCCTTATACCTAATAATATTTCAGTGTGTCCTTGATGTTTGTCCAGTCATCTGTTCTCGGCAGGTTGCTGATTGAATTCTTCGCTTCTCCTTGTATCTTTTCGTAAAAGATTTGTCGTACCACTGTTTGCCGCACTTTGTTGTCCTTTCTTTGGCTTAGGTAGTACTCCGCACAGCTGAAGAAGAAGTTTTTCGTGATTTCGCTTTGACCAGTGAAGACAGTCATGAAGCAGATTTCGTTCAGTATCATATCACGTTCCTATCTGTTTTGCCGCTGTTGTAATTCGTAGTAGGCAATTCTGCTACCTCTTGCTGGCAATTGGCCATTTTGTTGTGTTCGTCATATTCTTTTTTTTTCTGTTCATTTACTAATCACTACATCAATCTTTGACGATTATCAGTGCCTTATACAACTTTACACTCGATTTTACTGTGATGATGATCATAAAATGGTCAACTTTACTTCACACGAATAATTATTTGAGTAACCGATTCGATCACTGGATTCTTATTATTAAAAAGGGATCCAGCCGACTGCGTCACTTTTGTTCTTTTGTCGATACGGAATTAATATACGATATACAAAAGTTTTATTTTATTTAAGTTTTCAGTTTATTGAGCTTAACAGTTTTAATCAAAATTATTTTGATTATAAAAAAGAAACAAAATATGGCATCTTTCTCGGTTGTTCCTTTATTGAATCTTTCGTTTCAAAGCGTGATACGACGATGACAGACGGCAACGGAAAACAGCCAACGTCAAAATAGGTTTCTATGAAGTGACGAGTGATGAGGCAAGCCACCGACACAACGATATTATAATATTGTCGGTGCGGGATAAATGGGTACTATTACGGGGTAAATGGGTAATCCCCCAACGTTTGGTTGTGGCACCAACGAGATTGTTTACTCCGTTCGGTGTATACATAAAAGATTATAAGTATGAAAATGATAAACATTATGGTTGTTGAGTAGAACCACAACACTTTATTTACACTTTTTATTTTATTACATTCTTAAAAACTAAAACTTAAAAACTAAATTTAAAATCATTGTGAACTATGCATTTTTTAATTATAACCAAATGGTGTACAGTTTGAATTTGGCGCCTTACCAGCAATATTTTATTTGAATAAAGGAAAACAAACATTTAACGAACACATATCCATGTACACAATGGTCGAAAACAATGAAATAAAAGAACACTTGTTAACGAATAATCGAACCGTGTATTAAAAGTGTTTCATATACATATATATTACATATACATATATATTACCAAGTGCAATCAATATGTATATAAAACAAAACAAGCAAGTGTAACAATGACACTGTGATAAGTGCAAAATTACAAAAAAAAGGTTATATATAAGGACATATATGCAAGTTAATAATTCAGACACGACCTCTTCTCTTGGAGGCTAAACAACGAGTGAAGCTCCGTTTATTTAAAATATATTTCTACCTTACATCTAGCTACAATTACCTTAAGTGTAACTTAACCCTATGCGTTTCCCAGACGCTGCATCAGCATTACTTCCACGTTCGCTTCGGTTCGCACACTGGTGTTGCAGCATTCTGCTGACGCTATGTCGGTGCGCTACTGTGAGAACATTTAGTTCCCACAGTACCGAACGTATTTGGGGCACTCGTGTTAACTTGCACATATGTACATACCCTAGTCTCGCGACGCAAAAAAAAAAAGAAAATCAAACACTTCGCGGCGTGTAATTACACTTCTCAAGCGTTCATTCAACAAAACCAATGGTTCACCCAAACTGCAACTGCGAGGAGTGCGAAAGGCAAGTTTCACAGGTATTCAACAAAAATTGAAAGCGTCTATCATTGTAGAGCTATTATTAATTATGCTCCAATAAATTCGTATCCACTTTCAATTCTTGTCATTCATGTTACATATATATTTACACATAAGTACCTACATACGAAGTACAGACAAAAGTACAAAGTGTAATAAAAATAAAACAAGTGCGCGATTTTCTTACAAATAAAGACAACTGGCTTAAAACTAATAAGTACAATAGAAAAAATTTAACAACTCGGTTTAAATTAACGTTTAAATAATCGGTTTTATAAAACTTAGTGCTACGTTGTTCGTCCGTGGCATCGCGATCCTCTCCTCTTCTTCGACCTTCGGACCTGATCTGTACGCCACTAAATCGTCGGCGTACGCAATTAATTGCAGCACTGAACCTATCAGATCTGCAGTGAATATTGAAAACAGGATCGGCGAACCAACCGCTCCTTGTTGCAGACCGTTTTTGTCAAAGACCGTGACAGTAGTTACGTCGCCACTTTTCGCGACGAACTTTCTACCTATTATCATGTCATAGATCATGTATGGCAATGGTTTACTTATGCCGAGCCTGACCAGCTTGAGGAAGAGGCCCTCTAACCAAACGGTGTCGAACGCTTTCTCTAGGTCAATCAGCAAGCACCCGTGCATTGTTTTTTGTCTCTATTCCATTGGATGTCGGACACTAGTTTAGACGCAGCATGTATGGTTTCATTCCCCGCCCTGAATCCGAACTGGTTGTCCGGTATGATATTATTTTCCTCAACCCATTGTTTCATAACTCGAATGACTCTCTTTTCAAAAACCTTGCTTATGCAAGGAAGAGGACTGATCGACCGAAGATTTGTCGGAATTGATCTATCTTTGTCCCGTTTAGGGATTGGCTGCACCACAGCTGTTTTCCAATGTTTCGGGTAATATGCATTACTCAGCGCATTGTTAAACAATGTTGTGTAGATCTGCACCGCTTCGGGGGGGAAATGGCGTAGCACAATATTCGGTATACCATCGATTCCCACAGATTTTTTCTTCTTCAGCGAGGATAATATACTCTGTAGAACTTCTTGATTAATCAATATGTGGCTTCCATCAATGGCGATGGCACTATTTGCAGTGTAATCATCATTGAACCTGGTGAAGCCTGGGTTCTCAGATCGCCATTGACTTATCTCATTTCGAAGATTAATTTGATTCAGCAGGGCTTCGTTCTCCAGTTCGTCATTCGGCAGCAGCCTACTTTTGTGCACGTGAAGTGCATCGATGGTGGCATTTCGATAAACATCGCAGTCATCGACTTGTACTACCTTTGGGATAGTTATGTCTATAGTACGTTTGATAACGTCGTCCATTTGTACAAGGTACCTGTCAACCTCTTCGTTCGTCAGGTTTCTGTTTGTTGGCGGGTTGATCCCACTCGAACGTAGTTCTATGGATAAAGTCCTGGTGAAGCGTGGCCAGTGGGCTTTATTGTAATTATAAAGGTTCCTCTGGACATACTCGTCCAATTCTTCCACCTCGTTCGGGAGCTGAATGGCCGCGAAGGGTCCGCAGTGATCACTCTCGTACTCAACAGCAGTTAAACAGTTCGAAATTTGGAGTTCAAATCTCCTGCAATAATATAAAAGTTATCCTCCGAGCTCAGTCGAAGGCTAGTGAAAAGGGTATCGAGCTCGGAGATGAAGTTTCGATTGGGGTCAGGATTGTCAGAGCAGTGCATAGATCGCGATCACATATAACCGCTTTCCACCCTGGAGCGAAATGCGTGCAATACACGTTTCTAGCACTTGAAATCTTCGCACTTCACTACTATAAGTTAAATTTTATACACTATTTAAATTTTAAAAAAAATATTTTTATTATTTTCCACCTTACATTCTAATACAAACATCTAATCAAACTGAATCATTACTGCAATGACAACTGAATAATGACTGAACTCAATTCTGGTGTTCTACGTCTACTTATGCTTAATCTGATTTTCCCTCGATGCTACCGGACGCTGTCTCATGTTGCTCCACAGGTGCAATATGATGCTTTCCCACATGTTGCTGAAATAGTGCATTGTGCCAGGTACGATCATGTGCACGGTGCCTGGTACGAACGGTACTGGGAATCTACATGGTCATCATTATTCACACCATTGAAGTTCCATATTAACCTGTCGTTTGCATTATCTTATATACGACCTTGTGACATAGGCCCTTTTTCATTAAGAGAGCAACCCCTCCCCCTTGCAAGGATTGGGGCCGGTCTCTACGAATTACGTGGTAATTCTTGTACCAGAGTCTGCGCGTTTGGTTCGGCTTAGTTTCGCTGGCCATCAGCACGTCCGGATTGTGGGATTGCAGAAGGTTCCTAATCAGCGAATTCACATTCACTGCTAGGATCTTAAGGTGACCAGCTGCATGCGCAGCCATTAAGACGTTGTGGCGTTAGGCGCGGCAAACAACGTCGAGTAGATAAGGTCTACCCGCGCTACTTGCTCCTAGAACTGCTTTTGGAGTCGAGCGATCTGCCCCTGGATCGAGAGCAAAACCGTCTTCAAATCCAATTCAGCTTCAGGTTGCCTGGCCACAGGGACCGGGGCTACCTTCGGCACTGTCTGTTGTACCGGTTGCCTTCCAGATGCCATTTGAGCGAAGGAGACTTCCGGTGTAACAGCGGTATCTGGAGCACGAGGCGCTTCTACCTTTTTTTCTTCCTTCATTTGTCAGACATGGAGCCTATACGATTAATGCGCTTTAGTCTGTCTTTTTTGCTGTCTGGGGTGACCTGGACCAGGAAGAACGGAAGTCTTCTGTTCTCCCTTCACGGTACCGCAGTGTTGAAGGGCTTGACCCCAATGAACGTGATATCGTCGTTCTGCGCCTGGCGCAGTTCAGCAAGGATGTCCTCGGGACCAGTAGCGGGATCCACGCCCTTAAGGAGCATGGTCTGCAATCTTTCCCCTTTTGGGGTGTACGAGAAAAACTCGGCCTCCGCCGCCGCTAGCTTTTCTTTAAAAGCATAGTAATCAACCACTGATAAGCAGTGGGCTGACAACCTTAAGGGTCCCTTATACTTAATATAAAAAGAATGCTTAGTGACCAACTTACATATGGCGTCCACATCCTTCGTCTCCATTCCGAAGACATTAATTGGAGGGCATCTCTCTGGCTGCTTCTGTTTATGCTGCTGCTGCTGTTGGTTCTGCTTCTGTTTCTTTTCTTGCTGCTGCAGAGGATGTTGATGTTTCTTGGCAGTCATTAAACGCTGTCCCTTTGGCTGGTGACGGGTCTGTTCTTTCTGCTGCTGCTGCTGCGGCTGCTGTTGTTGTTGCTGCTGCTTCGTCTTCTTTTGTTGTTTTTGGTTGTGTAATTCGGCAGCATCTTTGGCCGCTCTCCTGGCTCTTAGTTTTTGTTGGATGGCTTTGATGACTGCATCCAGTTCTTCTCTCTGCCGTTTGACTTTTTCCAGCTCCTTCTTTCCGTCTTCCTCTTCTTTATCATCCGACTCGGATGACAGAGCACTGTATATATTCCCTCTGCTTCCGAAGGAAAATCTACCTTCGCCGACTCATATAGAACGTCGTCTAGGGCTTTGCATTTTTGCACAGCACAGCACAGCAAACTTTATTTGGTGTAACTGATGATACAAATGGAAAAATATCTGCAAGAGTAAATGATGACAACGATGATGATGATTCTGATGATGATGATTCTGATGATGATAATCATTTTGAAGTAATAAAAAAAACAAAAAATTTAAATTTATGATTGTATTATTTTATATTTATTTAATAAAAAATAACAAGCTAAAGGATGTGGTTTTTTTTTTATAATTTTTTAAATTTTTACAGGTTCGCCATTTATAACAATACATTCTTGATCTAAATGCTAAATCTTTAGGAAAAACATCATTATTAGAAAGTACTATTATTGGAGTTCTTAATATGACAGCATCATTACAATATTTTACTTTAGCTGATACTGTATCGCCACCAAATAACATTTTTAAAGTTTCTGAAGCTGATGCTTCTAAAACAGGTTCATTCCATAAAATTATTCTTCTATCAACACGTTCCATCAATGGAAAGGAACAATATTTATTAAAATTTCCCATTTGCCCAAAATTTAAACAAAAATGTATAAAAATATCAAAGAAAAAATTTTTACCAGCATTAGGTGCTGATAATACAAATATAGTATTTTTTTAGGAACCAATTTATCAATAACACAATATAAATTTTTTAAAAATTTTACGATGTCATTGATATTATCACTGAATTGAAATTTTAAAAGATCATTTAATATATTTACTGATTCATTAATAGAATAATAATAATCATAGCATTAAAAATTAAATTTTGGGGCTCTATAGATTTTAAAAAAATATATAATTCTTTGAAAGATAAATTATTAATATAATTATTATAAATTTTTATACAATTTTTTATCAATACCGAATTTGTATCCCAAAATCTGAATTCGGATGACAACCAAACACATGAATTTAATATATGATGAGTTGGTGCTGTTGGATACCTTTTTAAAAATTCTAATATTTTATCTCCTTTTCCTCTCTTTTTATATTGGGAATTTTCTTCAGGTTGTTGGTCACATTTAATAATAATTTCATTACCTACAAAAAATAAAATATAAAAATATTGAAAAATAAATGTTATTAATATTAAATTACCAATTGATGATTCTGATCCATTGGCGATTGAGTTAGAAAAGTTGTTCGATATGTTGCTTCCTTCCACCACTCCGTTTTCGATTTCTTGCAAATCTTCGAAAAATCGAAGACATCTAATTTCACTACTTGGTAGCCACGTTCTCCCGGCGAGGTGATAGTATATGAGCTTCCTTGGGTCTTTTTGCAAATAGACTGACAAATTGACCCAGTGGTTGATCGTGAATTTCCAACTAGGAAAGACTCTTCTAGTAAATCGTCTACCGATTTTTCCGACGAAGCAATTTGAGAAGACACATCTACAGGAATTATTGGAGTAGGTACAGTCGTGGACGACGTGGATATGGTTGCCGTGTAATGAGATGATGAGGATGGTCCCTGAAAATTTACTGCATAATTGTCCAATATCCAATTGGAAGTCTCCAATGTCATCTCGCGTTCCGTAAATGTCGTGTACAATTCGCTGTTTAATATGAGACTCACTAAATTCCTCAGAGAACACTTTCCCAATTCTTTCTTTTGGGCCAAAAGTTGTTTCTGAGCGAATACTAGGCAATCCATCAACGAATGTAGAACTCTCTTCGCTTGAAATTGCTTCTCTTTCAAAGAGAGACAAATCAAAGTCTCTATAATCGAAGTCGCTGTCAGCAGTATTTCCTTTGTCCAAAGAACCATTATTAAGGAAAGCATCGATACCGATTCCCCCATAACTTCCGCAGCTTTCATTTCCTGATCCACATCTACTACTGTTTTCTTCTTCTTCTTCAACGAGTTCTCCAACGAAAATGTTATTTTCCTCTTCTTTCCTCTTTCTCTTTCTTGAACTACAGCTGCTTCCACTGCTTGAGTGTTGGGAACTCGATCTTCTTGGTCGCTTTCTATATCTGGTTGATGATTTGAAATTTCCATCACATCGTCTTCGGTATTTTCCATATTCTCCAAAGGATCTGCCACAGGAATTTTCTTGATTGGTGCCATCTTCTGAATTTGATAAATTTTTCTCCGGACTATACGTGTATGAACAACGATCACTGTCACTATCAGAATACATTTAAAATTTAAAAACTCTCGCCTTTATATTTATATGATTTTGCGCGGTAAAACCTATAACACATTATACGACGACGACAGATAGCCGCCGTCCAAAGGTCGTTGCCGTGCCGTGCGCAAAAGCCAGATCCTTTCGGCTGCTATCGGCCGAAGGCCATGATTAAGCTAGCCATGAAAAAGGCGTGGTTGTTGCTCCTGTTGTTGTCCCTGCAAATTCTGCTGCTGTTGTTGTTGTTACTGCTGCCAGTTCCTGCCCAGCTGTACGATCGCCTGATGCAGTCGAACGGCGCTTGGCTACAGTTGGTTGTTCTTGTAGCTTTTTTCCCCTCTTCTGACGGGTCTCAGTCTGTTGGCCTGATGTTTCGGCCTCCTCCATGCTCTTGTTGTCCGCTTTAGAGAGCGCGGACAGCTCAATTTCTTCCACCAATTCTCTAAATCACTCTTATTATAATCTCTTTAATCATGAACAAAAAAAGGTTTAGAGGATTTTTTGGGAATTGAACCCAGCACCACGAGACCACGGTCGATTACTTTTTGGTGCTTGGACGGGGACAGGCGCCCCATCCGGTGCTTAGCCGACTATCAAAAGTGACCCCCAAACTAACCCGGTTCTTGAGGATTCGAGGAGGGAGCTCCCTCGTTCGCGCCCAACCACCAATATTTTCGGTGATCACGTCTACAGACAGCAATGTCTCGGAGGGAGACGGACTTACTGAACCGAAGACGGTTTTCGGCGTTCAACTCGGCGACAGTACGGTCGTAGTTGAGTCGCCCATCAACAACGTTACGAGCGATGTGATAGATAACCGGAACCGCTTCTTTGTCTTGTATCAGGCCGATCTGATCCAGGTAGACGAATGCTTCGGGGGGTACGAAACCAGTATGTCGTACCTTTTCATGGTACATTTTATTGGGGTAATAAGCCCCGGAGATAAGGTTATTGATTGAGTTCATCGCTCTCGCAGTATGACTTCTAATCAACTTCATCAGGAAATTGTCCACTCTTATCAAGTTCGCCTTGTTATATAAAACCTCATTGGGGTAGAATTTTTTTTACTCGGACTCTGGAGTTCGATAAAGGCGAAGGCAAGCCCTAAGGCAAGCCCTCTCAAACATCCGAATCTTTTCCATAGCGCTGGCGCCCACGTTGAACCACGCGGGGCAACCATAGACAAGCATTGGCCGGATAAGGGCCATGTAGCAAGTCACCTTCACCCTCGCATCGAGTTGGCTGCTGTAAAACAGTCTCTTTGTAAGGGCAAAAGCGCCTCTGGCTCTCTTCAGCGCAGCATCTACATTTTTGTTAAAATATAGATACTGATCCAAACAGATCCCTAGGTACCTGACTACACTTCGACATGCCAGTGGCTGCCCGTGCTGTCCAACGATTGAAAACTTTCTCCAGGCAGGCACCCGTGCATTGGTTTTTCCTTTATTCCATTGGATATCTGATACGAGCTTCGACGCGGCATGAATAGTGTCATGCCCCGCCCTGAAACCGAATTGATTATCCGGAATTATATTTTTGTACTCAACCCATTTTAGCAGGACTCTATTAATCACCTTCTCGAATACCTTGCTGATGTTCGGAAGGAGACTTATTGACCGGAGATTGCCCGGATTGGAGGAATGCTTACCCCTTTTCGGGATTGGATGCACCACCGCTGTCTTCCAATGCTCCGGATAATGTGCATTATTCAGTGCATTGTTAAACAGGATAGTGTAAATCCTCACCGCCTCCAGAGGAAGGTGTCGAAGCACAATGTTTGAGACTCCGTCGATCCCAACTGACTTCTTCTTCTTAAAGTGATTCGAAGATCGCTTGGAGCTCCATCTTCGATATAAACGGAGGGTGTTCCCCTCCAATGGCGATGGCATTATCTGCCATGTTATCATCATTGAACACGACGAAGCCGTTGTTCTCAGATCGGCAGTGCTCAATATCTTGACGAAGGTAGAAGTTCCGCACCAGGACGCGATTTTCCAGGTCGTGGTTGGGGCGAATGCTATCATTCACCTTATACACTTCCTGAAAAGTCGCATCCAATGTTTCAACCTTCTCCTGCGGGTCTTCGATCACAAAGAAGTTGTCGTCAAGGACTGCGTTACTTGAATCTATACCTGCTGTTGCTAATAGACGTTCGTTGTCCGTAGATCTGGGAATCTTAAGACTCGGAAGTTCGCTTTGCCTTTTGCGTCTGAATATTTTATTTATCTGCGGGAACATGCCTGGGTCGCTGGAATTTACAGCCCGAATCTTATTGTTCCAGTGCAGGTTTACAGCAAGTCTGTAGTTTTGAGTAATTAAAACTTTGACATTTTTAATTAGCGACTTCAGGGTCCTAATCTCCCAGTTGTGGCTATCAGTGAACCGTCTGTACAAGGTTTTTAATCTTGACAGCAGTCTACTCTTATGCTCACGAAGTGCGTCAATTGTCGCATTGCGGCACATGTCACTGTTGTCAGTATGTCGATACCTAGGTATCGTAATGTTCATCGTTCGTTTTATGGTCTCGTCCATTTGGATTAGATACCTGTCAATCTCCTCGTTCGACAGGTTTCTATTGGACGGTACGTTGAGAGCGTTTGAGGAGAGTGCTCTCGTCAGTACTCTGGAGAAGCGTGTCCAACGCGTCCTACTATAGTTGTAAGAGTACGTATGAACAAATTCCTCCAGTTCCGCAATTTCGTTGGGGATCGTTATTTCGGCACTAAGTCCGTAATGGTCGCTGTCATAAACGAATGTGTTCAGACAGTTTACCGTTTGTCTGTCAGCGTGGTTGTGATGCAACCTAACGTCTAGCAACAGAAGGTCCAAGAACGAGCCGCTGCGAGGAAACGACGCCGTCTCAGAGGCATTCAAATCGAGTCTATACTCGCTATTGTGCTGAACATACCAGTTGAAAAGCTGGGTTCCTCTGGGGTTGGGTTCGCGATTCCCCCAATGGGCGTGTTTGGCGTTAAGATCGCCAGCCAATATATAATAATTTTCCTCCGAATCCAGCCTAAGGGATTGAAAGAGCGAGTCGGGCTCTGCTATAAATAGAGGGCTTGAGCGGTCACCAGAAGCGTAGACCGACACCACGTACAACTTCCTTCCACTATGGAGAGGGATGCACGCGATGCAGGCCTCCAGTATCTGGAACCTCCGCACTACACCACTGTATACAACTTTATGTTTGATAATGTTCTTAATAAAGAGAGCGACACCACCCCCATTAATAGAGTTGGGCCGGTCTCTTCTGACTACTTTATAATTGCTGTGCAACAGATTTATTCCCTGAGTTAGCTTAGTTTCGCTAATCATGAGAATATCTGGGCTACGGTCATCTAACAGTTTGCAAAGGTCTGTTCTTCGCTGATCCCCTCTCAGTGAATTTACATTCAGAGAGAGGATCTTGTAAGTGTTTTTCGCCAGCGTACCCATCATTGAGTTGGGTGCTTTTGGCTGCTCACAGCCACCAAAATTCGCTCCATCATCGCCTTCAGCTCTGAGAAGCCTCTCTCGAGCACGGTTAGCCTCTCCTCTATTGAGGGAGCAACCGGCCTGGGGGCCACAGCTTCAGGAGCCCTAGACCATACGGTCTGAGGAACAACCGTCTGCCGTTGTGCCATGTTCCCTCTTCCTGACGCCATTTGGGCGTAGGAAATTTGCGGCGTCACGGGTAAAGCTGAGACTCCGACAGGGCGAGTCCCAGTGCGCTGCTTTTGAGCCGCCGCTTTAATTTTTTTGAGCTCTTTGTGCTTGGGACACCCGCCAAAACTAGCGGTATGGCCGGAGCCCTTGCAGTGAATACAAACCAGCTGACTCTTGTCAGCTGAACCGTCCTTCCCCAAAGGACATTCTTCCGCCTTGTGGCTCTTCGCGCACTTAACGCAGCGAGGCTGCATGAGGCAGTTCGCCGCGGCGTGCCCGAGCCTAAGGCAGTTGTAGCATTGCATATAGACCGAAAATCTGCTCAGGCTCAAGCCGTTGCTCCATCCGGAGCAACATTGTCTGAGGACGATCACCCTTCGGGGTGAAGGAGAAGAACTCCGTCCTCGAGCACTCTAGACAGTTTTTCAATTTTTTAAATACGCCCATATCCTTGCACCGGATAACGTGCCTCTCCCCGCTAAGAGGTTTGATAACAAAATTGCAGCCTACAGATAGTTCACCTACCTTGGCTTCGCTCATGATGTCCGCCTTATGAAGATATATGGCCGGACTCTCGACTTCCTTTGGGCTGGTTGTTCCTGCTGCTGCTACTGCCTTTTCTTAGGCAGCTGTTTCTGCTGCTGCTGTTGTTGCTGCTGCTGCTGCTTCGGTTGCTGCTGTTGCTTCTGCTGCTGCAGCGGCTGTTGCTGCCGCTGTTGTTTTAGCTGCTTAGGCAGCTTCTTCTGTTGCTGTTGTTTTTGGAGCAGCTTTTGCTCCTCGAGCTCTGCCGCTTTTTCTTCCGCCTTCCTTGTTTCGGCATATGCCCGGAGCTCGCGAAGGCCTTTAACGAGCTGCAGCACTTTGTCGCTGCAGCCCTCCATGATGCCCGCTTTGCTGCGGACAAACTCCTCCAGCTCGTCCTCCGTGTCGGATGACGCGAGCGACGCAAAGCTGTTCTCCGACAGTTCGTACCTGCCTTCACCGCCGTCGGAGACGTACGGGTACTCCTCATCAGCTGCTGCTTCCTCGGCAGCTTGTTTTTTCGGAGTCACACTCTCCGCCATCGCTCTTCTATCCTCGCTCGATTTTCTCTTTGCGAGGATTGGTACCACCTTATGCTTTCTCATCCTTTTGGTGGGCCTACTGGATGAGGCCGTTGGAAGGTGGACTGATCCGTCGCCTACGTCATTGGTTGGCTGGGCGGACCGCTCCTCAGCCATCGTACGATTTTACCGCACTTCACACACTTGTTTATCACTTTAAGTTTCTCAATTTAAAAAAAAAGGAAAATGTTTCTTCCCCGGCCAGGGCTTGAACCACGGACCTTCACTTTCACACACCCGTACACTACCCACTGGGCTACCACTGAGTTTTGATTTCAACGTCACTGTCTTAACTTGTGATATTGATTTTAAACCGCACAAAAGTCGAAACACGTGTGCACTCCGCGACGGTCTGTGAACGACTGAGACGGTCGATTACTCTACCGCTGGACCACTGGTTCTTATAATTAATGTCGGCACTTTGCACACTTGACAGAGTTCTGTGAACGACTGACCTTCCTCGCCTCTAAGGAGAGATGTTAGTGGCTTGTCAAGTTTAGCGTAATCTTTTATGAAACGCCGGTAATATCCTGATAAACCTAGAAAGGATCGAAGTTGCTTTAAAGTTTGCGGACAAGGGAAGTTCAGGATTGACTTAACTTTTGATGGATTTGTTCTGATACCCTCTGCTGATATTACGAACTCCACTTCCTTCATAAAAATTCGCATTTGTCAAGTTGTATTTTGACATTTGCCTCTTCCAGTGTTTTGAAGATTGTTTTGACGTTGTTGAAGTGTGATTCCTTGTCTTTGCCAAATATCACTACATCATCGATATATGTAGATGTAACAAATCTTGCCTATGAAGTCCTGGGATATATCGTAAATTGCCCGTTGGAAAGTGGAGGGCGCGTTCTTTAGCCCAAAGGGAAGACGCGTGAATTCATATTTACCAGGATTCACAGAAAACACTGTCTCTTCGATTTCGAATTCTTTTAGAAGAATCTAATGAAAGCCGTCTTTAAGATCGAGCATCGTAAACCATTTATTCTGTCCAAGTTGGGATAGGACTTCATCGATCTCTGGTATCGGGTACCGGTCGGGAATAGTTACAGAATTTAATTTTCTGTACTCCAGGACCAATCTGTTCTTTTGTGTTCCAGAGGCATCAGGTTTCTTCGAAACGATCCATACCGGTGAGTTGTATGGAGATTTCGATTTCCTAATTATTCCGTCTTCAAGCATTTGTTTTATTTGCTTCTCCACTTCATCCTTCATACTCACAGGATATGGGTAATACTTCGAATAAACAGGAGTTTCGGAGGTTGTTCTTATTTCCCCCATTAACGTTTGTGATGTAGGTTAATTTTGAATTTGCTTCCGAGATGGATTTGAGTGATTTTTTCTGAGAGGATGACATGTGCTCAGTTCTCAGTTCTAGTGCTTTAATCGCTTGTGATTTTTGTTGTTTAATGTGAATCCTAGTTCCATTTTTCTTAATTTCCATTATATTTTCTGCTGTGTTTGTTTCATGCAATTGTTTCAGGGTATCGTTGCCTAATATGGCATGGAATGATTTAAGTGATGGCAGGAGGAAAAATCTGATTTTGACATCATTTCTATTGAAAAGATTTGTTTCAATGTGACGGGTTATTGCGATGCTACCTCCTATGGATTCCTTATTGGGTGTAGGGTTGTTGATTAAATAGGGTTGGGTGTAGTTTCTATTGTAATTTGTAATGGATGTTGTTTTGTAAAGGATGTAATTTCTATTAAAATTTTTAGGATCCGGCCACTCTTCGTCTTCCCTTCGATATAAGGTAGCGAAGAGGCAGTTAGCCTAAAAAATGGAGATCAGTGAATTCCTCAGCCATGTCGTTTAATGGGTCGAAGCTTGCGCCTTGGTCCATTTCGATGCCAGATTCGCCGAGCGTCTGGTTATATTCATCTTGCTCAGGATCCACTAGTTGTTCATAGTTGTTTGAGGAGTCCGTTTCGATGGAAACTTATCTGGTTGTTCTGGTGAAATTGGTTGGGCTTCTGCGCTTGCCGCTGGTATCCGGGTACCGAATTCCTTGACGGGAACTGGTTCGGCTGATTCCTTGTTTGAAAACCCCGATGACCGGCTGGTTCCTGTTTGGTAACGGGATTTGAAGGTCGAACTGGTGGGTGTCTTGGTTGGAATGAAGGAGCAGCATTTTGAGGAAATTGTTGTCTTGGTACAAAAGGATGCCTGTATTGTGGAAAGCACGCGGCGCGAACCGAATTACGCGGCGGTGCGACCCGAACATTTGGTTGTGGAAATCTCTTTGGTTGATAAGGGTGAAGGTTTACTATTTGACTGTTTCTAAAGTTTGGGTTTTCCAATTTTAAACAAAGGTTACGCGCGTAAGGGAGATCTAATGGCTCTCTCACGGCGAGGAGGCGCGGTTGGTCACCTCCTAGTCCACGGATGAACGTATCCAATGCTTTGTCTCTGTATGTTTGTTTCACGAAACGTATGGCATTAGGCCTAGCTTCTATACCCGATAGTATACTAAGAATCAGTGATTGGTGGGTGTATATCACCTGGTATCTTGAATGGATCTGGGATGCCAACTGGTAGTCCAGAGTGGTTATATACCTCTTATCGGCATAAAGCATTGTTAGGCATCTTGATATGGTGGCCCAGTCAAGAGGAGTGTTGTACGACTCCAATGCCACATCTGCATTGCCAATAATTTTGTTCCGTATTACGTTTAAAATTCTCTAATACTTCGGCGTGCCTTTCAGAGGTTCGTTGATATCAAGGATGCGCTTAACACTTTTCCGCGAGGAGCTGAATTCTTCCGGGTTACCGGATACTTGTTTAAAGCAGTGAACGACGTCTGGAATTCTATCCATGTCATCCAGACGATTTCTGTACTAGTGACCGATCCCTTGATCCGTTGTGGTGAGATCAAAACAAATTTGGATTGATGCAGTTTTGCACTAAATAAGGAACTCTTGTCTCTAGGACACGATTGACTATAGACGCAATGAGAGTGTCTAATGGGGGAGTTGATGCGACTTTCTGTTGCGCGTTTCTATGAGATGATCTAAACGTGTCTTCATTGGATACTGAAAATCTTGGTGGAATTTCATGATCGAATGAAGGTCTGGGTGGATTGTCGAGACCAAGCGAAGGTCTACTTTGGTTTTCAACCGGTTGCGGGGGGAACTTGAGAACTTTCTTCCGTTGCCTCCATTTCGGCTGGTATGTTCGTTGACTTACCCGAACGGAGATTGGTCATTAATTGGGAGAAGAAAAAGGAGATATCAAAAACGGATCGAAACCGAAGAAATTATTTCGCACTTTACTTTTATTTAGGAGCACACTTTCTTATATTATAACTACCTTAAATTTCTTCACTTATTATTGTTATATCCATTCACTTTTTATTCTTATATCTATTCTTATTTTTAAGCTTAAAATCCACTTTAAATCTTTTGAAGGAATTTTGAATTAGTCAATTAGTAAAGAAAAAAATGAATTACTTAACAGTATTATCAGCAACATTCAGACGTTGGTGAAGGGGATGCAATTCCCGTTTGTTCGGCTGCTCCCGGTGACTAAGGATCCCTCGTTGCACACGGTTTTTTTTGCGGGGGCACTAGAGGCGTTCTTAGGGCCTTCTAACACAGTTTCCGATATATGGGTGGACCCGGAAGGGAGGTTTGTGTAGGGATTGATTCACTGACGGCGGGCTTACTTGAGGCGGACTTGTGCACTGGATTTTATCACTTACACAGCACTTAACTTTTTCTTCACGGCGAGCTTCTTTAGGTCGACTTACGCGATGTAAGGTTACTGACGATTTTTATTCGCGAAGTTTAACTTCCGTCACGGGTCCCTGCTCGGGCTCCAATTAAAATACTACTTTTTAATTTCTATTAAAAAAATAATTTTTTTATTCTTGAGGTGAAGCTTCTTTATTCACTGGGCAACTACTTAAGACTAAACTAACATCGAGAATGAATGAGAATGAATATGAAAATAAGGAAATCTGATATTCATCCAGACGCAAAGTCAGCAGCATGAATACAGAGCGTGGATCTGTTCTGGGAATGGAATGTGGGAGCTTGGAATCTCGACATATGAATACCGCACGTGCAAGTGCAATAATGTGATGAGGTGTTGTTGTCGCTGTGTATGGAATTTTGTTAACTTGTATATTCACCAGAGAATTTTTTTGGGAAGATCATCTGAGTACTGTGTGGACGGTACTGACGATGGAATACAAATGCGGGAAACCGTAGAATCAGGTGAATTCTTAGGTCTCTTGATTTCTTCCATTAGGGTGAGAATTTTGGATTTGGTGGGGCAATACAAATCCTCCATTGTTTCCCTATAATAGTTTGTTTCAGCGTTGTCTTAAGATTTGCAACCATCTTCAGCATCAGTAATTTTCTCAATATTTTCCTGGATGTCTAGATATTCGGCAAAGTATTTTTCAAGCATTTTTAAATTAAGTACATATATGGTAGATCACGTACGTGTTTCACAAAAGTATCACGTGCTAAAAAAAATAATGTTGCGCTTTACATACACTATGGTTATTATAATAGACGATCGGGAAGTTTTTGCTTGTTTTCATTAGAATTAGGTGCACACTTTTTTTTGTCGATCCTTTGTTTATGGAGCGTTTAAAAATAAATACAAAGTTCAATTTATACTTTCGATCACGGAGTTCGTTAGGCTGCCGTCGGTATTACCGTACCGAAAGAAGAGGAGTATCAAAAACAACGAACTAATTTGCAACAGCAAAAGAAAAAAAAAACCAAGTTCAGATGTTTATTCTACGACCGACTGGACACAAGTGACTAAATTCTAGCGTAACCCCATGCTGCACGACTTATGGGTTCGAAAAACACGGTTCGATAAAAAATATTTTTTCGATTTATTCACCTTGACTCTGAGAATACAACTGATCTTACTGTCTAGAACAATTCAATATGTTACCTACTCTTGCAAAGGTGATCGTGCGAAAGAAAGTTCAGCAGGCGCTGATAAAGCATTTGCGAAATCACCCGTGCAATTACAATTGAACTTAATTTAATGAATTTACATTTTATGCACTTTTGCTGCCTCCGGTGGTGTTGACCTTGTTTCATTCGTTTCTTTCGCTGCGGCGTGTGGGCTGCTGACTAAGCACTCTGCCATGTGTGTTGTTGTTGTAGGTGGCGGGTTGTTCTTGTAACTCACGCGCTGCACCCAATAGTGCATAGGCATGGCAAATAGTGCCGTCGCCAATGATGTAAATAACATCTTGATTTCACAAGAAGATCTCCAGGGTATCTTTAACTCTCTAAAGAAGAAAAAGTCAGTGGGAATCGATGGTATACCGAATATTGTGCTTCGCCATCTTCCCCCTGAAGCTGTGCAGATCTACACAACATTGTTTAACAATGCGCTGAGTAATGCTTATTACCCGAAACATTGGAAAACAGCTGTGGTGCAACCAATCCCTAAACGGGACAAGGATAGATCAATTCCGACAAATCTTCGGTCGATCAGTCTTCTTCCTTGCATAAGCAAGGTTTTTGAAAAGATAGTCATTCGAGTTCTGAAACAATGGGTTGAGGAAAATAATATCATACCGGACAACCAGTTCGGATTTAGGGCGGGGCATGAAACCATACATGCCGCGTCTAAACTGGTGTCCGACATTCAATGGAATAAAGACAAAAAACAATGCACGGGTGCTTGCCTGATTGACTTGGAGAAAGCGTTCGACACCGTTTGGTTGGAGGGCCTCTTCCTCAAGCTGGTCAGGCTCGGCGTAAGTAAACCATTGCTATACATGATCTATGACATGATAACAGGTAGAAAGTTCGTCGTGAAAAGTGGCGATGTAACTTCTGCCACGGTCTTTGACATCAAAAACGGTCTGCAACAAGGAGCGGTTGGTTCGCCGATCCTGTTTTCAATATTCACTGCAGATCTGATAGGTTCAATGCCGCACTTAATTGCGTACGCCGACGATTTAGTGGCGTACAGATCAGGTCCGAAGGTCGAAGAAATAAATATCTTGTTGCAAGGTGACTTCGATCAAATTCAGCGATTTTGCGACGACTGGAAGTTGATTATCAACTTCAGGAAGTGTGAAACTATCCTTTTCAGAACCCCGTTGTACATGGCATCATGGGATACGCGCACAAACTGGCGTAAGTTCGGCATTGTTGACCCACAGGGACGCCCTTTAGATGTGAAAAATGTAGTTAGGTATCTTGGCATTTGGTTGGACCAATATCTGTATTTTAACAAACATATAGATATTGCTCTGGCCAAAGCTAAAAAGGCCTTTGCTGTGGCAAGGAGGTTGTTTTACAGCAGCCAACTTGATACCAGGGTGAAGGTAATCTGCTACATGGCCCTCATCCGGCCAATTATGGCGTACGGTTGTCCGTTGTGGTTCAACGTGAGTCCTTCCCAGATGGAAAAGATAAGGTTGTTCGAAAGACAATGTCTTCGGACTTGTCTCCGGTTGTATCGTACTCCCGAGTCTGAGTACAAGAAGTACTATCCCAATGAGGTCCTGTACAACGAGGCCAACTTGAACAGGATAGATAATTTTATTATTAAGCTGATCAGAAGGCATATTGCACGAGCTATGACTTCTTCCAACAGTCTGATCTTTGGGGCTTACTACCCCAACGTTACGTACCATGAGAGAGTGCGCCTTACCGGCTTTATTCCTCCCGAGGCGTTCCTCCATCTCGATACAATTGGCCTAATACAGGATCCACACGGATGTCCTGTAATCTTCCACGTCGTACGCCGTACAGTGGACAGGCGACTTCAATATGAACGGGACGTCGCTCGCAGTCACGAGGATCTCCTCCGGTTCAGTAGAGCGATCTCTGCTCGAGACAGGAGAGAGTCTGCCAAAGAACGGCAATTTTACTGGTGGTTACACCAAAATCAGTCCCCGCCGCCGCTGGCCTTTATAAATGACGCGGTAGTTGACCATGGTGGCCAACTTACATAGGTTTAAGGTAATTCTAAGAAACATATACTAAAAAAAAAAAAAAAAAAATATAAAAAAATAAAATAAAAAACAAAAAAAAAAGGTGCACCGCGGCGTATAAATTATATATGTCAGGCATATACATAGCATATACGCCCTGGTGCACGCGTCCGTACTGTTACGGACATAGTTAAGATAGTCTTAAGTTTTAATGTTAGGTTAGTTTTAGTTCTAGTTAGTTTAAGTTAGGTTAAATTAGATATATATAGCCAAGTTTTTCTTTCCAGTTTTCTTGGCGAAACAAATAAAAGTAGAACGGTGTGTCTTTAACACAATAAAAAAAACATAGCATAATCCGAAAGGTATAGTCAAATTTAAGATTAGAATAGCTTAGAGTACCCGTATAGGGTCAGTAGGTTAGGAGTAAGAACATTTTTTAAGTTAGTTAAGCTAGTTTTAAGCATTTTTGTCTAGCATGTAAGTTAATGAATTTAAAATAAAACAAAAATGAATGAAAAAAAAAAAAAAAAAAAAAAATAGTGCATAGGCAGCACTTTCAGTGTCTGGAAAAACAAACATAAAATCCGACGAGCATGTCTGTTGATATCATGGACTGCATCCGTAATATTATATATATATATATATATATATATATATATATATATATAAATGTCAAAGCGTCACCACGCAGCCTTTTATTTTTGTCAGTCATTTGGAACGCAGCGTGTTCAGAGCACTTGTAGAAATTCGTGTGTCCTCTTCGCAATTTAGTAGTCAATTGATTGATTTCCTTGTATTTTCTATTGATTTTGCACACACACACTTACATTTGCACAAATTAAATAATTATAAGTTTATTTATCAAAAAAAAAACTTTATTTTCCGGGCAGCGTAACCCCGTACATTCAAACTAAGACTAATGTACAACGTTTCTTATTCTACATTAAATACTATTCCCCATGCTCCAGTCATGCACCCAGCAGCAAGTTCGTTCCCACAGGTATTCTCCGATTACCGTCACCGTACGATGGAATGCACGGCATTGCACAGGTGTCAAATGGTCCAGACGTTGTGTCAGCATTTAGGTTTGGTGAGAACGGAAATTGCTATTGGAGGAATTAAATATTTGCGTTCTAAACTCACACTCTGCATCTCTGTACCTGTTCAGAGAGAGTTCGACAGAGAGGGACTCATCCTTATTCTTAATAGGATGATTTAATGTGTCACTGTTCTCCTTTGTGACTGTTTCGTTGATTTGATTTAATAGGATCAGTCCTGGTGATATCTCTTCGATCGCTGGTATAAGTAAAACTCTTAAGTGAATTATTTTCTTTTCGTGAGGTGAAGCCGCTTTATTTTTTGAATCATTACTTAAGACTAAACTTACAATCTAATTACAATTTTGAAGTAACCTACGGGAGTCGCCAGCGTACGTGATGGAATTCGTCTCGCTTCATGTTTCTGTCCGTTATCCAGACCTGTGTCAGCAATACTGCATCCGATGTGGAGATGTTGTTCATCATTGCAGGTGTAGGGTGTCCGCGCATGTCGAAATATCGTGGGAGAGGAATGTTGTTTGCACGATAACTTATGTGGGGTTAACTTATATGCTGATTATTAATTCTTGAGCAATTTGCTTTAAGGAATAGAAGAAGGTTTGGGATACAGGATGTGCCGCTTAAATCTAAAATATTATTACTTTGACAAATCTTAAAATCATAAAATGTCTTACAGTTTTGTTTTATTCCATAAATTGTTTTGTTACATTTTAACTCATTTTCAAATTCCAATTTATTAGTCAATTTTTCTTTCTTAATATTTTTTATAATAAAACTGTCACAATTATAATCTCTTACTCTTGGTACACTGACAATATAAGTGATTGAACATTTATTTAAGGCTACCTTAACGTCTGCTATATTTATGGAACATTTTCACTTTCAAATACATTTCTTGCAATATTGCTTAGTCCAATGAATAGCGTATTCTAAGTTAACTAGGTCTTCCTTAAGTAGGTTAGTTTTATATTGAGTTATAGTACTATTCTAGCCAGATGATACAGAAGGGATTTTTCGGGTAAATTTTGAGTATATTCCTCTAGGGTTTCTTCGAATGATAGTGCTTCGTTACATGCTTTGAGTTCTTCGAACTCCTTCTGAGGGTTAGGTGTACAATTATAATAATTTAGAAAAGGGGCTACTGGGTTTGTCTGATTTTGGTTATTTTCAATAGATTCTGACTGTAACAAGCTAGTTTCAACACGGAATTTCTTTTGTAGGTGATTCCGCGGTTGGAATTTTTTTTTGTGGTACATTCTCTCGATGGAAATTTTGCTGTGGATATTGTGTGTACACTCCCGTATTGTTATTAGGTTGATGGAACTGCCTTCTGTTTTGTTGGTGAATCTGTCTAAGCTGAGCTGAATTTCCTTGAGTAATATGTTCCTTTTTAATCGGAAGCCTTTGCAAATTTTGAGGTTCCTGCTGATTACTCCATTTTGAATGGTTTCCTGGTGTTAAATTTTGAGCAGTTTGATATTGAACCGGCCGATGGGTGTATTGTGGTTTTGCCTGTACATATGATGTTGAATATTTTATGTAGTTTGTTGGAGATATGTAAGCGTATGTAGAGAGAAGTAAAAACCATGTCCACTTCAATGCCTGATCCATGCAAGACACAGCAACATTTTATTTCGTTAACATTTTGACAATTCCTAATAATTATTCGTAATATTAATTCACAATAGTTTAGAGGGTAATGTAGTTGAGTTAGTATATAGTTTTGGATACATATGTGACATATGACATGTGATTGCTTTTCTGCAGCGATTGTGGTACGGACCAACGGTGTGCGAAAGTTGAACGAATTTTTTGATTTTCGAGTTTTAGACAATGATGTAAGGCCTGAGGTAGATCAGTTGGTTCTTTGATAGCCAACAATCGAGGTAAATCACCATCAAGGCCACGGATAAATGTATCTAGTGCCTTGCCTCTATTTGTTTGCGTTAGCATATTCATATACTCTGAGCCCACAACCATACATGAAAGTTTATTAAGGATTAATGACAGGTGCGTAAACCTTATTGCAAAAGTCTTGAATGCTCTTCTGTCCTTGAACCAAAGATTGCATTTGATATTTAATAGTACTTAGGTCATGATTGTCTGCGTAATGCAGCATAAGACATGATGTAATCCAAAGGAGTGTTAAAAGATTCTAAAGCGAAGTCAGCATTACCGATGACCTTGTTTCGAATGACGCTTAGAAGTTTCGTAGGCATCGTACTACATCTGTTCTGGGTTAATGGACTGGTCTACACCAGAAATGTTATCAATATTTGGATTTAAGGCCTTTCGAACCAAAGACGGCCCTTTTGTGTCTAGCACGCGATTCACTATTGAAGTGATCAATGTATCTAGGGCTCGGGTTGAGCCCACTTCCCGAATATCACTTACATGCGAAGTGGATGATTGGGAAGAAATGTTTAAAGGAGGACAAATGGGAGTATGACGGCTAATAATAGGTCTCGAAGGAGAGCTATTTGGTCTGAAAAGTTAAGAACCATTGTTTCGTCCGCTGTTGGGCTGTGAGAAAGATCTCTGATTGAAAAAGTTTTTTTGGAATGATAATAATCGGTGTCAATCAGAATGGATTTTGCTTCACTCAAATTAGACGGGTTCCTGGCCTTTAACACTAGTTCCGGTTCTCTAGGTAATTTCTCGGTAAATAACTTCAGAATCATTCGCTCCAACCGGCGTTCTCTAAACATAATGAGGTTTTTATGTTCAGTTTTGTTAACGGAGATAGCATATTTTCATATAAGTTCTCCACAGAACTAGTAAAACGTAACATCCTGACCTCATTCACAATACTCTCCACATTTTCACTAATACCACAATTTGACTTAAGGGCACATTTTATTTCCTCCCAATTTGTTGGATTTTTATTATTTATTAAAACTAAAGTGGCTTTGCCCTTAATTTTTTGTCGAATTCTCAAATCGAAAAAGCCTTTATAATATGGCTCTAAACAATTTGCAAGAGTATACAGATAGTCTACCTGTTTGATAAATATATCAAGTTCATCGGGTAATCCAGTAAAGTCGGTGCTCTCCTTCGCAAGTTCCATCACGTTGATTTCAGCCATATTCGATATCTTCTGTTTGCGTCATATTAAGATGACCTATCACATTTGAGTTACAGCCTTCAACTAACTCTCTTAATTTTGTAGAACAGAAAATGTCAACTTGCAGAGAGAAAAACAGAAAAAACCAATCAACAGCTTAAATGGAAAACACACAAGACGCAACCAAACTCTCTACATGTGTATACATATATGTAACTCAGTGTCCACCATTAGCTTTATTTCCATTCCCTCCAGTGTTCGGCTGGTGTATGCGACCCCTGGGTATGGGAGTTATATTCTCAACTTACATTTTATCACTTTGGTTACTGGCACTGGCATATTCACCATAGGGATCTGTACAATTATCATAATACTTACATGAATCATCACTGTTTCTTCTTTTTCTTGTGGTGCTCTAGTCCGGGGTGAATCTGGACGTCGGTCAACTATCCTCTCCGGCTGGCACGATCTTTAGCCAGCTGCCTCCAATTTCGCACTCCAAGTTGGTTAAGGTCCTTCTCCACTTGAGAGCGCCATCGGGTTCGTGGTCGTCCTCTATTGCGTTGTCCCACTGGTTCGGAGTCGAAGACTCTTCGGGCTGGAGCAGTGTTGTCCATGCGCTCAACATGGCCTAGCCATCTTAGGCGTTGAATCCGTAGACGTCTGACTAAGCTCATGTCACTGTACAGCCCGTACAATTCGTGGTTGAATCTTCGAGCATAGGAAAATGGAAGTCAACGAGATGTCCTCGCTCTTAGAAGCCATTGACCTGTTCCAACTATCGGTGATAGAGTCAAGTCAGGAGACGGTAGTCCAGACGGCACACCCAAGAGGAGGCGAAGAAAATCGACTCCAAAAACGGAAAAACGCCGCAATTTAAATGCTTCCACGGAATGGCCGCAGAGGGGAGAGCAGAGTGTGGCGGCATCAAATAGTTCAACAGCAGCCGAGTCGAGGGAAGAGGAGGCTGTACATTTTGTGTCCGACGGAGGATAACGCCGCCTTGAATTAAGCAGCAACTGCTACGATTCGCTCGAAAGCGCCACTGAAGACGAAGTGGAGCGTGTACTTCGTCTCAAAGAAAATTTGCTTGATGACTTCCACGAGAATAGCAGCAACAGCAACAAAAAGCAATTAAGATCATACCTTCAACAAAAGAAAACAAGCAACAAAAGTCGCAAGAATCGCAAAAACAAGAACGACCAGCCACGCTACGACAACAGCGGCCAGATACCGAAGAACTGGCAGCAGCGCAACAACAAAAGCTGCCAGCAGCTCAGCAACATGAGCAACCAGCAACAAAACAGCGACAGCAGCCAGCAACACAACAAAGACAACAACAAGCAACACAGCAGCAGAAAAAAGAAAAGGTGCAGTCTATGGATATCTACAAGGCGGATATTCAACACTCTGCCAACATGTGCAAGAAGGCCATAGGTGCAGGTAACTTTTTTGTCAGTAGAAGCAAATGTGCTGAAAAGCACGAAAACCACTGCACGAGTTATGTTTTATGAAGAAATTAAACGCGGTTTTGATTATCGAAAACAAATTTATTCGTACTTTAAAAATGTAGACTTAACTCATCCGTGGTGTATTAACAACTAACTTGCTTAGCATCCATGCACTTGACAAAACTAATACGATACAGTTAATACATTTATTGGACAAACAAACAGGAGGAGAGGGAATATGAAAAAGGACGCCACTTATCACAAACGCGTAAACAAACAAGACAATGGAAGAATATGGAAACAATCAGGTGACATTTATTGACACAAGTGCATGGATACAATGATGCGTTGGAAGTTGCAGCGACATAGCTCTACATGTTGCAGCACGTCACTCACGCCAGTGGATGTTTATAACATTATTACAAGATTGCTTAAGAGATCGACGCTTGAGTTCGAAAAGAGAGAGAGGAGCGGAAATTACACGTCTATGCTGTACAGATCACACCCACCACCCAAGCAAAGTTGAGAGTCTGAAGAAAATCAAGTTCTTGGATTACCAAAGATGCAAGTGGGAGTAAGAGAAGGCGCGCCGGCATTATACAATGCGTTCGCTGCCAAAGGCTTGGGCAATCTGCGTCGAAATGCCAGATGCAGCCTCGATGCGTAAAGCGTAGTAAAAGCCACAAAGCGAAAGAATGCCCCCAGGGTAAAGAGAGAGCCACTGACAAAATTCCGCTCAAATGGGAACGCTGGGCACACCGCGAACTATCGGGGTTGCCCCAAGTTCCAGGAGCGGAAAGCAAGAGCGGTTCTGCAGAAGCAGCCCCCAGTAAATAATCCACTGAGGGCAGCCATAACCGTCACACCCGAAGTGACTTTCGTCCAAATGGCGTCTGTCAGGGGATGTACTGAAAAGCGGCAACTACCAAAGGTAGTGCACGTCACCAGTCCTGATGGCTGCGCAGACGGAGAGTACTTTCAAGATCCTTGCAGTGAATGCAAATTCATTGATAGGGGTCACACAAACAAAAATGAGCTCTGTAGGTTTTTGGATGACCAAGGGCCAGAGTTATATCTTATTAGCGAAACTAAGCTAAGCCCGGAGCACAGTAAATATAATGTTATTAGCAGAGCCCAATATCATAAAAAAAAAAACATTAAACATAAAGTAGTGTATAGCTGTGAAGTACGACGGTTTCAGAAGTTGGAGGCTGGTTTTGCTTGCACACTGTCAAGTATAGACTCGATTTAAAAGCAACCGAGATCGCGTCCTTCCCCAGAAGGGGATCATGTCTTGATTTCCGGCTGTTTGACGCAAGACTGTAGCTGACAGACACAAACAGTTAAACACACTTGTGTATCTCAGTGACCATTGCGGACTTAGTACCAAATTCAAGATCAATCAATCAAGGACATTGCGGAATTAGGAGAGTATGTCCAAGCGAACTCCTACAATTACAGTAGGTCGGGTTTGCCACGCTTCTCCAGACAAATGACACGTGCACACGTGCGCTTTACATTCTGTTCAACAGAAACATGTCAAACGAAGAGATTGACATGTTTCTTATTCAATTGTACGAGACAATAAAATGAACTATGGACAGTACGATACCACGGTATACATGTAGGGGGTTATAATATTTTTTTATTATACTTTAAAATTAATACAAGTTTTTACTTTAAAATTAATACAAATTATCGTGCCGAAACGCCGTTCTCCAGGCCAGAAAATGAACTGCTTCTTATTCCACCATCAGCTCAATTTTATTTGTCATCCTCTCGATCCCGTTAGCCCAGCAAGTCAAACTCAGCACAGTATGCAACTTTCACAGTTTCAGGGCTAACCTAAACAAAGCCCATCCGGTGCCTATCGCAACAAGAATGACTATTGCCTTTAGTGGAGTATTTGTATTATGAGGACAACATTGCTGATATCACTTTGGTTTCTATGCATTTCCAATGTTTGTCAACACAAAATCCCTTCATGACAAATCGCCAATGCTGCCCTCGTAATTCAACGAGAGTAAACAAACTCCGATCGTCTGGGTCAGCAAACGAGCGGGTGACAACTCATTCTACTATATTATTCAATCCAAATCGTAAATTGATAGTGGTTCTGATGCAATGGGTGTAAACAAAGGCCGGTCGCCTGGGTAAACACACAAGCAGATGACAACTCATTAACATCATAAGTTAAATTGAAAGAAGTTTTCAGGTGATGTTGATGTTTATTTCGTTATAAAAAGTTTACATTGATTTTAGCTATCGCACAGTATCTAATACAGAGATTTTGATTTCAGATTAAATCGAATATCTTACTTCTGGAAAAGTGTTTACATGATTGTGAAATTTATAATATAACATTGTGTTGTGACAAACATATTTGAAGGAAAATACGACAAAAAACCTTCAATACAAGAGAGAAAAAAAAGTATATATATAATTGGTATATGCGTATATATACATTTACATTTTTAAGTATGTCAATAAACATATGTAAATTAATGTTTGAAACCAGTAATGTGGTAAAAAATGATGTTACAATAAAGGTGTTACTACTAAACAAATAAATATGTATATAAATCTATATAAATAAATAAATAACTAATTGAGTAAATAAATAAATAAATAAATAAGTATATAAATATATATAAATAAATAAATAACTTAATAAGTAAATAAATATATAAATAAATAAATAAATAAGTATAAACATATATATATAAATAACTAAATAAATTAATAAGTAAATAAATATATAAATAAATAAATAAATAAATAAATATATAAATAAAAAGATACAAAGAAAAAATAAATAAATGTGAAGGAAATACTAACAATATTAAAATTTAACAAATAAATCGTGTAGATAATAACAATATTTATTCACTTTGCAGAGTGCAATTTGTTAGTTCATTGACTAGTGGATTCTCAGCAAAAGCACATGAGTAATTAAACTTATCTGTCAGTTTCAATATTCTTTTATAGATCAGCTCAACACCCGCTCTTCTGTGGAGTTTTAAGGTGGAATAATCCCGTGGTAGGTCCAACATCATTTTTAAGACTTTGTTTTGGGCTATTTGTAATCTTTTAATATGACACTGTGCGGATTTTCCCCATACTGGGCAACCGTAAAGTATTATGGCTTGAAATATAGCCTTAAGTATGATTACTTTGTTGGATGTAGACAAAAAGGATTTTTTATTAATAAAGGGGTAAAGAATTTTCTTTGCAATGTTAACTTTCCTGAGAGTTTGGTTGATGTGCTCATGAAAAGTCAATTTGCTATCAAGATGAATACCAAGATACCTAACGGAGTTCTTCCACTCAACGTTGATTCCATTCACCCGAAAGCTGGAACTAGGGAGAAAACAAGCTTTTCTTTTTCGTGTGAAAAATATCGCTTGTAACTTATCTTCATTGTATTTAATCTACCATTTATCACAGTAACTAAAAATAATTTCCATCGCATATATAAGATTGCTCTCAATGTTAAGAGCGAACTTATGTGATGAAAATATAGCTGTGTCATCGGCAAAGATAGCAGTTTCACATTCTGGTAATTCTGGAAAATCCGAGGTATACAAATTGTAAAGGGTTGGCGCCAAGACAGACCCTTTGGGTACACCTGCATTATAATATATAAAGTTTGAAACACCACTATTAACATGGACTTGGAAACAACGATCAGACAGAAAACTTAGAACTATATTGCACAAATAAGGTGGAAAGTTGAGATTGTTCATTTTGAAAATGAGACCATTATGCCAGACAGTGTCAAATGCCTTCTCAATGTCAAGTAAAATCATGCCGGTCGATTTACCATCAATACGATTACTTTTGATGTGATTACAGATTCTCTTAACTTGATGAGAAGTGTTGTGATAACGCCTAAACCCAAACTGTACTTTGGGAAAAATGTTCTTATCATCAACAATCTTCATAATCTTTTCTTTTAATATTCGTTCAAAGAGTTTACTCAGGCTGCTAAGTAAACTAATTGGCCTGTAACTATCAGGACTATCTGAAGGCTTACCAGCTTTAAGAATAGGCATAACTTTAGCTATCTTCCAATTTGTTGGAAAGTATTGCAGTTTCAAACATGCATTTACAACATATGCCACCATCTTTATCCCAATTTTCGGTAATTCTTTTAAATATACATTTCTTATTAAATCCAGTCCACCAGATTTTCTCGTTACGAGATTGCTGATAAAAAAATTGATATCGTCTTCATTCACAAATTCATTTAAAGGTGTGACTGAGTTCATTGTTTGGAATGTCTGAACAGTACCATTTACCAAAGTATCTGTATGCAAATCACCCAGATTGCGCGCTATGTTATGATTACGCTCAAATGTTTGAGCTAGCGCATTAGCCTTTTCAACTTCTGTAAAATACGTATTTAAAGTGTTTCTGAGACACGGGATACGACTATTCTTATTTCGAACTAATTTTACAATATTCCAGAACGGCTTAGTATTTTTGTCTAAGTGCTTAAGTTTATTATTCCAAGAGTCATTACGAATTCGAGCTATACTCTCTTTGATGATCTTGTTGAGATAATTGACTTCGTTTCTATCTACAATTTGTCTGTATCGTTGCCAGTTTCTTCTGTGCATATTTCGTAGCTTTATAAGATTTAAAACATCAGTTGGAAGCTTAATGCAATTGTTCTTTTTTTTTAGCTATTTTTGGAATACTCTCATTAGCTGAGTCTAGAATTTGTTTTGTGAAACTTGATACAAGAAGGTCAACATCCTGTTTGCAGGTTATATGGTCTAAGTCGGTGTCAACCTGCCGAAGTTTCTGACTTATATTTGCTCTAAACCGATTCCAATTAGCATTTTTTAAGTCTTGAATATAATCAACAACTTCCATACCACACAGAAGAAGCTTGCAAAATACAGGGTTATGATCCGAGGTCAATTCATTAAGACATACAGGTTGAGATACATAGCTAGGACAGTTAGTAATAAATATATCTAGAACAGACGGACGACCACGTGAACCAGCAGGAACATAAGTTGGACTATGTGGAAACATTAACGTAATGGGCAACACAACACTAAGACTTGAAAGAACATTACCCCATGTATTTGCACGTATGCAACCCCAATCCCTATGTCTACAGTTTAGGTCGCCTCCAACTAAGTAATCATCATTTAAGGAAAAAATTGTCCGGAGATCATTACTTAAAATAGTCTTATTAGCGTTTGTCACAGTAGCACCCGGAAAATAAACACAAAAGACTTTAATTGTTTTTTGGTTTGATAACCTCACCTCGATTCCTAAGTTTTCTACTAAATGTGTTCTAATAACAGGTAATAGCGAGTGTTGAACCGATCTACGCACAAATGTTGCGACTCCACCACCAGTTCCAACAGTTCTATCAAGACGATAGCATTTAAAATTCGGGGTGGATAAACGATAAGTTTCATTAAGCCATGTCTCTGTTACTAAGGCTATGTGAACGTTTTTTCTATTTAAAAAATCTAAGGATTCAATGCTTTTGTTTCGAATCCCCCTAGCATTCCATGTTACAATATTTAAGTTACTATCTACCATATTATTACTTATCATTAGAGTACAAAAATTTAGTAGCTAGCTGTGCGATAACTTGAAACTGATCTGCTTTTGATTTACAAGTAGCTAATTTACTTATCATCTCCATAACTAGTACATTTAATTCCTCCATGGTGAAAAGATTGTTGTTGTTGCTGATCAAACCACTTGAATGATGAGTAGCACTCTCCCATGTGCTAGGCGGTGGCACACAGCTGACGGTTTCCACTCGTTGTTTACTTTGATTCGTAAGTTGACTTCGGCGAGGAAGGGAGGAAAGTCTGACGTAGATGACAAGTCAAGTTGCTTCGGCGTGCTGTTTACTGGAACAGTGGCGGGAGCTTTCGTTGACAAAGAAGCTTTTTTTGTCAGCTGATGAGTTTGGTTCTTGCGATTGGCAAAGTTGCTTTTAAGCTCTAAATATTTGGATCTAGCCAAGCAACCAGCATCACTGGCTTTATGAGAGTCGGAGAGCTTTTGCCTGTGTATGACATCTTTATCGGCCACTTTTCGCAGTGTATTGTGTATTCAGTAAATTAGCTAAATTAGCCAAAATTACTAAACGCGGTAGATCCCCAAATTCAGAGGGTGTTTCCAATCCCTCCGATAAGAAACTTCGTAGTATGAGTGCAACTAGTGCGGGAGAGATGAACTCAAGGTACAATCGTTTCAGTGCCTTTCGGAGTATGTTGGATAAAGACGATAATGATATGGACGAAATTATTTCGCCAAACGTACAGAAAAAAGAGAATGTGCCTCCTATTAAATTGATCGAGCAAACTAGTGACTATGTTCACAGTTTAATGGAGTCATTAAATATATCTGATTACTCCATTAAAAAAATCTCCATTGGAATAAAAATCCTGTGTGAATCTTTAGAAACATACACCAGTGTAGAAAAAAAAGCATTTAAAGTTGTTCTGTTTGGACTCGACGATTTAAATGTTGATTTATTAAAGTCGAAATTGATTGAAATCGGTCTGAAATGCATGGACATTAAGAAAATTAATAAAAACTATGGACATTATAGTGAAACATTTTATTTAATTTCATTAGAGAATGGATCAATCAAATTAAATGATTTAAAAAAACACTACCGATCTGTTTTCCATACTCAAGTGAGTTGGAGCTTTCAACGAAAACTAAAAGGCAAACCGACACAATGCCATAATTGCCAGATGTTCGGACATGGTGAGCGCAACTGTCACATCAAATCATATTGTGGTACTTGTGCTGGTTCTCACAAAGAAGTTTTCTTTTTTAAAAACATATTTTTTTCTGGCAGAAGGCCACTTTATTTTATTGCAATCACTTTAGAACTAACATACAAATAATTTCTTACACCTATTTATGGCTATTAATTGCTAACTCAGCACTTGTCACCGTGGGACAGCGATCACCAGTTCGATTCGGCAGACGTTGAGGTCAGCATATCCGGCGACGATTGGGCTGCGCGAGATACAATCCCCGAGTGCCGTTTGCTTAAAAAAAAACACAACTTGACTTTTCGAGAGCAGAACAACTTATGACTTTATTAATTTCATATCTTTTCCTTTACACTTTCGTTCTTGAGGTGATTGCACGGAATTGCATTCGCCGGAAATTTCCCAGACGCATAGTGAGCTTTTCGTGCATTCGTTATTTGATACATTGAACATGAATTTTAGTGTGTCAGTCGGCATGCATTGACTTCTTATTGATGAAGGAAATTGTCTCATATACAATTGAGGCTGAATTAATTTAGTTTTGATGAAGAAATCAGCATTTTGAAAATCGACAGGAAGTTTTATTACTTGTGGGGTATAAGAATTTTTTTCCAGATGTGAGATTGGGTTTGAAACTCTAAGGGATGGTGGAATTTTTTGTTATTAAGATATTATTGCGTCGATACCTAAAAGTCCGTCAAAGTATTGATGAAATTTGAATAACAGAAATGAGAGGGTGACACTACAGGCACATTCATTTCTGTAAAAATTAAATTCAATAAAAACAAAGAGGTTAACTTGTTTATTTTGTGGATACTTATTAAGAACTGTATTTATTATAATTGGCTTACAAAGTATGTGGTCATTGGGATCAGAAAATTCGGGGTTTAAAAATGAGGATGTTGCCCCTGTGTCTATTAGAAACTGTGAGGGCATACCGAAAGGAGACAAAATATGAATGTATGGGAGATTATGCCCATGTTTATTTATGCCTAAGTATCCTGTGGGGTTTGAAAGGCGTGTTGGTGAAAATTTTGTTGTTCCAGTTCCATTGTGTTAAGCAGATCATTGGTTGGTTCCAAGGTGTTGGTTTAGATTATATTACGGGTTGGTGTAATGATAGTCCAATGATTGCTGGTAAGATCCATGTGGTGTTTTTGAAGGGTCCACATCAACGTTGTGTACTTCTTCTATTGAGTATTTTGGTCGAGTTCCAGTACGATATTGCTGCGTTGGCTGTGTTCTGTTGGTCCTGTACGTTAAACGTGTATTCGTGGTTTGCGTGTCCATAGGTTCCGGAGGAAAGGAATTTCGGTTGTTGCTCCTGGTTTGGGAATTATAGAGAATTTTTGCTGAAACTGTTTTGTTGTGGATGGTAATTCGGAACTTGTTGAGAATTTCTGTTATAGTTATTTTGGAAGTTTCTCGAAGCGACATTCTTCTGGTGGCTATAGAAATTGTTCCCATGAACAATTTATTGTGGTATAGGATAATTTTGACGAAAGTTGGGTATGGATCTTGAAGGGTATTGGGGTCGATTTGGTTTTGGAATGGGGTTATAAAGAAAGGATACTTTTGTATAGAAGATATTTTGTTCTTTTATACAGAATGATGAAGCTAGTGGTAAGGTATCGGGTCTCATTGCTCTAATGACAGAGCCAATTGGTTCTCGAAGCCCAGTCAAAAAGACGTTAAGACAAATTTATGCTTATAGCGTCTGCTTTGTTTGAATGACGTTTTGATTTGCTTCGTAAATTAAGATATTGTTCAGGAGATATGCCTGAGTTTCAATTATAGCACTATAGAACTTTTCAACAGTTTTCAGTCCTTGTCTCATGTAAAATAAATTAAATAAAATAAGGACCGTTTAATTTTCAATGGTTACAACTTTATTTTTCGATTGATGCTAACACAATATGGTATGGTCTCTACGGAATTCAGAATGAGACTGCCCAAGAATTGAACGAACAAAATACTGAGCAATACGAAATATGAGTACTCGTTAAGTAATGAGTGTACATGTGTATAAATGAATATGTATAATATGAATGTATGAAATGAATATATATACGAATGTGGGTATGCTGATTTTAATTTTCAACATCCTCCGGCGGCGAGAAATTTGATGATATCTCCAGTGGGTATAACAGCTGGATTGCTCTCTTAAAGACTTTACCATCGCCAAGTCGAATTTCGCAGGAACGCACTTTGCCATCTCTCCCAATGAAAGTCCTTTCAACTAAGGCCAACTTCCAATGAACTCTTGGAAGAGAAGAGTCATATAGAAGTACAACATCACCTTCTTTTATGATAACCGCCGCCTTAGAATTGTCCCGCTGATTGAATAGTCGTAACATTCGGATATATTCGTCCCGCCATCGCCTTGAAAGTTTGTTGGTATATTTTAAGCGCATTTTCCAAAGTTCTTGAATATCAGAGTTCGTTGAGTCAGCAATGCCTGTTCTGAATTTAGGAAAAGATGAACAAATAAGAAATTTAGATGGAGTAATGGGAGATAGATCTAATGGATCACTCGATGTATAAGTCAGTGGCCGATCATTTGCGATAGATTCAGCTTCCGCTAGCAGCGTTCGTAACTGATCGAATGTTAATTTGGCTTTACCAATAACTGCCTTTAAGGTATTCTTGATGACGCGAATCAGTCTTTCCCAAAATCCGCCCCACCATGGAGCCCTTTCCACAATGAATTTCCATTTTATTTTGTTTTTAGCCAAAAATCCTTGCACTTCTTCACCATCTAGCCATAGTCCAGCTTCCCTTAATTCCAATGCCGCCCTTCGAAAGGTTTTCGCGTTATCCGAAAATATTGCCGACGGAACACCTCGTCGAGCAACGAATTGCCTGATTGCCATTAAGCAGCTTTCGGTAGTTAAGTTCGCAACCAATTCCAAATGGACAGCTCGAACTGCTGCGCACGTGAAGAGCATTATGTAAGCCTTCTGCATATGCTCGTCTTTGCCTTGTAGATAGAATATCGGACCAGCGAAATCCACCCCAACGTTATCAAAAGGTCTAGTAAATTTAATCCTTTCCAATGGCAATGGCGCAAATGGTTGTGAGGCGGCCTTACCCAAAGCCTCTTACAGACAACGCAATTTCGTATTCTTCTTTTGATAAGTTGTCTTCCTCGTAGAATCCAATATTGCTTCCTTAAGCTAGTTAATACTATGTTAACACCCCCGTGCAACGTCTTCAAGTGATGGTCATCAATTATCATATTGGTGATATAAGAATCCGGTGGAAGTATCATCGGATGCATTATATCGAAGTCATCATTCAGAAGTTGCAGCCGACCTCCCAATCTCAATATACGCTCATCGTCCAAGAAAGGAGATAGTTGGATTAATTTTGATTTACTTGAAATACTCCTTCCTTTCTGCAAATCGAAAATTTCGTTACAAAAAGAGTTGACTTGCACATACCTTATCCAGTATTGTTCTGCTTGAACAAGTTCTTCAGCGGTCAAGTGCACACTGTCTCTCCGTTGCTTTGTTTTGCAAGATTCGATGAAACGCTGCAACCAACTGGTAACTCTCAACAATTTCTGCCATGAACTATAATTTAGGAAGTTGAGCACAGGTTCGATTCTTTCAGGAGTTTCTAGCATCGTCATCAAAACTGCATGCGTATTGAAATTTGAATCTTGATGGAAGTTACTGCTGCCTTGATTTTCTTGCAATTCTTTTAACCATGAAGGCCCATGAAACCAAATTTGGGATTTTTTAAGCTTTTCCCCAGTCATGCCACGAGTCAATAAATCTGCCGGATTTTCACTTCCACTACAATGATTCCATTGATTTACATTCGTCAGATTTCTTATTTCCGTTACACGGCTTTGCACAAACGGCTTCCAACGCTGAGATGATCCATAAATCCAATTTAAGGTTATCTTAGAGTCCGACCATAAGAAATATTCCTTCACTTCCGTCCTTAGGCAACGCTTCAAGTAGGAGCACAACCTGGCAGCAATCAAAGCAGCTGTGAGTTCCAATTTCGGTAGGGTTAACTCTCCTTCCTTATTTTGTTTCAGAGGTGCTACTCTCGCCTTAGCACAAAGAAAATTTACGTGCGCAGCTCCCTTCAGATAGATCGTTTTTACATACGCTACGGCGCCATAGGCTTTCAGGCTCGCGTCTGCGAATATGTGTATGTAAATCGTTTTTGGTACCTCCATCTGTATCGTTGATCTTGGTATAACCATTTCCGCTAGCTGAAGCACACCTTTAATAGAGTCTTCCCACTCCATTTGCAACTCGACTGTCAGATTTGCATCCCAATGCAAATTAAGTTTCCAGACCATCTGGAACAGCACTTTCAATTTGATAACGGTGGGAGAAAGAACACCTAAAGGATCATAAATTCGTGCTATGGCTTGGAGAATATTCCTCTTGCTACCTTTAGTCGCCGTTTCTAATAGCCCTTGCAGTGATTTTAAGGACACTTGAATTTCGTCAGTGTGAACATACCACGTTAAACCCAGGACCTTTTGGGAAAAAGGAAGTATTTCATTTTTAATGGATTGGCGTACCTTTTCACTGTTCGTATTCCATTTTCGTAACCTCATAGAAGCGCCTTCCATAATTTGCATTGATTCCTGATAAATCTTCTCCGCCTCTTCTTCCGTACCAGCACTGACAACAAGGTCATCCATGTAGAAAGCAGTTCTCAATATCTTGCATGTGTCTGGATATTTTTCTGATTCTTTGGAAAGATGAGCTCTGATTGTAGCGGAAAGCAAAAACGGACTGCAATTGACTCCGAAGGTAACTCGAGTCATACGAAAATCCTGATATTGGCGATCTTCCAGTGAATTAAACCATATAAAGCGATGGGCGTCTCTATCTTCTGGGTTGAGCCAAATTTGAAGGAATGCCTTTTCAATGTCGGCCACGATAGCAAAAGGACCCATCCGAAAATTTAATAGTACATCTAGCACTTCTGAAAGTAAATTGGTACCCGTTAATAAGAAACTATTTAATGATGGGTTCTGTTCCGTCTGATATGACGCGTCGAATACGATTCGCATTTTTGTGGTTTCACTATCTTTGAATACCGGGTGGTGAGGTAAATAGAATGTTCTTTGCGGTGACTGATCATGAACGATTTCTGCAATTTGATCCTGCAACATTTTTCGCACTGCAGCGTCGTATTCCCGAAGCAAGCTTGGGTTTCTTGACAAGCGTTGTACCAGAGATTCAACTCGCCGAAGTGCCTGACTTCTATCTCCATGAAATTGCAAGCTTTTGTCCTTCCAGGGTAAAGATGCTACAAAACGACCTGCAGACCAACGAATACACTCACTACTTAGCTTTTCTGTCCAGAACGTCTTCTCTGCTTCCTCGCTTCGAATACCGATGGATTCTAGTGACCATAAATGAGATATATCCCTGGCTTCAAGGGCTGCTGCGAACATGACATTCGATGAGGATGTTGTGTCAGATATTTCATTAAGATGAGGTCCTTGAAGCGTCCACCCAAATATCGTTTCAACAGCTCGTAATTGTTTAGAGATTTTTCGTTGTTTGCCGGTAACAATACTCCAATAAATGTCTGAACCGATTAACATGCTGAGTCCGTTCTCTGATGATATTTGTGTTTGATAACAACTGTCAGCCAATCTGAAATTTGCGATAAATTTACAACTTTTGTCTGGAACTGTGAGAACATCGATACATATTGTGGGCACGACAAGCATCTCTACTTCAACATTCTGCTCATCAAATTGACTTTTCAGACTTACTTTTACCTTTGTCAAGACTTTTGGACATGCTTTATTATTTGTCCCGAATGGAATCAGTGACATCTTTACCTTACCAGTCTCGACAAGCCCTAATTTCTTTGCTGCGGATTCACATATGTAGCTGTTTTGACTTCCTCCATCAATCACTATTCGCAGTAATAATTTTCTTGTGCCACATTGAGCAATGCAACGGGCCGACTTCAAAAAGACGTTTATAAGATTGTGTGTGGTATTGCACAAATTAACTCCGAAGTTATCGTTTTCTTGATTTTCGTCGCAAACAAGTGCAGTAGTTGCAGATAATTTTTTATATTGCGGATCACACAGCGTCGTTAAATGTTTTCCTTTACACTTATCGCACTTCAAATACTTTACACTTCGACACTTCTTTGACGAATGGCCTTTTTTCGCACATCTGAAGCATCTACCCGTTTTCACTAACACATCTTTCTTTTGTGTGATGGACATAGCAGAATCACAATTTTTCGTGCTGTGTGAAGGAGACTGACAAAATATGCATACATGCAGATCCTCTCTTTTTTCGTTGAATGCGGATAAATTAGCTGCTGTTGAAGTTGTGTGTATTGGTTTTGACTTACTCTGCGAATCTACTTTACTCATTTCCAGAGCTTCTATTTCGCTCTTGAGAAATTCCAATAACTGATGAGTCTGGCATTTCGTCGAATTTATTGTCGATGTCGTTTCGGAACTATTGTTGTGCGTGTCGTTTTTTATGTCGTCGAGCACGAAATCTTCTCTTCTCTTTTGGCGGTGGAAATCAACTCGCAAATCGTAGGGTAAACAACGCAGTAGTATTGGTTTTAACATAACATCATACTGTTGCGAGGGGACATTTAACCCTGTGAGTGATCGTCTACATGTATTGATGGAATTGTATAGTTGTCTTAGGCCTGATACATCGGACCGCGATTGAACGTGACGAAGCGAAACGAGTTGCTGTAGATGATCGTCAATTAACCGTTCTAAATTCCCGTATTGTTCTTGCAACAAAGACACAGCTGCATCGTAGCACGTGTCCGTAGCCGTAAAACCCGCTACAACCTTTTTTGCGCTGCCGTATAAAGATGATTCCAAGTACATGAATTTCTCTGAAGGCGACAGATCTGAATTTTCATGAACTGACGTTCGGAAATGTTCCCAAAAGGGTAGCCAATCCTTCATGCCTCCATCGAATCTTTTTAATTGTAATTTTGGCAATTTGACATAGCCTTTATTTTCTCGAGTTTTCGTTGGTGATGTTTCTTGTTTTGACGAGAAAGAATTCATTGGTTGCGTTTTTACCATTACCTTTTTCAAACGACATTGAAGGCGCGATAATGTAGTTGTGGCTGAATCTTCGTAATCCGCTATTTTGATGGTTTCGGCTTCTGCGTTTTCCGTTGTGATGAGCTCCTTTTCTGCGATGTCTCTGTTAATGGTGGCTAAGCTGTCGTTAATCGCCTGTAACCTCTGGACATAAATATTTAGCTCCTCTTCAATTTCGTCCATATCGTTGTCATCATTATTAATTTGCGATGCGGTAGAATTTAAGTATTCAGTCGCCGATTTCACTACTTTTGTGAGCTGACCACGATAAGCCGCGCGTGTCGCAAATTCCATATTATTAGCAACCGATAATAACCGATAATAATTTTGTCCTCTTTTATTCGCGTTTCCGATCTCGT
This sequence comes from Eristalis arbustorum, assembly GCA_916610145.1. Lineage (NCBI taxonomy): Eukaryota > Metazoa > Arthropoda > Insecta > Diptera > Syrphidae > Eristalis > Eristalis arbustorum. The sequence goes on along the minus strand of OU744319.1, from coordinate 46,907,565 downwards.
TCCTGGGTTTCGGCACCAAATGTAAAATAAATTAAATAAAATAAGGACCGTTTAATTTTCAATGGTTACAACTTTATTTTTCGATTGATGCTAACACAATATGGTATGGTCTCTACGGAATTCAGAATGAGACTGCCCAAGAATTGAACGAATAAAATACTGAGCAATACGAAATATGAGTACTCGTTAAGTAATGAGTGTACATGTGTATAAATGAATATGTATAATATGAATGTATGAAATGAATATATATATGAATGTGGGTATGCTGATTTTAATTTTCAACATCTCATGTTGTGCAAGTCACGTATGAGAGAGGTTTCTGTTCGTTTATCAGAGTAATGTAGTATTAAATTATTTTTGATACTCTCCCAGTTTAATGGAGTGCCATACATATTTAACACTTTATTTGCTAGTTCTACAATTTTGTTACGAATAGCGCGAAGTAAAATTGTACCGTAAGATGTGCCGTCGAGATCTTTAATGAAATGCAAGATCTCTTCAACATTATTTAGAAATTCATGAAGAACACGCGGATTGCCATCAAAGCGAGGCAAATCTTTAATAACGTCGGGAATTCTTAAGGATCTAATAAGATCGAGAGGCTGTATAGTATCTTCGGAATCACGAGGCAAGCTGGTAGCCATGTTTAAATTGGGGACACTATAACTGAAGTCACTTACAATACTCTCTTCAGTAATACAAACTAAACTAGATGTTCGCTTAGGGATTTTATAGGGCGGGAAAGCTTTCAACTTCTTATGCATTAAAAAAAATGAATTTTAGATAAAAAGAATTCAATTTTCAACTTACATGCAACCCAGTATGGTCATTACTAAGCAAATACGTTCTGCTGCTGCTTCGGACGCTCATCATCTCGAGGGATAAAAGTTTGTGGAATTTATCTTCAATGGGTATTGGTTGTAGTGTATGTCTGGATGCTTCTTGTGCCGTAAATATCTTGTCGTTGATGGTGACGTTTGTCTTGTCATATTTTACGAGGAAAGTGCCGGTGAGGGTCCGCTGCATGGAGTTAGCTTCAAGAGTTCCATTGATATCATTCAGTAGAACTATGCCAGGTGCTATTTCTTCAATGGAAAGAATGTGCTGATTGTTTATTAAGTTACATGTTGCTGCTTCACTTCTAAGTAAATTTGGAATACAAATGGTGTTAGTTAGGTTTACAATATTTTCTTTTTCACATATAGTGACAAAATTAATTGATTTATATTTATTTGTCAGTCCATGAATTTCTTCTTTATGTTTTACAATTTTTTCACAATAAATTTCTTTTGGTACGCCATTATTTTTATCAGGTTTGAGTAAAAATGTTTCATATGTATGAGTATCGGTTATTGGGATATTAACAATATACAAAATTGAAATAGAATTGGTTCTTTTATTGTTTGAAAAGGAATATTTTTTTTATTTAATGCATTAATGGCTAGAGTTACGTTTTCTTTTGATAAAATAAGTGTATTAACAATTCCTACTTTCGCAAAATGAATGGCTTAATTTATATTTTGTTTTAACAATTTTTAACTTATATTACGTTTGAGATACAATTTCTTTATTAACATATTTATTTTCTCTAAGCATTGATATTAGTTATGTTATTTCCTTGTTGATATAGTTTAACCGTGTTCTTATGTGGACGGTTGTTTTGAACTTGTGAACCGGGTGATAGCACTTCTTAAAACGTACACTTTTCTCCGCTTGCAATTTAACTTTATTTTTAAATCAGTCTTACCGTGTTCTTATGTTAACGGTTTGTACGCACTGTTAAGGTGTGTTCTTATGGAACGTCTTTGATCACGACGCAGTCACACTTTTTTTTTGCGTATAGACTACTACTCGGGTTTATCATAATCACTTGCGTTATTCAGATTAAGAATTATTACACTTTTTCGAACACTATTTACTTCTAGTTGCTCCGGTGCCAGTTAAAAAAAAAAAATAGTTTCACTGATTTTCAACAACTGAACAGTACTTTATTCGTTTCCATTTCTTTTGTACTTAAAAACTAGTTACAATGCAATATTTCGCTTCTTATGAATTACAAAATAACCCAGACATATTTCTCAGAACTACATCCGACATTTGATAGATAATGCATATTTGACTACATTGTGTAAAAGAAAAGAGATGAGGTAAGAAATGTGAATTTTATATGGGACAGATTTGGAAACGAATGGTGAACTGGAGTGTAACCTGTGGGACTGGTAGTGGAAAGGAAATGGTGAACTGGCGGTTAACTTAGATACATTTTAGAACAAGGATCCTCCTCCTGTCCATTTTTGGTGTGTATGGGTAGTTGTTTATTCTCCTTTCCTCTCCATGTCTTTGTGCCCAGCACAGTTTGGTTTCTTTACAAGAATCTATATCTTATTCTGTTTGGCGTAGCGTATGAGTTCGGCCACATTTGCCGAAAAATATGTGTTTGGTGGGATTACTGGCGCCTTGTCGTTTTTTGCCGGTGGTGGGTACGGACACGGAGTCGCTTGACATGCCAATGTCATTCGAGTCCTTCATGTCATCCTTTTAATTTTGAATGTCTGTATGAGGCCCACGATTGGCTTGAAGCCCCTTTTGGCAGTTTCTCTCCGCTCCATGGCGGCTACTAGCACAAAGTCTGTCACTATCCCTGTACACTTCACAAATTACAATGACACGTTCAGCAATATCTGTCTAGTGTTTCTAATTGTTGGATATTAGCCTATTCAGGAGCTTTACCCAAAATATTGTGTGGAAATTTCTCTAAGCCCGAGTGCTCGTCTTTTATTTTTAATTTAATTCCTTTTCATAACTAGACGGGACTTCGGTAGATAGGCACTTTCGCTCGTGATTTGGAAGTAAAATAACATGCCTTCGTTTGAATTTAAAATGAAAACACCTTCCTCGATGTTGCAGGATAAATTTTTCAATTTTGATTGAGGTCTTTACAAAGCAATCTAACACGAAATATAATTGACGAAGTGACTTAAAATCTCTTGCAGTTATTAGTGATCTAAGTAAACATACGTACTATTCTATATTTACTAACAAACAATAATGGAAATAATGACTGCAATTTAAAAAAATGTATTTCAGCTATTTGTTTCCCGTATTATACGAAAAAAATGTTAGTATGTTATTAGCAAGATGAAAAATGACTATTTCCATATTTTTAATTGCAAATGTGTTATGTAAATTGAAAAAAAAAATCTTTTATTACTTAATCATTTTATGAAGAATTGTTTGAGTCTACCAAGCAAAAATTTGAATCAAAAACGTTTTGAGATGACTCATGTTTTTTTCTTAATTTTATTATAATATTTTGATATCCTTATTTTGAACATTTTAATTATATTTATATTATTATTATTTTTATATTTTAGAAGAAATATTATTATTCCCTTAAATAAACAATTGTAAGTACTTTTAATGAAATTTAACTGTCAATTGAAGAATAAGAAATAAACAAAATAAAGTATATGATTGAAAATTTTGCGTTTTATTTCAATTCATTTTTCGAACAGCTGACCACGAAACAACATTACGAATCCTTAAAGTAAGTATGCACGAATACATAAAACCTCTAATATTTGCCGGACACAGGTAAGTCCCCTCCTTTTTTATACTTAAAAATAAATAGATTTTTTATGAGAACCTCGTTAATTTCTTTTTTTGGATGACGAGACAAACTGTACATAGTTTGCTTGCTAGCTTCAAGGGTATCCATTTCCGGACGTTCTATTGTTCTTCCAAGAATAGAGAAGACCGATAGGTCTATTAAAATGTGCCAAAAAAAATGGATCACGAACCCCATCGAAACGAAATTGCAAACGAAATTACAATGGAGAGCCGTTGACCGTTGACCAATTAATCCATTAAATTCATTTCAAATACTGGTATGCCCTGGGATCAGTGTTACCACATGTTAAATCATTTATGAGTACCAGGTAGTGATGGGAACTATCGAATAAAAACTATCTAGTTATTCGATAGTTGCAAACTATTCATTTATTCGATAGTCGAAAACCATTCATTCATCAAATTGAATGAAAAAAATATTCAATAGTTTTTACTTTTTTTAATTTTACACACGCTAATTTTGACAGCAAGTTTCACCTTTCTGCCTAAAAAATGGAAATGCTTGCTGTCAATTTTAGTTCGTGTAAAAGGGGCCTTGTATGGCTGGTTGGACTGAGTCAAATGGTCGGCATGGCAGCTTCTCTGAGAGAGAATTTTGTGTATGCATACACACTTTGCCCAAAGTGCAGTTGCATGACAGATTGTTCTATGGTTTGGTTCGAGCCGATAGTTCGACTCAGTTAAGAGACGAGTTCGAATTCGTTCATTTGTATGATGGAAAAATGTTCAAATGGTTTTAGTTGAATGAATGGTTGTTTTCGTTCGCTTGGACTTTGGACTATCGGCTGCTATGACCGATTCGTTCAGTTGTATGATGCAAAAATGTTTGAATGGATTTAGTTGTTTGAAGAAGAAATCGTCTGAAGGGAGAAAAATTGAATCAAATAGTCTTCCTTAATAGCAATTCTTTCTGAAAGACGATGGAAGAATAGCCAAACACCGGAATGAGGGATGTAATTAGTTAGTATGTTAGTACTATGTAATGAACTTTGTATTTTATGAATGAAATTAATTAAGTACAAATGATGTATTTATGTATGCATTAAATAAAATAAGAATGGTATTTGATTTTGTAGTTCGTTGTGAGAGGCAAAGGGAACTCACATGAAAAAAGCACATTTAGGGTAAGAGACGGGGAAGACGGTTTTGATTTATTTTTTGTGATAATTACATATATCGAGGATTAGGCCTCCTAAGGAAACCTCAGAAAAAAAACGGGAGCCCCCTCCCCGCTCTTCAACACTGGCGTGTATTGTTTTAACAACCCAGTCGGGGAATGAATGAATGAATAAAATCATTCGATAGTTGAAATTATTCAGTTACTAACTATCGATAGTGCAATTCATTCGATAGTTCCCATCACTAGTACCAGGAACTTAAAAGACGAGTAATTTTGAAAATATGTAAATCCCATTAATGGCTTTTGATAAAACAATTCCTCCTTATGTGAGAACTAAGAAACATAAAAGAAACCAGTATGTTGTTTTTGTTTGAAATTTTGATACTAATCTGGAGAACTCAGACTCAAGACTGGTCCATTGTAAATACTACCAGGTGGCAACCTACAATTCCTTCGGGAGATCAGCTGGCGCATCTGTGGTGAAGGGCCCACAGAATCAACTCTAACCGCATTAGTGCCAAAGACCTGCGACCTGATCCAATCAAAGATGAAACAGTGACAGAGGATGTGCTATGACTTGTAGCCGTCCTCTCCCCAGGCATCGCAGAGGGTATATTCGTTTAAGCCCAGCACATTTAAATGTTTATCAAAGGTGTAATGGCCCGTTGTCAAGTCGGTAAGTAGTCTGCAGTCTGTCAAGGGACAACAAGAATGGTGCGGAATCGGGAGCAAATGTTTGGTCTGTCCACATCCTGGAGAGTCATGCCTTCTATGATAGTGCTCTCGAGAGGTCCAACCATCAACCTTCCACCTGTTTTTCAAATATAGTTTGTTGCGCATAGGTATTCGCGACCCAGCAACCCATTCATTTAGGAATGAGACAGGCAGAGCCAGCAAACAATGGCAACACAAACGAAGGGAAAAAGAAAAACAGCAGAGAGCAACACCAGCCGCTATCCGAGCCCTCGCCGTGGTGCCCGCCCATTTTCGTGAAAGGAGTTTCAGCAAAGGGTGTACTGGAATTTATAAGGTCAAGTAGATTCAATATCGATAAAAGATTTCTGGAATAATGGACTAGATAAACTTAAAATCTACATAGTGCCTTAATGCACCTCTTCCAAACAACGAAAAAAGAAGCTTCCTCGTTCACACCAAAACAACTGAGAAAATACAACGTCGTATTAAAAGGTACACCCAACTATTTTTCTGTGAGTGACATTGAGGAGGATCACTTGACACAGGACCCATCACTAAAGGTCTCAGTTACAGGCTTGGTCCAAAAATAATTGAGTGAGACAGAATCTCTTCTTGTGTACGTTGGAGGATAGAGATAGCTTCCTTAAGATAAAGCAAATCAAAAAAGTGTTGAGCATGGACTCGCCAGGGAAAGTGTTAGAAGTTTAGGAATGACGCCATGTTTCCACTGTCAGCGATTCGGACACATGTCCAAATACTGCACAGCGGAGCATAGACGTGTACAAAAAATCGCAATGAAATCGGAAATGTGACCTGACTACTCAAACGTTCTACGTCAGCTGCAATGCATAGGACACCCGGCCGGCTATAAGGGATGCCTCAAATGGTTTGAAGTACAAATATGGGAAGAAGTTTTGCTCGAATCTTTTCGCAGTAAAAAATCTAACAAACCTCGCTGATCCCAAGTGACAATATTTCCCGTTTGTTTTCGAAGTCAAAGAGACTCTTCAGTATAACTTTCGACGAGCTGTTAAAATTGGATGGTGTCAAAAAAGACTTGGCTCTGCTCGACCTTGCTATGTCCCTTTCTCATTCACCATGGACCTAAGAATAATTACGACCAACATATACTATCTGTCAAGGAAAAAAATTCAATTCAAGAAAATGTTCAATCAAGAAACTTGCCTCTCAGAGCACGCAAGCAAGCAGCAACAACGACGGTTGAGGTACGGGGATCCTTATTCAGCACTCTGTGACCTTCGCTCAAACTTTTCTCGAACGACTTGATTTCGGCTACGATTGCGTCCATTCCCGTTTTTTCAAACAACCAAGTCCCTAAATCGCTAGCTTTTGTCTCAATTTATGTAAAGTGCAAAGCGAAGTCTGGTAATCCCTACAAAACTCCGTTCGACAAATAACTTCGCATGCAGAACATTAGAACCACTCTCAGATCACTTCTCAGTAGTATTAAGTATACAATTGCAAGACTACACAGGGGGGGGGGGGGCGGGGCAGAGCACGGGGGGCATGGGCTTATGTACACAGGGCAAAGTTGCTGACTGCACCAAACCTGGTAGGATGCCAGCGCGATCCCTGCTTGTGTATAAGTCAAGTTGACAGACAGCCTACTCGTGGCGCCCCTGGGTAGCCAACCGTTGTGTGGTGAACTAATGTATGCAGCGATCCCCCTCTGCCCGAGGGTCAAATAATGGGCCTGGCCTGCCAGTTGTAGGTTGTGCGTGAGATTAACTCCCTCACCACATAAAAAACCAACGGTTACGAACCGACAACAGGCCTCGGATATGGACGGATTCAAAGTTGACGACCCCAGCAAACGATCAAAGGACAATGGTTTTCGGTTCTGCGCGTAGAATGTGAGGTCCCTGAACAGACCGCGTGCAGCCGACGAACTCGCGGAGGCCCTGGACTGCCACAAAGCAGATGTCACCGGCATCCAGGAGATGCGATGGGATGGGCCGGGCAAAAGGAAGATGAGAAACTGTGACATCTACTACGGTGATTGCTACAAAGAGGGAAGGCAGCGCTTATTTGGAGGCAGGGCAGACTTAGGCAAAAAGTCTTAAGCTTTGATTATATCAGCGAACGCCTCATAACAATGCGCATCAAGGCTAAATTCGGGAACATTAGCCTGATTTGCGCACACGCCCCGACGGAGGAAAAGGATGACGATAGCAAGGATGACTTCTATGATCTCCTAGAAAGAACATACGATCGATGCCCCAGCTATGACACCAAGATCGAGAAGCTGCCACTGATGTGCTAGGTGTCACGACACCACCCAGAAGGTACATGCAGCCAAGCAGGAGGCCTACAAGGCAAAGCTGCATCGAACAACGAGAGCTATTCGTGAGCTCTACGAACAGAAGAGAAGGGAAGAGGGCGGGATTCTCAGAAAGAAAAAGAAAAAGCATGAGAAGCGCGCGGTCGTGGAGATGGAGAGGTGTTACGACAGAAAGGAGGTCCGAAAGTTTTACCAAAAGGTAAAACAAGTATCATGAAGATACAGAGCTCGGACCAAAGCCTGCAGGGACGAAAATTGTAGAACTAGTAGTAGAATCGTAGTCGATGCTGAGAATTTCGGAAAATCATTTCTGTAGACTGTTCAACGGCGATGACGACACAAATGCCGCTGTCAGGCAGAATGTTTCACTCAATTTGGACGATGATGAACAAGAATTCCGTCCCCCAGACTTAGGCGAAGTCAAGATAGCGATATTTAGACTGAAGTCGAACAAAGCTGCAGGACGGATTGTCCGCGGAACTGTTTAAAGCAGCTGGAGATGAACTGGTTGGGCGCATGCACCAGCTCATCTGTAAGATATGGTCAGAGGAAAGCATGCCCGATGAGTGGAATCTCAGCGTCGTTTGTCCGGTTCACAAGAAAGGAGACCTCTTCGACTACGCCAACTATCGAGGGATCAGCCTCCTTAGCATCGCGTACAAGATACTCTCTGCCGTTTTGTGTGAGCGCGTGAAATCATTCGTCACAACCTGATAGGTCCTTATCAGTGCGGTTTCAGGCCAAGGAAGTCCACAATAGACCAAATATTTACACTTCGGAAGATCCTGGAAAAGACTCAAGAGATGCAGAACGACACCCACCACCTATTTGTCGATTTCAAGGCCGCATATGCCAGTGTGCATAGAGACGAGCTATACAACGCCATGTCTAGTTTTGACATTCCTGCCAAACTCGTCAGGTTGTGCAGGATGACGATGGAGAACTCTAGCTGCTCCATTAAGGTCGGTAACGAACTCACCGAGACCTTCAATGTCAAAAAAGGGTTTAGGCAAGGTGACACGCTGTCATGTGACTTCTTTAACATCATACTTGAGAAGATCGTGCGAAACTCACATGCAAACACCCGAGGCACGATCTTCTAAAAGTCCGTTCAACTGCTTGCTTACGCGGATGACATTGACGTGATTTGACGAACACAGCGAGCCGTCAATGAGGCGTTTGCTGGCATTGAAGCGGAAGCGGCTAAAATGGGTTCATCGATAAACCAGGGCAAAACAAAGTACATGCTGTCATCACGGAAGGACGCACAACATCGACGTCTCGGACAGAGCATCATATTGGGCAGCAGAAACTTTGAGATAGTCAAGGACTTCGTCTACCTAGGCTCCGGAGTAAATAGGGACAACAACAATAGTACCGAGATCAAGCGCAGAATTACTCTTGCCAATCGCTGCTTCTTTGGGCTCAAGAGGCAATTGAGTAACAGAGCCATCTCTCGAAACACCAAATTGACCTTGTGTAAAAACCTGATCATCCCAGTCCTGTTCTACGGCGCAGAGACATGGACGTTATTGAAAGCGGATGAAAAAGCTCTTGGTTGTTTTGAGAGAAAGGTTCTGCGTACGATCTATGGTCCTGTTTGCGTTGATGACGTCTAGCGGAGAAGGTTCAACCACCAACTGTACGGGCTGTACAGCGGCATGCACCTAGTTAAGCGTCTTCGGATCCAACGCTTAAGATGGCCCAAAGAGTCTGCGACACCGAGCCATTGGGACAGCGCAACAGAGGACGCCCTCGCACTAGATGACGCACACAAGTGGAAAAGGACCTCAACCAATTTGGTGTGCGCAAATGGAGGCAGCTGGCGAAAGATCGTGCTGGCTGGAGAGGCATGTTGGTTGAGGCTCAGGTCCACCCCGGACTGTAGCGCCAATCAAAGAAGAAGAAGAAGTGTATCATTTTACTCTCATGGTCGTGTGGGATTGTATGTATGTACACATATTTCGGACGCAACGCACGTATTTCATTGGGCACCTCTTTGCAGTCCGGCAAATACGATTTTTGTGGATGTCAATTGCAACGCACGCACCGGATTCTATGGGCTTGGGCCTTAAGAACACATTTCCAGTGAGAGCATTGCCAACTTAAAATTATTCAAATTATATTACTTCATTAGCATTCAACAATGCCTTGGCGAGGAATGTTAACAAACATTTTTCTCTCTTCGATTTTGCAATACATCAAATAACAGAATAAAAAAAATCTATTGGTTCTTTGATTCAATATATAACAATCGATAGCTACAATTTCGAGGTAGTAAATGAGTTTATCTTACTCAGGGCAAACGTAAGAAACGCCCTTGGCAACCGATACTATTTCGGTTTGTCAAAACAACTAAGCTCGAAAGTCTTGACTCGAAGGGCCAAAATCATACTCCACAAAACTCTTATGTTGCCAGTCCTGCTTAGCAAAACTTTGTGCTTTCGATAGAAAAATTCTACGTCGGATATAAGGTCCCCTCTGCGAGGAAGGCGAATGGAGGAGAAAACACAACCGCGAACTCTACGAGCTGTACAAGGTTGTGGATGTAGTCGGGAAGGCAAAAATCCGTCGACTACACTGGCTCGGCCACATCGGGAGCATGGACAACAATGCTCCAGCAAAGGGAGTCTACGAATCCAAGCCTCCTGGTTCGAGAAGGAAGGAGACCGAACCTCCAGCATAGAGACCAAGTCATCGTGGATGTAAAACAGCTTGGCCCTGATGACTGGAAGCAGCGCGTCCAGAACCGTCACCAATGGAAGGCAGCAATTGCTCAGGCTCGGATTCTTCATGGCTCGTCGACCTGATAAGTAAGTATTTGTTGTTTGATTTGTGCGAAGACATGACAAGACCACCAAGTCAGAAATAAAAGAATAGTTTAGTTTCACATTTCATGTGTTGTATTTTATTTCACTTCCAAATGGTAGACATCCATTTATATTGTTGTTGTTGTTTCCATTACAGACTTTCTTTAATGTATACATACATATATAGATTATTATTTATATTTATAATTATTTTTAAATATTTATTATATCTAGCTTGACAATAATCTATGTAATAATCTCATAAAAATTATTGAAATATAGTTTTAGTTTACGTTTATTACCTTTAAAATGGTGTTATTCACTGATTCCGTTCGCGACAATAGTTATGCGATAGCCCATTACAAAAGTTCCATAGAATTATAAATAGTTATTGTTTTATTTGTTTATTGTTAGCTACAATTACGTAAGTATGCTTATTTATGCGCTACGATACGAAATTAAAAAATGGAGTACAAACAGACGAATGTTAGTGTATGTGTGTAAACTGTAGATTATTTACAACGGAGTTTACGGAATAAAGTCATAAAATGTATCCTTTAAATCAAAACAAAAAAATATCACTTATTTTCTTTCTTGTTAGGGATGGATGTAAGTAAACAATTGTCTTCTTAACAAAAATACAAAAGCCTCTAGCTAAGCGATAAATTGTATCGTATGTACTATAAAATACCATATGTATGCGGTAAGGAAGGATGATATATGTATTTTGTTAAAATTCCACTCAAACGTGTAAATAAATTCTGAAGGAGAGAATTAAGTCTTTAAAATAGAATCGGTGGAGTTACAAGAATACTTATAGAGAGACTACTTGAAATAAAGTCACAAGCAGTTTTACACTGTTATTACCAATTCTAAGTAAAAGTCTTTTGTTGTAGATATGCACTAAGAAACATAATGTCAAACACTGATGGCAGGAACTGAATTATTTGCTGCGAAATCCTTGCATGCCTTAATGAAAAAAAAAAATGGAGGATGACTATTAATTTGCTTGTAAAATGTTCAATAGATTGTAGGTTTCTAATTAATCCTTTAATTTGATTTATATTTGATATATGCATGCGTGAGTATGTCTATTTTTGGTTCTTAAATTGACTATTTCTTATTCAGATACAGAATGAAACTGCTTAGTGCTAGGAATATTTACCAATAGAAGGTAGAAGTGAGCATATTGCTTATAGTATTCAGGAAGGATATTTTGCTAGATCTGAATCAAAACATCAAATTCGATTGACGTTAGGATTTATTATAAATTGATGTAGAGATTAAAAAACAACTCATCAGTCATCAGTGTCCATTAGGTAAACTGCTGTGATAATTTCCTTTAAGTGTGAACATTTCAATGAATAATCGTCTAATACAAAGGGACAAAAATGGGGACGGTATTTTACACATATCTTGAATCCATCAACTTTATATGACACAACAAATAGTTGTGAGTAGGTCTAGGTAAAGAAATCTCAGTCATTAGAAACAGTAATATATGACCAGCCTCGTAAGATCAAATCTACGGTTTATCTTATTATAATATATAATATGGGTGGCGCTACGGCGCTGTCATGTGATTTCTTTAACATCGTCCTGGAGAAGATCGTGCGAAACTCACACGCCAACACTAGAGGCACGATCTTCCAGAAGTCCGTGCAATTGTTAGCATACGCCGATGACATTGACGTGATTGGCAGAACTCAGCGAGCCGTCAGTGAGGCTTTTGCTAACATTGAGACGGAAGCTAAAATGGGTCTGGCGGTGAATGAGGGCAAAACGAAGTATTTGCTGTCCTCAAAAAAGGACATAAAACATCGACGTCTTGGACAGAGCGTCACAATGGAGATTTAATCACGAACTGTACGGGCTGTACAGCGACATGAGCCTAGTTAGGCGTCTACGGATCCAACGCCTACGATGGCTAGGTCATGTAGAGCGTATGGACACCACAGCTCCGGCCGAAGAATCTTCGAATCCGAACCTGTCGGGCAACGCAACAGAGGACGCCCGCGTTTAAGGTGGCGGACCCAAGTGGAGAAGGACCTCAACCAACTTCGTGTGCGAAACTGGCGACAGCTAGCCAGGGATCACGCTAGTTGGAGAGGCATGTTGGTTGAGGCCCAGGTCCACCCCGGACTGTAGCGCCACACAAAGAAGAAGAAGGGTGGCGCTACAGCCCGTAGGGAGCCAGGGTCTAGCTTCTCAGCAACCACTCGTGTTGTACGTGCTATTGTTCCCACACGAGTGGAAAGGACCTACAGTTTTATGCCGACTCCGAACGGCCAAGTTTGAGAAGCTTTTTCTAGACAGGAAATACTCTCTGAGCATTTTCAGTGACTCGAAAGAGGTGGGGCCGTGAAAATTATTTGCGTCCCTCAGAGCTGGAATCGAACCTACGACGTCGAGGTTGGGGTGGACGCACATACCCACAAAGCCACAGGCCACCAACTGTTCATAACTAATACGATATAACACGATTTTTTAGAATTCACCTAGTTATCTCTTAATCTGATGTTCCATCACATGAACTGTCCCTCTTCTATAGACATCATACTCAACCGTTTTACAATATTCCGCCTATTTGTGATTTGCGTACCCACTACCCGATATGTCTGGGTACCTAGCAGCTGACCCTGAACTACAAAATTGGGTGTTATTCGCATGAAAACGCCCTAGTACCAGCGTTCAGAGGCAATCCCGATTCTCTGTAGCAAAAACTGTCAAGACTTCAAGCTCCGTCCATTGTGGATTTCACAACCTAATAAGGTTCACTTAGGGCAAAGTAGGCCCATTGTACTGAGTGAGTCAATAATAGTGAGTTAGGGTGACCGCCAGCCAGTTGTGTCAACTACTTCCATTATTGGTATTACTGTTGTCTTGCTGAGGTCCCTTAGATTGTCGAAAAAGAAGGAGCTTAGTGTGGTTTTCATTATCGAAACAAGTACAGTGCAGCTAAAGAGGAGGTGTTGTATATTTGCCTTCTCTTCTTCCCTTAGGCAGCTTCCGCAGAAATTATTTGACAACAGACCCATTTTTGCATGAAGACTTAAAAAGGCAGTGTCCGATAATTCCAACCTGTGCAGTACTAATTTTGGATAAGCTGGGGGAAATTAGGTTGTCAAATTTTTTAGGATCACGTTTGGGCCAGATTTGCTTGAAGATTTTGCACGGAGTTCCTATTTTCCATTTGGCATTTATTACTTGTTTGCTCAAGGGACCTACAGTTTTACGCCGAATCCGAACGGACAAGTTTGAGAAGCTTTTTCTAGACAGTGAATACTCTTTGAGCATTGTCAGTGACTCGAAAGAGTTGGGGTCGTGAAAATTATTTTTGTCGCTCAGAGCTGGAATCGAACCTACGAGATGTCGAGGTTTGGGGTCGACGCACATACCCACAACGCCACGGGCCATCACTATTGGCAGTGTATTTCAGCAGTGAATACAGCTGGAATGGATGGAACAATGCAACCTGCACTGGTGATCGATTTTTTAAACATCCTATCAGTGTTACCACTTGTTAAATTAGAGTCATTTTGGAAATAAATGAGTCTAAACAAAGGTTTTTGATAACACAATCCATCCTTATATGTAAAATGAAATTGGTATATTATATCTTTGTTGAAGGTTTTGATATTATACTAGAACACTCCGACTCAAGCCTGGTGCATTGTACTACCAGGCACCAGCCTACAGTTCCTTACGAAGACCAGCAGGCGCTTCTGTGATGAAGAGCCTACAGAATCAGCTCTCACCATATCATCGCCGAAGACTTGCCACCTGATCCAAGCAAAGGCGGGCTAGTGACAGAGAAAGTGCTCCACCATGTCGTCGTCCTCTGCACAGGCGTCGCAGAGGGTTTTGTGGCTCGTTATTGCACCGGTAGAGTCGTCTACAGTCTTTTCTGTCAAGGGCCAACATGCCGATCTACGATTATGCTTCCGATAGGTACAACCATCAATAGAAGCCCTAACCACAGATGCAGGTAGTGCGAGCGCAGGTTCATGGTCTGAAAAAAAAGATTTCTCTGATCCTTGTCCAGCAAGTTCATCGGCGATCTCATCAAACTTTGATTAGTTTCAGTGAATCTTGACTGTCAATTAAATTCAGAGAGGATTTATATTGCTTAACTAACTTGGAAGTGGTTAAATGGTTAAATGGTTAAGTAAGGCCCAAATTACGACCCATTCACCTGTTCACCCATTGGAAAAACGTACCCAAGTTTACTTATTAAGGTGTACAGTCTAATGTTGTCGCCCTTTGGAGCCATCCATGAAGATACGACTAAATTCCTTTCCTGGGTCGAAGTCTGCCCAGAGCCATTCCTGGGTGCAGAACAATTATGTGCTCAGGCATTTTAAATGAAAGCGTTCAGGAAATATTAGACCGTAGTTCACACCTTCCAAAATTATGAAAATTGCAATGTGAAATGGAATTGGTAATTTTGTCCTTGAACAAATGGATCAAATCTAAAAATTATGAGTCCCCGAATCGGGCCAAAGAGAAATGATTCATTTTGACTCTATAGAGTCCCTGTGGTAACACTGCATCCTATACCAAATGTCGTCGTCAATTTGATTTTGAATTAGCGCTTAGAAAATGAATAAAACTAGTTTAAAAACGTATGATGCACTGTGACGATCTGGTGTAGATTTGAAATTTTGATTATCGGTGCTGTTGTCAAAATGCAATTATTTTATTACCACAATACATGATACTTTATAATACCTAACTTTCCTCTCATTTTTACGGTACAGTGATGAGGGCTCTGTACTGGCCCTCTCCCGAAAGACCAAGCTCACATTATATAAGACCTTGATCATCCCTGTCCTGCTGTATGGCGCGGAAGCTTGGACTATCTCAAGAGCGGATGAAGACGCACTTGGTCTCTTCGAGAGAAAAGTTCTGCGTTCAATTTTGGTCCTGTTTGTGTTGAAGGGTCTTGGAGAAGAAGATTCAACCATGACTTGTATGGGCTGTACAGCGACATGAGTCTAGTCAGGCGTCTACGGATTCAACGCCTAAGATGGCTAGGCCATGTTGAGCGCGTTGCCCCAGCGACTCCGAACCAGTGGGACAACGCAATAGAGGACGACCACGAACCCGATGGCGCACTCAAGTGGAGAAGGACCTCAACCAACTTGGAGTGCGAAATTGGAGGCAGCTGGCTAAAGATCGTGCCAGCCGGAGAGGACTGTTGACCGAGGCCCAGGTTCACCCCGGACTGTAGCGCCACAAGAAGAAGAAGAAGAAGAAGATGATGTACATGAACATACAAGCTCCCAGAAAGCCCGATCTCTGGCTAGATGCATCCAGTTGCGCAATGTGACTTCTCCAACATCGTTCCGGAGATTTTCAAAGTATTTATAGCGACGATCTTCCATTAGTCTGTTCAGCTGTTACCAATTGCGAATGACATTTATGCAATTGATCGAACACAGCCAACATATGAACCACTAATTAGCATTAAGACGGAACCAGCTAAAATGGGTCTGTCGATGAACAGTAAAACTAAATGCACTCACTACTATACCGGAAGTCGAAGGGGCATTGAATTTTACGATAACAATCGACTTTGCACATTTGTACAATGATTGTAATAAGTTAAACAAATATCGTTAAATGATTTCAAATCGGAAAGAAAACATGTGTAGCATTTTCCATTCAAGTCGTTTAAGGTTCGTATCGGCAAATGGCGCAGTTGGTTGAGTGCCTGGCCTTGGCTATGTGAGTCCCAGATTCTAATGCTCTTGCCAGAGTTGTGAGATTTGCTTTTATCTGGTTTTCAAACCTGGTCCAGTCACCATTTGCTGTTGGGACCAAATTAATGGCACTGGGTATCACAATGGACCAACAATGGTCTAAGTATGCGGGCAGCCCAATAACCTAAACTAACATAAAGTTAGTAGCTGCGATACTCTAACGACAGTAAAATGGATTAAATCGACTAATTAATGACTTTTGGCGCCGAAATGAAGTTGACGGTATCTATTCAACTCACTGATGCCCAGTTTCACAGTGCTCGTTTAAGCACCATTTGGGTTTAACATTCAGTTCAATAATTTATTCGGTTTCTGTTTCGTTTAAAGCTTGAACTGAGTTAAATTTATAGTTTAAGCCAAACGTGAGCAAACACTCGGTTAAACCTCAGTTCAGCACATGAGCTATCTTGTTCTGCTCAAATTTTCTCCCTCTTCTTGCTGTTGTTTGTAATGGTCTCCTGTACCACAGATTTTCCCTTCCTTATTCGAAAGATAAAGGGATAAAAAATGTCAAAACGAATGCACCAAAAACACAAAGCATATTCGCTGTGCGACAACTTTTACAACTTATAGCCGATGCACGGACAGAATGCAAAGCGCTGAAAGATGACAAGCGAAATTTAACTGAACTGAAGTTCAGGGGTGCCAGCATGTAACTTGGAACAATAGAGTTGAGTCGATACAATCGAACTTGGGTAGCACCAATTTTGATTCAATCGAGTATCATCGATTGCACCGTCAAGGGAGGCAGCATACAAATTCGAATATGACGTTTGAAACAGATTTTTTTAGTCGATAGAAAAACGTTTTCGTATCAATTAATACAAAGTTGTCCTCATTATGGAAGCGAAGCAAAATATGTCCATCAACAAAAAACAAATTCAAATTTTGACCGATTATATGAGTGGTCATCAAGACTTGGCATGAGGCATATTAAAAAGTGCTCAAGGCAGAGGCCTGGGAAAGACTTACGGATTCTCTTAACACAGAGGGTCCTTCACAGAAGGACTTCAAAGACTGGAAAAAGGTAAAGACAAATGCATGTATGTTTGAATTATTATATTGTGCGTGCATTTTTAGACTTGGAGTGACCTGAAATATAAAGTAAAGAACAAACTTAGGAAGAATAAGGTCCACTTAAGAGGTACAGGAGGTGGTCCATAATGAACGAATTAGAACAAGCAAATATAGAATGCGCAGGCCTGGAATCAGCAGTTGATGGAATACCTACAGCAAAATATCATTTTATATGCAATTTTACTTTAATAAACGAAGTTTATTTTGAAAATAACAAATTTGACATTTCACTTTATAGTTCACAATGACATTTTTCAGTAGAAGTCACAATGAAATTCGTTTCAAGTTACATGTTGCCAGAAAGTACGTGCTTCGAGTTGAATAACGATGAACAATGCTCGATTGTTTCAAGTTATGTGCTGTCACCCCAAATTCAGGACGAGCTCAACCAAAAGTTTGAACTCTATTCAGGGTTCCGCTGAACGTAATTTTAAGCCTTCACTCCGAAACTAGGCACTGAAGTCTAAGAAATTGAACCGGCAACTGTACAAAAACTACAGCTTGCGGCTGAATTCTAGACAGCACGCAAAGCAAATTTACCTTAACTTCCGACTGATGTATTAACAATTGGACAATTGGATTATTAATAATAATAATAATATGAGTGGCGCTACAGCCCCTAGGGGGCCAGGGCCTAGCTTCTCAGCAACCAATCGTGTTGTGCGTGCTATTGTTCTCACACGAGTGACAGGGACCTATAGTTTTATGCCGACTCCGAACGGCCAAGTTTGAGAAGCTTTTTGTAGACAGAAAATACTCTTTGAGCATTGTCAGTGACTCGAAAGAGGTGGGGTCGTGAAAATTGTTTTCGTCGCACAGAGCAGGCATCGAACCTACGACGTCGTGATTGGGGTTGACGCACATACCCACAACGCCACAGGCCACCACGACACAATTTTTGCGATAAAAACTGAAAACTTGAATCTTACAACTTTTGTAGTCCATACATTATGTAGTTCCAAAAATTTGTCTGTTTTTGTCGTTTCTTCCTTTCTGAAACATACAAAAAACTGAGAACAGCCACAAGAGAAGAACCACGAATTGGTATTGGTATTGGTACTGCAATCCGCGATAGAAATGAGTCGCATTTCAACTCGGCACGAGTTTAAAGCCTATGATATCTAATTGGCAGTAGAGGAACAAACAGCTTTTACAAGAGAAATCAGATATAAATAAAATAGTGTTTTTAGTCAGTGCCTCTTCATATGAAATGTTCACAAAATAAGTACACTAATCCAACATTTCCCTCACCATGAGTTTGAGGTTTATAAAAATTCAGACTTTTTTCTTCAATTTCATTGAGTTCACTTTCAAAGGTGTACTCTCACATATTGTTTCAATTGACGTCTCCCTTCGTATGTTTCTTAGTTTTATTTAGTTTCTTGTTAATTTTTCGATTTTTGATTTTATTCTTCAAAATGTTTTCGAAAACCTTTATACTGAAATAAAATCTATCATGTACAAAAGCGTACGTTCAAAAATGGATTTTAAAAAGGATATGTAATTACAAATGCCAAACGCAAGATATCTACAGACGTTGGAAAAAAATTCCACAATCTACATTCTATAATATGATCTTAATAAGTTAATGAATTTAAATTTTGACTTAAACTAAATTTTTACACAACATTTAACACTTTTTTTTGGCTTCCACTACATGTGATCATGGCGAAAGAACATTTTCTTCTTCGAAATGTCTAGCGTTTCACTCTTGTTTCATTGAAAAAGAAAATAAAAAGCAAACAAAAAAATTATTAAAATAATTTATGTACGTTTATTTAACGATGATAAGTATGCATATTATTCGTAATCACATGACATGGTAAACACAAACCGGAAAATATTATTTATACAATATACATTAACTGCTATCGTTACAAAATGCAAGTACTTTAAAGGAAAAGAAAGTTAATCGCTCTTTAGTGTCATAAAATAAATCCGTACTTGGGCAATTAGAACAAAAACAGTACACTCATTTTCCACATGTATAGATTCTTTAAAATGCAACTTTTATTTTGTTAATATTTAATTCATACTCGTACAATTTTCATAAAGTGTATGTATTTCTTCACAATATTATTCAAAGTAAGTTAAAAGCTACTTATTCGGTATATTTCTTATTTTGACAATTTTTAGTAAACAGGATTAAGATAAATTGTAAATCTTCTCGGGGGGTGGACCAAGAACAAACAAAAATAAAGAATAGCTCTAAACGAAGTATAACTAATTACATAAAAACCTTGTCTTCCACGTGGCTCTGTGGGTTGTTTGTTAATATTTTTGTTCTTTCTCCATAAATTCATAAATGTGTTCCTCTTTCATTCATATTCTCTTTATTTATGAATAAAAATAAATTAAACTCTTAATTAAATGATAGTTTGCAACAATTTTTTTTTTTCATTTTTTTGTGTATGAATAAATAATAAGTTAGAGCAAATTTACATTTAAATAAAAAACAAAAAGAAAACCAAACTTCAACTCTTTTTGTTTGTGAATCTCTTAAGCCTTAGAATAGTTTAGCGTATAAATAATGTTTTATTGTTTAGTGTATTTTCGGGGCACTTCTGTCGTTAATTTTCTGATTTCGCTTAAGATTTGCGCCACGCTTAATTTGATCCATCAAGGATTCGTGACACAATCTTGGATCGGGCTGTAAAGAGAAAGAAAAGAAACGTATGTCGTGTTTAAAAGGGCACTGGTTTATGAATTTAAATTAATTAATACATTTAATATAATAAACTGCTAGGGTTAGGGCGGCCAAAAAATGATTTAAAAGCTGTTAAATGAAATTATTGCTGCTGTACAAATAACTATCGCAATCAAAAATATATTATACCCTCGAATGGCTTAGCTACGTAATCACCATTAATTTGAAAATATTGATTCATTAAGAGCAAAAATTTAAATTCTGCTTCTGATGAATCCCTGCTTCTATGGATTAGAAACTACCTTTCGAACCGTTCAATCCAAGTTGTTTTGGATGCGTTCAAGTCTAATATTCACAAAATAAATGCTGGTGTCCCCCAAGGCTCTGTTCTGTCTCCGACACTCTTTCTTATTTTTATAAATGATCTAATGTCTGCCACTTCTAATCCAATCCACTCCTTCGCGGATGACAGCACACTCAGCTTTTCGTTCCAAAATTCACGACCCTCTGCCTTTCGGACGTAGTATAGGAACGGCAACGTATGTCAAGCACATTGAATTCCGATTTGGACAGCATAATTAACTGGGGTAAAAACAACAGAGTGGACTTCAATGCTTCCAAAACTCAATGCTGTATGCTGTCTCTAAAGCGAACCCCAGATAATCAGCCATTACCATGAATGGCGTTTGTACCGACGAACCGGAAAACTTTCCTTCCTCGGTAGGTACATCAACACAACACTTAGTTGGAACGATCACATATTCGACGTCGCCAAAAATGCTGCGAAATGTTTAAGTTTCCTTAATCGATGCAAGAAATACTTCAACCCCTCTGATTTGGCTTTAATCTATAAGGCGTATATTCGCCCTAAGCTTGAGTATAACGCTCATATCTGGTCTGGTGCCCCCAAGACCACCCTGCACCTACTAGATAGAATCCAAAAGATACAACTTATAGGAGACAACGATAACGCAGGTTCATTAGACTCGCTCGAACATCGACGTACCGTGTCCTCTTTGTCCGTGTTTTATCGTTACTTTAACAAACGATGCTCAAGTGAGCTAGCCAAGTGCATTCCTCCTCTCCTTGAATTCACCCGCAATACACGTCTCGCCAGGCATGCACATCAGTTTACCCTTAAGCCTGCTTTCGGACGCACAGGGACATTTAGAGACTCCTTTTTTTGCCGCACCACACGAATATGGAATGCTCTTCCCAGCTCAATATTTAACATAGATTACAATCCGCAGATGTTTAAGACCAATGTGCACAGGTACCTCCTCTCTCTCTCTCCCTCTATACCTTCGGCGCGTGCTCTGAGTTGACACCGGACAATTAAGTGTATTAATAACCCCATGAGTACGCGCAAATAATAAAAAAATATATGTATGACAGAGTCGTGAGCTTTATAGGACGTGTAGAATTGAGAAAATCACTTCACTACTCAAGAAAAACACACGACGTCCACTCGTTACAAGATCTTCTTTATTTCTGTCTCTGCTTAGTGTTAAATACATAATAAGTAACATGTCATATACGGAAGTGGCGACTTTTCGGATAGATCATCCGATCAGATTAAGCGATACTTTATGCAGTACAAATTGGTGTTTGTGTGCTGAGAACAGTGAAGTCCAAAAGTAAATATCCGTTTTGATAAAATCGACTACAGACGTGCCTTCAGTCACTAACAATCTTCAGGGAATTTACGCATTTTATTATTATTATTATGAATATTCGCAGTTGTCACATTTGGAAAGGTACGTATAAAATAATGACAAAAAGCGTTATCAAGACATCATGGTACGAACTCAAAAGGGTTAGAAAGCTTTGTCTATAATCCTGATTGGCGGTTGCTTTTGATGCAATCAGAATAGCTATATGTTTGCAAATTTAACTTCAGGTTTTCATGTAATGACTTGCTTATCAGGCAGTGAAAAAATGTTGAATGTAGTCCTTAGTAAAGCTTGGTATTGGATGAGATCACGACATTAACGTGATTGGACGAACACAGTGAGCCGTCAATGAGGCGTTCGGTTCTTTCACGAGGCTGTTCGTATAATGCATAGTAAAAAATAGCGATGGGCAATTGCGAATAAAAACAATCGAATAATTCGATTGTTCTAGCAATCGCAATTGTTCGAATTCGAATTGAGCGGAGTCGATGGTTGAATTTCGATTCTTGTAGGTCCGATTCTAATCGCCAACGAATGTGTGTATTCGCCGATTCTTCAAGTCAGAGAGAGATTGCTAAATTGTGTGTGTTCGTCGATTCTCGCAATTGCCCATCTCTTTTTCATTTCGTTTCACTACTAAAATGTAAACTTTACATTTATGAGAGTGAAAGTACAATCCTCTCACTAACTGGATGAGAATAAATCGACAATCGAATTCAAATTTTAACAATTGCCACTTTATTCGATTGTGAATTTCATTCGCAATCGCCCATCGATAGTTAAAAATATACTGAGTATTACGTGGAAAGACACATGTATATAGAATAAGATTAAGTTAAACTTAGAGTACCCGACGAGGGCCAGTAAGTTAGAAGTAGAATTGTACGTCCAACTAGTTTTAAGAATTTTTGTCTAGTATGTAAGCTCATTATAAAATTTTATATTAAATAATAAAAATGAATTAAAATGAAATGATAAGGCGGTCGGTGGCATTGAAGCGGCAAAAAAGTACATGCTGTCATCATGAAAGGACGCACAACATCGACTCGGACAGAGCGTCATAATGGGCAGCAGAAACTTTCAGGCTCTAAAATAAATAGGGACAACAACACCAGTACCGAGATCAAGCGCAGAATTACTCTTGCCAATCGCTGCTTCTTTGGGCTCAAGACACAATTGAGTAACAGGGCCATCTCTCGAAACACCAAATTGACTATGTATAAAACTCTGATCATCCCAGTCCTGCTCTATGGCGCAGAGACATGGACGCTATTGAAAGCGGATGAAGAAGCTCTTGGTCGTTTTGAGAGAAAAGTTCTGCGTACGATCTTTGGTCCTGTTTGCGTTGATGACGTTTGGCGGAGAAGGTTCAACCACCAACTGTACGGGCTGTACAGCGGCATGCACCTAGTTAGGCGTCCTCGGATCCAATGCTTAAGATGACTAGGTCATGTAGAGCTGATGGACACCACAGCTCCGGCCCGAAAAGTATTCGACACCGAGCCATTGGGACAGCGCAACAGAGGACGTCCTCGCACTAGATGGCGCACACAAGTGGCAAATGACCTCAACCAACTTGGTGTGCGCAGCTGGAGGCAGCTGGTGAAAGATGGTGCTGGCTGGAGAGGCATGTTGGTTGAGGCCCAGGTCCACCCCGGGCTGTAGCGCTAATCAAAGAT
Source organism: Eristalis arbustorum (assembly GCA_916610145.1). NCBI lineage: Eukaryota > Metazoa > Arthropoda > Insecta > Diptera > Syrphidae > Eristalis > Eristalis arbustorum. Next base: position 46,884,163 of record OU744319.1, on the reverse strand, counting down.
GAAGATGGCTCACAAAATGAAGAACACTGACAGAGAAGTGGAGACTCGTGAGCCATTCAAGGTATTCTTATTCTTATTCGATAAGGATGGAAATGGCTTCATTTCAGCGGCTGAATTGCGGCATGTCATGACGAATCTGACCGATAAGGAGGTAGACGAGATGATCCGAGAAGCCGACCCTGTATGTATGTATGCTGTATGCCATATGAATATATGTAGCTAGACCGCTTTTTTAATTCTTGAATATTGTTTACAGAGTGATTGTATCAAATGTAGAGTTCTATTGCAGGTACGAAATAGTTAAAATAGTTTCAGAAGTATGCAATGTTTTAAATGATTGTACTCTGCCATATGATGGTATTTTCTTCTTATTCCGTGTTGGTTTAAAGGTTTATGATAACTTTGATCGTTTCTGCAGTGTTTCGAGCGACCTTAACATATATTTGGTAATTTCAAAGAAGTTTTGTATTGATTCGATGAAACAATTATTTCAAGTTTTTTAACCAAAGAATCATTCATGAGCTATGGCCTATTATTACGGTTTTTCTTATCGCATAAGTATCAGACAGTATTGACGTTAGGTTAGGTTAGGTTAGGTTAGGTAGTAGTGGCTGACTGCTAAGGGCAATTACACTTAGGACAGAGTAGGCCCATTGTGATGCCACGCGGATTGACTTCTCCTAACACTGGAGTTGTTGGTGCTTCTAGTAAAGCAATTTAGCTGGCCAATGCTGGCACGATTTAGCTCATTACGGCCGCTGAAGTAGTAGGCCCCTAGGTCTAGGAACCTACGACTAGCCAGAGCACTACAGGAGCAGAGATGGTGATGAGTGTTTTCTTCCTCCTCTTCATTCATGCAGCTTCTGAAAAAATCATTAAATGGAACACCCATTCTGCGATCATGAATGCCAATTGCACTGTGCCTGGTTATGACTGCAATGAGAGCCCTTAATTAGTGCTTGCTGAGCCTAAGTAGTGAGTGAGTGAGTGGTCGTTTTAGGTGATGGCCAAATTTCTTTTGTGGCAGGTTTGGCCTTCTAGCCATTTGTCATTTGTGGTTTTAATTGTATGAATCTTTAAAGATGATAGGCTGTAGCGATCGGCATGGAAGGTGGTACCCCTGCTATCGATAGGGATGAGGTTGTGCCACACCTAGCGAGTTCGTCGGCTTAGCAGTTTCCTGGTATGTCACAGTGACCCAGCACCCACATGAGGTGAATGTGAAAATGTTCAGCCATCTCGTTAAGAGACAGCCTGCAATTAAGGGATGTTTTTGAGTAGAACATGACACTGTCCAGGGATTTTATGGCGACCTGACTATTGGAACAGATGGTGATATCCCTTCTTGATATCACGTTGTTTTTGAGCCATGTGATCAGGGAGCTTCAAGGAGATAGACATGTTTAGATCTTGGGAATATACAACCGCACCCACCCCTTCGTTTGTCTTCGATCCATCGGTGAAAATACGCAGAGGATCTTCCAACGTTTGCCTGTCAGACATCCAGTCCGATCTGGAGGGAATGCTGATCGAGAATTTCTTTTCGAAGATGGCCTGGGGTAATACGCGGTCAGTGTCGCTAGGAAGGAAGTTGAATTCCTTCAGAATGGTTGAGTGGTCAATGTTGAGTTCGGACCACAGTCGGAGGGTTTTCAGTCTCAAGGCTGTGCTGGCGACAGCAGATCTGTCTTTCCTGCTTGCTATGCAGGCACAGATGATTCAAATTCTCAAAAACCTGACTGAAAAAGTGGAGCGCACCGCTAAACTTGAACAGCGACTCCTTGAACAAGCAGTACGAGTAGATCCCATATACTCTCGAACAGCGACTCCTTGGACCTGTTTGTTTTCCGTTAACAATCATTAAGTTCAAGTCGATGGTTTCGACTCCAATTGCTTACAGAATTCGACTCTAGGTTCAACTCACGAGAAAGAAACTCTCATAATTTATAACACTGTTTTTTTCAATCCCTGAGTGCATAAAGAGTATAACTCTCTATTGCGAAGTCATCATAAGACGATAGGTTCCCCCTACTAGCAAACACGAGCGGTTGAGATTGAAACTACGCCCAATTCCACTCCGGACTAAAGTGTCACCCATATCATATTTTTTATTAAGTCCTGGTTAATTGGGCATCGGAGCTGTCCGTAATTTTAACTGAATATTAGTTTGTGAGTATGTTATTCAGTTTCAGTTGTATTTTGAACTTTGTTACCCCGTTTATCGGAAATTCTTTTGCATAAGATTTTATTGGGTTAGGTGATTTAAAAAACCAACAATAGCTTTGTTAATTGTTAAAGTTGCCGTATTCGTAACGTGAAGGTCTCCATTTAGGGTGGTTCTTACTTTTTTGTTCGTTTTTGCCTGGATCATCGCTTACATTCTTGGCTTACCTCGCCACCATTTGATGATCGTCGTTGTTGTGGTGGTTGCTGTTGCTGATATTGTGAACTTGGACGTGATAACTTTTTCGGATTTTGATACAACTAAAAATTTTGTTTTCACAGCACATAAGCAGGTTTCAATTTTGAAAAGTGAATAATGAATTATACGAAAGGGTCTTGTTTATTCTCTTACCAATGCTTTACTGTTGATTAGATTTCGCACCGCGAATGCTCGTCCTGAGATGCCCTGTTTGGCCAATTTTGCATTGAGATTCTCTAAGAATTCAGCTTTGGTCTTTGATCGGATGTTACTCGATTTATCGTTATTTGTGGACGAATAATCTAAAATAAATAAAAACATAGAATTTATTTAAAATGTCTTCGGTTTTTCGAACAGAGCTGATGGGAGGAAAAACCAAAAAAGCATCAAGTAGTTATATTTATGTGCAAATGAGAATAAAAAAACCATCACACTCTGAAAATGAGAAAGTAAATAAATTCCATGACAAATGCAATTGCAACACAATAAACGCATTAGAAGTGCACACATTTATTCAACATTTTGAATGCATTAAGCTGAAAGGAAAACTAAAAACATTTGCTTGGTTATGCTTGGGTTCATATGATTAGGTTTGCCAATTTTCACGAACATATGCCTGCGGTTAAGAACAGTTGTACATATACAGTGATGGACAAAAACAATGAATACACCTGTAACCACTTAAAGACTTGCTCTATTTCAGTTATCTCCGTGAACTGTTGCAGTGGTGGCCCGTGGCGTTGTGGGTATGTGCGTCGACCCCAACCTCGACGTCGCAGGTTTGAATCTAGCTCTGAGCGACAACAATAATTTTCACGACCCCATCTATTTGGAGTCACTGACAATGCTCAAAGAGTATTTTCTGTCTAGAGAAACCTTCTCAAACTTGGCCATTCGGAGTCGGCATAAAACTGTAAGTCCCTTCCACTCGTGAAAGAACAAGAGCACGCACAACAGGAGTGGTTGCTGCAAAGCTAGGCCCTGGCCCTCTATGGGCTGTAGCGCCACCCATATTATTATATATTAAGAACTGTTGCAAATAGTAAGCACAATTCTGATATGTATGTAGTATATTAAGAAATGTGTTCTTTTTGGGAAAATTGTACACATTTCTTGAATATTGTAGAAAAGTCGGATTTTAATGTGGACAAACAAATAAATACACTTCAATGTTTTACCCGTTAAATTACTGGAAATTGAAAATTATAAGAAAAACAACTAGTATTATGTTTGAATATTTAATACTTTATGGCATGACCTTTACTTTTCATAATTGCGCTCATTCTTTTAGGCATAGAATTAACAAGTCGCTGGCATGCCTCCAAAGAGGTATTGACTCCCACGTCATTCTCACGGACTGCCACAATTCTTTTTCATTTTTGGAATTTGTGTTGCCAACAACATCTTTTTCTTGCTTCCACAGATTCTCTATGGGATTTAAGTCCGGCGACTAGCAGGCCACTCCAAAAGAGCAACTCCAATATTGGTAAACTATTCTTTGGTTGCCTTGGCGGTGTGCTTCGGATCGTTATCTTGTTGGAACGACACCAACGGCATATTATCCTCGGCATGTGACAACGTTATGCTCTGGAGTATGTTAATATAAATTTCCTTGGTCATAATCCCTTCGATAAGATGTATGGGACCAACTCTATACCAAGAGAAACATGCCTATACCATAATGCTGCCACCCCCATGTTTGACGGTCTTTTTGAATTCCGTATTGGGTGGACGTCTCACATTATGTCTGCTATCAGATTCAAACAAATTGAATTTGCATTCATCACTCCAAAGATTGTTTCGCCATTTTTTACGCCTTGAACGCCGGACCACATTTTATGCTCAGAAGCGAACATCTTTCTACGCTCAATATATTTTTTGCTAAGCATTGGAACTTTCCTTGGTGATCTGGATGGAAGTTTGGACTTTTCTTCTGATTGTTCTTGGGCTGATGTTAATCTTAGTGGCGTTCAAAATCTTGTTAGAAGAGATAAAAGGGTTCTTTTTTGCCTCTAAACCTATTAAACGGTCGGTTTTCTTGCTGGTTTTCCGTGGTCGTCCTCTAGTTTCTTCTTTAGATTTTATTTTAAATGCATTTTGTTAACCTATGGTAATATTCCAATATAACTATTTCTTTGAGCAATAAAACACACATTTTTGCTTTTTAACTGTGATAAAATAAGCTTTTTTTCTGTTTTTTTTAGTAAAGATAATTCAATTTCGATACGTGTATTTATTATTTTGTCCAGCCAATAACGGTAAACGATCTTGCTGGTTCTTTTTGTGGGATTTTTCTGCCTACTACCTACCTACTTCCCAGAAGATGGCGGGATATTTGGTAGAGGGTATAGCAAGAAATCAGAGTTGTCTGCCAGAGTTATGTCGGTATTAATTATTTTGTCCATAACTGTACTTAAGTGGGGCAGAGACTGTGATAACAAAAAGTATACAATAGCAGGTTTGCTGTCAAACTTCAAAGTATTAGAGGGCTGTGTGAATACAGTCATTTGCTTTTGCGTATTTCAGTCAAGGATAATGGAATGAAAGAGATGTTCATCTTTCCGTTGGAAAACCCCTAGTCAACCACAAATCCACCTCAGATTTTAAGCGTTTCCGCTCTCAAGTCACTAATACACCTCGGATTCTAATCGTTTCCGCTTTTAAGTCACGAATACTACTTTATGTACAGAGCACGGCCATCTTGCTTTTAATATCTGCCCTCAATAGTATCAAAAATTTGCGAGATTGCCCGTGATAATGTCAGAAATGGTCCCGATTGGAAAGTATTCCAGGACACTGTTCGCTAAGCTCATACTTTCTAAAAGCAATTATTGTAGCTGTTTATTAATTATGGATTGTAAAAAGTCGTCAATAAATGATTGGGTCGTCGATAACTGATTGGGGCATGTTTAAAAATTTGTGAATTCCCCACATAAACAAAACAATTCATGAATATCTGTCAAATTCGTGAATCGCTTTGGAGACTCTGTTCGTGAATATAATAAATTAACCAAATGCTAGATGTTATTAAAAGTTTTATCATTCATGAATATAACGACGAATTATGAGAAATTCTTACGAATCGATACATGTATATATTATATGCTTATTGGTACTTTTAATTAATGTATAATAGAAAAGAGCAGAAAAGAGCTTTTAAATGTTTTGTTTGGGTTTCGATACCCAACAAATACATAGACATGAGGCGAATATATTAAGGCACATTCATATAAATCAAAATCAAATAACATTGAATTGACATAATTAGTTGATAGTTATTTTTTACCAATATGTTTATTGTTTACGACTGTAGTTCGTGAACACTGCCCAATATTAAATTCTTTGTGCAGTAAGGTAGGGGAAACTTTTCGGGGTAAGAACAAATTTGAATTCGGATTTGAATTCTAGAACTTGCATTGAGTTGTAATAATTTTAGCTATGATATTGTGGTTGCCGTGGCGACCGTTAAATATTCCACCTCAGTAGGTTGCAGGGGAAGGCTATCAGCTTTTCGATGAGCTCACACGTATTCTTGTCCGCCGTGTCGGTGAAAACCTGGGAAAAAATGTTATAAAAAACGCTGTCAAAATAATTATAGGGGAAAGGGACGTAGAAGTCGGCTATCTCTCTAGTACTTTATTTCTGATTTTAACCCAAGAAATGTCTATGAGTAGTTTTGGTTATTTTGTTGGTTTTCCGTCAAATCATTTGATGTGTCAATATCTAATATAGTATCGGCGACTATTCAAAAGTTTTGAATTAGTTTAAGCTTATTAGAGTATACAAGTAGTTCAGAAGAATAGAAACCGAATTTAATGCCAAAAAACCCTGTTTTGTAATGTACATGTTTTGCTGTAACTTTTGATATACATATCGTCTCTCACATTATACAGAAACCAACAAGCTCTTAAAAATAGCATAAGTTACATATTTTGTAACATTCTGAGAGGTTTTTATCTCCACTCCTTAAAAAACCACAGTCTTCAAAATATGGTGCAGAAACTACGAGAACAGGTCTATTTTGTTTATCCTGAATTTGTTAGTTTTCAAATTTAACGTCTTTTTTAATGGAATATACCAGGCTCATAATAAGAACATAATTGAATGCATTTTGCGAACACACACTTGTCTCTTAGTTTCCGTTTTTTTTGGAGGTGAATATTTAGCGTTCAAAGTAGTGGTAAAGCTGGAAATATCGGATAATTCACTTCATCAACTGCTCGCATTCACATAAACACATTCACATTCATATTCGGCTGGTCTCGAGCTTTACACGTATTCACAGACTCTATCTGTGAAACGGTTGTGAAGCAGGAGGAAAACAGCTGTGAAATGTTATAAAAAACGCTGTCGGAGGAATCTGAGGGGCAAGAAACGTAGAAGTGGCATATATCCTCCTTCCATTATCTCTGGTTGGTGTACTCGCAAGAGTTCAGAATTCATCTGATCAAGATCTCATCAAGAGATTCTAGAAGGAGTTTATTTAGTTCCTGAGCTGATCGTGATTGGGGTCCTATCGCAACTTCGAAACATGTAACATCGTTAAATTTAAAAGTCCCAAACAAAGATAGATGCACACTTAGATTTATTCACACAAAGGCTGACAGACAGAGACGACAACATGTCTATGTCAAAATAACTCACAATCACGTAAATGACTCGACGCCAAGTGTAAAATTTTAAAAATGATGTAAAACACCGTACAATGAAAATGGGCAACCTAGGTGTATGTATGAATGAATGAATGAATGCAAGAAAACTTTTGAAAAAAAAAAAAAAAATAAATAAGGAAATAAGAAAAGAAAAATCAAGCATCAAACAAAATGCAGCGTTTCCACGTAAGATAGTCTTCCATTCCACATGGTAAACGGACATCTCACATAGAAGGAAGATGAATTGTTCTCCTTCTTCAAAAAAACACAAAAAACGTCGCAGCTTTTACAAAAATACTGTCGCGTCCAAGAATTCTCACGCAAGTTTGTTAAATGCGAGAGAGAGCCAAAAACAAAACAAACACAAAATCTCTCCACAATGTATGCATTTTGTCTCAATTACTTGTGTTCGTCATATACTGGCCACCCGAAGGAGTGTTGCCCGCCTGCTGATAGTGCTGTTGCGGTTGATTATGACCGAATGTTGTTTGCCTAGAGCCATTTCCACCGCTACCGTATATTTGAGTGTACGCTGCTGATGCAGGTGATGAACAGGCTGGAGGATTGCCAGATGCACAATGAATTGCGGTTGTCGACATAAAGGGATTTGTAGTTACGAAAATTTTCTGCTGGACACTACTATGTCGAGCTGGAACAGGTGGCTGCTTATGATGAATATGACTAGCGCCGCCAATGCTAGCCGACGATGGTGGGCGCTGAGAATGATTATTGTTGTTATTGTTGCTGGTGACGCCTTGAAGATGGTGGTGTTGCTGGGACCGCAAGTGATGATTCTTTGGGATAGTAGATGTCGATGAAACAGTTGAGCAAGGAGTAGAAGCAGCGGCGTGATTAGATGAAATGGTAGTTGCACCAGCGGAATGAGCAGCACGCATGCTCCGTGGCATTGTAGCTGATGCAATGGGCGGTGGTGGTGGTTCTTCTTGTGGGGGAGGACCGGAATAGTGAAGCTGCTGATATTGGTGATAGTGCTGATGAGCTGCTGATGCAGCTGCAACTGTTTGATTGGTAGTTGAATGAGTGAACGGCATGGATTGCGCTGCTGCATTTTGTGATTGCGATGAACATGATTGTGATGGTGATGGTTGAGATGGAGGGTGATAGAGAGATGATGAATGTGATGATGGTGGAATATTATGATGGTGATGGTGGTGGGTGGAAGTGTTACTAAAAGTGCTACCATAGATTTGATTTTGTTTACCGTCGTAGTGCTGCTGTTGATTATGATGGTGGTGTTGCTGACCTTGACAGTAAACGTCGTTAACTTGTCGCGAATATATCTGTTCTGCAGATGATTGATTGTAGCTTTGGTTGTGTGCTTGCTGATGATGGTGATGATGCTGCTGCTGTTGTTGCTGATGTTGTTGATGATGATGTGGTGAACTTGGCGTCGAACCATACAGGGGTTGATGATGCTGAGCGCTAATCGCTGAACGATTATTGTCTTGATGATGTCCGGCCTTTTGATACGTTCCATATTCGGGCTGCTGTTGCTGCTGCTTATTAAGGCGTGCGTTCAGTTGAGCAATAAGAACCGGATTCGTCTTCGGCTGTGCGGCGGCAGTGTGTGTTTGCGTTTGCTGTTGCAGTTGTGGACCTGGACTCGACGAACGAAAACTTGACATACTAGACACTTGCTTAGGCTGTGCGTAAATGCCCGGCGAGTTGCATGTTGTTCTGAATGACTGTGAAAGAAAATTGAGAGTATATTAAATAATGAAGATAAACATTTCACTTGACTTAAAATAACTGCAAAGTGTCATATCAGAGGTTTAAAGAACCCAAGACCCAGAATGCGACCAAGACTATATCCTACTCATTTTCAAGACCAAAGAACAAATTGAAAAAGAAAAACAAAGTAAAACTTACAGAATTACTATCACTACCACTATGATTGTTTGTGTTCGTTGTGTTATGTTGTTGTTGGTATTTAGGTTGGGGATTTGGTGGGGGTAATGGTGGAGGTCCAACTGACTGCTCATGGGGCGGCGGTGGTAGTGGTAACTGTTGCTCTTGCTGTTGTTGATAATTATTATAGTGTCCACCGTGATGGTTCTGATGATTTTGGCGATTATTGTGCTGTTGCTGTTGTGGATGTTGAAGGTGCGGCTGGGAAGATGGTGATAGTATGGATTGAGGATGTTGATAGTGTTGATAGACTTGTGTTTTCGGTGGTGGTTGTGGTGGTGATTTGTTGTATATATTCTCAAATGCTACCACAGGAGCATCATGCATCAGGGGAGTTGTTGAATAAATGTTGTTCTCTTGGTTTTGACTCTGGATTGTTTTTTTTTTGTGGATGGGAGCGCAAGGGTTTAAGAAATCAAAAAAGAAAAACATAAATTAAAAGAAAGTCAACTTTTCCTTCCGGGGATTCATATATTTTTTTTTGTTTGGACAATGCTTTGTGTGGTTGTGGAAGAAACATTTAACCGTTGGTCTCACCTGTATCGTTGCAGTCTGTTGCTGCTGTTGTTGATTTATTATGTTTTGTGCTCTCCTGATTGCACTTGGACTCGCTGGTGTATGGCGTATCGCCGATAGGGCTTTAACAGTTTCTGCAACTTTTATCGATGACGCCGTCGATAAAGTCTGTGGGACACTATTCGAATGTTGTCTATCCAAAAAATACGCCGGTGGTGGTGGCAGATTTTCCACTGAGCTATTCAATGCATTCTGTTGAACTAGATTTGGCGAATTCTGTGGATGGCACCAATGGGTAATTGTGGATGAAGGAAACAGGAATGAAAGGTGTATTTGTTTATTTTTCTCTCTATTTTTTGTTTGCTTAATATTATACTATTTCGTGTATAATTACAAAAAAAAAAAACTTCTAAATTAATCAGTAGTGTCTTAATGAACTATTCTAAGCTGGGAAATACTCAAAGTCTGGGACATAATGCTTTACACAACATCGATCGGATCTATAAGCAATTCCTGGAATTCATGGGAAGCAAATGTGTGGGTTTTATAAATACCTAGTGTAGGTAGGCTTTTACAGTTATTGCTCTATCCAATTTTTAACTTTGTGAGCACCAAGACTCGCTCAGTATAAAAAGGGGTGATTTTTTAAAAGCTATAGAAAAGTTTGTCAAAAAAACACCAACAATTCAGAAAAATGCATGAAATCTTCATTTGAATCGATAGTACGGTACATATAATTTAATGTTTGAAGATTATTTCATGCAAATGTTGACCTTGACTGAGCCTCAAATGGTCCATACACTTAGTCCAATTTTGGCATACTCTTTCAAACATTTCGGCCGGTATCTCTAATATAATGCTTCAATGTTATCTTCCAATGCGTCCATTGAAGTGGGCTTGCCTGTATAGACATGAGCTTTAACACAGCCCCACAAAAAATAGTCTAAAGGTACGATCTAGGCGGCCAATTGATCGGTCCCGAACGTGAAATAAAATGCTCACCGAACTCGCCTCTCAATAAGTCCATTGTTGCGCGTGCTGTGTGGCATGTGGCACCGTCTTGTTGAAACCACATGTCATGCAAGTCAAGCTCTAGCATTTTGGGCAAACAAAAGTTGGATATCATCTCACGGTAGCGCTCACCATTCACAGTTACGTTATGATTCGCATCATCTTTGAAGAAGTACGGTCCAATGATGCCACCAGCCCATAAACCGCAACAAACTGTGACTTTTTCTGGATACATTGGTAGCTCTTACAATACTTCTGCCTGATATTCATTCCATAATCGACAATTCTGCTTATTTATGTACCCATTGAGCCAAAAATGAGCTTCGTCGCTGAACACAATGAACAACAAAATTAACAACAGTTATTAATACCCTTAATGGTCCGGGGTCAAGACACAGCACGGGCCGAAGGTATAGAGGGAGAGAGAGAGAGGAGGTACCTGTGCACATTGGTCTTAAACATCTACGGATCTATGGGAAATATTGAGCTGGGAAGAGCATTCCCTATTCGTGTGGTGCGGCTAAAAAACGAGTCTCTAAATTTAACTGTGCGTCCGAAAGTAGGCTTAAGGGTAAACTGGTGTTCATTTCTGGCGAGAAGTGTATTTCGGGTGAATTCAAGGAGAGGAGGAATGCAGTTGGCTAGCTCACTTGAGCATCGTTTTTTAAAGTAACGATAAAACGCGGACGAAGAAGACACTGGGGGCACCAGACCAGATATGAGCGTTATACTCAAGCTTAGGGCGAATATACGCCTTATATATTAAAGCCAAATCAGAGGGGGTGAAGTATTTCTTGCATCGATTAAGAAAACCTAAACATTTCGCAGCATTTTTGGCGACCTCGAATATGTCAATATGTCTGTTCGAAAGGCAGTTTCTAATCCATAGTAGCAGGGATTCATCAACACCATAAGCACGCATTTTCGACAAAAGAGCTTGATGCCAATCTCTGTCAAATGCTTTAGAAATATCAAGCGCAACTATCTTGCTTTCGCCTGCATTGTTCAAAGACTGGTTCCACTTTTCGGTGAGATAAGCTATCAAATCCCCAGTGGACCTGTTGCTGCGCGATTCAAGACATTTCATAAGCTGACGATTTATCAGCGTTTCCATGACCTTAGAAAAAAGGGACGTAAGTGCTATGGGTCGGTACGAGGTGGGTGGACGAAGATTCGCCCTTTTAAGGGACGGGCTGGAAAATTGCTGTTTTCCATCTACTCGGAAAGAGACCTGAAGAGTAGGATAGATGAAAACGCTAGCTTACGCAGTGGTTTTGCTAGCGAAGAAGAACACCTCTTCAGAAGTATTGGGGGAATACCATCCGGGCCAGCGGATTTGTGCACGTCGAGATCTTTGTTAATTTTTGTTTTTTTTTTTTGCAATTTTTTTTTTCATTAATTTGCAAGGGGGCCGTGGCGTTGTGGGTATTTGCGTCGAGCCCAACCTCGACGTCGATGGTTTGATTCCTGCTCTGTGCGACAAAAATAATTTTCACGACCTCACCTCTTTCGAGTCACTGACAATGCTCAAAGAGCATATCCTGTCTGGAAAAAGTTTCTCAAACTTGGACGTTCGGAGTCGGCATAAAACTGTAGGTCCCTTCCACTCGTGAGAGAACAATAGCACGAACACCACGAGTGGTTGCTGAGAAGCTAGGCCCTGGCCCTCTATGGGCTGTAGCGTCACCCATATTATATATTATTATTAATTTACAAGCGTTGTTCGTTTGTAAGACGATTCATGGCTAAATTATAGACCAAACTGAAGATGTTTGACAGAGAAACAAAACACGAAACGTGATTCAGCTGTTTAAACCAGTGTTGCCAAAAAGATAATAGTTAAAAAATCACCCTTTATTAAAAGACACCTTAAAGAAACCCAACTCAATGCAACTCAAACTCAGAGATTAATGTTACAGTAATCTTGTAACTGGTCCTCAGGGAGTAGTGAATGCTGCTGACAAGGTATTACCGCGACCTCATAAAGTCGATATAGCCTAGAACATAATAGCGCAAAATTATAGTCGGCAAAAGTGGACTTTAAAATTATAATAGCGCGTTACAAAGTGTTTTGATAATTATAGTCGACATAAAGCCCACTTTATAGTTATCACCTCGTGACAAAGTTAAAGTCAACCGAAACGTCGTTTTAAATATTTAACGTGGAGTTAAGCTTATATGTCAATTGATTTCAGTGAAATAAAATCGTGAAAATGTTTTCGGTTTCGGAAGATGAATATTTTGATTAGTGATGGGAACTATCGAATAAAAACTATCTAGTTATTCGATAGTTGCAAACTATTCATTTATTCGATAGTCGAAAACCATTCATTCATCAAATTGAATGAAAAAAATATTCAATAGTTTTTACTTTTTTTACTTTTACACACGCTAATTTTGACAGCAAGTTTCACCTTTCTGCCTAAAATATGGAAATGCTTGCTGTCAATTTTAGTTCGTGTAAAAGTTGCCTTGTATGGCTGGTTGGACTGAGTAAAAATGGTCGGCATGGCAGCTTCTCTGAGAGAGAATTTTGTGTATGCATACACACATTGCCAAAATATTTGCATGATAGATTGTTCTATGGTTTGGTTCAAGCCGATAGTTCGACTCAGTTGAGAGACGAGTTCGAATTCGTTCATTTGTATGATGGAAAAATGTTCAAATGGTTTTAGTTGAATGAATGGTTTTTTCGTTTTTTTGGACTTTGGACTATCGGCTCCTATGAACGATTCGTTCAGATGTATGATGCAAAAATGTTTGAATGGATTTAGTTGTTTGAAGAAGAAATCGCCTGAAGGGAGAAAAATTGAATCAAATAATCTATATAGCCACACACCGGAATGGGGGATGTAATTAGTTAGTAAGTTAGTACTATGTAATGAACTTCGAATATTATATAATAAAATAAGAAAGGTATTTGATTTTGTAGTTCGTTGTGAGAGGCAAAGGGAACTCACATGAAAAAAGCACCCTAAGGGTAAGAGACGGGGAAGACGGTTTTGATAATTATATATATCGAGGATTAGGCCTCCTAAGGAAACCTCAGAAAAAAAACGGGAGCCCCCTCTCCACTCTTCAACCCTGGCGTGTATTGTTTTAACACCCCAGTCGGTGAATGAATGAATGAATAAAATCATTCGATAGTTGAAATTATTCAGTTACTAACTATCGATAGTGCAATTCATTCGATAGTTCCCATCACTAATTTTGATACCTTTTAAGATTTAACAAGATGAAGACTGAACACGAAAACTATTCATAAATATTTTATTAATAACAAAATATAGGTACAATGCAGGATCATTGTGGAAAAGAACATAGCATTTAATTTATACAGTTGAATGAGCTGCAGATGCCAATGTCATTCATGGCCTATAGGATTGCACTAGTTGGAAACGCATCGATTGTGACAATTGAATTGAGCACAGGAATGCTCGTAAGGGTGATAGATATTTACCGGCAGCAATGGAAATTGACTTGCTAAGGCTTTTACGTATTAATATCGTATCGCCTTCTAACTGATTGCGTATCATTGCCTGTACCAGAAGGCCCGTATCATCGGCAACTAGTCCGGCTTCTGAAGCTGATTTGGCTTTCTTTGCAGTTATCTGCATTCTTGTACTTTTCTGTCTAATTCTTATTTGCTTCTTGTTTATCCAGCAGCAAGCGAGCCGATTCTGATTCCCTCCCTTCTTTTTGTCAATTTACGAGTCGTTGGCCTCATCCTCGATTATCTGCAAGTCCAGTTCCATCATCATCCGTCAAGACAAAGAATAATACAAAACAAGCCAATGACAGCCGTGAAATTACAATTGTTGATAGTTCGGATGAATTTGTTTATCCGAACTGTCATTTTAAGGACTGTTTGATTGAAATTACTTATAAGTACGTTGTAAAGTACAGACTAGCTGGCGGCGGTTTAAAAAGCGTTTATTTTTGAAGAAAAGTTAAAGCATGCTTTTACTTTTAAAGTTGCTTACAACTAGGTTAGGTTAGTTTAGGTTGTAGTGGCTGACTGCTGCAGAGCAGTCACACTTAGGCCAGAGTAGGCCCATTGTGATACCACGCGGATTGACTTCTCCTAACGCTGGAACCAGTTGGTGCTGCTGATGAACCGATTTAGTTGGCCAATGCTGGCACTTTTTAGCTCGTTACGGGCGCTGAAGTAGTAGAATCCTAGGTGCAGGAACCTACGATTGCGATTCTGCAAAAATCATTATATGGAGCACCCATCCTGCGAGCATGAGTGTCAATTACACAGTGTCCGGTTATGACTCCTATGAGGGTCCTTAATGAGGGCTTGCTGAGTCCAAGTAGACTGAGTGACCGTTTTAGGTTAAGTGATAATAACTAGTTCGGAGTTAAATGCTTAAAGTGTAGTTGACTATAATTTTGCGCCAATACTTCGTTAGCTAAATTTGGCTTTGATTACACGACTTAAATTATTTGTTGAAAGGAAAGAAGCGAAATTATTTTTACCGCACCACAAGTATTTATTTAATTTTATTCTGAGTGCCGCTGTCTATAGCTTGGCCGCACACTCTTTCAATCCAACAAATAATCCCCGATTTGGTGACATTCGGTCGGTTTTATATCACAAAATTGATTAGCCAAGCACTTCTCAATACGGAGGTAGGCGATTTTGCTGACTTAGCACTTTTATGTATTTTTCATTTCATCGCATTCTGTTTATGCAAAAGTGCCACCTTGCAATTTTACAATTCTTTTTGGTAAGTGGTACGTAACTCACGTGGTTCGATGGGGAGAAAGGTCCCATAACAAGGCAAGCTGTGGACCGTTGGCGATTGGTAATGTTGAACGAGTGAGTAACTTTTTAGTTAGGCCATTATAATTATACCGTAGAGAACACACGTTGTTTAACTGCACAATATTAATAAAGTCACAATTCTTGACCGTAGCGGTCGGATTTACCTGGGCGGGACATGCACAACTCTGTTTAAACACTTAATCTACCTTCCCGTCTACATATATGCTTACAAAAAAAGTACACTAGGGGGTGTTTAAAACATTTAACCAAGTGTATTTCTAGACATAATGACGAACAAACAACAGACACTATGATTGTACACTAATGCAAAATGTAGCTAGACAAGTATTTTTTTTTGTTTAAACTTACCGGTGTTGACAAATTATGACTCGGTGTAACAGATGAACTCCTTCTTACTGGTGGCGGTGGCTTTGCAGTATTTACAGAAGAATGTCTTGCAATTCGTGTTCCACAGCCTAGATAACATAAAGATCGTGTTAATTATATTTATCCCTTTGTTTTACACAAGATCATACACACAAGTATGACAGTTAATAATTTGTACATTGAAAGTTATACATTCATTAAATAAACTATACACGTTTATGTACATACAGAGTGTAGATATACACATAACCACTAGACACCAATGTATTGTATGTATTCTTTGATTAATTCTAATTAATCTCAAACAATTCCTTGCAATTATTGCCAATATTAATCGATTATATTTTTGTGTCTT
This sequence comes from Eristalis arbustorum, assembly GCA_916610145.1. Classification (NCBI taxonomy): domain Eukaryota; kingdom Metazoa; phylum Arthropoda; class Insecta; order Diptera; family Syrphidae; genus Eristalis; species Eristalis arbustorum. Next base: position 46,868,120 of record OU744319.1, on the reverse strand, counting down.
TAGTTAAATTTTAATTGTGTTATGTGTGTGTTTATTGTCTTGTCATTCGAGGGAGTCATGTCAAATGTGTCTTGTTCAAGAATTTTGTTATCAGTGTTTCAATGAACGATTGTATATGACAATGAGTTGTGAATACAAAATGCGTTAAGAAATAACATACGAAAACAAAAACAATTAAATCTAAACAAATGTGTAACTCAAAACAAATGATAATATAACAAAAAGACAAATAAAGGGGAAATGGGATTTTTGATTGGGGTTACTTATATTCACATATTTTCGTCTTGAGAATATTAAATTGCTTTAAAAGGGTCAGTCATTTGTCAGTGCTTTGCTTTTTTACAGAAAAATGCAATTTTAGTTAGCAACAGTCATTTAAATTTCAGGGTTTACCTTCACCATGAGGAAACTTGGAAAGCGTAGAGTTTGTAAGGCGTGGTGAAAAATTGGCATCAAATAATGAGACTAACTTATTCCCTCTTTGTTTCTATGTACCCCATAGATGCATTGTGTTCGGCTTAGCGGCTTGCTTAAGCTCGCAATAAATATAATATAATTCTGACAACGGTGCCCAACTGAACACTGCCGAACAGGAAGTCGAGAAAGTTAACAGCTGTCTATATTTAGGAAGTGTGGTCTCGGCTAATCGTGGTAGCACCTAACTGGGCGTGAGCAACAGAATCGGGAAGGCTAAAGCCGCGTTCGGAATGCCATCCACGATCTGGAAAAGCAATGTCATCAGCTTAAAACCCAAGCTGCCACTGTTCAGCTCCAACGTAGAGTCGGTGCTGCTGTATGGATGCAGTACCTGGAAAGTGGACACCATTACCACACGAAAGCTGTAATCCTTCGTAAACTTCGTAAAACTTAGGATTTTTTGGCCGAACCGTATCTCTAACGAACAATTGTACCTGAGAACGGGCCAGGAACCTATAAACAAAACAATACGAAGGAGAAAGTGGCGGTGGATTGGACACACCCTACGGCGCGAAGACAATTCCATTGCAAAATACGCAATGCAGTGGACACAAGGCAGGCAGGCACAACAGCGAGACGCCTACATGGCGCAGAACAGTTGAAAAGGAATCGAGTTCTTTAGGATTGAGTTGGAGGGAGCTCATGTTGTTGCAGATATTCGAACGAGATGGCCCGCAGCCGTGGTTGACGCCCTATGCCCCCCGAGGGGTTAAGGGACTTAAGGTAAGGCAGGGGGTAATTGGGCAATCTGAGCTATGAAGCGCTTGCTGCTATATTGATGTTCAAAGTAGAACAAAGTTGGAAGAGCCCAACACTCCAGCCAGAAGAAGTACGAACACGAATCCTTTGGGTTCATAAATGGGCAAGGACCTCAACCAACTTGGGTTGCGAATGAGAATAGCTGGCTAAGTTGAGTTAGGTTATTGGGCTGACAGCGAAATTGGCAGCACACTTAGACCATTGTTGGTCCATTGAAATACACAGTCCCGTTAACTTGATCCCATCGGTCACTGGACCAGATTTGAGAACTAGATAAATGCACATCAACTTTTGCTATCACTGGGATTCGAACCTGGAACCCCTAAAACAAGTGTTGGCACTCAACTAACTGCGCCATCCAGGCGTTCCGGGTAGCCGCCTATGAATCTTGACAGCTGGAAAGGCGTATTGGCTGATGTCAAGGCCCACTCGGACTGTAGCGCAGAAGAAGACCGATTCTTTTCAGGACATAAGAAAGACTCACTTGAATGGATGCACAGAAGGGTAGAAGGAAGAGACACTGCTGCACTATTTATGCATGTGTCCTGCTCCTGCTATGACGAGAAACGAATTCCTAGATAGCTATTCATTTGTCGCCCTAGATTTCATTTAGCCGATGATGTACTCATATAGTAAAATTGTCTCATTATTTGTTACCGCTTTTTCGCAATGTTAAAGTTTGGATTTGGAACAATACAAAACAAATAAGTAAAACAACTTAACAGTATATGAAAGCAAAAACAAACCCGACAACGAAGCCGGACGTGGTGAGATGCTCGGCTTAACCGTTGCTACCACTGGTGGTGTAGTTGCAACACCCTGTGGATGCAACGTGGATTTAGGCGTCGATGAAGATGACGATGATTTAGGGGATTGATGCGTAGGCAATGATGATGTTGGTGGTAAGGGTGGCAATGGTTTCGAAATTATTTTCGAATTTAATTTTTGTTGCTTTTTTTGTGGTGGTGACTGTTGTTGTTGTTGTTGTTGTTGGTGGTGGTGAATTTCTAGCTTCTGCTGTTGAGAACGCAGTTTCTCGTCTAAGTTTGCCTTAAAGTTTTTGCTTAAGGGTGATATTGTATTGTTGTTGTTGTTGTTGTTCTTATTTAAATCATTATTATTATTGTTATTTTTGCTTAAACTATTACTATTTGGTGTCTTCCTATCGACGATGCGGTTTAACGTCAACTTAGACAGCTTTTGATCACCGCCACTACTACTACTATCAACTGACGAAATTTGTGGCTTTTTTATTGTTTTCGTACCTTGATTGTTGTTGGAAAGCGTGTTGTTGCGATTTTGTATGTCCGGTGTTGCATAGTGCTCACTGCGAAATGAACTCAATCTTTGTTTGGGATTCTCAATTGAATTCGGTGTCAGCGTGATGGATACTGATGCAGCGGATGGTGTATCTGTAGTTTGTGGATCCTTTGTACGAAGGACAACTATTTCAGAATTTTGTTTTACATAGTCAATGTCTGGCGTACATGGTATGGTATGATCATATATTACCACCACCCCGCTACCAGAATCATTGTCATTCATTGATCGTTGCGCATTTGATATTGAATCATCACCAGTGATTGATAAATTATCACAATTCGCCTCGGACTGTGCCAAGAGAGCAAATGTTGGATTCTCATAACCCATCGAACTGGTTTCACTTACAAAACGACTTAGCTCCGAGTCGGAGTATGCAAATTTCACTGCATCACTTGCAGTCGTACTTTGTGTGGAAAAATTAAAGCTACCAATTGATATTTTATCAGAATCCACATCAGTTCCACTGCCATTACTAATTGTTGCCAATCCTCCAGATGTATGATGTTGATTTTTACTGATGATTGGTGTATTGTCATCCTTCACAGATGGCGTTAGAGTAGCCGTTGATGGATTCTCATTTGAGGCACTGTCTGTACTGCTGCAATGGGATTTCTCACGTGCATCATGCTCTCGTTGAAATGAGTCTAGTTCGCCAATAAGATCATTTAATTCTTGAATGGAGTCTTCGAAAAATTTGTCTACTTTGTCTACACGTGTGAAATTGTGTTTGGACGGGATAAAGTAGGAAAAGGAATATTAAGGTACATTGGTTGGTATTTTTGTTTTTGTTTGTTTGAGGAACATCAGTGAGTGTTGTGTGTTGAGCGGGTGAATAAGAAAATTAAAATAAAAGAAAATAAAGATAAAACAAAAATACAAATTAAAATATTTATAAAAAAAATATATAAAAGCATTCATAAGGTATACATTTCAAAAAAAAAAAATCAATAGAAATTAAATTCTTTTTTCTACGAATATAATATACACATACGTTTGGAATGTTCTACAACAATGTTCGAAAGAACGTGTCGTTGAATCGATTGTAAGGTTGTTGATTTAGTTTGAGATTCCTTCAGTTTTGTGCATTACCGAGCAAACAGAGAATTCTTGGCACAGATACGAAGAGTGGTCACTCACTATGTCACTTGTCACTGTTGTTTATACATAACCAGAAATAAGAGAGCAAAGATATATCCGTCTGTTACCTCTCTTGCCCCTTGATTCTATCCGACAGCGTTGTTTATAAGCTTTCCCCGCCGTGTCTGTGAATACGTGTGAGCTCTTGACAACAGCTGATCCTCTTCGCCAACCATAGTATTGTGGATTGAAGGTCTAATTTGAAAATTCGCTCGTTTACCCGACATTTTTCAAATTTTCTGTGTTAAGTATTCAACACAGTGAGGAGGGGTAAGCAAACAAACAAGGCGTATGTTCACGCTGTAAATTAACAGGTCTGTTCCAATTGATTTGTGCACAGAAATTCGTAGTTGAGCAAATTTACAGAAGTGGGGGTAAAAATCTCTCTTTGAGAGAGAAACTGTGCACAAACTTGTGGAACGACGTTTCGTAGAAATTCACAGAATTCAAGAAACGTCAAAAAATATATTCAATTCTTACTTATTCAATTCTGAATGTACTGTCGCTTGTTGCTTTTATTTTGAATTTGACAGTCTTCAATTTTCTGCCCACAGAATTTTCTGTGGCAGAAATTCGCAGGGTGGGGAAATTGTTTACTCTCTCGTGAGCACGCTCATCTGTCAAGAACTATGAAAAAATCAGCAAATGGAACGGCTTTGGACGTTTTTCCTGTGAATTTCGGTGAATTTCACAGCAATTGGAACAGACCTAATTATGCTCCTGTTTATAGGAGTTTCTGTCGGCAGCATTAGGGTGATATTAATGAAGAAACAGATAAATGTATGTTTTTTTGCTCAAATATGAGACTTATGTACAGGTATATATATAACTTCGAAACATTGGCAGTAATCAATAAAAAACAGTTTCTTTGCTGCTTTTCCTTTCTACAGATATATGATGGAAGTTACTTCCAAATTTTGGCAACTATTTTTCTCAATAGTTTTAGTTTCAATATCTGTGAATTTCTCTTAACAAATAAGAAATGTTAATTAACTTTTTTCGAATTTATGAATGAATGCTATGAAAGTGATTTCATTTCTCACGTATGACATAGAAATAGGCTTTATATTACATTAATGTATTAAATTGATGCGAACTATTTCTGTAAATAATGCGTGGCATTACACTTTTATTCACCCAATCCTACCATTAAAGTCATAAACCAACTGAACACTCTTCGAACAATAGTACATGGTTGTGGCTAACTTCACACGATGTTCCCACAAAATCCATGATTCTCTCTCTCTTATCCCACAAAATCCACGAATCGGGAGCCATATTGCGGTGGATTCATAGTTTTTGTGGAAGTAGTTGTGATTTATAAGGGATTTCCACTACTCTCACATTCCTCTCTTTGGTGGACTAGGGGTAAAAATGGCCGAAGATGAATATCTCCTTGCTCTCTTATTTCTGTACATAACTAATGAATATTTTCAATTGTTGTATAACAGAGTCTGATGAAGTAATGCTGTCAAGGCACACGAGAGATTTGAGTGGTTCCACACTCAAAAAAATAAACATAGAGCCGGCAAACACGAAGCTAATGTTATGTTCTTAGGCAGAGGACGCGAGAGGATGACAGAGGATGACAGAGCACTGCAAAGATTTGTGGCTGTACAATTACCAGGGATGTCTCTATGTCCTGGCACAGAATTGCGAAGGCCAAATATATCATGTCGAGCAAGACGATTGACACCAATTATGTGAAAGTTGAAAAAAACTTGCTTACATCGTTGCAAACGTGAATTTTCTAACATTCGTGGTTGCCGAAGTACCACAACAACACTTATCGTGCTGGTGCTACTAAATCAAGCCCAAATCTGATTCCAATGGCCTTCTAGAAAAAAAAAACACAAGGTCCAGAGGACCCAGAAAACAAGAAATGTGAACGAAGGGGGAAATACGAACGCAAAAGTCTACAATCTTTACCGGTATGCACATCTAGACAAAAATCTGTCCACAGCACTAGCTTGGACGTATCGAGCTCTCTAGGAAAGAGGATATTTTAATCAGTGCATCCTCGATTGACAATCGGAGGAAGACGGAACGATTGGTATAAGCACCAAGAGTTCGCTTACTCAAGACAGCTTGGTCTTGATGACATAAAGCAGAGCGCCCGGACCCCCCAAGAATGGTGGCAGCTTTAGTTCAATCGTCTCCGGTCTTCAAATGGTCGCAGTCTTGTCGGTGATGAGTAACCAGATAAGTAGCCTTTTTCTACCAGGTGTACCGGTATGAAGGGTCAAGATACAAATGTCTCGATAGGGAACACGACCCTTTTTTGTATGTTTGCTATGACATCTGTGAAAAATATTTAGTATACATCAAGTCATTGAACATACAAAATCATATTTTTTTATCGTGTTAAAAATGTCGAATTTTGTACCAGAAAGTGATAAATTGCGGAAAGCATTAATTTTTTGTTTTCATTTGAAGAAAAGTGCCGCAGAGTCTCATCGAATGCTTGTCGAGGTGATCATGCTCTATCAGAAGCAACATGCAAAAGATGGTTTCAACGGTTCAGAAATAATGATTTTGATGTGAGAAATGAAGAACGTTGAAGACCACCAAAAAGTTTGAAGACGCCGAATTGCAAACGATATTGGATGGAGATGACACTTTGAGTCAAAAGCTAATGGCAGCAATGTTAAATGTTGCAAAACAAACAATTTCTGACCGTTTAAAAGCTATGGGGAAGATTCAAAAGTGTGGAAAATGGGTGCCACATGAATTGAGTAAAAGACAGATGGAAAACCGAAAATACACTTGTGAAATTTTGCTTCAAAGACACGTAAGAAAATCGGTTGTGCATCGGATTGTTACTGGCGATGAAAAATGGATTTATTTTAAGGATAATGAACGAAAAAAATCATGCGTTAATCCGGGACAACCATCAACATCGACTGCAAAACCAGATCGATTCGGCAAGAACACAATGCTGTGTGTTTGATGGGACCAGAAAGGTGTGGTGTACCACGAGCTCCCAAAACCTGGTGAAACCGTTCGCTACCGATCGCTACCGACAACGAATGATCAATTTGAACCATGCACTGATCCAGAAACGACCAGAATTGGCCAGAAGACACGGCAAGGTAACTTTGCTACATGACAATGCACCTGCACACAAAGCAAAACCGGTTCAGGATACAATCAAAACACTTGGCTGGGAGCAGCTTCCCCACCCGCCGTATTCACCAGACTTGGCTCCTTCCGACTACCATTTGTTTTCATCGATGGGACACGCATTGGCTGAGTAGCACTTCGATTCCTACGAAGAAGTCGAAAATTTGGTGTCTGATTGGTTTGCTTTAAAAGACGAACAGTTTTATTGGTGTGGTATTCACAAATTGCCAGAAAGGTGGTCAAAATGTGTAGAAAACAATGGCCAATACTTTGAATAAAATGTTTTTACTTTCCCATTAATAATTAGTGTTTTATCTTCAAAAAATCATTTTATACCGGTATACCTGGTAGTTAGTGTTAGTATCTTATTTCTGCGAAATAAAATTATTGCCCGTCGATTTCAGAATGACTTTTGTTGTTGTTCTAAGATCGAGGTCTCTATTCAATAATTACAAAACATTCGTTTAATTACCTAACAATCTATCACGTGAAGGTTGCATGTATCCTTATTAAGTGCAACAACTGCAAGCCTTACGGCACGTCCCGGCATTGTTGCAAAGAGTAATTTATTAATTCCACTGTCGGAGCGAAGTGTAGAATTTAAAGATTGGAATTTCAATTTCATGCAAGGATTGGTTGTTATTTGCTACGCTATCGCTTGCATCACGAAAATGCGAAGCTGGTGGGATTAACCACCGTATGTGTAATAAATAATTCATAAATCACTGAAATTGTGAATCAGTTAGAGCTGCGTTCAAAATGAGGCTAATTATATGTTTTAAGCGCACTAAGATAATAATTGCGGGGATTATAAGCGTCGTGCCCCGTTGCCCTGAGCTTGTTCATATTTATATACAATAATTTCGGTGATTAAAATGACTAATCGAGTATTGAAACGAATGTTAGAGATTTAAGTGATTTAATGCTGCAACACGACCGCGAAAATATTGTTTTCATTAAAGTATGCACGGGAGAAAGTGAAGGGAGACTACATCATTTGATTGAGTTTCTCTGTGGCTTATAGTACTGCACACATGTGACCATAGTCTTTCGGTCTGAAAGAAAAGAATAGAGTTGGTATTATCGGCTTTAACAAGCACTTAAACCAGTGCTCTTCTTTTGTATAAATTTATACAGGAGCATCTTATTTAGTTAGTGTCGATTTGTTTCGGGTTTTTTTTCGTGCGAAAAATTTATGTATTTAAAGCAGAGCCACACACAAGGGAGAGAGAAAGAGTGACTACCGATCACGTATTATCGCACTGAAAATATCTTTCGTAGACGAGAAATACATTCCCACTGGAACGGAGACGTTCCTTATCTTCGGGACAAGATAAGATACCCCGGCGTGCGCGCACACGCAGAAACGCCACCAATGAAAGCTGTACTGGACTGGAATTGAATTCAAATTCACTGCAGCTTCATCATTCGCTCCACAGTGACGCTGCTGAGCTTTGAAGGCGTCCCCAATTTCAGACGCGGAAAGATGCGGGCGTTTTCATTGATTTGGAAACGGACGCATTTTCCAATGGAACTCTGGTGACACGATCGAATTTCTTCAATTTGGCACGTCGACAGGGGTGCAAAGATTCCTTCTCTCTCTCTTGTGGGGTCTCTGGTCTCTGATCAATTACTCTTTGAATCCTCTTCACTGCCAAATTTAGTCACAAGTGTTACGGCAACACTACTAAAGGGCAACGACAACGGCAACACCTTATTAAGTAGACATATTATGTAATTGAGGATTGTTCTCTTCTAAATAAATATATTGGATTCATTCGCAATTTGACTTTACATCTCAGAAGTGGGATTACGGGACACCAACAGCCCACGAAGTGGCGTGACGCGATAACAGAAGCAGTGTTTGATTCTAAACAAAAAAAAAAAAAAAATTGGGATGGACAAGCAAGCAGTGCACACCATGACCAGAGACGAATTGCGGGAGGAGCTCCGGGGACGCGGCTTGGAGATAAGCGGTCTGAAAGAAGATCTGGTCGAGCGGTTGCTAAAGTCTACGGGTGCGGAAGTGGTGGCACGGGAGCGACCGAGTACACCGACGGCCGAGTTGGGCAAGTCTGATGGGCGGGATGAGATGGTTAAGGAAGTTGACGGTGGAGACAAGATGCAGGGCAGTGCTGCAGGGGCTATCGGATACCAAGGAAGGACGCAGGTTGGTGAAGAGGTACTGCTTCGAGATTGGTGGAAAGAGGGTGCAGTAGATGGCAGGGGAGCGCAAGGAGGTACGCTGGTGGGGGCTGAGCTGCCGCTTAGAGAAGGGCGGAAAGGGCTTGCAGTAGGCAGTAAGGCAGGGCAGGGGAATACGCATGCTGGTGCCGCCACTGGAGCAAAGGGGCGTGTAGTAGATGCTAAGTTAGGGCAACAGGGAAACACGCAGGTTTCAGCAGAGGTACTGGCACTCCGAGCAGATCTTCGAAGACTGCAAGAGCAACTCAACAACACTCTATCACGGGCAACAGGTGAGCTGTCACGAAATGGCACGGATCGAGAGAGTTTGCGCGGCCGCTATAGTGTGCGTGACGTGGCCGACATGATTCCTGAGTTTAACTCGAGAAATCTGTCAGGCTTATCAGCCAATGCTTGGAAACGGAAGGTGAGAGATATCCAGCGTATATATAGTTTGGACGAGTGTTTAGTTCTGATGGCGGCCACTTCACGGCTGACCGGTGCGGGCAAGCTGTGGAACGCTAGCATGACTTGGGAGTCGTTGGATGATTTCTTCTCCGAGCTTTGTCGGACATTTCCATCCATAGACGAAGAAGCTGATATTCACGACGCATTGAGACTGAAGCGACAGCGAGGGGGCGAGGACTTCGAGGAATATGTATTCAGTATGAAAGCGATTGCATCGCGGGGAAATCTTCAGCAATCATCACTCATACGGTACATCGTTCAGGGAATGTCAGATGTTCGGCTTAAGGAGGCATTCAGGGCAATGAAACCCAACTCGATCGGTGATATGCTGGAGCGAGCGCGATGGGGTTACGGACTGGAGGAGAGGCAAAGCGGTAATCGCCTGCCTGCAGTTCAGAGCGACAAAGGAAATTGTTTCCGATGCCGGCAACCAGGACACCTCATGAGGAACTGCCCGCAAACACGTGGGCGCAATGAACAAGTGCCATCGACCAGACAACAATTGGTTATAAAGGATGAATCGGAGTATGTCAAAGAAGCCACAATCAACGGCTACCAGGTACTGGCGTTCATCGACCTCGGCAGCGATTGTGTGACTCTGAGGAAATCCATTGCGGAGAAAGGCGGACTAAAATACGGCGCTTTCAAAACTGTTCTTAGAGGATTTGGAGGCGGAGGTTGTACGACGGTTGGACAGCTGTGTGCGAAAGTTTCAGTGGATCGCCTTACGTCGACATGCAACGTTTTGGTTGTGCCTGACAACAGTCAGCCATATCCGTTGATTATAGGGCGAGCGCTTCTTGATCAACCCCAGGTGAGAATTTTTAAATCTTTCAGAGAATTGCGAATCATGGACGGTGAAAAGAACGCCGAGGGGGAACGGCCAGCAGAGGACATCAACGAGAAAAAGCGATTGGATGAAGGCACCGACATCGAGGTTGGCGACGTTGGGTGTAGCAGTTCCACCGGAAAAGAAAGATTGATGATCAACGAGCTGGACGTTGGGGATATTAGTGAGGCGGACAGAGGGAAGTTACAGTCGCTAATTGATGCTAACAGAGACTGTTTCGCCAAAAACTTGAATGAACTAGGTCAGTCAAAGTCAGTGGAATGTGTTATCGAACTGTCTACTACTAGTACAGTGTGCGTACAGCCATATAGGATACCATTTTCCAAACGGGCTATCGTTAATGAAAAGATAGAAGAGCTTCTGAGGCAAGGAGTGGTGCGACCGTCTACATCGGAGTACTGTTCGCCTATCGTTCTTACGAAGAAGAAAGACGGGACAGATAGGTTCTGCATTGACTTTCGTGCACTTAACAAAGTCACAGTTAAGCGCAAATTCCCAATGCCCGTGATTGAAGAAGTTTTGACAGCGCTGAGTGGCAAGAAGTTTTTCACCATGTTGGACTTGGCATCCGGTTATTACCAGATACCAATGGAGGAAAGCAGCAAAAAGTACACCGCTTTCACAACTGATGTGGGTTCGTTCGAGTTCAACAGAATGCCATTTGGGCTCGTCAACGCCCCAGCGCACTTCCAAGCGTGTATGAACTCACTCAAAGCGCAGCTGCAGAAGGGAGATGCGGAAGTCTACCTGGACGATACCATCATTGCCAGCAGTAGTATCGAAGAGGGACTAGAGAAGCTGGAGCGATTTCTGAAGGCGCTGAAGCGTTTCGGACTGACGCTTAATGTAAGTAAATGTGTATTCTTCCGAACTAACATTTTGTTTCTCGGGTATCAAATCGATGAAACTGGACTGAGGCCGAGCCTAGGAAAGATAGAAGCAATAACGCGGTATCCAACACCGAAAAATCCGCACGAGGTCAGGCAGTTCCTGGGGTTGACAGGCTTTTTCAGGAAATTTGTGGAGAAATACTCGCACATCGCTTTACCATTGACGGATCTAACAAGAACGGACCAGTGCTTCGTATGGGGTCCTTCACAAGAAGCGGCGTTCCAGGAGCTGAAAATGTCTCTCTGCAATCCACCAGTGCTGGCCATCTTCGACCCCGAGTGTGAACACGAGGTTCACACTGACGCATCATCGGTGGGAATAGCTGGCATCCTGTTCCAACGCCAGAAAGAGGAACCAAGTTTGCGACCGGTGCTTTTCTTTAGTCGCAAACTCACGGAAAGTGAGCGAAAGTACCATGCCTATGAGCTGGAGGTACTAGCCATTGTCAACAGCCTCGAACGATTCCGCATCTACCTCCTGGGTAAGCAGTTCAAGGTGGTAACTGACTGTGAAGCGATAGTGGCCACAAAGAACAAGCAGAGGATGATTCCTCGCATAGGAAGATGGTGGCTGAAACTCCAGGAGTTCTCCTTCGAAGCCGTTCATCAGCCAGGGCGGAGCGCCCTATACGTGGACGCACTCAGTCGACGACCAGCTGAAGAAGAGGAGGAGATGGAAGAGGCTTCGCTTTTCATTTTAAACACTCACATCGCTGATGAGGATTGGTTGGCATCAATGCAATGGCAAGACCTGAAACTACGGGAGATCGTGAAAGAACTTCAATCACCGGAGACAACTAGGCGGCAAAAGCTACTCCAAAGAGATTTCAAGCTGAGGGGACTAAGGCTGTTTCGACAGGTGGATGGCACAGAAAGATGGGTGGTGCCACATGCAGTTCGTTGGCGTATTTTAAAGTTATGTCACGATGATGTCGGGCACCTGGCGGAGGAGAAAACGCTAGTTCGGGTAAGAGAAACATTTTGGTTCCCTAGAATGCGGAACTTTGTTCGGGAGTACATCAAAGCATGCGTGGACTGCGCGTATTCCAAGAGAAAAGGGGGAATGACTGAAGGAGAGCTGCATAACACGGACCGCGTACCGCTACCGTTCGACACAGTCCACATGGATCACCTCGGGCCTTTCACGCGAGGAAAGGGGGGGACCAGGTATGTCCTTGTAATTACCGATAGCTTTACAAAGTATGTCGTCCTGAGACCAGTCAAGACAACCAACACGAAAGGAGTACTCACAGTATTAAACGAGGTCGCAGGATTCTTTGGTGTGCCTAGGCGAATAGTGACGGATCGGGGTACTGCATTTACGGCGAGGGCTTTTGAGGACTATTGCGCAGAATATGGAATGCAGCATATCAAGACCGCTGTTCGCACGCCTCGGGCTAATGGACAAGTTGAGCGGTGTAACCGAACAATACTGGCGGCTCTGAAGTGCGCACATTCTGCAGAACGGGACTGGGCTAGCTGGCTACGGACGATTCAGTGGGGGCTCAATACCGCCAGAAATTCAACAACAAGGGCAAGTCCTCACGAACTGTTGTTTATGTACCATCCTAGAGATATTTTAGGTAACAAATTGCTTCTAACCTTGGGGAAGAACGACTCCAAAAGTCCGGAACAGATGCGGCAGTATAGGGAAGCTGCACTACACAACATTCAACAAGTGCAACGAGATCAGAAGAGAAGATATGACCAACGCCATCGCAAGCCCCGCTTATACAACGATGAAGACCTAGTGCTGATCGAAAACGAAGCAGCGGCAACAGGGGACTCGAGAAAGCTGGAACCTGCATACCGAGGGCCGTATATGATCACCCGAGTATTGCCAAATGATCGCTACGTCGTCGAGGATATCCCTGGCATGCAACGCACTCAACGGAAGTACAACGCCGTGATGAGCTCCGAAAAGCTAAAACCATGGTGCGAACTGCCACAGCAAGGCCTAGCGGATTATGGGTACGAGGAAACCGATCGATCAGAGGATGAGCAGAAGGATTCGGATCGTGAGGACACGATCAGCGGGTAGGATGGCCGAGTTGTTACGGCAACACTACTAAAGGGCAACGACAACGGCAACACCTTATTAAGTAGACATATTATGTAATTGAGGATTGTTCTCTTCTAAATAAATATATTGGATTCATTCGCAATTTGACTTTACGCGGAGGCTTTGGCAATAAATCTTTCGGCAATAACAGTTTTGACTCATCACAAAATAAAAAAATTACATTTGACGATTAGGTAGATAAAAAACGCAAGTGGTTCGTGGGGTGAAAGAGCCAGCCGTGATTTAAAACACACACGCGGTAAATCATTTAAACATGAAAAGACCAAGAAGAAGAGGGGCAGTTACCGCGGAGGGCAAATTGATATGGGCGTTAATTCTATAAAATTTGACTAATAGTACATAGTTTTAGATAAACATATTTTAATTTTAGACTACCTATTTTAAATTAGGTATTCTCGCATTTAGCGTTTGTAAATAAGTTGAATGTGGCTTAGACTAAGTACACTGAATAAGAAATAATATACATATTTCCTGTATTCATATCTTTTAAGGGACTATTTAGTCTAAGCCACAGAGAAAGTACACCGGAATATCAGTCTGAAAGTAGAAACGGAATTATACGTAGACGAGATGTAAAGTCAAATTGCGAATGAATCCAATATATTTATTTAGAAGAGAACAATCCTCAATTACATAATATGTCTACTTAATAAGGTGTTGCCGTTGTCGTTGCCCTTTAGTAGTGTTGCCGTAACAACTCGGCCATCCTACCCGCTGATCGTGTCCTCACGATCCGAATCCTTCTGCTCATCCTCTGATCGATCGGTTTCCTCGTACCCATAATCCGCTAGGCCTTGCTGTGGCAGTTCGCACCATGGTTTTAGCTTTTCGGAGCTCATCACGGCGTTGTACTTCCGTTGAGTGCGTTGCATGCCAGGGATATCCTCGACGACGTAGCGATCATTTGGCAATACTCGGGTGATCATATACGGCCCTCGGTATGCAGGTTCCAGCTTTCTCGAGTCCCCTGTTGCCGCCTCACAAGATAATTTTTCGCTCATTTATTGGTCTCCCTCGACTTTAAATGATTGTACGCACAAGCGAACGCACAAACTTTTCGATACAAAATGTCACTGTCTCGAGGTGTAATTGATTCCGGGTGGCTTGCTTTGTTTAGAGTCCGACACTTCAGTGACGGAAATGTGTAGTAAGAGCTCGCTGCGAACATGTCGTACACAGAAATTTCGAACAAAAGATAGATATCTGGTAGATTGTTTAAAATTTGATAGCGAACACTGGCCATCGGCCGGGCGGTGTGAACTGTGCAGCATTCGGTGGACTCGACAAGTTAAGCCGATGCCTGGACACGGTAACATTACAGAACTCACTAAAATTCACTAGTCAGCGTTGAAATGGTGGAAGTTCTGCCATCAATGACAATGACACGGGGTGCTCCACTACGCAACAATTACGTCTCTAATCCCCTACTGTACTAGCGAGCCTGACCAAGAGAGAGTGAGAGGGTATCAGAAAATCCCAACTCCAGTCGATGAAGTAAGTACTCCTCCCACCTAGCCATGAAGGAGGATGAAAAGTCGACACAGCCATTAAAAACCTAAAGAACAAAACAATAGCAGGCCCAAATGGCCTACCGTCAGATATCTTTAAGGGGCTGGTGACGACGTTCTGGCAAGGATCATGCACCCGAAGATTGACATGATGGCACGATCCCAACGCACCGTAGTGGAAACAATTGAAGAACAGGTGAAACGAGCTGATCTTATGATCAACGAGGACAAGACGTAATATATGCTGTCAATTAAGAAGCTGTTGGCGGCACATCATCAAGGGCAAAACACCAGAAATTACAGCTACAATTTTGAGGTAGTGGAATAGGGTGTCAGATTGAATTGCTGTGTTGCTACAGCCCGTAGAGGGTGGCCAGGGCCCAGCTTCTCAGCATACCACTCGTGTTGTGCGTGCTATTTTTCTTTCACCAATGGAAGGGACCAAGTTTGAGAAGCAATTTATACGGATCAACAAAAAACTTACAACAAATAAAAGCGATCACTTGCCATTGATTGTTTAGATATGGCAACTGTTTTTCTCTAACAGGCTTTTTTTGGGTTATAGCTACCTAGCATCTGCTATCGATTTTTTTCTTCTATTAAAGTTTTACTATTGTTGGTATAAAGAATGTTATAAACGTACCTCCATCATACTTCCACCACTTCATATAAAATTCATAATAAACCAATTTATGAAGGCGCTTGACAGAAGTGGCGACTGCTTCAATTTTTTTGTACGCAAAATTCCAGGATTAAGTAGGTTCAGAAAATATAAAGATCGTATTTTTAATGGGCCACAATTGGACAGATTTCCACACAATCTGATTGATCAGTGATTTTAGAAGGTATTGTCTGTGTGCGCTTTGTTATTTTGTTGGTTCTTCATTTAGAACACCGCTCAAAATGAATTGAATGACCGAATTGGTGGTCATAACATATTTTTGATAACTATCACACTTTCCACTACTTGTTAGCTCCAGCACTTAAGTCATATACCATACTCCCTTGAAACGATTCGCCGCCGTTCGATAATCTTGGTGACAACGTTGAATATGTGGCTTCGTACTACGTCATCGATGTATCCCCAGTCGAATGACAACAAAGTTGTTAATATGACTTCAACGATGGTTGGAATCAAACCATATTTATCATCTGATGGCGACGACAACAGCGACCCGCTGTTCAGCGTTTCAATAAAAAGTCGAAATACATGGACGGTGTCGATGAGCATCATCAATGCTAGGATTTTACATCGACGTAACTTCGGTTATAAAGTAGCAACTACGAAGGCACTAACATTGTCCGAATTTATCATGGAAGTAGTCACTTGTTTTGTTGTTTTTCGCACTAGATGGCGCACACAAGTGGAAAAGGACCTCAACCAACTCGGTGTGCGCAACTGGAGGCAGCTGGCGAAAGATCGTGCTGGCTGGAGAGGCATGTTGGTTGAGGCCCAGGTCCACCCCGGACTGTAGCGCCAATCAAAGAAGAAGAAGTCACTTGTTTTACTAAATCCAACAAGCCATTGGCACGAAAAGCTAGTCGCTAATTGAATTTTGAATCGGAAATCCAAAACTAAGCGGGGTAGAATGAATGTTGCTCCTTTGTCACTGAAGGACGTACGACTAGAAACAATCGGCCACCTGCCGGAGGATGCCACAACTCGACATCGATGTAAACAAAACCTGCCTGCGAGGCACGAACTCCAGTTGTTTGGTGGAAATGTCAAGTTCATCCTTGCATTGAAGGTTTAAGTCATTCTAGAAGTCTGCAATATTTGGAGCCGCTGGTCATCTTATGTTCTCGTGATGAGTCTCAAACTTCTTGATCTACAATCGATATGTAGTTGGGGGTGTACACATATACATTGGAGTTTTGTTGATTGACTAGTAAGCTTGTTCGGTTCACAGTTTTACTGATGTTAGGTTGTCTTCAGATGACCGACTGTCGGATACAACTTTGATGTTTATCAAGATCGAACCTTTTTGTGCTAAGGGCAGTCACACTTAGGCCGTGATGCCTCGCGAATTGACTTTTCCGAACACTGGCACCAGTTGGTGCTTCTAGTGAACAGCTGGCGCTGTTTAGCTCATTGCAGCCGCTGAAGGAAATATTAGGCTCCTAGGTGTGGAAACGCAACGACTAGCCAGAGCACGACAGGAGCAGATTAGGTGATGAGTGAGCATATCAATCTAGAGGTTGTATTCTGGAATTAGGAAAGTGAAGGTTTGTTCAAGAAGTTGCTGGTCACGGTGTCCCCTAAGGATAAACGTGTGTCAGAAGAGGATAGCCATTGAGTCCACAGAGCAATAATAAGCGTGGATCTGCAGGCCGTCGTGGATCTTGGCCTTGCTCCTGAACAACCATGTTGTACGTGCTATTCCTTTCTCTCGAGTGAAGGGGAGTCTCGTGTGGGACGCAGTTTTAGAAGCATTTTAAAGACAATTATACCCTTGAGCATTGTAAGTGACTGGAAAGATGTGGAAATTGTTGGTTGTAACGGGGATGACTAGATGAACTGGAATGGTTCAGGTCCGTCACGTACCTACTACGCAACGACGACCATTCATGAAACGCTTCCTTCAATACGTTGATTGTGGTGCACACTGCCCCATATGATTGAAATAACAGAACGAAATGACACCTGATGATTAGCAATCTCAAACTAAATCTACATTCATGGGAATAAAAGAAAGAATAATCAAATATTTGACGTTGTTGTCACTTACCGTTGTCTTTCTCATTAACAGCGACTTCACTCGCTCCTTTAACTGAAGAGGGCTCGTCTTTACGTATGGAATAGACACTTTCGCCAGACGATATTGAATGATTGCTCCTTCCCCCAGTCAATGGCAAGACTGGACTACTATTCACTGCAGCAGCTTGCTTCTCGAACATTGAAGCTTTTTGCAAAACTGATGCACGAACACGTTCATCACATTCCGGTGAGTCTTCATTTGCAACTGATGTTGCTGTAGTTGTTGTACCTGAAGTACAATTCTCTTGTTGATCAATCGAATTAATTGCATTTGTAACATTGTTGGAAGTAATGCTATTATTAGTTGCGCTATCAGTCTCAGTGATTTTTAGAACGTCATCACCATCTCCAGCATCGTCTCTTAAATGCAACGATGTTGAAGAGCAAGTGGAATTATTATTTGAAGCTGGATTAATGTAGCCAACGACCAGGGGCGCACCAACGGGCAGTGGTGTCGCCGGCGAATTGGTTAACAATGGTGAGAAATGATTCTGTGGTGTGGATGCACCACTGGACGGTGTATATGTGTGACCAATATTAGTCTGGTGTGATTCAATGGATGGATGACTATGCAAGGAGGGAGTATTCGACGATGAATGATTAGGATGATTAACCAGTGATGACTCCGATGAGACAGAACTGTGCGAGTCCGTTGATTGTTGCTGCTGCAAAATTGAATGATGCGATTGCTGTTGTTGCTGATTGCTTTGTTGTTGTTGTTGTTGTTGTTGTTGTTGTTGTTGTAGCTGTTGATTCGGTTGATGTTGTTGCAATTGTTGAAGTATTTGGTTTTGCTGCTGATGTTGGTTGTTTAATTTCATTGCAGCCATTGTGGCTAATTCAGACATATTAACATAGGTCGGCTGTGGCTGCGCTTGTTGTTGTAAGTATTGAGAATTTTGATGCGGTTGCTGTTGTTGTTGCTGCTGTTGCTGCTGCTGTTGCAGTTGTTGTTGGGATAGATGTGATATTTCTAATCCGTTGGTTAGTTTATTAGTTGTGAAAAGCAAAGCGTTATGCAATGAGGATACATACCTTTTGTAACATGAGCTGGAATTGGTGACGGACATTGACGCTGAAGCATAGTTGTGCCATTACGTGCATTATTGTTTCCGGTCAATGGACGTTCAAGTGATGAACAACGCTAAAAGAAACGATCAGTTGTCAGATGAAAAAAAAATGTACAAATATTCATTGCTAGCTCATTGAGAAGATCATTGCGACATATCCTTTGCTAAAAAAAATACTATCAGATCTCGGCATGTACATATTTGGATTATTGCAGTAAGGGATAATTTGAATGAGGGTTTAGACATCACAATTTACAGCGTTTCTAACATTGCTAGAGGGTTGATTACGATGGACTATATAGGGGTGGTATGATTGATGCAAAGAGCTATTTGTGCTATGGTATCAAATAAAAATGGGTATTCAGCCAATGGTATAGTAAATCGAAGAAGAAGAATCTTCATTAGATACTATGATCGAGCAAGCAGACGCAGGCATAAAGTATACTCTGAGACTTTGGCAATTTACGAGAGTGAGCCTCCTACTTACCGGTCGATATCCTGACTGTTGCCATGGAAAGAATTAAGATAAGGTAAAGGGTTTGTTCAAAAAACATATCGCTTAGGAGAATGAAGACGCAAATTTGATCAACATATGTTTGCCAATTAACCTATTGCCCGACGGTGGATTGTTCAGAGAGCACGGTGCCCAAGTTTTGATTGCATTTCAAATGCGATGCGAGGAATGCTACCAAAACTTAACTGTTCCGAATTCACATCAGCAACTTTACTTACCACTGGTAATGGTGGACGACAGAGTACATTTCCTGGTGATTTTTGAGATGTAGGTGTTGGAGTGGCCGCTGCTTCCATTATTGTTTCCGGATTTTGAAAGGTGTACACCGTTAATGCCGGTCGCTGGTGTCCCTTCTCATAGGCTGACGATATTGTATGCGGTCGATCTGTAGATGGAGCATCTTGGGAATGTGGTGGCCATGTTGATACAGCGTGCGATTGACTGGTAGCAGTTGATGCCTAAGTGAAACACAGTGTTTAGTGATGTTGGAAAGATTGCAACAAACCGTTGATAGCAAACAAAATTCACCAAAAATGAACAGAATCAAAAAACAAATAATTGCACAAAATAATAACCTGTGAAGTCAAAGCTGGCGATGAGCAAAAACCACTATCACTGGATTCACCAGGCTTTAAGCGAATCGTAGGCGATATTAACTAAGAAAAATGAAAAAAAAAACAAAATTAAAAACAAATGAAAAGAGAAAACACAAAACACGATTCACAAAGCAGTTTTCACACTTCTGTCACTTTAGACAACTCAGTGCACACCGATCGTTTACCTGTGACAAGGATCGGGGATAATGATGATGACCGGGTGATCCACTTGAGCCACTACTGTTCATAGAACTAATTGAACAAACGGAACTTTTACGTGAACCCAGAGAATTTGAACAACCCTGTGAACCTGATCCACCACCTGGAGATTCTGGATATAGATTCATCGTTGATTTAGCATCCAGAATAAGCTCCTCTGACGACTGTGGCAGGACATTCGGATCTTTTGTTACATTTGCAATCGATTGCATTGCCTCCTGAAGATGTCCCATTTCTGACATTACCTCACATTCTTCTTTAACCACTGGCTGAAGCATGTCAACAAATGTACAATAGCGCATACGTTCTTCAATCATTGCTGAACGTAGGGATTTCTTTTCAACCTCTTCAAGTTCAGCACGACGCATTGTTACATCATGCATATGTGAGTCAACCAACGATTGTATTGCATCGGATTGACCTTTGCGGGCCTTCTTTTGGAGACGAAGTGTGTCAGTGGAGCGTTTTTTAAGCTCAGCACGACAACGTTTATATTCTTTGGCATGTTCTTTGTCGATTGTGGCGACTTGACGTTTCCAGTCTTCTAATTTGTCCTAGAATTATAAGAGAGATCGTGTAAATAAGCTGAGAGTAGTGGAACTATGTGCACTTACCTGTAGGGGTAGTACGAGGTAATCCATTATTGCTGAAGTGAATGTTTTTAGGCGGGTTTCAACGGCCTTGTGACGTAAACAAACACGTGTCAGGGCGGTACCGATTTCTTTTGAAGCACCTGAAAATAAGAAAAAAAGCGCAATTAGAAGGTTTCATTTCAATACGTTTGCTCAATGTGGTTTGTTTGCTTTTGTTCACTTTATTTTGAAATCAACGCTCAGTGGTGGATTCTTTGTGTGTTTTCTGACGTCTATTAGAATCCTCGATCCTGGGTTGTATTGACTTCAAATCGACGAACTGGCTAATATGCGAATTTGACATAGTGGAGTACAGAGTACGCTAAGCTTAACAATACAGAAGACGATAGTTAATTCTTTTCAGGCTGTGGAGAACATAGAAAGTCATAATAGACCGTCTTGAATGATTCAACTAGTAGTAGGGTTGCAGTAGATGCTGCAAATCTGGAAAGATCGCTTCTGTACACTGTTAAATGGCGATGAGGACACCAACATTGCTGTCAGGCAGAATGTTCCACTCCGTACAATGGACGGTGATAAAAGAGAATTCCGTTCCCCTAATCCAGGCGATCTTATCATTTCTGTCGTGCTCCACGCCATGGAAACCTCAACCCTTCGGGACAATGGGACAATGAGAAGGAACTCAACCAACTTGGCGAGCGAAATTGAAAACTGCTGGCTAAAGATTGGGCCAGCTTGAGAGGTTTGTTCTTTGATTTCCAGTTCCACCCCCCAATGAATGCCTTTGGCGAATAGTTAGAGAATACAGACAATAGCAGGAGTAAAGCTACACACATTCACAATCGTAATAAGGTATCTTTAGGAAAATCGGGCGCTTTGTTGAGGAGACAAAAAATATCAAAGACAACCACATAAAATTCCACGGACAACGAGAAAGCGAAAGCGAAAGCTTTTGCCAGTGGCCACCAGTCCATCTGCCAGGTTTGCTTGTGATGTGTCATCAACAGCTTACAATTAAATTGGACCAAAACATCACATAGCCTAACGGAGTGGTAAGCTCATATGCTTCCGAGCACATGAAGAAGACATCCAACGATGAACAATACTTGATAAGACGTGGAACTTTGCCTTGCATTTCCTACATTCACTGCTCCGAAGAAGGACTGGGCTTACTCAGACGACTAAGCCGACTCATCCGACTAGACCAGTCATAACAATTAAAGAACCCAATCTGTTTGAAGGGACATTTTTAAGAATCTCCACCGCAGAGACAAACATTGAATTTGGTTTTCATTTTACAAAAAGGTATGTATCGAGGGAAGCTTTTGCATGAATTATTTTGACTCGAAGGAACAAAGCACCAGCCAGCATCTAGTATAGCTGTAATTTTATGTCGACTGGGCTTAGTTAATTCCTTATCGATTATCGATTATACCAAACAGCTGAAACCTAACAGGTAACTATAATATTTCGTTCATTTCAGCATCTTATTTTGACAATGTTTGCCTCAAAACTTTTTTTGATTGCACATTCATACTTAAGTTTTTCACTATTTGATTTGGAATGACAGTCGAACTTCGATAACTCGAATAAATTATCTGGCGTCACCATAAAACGAATTCTGAAGGGATATGGTCGTCTTGCTTGACACAATTTCTGCGTTTTTTTAATAGCTCTTGGCAGCACTATATTTGTTTATCAAATTTACCTTTGAACTCCTAGTATACATATACTTCTATCGTGATTTCGTTGTGTGACTAACAACAATAAGAATAAGTACATAACAATAAAATATTACAATGTAGGTTGGTATCAGTATTACCAAAGGGACTCTATAGAGTCAAAAGGACTCATTTTCTTTAGACTGACTCGGAGACTCATAATTTTTAGATTGGACTCATTTTTTAAGAATAAAATACTTAACGTAATTTTATTTCACATTTTCACTCTCATTACTTTCATTTAAAATGCCTGAGCACATACTAGTACTGCACCCAGAAATGGCTCTGGCCAGAATTCGAGTCGGGAAATCTCGTATCTTCATGGATGGCTCCAAAACCAATGAAGGGTTCTGCGCTGGTGTTTTCGTGAAGGGTAACAACATTAGATTGTACACCTCTTTCGGTAAGTGGGAACCTAGGCAATTCAAATGTATATTGTGAAGGACAAATGGACGGGTTGACGCATCTGTGTCTGCAGTGTCAGCCAGGCTGTGCTTAAGGCCTTAGTCAACCCTTTCACCACTTCCACGATAGTTCAGTAATGCAAATCCTCTCTGAACTTGATTGGCAGTCAAAATTCACTGAAATTCATCTGGTTTCCAGGACACCAAGCAGTCGCCGGTACTGAGATTGACGATGTACTTGCAAGACAAGGATCAGAGGAAACTTTCTAAAGACCTGAACCTGCGGTCGGACTATCTGCGTCTTTGGTTAGTGCTTCTATTGATAGCTGGACCTCTCGAGAGCACAATCGTAGATGTGACTCTCAAGGATGTAGATAGACTAAGCGTTTGGTTCCAAATGTCTGTAAGAAATCTGCGGCATTCTTGTTGTCCCTTGACAGAAAGGACTGTAGACAACTTACAGTCGTAACAACGAGCCATAACACCTTTGGCAAGCACTTAAATGTGATTGCTTTAAGTGAAGACACAATCTGCGACGCCTATGAAGAGGACGACGACAGTGCAGAGCACTTCTGTCATTGTACCGCTTTTGCTTGGATCAGATGGAAGGTCTTCAGCGCTGATATGGTGAGAGCTGATTCTGTAAGCCCTTCATCAACAGAGCTCTTGCTGGTCCGACGGAATTGTAGGTTGCTGCCTGGTGTAGTATTAAAACCTACAACAACGAAAAATATACTAATTTCTTTTTTTCATATAAGGAGGCATTGTATTATCAAAAACCTTTTTTGGGACTCACTTATTTTCTAATTACTCGTTTTTTAAGCTTCTGGGACTCATAAATAATTTAACTTGTGGTAACACTGGTTAAACCAACGATCGATGCGAACTCAAAGCTGAGTTTTTATTATTGAAAAAATAATAGACGCCAAAGAGGAAGATTGAACACATACAGCCTTATTAATAAAAAGAAGCTCTATTCGCTTTTGGCGCTCGGCAACTCATCACCGAATCGTACTTAACATTCAAGCACATCTGTCATACTCCACCAGCCGACCAGAAACAATGTACGAAGGAGAGTCAACTCAACCCCTGGACAAACTTTGAATTTGATCCAAAGTCACACATACTACTTTATTTTCACAAACATAAGGTGTAGTGCTAACTCGTGAAGTGCGAGTTGTTAAAATTGAATCCGAGTATACACAATTCGATAATAACTGTGACAGTGACAGTGAAAAAAATTTATAGAAATATTTGGAATATGATTTGATTCAACGGATACCTAAAGACAAGTGAGAACAAAAAACAATCGATTTATTATATAACGGTTTAAATACAATTAATTTTATTTTAGAAAACCAAAATAAAAAATCAATTTAAAAAAAAAAATTGTCTTTATATGTTTTTTTCACCAATAAGAGTATATTTATATCATGTATATTTATATTGTATTTTACTTGATAACTCGAAGTCTTGACAACTCGATCGAATTTTGGCGTGTGGCAAGTGATGGTTTGAGTTATGGAAGATTGACTTTACTTCCAAATACACTGTTCATAATAGGTCTGTTCCCGTACTTTCTGCAACAAATTGTCAATACTGTCATTATTAAGGAGTAGGGGTTAAACCTCTAAGACAGAAGCAAATTATCAAAAAAGTACGGGAACGCAATTAAACTAAATGTGTAAATTATGCCATTTTTTAAGAGCTTGTTGCGTTCTTTATGACGTCAGAGGTGCCATATATCCAGAATTACAGCAAAAAAAGTATATTAAAAAGCAGGATTTTATTGGAATTTCATGTAGTTTCAATTTTAAATTTCAATTTCATTTCAAAAAATAACAAAAATGTAAGCGGAAAATGTAAAAACACACACTTTATCTACGTTACAATTCTTTTTAATTCGGGTGTCTTGTGTGCCGAAGAGTCTTCGAGGACAACATAGGACGTCCTCGCACTAGATGGCGCATACAAGTGGAAAAGGACCTCAACCAACTTGGTGTGCTGGCTGGAGAGGCATGTTGGTTGAGGCCCAGGTCCACCCCGGACTGTAGCGTCAATCAAAGAAGAAGAAGTCTTGTGTGCCGGTCCAGGGAGAACTGAGCTCTCGCCTGTTACAATACGATAAGTATAATGTTGTTGAACATCGTTTTTACGATATATATAGAGAGAGAATTCTTAGAGCAGGGCTGCCACAAAAAAAAAACGTAAACAAATTCAAATCTTTTGAATAACCGCCAAAAATATATTCGAGTTTATGACACATCACTTGATTTGACAGAAAACCAACAAACTACCCAAACTGCCCACATTCTTGGGCTAAAATAGGCAGAGTGGGGAAATTCTTTACTCTCTCAAGGGAGCGCCCATTTGAAATAAAACCCATATTTTTGCCGTACTGGAACAGACTTCCACTGATTTGTGTTGTTTTGTACTGTTCTGCACTGATTATTTTGGGTACGGGAACAGACCAAATAATAGGGAAATTTAGAGCAAACATTTTTTCAAGAAAGTAACATAGTGATTCAATTTCCACCTCCCTTGTTTTTTAGAATATCACTTATTCGACATAGTTTCTACCACCTAATCAAATTAATGGCCTTCCCTGTTGTTTGATGTTTCTCAATTTCGGTCCAAAGATGAGGTTTGTCCTCAGCGTTTGATACACGATAAACTTCTTTAGTCATTATGTCTTGCATTTGAAATATGGTTCCAACACTGAACCAAGAGAAACAGCTAACTATCCGGGTGTCATCAATGCACGTCGTTTTTCTTGGACTACCTCGTGCTTCTTTTGCTAGGGTTCTTCCAAGTGCATTGAACACTAAATTAACCGATCTTCCCAGTTTGCAATACATTTTAGAGTCTTCACCTTTTGTCAATGTTTTTTGATGATCCGACGTTCTTCTTCAGAACAATGGCTATTACGACCTATTTTGTAAT
This sequence comes from Eristalis arbustorum, assembly GCA_916610145.1. Classification (NCBI taxonomy): domain Eukaryota; kingdom Metazoa; phylum Arthropoda; class Insecta; order Diptera; family Syrphidae; genus Eristalis; species Eristalis arbustorum. The sequence goes on along the minus strand of OU744319.1, from coordinate 46,842,500 downwards.
AAATCTACAAAGGTATTCCTAAAACTATTTACAGATCTTACAGAGAGAATAAAAACCACCACCTTTAAATGGATGTAAATATCATTGTGGCCCGTGGCGTTGTGGGTATGTGCGTCGACCCCAACCTCGAAGTTGTAGGAACGATTCCTGCTCTGTGCGACAAAAACAAATTTTCACAACCCGACCCTCGTCCGAGTCACTGACAATGCTCAAAGAGGATTTCCTGTCTAGAGAAAGCTTCTCATACTTGGACGTTCGGAGTCGTATATATAATTATATTATAAATATCATGGGGAAAACAAAATTCCTTACATATTATTGAATACTTAGGAAAGCATCACTGACATGAATTATTAGCTGACATTAAGTGTATGTATAATATAAACAACGGAGCTGCATAAAGAAAGGTAACTACCAAAACTGTTGCTTGAACTTAAAAAGAAAAAGAAATGTCGATTATGAGTGATCATCACTATTGTCTTCACAGCTCTTCCTATCCCGAATCCGTCGGTTCTTTCTTTCATTAATTTTGGAATCTGTATCTGAGTAGATAAGTGGAATTAATGTCTTGAATTTCATGTAAGTACATTATTTTCAAGCACAAATGTGTACACGCACCAAGGCGTCCAACTTGATTATCTAACCTCATGCCAAAGTGAACTTAAAAAGATTCGTAATTAATACCACAACATTGGTTTACACATTCGAGATACATACCATAAGCCACCCTTGCTTTACCTCAATTGGAACGGTTAAGACGGTTAAGGCAGTCCGCATACAGTTACTCACTCCAGCCTTGGAGAAAATGTCACTAAGGACAAATATGTCATCCAATCCCTGCTGATAGGCGTCTCATTCCATTGAAAGACCGCACAACTTTGGGATTTTGTCGAAATTCCACACCATAAAATTTCCATTTCAATAAACGAAAATGGTGGTGGAAATGAACCTTTGTGCGGAAGAGTCAAATCCAAACCATTTGGCTTAAGGCACCAACCTCCTGACTCGGTTTATTATTTTTTTTTTGCGTCAATATCGTTGTCTGTCAAACGGAGGGTGAAACGGTCTGGTCGAGTGCATGAGATGGGGGTGTTTGAATGCAACGGGAAACAAAAAAAAAAAAAAAAAAACGCATCCCCTTGCAAATCCTTATATGCTTGCACTTGGGGATTACAGTTAACACTGTATATTCTGAAGCCTGGCCAACAGGGAAGTATAGAGAAAAGGTCCCTCGCATGAGTGTAGCAATGTAGGGCAAGCAAGGAGAATGGCTGGATTAAATTTAAGGAAGTCCTAAAACCGTTCTTAATACGTTAAAACTACTTGACACCGTTTCATCCCCTTTGACAATTGGCTTTCTTGCCATATGCAAGTGACAGTTTTTCTTCATGTCTCTTCCGGGGGGGGGGCCCTTGTAAGGACATGACCAACGATCAAGTGTGACGCGTCCCATACATATGTTGCAATTTTGTCTTGTGCCGGGGATATGGGAAGACGTATGGTATCCCTAATTGCGTATGGGGAAAAAGAGACAGAAGAGGCAAATAATTACCCCAAGCTAGAGTGCCGAGAGAGAATTTACACTGCAGGTTGCATAAGGAAGTTCCTTGCAGTCTTCATGCAGAGGGTTGTCGGCTAATTGCATTTCGCCCAAGTAAAGTTGAATGGCTTAGGAAATACTTTGCGCTTAATATCCTGTGCAGACATTAATTAGTTTGGATATCCTTGTAAGTGGAACGTAAGTAGACATACCATAGCAGACTCTCCTTACTTTCATTTACACTGGTCTGAACTCTTAGGGGTTACATTAAGGGGAGCATAGGTACTCGGTGGTTTGTGACTGTGGGAAGGTACAGTAATTGAAAGATTGGTTTTAGCCAGTTTATTTGATGAGCATGTTGCCGTGGGCAGTGTGAGTGAGATACATAGAAATAACGTTAATCACTGAGTACCATATACACGATTTCTGGGGGTGGTTGGATGAAATTAAATCTTAACGAACGCATTAAGTAGGACTTAGATAAGGAGAACATTTTGACTAAGCTCGTCTGCCTAATTGAAAGATTATATCAGACGTCGTGAAATCGAAGACAACGTTCAAGCCAAAAGTGACCGCATTACAAAATAACTTGCTAAGAAACCGTCGTCGGGCTTCAAAGTAGATATGCTCTTTAAGTACTGCCAGTGAAACAGAGTACCGCCGAGACAATGACATACGAATGCTTCTTGTGCCGGCAATAATACTCAGAGAACCCCCTGAGAGCATCAGTGATGATTGTACTTAGAGATAATAGAGAGATAGATTTTTATTTTCTAAATGAATAAATAAATAAAAGAGATAAATAAAGAAATTAATAAAAATACTATGACAAAATGAATAATGCAAATTATATTTCGCTTAGAATATTAATAAGAGGATTATCCGCAAAACTAAAGCCTTCTAATTATTAATGGGAAAGTAAAAACATTTTATTCAAAGCATTGGCCATTGTTTTCTACACATTTTGACCACCTTTCTGGCAATTTTTGAATACCACGCCAATTAAATTGTTCGTCTTTTAAAGCATACCACTCAGACACCCAATTTTCGACTTCTTCGTAGGAATCGAAGTGCTGCTCAGCCAATGCGTGTCCCATCGATGAAAACAAATGGTAGTCGGAAGGAGCCAAGTCTGGTGAATACGGCGGGTGGGGTAGCTGCTCCCAGCCAAGTGTTTTGATTGTATCCTGAACCGGATTTGCTTTGTGTGCAGGTGCATTGTCATGTAGCAAAGTTACCTTGCCGTGTCTTCTGGCCAATTCTGGTCGTTTCTGGATCAGTGCATGGTTCAAATTGATCATTCGTTGTCGGTAGCGATCGGTAGCGAACGGTTTCACCAGGTTTTGGGAGCTCGTGGTACACCACACCTTTCTGGTCCCATCAAACACACAGCATTGTGTTCTTGCCGAATCGATCTGGTTTTGCAGTCGATGTTGATGGTTGTCCCGGATTAACCCATGCTTTTTTCCGCTTAGGATTCTTAAAGTTAATCCATTTTTCATCGCCAGTACCAATCCGATGCAAAACCGATTTTCTTACGTGTCTTTAAAGCAACATTTCACACGTGTTTTTTCGGTTGTCCATCTGTCTTTCACTCAATTCATGTGGCACCCATTTTCCACACTTTTGGATCTTTCCCATAGCTTTTAAACGGTCAAAAATTGTTTGTTGTGCAATATTTAACATTGCTGCCATTTGCTTTTGACTCAAAGTGTCATCTCCATCCAATATCGTTTGCAATTCGGCGTCTTCAAACTTTTTTGGTGGTCTTCCACGTTCTTCACTTCTCACACCAAAATCATTATTTCTGAACCGTTGAAACCATCTTTTGCATGTTGCTTCTGATAGAGCATGATCACTATATGCCTCGACAAGCATTCGATGCGACTCTGCAGCACTTTTCTTCAAATGAAACCAAAAAATTAATGCTTCCCGCAAATCATTACTTTCTGGTACGAAATTCGACATTTTTAACACGATCAAAAAAATATGATTATGTCTGTTCAATGATTTGATGTATATTAAATATTTTTCACAGATGTCATAGCAAACAAACAAAAACAAAAAATAAGGGCTCGTTCACAACAAATGTTCCCTATCGAGACATTTGTATCTTGACGCTCGGTATACCTGGTACGTACATAGATGTTTTTTTTTTTATAAAACGAATACCTCCAATTTTTGGAGATAATTATGATAACAGTAGAACGGTTTGATAAGAGTTGTCCCCAGAAAATTCTGAAAAGTGCTTTGTATTGTGTCGCGTGTAACTTGGTCATTCAAAACAGTCGCTACGGTAGTATGGTGGTTACTTCGAAAGTTCATGCTAAAGCAATAGATCAGTCATTCCTTTACTATCCATGAAGGCAGGTGAATAACCAAGTTAAGTTTTCGCTGTACAAAAGTATACGTTCTGAAGAAACGGACCATTGACCACTGTATTGTTGTAGCTTAATCTTCTTGCAACGAGCTTAGCCCGACATTGTTTTTGTGATGAAGAAGACATTAATTAAGTTTCATGAAAATCGATATGGAAAATGGACAAAAGTACACCAAATTCGAAATCAATGCACTTGGACACATTACAGGTCAATTCAATCTTCAAAGCAGCAGAATTCGATTGACTCAACTCAATGCACTTCGTCCAGTGGTTCAATTCACGAAGCTCACGATTTGAGAATACGTAAACAAGCAAAAAAACTGAATTTTCGTTGTATGACAAAATGCATAATTTTTAAGGCAAGCAGATTTTAAGTTGCCAACGTTTCTGTTTGAATTGATCGAAGAAGGATAAACCCACAAGTACTGCTCACTGAATTCAATACCACATACTGTTTTATACGTTTTTTCCCAGCATTTTCCCCTTTAGCTTAAAGCAATTCAGAACTTTTTCAAATTTCATTATTTGTTAAACTCTGCAAGACACCATTCGTTGTACTCATTTTGTCTTTTTTGGAATACCTTTTTCTATTTGGAATATTCATCCGATTCCTGTTTTGGCAAGGTAACCAGCAAGTATGATTTGAAATAACTACAATTTTAACTTTTTTACGATTATTGACTCGACGACTGTCCAAAACAATATCGTATATTTTGGTTCTAAGTTGTTTTGGATGTCCATTGTACTTAACAATGTTTGTGATTGCAAAAATCTAGGCCAACGATAGATGCGTTCAAACTAATTTGACAGAGACTATACCAATTGCGATATAGCAATAATGTCGGATAGTCAAGCTCTGCTATCGTGGTACTAGGCTATTACACACTTAAATCCAAGCACATCATTAAATCTTATAGAATGACTAGTTCAAAGAACTGAGTAGGAGAAATGAAGAACAATGCTGCTGAATACCTGGCCATAAACGGGTGTAATAGCCCGATCCGTAGCTAGGAAAAAAGCACCGCAACCCTTCTCACTCCTATAACCATTTTGCACTGTTGGTAATCGTGTCCTCAGAGAGGAATTCGGGGACAAACAAGAGGAACCGAACAGAAACCTGGAATAAAGCTCATGGCAATTCTTAGAAATTCTAAAACCTCCGTATCCTAAGAGGATTTTGCAGGAAAGAGGACAGGACTCTGCAGACAAGGAAAACATGGTATCAGAAAAAGTTCACTGCAGATTCTGTGGAGAGTTGAATTTTCAGCGCACGTACTGGGATTATATAATAGAGGTCTGCATGAATGTACTCATTTGAATTTTCTTACAGTGTACAGTACTTCAGTGTACTCTATTAATTGAAATCATTCGGTATAGTCTGCACTGAAAATGAGTACTGCTATTCGAGAAACAAACATTGTACAACATTCGATCCCCCGATAACGAAACGAATACCCTGTTTGATTTCGGTGTGATTCGTGGGTGTTTTACTCAAATGAATCAAGTTCACGCATAACTGGTCAAAATACACCGAGTACACCGAGTGCACCGAGTGCACCGAATAAAAAACAAAAGAATTGGCTGCTCTCTCTGTCTCTTACTTTCATCGAGTGTAGGAGTTATGATCGTATTATTTATTAACAAACGATCAGAGCCAGTGAAGTAAAAATAAGTTCACGCAGTAAAGACGCCATGACACTGTGCATTTTTCGCCTTTCTGGTTTGTGTGTAGTATGGAAGTTACCGTATGATTATCCATTCTTTGAAGACGCGTTATAGAATAAGGACCTGTAACAAGAACGAGCTCCGTGACAATGAAAACACAAATGTGACTTTTTTGACGAGTTTAATGTATTACAGTGGTGGCACATGCATCAACTCGAGTTCCAACTTTTATACAAAACAATTTGCAAAATATTAGCTAGAGCTTCGGAGGGGGTCTTTTCTTCGGCTAGACAGTTGATCTCAGAAAAAAGTAGTGTCATAAGTTCCGACTAAGTTTTGGTAAGCAAATTAATGTTCTTAAATTATAATGCCGAACTTTGTATTAATTTCAATGAACATTGAAATGCCTAATATTTTGGAAAAAATACACATAACACATACATATACAACGTTCTTAACTCTTTATTTTATTTCAATGTATTGCACATCCTTATTATTCTGCTACATTTTGAATACACTAAGAATAATGAGTTTACATAATAATAATAATAACTCAACATGTACTCGGTGTACTCGGTGCAGTGTACCCGCTTTATCCGAATACACTGAACCTTAAGTTTGGTTATTAAAGGGTGAAGTACTCACTCTGAAATCAAATATAAGGTGCTTCATTCATTTCTCTTTTCAAGATGTGAGTCCATTGAAACTGGTTTCAAGACATTCATTGCAGACCTCTATTATATAAGGCACTTGCCAGTTAAACTTATATCTTGACAAGCACCTACTAAAGGAGGAATCTAGTATCAACTCTCATTCTCAGATTTATAAACGAAACTGGCCTTTGTCTTATCGTGTCCTTCGTTGGTTTCAATCAGCTTCAATTTTAGCACAAACTGTTTGAAAAAATGAATACGTTTGACCGAAATGCACTCCAATTGATGAAAAAACAAATACAATTCCTTTCAACAATTGAATAAGCCACTATCTGATGGTACTGAGTAATTGATATAAATTCCATTAGTCTATTTAAAATCAAAACCATTCCCTTTTCTTTAAGATGAAATTCTATTTTAACTCTCTTCAATCTAACCACATCACACATTTCATCATTTTCTTTTACCAGATTCTCAAATGCCACAGCATTAGTGAACAGCAGAGAAAATCCAAATGTCATTGCATCGAAAGCAGAAACATCATGCCCACCACGAAGTCTCTCCGATCTCCGGAGTAACTAGTCTAAAATCAATACTTCGGATACCTTCAGTGACTGCCATGAATTGTTAACACAACCGCTCCACTTGGCTTCTTCTTGCAAGCTCCGAACACAATTCCGCTTTGAGAATGATATTCGAGTACCGACAGTCCAACGAACCGCAGGTGGTTACGTCACGTCGCGTCGCAGCAAAAGCAGATAAGAAATAAACCGAAGATACAAATAAATACAGTGGGTACACTTGTGCAGTTATTATTGCAGGTGAACGTTCGTTATGGTCACTTGAGCCACGAGCTAAGCACCTTAATGTCTGTCTTCTTGGTGATTGCTGGTCGTGGTGGTTGTGAAAATGTTCACTGCAATACGTTTCCTTCGTGTGTGCATTTTCATTTCGGAAACGTGCCTAGAAAAACCACTCTGCCACAACGACAAAGTGAATGGCTTCCTAGAATGCGAGAGCGTGAGTCAGGCTGTCTCTTCCAGTCGACAATCTGTGAAACGTCTAAGTCCCGTCTATCCAGTGGCCCCTGTCCATTTGTCAACTCGTATCCAGGTCAGTAAGGAGTCTTATCTGACTTAGTCAATTTTTGTCCTCTTCTAACGTGCGATTTATTCTCGCGATTTATTATTAGTCTGGGAGCCAAATGCAGCGGATGCCCAATGGAAAACCTGTTCGTCGCGTTTGGCATGATAATTTGTTTTCGTGGCGCATTCGGACGCGCAGCACATTCAAGGCGGTGCAGGCAAATTGTCGCAAAAAAAAAAAATGAGAACCTAAACAGATATATTTTGAATATTAATTCTGTGTTTGTGATATGGTCGGCGATAGGAACACACACTCAACGACGGATGGGAGTTTATCGCTTTGACGGATTCTCGTTTGCATGCATTATGCCTCGCCGAGAGTGTGTGTTTTGTTATGCCGAAGTCTATCACCTAATCGGCTTAAACTGTTTATAAACACGAGGAAGTAGTTTTTTCGGTGATCGGAGTCTCCATTTCCATCGTGCGTCGGTTGCGGTAGAAGCGGATGGCATTCAGTTGTCTGAATCGATAATAACGGTGGATGGTTATGTGTGCCGCTGCGCGTAAAATGTTTTGCATTTCGTATCAGTTGCCGGAGGCGTGCGACAACTTGTTAGTTGGCTGTGCAAATGGTCATCTCTGAAGCTGTCAAGGCCAATCGCTGTCACACTTGAACACACAGATGTCATGTTATTTTGAAGGTGATGAAAGTTTAGTGCTGTGATGTGTTCTGAAGCCCTAAGGCTGAACAGATGTATGAAGGAGTGTCTGATGAGTGATTTGAAAAACTGTTAGAGGAAGACTGTTGAAACTGTTTTGTATTTTAGGAGATTTATGATCACGAAGAGGAAAGATGCATCCACTTATAAATTTGTCACCGACTTAGTTTAAGAGAATTTAACAGAACCAAGCCCATTCGTCATTCATTGAATTCAAATTGCCTGAATTCAATGAAAAAGCCCTCGTTGTTCGATGCAGCGTTGCCTTGTAGGCCTCCTGTTTGGCTGCATGTGGCTGCCTGCACTCGTCGTCAAACCATGGTTTCCTTCTAGGTGGTGTCGTAAGACCCAGCACATCAGTGGCAGCTTCTTTGATGGCTTCTTGACAACGACTCCATTCTTCTTCGATGGTTTGTGCAGGCGGCATCGAACTTACAGAGAGTTTCTCTGGAGACTCGGTCGGCAAAGATCCTAGCAGTCCGCTGCGATTGTAGCTTTGCGACGTCAAACCGTGGTGTTCTTTCTCGACTCCGTTGTTCTCTTGATATCCTGATTCTTACCTTGGCCACAACAAGGAAATGGTCGGAGTCAACATTGGCTCCTCGGAACGTTCGGACATCAAGACTACTGGAGGAGTGTCTGACGTCGATCGCAACGTGATCAATCTGGTTGACGGTTGATTGATCTGGGGACCGCCAAGTCCCCTTATGGATGTTGAGGTGTGGGAACCGCGTGCTAGCAACAGAGAGGTTACGTCCCATGACAAAGTCCACCAGCCTTAGTCCGTTACTAGACGTGGTGTCGTGTAGGTTGTGTTTTGCGATGACTTTGACAAAGATTAAATTAGCGTTGAAATCTCCTAGAACGATCTTGGTGTCAAAGCTGGGACATTTATCGTATGTTCTTTCTAGGAGATCATAGAAGACAACTTTGCTACTATCATCTTTGTCCTCTGTTGGGACGTAGGCGAAAATCAGGCTGATGTTGCCGAATGTAGCCTTGATGCGGATTGTTATGAGGCGTTCGCTTCTACAGACAAAGCTTAAGACTTCTTGCCCAAGTCTGCCTCGAACAACAAATCCACATCCAAATAAGTGCCTCTCTCTGCTGCAATCACCGTAGTAGATGTCGCAGTTTTTCATCCTCTTGTTGCACGGCCCATTCCATCGAACTTTCTAGATGACGGTGATATCTGCTTTATAGCAGTCAAGGGCTTCGGCGAGTTCTTCGGCTGCACGTGGCCTGTTAAGAGACCTCACATTCCACGTGCAGAATCGAAAAGCATGTTCATTTATTTGTTTGCTGAGGTCGCCAACAGTAGATCGGTCAGTATCCGAGACAATAGGTCGTCTCTGAACAAATTGTTTTTTACGTGGTGAGGGTGTTAACCCCACGCACAACCCCCAACTGGGAGGCCAGGCCCATTTATTTTACCCTTAGGCGAAGGGTTCCGGTTGGCTCCGGTATCGGTAACCTAAGAGTGTTGGAACTGTTTTGTATTTTAGGAGATTTATGATCACGAAGAGGAAAGAAGCATCCACTAATAAAATTGTTACAGGCTTAGTTTGGGAGAATTTAACAAGCCCAAGACCATTCGTCATTCATTGAATTCACATTGCTTGAAGTCAGAACAAGTTCACTTCAGCCGTAAAGTGTTGCACATGAAGGATTTGTGACATTGACACTTAAGGGAATATTTTTTAGAGCGCATGTAGACAGTAAACACTGACATTGAATTACACGGTAAAAGAAATTCGGAACAAAATTTCTGATAGTTTCAAGTGGTGGCCTGCTTAGCACTGCTTGCTTCATGTGGGCAGAGAGTAGGCCACAAATATCTACGGCGAATATCTACGGTTGGGTGCACCAAGGGACATGAATGACAGGCTTCCGCAAGAAAACGTGATGAGCCAGTACCTTATCCAGTGAGTTAAATTTGTGGAATTGTACTCATACCAAGCGAATCACATCACAAAGAGAAAAAAAAGGCAGTCTTTGAATGAAAAGTGACTGCATCCAGAGATTGTATTGAAATCTATCAGAATCGATGACGGTATGGCTTTAAGCTACTGATTCAGTAATCGAAACGATATGTGCATCTTCCATACATAAAGACATGCAGAGGATCAGTAAAAGATGAACATGTAGTGCAACACGGTTGACAAGTTCTTTTCGATGTGCTACCGAAGATTCGGTGTCTCGAGGAAGTTATCTTAATTTATCGGGAATGGTCAAATGAGTTGACAGCTTCATCGAGTACTCTAACGAAAGTGGTACTTTGTGAATGTGTAGGTATATCCGCAAAAGGTGCAAAGGCCACCTCTCCCTTGGGTCCTGTTGGATCCATTGTAAATAGCTTACATGCTTAGTTTTAAATCTTTGAATTTTTTAAGTGTGAAAAAGTACTTTACGTAGTGAATATTATTAACGACTCATTCGGTGCCCCAAAATGGGAACAAGATTGCCCAGAACTGATTTCAAACTACGGCCTATCTCTAGCTAAGCAGGACCATATTCGCCTATGCTTGTTGTCAGGACATTTATAATATAATGATATGGGTGGCGCTATAGCCCATAGAGGGCCAGGGCCTAGCTTCTCGCAACCACTCGTAGTATGTGCATTGTCAGTAACTCGGAAGGGTATGTCCGTCGACCCCAACCTCGACGTCGTAGGTTCGATTCTGCTCTCTGCGACGAAAACAATTTTCACGACCACACCTCTTCCGAGTTACTGACAATGCTTAAAGAGTATTTCCTGTATAGAGAAAGCTTCTCAAATTTGGTCGTTCGGAATCGGCATTAAACTGTAGGTCCCTTCCACTCGTGAGAGAACAATACGAGTGGTTGCGAGAAGCTAGGCCCTGCCCCCTGCGGACTGTAGCGCCACCCATATTATTATTAAATAGCCTTGAAAATTAAACAATGGCACATTAAAGGTTAACGTCAGACAATCAAGAAACAAACATTCATAATCAAAAGTGGCCAACTTTCCTAACAGTTGAACAGGAGATGTAGACTGCTAACGTAAGTAGAGCTAGCTGGCGTTCTGTCGGAAGAAAATAAGAGTAACCGATTCAGTAGATGCAAATAATTCATTGGCCACTAGAGACGAAGAACGGTATTTTAAGCTGATCTTTAAGGCAAAATGCTCCAACTTCCTTAAACTGAATGAATGATCAAGTCATACAGCTAAACCAGGATTAAACATCAAAACTTCGATTTGTTAGAGACTTGCACAGACAGTTGATGGTAATTTTTATATGCATTTATATGAAATTCAAAGGGAAATACGTTTTTTCGTCAAGGTAGCATCGCGCCGACGAACTCTGCAAAAACGAGTGAATTCACAGGGATGTGCCATCCTACATAAAGAGTGATTTTTCAGCTATTATCTTTTTGGCAACAATGGTTTAAACAGCTGACTGACGTTTCGTGTTTTGCTTCACTGTCAAACATCTTCAGTTCGGTCTATAATTTAACCATGAAACGTCTTACAAACGAACAAATTTTGTGCTCATGGACGAAGCTCATTTTTGGCTCAATGGGTACGTAAATAAGCAGAATTGTCTATTTTGGAGTGAATATCAGCCAGAAGCATTTGCAAGAGCTACCAATGTATCCAGAAAAAGTCACAGTTTGGTGCGGTTTATGGGCTGGTGGCATCATTGGACCGTACTTCTTCGAAGATGATGCGAATCGTAACCAGACTGTTAATGGTGGGCGCTACCGTGAGATGATATCCAACTTTTTTTTGCCCAAAATGCAGGAGCTAGACTTGCATGACATGTGGTTTCAACAAGACGGTGCCACATGTCACACAGCACGCGCAACAATGGACTTGTTGAGAGGCGAGTTCGGTAAACATTTTATTTCACGTTCGGGACCGGTCAATTGGGCGCCTAGATCGTGCGATTTAACGCCTTCAGACTATTTTTTGTGGGGCTATGTTAAAGCTCGTTTCTATACAGACAAGCCCGCTTCAATTAACGCATTGGAAGACTACACTGAAGCAGAGTATGCCAAATTTGGACTAAGCGGATGGGCCATTTGAGGCGCAGTCAAAGTCAACATTTGCATGAAATAATCTTCAAACATTAAATTATATGGATTGTACTACCGATTCAAATAAAGATTTCAAGAATTTTTCTGAATTTTATGTTTTTTTTTTCTTGAAAAACTATCTTATAGCTTTTGCAAAAATCACCCTTTACTTGTCCGACATTGCCCCTCCACTTTTTGTTACTGTCAGTTTGGCCTATATTTTGTGTCAGTAATTTAATTGCTTTACGAAGACAATGCAAGTTATACTTCTTATGACTTTTTCAAATTTCTTCTGACAGTTTTCACCTGCTGAACATTTTCAACGAATTGGAAATGGTTTTCTTGTTATTTTGGCACTTGACCAAGGTACAGGTTGATGCCCTTCTCTTTGAACTTTCTTGTCGCAATGCAACCGAATGTTGTGCCAACTGTTACATCCTCAAAGACTCCCTATTTGATTGCCAAACAAATTGTTGCATATCATTAACAGCAGCAAAGAATATAATCTCTTTTTTATTCGTAAACGGCAGACAACATCCTGACCGACTTCTAAGAGACGGTTGATATGTAGCTAGTATTGCCCTCCATAGCCATTTAGTGGAAAACTTACCTCGTGAATTGGTAGCGGCGTCTGCAATTTTTTGGAACGCATCCAAATACGCGGCAATCGCCTGGATGGCAGCTCTGTAAAGATACAAAAAGAACGCACAAAAATGACTTAATTTGTTTTTTTTTTTCTTTTCATTTCAACAATGTCCAAATAAATGGAGAGTAAAAAGTGCTTAATATAGATCAGTACGTGGGCTAAGCATTGCATGAAGCATCGTGTAAACAAATTTATGAACAGCTTGACGTCATGCGTTTATAAACAAGACGCGGAACAAAATGGAACGAAACACATCGCCATCAATGAGGGCATTTGTACATACGTCAGATGCCATAGTTTACATTTTGTAGACACAGTCTCCCACCCACAAACAAGTGTCAGTTTGTTGTTGTCATGTGCGTTAATGTATGGGACTATATAGTAGTGTGGCAATTAAACCGCTAATTGGGCCATGATTGCACTTTCCATGTCTCTTGATGACAGTCTGGCATGGCATCGAAATATGTCGGTCTGATGAGATGTCATTTAGAAAATTTTATGAAAGTGACACGCGGTATTTGCTGAAGAGGATAAATTGCGAAGTAATCCAGATTTTGTTTAACTGAGTGTCGCAGTTACAATGCCTGCTAGCCGGAAAAGATTGCTAAGTTCGTGAGCACAATGCTGGCCCTAACATGACTACGAGTTGATGGATGGATGCTTGCATGTATTCTCAGTTTAATGGTGAAGTTTAGTCGTTTTTCGGTCATAACATGGAAGATAGGTGGAATGGCATCAGTGCTAAACATAAAATTAATTTTGGTGGTCACATTTAAAGAATAGCTACGCGCCAAGACGCGCCGTTGTAAGAAACGTATGTGGGTCATTGAAAACACATTTTAAACGTGAACTGCTACGAATTTTGTTGAGCTGCGTTATAAATGTAAGCTAGGCATATCTTGTAAATTAATCGAAATCGTAACCGTGACACTGATGATTCCCGGAAGTATCAGCGATGGAGAGATATTCCAATTTGATTGACAGTCGAGATACATAAAATAGATAACATCCCTGATTTATTGATTTAAAGTCATTATTTATTTTTGGCCATTATGAAGGGATGGCAAACAAGGTTAATCTTGAAAAGGTTATCGGATGTTGGAAATGACAAGACCATAAAACATAACTTTTTGATTCTCACATTTTGATTTTGTTTGATTTTATGAAACTAAATGGCTTTTGGTACTGGTCACCATGAAAGGGGTTTTAGAGATATCACAAAAATACCTAAATTTAAAATTTGAAAACATCGGTATTTTGAATGTCTAACCGTATCTCTTATATAGTGGCAGTCATCGACCACATCGAGACCAGCGAAAACAATGCTCCAGCAAAGAGGATCTTCGAATCCGAGCCTCTCTACATGCAGATTACTGCTGAAAAAGCGCCAAATCAGCCGGTCAAGCGGCTCGCTTCTAAGCTTCACTGTGCAAGTCAGAAATTGAACAAGTTGAAAAATATCCTTCCGCCGAACTTTTTCCAACAAGAGAGGCGTGGGCCACAAATGAGCCGATCAATAATTCGAGCATACGCGTTTATACAGATGAATCGAGATGCTAAAAGACGGGCTTTTGGTTAATCATGCATTGCTCTGTCAGGATTGCTAGCTAAGTTTTCATGCGGAATTTCTGCCAGTTAAGGAATCATATATTTTGTCTAGCGAACATTTAAAAAATTTCGGCAGCAGAGATCAAGGAAGTTGCCTGCTGTCGCGAAGTGTACTCTTTGATGAATCCCAGACCACAGTGGCATTTCATTTATTTATTGCACGAGATGGCTGCATATTAAGAATATTAAGTAAATTCTAAAATAAAGTAGCCAATGATCATGCAAAGAAAGGGATCGCAACCGACCTTTTCCAGCCAATTAAATGCTCTTGAAGACGAAAATGTGGACGACACGATCATAGAGAAAGTTAATAAAAGGTGGAACTTTCCAATCACATTTAATAGCACTCGGATGCTCTGACCGATGTTGAACAATCCAAAAACTGACACACCAGCGAGAGTTGGTGGCGATTGTAGTTAGACTGACTAACTGGCCATAGGCTTCATCTAAGACTCAAATTAAACTACCCAACAGTCTTATCTGTACTGAAGCTGCAGCAGCGAATAGAAAAAACGAAGCGAAAAAAATACATTCCTCAGTAGCTCTGCTACTACACCAGTCTTTCACAGTCAATTTCTCAATTTCGTCCCTTATGATCGATCTTTAGAGGTTTCATTTGAGATAATGAGGGTTAGAAATAGGAAGAATGGATACGTACTCTGTCGGCTGTGCAATATTTTCCATAAACACCAAGTCTGTTGGACTGGATAATATTCACCCTGACTTTATAAAAATATTACTTCCTATTATAATCCCTTATATAACCCATTCAACACCATAATCATGACATCCACGTATCCCGAACAATGAAAAATAGCAAAAATAGTCCCAGTTCCTAAGAAAACAAGCCCGCCTGAGTATCGGCCGATTGCTATTCTCTCGTTTTTGTCAAAAGTGTTCGAGTCTATTGTCAGTCGAGCGATTAAAGATCACATTGAAGGACAAAATTTAATAAACCCAATGCAATCAGGATTTCTTGAGGGTGTCTAAACGATAAGTAGTCAAAAAGCCAATTGCACCAGTATCATCGATTGGACATAAGAGGGCACTCTCTAAGCGAAATTCAGACAACGAACGCAAGAGGGCACCATCGAAGCAGCCCGCCTTTTTCTTATATTTTTACATTTTTAGTTGTCATTCCTGATCTAACCTCCAATCGAGTAATCCATTGAATCTGAGTCTGTCAAGATTAAATAAAAGAACTTAAATAAATTTCGGTTTTCTACATTGATTAAATAGCGCCGAAAGCCTTACTAAAAGTAACAGACGATATACGAAAAGCCATTGACGAAGATAAGACAACATTGCTAGCTTTACTTGACTTTTTGAAAGCATTCGACCCGCATACACTTTGTCACAAACTGTCCACCCAATTTAACTTCTGTAATCCCACACAAGTTAATATGTTCATACCTTACTAACCGGACTCAAGCTGTTTTATATAACTCAAAATGGTCGTCCTTTTGCAATGTGCACAAGGGAGTACCTCAAGGTTCTATTCTCGATCCGTTATTGTTTTCAATGTTCATTAATGATCTTCCTAAAGTCTTGTCTTATTGCAATTTTCACATATATACAGATGATATTCAAATCTATCTAAGTTTTCCTCTAGGTATGATTGAAGATTCAGTTGCTAAATTAAACGAGGATATGAGTTCGATTACGAAGTGGGCTGCAGAAAATGCTCTTATGCTCCATCCTGACAAAACCAAAGTCATTCCATTCGCCAAACACCATCCCTCCTCCTTCCAAACTTGTCTCGTCGAATATGTTACCTGTGTACAAAATCTTGGCATAATGTATAATAGTGAACAAACATGGAGTGACCATATAGACAGTATAGTGTCGAAGGTCTTATGCGTTCCTTAGAGGTCTGTCCATTAGCGTTCCTTAGAGGTCTGTCCTTATTAATGTCAAACTAAAACTTGCCAAAGCCACTCATAGTGCCTCTGTTAACCTACGGGTGCGAGTTGTTCGCTGACTGTGATAATCTCTTAATGCAAAAATTGCTAAAAGCAATCAGTAGCGTTGATTGGTACGTTTTCAACCTTCGAAGATTTGATCATGTCTCAGAACAACGTCGACTTCTCCTCGGATGTGAATTAGAAGCATTTTTGAAATACAGATCATGCATATATATAATGTGGGTGGCGCTACAGCCCATAGAGGGTCAGGGCCTAGCTTCTCAGCAACCACTCGTGTTGTGCGTGCTATAGTTCTCTCACGAGTGGAAGGGACCTTCAGTTTTATGCCGATTCCGAACGGCCAAGTTTGAGAAGCTTTTTCTAGACAGGAAATACTCTTTGAGCATTGTCATTGATTCGAAAGAGGTGGGGTCGTGAACATTATTTTTGTCGCTCAGAGCTTGAATCGAACCTACGACGTCGAGGTTGGGGTCGACGCAAGTACCCACAATGCCACGGGCCACCACACACACCACACAGATCATGCATACTAATCTTTAAAATCATTCACTATAAACAACCTGACTACCTTTATGAAAAAATAACTTTCTGTCGTACGAGTCGTAATATAACGTTGAAACCTTCAGTTCATACATGTTCAACATCGCGCAGACAGTTTTTCATTCATGCTGTACACCTGTGGAATCATCTACCTCCACAGGTACGGTCAAGGACCGAGTACAGACAATTTTGCTGTTTTGCACACCTCTTCAATACGCACTGAAATAATACCCACAATTTAAATCTTAATTTTGTATCAGTAAATTCATATACTAGGCTAAATTTTAAAATAATCTGCAAAACTCTTAAATTCAATTTTAAAATATGTAATTGTCACTCATGAATTCAAACGATATTATATTTTAAGGCCAGTACAATTAAAGAATATTGCATTCTTAATGTACAAAAATTATAAGGAAATAATGAATGAAATAAATGAAAATAAACAATGTTGAAACCAAATGATTAGGTTAAAGTGGCTGGCTACAGAAAACAGAAAACTCATGAGGATCCTAAGTGCTGGTCTGCTTAGTCTGAGCACATAGAGTGACAGAGATTAAGTGCCGGACTGCTGGCCATATTTCCTACGTTAATGTAAGTGATGCTCTCTAGCCATTTGTGATCTTTTTCATTTGCATTAGCACACATTTCATTGCACAAGCGAAGTCCTTCTTCTTTGATTGGCGCTGCAGTCCGGGGTGGACCTGGGCCTCAACAAACATGCCTATCCAGCCAACACGATCTTTCGCCAGCTGCCTCCGGTTGTGCACACCAAGTTGGTTAAGGTCCTTTTCCACTTGTGTGCGCCATCTAGTGCGAGGACGTCTCTGTTGCGTTGTCCCAAGGGCTCGGATTCGAAGATTCTTCGGGCAGGAGCTGTGGTGTCCATCCGCTCTACATGATTTAGCCTTCTTAAGCGTTGGATCCGAAGACGCTTAACTAGATGCATGCCGCTGTACAGCCCGTACAGTTCGTGGTTGAACCTTCTCCGCCAAACGCCATCAACGCAAACAGGACCAAAGATCGTACGCAGACTAAGAGCTTCTTCAACCGCTTTCAATAGCGTCCATGTCTCTGCACCATGGAGCAGGACTGGGATGATCAGGGTTTTATAAAAGGTCAATTTGGTGGTTCGAGAGATGGTTCTGTTACTCAATTGCCTCTTGAGCCAAGAAGCAGCGATTGGCAAGAGTAAGAGCAAAGCGAAGTCCAGCGAAGTTTGTAAATGTAACAATTCCGCGGTTAACCAGCCTTTGGCCAAGCTGTAGGCTAATGAATAATATGGGCACCAACAGGGATGTCTATGCGATCCGTAGTTCCGTAGACGACCGACAGAATTGAGGGACAGAATTGAGATGTTTGTATGGATAACAACAAACTGTTTGTTTGGAACTGCGGCAGTTAGAAAGCTAATCTTTGCTAATTGAGAACTCATAAGCTAGTAGCATAAGTTTCTTAGAGTGGGACAGTGACAGCACAATACTCTCAAACTGGGTTGGAAGTGGACAGTGGCAGTCAGTCTAAAGCAACCAAGGACAGTGATGTAGGAATGCTAACCAACTTATCTGTTTCTCTAAGAGTCCGTGGTGAGCCAAGTTGGTCATTGAAGATTGACCATCACTTAAACATAGCCTAGATTCTGTGTGCGATACCATTTTTAAGATCCGATTTTAAGTCAAACTCTGAGCTCATGGTGACAAAAATTGTCAGCTCAAGACCTGAAATGAAGTCAAAGCAAACTGTGTCTGGGTTTGAATACTGCCCTAAAGTGGTGATTAATTATTTCGATAACAAGTACCAAGAGGTTAAATTGATCTTAACTGTGTCATTACATCACAACTCAAGCAAATCCAATCGGTTGCTCTTGGTTAATAACCGTCGCCTTCCTTGTCTCTCTTCTTTGGGTCGACATGACAAAGGAGTAATTAGTCAAATGGGAAATTTCAATATTTAATCGACCCCATTTGCATATTTAAGCCAAACATAATTATAGCCAACACTCATTGGCTTAAGCAAACAGAATGGGAGTTCGGATGCAAATGTGACCATCCATGTCTGGGGTTAATCAAGTCAGAGGTCATGCCGTGGCATTACCAGTTCATCATAAATTCCGCGATAACCCGTAGGAAAAACAAACATCTTAATTGATAGATTTATCAAATAATTGCGTTAGACATGTCAAAAAGTGAGCATACATTTGTTTTTCGTTTTGTAATCGAATAAAGAAAAGTCCGTTGGCCGTGTGCAGTGGTCTGTCGATCAAGAGTTTATTAAATATTTTATTGTGAAACGATTGTCGCTCCAAGTTCCAAGAGGAATGTCGCAAAGTGCGACAGTTTATCGGTGGTTTATGCATCTAATCGCTCGGGGAATGGATAAATATGCATGAAGCGACATAAATCAGCGACTTCTGGAGTTAAGTGCTGAAATGTATCACCATTGTAAGCGTGTCAAAATTCGATAGCTGCTGAAATGTATAATTTACGACGAGCCGACGACTTTTTCCGCGATCTTGATGATAATCGGAATCGGCAGCTGGGAAAGTCTCAAAGGAGCTTTGTCTTACATGTTTGATAAGCACAAGTATGTCTGTGTCTCGTCTGGATGCGTTAAAGGAATATTGGTTTTGAAATGAGCATTGAGCCTGGAAGAATACGTCTAATCTCTTCATGGGTTCATTTAAAACATGATCGCTAAAATTTGATCCATAAAGGATTCGGATTCGAACTTTTTTCGACTTTTTCTTCGTTGTATGACGAAACCGTCTGAATTGAATCTCGACTTCACGCGACCTCAGGAGCACACTCTTTTGCTAGCACCAATTGGTGAATCAACTTATTAGCAGGGTCTTTTGTTAAGACATCCTTCTTACTTGCGACGCCGCAGTAAAACCCACATTAAATAACGTATCATTTAACGAAGGAGCTTCAGCCAAAGATCAAACTTTATCAGTACTTCATTCGTCAGATGAAACTTTTCTTGCCGCATTCACTTGCATGAAGAAACATTTTAGGTCTGCAGGTAACATTCCAGCGAACTACGGCACACTTAAGATCACTGTTTTGAATTAAGCTCACGACGAAAACGTTTGTTTTTCCATAGCCACACAGTGACAACTGCACAGAGCTATACGAGTACGAAGGAGAGCATAACATACATACGTACGGTTTAAACTATACACAGTGCACAGTGAAGGCAGACAAGTACAATATGATTTCTGTTGGGGTCATTCAACTGCGAGATTCTAAAAGCAGACAAGGGTGGTATTGTCACAAGTGTCATCGAAAGGACGATCCATGAAATGTCATCGCGCTTTACAGCAGCAACCCTTTCAATCTCCACCTCACGTCAAATGGTGACATGACAGGTTGAAGCATTTTCGATGTCTGTCACAGAATCTAGGACTTTTGATGCGTTTAAGCATGTGTTAAGTTGGCAGCAGAACACGCTTGCACTGATGCACATATAAATTTAATATAGAGCAGAACTTTTTTTATTCAATAAATCGAAACAAAAATTTGGGGTCTTAGTAACTCCGTCCATGCAGTCATTTAATTTACGAAGGTATCCCTTCAACTGGTGGCTCGTAACGAAACAACATTAGGGACCCTAGAAAACAACAGCAACGTAAATTCTAGAACATTGGCTGAGGAGGCGTACTAGGTTATGGCGAACTGCAATGAGCACGCTTGGGCCGTGGAGTTTTGTTTTGCTATTGCCAATTGACCAAAACCGTTGGTGTTTGTTACGAAGCGATTCAGTTTCCCAGTGCTGATACTGGTCACCTCGTAAAAGACTATCGATGGAGTAAGCCCCCAGACCAGAAAAACGGCTGGATGATGCAGTTCGAATCCAAGTGAAAGGAAAATTTAATGTTTCTCGTTTTCAAATCTGGTCTAATCACCATTTGTCGATGGGATCAAACAACGACATTGGGTATCACAATGAACCACCAATGGTCACAAAAGGGTGCTGGCAATTTCGGCAGCCCAATAACCTAACCTAAGCCCCCAAACCGATTAGTCTCCCGGTGGCGAGAACCATTCCATTCCGAGGAACTTGAGGTCAGGCTTACTTAGTCTGAGTCGCCTGAGTTCACGTTGAACTGGACGATCAAGATTGGCCCTCCTGATTGTGGGAAGCCTTAAGAGATTATTACCTGTAGCAATTTTCTTACTATGGATGGTTGTCATCAAGAAAGAGATCGAAGCTGGTACCTATCCTGTAAATTTATCGCCATTGCAACTACCTAGTGTCCAGCGACTTATTAGTATGATTACTAATTTTACCAAGAGACAGTTGACAATTGAGGATCTTTGAGTCAAAGGTGACGTTGTCAAGAGATTTGATTGCAGCCTAGTTCCTCCTCTTTATTTGTCATGATCCCTGTGTGGGAAAGTTACGGTCACTTGTGAGTTGTGGGATATTCTGAGTCATCCTGATGGGGCAATAAGTCTCGTTCTCTTCTCTTCCTTCCGCACAATTATCACATGTTCGTTATTGCATCCATTCACTATCTCGTCGAAGTAACACAGAGAAGAAATATTTCTTGTAATCGGTATCATAGGGCAATAACAAAAAAAAAAACTGCAATCAATACGTGACTCAAACGGCTCTTAAGTATCTCAAAGTACTGTACTTTAATCTAAACATTTTCCTATCCAGAATAGAGAGCTCTACCCGCTTTTTACTTCTTCTTCTTCTTTGATTGGCGCTACAGTCCGAGGTGGACCTGGGCCTCAACCAACATGCCTCTCCAGCCAACACGATATTTCGCCAGCTGCCTCCAGTTGCGCACACCAAGTTGGTTGAGGTCCTTTTCCACTTGTGTGCGCCATCTAGTGCGAGGACGTCTCTGTTGCGATGTCCCAAGGGCTCGGTGTCGAAGACGGGCCGGAGCTGTGGTGTCCATCCGCTCTTCTTGACCTAGCCATCTTAAGCGTTGGATTCGAAGACGCTTAACTAGGTGCATGCCGCTGTATAGCCCGTACAGTTCGTGGTTGAGCCTTCTCCTCCAAACGCCATCAACACAAACAGGACCAAAGATCGTACGCAGACCAAGAGCTTCTTCATCCGCTTTCAATAGCGTCCATGTCTGCGCCATAGAGCATGACTGGGATGATCAGGGTTTTATACAAGGTCAATTTGGTGTTTCGAGAGATGGCTCTGTTACTCAATTGCCTCTTGAGTCCAAAGAAACAGCGATTGGCGAACAGCGAGTAATTCTCGGTACTGCTTTTTACCTATCAACGATTTATTTTTGTCTCTAAAAATGTGCAAATTCTTCTTGTTTTTCTCCTTCACTGAGCACTGTTTTAACTTTATCTCATTCAGAGGTTATGTGTCAATGGAATGCACAGAAAGTCTTGTCTGTCACAGGCCAATCACTTACCTTAGCCATTTTCTAATGCAACAACCGAATGAAACTATACACTTATGACATAAAATGACACTGATGAAGTACGTAAACATAATTGCATGTTGTTAAGCTCACGTAACGACTTTGAACTTGGTCAAATTGGTCGAGATCAAGTCCAAGAATAATATTCCGAAAATTGCCGCTAAAACTCGGTCCCTCGACTATCTCTTCATGATCAGACAGTCGAACTCAATCTAAATCTCAAATTATAACCGCAAAATTTAAATGTTTTCGTTATCCCTTCTCCACGATTATAGTAGAAGTCGCACGCAAATCATAAGTCAGATTTCCGTCAGCTTTTCAAGATTTTTGATGAATATCGGAAATCAACGGGAAGTAGAAAATAAGAAAAAAAATCTGATCTTTTGCGGTTCAAACTGCTGTCAAAGGTCATGCGATCGTCACTGATCTCGCCTAACCAATTACCTTGGCTACTATACTACTCCACCGGCAATCATCACCACTACTGCCATCTGCCATCAGCCATCAGTTCCAGATCTCGACTGGGATAAGTGAGCAGATATTATCTATGAGATATTTCTTTTTTTGCCGTCTTCTTCTTCTGCTTCGCATTTCGCTTCGACTTTAGTCCGACTCTTTTGGTGGCTGCTTTGTTTTTTATGAGCCTAATTAATTATTCGTTGTGATTTTAAAATCTCTGTCGGACAACGCAGTAAGGGTCAATTGGTATTCATACAGCGACCTTTTGGTTATAAACATTTCACGACCAGATATAAAAGTGGACGCGATCGCACCAAAGTCATTATCAGCTTGAACGCTCTTTGGTTTGGTTGCAATCTGAGAAGATGGTAAATCATACGACTTTAAGCAGATCTAAAACAGATCCCGTTTATATTGTACTATTTTGTCTTTCATTCAGAAACAGTTCGTAGTCCTTTTTGCCGTGCTTGGATTGGCAGCGGCCGATGTTTCCCATTTGGGTAGCAAGTACCTGCCAGCAGCCCAGGAAGTCGTCCAACCCCAGCCGGAGTATCTGCCGCCAAAGCCGACCTATATTCCGCCGCCACCACCAGCGCCTAAATACATTCCCCCGGCACCGCAAGTGATTCCTCCCAGCCCGGTTCCAACCTATATTCCACCAGCGCCGGTAGTTGAAAGCATTGCGCCAGTTGCTCTGCCACCAGTACCAAAGCCGACATACATCCCGCCACCACCACCACAGCCGGTGGCAACGTATATTCCCCCACCACCAAGGCCCGTTCCGACTTATATTCCACCAGCACCAGTCGCTGCAAGCGTAGCCCCTGCTTACGTGCCCCCAGCACCAGTGCCCACATATATTCCTCCACCACCAAAGCCAGCACCGTCATATGTGCCACCAGTGACCCAGCCACCGGCAACCTACATTCCACCACAGGAGCCAGTTGCTGTCAAGGAGGAGGGATACAAATATAAGACTGTAAAGAGGATCAAGTACAGGTATCGTGCTTAAATTGGAATCTCTGCTAATGATTTGTGGTGATGGAAATAAAGTGATATGAGAAATCTGTGTTAACAAAGTGTCTTGTTTGATTTGATATAAAACAAAGCTTAGTGTAGAACAAGGGATGATGTTGTCGGGCTTATCGCCAAAATGCATTCAAAAAATATCATACTAAAACTATGCAACAGTTTTTTGATAGTTTGGTTGGTTGAATAAGTGTGTCTGTCAGCAGAGGAGATGATCATTTGCATTGTTTCGAGGTTGCTGTGTGGTTCGATGCTGTGGCGTTAAAAAAGTAGTTGCATATATGACGCGTTGCATGGGTGTTGATGTGTAAACTGTGCGAAGGGGGTTAGATCTTGTGGAAAAGTCTGCTAAGTTGTCTACTATTGGTTCATTGATAAAATAAATGTCGATTAATATATTATTTAAGTTGATAAGACAACGCTTGCCATTTTCGATTTAAATTCATACATGTTGAAAAGAGTAATGGTTTAGGTGCACCATGTGGAGAAACCAATATTGAGTCACTTTTGTGATCAAATTGGCTGTTAGCTGGCTAATAACACAAGAAGTATGATCTTCAATGGCTGCAATTTTATCTCTGGCTTACAAATAAAGACGAGTGGCTTCGTGTATTCCCGAAAAAAGCTAGTCTAAAGGAGGATTTCTTCTGGTTGCAATGATGTGAAAAGCTAGGTCAGAAGGTCGGTCATGACGGCCGTAATAATATGGTCATAGTGCACGAAATGGCCTCCCACTTGGGGGTTGTGCGTGGAGTTAACGCCCTCACCACGTAAAAAGCAACATGTTGAGAGACGACCAATTGCCTCGGATACTGACCGATTTACTGTTGACGACCCCAGCAAACGAACAAATGACCATGCTTTTCGGTTCTGCACGTGGAATGTGAGGTCTCTTAACAGGCCATATGCAGCCGGAGAACTAGCGGAGGACTTCACTTACCTCGGCTCCGGAGTAAACTGTACTAACAACATCAGTACCGAGATCAAGCGTAGGAGAACTTGCCAACTGCTGTTTCTTCGGGCTCAAGAGGCAATTGAGTAATAGAGCCCTCTCTCGAAGAACAAAGTTGACTCTATATAAGACCCTGATCATCCCAGTCCTGCTATACGACGCGGAGGCATGGACAATATCGAAAGTGGATTAAGAAGTCCTTAGTCTCTTTGAGTTCGATCTGCGATCTTTGGTTCTGTTTGTGTTGACGGGTTCTAGAGGAGAAAATTCAACCATGAACTGTACGGGTTGTACAGCGACATGAGCCTACTTAGGCGTCTACGGATCCAACGCCTACGGTGGCTAGGTCATGTAGAGCGGATGAACACCACAGCTCCAGCCCGAAGAATCTTCGAATCCGAACCAAGTGGAGAGGGACCTCAACCAACTTGGTGAGCGAAACTGGAGACAGCTAGCTAAAGATCAAGCTGGCTGGAGAGGTTGAGGTCCAGGTCCACCCCGGACTGTAGAGCCACACGAAATAATTTTTTCATAGAAAACGAATTTCGGTACAGTCCGAGACAAAAATCAAGCAGTTGCGTTAATTGAGGTTGTTGCTAGACCATATCAGAAAAACCGTGAATTGGAATTTAAGGTGAAATCCAAAGTGCAAAAATAAAAGAATATTATTCGTCTCAACAAAAAGGAATATAATTTAATTCATGTTAAATAAATGTATTTACATAATTTTATTACAAATTTTGATTAAATTGATTTATTTTTTTTCCGGATAAATGCACGTTTATAGTGTTATGTGTTTTCTTGGTCCGGGCTCAGAATTTGTCAAGCATATTTCTTTTCTTTTTGTTATTCACTAAATACTGTGCTTGAATAGTCCGCTGTCCGTCGGTCGATATTCAAATATTGAATAGCTTCGACATTTGACAACATACTAGCCGTTGATAGTTATCGCGGTTGAATAAATAATAATGCACATACAGGGTTTCGTCAGTGCTGTCAGTTGAACCACCTTCAAGTGCATTTTGAAGAAATCTGCAATTGTTGCTGTATAGAGTGTTATAGATTTTATACAGTTAAGATCACCAACGGTCCTGCTTACTATACAACAACTGTGAGCCTAAAATTTAAAACTGTTTTTGCTAATTGGGTTTCTTTCCAGAAGCACATTGTATATTATCTATCAGTTAACATTGCATCAACCAACACAAATAAAGAAGCTGCCACAATTCTGAAAGCAATTCGTACAGCTGCGAACAAATCAATTCCACAGAGCTCTCCCAAAGTCACTATCGCTCGAATTAAATCACCTTAGAGACGAAAAAGTGTCAGCCTGGAAATATTTCAAAAGACATCCATCTCAAGATAATTTTATATCGTTCAAGAAGAAGAATGCTAATTTCCGTAGGGAGCTCAAAATCAGCAAGACTAAATGAATTGATAGCTTTACTTCGTCATTAAACCCTTACTCATCTTGCGCAGAAATTTGGCATAAAATCCGTTGCACAACCGGTAATTATACTCCAAGCAATATTAGGGTAATAGAAGCCCCTAATGAAACCTTCTCCACCCCATTGGACATATCTAATCACTTTGCCAAAATCTGATCAACCCAATCCAAAGATGAGAACTTCCACTCAAATTTCATCACCCAAAAATACGCTACGATTAGCAATCCCGAAAGCAGTTATTCAAACTTCAATCCAGCACTTAAAATTGAAAAACCAATAACATCTTTAGAACTACAGTGCTGCCTTAACACATTAAACGGCAAAACCCCTGGCAGGGATAGAATATCATATCCAATGATTAAAATCATCCCATCATCAATAATGCCTAGAATGTTAGCCTTATATAATAACGTCGTTAACACTGGTGTTATTCCACAGAGTTGGAAAACGGCCACAATAACTCCTATTCCTAAACCGAATAAAAACATAAACAATGTGGATGGGTACCGTCTCGTCCCTTGTATATCTAAAGTCCTCGAGAAAATAATTGCGAAACGATTACTTTGGCTTATGGAATCAAAAAACCTCATAAGCTATAATCAAGTGGCTTTTAAACCTGGCAAAGATTGTACCGATGCCCTATTACACCTTAATCATTGCATTATTACATCAAGTGCCATATCAGTTCGCAATCACGTCACAATCCTAGCTCTTGACTTCGAAAACGCATTTGACCGTATAGGCATTCACAATATTCTAGATAAACTCAAAACGTGGGGCATAGATCCCAAAATATACAATTACATACGATCCTTCCTCACCAATAGGAGGATAAGCGTTAAAGCCAACCACTGCTTTTCGTCCTCTTTCCCACTGGCTAATGGCATCCCACAGGGCTCGCCATTATCAGTCATACTATTTATTGCTTTCGATGATATCAGTGCGATCATAAGTAAATATCCTACTCTCGATCATTGCATTTATGCTGACGACATTTATATCATAAACAAGCATAAAGATCTCGCCCACACTAAAAATGTGAATCTAAACTAATGGCAGACATAACAACTTGGTGTACCTTTTCTGGTGCTAAACTCTCCATACAGAAATGCAAAACCTTACACATCTGCCGCAAGATGACTTGCAACAACATTACTTTAAGTTTTAACAAAATTAATATTAAAAATGTTACTAACTCAAATATTCTAGGTATAGTATTTAATTATAAATATAATTGGAAGTTGCACTGTATAGAACTAAGAAAGAGCCTTGCTGCGAGAACCAACATTGTTAATTATTTAGCCAGTAAGAAATGTAACGCTCATATCAACATCCTCTGTAAAATTACCATACAAAAGCGTTAGTGTTAAGTAAAATCGATTACGTACGACTATTTTTATACGGCACCAGTCCCAAATCAAGAATAAACATTATAAAGGCACCCTACCATCAAGCCCCGCGAAGGAGCATAAATGCATTTCCAACAAGCCCAATAAAGAACATACTAGTGGAAGCAGGTTTACCGTCTATAGAAGAACGGATATTTTAAACAAAAATCAAACTGCTGGCCAAACTCATTTTTTTTTTTCAAATAAATCGGTTATTGACAAAGACACATCATCTTGCTTGAAAAATAAATCTCCCAAACGTCTCCAAAGTGCTATCTCATCATCTTTCGCTGCCGCCAGAGGGATGGAAATTCCCCTCATGCGCCCTTTTAAATGTGCCCAAATCTAAACATCATCACGTCAATCAAGCCTACTAGTATACGATCAAACTTCAACAATCTGTAGAATGGTTGACACTAAACTTGGTTTTTGGAAACAAGTTTGGAGAAATATTTCGCACTATCTCGCACCGAAATCACAACAAACTAGTTGAGCCAAGTTCCACCCCGGCGGCGACAAACAGAAGTAGATTTTTCAAACATCCGAAATCATCGCCTTACCGGCCGAAATGGTCTAGAAAGTGGCGCATTTTGCCCACAACTTTATTGGCGTTGTTTTCTGTAGGCGAAAGTAAAAAGAGCATTTTAATTCACATTCAAAGCACCCTGTGCAGAACTGAACTGCTTTTGATCGTTCAGTCAGCGACCTCTGTTGACAGAAACAATAATATTCGGACCATCTGATCAGGTTATCGACCGAATTTTCGTTTTCCTATAAATACAAGCAGAATGCAATTGTAGCTCTCTTCTCTTCGTTGTGAAATAAAAATAACACCACCTGTCAATCAAGTGTTTCATCTTTTTCCATTTTCATTTGCGCCCACCCCACCCGCTTTCTACATTTCATTTGTTCAAGTAAACTAAACGATGATCGGTTGTTTGTTCTCCAAGATTTCAATTCAATATTAACATACCGGCATAAAAAATGAATCGCTTAAATTGCACATAACTTGCAATTTTGTCTTACCTTCAAATGTCTCTTAGTTAATATTCCTTACTCGCACTCATATTGTGCTTTTCCAAGTGATTACAGAAGGCACACATAAGTGCGAGCATATCGCATACAAAATAACAACTGTACATTTAATCGCATAACAGGTGCACAAAATGCACGGCCGCCACAAGCATTCGGAAACACGAAATTATCTCAGCCATGAAACTGCTAACAAATGCATTCGGTTCTACTCTACCTCTCTGCTGGCGGTGAATAGAACCTACCAAACGCCAGATAAAAGTTGATCAGATAGACAACACTTCTTATTACGAGAAAGAATCAACAACCTCTCTCTGGGATGCAGCTCCACATGTGACCCAAATAGCCAATGTCTGCGCCTCTCTGAAACACTTCTGCCATTAGTAAGCTCCAGTGAAAACAACGCACGGACGGAGATGCAAACGCGAGCTCTAGAGTCGAAAGGTAGGTACAAGAGAAGAGTTACAGCAAAATTGCACGCCACACGGCACAGAACAGTGCACAAACCGAATCAGCAACCAGCGCTAAAATCATCATCGCCGGTCGTCTTAAACTGAAAAGATACCCCACTGAGAGAGCTCACAGAACCGTGAGCGTAGTCCTCGCGGTAGAATGCGTTTTTCTTTCGCCAGAATTCACGTGGATGCCATAACTAGTGTTCCACATTTTCCCCCACTCAAAAACCACAAGATGGATGTGTAGTATGTACGAAGTGCTGAACACGAAATATCTATCGGATATCAAGTGAACAAGACGTCTATGTCTCAGGTGACCGACACTTCATGTGGGAATTGGAACGTAAGGAACTAGTTTGACGATCAGTCCCTGCCCTCACCGTGCATCAGTATCAATGGGGACGCATAGTGTGTACTATCAGCGAGTTTGTAGAGTGGACGATTTATTTAAAAATTATTTCAGCGATAAATTTTAGCCGTTGCGCGACACTTACCTGAGACATGCATGTAATTTGCCAGCCTTTGCAAGAAAGTCATCCCACAGCGGTGATGTGTTCTGGAATTAGATAAAAGATAATTTTAAGTGAATAAAACTGTAGCAGTGTGTGGTGTGGATGGTGATGGATGGATGAGGTTGCATGAATAAATCCTGAAGTTGTGCTATTGAATGCAACTGTATTTTGACGTTTGTCACTTAAAGTGCAGATATACGACTAAAATGAGTGTGGATTTTTTCTGATAATTATTTTTTTCTTCATTTATAGCCCGAGATGTGCGCTTTGAATGGTTGGTGAGGCAGAGAGCAACTTGATCAAAGATATGCTTGCTATATATAAAAGATCTTTGGTCCTGTTTGCGTTAATGGCGTTTGGAGGAGAAGGTTCAACCACGAACTGTACGGGCTTCGGCGTCTTCGGATCCAACGCTTAAGATGGCTAGGTCATGTAGAGCGGATGGACACCACAGCTCCGGCCCGAAGAGTCTTCGACACCGAGCCATTGGGACAGCGCAACAGAGGACGTCCTCGCACTAGATGGCGCACACAAGTGGAAGAGGACCTCAACCAACTTGGTGTGCGCAGCTGGCGAAAGATCGTGCTGGCTGGAGAGGCATGTTGGTTGAGGCCCAAGTCCACCCCGGACTGTAGCGCCAATCAAAGAAGAAGATATATAAAAAAAAAAGTTGCTATTCACGCTCAGTAACGAACTTGCATTCAAGTTTTTGACGTTTCAAAATGTACACGAATTCCACGTCAGCAGAAAGAAAATAGGACGGTGAAGGATAAGCTTTGTTTGGATGGACATGGACCTCAAGCCTCAAGCGAAATGAGTTTACTTGCCCAAATGATCTTTCAAAAATTAGACAAGTGAGTAACGTAACGGGAGAAGATAGTGCTGCGGGCAAAAGTCAACACGGAAGGCACTATCTTCTACAAGTCAGTCCAGCTGTTGGGATACGCTGATGACATCGACATTGTCGCGCGGTGCCAACGTGCCATAGTGGAAGCTTTCCCGGCAATTGAGGAAGAGGCAAAACGAGCTGGTCTTAAGGTCAACGAGGACAAAACAAAATATATGCTGTCGAGCAAAAAACGATCCGCCGCACACCACCTAGGCCAAAACGTCACAATCGACAGCTACAATTTCGAGGTAGTAAAGGAGTTTGTCTACCTCGGGGCAAACGTAAACTCCACGAATGACATGGTAGTGGAGATCCGACGTAGAATCGCCCTTGGCAACCGATGCTACTTCGGGGCTCGAAACTCCTGACTCGAAGGACCAAAGTCATGCTCTACAAAACCTTTATCCTGCCAGTCCTACTTTATGGAGCCCAAGGTGGACATTAAGTAAGGCTGCAGAGCTGATTATTGGTGCCTTCGAAAGAAAAATTCTGCGTCGGATATATGGTCCCGTTTGCGAGGAAGGCGAATGGAGGAGAAGACACAACCGTGAACTCTACGAGCTGTACAAGGATGTGGATGTAGTCCGGAAAGCAAAAATCCGTTGACTACACAGGCTCGGCCACATCGAGCGAATGGACAGCAACGCTCCAGCAAAGAGGGTCTTCGAATCCGAGCCTCCTGGTTCGAGAAGGAGAGGAAGACCGAACCTCCAGTATAGAGACCAAGTCATCGCGGATGTAAGACAGCTTGGCCTTGATGACTAGAAGCAGCGTGGCCAGGACCGTCACCGATGGAAGGCAGCAATTGCTCAGGCTCAGACCCTTCATGGTTCGTCTGCCTGATAAGTAAGTAAGAGTAACTTAACGTGGTCCCCTACCATTAAGCTTACATCACGAAGACTCTTTCTCTTTGCACCGTTTTCCAACATTGGACCAGGTGCCTTCGGTAGGAATCTTGAGTACTCAGTTTTGAAATGATCCTATGGACATATTTCGGTTGATTCATTAAAAACTCCACACAGATTTCACGCCCCAAAGTCGCCATAAGAACGAAGATTAGACATGCATACATGTCTACATCTTTTCCTAGCGTCTTTCAGTTGTGAACCACAGCCACTACGACACTTCTTGTCCAACATTATGCGATCAGGCTGGGATATTGTTGATCACCCGTGCCACCTAACTCTTAGCTCACCACTTTTGTCGCCCCTTGCGAGGCCTACTGCACTTCTTCTTCTTTTTGTGGCGCTACAGTCCGTTGGGAACCTGGGCCTAGGTCAGCAATCCCCTCCGGCACGATCTTTAGCCAGCTGCCTCCAATTTCGCACTCCAAGATAGTTGAGGTCCTTCTCCACATGAGTGCGCCATCGGGTTCGTGGTCGTCCTCTATTGCGTTGTCCCACTGGTCCGGAGTCGAAGACTCTTCGGGCTGGAGCAGTGTTGTCCATGCGCTCAACATGGCCTAGCCATCTTAGGCGTTGAATCCTTAGACGTCTGACTAGGCTCATGTCGCTGTACAGCCTGTACAATTCGTGGTTGAATCTTCTCCAAGAACCTTCAACGCAAACAGAACCAAAGATTGAATACAGAACTTTTCTCTCGGAGAGACCAAGTGCGTCTTCATCCACTCTTGATATAATCCAAGCTTCCGCGCCACACAGCAGGACAGGGATGATCAAGGTCTTATATAATGTGAGCGTGGTCTTTCGGGAGAGGGCTCTAATACTCAATTGCCTCTTGAGCCCAAAGAAACAGCGGTTGGCAATAGTTATTCTGCGTTCAATCTCGGTGCTGATGTTTGCACTATTAACTTGGGAGCCAAGGTAGATGAAGTCCTTTACTACCTCGAAGTTGTAGCTGCCTATGGTGACGTTCTGACCGAGTCGTCGATGCATTGCCTGTTAACTTAACGAAATTGATGGTAACATTCTGATTTGCCTCATTTTTGAATAAATATAAACAGTCTCAGCTACAGTTGATGTAACCTCTTCACTCCGTGTTGGATGTGGTCAAACTGGTCGAGTATCATCCAGTTATGTAAACTGGACCTCAAAATCGATTATGTACATCATAAGTTCCGCGAAGCGCACGAAAAATATTTCTCACAGAAGGCTGATTTTCGCAAGGAGATGGAGACGTTGTTGTAATTCTTTCCATGTTGACTTGCTCAACAATACTGAACGAAAATGACAAAGCAATTTGATAGAAGTCACCCGTGTTCTTCAAAAAATTTCATAGAAAATTAAACCTCGCGATGAATCACTCTTTATTCGCAAATCTCAGCGTACTCCTTGTTAGTTGTAAGAACCCATTTTATAAGACCGACCTTTCAGCTTCGTTCGCCAAACCAATAAGATTTGTTTTACTTCAATATATAAGAACAGACCACCAAATTTCGTTATGTTCAATCTTTGACTTAGTTTAGTCTTCTCTTCTTGTTGCTTGACTTTTAATCAATAGTTTTACACGACGCCATAGACGACCCACTTCTTTTTAAACATTTCCCCTTGGCTGACCTTGTTTATAAAAGGAAAAACCGCTTTCTTTTGGGCATCGAAAACCGAAGAAAAAACTTGCGCTTCGTCAAAACCAAAACCATTCACGTAAGAACAAACGTTGTGCTGTCATCGATTCACCTGGAAAAATAAATCCATTTATGATTCACTCGCTTTATCTTCTGCTCCAATTCAATGCAATACATCTCTTGATCCTCTTTCTGGCACGCTCCATTTGCAGTGTATACTGATTTAATTTTTTCTCCATGATGACATTTAACATATTTCCATTGGAAATAAAAAAGACGAAATCCTCTTCACGAAGCATTTAAATGCGAAATCATTCCTCCATGAGCGTCATCCAGCAAAAAAAAAGTGAAAAGGGGGAAAGAAATCTGGAAATCCTTCATTTGCAGGTGACAAACAAATCTAGGATACTTTTTCCAGTCTCTATGCTGCCTCGCCCACGCTATGGTCTAAGAAAAAAAGGCAATCTCGAATAGCAGCCGCCTACACAGATTTCGCATTGTGTCGCAGTTGCTTCCCCAAGTCACCCCACGAATGTCCTTCGTGAGATGTTTTGTCGGGCTGTTTTGACGCACAATGGCTGGCGAGTCTCAATAAAATTCCTCACTCCAATGGAAGCACGAACTTAATGCGCGAAAATGAGAAACTTAATGACTGAATTATTTTCATTTGTTGTTTGGCGTCCTTTTTGACACCCGAAGCGAGTATTCATGGCTAAACGGGGATGTGAATGTCCTTCAAACACCTAGGGGTGTATCGGTTCAATGGTTTTTCCCCCACCGTTCCCGAATTTATAGCCACCCCTGTCGTTCATTAATGCTCCAAAAAGAATGTAGGTACAAATACTCGAAACGACGGAAACTGTATCTGCAGCAATTGCAACCATTTCCGTACAACCCCGTCGGATGGTGAAATAAAGGGAGAGCAGTCCCCAAATGCCAAATCGATGTGCAGATGTTTTCGGGAGTCTTTGTGAATTTCCTGGAAGCCATCCAGATGAAATACTCAAGGGCGGGTACCAGCAAAAATCCTTTTGGGCGGTCGAGTGGCTGTTTTGTTGTGCTGTTTTGCGGGCTTTGATTTGCTAAGACCTGCAACTTTGGGGGGACAATGAACTGATGTCTCAAGGGGATCTCAGAGAGTTTGAATGTATAACTTTGCAGCGGTTTTCAGACCATTCATAACACACAAATGCATGTATTCAGGAGATAAACTAAGATTACAAAGCAGCACTTGTACCACTGAAAAGGGCATGTGATATCCTTCTTGTTTTGTGTACAGGAATTCATTGAATCCATAGAACTTGGGTCGATTACGTCCTCTTTTTCATCGAAAATCTTCATTGTACATACGTACACTTGTACATTAACTAGCTATCACAACTAGTTATTCAAATTTAAAGACAAGAAGGCGATTTTGTGGAAGAAATTCGACTTAGACTGGTGTCAGCAGTGTTTTTGCACTACACAAAACAGGTCCTGCCACAAAGAATTTTTCAAAAGGGAACGTAACACGAGTGTAGACGAACCTTAAGTCATTATGAATGATAGGGATTAATGAAATATAATTCGGAATTATCGATGCTTGGTAGTTCCGAACAAACTGTAATAAATGCGAAACTTATGGTTACATTGACATCAAATATTACAGACTGGGTTGGTAGAGCTCTATATACTTCGATATCTTTTGTGAAAGCTCCCGAAATTCATTTGCCCGAAGGATACAAAAACACCTATCTATTTTGCCTTCGCCTATTTGAATCATTGATTGACTACGGCTACGATTCAGAGTTGATACTCCGGAAAAAACGCCGCTTACATTTATCGCAATATTGGCTTATATACAGAAGAATATGTCCATTCTCAAATTTAATACCCTTAATGGTCCGGGGTCAAGACACAGCAAGGGCCGAAGGTATAGAGGGAGAGAGAGAGAGAGAGGAGGAACCTGTGCACTTGAAAACATCTGCGGATTGTAATCCATGGGAAGTATTGAGCTGAGAAGAGCATTCCTTATTCGTGTGGTGCGGCTAAAAAAACGAGTCTCTATATTTCACTGTGCGTCCGAAAGTAGGCTTAAGGGTAAACTGATGTGCATTCCTGGCGAGACGTGTATTGCGGGTGAATTCAAAGAGAGGAGGAATGCAGTTGGCTAGCTCCCTTGAGCATCGTTTGTTAAAATAACGATAAAACACGGACAAAGAAGACACGGTACGTCGATGTTCAAGCGAGTCTAATGAACCCGCGATATCTTTGTCTCCTATAAGTCTTATCGCTCGCTTTTGGATTGGTGGTCTTGGGGGCACCAGACCAGATATGAGCGTTATACTCAAGCTTAGGGCGAATATACGCCTTATAGATTAAAGCCAAATCAGAGGGAGTGAAGTATTTCTTGCATCGATTAAGGAAACATTTCGCAGCATTTTTGGCGACCTCGAATATGTAATCGTTCCAACTAAGTGATGTGTTGATGTACATACCGAGGATGGAAAGTTTTCCGGTTTTGTCGATACAAGCGCCATTCATGGATAATGGCTGATTAACAAGGGTTCTCTTTAGAGACAGCATTGAGTTTAGGAAGCATTGATTTCCGCTCTGTTGTTCTCACCCAGTTAATTATGCTGTCCAGATCGGAATTCAATGTGCTTGACATACGCTCCCGTTCCAATATTACCTCCGAAGGGCAGGGTCGTGAATTTCAGAACGAATATGAAAAGCTGAGGGTGCTGTCATCAGCGAAGGAGTGGATTGGATTAGAAGTGGCAGACAGGAGATCATTTATAAAAATGAGAAAAAGTGTCGGAGACAGAACAGAGCCTTGGGGGACACCGGCATTTACTTGATCAAATCAGATGCTTCTAAGTTAAAAAATATTTTAAAATTTACACAGTCGAGGTGTGGAAACCAATTTATCCAACGGACATCTAGCATTTGCACTATATCGATATAGTTACTGTCCCGATTATTTCCACTTCTACTGCATTCACCGTCTTTAATAACAGACCCAAAAGCAACAACCATTTTATGGGAAATGAGTACAGTGGTGTCCTTGGACTTCCAGCTTTGGCTCGGTTAAGTGTTGTTTTTCTCTTTTTATGGCCATGGCTCATTTAGTCCACTTAGTTCATGCTAGGGATTATTAGGATTCTACCGTGAGCAAGAGGACAATAGGTTACTATTATCCCAAAACCGCATATTGTTCAGTTGAGCATCGCCCAAATCCTCCAACTAAACGAAGTGCTTTAATATAATCTGTCTTCTTTTAGTTGCTAGGGCTTGACATGCTTAGAACAGCTGTTGACTCGAATTGCACGTGTACCTGATACTTGTGGTAATGCAATGCACTGGTAAGGACTCCTATAATCATGCTCACTTACACCCTTATGACTGAAGTCAATGATGAAGAGGTTCAGCATCGGCCATAGACCCTTATTTTAGTTCCAATATTCAAACCTAGCCAGTGAGTTCTAGTAATATGCAAGGTGTGTGATGAGCGGCGTGTGAGCATACTGGACAGCTGGTATTCCGCATTTTCATATTTCTTTTTCGTATTCAATTACAGCCCTGTTATTTCATTGATACTCTGTCTGCTTAGCCTAATTAGCTTCGGTGACAAGATGTCTGATGCCTTTATATTCACTTGGTTGTCAGAGATGATGGTGATCGATTCGTCTGTTATGTTATACTCCCTCACAGCGAATGTTATTTTGTGGATTCAGGTTAAAAACCGCAGCAATCGTCTCTTTGTGCTAGACATTTTTCGAAGAGGTCCCCGAAAACGCCAGCCCCTGTACCAGCACTCGTCATGCAGTAACTGGGCACACATTCTCTTCTTTAACGATCCGGATGATTTTAATAGAACTGAATTGATGATTCACACATTAAACTAAGTAGTTCTAGTACAAGATTTCACTGCGCACAATTTGTGTTTACCAAAGATACGCGTGACTACCTACCACCTACAAAATGCACATTGATGTCAATGTCATTAGTGGAAATCACGTAGTGTAGAATAATTATCTGCGTTCTTTTGATTTTTCACCAGATCGCATGTCAGAACTCAATCTACCATCCGAATGTCAGTGTAAATTGGAATTTGAAAGGTCATTGAATCCAATTTGTTCCAACAGAATCGGTTTTAGATTCTATTTAGATAGGTGCAGCAATGTCTCGGGGGTACCAGGAACGTTATACTCTAGTTTTAAGAATGTTTTCATGAATTTAAATGCAAGAGAACTTAGTGCTACATTGAGTGACAAACCAGAATCCTGTTGAAATGGCCATCCTCAGCGATTGTTTCATGCCCTTGGCTACTGTCTCATTGCCGTCTACTTTCGGGTAGGAGTCGCAGAATATAGCCGAAGTAAGTGCAGTAGGCGTGTGTCCGCGGAACTGTTTAAAGCAGCTGGAGATGATCTGGTTGGTCGCATGCACCAGCTCATCTGCTAGATATGGTCAGAGGAAAGCATGCCCGATGAGTGGAATCTCAGCGTCGTTTGTCCGGTGCACAATAAAGGAGACCCGTTTGACTGCGCCAACTATCTGGGGATAAGTCTCCTTAACATCGCCTACAAGATCTTCTCTGCCGTTCTGTGTGAGCGCCTGAAACCATTCGTCAACAACATGATAGGTCCCTATCAGTGCGGTTTCAGGCCTGGGAATTCCACTATCGATCAAATTTTCACGGAGGCGGCAGAAATGGGTTAAGTGGTGAATGAGGGCAAAACAAAGTAACAAAGGATACACAACATCGACGACTCGGTCAGAACGTCACCATAGGCAGCTACAACTTCGAGGTAGTAAAGGACTTCGTCTACCTTGGCTCCCAAGTAAATAGTGCAAACAACATCAGTACCGAAATTAAACGCTGAATAACTCTTGCCAACCGCTGTTTCTTTGGGCTCAATTGAGTAGTAGAGCCCTCTCTCGAAAGACCAAGCTGTCCTGCTGTATGGAGCGGAAGCTTGGACTATCTCAAGAGCGGATAAAGCCGCACTTGGTCTCTTCGAGAGAAAAGTTCTGCGTTCAATCTTTGGTCCTGTTTGCGTTGAAGGTTCTTGGAGAAGAAGATTCAACTACGAATTGTACGGACTGTACAGCGACATGAGTCTAGGCAGGCGTCTACGGATTCAACGCCTAAGATGGCTAGGCCATGTTGAGCGCATGGACAACACTGCTCCAGCCCGAAGAGTCTTCGACTCCGAACCATTGGGACAACGCAATAGAGGACGACCACGAACTCAATGGCGCACTCATGTGGAGTGCGAAATTGGAGGCAGCTGGCTAAAGATCGTGCCAGCTGGAGAGGATTGTTGACCGAGGCGCAGGCTCACCCCGGACTGTAGCGCCACAAGAAGAAGAAGAACAGGCAATATGCTTCCTGAAATTCAAGCACATGGTCTCGGTGAGCTATGGTATCAACAAGACGGCGCTGCGACTTGTTGAGAAATCATTTTGGTGAGCACTTAATTTCACGTTTTGCTACGGTTAATTGATGCCAAGATTGTGTGATATCTCACTAATTTTCTCTGGAGATACGTAGAGTCTCAGGTCTTCAGGAATAAGCCTGCTACGATTGAAGCTTTAGAAGCTAACATTACTCGTATTCTCGAGATACCAGTGGCTATGCTCGAACGAGACGCCCAAAGTTGGAACTTCCGAATGGACCGCATCAGACGTAGTCGTAAACGCTTGACGCAGACTATGGGTTCTGTCTAGTAGCATATCAGTCTCACGAACTTTTTGCACAAGCTTGAGTAGCAGTCCCGAGGGGTGCTTCATTTCGGCCAAAACTTCTTTTCAAAAACGCATTGTTCAGAGTATACAACACTCGCTTTGGAAATACGTATTCAATATTTTGTTGCGCGGAGATATGATACAGACGTTCTGTCAATTTTCATTTATTTCGTGCGGGAAGTGTCAAAATAACCAATGATTTAAGAGAAACCACTAGCACATGGTATTTCAGATAGGCCACCATTACTACGCTGAATAGAAATCGAGCAGTGGTGTAGGAGCAGAAATCGAGAAACGTGAATGTCGGTTACACATTTTCTGACATGTCTGACAGGTAAAGTATTTTTTTTACTACAACTCAGCTTTCTACGCTAAGTAAAAGTAGTTTGTTCTAGGTGTTAGGCGACGGAAATTTCAACGTCAGTGGGCAGACTAATGTACAGCAAGGGTTTACGATACGCTGATGTACAAGAACTTCCAACAACAGGTCCACTAAGTGCCGCAACTAGTTATAAATCAACTACAAATAAAAGAAAGATATAAGAACATTAAGAGGGCCAAGAAAGACTCGAAGCCTAAAATAATCTGATTGAAGTATGTTATGTGGATCACGCACAGACCACACTACAAATCCCTAAAATCTTAACCCAAAGTAATTCAGACAATTGTAGACTCTGTGCACAGACTGATGGAAAACAAGATGAGCCACCATTCAATAAAGGTGTCCAAACTGAAGTGACCAAGCATGCTAACTGCAAAATCGAATTGATTTGCCACCCTACACACTGAGGCTCATGCCGCCATCACCATTTAGTAGACATAATAGAATCGAAATTCATAAAAGTGTCTCGAAAACCTTATTAATCGGATCAAAGAAACTAACAATGGTGCGTCCACACTGTGAGCTTATTACATGGAAAATGTCTCCTTTCTCGTTCCACATCGATGCCAAGGATTCCTTTTTTCACACGAAATATTTTTTTTTATTTTTAGACATAAGAAAAAGAAAAAGTTGTTGACACACAAAACGGAATCAATATCCATTAGTGTCGTCCTCCTGCTGGGCTTAAGTGGCATCTAAATGGATTATTTTCCAATCACTGTGCCATGTGAGACGGACGCAATGCCGTAACAATAACCACAGATTCATTGTTCGATTGGTTTCGGATTATTGTGTTTTCAATGGAGAAAGGGACAACTTTCATACATTTGAACTGACTGACTGACTGATTTGATGAATTTCTGTCTGAAGGTTTTTTGAAATCTCTTCGATTTAAATTACATTTCAACATCTTCAACTTTTTTTCTTGTAGCTTGGTGATGGTGTGCAATTTTCGCATGTGGGTAAAAAATGCTGGTTTAGTTCATGCAGTTACGACGTCGGAGGCAAAGTATTTTATTTTGAAACGCGCTGAGCTTTACAGTCAACCACTTCGTATTTATTGCCACTAGGAGAGGTATGAACCCTATCATCAGCACATTTATGCAAATAATCAAAAAGGCAGATTTTTGGAATTTGATTGAATATGTTTAAGCCCTGTAATAATATAATAATAATATGGGTGGCGCTACAGCCCATAGAAGGCCAGGGCCTAGCTTCTCAACAACCACTCGTGTTGTGCGTGCTATTGTTCCCTCACGAGTGGAAGGGACCTACAGCTTAATGCCGACTCCGAACGGCCAAGTTTGAGAAGCTTTTTCTAGACAGGAAATACTCTTTGAGCATTGTCAGTGACTCGAAAGAGGTGGGGCCGTGAAAATTATTTCTGTCGCTCAGAGCTGGAATCGAACCTACGACGTCGAGGTTGGGGTCGACGCACGTACCCACAACGCCGCGGGCCACCACCCTGTGAACCAATAAATCACTGATTTATATTGAATGACAAAGTTTATAATAGACCTACGAGCTCACCACCACCAGAGTGGAAGGATAAGAAGGGGCAATCTTGACGATAAGTCTACAGAGCAAAAGAGCAAATTCAAAGCACGGTTCATCCATTTTGTAGTTCTGAAACTGAACTTAAAATACATTTATGATTAAGAGTTCGACCGAATTTTCATTTCAATATATTTTTTAATTAGAATATATTATCTTCACTCAAATGTCATCTATAGTTGGTCTCCCATAGTCAACCACTCTTATGTTGATAATATCGGACGCAGCCCTAGTTAGGATCGCAGACAACCATAATAGTCAGAGAGCTGGAGGTTTCGAGGTAACAAAGCTCACCTATATAAAGGGTGATTTTTTAAAAGCTAAAAGAAAGTTAAAGAAAAAAACATAAAATTCAGAAAAATGCATGAAATATTTATTTGAATCGATAGTACGGTCCAGATAATTTAATGTTTGAAGATTATTTCATGCAAATGTTGATCTTGACTGCGCCTCATATGGTCCATCTGCCTAGTCCTATTTTGCATATTCTTTCCAACATTTCGGCCGGTATCTCACTAATAAATGCTTCAATGCTGTCTGCCAATGCGTCAAATGAAGCGGGCTTGTCTGTATAAGCATGAGCTTTAACCCCACAAAAAATAGTCCAAAGGCGTTAAATCGCACGATCTAGTCGGCCAATTGACCGATCCCGAAAGTGAAATAAAATGTTCACCGAACTCGCCTTTCAATAAGTCCATTGTTGCGCGTGCTGTGTGGCATGTAGCACCCTCTTGTTGAAACCACATGTCATGCAAGTCAAGCTCTTGCATTTTGGGCAAAAAAAAGTAGGATATCATCTCACGGTAGCGCTCACCATTCACAGTTAAGTTATGATTCGCATCATCTTTGAAGAAGTACGGTCCAATGATGCCACCAGCCCATAAACCGCACCAAACTGTGACTTTTTCTGGGTACTGGTACTGGTAGCTCTTGCAATGCTTCTGGCTGATCGACAATTCTGCTTATTCACGTACCCATTGAGCCAAAAATGAGCTTCGTCGCTGAACACAATTTTTCGGTAAGAATGTGGATCTTCGGCCAACTTCCCAAGAGCCTATTCTATTTCGGCTTCAATTCTTGCACCACCTGTATTTTGAAAGGCATCACACCTAAATCCTTCCACAAAATTTGCCACGTTGTTGAGTAGCAGAGGCCCAATTGCTGCGAACGGCGACGAATCGATCATTGATGGTCATCATTAACACTGGCCGATACAGCTGCGATATTTTCTTCAGTTCGCACTTTCGTGTTGGTGGTTTAATGTCCAACAATGTAAATTTTGTGCAAAATTTAGTCGCCATAGCCCGAATAGCCGCTTCAGTGGGTTGATTAAACTGACCATAAAATTTAAGAAGCGCGCGATGAACTTTCTTAACAGAGCACGCATTTTGATAATAAAATTAAATAATTTGCAAGCGTTATTCGTTTGTAAGCCGATTCGTGGTTAAATTATAGACCAAACTGAAGATGTTTAACAGTGAAACAAAACACGAAACGTGAGTCAGCTGTTTAAGCCAGTGTTGCCAAAAAGATAATAGCTAAAAAATCACCCTTTAGCTCAGGAGTCTTGGTAGAAATTTGCAACACAAATTTTGCTGGTATTCGTTTTCATGAGGTTGCGAATTAAGTGCATATACATAGTATTTTGCGCCCAAAATAAATTGAACGATCATGTTTGAGCACATAACTAACAACACAAAATAATTAATGCAGAGAATTGCAATGAAACAAAAGTAGGTCGATTTCAGGGAAATGTTGCCCTCTCTGGTTTATATATACGCCATTTATTTAAGAGAACGAGGGTTGCATCATTTTTTATATCTTCAAATGGGAGTGATATCATCAGACTTATATGCACAGCACGCTCAGTGACTTTTTGTACATGTAATGAATTTATGATAATTTCTCTATGGGGATATATTTACTTTTTCCGGCATATGCGTCAATTTTGTTAATTACCATTATAATCGCGGAATGGAGCTTCAACGCCGAGGAAGATGTTTGGAAGTTGGCACATGTTCTAGGCACTTTTTTGTTGACTTTGTATCCCCTTTTCCAAACCACATCCAAGGGAATTCAGGTTAATCTGCAGCTCTCGATCAACCACTCTAATATTTCCGATGCCGGATCAGACTGCCTAATCTTGCAAATGTAGAAGTTGTCCAATGCATAGATAGTCAAACAGTCATCAGACCCATTACTTGCGTTACACTACATTCAACACTGGCTCTCTAGCTAGTGCGAGAGAGACCTTGAGACATTTCATTAGGACCTCCTAACCTGGAGATATCTCAAACATGCACCTTTCAATTGAAATAAGAGAGCTGTAGCTATTAAAACGGCACCTTTTACTATAAGGTTCTCACCGAAACACCACTTCTACCTACATAGGATTAGCAAATGGTTTAGATGGCAAATTGAATAAAAAAGTGTCGTAGGGCATTCTCAAAACTTTGCTCATCGTGAAACCGATGGATTTAAGTCTTTCTTCAACAAGCAAAGTTTTCTGAAGAACATCCATTTAGAAGACGGACACAGAGTCAATGTGGTTTGCTTACAGTTTCGTCTACAGTGCTCTCCAATGGACGATTGTATCGACGATCGTATTGCGAGAATGCGTCAAGTAGAGAACCGTAAGTGATATTTTATAATGGCAATATCTAAACCTGCAATTATTCACCTACTCTGCTCCTGTAATTTTCTGGCTAGTCGTAGGTTCCTACAACGGCCGCAAAGAGCTAAATAACGCCAGCATAGGCCAGCTAAATCGCTTCACTAGAAGCACCAACTGGTTCCAGTGTTAGGAGAAGTCAATCCGCGTGGTATCACAATGGGCCTACTCTGGCCTAAGTGTGACTGTCAGCCACTGTAACATAACTTAACCTTAAACTACAAATATCCAGCATTGGGCGTCAGTTTTGTTGGCGTCCAAGAAAATAAGAGGATTCAAAAGCACAGCGAAGGCAGTTCTCTAAACGTTTCAAGACATTCCACCTCTTTCCAACGCATTCCTCAACTCGATTCTTCTAAACCGTCAGAATTTCGTATTACCCATGGGATGCACTCTATCTGTGTCAACGCCATCAACCACTTAAATTGGCCTTCACTGGCCAGTCACACAGTTTAGCACACAACAGTCCCTGGATAAGTGATCAACTCGTAAAGCACACAGATCGTTGTTCGTTTGCCGGGAAAACTAAATATCCCACGACCTAACCTCCCCTCGTTCTACACAATCTCGGCTTAGCAATGTGCTTCACGCAGTCAGCAATATTGCACCGAGATTGCCCGCAGCAATTCGACCTCGCTGTTATCCGCCCGGCCGGCCGGCAAACATCACAGACCCAGTTCGACTTCGTGCGATCTTACTCGTTCATCGCACGATTTCTGTGCAAAAAAAATAAAACAATCACACTGCTGGACTCTGCGTCGGCGAAGGAAACTATTAGCAAGTCCCCACGAACGCCCCGCTTGGATTCGGACACATCCGATTGTTTGTCTCACCAATTTGCAACGTGCTCGGACAGAGATTAACATCAGCTCCACCGGAACG
Organism: Eristalis arbustorum; assembly: GCA_916610145.1. Classification (NCBI taxonomy): domain Eukaryota; kingdom Metazoa; phylum Arthropoda; class Insecta; order Diptera; family Syrphidae; genus Eristalis; species Eristalis arbustorum. The sequence continues at coordinate 46,798,387 of OU744319.1, read as the reverse complement.
GGCACCAGTCCCATTATGAAGCTGTGCCACAGAGACAAATGTTGAGGCCGTGTTAGTCGCCGCGTCGTCCACGCCACAGGGACGCAGAGCACACACACGGCGGTGCCATTCCAATTATCCTACGGAGCTTTGATAATAATTTTGAATTTGCATTTAATTAAAAAGTTCACAGCGCTCCGAGCGAGTGCTCCCCGTTGGCCCTAAATTAAGTTGAAACTCGTGCACATGGGAGAGTGTGCGGGAGCCGCAGTTTCAGCAAACTGCTCCATCATTGCATCTGGTTGTGAGGTATGGCGTATGTGTAACGTGATTTCTCACCCGCAGTGCTTTTCATGACCGTATTCTGGATGAGCACTAAGAGTGCACATTATGCGTTGCTCGCAATTATTCCCAAGCTGCGGACGTTTTGATTTTTAGATCTGGACATGCGTCAACTTTTAATTGATGTCGCTTGGGGGACACCATAGGGAAATTAAACGTTATTTGGGGTTTGTTTGAAGCGCATACTAAGAATTAAGGTTAATTGGACGGGAAGAGAGATGTACCTTTATGCACATAAATAGCCGGTCACTTACCAAAAAATCGGATGAATGTGTGACTATTTGAGGATTGGGAGTAACGTTCGTTTGGCACATACTCTTTCAGAAAAAATAAACAATTTATGACATAAATTATTTACCTCCTTGCTGGACAGAGATATACTCACGACGGAAGCATTTGCATCCTGAATATTTCCAAGACAATTTAAGAAACTTTATATTTTTATGGTCATACGTGGGTTCTTTATAGGAATGTATGGATTGTGATGTCTTTCCAGTTCACGACCATTTCAAGGGTTGCATATTTAATAATGTAGTTGAATGCTGTCCTTAAGCAGCAACGTTATGATTGTCTCATTGGTGTACATATTTCCATTCAACCACCATACACAGAAACCAAAGAATCAATCCCGTGAATTAATGGGAGCCTGTCGATACAAGCTTTAGTACACTATCATCCCAGAAACTCCTTGTGACAAGATTGTGACAGGATTCTTACGCCCACGCTGTGTCCGTAGTGACAGCTAAGTCTGTATTAAGACCTAGGCCAACCGTTGAACCACTTCCACTCACAAAATAGTTAAGGATTGAATTCCGGACCACAACATAATCATGAGACCTGGGATTACCGATGAGCTTGCCTCGGTGTTATGTGAACTTTATGGACTTTAAACCTATAATGTACCATAATGGACTTATGACCCTACACCGATCGTAAGAGGCACTCTAAGCACCCGAATCTGGGCTGGGAATACCAACGTCCTCGGTTAGGTTTAAGCTTCTAGAAAACAAAATCCGAGTTGACATGACTCGAGGATGTAGGCAACTTAAGCACGTTCTCTCTAACGTCTGTAAGAAATCCTCGGCCTTCTTGTCATCTCTTGTCTTTAAAAAAAACTGCATACGATGTACCAGGGTATTAACAGGTCACTACATATTTATCAGGCATATAAATGTGCTTGGCCTGAGCGTTGAAACGCTCTGTGATACCGACACTGCAGAGCACTTCCTCTGCCACTGTCTTACCTCGGATTATAATATGGGAGGCGATACAGCCTGTAGAGGGCCAGGGCTTAGCTTCTCACCAACCACTTGTGTTGTGCGTGCTATTGTTCCCTCACGAGTGGAAGGGAGCTACAGTTTTATGCCGAATCCGAACGGCCAAGTTTGAGAAACTTTTTCTATGCAGTACTCTTTGAGCATTGTCAGTGACTCGAAAGAGGTGGGGTCGGGAAAATTGTTTTCGTCGCACAGAGCAGGAATCGAACCTACGACGTCGAGGTTGGGGTCGACGCACATACCCACAACGCCACGCTTTTAAGCTGAGTTAAATTTTTCTTCCGAAAGTTGGTACGTGTGCTTATGTCCGTTGCATTAGATGTCAAAGTACTCTAATTTCTATATACTCTAATGTCAAAAATAAGTTAAATTTAGTTCTCAGCAAAAATTTTTATTCACGTTTAAGTTTTCAGCAAGTGAGCATCAGCAGATGACTGAAAATGTTGGGTGTTCTTGGTGAAGCTTGTAGTTCGCTGAGGACATCATCATCACTTAAAGAAGACATGCCCTCTGGTGTTGTTACCACCAAACTACCCTCATCAACCGCGTAGTATAAAGTGAACGCAAACCTTTTTTGGTCATTCAGACATATCGTACCGGCCGGTAGTGCAAGATGAACATACCTATACTCTGCGGCATGGGGTCTCTGAGACTGCTTTTACATCCGTTTATTTACTCTGCCGTTCCAAAAAAAGAGAACCATTAACTATGCAATAGGTGTTGCGTACGTACGAGAAAACAGGAAGCAATGTATCGCTTGTCTGCGAATCTTCTAATATTATTTTCAGTAGAGGAAATAATACTCGGTTAGGTAGTAGTGGCTGACTGCTGCAGAGCATTGTGATACCACGCGGATTGACTTCTTCTAACGATGGAACCAGTTGGTACTGTTAATGAAACGATTTAGTTGGCCAATGCTGGCACTTTTTAGCTCGTTACGGCCGCCGAAGTAGTAGGCTCCTAGGCGCAGGAACCTACGACTGGCAAGAGCACTGCAGGAGCAGAGAAGGTGATGTGTATTTTCTGCCTCCTCATTATATGGGGCACCCATCCTGCGAGCATGAGTGCCAATTACACAGTGCCCGGTTATGACTCCCATGAGAGTCCTTAATAAGGGCTTCCTGAGTCTAAGTAGACTGAGTGACCGTCTTAGGTTGTGATGGCCATATTTCTTTTGCTTTAAGGCAGGTGGTGCCTTCTAGACATTTGTCATTAGTGGTTTTAATTGTATGGATCTTAAGAAGATGGTAAACTGTAGCGATCGGCATGGAAGGTGGCGATTGATAGGGATGAGGTTGTACTACACCTAGCGAGTTCATCGGCTTAGCAGTTTCCTGGTATGTCACAGTGTCCCGGCACCCACATGGGGTGAATGTTGAAATGCTCGGCCATCTCGTTAAGAGATTGCCTGCAATTAAGTGGATGTGAGATGAGTAGAACACACTTTCTAGGGACTTTATGGCGGCCTGACTATCGGAACAGATGGTGATATCCCTTTTTGATATCACATTGTTTTTGAGCCAAAACAGAGAATATTTAATCGCTAAGGTTTCTGCCTGAAGAACGCCACATTGATCAGGGAGCTTCACGGAGGTTGAGGTCTTGAGAATAGACACCAGACTTCTTTTGTCTTTGATCCATCTGTGAAAATGCGCAGAGAATCTTTCAGCGTTTGCCTGTCTGATATCCAGTCCGATCTGGAAGGTATGCTGATTGAGAATTTCTTTTCGAAGATGGCCTGGGGTAGTAAGCGGCCGGTGTCGCTAGGTAGGAAATTGAATTCCTTGAGAATTCACTGTACATTTGAATACAAAATTCTCGAGTCTCATCATCGTCTCAAGAACCTTTTCGCCTTGTCACACACCTTTAGAATGAGTCCTGTTATGTAATGACTGCTGCACTTCTAAAGTGACAGAGAGGGCGTAACCATGGTGCGCCTTCCATGTTGGGAACTTTGTAGAGAATCTATCTTGTGTTTACTACAGACGTTCGTTTTCTCAAAAAATGCAATATAAGATATAATTTCAACTCAGAAAAAACCTGCGAAAGACAGACCATGACCACCAACTCCCGTGGGGTATGTAAATTGCTGTTCAAACACACAGATCTTGAAAATATTTCGAAAACAGCCAGATACTGCTGCCATCTATGTTAGAAATGGGATCGATCAGATAATCTGAACCCTCTTCAAGTGAAAAATTCTTAAAAGAATCCTTTACCTGATGAAATAATGATGCGGACAATTTACATGGAATGGTTCAAATGAAAGATACCGCTCCAGTGCCTTGTAAATAACACCCAATGAACTTACTTATAACAAGCAATCAATTAAAACTCGAGAGTGTCAGAGTTTGATTACAGCAGCATCTTGACTGCCACTTGCACTTTCAATCAACACGAAGTTTTCCTTGAACCCACACTTGAATAAAGGAAAGCCACTTGACTCCCAGCAGCACCCGACATGCACAAGATAAACCTCGTAACAGGTTCCACTTACCCTGTACCCAATCGGCTTAATCACCCCCGATTCGCGCACTCTCTAATTCTGGTACTCAACCTATCCCCGCACCCCGTATATACTGGTTTGACGGACGGCATCAAGTACGTTTCCTTCCGGATTGACAGCAATTAACGTTGAAATGCATATTTCATCTCCCATTCCGAAAGGGGGGAACCGCTTCACAACACTAAAACCGCCGTATGTGTGCGTGTTGGCTGTGGAATTGGGTCAAAACTAAAACCAACACACAGCAGGAATGTAGAACAAATTCCAGCATTTAGAAGACATTTAAAAAAAGTTGAGATACTATCTCAGATAAAACGCCCACCCGTACAACACGAAGAAAACCTAATCAATTTCCACAACAGTTTCCACCGTGCTATGGAATAAATTTGGTTCCGCTTTAACATACAACCCACACTAGTGGTTTCCCGCGAGCTTTACTTGCCTGCCGTGAAGTGCTCTCAAATCCGAATCTCTACGGGAGTGTGTGTAGTTTTCCCGCCCGGTTTAATGATTCCTCTTCTTCATCCGAGCCATCATAGCACGGTGTGCAGATGACAACTTTCTACAATCTCTTTGTATTCACGTGCGCCACCTCGGAGTTATATAAGGTGTATGCTCTCAAAGAATCGGTCCACACACCACGTCTCAGATGCGTACACCGAAAAAGGTAATTTAAGGTCCATTGTCGATGAATTTCACATGTTTTTTTCTTTCGCACCATTTACGGCGACAATTGGTAGCGCAAATCTACGTCCATTGCTGAGGACAATTAATGCCACTTTGACGAGGTCAACTGCTTCGGGGAATTGATGGTGAGTGGTGGAGCGGTGGTGGCCACGGTGACAGTGGGGGGGAATTAATTAAATTTCTGATGCTGACTTGAGTTATACCGTGGCCATAGCTGGCTTGATTTGTAGAGCCGAAGCTCTCAAGGAGGCCTGGGTCCGTAACGAGTTTTGTGGAGATCTTGCAGTTCAGATCTTGATGTAATTTATTTCTTTAGTAGATGTGGATTGCTGGAAATTGTGCAGGTTCATTGAGAAATTTGTTTTGAGCGCAGCTCCCGATGTGATGTGACAAGATCTGTCACGAATGATTGAAATCCGCAATTCTACAATCGAAGATCATTAATTAGTTAAGTGATTGTGAAATCGGCTTTTGAAGGGGGAACAAAGATGACACGATCGGCGTCAGTTTTACAACTAAACCAAAATAACGACGCTATTTAGGAAGCTGGAGGTTTTGTGTGTAAGACAAAAGAGACATCAAAGCGATGAACGTCGGATAGCACCAGTAGTCCGGGCTACAGTCCGGGCTCAAGCTTGATCTCAACCACAAAGGTCAGCTTTCAGTTAGCATTTGGTTGATGTCCTTCTTCAATTATGTTCTGCGTTGACCCACATGCTAGCGGTTGAGTTGGAGCCAAGTTGATCATGTAGTCTAAACGGTTCATTTATAGGGAGCGGATTAAGGATTTCTTTGAGATAATCCATGCCTCTGCACCTCGAACTTATACTGGTAGCTCATTTCTCTGAGAGAAGTCGCGCCTGAAGTTGATAATGATGATAGTATGTGTGTTCATTGATGCAATTGCCGCGTCTCAACCAATCAAGTCAATTTATTCCAACTTCCGGAACTTGATTGCTTTGTCGGAACGATATTTTGACATTGAAGGTCTCATGCATTTTTCACCGTCATACTGCACTGCCTCGACGAAAGTGAAACCAAAACACGGCGGAGTATAGGTCTATCCGCGCTGCCATGGTCCGGTCCCTGAGGCTTGAAATCGCGAATGAGTGGAATGTCTGCAACTTGACTTTTGGGTCTGCCGCAAAATGGTGATCCGATGTATTATTAACTGATACACGTATCAGATTGTTCATGAGCGGCTAAGGCAGAATCTTGCATTTGGTATATTTATCCGTGCATAGTAAGCGGAGTTAAAGAGATCACATGGGAGCATGATCATTCCCACTTGCACGTTACACCTCTCGTAATACGTTATTAGTGAAGAAGCTTTTTCAACACTAACCGCGACACTCACACTCACACAATGTACATTATGCTATAGTAAGCAATCCATATTTGCTGGAACTTCTTGGTCTTCCAGAAGATAACATTCTGAGATGATGCGCCTATATCAGCAGCTTCACTTCATTATCACCGAATAGCTGCTACCTGATCTGAGGAAAGGTGGTGGTGGTTGGGTGGTGGTGGCCCGTGGCTTTCTGGGTATGTGCGTCGACCCCAACCTCGACGTCGTAGGTTCGATTCCTGCTCTGTGCGACGAAAACGACCCCACCTCTTTCGAATCACTTACAATGCTCAAAGAGTATTTCCTGTCTAGAAAAAGCTTCTCAAACTTGGCCGTTCGGAGTCGGCATAAAACTGTAAGTCCCTTCCACTCGTGAGGGAACAATAGCACGCACAACACGAGTGGTTGCTGAGAAGCTAGGCCCAGTTCTTCTAGGGGCTATAGCGCCACCCATGTTATTATATCATTATTATTATAAAAAGCCTTTTATTGAGAGTCATTACTAAGATCAGTACTGATTGGTCAAAAAACACGCCTAACGCCACTAGTGTTCACATTGTACTCTACGTCCAAGGCATAAGGTTCCATACGACTGTAGTACGCAGCGTTCACATTTGTACGACCTAGTCGGTCGTTCGACAGGTAGTGTATTGTGAACGTACTCTTTATTATGTTACATGTCTGGAAAACCGAAAAATAATATCTCTTCTGAACCATTCCCATTTTGCAATGAAATCAAATGTGCATGTAATCTGAAAGATTTTTGCATAGAACAGTTTGTATGATTCTTGGCAACACAATGCACTAATGTAGTTTTCTATTGATTTTATTAATTTAAACATTTGACTTAGTTTCATTAACGCATTAATGAGGAGCCCAATTGAATCTAAAACGTTTTTTCATCCGATTGAAATTGTAGGCTAGAAAGAATGAATTCCTGTATACCCAGAAGGGCTGAGGTCAGGCGTGTGCGATTCTATACACAGTTTTGTAAATATGGATGTATAACAATGAGAACGGGCGTTACCATTATGAAAAATCACGCACTCATGTCTTGTAGCCAGTTTTCTTGGTGTTATAGACCAATGCTTCTGGGCTTTTGGAAATCGTTATTTTCGCACTTGACGTGGAGTCGATCTTCTTACTTGGTCAAACTCTTAACGCTGAAGTTTGAGAATATGCCAGGGTAACCGCCGTTATACCGCATTTTAAAGGTAAAAACTAGAACTAGCATCTTTTCAATAACGGAGTATGTTCTCTATCTAACAACATTTGGTGTCTTTCAATAGTACATCTTTCGGAAAAAAACTAGACATCTCGCAAATTGTAAATTATCTTTGGGGCGACCACTATTTATATTTCGACTACAATCAGCGATGTTTCTGAAGCTTGTGTTGTTAAAAAGACTCGCGTAGTGGGATATTAAGTTACCAAGTTGGTCTATTTGATATGGAAGAATTTAAACATATTCAGTGTTTATTTCTTCTTCAACTCTGAATTATACATCCGCATTGAAATTTCACTTTTCTTTCAGTTTCTTTTTCAATTCGTGCATATGATTAAAAAAGGTGCAACGATTTGAATTTGATCATCTTCTACAGTGTGCAGTCCTAAAGAAGGTATGAAGAAGGGTGGCTAATGATTTTGATTAATCAAAAAGATGAAATTTTGGTTAATCAATATCATTAGCTGCCACTAAATGGGTTCATTGTGTCACACTTCTACTTTACCACACACTGTAGAAGATGATCAGCTTCAAATCGCTGCACATTTATTTTGCATATGCTTATGCATGCGCATACGTATCTGCTGTAAATTACTAATAACATCGATTTGCATTGTATTGCATTTTTTTAAAATTGTATTCCAATCGATTAACTTGTGAATCTGAGCAAGTGCACCAAACTGAATGGTGAAGTCATAACAAAACTCTTACGAGGTCAGCAAGTTACTGCAGAGTCAACGAGTTTCAAATTGGCGGCATATGGTCGTGTCGAAACTGGTTAACTGGTTGTAAATGCCGTATTTGGATAGACGATGACAATAACGGCATGAATCGCGACAAAGTTGTGTTGCTTCATATTCGCACACTCTGTGCAAGAAGTGCTTGTACCTCACGTTTGCGATGACAAAAGATCGACAAAATTATATTATTATATTATTAATGAGTTTTTTGTTGTATGCAAAATCAATTTTTTATTTTTGATGTTGTTCTTTTTCTCAAAAATACTTAGTTGTTAAGTTAGATATATCTGGGACGTTGGTTAAACTTCTGAGCGGGTATTTACCGAAGCTAGTGGGACAATACTATGATCTCATCAAGGAAACTTCGAAAAGTTGTACACATGTGCATACTGAACGTTATATGGCTTTAATATGTGTCCGGAATATACAAAGATGGGTGCTAAGGTTTAACATCGAATATTGTGTGGAATTGCCTTCTATTATCCACTGATCTAGAATTTTTGTTGATATTGAAAGCCATAAGGAACAATCATGAACGATATTTTGGGTGCCAGGTTTGATCCTGACATCGGTCTAAAATTGTTTTTTTTTATTATGTTACTTATCTAGAACAGAACCAGGAAATAGGCCTTGGACTGTCCTTCTAGCGGTCTCAAGGACTAACACCACTAATAGCTGACAAGCCTATAACTCTTCAACTGAGATTGATGTACCAGAACCAATATCGACCTCCACGTAGGGTTTGATCAGTCTTAACTGGATCCTTGTATGAAGTATTTCCATTTGTCCTTTAGCATGGATCGAAATAGTCAATTAACAGTGTTTTTTTATTAGAAGGTAGATTTCTGTTTTCATAGAAAATGAGAGTAATCGCACCAAAAAGAATCGTTGTGTGGATCTATTCAACAATACTGTTTCACAATGTTAAAAACTTCCCACTGCAGAACAGCGTACGCTAAAATTGACAGACAAGCTTGGTTTTATGATGTTGCAACTAGTTTGGAAAACTCACACGCCAATACTAGAGGCACGATCTTACAAAACTCCGTTCAACTGCTAGCATAGGCGGACGACATTGACGTGATTGTCCGAACCCAGCGAGCCGTCAATGAAGCGTTCGACACAACATCGACGACTCGGTTAGAACGTCACCATAGGCAGCTACAACTTCGAGGTAGTAAAGGACTTCATTCACCTTGGCGCCCAAGTTAATAGTGCAAACAACATCACTGCCGAGATTAAACGCAGAATAACTCTTGCCAACCGCTGTTTCTTTGCGCTCAAGAGGCAATTTTGTAGCAGAGCCCTCTCCCGAAAGACCAAGCTCACATTATTTAACACCTTGATCATCCCTGTCCTGCTGTGTGGCGCGGAAGCTTGGACTATCTCAAGAGCGGATGAAGACGCACTTGGTCTCTTCGAGAGAAAAGTTCTGCGTTCAATCTTTGGTCATGTTTGCGTTGAAGGTTCTTGGAGAAGAAGTTTCAACCACGAATTGTACAGGCTGTACAGCGACATGAGTCTAGTCAGGCGTCTACGGATTCAACGCATAAGATGGCTAGGCCATGTTGAGCACATGGACAACACTGCTCCACCCCGAAGAGTATTCGACTCCGAACCAGTGGGTCAACGCAATAGAGGACGACCACGAACCCGATGGCGCACTCAAGTGGAGAAGGACCTCAACCAACTTGGAGTGCGAAATTGGAGGCAGCTGGCTAAAGATCGTGCCAGCTGGAGAGGATTGCTGACCGAGGCCCAGGTTAACCTCGGACTGTAGCGCCACAAGAAGAAGAAGAAGAACTACTTTGGAAAACTGACTTCTCTCAACATGTTAATGAGTCACTAAGAGAAATTAGTGAGCAAGGGGATATCCAATTTATGCCTTGCATTGATTTCATCTGACAGCGTTTTTATGCGCTTTTCCCCCAGTGACTGTGAATACGTGTAAGCTCTTGCGAAGAGCTGATCCAGTTCCTCAAACAGTACTGGGGTCAATTAGAGGTCTTATTTGAAACTTCGTTCGTTACTCGACATTTTTCAAATTTCTGTCTAAAATATTCACAGCAGCGATTAGGGGTAGACACACAGTTAATTAATTAAGCTTCTGTTTATGGGAGTGGTGTCTGCAGCACTAGGGTGGTATATATTTTTGAAAGAGTTGCATTAGTCAATAAAACAATAATCGTCGTCACTGCTTTTCCTTTTTTACAGATATACATTTTTATTCACACAAGCCTATCATTAAAAACATGTTGGTTCACTCTTCGAACAATAGTGCATGACTTGAACTTCCACCAAATCCTCGAATCGACCGCCATATTGAGGTGGATTCATAGTTTTTGTGAAAGTATGTGTGATATACAAGGGATGTCCACCACTCCTCACATGTAGACTAGAAGGAACAATTGCGGAAGACGGTTATCTCTTTGCTCCCTTATTTTTGGACACTAATCGGAAAGAAAGAACGAATGTAAAGCGATGTAAAATGGATTGACAAATAGATTTTCATACGTTTTCCCTTAATAGCAAAGACACACTACAAAAGGTTCAAACGACCGCACCAAATGCATTTCAAAACTAAAAAAAACACAAGAAACTGAAAAAGAACCAATGCGAGGTATATTTTTTCAATCGCTGAGATTCTACAGTAAGGAGACGAATGAAACCAAAAAACCAGAGTTCAAGTTCAAGTTCAAGCTCGAAACTTGTGAATTTGGGCAGACATACGTGTTTTGCTGAATTACTATTCGCAGAAATAACCGAGGCATGCACAGGACCGATAAGCACTTATCCCATCTCTCTTAAAGTGTTAAATCTAGCGACATTTTCAAAGCGTGGTACATCTCGAAGATTCAAAGGAATTTCGCACACTACGTTAACGTTGCTGTCATAAATGAAAAAAAATTCTCTGTTGTGTTCACAATTTTGCAACACAGTCGTCAGTTATAAGCCTTCTTTATAATTTTGTGCGAATTTTTCCTTGCAAATCGATGTGTGAGAGAGAAGAAGAGTCATAATGTCTGGTAAATTTTGCATGTTGGCTAGTAAATGTGGTAGACTTCAAAATTTCGCAAAATAATAGTCAGACTAAGTTTTTTCGCGCATTCCCTGTAAGTGAAAGTTGTACTGCCCACCTAATGTGGCATTCAAATTGATAAATGAGCAACGTTTCCCAACTCGAAAGTCAATTAGGATTCTTTTCCACTTAAGTGAAATATTTTGCATGCGCACTAAAAATGCGTGCAAATTCAGTGAAGAAAAAAATGTACGCTCCAGCCTGAACGTGTAACATGAACCACGGATCACTGCTGGCATCAAGATTACCCGCTACATGCATCCAAATTGTAATCAGTCACGTCCATCCGTCCAGCAGATTTTCTGCACGTGCCCCTTGATAATGCTCGGGGAAAAGTGTTCGAATTGTGTGAAAATGTACCCTCAAAGACGCGTTGAATAATAAATCCAAAGAAAAATGCGTCGACCCTACAGCTGTAAGTTCCAAATCAACAACCCGCTGCGGAATGTGATAATCGAATTCCAGCCATGGGTAAACATCATTCATAACAATTATCGTGAAATCGATTCTGATGAATTCTACTTCGTCGACACGTACGGGTTTCTTATTTCCAACAGGCTACATCACTACTGGTGCGGAGTTCCAGTTGAAAAATGATTCGATGTGAGTGGAAAGGAAAGGGAAGTCGAACAAGCTAAAAGGTGAAAGTAGAAAATGTATATTTCCTTCACAGGAGCACACGCGAGCTGCCCATATTTCTTGCTGAGAGGGAAAAGAATCTGTTTAAAGGAAACGATTTCCACAAGACGCAGGGATTTTCGACAGAATTTATGCATGTATAGCTTACAATAAGAATTCACGGTTAACTTGTTTCGTTATCCTTGGGAAATTTATTCCAGGAACCTCATCGTCTTGGAGATCGAGGAAGTCATCTATTATGATTCCTCCTGAGGTCGAAGGTTGGCAAGGAGTAGCAACCGACGTGTGACGAAGCGAACTCAGGAATGAAGAGTAAACCCTTAGATGGTGAACATATAAGACGTTGGAGATGTGAGATAAAGGAAACATACACTTAGCAATAAACTTCTGGTTGAAAAGTTTATGGATGAGCCAACATTTTCGACATTTGCCAAGGTTATTGTTGAACGGAAGAAAGGCTTTGGAATTCATACCATCAGAGATGTTATTCTCTCAGTACAGGGATCGGGGTTATGCTGATTTAAGAATGCTTGATTTTGCGTATTTGATCTGTTGGATGTACTGAGTCCCACGACTATGAGTCTAACGTTCTTCCTACGTTTTGTGACTGGCTGAAAAATTAGAAAGTTTCCTTTAGGAAACCATTGCTTGTGATGATCTTGCAAGAACATACGAGAAGACTCGACCTCATCCCCAACAACTACAACAGACGCTGCATTGATGATGAGGAAACAGAAAATGTTCAGCATATCCTCAGTAAGTGTATGGTTCTGCGGCCCTTAAATGTCGATACTATGGAACCGACTACACTCTGCTACGTTTCGTGGAAACCTAAAATAAGTTTTTCACTGCCAAGGTGTGTGAGGTAAGTTCACGCTACACTCGTCGCGGGATAGTACTCTATGGGCTGACCACAAAATGTCAGTTGGTCAGGCACTTTGTGGATCAAAACTAATTGAAAAATAATTTTAAGGATTATCTGACTTTAGTCACTTTGGCACAGAATTGTAAGGATTGATAGTGAAAGACCAGACCATAGGAAGGCACTGGAGATAGAAGGCACAGAGAATTATACCTTATTTCAAAGAAACACTTTGGAAGCAAATCAGCCTGAATGTAAGTTAAGCGCATTTGTGCCGCTCGATGTCATTCGAATAGTTCACAAACTCTCGTCCGAAAAGGATTGATCTACGTACTTACAGTCTACAATACGATTTAGCATCACATCCCGGAAATTCTTACCTAGAAAGAAAAATAAAAAAATACCAAATTAATAAATGAATTATTTTTTTGAAATTGAGGCAAATGTTTAAGATCTAGATTTAAATACAGAATCAAAAATCATAAAGATTTCATATTATTTGCACTTCTAGGTCTAAAGTATGTCTTGCTGCCTGCAAATCAGGCCAACTATGGAGTTCAGGCAGTTGGTGTCGATAACGTCGTGTGTTTCCATGTACTGTGTTAATTAATCGTGCTCTACAAAACCCCACTTTTCTTGGTCCTGTTGTATGGATCAGAAAACTGGACGACGAGCAGAACGAGATTTGAAATTTGTTTCGTGTCTGTTTTAACATTTATCAGCACCTAGACCTATTCTGTGATGACAAGCGTCTTGAATAAGCATGACCAAAAATGAAGATTGTCCTTCTATGATTGGATTGACATCTAACCTTCGTGTTGCCAGAAAACTTAAATGTACTCACGTTGATTTGATGATTTTTTTTGCATAGACACAGGTTTGTGTCAGCAGTGGCTGTGCCCGGCTGACTGTGGCCTTTTCATATTTGACTGTCTCATCTATTTGATTTGAAGACGTGAAGAAAGGAGTAAAGCGTAAGGAAATCAAAAACTATTCCTTTATTGTTATAACAAACTGTGAAGTGGTCTTTCGCAATAAATGGCACTGGCTTTTCATTGTCACTTATAATAATAATAAGGGTGGCGCTACAGCCCCTAGGGGGCCAGGGCCTAGCTTCTCAGCAACCACTCGTGTTGTGATTGCTATTGTTCTCTCACGAGTGGAAGGGACATACGAGTGGAAGGGACCTACCTACAGAAGCTTTTTCTAGACAGGAAATACTCTTTGAGCATTGCCAGTGACTCGAAAGAGGTGGGGTCGTGAAAATTGTTCTCGTCGCACAGAGCTGGAATCGAACCTACGACGTCGAGGTTGGGGTCGACGCACATACCCACAACGCCACGGGCCACAGCGCTTTTAGTTAAATTTTTCTTCCGGAAATTGGAACGTGTGCTTATGTCCGTTGCATTAGATGTCAAAGTACTCTTATTGCTATATACTCTAATGTCAAAAATAAGTAAAATTTAGTTCTCAGTACAAAACACTTCATTGTCACTTGCTATACTTTTATTACCGCGTTGATCAAGCTTTGAATTAATCGCCAAGTAATGCCCCCAGCATCATTTGTTCTCCCTGATTCAATCTCTCGACACGATTGAATCCAATCTTGAAACTCAAGTTGATTAGTTCATGTTTGATAAATTGAATTAGCTTGCGCCAAATTTAATCTAATTGAGAATCCGTAGTTTTAATCCAATTAAACTTTACCTTTGATTCAGAGCACAACTTTTCGCTCAGCAAATTATTTTCGTAACCTAAATCAGAAACTATTTCAAGGTCTCTCCCAAACCGAAGTTTCTTCATCCAAGAGGAGAACCCCCATTGTTTTAATTAAAAATCCCTGCTCAACAAATCATTATCTGTATCTAGTTCATGGTCTACTTACATCGGTCCAAATTGCACCCCCTAGTGAACATAAATGTGGTATTTTTTTTTTTTTGATTATATTGTAGTTTCCATCTAACTAATCTTGTTCATTTGGCAGAGAGAAGAAAGAAAAAGTTGTAGTTTCATGACTTTTGACATCTCATTTCATGGAATGAATGAATGTACTGCGTGTGTGCATAGCTGTGTATCTAACATCATTGATTCTGTCTCGTTTTCTTGTGGATCCCATTTGGGCAATCAAATTGTTTGTATTTCTATTGGTAATTCTTGTTATGTTAATAAATCGTCGTGAAAGATGCTGACGTATTAACTGACAGTCTGTTTGACAAGCCCATACCTCTGAAGCATAATGAAGGACTGAACTTATGCGAAATTGGTTACAAAATGAAAACATTTTTAGATTAAGGCTAGTAGTGTACATTACCTAGCAACCAACAAACTTCTGAGTTGTCTTTACGATTGTTGCGAGTTGAACCTACAGATTTATGTCTGTTTACTGATTTGTCTCTGAACTTTGTCTGTAATTCCAGAGACATGTGATTTATAAAAAATTAGCTAATGAGCCTTGGCACACGACGACAGCCTCTGTGTAAGTGTCAACATATAACATTTGATTAAATTCAACAGAACTTCCGTGGAATCATCGCATTTTCAGGAGACATGTTGTCTGCTTTGGAATTTCCTGTCTCCAACTAGGTGATCAGTAAATTCAAATTCAAGTTGTACACGTAGCAACTTTGAAATATTACTACTACTTTAAGTAAACTCACAGCCATCTGTTGTGTTCTAAATTTTGATTTCATACTTCCTTTATGTTTGCTTCGCCTTTTGTAAATTTACTTCGTTTTTTTGTACAGTCATCCTATCAAAGTCTAAGATGATGATATTCAGGGATGATGGAGGTAGATAGATACTCCCGCAATGAAAAGTGGAAGTTTCAGGTTGAGCTTATAAAAGGTCATTTTTTAGCTATTATCTTTTTGGCAACACTGGTCTAAACAGCTGACTCACGTTTCGTGTTTTGTTTCACTGTCAAACATCTTCAGTTTGGTCTATAATTTAACCATAAATCGTCTTTCAAACGAACATCGCTTGCAAATTATTGACATTTATCATCAAAATGCGTGCTCTGTTAAGAAAGTTCATCGCGCGCTTCTTCCATTTTATGGTCTGTTTAATCAACCCACTGAAGCGGCTATTTGAGCTATGGTGACTAAATTTTGCACCAAATTTACATTGTTGGACATTAAACCACCAACACGAGAGTGCGAACTGAAGAAAATATCGCAGCTGTATCGGCCAGTGTTAATGATGACCATCAATGATCGATTCGTAGCTGATCGCAGCAATTGGGCCTCTGTTACTCTGTGTTAACAACGTGGACAATTTTGCGGAAGGATTTATGTGTGATGCCTTTCAATATATAGCTGGTGCAAGAATTGAAGCCGAACGACCTACCGCGACATAAAATTTTTGTTGAATGGGCTCTTGGGAAAAAATGGCGAAAGATCCACTTTTTTACCGAAAAATGGTTTTCAACGACGAAGCTCATTTTTGGCTCAATGGGTACGTAAATAAGCAGAATTGTCGATTTTGGAGTGAACATCAGTCAGAAGCATTGCAAGAGCTTACAGTGTTTCCCAAAAAGTCACAGTTTGGTGCGGTTTATGGGCTGGTGGCATCATTGGACCGTACTTCTTCAAAGATGATGCGAATCGTAACGTAACTGTGAATGGTGGGCGCTACCGTGAGATGATATATTTAATTTTGTTTTTGCCCAAAAGGCAAGAGCTTGACTTGCATGACATGTGGTTTCAACAAGACGGTGCCACATGCCACACAGCACGCGCAACAATGGACTTATTGAGAGGCGAGTTCGGTGAACATTTTATTTCACGTTCGGGGCCGCGATTTAACCCCTTTAGACTTTTTTTTGTGGGGCTATGTTAAAGCTCGTGTCTATACAGACAAGCCAACTTCAATTGACGCATTGGAAGACAACATTGAGGCATTTATTCCTGAGATACCGGCCGAAATGTTGGAAAGAGTATGCCAAAATTGGACTAAGCGGATGGACCATTTGAGGCGCATTCAAGGTCAACATTTGCATAAAATAATCTTCAAACATTAAATTATCCGGACCTTACTATTGATTCAAATAAAGATTTCATGCATTTTTCTGAATTTTATGTGTACCATTTTAAAAACTTTTCTACAGCTTTTAAAAAATCACCCTTTAGAAATTGTACGGGAATACAAGTATCTTGGTGTCTTGACAACGCCTAATTTAAATATGAATAAGCACCTGGAAACTAAATTAACCCAAGCAAAAAGAGCTATTTGTTCCGTTTGGGGTGGATGTATCAACAAAAAACATCAGTCACTTCTCGAAACAGAAAATATTTCGTGCCACTGCAGTGTCCGTCCTTTTTTACGCTTCGCAAGTATGGGGATATGGTTTAATTGAAGCAGTTGAAACATGTATATGCTATTTCATCAAGCGAGTTTTTAAATTACCAAGAAGCTCACCCAACTACGTACTTCACTTGGAAACAGGAGTGGCGTCCCTATTTTTGGTACCCCCCAAACTCCACATCGACTATACGGTAAGAGTCCTGGGAATGAATCAAGAAAGGATTCCAGATATAGTGCTTACTCAAATGCTTGTTAACGGTGGAAAATGTGTCCGAGTATGGGAAAACTTAGCATCGCAATGTGATTTTAATCTCCGAGTTGCGCCCGACGAGCAGCAAATCCACCTAAGCCATACGTTCTACTCACTGCTGGAGAAAACAAGACATAGAATACTCAACCAATTTGTAGATGAAACCAAGTCGTCGCAAAAGACATATGCCAGCAAGAACAAGACAGAACATATTTCATGGCAAGTTTCACAACGGATATGATAAGCAACATCTTTAAAATAAGAGGTGAACTAATAAGTCTAAACATTATACCTCATCGCCTAAAACTCCCTCGTTTGTGCAAACTTTGCAACCTTCAGGAACGAGAGGGCGTATTCCACTTCAGCGCTATATGTCCCCTCTTAAAGAATTCCGCAACCACTTCTTTGGAGCACAGGTACTCTCGCTTGAAGAAGCTATAAGCATTGTAAACGGTGACCGAGGCTGGGATCTATTGTGCAAGTATGCAATAAACGCACTGCGGTGTAGAAAATGTATTATGGAGGAAAACTTTTAGAAAAACATTCTTTAAATGTTCATCTGGTAGACGGCTCTAAGCCAATCAACGCAAAGACAACCAAACACAATTTATCTGGATGACAGTACCGGTTACTTTTTTTAATTATGAGCTTACAATCTTGTTATTACGAATGGCATGTACTACTCTGCACGTAGAAGTAGGTTCTGATAAGCAAATAAGATGATAACTTGGCCAATGACTCAGTCACATCTTTGACTCATATACAGTTTTCAAGAGCTCACGGATTGAGTCCAAACAGAAGCGATATGTGCTGTCATGTTGAAATCACAGGCCTTCCTCATCCATGTCTACGGTAACATTTGTCTACAACGATGATACCTTCAAAAGTCCACATCAAAAACTGGTCATACTCCAAACGCGTGGTTCCATTTGAAAGGTAAATTCTTTTTAATGGGATAAACTGTGTACATTGCACAGCTGAAATGCTATGTTCGCTAAGAAATCTATTGATTTGGATGTTCATGAACACTTTCTGCCATATTTTCGGCAGAGCCTGCACTTCGAGGGCGGTTATGAGGTAAGTCCTATACAATGAAAGGAGTATCAAAATGCTCAAAACATACCAACAACTTTTGTCGCAAGTTTTCACAATTATTAATATTTTCGATGATTTCCACTCTGTCCTTATTTTCAAAATGGCAAACCTAAGCAAAGATACGTACAATCTCGGTGAGAAATTGATCTAAGGTATTTAACTCAAACAAGCAATGAATGAAATCCGACCACCGAGTCAAGCAAAACTTCTTTATACAAATTTCACGATTTCACTTTTGATTGAAATCCCTAAATTCGATCCGCATCTGTAGTTCACACTGTAACCAGCAGTTTCTTTGAAAAAAAAAAGACCTTGATCAAGGTCACGTTCATTTCGTGTCGAGTTCAATTTCATCACAAATTGTTGCCACGGACTGGCGCGAAGTATCAATTCCATCACAAACAAAAACAGAACTGAAGACTGAATTAACAATTCCGTCAATTCATTCGTTAATTGGACTTGAATCGAGAGATCTAATCCACGATCGTCAATATATACAATACAAGTGAGTCTAACAAACGAATAAGAGGAGGAGCCCATTAGAGTTCGTTCTTTAATTGTAATCTGCAGCCTAAGGGCAATTATATCTTAGAATAGAATGATTTTACGGATTAACAGGCAGCAATTCGATTAAGTGGCATTGGAAATAACCAGGACCGGCGAAAAAGCGAAAGCGGAATCCCGTAAATGTCAAAGAACCACAGGTTCGGGGGTTAAATACCCATGTGGGCGCAGATAGAACCCAAGCGACCCGAGTGGCGATGTCTCTTCTTTTTTTCCTGATTTATGGTATTTCTGCTGGATAAGCGAACGAAAGATGCAAGTTAAGTGGCAATAGGATTAATTATGAAATTTATTTCCATTCGGCAGCGATGCCCTTTGGCGGGTTTCGGGTCGTGGTAAAGCAATTAATAAAAACGAACTGTTCCGAGGAAGTGGTTGGCTGGGTTCCCTTTTTATTCTGTTGTTAGAGATGACCGCTCATGACAGCTTACAGCTTCCAAAATGAATACAACATAAAGACCAAGCCAACATTACATGCTAATGTTAAGATTTGCGTTTAGTGGTGATATTAAATCTTGCACACATCAGGCGTTATTCAGAGGAATCTCTCTATTGGGAACCAGAAAGTGCGGCTACCATCCACAAAATTGAGATTTATTAAAATGTCTGAAACGATTACCTACGATCGCAGACAATATTACGTGAATGCATCTAGTTTGGGAGCTTACATCTACATCGCCTTGACTATTTCCTCTAAAGCGAACAACACTCCGCTTATCAACACCGAATGAAGACGGTTTTCGCATTTGTGGCGCCATCTATCTGTCGAGCGGTGTAGTTTTCAGATGTTTTTATGCAGCCTTGTATGATTAATTTCTACAAACATTATGCCGATCAGAAAAAAACTTGTATTGCAAGCAGTCACCTACAAGCGAGTACTTAATCTACACTGACTTTGACTCCAAGATCAAACGATTGGTGGTTTCAATCAGACCTTCAGCACAGTCTAGACCACAATTCCTAAAAAGTTCACATCGCCATTTAATTAGCCGCAATAACTTCAGTCAATGAACACGACTAGTAGATGCCACTCTGACCTCTTCCCATTTGCATACCAATCGATGTCCCAAAAGCGATTTGACTTTCTTGGGCTCAAGTTCAAAGTCTGTTCACGAAAATCATGCGCAGCAATCAGTGTTCCTCAGTCAATCAGAGCCCAATAAAAACTAATTAATATGCAGCATGTTTTCAGGACATCCTCGCCATGGAACCAATAAGTCATCATTCGTCCCCCTCCCTTGCAGGCATTTGATTTATTTGCAACAAATTTTGACGTCGCAACATAATTTCTGCGACAGCGATGGGGACGTTGGTGTCTCAGAGACTGTCTCGAGTCAGACTCATAGCATGACCCGCAAACGCAAACGACAAGTGGCGATCAATTGAAGAGCCCTTGCCGTCGTTCCATCTGCCTCTTGGCAAACAATTGACGGCGATTCTAGTTGCGATTTGACTTTCTTGGGCTCAAGTTCAAAGTCTGTTCACGAAAATCATGCGCAGCAATCAGTGTTCCTCAGTCAATCAGAGCCCAATAAAAACTAATTAATATGCAGCATGTTTTCAGGACATCCTCGCCATGGAACCAATAAGTCATCATTCGTCCCCCTCCCTTGCAGGCATTTGATTTATTTGCAACAAATTTTGACGTCGCAACATAATTTCTGCGACAGCGATGGGGACGTTGGTGTCTCAGAGACTGTCTCGAGTCAGACTCATAGCATGACCCGCAAACGCAAACGACAAGTGGCGATCAATTGAAGAGCCCTTGCCGTCGTTCCATCTGCCTCTTGGCAAACAATTGACGGCGATTCTAGTTGCGAACAGAGTCTCCAATTTATATCAATTTACGCGGCATGACACCTCGTTCGGGGCGTACGCTTGTGGGGGTCTTTTTATGCGCATTTATGCATTGCGAGATGAGTGCTTGCATCACCTACGCCACTGCGATGTACGCTCACAATTAGTGCGACAGCGTATGCGGGTGGTAGGTGAGCGTATCTCCAGCGCCCGCTTACCGCCCATTGCGCGTGCAATAAATTTCCATTAAGCGCGATAATTTTCATGTAATTTAGATCGCATGTGACTTCCTTTGATAAAGTCCACAGCGACGGCAACAACGACGACGACAACGTGGCAGAGACTCTTGTCTCCAAGGCCCATCAGCGGATTCGCATTCGTATGCGCGCGGAATAAGACTCATCAAACCCACAGGAACCAAAGCAATTCGTTGATTTGCAACGTGGGCCACCACGCTCTGTATGCCTGTACGTCTGCACCTCCTATTGTGCATCCGCACAGTACTCCTGTTGGGTTGTGCACGTGACTGCCATTTGAATGCGAGGAAAGAGAAACGACATCGAAGACGGTGAAAATTGCCTTTTTTTTTTCTTTCGTCTGCTGTTGTTTCAAGTAAGCCAATTGAATCCGTGTAGGATGTCAGTAGGGTATTGGAAAGTAATACCGCCTGTAGGCACAAACGTGGTGCCTAGTTTTAGCGAATTAATTTTCAATTCTACAGCGCGATGCCTTCGGCTGACTTTAAGCAAGCAAGGAGGAGGAAATCGTCGACGTGCGTCGTAGGCCAGTGATGGGTGAAGTCAAACGGGTTTTTTGGCGGCACGGGCAAGTAACCCACTCCATACACATATTTCCAGGTGAAACTCTCGCGGGAGAACTTGTTGTGAGTAGACTCTTAGGCGCTACCATTAGTCGCAATGGGTAATCGCTTTTTTTATAGCTCTTCCGCAGTGGGACAGCGTCTAGCCGTAGAGAGACTGGCTTCCGATTATTATTTGTCAGTGAGTGGATACACTTGAGACTTTTTTCGTATTGCCCTGAAGGGAGATGCATGCATTTGTGTATTGAGATTTGTCTGCAGTCGAGAGATGTAGCGACACACAAAGGTAGTGTTATTGCACAGCAGACGGGTCACATGGGATGTTTGCATTTGATTGATTAAGAAGCTTTCATATCACATAAACGTCTCTTTGATAAATTGATGCATTTACAACTACGATCGAGAGACTTACGAACATTTTTATTTGACATGGTTTTTGGTTTCTAACGTCATCATTGGAAAGGTGAGGCATTCAACATATATTCAGCTATTTCCAGAGTTACGTCCGTAGTTTGGTAATGGTATGATCGAATGACACTGCGCAAACGTTTACAATTTACATACGTTTCTTAAGAAGAGATTGTGTTTGCTTGACTAATTAAATAACGACGTGCTTCTGAAATGTTTAAAAATAAATGTCTTCAAGTTTGACGGAAACTTGAAGCTCCATGTGTTTTCGTTGAATGAAAATGTGTCATTTAAGAAAAAAAAACATAAGCTTCTAAGACATTATTTCTACATCTCCATCCCAGGATGCTAGTGGTGGCCCGTGGCGTTGTGGATATGTGAGTCGATCCCAACCTCGACGTCCGAGGTTCGATTCCTGCTCTGTGCGACGAAAACAATTTTCACGACCCCACCTCTTTCGAGTCACTGACAATGCTCAAAGAGTATTTCCTGTCTAGAGAAAGCTTCTCAAACTTGGCCGTTCGGATTGAGAGAACAATAGCACGCACAACACGAGTGGTTGCTGAGAAGCTAAGCTCTGGCCCCCTACGGGCCGTAGCGCCTCCCATATTATAATCCGAGGAAAGACAGTGCCAGAGGAAGTGCTCTACAGTGTCGGTGTCACAGAGCGTTTCAATTTAGATGTTTGATGAATATGTAGTGACCTGTTAATACGTTTTTCCTCGTTTCTATAAGAGAACTAACGCTCTAAGATTTGAGAGTTGAAACCTTGCTGATTTTATTTTGGACAAACCAAGGTTCGGGCGAACAACACATGAGAAGGGATTGGCAAATGATAAAATCCATTCAGCCTTTGTCGCAGATTATCCTAGAAGCAATTAATAGGGATGAAGGCGTAAGTCTACTGAACATCATTTACATTATATTCTCTGCATCTGTATGTGTTGGACAAAATTCGTCTATGAACAGTCTGAGCTATCTGGGGAGCTGACATTTCTTCTCTTTCATTTGTTTTAAGATTAACATACGCATTGTTGGCTAATCCCGAATAAAAGAATGACTACAAAAAGCTCGCATTTTTTAACTTCCATTCTTTAGGTCCCATCTCACATCCGCTTCGGATTTCGACAAAAAACGGTCGACTATGTAATTGCAAAATTCATCAAAATTCACGATCGCACAGCGGTTCAATTAGTGGCTGGAAGGGTGAAGAATACACAAATAGCAGGGAATACTGATGGAAATAACGTTTCTACTTGCATTAAATAATTTCTGATATTTGTAGATTGCAATTTATTATGGTTGTACCACATAGCCTACTCCGCGAGAGAGGTGTCAAGAAAGCAGCCATATTTTTATAAGACTGTTTGAACATGAACTCAGCGGCACTCCCCATAATTCTTGGAGTTAATTGGAATAAGCAATACGCAACCTCATTTTTCTCGGCAAACCGATCTCTGCGGAAGAGGTTATATTCGACCGATAGATTTGTTTTTACCATTTTTTACGCAGCTAAATTCCTAATTCCTGTGGTGGTCCGTGGCGTTGTGGGTATGTGTTTCGATCCCAATATCGACGTCGTACGTTCGATTCCTGCTCTGGGCGACGAAAACAATTTTCACGACCCCACCTCTTTCGAGTCACTGACAATGCTCAAAGAGTATTTCCTGTCTAGAAAAAGCTTCTCAGTTTAATGCCGGATTCGGCATTAAACTGTAGGTTCCTTCCACTCGTGAGAGAACAATAGCACGCACAACAGGAGTGGTTGCTGAGAAGCTAGGCCTAGGCCCTCTATAAGCTGTTTTTTATATTATTGTATTATCCCAGTGCTAAGGATCGCACCAGCTGGAGAGGAATGTTGACCGAGGCCCAGGTTCACCCGGACTGTAGCTCCACACGAAGAAGAAGAAGTATTATCCCAGTATGCTTGAAGGAATACTTAGGTTCTCTAAAAGCAGTTCAGCTTCTCATTATCAAGACTAAGCTGTCTTGTGCCCGCGATTACTTGGTCGTTATTCAGTAGATTCAATGTTCCCCTCTTTCGCGAACCCGGAGACGCGGTATTGATTTCGCCTGCCGGACTACATCCACATGCTGGCACAGATCGCAGAGTTCGCGGTTATGTGAAAGTATCCTGATCTGATCGAATTGCCAAACAAAATTTCCAAGAACTGCTACATACGCTTTGTTCGTTTGTTTAGATCCCTTACTGTGTTGAAGATTTAACACCGAAATTTGAAAAATGTTAAACTAACGTACGAATCACTCTCAAATAAAACGCGGTGTATGCAAGTACATATGTCACACCTATATCGAGTGGGGAAGGAATTTCGGAATCCATTGCCGGACTGGGTTGCTTGCTAGGTGTTTTCAGGGAATA
The DNA here is from genome assembly GCA_916610145.1 of Eristalis arbustorum. Classification (NCBI taxonomy): domain Eukaryota; kingdom Metazoa; phylum Arthropoda; class Insecta; order Diptera; family Syrphidae; genus Eristalis; species Eristalis arbustorum. The sequence continues at coordinate 46,774,087 of OU744319.1, read as the reverse complement.
ACCCTTCTTCGTTTCTTTTTTGACAATTTTCCTTGCCGTAAGACAAACTTTTATTGTAGTTCTTAAATAAGAACTCTGTTACACCTGGTACGACGTTGATCGTCTGTCCGTCAGCTGTTTCTAAGAGATGATGTGTTTTCACTGACTTTTTACTCACTAAATCCTGCCTACAAAATAGGCTTAATGGCAAAAGACTAACTTACTTAAGGTGACGCTACAGTCCGGGGTGGACCTGGGCCTCAACCAACAACAAGCGTTTCCAGCTAGCTCGATCTTTAGCCAGCTGTCTCCAGTTTCGCACTCATAGTTGGTTGAGGTCCCTTTCGACTTGCGTGCGCCACCTGAGTCGCGGTCTTCCTCTACTGCGCCGTCCCTCGGGGGTGGATTCGAAGACTTTTTGAGCCGGAGCATTGGTTTCCATCCGCTCTACATGACCTAGCCATCTCAATCGTTGGATCTTCACTCTTCTGGCTAGGTCGATGTCGCTGAACAACCCGTTTAATTCGTCATTATATCTCCTCCTCCACTCACCATCTATATGCAGACGGGACTGAAAATCACACGAAGAAGAAGAAAATTCGAGAAGAAATTCCTCTCGAAGCAACCAAGAGCTGCTTGATCCGCTTTTGACAGAGTCCATGCCTCCGCGCCATATAGCAGGACTGGGACGATTAAGGTCTTGTAAAGCGTTACCTTGGTTGTTCGAGAGAGAGCTGTATTTACCAATTGCTTTCCTAGCCCAAAGGAGCACCGATTGGCAAGAGTTATTCTTCGTTTGATTTCAGCGCTGGTGTCATTGTCTTTTGTTTTTGACTACCTCAAAGTTATATCTGTCTGCCGTGACGTTCTGACCGATGCGAATAGCTGTGTGTTTCTACATTTTTTCTCCGTCCAAGCTCACTACTGATTCGAAATAAAGAAGCAACACAAATGAAGATAGAAACTATGTTTGCAGCTTAAAGTGATACTTGTCAGGGATTTGTCCGGTTGGTGGTCTACAGACGAGTTGGAGGTTTCAGATCCGATTAGAAACGCACGTAATGAAGACCCTAGCTCTGGAAATCAAAGCCGATATTTACAAGCCAGCTCTACTGCAAGTTGTTTTCTTTCCTTTCTCTTTTAAATATCCAGATCAGATTAAAGGCAGAAGAAAATATGGTAATCGTTGTCATGACGTATGGGCTCCCGTTGCGTGGGGGTTGCATAGTGTTGACATCGTGCCGGATGGTATTTGTCATTTCCATAAAACCTTCAAGGCATGATTATGAAAGGAAAAACTCGGCGTATTTTAATTGGCTTGGAAGGGAGAATGTCTGGATGTCTGGAATTGTTGGCTGTCTTAAAAAGAATGTCTTATCGAGTTCGGAACAACATCAAATCTGCCAGAAATATTGTCAACTTCGTTTAACGAAGATAACTAGAAAACAAATGCCAGCTTATATACGCCTTTTTGGGCGAATAATTTCAGAGGTTGTGATTAATGTGCATTGTACACATCCTACTGTTCATAAAGCCCCCATGATTTTCCTTAATCTGGCATAACTGGAACACCACTATGTCTGTTTACAGCTCGTAGATACTAATCCAAAGTACGATTTAGCGGGTAGGCTGTTCCCCTATTCATAGCAGAACCTGATTGCACTTGTAGTGCATTCACCAGGTGCAGCGTGTAGAGCTTCTCTCTTTCAATCAGCCAACACATCGCAGAAACGCAATCTCATATGTATGCACACATCCCGCGGATGCCTTCACGAGAGCGGATGCCAGACATATGAACATTAAAACGTGGGCACATGCATGTTAGCCGTACAATCACTATTGAATTGTTAAGAAAGAGCTGCACAGTCCTACGCGCACATTTCATTCATCCAACAGTATGTTATAATTCTGACGAGTGACAGTCAGCGGGGAACTGTTGTGGGCTTTGAGGAGAATCGATGATGTCTAATATCTGCGCGCCCACTTCACTTTAAAAGCCAGAGCACATCGCATGTAAACTCTGCGATCATTGGACTGCCTCCTGACATCTCAAAGCCACTCGATGTCTTGCATAGCTGCTTGGCTGATGAATGTGCATTGAGAGAGGTCTGATGAAATGTTTCGAACAATTACCTGTAGATTCACTAAATCAATCAGGAATGAAAATATTCGTCTTTTTTTTGTTTGTGGTTGCATTGAGATGCTTGTGAGTATAGGCGTTGTTTTTCTTGTTGGGTGGGTGTTCTAAGGAATGACGACAATGAATGGGCCTCAATACCTTGTAGGGATCTACACGGCAGTGAACTAATGTCAACGGTTATTGTTCAGAGTGGAATATCTTCTGCTACGCGGCACGCGTAAGCTTCTTATCTTTGATTTCAAATGTAACTGCTGTAGGCTGGGTCGTAGAAAAATACTTTCACTTTCTTATGGATCACCACTCGAGTCATTGTTATTGCTTCGGGAAGAAGATAGATGCTATAATACTGAAGCTCCCCATCATTCGTAAGAGCTGAAGTCTAGAGGTTGAACTCAATGTAATGCAAAAAAGCTTTTAAAAAAGTGAAAAACTTCCCGTCCTAAGCAGAACCCAACCAGACAAGTAGTTTAAAACGCAGGTAGTCTCAGCAGGGACCGGAGGTATAAAACAAAACTCCACCTTTCTGTTTGAATCCCAACATCGATCATTAAAAAAAAAAACATTAATTGCTGTCAAGAATCTTAATCAATGTGACAGCATTCTAAGTTATTAGTGTTATTCTAACTACGAGTAACAAATGCAAGTGTTTGCAACCTGGAAAGAGACTTAGAACCGAGACAGAATAACAAATTGGATAATAAGTCGGTAATCTACAACTTTTTTCTTAAGAATACTTAATTATGCCTTCTAGTGACGAGACCGAAGGTAAATGGTTACAACTAAGGACGGCGATAACAAAATACTCGCACCAACCCGATGACTGCCGATAAATAGTATGTTTTTTTTTTTCTTGTCTTACTGATGAAGTGAGAAAAAAATATTTACCTACCAATCATTTGCGCAGGAAGAAATGAAAACTTCCAATACATTGGCGCAAATTCATAGTCATTTAAAATCGACTTTAAAAGAATTTATTCACCTACATAACTTAAAGCAGACTTTTTGTTATTCATAGTCATCTTGTAGTAGGCTATAAACTTAAAGTCGACTTTAAATTTAAAACGAGTCGAACGTAATTTTAAGAAAATAAAGTTGGCTCTAAATCGATTTTCTAATTCGATTTCTTAAAGATGCTTGCTGTTGTTTGCTGAGGATCGAGATTGGGTCATATTTGACGATTTTGTATTAATTTCCCGGCAGAAAATATACAAACAGCGATCGAATCCATTTGAAGAGCTAGAGAAGGAACAATTTTATTCTCGGTGCATAATATAATAATAATATGGGTGGCGCTACAGCCCATAGAGGGTCAGGGCCTAGCTTCTCAGCAACCACTCGTGTTGTGCGTGCTATTGTTCTTACACGAGTCGAAGGGACCTACAGTTTTTTGTCAAATCCGAACGGCCAGATTTAAGAGGCTTTTTCTAGACAGGAAATACTCTTTGAGCATTGTCAGTAACTCAAAAGAGGTGGGGTCGTGAAAATTATTTGTTTCGCTCAGAGCTGGAATCGAACCTACGACGTCGATGTTGGGATCGACTCACATACCCACAACGCCACGGGCCACCACTATTATATATTCTCCGTACAGGATCGATAAAATTACGGTTCAATTTTTAATTGAAGTGCTGGATGTGGAAGAAACGCGAACGAATCGTGGTCTGCCGATTCCAACAGATCTACAGCTGCTGGTAGCATTGCATTTTTTTGAAAGAAATGTCAACCAGTGTGATGTTGGTAAGAATTACTAACAAGTGCACTGGTAGCTTTTTTTTGACATGTACCACTGCACGTTTGTACTGTCAGGAGCCTTGCATGGAACTTCCCGACCAACAGTTGCTTCCTCTTTTCATTAAATTTCAGTTCACAGCGGCAGAGTTAAATAAAACAATCAAGACATTTTATAGGATTGCTCGCTTTCCAAAGGTTATTGGAGAGATATATAGTACTTACTTACTTACTTTACTTATCAGGCAGACGAACCATGAAGGGACTGAGCCTGAGCAATTGCTGCCTTCCATTAGTGACAAGCTGTCTTACATCCGCGATGACTTGGTTTTTGTACCGGAGGTTCCGTCTTCCTCTCCTCCTTAATTCGAAGACCGTCTTTGCTGGAGCGTTGTTGTCCATTCGCTCGAAGTGGCCGAGTCAGTGTAGTCGACGGATTTTTGCCTTCCGGACTACATCCACATCCTTGTACAGCTGGTAGAGTTCGCGGTTGTGTCTTCTCCTCCATTCGCCTTCCTCGTAGACGGGACCATATATCCGACGTAGAATTTTTCTTTCGAAGGCACCAAGAATCAGCTCTGCAGCCTTACCTAATGTCCAGCTTTCGGCTCCATAAAGTAGGACTGGCAGGATAAGGGTTTTGTAGAGCATGACTTTGGTCCTTCGAGTCAGGAGTTTCGAGCCCAAGAGGTAGATAGTACGCATGTGCAAATTAAACGCCCAACTAAGGTTGTGCGACCTGTAATGGCTGGCCATTACATTAATCGGATGGGTTATTAATGCAAGATTATTGATATCGTTGCAAGGTCTCGTGGTTCCAAGCATGACTCTAGCATATGGAATAGTTGCATCTTAAAATATAAACTGGAATCAACTGTAAACAGTCATCACGGTATTTTGCCTGGTGATGCAGGCTACCCTTGTTCAAATATTTTACTAACGCCAACCAGAAATCCTTCCAATCGGGAAGAAGAACTGTACAACAATAGCCATACAGCAACAAGAAGTAAAATTGAATGCCTAAACGGAGAATTGAAGTCGATATTTCGGTCGATTTCAGAAAGACTACGCGTAGATTTAAACACTGCAAAGAACGTGATTGTTGCTGTTGCAGTTCTGCACAACATTGCCAAAATGAAGAAGTACCCACTCCTAGACAGCAACAACAACACTCTGAAAACGAACCACACTCAACGAACTTGTTGAAATAAATGGAAGAGCATTCAGAAATGATTTCATACATTTTTTTTTTCAAAAACACTTGAAAGTTGTAGATTTCTTGTGAAAAAATTATGACATTTGGGTTTGTTCGATGAAATCACTTTACAATAACGCTCCTAAGCAGATACTAGATATACACAGGCATAAATACTATGTCTATGAATAACGAAAAGTTCGCTTTTTGATTTAGAGTTGACCATAACTAAAGTCGACGTTAGGCACTATTAATGAGCTGACTATGAATTTTCGCCATTGATTACGAGTGACTGATGTGTTCCAAGCGAACCAAACTTTGCCACCACTATTGGGTAGGTTTAAACCTCTTGTGAGAAAATTATAAACTGTCATAAGCAAGCGATCCTGTCGCGTGCGTACTCTCAGGAGTGAAAGGGAATTAGTATCCTATGCGGACAAGGATCGACGTGGTTTATATTCTTTGAGCATTGTTAGTGATAACAGTGGCGGATCCTTATTACTAGGATACCCCATTCTGCTTAATTTTGAATTCTGAGTCGTAACATAAACTTCAAACAATACGCAACGAATTACATAGGTAAATTTATTGTTAGATTCAAGCACTCAACCCACCTTGCACTGTGGTAGAGAAAATAAGTGTTTGATACCCTTTAAGACAGACTTTAACAGGGGTCTGCATTTGGAAATCAACACGACTTAACAAGCGGATTCTAAAGAACCCAAATAAAATATTTTCATGATACCTGATTGCCAGGTTTGTGGACCCTGTGCCACTCAAGTTCCCAAAGAAAATGGGGCTCAAGCAACATTACACTTCGTTAGCCCTATCAGGTTGTAGCAAGATAGACGAGGGCGTACTTCAAGTTTTCATATCTGAGGTAAGTTATCTATGTGCTCTACATGACACAGGCGTTGGATAGGCGATTGGTTAAACCCATGTCTCTGTACACCGCATACAGTTCGTGGGTTAACTTTCTCCTAAGAGGTATTAGTGCCAAAACTAACTCCCTAAGTGATACAAGACAAGCCTTTTGAATTAACAATTGAATGTGATCAATATGTATGTATGTTATAGTCAACCAGGCTCTGGAAAAAGTGGTTATTGAGTTCAAAGAAAATTGCCAAAAATGATTATTAAATCTGGAGAATATGCGGTACGTTTTGTCTATGCTTACCATTCCTTTGAAGAGCCCAAGCGCTTATAGGCTAGTGTGAGCAAAGTCATGCTCTACAAAACCCTTACTCTGCCAGTCCTACTTTATGGAGCCGAAAGCTGGACATTAAGTAAGGCTGCAGAGCTAATTCTTGGTGCTTCCGAAAGAAAAATTCTACGTCGGATATTTGGTCCCGTCTGCGAGGGAGGCGAATGGAGGAGAAGACACAACCGCGAACTCAACGAAGGAAGGCAAAAATCCGTCGACTCGCTGGCTCGGCCACATCGAGCGAATGGACAGCAACGCTCCAGCAAAGAGGGTCTTCGAATCCGAGCCGACTAGTTCGAGAAGGAGAAGAAGACCGAAGCTCCGGTACAAAGACCAAGTCTACTTGACCTTGATGACTTGATACAGCGTGTCCAGAACCGTCACCGATGGAAGGCAGCAATTGCTCAGCCTCAGACCCTTCATGGTTCGTCTGCCCGATAAGTAAGTAAGTACAAGCAATCAAAGCACTTATCACGCTGATAACCTTTGTCCAAGTCCAGGTATTCATGAAAAATCCGGCCGCTCAATTGCAAAGACCATTTTTGGCGACTTGAACGTTCGGTGTGACTTTGACGACCACAGAGTGACTCGGTAGACAGATTCTTAACCATTTCATTTATGGGTGCAAAATTCTTTTCCCTTACTATTTATTAAACTTATGCTTCGTTTTTTCCCGGTAAAATTCCACGAGGTTGTTCTAATTGCTGTTTGACTTAAACTACAAGCTTGAATATTAATAGACCGTACAATTAAGTTACTGCTCGAGAAATTCAAGGAGACTAATTTATCAAATATTGAAGACAGTATATTATCCAGTCCATAATTTTGCAGAAAATGGAGATCACATCTTAAGATGTTTCTGAACAGACGCGGTACAGGAGGAATCTCAAAATTGAGGGTTAGAATGAGGTTGAATGGAGTTGTCTGGTGAATATTTTCAAAAAAATTAAATTTTTTCTCTTCGTCTCAACGATCAATGTGCAATTCGTGATATGAGGCAAATAAAAGACGGTGATAGTCTTATATGGTATGTGTCAGTTTTATTTAAATTACTTCAAATTGTGTCTAAAGTAATCGGAAATTGATAGAATATTAGGTGCGGCGCATTTACGCACAGTCCTGCCGACTGTTTGATGATGGTTACCACTAAGGACTTAGACTATTTCTTCGTTCTCCACCGATAGACGCTTCCATTTCAGTTGATGCTGTTTTAACAACTTTTATGCATTTATTGCTTTAGCCTGCGCACCCTGAAAATCAACTTTTTTAATTAAATTAGACACAATGTAAAAACTTATGTTTAGGTGTGGTAATAGCGACGTACATGCCTGCATGCATACCTACACACTCTCTCTTTTCGGGTTCGCTTCCATTTCCCGGCGAGATTAGGAAAGATACGATTTCATGGATAATTTCTAAGAAAGATCTGTCTATCGCGTGAATCAGATGCGTTAAAAGCGATAGGCTCGAAAGAAAATAAGTAAACAACACTTCGGCTGTTCTTTGACGGCAATGCACATGCCATCAAAATATCCAAAGCCGGTTGTGTCTCTTAATAGCTTCTACCGTGCACGATGAGAAGCCCACACACTTTACTCGATACGGTCTACACTACTGACCTTCGTTCGTTCCCATATTCAATTTAGTTACTTTCACTTCCCCCCCGGCTCTGGGAAATCAATCAAATTCAAGCGCTGCTGACAGGAGAGCAAATTCCTTAATCAAAACGGATTAACAGCAAGAATCTTACAAAAACACATACGGACACATCATTTCTATCTTTAAACGGTTAAGACACCATATTTGTGCTTCCATATGCATCCAGACAGGCAAGCTATTTGTTTTTTCCTCCAAAATACGTACATACCCACACGTACCGCAGTGAGGGAACTTGTTGGGGTTGTGAAAAAGAAAATATTTCACATCTGCCCCCCGACCGGCATCACACGCTGCCACATTCGAAGTTCGGGTGAATGGAGCACAACAGGGCAGCCTTCTATTCGCACGGAGGAGGCGGGAAATTGATCAAATCTCATTTCCATAGAAATGAGAAAACAATTTTCCGCCAGACGGAAGATACCACAAAACGAAGAAAAAAAAATACCAAGGAAGGGGACACTGAAGGGGTGTAAGGCCGGCAGTCACAGCAGCAATACTACGACGATGAGGCCATCAGGAAAAGGCCCAACATCACTCTCTTGACGTAGTTTCCATAGTACACTTGGCTACGAGCGATTGATGGGATCGCTGCTTGGCGCATTTTCCCCCAGACTGTGCTGAGACTCGTATCGCAATCCATTGGTACTGTGTGTTCCTTGAGGCCATCACGAATGGCAATTTTCTATGCAAATCGCAATTCTTGGCACAGAGCGGGGGCGACGGCGGCGATTCACAATCGCGATGGAGTTGTATTCGCCTACTGCCGGGTCCACAGAGTTGGCGATAAAACGTTGCCATTAGCTGGAGATTTTGACGATGCGACGACTCACGGATTGATTTTTCATTCAGGGAGTAAGAAGAGGTAATTGAAAAAGATTTATGACAGCATCGACGACAGCGTTGAGAGACGGAGAAAACAGAAATATTTTCGTTAGACAGAGGAGGCTGCCTAAGGATTGATCTAGTGGAACTGTGCTTTTAGTGCCACAGATAGTCAAGTGAAATATTTTTATGTCCGAACTGTCGAGAGGGAATTTACTCAACCACTTTGTTGGGGTATAACAAATCAGCTGTCGATGCAATAAACGTTTGCCTGGAACTCAAACAGGGTTTATTGAACTTGGTGACATATGGATTGAGGGGGACCCATTCGATGGGTTTAGAGGATCCCTTAGAAGATCTGGCCAGCTGATTGATTACTGGTATCCTACTGATAGGTCAAATAATAGTGAGTTTCATTTACCGCAGAGAACAGTTTGCCTCGATGATCGAACATGCGATTTCAGGCTATGCTCCTTAATTTCAATGACTTCGGAGCCAAGCAAAACCACACCCTGTCCACCATCAAGCAGAAGTACTCTCGTTTGCTGTCGACAACTAAAACCACGCAGGCACTATATATACCAATTATTTTAGGCTTAGTAGATGACACAGACATCGTTGTTCCAAGGCGCCGTCTCTGAGCCATTCACGTCAGTTGAAGAGCAGGCGCCACGAGTTGATGTTAAGCAAATGAGGAGGAACTTGCAACTTCTGACTACAAGCCAAGATCCAGTGGTCTACAATTCCCTATTACCAGTTCTACTACCCAGAGGTTAAAGCTGTATGATAAGCGGACAGTTGAGCTGATTCCTCTTGCCTTCCTGTCGACTAATTCTATAACCTCTATGATGACGTGGTTGGGGATGTGACTCGATCACAAGCTAAGATGGCCTTTGGAAGAAAAGCAAGACCGAACCTGCAGTAGAAATACGAACTCACTTAGTGCGCAAAACAGCGAGTTCTGGACGATTTCAAGTCTAAAATTAACTTTCAGACAGAACGAACAACATTCCACGTGAAAAATCCACTTTGACGTTTCCCCTATCACGAGTTTTGCGCGAAAATCTGTTCATCTTCGAACGCTTCCCACTGTTGTGAGTATTGATTTCGCGTGGAATATGGACTCTATATCATGGAGCTGTTCGCATGGAAAATTTTCATTTGAGTTTTGTAGGCGAGAACGAGAATAACAAGGCGGAAGCTGTGAGTTGTTTGAGTATTTGAAAGCAAAAAAGTGGTGATCAATTATACCAACACCGGACTTTTTTTAATATTTTGTATCAACCTTATTGGTTGACTCTTCTACCCATTTGATACATGTTCTGAAGCAATCTATGATCAGAGTTTCATGCAAAGTCAACTTGGTGTTTCAAGAGATGGCTCTGTTACTCAATTGCCTCTTGAGCCCAAAGAAGCAGTGATTGGCAAGAGTAATTCTGCGCTTAATCTCGGTACTGGGGTTGTTGTCCCTATTTACGCCAGAGCCGAGGTAGACGAAGTCCTTCACTACCTCAAAGTTTCTGCTGCAGATTATGGCGCTCTGTCCGAGACGGCGATGTTGTGCGTCCTTTCTTGATGGCACCACTGCTTTTTTGCCCAGTTAAGCCGCTTGCGCTTCGATGCCAGCAAACGCCTCATTGACGGCTCTCTGTGTTCGTCCAATCACGTCAATGTCGTCCGCGTAAGCAAGCAGTTGAACGGATTTTTGGAAGATCGTGCTTCGGGTGTTTACGTTTGAGTTTCGCACGATCTTCTCAAGTATGATGTTGAAGAAGTCACATGACAGCGTGTCGCCTTGCCTAAAATCTTTTTTGACATTGAAGGTCTCGGTGAGTTCGTAACAGACCTTGATGGAGCAACGAGAGTCGTCGTCATCGTCATCCTGTACAACCTGACGAGTTTGGCAGGAATGTCAAAACTAGACATGGCGTTGTATAGCTTGTCCTTAAGCACGCTGTCATATGCGGTCTTGAAATCGACAAATAGGTGGTGAGTGTCGATCGGCATCTCTTGAGTCTTTTCCAGGATATGCCAAAGTGTAAATATTCGGTTTATTGTGGACTTTCCTGGCCTGAAACCGCACTGATAAGGACCAGGTCAGGTTGTTGACAAAGGGTTTCAGGCGTTCACACAGAACGGCAGAGAGTATCTTGAACGCGATGTTAAGGAGGCTGATCCCTCGATAGTTGGGGGTTTGTATTGAATACAGTAAATTAAAATTGGGACACATTCACCCACTGCTTACAGTTTTAAATTTTGTTTGCAACCACATTTGTTTTCTAACTTTTGCGGACTTTTAAAGCTAGAATTTGTGTTCACAGCTGGTTCGAAGTAAACAATCCGGGAGAATAAAAATGTTCACATGAACGTGACGTTCCGGGTGAAACTCACAATAAAGCTGCTTAAAAATGCTGGTGTACCGCGGGACTTGTCTCCTACTCTCTTTTTTTTGCGTTCTTAATTTGTAAGATAAATCTAATGTAGTGCATGCCTCGGCTGACGTAGTTCGGTATTTTCTTGAAGAAATCCTAGCGGAATGCTTGCCGCAAAATCAGATCACAAGTCGTGATTCACGACACCAATGTTCTTCTGGCGGACATTTAAGCTCCCATCAGGGCTTGCTTCTACCACAACTATCAACAGAGTATAGTATCTTCATTTTGCTCAAGTTAAGATGAGGTGGTAACGAAAAACAATCGAATTAACTTTTATTTTAAATTTCACGTAATTTTTAATCGCTTTGGCCTGCTTTAATGCAAACACATCCCATTTCTCATGCGAAAACTTTTGCTAGGCACTCGCACGAACAACCTTGCAAACATGTCTACTCTCAATTGAATCAATAAGAGAGTGGCACTGCGTCATGTACTGTACCGGCTGTTTTTTATTAAATGGTCAGCCCTTCAGTATCACTTGTTGCCAAGTTGTATAAATATTGATCCTGTCATTGAATTAAATGCCAGTTGATCAATTTGTATCAATAAACCTGATTGAGGTTGTAAACAGAAAGCCATCACCATCTATCGATGGGAAAATGCTTGCAATTGGTTCAAGGCGACACGCGTCAATTTCAAAGTGGTACGTTGTCTCGTAATGAATCAGAGAGAACACAATAAACTGCGGGAATGCTCCTTAAAATCCACTTTCGTTCGGAATTAGTGAAAAGGAACCGCATATGCTGTGACACAGCGGAGGCACACAGTAAGGCGACTTGGAAAAAAAGTTCGAGGGATAAACAAACAAACAAGTCTGTGTTTCTTTTTACTAATGAACCATTAATTATGACCTCCACTGTGTTGTGGGATCCATTTCACTTCAGGGATGTCGCCGGTCGGAATAAATGATCAAACGCCTCGCGAATTCTGAAACCTTGAAGAACAAACAAAATCTTAATTACCCACTTGTCGCAAATGCTGATGCACTCCTCCCCGCCATAGATCTTAAGTGAACACAGCTGAGAGTGGGCGCATATGTCGTTGGCGAAATGATGACGCTTACGCCGCGTCGTGCACTGAACAGAAGTCCCTATGGAGAAGATTACATCGCTTTCGATCTCAACATGTCACCATAAACAAATTTGTCGTCACAATAAATCACAATGAATTTCGACCTGGCCTCCGCCAGCATGAGCTCATACCAAAGAGCCCCCACTTCAAAGTTGTTTAGCCTTTTGATCGGCGGCGCAAAGTCGTCTGACGGCTGGCTACTGCCAGCCCACATTGCCATTAATTGCCAACAATTATACAATGAAAAAGGCAAATCTTTTATACCATGGCTTGTTGTTTACAGTTGCAAATTAATTACTCGCAAAATCTAAATGACTGCATGTTCTAGGCCGTTGCCTTGCCCCGAGTGCGTGTACATGTGCACGCTCGATTGGCTGCCGCTGACGGCAGACTCTTCACCCTTTCAAATGTTACACATTCAACGACGACCTCAAGTTTGTAAGAGGCGAACTGTGGAGTCTTTGAATGGGTATCTCAATAGGCAGCAATTAAGATTTCATCGCAATATGAATTGTGGTTCATTTAGGACGACCGGCCGGGTCTACGAAGTACACTGTGTTTGTTGATAGAGAAGGAAAAATACCAATTAACGACCAGGGCTGCTTCTGCTTACATTCGACAGAATATTTGTCGACCACACACCAGCGATGTGACCAAAATGTCTGCAATTGTGCCCTCAACTATTTACACCTGGTTTTAGGTAAGACGAAGTCAGTTCATTCATATACATCAGCGGTATGATCTCAAACTTTGCTTGGGATTGAGATCACTCCATGGGGTGATCTAAGACATTTTATGGGTTATTCATTCATTTCAAGTGACCTCATCCGATGAAGCATTTGATTTGCAAGAATCTGACGCTGATTGATGGATTGATTGAAAGGTTAGGCATGAGACGAGTGTCGTTCATATAAAATTAACAACTTATTTTGAATTAGTCAGAATAGTAGATACAAGCTCAAGGCAATGGCGGCGAGTAAGCATCAAGGCATCACAGCTTAATCATTCGGTCATCGCGGCTTTGCTAAGATCAGTGAGGCGAATATGTTATGATTGTGTAACTAATGCAAAGGAACTAGCAAATTGGCTATTGGGAGCACCTAGAGAGCAGTCCTGCAAGGAGTTTTACGGGAAGTCGAAGCAATGGGTCAACAAAAAAGGTAAACCATTCCCTGTGTCGAAGGAAGGAAATTTAACATCATCGAAAGAGTCCAAAGCTGGTGTACTGCTCCGCCGATGAAGTGGACATCTCGCGCTGATCGAGCAAGCACTGGGTGCCAGACCTATTGCCTTAAGTGGCTCGGAGAATCCAAGGAAGTCTAATGATGGAGCTGTAATTTTGTTCGCCGATGTGGATGAAATACTACACGAAATCCTTAAGACGATGGGTGATGAGGGAGTTTTATGGCTCTCGTCTGATTGAGGTGACCTGGGAACTCTTTGGGACACCCGCCGTTGGCAAACTGGGATGATTTCCCCTGTCTTCAAAAATGTGAAAAAAAGCGTAAAGGCTACGAAGCGTTATAGACCTAGGCTTGAGGATGGCACACGAACAATACGGCTATCGCAAATGTACAATCCGCCAGCATTTCAGACTTAAATTTTGCCAAACCGACGGTAGACATACGACCGAGTTTCTTGATGTAAGCACTGAAGTCTTCTACATGAGTATACTTCTCTTTTGGGGGGCGGTCTCAATACGCCTTTCACTGTGAACATTGAAATTCTTCAAGGGTGTGTCTCGTCACCTCTCGTTTTCATTACATATATGAACTTGATGTTGCAGCACTGCCAAGGCGTGGTATGTTTGAGATTGGAAAAAATTGAGGGGAAGTCATCTTAATTTTTGAAATGACTTGGTTTAGTGTGTAGCCGTAAGTACTGATCCTGGGCTGAGGGTAAAAGTGGACAAATCTGATGTTATGTTTATTTCAAGATCCTTTAAACCTTTAAGCCATAAACAGTCAATTGTTTCTTATAATATTCAATAAAACGAGTGAGCGAGCTGACTAGACATAAGTAATCTCTTTCTGTGGCGCTTCATTCCGGAGATCTGGGGCACAGCAGACCTGCCTCTCAATCTAGCACGATCTTTAGCCAGCTGCCCCCAATTGCGCACACACAAGTTGGCCAAGGTTCTTATCCAAGTTTGCTCGTCATCGGTTTCGTGCACGTCCTCCTTGGCGGGGTTCAAGTCTTTGTACAGTCAGTATGATTCGTGATTGAATCTTCTTTCCGAAACATAGTCAACGAAAATCTTCGAAGCCGAACCTGTCGGGCAACGCAACAGAGGACGCCCGCGTTTAAGGTGGCGCACCCAAGTGAAGAGGGATCTCAACCAACTTGGTGTGCACAACTGCAGGCAGCTGGCGAAAGATCGTGCTGGCTGGAGAGGCATGTTGGTTGAGGCCCAGGACCGCCCCGGACTGTAGCGCCATACAAAGAAGAAGAAGAAGATGTTCCAATGAAAACATCGGCAAGCAAAGTACATCATACAGTAATTTTTTCCTGGATGTGATGTTTCTTGTAGCACAGAAATAGGGTATGTTGTATAAGCTGTACATTCTCCTTATTAGTGAAACAATTTATTCAAAAATGCGCTTCGTCACTGAAGATGATCATCTAACACTTCTAGCGGTCAGTCAAAGATCTAACGTACATCGACATATGGTCGAGGCCATGATCTTTGTTCACGGTTTTAGGTTAACTTAGACTACGTTTTTTGTATTAATTTGAATTACTTATTCCTAAAGTTGTCGTCACCGACTCGGTTTTTTGGTAATACATTTTAATTATGTGTACATGTTCTTCATAAGTGAACTTTGGCCACTGGTTTAATGGTGTGTTTACAGTGAACGTTTAAAGCTGCCAATTCTCACTGGGAAGCTCCTTTAAAAAGAATGTTGGTTCCTATACTTTTTAAAACGGCCTATTCTATACTTGAAATAAGCTTATTTGGAAAAACAACATATCGGCGTTTCAACGAGAGTTGTCTGAAAAGTGTCCGACCGAACAATGATCCAAGGCATTTTTTCTCAAAATGTTCTTTTATTTTTCTACATAGTCTCCTTCACACTCTACTCCCAGTGATGATCCTATCTGTCTAATCTGTGCAAATAGTGCTTGGCGTTATTCTCTGCAAAATAATTGTTCGCTAAGGTGATCGCCTCTCAGTATCGTTTGCCCGATTCACAAGAAAGGAAACCCCTTCAACTGCACCAACTATCGAGGGATCAGTCTTCTCAACATCGCGTTTAAGATCTTCGCTGCCGTTTTGTGTACCCCCCTGAAGCCGTTCATTAATAATCTGTAAGGTCCATATCTGTGTGGCTTCAGGACAGGAAAGTCCACAACAGACCAAATCTTCACACTACGGCAGATCCTGGAAAAGACCCAAAAAATTCAAATCGACACTCACCATCTGTTCGTCGATTTCAAGGGCGCATATGACAGTGTGCACAGAGACGAGCTATACAAGGCCATGTCTAGTTCTGACATTCCTGCCAAACTCGTCAGGCTGTGCAGGATGACGATGGACAACTCTCGCTGCTCCATCAAGGTCGGTAACGAACTCACCGAGACCTTCAATGTCAAAAAGGTTTTAGACAAGGCGAGGCGCTGTCCTGTAATTTCTTCAACATCGTCCTGGAGAAGATCGTGCGAAACTCACACGCCAACACTAGAGGCACGAGCTTCCAGAAGTCCGTGCAATTGTTAGCATACGCCGATGACATTGACGTGATTGGTAGAACTCAGCGAGCCGTCAGTGAGGCTTTTGCTAACATTGAGACGGAAGCGGCTAAATTGGGTCTGTTGGTGAACGAAGTATATGCTGTCCTCAATAAAGGACAAACAACATCGACGTCTTGGACAGAGCGTCACAATGGGCAGTTATAACTTCGAGGTAGTCAAGGACTTCACCTACCTCGGCTCCGGATTAAACTGTACAAATAACTTCAGTACCGAGATCAAGCGTAGGATAATTCTTGCCAACCGCTGTTTCTTCGGGCTCAATTGAGTAATAGAGCCCTCTCTCGTAGAACCAAGTTGATTCTATACAAGACACTGATCATCCCAGTCCTGCTATACGGCGAGGAGGCATGGATAATCTCGAAAGCGGATGAAGAAGTCCCTGGTCTCTTTGAGAGAAAAATTCTACGTACGATCTTTGGTCCTGTTTGTGTTGACGGGTTCTGGAGGAGAAGATACAATCACGAACTGTACGGGCTGTACAGCGACATGAGTCTAGTCAGCCGTCTACGGATTCAACGCCTACGGTGGCTAGGTCATGTAGAGCGTATGGACACCACAGCTCCGGCCAGAAGAATCTTCGAATTCGAACCTGTCGGGCAACGCAACAGAGGACGCCCGCGTTTAAGGTGGCGCACCCAAGTGAAGAGGGATCTCAACCAACTTGGTGTGCGAAACTGGAGACAGCTAGCCAGAGATCGCGCTAGTTGGAGGGGCATGTTGGTTGAGGCCCAGGTCCACTCCGGACTGTAGCGCCACACAAAGAAGAAGAAGAAGAAGTCAACGAATATATGGTCAAAAATGTTTATACGCGATAGCAATAGAGGGATGAACGAGATGTAAAAAAAAGCGATTGTTAATTGTTATTCAGCGTTTGATGTCAGTATAAAGTAACGAAGATTTTTTCAATCTAGGGCGAAGGTAAATGAACTAGGGTTGCGAGGTTCTTCACGACTGATTTTAGGAGTCCACAAAAAATGGTAGAACTTAAGGGTAAAGTATGAGTAATTATAATAAGGGTGGCGCTACAGCCCGTAGAGGGCCTGGGCCTAGCTTCTCAACAACCAATCGTGTTGTGCGTGCTATTGTTCTGTCACAAGTGGGAGGGACCTAGAGTTTTATGCCGACACCTAATGGCCAAGTTTGAGAAGCTTTTTCTATACAGGAAATACTCTTTGAGTATTGTCAATGACTCGAAAGAGGTGGAGCCGTGAAAATTATTTCTTGTTGCGTAGAGCAGGAATCGAACCTACGACGTCGAGGTTGGGGGCGACGCACATACCCACAACGCCACGGGCCACCACAAGGGTGAAGTATTGTCATACTAATATTTCACTCCTTGGTCATACTTTCCTCCGCTCACATCCCACACATAAATTGGTCATACCAGCTCATCTATTGTCTGCACCAGCTGCTTTATGCGACTATATTGTCAATATCGATGCGCCAATGTTAAGTCTATATCATTGTCTTTTTACCAATGAGTAATCTCACCAACCATTGTGTGGTGTGGAATATCCGATACACAATGTTATTTTGTTCAGCCCCATTTCTTTAAGTTTTCCCAGCCATGAAAATTAAAACTGCTCCGTATCTAAGTAAGCTAGAGCAGGTTTCCAAGCCAATGTACTTTGCATAGAACTGCCTTACTGATAAACGTAAATACGCACAAAATGGATATAAATGCTAACTAAAATTTTGTTTTTTTTGTCGATGCGATTTGTTTACTGCCTATGCCTTTTAACATTTGGCTTTACTCCACATCGTCACTTGTTACCAGGAGTTCTCGCTTAAATTGCTCTTGCATTCTCTTGGCAGCCGTTTGAACTGATACTGCCACCTACTGTTCAATTCTTGAATCACAGTATCTTGTTTCAATGCAGTCACTACATGCTGTAACTGAAATCCAACAAATTACAAGTTTCGGAAGTCAAAAACTGTTCGTTAATCAACCGCAACATGTTCATTGGATATCCATCCTTCGAAAGCCACAATCTTGCTGCAAAAAAATCCACCCGAACAATCTTAGCAGTCCATACACACACGCATCTGCAGCAGAGATCAGCCATAACACTTTCAATTGAATCTCCGAAACAGTGCCGACGCAAGAGCATGTTCATCGTGTAAACAGAAGGAAAAACAAAACCAACGCAATTCCAATATATCGCCACCCACAGAGCGGGGCCGCTCTCAATTTACACCCTGAACTCTGCAAGAAAGAAACTTTTCGAATTCAGAAATCGACACCGACATGATTGACACATGAAAACGGCCACATTGCATAAGACGACGCACACCACACTCACTCACACATGCCACATATGGACATATGTCACTTCGGGATGCCAGCCACCGAGTACCGGGGAAAAAAAAGTGAAAAGCACGGGCCACGGGTGATAGCTCCACGAGAAACCTTTCTCGCTCCACAAGCTCGGGCCCATCATTCATATGATAGTTACCACCGGGAGCGGCTGACAGAAAAGCATAACTTAAGCCGAGCAGCATGATGCATTAGTGAATATCTCGGGTTACGTGTCGACGGTTTGCTGGATAAGATTTCCATTTTGAACATCAAGCAGATTTTTTGTTTTCTCATTGTGTTGCTGCTCTCGCCTCTTGGTTTTGTTTCAAACAAAAGAGCGTACATTCAATAATAAACAACAAACAGACAATGCTTCATGGTGGTTAATTGCGGCAGTAATTGAAACTGAATATTGAACATATTGTAACCGCTATACACGAGCTGGGCAGGGCACAGAAAAAAACGAGAGTATAGAGTTTAGGCTGCCGGCCGCCGGTTGACACGTACGATATCCAGGAGTCGGATTGCGTGTGGGGAGAGGACTCGCCGTCGATGCAGTGATATCGTGTGTAGAATCGAAATCCAGAGCGAAATCAAGGGCTGTTTGTGGGCTTTGCTGATGCTTTGTAATTAGATTTCAGCATGGAAGCGGACGGCAAATTGAGTTTTTCAATGTCTGTCATAGAGGGGAGTTGCCATTTGTTTTTTTTTTTTTTGTTGTTTTTTTGTGGAAAACCAAGTTCTTTCGACAACGTTGAGGTAAGGACACTTCAAGTTCAATTTAGTTGGCGTTTAATGTGGCCAAAAACTGTATTGAATGTAGTTTTGAGTGTTTAATTGACTATTTATCGGTTCATGATCGCCGTGGGGTAGTGAGTAGGTGCGTAGCCTTCTACACTACATCGTTCTATGTTCAGTCCTCGATACGGACAACTTTTATCACTAAACAAACCTGCATGTTAGAGTTAAATTTTCGAGATGCGCCTCTAATTCTCGAACAACACTCGGTGGATTGTTTCTTGTAAAATATCCGCCACTTTTTCCTTTTGTTCTGGGAGCGATTAGACCTTGGCGTGGACCTAAAATATATTTTTTCGACTTTAGCGTCAGAGTCGATGAATTAACACTATCACAGATAATTGGGTCGTTGCTGTTGCTCTTATGTCAGTACGCCGGCCTAATCGCTTCAAGTGTGATCCTTTGACGATATCTTCCCAACTAGGTGTCAAATTTCTGATTTGTAGCCCAAGGCGCCTTTTATAGTTGAGTAGACGGAACTACCGTTGGTTGATGTATGTACAAGCTAGACACAGGACTGTAGCGTCAATAGTACTAGTCCTTGTCATTATGCTCGTTCTGAAGAAACCAAAAGGAGGTGAAACAAGACAATATTATTGAACACTAAAGATTTTCATTTCAAATCACTAAGTCATCGCAATAGAATGCTGCAGGACAAATCTATGGCAGCACAAAAGGAGTATCCAGTTGGAAAACGGAAAGAAAATGTTGTGTAAGCTTCTAACGATAATCTCTTCCAACTCCTCAGCTCAAGGATTTGATACAGTCTTGCGACAATTTTAATTCACGAGTCTAGCAAAACAAGAGTGAATATTCGGTTAATTCAGATAGAACTTCCAGCAGCTTCTATCGAGAATGACTAGTAGAGACTCACAGAGAAGAGATCGAAACTTCTCTGGGTGAAATGCTCATGAAATATCACGGAGATTGTAACTGATCTGCAGCTAACAGTGTGATTACCTATTGAATACCGAAATATGTATCAACACCCAGACAAATCTTAGAATAGACTATGTGTTTCGAAGCCACATATTGAGTGGATCTATTTATCGCTGTTGACCAAATGTGAGATCCTGGGAAGATCAATCAATGATCAATCCGTGGAAGTTAGGTGAAAGGAGTCTGAAAAGTATTGTGCTTTTCAAAATCAACCTGTTAGGCTATACAAGTGACATCGATAGCACATCACATGATCGTACCTTTCACAATACTTGTAGAACAAGCGACGCGCCATTGATGGAGAATTGCCCTTGGGAAACGTCGTCATCACCGCGAACTCAATTAGCTGTACAAAACGATAATCCAGTCCGGTATGCAAAAAACCGTGGATCATGCTATGTAGGTCGTTCAATTCTTAGTTCTAGTAAGACATGAAACGAACTTTCGGTATGGAACCTATATGATTGCGAACACAAGAAAGCTTGGAAGTGACCTTAGGCAAGTAAAAATCCATTAGCTACTTAAATACTACTCAATTTAGAAAACTTGAGGGTTTTCTTTTCAATTCCTGGTTCAAATTTATAACACTTAGCAATCGAGTAATTGGTGAACCAAATTTCACAAATAATTTGAAAACAAAAAATATACATCAACTTGGAACAAAAAATTCCGTGTCTCCACATAAATGTTTTAGTTATTAATCGATCATCTGTGCAAAAAATCCCCTCAGATAAATAATTTATATCATTCTTACTCCAAATATAGTGACGCCACTGCTTAAAAATCCAAACGTATGCTTACCTGAAAATAGAAGAAACAAAAAAAGGTTAATTGATGAAAATACTGAAATAATTTAAAATGAACATGATATCATCTCTCATCTAAGCCAATTAGATTCCCTGACAAATGCCATAACCTCCGTGCACTGAAAATAATTTAAAAATCTCATCACAGACAATCCACAACCGAGATTAACGCAACCACCACCGTACACCCTTAGCTTGTGAATACCGGAAACCATCCCACGTACGATTGGCCAATATGTCTTCTTTTTGCATTCCTAGTCCAACGGCAACATTCTCTCGTCCATCATCCATTTAGTTCACTTAAGACGAAAACGCCAGGGTGGACGTTTATTGGTTACCATAAATCATCGGTAACAATACAAGGCAGTCGTCCTACTCGTGCACCCTCTGACCACGCTATACTCACTTCACTTGTGCGTCTCATCTCATCCTGACTGGGTGCTCACTGACACACCGAGTGACTGAGACATCATCTCATTTCAAAGACAATTCATATCACTTAAAGTGATAGAAATCTTTGCGCTCTTCAAGTGTGCGGAGAAGCAGCTGTGATGGACTTGTTGTGGTCGCCGCTTAAGAGGCTATTACTTGTAATTGTGCACAACCGACATTTGGCAAGGAGAATACGTGATGCTGATGAGGAGAATCAATTTAAACTTTGGTGTCACACTTTTTTAAATAACACCCCACACATGGAGCGAGAAATTCTTGAAAACGAAAATAATCACCGTTAAATTGGCTGAGGTCATAAAAAGAAATTATTTCTATCTTTGATAATCATCAAGCGTTGTCGAGTGAACCATTTGTGTGCTGGCGTTCGACGACCAACGAAAATCGTCATTCATCGGATTTCTTAAAGAAATAACCTTTGTCTCTCTCTGTTTTAGAAATAGAGACGATGTGCCATTTGGTATATGTGCACTTAGTTTTCTTGCTTAAATCTACGAAAGTTGCACCATTATATAATTTGATTGATTGATGGAGAGTCTCAGTCTCAGCACTAGACAGAACTGTCAGCTGGGTGGAATGACGGTTAAGAAGCCACGGAATGCTTGCACTTAACACCATCGTCCATCATTTTCCATTATTCTGCACACAGGTGGCAGCCCACACAGCTCAAGACTCAAGACACTTGTACCATGGTCCGAACTCAGCATCGGCCTCTCAACTATCATTCACGAGTTCAACTTCCTTCTCATCAACACCGATCGCCTATCACAAGCCATCTTCGAGTAAAACTCTTTCTAATGGCACTCTCTCCGGATCGTGTGGCACTCAGACGCTGGATGATCTCTAGCAAATCTACACACACCGATCGAATCCGGACGAAAGAGGGTCAAGGCGTTTTTCAGAATGAGACAATATCGCAAACTTATTTCTACAAAAGCTGCATGGGTGAAGAGGAGGTAAAGTTACTACCAATGAGCTCAGCGGAGTGAATGACATTTGGACATGTCTGCTGAATCTCTTTGTCATAGGTGAATATGAATATTACAATAAACCTTTACTGGCACAGGTTAGTTGATGTTCAAACAAGTGGAGTGTGATGGTTGCCAGGCACTTCCACTCCGAGGCCAAAGGGCCCATTCGGAATCAATTACTTTGTGGAGTACACAATTCTTTCTAACTTGCTTTAAAAGACCCATAAGTTAGCTCCGTAGCCTCTGTGAAGGATTTATGGCTCTAATCTAGGGACCCTAGCAGTGACAAGCAAGTGTTGATCGCCACAGCTCCGATAGATTGCTGGATTCCTGATTCCATCTCTGGAGCATTGTTCCGATCGGAAAGTGTCATGTGATCACTCCGACGAGCATACCGATCGAGTTCTGGTTGAACTCCATGATCTTGTCGTGTGATAGTCTTTGATTATTGTCTCATATATGATCCTGTATAGAGCACTGATCGGTGGTTGCAGTGACATGTCCGCTTCTTTGAAGTCCATTTCAGATGACTGTCCCTTCGATTGAAATATCGCCCGGGGCTCGGTAGAGTTTGACGTTTGTGGTGGTGAGTCGTTGCATTTCAAAACATTTGATTTCGATTTGCAGGATCCAATGACTTCAGTGAAGCCTGCCGACTAAGATGGTGATAGCCGATGTTGGGATATCGATTTCTTGTAAGTGTTCGGATGCTTGCTCTATGGAAGACGCTAAACATATCAGGGATTCTAAATGATTCCCGGGCCTGGTAGGAACTGGTCCCCAGAACGTTGGTGAAGAGGGGAATCTTGTGGTAGCCGATATTTTGAGAGAAATCAGGGAGGGTACTGGAACTTGCCTAGGTATTCTATTAGTTTGATAATAGCTGCATGTTGATAGTTGGCTTGTTTGTCCAAGGAGGACTACCTAAGTTTGAGACCGCTTTGATCATGTCCAACTCTGCTCGCGGAACACTTCTTATAGTTCCCCTTGTACAAACGTAACTTAATCCAAGCCACTTGTTTAGCGTCGGCGAATTTCCAATATTATAATTCTTCTTTCATATGGTTTCAGGTACGTTTATCTCAGTAAAGAATAGGACATAGTACGCTACCTTATGGGACTTCTATTTGCCCAGGTCTTCTGTTAGTCGAAAATTTCGCTCCTGGAGGTCAAGGCGATATCGAAACTTAACGATCGGAGGAAAGCAAGTACGATACTTGGAATATCAGCTTTTGACTGCATCAACTAAGGCATGCTTAGGCCCTTCGTCAATAACCTCATAAGTCCCTATACGCGTGGATTCAGACCACGGAACCGCAATAGACCACATCTTCACATGACGATTTGCTGTCCTACTTACTAAGCCCATAAGGAGTCTGTGCCTGAGCGATAGTTGGCTTCCATCGTTTTTGGTGCCGAGTGATCTAGACCAAGCTACATTGTGTCCACGATCACCTGATCTTTACACTTGAACTTGGAGCCATTACTAGACTCCTTAAGCAGTAGAGCAGACATCCGAATACAAAGCTAAGTGTGCACCAACTCCGATAGTAGTTTCGCTATCCCAAGTGATGGTGACTTTATGTTTTCACTTAATTGTGTTTTTCAAAAACTACTGCCCAGCTTCAAGTCTACCTTGCGTTCCCTTGGGTGATACGAGAAAGCATTACGCGTTTGCATGCAAAAGAGGAACCATCTACCACTCAGCAACGTCAAAATAGTTATATTAAGTTAAAAATTGTATCAGAAAATTTAAATTTACTCTTTAGTCTCCACATAGCCACCCCCTCTCGAAACGTCTTTTAAGTTATGGCACACACACGCTTACAGCTGTCATTAAATACTCTGGAACTATGTACGTTCATGTTATAGCATAATTGCTTTCATCTAGATTGGCCCACATTGCTTAGATCGTCATACTGCCATATATGCATACTTCATTGCATTATTTAAGTCTAAACGAACCCAGACCCCCTTCTCAGTGGAGACACCGCCTGCTTTTAACAGGGTTGCATCAGTTTCTCGTTATCGCCCGCGGGTGGTGGCGGCAGCTAAGGGAGTGATGTCCTCATTTTTTGTCCTCTTACTTCCATCACGATGCTTGATTGTTGATTTGCTACGAAGTATGCATCTGCGACAGAAGTACGACCATCATAAGCCATTAATGTTGCTTAAGGGAGGGCGGCGTTTTTTCCTTCTCTCCATTTTTTTATTTTATGATTCAGACCAGCACACTCTTTCCTGCAGTGCAGTTCCTACCTCAAGGACTGACCCAGATCGTTGCTTGAATGCATATCAGAATATGGAAAAATGTGTGAGGGATGGTTCCGTCGATAGCTTGTGGAATTTTTATCGAAGACAAAAAGGGAAGGACAGCCATCCGAACAAAGACGATAATTCTTCAAAGCTTTCAAAATTGAATACTTAATGACATTCCTCATTTCTGTTTCATCTGTGCGTGTGTTCGTTTGGGAGGATAACAACAGTAAAGGATGAACCTCTTGGAATACGGCCTATCCATCCACAAGGACAATTACGCCTTAAAGTGGATCTGGAGTGGCACCGTTTTACATGGATCGTTGACTAATGAATATCTGTGTGAGTTTTCGAGAGCTTGAAGGATTATCTTTCCCTGTGATGAAAGATTTCACTTGATGAGGGGTCGACACCGACGATGGCTGAATGTGCTCTTCATGGGTTATTGATTTGCCAGTGGACTCGTAAAGAACATCAAGTGGGGATTAAGAGCTGAACTTGTCGATTTATGCTTTTGGGACTCTAACTAAGCATGCGTTTGTGCGGTGCGGTGCGGGCGTGTCGTAAATACAAGAATGTTCTGAGTAGATAGTGTTTATTTCTCAATAGGGTCTGTCACCCTCGATAATCTACGGAATTCGGAAAATTACTGTATTCGGAATTTATCGTGAGGGGCTGCCGCTTGCGTGTTTGAACAACATCGTTAATAGATTCACTTCAGGGAAGGAGTACTCTGAGTCCCCTTGTGGGAGATGGCAATTAGTTTGTCTGCATATCTCGAAAGAAATCTCATGAAATTTCAAATCAATAACTTTGGGACATGATTTTGCAAGAAATAGTCGGGACGAGTTGACATGCTCTGCCGAATGTTCAGCATTCCGTGGTGCATTATCTCATCGAGATAGCATCTACATATCACCACGAGAAATGGCTCACTTTTATCCGAAGCCATTCATTTAGATCAAGTCCAAACAAACGAAGAAAGGAAAATAGAAAAATCCCAATCAAATCAAATCATATCTCATGCCATGCCCATCATAAATGTGACAGTTCCACAGGCCATATCACACGATCATCTGGGCTTAATTGAGAAACAAGTTTCGGTGTTGAATTGTCGCCGCATCACTGTCACAGGAATGGAATCAATCGGATCGCCACACATTCGGATGCGATTGCGCATTTTGATTGAAATTTATTAAGATATTTCAGAGATTATCAGGGGTCGTCCCACGTGCCTGGGGCCATCGTTCCATAGGCCGGATGTTTGTGTTGGTGACTAATGCGTCTACAAATCGGTTTCTATTTCTGAAATAGTTTTCGACATTTTTGATGTATCTAATATTTCTTAGTTATTTTCACAGTCCTTCTGCTCTAATCGCTGTAATAAATCGCTTGGGCGGCGATCAGGAAGCCCCCTCCAGAAATGTGCTCGACTTTTGAATACGGACCGTGGAAGTGGGATTAGACGTAAATGTCAAATGATTTTCGATAATTCTGGTTGTGAATTTATGCCTTGGCGTGGGAGTTGATTGTAGGGCAGTATGACTGTGGGTGTCTGTGGAAATTGGAACGTCTCCTTTTAACGTGTGACACGACCGTGTGAATTGGTATCATGGTGGGGTTTTGATTCGGTGTCTACATTGTCAAGGGAATTATGGCCACATTTAGACTGCGTTTGATCTTATAATACAGCACTTCAATTGTGTGGAGGCGACGAGGAAAATGTTTCGAGGGGGAATGATTGAAGACCTTGTGATGATACATTTTTGATGGTCGACTGTGACGACAAAGGTTTGTATGTGCAGAGGTGCTTCTAAATGAAAAGTAGGACTGAAAGAAAGTTATGATGTTAATTTTGAACAGACTATAACCATCGTGGAGAGTTTAAAGGCATCAGTATTTCCGTGATAGTCGACTTGGATATTTATTCGCAAGATTTATAAAAATAGCTCTTGCAAGTGCTGGACAGGTACAAAGTGATACATGATCGCCACTTTCTACTGCAAAAATCACAATTACGACAGTGGTCATTACAGGGGATGCCCAACTAAGCTGCATGCTGGCAAGTAACTCGTGACGATTTCTACGGCTCTTGCGACATTGGTTCATATTCTGTGAGGGTTAACTAGTTAAATTATGATCTGTTCTTCCTAGATGTTGCACTGTTGTTTAAATAGGCCAATCTACTGCCGGCCATGTTCAGGAAGTCAGTTGATATTGTTGCTTTGATCAAACCTAGTGGGAATGGTACACACCCATAGCTTTCGAACGACAAAGTGCGGCTAATCTTGTGAGTTCGTCATCTTTCTCATTCCCGAAAGCAATGCAAGGAACCCAAAATAAGGCGACAAGGCAGTATTCCTTCATCGAAGCCAGCTCATAACTACTTTGCTTGGCAACCTTTGAGGTAATGCAGGACGACTGAATAACCCTAATTGAAACTTGACTGTCAACAAGTGTACACCCTTGCTCGTCAGCTATGTTATCCTGTGGTCTAGTGCTCTGACGTGATTTTATGGTAAGAGAGGCCTATACAAAGTCTGATTGAAAAACACTCAGCACAGTAGCTCGTGGAAACTGTCAGACTTCAATGCCAGCTCACATTTCTTAGAAGGATTCTTTTGATTATGTCGTTAAGCCACTCACGTTTGCTCTTACGAGCAATCCCTCTTGTTTCTCTGTGAGAGTGTCAGGGTCGCGAACTTTCAGACTTACTTAACTGAGTTTTTCGGTACCAGATTTAGTGTAAAGTTAGCCCCCTCTGATGTTGCATTTAGAAAGCAGTCCTTTTTTGGTGACAAACCAGACAAGAGGAGATTACCGGATCGCCAGAGACACCCTTTTCCGTCATCATCGGCTGGTCCTTAGCCTCGCCTTCTGATTTTGCGTCAAAGCTTGGTCTCCATTTTCATATGTTGGCTCAGAGATGGTGACCGCATCAATGACTTCTTTTTCCTAGGGAGACTTCCCTTCTGTTGAGACCGCTCTTCGTCTGTGCCGAATTGCTCCTGCAACAGAGGTGGGCTCATTGGGCGCTCAGAGGCCCTGCGGCTTCTGTGTTATCACCGATGCACCTCTATTGCCCATTGGGTGAACGCCTTGGCCTTTCCAGCCCTTTGGATGTTTCTTTCAAGAAGTAAAGTGTTTTCTGAAGGAGACGCTGTCTTGGCTCAAAAACAATGGGATATCAAAAAGGGATATTACCATCTGTTCCGATAGTCAGGTCGTCATAAAATTCCTGGACAGTGTCATGTTCTACTCAAAAACATCCCTTAATTGCAGGCTGTCTCTTAACGAGATGGCCGAGCATTTCAACATGTGGGTGTCGGGACACTCACTCCATGTGGGTGGACATACCAGGAAACTGCAAAGCCGATGAACTCGCCAGGTGTGGTACAACCTCATCCCTATCAATAGCAGGGGTTCCGCCTTCCATGCCGATCGCTACAGCTGACCATCTTCTTAAGATCCACACAATTAAAACCACTAATGACAAATGGCTAGAAGGCACCACCTGCTCTAAAACAAAATAAATCTGGCCATCACTTAACCTTAAACGGTTACTCAGTCTACTTAGACTCAGCAAGCCATCATTAAGGACTCTCATAGGAGTCATGCTCGCAGGATGGGTGCCCCATATAATGATTTTTGCAGAAGGTGCATGGATGAAGAGGAGGAGAAAATACTCATCACCTTCTCTGCTCCTGCAGTGCTCTTGCCAGTCGTAGATTCCTGTACCTAGGAGCTTACTACTTCAGCGGCTGTAACGAGCTAAAAAGTGCCAGCATTTGCCAACTAAATCGTTTCATTAGCAGCACCAACTGGTTCTAGTGTTAGGAGGAGTCAATCCGCGTGGTATCACAATGGGCCTACTCTGGCCTAAGTGTGACTGCTCTTTAGCAGTCAGCCACTACAACCTAACCTCATCTAAAGTGTTTTCTGAAGCATTGACTTCTCAGCTTCCCTTAGCTCTTTTTCACCACCGAACCTATCGATTGACTTTACTGCGTACGAAGGAGACGGACGAGTGAGTTTGGATGCAGCATCATCTTAAGTCTGCCTAACTGGTGATTGTACGAGAATCTTGTGTTTCCTCTTCCGTTAAGGAATGTTTTGCGTTTTTTGAGTCGGCGTATGGAGATCAACTTCCCCGACTCCATTGCATCAGTGCTCCTTGATGTGCTATATTATATTTATATATTTATTCCCACAGAATCGCGCCCCTAGTGGACTACTAATGGCTCCATTCATGATTCGACCTTTAACGTATACGCATCCATCTGCGTATAAGCTAAAATATACAGAAGGGTGAAAGTTTAGATTGAATTCCCTTGGGGTGGCTTAATTTGTTTGTGATCGTGGGAGATCGTACTCTGTGCAGAAACTCATCTCTTTTTACAGATAGAGGGGGACGAGCTGATCAACTGATACACCAACCAATTGCGTCAGGAAGAGTGGCTGGGATGGGTATCTGTTGTGCAGGTTTTACCACGACAAATTGGGTGTTCAGGTTAAAAATAGTGCTTCTAAAGTCAGTTAGGGATTTTGGAATCGAATCCGTGGCGAATGAGTCCCATTCGCTAAGGATCAAAGACTCCGCGATTTGGGACTGGCATTTCTAAGGTTTTGTGCTTTGATTTCAAATTTATCTCCTGGAAGAGTTTACCAGAATCCATAATGATCGGAGTCAACGAAGCGACATCGTTTGCACAATAATTCCAAAAAATTGTGTACGGGTTGATTAAAATTCATCACAGCTGCTGGCTGCGGCAGACACAATGCTACATTAACTATAAGGCAAAAGTTACTGATTTCAGGAGAAATGTGATCAATTATAGCCGAGCTTGTAGAATCGTAAATAGACCACTGAGTGCAATGTATTCCAAAACTTCAGTCTTCCCATACTTCACTATTGCCTTCACAAAAATCATCAGGTGCACTGAGACGAAATTGACAAGACGAATAACACCACGAACATCACTCCTTCCAGACCTACACATTTCGTTATTCCAGTCTAAACTTTCTAGTTCATTCCGTGTCCCAGAAGACTAGGCAAAAAATAAACGCCCTCCTTGCACACATGAGATTTCGAAAGCATCACAGATGAAAGAATTTCACGGTACCACCAACTGCAATTACAGGCCATACACGCAATTAACACGGCCTTTGTGGCACATTGAATTTGTTTACGTTCCTCACCTTTAATCCGTGGGGTAAACAAACGAATTGTGTTGCAATAGGCAAACACAAAATCCTCCACCACCTCCGGTCGTTCGTCGTGGGCCGTACACGAAAAGCCGCGTCGCTAATTGAGCAATCTTTGGCCAGTGCGCCGCCGACATCCTCCACGGAAAGAAAGAAGCACTTCAACACCGCAACTATTTAGGGAGCCATTCATGAGTGCCCACTCGAGAGTGAATGAGAGGGTGCCGCAGCCAGCTGGAAGATTTCTTTGACTTTTCTTCTTTTGGGTCATGTCCACTTGATATTCGAGTTCGCTCTTTGCTCGCTCTACCACTGTGAGTGGAATGTGATTCGGGTCGTGTAATGACCTTGATGTCGGATCAAAGAAAGTGTGGACTTCCTGTGGAAAGGGAAACCTCTAGACCGAGTTCAATTCTTTCGACACACAACATCTGGGCCAGTGTGTCACGTAGGGATCACATATGTGCATGTGTATGGCTGTCCGGAGGAGTCACAGTTTTGCATAATTCAGCCACATGTGGTGGCTGGCTATTGTCGCTTGGCAGGATGGAGAATAAAGAGAAAGAGGAAATCGAAAATGGCAAAGTTTTATGTTCTCTTTTAAGAGATATAATCCTCTGTGGGATGGTTTTCTTTTTTCATCGTTTTTAATGAACCGCCTGATGTGCATTTTTATAGGGCCAAGAGGAGAGCATAGCACTAGAGCGTGTGTGGACGTAAGTGTGTGTGCGTTGTCCTTTGAAAGGGCATTAGGATCAATGCTTGGAATGTAGAGCACGCCAGTCTGTGGGCTCATTTTGGTGATGGGCAATCGGATGGTTGACTTGCGTTTGATTCAGCAATTAATCCGATGTCGGCAGTCAACGCAACACATCGTGCGTATATTGAGAGGACATTTCACAATAGTCAGCATGCGTATGTATGTATTTATGGCGCATTTGTGATTATTTTAATACTGAGGCATACTCTACTCAGTGTTCAAATCAAATGTTGACGTTTACTGGACACACATTGAGAACATCTTATGACACCAGTTGTCTTATAAAATGAAGGAGACCCTTAAAAATAATTAAAGATGCTACATCACACGATCTAGGCGGACAACTGACAGACCATACCACACTCTGATCGAATTGCGCTTTAAATGAATCGATTGTTGCACCCGCTGTGCGGCTTATGGTATCGTCTTGTTAAGACCTGACCAAAGAATTAACGTTGAAACATGTCTCTGTAATGTTTTCCTGTCGGTCATTTATCAACGGCACGATGTTCCAATGGTTCTGCGTATGATCTTTGGTCATGTTTGCGTTGATGGCGTTTGGAGGAGAAGGTTCAACCACAAACTATACGGGCTGTACAGCGGCATGCACCTAGTTAAGCGTCTTCGGATCCAACGCTTAAGATGGCTAGGTTATGTAGAGCGGATGGACACCACAGCTCCGGCCCGAAGTCTTCGACACCGAGCCATTGGGACAGCGCAACAGAGGACGTCCACGCACTAGATGGCGCACACAAGTGGAAAAGGACCTCAACCAACTTGGTGTGCGCAACTGGAGGCAGCAGGCGAAAGATCGTGCTGGCTGGAGAGTCATGTTGGTTGAGGCCCAGGTCCACCCCGGACTGTAGCGCCATTCAAAGAAGAAGATGTTCCAATGACAACATCGGCAAGCAAAGTACATCATACAGTAATTTTTTCCTGGATGTGATGTTTTTTGTAGCACAGAAATAGGGTATGTTGTATAGGCTGTACATTCTCCTCATTCGTGAAACAATTTATTCAAAAATGAGCTTCGTCTTCTAACACTTCTAGCGGGCAATCAAAGATCTGACGTACATCGACATATGGTCAACTTTGGATTAAGTTCTTGACCTAATTAACTAAGGATGAAGGCCACGATCTTTGTTGTTTTAGGTTAACT
This sequence comes from Eristalis arbustorum, assembly GCA_916610145.1. NCBI lineage: Eukaryota > Metazoa > Arthropoda > Insecta > Diptera > Syrphidae > Eristalis > Eristalis arbustorum. The sequence continues at coordinate 46,742,458 of OU744319.1, read as the reverse complement.
TAGACTACGTTTTTTGTATTAATTTGATTTATTTATTCTATAGGACTAAAATTAGGACCAAAAAGTGATTTTTACACTCTTAAAGTTGTCGTCACCGACTCGGTTTTTTGGTAAACCATTTTAATTATGTGTAAATGTTCTTCATAAGTGAACTTTGGCCACTGGTTTAAGGGTGTGTTTACAGTGAAGCTGCCAATCCTCACTTGGAAGCTCCTTTAAAAAGAATGTTGGTTCCTGTACTTTTTAAAACGGCCTATTCTATACTTGAACTAAGCTTATTTGGAAAATCAACATATCGGCGTTTCAACGAGGGTTGTCTGAAAAGTGTCCGACCAAACAATGATCCAAGACATTTTTTCTCAAAATTTTGTTTTATTTTTCTACATAGTCTCCTTCAGACTCTACTCCCAGTTATTATCCCATCTGTCTAATCTGTCCAAATAGTACTTGGCGTTATTCTCTGCAAAATAATTGTTCGCTAAGGTGATTGCCTCTCAGTATCGTTTGCCCGATTCACAAGAAAGGAAACCCCTTCAACTGCACCAACTATCGAGGGATCAGTCTTCTCAACATCGCGTTTAAGATCTTCGCTGCCGTTTTGTGTACCCCCCTGAAGCCGTTCATTAATAATCTGTTAGGTCCATATCTGTGTGGCTTCAGGTCAGGGAAGTCCACAACAGACCAAATCTTCACACTACGGCAGATCCTGGAAACGACCCAAAAAATTCAAATCGACACCATCTGTTCGTCGATTTCAAGGGCGCATATGACAGTGTGCACAGAGACGAGCTTAACAACGCCATGTCTAGTTCTGACATTCCTGCCAAACTCGTCAGGCTGTGCAGGATGACGATGGACAACTCTCGCTGTTCCATCAAGGTCGGTAACGAACTCACCGAGACCTTCAATGTCAAAAAGGTTTTAGACAAGGCGAGGCGCTGTCCTGTAATTTCTTCAACATCGTCCTGGAGAAGATCGTGCGAAACTCACACGCCAACACTAGAGGCACGATCTTCCAGAAGTCCGTGCAATTGTTAGCATACGCCGATGACATTGACGTGATTGGCAGAACTCAGCGAGCCGTCAGTGAGGCTTTTGCTAACATTGAGACGGAAGCGGCTAAATTGGGTCTGTTGGTGAACGAAGTATATGCTGTCCTCAATAAGGAACAAACAACATCGACGTCTTGGACAGAGCGTCACAATGGGCAGTTATAACTTCGAGGTAGTCAAGGACTTCACCTACCTCAGCTCCGGAGGAAACTGTACTAACAACATCAGTACCGAGATTAAGCGTAGGATAATTCTTGCCAAGTGCTCTTTCTTCCGGCTCAAGAGGCAATTGAGTAATAAAGCCCTCTCTCGATGAACCAAGTTGACTCTATACAAGACACTAATCATCCCAGTCCTGCTATACGGCAAGGAGGCATGGACAATCTCGAAAGCGGATGAAGAAGTCCTTGGTCTCTTTGAGAGAAAAGTTCTACGCACGATCTTTGGTCCTGTTGGTGTTGTCGGGGTCTGGAGGAGAAGAACTGCACGGGCTGTACAGCGACATGAGCCTTGTTAGGCGTCTACGGATCCAACGCCTAAGGTGACTAGGTCATGTAGAGCCGATGGAAACCACAGCCTGAAGTATCTTCGAATCCGAACCTGTCGGGCAACGCAACAGAGGAAGTCCGCGTATAAGGTGGCGCACCGAAGTGGAGAAGGACCTCAACCAACTAGGTGTGCGAAACTGGAGACATCTAGCCAGAGATCGCGCTAGTTGGAGAGGCATGTTGGTTGAGGCCCAGGTCCACCCCGGACTGTAGCGCCACACAAAGAAGAAGAAGAAGGTGATTGCCTCCGGCTTTGATTCCGACCTCCAAGCATAGTTTTGGATGAACAAAAAGAAGTTGAGGAAGGCTGTTCAAATCGTAGTTCAACGATTTTCGCCACCGCATGTTTTGGTCTAACGTAAGCAAACGCGCGATTTACATATTATTTGCAGATTTCATAACCTCTCCTATATTCCTCACTTCAATTTCTCTAACACCACTTGGTGAACTTTAGCTATGTAATCTAAATTGGTTGCAGTTTTTGGACGTCCCGAACGCTCATCGTCTCATAAGGTCTAACGGCCACGTTTAAATTCAGCTACCCAAAATTTCACTGTGCTTAATGATGGTGCAGAGTTCCCATACACAGAGTTCAACCCATTCGATACTTAATTTTGTCCATTTTCCCAAAAAAACACTCACATCGACTCGCTTAAACGACTGTCAACTAAATCTGCACCGGAATTCCGATGAGTTACTTTCAAAGCATTCTTCATTACATCTTAGGGACAAGTCGCACATATCACTATCAACTTTTCAGACATACCTCATATAAAACTGCTTGGTCCCACATTGTTTGTCTTTTGAGGCTATAGGACTTTGTTTTGGAATTTACTCAGAGTACTGTTAAAGCCTTTAGTGGATCATGCGGGACATTGAATGAGATAAAAGGAGTACAACCATACTTTGCAACCAGTCAAATTAATCCTCCAATCAAAATGAAATAACTTCTCCCTAAATCCACATAAACAAGTTCGAAATCGCTGTACTTTCATAGCCTTTGTATTCCCTCATATACAATCTGAAGGAATTTCGCTTGTCATTTAGCAGAATGCTGCAGCTTATCATATCCACACATGTATTATTCCCATCAATTCACGGACGAGACACAGTCAATTCGTGCACTCAATCATGGTCGAATAAAGAGTAACAGCAAATCGCACTCATCACGACACAACCATCAGGGACAACTAGCAATCACCAAAGCACTTTGTAGTTACACATAGCGAATGAATCCAACTAAACCATCTTGGGCAGTGATCCTTCGTCCTTCAAACACGGCATGTTCCATGTCCGCCCCTAATTACACTGAGTACATCCAAACACCATTAGACCGGATGACACATCTCACTCGTACTTTGTGCTTTCATACAGCACCACTGGGCCTATAAAAGGATTCACATTCTGGCTTGCTTTTCATCCAAATCGTAAACGCACAGAGCGCCCGTTCCCTCGTAATGCGAAAGTTAATCCGGAGAATATTCGAAAACGCCTCTTTTCATGGCTTCGCCTATATCCCACGCCGGGACATCCATTGGCTCGAAAGGCTATTCTGGGGTATTGTCTTGATTTCCGCCACCTATTTTTCCATTAGCCTTTGCTGGAATCAGTGGGAGCGTTACAAGGTTAATCCCACAGTGCTTGGTGTTGAAAGGATATTCGGGGCGAGAGAATTTCCCTATATGGGTCTAACAATGTGTTCCAATTATTTTGACGATGAACGTGCAGAGGCTATCATTAAGGAGTGAGTATAACTTTAATTGGAATTTTGAATTTTATTAATTTTTTCTTTTTAATTCGGAACGTTCTGAACCTTATTCAGTTGAAAATGGTTAGAGCCTGATCGTATGAAATAGCTGAAATATGGGTCTACCTTTTAATGGCTTCTGATGAAGTTCAGGGACGAAAAGAGAAAGGTCTTGAAGGGGTATATACTGTCGAACAGACTTAGACTTACTTTTCGACAACCAGTATTGACTGAACACATTGTCGCTTCAGTTTAACCAAAAAGTCCTTGTTACTGCGATGAACACCAATGATCGCACTTATTCCCGTCAACCCCAACCGTTTGACCTACACTTGAGGGTTCACAGTCAATTCGTGAGCGAGTTTGGTTGGTTGGCAGATCGTTTAAAATCTGAGTTAGTTCTTAGTCTATGCTCTTGAGCGTGCATACACTATCCGACAAAATTACTTAACGTTGCGATTACTAAGATTCTGCAGCAACACCTGTAGTTAAGGACTTGAGAAATCGTCCCCAGTTGAAACAAACGAGTCGGTTGCATGACAATAGCAGTTGATCGCTATTACTCTTTACAAAAAGTGTGTAGAAACAACACAGTCTTCATACATTGCGACCCTGCACAGAACTTAAACTACTGATGAACTTGGTTCTTTTCCCGACACCCTTTACACACTCGCTTGTCGACAACTTGAATAACCGTCCTGTATAAGTGTGGCTACTTTTCGTTGATGTACCATTTCCTCTCTTTGTAGGGGCTCGTTAACATAGACCTTCGTCTTCAATAAAAAAAATAAATACAATGCTGTTAAATGACTCGATCTAAGGGGCAAATTTTGATCATCGTAAAACCAGGAAATGTCTCGGGAAGTAATTGTATTCTTTCACGGTGTGTACGGTATGTTGGATCGTCTTTGTTGGTCACAATCTCAATTTACTGCACAGTCATGGCACATTCAATTTTTGGTTATTTTGGAAAATTTTTTAAAAGCCACTCGAGATAATGAACTACATAATGAATAAATTCAATACTCAGAGATATTTTCTAGCATTAGTAAAGACCTTACCCATTGTCGTTGTGATTTTTATAATCTACTGGCTGTAGCCCGAGTGCGTTAAAACGTTCAAATGCTAAACAAATTGGCACCAAAATCTTTTTCAAAGAATTCTGAACGAAGTTGCCTAATACATTAAGATCCTCAAAGGAACAAACATTGATTTTTATCGATAGAAGATAATATGTAACCACCGCACTAACCTCCTTCTTAAGACTAAAATTGTTGTTCTGAAATTCCATCCAACAGAATCTAAGAGTTTTGTTAATACGGCTAGATGGGCTGAACATCTCAATTTACATTTGTTAAATAATTTGTTTTCACTTGCTAAAGAGCATTACATTGCAACGATGGAAAGCAATTGACACTTAATAATAATAATATGGGTGGCGCTACAGCCCGTAGCGGGCCAGGGCCTAGCTCCTCAGCAACCACTCGTGTTGTGCGTGCTATTGTTCTCTCACGAGTGGAAGGGACCTACAGTTCAATGCCGAATCCGAACGGCCAAGTTTGAGAAGCTTTTTCTAGACAAGAAATACTCTTTGAGCATTGTCAGTAACTCGAAAGAGGTGGGGTCGTGAAAATTGTTTTCGTCGCACAGAGCAGGAATCGAACCTACGACGTCGAGGTTGGGGTCGACGCACATACGCACAACGCCACCTGCCACCACTATTGACACCTGCTTAAGGAATATTCCGACCATTTCTGAATTAAAAATGCAATTCCAAATTTACCAGTTTTTTATGGCACCGATCGCCAGTAATTTTTTTTAACAGATGTTCTCAGTTCATACTACGCCATTCACTTTTCACCCAAAATGAATGTAAGATACTTTATACCCATTTTGGGGAGATGTTTGACCTGTTTTGTGCCACCTGTTTTCCTTACCTTTAACCTATGCACAAAGAAATGTGTATCTTCTTCTGAAATAAATTCGTTAAAGGGAGTTTCATGATTTGAAGAATTGACAGTTTGAAGAGCATCGTCTACTGCAAAATTTGTTCTGGCGTTTCCTACGTGCTGAGACACAAGGTGATTGTTTGCAAAATTTTCCGCTAGTGAAATTGCTTTTCTCTGTCTGTAATACATGTATTTACATCACTCTTTAAACATGGGATATCCTTGTGCTTATTTTTTACAAATTTTCACTATGTTCCAGAAAGCTTTGGATCCTTTGTCGAGGGTACTTAGTTTGAAATTCCACTCCTTATTGCGATGCTCTTGTATTTTTTACTTAATTTTATTGGTAAGCTGCGTAGCCGTATTACTAGAAGCTATATGACGATACCTTTGCCAGTTTCTTCTGTGCATATTTCTAATTCTGATAATTTCTGTCATCGGGAAGTATCAGACTAATATTTTTCTTCCGAACTCTTGGGATATTATTGTTTGCAGAGGTTAGGATGTTGTGCGAAAACATTTGGACAATTGTATCAACATCCTCTTTGGTTGATATCAGGTCGAGATTCATCGAACTCTGTCTGAGCTGTGAGAGAACTAAACATCTCTGCGATATTTTTTCCAGTCAGCATGTTTGAGATCTAGGTAGTATTCACTCCTGATCCTCTTATTTTAGTAAGGACTGGATTGTGGTCAGAGCTGAGCTCATTTATAGCGATTGGTTGAGATATCAGACTAGAGACATTTGTTATAAAGAAGTCAAGGACAGACGATTTTCCATTAGCACGAGAAGGTACGTGGGTAAAAAGGTACGTGGGAAGACAAATCAGTCAGTATGTTACCCTAGGAATTTGCTCTAGCACATTCGAGCAATTCCAAATTTACCAGTTTTTTATGGCACCGATCGCCAGTAATTTTTTTTTAACAGAATTTCTCAGTTCATACTTCGCCATTCACTGTTCATCCCACCAAACAAAAGTCAGTTGCAATTTTCTTTCAGTGGAAATTGCGTGCTGTTTATCAGGTTGATGACTAGCAGAATTTATGAACGCCTAGGATTGGTTGAGGCCCATGTGCACCCCGGAATGTAAGGGGGTTGTTCATTTTAAACTTCCATTAATAAACAACGACAAACTTTAGTACTTTGTTCTTTTATTTGTAAAAAAATCTGCCAGCTTGCTTGTTGGACCAATTAGACCAGCCAAACATGCGGTTTGATCAAGACAGATCCTTCTCCGCCCGAACAACAGTCGGTAATTGTATGTAGGTAACTGACACAGTCACGCAACCGCGTCGACTATTCTATAGTGTCCATTCTGAGGCAAAAAAATGCGTTCTAGAGATCTCACCGCGGTCCACGGCTTATGTCAGCCGATTCTACGATTGTACTTTTTGTCCAACCATCAATGGAAGCCCTGACCACAGACACAGGTAGCCCGAGCGCAGGTTAGGTTAGTGTAGCAAGTTCATCGATTATTTCCAGCGGATTTCTTGGGACCCAGATGAGTTACAGGGAATTTTGACTGCAAATCAAATTCAGGGAGTTCGTTCGCATAGCTGAACGATCTTGGAAGTGGTTAAAGGGCACACATATACATCGATCCGTCCACCTGATCTTCACAATATAGTTTGTTGCCATTGGGATCGCATACGTGTTCGCTTCGATCTAATGTTGTCGCCCTAAAGTGCTTAGGCATTGTAAACAAAAGCGTTCAGGAAATATTAAGACGTAGTTCACACCCTGCAAAATTATGAAAATTTAAATGTGAAATGAAACTACGTTAGGTCTTTGGTAACTTTGTTCTTGAAAAAAAAAATCAAATCTGAAAATTATGAGTCTCCGAATCAAAATTAAAAGAATGAGACCTTTTGACTTTATAGAATCAGTGTGGTAACACTGCTATGAACCAAAAACCATGAATCTGTATTTCAGCTGACGACTGACTACAATCCAATGTGCACAGGTACCTCCTCTCCCTCTTTACCATCGCATATTATAAAAAAAATATTCTAGAAGAACATCGACCTTAAAAATTATATTTCTTTGTACAATGACCTCGAATAGAAACATACTGATTACCGAATGATAAATGTGCTACATACAATATGACGGCAAAAAGGGATGTTTCACTGGAGGGAAGAGAATAATCAAAGGAAGGAAATGTCTAAAGGATCCGCTTAAGCTTTTGTCGACATCTTCGAAAATAACCTATATCCCGTGAGCTCTCACAGCAAATGGTCGTTTTTCTGATAATGGGAGCAACACTTTTTCGCTCTCTCTCTATGTTCTCAAATATTTAATTAAATAATACAAAATAAAATACATACAAATTATGGCAATTGAGAGTGGTGGCCCGTGGCATTGCGGATACGTGCGTCGACCCCAATGCACTTGAAAATATGGTGTTTATGGTTTTATGGTGTAAGCCCCACCTCTTTCGAGTCACTGACAATTCTCGGCGTACCCTATCTAGAAAAAGCTTCCCAGGCTTGGGCAATCAGAGTCGACATAGGTCCCTTCCACTCCTGAAAGAACAATAGCAAGCACAACACGATTGGTTGCCCTAGCCCTCGACTGGCTCTACCAATCACAAAACAATCTCTTTCATCAAGAACTTTTCGTGCTTAAATTAATTTTAGCAATTGGAACCAAACCCGTAATGAGACAAAGTTCAGCTACTACATGGAATTCCTGAAAACCTTGACAACAATTAAGTACAACAACATGGAACGCCTGCGGCGGTATAAAAACGACACGAGCTTAGGCAATATTGACTTTTTAAAGATCCTATGGAACGTGAGCTAAGGCGGTTCATCCACAGACACTTTCAAATAACCCTTCCCGCTTATAGATCCGATCAACACTGTACATGAATGAGACGAAAAATGACGGGAACCACTACCTAGTCGGTAGCATTGTCAAGTATGGTTTGAGTAACGACGAAGAACCACGTCAACATGGAGCCATCACAGAAGTGGGCATGTGTGAAACAACATCACTGTTACACGAGTACCAGAACCCTACCGGTTTCCAGAGGTAAGTTCGAAAATCCACTTGAACTTTTACACACACTGTCTGTTCATCTAGGGAACCAAACATGAGCGCTATTCGCAATATGTGCAGTCCCTTCAACGCGTGCTTCCTAAAACTCACATCATCGATCAGGGACGGAAACAAGGCGGACGTTGTAAGGTCTTAATCTGATATCTCAAAGTTTGCTGCTAATTGTCACCCCTTAGTACATACACAACATCGAAGACATAGTGCCACACGACGACAAATTTGTGATCTACCGAAAGATGACGCTAAACTTGAAGATAGATGTTGACGTCAATCTGGAACTGATGTCAGCCGAAAATGAGGTTCGTGATGTCCCAATCGAGTACAGAAAATGCCGATTCAACGACGAGAACAATTTACAATACTTTCAGGTGCGTATGCGAAAGCATCATCACCATGGTGTGAATGAAATTCGTTTTCTTTTAGACATACAGGCCGATTCTGTGTCGTAACGAATGTCGCATCAATGCAGCTCTCAAGCTATGCAAGTGCAAGCCGTTCTTTTACGTTGTAGGCAATGGTCCAGTGTGCTCGGTGAAGGGAATGCTTTGCCTCGCCAGGAACGGCTGGAAGAATACCGTATGTGAGGAGTGCGTCCCGCTGTGCTCCCTCTTACAGTATACCGCACTCAAGGCGATTCAATTTAATTACGTACGTAAGACCTTTGCTTTTAGCACAAATTAGTATATACAAAAGACTTCTTTACTCAGGCCAAGACAAAGTTTGAAACAACAGTGACAATCCGCTTATTTCTACCGAAGTTGGGATATCGACGCATTGTTGTCTTCAGCATTGATCGGCTTGTCGTTGCGTTTGGTGGTGCGGCCTCATTTTTCCTTGGCTGCAGCTTTTTAAGTTTCGCTCAGATAATCTTCTATTGTATTCAGTCAGTCGAGGAAAAGTACTCGAAACTGTTTTGCAGGAAAAATAAATGAATCCTTGATATCAACTGAGGGGGACAAATTTCTCTTTTTCTAAGCCACTTGAACTAAGGAGTCCACTGTGAAGTGGCCCATTGAACATGTCCTGACTGTCAGATCCAGCTAAGGGTTGACGATGCGTTCTGAAAAATTGGTGTAAAAAGTTCACCCCAAATTCCGTTGTCTGCTTTCGGGAAATCGTTGTTTTCCTCCACCATTCCATAGAAACTACCAGCAGATCCCTTCACCGAGGCGATGAGCATCGAAGCGGGCCTATGACGACGAAAAAAGTATTGCCAAGTCGTCGTTATGCACAGGAAAAAAAATTGAAAAAAATAATTTCACCGAGGGAGGGTGGCGGCAACAACTTCCCTTAAATAATGGCTGTGACATCGACAGAATGCACAGGGAAGCTGCTGTGTGCGCGTGGATGTGGGGGTGTGTGTTGAGTTATTGATTTATTGGTGACGCATGGGAGGACTACCAACTCTATTTATGGATGTTTTGAAGGCGAATGATAAAAGCGGAATTATGTTAAGCCTTTCAATTCATTTCAGTGATGGTGTTGTTATGACAATCTTTTACTGGATGCTTGTTGAAGGGTACTCATTTCCGGGAGCAATTTTTAGGGTCATACACGCGTTCCGTTTTGTAACGAAGCATTGAATTGAAACAGTTGATTAACTTTGAACGTGATTCACAATAGACCCTGAGCGAAGGCACGGACATGATATACTGCCTATGGCGTGGTTTCGTTAAGATTCGTTAATTTTTAGCTTACTTCAATGCAATCGAAAACAATCGCTTTGCACGTAAGTCGAATGTTAAATCTGCAATTGTGGGCACTTTAAAATTGCAGGATTCTTCTACTTTTTGTTTGATTCTGGCATAAGCAGTAAGTTTACTGAAGCCAAACATAGCTCGGCCTTGAGAATTGAATTTGAATGAAACAAACAAAAGTTGTTCGCCTATACTTAAGAACTCAGTTCAGATAGGGGCTCAGATTGGAGGGGAAAATCGTCTGACATCATCTTCAAATGATCAAAGCCTGGGTATGAAACCTCAAAAGTTTGGGCAAGTTTCTTAACCCAATCGTAGGGGTTGTCACTCAGCTGTCATCATTCATTGCACACCCCCGGCTGTCGTACACGATGATTGCAAATCATACGGGACACTTGTGAAAGAATTCAATTCATTTTGAAGCACTGCAGTCAGGGTAGGTGTACATACAAGAATCTCCAGCTAATGTGATTCGATTGCTTACACCACGTATGGTTGAGCTTCTTCTTCACTTTTGTGGACCACGAATGTTCTCTATCACGTTCTCACATATGTTAGGAGTTGCATGACGCTAAAATGTTCGATTTTGGGACGTAGATTCATGGCTGTGTACAGTCTGTGATTTAGTGTTCCCGAACAGATGCCCTCGTCAAAAGTATAACGAAACTGAAGAAAACTTCAAGGAAGGCTTCTGAAAATGTATCTCATCTGGTCCGGGAAGACAGCTTGCATACAGCGCTATTCCAACCTGGAAAATGAATATGAAGTAAGAAAAACGTGGTCGCTGGAACCTTGGAAGTTAAGCTATCACAGAAAAATAAGACTCGTAGATCTGTTTTCTCATGGTTCTACTTGCATTTTTTTAAATTCCCTCTCATTTCTGACTTTTCTGTATCCATCAGTACCCAGGATAGCCAGTTGACTGATATTTCTCTCTTGATGGTCCTACCGGACGCCCATCCTTGTCATTGCACAGTGCGTTCCAGATTCATCCCCTCCTTAAATAAGACATCAATAGCGGCGCAACTCCTTGGCACCGACTATTACAAATCCAATTTGATTAATTGATCAACTAGGCTGAGCGCACATTGTCTACCCACCGAATACCCTTTGCTGCACAATCAATTAAGTCTACACCACGGTTGATGTTGTAGCTACATCATCATCATTCCAGACCCAAACTAACGTCCTTACTTACTGGACGCTCCATAACACAACACCTTCCTTTACCACGACGTGCAAGGAAAGAGGGTGCCACTGTCACCTTGGCCAACTATATTCCAAATAGCCTCCTTGCTTATAAAACACATTAACGTCCTAACCGACAGAAAAAAAAATGAAGGGGGTAAAATGCAAATGATTCCACAGCTAAATGCATTAACGAGACAGAAACGAAAACTAAATGAAAAATTCCATTAATAACCATGAAATGCACTCGTAATGACTTGCAGTTTTCACTGTGCCCTCATCGTTCCCTAATGCGGTCGTCGTTTGCGAGTTCATGCCTGTTTGCTGACTGCGACTGCACCAACAAATGCTTACTCGTATAGCGAAACCATGATTTTCTTTTTCATAATTTTTCTTTTCGCTGGAATAGTTGGTGTTTTTCCTCAATTTGCCTATGCTATTTACAGTTTGTATTACAATGAATGCAACCGGGGGGGTGGTATGGTATGGTCTACCATGGCACTGCGGTGGTGAATATTGTCTATGGCTTCCCTGGCCAAAGAGAAATGACTCGAGGAGTAATGGCATATAATTAAATTTAAGAAAAATAATATCGTTAACTTTCCTCAGTGGATAGCACTTGTGGATGGAATCCTCTTACAACTGTTTCACAGCAACGGATAGACACTTGGTTATACTTCCCTTTGAAAGTACTGTCCCCTTTCGCGAAGGTAAGGTTGTTCAAAGCGTGTTTTCCATTAGACTTCCGTTCAGTTCTTCAAAGGTCATGAGATAAGATTACATATTGGGAAGGCTTTGCGACGCAAATGAGGGTCCCTTTCGGTTTGAGTAGATGGGGGGATTTTGGGAAAAAATCTAGTTCCATTCAGATTATCTCACGTGCGCTTCAACTGTTCTAGGTAAACCGTCTGTCCACATTACAAAAGAAAGGCCGAGAAAAAAAGATATTTGATCTCCAGTGTCCCTTGTTAAATTGTGTCCGTGAATTCCGTGCATGCTTTCCAATTTTCAACTTTGTTGTGTTCAAGGAAGGAGCGATATTTTTAGTTTATTAATTGGCGAAATATGTGATGTACTGAGTTTAAGAGTTGCTTAAATGAGAAGTTTATTAAGGACTTCTTGCATAAAATTCTTAAGGCATACGAAACTAGCGATCCATGGCGTTGTGGGTACATGCGCCTCCTCCTACACATCGTGCTTAGGTTCGATTCCTAATACGCCATAAAACAAATTTTATGGCCCCACCACTTTCGAGTTAGTGACGATGCTCAAGGAAACTATGTATAGAAAAAACTTCGCCGTTCGGAGTCAGTATACAACACGTTTTACTCGTGATAGGACAATAGCGTGGAAAACGTAAGTGGTTGATGTAGATGCTCGGCCCAGGCTCTTTAGTAGCTGTAGCGCCACCAATGCAAGTACACCCTTTAGAACAATAACCCATACTGTAGACTAGTCGGGGGAACGTAACTAATGATGGACATAATCGAATGATTTTAAGAATCGAGACTTTAGTAGTCGAGACATTTTTATAATCGAATGATCACTCGAATGACTACTAACCACTCGAGAGAATACTAATCACTCGAGTGACTACTAATCATTTGAATGACTACTAAGCTCTCGACTGACTACTAATCATTTGAATGACTACTAAGTATTTATCGACGAGAACTATTTGTTACTTGTTCTTGCGCTGAAGTAGGACAATTATCGAGTTACCTTGTGTTAGTAGTTTGTAATTAGTTAGAAGTCACTTCAGTGATTAGTAGTCATTCGAGTGATTGATTGAGAATCGAGATGTTCTCGATATCTTGTAATAATCGACTATCACTCGAGATATCATTCGAATGCGCCCATCACTTAGCATTACACTCAAATTCACAGTTTCCGATCGTAAATTGATCATCGTAGAAAACGTGGGAAATAAAACTCCCCAATTTTTGTCTGAGTGATTATTGTGAAGGAGACAGTGGAAATCTGCCCAACTAATGTAAGGAATACAATTTTGAATGTCTGAAATCTGACGCGAAATGTGGAAGTTCGCCTTTTTCTGTTAGATGCTACTTCGTTTTCATTATCAAATGCATTCTAGTATAAGTCAATACTATCCATTTTTCTATCATCAATTGCCGTCACATATCACAATGCAGCTGTTTTGTAAATTCGTGATATTTATCGGTAAGGTAGTGTGCACGGTGTAGTTCACACGTGAAAGTGAATCGAGTGAGTAAATGTACTAAATGGTGTGACAGTCTGTTTGTGAAAGGACGCGTAGTGTACTGCTAGATCCGTCCGTTGCCTCTAGGCAAGCAAAGTTTGTGCTCGTTGATAGTGAATTTGAGGTAGCCTTTTCCGCGCCACTTGTCACCGTCTTGCCATTCGTCAGAACGGGTGTGATAATCGCTGTGTACGCCCAGAATACTGTACTTGTGTCTGTTCTACACCTTTAGTTGTAGATTCTGACACTTAAGCACTTTCGTTGCCTTCAAGAAATAATAGGAATGAACACGGAAGGCATTCTTGCGTTCCACATATGCAACTGCTTTTGGATAATGTTGCCAAATTCGTCTCAGTATGCGGATTCCCCCAGCTACCAGAAATAAAGCTAGAAATCGATGATTTTGTAGGGACATTGAAAATACATCGAGGTGTTTATGACCGACGCTAAGCAAGAAAAGGTCATTATCAATGATCTGGTTTAGTCGGAAGGAACGGAAGCTCCTAGTACGGGGAATGCATATGCTCGGCAAATGTCAAGCTCAAGCAAAGGAACGAAGGCTTTTTTTGGATGGGAGGACTTATCTTCGTGGAGCTCGATGGATGTAGGTCATTTTCTTAAGACTAATGCAAAATTATATTTTATTTTACTGGGTTTAAATAGAAATCTTTTGGGCACAATCTTACCAACTCATTGGTCTAATTACCCCGCATTCATAAGCAGAATTTAGGTCAATGGTTTTCGCAAGAATATGTTGGTGAGTGGAAAGCAAAACGTTTGTTTAAGACGTAGAAAGTGCGACAATGGGTCACCAAAAACCTGCTGGGTTGCTGTGGGAATTTGCACAGACAATTTATGCATTTATTCACTCTTTCTATTAACAATTGCGTTAAATTGTTGGAAGCCATTCTTGCTTAGTTTCCGTTCTTAATTTGCGATCTCTTTAATTGTTGGTGCCCTTTTAAATAGGTTGCACTTCCCTACCCTATTAATATTGACCTTGATTGTATTCGGAAGCTTTTATGGCCAGGTCAGTAGGTATTTTTTGGTTCCATTTAGTCGCGGGTATAACAATACATATACAATGCCGATGACTGTGAATCCGAAATTCAATAATGCATTAACACCACAAATGATTGTGTGGATGTTGCTATTAATGGTTACATTTGGGTATGTTTTTACTCCGCAACTTAATTAGCGTTTTTACTCCGCAACTTAATTAGCGTTTTTTTCTGAAAGCGTGGCAGTCAATGCGGATAATTTTTGTATTCCATATTGTTCTACTTTTCCTCTAAAATAAAAGAGAATGTTTTTGTAGCAGCCTGCGAAAGAAACTGCCTTCTGAATTTATCCTTTATCCCTTTTATTTAATAAGGCTTGTTTGCCGTACATTGTTCCTAGGGTTGTGCTTAGCGGATGATGGTGATAATTAGGTGGCTTTCACAGACATTTTTCGACATTTTTGTAGTAAAATATGCATACTCATTTTCAATATTCTTTATATAGATGAGAAAAGGAGTAAAGGAAATTAACAAAGCAAAGTCCCAAGTAGCAAGTGGCATAACATTTTGGAGTTGGAACGTTTAGATCTAGATGGTGTATTTGGGAGTGGCTTTTAATATTTTTGACTTTAAGATCCGTTCGCGATACATTGAGAGATAAACCAATTGCCAGGGTTTTTGTTTCTTACAGAAGATCACACTTCCATTTCTTTATCCGGTGAAGACATTCTACTCAAGGAGGGTCAATACGCGCGGGCTTAAGGCCTCGTGTAGTGATGGGCATAATCGAATGATTTTAAGAATCGAGACTTTAGTAATCGAGATATTTTAATAATCGAATGATCACTCGAATGACTACTAACCACTCGAGTGACTACTGACTAATTACAAACTACTAGCACAAGATAACTCGATAATTGTCTTACTTCAGCTCAAGAACAAGTAAGACACAGTTCTCGTCGATAAATACTCATCGGGAACGTAGAATGAACATAAGAATGAAGGAAAAACGCAAGGGAAAAGAACACAGGTATTAACCCACTACTCGATGCATTAATAAAAACATCAACAACAACAGTGGGTCCAGAAGTGTTGCTCTCGAAGTTATTTTATTTGTTTCCATCTCATTGAATCGATTAAAAGCAACTTTTCGCAATTCATTCTCCTCATGTTCCTTATCAGTAGCTCTCAACAAGAATTTTTTATTACATTCTTCTCACGCTGTTGATACATTAATCGAGTTCAAATGTGTGTTAGTAGTTAAAAGACATGCAAGTGGTTAGTAGTCACTCGTGAGATTAGTAGTCATTCGAGTGTTTGATTGAGAATGGAGATGTTGTAATAATCGACTATCACTCGAGATCGCATTCGAATTCTCCCATCACTAGTCTCGAGTGAGTATACACCATATATAGGCATCTACCTATGTATATGGTGTATGTAAAAAGTAGGTGTCCTGGGGTTTTGTTGGTGGACTTTGTGTTGTGTTTATAGTTTGTCTTCTACGTAAGGACATACAATGTACGTATTTTTTGGGGCAACTAAAGGAATTCCATTATGAGTCTTATTGACGTTAAGACTGTTGAAGTTATTTCAGCTGACTTCACAGGTAATTGACCTTTCGGCAGCAATCATAAAAATATGTAAATGTGATTAGCAAAGTTGAAGATACGTAGAATGTATTATCTGGGCTTACATTTCCCCAAAAAAGTTTCGCTCAAAAAGAACTCGAACTATGCTACACCTATATATGGTAAATATTATTATAACACTACAATCATAAAAATGGCTTACCAAGCTTAAAGAAATACTACCATCTAAAAATTTGGTTCTTACCTGAAAGAGAAGAAAATAAATAAATTGTTAGATTTTTTTTGATCAAACATTATTTTTAACTTATTCTATAGAATAGGGTTAAGGTTAGGTTGTAGTGGCTGACTGCTAAAGGGCCAAGGTAGGCCCATTGTGATACCACGCGGATTGACTTCTCCTATCGTCCTTCCAATCCTAATGAAGCGATTTAGCTGACCAATGCTGGCACTTTTTAGCTCGTTACGGCCGCTTAAGTAGTAGGCTCCTATGTGCAGGGACCTACGGCTGGCAAGAGCACTGCAGGAGCAGAGAAAGTGATGAGTATTTTCTTCCTCCTCTTCATCCATGCAATCATTATATGGGGCACCCATCCTGCGAGCATGAGTGCCAATTGCACAGTGCCCGGTTATGACTCCAAGTAGGGGCCTTAATGAGTGATGGCCAGATTTATTTTGTTTTAAGGCAGGTTTTTTTTTATTGTATGAATCTTCAAAAGATGATAGGCTGTAGCGATCGGCATGGAGGGTGTTTATTCCCCTACTATTGATAGGGATGAGGTTCTACCACACCTGGCGAGTTCATCGGCTTTGCAGTTTCCTGGTATGTCACAGTGTCCCGGCACCCACATGAGGTGAATGTTAAAATGCTCAGCCATCTCGTTAAGAGACAGCCTGCAATTAAGGGATGTTTTTGAGAGTGACACTGTCCACGGATTTTATGGCGGCCTGACTATCGGAACAGATGGTGATATCCCTTGTTGATATCACATTGTTTTTGAGCCACGACAACGCCTCTTTTATCGCTATGGTTTCTGCCTAAAAAACGCTAGTGATCAGGAAACTTCAAGGAGATAGCAATGTTGAGATCTTGGGAATATACACTCGCACCCACCCCTTCGTTTGTCTTCCAGAGGATCTTCCAACGTTTCTCTGTCAGACATCCAGTCCGATCTGGAAGGCATGCTGATTGAGAATATATTCTCAAAGATAGCCTGGGGTATTAGCCGGTCAGTGTCGATAGGAGGGAAATTGAACTCCTTGAGAATGGCTGAGTGGCCAATGTTGAGTTTGGACCACAATCGGAGTGTTTTGAGTCTATATGGTTTGTTAACCTTGAATTAATATTCTTACTCGAAATGATTTTGTGGAACATCGTAGTGTTCGAAAGGATTGCCACCGCAGACCTTATATAGAAATTCGATACTCCAGGTACACATATGAGTGTACTTCTACGAAACATGAATCCACCACGCTTTTTCAATTGAACTAGACTTTGCAGTATTGCTTTTCAATTAATGCCACAAGAGTAATCAAAATATTGTGTTTAGGCAACAAAAAAACCAGAGAATATCGCGTGTAGATATCCGACTTCAAATACGATGATTAGGGTTCGCAATTTCATACATTACAAAATATGCACTAAAAATTAACTTATCTTAACTTCGGTTGAATATAAAAACACATTTTCTTCAGTCTTCAAACATAAATAAAATTTGTATCAGTTATTGTTTAATAAAATAAAAACGACGAAATTAACATTTAATACAAAAAGAAAAAACACAATTAACGTAAACAAACACATCGTCATTTGTTTAATTAAAATAAGTAATTCACAATGATATTCTATTATTGTGTATATATATTAAATCCGGGGAAAACACAAGCGGGTTACCAATCGCAGGAAATCGTGTTTTCTGCCCGACACAAATTAGATTCTGCGAAGATTCAATGGTCAGACAGCGGTAAGTATCTGGGCATAATCCTAGATAGCAGGCTTACGCTCAAGCACCATACATCAAAAACTATCGACAAAATTAATAATATTGTTAGAATCCTATATCCTTTCATCTGTAGAAGTTCACAGCTTAACTCTAAAAACAAGCTTATACTCTTCAAAACTAATTTCCAATCTGTTTTACTCTATGGTGCACCTGTTTGGCACAACAGTGCCAAAACACACATAAACAAATTACAACGCTGCCCAAATAAATTTTTAAAAATGATGCTGGGCTTAGCTAGGGACTATCCCACCAAATGACTACATGACAAGTGCAATGTTAGCTTAATCTCCATAAACCTAATTCTCTAAACACTCATTCGTTATTATATCTTTGTAATTTCTGCTACTGAATAAACCATACTCTGAAAGTAAATCACAATGAGATAAAACCCTTAATTCCACAATTATTCTGAGTTTGAAAACTTTTATTTGCATAGACCATACAATTTTTCGAAAATGTTATCGATTTGGTCTTAGGAATGCCTTTTACAACGAAAAAGATCGCTCAACGTCAACTGAAGTTAGGGGAGCATTTTTAAAAGAACAAATTTCATCGATGGTGTAATATTTTTTTTTTTTTGAAAATTTTAGTCATTGCAGTCCAATGTGATGGTCTTACTTATATAATAATATGGGTGGCGCTACAGCCCGTAGAAGGCCAGGGCCTAGCTTCTCAACAACCACTCGTGTTGTGCGTGCTATTGTTCTCTCACGAGTGGAAGGGACCTACAGTTTTACGCCGACTCCGAACGGCCAAGTTTGAGAAGCTTTTTCTAGAAAGGAAATACTCTTTGAGCATTGTCAGTAACTCGAAGGAGGTGGGGTCGTGAAAATTATTTGCGTCGCTCAGAGCTGGAATCGAACCTTCGACGTCGAGGTTGGGGTCGACGCACATACCCACAACGCCACGGGTCACCACATGGTCTTACTTACATTTTGCATTATTGCAATCTTTCATTTTTTGCTAGAACGCACTGAAGTTGTTTTTATTGACTGTCGCATAGAACTGCGATGGTGTCGCATAAAAAACTGAAGTTTGAATTTATTATTTGGCATTTCAACAATGGCTGGGTTATCACTTCTTTTGCATTTTTTTATTGCAACTTCATCGGAGTCTTCGAACCCATTTGACAATGCTTTCAAACGCCTCATAATTTTGTGCGTAATACAGAACAGCCTTCAATCAAGTTTCCCATCTTGAAACAATAGGCTGAGACGGAAGAGGAGTCAAGGGATATTTTTCTTTAAAAACGTAGACGCGAGATGGCGTTGACGTTTGAAATGAATTCATCGACGTTTCGGAAACTACCCTTATTTCTTCTGCAACTCGGTGCACTGCATGGGCTAAGCAAGTGACATGCAACAATTTAGAATAAAACAGTGCTAATCCACGAGCTGTCTTTACCATATATGACGCAGCATCAGTCAAAAAAAAAAAATGGGTATTTTTGCTTTTATCAATTTGCAATGCAAATGCGCTGGCGATGGTGGAACAGTGCTGCAGCTACACCAACGTGCGCAGGCAGTTAAGCTTGAGCTTTACCACATTGTACTGGAGCGTCTTCATTTTACTAAGCTTTGTGTCGTGAGAAGGTTTTTGAGTTAAATTTTGGAATTTATTGTGAAAAATATGCAACATATGCATTTATAGTAAAATATGCAAAAATATGCACTAGCGGTTAGATGCTATTTTAAAGGCATGATTCGTATACATAATAAGTAGTCTTGCATCCAAGGTGTTCATAAAAAACATGCATTTGCATGAAAATCCGATCCGTTTCCATGCATCATCCATTGACTGCTTGGTCTTATTACTTATTATGTAGTCTTATTTTTTCGTTACTACAGTGTTTGTGAAAAGATTCTCACGTTTGAAGTCCATCACCTTTCAACCAAAAATAGTTCTACATAATTGCATGCCATTATGTGACTCCAGTTTCTAATTTAAGCCTTTTGTAATATTTAATTTTTATTTATTGAACGGAATTAGCTTTGGAGATATATTTTTATATCTCTATTTTCAGTTTCAAAACGGCTCTAAGGTTCAGGGACTTGTAAGGACAAAAAGAACTACCCACGCACGATCTAAAAGCTATTGTGGTACACAGGCACGGATTGTACATCAAAACTACTCTTCCGGATTTGCATTTTGTTAACACTCGGCGTGATTCACTAATGTTTCTTCCATATAATCATACCCCATTCCCCATTGATCAAAACAGCCAGTAAGTACTCCATCAAACTAAGGGCTGTCGATTTTGCTCACATATCTTTCAGAGGACCAGACTGACATGGGGGACAAATTAAGATAAGTCCTTGAATCAGTCAAATCACAGTCCTATCACTTTGTTGCCTAAACGTTTCCATGAAAGAACTCATCACACTTAATTACCATTTTCTAGTTTTCTTTTGTATCCTTTCCCCATACGGCTCGTTACTCTACCTGTTATGCGATGGAATCAAATAAAAACAATTGGAGCATAAAGATACGAGACAGGTGCCACTCACGGATGTATTCCAACTCGATTCCGAGTGGTCGAAGACAACAGCCGACACTCATGTCGCAGCACCCAAGCGATAGATAATTACGAGTATCTCCAGCGTTGGCATCGCAACAATGAACCTCTCTCCACAGAACGCACAGACAAGTTCTCACAGTACATACACGTTCAACAGTTGTATCTAATTCCACTTTAGAAAAAATCAAGAAGTGTGTTGAGTGAACCTGTCAGTCAGATACACTCTTCGAGGCCCAACCCAAACAACAATGGCACCAACGAACAACTGATGTCGTCTCCACCAACAACATGCGACATCAACGCTGTGTGAATTGATTCCTCAAGCGGTTTACTTCGGAAATGATTCCACCACTTGAATCCGGAGTGGTTGAGACGGTTACAAAGGTTTTCCACTTGCCCAACCGCAAAGAATGCCCTGCTTCTACCGTGCTGTCGCTGCTGCTGCCGGTGTCTGTGTGCTGAGAGACCTTGGATCTTCCGCAGAAGAACCTTTGATATTTAATAACTCGCTGCGGATACTCCTCTATAGATTCACAGATACTTTACATTCTTAACTGTACAGCGGAGCACAGAGTGTTGCACTACAAGCGTGGAACTCTTTCGGACGAGGATTGGCAATTAAAGGTGGGTGGCAGGTAACAAAATTCAGACAAATGAACGCCACGGCGCCGCCCTCCTGAAGCCCGTCAAGACCCAAAGGCTAAGCGGTGGATTTTGTGTTTTTTAATCGCCTGCTCACCATGGCTTCCCAGCATTTAAGCGGTGGCACCACGTAACAGCCGCCACGCCGTATCTCCCTATTAAGTGCATGCTGCCCCGACTGGTGTGCGGCGATAAGAAAAAAGAAACACGAGTATTACTTAATCTCCCGCCAGATGGTTAAGATTATTATTTCTCTTCGCATTTTTTGCAAGCAGAAATCAGTTCACTTGAAACGTTGAATAATAAAGTATCTCGTCGGCCATTGTTTGTGTGGCTCGACGAGGCGACCACGACGGGGGCGCCTACGTACACTGCTGGAAAAGAGATGGTGTGTACTTAATGTTCCGAAAAATTACATGAACAGCGGGAATATTGGGCAACGATGGCGGCAGTATGACTTAATTAGACTCACAGCCTTTCATTGATTACGACGAATCGCATGAATAACGCGCTCATGTGCAGACGTGAATTATTGGATGTGATAAATCCGACTGCATGCGGTGAAATAGCATGTTTGATGAGTACGAGTTTATGTTGAGAGTAATACTTTGATACGGTATCCTACCAATTAACGCAATTAGACAGAGGATCGTTTGGTGTGCAGTATAAGCGAGTCACAAACATATTTGATGGGAAACAATTAATTAAAGTGTCGGAATGGAAGCCATAATGACCGGTTTCTTTTCGGGAAAGTTGCGTGGCGGGAGCTATTTAATCATCAAGTGTTTTATGGTAGATTCGTGTCAACATTCTGAGCATTATTAGAGCTGGATTAATGAGCAACGTTTGAATGCATTTTTTCTTCATCAGCATCGTGCACTAGAAGCACTGGCAGTCTGTGAAAGCATGTGCTGAATTCTCAAGTGTTTGTAGCACAAGCAAACAAGAAAACGTTTAGTTGTCCGTGCAGCGCAGTGCGTTGGTCTGAGGAGGTATTAGGTACAAAGCTAGACAGCATCACGGTATGAATCCAGGACAGAGGTTTTTCAATGCAAGTTCGAATACCAGACACTTAGTCCTCTTCAATGACGGCTGTAGGATAGTCGTCAGGTGTGACCACTTATACACTAGATGTCTACATTCCATTCCCGGACGGACAACTTTCAAAATTCACTTTTTACTGTACAAAGCTGACATAAGACTGTAGGTTCCCTTCACTCATGAGACGACATCTGCACGCACAACACAAGTAGTTGCTGCAGGAGCTACATACAGTAGAGCCAAGTCAAACTCGTACACCGTCCTTTTCTGACTGTCTTTGCATAACTCATACTCCTCTGACAGTACGTCAGCTATTATTCATACACCTTTTAAAACAAGAAACAGTCAAATTCTAAAATTTGGGTAAATGATGTCAAGATAGAAGAGCATACGAGCTCAAACGAACGTTTTTTACGTGTAGCCAACGCCATCACCGCTTAAACCTTAATTTACTTGTACTGAATATTTGCCCATTACTGTCGAAAATGGTAAGAATAGAAAGAAGCGAACTTAAGTGACTGCTAAAGTCCTAAGCTCTAAAAAGTGGAGCCGAAAATTATGAAAGTTTGTATAATCGGGGAATGGACAAACAAACCCAATACGTTACGGAGTTCGGTACAAATAAAGGGTGGACCTTCTAGTGTTTTTTTTTTTTCAATCATAGTTATTTTGATTCTGACAACTGTCCTGCTCGAAATCTCGCCAGAAAGTCAATATCGTACCTCCGCGGGAAGAAATCGCTGACTTATTGAAAATTTAATCGAAAGTGAGTGAAGTATTGCCCAAACAGCGTGTTGTTTAAAAAGATGTTTCTGTCGAAATATATCACCCACTGTGACTGCTGCACCTACGCAAGTCTTTTCAAAATGTTTGTGAGACTGGTATGCTAAAGGACAACACTCATAGTCCCTGTCGTCGTACAATGCACACATATAGGAAGTCGGCTGGGATCGAACAGCGTTTCCGATTTCGATCTGGGTGACCTCTGGTTCATGCAAGATGGCACACCATGGCATACAGCCCATGTCACAATCCTTATTTTGGGCACCAAATTCCCAAATCGTCTTATCAGTCTTCTTGGCGATGATTCGATCCCTTTGGACGTCGGAACCGTGACGTACCGATGTTATACCAACAATCTGGAAAACGAACCATGCACCTAAGACCAAACCAAGCAATTCGTGAGTTGGAACCGAAACCATCAACAGGGTCTTGGGAATGGGAGTGACAGAATACACTGCTGCGAAGCTAACCGATGCAGCCGATCGTTGTGTTTCACAATTATTAGCAATGTTTGTTCCATAAATAGAAGTTGACTTCTACAAAAGTTCACTTACAGAAAAGTTGACCAAATTTTAGCTACCATTCATTGCCATGTTTTTCAAGCCGAGATATTCGCATTTGAACTCTGCCTCAGAGAAGATACAGATAGAGCTTCATCATTAGCAGCACATCTTTATTCTCTTTTAGAGGCAAAGCTGCTCTTCTAGCCCTCAAAAGCTACGAAGACACCTCTAAACTAGTATGACACTGCTTACAACTGTTGCACCAGCTGGCCAACACTAAGTCCACGGCATTTGGATACCACGCCACAGCGATCATACAGGAAACGAAAGAACAGACCTGCTAGCCAGAAATAGACTCCGCCCAGTATATAAGCACCTACAAAACATGGGCCTAACACAAGATGGCACCGTGACGAGAATTGACATCCTGTGTTCCTGTAACTTCCCAGTGAAGACACTTCATCGACACTTAGGCGGATACTATTTTAAAGCGGACAATATTACCGAAAGATCGATCACAAACAAACTAAATTTCATCATGAACTTAGGCTTCCTGCGTGAACTTTAAATGGGGGAAATCACAATAGGTCCATCTGAAGTTGCAGTGATCAGACGGTACCTTCCCATCCCCTTCCAATATTCAAAATTCTAGCTACTAAGTGTTTCCTTCGTGACTATAATTTTTTACTTGCACTCGAGATTTTTATATATAAAATTAAAATAATCGATGTAAAACATGTTTCCTTGGCACCTGCATCCCAGTTACAATTGTTTTAGATTATTACTGACTCAGTCGGTAAGTGTATTGCCCATTAGCGCATGTACTTTCATTTGCTGTCTGGTAATTAAATACATTTTATCAAAAAGTGGCAACAGAAAGCAAGTTCGATTCAATTTAAAACGAAAAAAAAAAGTAAATATTGCAGAAACAAATATTGTGTCACACAGCAGAAAAGCTTTGGAAAAGCCATGATCAAAAAGGTACGCCAGAAAGGAAATTTTAGCTACTTCAAGTCCGTAAATGAAAAAACTGAACTATGAACAAAATTCTAAATTTCAAAAGATCTTGAAAAGTGTCCAGAAAAGTTGACAAACTCTGAGATATGTGTATCAGCTTTTCCTATCTTCTACACAGTTACATGGGAAAGGATGAATTTTGTTCATATTATTGCATTTTTGAGAAAAATCTTGTATTTGGCTCACCCCATATACCCACCCCTCTGTGGTGGCCCGTGGCGTTGTGGGTTCGATTTCTGCTCTGTGCGACGAAAACAATTTTCACGGCCCCACCTCTTTCGAGTCACTGACAATGCTCAAAGAGTATTTCCTGTCTAGAAAAAGCCTCTCAAACTTGGCCGTTCGGATTCGGCATTAAACTGTAGGTCCCTTCCACTCGTGAGAGAACAATAGCACGCACAACACTAGTGGTTGCTGAGAAGCTAGGCCCATATATTACATATACCCACCTCAAAAATACTGCTTCGAGTACCAAAAGTTGATAGTTTGAGGAGGGTTTAAATCGTGAGAAACATTGGGTATTCAATTCAATTTAATTAACATTGTAACCCCGAAAACAGCAGGAAAGCCTCATTAGTAGTATTCGGCAGCAGTCACGGCCTTCTTTCAAAATCGATTCCTAATCCACCAGAGAAAGTAAGGCTTCACAATAGATATCCAATAACTCATGACTAATCTACTTACTTATCTTAAAGTAAGTAAATCTACTTAACCTATGCCCGATCTGCGATAAGACTACCTGGAAGTTATTATTACCTTATACACCCCGTTTTGGCTGCTATTGCCACAAATCTACCTGCCATGGCAATCCTTGTGGCTTGGCCACAATATCCTTAAAGACACACCAATTAACTTGCAAGTCCTCGTAAGAGATTATTCGGGAAGACAAACAGTATCGACTACTCATTTTCATTGCGACCGAATTTTAGGGTACCTATAAGGATGGTTTACAATTGAGCTATGAAATCCATTCAAGGGTTGGATGTTCCCATCTTCCCTCTCCATATGAGGTCTTTTATGCAGACGAGTTAGACAAGGTCTTCGGTTTAATTAACACACTGGTGTTCAGTGAAACGCCCTAGTCAACCAAGAATCGTTACTGGTACCCACACATCCCTGCAACGGACTACTTCGAAACAAACTTAATTAATTGACCATACCCCACGATACCACAAGACCTCATACGTAACAAGGGGCATATATGTAAATACCTCATTCCAACCGAGTCAACCAGGAGCAACCCTTTACACACAACCCCCAGGACACGGACTCATAATCAATATTCGATCGAAAAAAAGGAGATTGCATCCCAAATTTATGTACACAACCCGTCTGGGAGTATAATCAAAAACTCGCCTCCTCTACCTTCGCGTTCGGTCACAGTTTCCCCCAGCAAATTGAATCATGATACCGCCCCCAAGTCCTCAGGTCTTTTTACTCTCATCTTCAATTCGCCAGCAGCTTTATTAGCTCTTCGCGTTTGGGAGATTTTCACCAAAGCACTGGTTGGCGAATCATGTCGGTCCATAATTTGCTCCCCGTAATAGACATCATCATGGGGACGACATGAAAAACTGAAAAACGTGCACCAGCATACATTCAGCTTCATCGTCGTACTCATAAACCGGAGTAATAAAGGAATTAAATGTTTCGTGTTCCCTTCCATTTGAAAGAAGTGGGAGCATGTGAGACTGCTGGAAGTTTATGGTGTTAAAACGATAGCCACCCGGTTGGAGTGTGTTTGCTTCATCTCATCAGTCACTCTTCAGTTCACCACACGCGATTTTGACACTTTTTTTTGCTGCACAAACCAAGCACAACAAATCGGATTCGAGCCCGGCAATCTCAAGTGCGGCGACTACAGGACACACAAAGGGCTGTTCACGTCGCTACCTGAGATCTCGAATGCTACTACTGTGCTGATCACCCGTCTACCTACTGTGCCCGGGAGTTGCTGTTAATCCATGTCAATGACAGATGCGACGATAATGCGTCGCGGTATTTAGGTGGAAGACCGACCGAAGATCGTAAGCGTATTGGGCACACTTGACCGTGAATTCTCGCAATCGAATGGCGTCTCGGTTAATGAAGGAGACTTGAACTAATTTCGTTATTCAGGCGGCAAAACTCTTAACGACGAGTTATGTGTCTCGTCTGTGTGAGTGGGTGACCAACCGCATTGACTGTGCGAAATTAAACGACTGCTGGCTGACATTTTATCGAATTATTTCACAACTGGGAGTCGGTGTACGGTCATTGCCGACGGCGACCAATGCAGGTGTGAAGGATACAGTTTTAAGTCCTAAGCGTTCCTTTGTTTCACTCATCTGAGAAGTGGCAAGGCAGGGAACGGCGAACGTACGGATAATTGTACCAGGGTGAGCGACTATTGCTTGCTTTGTTCCACGCAACAAAGGATTACTTAACTTCAGCAGCAATTGTACTGCACCTATTGTCTAAGGGTTAAGGTTGTCACCTCTGGAGCAGGTTTCATGGCTGAATGAAATATTGAAACGTTTAAACCTCGCACAAAATCGACAGCACTGAATGGATACAGTTGAATTCAATCGTTTCTTTTATCTACAATTTCGACGTCGAACTTATTATTTGAAACAACAGTGCAGTGGTGACGTTGTTTAAAAAAAAAATCGATCAATCGTATATTTTCTAAGGAACATTTTTTTGTAATTTGTTCCGGTTCACGGATGTTGTCCTAAATAAAAATGTATTAAAATGAAATGACGGATGTTGTCCTGGGGCGATGGTGTTTTAAGGGACCTTCATTGAAAACGGAAGCTTTAAAATTTCGGTATAACATGTATACCCCATCTGTCAACACTTTAATTGCTCGTACAATATGCATATGTACGCAACGATCGATACTTTGGGGCTACAGTTGTCCACCTCGTTGGGATGTGAAGTGAAGTTGAACGGGTTTTTGGAACGTTTCTTATCGCGTGACGTAGCATTCGATAGGTTTCGACAGTCTCAACACAATATTTTGGAAGACTTCGACCAGAAAAGGTGAAGCATCGTTGATTTGGAAAACTAAGATCCGATCCGATGGTTATTGTTCAGACAGACCGTTAACTGGGAGCCTGCAGACTGGTGGACAGTGAATCTTTACTAGTTACTATTGATTGATGTGAGTGGCCATACAGTCTTAGGTCTTGTTACTTCTTAGTTACTACACTTGCTTTTATGCATTTTGGGTTCCCTAAAAAGTACCTGAAGTTTATACCACACCCCAACGACGTAAATTGAGAACCCTTTTCTAGAAAGTTGTTCTTGGCACTTGTACTTAGCCAGCTCAAGGTAGGAATTGGCGCACCTATCATTTAATGTCCCTTATTAGCCAACTAGTTTTCAAAATGAATACAACGAGTGCCATTGGAATCTAAAATCTATAAGCAGACCCATTCAAATATGTATTACGCCTTTGGTCAAGCGAGCTAGAGCTAGAGCTAGAGCTTCGCACTGCATAAGCTATGGTCAGGATGGGATGGAACTGAATCGGGTATCTATTTGAGCTCTTATTGACAAAGCTGGGATTACCTTTGTTGGAGAATACATCTACTGTTAATATTACCATTTTGCATTGTAACTCCGAATGGAAGCATACAAACCGCAAGCCTAGCTAATAGCAATTGCTGAAGATTACTTACTTATCAGACGAACCATGAAGGGTCTGAGCCTGAGCAATTGCTGCCTTCCATCGGTGACGGTTCTGGACACGCTGTGTCCAGTCATCAAGGTCAAGATGACTTGGTCTTTGTACCTGAGGTTCGGTCTTCCTCTCCTTCTCGAACCAGGAGGCTCGGATTTGAAGACCCTCTTTGCTGGAGCGTTGTTGTTCATTCGCTCGATGTGGCCGAGCCAGTGTAGTCGACGGATTTTTGCCTTGCGGACTACATCAACATCGTTGTACAGCTTACAGTTGTGTCTTCTCCTCCATTCGCCTTCCTCGCAAACAGGACCATATATCCGACGCAGAATTTTTCTTTCGAAGGCACCAATAATCAGCTCTGCAGCCTTACTCAATGTCCAGCTTTGGGCTCCATAAAGCAGGACTGGCAGGATAAAGGTTTTGTAGAGCATGACTTTGGTCCTTCGATTCAGGAGTTTCGAGCCCCGAAGTAGCATCGGTTGCCAAGGGCGATTCTACGTCGGATCTCCACTACGTGTCATTCGTGGAGTTAACATTTGCCCCGAGGTAGACAAACTCCTTTACTATCTCGAAATTGTAGCTGTCGATTGTGACGTTTTGGCCTAGGTGGGGTGCGGCGGATCGTTTTTTGCTCGACAGCATATATTTTGTTTTGTCCTCGTTGACCTTAAGACCAGCTCGTTTCGCCTGTTCCTCAATTGCCTTGAAAGCTTCCACTATGGCACGTTGGGACCGCGCGACAATGTCAATGTCATCAGCGTATCCCAACAGCTGGACTGACTTGTAGAAGATAGTGCCTTCCGTGTTGACTTTTGCCCGCCGCACTATCTTCTCCAGTACCAAATTGAAGAAATCACACGACAGCGCATCTCCTTGCCGAAATCCGGTGCAAGTTTTGAACGGTTCAGAGGTCTTTGTACCGAACTGCATGGTGCATCGCGTATGTGTTTGCGTGGTGCGACACAACCGGATCAGTTCTCCCGGGATCCCGAATTCTACCATCGCTTGAATGCTGTCGTATGATGAACAGATGGTGAGTATCGATTTGAAACTCGCTGGTCTTCTCCAGGATCTGCCTTAGTGTGAAGATTTGGTCTGCAGTCGATTTGCCGGGCCGGAAGCCGCACTGGTACGTGCCGATTAGTGCGGTGCAAAACGGCTTTAGACGTTCACACACTACGCTGGATAGGATGATTGCTGAAGATTACGACTGACAAATGTCAACTGTGGTGGCCCGCGGCGTTGTGGGTATGTGCGTCAACCTCAACCTCGACGTCGTAAGTTCGATTCCTGCTCTGTGCAACAAGAAATAATTTTCACAGCCCCACCTCTTTCGAGTGACTGTCTAGAAAAACATTCTCAAACGTGGCCGTTCGGATTCGGCATAAAATTGTTGGTCCCTTCCACTCGTGAGAGAACAATAGCACGCACATAACAAGTGGATGTTAAGAAGCTAGGCCCTAGCTTTTTATGGGCTGTAGCGCCATCCATTATTATCATTAGAAATGTCAACTGAGAAATGTAAAACCCACACAAAAACGATCTGTTGGCGGGCTATATAAAAAGAACCATCTGTTGTTAATGTTCCGACATTTACACCTGATTGTAGAAAGAGGAAGTTGCGTAACACCATTTACATGGAATACGACCTTTTCCCCTTCGTCATAGCAGTGCAATGGTTGAACAAGGTTGAAGCAACTAGACACTGTTGTTCACATCTGTGTCGCATAATCCACTTCTATCAGGTTGATCAGGTTGATCAGGGATTTCGAGTCATACCAATTGGAGACTGTACCTCCTATGGCACCAAGATCTTATTATGTCAAAAATTATAAATATTTTTAAGAACGTGCTGCGTTTCTAACAACTTCCTTATAGCCTTGATATTGCGCAACGCCCTTTTTGCACTCAAGCATTGACTCAGCACGCATTACATCATTTGATATCAAGGTTCAACACAATCTCCAGCAGCCAAGGTTAAGTTTGTATAACTAATCGGCACTTCCGATGTTCTTTCCTGCACGTTTTCATATTCTCAAGTAAAGTGCATTGGGGATTTCAGCGTGGAAACGACTTTATCTTATGACATCACGAATTATGCACAAATGTGTGTCAACAACAAATAACACGATGTTATCTAGCATTCACAGTCGTATCATAAATATGAATGCTTTTCTTCCTTTCAAACGAACACGTACCAGCAAGTGGCGGTGTGATTAAGTTCGATGGAAGTCGACTCTAAAAATAGATCCTCTCTGATGTGGGAGGGTATTATTGGAACAAAGATATCATTGCCAGGAGGTTTGCCTTTTGTTCGCTTTTATAAAATTAGAAGTCAAAGTGAGAACCTTACATTTGTTGTACTCATCAAGTGATTGAGGATGTGCCTCAAATTGTTTCGTTTCATTTGCTTTTGGGTTCTGCTGAAGAACTTCATTTACTCATCCCTGATATGCAATGAGCACCACTTTTCCTAGACAAACATTGTTGGATTCACTCATTTGTCGCAGCGAGTGTGAGTCGTTCGGCCTAATAGGAGACTTAATGACATTTGCCTAAGGAAGAGGCAACGACACAATAAATACATCGATGACTTTGGGAGGATGAGTCAATGCTTGTGGTCACAAGTGATTAAATCATTAGCTAACCTCCAAATGACTGCATCCACTTGTGACTTGCTTCAAGAAAGTTTTACCGCCGATAACTTTTCCAAAGCCGATTTGTAACAGTTAGCAGCCGATCGAAAGTTGAATTGGACGCACAGTGGCAACTCCCTTGC
This sequence comes from Eristalis arbustorum, assembly GCA_916610145.1. NCBI lineage: Eukaryota > Metazoa > Arthropoda > Insecta > Diptera > Syrphidae > Eristalis > Eristalis arbustorum. The sequence goes on along the minus strand of OU744319.1, from coordinate 46,711,449 downwards.
GACCAGTTATAAGAAGGGAATGTCTTATCCAAGCAATCAGTGGGGGATTCAAAAACTGGGAATGAAGACCGCCAAAAAAACCTGTTCCCCCAATTAATGTCTAGTCAAACTTCGATAATTCTAATTAAATTAGTTGGCGCTTAGCATTTACTGGATAATTCGCGACAGTCTGCACTAATATAAACGTTCACGTAAGTGATCACCACCTGAGTCACCTATTTTGCAACCTTAAACATATCCATTTGAAGAATTATCTTTAATGACAGTGTGGACATTAAGTTCGTCGAAAACAAATATCCTGTGCAAGCATACATACAACATTTTGATGTTAATAAAAAAATAATCATGGACGTAATTATCCACAAGAGTAAGTGAGGTTAAATCAAAAGGATGCCACGCCGAAACCTGCTGTCTCACCATCGAATTGTCGATTATCCCTAAGTGCTGTTGAGTTTCCAATTCTTGGCAGATGTTTTCTAACCAGCTGCAGGTGAAACGCAAACCATTTGTATGGAACTCCTTCATATTCTGCACACCATGAGCCTTTTTCTTTGTGTTTCCCTTTTCCACGTTCTTCACTCGTCCCAAAACATTTCGGTTTTCGCAAAGAATGTAAACAATCAAAGTAAGTCAACTCAGAGATCAAAAGTTACGCTTCTTGTTTCGAAATAGATTTTATACCACAATGCACATTTAGTCAAACTGAAATGAGAAAAAATTGGTTTCCTATTTTTCATTGTAAATGACTGCATTCTGCATTAATGGATTGAATTGTCAGTCAAAGGGCTACACCAAACAATAGCATGAGTCACAATGCTTCGCCGGTTTGAGGTCCTGTACTCATTTGCCAATGGGAGCTACGACCTCTTACGTAGCTAATGCGGTCGACGAGGAAGTTTGACAGTGTCTGACGTTGATGCACATACAATTTTATAGGAACTTGAATTAGTAAATAACTTCACTGATAGAGCTCTGTCACAAAACACTATACATGACAGTCAAATGTACGGCGGCATTGGACCACTGTGCAACCACTAGATTAGAAATGTGTAAGCAGTCACGCTTAAATAATTATTTTGATATTGCATCGGCAATGCTGTGGTCCCACTTAACCATAGATGTCAAGAAGAAGGTGGATGATAAAATTCATAATCCAGCTAAGAAAAGGTGGCTACACCGTAAGCACCTGTAAGACTACTCGGATGCTGTGGCCCAGTATTTATAGAGATAAATCCGACAAACTCCTACAGAAAGCTGCTAAGGATGGTAGTCGATGGTCTCACGGGACACAACCATCTGAAGTATCATGAAACAAAAATGGCTTCATCCCAAGACTTCATAAGCAGAGGGTGAGGGAATATACCTAATCTGCCAATTGAAATACAGAACCGAATGAGAGAATCTAAAATTTGTTTCCAGAACTTAATGATATCCACTTCAATCACTTTTTCAGGTTCAAGGCTGTATGAAGACGTCACCAACGGTCTCACTTAGCATGACAAGGGTGCAACCGGTCTTCCACTGCGCACCACAATGAGCTCACGCGCACTGAGTGAAACTAAGTGCTCCTGCGCGCCTAAACACGTTCCATTCCAATCCAAGAACCTTGATTCTTTTGGGAAGATAGCCAGAGATCGCATTTGCTGAAGTGGATTATAATTCGAGGTTCTGGTTCAAACCCGACTGCTGCGCTGCACAAAGAAGAAGAGGTACATGATGGTGGAATCGCTTAGCTTGCTTAAGTTGTAAATTGAAGAGCACAAGTTTCTTCAAGTGTAGAAGGCTCCGCAAATACATACATAGGATGACTATAATGATTTATACCTCCACCTTATCAGCAAAGCAACATCTCCAGAAGTCGTTAGATGAGAAACTCATGCTGATGGCCGTTGCATTGGTTAGCTGCTCAGACTGATTAAATTGTGAACACTTAGTTGAGGATTGGTGCATATTTGTTTTATAGTGAGGCACCTAGTGCTTTCAGACCATTTACGATTTTACGATCAGGCGTGGCAGTAAAAATGGATCTAGGCGCTAGCTTGTCACAGTGCCTCGCCATCCATGAGACGTACAGGCTAAGATACTCTTCGAACTTAATCAAAACATAGAGCAGTCTTTTCTTTTCTTTACCTAGCCAACCTGACTGAACAAGTTGCCTTGCTTCCTTTCCTTTTTCTTCTGAAAACTGCTATAATGATCGTCAAAGTCTTATATATGTCTCAAATCGTCTACACCCTAGACTGTCTTCAATTGGGAGCTCCTTCTTGAAGAGTGTGTGTTTCAAATGCTCCTCTGATCAGCAAGTATCAGACCATGTCTTGAGTGAGACCTCCCAACGTTGGAAGTTTTGATTTGCCAAACGAATGTGCTCGTTCGAGACGCAGTCAGACACTTTTGATTTGGCACACCTATTTAAAAGTAAATTACTTCCATATGATGACTTGTCAATCAAAAAGAAAATTCACTGACGGCTGTGTAGATATTTCCCAAAACGTGCATTACATTTCACTCCTCTGCATATTTTAAAGCAAAACAAATCATTTTCCAAGGTAAGCCATAAAAACAAATCAACGAATGTACCCAGCAGTCACGTCAAATGCATGAATCACATCCATCACAAGTTAAGATCCAACACGACAAATAATCTCTTTCCTCACTCAACTGGGTGCTGTCATGTCAGGCATCAAATTCTCCTCTACACTTGACGGCACCCACCGAGAATACTTAAGAGCGAAAAAAACAACCCCTCAAACGATTTCCAAAGACCGGAAGAAACCCCTCAAAAACACATAAAACGAGTTGTACTTGAAAAGCAAAACTGAAGACCGTCACCACTTCCGAAATGCGGCGGCATTCATTCTTAGGAGCAACACTTTCCGTCCAAAAATACCCGTACTGTCGATTCCGTGTTCCCTTTGAATTAATTATCATTCGAAGGCAGACACCGTGCCACCGATCCAGAGCGGAAAAAAGGGAATACCTAAAATAGCACTCAACCCAATCCCTCAAATTGCATAACGAATTGTCTTTTGAAAAAAAACATAATCTATTCGTATCTTCCTGCGCCTCCTGGGAGAGAAAAGGTTTCCCTCAGCTTGACGCGAAAAAGAAGACACATTCATGGCTGTGTGTCGGTCTAAATTAACGAGTAACATTGTTGAGAGCAAGTTTCCTTCCCTCCAGCGCTCTGTGTTCGAGCTGTTCGTACAAGTACATAAGGGATTCTGGCAGGAGGAACAGCCGGCAGAAGGATGAATGAATACAAAGGAAGCCGAAACACAGGTGTTCGTATTCCTAGCTGGTTTTGATCTCCCCTCGTGTTATTCTTATTTCGTGTTTCGTTAGTTTTATTTTCATTTCTTTTCGGTTCGGTCCCTTGTGCTGGAAGCGGTACAAGGACATTTATTCTAAGAAATCAGGTTGAGTAGCTATTTTTGGAAGCATCCAAAGAGGAGAGGACTCTTTGAGAGATCATTTCAAGGAGAAGGATATCTGTTTCATGCGATTACAAGGAACTGGAAAGGAATTTAAGACACACCACGGATAGGAGAACACACATTCCCAGGAATCTTCCTTAAAGTGGGAACACAAATTTACGGCCTGTGAGACCATAGCTTGTGGTCAGATAGGGGTAATGAAGCGGTGAATAACAGGGGACACACAAACAAATTCCTGACTTTTGTTATGTGACAGGCGCAAGGCCAGACTTCACATGAGATTGTGAGTAACACGAATGGAAGGTGATATTTGGTCGCATTTAAACAGTAGGTCGGTAGGGGACCGATCCATTGTACCGCCAGGCTGGATAGCTTTAATTGATAAAAAATTGAACTGGTTCGAGCTGGTAAAGAAGGGACTAGAGGTTTACGGCAGATCCTGGAAAAGACCCAAGAAATGCAAATCGACACTCACCATCTGTTCGTCGATTGCAAGGCCGCATATGACAGCGTGCACAGAGACGAGCTATACAACGCCATGTCTAGTTTTGACATTCCTGCCTCGTCAGCTGTGCAGGATGACGATGGAGAACTCTCGCTGCTCCATCAAGGTCGGTAGTGAACTCACCGAGACCTTCAATGTCAAAAAAGGTTTGAGACAAGGCCACGCGCTGTCATGTGATTTCTTCAACATCGTCCTGGAGAAGATCGTGCGAAACTCACACGCCAACACGAGCTTCCAGAAGTCCATTCAACTGCTAGCATACGCCGATGACATTGACGTTGTTGGCAGAACTCAGCGAGCCGTCAGTGAGGCTTTTGCTAACATTGAGACGGAGGCGGCTAAAATGGGTCTGGCGGTGAATGAGGGCAAAACGAAGTATATGCTATCCTCAAAAAAGGACATACAACATCGACGTCTTGGACAGAGCGTCACAATGGGCAGCTATAACTTCGAGGTAGTCAAGGACTTCACCTACCTCGGCTCCGGAGTACTATAAACTGTACGGAGATCAAGCGTAGGATAACTCTTGCCAACTGCTGTTTCTTCGGGCTCAAGAGGCAATTGAGTAATAGAGCCCTCTCTCGAAGAACCAAGTTGACTCTATATCATCCCAGTCCTGCTACACGGCGCGGAGGCAAGGACAATCTCGAAAGCGGATGAAGAAGTCCTTGGTCTCTTTGAGAGAAAAGTTCTACGCACGATCTTTTGTCCTGTTTGTGTTGACGGGTTCTGGAGGAGAAGATTCAATCAGGAACTGTACGGGCTGTACAGCGACATGAGCCTAGTTAAGCGTCTACAGTTTCAACGCCTAAGGTGACTAGGTCATGTAGAGCGGATGGACACCACAGCCTGAAGTATCTTCGAATTCAAACCTGTCGGGCAACGCAACAGACGACGCCCGCGTTTAAGGTGGCGCACCCAAGTGAAGAAGGACCTCAACCAACTTGGTGTGTGAAACTGGAGACAGTTAGCCAGAGATCGCGCTAGTTGGAGAGGCATGTTGGTTGAGGCCCAGGTCCACCCCGGACTGTAGCGCCACACAAAGAAGAAGAAGAAGAGGTTTACGTAAATACCTCCCCAGCTCTCTCTTACTGAGATCAAGCCAATGCCTAATCTTACAAAGCATCACAATACAAATGCTGTCGCTCATCTTGAGGCGAAACGGCCATTCAGCTCACTTCTTCGCATACTTTCACTAGATACCACACAGGTAGGTAGGTGACATTGATGCACTTAGACCCATTGTACTGCCGCGTGGGTGTTTCAATTCAGAAAGAGGGTTGTCGTGGTTATCACCGAGTTGACTGATAGTTTACAGAGGTCGCTTAAATTATTGTAAAGTGTGATTTTTTAGCTATTATCTTTTTGGCAACACTGGTTTAGACAGCTTACTCACGTTTCGTGTTTTGTTTCACTGTCAAACATCTTCAGTTTGGTCTATAATTTAACCATGATCGTCTTATAAACGAACGACGCTTGCAAATTATTGAATTTTATTATCAAAATGCGGCTCTGTTGGGAAAGTTCATCGCGCCCTTTTTGTTGTTCATTGTGTTCAGCGAGGAAGCTCATTTTTGGCTCAATGGGTACGTAAAAAAGCAAAATTGTCGATTTTGGAGTGAATATCAGCCAGAAGCATTGCAAGAGCTACCAATGTATCCAGAAAAAGTCACAGTTTGGTGCGGTTTATGGGCTGGTGGCATCATTGGACCGTACTTCTTCAAAGATGATGCGAATCGTAACGTAACTGTGAATGGTGAGCCCTACCGTGAGATGATATGCAACTTCTTTTTGCCCAAAATGCAAGAGCTTGACTTGCATGGCATGTGGCTTCAACAAGACGATGTCACATGCCACACAGCACGCGCAACAATGGACTTATTGAGAGGCGAGTTCAGTGAACATTTTATTTCACGTTCGGGACCGATCAATTGGCCGCCTATATCGTGCGACTTCACGCCTTTAGACTATTTTTTGTGGAGCTATGTGAAAGCTCATGTCTATACAGACAGAAGACAACATTGAAGCATTTTTCGTGAGATACCGGCCGAAATGTTGGAAAGAGTATGCTAAAATTGTACTAAGCAGATGGACCATTTGGGGCACAGTTAAGGTCAACATTTGCATGAAATAATCTTCCAACAATAAATTATAAGGACCGTACTACCGATTTCCTATAGCTTTAAAAAGTAGTGACTTTCCTAGTTGAGGCAAGTGCAGAGAAGATGCTGGATGCCTTCCAACTCAGCCTCCTCAAGGCAGCATGAGCAGGTGTCATGAAGGAATTGATCTAGTTTTTTTTCAGTCGGTAATTAATCCTACTTCACTACTACTGGTTGAGACCCAGGTCCACCCCGGACTGTAGCGCCAATCAAAGAAGAAGAAGAATTAATCCTACTGAACTATTGATTTAAAAGCAAGCAAATTGAGTTCCACATGAAATCAAGCCGAAATGTTCAAAATGCTGCTGGAACGCCACAAAAGGAAGTCATTTTTGCATCGGATTGTTACTGGTGATGAAATGACTCACAACCTCAACGCAAAAAAATCATATGTCAAACCCGGCCAACCAAATCAACGGCAAAGCCGAATATCCATGGCGGGAAGGTAATTGGTGTATTTGGTGGGATCAGAAGGGTGTGCTGTATTATGAGCTGCCAAAACCGGGTGTAACCATCAATGGACAACGCTACCGAATACAATTAGTCCGTTTGAAGAGAGCAGTAGCCGAAAAACGCCCGGAATATGCGAACAGACACAAGGCAATTATTTTCCACCATGACAACGCTTGACCACACGTTGCTATTCCGGTTAAGAGCTATTTGGAAAACAGTGAATGGGAAGTTTTACCCCACCTGCCTTATAGTCCCGACCGACATGACTACCATTTATTCCATTTATTCCGGTCGATGCAGAACGCCCTCACTGAAATACTGTTCACATCAGAGCAGAATATCAAAAATTTACTTGATTAACTCTTGGCTGCCAAGCGGGCGCTGTTCTTTTGGAAGGAGATCAACAAATTGCCAGAAAGATGGAAAAAAGCCATAGCTTTAGATCAAGATGGGACAGATTTGCTTTCAAGTTCGACAAGTGGTGCCTGTTGACTATATGGCATTGATTTTTTATGCGTACAACCAATTGAGCTGTTGCTTAAAGGTTGTTATAGGGGTACCTAAGTTACATGCGATTCCATTAGCTGGCAGCCTAGTGACGTATTTCGTGAGTTCATCAGCTTCGCAGCTAACCGGGATGTCTTTATGGCCTACCACCCAGCACAGGCGTATGTTGAATTGTTCGCATGGCAGTCAATTATTAATGTAGGGTTTATAGATGGCGTAACCTGATATCATACAAGACACGACGATATGAATTTATGAATGAACTCGTTGGCCGATCGGACTCGCGATTGTCGATCGGATAGCTAGTCGAAATAAATTTGGACTGATATCGCTTTTGGTATTGAGCAACTCAGTCTACAGAGAATCATGCTATTGTGGATCAAAAGAATGTCACGAATTGGTTTAATTCTGACAGCTGTCCACAGCTGTCTCTCGTCGTCATTCGAGTTTACATGAACCTGAGTACACTGATATTAGTCTCTTACAGTTTTATTTGCAAATATAGTCGTTCAAACTATATAGCATACAACGACGTCGTCAAAATTTAATACAAAAAATATTTGAAGTTCTACAATCAAATCGTCCCGGCGTCAATCGTACACAGTTTAAGTCAGTTTTGGAATTCGTTGTTCTGTGCCTAGGTACTCAATTCATGTCATTAAGCAACTTCTAGTCGTCTTGATTTATTCTAGGTGAACAATGGGTGCATATTTCTGATACACTCACAACACATTGTAATGCCGACGCATTCTTATCGAATTTTACTAAAAAAATTCAAATAAATCGATTATAAAATAGCAATCGTTCAGTTCAATCGTCAGTTGTGACAAATAAATAAGTTATACATCATCACCGTCAATCGCTCAAAATGACGTCGTCCAGACAATTAAAATATTTAAGCGTTACATGAAGCAATACAATCGTCGATTTGACGTCGCCACACGATTGCCGTCTTACGCAATGGGAGTCCAAGTCACTGAAGGATGTACGGTCGTCTAATGGCACGTCTTGGCTAGGTTGAACGTACACGTACAGCTTTCAGAATTTACGGCTTCACCTCTTTTGAGTGTTTTGCAATCCTCTCGAAGTATCTAGTTCGGAACCAGAATATCTTCTTAAACCGCCACCAGCCCTGAGAAAGCTTGGGCTTTCTTATTTCTACTTAATTTTCAATTTTTTACGAAAATTAATATAAGTTGAAGAAAAAGAGACGCATGTTGGCTGATCCCCATGTCCACCCAGGAGGAGAATAACCAAAGAAGTCCTCAGATTCTGTCAGCATATCAAATTGAAATGCATTTTTTGATGGTCAGACCAAATCGGTCAATGTCAACGCCGCCCTATTGGTAGACAAATATAAAAAAGTAGTTTAAGGGACCGACTGTTGAGAGATCGAGATCGGGGCAGCTATTCAAGCAGCAGCATGATCACTGTGAGTCTTCCGTAAAACACAATGGAATGTTGAAGAATGTTCAACTAAAGTGAGAACCAATATATTCGGCATTCTGATATTTGTGAAAGTCTTGTTTCACCTGCCCACCGACAGATTGTCCTCAGGTTTAGGGTAAACCAAATTAATGACGTACACATCGTCCGAATCTTGCTTAAGCATTCTTCACATGAAAGTGAGAATTACACTGGCAGTGAGTGAAGGAAAACACTGAATTACACAAGAGCACTCTCAATCACGCCGCATTGAGATACCTTTCATCAGCAACTTTCTCCCAACAGTGACATGGTTGAGGTTGAATATATTTCGACTCGGAAGCCAAATCCATCTTAGAGTTTTCCATTTTGCAATCCAATTAACTCATTGAAATCGATTTTCATGAAAAGCCGCACACACATTCCACCCGCCGTGCCAGAGGGAAACATCATGATTCTTGTCTTCCGACATTGCTCGTATTCTGCACCGCAAAACTGTCGGCAACCGCACAAAACAGCAAATGTTTGCTTTTCAATGGAAAAGTCCTGCTGCATTGCAATTTCTGTGCCAGGTACCTCAAGTATTGTGTCTGTGCACTGCAGTGTAGTGTACCCCCATTGGCATGACAGCAACTGTCTGCCTCCTCCGGTCATCGCGTCACGTACACATCTGGAAGCAGCAATGCTTTCCTTCGCCTGCAAGCTTCTCATTGCAAAGTGAATGTGGCCTCGAAGTTCGTGACGCCAGTTTAAATTGGGATTACTTAACTAAGCACAGCCAGCGCCATTAGCTCCGCAGACATTGACTCTCAGGCATTTGATTGCGCTTTCGTTTGTTTATCTCTACCTTCCACCGATGGAAGCCTGTTGCCTTATCAGCACGGATCACACGCACCAAGCCAAGCGATGGGATGTGCACACATGGCGGCCGATAGTTAGATGCCTCGTTACGTGTCAATGACTTTGTCAACAATTACTCACGTCGGCCTGTGTGGGGCGCATTTGTGCCGCACTCGAAGCCCTCGTATCGGAGGGAGAACCCCAATTAAGATGTTTTCAGTGATTTCCATTAAAAAGTTGTTCCCGCACCCTTGTCGCACTTTTGTTTGCTCCCGAATGCAGGAAGACGTGTATTCTGTTTTTGGTTTATTTTCGGAGACTGTGAAGGCGACAGTTGGGTACGCCTTGTTTTGGGTCGCCAGCCACTGTGCGGCTCGCCGTAGTGTCGCTGGGGACAACAAGGTGCGTGTTGTTTTCTATCTTTGTTGAACACTCTGCCTTATCAGCGATAGCTACAATTTCATTCATTCAAGGAACACCGAAGGTGTTTAAACACATTCATCCTGCTCTGAAGGTGACTCCATGGCAAAGTTGATTTCGTTTTGTGCGTCTTCGCTTGGGAAACTATTGAGACACACACAATGGAATTAGTGCCGTCGGCAGCCTTTATGAATCATGGACTTGGACGCAGCAACAGCGAACTGTGGTAAAATAAAAAACAGTAAGTTGATGTGCGACACTTGGAAGACTATGAAGATTGTATCGTCCAAACGCATACGTGACCCGATTGCTCGGTGTTTGTGGGGTGGAATTGAATTTCTGACGCATGACACATAGGAATCGAATGAATTGTTCGATAGAGTAAAAGCATATTTATCCTAAAACCACGAGAGAGCTGAAGCTGCTGAAACAGCTGAAAATTGATCGTCAAGCAGGGAATCGATATTTCATGGAGTCTAGTTAGCTGGTAGATCACCTGTTTCATTCCCTACGCTACCCACCTACCCATACGTATACAGTCCCTCAGACAAAACACTTTTTCTTTCTCGAAAAACAACACTGGAACACTCAGACTCTAAAACTGGTCCATTGAACTAGCAGCTAGCTTCATGGATTTTCCGGAGGATTACCAGCAGGTGTTTCTGTGGCGAGGAGCCTACGTCATCGGCTCCAACATCATCAGGAACAAATTACTGCCACTTGATCTGAGAAAATGCGGGACAGTGGTAGAGAAAGTGCTTTGCAATGTCGTGCTTCTTCCGAAGGGTGCCGCAGAGTTTTATCGCTAAAACTTAATTGTTTGCAGAGGGTGTAGTGGTCGGTGAACATGCCACGTCGGTAAGTCGTCTACATTCTTGCTTGTCAAGATATAACAAGAATGCTGCGGATTTCTTGTCTACATCGTCTAGTCATGCCATTAGGAGAGACTAAACGTAGGTTCGGGTCCAAAAGGTGCAACGTCTAGCAAGTTCATCGGTGATAACGTGGTGGAACCCAAACACGGTTAAGCGAATTCAAAGAATGGACCAAGTTCAAAGAAGACCATCATCCTGCAAGTGATTGGAGGTTTGAGCAAGGCTTTAAGCACAGCTAGACTTGGTGTTCACAATATAGTTCGTGGCAAAACTCCACGAATTTCTTTTTTTTTTCTTGAATTGAAAGTGGTGAATGTCTCCAATTAGAGGTTACATGATACAGCTGCTTTACAGTATTACATTTGCACTGTATACACAAGTGTGACTAATGACTATGACTGACTACGAACTCAGTGAGTAAGAACTTAGATTAGGTTAAGTGAGCTTATGGTGGCTGACTACTAAGAGGGCAGTCATACTTCGACCAAAGCAGGCCTATACCATGCGGATTAACTTCTACTTATCCTGAAAGTAGTGAGTCATGCTTAGTTAGCTGAGATCACTACAGCGGCGGAGCAGGTGATTTGTAGTTTATAACGTCAATTAATGTCTTGAGACAAGTTCTCCTTAGTCTGAGCAAAGATCAAATTTTTGCCATATTTCTTTTGTTTGAAGCGAAACTTAATTTCGTAATCTTATTCAGTCATAGCTTCAGCAGCCCAACAAGCTCAAATCGGGCATATGAATGTTCTTGGAAAATCTACGGATCATCATAAACTGTCATAAGCTTTCTTCCTCTTCCACTGATGTTATTTCCCGGACGCTGCCCTCGCAAATTGTGCCAACGCAACTGTGGAGTGGAGGAACTAGGCAGTTATTGCACAACTTTGCCTCATCCTGACTAAATTTCAGTAAGTTTGTCGACAACCGCACAATTGATTAATTGATCTAGAAACTTCACATGTATTACCAGATTTCTGAAGCGTATTACATGTATACAAGTATGTAATATTTAATTCAAAAAATAAAAATGTATTTTTAAAGAGCGCTCTAGAATGAGACAATTCCAAACTATGTGAATATTCATTGAAGACTCGAACAGTTCTCGTTATTGTTTCATTTTTCCTATATGCCCTATGAAATCAATTCATGGACAAAAGTGAAGAGCATTGACTGCAAAGTATACCGGAATACCGGTATGAAGTGAGCGTCAAGATACAAATGTCTCGATAGGGAACATCTGTTGTGAACGAGCCCTTATATTTTTTTGTTTGTTTGCTATGACATCTGTGAAAAATATTTAGTATACATCAAGTCATTGAACAGACAAAATCATATTTTTTCATCGTGCAAAAAAATGTCGAATTTTGTACCAGAAAGTGATGATTTGCGGAAAGCATTAATTTTTTGTTTTCATTTGAAGAAAAGTGCTGCAGAATCGCATCGAATGCTTGTCGAGGCATATGGTGATCACGCTCTATCAGAAGCAACATGCAAAAGATGGTTTCAACGGTTCAGAAATAATGATTTTGATGTGAGAAATGAAGAACGTGGAAGACCACCAAACAAGTTTGAAGACGCCGAATTGCAAACGATATTGGATGGAGATGACACTTTGAGTCAAAAGCAAATGGCAGCAATGTTAAATGTTGCACAACAAACAATTTCTGACCGTTTAAAAGCTATGGGGAAGATCCAAAAGAGTGGAAAATGGGTGCCACATGAATGGAATGGAAGACAGATGGGAAACCGAAAAAACACTTGTGAAATTTTGCTTCAAAGACACGTAAGAAAATCGGTTTTGCATCGGATTGTTACTGGCGATGAAAAATGAATTTATTTTAAGAATCCTAAACGGAAAAAAATCATGGGTTAATCCGGAACAACCATCAACATCGACTGCAAAACCAGATCGATTCGGCAAGAAGACAATGCTGTGTGTTTGGTGGGACCAGAAATGTGTGGTGTGCCACGAGCTGATAAAACCTGGTGAAACCATTAATACTGATCGCTACCGACAACAAATGATCAATTTGAGCCATGCATTGATCGAGAAACGACCAGAATTGGCCAGAAGACACGGCAAGGTAATTTTGCTCCATGACAATGCACCTGCTCACAAAGCAAAACCGGTTCAGGATAGCAGCTACCCCACTAGCCGTAGTCACCAGACTTGGCTCCTTCCGACTACCATTTGTTTTCATCGATGGGACACGCATTGGCTGAGCAGCACTTCGATTCCTACGAAGAATTCGAAAATTGGGTGTCTGATTGCTTTGCTTTAAAAGACGAACAATTTTATTGGCGTGGTATTCACAAATTGCCAGAAAGGTGGTCAAAATGTGTAGAAAACAATGGCCAATACTTTGAATAAAATGTTTTTGCTTTCCCATTAATAATTATTGTTTTATTTTCAAAAAAAACGCTCATTTCATCCCTAGAAAACATAATGCCATAAACCGTGCGTCTAGTTGATAGAGCTCTCAAACCAAGCAGTTGGCACCTTGCTTCATAGGAGGTGGGGAAATCCTAATGCATTAAAAAAACGATTGCTGCATGGGACAACGTTTGAACTACCTAACACTAGCTGTTTGGTTGGTGCTTCTTAGCAATTCTACACGATGATCCTACTCCGGCTGAATAGTGATTCAGTTTCTTGCTTGGATTCTGGTTCCGATATATCGCCTTACTCCTCAGAGTTCACTTTTTCACGGACACAGCACGGTAACAAACGCAAATCTACTTCGCTTCATCATAAACTGAAAATTGGTTCGCGCTGGAGATTCATGGATCAATTCTAAATGATCCAAGTGGTGCGCAGATGCTTTGTCAAGTCTGCATGCATTGGCATTCTTCGAAAAATTAAGTCGGTCGCAACAACAACGTACCAAGTGTTAACAGATCTGAGTTAATTGATTTTAGCTTATCGACAGTGGCCCCTATTGCATCTGGGACACAGATTTCGAAGATGTTGGAAATTGGGTGTATTGGTTTTTCGTTTCACATTTTATTATAATATTCCCATTTGTCTTATCCTTTAGCAAACCCAGCATGGAGCAGTATTTTGGTCCATTGACATGCATGTGATGAAAGACGATGTCAGCAACCTCGAATGATTGCATCATATAAGCCATAGCAACCTAGGGATTGGTGTGGCAACTGGGACTGGGGCTAGTGGCTGAACTTCCAGTCAAGTCGAACTGTACTTCGCTAGGGTCTCTATGAGAATTAGAAAATGGTAGACGACTAAAATCAGCCTATAACATACAAGCAAGCACATTACAACCAGTCCGAGATATTTGTGTTATTTCTGCTTCTGCTTCTGGCGCCACAGTCCAGAGTGAACCCGGGCCTCAGCCAACAATCCTCTCCATCTGGCACGATCCTTAATCAACTGCCTTCAATTTCGCTTTGTGGTCGTCCTTTATTGCGTTGTCCCACTGGTTCGTAGTCGATTAAGGCTGGAGCAGAGTTGTCCATGCGCTCAACATGACCTAGCCATCTTAGGCATTGAATCCGTAGACGCCTGACTAGACTCATGTAGCTGTACAGCCCGTACAGTTCGTGGTTGAATCTTCTCCAGAAACGCAAACAGGAACAGATTGAACGCAGAACTCATCTCTCGAAGAGTGCATATTCATCCGCTCTGGAGATAGCCCAGGCTTCTGCGCCATATGATTAGAGTCAGGGACAGAAATTATCAGGTTCTTATATAAAGATAGCTTGGTCCTTCGAGAGGCTGCCTCTTGAGCCCAAAGAAACAGCGGTTGGCAGGAGTTATTCTGCTTTTAATCTCAGTACTGATGTTGTTCCTACTATTAACTCGGGAGCCAAGGCAGATGAAGTCCTTTACCACCTCGAAGTTTTAGCTGTCTACGGTGACGTTCTGACCGATTCGTCGATGATTTGTGTCCTTTCTTGATGACAGCATATACTTCGTTTTGCCCTCATTCACCGTTAAGGCCATTCTTGCCGCCCCTGTTTCAATACCAGCAAACGCTTCATTGACGGCCCGCTCAGTTCGACCAATCAGGTCAATGTCGCCTGTGCATGCTATTTGTGTTTACTTCCTTTTAATTGCATACTTATACCAAACAAACCCCCTGCACTCTTAGTCACAACCGATTTAATCAAATTTTACAAACATCTGGTTTGAAAAGAATGCTGTGCAAGGTCGAAGATTACTCAAACTGCTTTCTAAGACCGAGTGTGAAAGGCAATCATAGTGTTTACTAAGCGTTTTAATTGTCGTTACTAACCGGCATTCCTCTCATCTGACTAATGCCAAGTCGTTCCATTAGAACTGCAGTCATGGTGCAAGCATTTCTTCGTGACACAGACCTCTCCTCAATCCTGCGATCAACAACACCGTAAACTAATCACAAAAGATCATCAACTGTCATTTTCTATTGTAAAAAAACAAAAACAAATCTCTCGCCCCTCCGATGACATACGCCGGCATTCACTAGCATCTGCGCAACAGTCTAGTCATGGCAATGCATAAACACCTCTGCCAGCATGATGAAATAATTTCTTGGTGACTCTGCAAAGTGTTGACCTTTAATTCACGTCGACAATCCGCTTCTGTTACCTCGGACGACAACTCTCATACACCCAACAGGTGTGGTCAATGAGTGACGCGATCTATTGTGCTCGAAAGAGATTTTAGCGGCGGTTGTTCAACCGGAAATGTCACAGGGCTACTTCACGCTTTACTTACCAGCCATCATGCCAGAGGTAATTGATCTGAAACTACAAGCATTGTGTGTGTGTGTTGAACAAATCTGACATTGAGATGATCGCTGAGTTGTGGGCTGTGAACTGTGTCTATCAGTTTGGTTATGTTGCTCTTGCAATTTTCAGAATACACTGGTGGGCGTGAATGGCGTCTAGCACTGATTGGCGATATTGTTTTCAGATTGTCAGCACCCACGCACGCGTTAATGTGGGAGTTGCTCCGAGTAAAAGCGAATACGATACGACAGACGAAAAAAACACCTCGGTTATGATTACTGGCGTTTTATTCATACACAAATGGAAGTTGCTGCTATCGACGAAAGACTACTGGTTCGTTGTGCAGACACCTACAGCGGTTTCTGTGATCTGGAATTAAGTATCCACTGCATTGGCTGTGAATGAGCAAAGCCAATTTTGGGGGCTTTATCCGTTCCCTCTTACGGTTCAATCCATTTTCTGATGATGTAATCTCATAATCGGGCTATAAGTGGAGTCTTATGTAACAAAACTTTACACGCAGTAACTTTGGTTGGTACGTTATCAAGCGCTTGATCTTTGAAGAAAATTGCAAAACATTTCTTGTAAGCCTACTAATATTAGAAGGTTTTGATGTTTGTAGTGGTCTGTCGAAACAAATTTGGATGAAATTTGGTATGAAGTTTGATTCACCACAATCGTCGAAAGAGGTGGAATTGATTCGAGAAACACTCACATTCAACAACACCGTGTCACGCTGTTTGCAAGTTGTCATGTTCTGTTGTCTAGTAAACGACATTTTCATTGGCCCTCATGTGCAACTTAAGGGCTCGCAAGAGAAGAGTATGCACGATAGATCTGCAGGCTGCCCAAGAGAAACCATGCGATTTAGCAAACTTGGTCCAACCACCTCATCCTGAGTATGTCAGGCGGTGGCCAACCTGATGCCACTCAAGGCACACCTTAAAAGTCGAGATGTAGCGACTGTTATACCACTTGACCAAACCATCGAGGCAATGCCCTTTCCCTTTGAAGATGGATCTGCTCACTACGGACCTAGGGCACTGACGTGTTTCTCGGTCTGTCATGCCTACACACAGAAATCTGATTTCGGCATGTTGTATTCGGCGAGTTGGAACAAAACACCAATACTTTGAATTTGACACCAAGTTCGGCTTTCCTGATCAGAGATCTGCCAAACTGTTTCAAGGCAACTGAGGCTCAAAAGATTTCACACTCTTGCATAACACTTCACAATCCGCCTTGAGGAATTCGTTCGTATGCCTTCTTTCAATCTACAAAACATATATAGATCGGTTTAGTCTCCCAGGACTACTCCATTGGAATATTCCGCACAAGGTACCGATGAATTACCACAAAAGGGTGTCACTAGCTGAAAAGTCAGGATGTCTCCTCTCTACCTTGATGAATTTGATAAGAAAACTTGCTGCTTATAGGCGTCTGTATATTAGAAATTAGACACCTGCAAGGTATGTATATGGTCTGTAAATTAATCTGAAATAAAGCTGAGTAGTCATAGAGGTGGTCGTGTAGACTCCTTTTCCGGACACTGCCTCATTGGCAATCAGATAAGGCATCAGACCTTGGGAACTTTGTGATGTTTTTCTGTAAGAGCTACTGGAGATGAGCAGGAGGAAGATACGTAATGTCAATATTTTGGAAACTGGCCAACCTCACTAGATATTAGACAAGTAACTATCTGAAAGAGGTGGCAGATAAATAGATAAGATAGCAAATTGAACTAAAAAAATAACACAAAGAATTTGGAGAAGGAAATGCTGTAGAAAGGCCAACAAGAAGTTATTTTTGCTGGATAGTGACAGAGGGACTATTGACATAAAACTGGAGTCTTACTGAAGTATGAATCAAAACTAACTACTCAATTCTAAGTACATTCTCCTGGATGAAATATATAGGAGACCCTAAAGGAGAATATTTTCCGCATGAGATATGAAAGCAATGGATGGAATAGTAGTAGCTGCAATAGAACGAGTAGCTTGCGACTTCGTAAGTCTCTTAAAGTTACCCTATTGGGTTCAACAGGCTTTCGCATCACTTTGAAGAACATCAGTAGTTTTCTTAAGTACGATATAACATCTTCTCTCACATCTGAATAAAAACCGACCAATTAAGCTTTTGGGGTATGTGCGTCGACCCCAACCTCAACGTCGTAGGTTCGATTCCAGCTCTGAGCGACAAGAATAATTTTCACGGCCCAACCTCTTTCGAGTCACTGACAATGCACAAAGAGTATTTTCCGTCTTGAAAAAACTTCTCAAACTTGGCCGTTCGGAGTCGGCATTAAACTGTTGGTCCCTTCCACTCGTGTGAGCACGTACAATACGAGTGGTTGCTGAGAAGCTAGGCCCAGGCTCTCTATGGGCTCCTCGGTACCGGCTACTACCTAAAGATTCACACAATAAAACAACCAAACAAGCAAAAAGCGGCAAGAAAACAGGTCCTGTCTGACAAATATAAAAAGAAAATATGGCCAGCACTTGGTCAAAAAACGATCACTTTGTCTTCTCAGTCTAAGCTGATCTGCACAATCGGTGCCATAATTAGACACCTGATGAATGCTGAAAAACCTGCATTAATGAAGAGAAGGTAAGAACAACGCTACACCATCTCTGCTCGTGTAGTGCTCTGACTAGTCCATAGCCACTCTCACCTATGGCCCCACTTTTACTCAACAAACTGAATGGCGCCAGCTACACCCCTTCGTTACATCCACCAAATGGTTCTAGGTTTACGCCTACATTGGCTTGGATGTGCAGACAGCCACTCAGACAGCTGGGGTGGACTTGGAACTCAATCAACTAGCCTCTGCATACGTTACAATTTTTGTCACTTGGGTGACCTTCCTTCTTCTGATTGCCCTCAGAAAATGAAACGAAATTATGGAATCAACTTTTGCTTTTTTGGGTTATATAACGAGACTGAAAGATGAACTCAACAAAAACCTTTCGTACATCCCAAAGAGACATACAATTTGGTTAATTTTTCAAAATCACATCACAAGGGTAGCAACATCTTAAGAAGTTCGGTATGAACAATTAACAAGGGCATGGGGGCATAATATGGAATCGCGACAAGCCACTGAGATGCCAAGCGTACAGTGGCGTTCAAATTGTACTACACGCTGTTCAACGCGGTTGTACTACCATGTCGGATATACCAATTTGTACTAGGTCGCACAAGTGTGGACGATCTGTACCGACGGTCGTACCACAAGTTATACAATGTGAACACTAGTGCAACAAGCCTTAGCGTTTAAAATAAACAAAAAAAAAAAAAATTGCATAAGCCGAAAGGCACAGACCACACTATTATGAGAATAGCTTAGAGTACCCGTATAGGGTCAGTAGGTTAGACGTAAGAATATTTGTTAGTTAAGCTAGTTTTAAGAATTTTTGTCTAGCATGTAAGTAAATGAATTATAAAATAAAACAAAAATGTATGAAAAAAAAAGCCTTAGACGGCAGTACAAATTTTCATTCGCGAGCATTGATTGCGTGAGCATCGTGTGTCGATACTGAGCATCTGGAAAGATCATTTCTGTAGACTGTTAAACGGCGATGAGGATCAAAATATCAAAATATGTTCCATTCAATCTGGACGATAACAGACGAGAATTCCGTCCCCCAGACTTAGACGAGATCAAGGTAGCAATATCAAGACTGAAGATTAACAAAGTTGCTGGAGTGGACGAATTGTCCGCTGAAATATTTAAGGCAGCTGGAGATGATCTGGTAGGCCGCATGCACCAGCTCATCTGCAAGATATGGTCTCAGGAAAATATGCCCGACGAGTGGCATCTCAGTATCGTTTGCCCGATCCACGAGAAAGGCGACTCCTTCAACTGCGCCAACTATTGAGGGATCAGTCTTCTTAACATCGCGTACAAGATATTCTCTGCCGTTTTGTGTACCCGCCTGAAACCGTTCATTAATAATCATATCAGTGTGGCTTCAGGCCAGGAAAGTCCACAACACACCAAGTCTTCACACTACGGCAGATCCTGGAAAAAGGCCCAAGAAATGCAAATCGACAATCACCTCCGATTTCAAGGCAGCATATGACAGCGTGCATAGAGACGAGCTATACAACGTCATGTCTAGCTTTGACATCCCTGCCAAACTCGTCAGGCTGTGCAGGATGACGGCGGAGAACTCTCGCTGCTCCATCAAGGCCGGTAACGAACTCACCGAGACCTTCAATGTCAGAAAAGGTTTGAGACAAGGCGACGCGCTGTCATGAGGCACGAGCTTCCAGAAGTCCATTCAACTGCTAGCATACGCGGACGACATTGACGTGATTGGCAGAACTCAGCGAGCCGTCAGTGAGACGGAAGCGGCTAAAATGGGTCTTACGGTGAGTGAGGGCAAAACGAAGTATATGCTATCCTCAAAAAAGGACATACAACATCGACGTCTTGGACAGAGCGTCACAATGGGCAACTATTACTTCGAGGTAGTCAAGGACTTCACCTACCTCGGCTCCGGAGGAAACTGTACTAACAACATCAGTACCGAGATTAAGCGTAGGATAACTCTTGCCAACCGCTATTTCTTCTGACTCAAGAGGCAATTGAGTAATAGTGCCCTCTCTCGAAGAACCAAGTTGACTCTATAAAAGACCTTGATCATCCCAGTCCTGCTATACGGCGCGGAGGAACAGACAATCTCGAAAGCGGATGAAAAAGTCCTTGGTGTCTTTGAGAGAAAAGTTCTACGTGCGACCTTTAGTCCTGTTTGTGTTGACGGGGTCTGGAGCCTAGTTAGGCGTCTACGGATCCAACGCCTAAGGTGGCTAGGTCATGTAGAGCGGATGGACACCACAGCTCCGGCCCGAAGAGTCTTCGAATCCGGCAACGCAACAGAGGACGCCCGCGATTAAGATGGCACATCCAACTGAAGAGGGATCTCAATCAACTTGGTGTGCGAAACTGGGGACAGCTGGCCAGAGATCGCGCTAGTTGGAGAGGCATGTTGGTTGAGGCCCAGGTCCACCCCGGACTGTAGCGCCACACAAAGAATAAGAAAAAGAGCATCGTGTGAATCGTGTCATTTGCGTGAATTCTCTATTCCTATTCTGACAAATGCTGAGCCATCCGAATGGTTTCAAAGTTTTACGAGGCCCTTTTTTCAACTTCATCCCGATGCTTTTATCACACTATTAAGCCCAGAAAATGTCCTTGGATTGAGGAATGGGAGTTACCAGATTTCAGTCAAGATTGTAACAAAAACCACAAGACATCTTCTGGTTCCTTCGGTTCTCTATCACAAAATGCTTCCGCTCAGTTCCAGAAATAAAGCCAAAACCCACAAATGAAGATGAAGATTTTATTGCAACTGAAGCCATTCGAACATAAAAACCAATATCATCGTCATCACACATAAAACATTGACCACAAAATGGTGTTCAGCATCCTAGACGGATTAGCTGCAATTTACAATATTTGTCAAAGCTTAGAGGGAGTTCTGAGTCGGTTGTGTTTTACGACGGTCCAAAGTTTATAGACTTGACCCGGTTTAAAATATTAACCCGGTTTATTTTTACTTTACTTCTCCTCTGTCTCTCTATCGCAGTCAGGGTGATGGTGACAGGCGCACCGAATGTATGCGTTTGAAGCATTCGAAAAGGCTATAAGTGAATAATGGGAGAATGATTTTTATTTCCGGATGCTGAATTATCTAATGAAGCAATCACGACTGCTGATGTCGAACAAAATTCTGAATGACTCGTGGTGGTGGAATGTCGGCCACTTCAGTTGATATGGAATTGGAAAAATTTAATAAAATTTCAAATGAGTCGATGGGCCACTTGTTGCACTCGATAAATTTGATGTGGCTTTACAGAATGTCTTGTTCATGTCACGTTGTTGCAGTTGGTTTGTATTTCAAATGTTTCGGGTTTTAACTCAGTTTAAGCCTAGTCCGACCGATAAAAAGAATGTTTATAGAGCCAGATCAATTCTACTCTCGTTTGTTATAAGACATGTGAAATTGATCTCATCAAACATGACAAAGTTGACTGTCCCTCAACTCTACCGAATATGGCTCAATAGCTTAAAACTAGAATTCGGTCCCAGAAAACTTGCCAGGCAATCTACAACCACAACACATACTATAACCCTATAAAAGCGGTCCTTGTTATACGAGATTAGTATCTGTTTAACAAGTACTAGTGTATTACTTGATCGCAAGCAAAGTTTCACTCTTCGCAGATCAGAGCTGGATGTCCCCATTTGACACTGGATCCTATTAAGAAGGCTTGGCATCGC
Source organism: Eristalis arbustorum (assembly GCA_916610145.1). Lineage (NCBI taxonomy): Eukaryota > Metazoa > Arthropoda > Insecta > Diptera > Syrphidae > Eristalis > Eristalis arbustorum. The sequence continues at coordinate 46,689,805 of OU744319.1, read as the reverse complement.
CACAAATGACTTCTGATGGAGATGTTGTGATGAGAAGGAACCGTAAAACGATCCATCATGCTCGGTACTACTGTCTGCACCACGCTCTTCTTTGATGACTTCAGTAAATTGCGACACACCCGCCAATAGCGAATCATGCGTTCCATAATGTTACAATAGAGGTCTATTCTCTTAACCCTAAACTTTGTTTTCTCAAACTATCCGCATAGTGCTAAAATTCTAGTTAAAAATTCGATTTAGGATTGGATACGAAGCCTGATGCAAGGGTTTCGTGTTTGCCTTTGTATGTACACCTAATTCTGTTTTTACACCGTATTTTTGTACACTGTTTTGATATAACACTGTTTGAAAAAAAAAAATATTTTTAATTTTTTTACACGATTTTATTCCATTTAGCACGATTTGAAATTCTTTGTGATTACATTTTTTGTCAAATGTAATTCTTGCGAAGTGTGTTCATATCACGAATTTAAGGGAACTCCCTTTTCGCGCGTACAAGCAAATTTACTGGTCAAAGCAAATGCAAAAAGCAAAAATTTAGGGGTCACGGTTTTTTTCTGGAACCAATCTACCGTGTAAAAACAGAATTAGGTGCATTCCAATTTGGCATGAGAATCTATTTACTTACATGCAAACTTACTGTCACTAAATTTTGCTTCATATCATGCTCAAGCTTACCTGGAAAGAAGAATGGAGGTATCAAATTAAAATCTGTATTTTTTTAAAAAGAGGAAAATGTTTTCAATTTTCATTTGTGACCACATATCCATAGTCCGTCTGGTCAAATTGTTGGCAAATTACGGTAGACTAGCGTAGAAAAGGAAGCATCATACGATTTTCAATCACTCGGCAGGCTTATTACAGTTTTTGTTGTGGGCTGTGAACAAGCTGCAACTCAAAGGACTAAAATCCAAAGCTCTCCTTTGCAAGTACGTGTGAAGAACAAGTTCTCGTGGCTACGAAAGTTGCTGAGCAATTCATTGCATTGACCGGCAAGCCAAGGAACTAGACAACGAACACGGGTGTGATCAATAAGGATGCTCTTAAGGTATATCAGTGAGATGGTCGCAAAATACTCGAACTGAATAAAAAAAAAAGCTGTTCAGCCCCCTGATTCGGTTTGGCATTGCTATTATGAAATACCTATTGCTCTTAGCAGCCTTTATTTGTTTAGAAAGATTTTCGTCTAGATAAGCCATGCGTGTAATGAACTGCTAAGGCCTAGTGGTACGATTATTAGAAATCGGTACTATCAACTGAACATTGAAGTGAGTATTCACCAGTGTTACCTCAGGGACTCTATAGAATCAAAAGGACTCATTTTTTAAGCCTGACTCGGGGATTCATAATTTTCAGATTTGACTCATTTTTTCAAGCAATTTCCCAAACACCTAATGTAATTTCATTTCACATTTCCATCACGTAACTATGCAAGGTGTGAACTAAGCTTTAATATTACCCGAGAGCTTTCGTTTAAAATGCCAGAGCACACACTGACGACTTACCGGCGTAACAACAGGCCATTGGCTTGATATAAGAAACCACGCTCTGCGACGAAAGTGGACAGGACAACGACACGGCAGAGCACTTAATGTCACTGTCCCGCCTTTGCTTGGATCAAGTGGCAGATCTTCGGCGATGATGTGGTGAGATCTGCTTCTGTAGGCTTTTCATCACAGAAGCGCGTGCTGGTCTTACTAAGGAATTGAATCTGATTCGGAGTGCTCTTGTATAGTATTGAAACCTCCAACAAAGAAAAACATACTAGTTTCATTTTTCACATAAGGAGGGATTGTGTTGTCAAAAAACCTTTGTTGGGACTGATTTATTTTCAAAATGACTCGTTTTTTAAACTTCTGGGACTCATAAATATATAATCACCTCCTAACCAATAATAATATGGGTGGCGCTACAGCCCGTAGGGGACCAGGGCCTAGTTTCTCAGCAACCACTCGTGTTGTGCGCGCTATTGTTCTCTCACGAGAGGAAGGGACTTACAGTTTAATGCCGAATCCGAACGGCCAAGTTTGAGAAGCTTCTTCTAGAAAGGAAATACTCTTTGAGCATTGTCAGTGACTCGAAAGAGGTGGGGTCGTGAAAATTGGTTTCGTCGCACAGAGCAGGAATCGAACTCACGACGTCGAGGTTGGGGTCGACGCACATACCCACAACGCCACGGGCCGCCACCCTTCCTAACCAATACTCGTCACAATACCCAATACAATACACACTTCAGCTCGACAGTTGAACTAGACATGACCTTTTTGACTTAAGTATTTCGATGCAGGTACTACCAATTTCCAGTCACGCGGACCTGAATATCTACAAAAAATGTGTCTGGTCTTAAGGGAGAGTATAAAACAAAATAAATACTGTCGTGCAACAAACATTCCAAACACATGAAGTGGAATAAAACTTCACAATCGACAGTTCCAGTTTTGAAGTCCTGAAGGGGCTGAAAACTTGTGACTAAAACCTTTACAAAACACTTAACCTGCCAGTATTGCTACATGGAGCCGAATGTTATACATTAAGCATGACAGCAGGGCTTAGTGTTGTTGGTCACCGTCTGCGGTGAAGCTGTATAAAGAAAACAGCAAAAAGCCAAAATCTTTGACTGCACTGGTTCGGCCACTACGAGCGCAAGGACATCAATGCTCCAGCGAATAAGTTTTTCTTGCAACTGAGCCTAGTTCATCTGATCAAATCATCCCGGTCACAAGACAACTCGTTCTTTATGACTTGACGCATAGGCACTACATCTACGAACGGCATCTATAGTTTAGGCTCAGATCCTCCATTGGTCGTGATCAAGTATGTAAGTAAGGCCTTCCCATGGACTCAAGTGTGAATATTCTACAGTATAGACATTTAAAATGCTTCACTTAGGGTTTTTCCACTTGAGGTTGAATATAGTAATGGATGGTGTGGAATATAGCTGGTGGTGTTGGTATGCCCAAATAGTCGCTCTTCTGTTGTCTAACTCTCGGCTGACGTGAAACTATAGCTTACTACAGATTGGCATCCGTTCAATTCTTCCATTCTCCAGAGAAAGATTCTTGACAATGTAAAAACTGCTCTCAATTTGGCAATTTAATATGAAATTTAAAAAACATTGCACATTTTTAAGAATGTTATCAAGTCGTTTCTACTTATTTTCGAAAGATTAACGCAATTCAATCGTGTTTAAAATTCGAAAAATATTCCACATTAAAATAAACGTTGGGCAGCAGAAACTTTGAGGTAGTCAAGGACTTCGTCTACCTAGGCTCCGGAGTAAATAGGGACAACAACACCAGTACCGAGATCAAGCGCAGAATTACTCTTGCCAATCGCTGTTTCTTTGGGCTCAAGAGGCAATTGAGTAACAGAGCCATCTCTCGAAACACCAAATTGACCTTGTATAAAACCCTGATCATCCCAGTCCTGCTCTATGGCGCAGAGACATGGACGCTATTGAAAGCGGATGAAGAAGCTCTTGGTTGTTTTGAGAGAAAAGTTCTGCGTACGATCTTTGGTCCTGTTTGCGTTGATGGCGTTTGGAGGAGAAGGTTCAACCACGAACTATACGGGCTGTACAGCGGCATGCACCTAGTTAAGCGTCTTCGGATAGAACGCTTAAGATGGCTAGGTCATGTAGAGCTGATGGACACCACAGCTCCGACCCGAAGAGTCTTCGACACCAAGCCATTGGGACAGCGCAACAGAGTTTTTTTTTTTTTTTCATATACAGCTCAGTGGTAGAGCATTCGACTGCAACAGAGGACGTCCACGCACTAGATGGCGCACACAAGTGGAAAAGGACCTCAACCAACTTGGTGTGCGCAACTGGAGGCAGCTGGCGAAAGATCGTGCTGGCGAAAGATCGTGCTGGCTGGAGAGGCAAGGGAAGAAGAAAATAAACGTTTATCCTGATTAAAGTCACCGTCAGAATGCCCGGTCTCCTTCGTATTTCCCTTTTCCACTTCCTTGTTGACAACAGTTTCGTTTTGCGTTACACGTGTTAGTTATATTCATTTACACCTTGCATAGACTGATATACATAAGTTTCCAACTAAATCCCATTGCCATTCAATTTCTTATAAATTCTCTAAGTTTGAGTGCTTTAAAATGTTTGTATTGAGTTGAATAATAAATAAATTCAGTTAAAATATAGATAAACGAGTTTTTCGATCAGCAAAATCGGCATTTAATTTTCGCATACACGCCTATTAACACACAAGTTAAAAGTTTTGAAAGCCCTCACAACTTAGCCAATACTGTTCAGTCATTTTACTGAAACCCAGTCAAACAACATGATCTTATTTCTGATTTGGCACAAATCTCACTGATCAAATGACATCTTTGACAGGATGTAGTCGTTAATGGCATTGACTTAATGCAAGATGATGTCAAATTACGTTTACGATTGGAAATTGATGCACACCGCGTTACTAAACTGGTTTATTCCGCAAATGATTCAGTGAATCAGACCTTTTTATGTCTCTTGGAGTTACTTAAGTAAATGACACACGACGCAACAGAATCAAAAGTACGGCACAGATGATGAATTCGAAGATTTCTACGCAAATTTCAATCAGATGCGATCGCTTGACCTAAAGAAGAGGAATTTATTTAATTTATCTTACTTTTGCAGAGGATGACCATACGAGAGAGTTAATAGCTGATTGGAGATCTTTTTCGAATAGATAATCCTTGACTCCATTGAATACGACTTGTGACATGTTTTGGCTAGAAGGTGATTTGAAGAGATTTTGTATGAGGATCCAGTGAAGTAGTCACATTTCTTCAAACACAAAAAGTCAGACAATAGAAAGCACCGACTAAGCAGAGTAAGCAAGTAATGTGCATGTCGTTTAGAACGGCAACACATTTTTGGAGTTTCTCTTTAACTTGTCAATTATATAACGTAATGAATTCAGTTTACTTGAATATGTAATAGGTACACATTGGACGAATCACTCTCTACTCTCCACTGGCTTGGAATCGCAGATCCATGAGTTCGGGTGAGGAAGTAGTGGCTGACTGCTAAGGGCACTCACTCTTAGGCCAGAGTAGGCCCATTGTGACACCACGCGGATTGACTTCTCCGAACACTGGAACCTGTTGGTGCTGCTAATGAAACGATTTAGTTCGCACTTTTTAGCTCGTTACGGCCGCTGGAGTAGTAGGCTCCTAAATGTAGGAACCTACGACTGGCAAGAGCACTGCAGGAGCAAAGATGGTGATGTGTGTTTTCCTCCTCTTCATCCATGCAGATTCTGCAATTCATTATATGGAGCACCCATCCTGCGAGCATGACTGCCAATTACACAGTGTCCGGTTATGACTCCTATGAGGGTCCTTAATGAGGGCTTGCTGAGTCTAAGTAGACTGAGTGACCGTTTTGGGTTAAGTGATGGCCATATTTCCTTTGTTTTAAGACAGGTGGTGCCTTCTAGTCATTTGTCATTAGTGGTTTTAATTGTGTGGATCATAAGAAGATGGTAAGCTGTAGCGGTCGGCATGGAGAGTGGTACCCCTGCTATTGATAGAGATGAGCTCGTACCACACCTGGCAAGTTCATTGGCTTTGCAGTTTCCTGGTATGTCACAGTGTCCCGACACCCACATGAGGTAAATGTTGAAATGCTCGGCCATCTCGTTAAGAGACAGCCTGCAAGTAAGGGATGTTTTTGAGAGTGACGCTGTCCAGGAATTTTATGGCGGCCTGACTATCGGAACAGATGGTCATATCCCTTTTTGATATCATATTGTTTTTGAGACAAGGCAACGCCTCTTTAATTGCGATGGTTTCTGCCTGAGAAACGTTACAGTGATCAGGGATCTTCAGGAATCGACACCTGCACCCACCCCTTTGCTTGTTTTCGATCCATGTGTAAAAATGCGCAGAGGATCTTCCAACGTTTGCCTTGCATATCCTTGAACCGAGTCAGTGTTAGGTTTTCTTTTTGCCCAATCCACCGAAGAGTGCTCCATTTTGTATTACCCACTGAGCAGGTCTTGTGTGCGTAGTTAAGGAGATGAACCAGTGTCAGAAATGAGATCCCAATCACTAGCCTCATTTTTGCCCGAATCTATCGACTTGACTGTACAGTTGTACAGATGAATCTGTTTCAAACGTCAAATAAAATGACGATACATTTCTTTCCAAAACAAACCGTACTTCCAGAAGTTGTGACACGCACCGATACAAGGGATGTATAATTCGACAAAACAAGCTCCTTTTAATAGCCAGAGAATGGACCGGTCTTCCGTCTGTTTACATTAAAAATTTGATCGCAGCAAGCATTCGAAAGAAAATAATAATAAACAGTCCATAACAGCCATTTCACGAGTGTACGCAAAAGTGTTCTGACCACTTGCGCTGATACCCTTGTTTTCGCCTCATAAGCTCGTACTTTAGAGATTTAAAGAGCGTGCATCAAGATAACGTGTTTCTGTTTATAACACAGTGTATTCGAGTTGTAGTGCCCGACGACTGGAGGCAGCGTGGCATTATTAGGCTTAGCCAATACATAAGTCGCCGGCTTGAGTAGTAAGTAAGATTCAGACCAGTTGTGTGAGCCTGGACCATGAGTGCTGATACAATTACAATACACACCCTCCATGCTCCATTGCGGTCTTCATATGGATCACGTCTTGTCAAGCCGGTTCTTATTGCGATACCCAATTAAGATTTATAGCCGCTATAAGACAGTGGCGGTAGTAAATCGGTAATGGGCTTACATGCCATAAACTCAACAGATGTTCTTATGGTTTCTCAGCGATTCTTCGACACAATGGCGTGAAGCGTCTGAATAGACCACAGAAGCAATGTTCAACATGTCTCTTCTACCGTGTCCTAGACCAGTTTCCCGGCACTACACACACGTGCCACAAGACCCTGAAAGGTCTTCTCAAACTCAAATAAATTTACAATAAAACAGTAATGAGTCCGAGGAAAAGGTTTGGGATTCCAAGGAAACGAGTAAATGGCGTTAAAACACGACTCGGCCGTTCCGCTGAACTCAATTCATGTTACCTTTAAGTGAAAAAAGTGCACTCTGCACACATCCAACGATCTCATCACTTATTCAACTCAGACACAGAATCAGTTGCAGTGACTGCCCTCTCACGGTTCCGTACTAAGAATAATTTTATGGCAATCCTATAAAAATGTTTTATGAACGAAAGATAAAAAAAGCAAAAAAAAATATGTTCAAAGCCCACTTCCCATAAACTGCTTCTGCTCAGTGTTCAAGCAGCAGCCTGCAATTACGCGCTCGTATTTCCAGCAACAGCAGGCCAACCACAACAAACGAACCGAACCGAACGGAACGCATTTCCAAGTGACTTCCTCCTTGTCCGCCAGTGACTCCTCCGATGTGTGTAAACTCGTGTTACACTACATTTTTTTGGGTGTCAAAAAATGGAAGTCTAACGCCGTGTCGTAAATTACATTTCATGGCGACGATAAAAAAAAATCAAAAAAAAAAAAAAGAATTTGTTCTGTCACGAAAGTTGTCTGCTCCAGAAGTTCGTCGATTTTAATAGTTTTACTGCGCCTACAAGCGAAAGCGAAACAAAAACCTACCGGCAGAGGGAAATAGGGTCATTTGCATCACGTTCCGGCAAGCGACTTCACGTGAGAGCACAGAGACCACTCACGTCACCCAAAATATGACAGACACTGAGTGGAAGAGCTTGGCTCCAACTCCCCTCACTGGCCTTGTGTCAATAAGCTACTTTGTTGAGACGATTGTGAAAGCTTTCTATGCTCATTTCGACCTGTCAAACAAGCAACTATTCTCTCCACCTCGTGGATGGTACCACCGTGTCACTCAGATGCTATCAAGTGGAGTTGCCTTCTTGGAATATGTTCCGGCTTGCGGCACAACGCCACTGACGCACACACGGAACTGAAAAATGAGTTGCGGTAGCTCTGAATTTGTGGTAAATCTCTGTTCGTTTATTGTGGGATAAATCACATTTCCGGATGACAGGCCATAAAAAGCAATTTTCTGTCGCTCTCGCTTCCCTCTGTGTGAGCAGAACTCGAATTTAATTGCACTTGATGGGGTTAGCGGGTCAGTGACGAATCACTTCTTTCGTCTCATTGCGCAATCGGTTGGTGGACATTGCCGGCAACACTCAACTACAGTGCGATGTGATTGGACTTTTATTTGAGATGTTTTGAGGGTCGACTGCTGCGAGTAATGAATGATCAAAATACCAAATCAAATGCATGCGTTTGACTCTTTGGAATTCGAAAAGCAAGTACCAGCGTTATACATAAAACATATCCGGCAAATGACAGTCGCTTTCGTTGATGCACATGTCGACCTGCTTTCATGGCATCTCATCCATATGCATGTGCAATTTTTAACGACCATAACAATCAGCTATTGCTTTGCTGTTGCAGTTCAGCGGCGAAAATGTGTTGGCCTCTTTGAGTAAAATATATTCAATGGAAAGTATACGCAAGGTTTCACAGTCCAGTGTTGGAGCCTTCCAACGAAACAGAGTACTGGACTACTGGAAGGAGGACTTAGCTAATACTGACTTCCACGTCGACAAGACTCTTTCTGTGACGAACCCAGTAAATACAAATCAGCATTAATTTGCGATTTGGATTTGACATGCCATTTCCAAGACTGTATACTCTAAACGAGCTTTAGACAAAATTGCTAAAAAAAATCTAAGAGGCTGGAAATGTGGCTGCCATTACTGAAAGTTTTGAATCTACCAGGTGTACCAGTATGAAGTGAGCGTCAAGATACAAATGTCCCGATAGAGAACATCTGTTGTGAACGAGCCCTTATTTTCCTTTAATTTTTGGTTTGCTACGATATCTGTGAAAAATATTTATTATACATCAAGTCATTGAACAGACAAAGTCATATTTTTTCATCGTGCCCTCGCACTAGATGGCGCACACAAGTGGAAAAGGATCTCAATCGACTTGGTGTGCGCAACTGGAGGCAGCTGGCGAAAGATCGTACTGGCTGGAGAGGCATGTTGGTTGAGGCCCAGGTCCACCCCGGACTGTAGCGCCAATCAAAGAAGAAGTTAAAAATGTCGAATTTTGTACCAGAAAGTGATGATTTGCGAAAAGTGCTGCAAAGTCGCATCGAATGCTTGTCGAGGCATATGACGATCATGCTCTATCAGAAGCAACATGCAAAAGATGGTTTCAACGGTTCAGAAATAATGATTTTGATGTGAGAAATGAAGAACGTGGAAGACCACCAACAAAGTTTGAAGACGCCGAATTGCAAACGATATTGGATGGAGATGACACTTTGAGTCAAAGCTGTTCCCATTTGCTTGTTAAATGTTGCATAACAAACAATTTCTGGCCGTTTTTTACTTTCCCTTTAATAAATTTTGTCTTATTTAAAAAAAAAAAACGCATTTCATACCGGTACACCTAGTACGTTTATTTCTCAGGCCGCACAGCATTTGAGCATTTGGACTTGCATCGATACAATCTTATAAACATCAATTAGCTCAATAACTGAAAACACATCCACAAAAAAATGCACTCCAGGGTGAGTCTTTATCAAGGTATAGCCGTCATCATCAATTGTCATTGGTTTGTGCAAATTACTGAATTTTGTTTGCGTTCAAATCGAAGACAAGGTCATGGATGACATTCGATTTTAACAAGAGGGTTTCAAATTTAGCAGATTAATTCTACGTTTCGCTGATTTGAAGTGCCCACGAACGTTTCATTTTGTCGCCGTAGAATGACCGCAATTTCCGTAATACGAAAAGCATTTACGACGCTTTGAAAACCAATATTCCGTTGAGCCGGGTTATGAGCCTGGTGTGACATCAATTCTCGAGTTGAGTGACGATGAAATATTTTCAATTGTTTCGTTAGCAGCATAAGCATAGGCACACTAACCTTATATGGGGAACTTCAATAATTTATCCAAAGTTCATATAACGCCATGCCTAACATTTTATTTAAGTGTGAAATAGTGAAACGCTGTTTTGTGTATTTTTGAAATTTCGTCCACAAACCGCAATCACATGTGAGTTTCCTCTAATCCACTTTAGAAATTGTAAGGCATTTGCCAATAAATGTGGGCGAACTTTATGGTTTCATTAATAGCACAATGAAAATGTGTATAAAGATGGTATATGTACACAAAGCTCGGTCCTGCTCAACTTTTAATTAGTTAAAATTCCCTAGGAATTTCATCTTGATATTATGCTTCCTCAACATTGCGACGGATACAGCGGCAAAGCCGGTATTAAGGACCCCCTGAGATCGTTATTTTTTTGTAGTGGAGATAAAGGATTCTAAAGTGAAGGAGTGAGGGGCTCGTGCAGTTAAAATTTGAGATATGTACAAAACTAAAACTGAAAATTACTTCATGACTCCAAGAATAGCAAAAACTTATTTTTCAAAATATGAAAATTTCTACCTCATTCTCAATTCATTTCATCACTACAATAGCCTCCCAGCACTGGCTCTTTAGACGAAGCCCATCTTATTGCTCTGCACCCTACTCAACGCTGCCAGATTTGCATTGTATCCATCTCAACTCAAGATCATTGTTTCAACCATGAGACAATTTAACTTTCGCACTCATACAATTGACTCCAACACTCTTTCTTATTTCTGGCTGAAATCCAACGCCGTCAAGCCAAACGTTGTCCATGGATAGTGCTTTGTCTATGAAAAAAGACTTTCCATTCTTAGTACTCGATGTTGCCAAAAATACTCAGAAAGGGCTATTTGAACTGAACTGAAGAATTAAAGAAACTGAGAAGGTCTGCGAAATTGGAGGCAGTTGGCTAAGGATCGCGCCAGCTGGAGAGGATTGTTGACCGAGGCCCAGGTTCACCCCGGACTGTAGCGGCACTAGAAGAAGAAAAAGAAGAAGAGAAGGTCTACTGTATTCCCTTTCTTAAACTAGAATTTAAGAGCTATTTTGAGAATTTCTATAACCTTCCTAAATGGATTTCCCCTATAGTCTATCCCTGTTAAGGTATAGTAAATAGACTTTATAAGTAATTTTTAATATTATATCTACTTTCAGATATGCCGAAAATTCTTGTCAGGGGTTCATTTCTTCCGTACTCAGTGTTATGAGACCTTTCAAATAATAATTGTCGAGCAGTGTGGCCTAGTGGGCAAGTAAAAATGAATTGACGCCAAGGATAAGGGCATTTTATATGGAAAGACAAAATATCCCCAACAAACATTACTTCATAAACAGTACGTCGCGTTTTTAAGATTTTCAAGCCGAGCAATTGACACTTTGCCATATAGCTCGGGCGAAAATTTCATTGCGTTTTACAAAATATGAATTTAGAAAACCTCTTTTGCACTTTTTCAACGAATATGTGACAAAATAAGGATCCCATATAACAACAACATATTCAAGAAAAGGCCTGACCATAGATAAGTAAAGGGATAAAAGTGCGAATGGATCAGTCGATCCTTTAGTTTTACGCTTGATAAAGTCGACTGCTGAAATGGCTCTTTACTTTAGAAAGATTGCATGTTGTTTTCCAGTTCATTTGCGTAGAAGGACGAGTAAATTGACAGAATTGTAGACGTTGAGCGTCAGAAATATGTTATTTCACTATGAACTCCCATTTTCTCTTCACCATACTTTCAAACAGTTTTGGTATAGCTGAAGGCTTGCAGATTCCTTTGACTTTTTTGCCGGATTTATGGATTAGAATCAGGAATGCTTTTTTCCATCATATCTGCTTACCGTCAGATTTGGAGACTAGCCCAGCAGGTGTTCCATAGTTTCCTTAGATTGTGTCGACAGGTTTCTGTGCTGCTGTGCCCTTGAAGTGGCCTGTTGCTCACAAGATATCTTTAGGTTAACCTTTTTTCATTTCAAGGGCTCCTGGTTTCATCTGGGATCCGGACATTCATAAATATAAGAGTACCTCCTGGATGTTTCAAGATGGGTGTGCCACATGCCTAGATACTTAATTGCTAAATTTCTCTCACGAGGGGAAGAGACCTTCAGTTTTATGCCGACTCCGAACGACCAATTTGGAAAAGCTTTTTCTAGACAGGATTGAACTCTTTAAACATTGTCAATTACTGGAAAGGAAAGGGACCGTGAAAATCTGTCTGTCGTACAGGCCAGGAATCGAACTTGAATGTCGAGGTTTAAGTGAGTAGAGGGCGGCGCACAAATCCCCAACGCCACGGGCCACCACTCACACCGCCGAACATACTACAACAACTCGTCACACTAAAAATGGTCTTACCCCATTTTTCGAATACTTAGTCAAATTGAATTGAGAACATGGAATGCACTTGGCAGCCTAATATTTCTAACTTACAGCAATCCACAGACCGTTTAAGCACATGTACCATCTTCCGTCCATCCCTTCCAGTGTGCTCTGCCTTGAGTATTGACATGTCTGCCAATAAAGTCGTCAAGCCAAAAAAGGAAAATACTAGGCTTCATTAATTGCACTTGAAACAGAATGTGTTGGATTTAAATATATTTCGAGACCGCAGAATGAGGAGTATATTCGAGCTGTTCAGCCAGCATCAAGAGTATCCACTCACAAAAGACTAACGCGTAAAACCCACTCGTACAAACGAGTCATCTTTAGCATACACCCGATCTTCCCCAGTTTTAGCAATCACCCATTCAACGCGATACTGCGACGTTAGCTGCCCCATAATTAATCGTTGTTTAGCTAAATTTATCTCCAGACGAATAAATGATCATAATTAGTTCGAATGTCTGACACCTATAGTGAGGCGAAAAATTCCCCAGACATTTAAACTTGTGTTCGAAATAAATTCTTCTTTTCTCAAAAATGAATTAGTTTACCTCTGTGAAATTTAGTAATTTATTACCGATCCCAAAATTGAAATGACTGCGACAATTTGTCAAAACTGAATTCTGTCTACGCCCGAGAGACTAAACAAACATCAAATCATTGGCAGCTTATAAATCATTAGAGCAAAAAAGGCAAACATCCAAATACAAACACAGTAGTCCACCGCCATTCAACTTCTCACATTGGACATTGTTTGCCGAAGAGATTGCCGCACGGTAACCAAACAATAAGTAAATATGAAAGTGAAAATCCCGTTAGACTGTGGCAAAATCTGGCCAATTGTCGTAAAAATGTCTTCCTTCCCATTGTTCGCGACTCTCACACCACTCAGTTTTCCCAAACACGTTATATAAGGCAGATGGTCATACCCAAGAGATCTCGATCGAGGGGAGACTGCTTGCAACATTAACATTGTCTGTCTGTCAGTCGCACGGATATGAAATTCACATATAATCACCTCGCCAGTGTGAATGCACACATTTGTGCCCGGAAGTATATCAAGAATTGGTCAATGAAATCGGTCCATTCGCGCGTTCTTCTGGGAGGCTCTGGGAGCTCACGCGCTCATAGATTGAAGATGTTTATGAGTGGGGGAGGACTAGGAATCGATAATTTCATTTTATGAATTCGAGCGATACGAGGAGAATGTGGTAATTGTTTTTCATCGTCGGCGCACGGCGGGTCGATAAACACGCTACCGGCCTCGCAACATGCCCGGCCTCTTGTCTATTCAATTCTGGTTTTCGCAAGTGAAAGTGAGAATGCCATAAATTTAATGAGATAACCGATGAGCGCAAAAGAACACAATCGGTGTCTTCCCACGTCATTTGCCGTGGGCCGGCAACTTCATCAGATGCGGGCGCTTGTGGACGTAGTGTGTGCGGGTGTATCGCCTCACATTTGGGAGCGCACACAACTCGTGACGGCGATTCTGAAACCTTGATAGACTTGTTAAACTCCCATAAATATGATGATTTACCAAAGTAGACGTGCGGCAGATAAATATGCAAACACTGGCGTTGTTTACGTATTTGCACAGCTATGAGGAACAGAATAGACGATAGGAAGTGTGGCTTGATTGGGAAAGGTTATGTTTTGATGTGACGTTTTGTGTTTTAGTGGGTAATGAATAGGTGATCGAATGGTTGATTGAAGGGATGTTTGGTGGCTTAAGCTGCGGCGAACGAAGCCATGGCAACTTCGGACTGATATCGTTGGTAGCATCATGGACATGGAAGGATGCAATTCGTTCTATGCGTGAAAGTCATTAACTGACATGTGTATCGGTCTGTTGTGATGGAATTTGTTTCACTTGGTGCTTTGGGTTTTCAAGTTGAGGCGTTAATGTTATGAGTCATCTTGAAGTTGTGGGCCGATAAAGTAAAAACCTCTTCTGAGCTACTCACGTGAAGGAAAATAAGCTGATAACTGGTCTATTGACTGCGCCAGTGATTTTTGACTTCACCCATTCAGAAGTTTTTCCTCAAGCAGATTAAATTCAGTTTAGCCCTAAGTTGTAGTTTGCGTAGGGGTTTTAATGTCTTGGACGGGCACAGCGATTCGAAATGACACTTACAGTAGCCAATCATGTCATTGGTACTCACTTTACAAGTGAAGGAGCTCTAAGTTTTATATACCCTCCGGACTGAACTCTCTGAGCAGTAAGCAGTGTCAGAAATTGACGAACTACCCCTATCATGCACATAATTATACTGACGACTGAATGAAGCCTGTATCACAACGGGGATAGGATATTCGGACGAGTTTTACCACATGGACTCTATAGAGTTGGAAGGGCTCATTTCTCTTATTTTTATTTAGGGATAATATTTTTGGTTATGACTGATTTTTTTAAAAACACAAACATATACCATAAAAGCGGCGTTCAAACTTTGCGAAGTGATTGATGGGCCACAAACGCTCCACACCGCAAACTTGTAATGCGTTAGCCAAAACATTTTGACCTTGAAATGAAAAGCTGCTGAAATCTGCAGCTTGATTGACTATGTAGTTATGTGTGATAACATGTTGTGCATTTTCAGTCATTTTTTTTCATTTCTGATTGGGATTTTGAGGAGTACACATCGCCGGAATGAAGGATGATATTAATTTTGAATTGATTTTTTTGAAGTACATATACAAAATGTGTACAATAACAAGCTCACCATCTTTGGCAAGCAATACTCAAGTGCACTACACGACTATTCTCTTAAAACTGATGTCTGCCACCATTTATTGTGTGTGAACGGAATCATACACCTTTGTTATTTTATTTCGCGTGTTCATTTTTATTTTTTTATTTCCATCTACCGAGTTATCTTTATGTTGTACAAAATGTTTGATTAGCAATGGTTAAATAAATATACACTAATAACAATTAAAAATGAATAGAAGTTTAAATAGATATAGTAATAAATAATTATATAAATAGTAAATTAAATTGAAATAACAGAAAATAAATATACTATCATCTATCATCACATAAGTCTATTTCTACACAGAGTTTAATTTACCAATACATTTGTTTAGCGGTTCGTTAGAGCCATAATTACGCAAGTGCCTTGGTTGAAGTAAGAAATTTCGTGTTCGAAGAACTCTTTCCGGTGCATAAATCCCAATGTTTTGAATAATTTCAGGGCAATTTACACGATACAAAAATAGGTCATGAATGAACATTATACAATGAACACTTCGTCTTTTATCTTAAGTGTCTAAACCGAGTAAGGCACGTCTTGTTGGATATGGGGGCATGGTCTCAAGATGCCACCGCAGTTTTTTTATAACAAATCTTGTAAATGACTTTTGAATTTTTTTGTAGACGTGCTACAGAATTCATGTATAACGGACATATGACAGAGCAGTATTCAAGATATGGACGTACAATGGACATATAGACACACTTCAGGGCATATAAGTTAGAAAATTCAGCACATGTTCTTTTAAGAAATCCAAGCATTAAATTAGCTTTAACAACTATATAGTCAATGTGAAATGCAAATGAAAGTTTCGTGTCAAAAATCACGCCAAGGTCTTTCATTTCAGATTTCCTAGAGTGACCGATCCTACATATAGAATAGTCAAAGATCACGGGTAATACGACATGGTAAACAGAAAATGAATATATTCACCATAATCTATTTACATCACACCAAAATTATTTCACACTTAATTTATTTAGGTAATTTTTTAACACAATCTTGAGAGTTAGTAACACGCAAGAAAATCTTTACATCGTCTGCATACATCAAACAATTAACATTATTAAGGACTGTGGGAATCTCGTTGACGAATATATTGAACAGTAATGGGTCAATATGGCTACCTTGGGGAAATATTTGCAAAACTTTGCAAATGTAAAAAAATAACGAAGCATATGGTATACATATCAACATATAGTAAATAATATTTACGAAAATCCATTAAAATTTTGTGAATGTTTTGTATGATTATAAAAATGGTATCGAAAACCTTTGGGATTAATTTATTTTCAAAATGATTCGTTCTTTAAGCTTCTGGGGCTCATAAGTAATTTAACCTGTGGTAACACTGACTCGGACGTCCCGACTTCGACATTTTATGTCTCATTTGTATCAGTCGGAATGAGGCGGTTGAGCTCACTGAAGTTTCACAGACAGTAATATCTCAGGCCAGAACACAAAATTTTAGGTAGTACTACTCTCTACTCAGATTTTAAACTAATTTTTAAATTTAAATTTATTTCTTGATTTGAATTTTTGGCAGGCAGAGGCGACGATTTGTGCATATTTCCCCTTGAAACTTGTTCTTTTAAGAACATTTTACTTTTAAAACGCACGCTTTTATTTCGATATAGAAAGCTAAGGTCTCTTCCTTTTGATAAAACATCTCTCGTACGCTTAGCAACGCCCGCCGACCGCAGTTGCGATATAGTCTTTAGCATAACTGCCTTACAGGGCTGCTGTAAAACTTTGGAGCAAATTGTTAGACGCATCTCATACCGATACCTATCGGTGTCCCGAAACTAGATTATCCTAACTCTAAACTGATATAATTTTTCAATCACTTTTAGACGAGATATGTATTTAGCACTTTTCTGGGTTTTGCAAAGATTAATTCCAGGCGAGTCGACAAACTTGCAAGGCAATCCTGAAATGGTCACTCTCACTACGAACATAATATGGTAGCCTTACTACAATACTGCACTAATAAACAAATATCAACTGATAGGCAGGTAGGCAATGTCATCAATCAATCAGTTTTTTAGTGGGGGTCAGCATGGGAGTTTGCAGTTTCCGTAAGAGTTATATTTGCGTCAGATCAAGTTAGTGCTTGGATTAACGAGATGTCCGGATTTAAGACCTATACCACATGGCACATTCACCCGGTAAGACCAGAAGCGCTGAATCAACGCTTGACACATGGTAGCAATAGATTACATGTTGTGTGGACATTTGTACTACTTTGGTGAAATGGAATTCAATCAACAACCTCTTGCAGCTCTGTGGTGCAACTGTACGATTTGAATCATATACCACTCACATTTCAGAGTCGCAGACATTTAGGGACCATGGCATGCCAGTATGATTCAAACCACAGTCACCACTATGCCCCCACAAAGGGACCAACCGCACTGGTCAGACTGAAAACAGCTGCCAAATTAAAACCGCAGTATATATGCTTGATGTCGATTTCAAATCAAAGTTACTTTCTAAACAACTGTTGCCTTTAATTAAATGCACTTAATGCCTGATCTGCAAGTCTTGTGCGCGGCCAAAAGCTAAACCGGCCCCACAACAAAGCCAGAATGACACACAGACGTGACGTTGCCAAAGTATCCCCTTATCACATAAATACCCGAATATGCATACCCATTAGTATGTGTCACACTCTAATCATATTTTGACATCACTATTCCATTAAGATTCACGGATAAACCACTTCAGGCTAATTTTCAACACCCTTTCTGCATTCCAAATGAAAAGCCGCGATTTGCATTTCACACACAGAACTGGTGCCTCATCCGCCAACAACCGGTCTTCAATTTTTTTTTACAAATTAATATCTTAATAAGCACATAATGAGACTCACCTTCATGTCAGCGATAATCTGCTGAAACAGACTGCCAAGGGCAGACCCATCCCGCTCCAAACTAAGATCCATGCTGGCGGCGATAGAAATTCTCTCTCACAAGACAAGATGTTCCTTCCCGTCTCGAACTGATACAATTTCAATTAACGCCGATACGCTTGTGTATCTTTATCGCTCAGCAATTAAATGAAGGAAAATTAAAAACGAAGCGAAACACAAAAAACCGAAAAAGAAAAAGTCTCGATTTCGACACTCTTGCAATGCGGGATTGCCAGCACCGACGGAGCGCGCGTACACGTGTATTTTTTTTCTCTGCCTTAGCCAAAATATTTACAAAAAAAAATCAAAATACAAACACACCAGTATTTGAATGAAATTCTCTGGAAATGATGAAAAACAAAATAATAATAATCTCGCCCTTTCTGCGTTGCGGCGCGGCGTATGGACGTTTCGTTAAGTGTTCCGTACCACACCGGATGCGGATACGTATGCGGGTCACAAGGGGATGTTGTTGGGTTGCTGTTCTTAGGTTTCCTTCAGAATCAGAAACACAACGAACAGTTGAAACTTGTTTCGGCGATTCGACATTTTTAACGTGTTTTCGGTGCTTTTCTGTTCTCTATTCTGTTCTCTTTCGATGTTCGTTTGTTTATTTTCGTTTCGTCTCTCCTCCTGGTCGGGAGGGAATGCGCACAAACGCCCAAAAATGTGTCCACTCTTGCAATGGACTTCTGGTGGGGAAGCGCGTAGATAACGCGGCGTGTGGATTATGCTTCGACTGCAAAGCTATCTTGACTTGTCATTCCTGGAAATGAGAAAAAAAAACAGAAATAGAATAATTAAACGTTTTATGGTAGTCTTTAAAAAATAAAATAAACTCTAGAAATGGCACTAAAAAGTAGATCAAAGGCGGAATTTTAGCAGAAATAGAACGGGAAAAACATGTTCTAGTTTTTTTTTAAGAGTCCAGGACCGTATTTTCGCCTTTTATTAGACTTTCAACCTTCAGTTAGATGCTGCTAACAGCGCGAAGAGGGCAATGAATTTCCTTCTGTTTGTTACGGCTGACAACTTCTTCATCGAGTGGAAACTGTAAAGGGCGGCTGATGAAACGCACCCGAAATAAAAAAAAATGCATCCTATTTTGCTTGCTCTCTACTTTCAATTTGCAGAAGCTGCATGGATGAAGAGGAGGAAGAGAACACTCATCACCTTCTCTGCTCCTGCAGTGCTCTTGCCAGTCGTAGGTTCCTGCATCTAGGAGCCTACTACTTCAGCGGCCGTAACGAGCTAAAAAGTGCCAGCATTGGCTAACTAAATCGGTTCATCAGCAGCACCAACTGGTTCCAGCGTTAGGAGAAGTCAATCCGCGTGTTATCACAATGGGCCTACTCTGGCCTAAGTGTGACTGCTCTGCAGCAGTCAGCCACTACAACCTAACCTAACCTAACCTACTTTCAATAAAAAGCGACAAATGCTGTGACGTGTATGGCACAAACACGTCTTGGAGTTGGTGATCCTAAATGGACGATCAGTTGACCTTTTGTTGCCAGTCCACCGAGCGGCTGGTGAAATATTTTGCACAGTGTTATGGAGTTGTTAGAAGGCCTTAACCACAGAAGTCCCACAATTCGCCACTGATATTCTAATGAGAAGCAAAAATAAGCCCGTAGACTTAACTGGGATTTCATCGCCAGGGAGAACAACACCAAACCATGATCTTCATACCTAGAACAACTGAACGGCAGTATATAGTACAAGGTTATCAGAACATGTTATTATGAGATCGTACGCATGGATATATGGCATTTGTGGACTAGACAGTTGCAGAAAAGAAGCAGGCAAGGCAACGGAACACAACACTCAATCTCACCAGTGCAGAGGACTATTTTGTTTCGAAAATCAAACCAAGATCGCCCGATTTA
This sequence comes from Eristalis arbustorum, assembly GCA_916610145.1. Classification (NCBI taxonomy): domain Eukaryota; kingdom Metazoa; phylum Arthropoda; class Insecta; order Diptera; family Syrphidae; genus Eristalis; species Eristalis arbustorum. Next base: position 46,669,992 of record OU744319.1, on the reverse strand, counting down.
ACGGTCACTCTTTCCTTTCTGGGTACTTAAAGTCATGGGTTTATGCCAACAAGCTTTAAACATGGGTTATTAAGGAAAATATTCGACAGGAATGCGAACAGCTATCACCGAAAGGCCTGCAAATGCGATAAATCGGGCACATATAATATTTCAAATCTCGGTGGTTGGTCAATGCTTATTATGGTACACTATGAATCAAAATTAAACGATACAAATATTTTATAGACTTCACATGTCATTGGCGCCTCAGTTTTTAGACCCTGACTGCAGCTATGTATATAATAGACTTTTCTTTTAAGTTTCTAGAAAGGAGGAAATACATATCGCAAATTCTACCGAGTCATAACATACAAGTGTTTAGAGCCTTAACGGCTTACCACTTAAGATCAATCTTCAAATTGACTGATAATTATTCTTGCTTTGTAAAAAATTACGCCGATTTCACTATCACGTTAACACCAATAAAATACAAATGAACAAAACTTGACATACAGATATCACAGCCTACTTTATGACAAGACGAAAATTTGTATGCTTTCAGTTGAACGCAGTTCTGGAAAAGTGTCTTTCTGCTAAACTGCGAAATGGGTGGAAATGACCCCTTGCCGTCTTTCTACGTAAGAAGAGTTAGTGTTGATGAGCATAATTTAGTAAAACAAAACATCTTCCTTTTTTTGAAAGTCTTCATCTATGAATAATAAGCTTTATTTTTCTTTTTGTGACTACCTTTAATTTGAATGATATCCTTCACACTTTTGGTTGCCTCTTTAAGAAGGGGCATCCTTGTACATATACATCGGCCTGTGCTGTGTCTCGCTGCTAGCAGAAGCCTTCGTAAAGACGCGCTGCTATGCTTTTAGTCAGTAGCGCAGTTCTGGAAAATTGCCTCTAGTATAGAAACATGTCCAGAACCTAGCTTAAGTCTCGGTGAGTTCTTTACTGAACTCCGGGGAGCAGTGAAAAGATATATTGTGAACATCACTGACTTTTACTTTTACGAAATAAGGCTTTAGGGTAAACTGTTGGGTATTCCTGGCGAGACGTATACTGCTGTTCATTCATGAAAATGAAAAATACAGTTGGCTAGCTCACTTGAGCATCGTTTGTTGAAACAACGATAAAACACAGACAAAGAAGACACGGTACGTCGATATTTGAGCAATGAACCCGCGTTATTGCTGTCTCTTATAAGTTTAATCGCTAGCTTTTGAAGTCTTCAAGTCTTTCCGGAAATAATCACGCATTTATTTGACGTAGTGGCTTACTGTACATTTAGAACTGCTTACGCTTGAGTTTTCGACAAAATTCAAATTTAAGAAGTAGAGTTGGAGAAGAAGAATTGGAGCTCAGATCGTAAATGCAAACATCCACACTGTCCATCCGATAGACTTTTCAAAGCAGCTCAGTTGCCACCAAGCCGGCTTCTATATGAGCATGTCACATTTTTTGCCCCTGATTATGTAAGATGTGCAGCCTAACCCAGTTGAAGGTTTAACTCACAACAATGTCCGTGTACATGGCATTTGCTGTCATCATTTGATGCCACTCTTTGTGCAACCACACCTTGGTACCACTCCTGGACCTGACCTACCTACCCACTAAGCAGCGCATTCAACAAGCTGCAAGCACTTATAACTAATATGCAAAATTCACTAGCTTAAAGATGTTACTCAAAAGACCAACACTCAAGTGCTGCTCTCTTGACAACATGAGTACCCCCAGAGTGAGCTCCATTGAAGGCAGCACCATTAAGCAAAAATTAGCAATTATATCAAAAGCCAACTCTTCGTCGTCGTCGGTGTCAGTGAATTCCGCACAAAAGCAAACTCACACAACATTCTCCTTGATTAACGAGCTGTCTGGCATTCAGGGTCAAAACCGTCTTAACCAGCACAGTCCCCACTTTCTGACTCACATCATGGGCATTAGCCAGCAGTTCCGTTATATGAAAATCTCCACACTCCAAAGGTAACACAGATAGACTAAGAAAAAGAAACACGAAAAAGAAAAATCGTAACGACCCCCAAAATAGAAGCGTTTTTTTGTTATTATTTTTTATTTTTTGCCAGCCAGACCGGAGTACACCACAAGCTGCGCAAGTACGGCAAAAGTATATCGCTCGTCGAGTAGAAAATTAATTTATCTAACAAAACATGCAGCGTACCAGATACCAACTGCCAGATACAAACCAACGACTGGCAGAGGCAAAATGTAAACGACCTTAGAGATAAACAACACACAGCCAGCCAACAGATGAGCAGAACGCGCCGCCGTTCAAAAGAAAAGAACCCAAGAGGGATGGGGACGAGGAGTACACCACGACTACAGTCCATCATCACTATGCACTACAACTTCATACGTAATAAATCATCAGCTGGAAGCAGCACACCACTAGTCGCTCATAGATACACCTATACAGAGCAACTGTGGCGAACTGTTTTGCCTTGTTTGGAGGCTGTTTTCGGTCTAGTTTTCTGGTACTCTTCATTGAGGGGTTGGAGGCTACAGTATACAATGTAACACGTCGAGTCTGTGCTCGGATGTGAGTTTACACTTCACTTGCCGCAGCGAAGACCTACTTTGGAGCATAGTGCACAATGCATGCGCTCTGATGAACGCGCGGCTGCATAACGACCCAGCAGCCACAGATGCAGCAACTCCATCTGCGTTGTGAAGGTTTTTTAGAAATCGGAATCGGAATCGAAAACGGAAAGCGGAGACCAGATGAAAGATACAGGCGCGAGAGAACGCAAACGAGTTCAATAAACGCTCGCAACTCCATCCAACTATCGGGCGACGCTTCACAGAACTAGACGCAAACCGAGGCGGTGGTGCTGGCTTGCTTGGCAGAACAAGGGCAAGTAATGCAAGCACACTCGGGCCGTTCATGCTCTGTGACCATGGCGCTAATGTTCTTGTAATAACTCCTCAACTGGTTCTCCTCGCGGCACTCATCAGTGTGAGACTTCTTGCTGAGCTTCCGTGAATTTCTCTGGAAGACATTGCACATCCGGAGCAATGCCACCTCCGTGAGTGGTAGTGTGCCGCGTCCTCTTTCTCGCTACCACCGCGTGCAACCCAGTTCGGTGGCGCGCAAATTGTTCGGGAGAAGATAACACCGGAAATTGTTGAATTAATATGTATATACCCCCATGAAACCATGTACGGGGGGCTCCACTCTTTGCAGTGCCAGTGAATTCACGGGTTGATGACTTGTGACTCGAGGCTCGAGTCTGCTTCTTGTAATCGCACACCTTATGCAGTGGCATCGTAGTCTGCTTCGCTCCTCTTTCCCCGTGAATTATTTCTAATTGCGAAATTATTATTCTCTTCTTCCTCTTTCTGCTTCTGCTGGTGCTGGTGGTTGTGGTGGTTTTCTTTTCTGTAATTATAGGGGTCACGTTCTAGCTGTCACATTGAGTGAATGTGGATTATGTCCCCCCCTTTAAGATTCTCCATTTCTTTCAGCTGAATGTCGGAATGACATTTGAATTTCTAATTAATTCTGCTCGGCATGAGTCTGACGGAATTGCAGTGCGAATGCACACGACGAAATGTTTAAGTAATGAGCCGCGACGGGTGACAGTGCAGAAAGTGAACGAGTTACGCTTTGACAATTTGGTGAGATATGAAAGTTTGAGATTTGAAACTGAAACGTGAGAGAGGCGTTCTTCTTTTATGCAAAATCTCTTACAAGTGTAAAGACGAAGTGTAGTTGAAGCGGCAACCTGTTCTAGCCCATTCAAGAAGAAGGCATGAATTGTCTAGGAATAATTTATGCCCGAGGTCACTTGGACTTTTTGTAAACCCGTTTCGCTATCGCTGTGTCGGAGGGAGTATTCAGTCAAGTTCTTCCTGCAGTCAAGTCCTTAATTTATAGACTGCCAGAGCTTTCGATCTTCTGACTTGGTCAGCTCTTCGTTGGTCCCTGTTGTTAGGAATCGAGGATCGCTTATCGTTTCCGAAATCGTCAAAAGGAGTGTTGTAATCAACTCAAGATGTGAAGGATGTTCAAGAGCATTTCTGGAGTTGAACACAGTCTTCATGAATCTCGATAAAAAATCAAAACTATGTAAAGGCTGTGAAAATAACGTCCAACAACTGCGACAGCGAAGAATCACGACCAATTTTGTCGAACGTCATTAACGTTGTCGTTCATTCAGTTCGAGAACAGGAACGCATGGCATGGGCAGTCTTTTGTTCATGATCAATGTTGACGAAAGTGCGAGAGAGGACAACACATAATAATAATTATATGGGTGGCGATACAGACCGTAAAGGGCCAGAGTTAAGTCTCTCGCAACCAGTCGTGTTGTGCGTGCTCACGAGTGGAAGGGACCTACAGTTTTATGCCGACTCCGAAGCTTTTTCTATACAATTGTACTCTTTGAGCATTGTCTTTGACTCGAAAAAGGTGGGGCAGTGAAAATTGTTTTTGTCTACCAGATCAGAGACCGAACTTAGACGTCGACGCACAAAAAAACACATATTAATAATACATAATAATATTGGTGGTCAAGAGATGCACAACCAGGCAACATGTGTTACCTCATGTGGGACAGTTTTTTGGCGGTCAGGTTTGGAATGCGATCGCCAGATCATGGAATAAAATATGCTTTCAATTGAAAATTGCAGCGTGAGCTTCACTTCTTCCTTTCACTATCCAATATCTCGTCAAAATGCATGCCATTGTTAAATCATTTCCCCCGTGCAGTGTGGCCTTGTGGGCCCAGTCAATGATTAATCTCGATAGATGAGATCTGTGTGGTATAATTACCGGATGTTTTGTCGCTTCGATTTTTCCAATCTTCCTCCTCTTTATTATTCCGTCTTGTATAAACGGATTTAAATTAGCTATTTTGCTTCTCATAGGTACTGGTTTTTCTTGCTGTAGTGCTGCGGTATTTTCTTGGAACTCTCTCTGTGCTATTTTGACAACTGCATGATGTGCACATCTAAGTTCAACTAAGCTGAGTGGTGCGTTATTCCTTCTAGCTTTTGATGTTCTTGAGTTATGAATGAAACGTTGACAGTATGCTGTGACTCTTATTAATCATGTCAATGTTGAGAATCGCACGATTAATTCATCATCTATTTTAGATTTGATTTTAGAGATATGATGCGCTGATATTTTAAGTTCCTCGCCTGTGGTTAGATTTGGAGAGAAGATTGGTCGAATTATGAGCAAATCATTGCATTGCAACCATTGTGGACCTTTCCACCACAGTGAGAGCCCCTTTAAGGATCTTGGAGATGTGCCTCTTGAAACTAGATCAGCTGGATTTTCCTCTGATTTCACGTGGTTCCATGAATATCCAGTATTTAGTTTTTGAATTTCTTGTACCCTGTGCGCAACAAATGCTCTCCATTTGCTTGGTTGAGCGCTGATCCATGCTAAAACTACAGTTGAGTCACACCATGCAGATGTTTTCGCAGATTCTATATTTAAGTCATTCTTCACTTTCAACAGTAAATTAGTTCAAAGCGTAGCTCCATATAATTCCAGCTTTGGTATAGTGCAATTTTTTTTCTGTTGTTCATTTCGTTTCTTTGGAGTTATTTTTGTTTTTGATGTGAGTAGAGTTGTTGTCACCTTGTTGTCCTTGTTGTTTATGCGTAGATATATTGCAGCTCCATAAGCTCTATCTGATGCGTCGCAGAATACATGGATTTCTACGACATCGGTGTTGCGCGAGTATTCTGTCCATCTTGGTATTTGAAGCTGCTTAAACTGGTGAGATCCCTTCGAAATTCGTCCCATTTTTGTTTTAGATGGTCTGGAAGCGTGTTATCCCAATCCAGTTGCTTTTCCATTCATATTTCTTGTGAACAAGTTTTTGCCCTCAAAACAACTGGGGCAAGCCATCCTAGTGGATCGAATATGCGAGCAATTTCTGATAATACTCGTCGTTTCGTCCAGATGAGAAGTAGTCCTTAGCTGGACTCCAGTGTAAGCCCAACGTTTTAACGTGATCTTCATTTTTGAACTCGAAAGCATTAACTGACTCAACTTCTTTCCCCAGTAATCTGCTTACGTTACTATTCCATTTACGCAGATTAAATCCGCCACTTTTAAGGAGTTTAGTCAGTTGGCTTTTACTCTCTCTAACTTCTGCCAATAGATCGCCTCCTGATATAACATCAGAAGTCAGAACATAACATTTTTTCTGCATTTGGATAATTCTTTCCTTCATCCTTTGCAAGTTGTTTCAAGGTTTTGATCGCCAAAAATGGAGATAAGTCGGCTTTTTTATTTAGAGTCGGCTATAACTAAAGTCGACTTTAGGCACTATTAATGATCTGACTATGCATTCGCGCCATCGTTTATTACAGAGTGCTTCAATTCAAAATCATAATAAGATGGCAGTACACAAACCGGCAGTACACATGAAAAATGATAAACAAAACGAATACAAAGTGGAAGAGCGACGCTTCCAAATGCGTCTGTCCTCCGAGCTAAGCCCGGGTAAATATCCAACAAATAATTCAATTTTTAACTAAACAATCCGAAAAATGGTATAACTGAACAAAGCCGGTTTGACTCCGAAATGAAAATACCCAAATTAAAGGTCACAGCACGATTCTAGAGAAAAATACCCTTTTCACAGTTCCATGGCACGCAATAAAATCCGTAAACTGTGACCGCAATCACCAATTCAAAGTTTAAAGGTCAGCCGAGAAAGACGAGGAACAGATAGATATAAATAGACCCAAATAACTATGCGAACCCATACCCTGAATTTCACCTGAATAGTCCGGGTCGTGCGCCTCAAAATCAAATATTAACTTTCACAACTTTGTCCGTCAACGCACCCACAACCCTCGTGTCCCTCGTCAGAATCAATTAGTCCAGTGTTTGTTTTTCTTTTGCAAACCTCATTCTTTATTTAGCAGACACCTGGGCTATTTTAAGAGCCTCCCCCACGATAGGCAACGAGCCTGTCAAATGTCCTTCGCAGAAGAATCGACCGGGGGAGCTAGGAAAATTGTACAAACACCCAACACGTCTCCTTTCTTGGTTCACATCCTCGCCTTCCCTATGGCTGTCAAATTGTCAAGTGCCATGTGTATGTATATCGGATTCCCGAGCCACCCACCGGTGGCGACGAATAAAGCGATAAGGTACCACCCACGCATTCCCTGCATCACGTACACAGAACGAATGTCTCTCGAATCCCACTTTCTGTTCACACTTAACTGCTGTTATCTGTGCGACTACCTACAATAGCTTTTCGACCCGCCGTCTCCCACACTCACGGAAAGCCCATTTCCTACAAGATACGCTTGCGTTCTTCTTGTGCCCTTCGGGTTCGGCTTTGGTTCGCCGCTTGCCTGTCTAATTTGAAATGTTATCACGAGAACCGCATCGTGTCTACCAAAACGGGAGTACTTATCAAATTGGTTCTATTAATTACTCCGATTAGCATGGTTATTTGTGTGCTCCGTTCGACACACCGAGCTTTATCGATAGCCAACGAGCACGACCGCGACGGCAGCGTGTTTACACACGCTCTTTTGAACGCTGACCCATTTCTTCGATAATGCTTACATAACAACCGTCCGTTCGAGTGGGCATTCTGAAATGCATTGCATTTGGAGGAGTTTACAGATTGCTGCAGTCACCGGGTGAATTGATAGTGAAGTGAACTGGGTTCGTAAAGCCATCACATGGGGTCACATTGTTACCCAGGAGATGCAGGCGAAACAACGGAATGATTTCATGATGTTGCTTCGCTCCCATGAAATTCAATGCACCAGCTGCAGGTGCATGCGGCGAAGGACGCGATTTTATGACACGGTAATGCGCCATTAAGAGGTGAATGAATGGAATGCCAAGTACTTGGAGACGACGACACTTAAGGTAAGGGACAATAAACAGTGACTTCTTGTTGCTGTGATTACACCGTTCGGGTGAAGAGTGTTGTTAAGTTGACGGTCATAGACTCAATGATCAAGTGGTCAGAGAGGTAAAGCGCTTATGTCCATCGACTGCAGCTGTAAACTGTGATTGTTAGATGGGGACGGCAGGAATGGCTGTCGATGGTATGTGTGTGGATGAAGGTCAGATTGCAAGCAAAGACACCGAAATCTATTCCATTGCATACTTGTCTAAATCGACGTTAGCAAGACGATATATAAATGTAATGAGGCTTTTCACGGCCTGTAGTGCACAAAAGCTTTCTAGTTTCTAGTTTTCCTGCAATCAAAATCCATTGTGCATAGGCAATGGACACAAAATAAAAAAAATTCAAATACAAGCACATATCGACCAACAAGACAGCCATAACAGCCAAATGTTCGTTCTCGAACGCGGTCCTTTGCCCTCATGTGGACTCAAGAAGAAAAGGTGACTTTATTGAAACCAAGAGTTATGCTTGTCGCTTATCATTTGTCATTTAATTTCTAAAGAACCATGAACCAAGGATGGCTATGTCTAGTGACTTTTTATGGATGAACTAGAATTCTGACAGTTGCATGTTGATAACGCATTCTTCTATTTCTGCTGGCGCTACAATCCACGTTGAAACTGAGTCTCAGTCAAAAAAAAACTATTCGGTTGGCACAATATTTAGCCAGCTGCCTCCGGTTACCCACTTAGAATTTACTTCGGTCCTTCTTCACTTGTCTGCCTTATAGGTATCTGTTTGTTGTTAAATATTCAACGTACAGTTCGTTGTTGAACATTATTCCCCAAATGCCATGAACAAGGTTTTTTTTCTGCTCTTGAAATGATCCATGCAGAACAGGGCAGGTATGATTAAAGTGTTGTATGTTTGATACTTCGAGAGATTGCCGTACCACTAAATTGTCTCTTGGGCCCCAATGATTGGTAGTAGTTGTTAGTGTCACAGTGTTCATATTGTTTACTTTGAGGCCGAGATAGAAAAAGTCCTCGATTACTTCAAAAGTATATCAGGCTACGGTGACGTGGTTCCCAGTCGTCGATGATGTGTGTCCTTCATTGCTAACAACAAATACATCGTTTTGCCCTCAACGCTAAAACCATTCCGTCTGCGATTTAATGCCGGCAATCGCTTTATTGACGCCTAGCTGTGGTCGTCACGTCAATGCCAATCGTGTCTGCCAGCAATTGTACGGACTTTTGGAATATTGTGGCCCATGCGTTGGGGAGTTAGTTCTGCACGATCTTCTCAAGAATGATCTTGAGAATGTCACATGACAGCCCGTGATGTGTCGACATCGCCATGCATGCAATCTGACGAGTCAAAACCAGGCGTGCTGTTTATCAATGGAGAATTAGCCAATCTGCAATTACGCCCCTACGGATATATGCTCACTCAAACGGGCAGTGAACGTCTTACAGGCGATGTTTAGGAGACGCAGTCAAATGCGTACCCTTTAATTCACTTAAATGAGACCTCCGGTAGTGAATAATATACAGAAGACTCTCCCTAAGTTGAATTTTTCTCTAATTCGATTATTTCGTTTTTGACATTCCGCTCAAATTTCCATACAAAAAAAAAAGTCCAGCTCTGTATAACTCGAACTACAGCCCGTAGAGGGTCAGGCCTAGCTTCTCACCACCCACTCGCTTTGTGTGTGCTAATGTTCTCTCTGGAAGGGACCTACAGTTTTATGCCGACCCCGAACGGCCAAGTTTGAGAAGCTTTTTCTAAACAGTTGACTTAAACAGTTTCTTTGAGCATTGTCTGTGAGATGGGGACGTGAAAATTATTTTTGTCGCACAGAGCAGGAATCGAACCTTCGACGTCGAGGTTGGGGTCGACGCCTATACCCACAAAGCCACGGGGACTAATTTTGGTATCCCTTGAAAATTCGACTTAGTGGAGTCCTTCTTCTTCTTCTTGTGGCGCTACAGTCCGGGGTGAACCTGGGCCTCGGTCAACAATCCTCTCCAGCTGGCACGTCCTTTAGCCAGCTGCCTCCAATTTCGAACTCCAAGTTGGTTGAGGTCCTTCTCCACTTGAGTGCGCCATCGGGTTCGTGGTCGTCCTCTATTGCGTTGACCCACTGGTTCGGAGTCAAAGACTCTATGTGAAATTTGTTCATCCAAACGCTGAAGTTTCAACACTCACTCGACGCTTTGTAAGTTCTCGGCAACCCAGAGCAGTGGGTGGTTTCAATTCTTGGGTGAGTGCAAGTCCAAATACAAAATATACCGAAAACGTGATGTGTTTGCAAAATGACCCAAAGAAATGGATCTTCTTCAACAAATTCTATAAAGGCAGCAATATTTTCTGTACACTTAGCATTTCTATGTTGGATAAGTCGTAAATCATCTGCGACACAACGAGTCTCTACCTTGCGCTGACAGTTTTGCTGAGCCTACGCTCTAATGAACGAATATATCGAACTCAATACACTGTACTAATACGCAAAACCTAAGCACCTTCCACCGAATCACTATTTTTGTGGAAAAATGTTCGGCATTTTGTCAGTTGCATAATCGCCAGTTTTGAAACTAAGGTTTACGGTCTGAGGCGACAGCTTGGTAGATTAGAAATCATATTCGTTCCAAAATTCACGACCCTTCCCTTCGGACGTAATATTGGAACGGCAGCGTATGTCAAGCACATTGAATTCCGATCTGGACAGCATAATTAACTGGGGTAAGAACAACAGAGTGGAATTCAATGCTTCCAAAACTCAATGCTGTATGCTGTCTCTAAAGCGAACCATTATCCATGAATGGCGCTTGTATCGACGAAACCGAAAAACTTTCCATCCTCGGTATGTACATCAACACAACACTTAGTTGTTACGATCACATATTCGAGGTAACCAAAAACGCTGCGAAATGTTTATGTTTCCTTAATCGATGCAAGAAATACTTCACCCCCTCTGATTTGGCTTTAATCTTTAAGGCGTATATTCGCCCTAAGCTTGAGTATTATGCTCATATCTGGTCTGGTGCCCCCAAGACCACCCTGCACCTACTAGAAAAAAAGATAAAACTTATAGGGGAGACAACTATATCGCGGGTTCATTAGACTCGCTTGAACATCGACGCACCGTGTCTTCTTTGTCCGTGTTCTCAAGCGCGCTAGCCAACTGCATTCCTCCTCTTCTTGAATTCACCCACAATACACGTCTCGCCAGGAATACACATCAGTTTACCCTTAAGCCTGCTTTTGGACGTACAGTGAAATTTATTGACTCGTTTTTTAGCCGCACCACACGAATATGGAATGCTCTTCCCAGCTCCATGTTTCCCATAGATTACAATCCGCAGATGTTTAAGACCAATGTGCACAGGTACCTCCTGTCTCTCTCTCCCTCTATACCTTCGGCCCGTGCTGTGTCTTGACCCCTGACAATTAAGGGTATTTATAACCCCTTGAGCACGCGCAAATTATTAAAAAAAAAACAACAATTGTATCACCCTATTTGACAGACTTGGAACTTTATTCGCAGAGAAGGAATACGACTATGCGTCTTTGTCGTACTGGTGCAGGTGTAGAATTTGAGCAAAATAATGTTTCAATTTTGGAATGAAACCTGGGGTCAAATGTTTGTTTATGCTGTTGAGAATGTTCCAAGAACATCCACTGATAGACACACAACCTATTGAAGATTTATACTACTACTTTATACTCTACCCAGCCAATGCTGCAAACCAGCTTGACATCAGCTCGCAATGACTGATGAAGCAATCACGTTATGTAATGATTCTTATCCAACCCCATTTGTTATCTCTTCCATTTCCCTGTCTGGCAGTTCACTTCTTCTGAATCTAACGCATTAAAACCCAAGTCATAAAATGCGAATTTTGACTTTTTTTTTAGAAAGTCATCGGATAAGATCAAGGCAGCAGACTACTTAACCGTCAGCATTTTTTGCTTTCGATTAGGGCCCTTGAAATCGAATGTCGTTTGGCAAAAATTTGCATCTCGAAGGTTCTACGTATTCTCCAAGCGAGATGTAGCGTCGTGCATACTAAGTGGGCACATCTCTTCAGTTGAGTTTGTTTGGTTTTCCAGTGTTATGCATCGTACGTCAAGTTCAACGTGGTTGCTAGGGTTTGACGTGTTGGCTGTGAGGCTGATAAATTAGTTGTTGAAAATTATTTCAAGTGAGTTTGGGCAACAGGGTTGAAATTAATACTTGAAATTGCGAACTTTATGGCCCTGAAATGTGCCCACATGTCATGACTTTGTTTTTTCATCGGAGAAGTAAAACGCAGATTTCACCTCGAGGCTGATGGGCCATAAACTGAGACAACACGGACTAGTTACTTAACGAATTGAGTCATCTCAACAGAAAGCATTTGCGAGTTTGATCTGATTGCGACCGACCGTCAGTCTTTGAGTGCGAATCCAAAATCGATCAAATGTTTCTTTTTTTATGTGTAGTCCAGTGCAACACGACGCCGAAGCTCGTGAATCGTTAAAAGACTGTGTGAACACTTGCCGAAAATTAATTAGAAGTGGGAAAAGTGCTTCGTTTTATAGTTGCAATTAAACGTTTGACGCGAATGTACCGAAACCTTTATTTACAGCCGCAACAACTTACAGACTGTAAAGAATTTCACTCGCGACTGGGAAAAGATGCAGATACCGACCGACATACTGCATCAGTCCGTCGTAACTTTGACTGCTCTGTGGATTAACAACACATTTATTCAACGCCTGTGCACTCTACTTCGCAATTAATCCAAATCGGTCGCTAATCGAATAAAGCATGCCCATAAACTGATTCATATATCTACTTCAAAGTGAACCCGCAGCAATCCAATGAACGTTATGGCGGGCGGTTTCGTTTTATCGAAATTGTCAGCCTATACTGTACTGCTTCAGACATTCTATTACCAGCATTTCGGGCGGTGTAGATACATACGATTTCGAGCCGAATGTTTACCCTGAACTTGTCAATGGTCAGCGACTTGCTGGTGGAAACCTTGCATGCAAGTACCATGCAACAAGAAGTCGAAGTCAACTCTCAAAAAACATTTTTGTTGCATTTTATTGTTGTCCGAACTGCAGTGTGACGTGGCGAAGCGTCCTGTTCAAGCCAGTGACTGTCTAGAATTTTGTGAATTTTACAACGGCTTAGATAAAAGTTTATTACAAACATGCATGACGATAGTGTAGAACTTACAAACATTAATGGATGTAGCTAATCTCCTCTTCCATAACATCTATGCACACTAATAGAGTTCGAGCCATGAAAACCCACTAACCAAACACAACCAAAGTGGTTTCAGGCCACTAAGTTCCACCAGACATAAGATCTCCGAACAAGAACATGTCACTAAGTGCAAATCGACATACCCCTTTTTTTGTCGATATTATAGCGGCCTACGATCTCTCTACATTCGCGCGGGGGATGTACACTGATTGGATTCTGGAGGCGTTTGCTGGTATTCAACCGGAAGAGATTAACGTTTTTTGTTGACTGGAAATGAGGGCAAGGCTTTTGTTTGCAATGAACTGCTGCAAGATCGACGAGTAGAGTCTCAATTAGATCAATGCGTAACTGTCAGTCAAAGTCAGTTGCAAAATGACATCAGAGCTCTGTTAAGCATATTCTGTCCCTTCTTGAATACTTCACTCTGCAGATATGATCATGACTTTCTTGGCTTTCGTTATGGTACACAGGCGTCATTCAGTCCAATTAATATAATAATATTGGCGGCGCTACAGCCCGCGAGGGGCCAGGGCCTAGCTTCTCAGCAACCACTCGTGTTGTGCGTGCTATTGTTCTCTCGCGAGTGGAAGGGACCTACAGTTTTAATGCCGAATCCGAACGGCCACGTTTGAGCATTGTCTTTGTGATGGGGCCGTGATAATTGTTTTCGTCGCTCAGAGCAGGAATCGAACCTACGACGTCAAGGTTGGGGTCGACGCACATACCCACAAGCCACGAGCCACCACTCATTCAGTCCAATTATGACGAATCTATTCGTAGATTGAGTGGTAAAAAAACGCGTTAATTGTGAATTAAGAAGAAAGTTCAAGTTCAAGTTCGTTGAAGATGAAGACATCGACTGAGTTAATTTGTAGCAAGAACTACGCGCAGCATCATCTTTTTTGTGTGGCGCTACAGTCCGGGGTGGACCTGGGCCTCAACCAACATGCCTCCCCAACTAGCCCGATCTCTGGCTAGTTGTCTCCAGTTTCGCACACCAAGTTGGTTGAGGTCCTTCTCCACTTGGGTGCACCACCTTAAACGCGGGCGTCCTCTGTTGCGTTGCCCGAGAGGTTCGGATTCGAAGATGAGGATTTCTTAGCGTTGACAAGCGACTTATGCCGGCACAGGCGTCTGCACTTAGCCTCTGTCAAGGAACTCCTACTCTCACCTCCCCGTGGTGAAATCCGGGAGCCGAGCACCTTTGACTGAAGATGGGGTACCCAATTCCCGTGGGACGTCAGTGGCGGCTGCAAACGGGAGAGGGGAAGAGTGGTTGATTCTGTATCAGGGCTCATCTTCTTTACGGATAGAGGAACGGCGACCCCCAGAGCTACCTTGTACACCCCCTTTTAGAGCTACTCTGACATATTTGGAATTCAGATCGAAAAGGTTGCCTTCAAGGTCATATCGGAATTTTGGAGTAGAGTTGGCGACGGAGGAACCCTATCATATAGGGTCAACGGCGGCACTCACAACCGCAGCGAGGTTACCGATACCGGAGTCATCAGGACCCTTCGCCCAAGGTTAAAATAAATGGGGCGTGGGGTTAACGCACTCACCACGTAAAAAACAATATGTTCAGAGACGACCAATTGCCTCGGATACGCGCACCATCGACGCCCGTTCCAAAATGCTCTTCTGAGGAAAGATGATGCTCGCCAAGGCACGAGTACCATAACTTTGGCGCCAATAGTATATGACTTTCCGGTAAAAGGGTCTGAAACAAGCTTTTTTTTCTACTATGTGAGGGGGTTTAATTTGGAATGTTTAGAAGGCAGGGGCCTCTTTTACTCAATATGAAAAAATAATTAAAATACAACTCTCACCCGCGTGAACGTCGTCTGTGACCAATGCTTCCCTAACTGCACATTTCAACAAAGTTTCAAACATAATCTGACCACAAATTCAGTTTAGTTCCGATTCAGCATACGCCTAATTGAGTATACGACTCAGAAACTCTTGATTACGCGCAAGTAATGAACACTTAAGTCCGGCTGGAGGATTGGAAATTGCTCTGGACGATCTTGACAAGCAGAAATAGACCTCTGGCTCTAGTTCCGAATGATTTAGTCTCATCCAGACATCCTCTTGATTTGGATTTCTAAAAGTGAACTCGTAACTGTACCCACAGCTAAGATCGACTATGAAAAGTGAATCCCTGTCCATCAGTCAAACCAGTTAGACCACAAACAGACATACTTTTCCAATGTTGAAAAAAGCTACGTATGATTGGCGGGGCGATAAATGGCATCTGAGATACAATGTACAACAAATTGAGAAGAATACAAAATCACACGGTACCATTCTTGTACATCACACTGTAGATCTGGTTAACTTGCAATACAGTCCATTAGCCACTGTTATGTTTTAAGAAGAGCCAACCATCTGATCAGGTGAATGACCCGAAGTCTCCACAAAACAAAGCATAAATGCACTAGTCTGGGTATTGAGTGTACTCAGTATACGGAATGTAAATAAACTAAATTGCAGTTGTTTTTTGTTGGCCAATATTTTCCTCTTACAAAATGGTTCTCACTCATGACACTACATGAAAAAGGATAGGGGACAAAGAAGGGCTTGAAGATACTACCCACAACCTTAGTCATTGTCCCAGTCTCTGCATACTCAGACAGAGAGCACTAGAAGCTCAGTTCAGCAGATATTCCTCTAAACCATATTTGCAAGTTTGTTAAGACCACCAGCTCAACATGTGTACACTCTTAGACTCCCAAAACAACAACGAGTTGGACGGCGAAAGGTATTCATCCCCATGGGCATCACAATGAGTCCAACAGGACCTAAGAGAGGCATGGCTCCACCGCGTCTACCCACACGCTTAACCTAACCTAAGATCGACTCATCGTTGTGAATAAATGAAGATTGTCGTGAGAGAATTAACTGTCGGTTCATTGGGCTACCACTTTGGGTTAAGTAGTAACCCATGATGCTACTGGTGAGAAACCAGTTCGTGTTAATTTGCTATGTAATTAATCCCTTCACAGGCATCTGTCTTAAGTTGCAGAGAACGCTAATGAAGGCTTCGATCGTTCCGTAGCTAAGTGTCGAAAGAGATTCCGAACAGTGGCGGATATGGTATACTCTCAACTTCTTCATCATCCAAGCAACATTGTCTTCCGCAGAAGGCGGCGGGTCCAAACTGAAAGACAGGGCTGAGAAATTGGAAACATTACGATGTGTACAATGCACGTGTTTATGGATAGGTGCTTTTGGAGGTAGGTAGTTAGATAGATAGGTGAATGGGTGCCTTTACGGCCTAATGGCTCACTTAAAACAGCATTGTGGGTCCATTGTGCCCCCTGGTTGCTTCGCCTTTAACAATTGTCGGCCATGTTCTGTTAGTCAAATATGATGCTGGTTCAGTAACGGTTCAGTAAGGCTTTGCAGGAAATGAGATGAAGCGGTGTTCGCCAGTAAAAACGGACGCAGAAAGGTCGCATCTGGCGACATCATTTGTTTCAAACCTTCTTGGGATGACACTGAGGGATAGCATCCTAGTCAGCGGTATTTTGCATTGAAGATGCATATCTTCGTCCAACTCAAAGTCTCGAGACCTCATTTTCAGAGCATTTAATGGATTACATTTAATCATGTGCCTCACGGATGTCCCCTATCAAGTCATCATGATGACAATGCAACCATCGAAAAGCCGCTTCATTAATTTACTATTGAAGCCATCTTATAGTGCATACCTCACAATCAACTCAGGAAGTAAATTCTCGACTCTAGCATTATTTAGACAGACAGAATCACTCAAAAGACGTGAAAGCTTAAAAAGAAGTCTGCGTATTCTTTGTCGGTGTTATAAACCCTTGTTTTGGACGAAAACTCCGAACTTCATACCCAAACTTACTGGACCTCCCACAAACATCTTAAAAGCAACAACCTAAATTAATGCACACAGCTGGGGGCAAATGTCAAAGCACCTCGCCAACATTCGAAACCTTCCAACGAAGGCCTATGCTATCTGAAGCAAAATAATTTAAAATATCAAGTTTCAAATATAAGCCGAAGCAAGCGCTTCGCAACACCTCCACACGTCTAGCGCTGGAAGGAACTAACACAATGGCCTCTCACACACGCTTTATTTTATCCCCTCAAAGAAGCCAGCTTCAGAAGTTTATTTGTTCCACAATTTTCTTTGAAACTCATGACCCGCCATCACCGCCAGGTAGTGCTTCCGTGTTGAACACGGTGCCATCGCCGTCGCCTCTGCCGCCGCCATAGTCGTCGGCGAAGACGACAACGACTGCACACAGCAGGAAATGCGGAATTGAAAACGAATTGCTTTCCATATCGGAACGGTGCGGGGCAGTGCGAAGGGAGCCACGAACGACGAGACGTGATGGCCTATTTTGGGGCTGCCATGACGGCAAACTCAATTAAGGGCCATCGTAGGGCGATAGTATCGTATTTGCTAGTTTCCTCCTCACATAGCAAGCAATCGACCGAATGGAAAAGAGAAAGAAAACTCTGCGACATCAGATGGCAGCCTAGACCGGTGGGTGACTAGAATTTTATCCAATTAAGTGTACGAGTTTTGTTTGCAGAGTGCATCTATTTTTGGATACGCTACTGCGTGCTTTCCTTTGATTACGGCGTACAGTGACAAATTTGTCCACCGGTGTTCGTTGGAAAGCCAGAATAGACCGAGGTGTTCCTAGGCACATACACAGCTATTAGTTAATGAATGGTATTTAATTTGTCAGCACTGTGAGTGGGTTTGTTTGGTTTGCTTTCGCGGAATCGCAACCGATTGGGATGCAGTGGGTGGGCCGATTGGAATCGGTGTAATTGACCACCAAATACGACAACCGATTGTGGTTAAGACTCGAAAGAGCACTTAAAAAATCGATAATTGAAATTTGAATAGGACCACGGTGGTTTCCGTTTGTCTATGCAGTCGTGTCTTTTTAGGCTGCCCGGTCAACGATTTGTTGCTTGATGCCATAAATTCTTCGGAAATATGGTAAGCAAGTGCATCTTTGTCAGCAATAAAGACGCCAACGGATATGTGGTTTCGGTGACAGTTTGTTTAGGTGGATGTTATGCAATGTAGGATGGCGTCAAGTGGGATAAGGTGTTGGTGTTTAATGATGGAAGTTGAATGACTTTTGACGTGATTTTATGATTTTGTGTGACTTCCTCGAAATTGATCAATTTACTATCAAGCTAATTGTTTGTTTGCATGAACTTGCTACATACATTTAATAATAAGCTGCAGTTAAAGGTATATAGATCCTAGCTTCTACAGAAACTAAACGGAACCAACAGTTTTATGCCAGTTTTGAGAAGCTTGTAACCATTGGGGGTTATTCTTTCTGCATAGTGTTCTGTGTTAAAACTGGCAGAGACCAGGGCAGTGACTTCCGTAGAAAGTCTGAAGTACAGTGCTCCACTGCATTTATTTTGATTCGTCTGAGAATATAACAGAACGCCAGAAATCTGAAGACTTTTTGTCGGTTGATTTCGTTCACCAATGGTTTTTTCCTGGGCGTGCATGACTTGAACCGCTTTTGAACTATTGTTCTCCTCACATTTTCTGGGTGGACTTTGATGTTACTGCTTCTCTCAAGGTTTGCACTCACTTTATTTGCAGTTATGAATGCTTCTTGGTCCACCATCAGCTTTATAACACGTTTATCTCTTTCGGTGACCTTCGATGGGCGGCCTAATCTTAGCTTTGATTCGACCTGTCCGTCGTATCTAAAGCGGTCAGTTGTTCTCTGAATTGTTGATGTTTTCTCTGATATTTCCGTATAGGACATTCTTGTTTCCACGTACAAATTTATAATAAACTGTCGCTCACTAACACTTAACTCTTTTTTAGCCATTTTTAACGTCCTTTTTTGAAAAATCTAAAAAACAATAACTTTTTCTCGCGTCAACAACGTCAATGCACAAATCAACAAGCACACTGTGTCAAGAAACAATTACCATTGCATATACAGTGTTTAAAGTAACAATGTTACCAGCTGTAAGCAAACTTTTGTGGAGTGAATTTCGGAACTTCTTTTGGTTTTTGTTATGGTTTTTTTAAATGAATAATAATTTTTAATTTATTTTGTTGAAAACTGAAACCTGAGACTTTTTTTTATTGGAATTTACCTTTCAAAAATATTTTTAGCTTATATTAGGTGAATGACAGCCATTTTTTCCAAATTGCATCATTGTACGCAAACATGTCTTCTTATCACCACAGCAACTACATGTGTACGATCTTCGACGACGGGTTGTAATGTGGTCATACTTCAGATTGTTGTGACCAGTGATGACAGACTGCCATCGGTAACTGGTAACTCTTTGTCCGAAAGAGTCCGTTTGTTACCTCAATGTCGTTCACTTCTTCTTGTCATGTTGTTAGTGGTGGACTGGCAGGTATGGATCAACATCGGCGCCTTCCTCCACACTTTCATTAGCTGCGTCATAACCGGAATAGTCAATTTGACCAAGGACATGGACCCAGAATAGACCAAATGAGCTCTGCGTACTAAGAACCGAGCTATTTTGGACCTACTAAAATAGCACAAAACACTATCCAGAGTTGAGTTGCATTTCAGACACTGCAGAGCATCGGAAGAGCTCGAAATAATGGATCCAATACATATGTGTACCTTTGACACTCTTAGGGATGCGTTGAATATCAACCCACGTAATATAATGAGTTTTGTGCTTAAAAGGTGTATATGAATAGTGATAGCTAAGCAACCTCATTTCTGGTTGATTTGGAATGTTTTCGGAGAGTTTGTGGTGACACTGTGGACTCCTGTTGTTTTATATGTGACTCCTGTTGTTTTATATGTGGCTCGCCACTCTAACCTGTATGTCAAATGAAAGTAAAATGTGTGTAAAATATTCAATAAAAAAGAGATTCTAGTAGTCACAAGAGTTGCAAAATTGTTGTCCATAAACACAGTTCAAATTTGCTCTGGAAGGTGGTAGCCCTTTATTAAGGGCTATGAGTGAAGCCTACTGAATAAGGTATACTGCACATCCTCCTAGCTATTAAATCCGCATGAGTCGCTGATATAACTATTTTCAGTAACATTCTTCGGTTAGTTTCGTGTCACCGAGCGGAGAGGTGCAATAAATGCCAATCAGTGTCTATGACGTTCTTCCAACGTTCCGAGAGACCTCTGTGGTAAAAGTCAGCTGACTCACTATATCTTCAGCTTCGAATTGCAATCCGTTTATATTATTATTTGGAAACAGCTAGCCAGGAGGCACATGGTCTGGAGAATACGGCGGCATTCAAATGAACCCACCTTATGTTTTGTCCTAAAAGACATGTGTGGTCTACATGAATACAAAAATCAATCGATCCATCGAATCCCTTTCAGTGAAGGTTGCGTGGGCGATTCTGAGGTCTTTGATGAACATTTAAAGCTGAATCAGCAAGGTTTTTATTTGACGCAGCTGGATGGTGCAGTTGTTTGAATGCCTTCCCATGTTCAGAAGGGCAAAATTAATAAGCTGCATCTGTTTTACAAATCTATTCCAGTCACTATATGCAGTTGGGAATAAATTATAGAATCTTTCAGTGGGGTCTTTCAGGCAACATAGCCTAAGTGTACTGTCGATTTCGCTGGCAGCCCACTTACGTAACCTTATTTGAGGCTTGCCAGGTGTACTAGTATGAAGTGAGCGTCAAGATACAAATGTCTCGATAGGGAACATTTGTTGAGAACTAGCCCTTATTTTTTTTTTTGTTTGTTTGCTATGACATCTGTGAAAAATATTTAGTATACATCAAGTCATTGAACAGACCAAATCATATTTTTTCATCGTGTTAAAAATGTCGAATTTTGTACCAGAAAGTGATGATTTGCGGAAAGCATTAATTTTTTGTTTTCATTTGAAGAAAAGTGCTGCAGAGTCGCATCGAATGCTGTTCATTCTCTATCAGAAGCAACATGCAAAAGATCGTTTCAACGGTTCAGAAATAATGATTTCGATGTGAGAAATAAAGAACGTGGAAACGATATTGGATGGAGATGACACTCTGAGTCAAAAAGCAAATGGCAGCAATGTTAAATGCTTCACAACAAACAATTTCTGACCGTTTAAAAGCTATGGGAAAGATCCAAAAGTGTGGAAAATGGATGCCACATGAAATGAATGAAAGACAGATGGAAAACCGAAAAAACACTTGTGAAATGTTGCTTCAAAGACACGTAAGAAAATCGGTTTTGCATGGGATTGTTACTGGCGGTAAAAAATGGATTTATTTTAAGAATCCTAAACGGAAAAAATCATTGGTAAATCCGGGACAACCATCAACATCGACTTCAAAACCAAATCGATTCGGCAAGAAGATAATGCTGTGTGTTTGGTGGGACCAGAAAGGTGTGGTGTACCACGAGTTTCTAAAACCTGGTGAAACCGTTAATACTGATAGCTACCGACAACAAATGATCAATTTGAACCATGCATTGATCGAGAAACGACCAGAATTGGCCAGAAGACACGGCAAGGTAATTTTGCTCCATGACAATGCACCTGCACACAAAGCAACCGTAACCAGTTAAGGATACAATCAAAACACTTGGCTGGGAGCAGCTACCCCACGCGCCGTATTCACCAGGCTTGGCTCCTTCCGACTACCATTTGTTCTCATCGATGGGACACGCATTGGCTGAGCAGCACTTCGATGTGGAAGTCGAAAATTGGGTGTCTGATTGGTTTGCTTTAAAAGACGAATAATTTCATTGGCGTGGTACTCACAAATTGCCAGAAATATGGTCAAAATGTGTAGAAAACAATGGCCAGTACTTTGAATAAAATGTTTTTACTTTCCCATAAATAATTAGTGTTTTAGTAAAAAAAACTCATTTCATACCGGTATACTTCCTCAACGAAAACATGCAACCCAACGCAGACAAATAAGCTATAAATCTCCCATTGCGCTTCTGCTTCAACACTTTCTATATTTTTAAGAAGAAGAGCACAATGTACTCTCTTGGCTCCATTTACTTTCGAATATTGATCTTAAGATGCTTCCGATCGCAAAAAGTAGTTTTTAAATGTTGAAATATGTTAAGGAAATAAAACGCCTTAGTTATTCAGTTGGCGTGCATTATATTTCGTGCTTTAAAATAATGTAATATCTACCCACAAATGGGCTGCCCATTGAGGTTTAGGAATCGTGTCAAACTGGCATTTGTCCTTGGATTATTAAGTGGCTTGTGCCGGGTAGATACCACACTATGAAGTCTAGACATCGGCAACAACTCTGGCTCCTACTTCTTCTAACCAACTTTAACAGGAAAACCTCATCCTCGCAAGAATGTAATTAACACTAGAACATTGCAGGTACCACGTGTTCTGAGCAGTTGATTAAATATCAGTCACGTGGTTTTGTTTTATAACTGGACTGACTTGCCGTCATCAGCCTTACTCCGATGTCTTTGCCCGTACCTTAAGCGACTAGTCTGCGTCCTAATCCTGACGAATGGATAATTTATCAATTCTAATTGTTACGAATGGCAGTGCCATAGACCGGACATGCCTAAGTGCATTCCTTCCGCCACCTCATCCTACCTAAACATGCTTGGGCTGGATCAAGAATAAATATTAGAGATTATTTCGGCAAGCGATACAATAAGACGTAGAGTATGTCTTCGTTAAACATGACAAAGCACGCAATAATGTTCCCTCCACTTCACCAGAAATTCGTGCTGAATCTGGAAATTCCCAGAAACTCTTTGGCACGCGCCATGAAATACACCGGGCTAATTTGCCATTGCGAAGGTAAATACAACGCAGTCCTCAACCTCCCCTAATTGCTTTTAAGTTCCACATACAAAATCCAAAATTCACGGAAAATCATTCAGAACCTCCCCTCTTCACGTGTAGAGTACCACGTTCGTCAAATAACATCGCCGCCCATGCTAATTAGCACCAAAACCTCTTGACGGACATTTATTTTCGAACTTATTTCACACTTTACACCGAAATACACGTGTAATCTCCTCCATATGCCGCCCGTGCATATCTCCTGACCCATTTATACAACAAACTGAACATATTACAAATTTTCGATTTATCAATTTCTATTCGAGCTGTGAAAGTCAATTATCTTATCGCACATTTCATCGAATCGTTATCGCCGGCATTGGCAACCGTTATCATCGCAAACAACAACGTAGTTTACCCCGTCTTCTCGGTCTCGTTTATCACAATTTTCTGTAATTCATTAGTTCGCCTGTCAGTGCTGGCGACGCGACATGCGGTAATCCCCTTCAAATCCATTGCACAACGCCAAAGACATTACGCTAGGCTGCTTGTCCACATTTAAATCAGTTCAGCCGATAAAACGCGAACAAGAAATAGATTTTGTTGCACAAGCGTGCCTCGTGTTATAATTCACTCTTTTCTGACCTACCCACCAATGTTGGCTTACCACCATCGCCTAGCCTAACTTGTTGACTTATTATTCGTTTCTTCGTTTTATCGTGTCTCCCTCATGTGCTTGGACCGACAACGCGACGTCAGCAAAGAGTTTGTTTTGTTCAACGACGACGACAGTGACAAAGCCGAACACTAATGACTTGATATTAACGTCCAACAAACTGCGACAAGCCAAGCCAACCAGAGTGACATGTCAAGCCACCATGGCCAAAGTCACGGACAACGGCAATTAATAATGCTTCTCCCATAACAGTGTGCGGTACCTGTTCGGAATGACAGTTGGCTAAGTGACCAATGATACCAAATGACATCTGCCGCAGTCTGTCAAACGTTTATCGCCACAATAAACCGCTAAATAGTCGTTTATATGTGCGCCGTGCTTTGAAATAACAAAAAATATGACTTTTTGCCGCCGTTACCCGTCTCTTGGATGGAGAGAAATAAAACGAAATCGTATCGTTTCGCTTCACTCATTGGGTGAACGTTTCGTACGCAGATCAGTAGGGAGCGTGCTCAGATGTGACTTCCGCTTTTCCACTCAAATGATCGATGCAGACTCGTGAGAAATTGGGTTAATGGGCAGCGCATGCATTAAACCACTACTTTAATCTGTACGCCACTTAGCTGTGATGAGCGCTAATCACTTCGCGCTTGATGCATGCTTCCAGCGAAAAAAAACATTGCAACGAGATAAGGAGGAGAAGAATTACGTAAAGTATTGAGTTTCTGCAATAGACTTGTAGTAGGGCAGGTTTTGTTGGACGACTAGACGGGGAATGGGATTAGTTCACAATAATTTCACAGGAAAATGGACTAGATTGCTGGGAGCCTTTCCTCAAAGGACGACAATCATGCAGAACTGCTTAATGGAGACGAAAGCTGGACGATAAAGAAAACAGTAGAAGTAATTCTTTTTGGTGGCCCGTGGCGTTGTGGGTATGTGCGTCGACCCCAACCTCGACGTCGTAGGTTTCCGTTCCTGCTCTGTGCGACAAAACAATTTTCACGGCCCCACCTCTTTCAAGTCAGTGACAATGCTCAAGGAGTATTTCCTGTCTAGAAAAAGCTTCTCAAACTTGGCCGCTCGGATTCGGTATTAAACTGTAGGTCCCTTCCACTCGTGAGAGAACAACACGAGTGGTTGCTCAGAAGCTAGGCCCTGGTCCCCTACGGGCTGTAGCGCCACCCATATTATTATTATTATTAGAAGTAATTCTTGCTGCCTTCGAAAATAGATCGATATCGGCTCCTATCCCACATAATCGCAGGCCCTAGCTGTACCAAGATGCGTATACAGTTCTGAACGCAACAAATCGTCCAATCACTTGTCGGGCACATTCAGTGTATAGAGAGCAATGCTCCAGCTAAAATGGTCTGCAACTCCGAGTCTTCTCAGAGGCTCACATCATTCAACGTCTCACACCCAAAATTGAGGTTATTTCGGATGGAGGTCTAGCCTATTAATGAAATGCGAATTGATGTAGGCACCAACAGGTGTTTCATTGATTAATGGGAATAATATTGCTTGTGTGGCCAGCTCTTAGTTTGTCTGGGACGTCCCTGTGATGGGGTACCCAACGCAAGTGTACATACATATGTTAAACTCGTCTAGACATGAGCTAAAGCGAGAACTTAATAATCATTTAGAGTTTAAAGAAATTCGTTCCAGATTTTAATGACCACATAATCAGACGAACATGCTTAAGTATGTTCAATTGACATGACATGGACGAGCCTTCAACCTAATCCAGAAAGTTGCTCGGCGTCATGCCGTTTTCTTGAAATACGATAGAGCCGCCAACATGCCTTAGGGAGAGACTGATGTTTACTGATTTCGAATTGACAATGATCAGCGATTTAGACATAAATACACGAAAGTGCTGGACGATTGTCTAGTAGTTTTGACATTTATCGACTTTTTGTCTGTTGTCTCATGTTTCACTCCCAGCAAGACCATGGGTAGAATCACTCTGGCACACTGAAAGTGATAAGTCCATTCTTAAGTGGTTCACATGCACGATTTGTTTGTACCCATCTACTTCAAAAATGGTAAATTAAAAAAAAACTTAAAAACTTAACAAAAATACAGTCTTGCTTTGAACTGCCATTATCAGACTTACATCCATTGAGGCGCATACCTGAGGATCAGCTAATTACGGTGTAGACGACATTCAGTAGACGCTCAGTGCAAAGTCAACAAGATGAACCTTGTGGCTTATCCCAGGAAGGGAATAGGGATAATCTCAACCATAATCCCACAGATTAAGAAATGGGTATTCGATCAGTCAGTCAATTTGAAATTAAGTACTTTTTTTTCTCACAATTCTGTCTCCTTAGATCACGATACACTTTTGCTAACAATCTATTCCAAATTTTTGTAATAAAGATAATAGTATTAAAATATAAGACGTGGGTATCGCCTCTACAGCAACCACTCGTACATCTAGACACATTGGTTCAAGTGCGTAGCAACCGACGCACATACCCACGATGCCACGAGTCGCTATTATCTTTTTTGCAGCACTGGTTTAAACAGCTGACTCACGTTTCGTGATTTGTTTCACAGGCAAACATCTTCAGTTTGGTTTATAATTTAACCCTGAATCCTGTCTTACAAACGAACACGCTTGCAAATTATTGAATTTTATTATCAAAATGCGCGCTCTGTTAAGAAAGTTCATCGCGCGCTTCTTTCATTCAATTGTGTTCAGCGACGAAGCTCATTTTTGGCTCAATGGGTACGTAAATAAGCAGAATTGTCTATTTTGGAGTGAATATCAGCCAGAAGCATTTGCAAGAGCTACCAATGTATCCAGAAAAAGTCACAGTTTGGTGCGGTTTATGGGCTGGTGGCATAATTGGACCGTACTTCTTCAAAGATGATACGAATCGTAACGTAACTGTGAATGGTGAGCGTTACCGTGAGAAGATATCCAACTTTGTTTTAGCCCAAAATGCAAGAGCTTGACTAGCTTGACATGTGGTTTCAACAAGACGGTGCCACATGCCACACAGCACGCGCAACAATGGACTTATTGAGACTCGAGTTCGGTGAACATTTTATATCACGTTCGGGGCCGCGATATAACCCCTTTAGACTATTTTTTGTGGGGCTGTGTTAAAGCTCATGTCTATACAGACAAGCCAGCTTTAATTGACGCATTGGAAGACAACATTGAAGCATTTATTCGTTAGATACCAGCCGAAATCTTGGAAAGAGTATGCCAAAATTGGACTAAGCGGATGGACCATTTGAGGTGCAGTCAAAGTCAATATTTACAATTTTTAGTGCTTCGGAATAAAAGCAAAAAGTGAAGCAAAACCCCAAATTATCGACCCCAAAACTAGCTAGTGAGATGGAGAATATGATAGGAAAGTCTTATTCCATAGAAACCATCCGACGTATTCTGAGAAATAACGATTGAAACGGAAGAGTCTAAAGAAACTAAAGAAGCCTTTCATTGATAGAAGAAATTGGGATTGCAGTTTTAAATTTGCAAAGGAGCACATTGCGAAGGATTCAAGATTCTGGGAACAAGTCATATTTGCTGATTAGTCCAAATTTAATATTTTTGGATCCGATGGACGAACTTATGTATGACGTAAGCCAAATACAGAGTTGCAGGATAAACACTTAAAGCCAACAGTCAAGCATGGAGGTGGTCATGTCATGGTTTGGGCCTGTATGTCAGCAGCGGAAGTCGGAAAGTTACAATTTATTGAAAGCACAAGGGACAAGAAAAAAAACAGTAGAAGTAATTCTTTTCGGTGGCCCGTGGCGTTGTGGGTATGTGCGTCGACCCCAACCTAGACGTCGTAGGTTCGATCCCTGCTCTGTGCGACAAAACAATTTTCACGGCCCCACCTCTTTCGAGTCACTGACAATGCTCAAAAAGTGTTTCCTGTCTAGAGAAAGCTTCTCAAACAAAGCCGTTCGGATTCGGCATTAAGCTGTAGGTCCCTTCCACTCGCGAGAGAACAATAACACGCACAACACGAGTGGTTGCTGAGAAGCTAGGCCCTGGCCCTCTATGGGCTGTAGCGCCACCCATATTATTATTATTATTAGAAGTTATTCTTGGTGCCTTCGAAAATAGATCGATATCGGCTCCTATCCCCAAAATCTCAAGCCTTAGCTGTACCAAGATGCGTATGCAGTTCTGAACGCAACAAAACGTCCAATCACTTGTCGGGCACATTGAGTGTATGGAGGGCAATGCTCTAGCTAAGATGGCCTGCAAGAGTCTTCTCAGAGGCTCACATCATTCAAGGTTTCACACCCAAAATAGAGGTTATAACGAATGGAGCTCTGGCCTATTAATGAAATGCGAATTGATGTAGACACCAACAGATGTTTCATTGATTAATGGGAATAATATTGCTTGTGTGGCCAGTTCTTAGTTTGTCTGGGACGTCCCTGTGATGGGGTACCCAACGCAAGTGTACATATGTTAAACTCGTCTAGACATGAGCTAGAGCGATAACTTAATAATCATTTAGAGTTAAAGAAATTCGTTCCAGATTTTAATGACCACATAATCAATACAATTTATTGAAAGCACAAGGGATAAAATTGTCTATCTTAGCATACTTAAGGACAACTTGCTTCTAAAAGCAGAGCAATTGGGAATAAAGGACACTTTCAGGTTTTACCAAGACATGGCCCGAAACATACTTCTGGAATTGTTCAAACTTGGCTTTAAGATTGTTCCCACTTTATGAAGCCGCCAGCACAGTCTCCAGATCTTAATGTTATTGAAAATCTCTGGTCCATTTTGGACGCAAATATTCGTAAACGTAGAATTTCGAATAAAAACGATCTGAAGACAGCCTTAATTGAAGAATGGGCAAGAATACGTTGTGCAACGACGAAAAAATTAGTGGAATCATATCCTAACCGCCTGAAAACTGGTATATACCAAAAGGGGGGCCACACCAAATATTAATATCAATGAAAATATTTATTATTCTCTTATTATTTCGTTTTGTTTGTAAATGGGTCAAATAATCTGTGACATTGAATTAAAGAATTTATTTTGTTTTTGTTAGTTTTGTATGTTATTTTGAGCTAAAATTAAGAAACGAAGCTATTTTGTTCAAGTTTAAATCTCAGTTAACCTTTCTGCTTTTTTGTTTTGTTGATAAATTTTTTTTTGTTAAGAAGTCATACTAGTTTGAATGGGTTGGTCGAATAAGCTGTGAGCCACTGTAGGTCGAATTGCTTTGTCACTGTTTTGATTGTTTCTATATTTAGTGTGTGTGTGGTGGTCTGTTCAGGCTCATAGACAAAGCTAAAGGCATTCCACTTCATTCAAGGAAATTTACACGATTTCTCTGATAGCCTCTTTTTTATATCTTCACCGGAATTTGTTCTTGGCTCACCACATACGCCGCACTCAGTAATTTATAAGCCCGAGGGTAGTCCTGTTGGACTCTATTGTGGTTTGCTCTCATTGTTAAGTCAGAAAACGCCAAATTGCATTAGATTCACTAACTCGTCGAACAGCTTTCGTACATTGCACAGTTTCTTGAAGCTCTTAATTGCCTTCAAGATATTTGTCTAAAAAAGTCGTAATAATTCACAGTTTGATTCAGGTGCTCGAACGGATATATCACCAAGAACATACACTCTGTCGTTTAATTTCATTAAGCAATGCGCAGCACAGCAGACACCGACATTGTTGTCAATCTCTACTTAAAAACCATGCGAAACAATTGGCTTTTAAGGAGAAAGAGCAGGAATCAATCTCCACCAGCGACACAATTATTCTCTAACAAAAAAGAAACTTGTGTACACCGACCCAAATGACATTCTCGTGGAGTACTGATGTAGATCTCCATCTTCGAATCTTAGCCCCTTGTATAGCGAAAGAGATAATAACCCATCCACTGTCCACTAGCAACCAAGTAAGTGTGAGCGTTAATCAAATCAGTCTTCATCACTGGAAGCAGCATGCCAACGACCGTTGGAAGACAGCTATGGCACACGCCCAGATCTTTCTTCATTTGTCAGCTTGAATTGTGCCGAAGAAATTGAAATCATTGTTGTGTCCATGGAACCTAAATGTCCGTGGACATCATCGATTCATAAATTGTGATTCTTTGACCAGGCGGCATAATATTTACCAAGTATGGTCAAGTGCGCCATAAGCCACAACAGTATAATCTTTTGAAGCACATGATACTTACAGGAGCCGTACATCCAGACAAACGTCTTAAACTGATGTTTCAAACTGATTTGATGCACACATGGAAGAACTAGCAAGAAGTTCCATGCCAATGGTCAAACACTAACAGCAGTTCTCCTCACCCCAGTCCACTCTCTTGATTTTCCTCAAAACTTTTCAGCCATCCGGCGCAATCGCTTATGTCGTCTGCTCGTTGTTGTTCTCAACAACCGGTTGAATTTGCGTGCCCATCTGTCACAACGACTTTACATAAAAGCGTAATTTTTTCCCAAAAATTCATGGGGAACTTCCAGTTATCTTCCTGAATCAGTTCAAATTAACAAGCTGTTGCGGAGGAGACTTTGCGTCGGCACCAGATTGGTTTTGTTTTCTTGTTTTTGATTCTTACATCACTTACAAGAATGCCAAACATTTCCAACAGTTGGCCATGATGGCACAAAGTTAACATAAAATTCATCGGAATATCGATTTCTTTGCCCATCACGACAAGGACACATTTCGCCTCAAATCCAGCATTTGCAAATCATAAACTGTGGTTTATTTTACGTGAAACAATAAAGACTCGCATAAACTTTGCCAGTGTTGGAGCGGCGTTCAAACTAATGTTCCCATCGTTCGTCACTTCCCCCATTTTGTCAGACATTTTCTGTGGTTGGTGAGAACGAAATTGATTTAAGACCAAGACCTTTCATTCGTGCTTAACTCGGATTTATGATTCCTCCCGTCAGGCCAGGCACGTTGCCATTCTCAAACCTGTTCTCAGTTCTGGTGATTTCCTTCGTCTAATGTTATTGTTTGTCTGCCTTATCGTTTCCAGCTCCACTTCCGTATGCGTGCCAGCAGAACTTATCTGGCGTTACTGCGCGACAGAAACAAAATAACCACAACTCGCTCAAGCCACACCGCGCTTTGTTGGATAAACATTCTATCGCTTTCTGCTTTAAATCAATATTTGCCGATCACCTTACGTACGCTCGATTTTCTTCTAATCAGAATCGTCTGCCCGCCGCATAAACAAACACGCACAAACACCCAGAGTGTGGTGTTTCATTACGCGGCATTCATTGCAGTTCAATGATACCTGGTGGTCGGGAGTGTGAACGCTTGATTGAAATACATGCGACTAGTGTGCAGACATGTCACAGTTCACTATCTTATCTACATAGCATGTTTAACGCCTTCTTTTGGCGCATAGGAAATGTGACAGCCGTGGTTCTAAGATATCTGTGTAAACAGAGCAGAACATGATTGCGAAAGAAAATCGGTGGAAGTAGGAACTTGAGAACCAACTAAAGTTGACAGGTTTTGTATGAAACGCATACTGAAGACATTCATTTCACTTTGTAAGGTTGCATGTCATTGACAATCCGATAGATAGAGGGTGGGTGTTCCACTGGTAATTTAATGGCATCTATACAGTTGTGAGCACGAAAATAATACAACGAGGTTGTGGACGAGAATCAATCCAGTTGAGGCAAGAATGGAAGCCGGGCGACTATAAGCCTCGTGATGGACACTGCAAATGTTAAATCTTCTTCTGGGACGAGGCCGGTTATTGGTGACCTAGTTCGAAAAAACGCCGAACGCCGCTTACGCTGTGAATAAACAAGCCGACTCGGCAAGTGTTCATCAATTGGCCGCCGAGTTTATGCGACCTGGCTCCACTCTATTATTTTCTCTGGGCTACATTAAGTCTTCAATCTAGCCAACATTCCAAAGACTATTGGCGGAATAAGGTTGCACATTTTGGACCTAGTCATAAAAAGGACCGAAGACTCCCAATACCATACCGAGACGACCATTTGAACGACGGATGCTTGATGGCACGAATGTCGGTTCAGATTGAAGTCAGAAATATTTTTATTTAAATACATTTTCTTCTTGTTCAATCTTGTGACATTCAATATAGGTGTTCGTTGGCCCGAGACTCAGAATGTCAGAGACCCGATGTGTCCACAATATAAGGAATCGATCGATTTTTATAGTGAGCTCTGTTTTGGGGACTCTCTATACTCTCCTTTATGTATTCAAACCGTCCTTTATAGTGACGGTACCAGAGGCTAAAGCTTTGAACTGAGTCAGAAATCGCAGGAAACGTCTGAACATCGGATCAAAAGCGATGACCCTACGGCCGGCGCTGAGCACGATGTTATCCTTTCGTTCGATGGATTTACACATGATAGTGGAGCCTTTTGGGGGGCAGGGTCTATGCTCACAGGGCAAAGTTGCTGATCGCTCTCAACTTGCCGGGATGCCAGCAACGATCCTTGTCGGTGCATAGACCAAGTTGACATGCATGCTCCAAGCGGCGCCCTTTGGATAGCTCTCACAACATCCATTGTGAGGTGAACCAATGCATGCAGCGTTTCCCCAGCGGTTGTGGCCCCACCCACGAAAAAAAAAATAACTGTGACGGAAGATCAAGCAGCCTCGAAAGAACGGACGGAATCCCAACGACGACACGGCGCGAAAAAGGACTACGATTTGCGAGTGCACTCTACACTCCGGGGGCCGCACAAAAACTAGAAAATATCATCACGCAGTATAAAGCGGATATTACTGCGCTCCAAGAAATACGCTGGATAGGAAAGGAGACTATGAAAAAGAAAGAGTGCGACATATGTTACAGCTGTCACAAAATGTTCAACATATTTGGATGCGGATTTGTCCTGGGAAAACGGCTAAGGTCGAAGGTCATCGACTTCAAACCGATAAGCGATCGACTGGCTGTGACAGATTCTACAACATCACCCTCAAATGTACATACGCCCCTACCGACGAAGCTGAAGACTCTGTCAAAGATTATTATTACGACCTCTTGGATGGTGCCTATGGAGCCTGTCCGGAATACGATGTCAAAATCGAACTCGGAGACTTTAATGCTAAAATCGGTAAGGAAAACATCTTTAGCGGAGTGATCGGAAAGCACAGCACACGACAACAGATGACGGCTTCCGACTCACAGACTTTGCGACAGCACGTAATATGTTCATAAGTAGCACAAAATCCACCCAGCAACCTGGCGAACCCCGGATAGTCGACCCGCCGCCTACCAAATCGACCATGTGCTTATTGACGAAAGACAGGCGTCAAATATCCTGGATGTGCGAACATTCAGGGAGGCAAACGTCGACTCTGACCATTTTCTTGCTGCAGCAAGATTCAGAGCTCGACTGTCCAATGTCAGAAAGCTGCACCAGTCGACAAAGAGAACTTTTGACATTGGACGCCTAAGTACACCGGAGATTGCCAGAGCCTACGAAGAACAATTAAGTAAGAGACTCTCCGGTATGCCTACGTCAAGTACCAATGAGATGTGGTTGTATACAAAGAGGTAGCGGAAACTACCTTAGGCTACCTACCACCCTAGACAAGTGGTATGATGGCGAGTGTGAGCAGAAAAAACGTGTAACCGACGAGGCATACCAAAAAGCGGTGCAACGGAAAACAAGTGCAGCGCAAGAGGAGTACCGGTCTAGAAGACGGGAGGAGAAAAAGCTTATACGCCTACGCCTCCGTCGACTACACTGGCTCGGCCACATCGAGCGAATGGACAATAACTCTCCAGCAAAGAGTGTCTTCAAATCCGAGCCTCCATGTTCGAGAAGGAGAGAAAAACCGAACCTCCGCTACAAAGACCAAGTCATCGCGGATGTAAGACAGCTTGACCTTGATGACTGGAAGCAGCGTGCCCAGGACCGTCACCGATGGAAGGCAGCAATTGCTCAGGCTCAGACCCTTCATGGTTCGTCTGCCTGATAAGTAAGTAAGTGGTGCCTTTACCGGGCATTTGGCCATTCGCACACAAAAATTGATTCCTTGACATCCCGTGTGGAGACGTTAATAAAAATAGCATCTATTCGGCAACTGCGAATGTCCAGCCTTAATTACCATGTGTCCAACCACTGTGAAAAGAGGCGAGATTTAAATAGGACAGATTCATATAAAGATCTAGTTGATTTAAAAAAGAAGGTCTCGCGTTGAGAATGTATGCTGCAAGGGCACGTGGACCCAACTCAACAAGTCGAACTAAGCCAGAACTGCGTGTATCGCAAGTGCACCTGTAATTGACATCGTATATCGATACCTCCATTATATATTTGATGCTACACACTGAAGCTTGTTAAGTCCAACAAATGAAATTAATCAACTGTTTTTTGATCTGCCCAGTGGACCTCATATTCAAAACAAAATGTTCCATTAAATCCATTCCATTTTAATTTTCACGTCTCACTTCATGCCCAGGCTTTTGCCGCATACCTGTGATTTCGACTGTTCCTAATCATATTTTTGAACAACCTTTAATATGCTGGTATCTTCACAGCCCTTATCATCCAAAATATTCATTCAAATGCTGATAGGAATTTTGTAGTTCAATGTGTTCTTTTAGAATTGCGCTATACAATCGGCTTTTGAATTCAACGAAAGTAACGCACTAATGTGTGATCTTTGCTCTGTTGGGATCATAAAAACGTTCACCGTCAACAAAAGTCAAAGACTTACTTTGCGATTGAAGCATTTTTCGTTGAAGATAAGATATTTTCGACGCCTGCAAAGTTTATTTGAAACATACCACCCAGCATTCATGTCAACTTGGCAGTTTATCACTAATTGTGGCTGTCGATTGTCTCAGTCTGATGGCATATCAGCAGATTACTTTTATAAGGTCTATGCTCGCTGACAGTATGACGAACAATCACTAATCTGTCTGAGGCATAATCAAGACAACGTCAGACGACATTCAAGCCAAAATAAATACGGGAGATAATTTGGAAAAGGGGACGATACTCAGCAAATTACGGCGCGAGTATTGTGAAAGACATTTGGCCATCATTTAATGTCTCAAGCGAAACCCATTTTAAGCTACGTAGACATTCGAATGCAAAGTTGTGCACACGATGGGAAACCAAGAAGAAGGCTAAGTTGGTAGCCATTAAGATGTACATCGTGTGTATACGCGTACAATGTCAGTGACAGTGTTTTATTTAAAAGATAATCGGTTTCTGCTTCATGGGATTTCGCGCATTTAGCATTGACTTTAGGTTTAACTATGCTGCAAGCTGCTTAGGTTTGTCAACAGTTATTGTGATTCAGGGGGTTCATCTGTTGTGTTTTTATTCAGAACGCGGTACTGCAAATATTTTTAGCTAATAGGCTTCATGTAACTAGTTTTGCTTTATAGTGGCTATGCAATTGTACTGAATGCAGATATAGCACCGGATAACAAATGCAACAGCCATATGAAATGCAATACTTTCACTTGTTTTCAGCATTCACTATTCACCAAGGGATGAACTAGGTTATTGGGTTGCTAGCGTGATTTCTAGCACACTTAGACCATTGTTGGTACATTGTGATACCCAATGCCTTTAATTAAATCGGCAAATGGTGACTGGACAATATTTGAAATCTAACCACTTTAACTTTTGCTTCCATTGGGATTCGAACCTGGGACCGAGTAACCAAGGCAAGGCATTAAACCACATGCGCCATCTAGACGTGATACGTTTGCTTTCACTGGGATTCGAACTTGGGACCCAATAACCAAGGCAAGGCATTCAACCACATGCGCCATCTAGACGTGATACGTTTGCTTTCACTGGGATTCGAACTTGGGACCCTATAACCAAGGCCAGACATTCAACAATCTAGACGTTTATTACCAAATATTGCTGCATCTCATAAAAAGTATGCATATTAAATAAAGCCGATATATTCGTATTTTCGAGTGGCATTTATGTATCACTTTCAAAATTGTCATTGCACGCATTTTTAATATACTTATTGCCTTACAGTTTGACTGAAAAAGGGTTTCGCACAAGCAAAGTAAAACAATTTCAAGAGATTGTGCAACAAGTTTTAACTCTTCGTTGACAACGCCAAACACTTTTTCAAAGCTGGAGATGTTCCTTCTTAGGAATGGTACACACATGCGTCGTTTCCACGAGAGGCCCTAAATTATTCTCTCATATTCTGTAACACCTATTATATAGCCAAGGCACCATAGGAACAAGGCCCATTCAACTATGCCTTGAATATAAATACAGACGAGATTTTGACTAAACGACTGCTACGTAAAGACAATTGCGGTACTAAGCGAAGTTTTTAAAATATTTTTCTATATTTGCTTCACTTTTCAAAGTCTTTTTTGATTAATTTGCTTCGCTTTCCGGGCTCTGCACTTCCATTTCTGGCGATGACGCTTCGACATTTGCGAGTACTGTGAGACGCAAAGGCTGCTGCGCTCTGCTGTGCACCGGTCCTTAACTCCTAGCAACTTCCAATGACTTTTTTCGAACTGCAAAAGGATACTAAGTCATCGCACCAGTACAGTTTGAGGCATATGCTGGTATATCTGAGTACGAATGGAGTTCATCAATTTGGTACCTACTGTCGCTGAAGCAGTGACATCGGCATATTGACAGTATAGTTGTGTGGTAAAATTTACACCATTTCTTGTAAATTCTTCATTTCCTCAATAGACGCCCCAACGGCTTCAGTACGTATGCAGTACTTACGATTCAGTGGTGGCCAGTGGCGTTGTGGGTATGTGCGTCGACCCCAACTTGACGTCGTAGGCTCGATTCCAGCTCTGAGCGACAAGAATAATTTTCACGACCCCACCTCTTTCGAGTCACTGAATGTTCAAAGAGTATTTCCTGTCTAGAAAAAGCTTCTCAAACTTGGCCGTTCGGAGTCGGCATAAAACTGTGGGTCCCTTCCACTCATGTGAGCACAATAGCACGTACATCACGAGTGGTTGCTGAGAAGCTAGGCCCTGGCCCTCTACGGGCTGTAGCGCCACCCATATTATTATTACTTACGATTCAGTATTTTGAAATCGTGATGCTCATGTTTTTCTTTACCTCGAGCTTGTTATTGGAATGGTTTCTAAGTAGAAGTTCAGTTTAGTGATGACGCAGAACTCTCTAATGCTTGGCATCTCCTCTGTGGCTACTGTTACGATTTTTGAATAACATTTCAGAGGACTCACCTAAGACTTTACCAACTGATTACTCTATTTCCGTACGTCTGCACAATCACAATTTCCACACTTTAGAGCCGACAGTGGTGATTTGAGGCGATCATTAAAGGGGTAATTGGATTGTTTGACCAAGATTTTTCGTTGTTGATGCCAAGGCTCGAATTTTTGCGATCGAGCTTATGTCAGAATCCAGAATCTAAGTCATTTATCCACAACGTCTTATTGAAATAGGAACCACTGTTCTAGAATATTACAAACTTTCAAATCATCCCGTTTGTAATATACCATAAGTAGGATCAAATGAAATTAATACGGAATTCTAAGGAAATTATCCAAGGTAATGGGTTGTTCCCCCTCGTGTTTGTGTTATATCCAAACTATAGAAGACTGCAAATAATCGTCAGTGCTTATGGTTTTCAACTTTGTATACCTAGGAACCGCTATCAACTCAGACAATGACACCAGCGCTGAAAACAAACGAAGAATAACTCTTGCCAATCGGTGCTTCTTTGGGCTAAGAAAGCAATTGATAAACAAAGCCCTCTCTCGAACAACCAAGGTAACGCTTTACAAGACCTTAATCGTCCCAGTCCTGCTATATGGCGCGGAGGCATGGACTCTGTCAAAAGCGGATGAAGCAGCTCTTGGTTGCTTCGAGAGGAAAATTCTTCGGGTGATTTTCGGTCCCGTTTGCATAGATGGTGAGTGGACGAGGAGATATAATGACGAACTATACGGGCTGCCAGAAGTGTGAAGATCCAACGATTGAGATGGCTAGGTCATGTAGAGCGGATGGAAGCCGGCCCGAAAAGTCTTCGAATCAACCCCCGAGGGACGGCGCAGTAGAGGAAGACCGCGACTCAAGTGGCGCACGCAAGTGGAAGGGGACCTCAACCAACTATGCGTGCAAAACTGGAGACAGCTAGCTAAAGATCGAGCTGGCTGAAGACGCTTGTTGGTTGAGGCCCTGGTCCACCCCGGCCTGTAGCGCCACCTTAAGTAAGTACGTAATTTATGGTTTTCAAGACTTCCAGTCATCTAGACTAAGATCCTTGGTATCGACATCGCTTTTTCTGTCTGTCTACTGGATTAAATAAAAAGTGCCACTCTAAAGGTTCTATGACAGTTTCTTTTTCTGCCATCGGTGTCAAAGCAGAAGGGACTTACCCATTCAGCTGTTTCAACCGATTTGTGAGGGGACTCCCATTACCATGGTATTTATAAAGCTTTTTTTTGTTTTCCACCAACGATTTCTGGATTCACTTGCCATTGACTGGTGTTGCTTTTCGAAAGTAGTATGAGGTGGATATCTAGCTCTCCGGAGTGGGGCTGAAATTTACAAAACTTCGCTCTAGACATTCCGACGCAACAATATAAGCGTCAAAATGTCACGACTCACTAGTCAGATTTTTTAGATTACAGGCGAAACGGGTAGTTTTAAATAAGCGACCATCGCCAACAATGTTATGTCGTATCTAAGCCGAATGTCGTAAGATCTCGTTGCACGTAAGCCATCACGATGTAATTCCACTCTCGAGAAAAAAACTATTAACGAACCCATTTGCAACGGCTTAAAATTAAAGCCAAAGCATTATTGTTCATTGGAAAATCATGCTTAACAGAAACGTTCACGTGAAGGCAACGGATTTGACTAAAAGCGAAATGTTCAACCGCTGCTCTAGGTCTGCAGATCATTATCATAAAGACTCATCTCGTGCAACGATCGTACCTCATTTTACAAAAACAAGCAAGCACCTTCTCTCAGCACCTGAACACACTGCAGCAGGCAGGCCCTTCTAATCTTACAGAAAACACTCGCGATAAGCTGGTAACGACCACTCAACCTAGATACGCACCAGTGGTTGTCTTGAAAACTGCGACGCCAGAGCAAACACACAAGTACCTTATGTCATCACACCTAATCAAACATTCAATTCCGCTCTACGATCATCATTTAACACCGATCCCGTAGCAGGTAATTAATTTGTGTTGTTCCTTTCCCCGCTCGTACCTGCCGGCTTTTGCTTGCGACGTACGGCAGAAGTCGTCATCTCGATGTGCGTCTGATGAAATTTTCACCTGCACCGCAACAAATTGATTTGCCGAGTGCATGTGTTACAAGCCAACCAACAAAACTGGAAGCGCTTCAGTCCAGGTGAAGTCGAATTTTCCCGCCCACTTAGATCTGTACCGGAGTCAGCAGCACACATGCACCTATGAGCAGCGGCTATTTATATCTCTCCGCCATGCGTCCCCCTTTTGGACATGTTTTCGTTTTGAAGAACCAAATTTCGAGCAGGAACCATCACCATCCTCGCCCAAGAAGACGCACCCAGCCACCGTGAGCACTTTGATTTTTATTGAGAAACACGACGCTTGCTGTCAATCCGTGGCGTAGAGACCGCATCTATTCCGCGGGAAGACATCATAAAATGTCTGTTTATATTATCGTCGCTAGAGAGGAGCGGAGAACGTTGGGCTAGTCGAAAATAGAGCACGGATTTGTGCCGTGTTGCTTCTAACTAAGTCATTAAGTGGTCCTTAAGCGAGTCGTTTATTTCATTCGGATTTCAATGTTGTTTTGTGTGTTGTGTGTTTTTTGTTCGTCTCCTTGACTTGCCAAAATGTCTTGAAGTATTTTCGGATCGGGCAGACGAAAGCTCGCGGCAGACAACGAACGCCGGCCGAGTGTGCTTGCGTGGGTGTCACGCACGGTCGCACAATGCGAAATAGTATTATTTGGCGGGGTTGTTATTATTTATTTCTAGATGAATGCCTCGCACAGGGCCAAGAGACTCTATGAATGTGTGCGGTAAAGGCAACAGCTGCTACGATGTTCTCTTATGTCAGTTGGCATCGGTTTGGGTATTGACTCACCGACAAACGAACGAACTGATGATTGATTGTCCTGTTTGATGGCTATCAACAAACTATCTTGCATCGGATGTGTCCTCTTCCTTCATCCCTATTTATTACAAAGAGATGGAATATTGAAATTGACAAGATGGCGAGACAAGGCACTCTGAAGAAAATACGTTTTGCAACACTTTCTGGAGGAACGATTATAAAGAAATTCGGCCCCATTCGATGGGGGAATCTTTCTATGATCTGGGAGAGTTTGTGGTGACACTGTGGACCCCCGTTGTTTTATATGTGGCTCGCCTTTCTAACCTGTATGTCAAATGAAATTAAAATGTATGTAAAATGTTCAATAAAAAAAAAGATTCTAGTAGTCGTAAGAGTTGCAAAATTGTTGTCCGTAAACACAGTTCAAATTTGCTCTGGAAGGTGGTAGCCCTTTATTAAGGGCTATGAGTGAAGCTTACCGAATAAGGTATACTGCACATCCTCCTAGCTATTAAATCCGCATGAGTCGCTGATATAACTATTTTCAGTAACGTTCTTCGGTTAGTTTCGTGTCACCGAGCGGAGAAGTGCAATAAATGCCAATCAGTGTCTATGACGCTCTTCCAACGTTCCGAGAGACCTCTTTGGTAAAAGTCAGCGGACTGAGGATAAAAACGTTTTCCAGGAACATTTTAATGATCTTCAGCTTTGAATTGCCTCCCGTTTATATTATTATTTGGAAACAGTTAGTCAAGAGGTACATGGTCTGGAGAATACAGCGGCATTCAAATGAATGCAACTTCTAAATGACTTGTGTGGTCCGGCGTTTTCATCAATCTATCCATCGAATCTCTTTCAGTATCTACGAAACGGTTGCATGGGCGATTCTGGGGCACTAAGAAAATACACGTGTCAACAAACAAGTTCACGTTAACTGCGGCCAAGATTTGACAGCCATCTTTGGTGGGTAAACATCCAGAACAGCAACAGCAAGGTTTTTATTTGACGCAGCTGGTTGGTGCAGTTTGAATGCCTACCCATGTTCAGAAGGGTAAACTTAATATGCTGCATCCGTTTTACAAATCTGGTCCAGTCACTATATGCAGTTGGGACCAAATTATTGGCACTTTAAGTGGGATCTTTCGGGCAACATAGCCTAAGTGTACTGTCGATGTCGCTGGCAGCCCATTTACGTGACCTTATTTGAGGCTTACCAGGTGTACCAGTATAAAGTGAGCGTCAAGATACAAATGTCTCGATAGGAACATTTGTTATGAACTAGCTCTTATTTTTTTTTTTTTTTTTTTGTTTGCTATGACATCTGTGAAAAATATTTAGTATACATCAAGTCATTGAACAGACAAAATCATATGTTTTCATCGCGCTAAAAATGTCGAATTTTGTACCAGAAAGTGATGATTTGCGGAAAGCATTGATTTTTTGTTTTAATTTGAAGAAAAGTGCTGCAGAGTCGCATCAAATGCTTGTCGAGGCATATGGTGATCATGCTCTATCAGAAGCAACATGCAAAAGATGGTTTCAACGGTTCAGAAATAATGATTTCGATGTGAGAAATGAAGAACGTATAAGACCACCAAAAAAGTTTGAAGACGCCGAATTGCAAACGATATTGGATGGAGATGACACTTTGACTCAAAACCAAATGGCAGCAATGTTAAATGTTGCACAACAAACAATTTCTGACCGTTTAAAAGCTATGGGAGAGATCCAAAAGTGTGGAAAACGGGTGCCACATGAATTTAATGAAAGACAGATGGAAAACCGAAAAAACACTTGTGAAATTTTGCTTCAAAGACACGTAAGAAAATCGGTTTTGCATCGGATTGCTACTGGCGATGAAAATTGGATTTATTTTAAGAATCCTAAACGGAAAAAAATGGTGGCCTGTGGCGTTGTGGGTACGTGCGTCGACCATAACCTCGACGTCGTAGGTTCGATTACAGCTCTGAGCGACAGAAATAATTTTCACGGCACCATCTCTTTCGAGTCACTGACAATGCTCAAAGAGTATTTCCTTTCTAGAAGAAGCTTCTCAAACTTGGCCGTTCGGATTCGACATTAAACTGTAGGTCCCTTCCACTCGTGAGAGAACAGTAGCACGCACAACACGCGTGGTTGCTGAGAAGCTAGGCCCTGGCCCTCCATGGGCTGTTGAGCCACCCATAATATATATATATATAAGGGTTAATCCGGGACAACTATCAACATCGACTGCCAGATCGATTCGGCAAGAAGACAATGCTGGTATATCAATGTTCTTTAAAATCTATTGATTATATACGTTATTTTTAATTCAATTCTCAGAACAATTTGTTTAGTCCATCTACCAGTGAAGTTGGTGCGGTATGTACCTATAATAAAAGAACAGACATTTTATCGAAAATATCCTAAAACGTTTGACCAACCGTATCCACCTGTCTTTTTGCCAGTCTTATTTCCGAATCAATAAATAATATCCGACTTCTACTACGCCAAGTGTAAGGTTCAATTTTCAGCTGGAACCACGTTTCCAATTCAATGTAATCTGCTTGCGCTACAGCATCTAAAAGACATTTGCCCTATTTTTAGCCAGTCGGATTTGACCGATCTTCTCAAGAACTACACCGAAGTGACACTCCAAATCCAAAATCATTCCTCTTCAAATACCAACTTCACAAAAAAAAAGAGTTACCCTTAACCCAGCATGTGCGTTGACCAAAGCCCACCCCTCTAACACACACCTTTAATTAATTGCGTGTACCTAAATAATTTGGTTCACTCACGGTTCTCTATCACTACCTTCGAAAACAGAACCCAGCTGGGTGGTTGAAAATCCCTGCTCAAGTCCGTCGCTGTCCTTAGGGAAAAACATGAGCGACACAACAAACGTTTTTCCACACGCACGCTCACATGCGAGGAGATTTTCCCAAAACAACAACACGACCTAACAATTGACGGCCAACTGAGTTCATTGACGTCTCCACCAGGAATGCAGACACAATTTTCCTCAGGTCCTCCGCCTGGCGGGGGCTACGAAAATTTTCTTTCGCACAAGTGTGCAAGGGTGGTGTGCTGTCATTGCCACCCCACCCTTTGTTCGACTTTGTAATTTAATTTAAACATTTCTTCTCTATTTAATTGTTTGATGAAAAAAGTTTTCTTACCGAAGTGAGGAAGTATGTAATAGATTTTTTTTTAAATTAACTCCACATGACAATGCATCGTCAAAAGATGTTACTGTGAATTTCTGATTGCAGTGTGTCCTGAAGGAAAAATTGGGAATAATCTTGCGCACGCACACTTGAATAAGGGAAGCAAGCAAGTTCGTGGAAAATTGGGGGTAGGTGGGTGGTTGTTTTTGTTGAGCGCAACGAAGAGACAGGAATATCAGGAATGATGCCGAGAGAGCAGGAAGAACGGTGTTGCCAGAAGAAATAGATTTTGTGCAAGAATATTTTTTAACGCAAACACCGAGGTGGAAGGAAGTTATTTTTAATCAGTGTAGAGACAATCGTGCTTTGATCAGAGTTTAGAGAATTTTTACCTTTCATGCTTTTAGACAACATGATGGGGCGAGTTTGGAACTTTGCCGAGCTTTTGCTGTTTTGTTTCATCTTTCAGGGGCCATCCTTCTGATCTGTCAAGACAAATCCTTAAACCTAATTATAGTCTTTTAATATTCAGTGAACTGAATCAAGATCGCAGCCTATTTCGTACTAAATATCACTTTCACGCATATCGGTACTACTTGCACCCACACTCGCACGTCAAGATAAAAAATTTGACAGATGACACTGGAAAATAACACTAAAAAAAAGATAGCATCCAGACGGGACTGGCTCAGGCTCTGACGTTTACTGACAGTTGGTCATACTTAACTGTTGACATTGATTATTTTTGCAAGCGTCAAATGTCACAGGTTCATTGTTTGCTGATTTCAACAAAAACAAAAATCAATCAAAATTCATTTACATTTTCGGCTAGAATTAAAACGTGTTGCTGATCAAAATGTCAACACAAAACGGTAAAATCTTCAATTTGCATAAGTGGCCTATTGTCAAAGCATGGCGACACTTTGACCGTTCTTAAGCCTAGACGCAAATATTCACCGGACCATAGTTCCCAACGTCCTTCAAAAAAACTCTTGCCGTATTCACTGTCAAATGTCAATGTCAGAACACAAAAATGATTTACATAAAAAATACATAAACATCTACAGAAATTAGCCGGCAAAAATAACGTCACTCACAAAAAAAAATGAAATGAAAAAATTCTATTGCTTCTGACATTTCCCATCAAAACACTGACATTTCAACAAGTCACAAAGGTCACTCCGACATGCTTGGTTCCCAACTTGAGCATCACCGGACTTCGTTTTAAAATGCAAAATGTCAAGGGCATTGCATGTGCTATCTCCACCCAATTCGTCTAGAGCTGAGCACAATTCACAGTGACTGACGGATTGTCATTACACTAAT
Source organism: Eristalis arbustorum (assembly GCA_916610145.1). Taxonomy (NCBI): domain Eukaryota; kingdom Metazoa; phylum Arthropoda; class Insecta; order Diptera; family Syrphidae; genus Eristalis; species Eristalis arbustorum. The sequence continues at coordinate 46,625,953 of OU744319.1, read as the reverse complement.
TGACAGGTTGATAACTGATGCCAAGCACGTTCAGCTCGGATTTGAATGGCGTCAGTGCAACATGAAATTTATTTATTATCAGATAAAAGTCGGTTCATATTTATGGTTGATAAGGAACCTGGCAAGTGTTTTTTATTTTCTAAATCTGACTAGACCTATCCGGATGCTGATCACATATGTATGGATGTGCACGTAAACACGTACGGTTTGCCGGTTTGATGGATGTTGGAGGAAGTTTCACTCACTGTGGGTGCGACAAATTAAATGATCGCGTCTTGACTTTTAATTTGTTTGCACACTTGCATTTTGAAATATTTTGCAAGTTGTAAATTCGTTGCAGTAGAACGGCGAAGGGAGAACCAAATGACAGCGATAAACTATGAAAGAGACTGTCGCTCAGGAATGTTGTCTGGCAGAAATAGGAGGAATGAGTTACAAAGCTTGTCGATGAAGTCGGTGTAGTTCTGAGCATTTTCTTTAAACTAAACACCAGGAGGTGTCAGTAAGTTTCTTCGAAATATGTTTACGTTTTCTAGTTCAAAATTTTACTAGAACGTGGTTCGAAAATAATTAATTTTCTTGGGGTTTGTTGTAGAATTGTGTACTTTAACGATAGAGGTACCAACTGGAATTGGTCAAACACAGAACAGAGAAAGCCGCAAATGCAATTTGTTGGTTAACAAAATAAAACAATAAACATCAGCAAGTGAAGTCATGTACGGACTCTTGCTCATCAAATTTAGAAATTGCATGCATTTCCCACACAGGGCCATCATTGCGTGCAATTTGTTTTTGGGAACAAACGAGTTTTTGATTTGTCAGAGTTTTGCGAATTCCACATTTCGCGGTACGGCTTATGCGTGCAGCACTGCATAATATCGAATGTCAATCGAAAATCAGAACCACAGAGGATTTAATTTATAAATGTGTCAATCTGTTTGACAGCCGCGTCACAATTGCGTAAATGAAAGTGGATCATTGGACTAGCTTTGATCAGCATGCAATGTGTCACTATATATTCTTCCAGCTGAACAGAAATCTGTCACGTGTATATAAGTTCGGTAAACCATGCTTTCTGAAAAAAAAACACACTCGCTCAATAATATAATCTGTTTGCCAACGCACAGAAGTGGTCCTTCTTTCTGTAAAACATCTCCCATTGACTCAGCTCCTTCCGATTTATTGCAAATTTTGATGTTGAGGCTCAATCGGCAGAATCTCGCAGCAGCGTCTGAGAATTGTGGACGGTGAATGAAAGTTAAAGAACCAGCCAGTCTGGACACTCTTTCACATAATTTACACACTGACCACTTTACTTCTCTCTGGCGGTTATATCCACTTCGGTCAATTTCGTTGAGTTTCGTTCATTTTTGCTTACTTAATTGAAAGCGAAAAAATAAGTTTTCTACGTACGCAATGATGTGTAAATTTTGTGTAAGTTCTCTGAAGCAATTATGTGCACTTAGAAAATCCGGATACTCTTCAGTTGGGCCTGACCAGATTAAATTTCGCCCAGTGTGAATTTGGGCATCAACCACATGGTCTCGTCAACTAGCGCGATCTCTATTTAGCTATCTCCAGTTTCTCACGGTCAGTTGGCGGACATGCTTCTCCACACTTAAACGAGGGCATACTCTGTTGCATTGACCACAGGTTCGGACTCGAAGACTCTTCAAAATTTAATCGAATCTAATATTAAAGTCAGTCAAGTCTTGCCGCAGTTTCAATCCTTTCATTTTATTTCCTGACATAAATGTACGCATTTCCCCCTTGACGTTCAATGACATCAATTCTGTCATATGTTCGCTGCTTTGTTTTTCTGTTCAACAACCTTGTGCGGATTTGCGAATTTGAACTTTGAAGTCACGGATCAGTAAGCCCACCCCTGCATTGGCGCCTCTCATATCAACATATCAGGGGAGAGGTCTACGACAGCCTAGTTCTTTCACGGAAGTGGCAAAATGAAAGGCTCGTTTCAAAGCTGACAGACAGTGAGTGACACTTCTATACATCCGCAAAAACCAACTGTTCCTCGATCTGGCAATTCTGTTGAATTGAAAATCCACCAGACAAAGAGAGCAATAGTTAAAATCGGATGGAATGAATTATTCTCCGTCCCCTGTCGTCGACGTCCTTCGGGCTTTGCTATCAAAAAGGACGTGGAACAGGGCGGGGGTCAGAGCCGCCAGGGGAATGAGAACGACAGGAGCAAGAACCGGGTGTATACTGTATAGTGTTGGTGAGGAGAAGTTTCTGTTTATAGCGCCGATGATGTTGATGATGATTATGATTGTAGTGGTGGTGGTTGGCTATGGCTGACAAGTCGCCGCCAGACAACAAAAAGTCCTTACTCCCCTCTTACGCACCCACCCCTTAGACAACGCGTCGCGAACCACCTCTTCGCAACAGAGAGAGAGAAATGCAAAAGGGAACGGAAAAGAAAAGGATTTATTGTGTCTGACTGTGTATGTATGGGCAATTTGATTACCGTCACCACCCACATCCCCCAGAAACCCCAACACACAAACACATCCAAAAAAAAACAGTAAATTTTTCGCTTACCCAAACAAACAAATACGTATCAATGCGAAAATAAGCCGACGAAATATCCTTTAATGATTTCGCTTCGAGGATCCGCTTTTTTCCCTTATCCTGTCCGCCTTTTGCAGGCACTGTGCTTTTAATCCACCCCTTTTTCTTCGTATCGAATCAAATCAGCAGATATCGAGGAATAGTTTAAACGGAACCGATGGGCTGGTGACGATTGGGGAATCGAAAAAAGGATTTTATTTTTTCTCTTCACATTCACTTGGCCACACACACGCACACACCGCCGAGCACTCACGATAGATTTTGCACTTGGCACTGATTCCCTTTTCTATTTATTTCGCAGACGGCAACTTTTTTTTTCACTTCATATTTTTATTTCATTCGTTTTGCACAGCCCACTTGCGGTTTCTTGGATATATATTTTTTTTGCTTTTGGCAATTTTCCGTTACAGAACACTCAAAATTCAACAATCGCTGAGTAGACACACACTCACTGAGCTGAGTTAAGAAAATTCTGTTTTGTGTTGCATTGCTTTAGCAGAACAAAATAAAAAAACAACAAATTCTTATTTCTTTTTGTAATCAAAGCGCGAAACGGTTAACTCTACGCACGACAGGGCGACACTACTTAGACCACTTCCATTTTCCGACTGACTGCTTAACTGTTGGTGTGTGTTCGCGGTGTCGGCTGCTGTTTTGGGGCGATTTTCGTTTTGTCGGTGTTTGGTGTATTTTGTTGCAACAGCGACGGCGTCTTTCCATTCCGTTCACACATATGGTGTGTGGACTGTGGAATTGTTGAAGTCTCTTTTTTTTCCAATGTTCGTTGGTGAACTGATGGCAGAGCGAGAGAGTGTGGTTCTGGCAGCTGCTGGAACGGCAAAGGTAGCACGGGGAATGATGGTGAAACGAAACAAAACAAAAATGGTTGCGTGCACCCGTACGAACTACGACGTACGAGTGGAACAGAAAGTACAGTGTACAGCGGCTACCAATTATCGGTTTATAGGGTGACTGTTATACGTGAAGTTGAATTTTTGAGAAATGAGGCGGATGAGTGCACAGTAGCCGACATACAAAGATGTCAGTTTTTAGTTAAATCAATTTGTGATCGACGGATATATTTGTTTGGAGATACTATGATGCCCGGGGAACATCTTCGGAAGATTTCCCCCGTTATGAGTTTTGATTTCGCATGGAATATGGCGCTTTTAGCATAGATAATTTCCATTTGTTTTTTGTATGCGAAAAACAGAATATCAAGGCAAAAATTGGAAGTTGTTAGTTTATTTGAAATCAATCAACCTTATTGGTCTACCCTTTTTATGAACCCCTTCGTTTATCTTCCTCTTCGTTGATGTTGATCAAACAAAGATGAGTTTTCTTGAAATTGTTAAGAATATTGGATGTTTGAAGAAGATTTGCAAAATAAATATCGAAATATAACAAGTTTTACTAAACTTAGCTCGAAGCTGAACACCGTGTCTCCACCAAGCAAAGGCGAAGCTGAGTACAAAGAAAGTAAATGTTTGAACAGATCAAAAACGATTCGTAAGATAAAAAGTCTCAGCAACAGGAGAAGTCATCTTTCAACTGATTGGAAAATAAGTAACAGTGCTCATCACATCCTTTTGGATTGCTTCCCCCTAAAAACATCGAGAAGAAGGTAGTATTTCCACAATTTCCGTATACGAAATTGTATTAAATACAGTAAACTGGAATTGGGAGACTTTCACCTAGTACTTATATTTGTTTGCAATAATTTGTTTCTTGACTTCTTTATTTGCCTACTGCTAGAGCCCCAGAATTTATTCTCGAAGTGTCAAAGCAGATTCGAAGTGAAATTTTGTTCGCGTGAAACTCACAATAGCAAAAAAAATACCGGCAAACGAACTTGCTTCTAACTTTCTGAAAAATTACTCAGTCTCGGAGCATTTAGGTGACCCTGCCACAATCAGATTGGTCAACACACAACTAAATAAATAAGTCATGTAGTGATAATCCACAAAGCGCATATGTGTATGACGATGACATTGAGTTCCATCTCGATAACCTTAAGATAAGGAAAACCCCTGGATTTGATCAAATAAGTAACACTTTTCTTAAGGAATTGCCTAAAGTTGGAATCAGTTTTATAACTTCTGTTATAAACGCTTGCTTAAAAATCAGCTCAGATAAAGCTGAGAATTACAGACCAATTAGCCTTCTTAGTAGTCTAAGTAAATTACTAGAAAAGGTAATAAAAGAAAAGATGATGCAATTTATACGAGACCAAAATATTCTCCCAAATGAACAATTTGGATTTCGGGATGCACACAGCACTTCACACCAAGTCTTACGAATTATTAATTATGTCTAAGAACAACGAGCTTATGGCAAGTCTACAGGCATGGTTCTGCTCGACATAGAAAAAGCCTTTGACTCTGTGTGGCATGACGGTCTTTTATTTAAAATGATTCGCCTCAATTTCCCGTATTATCTTTGTAAATTAGTCCAAAGTTTCCTTAGTAATCGTTCATTTAGTGTATCCGTTAATAATGTGCTTTCGGAAATCAAAAACTTCCATGCTGGGGTTCCTCAGGGTTCTGTTTTTAGTCCTGTCTTGTACTCTGTATTTACTTCGGATATTCCCAATCTCCCGCTTTGCGAAATTGCTACTTACGCGGATGACACAGCTATATTTACATCCCATAAATTTTCTCTCGTTCTTGAGATGAATCTATAATATGGGCTGGACATTTTGAGTATCTACCTTGCTAAGTGGAAAATTAAGTTGAATAAGGAAAAAATTCAAGCCATCTTTTTCACAAGAAAGAGGAAAGCTTGCTATATTTCCTCCAACCCTTTGCGGGTGGATAATGTGTCAATCGGGTGGAGCCCTCGCGTAAAGTACCTGGGAATCCATCTGGACTCAAAACTATTATTTAACCAACACACAAAAGAAACGTCAAACGAAATTAATATAAGTACAAGACTGCTATATCCACTCATAAACAGAAAATCTCTATTATCACTAGAAAACAAAAAAAATAATTTATAAAGTCATATTTCAAGCGATAATTTTATATGGGTGTCCGGTCTGGGGTAACTGTGCGAAATGTCACATAACAAAGTTACAAACTTCGCAAAATAAACTTTTAAAAATGATGCTAAATCTCCCGTGGCATTACTCTACAAAATCCTTGCATAGAATAACGAATGTTGAATTGATCTCTGATAGAATAAACATACTTAACGAAAAATTTAAAAGTCGTTGCAACTGCTCCGAAATGCCTTTAATAAGAAATTTAGTTTCTTAGACATAGTTCTGCAATACTTCCAAGCAATTTCAAGAAACTTTGGTAATAAACACTCGATTGTACTTATTTATTTGTATGTTAGAAACAAATGTAATCACAAATTCAGTAGAAATATACAATTAGGTATCAAATCTCTGTGTAAGATAATGTGCGGTAACTCATACCATGTAAATTTTAAAAGAATCTGAATAAATATATGAGTTCTAATACCGGCAAACAACAATTTTCACGTGAAATATTTTCCGCGTGAAACTCATAATAAAATATTAGTTCCAGGCGCTTGCCAGACGGTTGTTGCCATACCCTTAGCGGAGCGACGAAGTTGCGTGAGTGGTGCGGAAAAAGAGAAGTCCTCGTCGCGAGTAAAGTGACTTTTTTCAAGTGAATATTCCAAGTGCCCAGATAAGTATGCCACATTTTTCTTTTGCACTATATCGATGGAATATTTTTGTTACTTGCATCTTATGAATTCACACAAGACAAGAAAACCGACCTTCGTCCTAAAGCGAATGCCACAAGCGGTAATGATACTCCTGACAATCATCTTCAACAATTGCATCAACAATTGCTACTTTCCTAGCAAGTCGAAGGTCGCAAAAATTGTTGCAATACCCAAAAAGGGAAACGCTTCTAGTGTTTCGGGATACAGGTCTATAACACTCTTGAGTAATATAAGCAAGATCCTGGAGCACCTGATAGCGATAAAGCTAAAGCGATGGTCCACCGACCTAAACATCGTCCCGGATATGCAGTATTTATTCCGGGAAAGACACTCAACGCTCCATCCCTTAATGAAATTTCATTACGACGTCGTATCTGGCCTGAACAACCACCAAGTCACGGTGACCTGCTTTCTGGACGTAGAAAAAGCATTCGACACTGTCTGGATAGAGGGGCTCATCTACAAAATTAATTTGATGGGTTTCCCCTCGATTAAAATGATCTACAGCTTTCTTCATTCAAGGAAGTTTTACTTCCAGGTAGAAGGCAGTCAGTCAACGGAAAGGAACATCAAAGCAGGAGTCGCTCAAGGATCAAAGCTGGGACCATGGCTATACAACATCTTTACGGCAGACCTACCAGCTCTAGCTGGTACAGTGAAATGTTGTCTGTTCGCAGATGATTCACTAACATACGCCACATCGATGTCACCACGAATAGCAGCACGGAGAGTCGAAGACCAAGAAATAAAGAAGTACAACTACTATACCAAGTGGGGTATCCGAATAAATGCGGAAAAATCGGTACTCATGTGCTTCAGAAGACCATCCGGAGGTAGATGCAGATCACTAGCGGAATGCCGGAGCATCAGAATCGTGCTTCCCAATGGCGCGACAATAACACCAACTGACAAGGTGAAGTATCTCGGTATTAACTCTACCGAGAAATTAAAATTTAACAACCACTCGAAGCTGACCCTCAAAAAAGCCAGTATCGGATTTCATCGCATCTACCCGCTCATGCGGAAGCAAAATGGACTAAGCCAGAAGACGAAGTTGCTACTCTACAATCAACTCATTCGGCCAATCATAGCGTATGGGTTCCCTTTATGGCTTATCATCTCCAAGACCAGCATGGAAAAGCTTTCGATATTTGAGAGGAAGATACTCCGAATATCACCTATGACAGGGACCGGCAGAAGTACCCCAGCAACAAGAAACTCTACGAGGAAGTCCGCATCGTCCCCATACACGAGTACTTAGTGACACTGTTCCAGAGACAAATTCATGACATCCGCAACCACCCAAACATGGCTATCAGAGACCTGAGAAGTTCGACCCCCGGACAACGATTCCTCAACGCATTGAATCTGCTTGATGAGCAGACATTCCCAAGGACACTTAGCAACGGACTGTATCACAGCAGTGATAGCAGTCACCATCGCGGCTAATTGAGCCGCCTCACCACCACCCCATCCCTAGAGGAGCAACAAGGATACACGGACTACCCCGATGTTAAAGATCTACATCCATAATTGATAAATTTTAAATATTATAATTAACAACATTGTAAACCTTGTAAGCATTGTACATCCGTTATGCCCCTATTGTTGAGCCAACCCCTATCTCGCTAGCTTAAGCTTTTAGCATGTAAGACCAATTGTATAGTTTTTGTTCAAATAAAATTTAATTGAATTTAATTGAATAAAGAAAACCGACAGTTGATTCTATATTCATAGAAAAAAATCATATTTCAACTTCGATATCTGCAAAACTAAGCGATTAATACACTTTTTTGTGATTATTTCATAGAGATCTACAAAATGGCGTTTCTTGGAGCCCGTGCAATTGTTGTCGGCATATCCAGAACCAATGCTGAATGTGAACATAGCTATAAAGTTGTGTTTCATTTTCATTGCTGCAATAAATTCGCATAAGAAATATGCACTCAGTTGACAGAACGTAATAATTAGCTAACAATTAATAATGTTGGTTGAATATGTTCTCTTGTGATTATGAAGCAATGGAATATAAAATAGTAAATTAATCAAATTAAGGGATGGTCTAGTGTAACGCATGTTATGAAATCAAAATATAAAGGACGTCAGATTTAGCAAAGGAATTCAGTAACGAATAAGTTGCCTCTTGTCAAACATATTTGCCCAGAGATTGGGATCATTATAAAACGCGAAAAATTGCTAGTACGCTGATATCACTGCAAAGGATTTCGAATCTGGATACAGTGTTGAAATGTGTGGTCCAAAGTTCACCAGGATCAACGCTTAGTGAAAAATGTTCACTACTGATAGGACAAGTAATGTTGAGCTTTATTGCGGGATTGAACAAGCTTGGTCAAAAGCTTGAAATATTTGTGAGACTTGTGATATGCTGATGGACAACATCCATGGTCTCCGTCGTCGTACAGTGCGAACATACATATAAGAACATATGAGTGCATCATTGGACCATTTTTCTTCGAAAATTAACTGGAAACACCGTTTTAGTAAACGTAAGGCCCGCCTAGAGAGTCATGTTAATCGACGCATCTTTTGCGCGCAAAATCCACATCGTGTTATCAGCCGTCTTGGCATTGTCAATGGGTCGCCTCGAGGTTAAAATTTGATCCCTTTGAACTCTTTTGTTGGGAACCATGAACGACAAATGCTATGCCAGTTATCCCAAGATGATTCAAGCATTTACCTTAGGAAAAGAACGATGTCGAAAAAAGGACTGTGCCCTAAAAAGAGATCGGAGGGTAACCGCAGGAATAGGGTTGTCATAGGAAGTCAGGAATCGGAATTTTGAATGTAATATTAGTCAAGTGCGAGTGATTAAAGTGTGTGATTTGTTGTGAACAAAATTATTTATCGTGCTATGGGTGATGCCAACTAGGCTTATAAGTAATGATATAATGTCTACGGGATCAACTGATTTACATTGTTTAACTTAACATATTTAAATAAAACATACGTGTTTTCTCTTTTATAAATATCCTACAATGTCCAGTTTTAACATAGGGTTGGTCACATCTTTGTGTCCTTCTTCTTTGATTGGCGCTACAGTCCGCGGTAGACCTGGACCTCAACCAACATGCCTCTCTAGCCAGCAAAAGCCAGCAAAAAAGCAGCGATTGGCAAGAGTAATTCTGCGCTTGATCTCGGTACTGGTGTTGTTGTCGCTATTTACTCCAGAGCGTAGGTAGACGAAGTAATTGACTACCTCAAAGTTTCTGCTGCCCAATATGACGCTCTATCCGAAGCGTCGATGTTGTGCGTTCTTACGTGATGGCAGTATGTACTTTGTTTTGCCCTGGTTTACCGCTAGACCCATTTTAGTCGCTTCCGCTTCAATGCCAGCAAACGCCTCATTGGCGGCTCGCTGTGTTCGTCCAATCACGTCAATCTCGTCCGCGTAAGCAAGCAGTTGAACGGACTTTTGGAAGATCGTGCCTCGGGTGTTTACGTTTGAGTTTCGCACGATCTTCTCAAGTATGATGTTAAAGTAGTCACATTTTCAACTTTCACACATTCAACTTTTTTGACATTTAAGGTCTCGGTGAGTTCGTTACCGACCTTGAGGGAGCAGCAAGAGTTCTCCATCGTCATCCCGTTCAACCTGACGAGTTTGGCAGGAATGTTAAAACTAGACATGGCGCTGTATAGCTCATCTCTATGCACGCTGTCATATGCGGCCTTGAAATCGACAAATAGGTCGTGGGCGTCGATCTGCATCTCTTGAGTCTTTTCCAAGATCTGCCGAAGTGTGTCGTTAGGCAGTGCCGAAGCGGGGCACAGGCCTGTCCATGTGGTTGACGTAATTTTCTTACAAACGACGAGCGGATCTGTGGATTGGAGGTGTTCGCCTTTTGTGGCTGGAATGTGAGTTACTGTGATCCTGGGAAGAGGTGCGGTAATGATCTCCCTTTATCAATTTAAAATCCTAAGCTTCTGACAGTCGTATTTTTAATCTGCTCTAAAAATGTAGGGCACCACCCTGATATGTCATGTGGTGTGTAGGCGGCAATAAAATATCCCAGCCTCGACAGATACGGTAGCATGTTACGGAATATGTTTTCAGGGAGACGCAATAAACTTTGCTCAATTGTTCACCATGAACGAGTAGCTGATTAACAGTCGATTAACACAAGAACAAAAGCCCATCTTACCCTGTCTAGAAATAAAACGATGGCCTTCAACTGACGTATTATTCGATCGGGAAACAGCTTCCTGATTTTATTGAAGAGTGTAGATGGTGAGAATTCCGAAAAAGCTACATCTCATCAAAATTAAGAACCGATTCAGAATTATGACGCAGGTGGCATTGGATATGTACACAGTGGTGGCCCGTGGGGTTGTGGGTATGTGCGTAGACCCCAACCTCGACGTCGTAGGTTCGATTCCTGCTGCGACGAAAACAATTTTCACGACTCCCCCCTCCCCCACCAAGCTTCTCAAACTTGCCGTTCGGAGTCGGCATAAAACTGTAGGTTCCTTCCACTCGTGAGAGAACAATAGCACTCACAACACGAGTGGTTGCTGAGAAGCTAGGCCCTGGCCCCCTACGAGCTGTGGCGCCACCCATATTATTATATATTACGCTTCAAAAGATAGATGCGATGGAAGCCTAGGTTGGTCTTCTTCAGAGGCAGTTTCGAATAGCTGTTGAACTTCGTCCTTTCCCTGAAGTTAACGCCGAAATACTTCGCCTGTTGTCCGTTTATATCTCTGTACCGTTTGAGAGCACAATCTTTATACTCCGGCATTAGTCTGCTGCTCTGCGTCCACCTCGGGATGGTCTGCTCATACACATTTGGGGTAATAGCAAAATTGATATCGAGCTAGTATAAGACAATGAGTCATCGGCGAATAGAGGACTCTTCACTGCGATTCTTGGAGGATTCTGATTCAGCTTCATTCCAGACCAGCTATCCAGACCGTGTTGTCGGCCCTTTCAACCTTCAGGCAGCAGGCATCGGTGACTTTGTTTTTTTTTTTCAGGGTAGCCACATCGTGGTGGAACTTCATTAGAGGACGTAGATGATTTTCCCCCGGAATCCATACTGCATATCCGAAATAATGTTCAGATTGGTGCACCATGCATTTAGTTCTTGCGCTACCATTCACTCCAGGATCTTGCTTATATTTCTCATGAGTGATACAGCCCTGCATCCTGAAATAATGGTAGGACTCCCCTTTTTGGATACTGCAACAATTTGTTGCTACTTTTTACTTGTTAGGAAAGTAGCAATTGAGATACAATTGTTCATATCGATGGCGAGAAGTATCACCACCGTTTGTAGCGTTCGCTTCAGGATGTCGGCGCCGGCTGCCTTCCTCGTTGTGCTGCGTTGAATGATTCCCTTGATTTCTTTGGTTGTAGTGAGGTCTTGGTTTCCTACCGGGTCGTCAGCTGAATTGGTTTCGTTGAAGACGACGCCTGGTGCAAATGGGTTCTCAATTGTATCAACGTAGGTGTTGACTTCTGGGACAAATTCTGGATCTGGAAGTTCCCTACGAAGCAGGTTAAAAACGCTTCCCCTTTCTCCGCTGGTGTGGTTGCATCTCCTTCGCTTGGTGTCAGTGTTTGTGGCAGCTTCATCCTCTTACCGATTGATTGTGTCGAGCCCTGGCTGTATTCTCCGCATGTTGTTCCCTAGCTGTATGTTGTTATGTGTTTGTACCGCATTCAAATTAGTAGGCATAATAAAAAACACCTGATGCTGAGGCGACTCTCATGTTCCGGCACGTAACTTACGAGTATGCACCACACTCTGTCATGAGACTATGAATCTGGTTTTCAGATTGGATATTTACTGGTTTGCTGTCTTAAGTTCAGTTTTATTCCTTTCTTTATACATGCCACCTTAGTCACCCTCTGTTGTGCTGTCCTGTTTTCCCTTGAAAATCGAAGTTGATCTAACACAATGCATGCAATTTTACTTACAAACTTCACTTGCATCTACACGCAAGGAACTAAGCGCACATTGCTTTTGTGAAGTTTCACTTTGTCGGTGTCAAGGTTATCTGTCAGTTCTGAAGGTAAATATAATTTTTCTTTACTCATCCATTTTTCCCCTATTATCTTCGATTCCTGCAGATCCTCCGCTGATTTAGGAGAAAATCCACCGTCTACATGCTCGCGTACATACACCATCTGACTCTGAACCAGTTTCCCTAGCCAAAGCTTCCGATTTCCTGTTCAGCAACCTCCTCCTCAGACGATTCGAATTGATTCACCAATGGCATTAGTATAAAAGAGAGTCCGGCGCAAGTGTGCACTTTTAGTTCGCTTTGCAGTGACCATTAGACAAGTCAAGTGACTCCGACGGAGTGAAAGTGAATTTCCTTTTACTGGTGGCTTATGTAACCGTTATAAACGTGTGTTCTTTTTGAAATTGGATTATAAATTGTACACTCGTTTGCAAGGGACCAGCAGTGTAGTCTGTGCGGTTCAACATCTCTCTTCAACAACTCGTCAGTGTGTCCGGAAGTCGATGTGATTATTTCATGTTTGTGAATTATTTTTTTTTTTGATGTCGATTTGCGTAAGTTCATTAAAGTTGTACAAGGAAGTTAAGAAGTGAATATGTTTAAGAGCGAAAGTGATTGAATTTGATTACCAAACAAATGTGCGTAGTGTTCTTATAATAATTTCTATTCTTGGCTTGAAAATGCAGGGCGCAGGTCGCAGGCTTAACCGCGTTACATTGGGGGTCTACCGCAAATATTTGTGTAGATCCTTTCAGTAAGCCTCTTCTATTACTTGTTTGACTTGCTGCTGGTTAAGAGGTTTGCCTGCGAACATTTTTCTCACTTCCGTTGTAAAAATGTCGATAGTCGGCATACTTGCCAGCATCTTGTTGGCGTATTTTGACCACGACCATAAAGTGGAATGTAGACCAACGATATTGAATGACATCTTCAGTCAAAGGATTTATGTGTATCACAGACAGATCATTAAATGAGAAAAATGCAGTCAACTGTGGTGTTGTGGGTACGTGCATCGACACCAACGCGCCTGGACTTCGACCTCAAGGTTCAATCCCTGGTACGAAGAAATATTTTTCAGGGCCTCATCTCTTTCGAGTCACTGGTAAAGGCCAAAGAGAATTCCTGACTAGAAAAAGGTTCTCAAACTTGGCCGCACGGAGTGGGTATTAAATTATAGGTGCCTCCACTCTTGAAAGGAAAATTGACGGCACAAAACGAGTTGTTGCCGACCCAACCGGTCAACAATGAATATTTTAAACTTAATTCAAAAAAGTCATCAATTGCCTCAATAAAATGAGTTGAGGACAAAGAGCTGTCTGCCTTAAAGCCAATTACATTAAGCCACTTAACACTTAGCCACTAGCCAGAAATTTTTAAATTTCCCTTTAATTTGTTCTGTTTTGCTCAACAAATGAGTTAATTTTGACTTATGATGCTCCGACGTTCGCCACTATTTCGGCATATGCTGTGATGGTCAAAAGTTTTGTGGTTTTGCTTGGAATACGAAAACCTCACAATATGTGCGGCTAGCTCATTTCCATGCTGCACCGTCTTTAGAAGGTGCGTAGCTTTTAAACTTTGCACAGCTTCTCTCCAAAAAGCGATCAAATCAGTATCAACCCGGTTTGTTGAAAGTCCCTTTGCTACCTCGGGGTTTTCATCCATCAGGCGTCATCCATTCTTTTTGCTCCTGGTTGCTCCAATTGGAATGCAATTGTGACCCATATCAAACAAGCCAACATTAATTAAAAAATGTAATTTATTTCAATTGTTTTTCAATAAAAATATCTGATCTTACATTTGTTAAGAATCTACTCGCCAGGAAAATTTGAACGTAAAAAAATGGCGTTTGATGCGAATGATTCGAAGGAAAAAGTGAACTTTCGAATTGTTTCGAATCGTTCGAATCTCAAAATGCGATCCATACGAGTTCTACTCTTTTTCAAATGGAAGTGAATTTCAAAACAGGGCTATAGATTTGTACTAGTCTTAATCTGTGATATTTGTCTGACGTCATATTTGAAAAGACGATAGGGCATATTACCTTGTATCATGAGGTAGTTATGACTTGTGACACATAACACATGGCTAGCAGATTAGGGGTGTTAGACCCTATACTCGTCGCTAAAAAGTATTTGCTTAGTAATAATAATAATATGGGTGGCGCTACAGCCGTAGGGGGCCAGGGCCTAGCTTCTCAGCAACTACTCGTGTTGTGCGTGCTATTGTTCCCTCACGAGTGGATGGGACCTACAGTTTTATGCCGAATCCGAACGGCCAAGTTTGAGAAGCTTTTTCTAGACAGAAAATACTCTTTAATCATTGTCAGTGACCCGAAGGAGGTGGGGTCGTGAAAATTGTTTTTGTCGCTCAGAGCTGGAATCGAACCTATGACGTCGAGGTTGCGGTCGACGCACATACCCAAAAAAAAAGTATTTGTTTCCAAAAATGAAATGTTGCAAACTGAATGATTTTCAAGTTTTTTTTTTTTGCAGGTGTGGATCCAACTCCTTTATGGATTCCTGCTTCGAGTAGTCGACGCCTGAAGCGCAATTGGGAATTTCGATTTGAGTAGGACGATCTTTTATGGGCTCTTGTAGGCGTTCGTAGCGATGGGCAGTTGCAAATAAAAACAATCGAATAGTTTGATTGTTCTCGCAATCGCAATTATTCGAATTCAAATTGAGCGGAGTCGATTGTGTATTCGTCGATTCTTCAAGTCGGAGAGAGATTACTAAATTGTGTGTATCCGCCAGTGTTACCACAGGTTAAATTATTTATGAGTCCCAAAACACGAGTAATTTTGAAAATAAATGAGTCCCAACAAAGGTTTTTGATAACACAATGACTCTTTATGTGAAACAAGAAACTAGTATGTTTTTTGTTATTGGTGGTTTTAATACTACAAAGGAGCACTCAGGCTCAAGACTGGTTCATTGCACTAGCAGGCAGCAACCTACAATTTTTTTCCGAAAACCAGCAGACGCTTTTGTGAAGAAGAGTGTAGAGGATCAACTCTTCGGCTCTCACCAAGAATGACATGCCACCTGATCCAAGCACAGGCGGAACAGTGACAGAAGAAATGCTTTGCTGTATCATCATCCTCTCCACAGGCGTCATATATACTAACTACTCTTTAACCAAGCACAGACATTACGCGGATTTCTTACAGACTTTTGGAGGAAAAACGCTTGGCTTACTTAATTTATATATTGGAGAATCATGCCGTCTACGATTGTGCACAGGAGGTCCAACCATCAATGGAAGTCCTAACCACAGACGCAGGCAGTTCGAAAGCAGGTTCAGGTCCTGAGAAAGTTTCCGTTGTCTGGCAAGTTCATCGGCGATCCCATTTCCAGCGATTCTTTGGTGTCCTGGGACCCAGATGAGTTTCAGTGAATTTTAACTGGCAATTAAATTCAGAGAGGCTTCGCGTTCCTGAACTATCTTGGAAGTGGTAATAGAGAAATGCCGTCGACCAGTCCACCTGTTCTTCACAATATGGTTTGTTGCCATTATCATATATCATAATATCATAATGAGGTGTACAGTCCTCCACTAAAACACCAGCGCCGAAGCCTTCATTGGTTGTGGAGCCATCCATGAAGATACGACATTTCTGGGCGCAGTGCTTGTATGTGCTCACGAATTTTAAATGAAAGCATTCAGTAAACATAAAAGCAAGTGGAATAGGTAAATTGTTCTTGGAAAGATGAGTCAAATCTAAAAATGAAGAGCCCCCGAGTCTGGATAATAAAAATTAGTCCTTTTGACTCTATAGAGGTAACACTGGTATCCGCTGATTCTCGCAATTATCCATCTCTTTTTCATTTCGTTTCACTACTACAATTTAAACTTTACATTTATGAGAATGAGAGTACAATCCTCTCAATAATTGGGTGTGAAGGATGGAGAATACAGCCGAACCTCCAAAATTCAAATACCCACGGGAACCAATATTTTTCAAAAATTTGTTTTGACTTGCAGAAAATTCGATTTAAGAATGTTCCAATAACAGAGGTTTGACTGGTAAGCAGAGAGTAGCTCTACCTAGAACTTTGTGCTCTGGCTTACCATATTACTGTATAGCTCTACAGAACTACTATCGAAACAGCTTACAGAGTTCATTCGGCATTTAACATATGGTAAAAGTACTAGTCTGAACACAGCTTTTAAGCAAAAGTGGTTTGATAAAGAATGTTTTAAAGCACGCTCAAAATCATTTGCCCTCCTACGAGCGTTGCGACCCTGACAAAACCATAACATACACAATTGGTATATCGAAGCTAATACCTATTACAAAAACCTATGCCACCAGAAGAAATCTGAATTTATAAACCAGCAAGCATTAGCATTAGGTAAAACTCGAAAATCAAAGGATTTTTGGAAGATCGCTAGAGAAATAAACGGATCAAACTATAAAATCGGAACAAGCGTATCTGCTGGTGACCTTGCTACACACTTTAAGTTTCTTTTGACAACGCTGACATATCTATTGAAGAAATAAAGGATGTGATCTTCAGTGCTAAAAATGGGAAGGCACCAGGTGAAGACGGAATTCCATACAAATTTTTCAAAAATGCAACACCTACGTTCTGGAACAGTCTTCAAGTTCTGTACAACATCCTCTTTCAAAAAATCTGTAATTTTTCCAATTCATAAAAAAGGACCCATCGACATGGCAGAAAACTACAGAGGAATTTCTTTTATGAATACGATTGCCAAAATATTCTGCGGCATTTTGGTAAAAAGGCTAGAAAGATGGGTTGAACAGAAAAATATTCTAACCGATTTACAGGCTGGCTTTAGAAAAGGATATTCAACTGTAGATCAGAAATTCACTCTAACATCCATTGTCAAAGCGTATCAAGCTCGAGGCAAAAAAGTTTACTCTTTTTTTGTGAACCTTAAAGCGGCCTTTGACCTTGTCAATAGAAATGCCCTTTTCAATAAGCTATCACAACTAGGCATATCGTCAAAATTTATAAATGCCATAAAAGAAATGTACACGCATACCAATGCAGCGGTTTGGGATGGTACTACTTATTCAGAGTGGTTTGAAACAAATACAGGTGTGAACCAGGGATGCGCGCTCAGCGCGCTGCTTCTCGCTCTGTATATAAACGACATAGTAGATGCTCTGCCAGGGGGAGTTAGAATTGCTAATACTACAATCAATGTGTTGCTATATGCAGATGACCTAGTCGTACTTGCTGAATCTCCGACACATATGCAACTGATGACCAACCGCCTGTCATGTTACTGTACGAGATGGGGACTAAAAATCAATACAAAATCAATACGCCGCCAACTCTAGTCCGATATGACCTTGAAGGCAACCTTTTAGATCTGAGCTCCGAATATGTCAGAGTAGCTCTATAAGGGGGTGTACCAGGTAGCTCTGGATGTCGCCGTTGGCTAATCTGATGATAAGCTCCTCCGCCGCCATCCGTAAAGAAGATGAGCCCTGACACAGACTCATCCACTCTCCCCCTCTCTCGTTTGCAACCGTCAATGACGTCCCGGGGGTTGGGTACCCCATCTTCAGTCGAAGGTGCTCGGCTCCCGGATTTCATCACGGGGAGGTGAGAGTAGGAGTTCACTGACAGAGCCTAAGTGCAGACGCCTGTGCCTGCATAAGTCGCTTGTCAACGCTTCGAAATCCTATACAGTCAACTAAATTATGATCTGAACCAAAGAAACTATTTTCATGACTGATTTAGTTATGACGAAATATCTCTGATATTCAAAGCAAAATGTGAAGTTGAAGTGAAGAAAACAGACATTAACAATGCTCGAAACCTTACAACGTTTAAACGAATGTGACTGGAAAATTCAATTTATAAATATAGAATACTGTTAATGACTGAATACATTTGAACTGTAACTTGAGTTTGCACGCAAGGATTTCAAATACAAATTTAAAATTCTGCTTACCAGGCTGACGGTTTAGCCATAGCTTTTAAATTCATATTACATAAAAAACACTCTTTTGTTAAGAATTATTAATAAATTAATTACTTACTTACTTACTTACTTATATGAAGTTCCAATGCTCGAGGCCAGTATTGCGATTCAACCAATTGGTTTTCGTGTATCCTACTAAAAGTGTCAGACGATTAAAACGTCAGCATTAAAACGTACAGTTTCGTCTGAAACGATTTGCCTCTTAGCCTTCCATTTAATCATTTCACTCAATGTAAACCATTCGCCGAACCCACTAAGTCCTTTTACTTCGTTTCTTTAAAGATTCCTAGCTGTCATGTTCTATGCCGTAACATTCTTCATCATCCTCATCTTGATCTTCCTCTTTTGGGACTGTAAGAAACCGGAGAACTTCCCACCTGGACCACGCTGGTATCCCGTCGTCGGGTGCGCCCTGCAACTGTCCCAACTTCGCGTCAGATGTGGCGTGTTCGCCCGGGTCATCGATGAGTTGGCGAAGACATTTGTGAACCCCCACGGCGTGTATGGACTGAAGATTGGCCGAGACAAGATAGTGGTGGCACACTCGTCCAATGCCATCCAAGAGCTGGGATTCAATGAGGAACTGGACGGCCGACCCGAAGGAATCTTCTATCGGATGCGAACGTTCAATTCGAAAAAAGGAATCCTCGTCACCGACGAGGAATTCTGGATCGAACAACGACGCTTCATACTTCGCCACCTGAAGGACTTTGGTTTCTCGCGACGCGGCATCATCCTCTCCATTCAAGAAGAGTCCCACTACCTGGCTGAAGACATTCGGCAGAGGATCGAAGATGAAGGGGGAAAGGAGGCGGCCATATACATGCAGGACCTGTTCCCGGTGTTTGTCCTGAATAGCCTGTGGCGACTGATGTCGAGCAAGCGCTACGACCGTGGAAGCGCCGAGTTCATGGCCATCATCAACATCTTCTATGAGCTCCTGAACAACATCCACATGATTGGAGCACTGTTCAGTCAGTACCCCCTGCTGAGGTACATCGCACCTGATTTCTCCGGATTCACGGGCTTCATGGAGTCGCACAATCGGTTCTACAGCTTTCTTCGACGGGAGGTGCAGGAGCACCGCGAAACACTGAATTTGACCGATCCACCGAGGGATCTCATGGACGCCTACCTGCTGGAGATGTCAAAGCCCGATCATTCGTCGTCTTTTTCCGAGGAGCAGCTGCTGGCCGTTTGCTTGGACTTGTTTCTGGCCGGATCGGACACAACGAACAAGAGCCTAGGGTACGCGTTCCTTCATATGGTGAGGAACCCAGAAATACAGAGGAAGGCACAGGATGAGCTGGATTCTGTCATCGGGCGCGAGAGGCAGCCCAACTGGGAGGACAGAGTAAAGTAAGTGAATCGCAATGTGCTGCTTTAGGTGGTTGATAAACGAGTTTTTCTTTTTGTTTCAGCTTGCCCTACTGCGAAGGGATTGTATATGAAGCGCTAAGGTTCTTCATGGGCTTCGGCTTCGCTGTGCCCCACAGGGCCCTACGAGACACAAGACTGTGCGGATACAGTATTCCTAAGGTAGGTTGATCAGCAGCAGGCTGAGAGGAGACTTATTTAATTACATTTTCAGGACACAATGGTCGTCGGGTGCTACCGTGGAATGATGATGAACACGAAAGACTTTCCGGAGCCGCATCGCTTCCGACCCGATCGATACATCGTGAACGGGAAATTCAAGACGCCAGAATTTTCGGCCTTCGGATATGGCCGACATCGGTGCATGGGGGAGGTGCTGGGAAAACAGAGCATTTTCTTCTTTGTGACGACACTCTTGCAGAATTTCACGTTTAAACTTCGCAAGGGAGAGCCGCTGCCAGATGACGAGCCTATCGATGGAGTGATGCCCGGTGTACCGCCATACTATGCAATGGTGGTTCCACGAGATAAATAATTCAATTGTGTACTAAATAGGTTCTAGTTAACAGTTTATAAAGATAAAGAGCGTTTAATTTTAAAGAGATGTTGCAGCAGATTCTGCTTTTTCCTATTTGACTTGGCAGTTTGGGACGGTACTTGGTTGACCATTTTTTTTAGCTAAGGCAACTAGCTCGGCATTATCTAAAAAGTTATGATTGCTTCAAGCCTTCAGAAGGAAACCCCTTTCAACATTTTATTCCTGGCGTGTTCAACGATCGGTTGCGCCTCTACGTCCCGGGAAGTTACTGTGCGAAGTTTGTGACCATATAATCATTGCCTCATCTTCTGGTGCTTTCGAACATCATTCCTGTTGGCCTAAAGCCATTCGTCAACAACCTGGTCTGCCCATACACAGTGGGGCTTTAGGCCAGCCGAAGCACTTAATGGCCACTTCCTACTGTCCAGAAAGTCATTCGCCGAAGCATTTAATGGCCACTTTCTACTGTCCAGAAAGTGCTTCGCCGAAGTATTTAATGGACACTACTTACTGTCCAGAAAGTGCTTCGCCGAAGCATTTAATGGACACTACCTACTGTCAAGAAAGTGCTTCGCCGATGCATTCTGTGGACACTACCTACTGTCCAGAAATGGCTTCGCCGAAGCATTTAATGGACACTACCTACTGTCCAGAAAGTCCTTCGCCGATGCATTTAATGGACACTACCTACTGTCCAGAAAGTGCTTCGCCGAAGCATATAATGGACACTACCTACTGTCCAGAAGGTGCTTCGCCGAAGCATTTAATGGACATTACTTACTGTCCAGAAAGTGCTTCGCCGAAGCATTTAATGGACACTACCTACTGTCCAGAAGGTGGTTCGCCGAAGCATTTAATGGACATTACTTACTGTCCAGAAAGTGCTTCGCCGAAGCATTCAATGGACACTACCTACTGTCCAGAAAGTGCTTCGCCGAAGCATTCAATGGACACTACCTACTGTCCAGAAAGTGCTTCGCCGAAGCATTTAATGGACACTACCTACTGTCCAGAAAGTGCTTCGCCGAAGCATTTAATGGACACTACCTACTGTCCATAAAGTACTTCGCCGAAGCATTTAATGGACACTACATACTGTCCAGAAAGTGCTTCGCCGAAGCATTCAATGGACACTACCTACAGCCCAGAAAGTGCTTCGCCGAAGCATTTGATGGACACTACCTACTGTCCAGAAAGTGCTTCGCCGAAGCATTTAATGGACACTACCTACTGTCCAGAAAGTGCTTCGCCGAAGCATTTAATGGACACTACCTACTGTCCAGAAAGTGCTTCGCCGAAGCATATTGTGGACACTACCTACTATCCAGAAAGTGCTTCGCCGAAGCATTTAATGGACACTACCTACTGTCCAGAAAGTGCTTCGCCGAAGCATTTAATGGACACTACCTACTGTCCAGAAAGTGCTTCGCCGAAGCATATAATGGACACTACCTACTGTCCAGAAGGTGGTTCGCCGAAGCATTTAATGGACATTACTTACTGTCCAGAAAGTGCTTCGCCGAAGCATTTTGTGGACACTACCTACTGTTCAGAAAGCATTTGGTGGACACTACCTACTGTCCAGAAAGTGCTTCGCCGAAGCATTTAATGGACACTACCTACTGTCCAGAAAGTGCTTCGCCGAAGCATTCAATGGACACTACCTACTGTCCAGAAAGTGCTTCGCCGAAGCATTTAATGGACACTACCTACTGTCCATAAAGTAGTACTTCGCCGAAGCATTTAATGGGCACTACATACTGTCCAGAAAGTGCTTCGCCGAAGCATTCAATGGACACTACCTACAGCCCAGAAAGTGCTTCGCCGAAGCATTTGATGGACACTACCTACTGTCCAGAAAGTGCTTCGCCGAAGCATTTAATGGACACTACCTACTGTCCAGAAAGTGCTTCGCCGAAGCATTTAATGGACACTACCTACTGTCCAGAAAGTGCTTCGCCGAAGCATATTGTGGACACTACCTACTGTCCAGAAAGTGCTTCGCCGAAGCATTTAATGGACACTACCTACTGTCCAGAAAGTGCTTCGCCGAAGCATATAATGGACACTACCTACTGTCCAGAAGGTGGTTCGCCGAAGCATTTAATGGACATTACTTACTGTCCAGAAAGTGCTTCGCCGAAGCAATTTGTGGACACTACCTACTGTTCAGAAAGCATTTTGTGGACACTACCTACTGTCCAGAAAGTGCTTCGCCGAAGCATTTAATGGACACTACCTACTGTCCAGAAAGTGCTTCGCCGAAGCATTCAATGGACACTACCTACTGTCCAGAAAGTGCTTCGCCGAAGCATTTAATGGACACTACCTACTGTCCAGAAAGTGCTTCGCCGAAGCATATTGTGGACACTACCTACTATCCAGAAAGTGCTTCGCCGAAGCATTTAATGGACACTACCTACTGTCCATAAAGTGCTTCGCCGATGCATTTTCTGGACACTACCTACTGTCCAGAAAGAATTTTGTGGACACTACCTACTGTCCAGAAAGTGCTTCGCCGAAGCATTTAATGGACACTACCTACTGTCCAGAAAGTGCTTCGCCGAAGCATTTAATGGACACTACCTACTGTCCAGAAAGTGCTTCGCCGAAGCATTTTGTGGACACTACCTACTATCCAGAAAGTCCTTCGCCGAAGCATTTAATGGACACTACCTACTGTCCAGAAAGTGCTTCGCCGAAGCATTTAATGGACACAACCTACTGTCTAGCAAGTGCTTCGCCGAAGCATTTTGCGGACACTACCTAATGTCCAGAAAGTGCTTCGCCGAAGCATTTAATGGACACTACCTACTGTCCAGAAAGTGCTTCGCCGAAGCATTTAATGGACACTACCTACTGTCCAGAAAAAGCTTCGCCGAAGCATTTTGTGGACACTACCTACTATCCAGAAAGTCCTTCGCCGAAGCATTTAATGGACACTACCTACTGTCCAGAAAGTGCTTCGCCGAAGCATTTTGCGGATACTACCTACTGTCCAGAAAGTGCTTCGCCGAAGCATTTAATGGACACTACCTACTGTCCAGACAGTGCTTCGCCGAAGCATTTAATGGACACTACCTACTGTCCAGAAAGTGCTTCGCCGAAGCATTTTGTGGACACTACCTACTGTCCAGAAAGTGCTTCGCCGAAGCATTTAATGGACACTACCTACTGTCCAGACAGTGCTTCGCCGAAGCATTTAATGGACACTACCTACTGTCCAGAAAGTGCTTCGCCGAAGCATTTTGTGGACACTACCTACTGTCCAGAAAGTGCTTCGCCGAAGCATTTAATGGACACTACCTACTGTCCAGAAAGTGCTTCGCCGAAGCATTTTGCGGACACTACCTAATGTCCAGAAAGTGCTTCGCCGAAGCATTTAATGGACACTACCTACTGTCCAGACAGTGCTTCGCCGAAGCATTTAATGGACACTACCTACTGTCCAGAAAGTGCTTCGCCGAAGCATTTTGTGGACACTACCTACTGTCCAGAAAATGCTTCGCCGAAGCATTTAATGGACACTACCTACTGTCCAGAAAGTGCTTCGCCGAAGCATTTTGTGGACACTACCTACTGTCCAGAAAGTGCTTCTCCGAAGCATTGAATGGACACTACCTACTGTCCAGACAGTGCTTCGCCGAAGCATTTAATGGACACTACCTACTGTCCAGAAAGTGCTTCGCCGAAGCATTTAATGGACACTACCTACTGTCCAGACAGTGCTTCGCCGAAGCATTTAATGGACACTACCTACTGTCCAGAAAGTGCTTCGCCGAAGCATTTTGTGGACACTACCTACTGTCCAGAAAGTGCTTCGCCGAAGCATTTAATGGACACTACCTACTGTCCAGAAAGTGCTTCGCCGAAGCATTTAAAGGACACAACCTACTGTCCAGAAAGTGCTTCGCCGAAGCATTTTGCGGACACTACCTAATGTCCAGAAAGTGCTTCGCCGAAGCATTTAATGGACACTACCTACTGTCCAGAAAATGCTTCGCCGAAGCATTTAATGGACACTACCTACTGTCCAGAAAGTGCTTCGCCGAAGCATTTTGTGGACACTACCTACTGTCCAGAAAATGCTTCGCCGAAGCATTTAATGGACACTACCTACTGTCCAGAAAGTGCTTCGCCGAAGCATTTTGTGGACACTACCTACTGTCCAGAAAGTGCTTCTCCGAAGCATTGAATGGACACTACCTACTGTCCAGAAAGTCCTTCGCCGAAGCATTTAATGGACACTACCTACTGTCCAGAAAGTGCTTCGCCGAAGCAATTTGTGGACACTACCTACTGTCCAGAAAGTCCTTCGCCGAAGCATTTAATGGACACTACCTAATGTCCAGAAAGTGCTTCGCCGAAGCATTTAATGGACACTACCTACTGTCCAGATAGTGCTTCGCCGAAGCATTTAATGGCCACCATCGATCAAATATTTACAAATTTTGAAGAAAACCCAGTGGCAACAGATCGAAACCCACCCCTTTTTTAACGATTTTAAGGCCGAACCTGGGAAATTGCTGCTTTCCATCACTGACGCTAGTGGACATGCCGCTTTCAGTCACCAAGCCCAAGCTGTCTCACACCTGCGATAACTCTGTGTCTATATCAAGGGAGAGATCCTTCGCAAACCACTAGGCTCAGATTCTAAAATGCTCTTGGCGTGAGCATTAGTGTCCGTGCGCTCGTTGTGGCCGAGCCAGTGTAGTCGACAGGCATTAACCAACCATTGTGTTCGCAACTTTAGACATATCGAGTTGGCTGGAGACGCTCGTTGGTTCCAACCTGGACTGTTGCGCCAACTTAACTGACTTAGCTTCCACGAGGCATTCTTGACAATATCTCAAATCTTCCACCTTTGTTTCTGCAGGCAAGCATTTCATGGACACTACCTACTATCCAGAAAGTCCTTGGCCGAAGCATTTAATGGCCACTTCCTACTGTCCAGAAATTGCTTCGCCGAAGCATTTTGTGGACACTACCTACTGTCCAGAAAGTGCTTCGCCGAAGCATTTAATGGCCACTTCCTACTGTCCAGAAAGTCCTTCGCCGAAGCATTTAATGGCCACTTCCTACTGTCCAGAAATTGCTTCGCCGAAGCATTTAATGGCCACTACCTACTGTCCAGAAAGTCCTTCGCCGAAGCATTTAATGGACACTACCTACTGTCCAGAAAGTCCTTCGCCGAAGCATTTAATTGACACTACCTACTGTCCAGAAAGTGCTTCGCCGAAGCATT
Organism: Eristalis arbustorum; assembly: GCA_916610145.1. Taxonomy (NCBI): domain Eukaryota; kingdom Metazoa; phylum Arthropoda; class Insecta; order Diptera; family Syrphidae; genus Eristalis; species Eristalis arbustorum. The sequence continues at coordinate 46,600,547 of OU744319.1, read as the reverse complement.
TAACGGACACAACCTACTGTCCAGAAAGTGCTTCGCCGAAGCATTTTGCGGACACTACCTAATGTCCAGAAAGTGCTTCGCCGAAGCATTTAATGGACACTACCTACTGTCCAGAAAGTGCTTCGCCGAAGCATTTAATGGACACTACCTACTGTCCAGAAAGTGCTTCGCCGAAGCATTTTGTGGACACTTCCTACTATCCAGAAAGTCCTTCGCCGAAGCATTTAATGGACATTACCTACTGTACAGAAAGTGCTTCGCCGAAGCATTTAATGGACACTACCTACTGTCCAGAAAGTGCTTCGCCGAAGCATTTAATGGACACTACCTACTGTCCAGAAAGTCCTTCGCCGAAGCATTTAATGGCCACTTCCTACTGTCCAGAAATTGCTTCGCCGAAGCATTTAATGGCCACTACCTACTGTCCAGAAAATGCTTCGCCAAAGCATTTAATGAACACTACCTACTGTCCAGAAAGTGCTTCGCCGAAGCATTTAATGGACATTACTTACTGTCCAGAAAGTGCTTCGCCGAAGCATTTTGTGGACACTACCTACTGTTCAGAAAGCATTTTGTGGACACTACCTACTGTCCAGAAAGTGCTTCGCCGAAGCATTTAATGGACACTACCTACTGTACAGAAAGTGCTTCGCCGAAGCATTTTGTGGACACTACCTACTGTCCAGAAAGTCCTTCGCCGAAGCATTTAATGGCCACTTCCTACTGTCCAGAAATTGCTTCGCCGAAGCATTTAATGGCCACTACCTACTGTCCAGAAAGTCCTTGGCCGAAGCATTTAATGGACACTACCTACTGTCCAGAAAGTCCTTCGCCAAAGCATTTAATGGCCACTACCTACTGTCCAGAAAATGCTTCGCCAAAGCATTTAATGGACACTACCTACTGTCCAGAAAGTGCTTCGCCGAAGCATTTAATGGACATTACTTACTGTCCAGAAAGTGCTTCGCCGAAGCATTTTGTGGACACTACCTACTGTTCAGAAAGCATTTTGTGGACACTACCTACTGTCCAGAAAGTGCTTCGCCGAAGCATTTAATGGACACTACCTACTGTACAGAAAGTGCTTCGCCGAAGCATTTTGTGGACACTACCTACTGTCCAGAAAGTGCTTCGCCGAAGCATTTAATGGACACTACCTACTGTCCAGAAAGTGCTTCGCCGAAGCATTTAATGGACACAACCTACTGTCCAGAAAGTGCTTCGCCGAAGCATTTGATGGACACTACCTACTGTCCAGAAAGTGCTTCGCCGAAGCATTTAATGGACACAACCTACTGTCCAGAAAGTGCTTCGCCGAAGCATTTTGTGGACACTACCTACTATCCAGAAAGTCCTTCGCCGAAGCATTTAATGGACATTAACTACTGTCCAGAAAGTCCTTCGCCTAAGCATTTAATGGCCACTTTCTACTGTCCAGAAAGTGCTTCGCCGAAGCATTTTGTGGACACTACCTACTGTCCAGAAAGTGCTTCGCCGAAGAATTTAATGGACACTACCTACTGTCCAGAAAGTGCTTCGCCGAAGCATTTAATGGACACGACCTACTGTCCAGAAAGTGCTTCGCCGAAGCACTACCTACTATCCAGAACTTCCTTCGCCGATGCATTTAATGGACACTACCTACTGTCCAGAAAGTGCTTCGCCGAAGCATTTTGTGGACACTACTTACTGTCCAGAAAGTGCTTCGCCGAAGCATTTAATGGACACTACCTACTGTCCAGAAAGTCCTTCGCCGAAGCATTTAATGGACACTACCTACTGACCAGAAAGTCCTTCGCCTAAGCATTTAATGGCCACTTTCTACTGTCCAGAAAGTGCTTCGCCGAAGCATTTTGTGGACACTACCTACTGTCCAGAAAGTGCTTCGCCGAAGAATTTAATGGACACTACCTACTGTCCAGAAAGTGCTTCGCCGAAGCATTTAATGGACACTACCTACTGTCCAGAAAGTGCTTCGCCGAAGCACTACCTACTGTCCAGAAAGTCCTTCGCCGAAGCATTTTGTGGACACTACCTACTGTCCAGAAAGTCCTTCGCCGAAGCACTACCTACTGTCCAGAAAGTCCTTCGCCGAAGCATTTAATGGACATTACCTACTGTCCAGTAAGTGCTTCGCCGAAGCATTTAATGGACACTACCTACTGTCCAGAAAGTCCTTCGCCGAAGCATTTAATGGACACTACCTACTGTCCAGAAAGTCCTTCGCCGAAGCATTTAATGGACACTTCCTACTGTCCAGAAAGTGCTTCGCCGAAGCATTTAATGGACACTTCCTACTGTCCAGAAAGTGCTTCGCCGAAGCATTTAATGGACACTACCTACTGTCCAGAAAGTCCTTCGCCGAAGCATTTAATGGACACTACCTACTGTCCAGAAAGTCCTTCGCCGAAGCATTTAATGGACACTTCCTACTGTCCAGAAAGTGCTTCGCCGAAGCATTTAATGGACACTTCCTACTGTCCAGAAAGTGCTTCGCCGAAGCATTTAATGGACACTACCTACTGTCCAGAAAGTCCTTCGCCGAAGCATTTAATGGACACTACCTACTGTCCAGAAAGTCCTTCGCCGAAGCATTTAATGGCCACCATCGATCAAATATTCACAAATTTTGAAGAAAACCCAGTGGCAACAGATCGAAACCCACCCCTTTTTTAACGATTTTAAGGCCGAACCTGGGAAATTGCTGCTTTCAATCACTGACGCTAGTGGACATGCCGCTTTCAGTCACCAAGCCCAAGCTGTCTCACACCTGCGATAACTCTGTGTCTATGTCAAAGGAGAGATTCTTCGCAAACCACGAGGCTCAGATTCTAAAATCCTCTTAGCTGGAGTGTTAGTGTCCGTGCGCTCGTTGTAGCCGAGCCAGTGTAGTCGACAGGCCTTAACCAACCAATGTGTTCGCAACTTTAGACATATCGAGTTGGCTGGAGACGCTCGTTGGTTCCAACCTGGACTGTTGCGCCAACTTAAGTGACTTAGCTTCCACGACGCATTCTTGACAATATCTCAAATCTTCCACGTTTGTTTCTGCAGGCAGCATCCAACCTGCATCGTATTTGTGGTACACTCGATCAGAAAGCATTCTAACAGTTTGTTGCGACGTTAGATTCTCGTTGTGAACCCTTATTTTTCATCGCCAACTTTTGTCCATAAGAAGAAAATCCACTAGTCAATTTGTGATCCTCGATGAATTGATCGTTGGACCATTATGGCCGTTTATAGATTTGGAGCTAAGGTTTATAGTGTGTTAACGCCAGAGAAGTTCCACGTCGGGATAAAGTCTTGCAAAAAATGCAAATCCGTTATCAGGCTGTGTTTGTCGATGCTCCTGGGAAAAAAGCTAGTACGTACCCCATGTAACCTCCTCGAACAACCTTGGTATCGAACATAGTTTAAACTATCTCTTTTTCCTTTTTCTAGAGAATCAGTAAATCAGACATATGCTGCGAAAATTAGCCTTGATGCGGACTGTTGTGAGACCTTCGCTTTTACAGTCAATCAAACAATTTGTTGTTTTATCCTCCTTTGGCTGGGTTTAATCAGTCACACTTTTTGGTTTGCGGAAATGTCCTGGAATTCTTCGACTGCAAGCTGTCTTAGTCCCTCGGCGCAGAAAGTTGCTAAGGATTTCAAAATTAGTCTGAAGCATTTTTTTTTTCTTTTTATATAAATGCACACTTTCTGCAGAAAGCATTCTCTTCTGAATCGCTGAAAACACCATGAAACACATCACAGGCAGAGTCAGTCAGTAAAAAAGATTTTTCAAGGGTGTCTGCTTGTGTGCAAGTCTCTGATTATCCAAGATATCTTCCATCAAAGTTATGGCTTACATCCAATAACCAAATCATTAGTACACCATAGACACAAGTTGCTTATATTACCTAAAGACTAATATTGATTTTCTGTCAAAACTGTACGCAACGGACTAGCAGAGACACGAACTAGCATTCGTTTCATTTTAATTCCAACGGTTGTGATCCCTAATATGACGAGTTATGGAAGATACGAACCATTTCATATTTTTTTCGAATTTCAATTCATACAGTGTGTAAAATTGAAAACTATAGTCCGCGATTTTCAGACAAAAAGTGAATAGTTTTTTCGGAAATAAAATGTAACATTATTTAGTTTGTTGAATCCTTGACGTTAGTCGATCTAAGAATTGACAAATGTTTTTGACTTATAAGTGTTTTCCTTCAGAAATGGATTAAATAAGCTCTATGAAAATAATAACACAAGACAGTCGGTGGGTTGCGCAGGTGACGTAGACATTGGTCAGTGTTCCCGATTAAAGAACAATGTAGTAATTGATTATGCGATCTCCCGTCGGTTAGTAGTGAGGTACGTTGAACTAATGCCATAAAGTTACTGCCTCCATCTTGGTAAACTGTAAGGCCGATCTATAACCTCTTCTGCTCTTTGGGTCACACCACCAGTTGCTGTTTGCAACTCCAAAACGATTTGAATCATAAGCCCTTCACGGTTTGGAATCGTAAAACCCAGAGATCTGTAGCAGTAATAAACTCCCAAACATGCTTGTATATTCATCTCAAATCCCTGCGACTTATGATCGGGATCTCAGGGGGTTTCCTGATTAACCGTGTTACCAAACAATAGCCCCAGACCAAGCCTTCAGGCGATTATTAGCAGTAGGATGCCTGACAGCCATGACGAGTCGCTCGTTGTGTGGCATTCATTCTATTTGCCCCACTCTACGATAACGATTGCGCATTGCCAAGGAAAATCCATTGCTTATGAGCTAAGGACGTATCTGAAGCGAGAACGACAGACATGCCTTATATCGGTTATACTCTTCTTCTAACAGGTGAAACTAGCAAAAATCATTCAACTGTACCGTTGGTGTGTTGGTATCCAGATCGACAGCTAAGATAGTCTTTGAATTGGAGCTCCGTGATAAAGGTCGTTCTTTCTGATGTACTATATGGTGGGGACGAAAGACCAATATACTTATGAATTTCTATATGCTGATTTTAAACTACGTTTTCCCACTTGAATCTATTTCTACGTTCATGGCCTATCCATTTTGAAGTGTTTATGTCGAACAAGTTGCTAGAAAAATACAAATTTGTTCGCACTGTAATTGAATGAAATTAAGAGGTAAACAAGGGAGAATTTCCGTCAAAGTGATGTGCTCTTCTTCTTCTTCTTCTTGTGGCGCTACAGTCCGGGGTGAACCTGGGACTCGGTCAACAATCCTCTCCAGCCAGCACGTTCTTTAGCCAGCTGCCTCCAATTTCGCACTCCAAGTTGGTTGAGGTCCTTCTCCACTTGAGTGCGCCATCGGGTTCGTGGTTGTCCTCTATTGCGTTGTCCCACTGGTTCGGAGTCGAAGACTCTTCGGGCTGAAGCAGTGTTGTCCATGCGCTCAACACTGCCTAGCCATCCTAGGCGTTGAATCCGTAGACGCCTGACTAGACTCATGTCGCTGTACAGCCCGTACAGTTCGTGGTTAAATCTTTTTCTCCAAGAACCTTCAACGCAAACAGGACCAAAGATTGAACGTAGAACTTTTCTCTCGAAGATACCAAGTGCGTCTTCATCCACTCTTGAGATAGTCCAAGCATCCGCGCCATACAGCAGGACAGGGATGATCAAGGTCTTATATAATGTGAGCTTGGTCTTTCGAGACCTACTACTCAATTGCCTCTTGAGCCCAAAGAAACAGCGGTTGGCAAGAGTTATTCTGCGTTTAATCTTGGTACTGATGTGGTTCGCACTATTAACTTGGGAGCCAAGGTAGATAAGGTCCTTCACTACCTCGAAGTTGTAGCTGCCTATGGTGACGTTCTGACCGAGTTGTCGATGTTGTGTGTCCTTTCTTGATGACAGCATATACTTTGTTTTGACCTCATTCACCGCTAAACCCATTTTCGCCATACAAGCAAACGCTTCATTGACGGCTGGCTGAGTTCGGCCAATCACGTCAATATCGTCGGCGTATGCTAGCATCTGAACGGACGTTTGGAAGATCGTGCCTCTAGTGTTGGCGTGTGAGTTTCGCACGATCTTCTCCAGGACGATGTTAAAAAAAAATCACATGACAGCGCGTCGCCTTGCCTAAAACCTTTTTTGACATTGAAGGTCTCGGTGAGTTCGTTACCGACCTTGATGGAGCAGCGAGATTTCTCCTTCGTCATCCTGCACAATCTGACGAGTTTGGCAGGAATGTCAAAACTAGACATGGCGTTGTATAGCTCGTCTCTATGCACGCTGTCATATGCGGCCTTAAAGTCGACAAATAGGTGGTGGGTGTCGATCTGCATCTCTTGGGTTCTTTCGAAGATCTGCCGTAATGTGCAAATTTGTGCAATAGTAGACTTCCCAGGCCTGAAACCGCACTGATAGGGACCTATCATGCTGTTGACGAATGGTTTCAGGCGCTCACACAGAACGGCAGAGAAGATTTTGTAGGCGATGTTAAGGAGACTTATACCGCGATAGTTGGCGCAGTCAAAGGGGTCTCCTTTCTTGTGGACCGGGCAAACGATACTAAGATTCCACTCGTCGGGCATGCTTTCCTCCGACCATATCCTACAGAGCTGGTGCATGCGCCCAACCAGATCATCTCCAGCAGCTTTGTTCGACTTCAGTCTTCATATCGCTACCTTGACTTCGTCTAGATCGGGGGGACGGAATTCTCTTCTATCGTCGTCCATTGCGTGGAGTGAAACATTCTGCCTGACAGCAGTAATCGTGTCCTCTTCGCCATTAAACAGTATACAGCAGTGATCCTTCCAGATTCTCAGTATCGACTGCGACTCTACTACGAGTTGTCCCTCTTCGTTCCGACAGGCTTCTGTCCGATGTTTGTACCCTTTGGATAGTTGTTTCACCCGCTGGTAAAACTTTCGGACGCTCGACGAACCGCTCTCTTCCTTCTATCCAGCGTCGCCTTATATGTTGCTAGCTTCGCTGAATGCGCCTGCCGACACTCGTTGTCAAACCATGGGTTTTTCTAGTTGGCATTTTAAAACCCAGCACATCAGAGGCAGCTTCTCTGATGGCGTTTTGACAACGGTTCCACTGTTCGTCAATTGTTTCGCCTGGCAGGGTTGGAGTCTCTGAGGGCTTCAGGGAGACTCGATCGGAAAAGTTCCCAGAGGTCGATTGCGATTGTAGCTTTCCAACTTCAAACTGTTTTGGTCTTGCTCTACTCCGTTGTACAATCGATATCCGAGTTCTGACCCTGGCTACAACAAGGTAATGACCCGAGTCGATGTTGGCACCTCGGAACGTTCGGACATCGAGGACACTGGAGGAGTGTCTGACCTCGATCGCAATGTGATTAATCTGGTTGATGGTTGATTGATCAGGGGACCGCCAGGTCCCTTTGTGAATATTGAGGTGAGGAACCCGCGTGCTGGCTACAGTGAGGTTTCGCCCCGTCACGAAGTCCAACAGCCTGAGTCCATTGTCGGACTTGTTGTCGTGTAGGCTGTGTTTTCCGACGACTCTAGCAAAGATTTCTTCCTTGCCCAGCTTTGCATTAAAATCTCAAAGAACGATCTTGGTGTCGTAGCTGGGGCATTGATCGTATGTTCTTTCTAGGAGATCATAGAAGTCATCCTTGCTATCATCGTCTTTGTCCTCCGTTGGGGCGTGGGCGCAAATTAGGCTGATGTTGCCGAATGTTGCCTTGATCCGGATTGTTGTGAGGCTTTCGCTTATGTATCTAAAGCTTAAGACTTCTTGCCTAAGTCTGCCTCGAACAACAAAACCGCATCCAAACAAGCGCTGCCTTCGCTCTTTGTAGCAATCGCCGTAATATATGCCGCAGTTTTTCATCCGCTTTTTGCCCGGCCCATCCCATCGCACCTCCTGGATGGCGATGACGTCAGCCTTATAGGCTTCTAGGGCCTCCGCAAGTTCATCGGCTGCACGTGGTCTGTTAAGTGAAATCACATTCCACGTGCAAAACCGAAAATCTTTGTCCTTGTTTCGTTGTCCATGGTCAGCAGTAGGGTCATCCGTATCCGAGGCTTGTTTCCGTCTCTGAACTAGACTATATTTTACACAGTGGGGAAGTTAACCCCACGCGAAGCCCCCGAACCTGGAGGACCGGGTCCTGGTTTAAACCCCCGGACAAGGGGTCGCTGGATACATTGGTTCACCTCTAAGCGGCTGCAGTAGAGGTTATCCAGAGGGCGCCGCGGGGAGACTGTATGTCAACTTCACCTGTGCATTTACAGGGATCGTTGCTGGCATCTCGCCAAGTTGGGAGCAATCAACAACTTTGCCCTGGATGCACAGGCCCATGCCCTCCAAAGTGATGTGCTCTACAAGGCTCAAATTTCGGATCCTTCGAAAAGGTTCCGAAAAACTATGAGCGAAGAAAAGTAAGCCAACTTAATAAAAGTTACTCATAACTTAATTTCATTCCTTGGTTCAACCTATTTATGCTATTCATTTTCGATCATTTTCAATAACAACAAATAAAGCAAAACTTAAAAGCGTGCCTAAGACTAGCAATAAGCAATAAACACGCCTCAGTTTGCAAACGTAGTATTTACAACTGCGAACATTCATTCTCTTATGCAGATTTGTCTTATTTCGATGCCAAATAAAAGGATGGGCCCGAAACACTTCCTTGTGGACCTTCAGTTTCTGTTCCATTAACCGCTAAGATAACCGTAGCTTGATCTAAAATGTTAAAATAACGAGGACCATATTTTTGAATGCACTTGAACCTCGGCGTGTAGGTTCGATCCTATTTCGAGTCACTGACACTGTTCAAGTTCAAGTACTCATACTTTTTTTTTTCCAAAATCTGGCCGTCGTTAGAGAACAATAGCACGCGCAGCACAAAAATGGTTGCTGAGAAGCTATTATTACGTTACGCACTTTACGTAACATTAGTTATACGAAGCACTTGGTCTACTGTTGAATATTCACTTTTCTGTATGTAAAACATGCGTTAGAGTTTTACATACGTACGAGTATTTGAGAATAGGATTGGTCAGCATAACTCACCTAACCATTTAATTACATTCCGCCACACACTTGAATATGACACCAAACAATTCATTATAATTCATGCTCGTCATTGAACTGAGTTCACCACAGTTTATAGTAAGAAAATACCTCAATTCTTTATTCATTTGTTTGTTTTGTGCACTCATCATAATTTTGCAGAATAAGCAATTTGCTCTGTATTTTGAAGTAAATTTATCGAGAACCATTCTATTAGAGTAAGCTTATTTTTTTTATAATTATCGCCAATAAAGACTGCAAAGGTCAGATATAATTTGACAGCTATCTTAAGCAGCCCCTACACGATTCAATTCGATTGTAAACTGAGTTGTCAACTAAATTGATGCTTGGCCACACACTACATCAACTGAATTGAAAGACTGCTTCTACAGTCAAAAATATGTTCATTATTTGTTTACGGTGGTACGATACGGTGTGCATTTTTAAACGATTTCACAATGAATTTATACTTCAAATTCTTAAATTTGAGAGCTTGTCAATCGACTTGCCCACACACGATTCAGTCAAGTTGAAAGACTTGCTAGTCAACATCACAAATTCAAAGTCTTTTGATTTTTCATCAACCAAACCGTCAACCGTCAAATCGATCAAATGACAAGGCCAGACACGAGTTGATTTGGGGAAAAACCGACTGAGTTGAATCGTGTATGGGCTGCTTTAGACTTTTATTTATGTTTCAAGTGAGCCTGCTTGGAAGGCTGCAATTTTTCTGAATTAGGCGTTCTTTTTTTTTGTATTTTATGTACAACACTACGTTCTCTAAGTGTTACCTCTCAGTACCGCTTTACACAACATATATTATCTGCGCTACTAAAGGTCATCTAGCGACTATTCGTCTTACAGATTACTTCATATAAACATCATTAACCAACAAGCAATGTAAAAACTTACCAAAAACAATTTCATTGAAAAGATCATTGGATGTCTTAATGCACATCGTTAATGGGTTCATTGCAGCCATAGTTGGTTCAATTAGTAAGTTTCTCACCCGAAGAGATATTATGTATGTACTCATGAGAAAAACTAATTCTGGTGAAATTATACGATTAATAATATCGTCTCGGATAAACATGGCTGACGCTACCTTACGCCTGAAACTTAAGGTTTGCAAGCCAATTATTTTACATCTTCCGTCATAGTTAAGAATATAACTTTCGGAAAGTATACCTCTCGAAATTCTTTTGAAGTTTTTCCAGTCTAAGTTCTTGTGTATCATGTGGAGAACCCCAAATGTGATGAATATTCCAAGTATGGTCTAACTAACGAATTATTGATGCACTTTAAACTATCCCATAAGTCCTTACTATTTCTTTTCAAAAATCCTATCCTAATACAGCGTACGACTTCGCAGTAGTGCAATTATAATGCAAAGAAAAATCCAACTTAGGGACAAAAATTACACCAAGACCAGAAGTAATCATAAATAATCGGAGATGATATTCTATACACCCTCTGCCCGAGGGTCAAATAATGTGCCTGGCCTACCAGTTGTAGGTTGTGCGTGAGGCTAACTCCCTCGCCACATACAAAATCGACGACAACAGGTCTCGGATATGGACGGATTCACAGTTGACGACCCCAGCAAACGATCAAAGGACAATGATTTTCGGTTCTGCACGTGGAATGTGAGGTCCTTGAACGGACCACGTGCAGCCGATGAACTCGCGGAGGCCCTGGACTGCTACAAAGCAGATGTCACCGCCAATCAGGAGAGAAACTTTGAGGTAGTCAAGGACTTCGTCTACCTAGGCTCTGAAGTAAATAGGGACAATAACACCAGTACCGAGATCAAGCGCAGAATCACTCTTGCCAACCTCTGTTTCTTTGGGATCAAGAGGCAATTGAGTATAATATAGAGCATATCTATATTCTCTCGAAACACCAAATTGACCTTGTATAAAACCCTGATGATCCTAGTCCTGCTCTATGGCGCAGAGACATGGACGCTATTGAAAGCGGATGAAGAAGCTCTTGGTTGTTTTGAGCGAAAAGTTCTGCGTACGATCTTTGGTCCTGTTTGCGTTGATGGCGTTTGGAGGACCACGAACTATACGGGCTGTACAGCGGCATGCACCTAGCTAAGCGTCTTTGGATCCAACGCTTAAGATGGCTAGGTCATGTAGAGCAGATGGACACCACAGCTCCAACCCGAAGAGTCTTCGACACCGAGCCATTGGGACAGCGCAACAGAGGACGTCCTCGCACTAGATGGCGCACCCAAGTGGAAAAGGACTTCAACCAACTTTGTGTGCGCAACTGGAGGCAGCTGGCGAAAGATCGTGCTGGCTGGGGAGGCATGTTGGTTGAGGCGCAAGTCCACCCCGAACTGAAGCGCCAATCAAAGAAGAAGATTCTATACGCCGTGAACATATTTCATTTATTAAGGCTTAAATATTTTTACAAATATTAAGCTCTAGAGCATTGTGCTTACACCATTCCGATACGTATTGCATATCCAAATTGAATACATTCGGTTCCCTTATTTATGGATAAGTATAATTTGAAGTCGTTAGCGAATGTTAGAAATTCGCAGTCATTAAATATTTCATGAACATCGTTTATAAACAAAAGAAATAGTAATGGACCCAAATGGCTGCCTTACGGCACAACCGATGTTACCTTAATTACCCGCGACTTGAAACTATCAATCTTTACTTCCTATTAAGTTAAGTGTGATTTACTTTATCGAAGGCTTTCGAGAAATCAGTGTAAAGTTCATCAACTTGTAAATAATTTTCCAAGTTTGTACACATTTATATAATTTGAAAAAAATGTTAAATTTGTATAGAAGGCCTACCTCCCTTAAAGCCCTGCTGTCTATTTGAAATAATTTCTTTTGCAAAAAAATATAATTTATCTCTTACTATGCATTGAAAAAGCTTTAGTATAGATGATAGACAGTTTTATTTTTTCGTCTGAAACCGCTTTTATAAATTGGTGACCATTCATTTTAAAATCAAATTAAAATTTAATTTCAGAGGTAGACAAAACAAAATCGAACACTTTTTTCAATATTGCAGCTGGGACTTTATCGAGGCGGGGACTGTAGTTAAGTTTAAGGTTCTTTAGAGCATTTATTAAATCATTACCTGTTAATTGCAATACACCTATGTCCAGAACTTCAGGTATTTTTGAGTAATGGTTCATCGTTGTCTGAACTTGATATCTATCATAGACCGATTAATAGAAGACGGCAAAAAGGTTCTAGTTTTGTACTTGTAATACAGCTGATCGTCACGGTATAGAACCGTTGTCTATTTAACATAAATATACAGAAAAAGACAGGAAAAGACCCAAGAAATGCAAATCGACACTCACCATCTGTTCGTCGATTTCAAGGCCGCATATGACAGCGTGCATAGAGACGAGCTATACAGCGCCATGTCTAGTTTTGACATTCCTGCCAAACTCGTCAGGCTGTGCAGGATGACGATGGAGAACTCTCGCTGCTCCATCAATGTCGGTAACGAACTCACCGAGACCTTCAATGTCAAAAAAGGTTTTAGACAAGGCGACGCGCTGTCATGTGATTTCTTTAACATCGTCCTGGAGAAGATTGTGCGAAACTCACACGCCAACACCAGAGGCACGATCTTCCAGAGGTCCGTGCAATTGTTAGCATACGCCGATGACATTGACGTGATTGGCAGAACTCAGCGAGCCGTCAATGGGGCTTTTGCTAACATTGAGACGGAAGCGGTTAAAATGGGTCTGGCAGTGAATGAGGGCAAACCGAAGTATATGCTGTCATCAAGAAAGGACATACAACATCGACGTCTTGGACAGAGCGTCACAATGGGCAGCTATAACTTCGAGGTAGTTAAGGACTTCACTTACCTCGGCTCCGGAGTAAATTGTACAAGTAACATCAGTACAGAGATCAAGCGAAGGATAACTCTTGCCAACCGCTGTTTCTTCGGGCTCAAGAGGCAATTGAGTAATAGAGCCCTCTCTCGAAGAACCAAGTTGACTCTATATAAGACGACCCTGATCATCCCAGTCCTGCTGTACGGCGCGGAGGCATGGACAATCTCGAAAGCGGATGAAGAAGTCCTTGGTCTCTTTGAGAGAAAAGTTCTACGCACGATCTTTGGTCCTGTTTGTGTTGACCGGTTCTGGAGGAGAAGATTCCATCACGAACTGTACGGGATGTACAGCGACATGAGCCTAGTTTGGCGTCTACGGATCCAACGCCTACGGTGGCTAGGTCATGTAGAGCGTATGGACACCACAGCTCTGGCCCGAAGAGTCTTCGACACCGAGCCATTGGGACAGCGCAACAGAGGATGCCCGCGTTTAAGGTGGCGCACCCAAGTGAAGAAGGACCTCAACCAACTTGGTGTGCGAAACTGGAGACAGCTAGCCAGGGATCGCGCTAGTTGGAGAGGCATGTTGGTTGAGGCCCAGGTCCACCCCGGACTGTAGCGCCACACAAAGAAGAAGATACAGAAAAAGCACTGTATTCTTACCTGGGAAGGCCAAAGTGATGATTTACACATCAGTCGCATATACTTAAACCCGCTTAATGTGATGGCAAAACACTGACTTAACAAAATAGGAAAATAAAGTCCTCCAGTGGAATTCGACGCAACGGATGGAGTAGGCGAACTTAACGCAACGTACTAATTCGATCATCACCAATGATTAATTCGCAGAGAAAACAAATCTTAGATGGCAGCTCACTATTTGTGTTGCCTAGTTATACTTACCTAAAATATATACTATCTCTTGAAATTATTCATTCGGATTGATTCCTCGACGGTTCATGTTCAAATTAATCCCGGTCGACCCTACCTGTTCTATATAAACTCTCTTGACACAAGTTATGACGGTGCGTCTTCAATAACGAATTGATTTATGGGAAAGGTTTAAAGTTAAACAGGAACTTCAAGTATGATATGGGAAACTGTAATATAATAATATGGGGCCAGGGCCTAGCTTCTCAGCATCCACTCGTGTTGTGCGTGCTATTGTTCTCTCACGAGTGGAAGGGACCTACAGTTTAATGCCGAATCCGAACGGCTTTGTTTGAGAAGCTTTTTCTAGACAGGAAATACTTTTTGAGCATTGTCAGTGACTCGAAAGAGGTGGGGTCGTAAAAATTGTTTTTGTCGCACAGAGTAGGAAGAGTTTGGGGTCGACGCACATACCCACAACGCCACGGGCCACCACTGTGTACATATCCAATCCCACTCGCGTCAAAATTCTTAATTTTAAAGGTCTGCCCAGCGCCAGACATAAGGAGAAGCACGTAGCTATTTCTGAATTCTCACCATCTACACTCTTCAATAAAATCAGGAAGCTGTTTCCCGATCGAATAATACGTCAGTTGAAGGCCATCGTTTTATTTCTAGTCAAGGTAAGATGGGCTTTTGTTCTTGTGTTAATCGACCGTTAATCAGCTACTCATTGCTGGTGAAGAATTGAGCGAAGTTTATTGCGTCTCCCAGAAAACATATTCCGTAACATGCTACCGTATCTGTCGGGGCTGGGATATCTTATTGCCACGTACACACCACATGACATATCAGGGTGGTGTCCTACATTTTCACAGCAGATTAAAAATACGACTGTCACAAGTTTGGGATTTCAAATTGATAAAGGGAGATCATTACCGCACCTCTTCCCAGGATCACAGTAACTCACATTCCAGCCACAAAAGGCGAACACCTCCAATCCAGATACGCTCGTCGTTTGTAGGAGAATTACGTCAACCACATGGACAGGCCTGTGCCCCGCTGCGGCACTGCCCATCGACATATGAATCTCCATCTGGGCATGTTTCATGTGTCACCATACACAATCGTCTCTATGGCACTTTCCCCGCTTGTGTACCGCGTCTAACAGCGGCGCTAGCACCGATGCAGGCCCATATTCTTGTAGTCATTCGGTGTTTTTTCGTATTTTTTTTTATGAACACCACAGATGTGACATTTTAATCGGCAGCCGGAGGGATGCCGCTGGAGAATAGCATCCAGATTAATGCCGTGAGGAAAATCATAAATTAATTAGAGAGCTCGCTTCAGAGTGATGTTTGTTTTTGTCTAGCGTGATCCGACACGAATTAGTGGCATTTAGCTGCGATTTATCGTTCAAAGTGTTGGATTTGAAATTTATGACATCCCTCGGAGAAATGGGAAGCGTATCAAAGTCGGGGAAGGAGGACTGCGCCGAGGTTGAAACGATTTACAGGTGTCATCGGTGGATTTAATTAGGTTGCTTGCGCTGAGATATAGTTTTCATGGACAGACATATGATGATGTAATTACCCTCACCTCTCGTTCTCGACGAGGTTAAATGGCAGTCGGCGTTTATCTTCTTTTTTGTTTTTGTCGGTCGATTATGGAGGATGGCGCCGTCGATGGAAGATTGAGTCTAAGTTACGCAAGAGAGACTCACAGACATTTTTAACACATTTTGTCTACATTCCTCGACGACAGAAGGAATAAGGATCAGTGGACTGATGGGGAAGTGAAGTTGTCCTGCTAACGAGAACCGGAAGATACTGGCGTCGGGCGAGACATTGACAACCACTGCGCAATTAGGACGCGTAGCGTAGCTATATGCAGATAGATGCACCGGAGCAATACTACGTTTCTGTTAAGAATCGAGTGGTATTTATTCCTGGAGAACTTATGCTTAGCCCGTTGAAATAAAGATTTGGATAAAACTCATGCTATCTCAAAAAATTAGTGCCTTTGATTGAGATATTAAATTGTCAACTACTGAATAGAAACCTACATAGGGAAGCCAATTTGTCAGCAACAGTGTCAAGTTTGAATGATCCTTAAAAAAATATATAACGTTTGTAAACGAATATTAACCCGTGGCGTTTTAATTTTCGATCTGCACAACTTAAAGAAATATCCTGACAGAATTATATAGCTGTTACATAGTGACAGTGATTAGCAATGTCCTGGGCAGCATATATTCCATGGTTAACGGTTACAGCTAGGCACACTGCTTCTAAACATATCTTACGTCCGAAACGACTTGGTCTTTAAACCAGAAGTTCTTCCCAGGAATATTAGATTCGGACTATTAGTGTCCATGCCCAGTCGACAGAAGTGGTAGTTATGTCATTTCCTCCATTGATTTTCCTCGCAGACGGGACCATATATCCGATGCAGTTTCCAAGGCACCAAGGATAAGCTCTGCTGGACTGCTCGTTTTGTAGTTAATGATTTGAGTCATGAGTTTTGCCCCCAGTTGCATCGTTAACGCTCCACCTAGATGTCGTTGGAGAACACACTCTCTCGTTAATGTAGCTATCCATCGCCATGTTTTGTGTCAGACGACGATGTTTTCTTCACCGAAATTTCGTTCCACCAGTTCTTCAATTGCAGTGAAAGCTTCAACGGTTGGAAGGAGTTTGAAGAAAACATACGTCCGGAGGTCCTCCAAGTTCCATAAGGACCAACATAGACACACGGATTTGAACAACCCGACGTACAGTCTGGACATTGTAGGATAATTCAAATGAACACAACACCAATATTTTGTTGCAACAAATTAGACAATATATGTCAGTTGGGGCCGTATGAGCTAACGCCCTCATCTTTAGTTTTAAGCGTAGTTGTAATCTCAAATTGTAAGATTTAAATTTTCGTTCACAATAAAGTTTTTAGATTGGACGTCCTCGAAGCGAACTGAAGGCCACATTGCGTTTGTATTAGACTGATGCCACACAACCGGATCAATTTTGCCGAGGTCTCGCTTGGATTAGTCCTGATAAATGCGGTCATATGCTCCAGTCATGTCCAGTATTGCCTTAGTGTAACAATTTGGTCTACAAACATTCGATTTGACGTGTGGGAAGCGGCACTGAAGCTTGTTACTGGATGTCGTTGAAAAGTTCTGCTTATGTAGCTGATTTAGGGCATTGAGGTGCTTTCGATAGTTCTTGTATGCCTTCAAATTTTCAATTCTTGTCTGCGACGCGACGCCAGGGTTATCATAATCTCTCTTCCGCACTGCTTCTATATTGGCATTTGATCGGCTTGTAGAGTAAGTGCGGCAAATGTGGCCTCGGTAGATAATGTGGCCCCTCACTGTATATTCCAAACTAAAACCCAGATCGAAATAGAAAAATATGCATTACAAGACTGGTTTGGCCTCAAGCTTAGTGGTGAGATTGGAGTGACGGCCTTGAAAGTTATGCGGTGTGTTTAATTTTCTCTACTTTCGTTGTAATTTTTTGGTAAGTTTCCCTCAAGTTTTTGGCCATATTTGACACGTTTTCTTGATTGAAACTTTACTGTCTTTTTTTATTATTATTTCGAGGGCTCAAATGTCCAAACAAAGCCCAAATCCACTGAAGACTTGGTGGAAAGAGTGATGATGGAAGCCATTTTGAGAATTAACAACGAAATTTATATGAAAACCAGGCTGGGCCATATTAGTAGCACTTTTGTATAGGGGCCGATGTATCGGTGGTGACTGTGCGAAATTCCTTTAAACGGGAGGAGAAGGGGGGCTGGCTTATCGATTGACATAGCATTCGTTATCAGCCCAATCGGCTCTTAATCTCGCCGAGTGCAGAGATACGGCGTGAATAATGAGTTATTTTCGGCGAATGTCCGCTGGACTCTCGCATTCACCTTGACTATCGAATATATATACATACAGTGAACCCTTGGTTACAGTACACAATTGATGCCATTCCTTGTTCGTTATGCAAAATGTTCGTTAAGCGGGACTTTCGTTAACCGAGGGCCCACTATATATGGTTTTAATTTAAAAAAATGTAAAGGTTAGGCCATTTTTGCCGCACTTACTCAACATCTCCAACCTTCACTGGACTTCACTGAATTTTTCAATTTATCTCTAAGCCTGTAAACTTTCAATATAAAAGTTGCATATTCGCTTGATCGGTACTGATGTAATTCGTACTGTAAGTATTTAATTCATGTTATTAATAACTCAGTACAAAAAAGAGTATTCGTACTTGCAACTGTGGCGCCTTGGTAAACAAAGTCCTTGAGATCGAAGTTATAGCTCAAGGCCCTTGACAAACTAACAACCATTCAACAGCTAACAGTTGTCAAGTCGGGATTAACACCGAATTGACTTAGGCGAACAACAAGTTGTATTCAAGCATTCTGATAGTGGCAGCAACCTTAAATCTACCATAAGGGAGTCCTTGCCGGCTCTATTCCTCCTTAAGCTTTCTCTTAATGGACGCAATTGGTCTAATACAGTAACCACAGCGATTTACTGTCATCTTCCATGTCTTTCGCAGAACTGTGGATAGGCGTGGATGTGGATAGGAACGGGATGTCGCTCGCAGTCACGAGGATCTTTTCCGGTTCAGTAGAACGATCTCTGCTTGAAACAGTCTGCCAAAGAACAGCAATTTTACTGGTGGTGCACCTGGTGTACCCAAACTAGTCCTCCCCGTTGATGGCTTTTCAATATTTGATGCGTTGTTGATCATAGTGGCTAACTTAACAAAATGTATATGGAAAAGTACAAAACAAACACCTAAGAAAATGTGACCCACAGCGTATAAATTATTTATGTCATAATTCACATCACATATACGCCCTGGTGCACGTGTCCGTTCAGTTACAGTCATAGAAAATATCGCCCGCAGGGCCCAGGGTAGAACGTAGTATCGACAGGCAAATTTCTTTCACTGCAGCTATTGGAACAATAAAAGAGATCATTAGCTTTTTCTGAGAGAGTATTTTGAGAAGGAAATGCATACATACAACAAGTACATCCTTACCTGTCCTTCGAACTGGACAGTAAAACATAAAAGTCATTGTGAAGGAATCGCTGCAAAAAGTTACGGAAGACGGAAATCGAATAACACAAAAGCGTGGCATCATATATTACTTCTGTTAAAATGTCAAATTTCTGATTTGCTTCTGCATAATGGCTCTGTACTTATTGATACTTGAACCAGTTGCTAATGTTCTACAGAGAGTTGACCAAAATCCTTCCACACTTAAACATAATATCTATTTTCAAGAAAGTCGTGAGGATACTGAGCTGAGTTTACTGGGTTAATATAGTATAATATGGGTGGCGCTACAGCCCATAGATGGCCAGGTCATAGCTTCTCAGCAACTACTCGTGTTGTGCGTGCTATTGTTCTTTTACGAGTGGAAAGAACCTACAGTTTTATGCCGAATCTGAACGGCCAAGTTTGAGAAGCTTTCTCAAGACAGGAAGTACTCTTTGAATATTGTCAGTGACTCGAAAGAGGTGGGGTCGTTACAATTGTTTTCGTCGCACACAGCAGGAATCGAACCTACGACGTCGATATTGGGGTCGAAGCACATACCCACAACGCCACGGACCACCACAGAAATTAAAAATTTAGCTGCGTACAAATTGGTAAAAACAAATCTATCGGTCAAATATAACCTCTTCCGAAAAGTTCGGGTTGCCGAGAAAAATGAGGTTGCGTATTGCTTATTCCAATTAACTCCAAGAAATATGGGCAGTGCCGCTGATTTCATGTTGTCTTATAAAAATATGGCTGCTTTCTTGACACTTTTCTCGCGGAGTAGGCTATGTGGTACAACCATAATAAATTGCAATCTACAAATATCAGAAATTATTTAATGCAAGTAGAAACTTTCTTTCCAATCAGTATTCCCTGCTATTTGTATGTTCTTCACCCTTCCAGCCACTAATTGAACCGCTGTGCGATCGTTCAGTACTGTTGGCTCCGATTAACGACTCATTAAAAAACAAGATGAATTTTGCAATAACATAGTCGACCGTTTTTGTCGAAATTCGAAGCGGATGGGATGGGACCTAAAGGATGAAAGTTAAAAAATGTGAGCTTTTTGTAGTCATTCTTTTATTCGGGATTAGCCAACAATGCGTATGTTAATCTCAAAACAAATGAAAGAGAAGAAATGTCTGCTCTCCATCAGACTGTTCATAGACGAATTTTGTCCAACACATAAAGATGCAGAGAAGATATTGCAAATGATGTTCAGAAGACTTACGCCTTCATCTATATTAATTGCTTCTAGGATAATCTGCGACAAAGCCGGAATAGGTTTTATCATTTGCCACACCCTTCTTATGTGTTGTTCGCCTGAACCTTGGTTTGACCAAAATAAAATCAGCAAGGTTTCAACTCTCAAATCTTAGAGCGCTAGTTCTCAAAAATAAACTAGGAAAAACTTCCTATTCGAAAAAAGGAATACATTTTTTTTAGCACTCACCTCACCTCACCAAGAGCTATGATAAGTGCTCAAAAATTCATCAGATAGCATCCTCAACTGTTTGAAACTAATTAAAGTTCCTGAGCGGATGCCAGCATTTCTACGTTAATGAACACTTAGCACCCATAAACCATATCATTAAAAAATAAATTATTAAATCATATTTCTCGAGCCATTCGCAACGTGCTGCCTACACCGACACCCTCAGACACTGGGAGCCAGAAGAGAACGACGTCCAGGGTAGCCGACTAATTCTATGCGACGTTTTCATCGTTCAAAGTGTGAAGCATTTGGCTCTGAGCCAGTCCCATGCTGTCGCAGTGATCCTAACGACACATAGACTAGATTCACGCCTCTGTCGGGGTAGAAGCCGCCGTGCGCATGCATACGTGAGTGCTCCAAGGATTGTCTACAAATTAAAGTTAATTGGGGTGCGCTGCCATGATGTGCTGCTGTACTCACAAGACCCATCATTGTCAGGCGTACTCAGTGTAATCACCAAATCTAGCGAACGTATTATTTTCGCAAATGAAGATGACATCTTAATTCTCATAATTGCGAATAATGAATTCTCGCGAATTGCCGGGCATACTTAACATTGAGGGAAGGTTTTTTTTCGTGGAGGGTATTTTTCTGCAGTTTACATGGGCTGTGCGCCGTGGACAGGATGGTCTAAGGTGTCTTCAGTTGTTGACAGAGAACTTGTCCTCACTCTCGCTATTGATTCGTCATCTGACAACGACAATGTACGCGGAAATGATTGTTCCCAACTATTAAATATGGGCAACGCGGTGAAAAGGATTGTCGTCAATGGAGAATTATTGGATAGAAGAGTTAGGCTCTGTTTGCAGATTACGGCTCATCGACCCAGGCTCTTCAATAGGTCGCTCGTCCAGCGCAGTTTATCTTAGCCCCGTACTGGATTCTTGTCAGGGATTCGCAGAATCTTTTCAAGGCGCTGACCAGTTTCCCTAAAGGTTTTCACGCATCATTCGAACTACCACTTATTACTCCAGGAGTACTACCAATAGCTTAATGAGGTTCTTCATAACGACTAGGGGACGAGTCGAGGGACTCAATGAGAAAATGTACTAATGTGGAAATTAATTTGGTATCTACTGGTAGTTTTTTTCAAGAACTAAGCAGGCTTTTACCTTTTTTTTTGAATCAGCAGACCAAGCGATGAAAAAAGAAATAAGAATGCTTAAATGTTAAAAAACAGCAACTAGTTGGAGAAAATATTGAAAAGTCGAATTTTGTGAGATCTGAGATTTTCTTTAGAAGCCGAAGGTTAGTTTTTGTTATATTGTTTTCCAACGGAAACGTTGAGAGAGGCGAAACCTCTCTGTAGCTAGCACGCGGTTCCCTCACCTCAACACTCACAAAGGGACCTCGCGGTCCCCTGATCAATCAACCGTCAACCAGATTGATCACATTGCGATCGAGGTCAGACACTCCTCCAGTGTCCTCGATGTCCGAACGTTCCGAGGTGCTGACATCGACTCGGACTATTACCTTGTTGTAGCCAAGGTCAGAACTCGGATATCGATTGTACAACGGAGTAGAGCAAGACCAAAACAGTTTGACGTTGGAAAGCTACAATCGCAATTGACCGCTAGGAACTTTGCCGACCGAGTCTCCCTGAAGCTCTCAGAGAGTCCAACCCTGCCAGGCGAAACAATTGACGAACAGTGGAACCGTTGTCAAAACGCAATCAGAAAAGCTGCCTCTGATGTGCTGGTTTTTAAAATGCCACCTAGAAAAACCCATGGTTTGACAACGAGTGTCGGCAGGTGCATTCAGCGAAGCTAGCAGCATATAAGGTGACGCTGGATAGAAGGACGAGAGCGGTTCGTAAGCTCTACGTACTCAAAAGAAGGGAAGAGCACCGGCTTCTCAAAAAAAAAAGAAGGAGCATGAGAAGCGCGCGATCGAGGAAATGAGGAGGTGGTACGGCAAAAATAATGCCCGAAAGTTTTATCAGCGGGTGAAACAACTATACAAAGGGTACAAACATCGGACAGAAGCCTGTCGGAACGAAGAGGGACAACTCGTAGTAGAGTCGCAGTCGATATTGAGAATCTGGAAGGATCACTTCTGCAGACTGTTTAACTTCGAAGAGGACACGATTACTGCTGTCAGGCAGAATGTTCCACTCCACGCAATGGACGACGATAGAAGAGAATTCCGTCCCTCCGATCGAGACGAAGTCAAGGTAGCGATATCGAGACTGAAGACGAACAAAGCTGCTGGAGCGGACGCATTGTCCGCAGAACTGTTTAAAGCAGCTGGAGATGATCTGGTTGGACGCATGCACCAGCTCATCTGTAGGATATGGTCGGAGGAAAGCATGCCCGACGAGTGGAATCTTAGTATCGTTTGCCCGATCCACAAGAAAGGAGACCCCTTTGACTGCGCCAACTATCGGGGGATAAGTCTCCTTAACATCGCCTACAAAATTTTCTCTGCCGTTCTGTGTGATCGCCTGAAACCATTCGTCAACAACATGATAGGTACCTTTCAGTGCGGTTTCAGGCCTGGGAAGTCTACTATTGCTCAAATTTTTACATTACGGCAGATCCTTGAAAAAACCCAAGAGATGCAGATCGACACCTACGACCTATTTGTCGACTTTAAGGCCGCATATGACAGTGTGCATAGAGACGAGCTATACAACGCCATGTCTAGTTTTGATTTTCCTGCCAAACTCGTCCGATTGTGCAGGATGAAGATGGAGAAATCTCGCTGCTCCATCAAGGTCGGCAACGAACTCACCGAGACCTTCAATGTAAAAAAAGGTTTTGGGCAAGGCGACGCGCTGTCATGTGACTTTTTCAACATGGCACTTGAGAAGGTCGTGCGAAACTCACACCCCAACACTAGAGGCACGATCTTCCAGAAGTCCGTTCAACTGCTAGCATACCCGGACGATATTGACGTGATTGGCCGAACTCAGCGAGCCGTCAATGAAGCGTTTGCTTGTATTGAAACGGAGGCGGCAAAAATGGGTTTAGCGGTGAATGAGGTCAAAACAAAGTATATGCTGTCATCAAGAAAGGACACACAACATCGACGACTCGGTCAGAACGTCTCCAGAGGCAGCTTAAACTTCGAGGTAGTGAAGGACTTCATCTACCTTGGCTCCCAAGTTAATAGTGCGAACAACATCAGTACCATGATTAAACGCAGAATAACTCTTGCCAACCGCTGCTTCTTCGGGCTCAAGAGGCAATTGAGTAATAGAGCCCTCTCTCGAAGAACCAAGTTGACTCTATATGAGACCCTGATCATCCCAGTCCTGCTATACGGCGCGGAAGCATGGACAATCTCGAAAGCGGATGACGAAGTCCTTGGTCTCTTCGAGAGAAAAGTTCTGCGCTCAATCTTTGGTCCTGTTTGCTTTGAAGGATTTTGGAGAAGAAGTTTCAACCACGAATTGTACGGGCTGTACAGCGACATGAGTCTAGTCAGGCGTCGACGGATTCAACACCTAAGATGGCTAGGTCATGTGGAGCGCATGGACAATACTGCTCCAGCCCGAACAGTCTTCGACTCCGAACCAGTGGGACAACGCAATAGAAGACGATCACGAACCCGATGGCGCACTCAAGTGGAGAAGGACCTCAACCAACTTGGAGTGCGAAATTGGAGACAGGAATGTACCGCCACACGAAGTAGAAGTTTTCCAACGGAAAATCGGAGTGGTATTGTGGAATCAAAAGTGGCAATGTGGAATTGAAATCGCTTGCTTTTAGAAAGCGGCCAACATTGGCATAGTAGCTGCGTTAGAGAAACGGTTAAAGAAAATTTTAAACTGTCAAATTTAGCGGTCAAATTTGGTATTAGTAATCGATTTATCAAAAATTAAAAATATACAGTTAAAGGTGAACTGAAAGTTATTAAAAAATAGTTGGCTTTGTACTGGACTAAAGAAGAGCAGGGCTATGTACTT
The DNA here is from genome assembly GCA_916610145.1 of Eristalis arbustorum. NCBI lineage: Eukaryota > Metazoa > Arthropoda > Insecta > Diptera > Syrphidae > Eristalis > Eristalis arbustorum. The sequence goes on along the minus strand of OU744319.1, from coordinate 46,576,373 downwards.
TTGTTCTTAATTTAACAAATACTTGAATACAATACAGCAAACAACTTAACTCTCATTTGGTACATTAATGCATTTGCGTCAGCTAGAAATTCTCATTGATTTAACTTGGACAAGTTTTGTTTTGTCTGTTTCCTAAACAGTGCCAGTACAAGGGAATGATGCGTGCTTCGTCGTAGAGCTTATTGTTGCAGTGTTGCTTTCGATGGCCCATGTCGAAGATGAGACTGGTACATATTTGCAGTATTTTTGGTTGCAACACGATAGATCGAACTCGTAGAGGCCCAACATGGTTCAGACCGTCTATGAGAAAGGTAGGATCCAATTTGTCACAACACTACAAATGCAAAATTAGCATTCCAAAAGAAACACAAACGTCACTAGCACCATTTATCAGACGTTCCTGTGATGCAAGCAGACCATCTCACAAGCACTGACCGGAAAAATGAAGTTGTTCACCACTTTTCACACACACAAACTGTCAAAGGACAATCGCTCAAAATGTCACTTAATTGGTGTTTGTTTTACTTACGTCACTTGAGGCATTAAATCCTCGGATCAAATAACAGTGCTATTTGTCAAGAGCTACAACCCTTCCAATTAATCATCGGTCAGCCGAGCATCTGTTTCAAACCTTCATTCGCAGTGACCTCAAAATTCCCGGACTTTCGTTCAAGAAGATCCATCCGAGTGGCACAGACGATAGACAACAGGGGAACATCCCCAGCGGGTAGGCGTATCAAAGAAGATTCTTCGATCACGGGACCCCAAGCAATTAAATAGCTCAAGAATGCACTAAACGCATAAACCACAAATGGGCGAGTCAAGGAACACATCTTGACGTTTTCATTTTTCCTGCGCTCACTGACATATATCCTTATGCTCATTTATTTTAGTTTCCACCCGAGAGACGACTAATGCCCTGCCACTGCCACTCGACAACGCCGGCAATGGTTTCCCCGGAGCAGCAGGCACAGGAGAGCCACGTCGCGGTCGGATCGACCAAATAAGGGACGACCTAGCGGCGAGATTTATGAGTGTTTGGTGACAAACACTGAAATGTGATGATTTATAATGAGGACGTATTAATTATTTTGACACTGTTTTGCTCCATTTAAATTGAATTGTTTCGCGGAAGGCTGCTTATCGTCTCTGATCTGTTCAGTGTAAAGGTGCGAAGCGCTCATCGAGTGCGAAGCGCGTAGCAAATCGGACGCGGATGGGCCTCCTCAATTAAATTCCTCCTCTGGAGTGTCCCGCTCGATGCACAGAGCAATTAATCTCGGCAATTATTCAACCTTGTCAGTTGGCGCGAACGAGAAACTCGGGGAATGTCTCCCGACGCTTTTTTCGACTATTTCGGAATTTTCTATTTAAGATCCACGCTCCACGGTGCAGTGGGGAGACGGCTCCGTTGAGGATCCGTTTGATTGCGAGTTCAAATGATAACCCGATCTCACTTGTCGCTGCTGCTGCTTGTGGGTTGTTTTGCTTTCGAGAAGACAAAACGACTTCTGTGTCACAGAGGGTGCTTGGGGAGAAGGAAGTCCTCTGGAATTGGTGGCGCACTAATTAGGATTATTTTGGCCCGATCATGTGTGTGCTGCTGCTGGTGCACCCCTTTGCGGATCACTGTGACGTTGCAGTTGCATAGTCGAATCAAATGTGATAATTGTCGTGGCAGATTTATGGCCCTGACTGATGAGCATATGTTTTAATTAATTTCCAGGAAAGTATCGGATTTTGTTAAAAGGATGTCCTTTGCCGTTGGCTGATGGCAAGGCTTCGTTGACGGCTGTTTAGTAGAATCTCTGACAGCTGCTCTAGCTGAAGGGTTGGCTGATGTTAACAAGTGTAATTTAATTCGTGAACACTTCACAGAACGGGAAAGCTCCAGAATGACAATTAAGAGGGCATGAACAACAGACATGGATTCATGCTAACTGCAAATAAATTGTGGAGTAAAAATATTTATATTTATATATATATTTATTTGATTTCGTAATGTGATGGTATTCATACAGGGACTTTGATCATTTGCTTTATTATAGTGTAACAAGCTGAAGGTACCAATGTACATTCCAACCTCTCTTCGACTGAATGTCATATGCTACAAGGGCTTCCAGTTCATTAAACATTTCTTTAAAGAATTCAGTGTGGGTGTATATACCAGGTATACCGGTATGAAGTGAGCGTCAAGATACAAATGTCTCTATAGGGAACATTTGTTGTGAACTAGCCCTTATTTTTTTTTTTTTGCTATGACATTTGTGAAAAATATTAAGTATACACCAAGTCATTGAACAGACAAAATCATATTTTTTCATCGTGTTAAAAATGTCGAATTTTGTACCAGAAAGTGATGATTTGCGAAAAGCATTCATTTTTTGTTTTCATTTGAAGAAAAGTGCTGCAGAGTCGCATCGAATGCTTGTCGAGGCATATGGTGATCATGCTCTATCAGAAGCAAAAGATGGTTTCAACGGTTCAGAAATAATGATTTTGATGTGAGAAATGAAGAGCGTGGAAGACCATCAAAAAAGTTTGAAGACGTCGAATTGCAAACGATATTGGATGGAGATGACACTTTGAGTCCAAAGCAAATGCCAGCATGTTAAATGTTGCACAACAAACAGTTTCAGACCGTTTAAAAGCAAAGATCCAAAAGTGTGGAAAATGGGTGCCACATGAATTGAATGAAAGACAGATGGACAACCGAAAAAACACTTGAAGTTTTGCTTCAAAGACACGTAAGAAAATCGGTATATATAATAGATAATCGGTATAATAGATTTATTTTAAGAATCCTAAACGGAAAAAATTATGGGTTGATCCGGGACAACCAGCAACATCGACTGCAAAACCAGATCTATTCGGCATGAAGACAATGCTGTATGTTTGGTGGGACCAGAAAGGTGTGGTGTACCACGAGCTCCTAAGACTTGGTGAAACCGTTCGCTACCGATCGCTACCGACAACAAATGATCAATTTGAACCATGCATTGATCGAGAAACGACCAGAATTGGCCAGAAGACACGGCAAGGTAATTTGGCTCCCCACCCGCCGTATTCACCAGACTTGGCTCCTTCCGACTACCATTTGTTTTCATCGATGGGACACGCATTGGCTGAACAGCACTTCGATTCCTACGAAGAAGTCGAAAATTGGGTGTCTCATTGGCTTGCTTCAAAAGACGAACAATTTTATTGGCGCGGTATTCACAAATTGCCAGAATGGTGGTCAAAATGTGTAGAAAATGCATATACTTACTTAAGCTGTGTATAAACAATTATAATCTTTAAAGTTTGTTTAATACGCTTAAGCGAAAAGACAAGAAAAATGAGTAAAACCTATAAACAACTCAATTTTCAGTTAAATAAGTTGTTTTTCAAAGGGAAATAGAAGCTTGAAAGAATTCGTTTTCCAGTTATTCGGGTTTTTCACTCGTCAATTTGTGAATCTTTTCACTTCAGCGAGTTTTTCTCTTAAGCGATTTCACTAAAGCAAGAGCCGAGTTGCTGCACCAACATTTATCGTTGCCCGTTCTTATTTTGTGGTACACAATGTTGATATGGTCGTCATTTATTCTGCACATTTCGTAAAGGCTTCTGGTATGGCTTGTAGTGAGGAAGGTGTCAGCAGGTTCTGATCGTCCTGTTGAGAGATCTATTAGTCCATTGGGATGTTCTACAGGTTGTTGCTAAAGTTTATGATGAGCTGGAATAATATCTCTGTTTGTCTTTTGAGGCGGTGATGATCCTGAAGGAAATTCGTTTGAGGAGTCGGAGTTTTTCTATTTGAAATGTGGAAACATACCGGACAAACGTAAGTGAGTGATGGTACGATGTTTTTACCCTTGCAGAAAGTGTGTGGGGTTACCATGTGGCTTTAAGTTGAGGATGCAGTTGGCCTTTTGTGAAACTAACTCCTTTGTACTTCATCTCCTTGCCTGGCCGAACAGATTCGACACTTAGTATTTTCCGGATTCTTGTGTGATGCTTCAGAGTGTTCTTTGAGCAGTTTTTTTTTAATTAGCAGTACAACAGTCTTCCGTCCGTTGGGTCTTATTTTCCACTTGTCTAATTAAGATGTGATCGTTGGCAGGCACCTGTTAATGAGTTTCTCCCTAGATGAGTGTGGAATTTTGTATTGTTCAAAATTGTAATCTTTTAATGATGTTCGCAGTGGTGTACCGCGAGATTCTATCATCAACCGTTATTGCATTCAATGTCCTTCCGATGTTGTTATACTGTGAATTTCACATCTATGCAGATGATATTTAAATCTAAAATAAAAAACAGATATTTCAAAAAGTCTTTCTAACTCAATCCTGACAAGTGGAAGTCAGACTTATGCCAGAGTAGTCCCGTTGTGTTACTACGCAACGTAGTAATGGAATTTTGTCGACAACTGAATTAGACTATTTGAGATTGATTCCGTTGAGAGTTTACTTGTAAGAATTACCGCGGACTTGATATGGCTGAATGCAGGATATTTACGTATGCACTAAGGGCTTTATAAAACTCCCTAGACTCATGACGTATTTACTCATATAGACAATTCAATTCAATTTCAATTCATTTCAATTTATTTTCAATTCAAATTAACTTTGGTTATACATTTTCGCGAAGCCTTACTGGCTTTTCTGTGCTTCTAATTAAGAATAAGTAAGCTTATTTTTTTTATTGAATAAATATTCAGTAAAAGCTTACGAACAAATTAATACATTTTAATAAATTAATGAATTTAATTTCAATTGCGATTTAATAGATAATTTTTTAAGCTTCTTTTCGAGTTTTAAAATTTCTAATTTGCCTAAGCTCTTGCGGAATTGTGTTGAGAGCTTCAGGAACACTGCATTTCAACTGTCTTCTTCCATAGTTATTGTAAAATCGGGGTTCTTGCAGCATACCTTGTGCTCGTCTTCTTGTATCTATCCCATGGTTAATTGGCGTGGTGAATCGTCGATCGTCGCGGTATTCTAATATGAGCGTCATTTTAAAGATGTCTTCCACTTGAAGAACATTAAAACGTTCTCGCTCAGCAAAACTTCGATAAGAAGGTATATTTATTTTTTCCAGTGCAACATTTTGCAGTTTTTGTAATTTTATTATATGCGTGGTTGATGCATTACCCCAGACAAGTGTTCCATATCTCAGCTTAGATTCCACTAGCGCAAAGTTCACATTCCTTACCACTGATGTTGGTGCATGGTACTGCAGATGAGTTAGTGCGTATAGTGTCCCTTTAATACTCGATCGTAATTGATCAATATGCGTATCCCATAAGAAATTACTCTCAATTGTTACTCCTAGATACTTGTAACTTTCTACTATATCTATAGGACAGCTAGTAGAGGTACGACAGGAATCATTCCTACAGTATATTTGCTGTTCGGTAGCGTTGAATTGCGGTTTTCTGATGTGAATAATTTTTGTTTTCGAGGCGTCAATTACTAACCCATTATCATGACACCATTTTACTGCATCATCAAACTCCTCCTGCATTATTGTTGTTGCCGTCTGCAAGTATCTATGGCATACCACTAAGCACACTAAGTAAAGGGCAAGCTTGAATATGCGAAAAAGCTCATTGGAGTATAATATGAATAGGAGTGGGCCCAATTTCGATCCTTGTGGGGCTCCGTATTGTGCATGATCTTTTTGACTATATGTATTGCTGATCTTGACGCAGTAAAATCGGTTGTGCAGGTATTCCTTTGACCAATCAGCCATAAATAGGACCAGATTGTGATAGCTTTTGTTCAGACTTTCGTTGTCGTACTTTGCGAACTCCCCTAATAGTTTACCTGTGCTTTTCCTTTTCTGGAAACTGTACTGGCTTTCGTGGATGATAGAGTGTTTTTCAATAAAATTCTGCAATCGGTTTGTTACTACCTCTTCAAGACACTTTTCGATTACTGGCAATATTGATATTGGCCTGTAATTTTTAATTTAGTTTTTGTACCTCCTTTGTATATTGGCTTGACAACCGCAGTTTTTAACATCTCAAGAATCCTTCCTTGTGTAAGACTCAAATTAACAATTTTGCATAAGATAGGTGCGAAAATTTCAAAGTGAGTTTTTATGTCCACAGCTTGAATTCCATCAATGCCAGGCGACCTATTTTCGCTAAGCAGACCAATCATTTTTGTCATTTCGAGTACATTTGTTCCTTGAATAAAGATTGATCTATTAACTGGAAACGATGTAATCGAGTCACAATGGTGCACTATGTTTACAATCTGTTCAGAAAAGCTTTTTGCGAATTCGCTAGTGAGATTATTCACACACATTTGCGCACTAAAATTTGGTATGTTTCATCAACACTAGGCTTTTTCCTTCCCATTATGTCGTTTTTAGGCTCCATGTCTTCCTGGGATCTGATTTTACCTGGTTGAACTTGGTTTTGTACAAAATGCCTTTTTGCATTGTTATGTCCTTATTTAGTTTGTTGCGAAAAGTCTTATATTCTAATTCATACGTCCTCCACAAGCTATCAACGAACCATAAACCAATTCCGCGCAGAAGACATCCCTTTTGATCGGCAATTCGCTTGGTTGGGAAGCATTCATCTGCCTCCGCTCCCCATATCCTTAATTCTCTACTAAACGATTCAAAGCATTCAGGCTAAATTACATTTGGGGTACATCGCCCATGCTGCGAACAAGCACCCATCCTCTGCCGCCTTCATAGCAAACAGCGATTAAATTTACGCGCCTAATTTCTCCTCCACGCAGTTCAAAAGGAAAGACGCAGTCATGTTAAACACGCTTTGTAATAATCTAATTTGATAATTGGTTGTAATTTATGGGGCCTCGGAGCGACGCCTTCTCGTTTGGCTTCTGGGAAATATATTTTAATTATTTGGAACTTGCTGCGACGCCGCCATCCACCGCTGACTGGATGCATTGCTGCATCACTGCGAGGCGCACACGAGTGTGCGTCAGCTTGGTGACATCGCTCCGCCATCCGCCATCGGTATGGAAGCAACTGCTTTTAGGAACTGTCACTGCGCGACTGCTAAATGGAAACCGATTGCGTTCGCGTGTGTGTGCGTCGAACGAGGGAGTAAGGAGGAGCGACCGTGGTTGTATTCTCCTGTGCCGTGATGGGTGCTAGAAGAGATTTTCGTGTTCGTTTTTTTGAGTGTGATTTATTTCGTTTTTATTTAAAGCATAATATGCTGAAACGAATAACCATTAATTGCGATCTACTTCCTGGCAACAGGCTCCTGTGCATGTGCTTCTGGATGGTCGCTGGAAACGATTAACGTCGGTATTGGTTCGTCTGTGTCGGCATAGATGGTTTAAAAAAAAAAATTGTCAATCAGGATATCCAGTAATTGGTTTTAACTTTATGTCAACTTTATATTATGAACATTATGGATACTGTTTTTAGTCCGCAGTTAGGGAATAAACTCTAAAACTCAATGTTGAACAACCCTCAGGAGACTGAGGGCTTATGGAGGGTCCGAGTCTAAGCAATTGCTGCCTTTCATCGGTGACTGTGCTGGGTGAGCTGCTTCCAGTCATTAAAGCCAAGCCGTCTTACATCCGCGATGACTTTACAGGAGGTAAGGTCTTCCTCTCCTTCTAGAACCCGACGCTCGGATTCGAAAAGCTTCTTTGTTGGAGCGTTGTTGCGCGCTCGATGTAGCCGACTCTGTATAGTCGACTGATTTTTGATTTCCGGACTACATCCACATCTTTGTACATGTCGTAGAGTACGCAGTTGTGTCTTCTCCGCCGCAAAACTTTTCTTTTGGAGGCACCAGGAGTCAGCTCTGCAGTTTTGTTTAGTGTCCAGCCTTCAGCTCAATAAAGCCGGCCTGCAGAATGAGAGTTTTGTAGAACATGCTTTTAGCCCAGTTGTTTTGACAAGGCAAAGTAGCATCAGTTGTCATTGGCGATTCTATCTACGTCAGATCACCACTAAGATATCATTCGAGAACTTAACGTTTGCAATGAGATCGACGAACTCCTTCTATACTTCAAAATCGTAGCTGTAGATTGTGTGCCGCAAATTATTTCTAGCTCAACAGCATAAGTTTCGTCTTCTCCTCGTTGACCATAAGACCAGTTCGTTTCGCCTGTTGGTCAGTTCACGTGAAAATTTCTTCTACCGCGCGTTGCGATCTCGCGGCTATGGCGATTTCATTTGCATATCCCAACTGCCCACCTCACTATCTTATCAAATTTGAAAAATGGCATGACAGGGAATCTCTTTGCCGTATACATATGATTGTAATATTAATTTTCAAAAAATTCCATTTACAAAAGACAAAAGACTAAGATCGGAAAACAGGTGACAGCAGTATTGCCTTTTTGTCTTCATCTTTCAAAGCAATTTTGGATAAAATTTTACAAGCTTCCTAGGAGCACGAACCCATTTCAGTATCTGTTTGCCTCGGTTTGGACGTTACTGTCCTCAGGTGTATCCAAATAATACATAATCAACCTGTTTTTCTAACGAGCGAATTTTGAAAATGGGTCAATTGTATGTCCCTTGAGTTGGTTCTTATTCTCAAATATGAAATGCTATCAGTCACTGTATGCGAGGTTGGTGTTGCATGGATGATATAAGAGAGAGCGGCACAACTGCGGCTTGTGTGGAGCGATGCACATCATGAATCCTTACTAATCCATATTATTTTTCTTAATATACATAACAGGATGTATAAAACATTTTGTTTTTCGGCAAGTGTTGCCAATTGAGTAAGCCTTTGGGGGAGGATTTTTTTCCGATTTTGAATCTTGTGTGTTGTTGTTTTCGTAGCGAAGTTGTGAAAAATTGGTATATAGAACAACAAAATACATCTGTGGTGCACTCTCAAATATTTCTATTTTGAAAATATGAAAATCATAAATGTACACGTTTCAAAAATTACATATGCATATGTAAGGTGAAAGCTGTGATGTTGGCTCTTCTAAGTTGCATTGAACATTTATTCTGCACAAAGAACATTTCACACAAAATATTTAACAAACGCTAAATATATAACTTTCTCATCTCGGATCTTACAAAGAAATTTTTAATGACCCGTTGGATTATGTTTACCTTGTGAATTATTACAGCACCTGTATAATTATTTTCATTATTATAATAATAATAATATGGGTGGCGCTACAGCCCGTATGGGACCAGGGCCTAGCTTCTCAGCAACCACTCGTGTTGTGCGTGCTATTGTTCTCTCACGAGTGGAAGGGACCTACAGTTTTATGCCGACTCCGAACGGCCAAGTTTGAGAAGCTTTTTCTAGACAGGAAATACTCTTTGAGCATTGTCAGTGATTCGAAAGAGGTAGGGTAGTGAAAATTGTTTTCGTCGCACAGAGCAGGAATCGAACCTAGCACGTCGAGGTTGGGGTCGCCGCACATACCCACAACGCCACGGGCCACCACGATTCTTTCATTATTATCATTAGTAATTCTTAACTAGTGTATTTGAATATTTAAACACAAATCTAACGTGTATGGTATGTAGATAGTTACTTGATCATAAGAAGAGATCACGGCGAATTACGATCCAGAATATTTCAAAGAAATTCGCACTGCAAGATTCTACACTCTTTAGAACACCAGGAAGTTGGTTGGGTAAACAAAAATTACAAATAAAAGGAAGCCAATTATGATTTTGTGTGAACTGTTGTAGAAGGGAACTGGATGTGCAGTTATTCCTTAGTTGACCCTTAAAGCACTGAAGCACAAACTCACTGCTCTTAATAGCCTTCATAATTAAAAAAAAATAGCATTCTAGGAATGAAAGCCGCAAAAGAAGTTCGAGATACATATGCATAATCTCCACCCTCCCACCGAAAAAAAGAAATTGTTTAATATTTTGTTTGCCAATCTACCACCATCGCAGCAGTAAATTAGTTCAACATTAATAAGAACACGTTAACAATTTAAAGATTGAAATTATAAATACCCAAGTAGGTATTTACATTTTTGGGCAGATAACGTTTAATACCCAGCTTTATATACCCACTTGAATAGTTAAAACCCCAGGCACATCCCTAATCTTGCCTCAAGTATATAAATGTGAATGTAAATGGACTGTAAATGTTGTCAATGTTTTTTAATACTTTTTTTTTCACCCCGCTAAATTAGTTTCCTTTAGAAAATTAACAAGCTCTTCGAAGTAATCTTCTACAAGCGCAATCCAATACTGTTCGTACGTTCTATACGTTTGTAGAATACCTTTTCGCGTACAAGGTTCATCATCAAGATTAGCAATGTGATCTTTTTTTTTCCTCATTTGTACATGCTAGACAAAAATGATTAAAACCAGCTTAACTAACTTAACAAATGTTCTTACACCTAACCTACTGACCCTATACGGGTACTCTCAGCTATTCTCATTGTACATTTTTGTTCAGTGCCTTTTTGCTAATTAATTTGCTAATGCTATGCAGGGCGTAAATGCGTAACATATATAATTTATACGCCGCGGTGCACCTCTTTTTGTTATTTTTTTTTGTATTTTTTGTTTGTTTTATTATTATTTTATTTTCTTTTTTTCTTACGATTACCTTGCTTAAATCTATGTACATTGGCCACCATGGTCAACTACCGCGTCAGTTAGAAAAGACAGCGGCGGCGGACTCTGGTTTTGGTGTAACCACCAGTAAAATTGCCGTTCTTTGGCAGACTCTCTCCTGTCTCGAGCAGAGATCGCTCTGCTGAACCGGACGAGATCCTCGCGAATGCGAACGACATCCCGTTCGTATCAATTTGCTTTTGTCATTATTTCATTTTTCAAATATACTCTTAATTATTTTTGCTTCCTTAATTATTAAAATATTTACAGTTTAAATTACAGAAATTACTAAGAATAATTGATAATTTAAAAGTGCATCCTGGTACTCTTTCTTCCATGTTCATATGTAGTTTCTCCTCAGAGTCCATAACATTCATGTTTTTTTTTCATTTTAAATTCATTTTTATTTCCTAATTCATGATAAACATACATATTAGAGAAAAATGCATAAAACTTTTTAAACGCACAATGTTACCATATTAACTTATTGGCATCGGCGAGCACTCTAAGCTAAATTCAAACTTTAACTATGTCTTTCGACTTAAAGTAGCATTTTATTCGATTAATAAATTTATGATATCTGTACGACTAGATTTTAAGAAAAAAAAATTAATTAAAAAAAACGAATTCATAGAACGGTGTTCTAGTTAAAACTTTAATACTAATTAAAATACTACCTACTAAAATACTTAAGATAACTTTAACTGCCTTAACACAACTTAACACGTTTCCTGCCAAGCTGTTTTTCACTAGGTGTCATTTCTACGCCGCGTGTACCGAAAACAGTACACGGTAAGTGCTTTAATAATTTTGTATAAATTCTTATTTTTTTTTTGTTTTTGAGAGAATTTATATTATTTTCGAGATTATTAATATTAAAACAAAAAAACACGTTGGCGTGGAAATGAAGCTAAGCGTGTACTGTTTTCGGTACACGCGGCAGGGAACGTGTTAAACTACCTTAAACTAGCGCTAATACGTAGCGATGGGCAATTGCAAATAAGAACAATCGAATAATTCTATTCAATGATGTTATAATTACAAAGGCTTGACTGTATTTCCATTCTCAGTGTTCATATTTTGGTAGGTATAATTTCTTGGTTGAGTCCCCCATCCACAGTTTACCTGGCTATGTGGTAGATGAGCGGTACCGCATTTTTCTCTAGTATCAGACTGCACATGTCTAAATGGAGAAAAGCTTCTGGGGGACGAAGCCGATTTGACGTACCCCTTCGGGTTATTGCGGGTTAAGGTAGTAAGCCCTGGAGATAATGTTATTAACTGAGTTCATCGCTCTCACAGTATGGCCTCGAATCAACTTCACCAGGAAATTGTCCACTCGTATCAGGTTCGCCCTGTTGTATAAGACCTTATTGGAGAAGAATTTTCTGTACTGGGACTCTGCAAGCCTGTCAAACACCCGCATCTTTCCCATCAAGCTTGCACTCACGTTGAACCACACGGGAGAGGCCGTATGTATCTGATTACCTTCATCATGTTTGTTTGTTTCATGTTTGTTAAAATATAGATACTGATCTAGCCAGATTCCCAGGTATCTGACTACAATCCTTTGCGCCAGTGGTTGCCCGTGCCGTCCAACAGTAGAGAACTTTCGCCAATTCTTTCTCGTATCCGCCGAAGCTTTATACAACGGAGTCTTGAACAGAATGGTTTCCGACTTCTGAAAGTTGATATTCAACTTCCAGTCATTGCAATCTCTCATGAATGCATCGAAGTCACCCTGCGCGAGCGTAGTGATGTCCTCCATCACTGTCGGCGAATTGACGCCCCCTGTTGGAGAAGGGATTTTTTACTTCAAAATTACCTGCAGAGGTCACGTTGTCGTTGGTTTACTAATGCCTAGCCGATTGAGCTTATAGTAAAGTCCTTCTAACCATACGGTGTCGAAGGCCTTCTCCAAGTCAATCAAGCAGCCGCCCGTACATTGTTTCTTGCTCTTGTTCCATTGGATATCGGACACCAGTTGAATAGTGTCATGCTTAGCTCTGAAACCGAATTGGTTATCCGGAATTATATGTTTGTCTTCTGTCCAGTTAATCAGAGCTCTATTTATCCTTCTCGAATATCTTGCTGATGTTCGGAAGGAGACTAATTGACCGGAGGTTGCACGGATTCGAAGAATCTTTACCTCGCTTGGCTATGGGTTGTACAATCGTAGTTTTCCAATGCTCCGGATAATGTGCATTATTCAGAGCATTGTTAAAAAGGATTGTGTACATAGTGACCACTTCCAGAGGAAGATGTCTTAGCACAATGTTGGAGATCCCGTCGATTCCAACCGACTTTTTCTTCTTTAATGATGCGAAGACCGCTTGAAGATCTGTCTTCGAAATGAGCGGGGAATGAACCCCTTCGTCGGCGATGACATTGTCTGCCATGTTTTCGTCATTGAACATGACAAAGCCGATGTTCTCAGATCGCCATTGCTGCAGATCTTCTCGAAGTTGAGAGTTGCTAGCTTGCACGCTGTTCTCCAGGTCGTGGTTCGGGCAAAGACTCTCGTTCACCTTGTACACTTCCTGGAAAACTGCGCCTAGTACTTCAACTTTTTCTTGCGGATCTTCGACCACAAAGAAGTTATCGTCGAGAACAGCGTTATTGGGATCAATACCTCCTGTAGTCAGTATCTGTCCATTGTCCGTCGCCGTCCGTCTGGGAAGCTTAAGATAGGGAAGATCGCTATTTTTTCTTTGAAAGAATTTGTTGATTTGTGGAAACATATGGTACTCGGGTTGTTAGATCTAACAGCCCGAATCTTAGTGTTCCAGTAAGTGTTAACAGAAACTCTATAATTCTGTACAATTAAAGTCTGTACATTCTTAATGAGCGATTTCAGTGTCCTAACTCCCTCGCTGCGTCTGTCAGTAAACCGCCTGTACAAGATTTTTAATCTTGACAGGAGTCTACTTTTTTGTTGGTGTAGTGCGTCAATTGTCGTATTGCGGTACAAGTTTTCGTTGTTAGTTCGTCTATACGATACCGTGGTATCGTACTGTCCATAGTTCGTTTTAATGTCTCGTCTAATTGAATTAAATACATGTCAATCTCTTCGTTTGACATGTTTCTATTGGACATTCCGTGGAGCGCATTCGAAGAGAGTGCTCGAGTCATTTGTCGGGAGAAGCGTGGCCAACGCGCCGAACTGTAATTGTAAGTATGCGTTTGGACAAACTCTCCTAATTCCGCAATGTTGTTAGGGATCTTGAATTCGGTACTGAGCCCGCAATGGTCACTGAGATACACCAAAGTGTTCAAACAGTTTACCGTTTGTGCGTTTGTGTCAGTCAGCTGCAGTCTTGCGTCAAACAGCAGGAGATCCAAGAACGACCCGCTTCTGGGGAAGGACGAGATCTCTGTTGCTCTCAAATCGAGTCCATACTCAACACTGTGCAAGCAAAACCAGCTGTGAAGCAGGTTCCCTCAGTCGTTGGAAACTGTGTTTCCCCAATATCCATGACGGGTATTTAAGTCCGCGGCCAAAATAAGATAGTTCTCTTCCGAGTCCAGACTTAGACATCGAAAGAGTGCATCGAGCTCTGATATAGTAGTTCTGGAGCTGAAGGAGCCGGAGGAGTAGACCGACACCGCAAATAGCTTTCTCCCGCTTCGGAGAGAAATGCAAACGATGATGCCTCCAACACCTGAAACCGTCGCACTTTACTACTGTACACTAATTTGTGTTTAATATTATTGTTAATGAAGATCGCAACATCGGCCTCTTCTAATAACATTATAGTTGCTGTGCTCCAATATGCCTCTCTGGGTTAGCTTGGTTTCGCTAATCAGACATAGCTCTGGGCTTTGGTCATCCAACAGTCTATAGAGCTCGTCCTTTCACGTGTGCATAGTGGCCTATTGCAAGAGAATAAAATTTATTTTCGTTGGTGATTTTAGGCCTTTTTTTAACAAGTAAATAAAAAAACCCTTATTCATTAGTAAAACAAGGTGTTCCAACAGACCTGAGATTGGAAATTGAATATATGCCGAGAGTTGCTAATCACTTCTCAATGAGAAGTCACACGAGTGGTTAGTAATCATTCGAATGATTAGTAGTCACTCGAGTGATTAGTAGCCTCTCGAGTGGTTATCAATCATTCGAGTGATCATTCGATTATTAAAATATCTCGATTACTAAAGTCTCGATTCTTAAATTCCTTCGATTATGCCCATCACTTCTTCTCATCACCTTGAGTCCTGTGAGAAAAGGTAACAATCTTATAAACGGAATTGTTATAATTCATAACTGTTACAAAAGCAAACTTTTAAGCAAGTACCGATATTATTTAATCATTTTTCACAGTGGTTCACAGTGAATAGAAAAATCGAAAAATGAATGTTAGAACAAACATTTATTTTATTTAGAGCTAGATTTCCCAAAATTGAACACGAGTATAAAATAAAACAAAAATTCAAAATGAAAAATTCGAACTTAATGAAATTGAGTACCCAATTAGCGGTCTGGTTCATTTATTTTCCTTGGTCAAGTCAAAACAACCTCTAAATGATGTATTTCTAAAGTCTCTATCTTCCTCAAAACATTTTATGTAAAATTATAAAACAATTCTATATATAGATAATACGTACAATGTAACCTGTCGTAAAACATTTTCCGATGTTTCAAAGAAAATATGTTTCATAGTATGAAATATTAAAATATATTTGTTAAGCAAAAATTAATTTATTGGGTTGTTATAGGCACATGCTACGATATTTTTCGAAGCAAATGCTTGTCAGCATCAAGCATCCACGCGCTTACGAAAGACCAAGTTCTACATTCGTAGAATATGTTATGTGCACACTCAGCGCTACACACAAGCCACAAAGCTATTTCTGACAACAGACAAAATTAATTACAATTTAATAATAAATTAGGCCCACAGCTAAATACATTGCATTAATTTATTTGTTATATTTAATGTTCTCATTAATGCAGCGAACGGTTCTGCGGCGAAAAACGGCGCTGCTCATGCCTTGATTTTGAAAAACAGAAAAAGAAAACCGAACAGCGAATGGAGGGCCAGCCCACAAGTGTGTTGTGTGAATTCTGTGGGCAATTACCACGCCCACAAGGCACACCATAGGCCGCCCAGACATCACATGTGTTAAAAATATCTCAACATCCCGCGCGATGCCTTGTTGCTTGAATGGGACGATCAGTTTTTCAAACTCAGCGTCTCATTCGACGATTTTTTGAAGATCGTGCAACACCGTACCGAGTGTTTTCAGTTTTTTAAGGTACTCTGCAGACGAACGTTGTTGTGGCGGATCTGTGAAAGAAAAGTGCCTGTACAAATCTGTGTTGTGTTTTTGGTGATTTTGTGTTTTCTTTGTTTGTTGTGCAGTGCCAGACAAAATGGAAACGCAGTCGGTTAGACGGTTTCCGAATAGTTTTTCGATTGAGAATATTCTGTCGAAGCCCGACAAACGTTTTGACAGCATCAGTGATAGTTCCGATGCGAATTGTGATGCGGACAATACGGGTATTCAGAGTTACAGTGGGAATCACATGCAGTCGCCAATGGCTGATAATTTGTCACCAGCTGATATGCGAATTTCGAGTCCAGCTTCCAGCTTGGCCGAGGAGAACGTGGATGAGGGCAGTGAGGCGGCTTCTGAGGATAGCAACAGTAAGTCTAAGGAATTGTCTTCATAAGCAGTAAACTCTTATATTGGCTCTTGATAGTTTCAAAGATAGTAAACACGTTTTTGGGTGTGGATTAAAGATGATTATCTAATAGCGCTCTAGAGCTGGTTAAACATCGGTCTTCCAGTCACCCCCTTGATTGTTGTTCACGTTATCGGCTGCAGTAGTCAATAATTGACACAGTCTACGTTCGAATAATAATATGGGTGGCGCTACAGCCCGTAGAGGGCCAGGGCCTAGCTTCTCAGCAACCACTCGTGTTGTGCGTGCTATTGTTCTCTCACGAGTGGAAGGGACCTACAGTTTAATACGGCCAAGTTTGAGAAGCTTTTTACTTTTTTCCTAGACAGAAAATACTCTTTGAGCATCAGTGACTCGAAAGAGGTGGGGCCGTGAAATTTTTTTCGTCGCACAGAGCAGGAATCGAACCTACAACGTCGAGGTTGGGGTCGACACACATACCCACAACGCCGCGGGCCAACGTTCCAAGCATACAGGATACTCCCTGTCAGAAGAGCATAGAGCGTATAGAAATATTGAGTCTAGCATCTTTGGAAGTAAGAGGTCAAGCATAGTTAACTACAACACATAGAACAACACGAAAGACTTCAGAGAAAAGACATGACATCATCGGAAACGTCTCGAATTCCCGAATTTATTTCTTAGAGGAACTTTGAAAACCTCTTTCTTATTGTGCCTACCAGTCTGAATGACGCTCATCGTCAAAGTTTTTCACTTCTCGATCCAACTTGCTATTGCTGTGTGTTACATGAGTCAGTTAGTGTAGACAACAGAGTGCTGTTAAGTTAATTGCGTTTATTTTTTTCTGGAGTATGTAACAAGCCTTTAGAAAGGAGTAGTAAAAAAAGTTGGCCTTCTCCTGGCAAACCTTCGGGTAATCTTGTCCGCCGTATTTGTCAATGCTGTTTGCAAAACTAAACAATTTGAATCTGCACTGCCGACGGTTATTCTTGCGGTAATCTAAAGCCAACAATAGTTACCCTGAGAAGCTCTCTGTCTTTGATTTCAGAGTTGGAACTGATTTGGGTTATGTGACTTCTTCTTAAAGCACATGCCTGCCGCCAATCTGTCGCTTCTTTCGCCGATAAGCCTATAAATCGAATTGGTCAAATTTTGATCAACCGCCGTCGTCAACTCTGCACCTTTTTATTTCAGATTCACTGTCAGGATTAGAAACGAGCAAATATAATCGCTACAGCGACTGATCTCAGCAATGAATGTGCTTCAATGACACTCTATAATACGTTCGCATGCTTACTAGTGCCCAATATTACAGCCTGCTTAGGTTAGGGTAGGTAGTAGTGGCTGACTGCTGCAGAGCAGTCACACTTAGGCCAGAGTAGGCCCATTGTGATACCACGCGGATTGACTTCTCCTAACGCTGGAACCAGTTGGTGCTGCTGATGAACCGATTTTGTTGCCCAATGCTGGCACTTTTTAGCTCGTCACGGCAGCTGAAGTAATAGGCTTCTAGGTGCATGAACGTACGACCGGCAAGAGCACTGCTGGAGCAGAGAAGGTGATGAGTATTTTCTTCCTCCTCTTCATCCATGCAGCTTCTGCAAAAATCATTATATGGAGCACCCATCCTGCGAGCATGAGTGCCAATTACACAGTGCACGGTTATGACTCCAATGAGGGTCCTTAATGAGGGCTTGCTGAGTCCAAGTAGACTGAGTGACCGTTTAAGGTTGAGTGATGGCCAGATTTCTTTTGTTTTAAGGCAGGTGGTGCCTTCTAGCCATTTATCATTAGTGGGATTAATTGTGTGGATCTTAAGAAGATGGTAAGCTGTAGCGATCGGCATGGAAGGCGGCACACCCGCTATCAATAGGAATGAGGTTGTACCACACCTAGCGAGTTCGTCGGCTTTGCAGTTTCCTGGTATGTCACAGTGTCCCGGCACCTACATGAGGTGAATGTTAAAATGCAGCTTGCTTAAGCAGTAAATGTCCTTACAGGACTCGATGTCTCAAAAACATTTCGGAAAGTTAATTGGCCATAAGGTGACAAATATTCGTTTTCAGGGCCTGAAAGATTGCCGATTGTGTACATAATCCAACAATAATAAATAAAACCGCAATGTAGTGAGAATTGAAGATGATGATTACATTTTGCTCGGGGTGCCAAATGGACACAAGACAGTCTTTCGACAGTAACATGTGGATTTTCAATACCCCATATGAAATTTAACCCGTCCAAAAAGAGGAAAATAATAATAATAAACGTCGAGGGCCAAGGCCTAGCTATACATGATCCGTGTTGTGCGTGCTATTCTTTCACGAGTGGAATTTATGCAGTTTTATACCGAATCCGAACGGCCAAGTTTGAGAAGGTTCTTCTAGAAAGGATTGCTCTTTGAGCATTGTCAGTGATTAGAAAGAGGTGGGGACGGGTCGTACCAGGGATCGAACTAAAGCCGAAGGTTCAAGTACTTTGGGATCGACGCACATATCCACAACGCCACGGGCCACCATTCTTGAAAGAATTCTGTGTTAAATTCGTTGTGGTCGGTTGTTCGAATGCTCAAGCATTTGTTATAAGTCCATATCGATTCCATTTCATCCATTCGATGAAAACGTTTTTTTCAGATAGACGTTCGTCGCTTCAAATAGTCCATCGGCTTTAATTCTTGAGTCAACTTGATCTTTTATGGGTGTAAACCAAGATTCCAACGCAAAATACGCCAAGATGTGGTCTGAGCGATGCCCAATTCTTGAGACCTCGGTGAAATTGACTGATTTGTATCGTTTGCTACGGCCGCCTGAGCTCAAATTTTTGCACTAAACGTGTTATTGCCGTCTACTCGGGCGAGAAATCCGACCGAAAATTGCAGTTAACGCTCTTAAAGTTGCGCTCACCGAATCCGGTAGAAAGTTATGCAGACATTGCTCTTTTGTGTAGTTTACGATGATGAAAGTGTTGAGTTTACTGAATCAATTGATATAGTAACAGTAATAGTTTAATGATTAGTGCGTTCGCAAATTATGTGCAAAGTTGTCAAAAAGTCCCAATTCAAAAATCCTGTATATGTGGATGTTCTTCAAGACAGCGTATTTCCATTATGAATATGCCTTAAGACATCTGTAAGAGACGAGACGGTGTTATTTCTTACATTCGACGATTACAAACTCTTAATAAGAGAAACCTCACATTTACCGAATCACTATTTTCGTAGCGTTAATTTGTTAATCGATCTAAATTGTATGCCGTAAAAACTGTTGTTATCGACAATTTACTAATATGACTGTTAAAAAACCCCTCTGACCCCATAAATTCTGCTTGCTAACGTCAATTGACATTATTCCTAACAAAAACAAATAGTAGGGCATGGTAAATTAGGAATGTAAGTATCTATCACAACCAGGCGCTAGGGGCGATGCGAAAGTTTTGGTAGTTTTTTCAACCTCCTACAATCTCTACAGATTGTTGTACTAAACGTCCATTGTCCTCGGATGAGTGTGTATAAGTAGCGTTTTTGGTAAGGGCAACGTATTGCACTTAAGTGCATCCAAGGCTACTACCCTTTTTAATGATAACATACTTTTGTAGGGAGGTTAAAAACAAGCATTTTTAACAAACATCTAGCAGAAATTTAAACAAAATTAATATAAACAAAATAAATAAATAAAAGACATTGCCTGTTCGGTTGTAGTGGCTGACTGCTAAGGGCCTGTATATAATCCAGCGTTTAAATAATATGACTTATGTCAATAGCTTTAATAAAGTTCGCTTTAAGAATTCATTAAGAACTTTTATAAAACAAGGCAGTAAATGGAAAGCGTGTCGTGAGTTCTAATATAGAGTAACCCTTTCCTGCCGCGATCTTTTTGGGGTTATTATTTTACAAGTTTTTAAATTCATTGGATACCATAAATATTGAAAACTAAGCTCGATTTTCTTGATCTGTATGAAATACTCGACAAGTACTTTCTTTACTTCAATGAGTTCCAAATCATTTTTCTCTCAATTTTTGTAACTTTAAAAGCTTTTCAAATTCTAGTTCAAAAAATGTATTTTCGGTAAAGGTGTACAATGTACAAATGCGTATAAACGTCTAAATATTCTAGCAGCCTACGAAAATCCTTCAAGCGCTTACTATTGTAAGCAAAAACAGCATATATGTTTTTTTCAAATTTTTCTCGATGCCATCCGGTTACAAATATGCTTCTTCTTCTTTGATTGGCGCTACAGTCCGGGTGGACCTGGGCCTCAACCAACATGCCTCTCCAGCCAGCACGATCTTTTGCCAGCTGCCTCCAGTTGCGCACACCAAGTTGGTTGAGGTCCTTTTCCACTTGTGTGCGCCATCTAGTGCGAGGACGTCCTCTGTTGCGCTGTCCCAATGGTTGTGTGTCGAAGACTCTTCGGGCCGGAGCCGTGGTGTCCATCCGTCTTCCCTCTTTGTAGCAATCACCGTAGTAGATGTCGCAGTTTCTCATCTTCCTTTCGCCCGGCCCATCCCATCGCATCTCCTGGATGGCAGTGACATCTGCTTTGTAGCAGTCCAGGGCCTCCGCGAGTTCATCGGTTGCACGTGGTCTGTTGGGGAACCTCACATTCCACGTGCAGAACCGAAAATCATTGTCCTTTGATCGTTTCCTGGGGTCGTCAACTTTGAATCCGTCCATATCCGAGGCCTGTTGTCGGTTCGTAACCGTCGATTTTTGACGTGGTTAGGGGGTTAACCTCACGCACAACCTACAACTGGTAGGCCAGGCCCATTATTTGACCCTCGGGCAGAGGGGGGTCGCTGTATACATTAGTTCACCACACAACGGTTGTTTTGATGGCTATCCAGGGGCGCCACGAGGAGGTTGTATGTCAACTTGACTTATGCACAAGCAGGGATCGCGCTGGCATCCTACTAGGTTGGGTGCAGTCAGCAACTTTGCCCTGTGTACATAAGCCCATGCCCCCGTTACAAATATGCACTGGCAGTAAAAACTGTGAAATGGATATAGACGATGTAAGGAAAGACCACTACATCCAGTGCTAAACAATTGCTTGACTTCTTTTGATTGGTTTCAACCAGACGCAATCTTATAACCGAATACGGCTTGTGGTTCTATACAAATTGTTTTCACGTTCGAGGCTTAAGTGAAACTAACTTGAATAGTTTTCTACATCCTGTACGATCAAAAAATTAAAAAGGAACTATTTTTTATCGCTTTTGTGGATGTTATAGTCGCTAGCGTATCAGTTCCTTCTAATGCATCCCTTGTATTGATGTGATATCTCACTCTACATGAGTGTACGGTCCAGACAAATTCATAACGCATTGTCTGTCGACAGCGATTTTCTTCAACTTTTCCAACATTGAGAAAAGTTACGCAGAAATATAAAAAGAATTCAATTGATTGAACAGTACCTGCACCAAAGGAGGTGTTGATTTTCTTCAGCCTCCCTATGTCGAGAAACTAACAAATTATTTGAGCTGACAACATCAATACTGTTTTGGAAACACACGGGGAACAAGTGGAAGATGAATAAGGGTGCAGGGTCAAAAGTCAGCGTCATATTGCAGGGGATTTATCTGGCCCTCGGCTTGCCAAAACTAAGCTCCGCGTCTCAAGCAGAAGTAGAAGCTATGATCAACAAAATGTGATTACCCTCAAAAAGTCCGTCTGACGGGAAATCTATCATTGTACACATAGGCAGCCAAGCCAGTGGCAGTGGTAAAACTTTATCATCTACCTCTGACGAAGATGGGGACCAGATCATATCTTCTCCCTCTGCAAAGAATTTGTTTTTCATAGTCACTTCTGCGATTAATAGAAGGAGAACTGTACTTGCTTGAGTTCTGAAGTGTGAGAGTGTCTACTTGAGTTTTGAAACCATTTGCGAACATCGAAACGTGTACAGTTCCTGTAACGACTAAGTAAAGAACACAGGGCAATATTGTATTCAACGATCAAAAAGAACTGTCGGATCAAAAAATATGTGCCAAGTCTTATAGGAGGAATAAATGTTTGTACAACAGAATATTTCAAAAATTGAAGGCGAGCGAAAAATATGGGAGTGACAGTTCGAGCCCAGCCGCGGCGGTATCTATCCTCTAACTTATCCCAAACGTCGCATACTATGCAACTTGAAAGGCCATGATTAATAAAGCGTGATTTATTAAAAGCTATAAGAAATTGCAATTCAGAAAAATGCATGAAATCTTTATTTGAATCGATAGTACGGTCAATATAATTTAAAGTTTGAAGATTATTTCATGCAATTGTTGACCTTGACTGCGCGTCAAATGGTCCATCCGCTTAGTCCAATTTTGGCACACTCTTTCCAACATTTCGGCCGATATCTCACGAATAAATGCTTTAATGTTGTCTTCCAATGCGTCAATTGAAGCGGGCTTGTCTGTTAAGACATGAGCTCTAACAGAGCCCCACAAAAAATAGTCTAAAGGCGTTAAATCGCACGATCTAGGCGGCCAATTGACCGGTCCCGAACGTGAAATAAAATGTTCACCGAACTCGCCTCTCAATAAGTCCATTGTTGCGTGGTGTGTCGCATGTGGCACCGTCTTGTTGAAATCACATGTCATGCAAGTCAAGCTCTTGCATTTTGGACAAAAAAAAAAAAGTTGGATATCATCTCACGGTAGCGCTCACCATTCACAGTTACGTTAGTTTAGGTTAGGTAGTAGTGGCTGACTGCTGCAGAGCAGTCACACTTAGGCCAGAGTAGGCCCATTGTGATACCACGCGGATTGACTTCTCCTTACGCTGGAACCAGTTGCTGGAACTTTTTAGGTCTTTACGGCCGCTGAAGTAGTAGGCTCCTAGGCGCAGGAACCTAAGACTGGCAAGAGCACTGCAGAAGCAGAGAAGGTGATGAGTACTTTCTTCCTCCTCTTCATCCATGCAGTTTCTGCAAATATCATTGTATGGAGCACCCATCCTGCGAGCATGAGTGCCAATTACACAGTGCCCGGTTATGACTATAATGAAGGTCTTTAATGAGGGCTTGCTGAGTCCAAGTAGACTGACCGTTTTAGGTTAAGTGATGGCCAGATTTCTTTTGTTTTAAGGCAGGTGGTGCCTTCTAGCCAATTCTTTTTGTGTTGATTTTAAGAAGATGGTAAGCTGTAGCGATCGGCATGGAAGGCGGTACCCCTGCTATCGACAGGGATGAGGTTGTACCACACCTAGCGAGTTCGTCGGCTTTGCAGTTTCCTGGTATGTCACAGTGTCCCGGCACCCACATGAGGTGAATGTTGAAATGCTCGGCCATCTCGCTAAGAGACAGCCTGCAATTAAGGGATGTTTTAGAGTAGAACATGACATTGTCCAGGGACGTTACCAGGACCAGGTCCAGGACAGTTACGTTAGGATTCGCATCATCTTTAAAGAAGTACGGTCCAATGATGTCACCAGCCCATAAACTGCACCAAACTGTGACTTTTTCTGGATACATTGGTAGCTTTTGCAATGCTTCTGGCTGATATTCACTCCAAAATCAAAAATTCTGCTTATTTACGTATCCATTGAGCCAAAAATGAGCTTCGATTAAACTGACCATAGAATGGAAGAAGCGCGGGATGAATTTTCTTAACAGAGCACGTATTTTATTTATTATTATAGACCAAACTGAAGATGTTTGACAGTGAAACAAAACACGAAACGTGAGTTAGCTGTTTAAACCAGTGTTGCCAAAAAGATAACAGCCAAAAAGTCACCCCTCATAAGAGTTCATTGAGATATATGTCTTATTTACTCGTACTGGAGAGCGAGCTTTGTTTTTTCCCAATGATTGAGTTAAGTGTCTCCTTCAAGACAATATGTTTTGAAATTGCATAATTTTTATCGTCTTTTTGATCCTTGGTAACTTTATTAGTGTATATGCTGCCTATTTGTTCTCCACTCTTCAATTGTGTGTACTGTTTGCGCTGCTTTTACACACGCTAATTTAAAAGGTGAAATTCTTCTTACGTTTCGCTTCTCCTGCCAACAAAATGGAAAAGCTTGCTGTCGAAATTAGCTTGTACAAAAGCAGCCTCAGCATTTGCTTCCGGCACCAAAATTAAATCCTTGCATGCGCTGCCCACTGTCGTGCCGTTTTCTGTTCAACAGTCTCTGATTGGACGTCACGTATAATTTGCCTAATGAGACATTAATTACCATTTTATCACTCATCTCTCAAATTGAGCGTAATTCACGCTCATATAATTTTGCTTCGAAAAATAAACTTTTGTCAGACAACGATTTGTATTTAGAACAATTGCAATTTGTCACAATCGATATAGCAAGTCACACCGTCATCGGAATGCAACTCCTCAATGGGACAACAGTGTTGGGCGTTCGTTTCCTCCAAACAGTAGAGGCACTCGCAGAAGAGATGAAGAAATGTTAATTGCAGCCACATGCCGCCGTCTGTCGATATGCGACAGCCAAATACCCCAAAAGAACGAGAATGTTACTTTTTCCTTTTGTACTTGAAGACTCAAAGAGCACAGCAAAACGATGATGCTCCCCAATGAGGGTTCCTGTTGCCACATTTAGCACTTGCTCATCCATGGCGTTGAATGACAACGCAAGCATTTCTCAGGCATTCGCGCCAATCCCATTCAACTGCGAGACATCGCTGACAATAAATCTCCCGTACCTGACTAATTGTCGACAATACTGTCGAATTAATAAGAATTGTTTAGCTTTGTCAATTAATTGAAACAATTAGCTTGGCTCGAATGCCAAAAAATGTTGCCAATTTGAAATGCGGGACTGTTCGTTTGTTCAAGTGCCATGGCGCGTTTGTGATGTGAGTTGGTGAGTGTTTAACTCTTTGATGTGTTCGTCTGGGCTATGTGATTGGGTGTTCTAATTTTGAACAAAGATTTCCTCTAATGAGTTGAAGGCGAGATGCTGAGCAGGGCGGTTCAATATGTGTCTATATATAATGCAGGGGAACTTGGAAGTGTCATAATACAGAATTGTATGGACTGGTTCTAAAGGGAATTTTCCAACCACGCCCAGAATTCATAGTATTCATGTTTCGAGGGCGGCAGAATAGTATGCAACTAAACTCCATTTTAATTATGCAATATTTGTAATAATACATATAGATGGTGGAGCTACAGTTCGTATGATAGCCAGTATTTCTGTATTTCCAACTCTGTCTGACTACTCGACCTTGGCCTTCTGTGGTACCCGAATATAGGGCCCAGTAGAGCGTCGGTACTGGGATGCTACTACCAGGGCTAGTAGTCCCACCGTAGGCCGTTTATAAGCTCTGTAACCATTCTGTGCTGTGGTGGCCAGTGAGGTTCTAGATATGTGCGTCGACCCCAAACTCGGAGTCGCACGTTCG
This sequence comes from Eristalis arbustorum, assembly GCA_916610145.1. Lineage (NCBI taxonomy): Eukaryota > Metazoa > Arthropoda > Insecta > Diptera > Syrphidae > Eristalis > Eristalis arbustorum. The sequence goes on along the minus strand of OU744319.1, from coordinate 46,550,836 downwards.
ATCCCTGCTCCTGGAGCGACAAAAATAATATTCACGGCCCCACCTCATTCGAGTTACTGACAATGCTATGAGAGTACCTCAGGCTAGAAAATCTTTTCAAACTTGGCCTTTCGGAGTCGGCATGAAGCTGTGGGTCCCTTCCACTCGTGAGAGAACAATACACTCACAACACGAGTGGTTGCTGAGAAGCTAAGCTCTGGCCATCTACGAGCTGCTACCCATATATTATATATTCTTTTAAAGCCTTTTTCTGCTCTCGTCAGTCACCGGGGTTTGTTCATCCCTGTGAGATTTTTTCTGTGAGAGTGGACACAAGAAGTGTTCCCCATATTGAGAAACAGGTAGAAATTTTCAGTTCTTTCTGCTAAGTACCCGACAAGGAGGTGTTCTCTCACCCCTTCTTTGGAACGTAACGTAAATGAACTGCTATTAATACTGGAAGAGGTAGGGTGCAAAGTTATTGCATATGCGGATGATATTTCCATAGCGGCATCCGGCAAATTCGTCTCTACTCTAAGAGACATAATGCAGAATGCCTTTGAGAAGCTAGAGGCATGGCACAAAAAACGGATATCGTACTCTTCACCAGAAGATACAAAATCCCCCAATTTGACCCCCCACTGCTGTGCGGCACTACATTACAGCTAACCACCAATGCGAAATTCCTGGGTCTCATTATCGACAGCAAGCTAAACTGGAAGCTCAACATCCAGGAAAATGTAAAAAAAAGCCTCTTTTGCACTTTTTAGCTGCAAAAAGGCCATTGGATGCAAATGGGGCCTACAACCACGCATCACTCACTGGATTTACACCTCTATCGTCAGACCGAAACGTCTGTACGGAATCTCAGTTTGGTGGACAGCACTAATGAAGGCTATTAACTGCAATGCATTTAACCGAGTACATAGACTGGCCTGCCTGTGTATCAGCGGGGCACTGAGAAGTACTCCGTCAGACGCACTGAATATTCTCCTCCATTTCACACCTCTGGAAATATTCGCGAAACAAGCAGCAGCAAGCACAGCCATGAGACTCAAAACACTTCGATTGTGGTCGGAACTCAACACTGGCCACTCAACCATTCTCAAGGAATTCAATATCCTACCTAGCGACACTGACCGCCTACTACCCCAGGCAATCTTCGAAAAGAAATTCTCAATCAGTATTCCTTCCAGATCGAACTGGATGACTGACATGCAAACACTGAAAGATCCTCTGCGCATCTTCACAGATGAAACAAAGACAAAAGAAGATGTGGGTGCGGGTGTCTATTCACAAGACCTCAACATTGCTATCTCCGTGAAGCTGCCTGATCATTGTGGGTTTTTCAGGCAGAAACCATAGCGAATAAAGAGGCACTCTCATGGCTCAAAAACAATGTGATATCAAAAAGGGATATCACCATCTGTTCCGATAGTCAGGCCGCCATAAAATCCCTGGACAGTGTCGTGTTCTACTCAAAAACATCCCTTAATTGCAGGCTGTCTCTTAACGAGATGGTCGAGCATTTCAACATTCACCTCATGTGGGTGCCGGGACACTGTGACATACCAGGAAACTGCAAAGCCGATGAACTCGCTAGGTGTGGTACAACCTCATCGCTATCAATAGCTTACCGTCTTCTTAAGATCCACACAATTAAAGCCACTAATGACAAATGGCTACAAGGCACCACCTGCCTTAAAACAAAATAAATCTGGCCATCACTTAACCTAAAAAGGTCTCTCAGTCTACTTGGACCCAGCAAGCCCTTATTAAGGACTCGCATAGGAGTCATAACCGGGCACTGTGTAATTGGCACTCATGCTCGCAGGATGGGTGCTCCATATAATGATGCTCACTGAGATAGCCAATGTACATTCGGCCAGTCCGAGTCCTTACTAGTCCTCTGGATAGTCGCAGCGGCAGTAGACGATTAGAGGACGGGACGTCGAATGTCTTCTTCTTCTTCGATTGGCGCTTCAGTCCGGGGCCAGCACGATCTTTCGCCAGCTGCCTCTAGTTGCGCACACCAAGTTGGTTGAGGTCCTTGTGTGCGCCATCTAGTGCGAGGACGTCCTCTGTTGCGCTGTCCCAATAGCTCGGTGTCGAAGACTCTTCAGGCCGGAGCTGTGGTGTCCATCCGCTCTACATGACCTAGCCATCTTCTCCTCCAAACGCCATCAACGCAAACAGGACCAAAGATCGTACGCAGAACTTTTCTCTCAAAACAACCAAGAGCTTCTTCATCCGCTTTCAATAGCGTCCATGTCTCTGCGCCATAGAGCATTACTGGGATGATCAGGGTTTTATACAAGGTCAATTTGGTGTTTCGAGAGATGGCTCTGTTACTCAATTGCCTCTTGAGCCCAAAGAAACAGCGATTGGCAAGAGTAATTCTGCGCTTGATCTCGGTACTGGTGTTGTTGTCCCTATTTACTCCAGAACCTAGGTAGACGAAGTCCTTGACACACCACAAAATTTCTGCTCACCAATATGACGCTCTATCCGAGACGTCGATGTTCTGCGTCCTTCCGTGATGACAGCATGTAATTTGTTTTGCCCTGGTTTATCTCTAGACCCATTTTAGCCGCTTCCGCTTCAATGCCAGCAAACGCCTCATTGACGGCTCGCTGTGTTCGTCCAATCACGTCAATGTCGTCCGCGTAAGCAAGCAGTTGAACGGATTTTTGGAAGATCGTGCCTCGGGTGTTTACGTTTGAGTTTCGCACGATCTTCTCGTGTATGATGCTAAAGAAGTCACATTACAGCGTGTCGCCTTGCCTAAAACCTTTTTGACATTGAAGGTCTCGGTGAGTTCGTTACCGACCTTGATGGAGCGAATTTAGCTTTGATGCGGATTGTTATGAGGCGCTCGCTGATATAATCAAAGCTTAAGACTTTTTGCATAAGTCTGCTTCGAACAGCGAATCCGCATCCAAATAAGCGCTGCCTTCCCTCTTTGTAGCAATCACCGTAGTAGATGTCGCAGTTTCTCATCTTCCTTTTGCCCGGCGCATCGCATCTCCTGGATGGCAGTGACATCTGCTTTGTAGCAGTCCAGGGCCTCCGCGAGTTCATCGGCTGCACGTGGTCTGTTGAGGGACCTCACATTCCACGTGCAGAACCGAAAATTATTGTTCTTTGATCGTTAAAGGCCCATACCAATTGCACACCAATGTGTCTTCAGGCTATTGAAACCCAGTATCTCGTCAGGTTGGGCAGGTTTACAATTGAGAATTCTCGCAGCTCCATCAAGTCGTCGGAAGAGAACTCACCGAGACGTTCAATGTGACAAAAGAATATAGAAGACTTGTAAGTCTTGTTAGCCAGCACTAGAAGAACGATTTTCCAAGAATCCGTACAGCCGTTCTCATGTGCAGATGAAATTGACGTGATACGCAGAACACAGCGAGCCGTCAATGAGGCGTTTTCGGTTAGAATAGGTCTAGCGGTCAACGAAGTATATTGTGTCCTTAAGCGCCACAATGGGCTGTACAGCGACATAAGCCAAGCCAGGCGTCGTCCGGTTCAACGCCTAAGGTGGCTGGGCATAGAGCGTATTGACATGTCATCTCCGGCCTGAAGAGTCTTCGACTTCGAACCTGTGGGATAGCAGAACTTAGAACGCCCACTTCTGATGTGCAGGTATAGAAGGATATCAACCAAATTGGCGAATAAAACTGTATGTAGCTGCGGCCCACGATCGTGCTCATTGGAGAAGCATATTTGTTCGGGCCAGGATGGTCCTGTACTCTAGCAAGATAAGAACTGCAATTGAGAGAATTGAGTTTTTCTTCTAAAGTAGGCAGGATAAAAATGTTCTATTCACAGAGCTAAACTGGTCACTGCTGAAGACAATAAAAGCAAATATCATGCTATCATATAATTTGCTTGGCCTTTTATATGTATCCCTTCCCTTTCAGAAACGAGCTTTAATTTTAAGCACATTCCTCAATTTTTGTCTGACTATACTCACATTTTGTCATTCCCATTTTCAGATCTTAGTGACGACCGTAAGAAACGCCCAAGAACCGCATTCTCTGCATCCCAAATAAAAGCCCTCGAAACGGAATTCGAAAGGGGGAAATATTTATCCGTGGCCAAGAGGACTGCCTTAGCCAAACAGCTTCATTTAACAGAAACTCAGGTAAGCTCCTTTCATTCGCAATCCATTCTCTAACTAACATTCTCACTTCGTAGATTAAAATCTGGTTCCAAAACCGACGAACAAAATGGAAGCGCAAGTACACGTCCGACGTTGAAACCATAGCCTCTCATTACTATGCCCAGCTTGGAATTGGAGGACTCGCCAGACCCATGGTTGTCGGCGATCGTTTGTGGCTCTTCAGCCAGACGCCTTCTGGTCCAGCTCCCATTCAATCCATAATGTTAAACGGTGGTCCGTCGACTATGGGATTTCCGTCCACACAAAATCCTCCGCTGCGATCTTACCCACCATCTTCACAGCCCATTGCGCCACCACCTCCACCGCCACCGAATAGCAGCATCATCGAAAGCGCTAGGAATGCAATTCTCTCGCGAGGTCAACCATTGAACTTCGGTCTTCCGAACTTGAACTTTGCCCTAAACAAGCCAAATCCATCACAGTTCCCATCGGGGCCGCCATACATGGCGTCACGGGTGCCACCTCTGATGAAGCCCTTCGATCCACTAGTTCCCACCAAAGTGCAGTCCTTCAACGACGGTGCCAAATTCGATTATCAAACCAAAAGCCCCACAGGATATCGTGGTCCATCTGTTGAAACGGATGCCTACCTTCAGATGAAATATCAGTCGATACACAGCTGCGAAGCCACTGACACACCGAACGGATTAGCTGAATTGGAACGTGTTTTTGGCGACTCCAACGGAGGTTTCCTAGAGCACAAGGCCAGCAGCAATGTTGTTTCACACAAAAAGGACTCCGACAGCCGCGGCAGCACCCACGAATCGGAGTGCAGTGATATTGACTGCGAACAAATCGATGAGGACGAATCCTAGATGAAACTCAAGCCAAGTCATTTTTGTATTTAAAATGTCGAATTAATATCCTTTTATTTTGTATAGTATTCTTTTTTTTACATATCACAGCCAGGTAGGCTAGAAAAAAAATTATTACAATCTTCTGTTTTTTTTTTCTTTATATATAACCTCGAATGTAATCTTGTTTTGCAATGTTTTTGTGTTCCTTGCCATGCCGGAGCGCACGTTTCATACTGTTAGTTAACACATTTCCCCCCTCATCAGCAAACAACACTTAAATGTGGTCAAACTAAAATTACGTTAACTTCAATTGCTCATCTCTTGCAATAATTTACACTAATGTACATGAGTTTATATTCAATGTGAGAACATCCTAAAGTTAAGTTCAATCAAATCCTTTTTTTTCTAATTGTGGAAGGTCATTAGGTTAAGGTTCCTTAAACTTAGCGAATTAGTGACTCAAAGTCTGGATGCGCTCTTGTGTTTTATTCGAATGAACTTGTGTATGCATTATTATTTTCAATAAACATTTAAGACATAAGCAACTTCAAGGACTATTCGTTTGTGTTTTCTTTTAGCTATATTCTAATTTCGTTCATTTTCGGGTCGAGTATTTGCAACATTTGCTGGAAATAAGTGGGAGTGGTTGGTTGGTTAAGGCTTAAAATTCGTGGTCATGAGTTATTTGACAAACAAAATCTGATTTGACTTGATGTGGTGGTTTTGGGGTAATGTAACTATCAGAACGTACCCCAAGAACCAACGTCATAATGGTGTATACACAGATTCAGTATGAGATTCAGTGATCAACATCGTTGTCGGGGTGTGTTGTTTTAAAAAGGTTTACAAAACAATTGGTTGGTCTTCAATTGCGCGACTGGGGGCTAAGAAAAACAGTAGGCTCGCGTCTCCACACCAGTAGATAACGGCCTCAAATAATTAGGTGTGCGCAACTAGGTATGATGATTAGGCTGGTAGTTGACACCCAGGTTCGACCCAGACTGTAGCTTTACTTCAAAAAGAAGAACATAACAATAAGCCCAACGATCCCATTAAAATTACAGCCCGATCACTTCTTCTTCTTCTTCTTTGTGTGGCGCTACAGTCCGGGGTGGTTGCGTTGCCCGACAGGTTCGGATTCGAAGATTCTTCGGGCCGGAGCAGTGGTGTCCATCCGCTCTACATGACCTAGCCACCGTTGGCGTTGGATCCGTAGACGGCTCATGTTGCTGTACAGCCCGTACAGTTCGTGATTGAATCTTCTCGTCCAGAACCCGTCAACACAAACAGGACCAAAGATCGTGCGTAGAACTTTTCTCTCAAAGAGACCAAGGACTTCTTCATCCGCTTTCGAGATTGTCCATGCTTCCGCGCCGTATAGCAGGACTGGGATGATCAAGGTCGTATATAGAGTCAACTTGGTTCTTCGAGAGAGGGCTCTATTACTCAATTGCCTCTTGAGCCCGAAGAAACAGCGGTTGGCAAGAGTTATCCTACGCTAAACTGTACAAATAACATCAGTACCGAGACCGAGCCCGATCAAACTATCAAATCAAAAATATAATACATACCATTCTTGATCCTTCGCATGGCATAGGGCCATTTTGCAAGACAATTGTTTTGCAAAGCAGAAACAATAAAGCAGTTGAAACGTCAAAAGCAAACTTGCAATCGTTTGCTTTTGGCTTTCTACTTTCGAAGAAACCAACATAATTGACCTGCTTAATTTTGCTGATTGTATTTGCAAAAAATATTTGCTCTACCACGTTTTAGAAAAACAAAGTTGCTTTATCCTACATGCATTTCCAAATGACGTACTTTTCATACTTTGCGCAGAGTTTGCGTTACCGAATAGACTTAAGTCTCGCAGTTTTATTGACAATCAATTGATAGCTCTGTCCGTGGTAGAAGCATTCAAAGAGGACTCCTCAGAGCAGTTAGAGGAAAACGAGTTCGATCATGGAGATCAGATATATTACCCTGAAGTTCGATGGTTAAATTGGAATCTGTTTTTACAAAGATCTCGGGACTAGTTTCTACTAACCAGAAATGAAAAACATGGCGTTTAAATGGAAAAATTACAAATTTGTTTGCACTATACTCAAATGAAATTGAGTGGGAAGTGAGTGGGAGAAACTCTTTCAAAATGATGTGCTCTACAAGGCTTGAAGTTCGGATCGTTGCGGAAAGCTTCTGGAAGTTTATGAGCGAACTTAAAAAAAAGTTACTCATAATTTTCATTCATTCAGTTCAACCTATTTATGGGAAACAGCATTTTCAATAAGGAATGCTATAAAAACAAAGCAAGCTTGGAAGACTGCCTGAGACTAGCAATAAGCAACAAGCACGCCTCAGTTTTCAAAAAATGTAGTGGGCATCGACTTCTAAGAACTGTTTAATTTCCTAATTTTCTCTGGTATTTGCATCAGATGTAATTTGTTTTGTTAATTGTTTGATAAAGTTATATAAAAAAACAGAATTTTAATAAAATATTAGGATCAATATTGCAAAGGGGGCCCCGTAGTAAGTTAGATTAGATAGATTTTCTTTTTGATTTTCTCTTTATATGCTCAATTTTCAAGGACTGTCAAAAAGACAAGTACATGTAGTTATAACAATAAAACAGTTTCTTCGCAGGATCATGCCAAAGAATTGTGACATCAATTGAATGCATATTAACAGCAAGACTCAGTATTTACAAATAGTTATTGTCGCTCCAGCTTTCGCTAATCACCGACAAGCCAGTCCCAGAAGGTAGTTTCGCAACCATTGAATTTGCTCATATTTGTCATTATGCCAAAGCCTGATATACGAACAGTCACTATTATGCAAAGAACAAATATTACTAACATACAGCAAAGCGTGAACTGGGAAAAGTTATTGTTTGTTTTTCTCATCGAGACACGTCATCATTATCAAATCAAACTAGCATAGTATACATGGGTGGCGTTGTTCGTACTATTGTTCTCTCACGAGTGAAAGGGACCTACACTTTTGTAACGATTTGGAGCGGTTTCCGAGTTTGAGACAGGAAATACTCTCTGGACATTGTCAGTGACTCGAAAGAGGTGAGGCCGATTATTATGATCGTACTAGAAATCGAATCTAGGCAGGTAGGTTCAAGTTTGTTCATCGTTCAAATTTAAAGACAGCTGAAATAACAGAGTTTCGAGTTGTAGGGAGTTCGACTAAGATGATGTTAGGTCTGTTCCATTCATATTCACCGAAAATCACAGGACAAATGTCCAAAGCCGTTCCATTTGGTGATTTTTTCGTAGTTTTTGACAGAAGAGCGTGCTCACGAGAGAGTAAAAAATGTCCCCACCCTGCGAGTTTCTGCCACAGAAAATTCTGTGGGCAGAAAATTGAAGAGTGTCAAATTCAAAGTAAAAACAACAAACGGCAGTTCATTCAGAATGGAATAAGTAAGAATTGAATATATTTTTTGACGTGTCTTGAATTCTGTGCATTTCTACGAAACGTCGTTCTACAAGTTTGTGCACAGTTTCTCTCTCAAAGAGATTTTTACCCCCACTTCTGACAATTTGCTCAACTACGAATTTCTGTGCACAAATCAATTGGAACAGACCTGTTGTCTGTATAAAAAAATTTAGGAGAATGTCAAAAAATTCATCTTTGAGAGAAATTTGACGTTGGGAGAGCTCGATGTGGGTGAGAAAAAAAAAGCAATTCCTAGTACCAATGGAATAGGTCCGTGGCGTTGTGGGTATGTGCATCGACCCCAACCTCGACGTCGTAGGTTCGACTCCTGCTCTGTGCGACGAAAACAATTTCCACGATCCCACCTCTTTGGAGTCACTGACAATGCTCAAGGAGTACTTCTTGTCTAAAGAAAGCTTCTCAAACAAAGCCGTTCGGATTCGGTATTAAATTGTAGGTCCCTTCCACTCGTGAGAGAACAATAGCAGGCCCTGGCCCTGGCCCCCTACGGGTTGTAGCGCCACCCATAATAAAAAAAAAATGGAATAGGTCTTGCTGGACCTTCATACAAATTATACGGAGAAATGTCCTGATGCAGATGATTCCGTTGCAGACTCAAACTTGCAAGTTGGGGGAATAATGGTAAAGAAGATAGATGATGACGAGATGCTGGATGAGCTACAAGCAGAAAACGATCTAGCTCGCCAAGTGCAAAAATGATAATTCTCCGAGGAACGTGATGGAATAAAACGATACAACAACCCACTGCTGGTGTAAATCACGCCAATATGCTGCATACAGAAGAGTTGTGGAAAACCAATATGGATCGCGTATTCAGAGCAACGATGTCGCTAAACCAAATTTGGATGATTAATTGGTTATAAGCTGCTTTCATTCGGTGACAAATAATCATTTGGAAACTGCGTGGACACCGAATAATCTATTCGCAAACAGAGAAAACACACGATTTACACACTTCTTATCATCGACGCCTGCGATATACGGAGTAAGAGTATGATGGGCGTGTGATTCCAGCAACGGATACCCTTGCAAAGGGTTTCTGTATACAGACAAAGAAAATGCAACAAAGACACATGTGAGAATGTGTTGATCGAATCAATAACCAAGTACCAATCCAGGGGGAAAACTGTTGTTGCTAACAATTTCCTTACAACATTTAATGGTGTGGACAATCTTCGAAAATCTGGACACGACGGAATAAGAAGTGTATTCGTAAAGAGATGCTTACGGATCGTAGTTGCTTAACACAATCAACTATCTTTGGATTTACAGATAATGTCGCGGCAGTGTCTTACGTGCCGAAAAAATCGAAGCCAGTCAACAGTTCACTATGGCTCCGAATTGGTTGGAACAGCAAGAAAGCCACAAGCAATTCTGTTTTATAACAAATATAAAGTTGGCGTCGACGTCATGGTTCAAATGTTGGAAGAATATGCATGTAAACGACAACCGAAGCGATGGCCGTTGGCTTTTTTCTAAGACATGTTGAATGTCGCAGCGTTAAGACAAATGCCACACGTTCCATAAATTTGCATACAAAATGTATGAAGGTCCGATCCACATAACATTTATCACGATGTTGTTGTTGAAAAACGATACGAGTTAGTGTCGATACTTTTGATACATTTCCTTTATCTTTAGATTTCCACATTCCATTTATTACACCTTATAAATACAAAAAGATTTTAGTATTCAGCCCACGCTCTGACTCTACAGTGCTGGGATGTATGACTGTTCAGACATCCTGCTTTAAAGTACAAACAGAAAGGATACCACAACGCTACATCTTCTGCAGGTTTATTTTTCTCTTGCTCTGACAGCACAATACAAACACTGCAAACGGAATAAAAGATGTCTACCGCACTTGCTTAAGTCTGCATACTATTCATATATTTATGTGCAGGCCATATTCATTTTTGTTGGAAACATAGGAAATATGTTACCGGACGGGCGCCCTTTGCAGCGCAGTCAACGGAAAGGACTCTTCGAAACCAGTGTTACCACAGGGACTCTATAGAGTCAAAAGGACTCATTTTTATTATCCTGACTCGGGGGCTCATCATTTTTAGATTTGACTTAAAATCACATGCCCATTTGCTTTAATATTTCCTGAACGCTTTCATTTAAAATGCCTGAGCACATACTAGCACTGCACCCAGCAATGGCTCTGGGCAGACTTCGAGTCAGGAAAAGAATGAAGACGTATCTTCATGGATGGCTCCAAAACCAATGAAGGGTCCGGCGCTGGTGTTTTTGTGTAGGACTGTATACATTATTAGGTAAATTTGCGTCGTTTTTCTAAGCGGAAACCTATGAGAACAGGTGGACTGGTCGACGTATCTGTGTCTGTAGTGACAGTTAGGCTGTACTTTAAGCATTACTCAATGCTTTAACCATTTCCAAGATAGTTCAGGAATGAAAATCCTCTCTGAATTTAATTGCCAGTTAAAATTCACTGAAACTCATCTGGGATCGCTGATGAACTTGCCAGACAAGGATTAGAGAAAACTTTCTCAGGACCTGAACCTGCTCTCGAACTGCCCGCGTCTGTGATTAGGGCTTCCATTGATGGTTGGACCTCTCGAGCACAGTCGTAGACGGCATGATTCTCCAATATGTAAATAAGATAGACCAAGCGTTTTGCCCCCAAAAGTCTGTAAGAAATGCGCGTAATGTCTGTGCTTGGTTAATGAGTAGTTAGTATATATGACGCCTGTGGAGAGGACGACGATACGGCAAAGCACCTCTTCTGTCACTATTCCGCCTTTGCTTGGATCAGGTGGCAGGTCTTCGGCGCTGATGTGGTGAGAGCTGAAGAGTTGATTCTCCAGGCCCTTTATCGCAGAAGCGTCTGCTGGTCTTCAGGAGAAATTGTAGGTTGCTGCCTGATAGTACAATGGTCAATGATCAGTCTTGAGTCTGAGTGCTCCTTTGTAATATTCAAACCACCAACAACAAAAAAATAACATTCTATATTCTTGTTTCACATTAGGAGTCATTGTGTTATCAAAAACCTTTGTTGGGATTCATTTATTTTCAAAATTACTCATTTTTTGAGCTGCTGGTAACACTGTTCGACAGACGAAACAGTGAATTCCGATCATCTCTGTACTTAACCCATTTAAAACGAATATATTTGCTGAACCAGCCTGTGAACTGTTAAATGAAAATATCACCACAAGCACTCATTGAATGATATTGTGTTTTAGAGATTACTGAAATGTCATGTTATCAACCAATTCCGCACGTGAGAGAGAAATGCTTTGCAAATGTGCTCTGACCCTAACCCTAACAAAATATGTAAGTCCAATCATATTTCCGATCCACAAAATTGGTGCTGTTTCATAATTCATACACAAAAGCATGACGAACATGTAAAACCACTGTGATCGTCGTGATGTTATTGGCAGAGTTTCAATATAAATTTGTCTATTCATTTGCAATCGGTAGGAAGTTGAGTTAAAATAAAATAAACAAAATTATCTAGTATAGGATAACAATACCATTTTGATATTACCAGTTGGTAAGTGTCTTTTGTTGATTCTTTTGAATGCCTCCTCAAACATCCTCTCATCATGGAAACAGGATGGACATGGTCCCAGTTTACACAGGATGCATGAAGAGGCATGCAATGCATTTAGGTAATCATACTTAGTAGATCTTATATATCCCAGTGAAAAAAAAATCAAATCGGCTTGTCAACTTAAACAATTAATCAACAAAAAAAAAAAATATCTATAGACCTTAATTATTTAAATTACACTTAAAGCTAGGGAGATTGTTAGCTCCACGATAGATCATAACCTTTCCAATTCAGATTTGGCGCTAGGAACACCCGTCTGCTGTTGTAGTAAAATGATACAATACCGTGGTATGCGGTTCGTGGCACTCCACTCTGTAAAGTAGAAAATTGACGATGATAACTCATGCTGTTGAGAAGAGATTTTCGATTTACCTTTAAATCATCCATAAGACCCAGCAGTTTTGTTGTTCTTTTATATTGCTCTTTGGTATTGTATTGTATTCGTACTGGGCCATCACGGCTTATTAGATTCCGACGCAATTCCTCATATGTCACCATGGGACAGTCATACACATGTTTAAGGAATACTTTATCATAGTTATCCTGGTTGAAAAGAATAAATTGGGTTCGATTTGAGTGAACTGACTGACATCCTCTGGAATGACTTACCTTCAGTAGGTATGTTAAATTCAATTTTGTGAATTGCACAAAATCTTCACTCAGTTTTATGTGCTTCAGATATTTGTCAAAGAAGAGACCACTGTTAAGAATTAGAAAATAAAATTACTCCTTATTTTCTGCTGAGGGAAGTAAACTTACTTTGAAACGCCAACTTTTCCGAATGTTCTCGTTCGTGATATCTCTGGACGAATGCAGACTCGATTTTTCCTTTGCTCCGGATGTCGTATCCAGTCATCCCAAAATCTAAAAGAATAATGAACGATTCATGAAAATATATTGCACAAACAATCAAACCACTGTACCACGACGCGGCAAGAAGAAGCATTAACGCCTTTCCAACCAGCCCAATAAAAAACAATACTAGCAGAAGCTGGACTACCAACAATCGAAGAACGGAGAGACACCATCACTCTCAACCTGTTAGCTAAACTAACCTTTTCAAAGCTCTCAGTGATCGATGACGATATAAGGAAGAGCCAAACCCGAAAACATCCCAGAAAGATAAATTCTGCCATAACCAGCATTCTTGAAAAAGCCGATATGGTAGATCTACCAACTAATATAATACGCTGCAATACACCACGTCATCCCCCTTGGTTTATTAACCAAGAATCACTAATACTAAACCTAGCCGACTACAAAAAGGGCAACACCAGCAACAGATTCTACCAACAACTCTATTCCAGCACAATATATATATATATATATATATATATATATATATATATATATATATATATATATATATATATATATATATATATGGGTGGCGCTACAGTCCATAGAGGGCCAGGGCCTAGCTTCTCAGCAACCACTCGTGTTGTGCATGCTATTGTTTTCTCACGAGTGGAAGGGACCTACAGTTTTACGCCGAATCCGAACGGCCAAGTTTGAGAAGCTTTTTCTAGACAAGAAATACTCTTTGAGCATTGTCAGTGACTCGAAAGAGGTGGGGCCGTGAAAATTATTTCTGTCGCTCAGAGTTGGAATCGAACCTACGACGTCGAGGTTGGGGTCGACGCACATACCCACAACGCCACGGGCCACCACACATTCCAGCACAATAGAAAATCTAAAATCAGAGGGTTGGTCCCCCATTTTCACCGACGGGTCGAAGAACACGGACAATACCGCGTTCGCCGTAACGGATGAAAATGGATCCATCGCCAAGATTGGTAATCTCCCAGACTTCGCCTCGGTGTTTACAGCAATAGCATTTGCTATTCTGCAACCCATAAAAATAGCAAGCAACCCGCATAATAAACGCATTGTATGCACTGATAGCATATCAGTTATCAATACAATAAAAAACCCCAACAACAACAGCGATCTCATATCTGAAATCAGATACCAACTCATCAAATCACCAAACACGACGAAGATAATGTGGATCCCTGGGCATGCGGGAATCCAGGGCAACGAACACGCCGACAATGCAGCCAACTCAGCCAAAACCAGCCCTGTATTCAATTTCAACATCTTCACAAAAACAGACCTGATCAAACACATAAAAAAACATCAAACACCATCATAAACCAAGACTGGAGCCTATACCACCACCATTACAAAAAAGTTAACCCTGCAAAAACCGAGCCTAAGTACCCGACAAACTGCTCCAAATTGCAAATTTCCAACTTTGTTCGGCTACGACTTGGACACACTGCAGTCACACACCAACACCTGCTGAATAAAACCTGCCCCACATGTAATATCCGCTTAAACCTACAACATCTTCTAGAAAATTGCCCTGTACTGCAACCCATATCCGAAAACATTTTCCAAAACACCTCCATCTATGACATACTCCAAAACCCTAATTTCAATAACATCATTAAAGTCAATAATTTTTTGTCAAAAGCCAATCTTACTTTATAACAACACAATTGAGCCAATAGTCTCCGCAGCTAGGCTCGTTAAACTGTAAATTAGCTTGTAATTTTAATTACCTGGTAATAATAATAATAATAATAATAATAATAATATTGCACAAAGGCGAATTAAAGAAGAGAGACTTTCATCTGGACGAGATTGAAGAGTCTCCCGAAAATGTTGCTATTGTACACTTTATATTCTTTAGTTGGAAGCAGATATAAATTAGCTGTATTACCAGTATTATTATAGATTATTGTTTAGTAGTCAAGTAAAAAGGATGTATAGATGATCCATCCTTGGCAGATGTCATAAAGAAGTTTTTAGCTCAGCATAAAACTTTTCTATCACAGGTGGATACGCAGCAGTTTTAAGTTGAGCTCCGAAAGGTGGAGTTTGAGAATCTTCTACTCTTCGAGAATTATCAGTCATCCAAAGGAGGTGGAGCCCTGAATTATGAAGGTTGGTAAATTCATGTATTGCACACCCAGCGCAGGAGTCATAGTACCAAACCACTACGCCTACTTCAATAGAACAAAGTGAATATGATACAACTCCTTTACCTCTCGTGCTGCTTACATTCTCTTTCACTGCCGATGAAGGTCAGTGTATTTATACACAATGCTATGACACTATTTGATTTCAGCGCTGGTGTCATTGTCTGAGTTGATAGAAACGAAACGAAGAATAACTCTTGCCAATCGGTGCTTCTTTGGGCTAAGAAAGCAATTGGTAAACAAAGCCCTCTCTCGAACAGCCAAGGTAACGCTTTACAAGACCTTAATCGTCCCAGTCCTGCTATATGGCGCGGAGGCATGGACTCTGTCAAAAGCGGATGAAGCAGCCCTTGGTTGCTCCGAGAGGAAAATTCTTCGTATGATTGTGGAGGAGGAGATACAACGACGAACTATACGGGCTGTTCAGCGACATCGACTTAGCCAGAAGAGTGAAGATCCAACGATTGAGATGGCTAGGTCATGTAGAGCGGACGGAAACCAATGCTCCGGCCCGAAAAGTCTTCGAATCCACCGCCGAGGGACGGCGCAGTTGAGGAAGACCGAGGTGCCGCACGCAAGTGGAAAGGGACCTCAACCAACTATGCGTGCGAAATCGGAGACAGCTAGCTAAAGATCGAGCTGGCTCGAGACGCTTGTTGGTTGAGGCCCAGGTCCACCCCGGACTGTAGCGCCACTTGAAGGAAGTAAGTAAGCTATGAAACTATCCGCTTGTTGGAAACGGGTCGTTCACCCAGGCGGTCACTGTTTATTATTTGAAATATGTTAAATAAATTTATGCATCACACCTGACAAGCGGTACTGTGCATTGCACATTCTCACACTACATTGTGTGGTGCAAGTGCTATACCGCATAATATTAATCTTCTACAATACATCAAATTCATTTCAGCTCCACCGTTCGATCATTGTTTTAAATGATGTTTGAATTTCCGGTTCAGTGATATTAGAATTGACCCAGTTGAAGTAACCTACTTTTCTATGCGTCGAATAAATCTCTACAAAGACCGTAGTTTAGTTAACAACTCTCTTTTTAATCTTTGTCACCACAGCATCTGCATATGAAGTCATGCGTAACTGGTAAGTCCCATTTTGTTTTCATGATACTCCAGATGATTATGACCTACACTACAAAAATGGACCATATCATCCAAGTGGTCTCACAAGTGAGGAAAAGTAGAGGGTTCCACTTTTCATTTGCTACTTCTATAATTTTGACATTCTTGACATCTAAAGAAATTCCAGAACACATACAGCGATTTTGAGAGGCACTAGTCCACAAAGGCCAAACATATCTGAGCGTGCACCTAATACCAGACGAAGAATTAAAGTCACCACAATCAGCTCTCATTCTCAGACTCCTATAAGGAAACTGGCTTAGAGAGTATACTCTAGTTCAAATCTCTTCCACTATTGCAAAACAGGATCATATAACCCTCAAAACAACTCTGAAAAGAACTGTATGTGTGGATAGCTTAAGGTACGAAAGAGGACACAATAAGTGCAATATACTCTTAACAATAATAATAATAATACTTCTTGATTTCTGCAAGACGTGTTTCGGCCCTTTTCTTAGCAAAGAAATTGCTTTAAGGACCGCTTGAGTCCTCCTGTCAATGAGAATGGTAATCTCATTCGGGGGCTTCTGTACAAGTTCACCGAAGGGGTTTTTGGACAAGGGAACCGAAGATGTTTCTGGACAAGGGAACCGAAAGGGTTTCTGGACAAGGGAGCCGAAGGGATTCTGGACAAGGAAACCGAATGGGTTTCTGGACAAGGGAACCGAAGGGGTTTCTGAACAAGGAACCGAAGGGGTTTCTGGACAAGGGAACCGAAGGGGTTTCTGGACAAGGGAACCGAAGGGGTTTCTGGACAAGGGAACCGAAGGGGTTTCTGGACAAGAAAACCGAAGGGGTTTTTGGACAAGGGAACCGAAGGCGTTTCTGGACAAGGGAACCGAAGGGGTGTCTGCACAAGGGAACCGAAGGGGTGTCTGCACAAGGGAACCGAAGGAGTTTCTGGACAAGAGAACCGAAGGGGTTTCTGGACAAGGGAACCGAAGGGGTTTCTGGACAAGGGAACCGAAGGGGTTTCTGGACAAGGGAACCGAAGGGGTTTTTGGACAAGGGAACCGAAGGGGTTTCTGGACAAGGGAACCGAAGGGGTTTCTGGACAAGGGAACAAAAGGGGTTTTTGGACAAGGGAACCGAAGGGGTTTCTGGACAAGGGAACCGAAGGGGTTTTTGGACAAGGGAACCGAAGGGGTTTTTGGACAAGGAAACCGAAGGGGTTTCTGGACAAGAGAACCGAAGGGGTTTCTGGACAAGGGAACCGAAGGGGTTTCTGGACAAGGGAACCGAAGGGGTTTCTGGACAAGGGAACCGAAGGGGTTTCTGGACAAGGGAACCGAAGGGGTTTCTGGACAAGGGAACCGAAGGGGTTTCTGGGCAAGGGAACCGAAGGGGTTTCTGGACTAGGGAACCGAAGGGGTTTCTGGACGGGGGAACCGAAGGGGTTTCTGGACAAGGGAACCGAAGGGGTTTTTGGACAAGGGAACCGAAGGGGTTTTTGGACAAGGGAACCGAAGGGGTTTCTGGACAAGGGAACCGAAGGGGTTTCTGGACAAGGAACCGAAGGGGTTTCTGGACAAGGGAGCCTAAGGGTTTTCTGGACAAGGGAACCGAACGGGTTTCTGGACAAGGGAACCAAAGGGGTTTTTGGACAAAGGAACCGAAGGGGTTTTAGGACAAGGAACCGAAGGGGATTTTGGACAAGGGAACCGAAGGGGTTTCTGGACAAGGGAACCGAAGCGGTTTTTGGACAAGGGAACCGAAGGGGTTTTTGGACAAGGGAACCGAAGGGGTTTCTGGACAAGGGAACCGAAGGGGTTTCTGGACAAGGAACCGAAGGGGTTTCTGGACAAGGGAACCTAAGGGGTTTCTGGACAAGGGAACCGAAAGGGGTTTCTGGACAAGGGAACCGAAGGGGTTTCTGGACAAGGGAACCGAAGGGGTTTTTGGACAAGGGAACCGAAGGGTTTTCTGGACAAGGAACCGAAGGGGATTTTGGACAAGGGAACCGAAGGGGTTTCTGGACAAGGGAACCGAAGGGGTTTCTGGACAAGGGAACCGAAGGGGTTTTAGGACAAGGGAGCCGAAGGGGTTTCTGGACAAGGGAACCGAAAGGGGTTTTAGGACAAGGAAACCGAAGGGGTTTCTGGACAAGGGAACCGAAAGGGGTTTCTGGACAAGGGAACCGAAGGGGTTTCTGGACAAGGGAACCGAAGGGGTTTCTGGACAAGGGAACCGAAAGGGGTTTCTGGACAAGGGAACCGAAGGGGTTTCTGGACAAGGGAACCGAAGGGGTTTTTGGACAAGGGAACCGAAGGGGTTTTTGGACAAGGGAACCGAAGGGGTTTCTGGACAAGGGAACCGAAGGGGTTTTTGGACAAGGGAACCGAAGGGGTTTTTGGACAAGGGAACCGAAGGGGTTTCTGGACAAGGGAACCGAAGGGGTTTTTGGACAAGGGAACCGAAGGGGTTTCTGGACAAGGGAACCGAAGGGGTTTTTGGACAAGGGAACCGAAGGGGTTTCTGGACAAGGGAACCGAAGGGGTTTTTGGACAAGGGAACCGAAGGGGTTTCTGGACAAGGGAACCGAAAGGGGTTTCTGGACAAGGGAACCGAAGGGGTTTCTGGACAAGGGAACCGAAGGGGTTTTTGGACAAGGGAACCGAAGGGGTTTCTGGACAAGGGAACCGAAGGGGTTTTTGGACAAGGGAACCGAAGGGGTTTCTGGACAAGGGAACCGAAAGGGGTTTCTGGACAAGGGAACCGAAGGGGTTTCTGGACAAGGGAACCGAAGGGGTTTTTGGACAAGGGAACCGAAGGGGTTTCTGGACAAGGGAACCGAAGGGGTTTTTGGACAAGGGAACCGAAGGGGTTTTTGGACAAGGGAACCGAAGGGGTTTCTGGACAAGGGAACCGAAGGGGTTTTTGGACAAGGGAACCGAAGGGGTTTCTGGACAAGGGAACCGAAGGGGTTTTTGGACAAGGGAACCGAAGGGGTTTCTGGACAAGGGAACCGAAGGGGTTTCTGGACAAGGGAACCGAAGGGGTTTTTGTACAAGGGAACCGAAGGGGTTTCTGCACAAGGGAACCGAAGGGGTTTCTGGACAAGGGAACCGAAGGGGTTTTTTGACAAGGGAACCGAAGGGGTTTCTGGACAAGGGAACCGAAGGGGTTTCTGCACAAGGGAACCGAAGGGGTTTCTGGACAAGGGAACCGAAGGGGTTTCTGGACAAGGGAACCGAAGGGGTTTTAGGACAAGGGAGCCGAAGGAGTTTCTGGACAAGGGAACCGAAAGGGGTTTTAGGACAAGGAAACCGAAGGGGTTTCTGGACAAGGGAACCGAAAGGGGTTTCTGCACAAGGGAACCGAAGGGGTTTCTGGACAAGGGAACCGAAGGGGTTTTTGGACAAGGGAACCGAAGGGGTTTCTGGACAAGGGAACCGAAGGGGTTTTTGGACAAGGGAACCGAAGGGGTTTCTGGACAAGGGAACCGAAGGGGTTTCTGGACAAGGGAACCGAAGGGGTTTCTGTACAAGGGAACCGAAGGGGTTTCTGGACAAGGGAACCGAAGGGGTTTCTGCACAAGGGAACCGAAGGGGTTTCTGGACAAGGGAACCGAAGGGGTTTTTGGACAAGGGAACCGAAGGGGTTTCTGGACAAGGGAACCGAAGGGGTTTTTTGACAAGGGAACCGAAGGGGTTTCTGGACAAGGGAACCGAAGGGGTTTCTGCACAAGGGAACCGAAGGGGTTTCTGGACAAGGGAACCGAAGGGGTTTTTGGACAAGGGAACCGAAGGGGTTTCTGGACAAGGGAACCGAAGGGGTTTTTGGACAAGGGAACCGAAGGGGTTTCTGGACAAGGGAACCGAAGGGGTTTCTGGACAAGGGAACCGAAGGGGTTTCTGGACAAGGGAACCGAAGGGGTTTCTGGACAAGGGAACCGAAGGGGTTTTAGGACAAGGGAGCCGAAGGAGTTTCTGGACAAGGGAACCGAAAGGGGTTTTAGGACAAGGAAACCGAAGGGGTTTCTGGACAAGGGAACCGAAAGGGGTTTCTGCACAAGGGAACCGAAGGGGTTTCTGGACAAGGGACAAGGGAACCGAAGGGGTTTCTGGACAAGGGAACCGAAGGGGTTTCTGGACAAGGGAACCGAAGGGGTTTCTGTACAAGGGAACCGAAGGGGTTTCTGGACAAGAGAACCGTAGGGGTTTATGGACAAGGGAACCGAAGGGGTTTCTGGACAAGGGAACCGAAAGGGGTTTTAGGACAAGGAAACCGAAGGGGTTTCTGGACAAGGGAACCGAAAGGGGTTTCTGGACAAGGGAACCGAAGGGGTTTCTGGACAAGGGAACCGAAGGGGTTTTTGGACAAGGGAACCGAAGGGGTTTCTGGACAAGGGAACCGAAGGGGTTTTTGGACAAGGGAACCGAAGGGGTTTCTGGACAAGGGAACCGAAGGGGTTTTTGGACAAGGGAACCGAAGGGGTTTCTGGACAAGGGAACCGAAGGGGTTTCTGGACAAGGGAACCGAAGGGGTTTCTGTACAAGGGAACCGAAGGGGTTTCTGGACAAGAGAACCGTAGGGGTTTTTGGATAAGGGAACCGAAGGGGTTTCTGGACAAGGGAACCGAAGGGGTTTCTGGACAAGGGAACCGAAGGGGTTTTTGGACAAGGGAACCGAAGGGGTTTCTGGACAAGGGAACCGAAGGGGTTTCTGGACAAGGGAACCGA
The DNA here is from genome assembly GCA_916610145.1 of Eristalis arbustorum. Lineage (NCBI taxonomy): Eukaryota > Metazoa > Arthropoda > Insecta > Diptera > Syrphidae > Eristalis > Eristalis arbustorum. Next base: position 46,530,021 of record OU744319.1, on the reverse strand, counting down.
AGGGCTTTCTGGACAAGGAAACCGAAGGGTTTTCTGGACAAGGGAACCGAAGGGGTTTCTGGACAAGGGAACCAAAGGGGTTTCTGGACAAGGGAACCGAAGGGGTTTTTGGACAAGGGAACCGAAGGGGTTTCTGGACAAGGGAACCGAAGGGGTTTTTGGACAAGGGAACCGAAGGGGTTTTTGGACAAGGGAACCGAAGGGGTTTCTGGGCAAGGGAACCGAAGGGGTTTCTGGACAAGAGAACCGAAGGGGTTTCTGGACAAGAGAACCGAAGGGGTTTCTGGACAAGGGAACCGAAGGGGTTTCTGGACAAGGGAACCGAAGGGGTTTCTGGACAAGGGAACCGAAGGGGTTTTTGGACAAGGGAACCGAAGGGGTTTCTGGGCAAGGGAACCGAAGGGGTTTCTGGACAAGAGAACCGAAGGGGTTTTTGGACAAGAGAACCGAAGGGGTTTCTGGACAAGGGAACCGAAGGGGTTTCTGGACAAGGGAACCGAAGGGGTTTCTGGACAAGGGAACCGAAGGGGTTTTTGGACAAGGGAACCGAAGGGGTTTCTGGACAAGAGAACCGAAGGGGTTTCTGGACAAGGGAACCGAAGGGGTTTTTGGACAAGGGAACCGAAGGGGTTTTAGGACAAGGGAACCGAAGGGGTTTTTGGACAAGGGAACCGAAGATGTTTTTGGAAAAGGGAACCGAAAGGGTTTCTGGACAAGGGAGCCGAAGGGGTTTCTGGACAAGGGAACCGAAGGGGTTTCTGGACAAGGGAACCGAAGGGGTTTCTGGACAAGGGAACCGAAGGGGTTTCTGGACAAGGGAACCGAAGGGGTTTCTGGACAAGGGAACCGAAGGGGTTTTTGGACAAGGGAACCGAAGGGGTTTCTGGACAAGGGAACCGAAGGGGTTTCTGGACAAGGGAACCGAAGGGGTTTTTGGACAAGGGAACCGAAGGGGTTTCTGGACAAGAGAACCGAAGGGGTTTTTGGACAAGGGAACCGAAGGGGTTTTAGGACAAGGGAGACGAAGGGGTTTCTGGTCAAGGGAACCGAAGGGGTTTTTGGACAAGGGAACCGAAGATGTTTTTGGACAAGGGAACCGAAAGGGTTTCTGGACAAGGGAACCGAAAGGGGTTTCTGGACAAGGGAACCGAAGGGGTTTCTGGACAAGGGAACCGAAGGGGTTTTTGGACAAGGGAACCGAAGGGGTTTCTGGACAAGGGAACCGAAGGGGTTTTTGGACAAGGGAACCGAAGGGGTTTTTGGACAAGGGAACCGAAGGGGTTTCTGGACAAGGGAACCGAAGGGGTTTTTGGACAAGGGAACCGAAGGGGTTTCTGGACAAGGGAACCGAAGGGGTTTTTGGACAAGGGAACCGAAGGGGTTTCTGGACAAGGGAACCGAAGGGGTTTCTGGACAAGGGAACCGAAGGGGTTTTTGTACAAGGGAACCGAAGGGGTTTCTGCACAAGGGAACCGAAGGGGTTTCTGGACAAGGGAACCGAAGGGGTTTTTTGACAAGGGAACCGAAGGGGTTTCTGGACAAGGGAACCGAAGGGGTTTCTGCACAAGGGAACCGAAGGGGTTTCTGGACAAGGGAACCGAAGGGGTTTCTGGACAAGGGAACCGAAGGGGTTTTAGGACAAGGGAGCCGAAGGAGTTTCTGGACAAGGAACCGAAAGGGGTTTTAGGACAAGGAAACCGAAGGGGTTTCTGGACAAGGGAACCGAAAGGGGTTTCTGCACAAGGGAACCGAAGGGGTTTCTGGACAAGGGAACCGAAGGGGTTTTTGGACAAGGGAACCGAAGGGGTTTCTGGACAAGGGAACCGAAGGGGTTTTTGGACAAGGGAACCGAAGGGGTTTCTGGACAAGGGAACCGAAGGGGTTCTGGACAAGGGAACCGAAGGGGTTTCTGTACAAGGGAACCGAAGGGGTTTCTGGACAAGGAACCGAAGGGGTTTCTGCACAAGGGAACCGAAGGGGTTTCTGGACAAGGGAACCGAAGGGGTTTTTGGACAAGGGAACCGAAGGGGTTTCTGGACAAGGGAACCGAAGGGGTTTTTTGACAAGGGAACCGAAGGGGTTTCTGGACAAGGGAACCGAAGGGGTTTCTGCACAAGGGAACCGAAGGGTTTCTGGACAAGGGAACCGAAGGGGTTTTTGGACAAGGGAACCGAAGGGTTTCTGGACAAGGGAACCGAAGGGGTTTTTGGACAAGGGAACCGAAGGGGTTTCTGGACAAGGGAACCGAAGGGGTTTCTGGACAAGGGAACCGAAGGGGTTTCTGGACAAGGGAACCGAAGGGGTTTCTGGACAAGGGAACCGAAGGGGTTTTAGGACAAGGGAGCCGAAGGAGTTTCTGGACAAGGGAACCGAAAGGGGTTTTAGGACAAGGAAACCGAAGGGGTTTCTGGACAAGGGAACCGAAAGGGGTTTCTGCACAAGGGAACCGAAGGGGTTTCTGGACAAGGGACAAGGAAACCGAAGGGGTTTCTGGACAAGGGAACCGAAGGGGTTTCTGGACAAGGGAACCGAAGGGGTTTCTGTACAAGGGAACCGAAGGGTTTCTGGACAAGAGAACCGTAGGGGTTTATGGACAAGGGAACCGAAGGGTTTCTGGACAAGGGAACCGAAAGGGGTTTTAGGATTTAGGACAAGGAAACCGAAGGGGTTTCTGGACAAGGGAACCGAAAGGGGTTTCTGGACAAGGGAACCGAAGGGGTTTCTGGACAAGGGAACCGAAGGGGTTTTTGGACAAGGGAACCGAAGGGGTTTCTGGACAAGGGAACCGAAGGGGTTTTTGGACAAGGGAACCGAAGGGGTTTCTGGACAAGGGAACCGAAGGGGTTTTTGGACAAGGGAACCGAAGGGGTTTCTGGACAAGGGAACCGAAGGGGTTTCTGGACAAGGGAACCGAAGGGGTTTCTGTACAAGGGAACCGAAGGGGTTTCTGGACAAGAGAACCGTAGGGGTTTTTGGATAAGGGAACCGAAGGGGTTTCTGGACAAGGGAACCGAAGGGGTTTCTTTACAAGGGAACCGAAGGGGTTTTTGGACAAGGGAACCGAAGGGGTTTCTGGACAAGGGAACCGAAGGGGTTTCTGGACAAGGGAACCGAAGGGCTTTCTGGACAAGGAAACCGAAGGGTTTTCTGGACAAGGGAACCGAAGGGGTTTCTGGACAAGGGAACCAAAAGGGGTTTCTGGACAAGGGAACCGAAGGGGTTTTTGGACAAGGGAACGAAGGGGTTTCTGGACAAGGGAACCGAAGGGGTTTCTGGACAAGGGAACCGAAGGGGTTTTTGGACAAGGGAACCGAAGGGGTTTTTGGACAAGGGAACCGAAGGGGTTTCTGGGCAAGGGAACCGAAGGGGTTTCTGGACAAGAGAACCGAAGGGGTTTCTGGACAAGAGAACCGAAGGGGTTTCTGGACAAGGGAACCGAAGGGGTTTCTGGACAAGGGAACCGAAGGGGTTTCTGGACAAGGGAACCGAAGGGGTTTTTGGACAAGGGAACCGAAGGGGTTTCTGGGCAAGGGAACCGAAGGGGTTTCTGGACAAGAGAACCGAAGGGGTTTTTGGACAAGAGAACCGAAGGGGTTTCTGGACAAGGGAACCGAAGGGGTTTCTGGACAAGGGAACCGAAGGGGTTTCTGGACAAGGGAACCGAAGGGGTTTTTTGGACAAGGGAACCGAAGGGGTTTCTGGACAAGAGAACCGAAGGGGTTTCTGGACAAGGGAACCGAAGGGGTTTTTTGGACAAGGGAACCGAAGGGGTTTTAGGACAAGGGAGCCGAAGGGGTTTCTGGACAAGGGAACCGAAGGGGTTTTTGGACAAGGGAACCGAAGATGTTTTTGGAAAAGGGAACCGAAAGGGTTTCTGGACAAGGGAGCCGAAGGGGTTTCTGGACAAGGGAACCGAAGGGGTTTCTGGACAAGGGAACCGAAGGGGTTTCTGGACAAGGGAACCGAAGGGGTTTCTGGACCAAGGGAACCGAAGGGGTTTCTGGACAAGGGAACCGAAGGGGTTTTTGGACAAGGGAACCGAAGGGGTTTCTGGACAAGGGAACCGAAGGGGTTTCTGGACAAGGGAACCGAAGGGGTTTTTGGACAAGGGAACCGAAGGGGTTTCTGGACAAGGGAACCGAAGGGGTTTTTGGACAAGGGAACCGAAGGGGTTTTAGGACAAGGAGACGAAGGGGTTTCTGGTCAAGGGAACCGAAGGGGTTTTTGGACAAGGGAACCGAAGATGTTTTTTGGACAAGGGAACCGAAAGGGTTTCTGGACAAGGGAGCCGAAGGGGTTTCTGGACAAGGGAACCGAAGGGGTTTCTGGACAAGGGAACCGAAGGGGTTTCTGGACAAGGGAACCGAAGGGGTTTCTGGACAAGGGAACCGAAGGGGTTTCTGGACAAGGGAACCGAAGGGGTTTTTGGACAAGGGAACCGAAGGGGTTTCTGGACAGGGGAACCGAAGGGGTTTTTGGACAAGGGAACAGAAGGGGTTTCTGGACAAGGGAACCGAAGGGGTTTCTGGACAAGGGAACCGAAGGGGTTTCTGGACAAGGGAACCGAAGGGGGTTTCTGGACAAGGGAACCGAAGGGGTTTCTGGACAAGGGAACCGAAGGGGTTTCTGGACAAGGGAGTCGAAGGGGTTTCGGGACGAGGGAACCGAAGGGGTTTCTGGACAAGGGAACCGAAGGGGTTTCTGGACAAGGGAACAAAAGGGGTTTTTGGACAAGGGAACCGAAGGGGTTTCTGGACAAGGGAACCGAAGGAGTTTCTGGACAAGGGAACCGAAGGGGTTTCTGGACAAGGGAACCGAAGGGGTTTCTGGACAAGGGAACCGAAGGGGTTTCTGGACAAGGGAACCGAAGGGGGTTTCTGGACAAGGGAACCGAAGGGGTTTTTGGACAAGGGAACCGAATTGGTTTCTGGACAAGGGAACCGAATTGGTTTCTGGACAAGGGAACCGAATTGGTTTCTGGACAAGGGAACCGAAGGGGTTTTTGGACAAGGGAACCGAAGGGGTTTCTGGACAAGGGAACCGAAGGGGTTTCTGGACAAGGGAACTGAAGGGGTTTCTGGACAAGGGAACCGAAGGGGTTTTTGGACAAGGGAGCCGAAGGGGTTTCTGGACAAGGGAAGCGAAGGGGTTTCTGGACAAGGGAACCGAAGAGGTTTGTGGACAGGGGAACCGAAGGGGTTTCTGGACAAAGGCACGGATAGGGTTTCTGGACAAGGGAACCGAAGGGGTTCCTGGACAAGGGAACCGAAGCGGTTTCTGGACAAGGGAACCGAAGAGGTTTCTGGACAAGTGAACCGAAGGGGTTTTTGGACAAGGGAACCGAAGAGGTTTTTGGACAAGGGAGCCGAAGGGGTTTCTAGACAAGGGAAGCGAAGGGGTTTCTGGACAAGGGAACCGAAGGGGTTTCTGGACAAGTGAACCGAAGGGGTTTTTGGACAAGGGAACCGAAGGGGTTTTTGGACAAGGGAGCCGAAGGGGTTTCTGGACAAGGGAAGCGAAGGGGTTTCTGGACAAGGGAACCCAAGGGGTTTCTGGACAAGGGAACCGAAGGGGTTTCTGGACAAGGGAACCGAAGGGGTTTCTGGACAAGGGAACCGAAGGGGTTTCTGGACAAGGGAACAGAAGGGGTTTCTGGATAAGGGAACCGAAGGGGTTTCTGGACAAGGGAACAAAAAGGGTTTTTGGACAAGGGAACCGAAGGGGTTTCTAGACAAGGGAACCGAAGGGGTTTCTGGACAAGGGAACAGAAGGGGTTTCTGGATAAGGGAACCGAAGGGGTTTCTGGACAAGGGAACAAAAAGGGTTTTTGGACAAGGGAACCGAAGGGGTTTTTGGACAAGGGAGCCGAAGGGGTTTCTGGACAAGGGAGCCGAAGGGGTTTCTGGACAAGGGAACCGAAGAGGTTTGTGGACAGGGGAACCGAAGGGGTTTCTCGACAAAGGCACGGAAGGGGTTTCTGGACAAGGGAACCGAAGGGGTTCCTGGACAAGGGAACCGAAGGGGTTCCTGGACAAGGGAACCGAAGGGGTTCCTGGACAAGGGAACCGAAGGGGTTCCTGGTCAAGGGAACCGAAGGGGTTTCTGGACAAGGGAACCGAAGGGGTTTCTGGACAAGGGAACCGAAGGGGTTTCTGGACAAAGGCACCGAAGGGGTTTCTGGACAAGGGAACCGAGGGGGTTTCTGGACAAGGGAACCGAAGGGGTTTCTGGGCAAGGGAACGGAAGGGGTTTCTGGACAAGGGAACCGAAGGGGTTTCTGGGCAAGGGAGCCGAAGGGGTTTCTGGACAAGGGAACCGAAGGGGTTTCTGGACAAGGGAACCGAAGGGGTTTCTGGGCAAGGGAGCCGAAGGGGTTGCTGGACAAGGAAACCGAAGGGGTTTCTGGACAAGGGAGCCGAAGGGGTTTCTGGACAAGGGAACCGAAGGGGTTTCTGGACAAGGGAACCGAGGGGTTTCTGGACAAGGGAACCGTAGGGGTTTCTGGACAAGGTAACCGAAGGGGTTTCTGGACAAGAGAACCGAAGGGGTTTCTGGACAAGGGAACCGAAGGGGTTTCTGGACAAGGGAACCGAAGGGGTTTCTGGGCAAGGGTGCCGAAGGGGTTTCTGGACAAGGGAACCCAAGGGGTTTCTGGACAAGGGAACCGAAGGGTTTCTGGACAAGGGAACCGAAGAGGTTTTTGGACAAGGGAACCGAAGAGGTTTGTGGACAGGGGAACCGAAGGGGTTTCGGGACAAGGGAACCGAAGGGGTTTCTGGGCAAGGGAGCCGAAGGGGTTTCTGGACAAGGGAACCGAAGGGGTTTCTGGACAAGGGAGCCGAAGGGGTTTCTAGACAAGGGAACCGAAGGGGTTTCTGGACAAGAGAACCGAAGGGGTTTCTGGACAAGGGAACCGAAGGGGTTTCTGGACAAGGGAACCGAAGGGGTTTCTGGACAAGGTAACCGAAGGGGTTTCTGGACAAGAGAACCGAAGGGGTTTCTGGACAAGGGAACCGAAGGGGTTTCTGGACAAGGGAACCGAAGGGGTTTCTGGACAAGGGAGCCGAAGGGGTTTCTGGACAAGGGAACCGAAGGGGTTTCTGGACAAGGGAACCGAAGGGGTTTCTGGACAAGGGAACCGAAGGGGTTTGTGGACAGGTGAACCGAAGGAGTTTCTGCACAAAGGCACCGAAGGGGTTTCTGGACAAGGGCACGGAAGGGGTTTCTGGACAAGGGAACCGAAGGGGTTTCTGGACAAGGGAACCGAAGGGGTTTCTGGACAAGGGAACCGAAGGGGTTTCTGGACAAGGGAACCGAAGGGGTTTGTGGACAGGTGAACCGAAGGGGTTTCTGGACAAAGGCACGGAAGGGGTTTCTGGACAAGGGAACCGAAGGGGTTTCTGGACAAGGGAACCGAAGGGGTTTCTGGACAAGGGAACCGAAGGGGTTTCTGGACAAGGGAACCGAAGGGGTTTCTGGACAAGGGAACCGAAGGGGTTTCTGGACAAGGGAACCGAATTGGTTTCTGGACAAGGGAACCGAATTGGTTTCTGGACAAGGAAACCGAAGGGGTTTTTTGGACAAGGGAACCGAAGGGGTTTCTGGACAAGGGAACCGAAGGGGTTTCTGGACAAGGGAACCGAAGGGGTTTCTGGACAAGGGAACCGAAGGGGTTTCTGGACAAGGGAACCGAAGGGGTTTCTGGACCAGGGAACCGAAGGGGTTTTTGGACAAGGGAGCCGAAGGGGTTTTTGGACAAGGGAGCCGAAGGGGTTTCTGGACAAGGGAAGCGAAGGGGTTTCTGGACAAGGGAACCGAAGGGGTTTCTGGACAAAGGCACCGAAGGGGTTTCTGGACAAGGGCACGGAAGGGGTTTCTGGACAAGGGAACCGAAGGGGTTTCTGGACAAGGGAACCGAAGGGGTTTCTGGACAAGGGAACCGAAGGGGTTTCTGGACAAGGGAACCGAGGGGTTTCTGGACAAGGGATCCAAAGGGGTTTCTGGACAAGGGAACCGAAGGGGTTTCTGGACAAGGGAACCGAAGGGGTTTCTGGACAAGGTAACCGAAGGGGTTTCTGGACAAGAGAACCGAAGGGGTTTCTGGACAAGGGAACCGAAGGGGTTTCTGGACAAGGGAACCGAAGGGGTTTCTGGACAAGGGAACCGAAGGGGTTTCTGGACAAGGGAACCGAAGGGGTTTCTGGACAAGGGAGCCGAAGGGGTTTCTGGACAAGGGAACCGAAGGGGTTTCTGGACAAGGGAACCGAAGGGGTTTCTGCACAAGGGAACCGAAGGGGTTTCTGGACAAGGGAACCGAAGGGGTTTTTGGACAAGGGAACCGAAGGGGTTTCTGGACAAGGGAACCGAAGGGGTTTTTTGACAAGGGAACCGAAGGGGTTTCTGGACAAGGGAACCGAAGGGGTTTCTGCACAAGGGAACCGAAGGGGTTTCTGGACAAGGGAACCGAAGGGGTTTTTGGACAAGGGAACCGAAGGGGTTTCTGGACAAGGGAACCGAAGGGGTTTTTGGACAAGGGAACCGAAGGGGTTTCTGGACAAGGGAACCGAAGGGGTTTCTGGACAAGGGAACCGAAGGGGTTTCTGGACAAGGGAACCGAAGGGGTTTCTGGACAAGGGAACCGAAGGGGTTTTAGGACAAGGGAGCCGAAGGAGTTTCTGGACAAGGGAACCGAAAGGGGTTTTAGGACAAGGAAACCGAAGGGGTTTCTGGACAAGGGAACCGAAAGGGGTTTCTGCACAAGGGAACCGAAGGGGTTTCTGGACAAGGGACAAGGGAACCGAAGGGGTTTCTGGACAAGGGAACCGAAGGGGTTTCTGGACAAGGGAACCGAAGGGGTTTCTGTACAAGGGAACCGAAGGGGTTTCTGGACAAGAGAACCGTAGGGGTTTATGGACAAGGGAACCGAAGGGGTTTCTGGACAAGGGAACCGAAAGGGGTTTTAGGACAAGGAAACCGAAGGGGTTTCTGGACAAGGGAACCGAAAGGGGTTTCTGGACAAGGGAACCGAAGGGGTTTCTGGACAAGGGAACCGAAGGGGTTTTTGGACAAGGGAACCGAAGGGGTTTCTGGACAAGGGAACCGAAGGGGTTTTTGGACAAGGGAACCGAAGGGGTTTCTGGACAAGGGAACCGAAGGGGTTTTTGGACAAGGGAACCGAAGGGGTTTCTGGACAAGGGAACCGAAGGGGTTTCTGGACAAGGGAACCGAAGGGGTTTCTGTACAAGGGAACCGAAGGGGTTTCTGGACAAGAGAACCGTAGGGGTTTTTGGATAAGGGAACCGAAGGGGTTTCTGGAGAAGGGAACCGAAGGGGTTTCTGGACAAGGGAACCGAAGGGGTTTTTGGACAAGGGAACCGAAGGGGTTTCTGGACAAGGGAACCGAAGGGGTTTCTGGACAAGGGAACCGAAGGGCTTTCTGGACAAGGAAACCGAAGGGTTTTCTGGACAAGGGAACCGAAGGGGTTTCTGGACAAGGGAACCAAAGGGGTTTCTGGACAAGGGAACCGAAGGGGTTTTTGGACAAGGGAACCGAAGGGGTTTCTGGACAAGGGAACCGAAGGGGTTTCTGGACAAGGGAACCGAAGGGGTTTTTGGACAAGGGAACCGAAGGGGTTTTTGGACAAGGGAACCGAAGGGCTTTCTGGGCAAGGGAACCGAAGGGGTTTCTGGACAAGAGAACCGAAGGGGTTTCTGGACAAGAGAACCGAAGGGGTTTCTGGACAAGGGAACCGAAGGGGTTTCTGGACAAGGGAACCGAAGGGGTTTCTGGACAAGGGAACCGAAGGGGTTTTTGGACAAGGGAACCGAAGGGGTTTCTGGGCAAGGGAACCGAAGGGGTTTCTGGACAAGAGAACCGAAGGGGTTTTTGGACAAGAGAACCGAAGGGGTTTCTGGACAAGGGAACCGAAGGGGTTTCTGGACAAGGGAACCGAAGGGGTTTCTGGACAAGGGAACCGAAGGGGTTTTTGGACAAGGGAACCGAAGGGGTTTCTGGACAAGAGAACCGAAGGGGTTTCTGGACAAGGGAACCGAAGGGGTTTTTGGACAAGGGATTCGAAGGGGTTTTAGGACAAGGGAGCCGAAGGGGTTTCTGGACAAGGGAACCGAAGGGGTTTTTGGACAAGGGAACCGAAGATGTTTTTGGAAAAGGGAACCGAAAGGGTTTCTGGACAAGGGAGCCGAAGGGGTTTCTGGACAAGGGAACCGAAGGGGTTTCTGGACAAGGGAACCGAAGGGGTTTCTGGACAAGGGAACCGAAGGGGTTTCTGGACAAGGGAACCGAAGGGGCTTCTGGACAAGGGAACCGAAGGGGTTTTTGGACAAGGGAACCGAAGGGGTTTCTGGACAAGGGAACCGAAGGGGTTTCTGGACAAGGGAACCGAAGGGGTTTTTGGACAAGGGAACCGAAGGGGTTTCTGGACAAGAGAACCGAAGGGGTTTTTGGACAAGGGAACCGAAGGGGTTTTAGGACAAGGGAGACGAAGGGGTTTCTGGTCAAGGGAACCGAAGGGGTTTTTGGACAAGGGAACCGAAGATGTTTTTGGACAAGGGAACCGAAAGGGTTTCTGGACAAGGGAGCCGAAGGGGTTTCTGGACAAGGGAACCGAAGGGGTTTCTGGACAAGGGAACCGAAGGGGTTTCTGGACAAGGGAACCGAAGGGGTTTCTGGACAAGGGAACCGAAGGGGTTTCTGGACAAGGGAACCGAAGGGGTTTTTGGACAAGGGAACCGAAGGGGTTTCTGGACAGGGGAACCGAAGGGGTTTTTGGACAAGGGAACAGAAGGGGTTTCTGGACAAGGGAACCGAAGGGGTTTCTGGACAAGGGAACCGAAGGGGTTTCTGGACAAGGGAACCGAAGGGGGTTTCTGGACAAGGGAACCGAAGGGGTTTCTGGACAAGGGAACCGAAGGGGTTTCTGGACAAGGGAGTCGAAGGGGTTTCGGGACGAGGGAACCGAAGGGGTTTCTGGACAAGGGAACCGAAGGGGTTTCTGGACAAGGGAACAAAAGGGGTTTTTGGACAAGGGAACCGAAGGGGTTTCTGGACAAGGGAACCGAAGGGGTTTCTGGACAAGGGAACCGAAGGGGTTTCTGGACAAGGGAACCGAAGGGGTTTCTGGACAAGGGAACCGAAGGGGTTTCTGGACAAGGGAACCGAAGGGGGTTTCTGGACAAGGGAACCGAAGGGGTTTTTGGACAAGGGAACCGAATTGGTTTCTGGACAAGGGAACCGAATTGGTTTCTGGACAAGGGAACCGAATTGGTTTCTGGACAAGGGAACCGAAGGGGTTTTTGGACAAGGGAACCGAAGGGGTTTCTGGACAAGGGAACCGAAGGGGTTTCTGGACAAGGGAACTGAAGGGGTTTCTGGACAAGGGAACCGAAGGGGTTTTTGGACAAGGGAGCCGAAGGGGTTTCTGGACAAGGGAACCGAAGAGGTTTGTGGACAGGGGAACCGAAGGGGTTTCTGGACAAAGGCACGGATAGGGTTTCTGGACAAGGGAACCGAAGGGGTTCCTGGACAAGGGAACCGAAGCGGTTTCTGGACAAGGGAACCGAAGAGGTTTCTGGACAAGTGAACCGAAGGGGTTTTTGGACAAGGGAACCGAAGAGGTTTTTGGACAAGGGAGCCGAAGGGGTTTCTGGACAAGGGAAGCGAAGGGGTTTCTGGACAAGGGAACCGAAGGGGTTTCTGGACAAGTGAACCGAAGGGGTTTTTGGACAAGGGAACCGAAGGGGTTTTTGGACAAGGGAGCCGAAGGGGTTTCTGGACAAGGGAAGCGAAGGGGTTTCTGGACAAGGGAACCGAAGGGGTTTCTGGACAAGGGAACCGAAGGGGTTTCTGGACAAGGGAACCGAAGGGGTTTCTGGACAAGGGAACCGAAGGGGTTTCTGGACAAGGGAACAGAAGGGGTTTCTGGATAAGGGAACCGAAGGGGTTTCTGGACAAGGGAACAAAAAGGGTTTTTGGACAAGGGAACCGAAGGGGTTTCTAGACAAGGGAACCGAAGGGGTTTCTGGACAAGTGAACTGAAGGGGTTTTTGGACAAGGGAACCGAAGGGGTTTTTGGACAAGGGAGCCGAAGGGGTTTCTGGACAAGGGAGCCGAAGGGGTTTCTGGACAAGGGAACCGAAGAGGTTTGTGGACAGGGGAACCGAAGGGGTTTCTGGACAAAGGCACGGAAGGGGTTTCTGGACAAGGGAACCGAAGGGGTTCCTGGACAAGGGAACCGAAGGGGTTCCTGGACAAGGGAACCGAAGGGGTTCCTGGTCAAGGGAACCGAAGGGGTTTCTGGACAAGGGAACCGAAGGGGTTTCTGGACAAGGGAACCGAAGGGGTTTCTGGACAAAGGCACCGAAGGGGTTTCTGGACAAGGGAACCGAGGGGGTTTCTGGACAAGGGAACCGAAGGGGTTTCTGGGCAAGGGAACGGAAGGGGTTTCTGGACAAGGGAACCGAAGGGGTTTCTGGGCAAGGGAGCCGAAGGGGTTTCTGGACAAGGGAACCGAAGGGGTTTCTGGACAAGGGAACCGAAGGGGTTTCTGGGCAAGGGAGCCGAAGGGGTTGCTGGACAAGGAAACCGAAGGGGTTTCTGGACAAGGGAGCCGAAGGGGTTTCTGGACAAGGGAACCGAAGGGGTTTCTGGACAAGGGAACCGAGGGGTTTCTGGACAAGGGAACCGAAGGGGTTTCTGGACAAGGTAACCGAAGGGGTTTCTGGACAAGAGAACCGAAGGGGTTTCTGGACAAGGGAACCGAAGGGGTTTCTGGGCAAGGGTGCCGAAGGGGTTTCTGGACAAGGGAACCCAAGGGGTTTCTGGACAAGGGAACCGAAGGGTTTCTGGACAAGGGAACCGAAGGGGTTTTTGGACAAGGGAACCGAAGAGGTTTGTGGACAGGGGAACCGAAGGGGTTTCGGGACAAGGGAACCGAAGGGGTTTCTGGGCAAGGGAGCCGAAGGGGTTTCTGGACAAGGGAACCGAAGGGGTTTCTGGACAAGGGAGCCGAAGGGGTTTCTAGACAAGGGAACCGAAGGGGTTTCTGGACAAGAGAACCGGAGGGGTTTCTGGACAAGGGAACCGAAGGGGTTTCTGGACAAGGGAACCGAAGGGGTTTCTGGACAAGGGAACCGAAGGGGTTTCTGGACAAGAGAACCGAAGGGGTTTCTGGACAAGGGAACCGAAGGGGTTTCTGGACAAGGGAACCGAAGGGGTTTCTGGACAAGGGAGCCGAAGGGGTTTCTGGACAAGGGAACCGAAGGGGTTTCTGGACAAGGGAACCGAAGGGGTTTCTGGACAAGGGAACCGAAGGGGTTTGTGGACAGGTGAACCGAAGGGGTTTCTGGACAAAGGCACCGAAGGGGTTTCTGGACAAGGGAACAAAAGGGGTTTCTGGACAAGGGAACCGAAGGGGTTTCTGGACAAGGGAACCGAAGGGGTTTCTGGACAAGGGAACCGAAGGGGTTTCTGGACAAGGGAACAAAAGGGGTTTTTGGACAAGGGAACCGAAGGGGTTTCCTGACAAGGGAGCCGAAGGGGTTTCTGGACAAGGGAACCGAAGGGGTTTTTGGACAAGGGAACCCAAGGGGTTTCTGGGCAAGGGAACCGAAGGGGTTTCTGGACAAGCGAACCGAAGGGGTTTCTGGACAAGGGAACCGAAGGGGTTTTTGGACAAGGGAACCGAAGGGGTTTCTGGACAAGGGAACCGAAGGGGTTTCTGGACAAGGGAACCGAAGGGGTTTCTGGACAAGGGAACCGAAGGGGTTTCTGGAAAAGGGAACCGAAGGGGTTTCTGGACAAGGGAACCGAAGGGGTTTTTGGACAAGGGAACCGAAGGGGTTTCTGGACAAGGGAACCGAAGCGGTTTTTGGACAAGGGAACCGAAGGGGCTTCTGGACAAGGGAACCGAAGGGGTTTCTGGACAAGGGAACCGAAGGGGGTTTCTGGACAAGGGAACCGAAGGGGTTTCTGGACAAGGGAACAAAAGGGGTTTTTGGACAATTGAACCGAAGGGGTTTCTGGACAAGGGAACCGAATGGGTTTCTGGACAAGGGAACAAAAGGGGTTTTTGGACAAGGGAACCGAAGGGGTTTCTGGACAAGGGAACCGAAGGGGTTTCTGGACAAGGGAACCGAAGAGGTTTGTGGACAGGGGAACCGAAGGGGTTTCTGGACAAAGGCACGGATAGGGTTTCTGGACAAGGGAACCGAAGGGGTTTCTGGACAAGGGAACCGAAGCGGTTTTTGGACAAGGGAACCGAAGGGGCTTCTGGACAAGGGAACCGAAGGGGTTTCTGGACAAGGGAACCGAAGGGGTTTTTGGACAAGGGAACCGAAGGGGTTTCTGGACAAGGGAACCGAAGGGGTTTTTGGACAAGGGAACCGAAGGGGCTTCTGGACAAGGGAACCGAAGGGGTTTCTGGACAAGGGAACCGAAGGGGGTTTCTGGACAAGGGAACCGAAGGGGTTTCTGGACAAGGGAACAAAAGGGGTTTTTGGACAATTGAACCGAAGGGGTTTTTGGACAAGGGAACCGAAGGGGTTTCTGGACAAGGGAACAAAAGGGGTTTTTGGACAAGGGAACCGAAGGGGTTTCTGGACAAGGGAGCCGAAGGGGTTTCTGGACACGGGAGCCGAAGGGGTTTCGGGACGAGGGAACCGAAGGGGTTTCTGGACAAGGGAACCGAATGGGTTTCTGGACAAGGGAACAAAAGGGGTTTTTGGACAAGGGAACCGAAGGGGTTTCTGGACAAGGTAACCGAAGGGGTTTCTGGACAAGGGAACCGAAGGGGTTTCTGGACAAGGGAACAAAAGGGGTTTTTGGACAATTGAACCGAAGGGGTTTCTGGACAAGGGAACCGAAGGGGTTTCTGGACAAGGGAACCGAAAGGGTTTCTGGACAAGGGAACCGAAGGGTTTTCTGGACAAGGGAACCGAAGGGGTTTCTGGACAAGGGTGCCGAAGGGGTTTTTGGACAAGGGAACCCAAGGGGTTTCTGGGCAAGGGAACCGAAGGGGTTTCTGGACAAGCGAACCGAAGGGGTTTCTGGACAAGGGAACCGAAGGGGTTTCTGGACAAGGGAACCGAAGGGGTTTCTGGACAAGGGAACCGAAGGGGTTTCTGGACAAGGGAACCGAAGGGGTTTTTGGACAAGGGAACCGAAGGGGTTTCTGGACAAGGGAGCCGAAGGGGTTTCGGGACGAGGGAACCGAAGGGGTTTCTGGACAAGGGAACCGAAGGGGTTTCCGGACAAGGGATTAAAAGGGGTTTTTGGACAAGGGAACCGAAGGGGTTTCTGGACAAGGAAACCGAAGGGGTTTCTGGACAAGGGAACCGAAGGGGTTTCTGGACAAGGGAACCGAAGGGGTTTCTGGACAAGGGAACCGAAGGGGTTTCTGGACAAGGGAACCGAAGGGGTTTCTGGACAAGGGAACCGAAGGGGTTTCTGGACAAGGGAACCGAATTGGTTTCTGGACAAGGGAACCGAATTGGTTTCTGGACAAGGGAACCGAAGGGGTTTTTTGGACAAGGGAACCGAAGGGGTTTCTGGACAAGGGAACCGAAGGGGTTTTTGGACAAGGGAACCGAAGGGGTTTCTGGACAAGGGAACCGAAGGGGTTTCTGGACAAGGGAACCGAAGGGGTTTCTGGACAAGGGAACCGAAGGGGTTTTTGGACAAGGGAGCCGAAGGGGTTTCTGGACAAGGGAAGCGAAGGGGTTTCTGGACAAGGGAACCGAAGGGGTTTCTGGACAAGGGAACCGAAGAGGTTTGTGGACAGGGGAACCGAAGGGGTTTCTGGACAAAGGCACGGATAGGGTTTCTGGACAAGGGAACCGAAGGGGTTCCTGGACAAGGGAACCGAAGCGGTTTCTGGACAAGGGAACCGAAGGGGTTTCTGGACAAGTGAACCGAAGGGGTTTTTGGACAAGGGAACCGAAGGGGTTTTTGGACAAGGGAACCGAAGCGGTTTTTGGACAAGGGAGCCGAAGGGGTTTCTGGACAAGGGAAGCGAAGGGGTTTCTGGACAAAAGAACCGAAGGGGTTTCTGGACAAGTGAACCGAAGGGGTTTTTGGACAAGGGAACCGAAGGGGTTCCTGGACAAGGGAACCGAAGCGGTTTCTGGACAAGGGAACCGAAGGGGTTTCTGGGCAAGGGAACCGAAGGGGTTTCTGGACAAGGGAACCGAAGGGGTTTCTGGACAAGGGAGCCGAAGGGGTTTCTGGACAAGGGAAGCGAAGGGGTTTCTGGACAAGGGAACCGAAGGGGTTTCTGGACAAGGGAACCGAAGGGGTTCCTGGACAAGGGAACCGAAGGGGTTTCTGGACAAGGGAACCGAAGGGGTTTCTGGACAAGGGAACCGAAGGGGTTTCTGGACAAGGGAACCGAAGGGGTTTGTGGACAGGTGAACCGAAGGGGTTTTTGGACAAGGGAACCGAAGGGGTTTCTGGACAAGGGAACCGAAGGGGTTTCTGGACAAGGGAACCGAAGGGGTTTGTGGACAGGTGAACCGAAGGGGTTTCTGGACAAAGGCACCGAAGGGGTTTCTGGACAAGGGAACAGAGGGGGTTTCTGGACAAGGGAACCGAAGGGGTTTCTGGGCAAGGGAACGGAAGGGGTTTCTGGACAAGGGAACCGAAGGGGTTTCTGGGCAAGGGAGCCGAAGGGGTTTCTGGACAAGGGAACCGAAGGGGTTTCTGGACAAGGGAACCGAGGGGTTTCTGGACAAGGGAACGGAAGGGGTTTCTGGACAAGGGAACCGAAGGGGTTTCTGGGCAAGGGAGCCGAAGGGGTTGCTGGACAAGGAAACCGAAGGGGTTTCTGGACAAGGGAGCCGAAGGGGTTTCTGGACAAGGGAACCGAAGGGGTTTCTGGACAAGGGAACCGAGGGGTTTCTGGACAAGGGAACCGAAGGGGTTTCTGGACAAGGTAACCGAAGGGGTTTCTGGACAAGAGAACCGAAGGGGTTTCTGGACAAGGGAACCGAAGGGGTTTCTGGGCAAGGGTGCCGAAGGGGTTTCTGGACAAGGGAACCCAAGGGGTTTCTGGACAAGGGAACCGAAGGGTTTCTGGACAAGGGAACCGAAGGGGTTTTTGGACAAGGGAACCGAAGAGGTTTGTGGACAGGGGAACCGAAGGGGTTTCGGGACAAGGGAACCGAAGGGGTTTCTGGGCAAGGGAGCCGAAGGGGTTTCTGGACAAGGGAACCGAAGGGGTTTCTGGACAAGGGAGCCGAAGGGGTTTCTAGACAAGGGAACCGAAGGGGTTTCTGGACAAGAGAACCGGAGGGGTTTCTGGACAAGGGAACCGAAGGGGTTTCTGGACAAGGGAACCGAAGGGGTTTCTGGACAAGGGAACCGAAGGGGTTTCTGGACAAGAGAACCGAAGGGGTTTCTGGACAAGGGAACCGAAGGGGTTTCTGGACAAGGGAACCGAAGGGGTTTCTGGACAAGGGAGCCGAAGGGGTTTCTGGACAAGGGAACCGAAGGGGTTTCTGGACAAGGGAACCGAAGGGGTTTCTGGACAAGGGAACCGAAGGGGTTTGTGGACAGGTGAACCGAAGGGGTTTCTGGACAAAGGCACCGAAGGGGTTTCTGGACAAGGGAACAAAAGGGGTTTCTGGACAAGGGAACCGAAGGGGTTTCTGGACAAGGGAACCGAAGGGGTTTCTGGACAAGGGAACCGAAGGGGTTTCTGGACAAGGGAACAAAAGGGGTTTTTGGACAAGGGAACCGAAGGGGTTTCCTGACAAGGGAGCCGAAGGGGTTTCTGGACAAGGGAACCGAAGGGGTTTTTGGACAAGGGAACCCAAGGGGTTTCTGGGCAAGGGAACCGAAGGGGTTTCTGGACAAGCGAACCGAAGGGGTTTCTGGACAAGGGAACCGAAGGGGTTTTTGGACAAGGGAACCGAAGGGGTTTCTGGACAAGGGAACCGAAGGGGTTTCTGGACAAGGGAACCGAAGGGGTTTCTGGACAAGGGAACCGAAGGGGTTTCTGGAAAAGGGAACCGAAGGGGTTTCTGGACAAGGGAACCGAAGGGGTTTTTGGACAAGGGAACCGAAGGGGTTTCTGGACAAGGGAACCGAAGCGGTTTTTGGACAAGGGAACCGAAGGGGCTTCTGGACAAGGGAACCGAAGGGGTTTCTGGACAAGGGAACCGAAGGGGGTTTCTGGACAAGGGAACCGAAGGGGTTTCTGGACAAGGGAACAAAAGGGGTTTTTGGACAATTGAACCGAAGGGGTTTCTGGACAAGGGAACCGAATGGGTTTCTGGACAAGGGAACAAAAGGGGTTTTTGGACAAGGGAACCGAAGGGGTTTCTGGACAAGGGAACCGAAGGGGTTTCTGGACAAGGGAACCGAAGAGGTTTGTGGACAGGGGAACCGAAGGGGTTTCTGGACAAAGGCACGGATAGGGTTTCTGGACAAGGGAACCGAAGGGGTTTCTGGACAAGGGAACCGAAGCGGTTTTTGGACAAGGGAACCGAAGGGGCTTCTGGACAAGGGAACCGAAGGGGTTTCTGGACAAGGGAACCGAAGGGGTTTTTGGACAAGGGAACCGAAGGGGTTTCTGGACAAGGGAACCGAAGCGGTTTTTGGACAAGGGAACCGAAGGGGCTTCTGGACAAGGGAACCGAAGGGGTTTCTGGACAAGGGAACCGAAGGGGGTTTCTGGACAAGGGAACCGAAGGGGTTTCTGGACAAGGGAACAAAAGGGGTTTTTGGACAATTGAACCGAAGGGGTTTTTGGACAAGGGAACCGAAGGGGTTTCTGGACAAGGGAACAAAAGGGGTTTTTGGACAAGGGAACCGAAGGGGTTTCTGGACAAGGGAGCCGAAGGGGTTTCTGGACACGGGAGCCGAAGGGGTTTCGGGACGAGGGAACCGAAGGGGTTTCTGGACAAGGGAACCGAATGGGTTTCTGGACAAGGGAACAAAAGGGGTTTTTGGACAAGGGAACCGAAGGGGTTTCTGGACAAGGTAACCGAAGGGGTTTCTGGACAAGGGAACCGAAGGGGTTTCTGGACAAGGGAACAAAAGGGGTTTTTGGACAATTGAACCGAAGGGGTTTCTGGACAAGGGAACCGAAGGGGTTTCTGGACAAGGGAACCGAAAGGGTTTCTGGACAAGGGAACCGAAGGGGTTTCTGGACAAGGGAACCGAAGGGGTTTCTGGACAAGGGTGCCGAAGGGGTTTTTGGACAAGGGAACCCAAGGGGTTTCTGGGCAAGGGAACCGAAGGGGTTTCTGGACAAGCGAACCGAAGGGGTTTCTGGACAAGGGAACCGAAGGGGTTTCTGGACAAGGGAACCGAAGGGGTTTCTGGACAAGGGAACCGAAGGGGTTTCTGGACAAGGGAACCGAAGGGGTTTTTGGACAAGGGAACCGAAGGGGTTTCTGGACAAGGGAGCCGAAGGGGTTTCGGGACGAGGGAACCGAAGGGGTTTCTGGACAAGGGAACCGAAGGGGTTTCCGGACAAGGGATTAAAAGGGGTTTTTGGACAAGGGAACCGAAGGGGTTTCTGGACAAGGAAACCGAAGGGGTTTCTGGACAAGGGAACCGAAGGGGTTTCTGGACAAGGGAACCGAAGGGGTTTCTGGACAAGGGAACCGAAGGGGTTTCTGGACAAGGGAACCGAAGGGGTTTCTGGACAAGGGAACCGAAGGGGTTTCTGGACAAGGGAACCGAATTGGTTTCTGGACAAGGGAACCGAATTGGTTTCTGGACAAGGGAACCGAAGGGGTTTTTTGGACAAGGGAACCGAAGGGGTTTCTGGACAAGGGAACCGAAGGGGTTTTTGGACAAGGGAACCGAAGGGGTTTCTGGACAAGGGAACCGAAGGGGTTTCTGGACAAGGGAACCGAAGGGGTTTCTGGACAAGGGAACCGAAGGGGTTTTTGGACAAGGGAGCCGAAGGGGTTTCTGGACAAGGGAAGCGAAGGGGTTTCTGGACAAGGGAACCGAAGGGGTTTCTGGACAAGGGAACCGAAGAGGTTTGTGGACAGGGGAACCGAAGGGGTTTCTGGACAAAGGCACGGATAGGGTTTCTGGACAAGGGAACCGAAGGGGTTCCTGGACAAGGGAACCGAAGCGGTTTCTGGACAAGGGAACCGAAGGGGTTTCTGGACAAGTGAACCGAAGGGGTTTTTGGACAAGGGAACCGAAGGGGTTTTTGGACAAGGGAACCGAAGCGGTTTTTGGACAAGGGAGCCGAAGGGGTTTCTGGACAAGGGAAGCGAAGGGGTTTCTGGACAAAAGAACCGAAGGGGTTTCTGGACAAGTGAACCGAAGGGGTTTTTGGACAAGGGAACCGAAGGGGTTCCTGGACAAGGGAACCGAAGCGGTTTCTGGACAAGGGAACCGAAGGGGTTTCTGGGCAAGGGAACCGAAGGGGTTTCTGGACAAGGGAACCGAAGGGGTTTCTGGACAAGGGAGCCGAAGGGGTTTCTGGACAAGGGAAGCGAAGGGGTTTCTGGACAAGGGAACCGAAGGGGTTTCTGGACAAGGGAACCGAAGGGGTTCCTGGACAAGGGAACCGAAGGGGTTTCTGGACAAGGGAACCGAAGGGGTTTCTGGACAAGGGAACCGAAGGGGTTTCTGGACAAGGGAACCGAAGGGGTTTGTGGACAGGTGAACCGAAGGGGTTTTTGGACAAGGGAACCGAAGGGGTTTCTGGACAAGGGAACCGAAGGGGTTTCTGGACAAGGGAACCGAAGGGGTTTGTGGACAGGTGAACCGAAGGGGTTTCTGGACAAAGGCACCGAAGGGGTTTCTGGACAAGGGAACAGAGGGGGTTTCTGGACAAGGGAACCGAAGGGGTTTCTGGGCAAGGGAACGGAAGGGGTTTCTGGACAAGGGAACCGAAGGGGTTTCTGGGCAAGGGAGCCGAAGGGGTTTCTGGACAAGGGAACCGAAGGGGTTTCTGGACAAGGGAACCGAGGGGTTTCTGGACAAGGGAACGGAAGGGGTTTCTGGACAAGGGAACCGAAGGGGTTTCTGGACACGGGAACCGAAGGGGTTTCTGGACAAGGGAACCGAAGGGGTTTCTGGACAAGGGAACCGAAGGGGTTTCTGGACAAGGGAACCGAAGGGGTTTCTGGACAAGGGAGCCGAAGGGGTTTCTGGACAAGGGAACCGAAGGGGTTTCTGGACAAGGGAACAGAAGGGGTTTCTGGACAAGGGAACAAAAGGGGTTTTTGGACAAGGGAACCGAAGGGGTTTCTGGACAAGGGAACCGAAGGGGTTTCTGGACAAGGGAACCGAAGGGGCTTCTGAAAACGAGAAACGAAGGGGTTTCTGGACAAGGGAACCGAAGGGGTTTCTGGACAAGGGAACCGACAATTAGAAACCGTTGCTAAGAAAACCGATACATAAACCGTCACGATTTGATCAAGAATTTTCAGAACATTCTTAGTGTGCGTGATGACAACTAATAACAATATAGTTTTGTTTACGCATTTGAACATCATCCAATCGGGAAACGATACACGCCATTGCAACAGGGCACCCAGATTTGTAGGGACACACAGTGAAGTACACGAAGAAGATGAACAATTCAAAAAAATTAAAGCACTACACGCACAATTAACACCACCTTTGTATGCAGTGCTTGAATATGTTCATCATTACGTTGTAAACTTCAGCTGTCATCCACATAGGAAATACAGTGGATTCTCCCTAAGTCGCCATATTTCGGCATTTTCCTCAATTGTCCATACATAACCATTCTCTACGTCGAACTGCTTCCTCTCACTAGAACTAATTTTGTAAAATTCTATTCAGTGGGGAGTCCACTATATGGTATATACTTGCGAACGTTCTATCTAATTAGGTCGATAAATAGAATAAATACTCAAGCAACAATAAAAATTGGCGCCTAGCGTGCTATTTAGCCAGATAACTATTTTGTAATTAAAACGGGAAAATCCACAAAAAATATAAAACTCACACCATAAACTTATTGCACCATAAATCTAAGACGTGTAACAAGCAAAATAAGATTGCAGAAAACAAACACCTAACGAGATTATGCACTTTTTTTCAGGAGAGACGTTTTTTAATTCGTTACATTCAAGTTTTATAAAATCGCATACATTTTGTGTTTTGCAATAGTCGCCTGCACTGACTTGGTGTGCAGTGCATACATTTCGTGCTTTAGAATAGTCGCCTGCACTGACTTAGCGGTTATATGGCTGAAGATTTGCGGCAGACTCAGGCACAATTGCGAATGTCGATTATCAATCAATAATCGGTACACAACTATTGTCGACCATCGATTGTTTGTTTTAGTATTGTGATCGATACTAGCCTTCAAAATTGTTCGTTCATAAATCTGTGGTCGACGATTTTCGTGCGGCAGGAAATCAAAATATGAACATACTTTTCATGATGAAAAAGTTCTCAAGTCACATATTGTGACTAATTTGAAATAAGCACATTTTTATTTCGCCATAATACGATTTTCAGAGACAAATACTTACAATCGTGGCCTTAGACACATCCATCTGCCCCAGGAACACTTCCATTGTTTTTCATGTTTCACAGGAGCCGGACGGTATGTCTGCAAATTCGCCTGCAGAAACAACTGTGAAGATTGGAATCATTGTCAAGAAGCCATCAAAGAAGTAGGATATGATTTTATGGGTTTTACGGCAGAAACCAAAGACAGCCTAATGTTTGCAGTTTTGGCAAAGATGTTTATGCAGCGAAACTTGAAGACTACACGGCAACGATGTACGAACTAAATACTTGGAATATTGACCGAAATCCTAACCAGAGGGTGAAGTTGGTATCCGATATACATAAACTTCGGATAGCAACTCAACGGAGTCAAAATGGCGAATTTGTACTAGAGTGACAGCCTGAAAGACTGAACGTTTGGGAGAATCGCCCCTTAGACCTTACAAGGCAAGGCTGTTCCACACTGAAGGTTTAAACTTAGGTTCAACTGAGTTTAAGTTTTTTTTTTACCTCGTCCTGTATTACAGTCATATCTGAGTTCCGTCGAATATCCTTTGTGGAAAAGATATCAAAAATCTGGCACCGCTTTTCATTCTGACCGTGTTTTGGGTAATATTTGTAAGAGTTTTCGATTTATGTGCTTTGCTTTTGCTGTGCAAAGAAGCACCTCGTTACCGAACAGCAGATGTGAGAGCGAAACAAGATGGCTAAGGTTTATCCGACAGATGTGCTCTCGTTTAACTTAAACCACAAACTCAATTCAGGTAAATGCTTAAACGATACTGTGAAATCGGAAACAAAATCTGAACTAAAGATTAAACCAAAGGTGGAGATTAAAAGAGGAATGTAAAACTGGGCATTAGTATCTTAACGAGAAAGGACAGTCTTTTGACATCGTCTATAAGATTTCCTCATCAGTCTGCTGGTTCTTATTAATGTAGCTTCAGTCCAGACAAGTAACAACTAACACTGTGGCATATCTTGGAAAATGGACACTCACTCTTAGCAGAATATTGAGGACGCATATAGTCCATCACCTGCTAGCGTACAAGATGATGATAGCTGCTACCAACAATCTTGCCAACCGTGATTTATTTGTAGATTACGTAGAAAGTGAGTAACCGTCTCTAAAAGAACCAACTATGGATCACGTCAGCCATACTCTAGGGGCTGTGAAGTGTGAATTTCCAAAGTTGATCAGGAAATCCTTGTCCTATATGTCCCGGAAAAAGTTATGCTTGCGATGATGTATAGACGATTCTATGCGAGCTACGGATCCGACGCCTAAGGTCATTGAATCACGTAATGCGCATGTGGATCTTGGCAATGGTTAAGAAACTCCTACTTCGAACCTGTGGAGGTTCGCACCAGATGACCATCACGTCTACGGTGACGCAATCAAATTGAGAGTGACCTTATCTAATCCCGGCTCAACTCCATACAGTAAAAGAGAACTAGGTTAGGTTAGGTAGTAGTGGCTGCAGAGCAGTCACACTTAGGCCAGAGTAGGCCCATTGTGATACCACGCGGATTGACTTCTCCTAACGCTGGAACCAGTATGTGCTGCTGATGAACCGATTTAGTTCGCCAATGCTGGCACTTTTTAGCTCGTTACGGCCGCTGAAGTAGTAGGCTCCTAGGTGCAGGAACCTAAGACCTGCCTAGAGCACTACAGGAGCAGAGAAGGTGATGAGTATTTTCTTCCTCCTCTTTATCCATGCAGCTTCTGCAAAAATCATTATATGGGGCACCCATCCTGAGAGCATGAGTGCCAATTGCACAGTGCCCGGTTATGACTCCAATGAGGGCTTTGCTGATTCTAAGTAGACTGAATGACCGTTTTAGGTTACGTGATGGCCAGATTTCTGTTGTTTTAAGGCAGGGGGTGCCTTCTAGCTAATTGTCATTAGCGGTTTTAATTGTGTTGATCTTAAGAAGATGGTAAGCTGTAGCGATCGGCATGCAAGGCGGTACCCCTGCTATTGATAGGGATGAGGTTGTACCACACCTAGCGAGTTCGTCGGCTTTGCAGTTTCCTGGTATGTCACATGAGTCACATGTTGTCTCGTTAAGAGACAGCCTGCAATTAAGGGGTGTTTTTGAGAAGAACATGACACCGTCCAGGGATTTTATGGCGGCCTGACTATCGGAACAGATGGTGATATCCCTTTTTGATATCACATTGTTTTTAAGCCTCTTTAATTGCTATCGTTTCTCCCTGAAAAACGCTACAGTGATCAGGGAGCTGCACGGAGATAGCAATGTTGATGTCTTGAGAATAGATAACCGCACCCACCCCTTCTTTCCCGTCTTTCATCTGTGAAAATGCGCAGAGGATCTTTCAGCGTTTGCCTGTCTGATATCCAGTCCGATCTGGAGGGAATGCTGATCGAGAATTTCTTCTCGAAGATGGCTTGGGGTAGTAGGCGGTCAGTGTCGCTAGGAAGGATATTGAATTCTTTGAAAATGGTTGAGTGGCCAGTGTTTAGTTCGGACCACAATCAAAGTGTTTTGAGTCTCATGGCTGTGCTTGCTGCTGCTTGTTTCGCGAATATTTCCAGAGGTGTGAAATGGAGGAGAATATTCAGTGCGTCTGACGGAGTACTTCTCAGTGCCCCGCTGATACACAGGCAGGCCAGTCTATGTACTCGGTTAAATGCATTGCAGTTGATAGCCTTGATTAGTGCTGTCCACCAAACTGAGACTCCATACAGACGTTTCGGTCTGACGATAGAGGTGTAAATCCAGTGAGTGATGCGTGGTTGTAGGCCCCATTTGCATCCAATGATCTTTTTGCAGCTGAAAAGTGCAGAAGAGGCTTTTTTGACCCTTTCCTGGACATTGAGCTTCTAATTTAGCTTGCTATCGAGAGTGAGACCCAGAAATTTCGCAATGGTGGTTAGCTGTAGCAGTGGGGGGGTCAATCTGGGGGATTTTGTATCTTCTGGTGAAAAGTACGATATCCGTTTTTTGTGGGTTGACGCCGAGTCCGCATGTTTGTCCATGCTTCTAGCTTGTCGAAGGCATTCTGCATTATGTCTCTTAGAGTAGAGAAAAGAGAACTAGGTTTCAAAATTTCTTGAAACATCAGATAAAGGAATGCAAGACGCAGCTTCTTATTCATCGACAATTCTTTACAGCTTTCGAAATATATTCTAAACAGCTCGCTGACATCATGCGACGTTGTTGGGTCAATTCTTTTACTTTTTTATTCTTTTATTCATGCTGTCTTCAGCTTAAAGATTATAGGTACGATGGAAAAAATGTAATAAAAATTCTAACAACAACCCATCTCTTCTCACGCAATCAAAATCGTACCGATAGCAAGTAAGATATGAGTAAAATACTGGCCGAACCTAGTCATAAATATATTGACACTATAAACTCATTTACGTAGAGTCGATTTTTCTGTCCGCTAGTGCTCTTTTTATTGGTGGTGGATTAAAATCCATTATCGTTATAAATAGACTAAGAAAGTAGAACAAGTAATTCTCTATCACAAGACAAGCTCTCTACGGAGACTGATTAAATGTCGCAGAATTTGTGTCGCTGAAAAACGAGATAAGCGAAATTCATACTACAGTCGCTTTTGCAACAGCATCGTGCATCACAAATGGGATTGACGATTGAAAGGTCGAAGGTGGTACAAATCATTGAACACGCTAAATCATTGATGCTCATGATTCAGAATGAATATAAACAACCCATTAGAGTGCAGAATTTTTCGTAGCGCATGCTGAGCTGATGTGCTGATAAGGTTCAGGTATTTAATTTGAATTTTGTGATAAGCGCCGCAAAAAAGCAGACACGCCGGAAGCCAGCCAGTGTATGACATGTTTGCAAATAAATACAAATAGGTATCATGGAGCAGAAATGCCTGATAAGTTTTTTTTTTTTCATTTGCTAAAACTACATTTTCTCGTCATTTCAACCTTATCAAATTGCTGTAATTACGTGATAACAATCACTGGTTTCCGGGCGGGAAACACAACTCACGCAACAACCAATATATACAGCACAATGCACTGAGGCAACCCGCCACATCCAATTGTCTGCAAACGGTGAAGTAGTGCATGAAGAAATTCGAGATCCCGGATCGATCTTTTATATCAATCTATTCGATAAGCAGAAAGGTATACGTTTGCTTGATATGCACTAGTCGTGTATTGCGTTCTGATATTTTTTTGTAAACACATGTGTACACACAAATGTACTTTCGGTGTCATCGACATCTTATTGATTCAGCCGAAAACAAACTTCAAACAATAAACTGTATGCACAAACAAAAGCTATCAGGAATTTCACCGCGTGACATCAACCAATGTGAGGACTGAGAGCATCTCTGAGTTCGAACGCCCTATACTCCAAATGGTTAATCGATTTCTGAATGTTTACGACAGTCGAAAAATAAAAACATTTACAGCACTTGAGGGGAACGGGAATGAGGTTAGACAAATATGTGTACACCCCCGCACGCATATCTACGAAATGTTCTCAAATAAGCATCACACTTCGAAGTTTGTTTTGGGATTTGGTAATCCACGTCAATGTAAAACACTCACGATTTTGGCCATTTAACGGAAAGCTCAGCCCATAGGTCTTTCGTCAGCATCCATCCCAGGCCTGGGAAGAAATCAGTTCTGTACAGCAAGTCCGGTTTTTCTGTATCAATCAATCCCACTTTGCCATTGTCGTTCCACGCTGAAATGCACCTGCAACCACAAGCCGTTACCAAAATCTACAAACTGGCAGATATACTCAGTCAACCTACCATAAACTAGGATCGTTCTTTAAAAGTGTGTACGTGCCGAAAAAGTATTCGTAGAAGTCCGGCGCAACATTCAGGTCGTCCTCTACGATTATCACGTACTCGTAGCCCTTCTGGAACGTTGTATTCAATGCCCACCCATAATGGCGAGCAATCTTATAGTAGCCTTTGAATTTCTTCTCTTTCGGTGGGACAAAGATATCACTTTGGTCTGGTTGTTCTATTAACGTCACTTGCTCTTCGTATGAAAGAATAACTTTCTTCGTCATTTCATCGCCGCAATCCTACAATGCAAAGAATATGCCATAAACACAAAACAATTGCCAGCACAAAAGAATCGCGACTTACCTGAGAGACTATAATCGGAAATTGCTCCACATTCGGTCGATACTGTATCAAGTTATCTAAGCACTTGCCTATTGAGACACGATTGCAAGCAAAAACCAACACCGGAATGATGGGTTTTCCATCAGACGTATGTACAGCGACAGGCATCTTTTCCACTGGACCATCCAAGGGAATCTCTTGAACACCGCTTATCCTAAGTGGATTGTTCAAAACTGAATCGTCCAACTGTGGTGCCACAATCGGAGAATTTGAACCTAACTGATTGTCGGCCTCTAGTTTGGTCTTTAAGATGCCAACAAGGCTCTTGAATAGTTTGTCACTCGCTTCGTACTCTTCTCTGGCACCATTTTCCAGCAGTTCGATTTTCTTGTTGAAATAACGTCTATTCAGTGAGAACTCAGGATTCTTACGCAGAAGACAGTAGTAGGTAATGAAGGTCCATGTTGTGATGAATCCAGCTACCATAAAAACTTTGCGAGATCGCATATTTGCTGCCAATTGACTGTTGTATCAAATCAATCAAAGAAAATAAATACAATGATTGACGGGGTAGTAGTTGCTTTGGAGCTACCGACCAATAAATGCCATAATATACACGATTGTGTTGAATTTAATAAAAATTCAACGCAGGGGATCCTCACCAATGAATGCTATCACTGGCACTTCTATACACAAACTGATGGCTGCCACTGAAAATGGGCCATTTCGTGAAGCCAGAATGTTACCGGTGTTTGCTTATTAACACATTTAGTTAGGTTAAGTTGGTAATTTGTGGGAATAAAGCGAAACGTTGATAGATATTCGGGAGGAAACAATTTATAAATCCACGTATATTTTTTTCGATTTGACTACAAAACTAATAAATGATTGAGCTGTCACATTTTGACTTTTAAACGTCAATTTGAGCGGTTAAGGCAGGTTCACATCGCATTACAGATGGGAAGCGTTCGAAAATTAAACTTTTTCTTCAATATACGTTGTGTATGTATTTAGCAAGATTCACGTGGATATGAAGTTCAAGAAATAAGGAGTTAATTGAGTCTCTAGATATTGAACGGCTATTTGAATGCTAACACAATATTTACGCTCTTTTTAGCTGTTACCTTACTTCAATTCCTTTTCAATTCAATTTTGCGGTATCACGTATATTGTGTGAGGGGTAGCGTGATATGAGAAATTGCTCATACAGGGCAAGAAGACTACAATGGAAATCAGATGGAAGATTTCATACCCTTTTTATTGAATTCATTGGCTCGGCGACGACGAGAGGTAGATATTGAAATATCGAAGTATCTATTTAAGTGACAGCCACCAGCTAAGAAAAATCTTTGAATTGAAGGTGACTATGTCCTATTTTAGGCCTTCCGTTATCACATCGCTTTGGAACAGAAGAACAGTATTTCTATGGTTGCCATCGCTACATTCTACAAGTATCATCAGATGTAAATACATATTATGTAATACGAGTGACGCTACAGTCCATAGAGGAGCTTCTAGAAACCACTCGTGTTGAACGTGCTGTTATTCTCCTCCTAGTGGAAGGGACTTACAGTAATGCCGATTACAAAGTGTGAAGTTTTAGTCTACACACTCTGTGAGCATTGTCAGTAAGTCGAAAGAGGTAGGCCGTGAAAATTGGTTTGTCATTCGCAATTAATAATAATAATATGGGTGGCGCTACAGCCCTTAGGTGGCCAGGGCCTAGCTTCTCAGCAACCACTCGTGTTGTGCGTGCTATTGTTCTCTCACGAATGGAAGGGACCTACAGTTTAATGCCGAATCCGAACGGCCAAGTTTGAGAAGCTTTTTCTAGACAGGAAATACTCTTTGAGCATTGTCAGTGACTCGAAAGAGGTGGGGCCGTGAAAATTATTTTTGTCGCTCAGAGCTGGAATCGAACTTACGACATCGAGGTTGGGGTCGACGCACATACCCACAAAGCCACGGTCATTCGCAATTACTTTCCCAATAATGAAACTGTGGGATTCACAGTACTGTCTGCCACCTGTTGGACAACTAGTAGTAGAATCGCAGTCGATGCTGAGAATTTGGAAAAATTATTTCTGTAGACTGTTAAACAGCGATGACGACACAAATTCCGCTGTCAGGCAGAATGTCTTACTCAATTTGGACGATGATGAACACGATTCCGTCCACCTTTGTCAACAACCTGATAGGTCCTTATCAGTGCGGTTTTAGGCCAGGAAAGTCAACAATAGACCAAATATTTACACTTTGGCGGATCTTGGATTTCGTAGCGTTGACAAGCGACTTATGCAGGCACAGGCGTCTGTCAATGAACTCCTGCTCGCACATCCCCGTGGTGAAATCCGGGAGCCGAGCACTTTCGACTGAAGTTGGGGTACCCAACCCCCGTGGGACGTCATTGGCGGCTGCAAAACGAGGGGAGAGTGTATGAGTCTGTATCAGGACTCCTATTCTTTACGGATGGCGGCGGAGGAGCTTATCTTCAGATTAGCCAACGGCGACATCCAGAGCTACCTGGTACACCCTCTTTTAGAGCTACTCTGACATATTCGGAGCTCAGATCTAAAAGGTTGCCTTCAAGATCATATCGGGATTTTGGAGTAGAGTTAGCGGCGGAGGAACTCTATCATATAGGGTCAACGGCGGCACTCACAACCTCAGCGAGGTTACCGATACCGGAGTCATAGGGAACCCTTCGCCCAAGGGTAAAATAAATGGGCCTGGCCTCCCAGTTGGGGGTTTTCCGGGGGTTTAACGCCCTCACCACGTAAAAAAACAATATGTTCAGAGACGACCAATTGCCTCGGATACTGATTGATTTACTGTTGACGCCCCAGGAAATGAACAAATGACCATGCTTTTCGGTTCTGCAAGTGGAATGTGAGGCCTCTTAAGAGGCCACGTGCAGCCGAAGAACTCGCGGAGGCCCTTGACTGCTATAAAGCAGATATCACCAGATACTACGGTGATTGCAGCAGAGAGAGGCGCTTATTTGGATGTGGATTTGTTGTTGGAGGCAGACTTAGGCAAAAAGTCTTAAGCTTTGACTGTAAAAGCGAACGCCTCATAACAATCCGCATCAAGGCTACATTCGGCAACATCAGCCTGATCTACGCCCACGCTCCGACAGATCTCCTAGAAAGAACATACGATCAATGCCCCAGCTTTGACACCAAGATCGTTCTAGGAGATTTCAACGCTAAGCTGGGTAAAGAAAAAATCTTTGCTAAAGTCATAGGGAAACACAGCCTACACGACACCACGTCCAGTAACGGACTAAGGCTGGTGAACTTTGTTATGGGACGTAACCTCTCTGTTGCTAGCACGCGGTTCCCACACCTCAACATCCATTAAGGGACATGGCGGTCCCGAGATCAATCAACCGTCAACCAGATTGATCACGTTGCGATCGACGTCAGACACTCCTTCAGCATTCTCGATGTCCGAACGTTCCGAGGAGTCAACATCGACTCGGACCATTTCCTTGTTGTAGCCAAGGTAGGGATGAGGATATCGAGAGAAGTACGGAGTCGAGAAAGAACACTACGGTTTGACGTCGGAAAGCTACAATCGCAATTGACCGCTAGGAACTTTGCCGACCGAGTCTCCCTGAAACTCTCTGAAAGTTCGACGCTGCCTGCACATTCGATAGAAGAAGAATGGATTCGTTGTCAAGAAGCCATCAAAGAAGCTGCCACTGATGTGCTGGGTTTTACGACACCACCTAGAAGGAACCCATGGTTTGACGACGAGTGCAGTCAGGCACATGCAGCCAAACAGGAGGCCTACAAGGCAACGCTGCATCGAACAACGAGGGCTGTTCGTGAGCTCTACGAACAGAAGAGAAGGGAAGAGAACCGGCTTCTCAGAAGAAAAAAGAAAGAGCATGAGAAGCGCGCAGTCGAGTAGATGGAGAGGTGTTATGGCAGGAATGACGTCCGAAAGTTTTATCAAAGGGTAAAACAATTATCCAATGGATATAAAACTCGGACAGAAGCCTGTCGGGATCTAAATGGAAATCTGGTAGTAGATTCGCAGTCGATACTGAGCATCTGGAAATGTCATTTCTGTAGACTGTTAAACGGCGATGAGGACCAAAATACCGCTGTCAGGCAGAATGTTCCACTCAATCTGAACGATGACAGACGCGAATACCGTCCCCCAGAGTTAGACGAGGTCAAGGTAGCAATATCAAGACTGAAGTCTAACAAAGCTGCTGGAGCGGACGGATTGTCCGCTGAAGTATTTAAGGCACCTGAAGTTAATCTGGTAGGGCGAATGCGCCAGCTCATCTGCAAGACATGGTTGGAGGAAAGCATGCCCGACGAGTGGAATCTCAGTATCGTTTGGCTGATCCACAAGAAAGGAGACCCCTTCAACTGCGCCAACTATCGAGGGATCAGTTATCTTAACATCGCGTATAAGATCTTCTCTGCCGTTTTGTGTACCCGTCTGAAGCCGTTCAATAGTCTGATAGGCCCATATCAGTGTGGCTTCAGGCCAGGAAAGTCCACAATAGACCAAATCTTCACACTACGGCAGATCCTGGAAAAGACCCAAGAAATGCAAATCGACACTCACCATCTGTTCGTTGATTTCAAGGCCGCATACGACAGCGTGCATAGAGACGAGCTATACAACGCCATGTCTAGTTTTGACATTCCTGCCAAACTCGTCCGATTGTGCAGGATGACGAAGGAGAAATCTCGCTGCTCCATCAAGGTCGGTAACGAACTCACCGAGACCTTCAATGTCAAAAAAGGTTTTAGACAAGGCTACGCGCTGTCATGTTATTTCTTCAACATCGTCCTGGAGAAGATCGTGCGGAACTCACGCGCCAACACTACAGGCACGATCTTACAGAAGTGAGTACAACTGTTAGCATACGCCCACGATTTTTTACGAGATTGACAGAACTAAGCGAGCTTTAAATGAGGCGTATTGCTAACATTAAGACGGAAGCAAATTTAAGTAGCTGCTTAAAGCGACTTACGAAAAATGCCAATACCAAGTGTCGTTTATGTGCATTCCACACAATTGAACGAAACTTAACGAAACTGAGGCAAATGGGTACGATGAAAGTTTAGTTTGATGTGTGTAATTGAAACCAAGGTATAACACGCAGACCACAAATTGACTGCCTTTAAACGACAAAGAAGCAAAGCCATCTTCGTGCAATGGTTCCGGTTCCCGCCCTTATCTCGATCTTACGTTCGAACTTCAGCAGCTAAACCGACTTATGAAGGATATGTTGCCCTTTCTTTACTGTTCACAACACGTTTATGATGCAGAAAATGCTTGCCATCTTTAAACACGTTCACGTTCAATTCCCCCGACTAGGGCTAACACTAAAGGCCTATTGGTCACTCAAAATACGTACTTATTTAAGGTGGCGCTACAGTCCGGGGTGGACCTGGGCCTCAACCAACAAGCGTCTCCAGCCAGCTCGATCTTTAGCTAGCTGTCTCCAGTTTCGCGCGCATAATTGGTTGACCCTTTCCACTTGCGTGCGCCACCGGTCGCCTCGCGGTCTTCCTCTACTGCGCCGTCCCTCGGGGGTGGATTCGAAGACTTTTCGGGCCGGAGCAGTCCATCCGCTCTACATGACCTAGCCATCTCAATCGTTGGATCTTCACTATTCTGGCTAAGTCAATGTCGCTGCACAGCCCAGACACTCAAAATACTATTAAAAATAAAACTACACACCCTCTGACATTAGAAGTATTATTTTTTTTATTTGCATTTTCTTATTAACTTACAAGTTAAACTTAGAAGACTAGTAGTTCTTATAAAGTTACAATTCGTTCACTTCATTGCTCTCACGAAAATATGTTAAGCATCAAATTCCAGTTGGACATTAAGAGTTGATAACAAATCAAAAAATAAAAATAAAAAAATAAAAATAAAAATAAAATGGACTGTAATTCTGCCATGCTCGCGCGCGTTATACAAATAAGGTCATTACCGATCGTTAATTTACAGTTCATATTTCCCCATTCTGAATCGTTATTAAAGCGTTATTTAAAATTAGACAAAAATAATATATAAATGGCAGTCGTTAATATATTTAACTTTTTTTACACCACAATCACACGGCCCTTTTGGAATCGGTTTGAAGAAGACATATTTACATTAGTTTACACAAGATCAGGGCAATAGGCGCGATCATCATGGCGGTCGCCACACTCAACAGCCTGTCACTGCCACTGGCACTGAGCGGGGCACCACTGAGATCCTTTTCGTCAACAACGAACGCTGGAATGGCCTGAACCTGTTCCATGCTCTTCATTGGTTCCATGAAACTGCCACGGCTGTTGCGGGCTAGCCTTTGGTTGGCCAGCTTCAGTTCCCGTAGCTTCTCTTCGAGCTGGAGAATTTCATCTGTTGAAAAGATTGGGCATGAGAGGGCAAGCGAAATTTGAAAGGAAGCTTTATCTTACTCTTGTTCTCGCCTTCAACATCATTCACTTTGATGAATGTCGCCAGAGAGATCTCGTAGATTTTGTTGGGATCAGCATAGTGGCTGACATCGCGCCTCTTGCGGCCGTATCCTACCTGTCCGTTGCTGCACGGGGTACCAGAGCACTTGTCCAAGCACACGTTGACTGTTGCGCGGAACTGAACGTAGGTCGATTCGGGGAACTTGAATGCTCTGAATTTCGCGCTCAGGAAATCGCCATCTACGGTATTGAAGTTGTCGAAGAGGTAAGGATCCACGGAGCAGCTAATTTGAAATGAATGGTAAACTTAATCTCTGGTTGGTTAATAAAATGCATATTGAAGCACTCACCCGTTGAAAATGATTGTTTCCTCTTGGTTTTTGGTGTCTGTAACTTGCATGTATGTCACCCCAAGGCCATATACGGGAGCGGACGTTTTGTCAAGATAGATCTCCATGGTCAAAGGAGTGCCGGGACTGACATTTAGCTCACCAGTGACCAACTGACCACCCTGTCGTACTCCTACACCCAGATGTGGCTCAGGGGCTCGAGTTGTGAGCGATGTTGTGATTTCGATGTCCCTAGAAAAAAATAAGGAATTCATTAAAAGCTTGCAGGACTGAGTTCCAAAGAGAGGGAATTCCTCTATCGACTCGTTTTAGAATTATAATAGGTTCTTGGGGATCCAAGCTATGAGAGGAGTTGGCTTGCAATTACTGCATTTGTTATTTAACTGAGGTCTTCTGCTGAGTCTCATGCATCTATAGCATTCAATATGAACGAGAGAATGATTTTTTGAAAACTGATCTGAACAGAATTGAATAAAATATATATATTTAGAAAACCTTCCATCTCTAAGTATACACCGACGCTTTTATGACAGACACAGGCACCGGACTCGGAGTATATCGCCGGAGACTTATTTCAAGCAGATTGAAACTTAACGACTGCAGTGTTGACCATTGATTAAATCAAAGATGGTAAAATTTGCCCGTCTATCTCTTAAGGAGATAGACAGCAGTTAGAAACAATCCTACTCTGAGCATAGTGGTATTTCAGGCAGTGAACTGGCAATTGGTAAGGCGACCTTGCCTCTCAACCTACACTACACTACATCGATACCTGCCCAGCCCTTGAAAATCACAATTGGTAACTTTTCATTTGATTAGCATAAAAGAAGAAATGTCAAACATCAAGATTCAAGACACACAAAATTTATCAAGAAAACAAATTGGCTATAACCCAGTAATAAAGTGGATCACCTCAGGATAGATCACTCGGCTGATCAGTATACACTGACGCTCAGTCAGTAGTCAGTTAGTTCCCCCACTAACGAGGAACCGGTAAATCAATCACCGTACAGCATAATTAATCAAAGCAGGATCTGAGTAGGTTATAACTGATTCAATTGTGACAGTCAATCCAACCTAACCTAACCTGGAATTCATCTCAAAATCAATTACGTTGTAATGCCTTTAGCTGGACCTGCAGTGACTGGCGTGTGACTTTATGTTGATCCAATGTCACACTTAACGGCTCACGCGAAAGTAAATGTAAAATATATTACATAGTTAGTAATTTGATTTGGTTCGCCTTAGACGTTATAAGCTACAGTTGGCACAGGCAAATCAAAGAACTATTGCCTGAAACTAGATTAAAAAAAATGTGATTCATAAGTCGTAAATAATGCATAGATGTCAAAATGAGTCCAACTGAAGGAAGCGGTTGGAAATTCTTTGTATTTTGATCAACTGACCTTATATACTTTTAGCATTCGAAAAACATAGCATAAGCTGTGTTGGATTCTTGGCTTGAACGTTGTGTGGACTTGGAGTTTATGTTATGATTTGGATAATTGGATAAAAGAAGTTTTTAATCATCGAACTATAACATTTTTAGTTATCGGTGAAGGTATGGACCCATGACGCCGCCGAAAGATTCGTTGGACGCTCTTGGACTTCATGTGGATTGGTAACGTCCCAAATTCGACAATTTTGTCTGTTGGCATACCTATTTATCCAGAAATGAGCTTCATCTTATCAAGCTCGCGGAACGTTTGCTCGAATAGAACACAGATTTTCATAAAACGATTTTATCAGACGCAAGTGTTATTGAACGCCATGTCGGTGAACAGATTAAATAAATGACAGCCAAAATATGAAGAAAGTACGAGAACGCAATTAAACTAAATGTGTTACTTATATCACTTTTAAGAGTTTTTGCGTTATGTATGATGTCGTAGGTGCCATATATCAATTAGAGCAAAATCTGTAAATTAAAAACTGGGATTTGCTTGGAATCTCATTTGTTTCCATTCAAAATTACCAAAAAACCTTAACTAATTCGAAATGTTTGAATACCCACCAAAACTATATCCGATTTTTTCACACATCAATTGATTTGACAGAAAACACATACATTTCTTGGGTTAAAATGGGCAGAGTGGGGAAATTCTTTACGCTCTCAAAAAAGCGCACATTTGACATAAAACCCATATTTTTGTCGTACTGGAACAGACTTTCAGAGATTTGTGCTGTTCTGTACTGGTCTGTACTAATTATTTTGTGTACAAGAACAGACTTAAATGGCCGCTATCGATTGTCAAAGTGCCAACGTTCCTATTGGAAAAGCCTTCATGTATTTCAGATGTGAAACTTTAGTCTGACTTTGTTGTTTCAACTTCGAAAATGGTCTCAAGTTATAAATTAAAACCGTATCCAACCATTCAAAGGCCAATATAGAAGTGTACGAATTAAAACACCAATATCCCAAAAAATTTGTATTTTACAGCGTGCCAAAGTTGTGAAAATATAGTAGCTAGCAGTTATTTCGTGTTATGGTGATGTGAACTGTGTAGTGTAATTTGTGGAGATATGACGGATATCCGCCCTATTTGGCTTTCTTGACAATCTCCGTCCGACGACGAACAATTTGTTCATATCCAGCCGAATACCCGGTAGTCGTTTTTTTAGCACAAAAACCAAGAAAATATTAGGTTTTATAATCTGATTAGTTTTATCTTGTCTTAACTATATATAAACCAGACAGTTCGTGTGTCTGACCGACAAAGGTTCCGAAACTACACGTCACAGACCTCAACAAAAATCATTTTAAAACTTAGATGCTGAATGTGACAATTTTTCAGTCGGTACGAGATACGGTTCGGAAGTTACGAGCACTTTTTAAACGGGAATAAAATTCTCAAAATAAGGGTGGTTGCATCAATCCGGTATGTAACCATTTCAAGTAGCATAGTCGTGGATATCAACCAGTGTTACCACAGGTTAAATCATTTATGAGTCCCAGAAGCGTAAAAAATGAGTAATTTAGAAAAGAAAAGAGTCCCAACAAAGGTTTTTGGTGACATAATGCCTGCTTATGTGGAAAATAAACTAGTATATTTTTCCTTGTTGGGGGTGGATCACTCAAGCCCCAAGACTGTCTCAAGTCGTCTACAGTCTTTTGATTTCGTACAGCGAGCAAACAGCAAGTGGGAGCAAACACTTAGTCTGTCTACATCCTTGAGAATCGTGCCACCTGCGATTGTGCTCTCGACAGGTCCAACCATCAATACCTCTGATCCTTGTCCAGCAAGTTCATCGGCGATTCCTTGGTGTCCTGCGACCCAGATGAGTTTCAATGAATTCTTTACAAGCCAAACAAATTCAGAGACGTTTTGCATTCCTGTACTATCGCGGAAGTGGTTAAAGGGTTGTGAAAGGCTTTAAGCACAGCCTGGGTGTCAATACAAACACAGATGTGTCGACCCGTCCAGTTGTCCTTCACAATTCACACAATTTGTTGCCATTAGGATTGCATAGGTTTCCGCTTGGAAAACCGACGCAGTTTTACCTATAGAAGTGTACAATCTAATGTTGTCACCCTCCACATACATTAATTTCCTGGCTCGAAGTCTGGCCAGAATTATTCCTGTACTAGTACTGAGGCATTTTAAACGAAAGCGTTCAGAAAATAAGCGTATTCACACCTTGCAAAGTTATGAAAATATTTTGTTCTTAAAAAAATGAGTCAAATCTAAAAATTATGAGTCTACGAGTCAGACTAAAGAAAATGAGTCCTTTTGGCTTATAGAGTACCTTTGGTAACACTGATATCAACCATCCCCCAGTGCTGTAACTTCCACATATATGCACACATTTTTCATATTTTGCTTTGGTGCAACCATTCATTTTTTTCTACGTCTCAATTGAACATATACGAACGACTGCTTGAGTCACCAAACGAAAAGGAAACAATTAACGTTTTCGCACTTTTCTTATTTTGTCATACCCAAACTATCTATGCATGTACATATACACAGCTGCACACAAATCATTTAATTTTGCTGAAATTGTGAATATTGAACTTCTGAACGGATTAGCCGATTTAGATAAAATTTCAGAGCTAGACTAATTACATGTGTTACAAGACAGGCTAATTTTGTTCATGGTTCATGAAGTTTAGCTTCAGTTTGCACAGCAAGTGAACATCGCGCGTAGGTGCATAGATGGAATTTTCAAGAACTTTTTTTATGAATCGCTTGATATCCCTCCACGTTGTGTGTAAATGGTTGAGAAAAACCGCAATTTCCGTACGTTGTGCTGCAGCACACATCGATAATTCAAACTTCAACATGTATGCACACAGTGAACGAATTGTACTCATTATGAGTAGGGATGTGAATGAGAAATAGGGATAGGCATCAATGACAAAAGAAAACTCAAATTCTTCTCTGAGTTCTGGTTCGAACTGTCTTATTATTGTTTTAAATTAAGTGTGGAGTAAACATTTATTCAAAATCGTCATCAGTGCATTCTAGCAAATATATATTTTCACTGCAGGTTAAGTACCGGTTGAAGAAACAAACCCGGGAAAAGCCGGGTACGAAATCTAGTTAAAATATAAAATTGAAAGTTAACTAAAGCCAAATTATGGTGAATGGAAATCTGTTTTTCTGCATTCGGCGGCAATAATTTATCAAGCTTATTTTAGTATACGGTCCCTGGCAGATGGAGATGAAAGATACGTTTTGGCAATTTTGGGCACTGTCCTCTATCTAATGACTATCAAAACCCAAGAATCACTTTT
The DNA here is from genome assembly GCA_916610145.1 of Eristalis arbustorum. NCBI lineage: Eukaryota > Metazoa > Arthropoda > Insecta > Diptera > Syrphidae > Eristalis > Eristalis arbustorum. The sequence continues at coordinate 46,490,912 of OU744319.1, read as the reverse complement.
CCGTTCAAGGCTAACTGTTTTGAGACTACACGACAAGCTTGTTAGCAGTATAATTTTTGGCAGGAAATTCAATCTGACTATTGCCATCTGAAGTATATATATGTATATATTTTATTTTGATGGTCGGTTTTTGAAGGAGAAAAGCCAAAAATAGGAATATGTCGTGGAGGAGGAGTAAAATATGCTTAAGTAGAGTTCAGTTTTACCGGTTTGATTTGAGCATCAGACCACCAAACTACTGTACTTTTAATTTAGGCAGACATCCGGCCGACAAATATTTCGTTATCCGGTCTAGCTGCAGGTCGATTATTCGGTATTCGGCTTAAATCACTATTCCGTACAACTCTAGTAATTTGTCGCCATTGGTCGATAACTTGTGTTTAATCAAACACTCCCATACACTTAACGCTTTGAAAACAAACGGTTATTCATTTAGTTACTGTTCGATATGTGTCAAATGAATGATATACTGGGGATCACAATCAAGGGCTTCTGTTAATGCGGTTGAAGTGAAATAATATGTTGCCATAGCAATAGTAGCTCATCTAGTCAATTAAAATGCAACGAACAACACCCATCAACTGTCCTGTGATTATGTAAGAAAGAACATGTCGACGACAACGAACTTGCCTTCTAAAGCTACCTTTTCTATACCCCTACAGATTATCTCATATTCATACAACGCCAATGAAGCTTTGAAATCTCAAAAGCATATGTTCAGGTTTAAGTTGTACGTGCGGCTTGCCAAGATTATTTAGCCGGTTTCCACGAATTCCTGCTCTTATCGATATCCACATAAATATAAAGACAACCCATCAGACTTTTTAGTGGCATGTAATAGACTCATAAAATCTTAATTCCGTAATGTTTGGTTTCCTCATGAGAAGGTTCGTAAACTCTTAATTGAAGATACTCTCAGGAGCGACTGCTAATTGGATCTCACTTCTTCATAAACCCGCATTCATCCGCACAACATCTGAGGCAAGACAAAAAAAAAAAACAACACGAACAAAATATGAGTGGACGTCTTCGCCAGTTGTAAAATTGTTTCCTCAATATCCGACGTAACTAATAAAACCTCGCGAACAACTACTGCCCCGTCATGTCCAAAATAAACAAGAAAACCTCAGTACAAACCAAATATGCCAACACTCACAACTTCACACAACATCGAATAAAAAAGAAACAAAAATGAAAAAGAATTCTCCGATCAAGCAACTTACTCAGGTTCCTGAAAACCAGCTGGCAACAAGTCTCGCCGGACGATTCCGTGATGCTGCTGATTAGTTTCATTCATCATAACATTATAAACCGGCCCAGTTGTGATGCACTTAACACTAACGATCTCCTTGCTGTTCGCATCCTCGATGATGATTTTGTGGTAATAAACTTTCTTACCCTAAAACGAAAATGAGAAACATAAGAGATCCAGTCATCAAGCAGGCACGTCTTTGATGGACTCGCGCAGGAATGCTGCGCCAATGTTCAGTTCATATGATCATATTCTAATGATAAAACCGCCGTCTGCGGCATTGTGCCGGCTGCCAATTGAACAGTCCCTCGAACCTCTTACCGTTAATTTGTTGAGCATTCTCGTGACTCCGCATTCGTAGAAGTCCTTTAGCGAAAGTCGGAACTCGGCGAGACTGCCATTAATGCTTGGCTGACATCTCACGTCGGGATATCCCTTCAGGCCTTCCAAATAGATTTGCGGTTTGGTTTCATTGTCATTTATGTTATCTGGGATGCCAATTTCCACACGCATTAAATCCTCGGTACAGTGGACCTTGTGTGAACCTACAAAGAGAAAGAGAAACGCCGAGTGAGATGGATGGATTGGATACACTTACAGATATTATGTGCGGGCAACGCACCGGTTAGACCGGATTCGTATTCGGATTCTACCAGTTGTTGGCAGGGGAAACAAGAACAGCATGTGTGAGAAGTGCTCGACCGGACTGGGTAAGGACCATGGGAGACAACACCCACTCCAGTTTAGCGGCGGCTCGGCGTGTCGTCAATGGGGGTAATTATGCAAGTAGAACACTCGTAGCCAGATCGTTCCTAGCCTACTGCACTCGGACTTAGCCTTCGTTGGGTTTGCCTACGGTCGCAGTCACTTTGGCTCTGGAACAAATCATCCCAATGCATGGGTGGATATGGCTGGCACACATTTTGCATCTTACTCGACACAGGCGCAAAGAATTGTATCGCTTTGGCGACGCAACCTCTCGCATTGTGTATCAGCACAGTAAGTGTGTAGTCTTGCCTTAAAGCATAATAAATATACCGCGAAAGAGATAATCGACTGAGGCATGGCACGTAGCGCATTACTAGCAGCATCGTGAGCCCATAGCTCCCCACCCACCCAGGCATACACACGAAAGGTGTTTTTGCAACTAATAAATGATATACTTGCCTGAAAAAAGGTAACAGCAACAACGGCGGCGTTTAAAAAATAATTAACGTTACCCAAAGACAGTGATAAACTGCCTTCGAAACCTCCTTTGAAGTGGAGGTGAGGAAACATCGCAAGACCCAGAAAAGATGCAGACACACGCACCCACATAAGCAGCATTCCCCCGCAGGTTCAGTGGGGAGTGGAAACAAATGAAAATATTACACCAGTTTTATGGGGGATCAGAGGCATCCGGCCGGATCTTTTATCTTGCCGAAAGCAGAGCCACCAGTTTGTGCCACTTAAAACGAAATTCTACAAAACACATCAATATTTTTATAAGTATTTTACTGGACTGCCAATTGGTGGTTGGCAGGCGGCGTGTGCATAGATATGTGCATATGTGTCATTGTTGTGATGCGCATTGCTACGCTCGTGTCCCGGAAGTGTCTGTTTAATGAACCGCGAATGCCAGTGGAAATATGATAATTAGCCAGGGAATTGCACGTATTGAACACGGCTGCTGTGCCAAAGATGAAGTTGCAATTGCATTGCTGAGGAAGACATACATATTTTAATGGGTTTCTATTTGTTTTGAAGACTTCACTATCTGCGCCCCTAAAGGCAAGCACATTGGATCCTACGTGGCTGGAAAGAGTTAGCCATGCAACCTCTTTAGAGGCTTACAGTGTTACTTTCTCTCGTGTTAATTTGGTTAAGTGGATGCCGAGAACGAGGAAGTTACATGACGTTCAGGTCGTTGATTTAGGTTTTACCTGCACTGGGGAAGAATAAAATACAGTACGTGTTTTTGCTAAACACTTCCAATGAAGGAAACGGGATAGTAAAATATTAAAAGTGCATTCTTTGCAGATATTCTATCCGAATACATGCTTCAAATATTTGTAAACACGGATTAAAAATTTGGATATATTTATGTTGTCGAGCGAAAAACGATCCGCCGCATACCACCTAGGACAAAACATAACAATTGACATCTAATAGTTCGAGGTAGTAAAGAAGTTTGTCTACCTCGGGGCAAACGTAAGCTCCACGAATGACATCATAGTGGAGATCCGACGTGTAATCATCCTTGGCAACCGATGCTACTTAGGTTTGTCAAAATAAATGGGCTCGAAGGACCAAAATCATGTTCTACAAAACTTTTTTTTTGCCAGGCCTACTTTATGGTACTTATGGTCGAAAAACAAATTCTACGTCGGATATATGGTGCCGTCTGCGAGGAAGGCGAATGAAGGAAAAGACACAATCGCGAACTCTATGAGCTGTATCAGGATGTGGATGTAGTCGTCATCGATTACACTGGCTCGGCCACATCAAGCGCACGAAAACCATCACTCCAGCTAAGATGGCCTTCGAATCCGAGCCTCCGGTACAGAGACCAAGTCATCGCGGATGTAAGACAGCTTGCATCGTCACCGATGAAAGGCAGCAATTGCCCAGGCTCGGACCGTTCATGGGTCATGGGATTACTTAAAGAGCCAAAAAGACGAACAGCACTTGGTTATGGGGCTCAGTTGAAATCGCTTCGGTGCGGCCGGGCATTAATAGGAAATACATTTTTCATGGACAAAAAAAAAAAACAAATAGTCAAGACACATCTCGGGCTAAGGCTGGGGATGCACTTGAGTCTTAAATGTTGGCATTGGTCTTAGTTGTGACCTGCGATGCGGGCCGACTCAAGCTTTGAACATAATGCTAGGTTAGGATAAGTAATTGGGCTGCTAGCGTAATTGCCACTACACTTAGACCATTGTTGGTCTGTACTGATACCCAGTGCCCTTAATGTGATCGCAAAGGCAAATGGTGGCTGGATCGGATTTGAAAACATATAAAAGCATACTACGGTTTAACATACTACATAATCTTCCGTCAATATTTACGTGGATAGAACTCCATTTCAGACCTGACCCTCCTGGTAGACTTTCCAGCCTGAAGACACTGATCTTCATGGAAGAAGATGTTACTTAGAGGCTTACTTCTTTAACATCCCGATCGCACTAAGCAGCATTAGTGCCAGCCATCTTTCCAAAGCAGGAATGTGATCGACTATTTGTCACCCTTAACAGCTTCAACCTGACCAACAGCGAACACTTCATCTGCTTGCTTCTACGGTTAAGCACACGAAGAAATCAAATGCAGAGTAATTCTTTACCACTCACTTTTGTAAGATTGGAATAAGACGCCCGCTGAATGGGCTGATTTTTAGACCAGTGCTAGGACAGTGTATGATGTATGAGTTCCTCCATAAATTTACGGATTACGGATTTTATTCAGCACCTGACAGGTCAAGTACAAATTCAGATCCTGAAAGCAGAACACACTATTTCCATCCACCTTCGTTGTCGCAAGTGGTGTCGGACTTCACTTTAAATTTAAGAAGCAGCAGCCGTATTTCATATAAAAATGACAATTAAGATGAATAACTTACGTATGCGGGCATAAATTGCACATGATTAGTTGCTTTGTCTCCTCACCACCCCATTTTTTTCAAAAAATTATCATCGCACAGCAAGCACAGCCTCCGAGGTTAGAATATGCAAATATATTTCCTCGTGACCCGTTTGACAAGTTTAACGTCATATATCTTCACTCAATGACAAGCAATTCATTACCCCTTAAGTACTTCCTGTCAGATTTCATTTGCATTGAACTCTTTCAAACGATTTATTGCAGTCTACCCAAGAAGCGTCCTTCAGCAAGAGATAATTGCAAACCTAGCTAAGCCTCTGCAGCAGCATTATTTATGAGCATGGACGACCTTCTGCCGTTGGGTATCTAATGAATCAAGGCACAGGCAACTTGTCAAATCAACTTACATGTCCTTTCCATTAACTCAGATCGGGCGACGGACGCGACGATCATGTGGGTTCGTGTGGGGGGATAACATATATCATTCCAGACAGGATGTTTGCGTGAGTCGTGCATCGACGAAAAGAGATGATCATCATTTTCATCCTTGTGATGCCCTTCACCACGGAGGACTCAATTTAACTCTCCACCCTCGGGTCGGCTAAAATTTATGTCTAAACGCTCCATTCAACCCCACTAGGCACTTTTGTTTTCATTTCGTTCGCTGTTATTGTGGTTTGCTTCTTTCATGATCTGAGACAATGATCAGATAACTCAGCCGCCGACACCGTCACAGGCTTGGTCATTGAGACACACTGCCAAGGGAAGATACGAATGGCGCGTCGGCGCGGCTGGCGCGTGTAAGGACATAAGTGCAGAACCTTATTCCGAGCTCTATTGAGATGCCACAAAGATATGAGTCGGCCATTTCGGCCATTAAAAGCACACACAAAGCGCCTCGTCTTATACCTTAATTTCCACACAATTACGCCTGTCCTTGATTTATTTTTATACCATCTGTCTACAAGCCAGATAATGGCAATGGAAGCCGCCACCATTCTTTGTGGTGTTGTTCTCGTGACATTAGTCTGAAGTGGAACGCCGCGCCGCCACACTATTATGTTGCGTTTGACTGTCAGCGTCGATCTGCGGTTGCAGGCACTTGATACCGATGTTGTAATCAGATAGCTATGCGAACAATTAGAATCCTTTATAACATTAACACTTCTATCGTCACACATGGTCTTTGAAGATGTCATTGAGTGCGGCATCGTAAGTATAAAGCTGCTTGAAAAAACGAACCATCTTACGGGCAATCATTGACGGACAAGAATAAGTGCGAGACACTACAAGCCATTGATTGATGTGATTGTACAGGCTGAATACATGGCACGATGAGTAAGAAGGTAACACTGTGCAAGTAGAATCTCGTAAAAGAGGTGTTAAGGGGACTCACACGCATTCAATTGGGGGGACATTAAGTTAAAGAGAATCCCAGTTAGCTTTCTGTGTTCACGGCGGATTTTGTTAGACTGCTATTTTGTTTGGGATGACATTTGTCAGCTGACGAGAGCAATCGATAAAGATTAATTATGAAACAGTTAAGGGTTCTCTTGCCACTTACCATAAAATTTGTTATTTTTATATACTTTTATCCAATTAACAATCAGATGCAATTTGAATTATTTCGCGAATAACCATCGACATACACGAACTCAATCAGTTGTGAAGCCGGCTGTTTCTATAGTACGTAATTTCTGCTTGTGAATTATGGCCTTTTTTTGTTGTAAATCGTGTTGGCCAGTGGCGTTGTGGGTGTGTGTGTCGACCCCAACCTCGACGTGGTAGGTTCGATCTCTGGTCTGTACGACAAAAATAATTTTCATGGCCCCACTTTCGAGCTACTGACAATGCTCAAATAGTACATATGTCTAGAGAAAAAACTGCTTCTCAATCTTGGTCGTTCGGAGGCGGCATTAAACTGCAAAATTAAACGGCAAAATCCCTTCCACATGAGGTATTTTCTGTAGGGCCAATCATCGTCTACCGCATCACTGATTGAAAACTATGCCAAACCCATTAGATAATCCTACTCGTAATTCAAGCCAACATATGCCCCGTTTAAGTTGTAGTGTGTTAATTGTGTATTCTTAGGGATGCCCTACACAGTCTCTACCATGCTTGCTAAACCCCAGTGAAAATCGGTAACGAATGCTAAATGTAGGCAAAAACAGACCAATAAATTGGTTGGCATAAAAGCACTTGTTAGAGATATATAAATTAGCGAGGGGCAATTGCGAATAAAAACAATCGAATAATTCGATCGCATCAATCGATCTAACATCTTTTGACGATCTTTTGACTCTATATGAGAGTGAGACTACAATACTCTCACTAATTAAGCGAGAATGATTATGAATACGACTGTGCTCGAGAGGTCCAACCATCAATGGAAGCCCTAATCACAGACGCAGGCAGTTCGAGAGCAGGTTCAGGTCCTGAGAAAGTTTCCTCTAAGCCTTGTCTTGCAAGTTCATCAGCGATCCCAGATGAGTTTCAGTGAATTTTAACTGGCAATTAAATTCAGAGAGGATTCGCGTTCCTGAACTATCTTGGAAGTGATAATAGCATTGAGAAATGCCGTCGACCAGTCCACCTGTTCTTCACAATATGGTTTGTTGCCATTAGGATAGCATATATCATAAGGTGTACAGTCCTCCACTAAAACACCAGCGCCGGATCCTTCATTGGTTTTGGAGCCATCCATGAAGATACGACATTTCTGGGCGCAGTGCTAGTATCTGCTCACGAATTTTAAATGAAAGCATTCAGTAAACATAGAAGCAAGTGGAAATGAGAAATGAAAATTACGTTAGGTGTTTGGGTAAATTGTTCTTGGAAAAATGAGTCAATTCTAAAAATTATGAGCCCCCGAGTCAGGATAATAAAGAAATAATGAGTCCTTTTGACTCTATAGAGGTAACACTGGTAACACTGGTATCCGCCGATTCTCGCAATTGCCCATCTCTTTTTCATTTCGTTTCACTACTACAATTTAAACTTTACATTTATGAGAGTGAGAGGATTGTACCTCTCAATAATTGGGAGAGAAGGATGAAGAATACAGTCGATCCTCCATAATGCAATAGCCACGGGAACCAATATTTTTCAGAAATTTCGTTTGAATTATAGAAAATTCGATTTAAGGATGTTCCAATTACAAAGGTTTGGCTGTATTTCCATTCCCAATGTACCTAATTTGGTAGGTATAGTTTCTTATTGGAGACACAGCCTTACGCTGATTTTTTACACTGACACCAACATATGAATATATCGAAGTATACATACATTTCTACAATGGGATATTAGTACCCGGCATTCTTTTGGTTGTAGTAGGTACTGAGAATAATCGACTCGATTCGACTGTTGTCTGATGAGACCGAATAAATCGACAATCGAATTCAATTTTTAACAATTGCCAATTTATTCGATTGTGAAATTCATTCGCAATTGCCCATCGCTAATATAAATACGTCAAGTTAGTGAGAATTTGTTACAATTTATGGGCAAATTTGAGCTTTTTTCTGACCATAAGTCTTTATGTTTATCATGCTCTCATGTATTTCCCATATACATTTATTCAGTTTCGAAGTAAAGTTATTGGAAATAGTTTCTTATCGAAATTTTTTTATCATCTGGCACAACGGCTGCTGAAAAGAAGCATGCGCCCTGCTTAAATTTTAAGCACTATCACGAATTATCATGTCACTAGTCACACAGCTAGAGCTAGAAAGCAACATAAATACGAACGTATTTTCAAACAACAGTTGAAAAAGGCCAAGATGCTAACAAAACAGTGACATCTCGCAAGCAGAACGCTCAGACAAGTTTGCGAAAGCTTAGAACGCTTACTGAACCTGCGTCTTGTTATTTATTGGTAGCCTTCCAGAAGTCTGAATCTGTGGGATGAGAGAGCACTATGGTTGGAAGTATACAATGGTTTTCTCCTCATCCTCGACTCTAATGCTCTTGCAAAAGTCGTTGCAGGAGAGTCATATTCTAGAGGCGTGAGTTCCAATAGTGCAATGTCCTGTTATGGCGCTAATTAGGGTTCTTAGATTGGACCTGTTCACATCGTTTAGGGTACAGGCCAGAGTTATTTGGTTATGAGGCATTCTTTGTCAGTTGATCATCCACGATTTTCTTGAGCAAGTAGCTAGCTTCAGTGGATGTTTTACAGAGGGAGTACAGAGTTTGTTTCTATCGACTTCGTCCGCTTGGCTTCGCGTTTACGTACTGAGGACCAGTTGACAAATCCTGGTATACCGCTTGTACACATTTTGACCACCCTTCTGGCAATTTGTGAATACCACGCCAGTAAAATTGTTCGTCTTTTAAAGCAAACCAATCAGACACTCAATTTTTGACTTCTTCGTAGGAATCGAAGTGCTGCTCAGCCAATGCGTGTCCCATCGATGAAAACAAATGGTTGTCGGAAGTCTGTCTGTTGAATACGGCGGGTGGGGTAGCTGCTCCCAGCCAAGTGTTTTGATTGTATCCTGAACCGGTTACGGTTGCCTTGTGTGCAGGTGCATTGTCATGGAGCAAAATTACCTAGCCTAGTCTTCTGGCCAATTCTGGTCGTTTCTCAATCAATGCATAGATCAAATTGATCATTTGTTGTCGATAGTATCGATCAGTATTAACTGTTTCACCGGGTTTTAGGAGCTCGTGGTACACCACACCTTTCTGGTCCCACCAAACACTGAGCATTGTCTTCTTGCCGAATCGATCCGGTTTTGCAGTCGATGTTGATGGTTGTTCCGGATTAAACCATGTTTTCTTCTGTTTAGGATTCCTAAAATAAATCCATTTTTCATCGACAGTAACAATGCGATGCAAAACCGATTTTCTTACGTGTCTTTGAAGCAATATTTCACAAGTGTTTTTTTCGGTTTTCCATCTGTCTTTCATTCAATTCATTTGGTACCCATTTTCCACACTTCTGGATCTTTCCCATAGCTCTTAAACGGTCAGAAATTGTTTGTTGTGCAACATTTAACATTGCTGCCATTTGCTTCTGACTCAAAGTGTCATCTCCATCCAATGTCGTTTGCGATTCGGCGTCTTCAAATTTTTCTTCCACGTTCTTCATTTCTCACATCAAAATCATTATTCCTGAACCGTTGAAACCATCTTTTGCATGTTGCTTCTGATAGAGCATGATCACCATATGCCTCGACAAGCATTCGATGCGACTCTGCAGCACTTTTCTTAAAATGAAAACAAAAAACTAATGCTTTCCGCAAATCATCGCTTTCTGGTTCAAAATTCGACATTTTTTAGCACGATTAAAAAATATGATTTCACATTTCACAGATGTCATAGCAAACAAGCAAACAAAAAATAAGGGCTCGTTCACAACAAATGTTCCCTAAAGAGACATTTGTATCTTGACTCACTTCATACCGGTATACGAGAACAACCAATCTACTTCTGCAGGTAAAGTGTATCGCGCTGAAACGATACTACGTTGAAATGTAATCACGATTTAAAGTCACATAGAATTTTGTGTATACAGCAAATTTGTAATAGCGGGCTACATGCTAAAAAATAAAAAAATAGCGGGCTACATGATTGATTCAAGTACAGGAATTTGTCGAAATCGGACTGAAGTTTGCTGATCAAGGGTTTGAACCACAAGGTCCTTGTTTGATCTATGTGTCGTATATGTCATCATTTTTAATCCGAATTTTGTATTATTCTGAAGAAATTTCTCAATTATCCGCAGTAAACAAGTGACCAGATTTAACCTCCTCGCAGATATGTCTTGTAATAGAAAATAGGCTTATATTAATTTTTTCTTAAACAGTCCCTTTTTGTGTCAAAGCTTTGCCTATATTTGGACAGTGCTTAATCTTTGGGCACACCTACAATATATCTCAGAGCTTGCAAAACTCCGCTCTCTCTCGAGTCATTTCGTTTAGAAAGTTTTCCCCTACAAACGCCAGTTTAAAAAAAGACAAAAATCTCATTTTCAGCCTAAAATACGACCAATTGTGTACAAATTTATCGCAGTCTCTCCCACTTGGTCTGTTTCAAGCGAATTCACATAAATAACGTCAACAAATGGCACACTGCCGGCCGTGCACTCCGCTCTCTACCACTCATAAATCGAGGAACCTTACAGGGCCCTCCAACACGAATCTAGGCATGTAAACCAAGTCGCTGAATGCATACTTTCACCCACGACGACGACGACGCTGACGGTTGTGGCGGTGGCGATGACGATGGGATGCAGATAGATGCTAGTCCAAGAACAAATCTCATCTTCGACTGCACTTCGCCAATTGTTTCGGACTGCACCGCCTCCCTCACCACTCACATCCGTCCTCTTAGTTGATTATTATTTTTTTGTTTTTTTTTCAATTTTGCCGCAGTCTCATCCGAGGCCAACACTCAATCCTGAGCATGGTCATAAATCAAAACCAAGATACATTTCTGATTGTTTCCGAGCTCACGATCGACAATAATTTACCAGCGTGATACATATTATGTAATCGCGTTGAAATTGGTTTCGTGAACGTCGACAAAGACGCCAACGGAATCTGAAAATGCCCAACTGGGTACTTAGTACGTATTCACGGTCTGGTCATTCCCATGTGAAGTCGCATTCAACAAGCATTCGAATTTTGAATTCCAATGGTGTACGGTGTACGATGCGCGGTGCGCAGTGCGCAGTCTGTGTTTTCCGAGAAATGCGCCAATAAAAAGCGTAACATCAAGGCACACCACCGAATACTGAGATACCTGTCCGGTCTGTGTTCCATGTACCTTTGTACATGCCTACGTACAGGTATTTTTTCCACAGAACTTTTCTCAAACAATAGAGGAGGTCCCTCCGCTCTCGGCTGGCCAGACGGCAAATTATGTAAATGTGCATGCGGCCGGGTTATGAAGGAGGCAAATTTCCAGATTTTCCTGTTGCCCACCCGATTGTGTTAGTGTGTGATCGGGGAGACGGATGGGAGATTTTCGTTGTCGGAATAACTGTGGGGCGCCGACGATGAGGTGGTGGAGGAGGAGGAGGAACAGAAGGAGGAGGTTGGTGCTTTGGTTCTTTGGCAGTCGTTGTTCTGGCTGGTCGATGGCTCGACCGATGTCTTAGCAAATGATGTCGGCCTCTGTGGTTCATTGAAGATCGGTAAACCAGTTGAATGATGTGCGCACCTTAACTCCGGCTCCGGCGATGGGGTATGGCTCAGACATGGCGCATTTATTGTATGTGCCAAGGCAGCTCCGGCTTCTGTGACCAATTAAATAAGTCTAGACCTTCTGTTTGGATTTATTCTATGTGCTCCGAGCCGCAATTCATCTTGAACTTGGACATTTCTACAGCACAGGAGTGAGAAACTTTGAAGCTGAGTTCCGTTGAGAGGCCAGCATGCTGGCGTCGAAGGAGCCGCATGAATGCTACTAAATAAATTACGATAATTTAACGGGGTTGTTAAGCAATTATTGTAAATGGGATTGTTACTAATTGTTATATGTAGGCTCTGAGCTTGGGTAAGAACGAAATCGATTTGGAACGGATGATGAAGCTATTTTATAAGGTTTGGTAGCAGATGACCAATTAGACTCAGTTCATTGGGTAACTACGCAAGGTGTGGTACTTATCCTGGTACAGAAGTGTGATTGTAAATATTTTAAGCAAAGGTGACTAGTTTTACGAGTACAGTTGCGCCCCGTTAATCCGGGCTCCGACTAACCTGGTGATCTCGGTAGTCCGGACGAGCAGTCATGCCCTTTTCACATGCCCTTTTTGAAAGCATGAACACGTACAAAGGTAGAAATAATTTAACTGCCACTCGTCATACACTACAGTTAAAAGACAAAGTATTTGCAAAGACCGCCTTTATGCAAAGATACACCACTGACCATAAAATATAAACCAGAAGTGATTGAAAATTTGAAATGTTAGAACGTGGATGTTCTCACCTTATTTGCGAAGCTCCGCAAGGACAGTAGAAGATGCTTCAACAGAGCAAAATTCTTCAGGGACTTGGTCCCATTTAAGGGAACTACTATCTAATACAAGTTTCCTACAAGATTCCAGCACTATGGACCGACTCGAGCGAGAAGACCCTTCAGCTCCTAACAGACACCCATTTCCCGGGAAATAAACTAACAAACTTACTTGATGTAACAAAGGACTTCAACCAAGAAGAACCGAACCTACGGAACATGGACATTGCTACAGCACAGGAGTGAGAAACTTTGAAACTGAGTTCCGTTGAGAGGCCTGCATGTTGGCGTCTTCTAACGATAAACAAACTACAGTGGGCAGCTAACAGCCTCGACACTACAAATCGTCGGGTACATTGGAGTTACAAAGAGTCTTACTGCAAAAAATAAGTCATAGCTTATAGCTATATTCAGCAGCTGCCTTAGATTCAGTTATACTCTATTACTTTCAAAAGTGTGGGAAAACAACACACAGCCAACCAAAGATGGAGAGATTGATAGATCTACACATCAGAAAAAGTACCTGCCTTCGAACCAACATGCCTATATTAAGGACATTTCAACGGAAACAGCTGTACACTTTCTAGTAAGCACCATTGAAAAAAAAGAATTAGCGATGGTAACTTTTCTAGATATATAGAGCCTTCAACAGCGTCCCATTTGAACGCTTTAAGGGACCTAAAATTTGAAACATGCATTTACAGCAACATACATCAATAGGACAAACAAGTCTAGGTTAGGTTGTAGTGGCTGACTGCTAAAGAGCAGTCACACTCAGGCCAGGTTAGGCCCATTATGATACCACGCGCATTGACTTCTCCTAACACTGGAACCAGTTGGTGCTGATAATGAAACGATTTAGTGGCCAATGCTGGCACTATTTAGCTCGTTACGGCCGTTGAAGTAGTAGGCTCCTAGGTGCAGTAACCTACGAATGGCAAGAGCACTACATGAGCAGAAAAATCATTATATGGGGCACCCATCCTGTGAACATGAGTGCCAATTACACAGTGCCCAGTTATGACTCCTATGAGGGTCCTTAATGAGGGCTTGCTGAGTCTGAGCAGACTGAGTGACCATTTTAGGTTAAGTGATGGCCAGATTTATTTTGTTTTAAGGCAGGTGGTGCCGATCCAGTCCGATCTAGAAGGAATGCTGTTCGTGAATTTCTTCTCGAAGATGGCTTGGGGTAGTAGGCGGTCGGTGTCGCTAGGTAGGAAATTGAATTCCTTGAAAATGGTTGAGTGGCCAGTGTTGAGTTCGGACCACAATCGGAGTGTTTTGAGTCTCAAGGCAGTGCTTGCTGCTGCTTGTTTCCCGAATATTTCCAAAAGTGGGAGATGGAGGAGAATATTCTGTACGTCTGACGGAGTACTTCTCAGTACCCCGTTGATACACACGCAGGCCAGTCTTTGTACTCGGTTAAATGCATTGCAGCTGATAGCCTTGTTTAGTGCTGTCCACCAAAATGAGACTCCATACAGAAGTGTCGGTCTGATGATAGAGGTGTAAATCTAGTGAGCGATGAGTGGTTGTAGGCCCCATTTGCATCCAATGGCCTTTTTGCAGCTAAAAAGTGCAGAATAGGCTCTGTTGACCCTTTCCTGGATATTGAGCTTCTAATTTAGCTTGCTGTCGAGAGTGAGACCCAGAAATTTCGCACTGGTGGTCAGCTCTAATGTAGTGCCACACAGCAGTGGGAGGTCAAATTGGTGGATTTTGTATTTTCTGATGAAGAGTACGATATCCGTTTTTTGTTGGTTGACGCCGAGTCGGCATGTTTGTGTCCATGCTTCTAGCTTGTTGAAGGCATTCTGCATTATGTCTCTTAGAGTAAAGACGAATTTGCCGGATGCCGCTTCCTCTTCCAGTATTAATAGCAGTTCATTTACCGCCACGTCCCTAAGAAGGGGTGAGAGAACACCTCCTCCTTGTGGGGTGTCCCTATTAACTCCTCTATGGATCTTAGCGTCTCCCATCTGAAAGTACATTACCCTGCTGGTGAGTAGGTGATAAATGAAAGCCACTAGGGGCTTTCCGATCTCGAGGTTGCTAAGCGCAAGTGAAAATGCTTCCGGTTTGATATTTTTGAACCCACCTTCGATGTCGAGAAATGTCACAAGTGTGTATTCTTTGAACCCGAGAGATTTCTCGATGGCGTCTATAAGAGAGTGGAGGCCTGTCTCTACAGACTTGCCGTTGTTATAGGCATTTTGTACGGATGAGTCCAACATAGGCAACTATCTTCCGCATAGTTGAAGAGTTTTCAAAGGTACACCTCAGGAGGGAGTAGTAGTTGACGATGTACTCAAAAGAGTAAAAAAGACAGGCCACAACCCATAACCTATGTAGATGTCAAATTCGCAGATGTCATCAGTAATGTTATGAAAACAAGCGTGAGACTAGAATTCTTGGATTTGATATCAACGTGTTTAAGACTGAGGCTGAGCTAGTAATGTTCACCAGGAGATACAAAAAAGATCCTAATTTCACCCCACCAAAGCTAAACGAAAAGGACTGATTGAGCCAAATACTCGGGTGGGATTGTCGGCGGTAAGCTAAACTTAAGGCATAACATTCAAGAGTACATCATTAAAGCATCAAAAGAACTTCATACGTGCAAGACAATTGTAGGACTCAAATGGGGAATCCGTCCTAGGATAACACACTGGTCCTACACAACAATTCTTGTATCAGTACTGACTTACGGCGTACTAGTGTAGTGGAAAGCAGCACTACAAGAACAACAAAATCTCAACAGTATCAGTCCGAAACCGCGCTTAGTTTTAGGGGTTCCAACTAACGATACTGCACTGCGGCAGTCATGTGGCCGAGAGAGAGAGCGACACTACAAGACCACATTACGTACCATACACTGAAACTTTTACGTATGCAATAGTCTCAGAAGAGGATTCTGTGCAAGATAATTCTTTCGTATTGTGCGAAACACATGCGCTACCGAATAACTACATGGTACAACGTTTCAAAATTTCATCAATTTAGGGCAGTCACACACGAATCAAAGTACCAATACGAACTACAAAAAAATGCTCTCACACAGTCCGAACGGAAACACAAGCTGCGACTTAAATTACTTGCTGGAAAACATACAAATTTCCTTTTCATTCGCATTTAGTGGCAGCAACTGTCATTAAATTTGTAGATGATTTTCGACAATGATTCTATTACGAGTGAATTGGAGTTCGATACACATTTTGGTTTCGTGATAGGGGTGATTGTTATACAATCTATATGTATTGCAAAATATCAAGCCATGAATAAGCTTCTGAATGACTCCTCCGTTTGATTTGAATGAGTCCATATTCATACCTTTTTCACTTAAGTGTGATCCTCAAACCTCCTATTACCATCTTCAAACCGTTGAAGTTTGAATGTAGGTGGTTGAGAGCTTAAGTCGATCTCTATCAGCCGACATAAGCGAAGTGCTTTCCACACACAGGCATAGCTGACCTCGGGGCAACCATTCTTCACATTCCGTTCCGTTCAGAAGTCAAAAATGTCATTTCACTTTTTCTCAGCTTATTGAGTGGCCAATTTAAGCCACTTCATCACACAATACCTTCAATTATCGCATTCTAAACAATATATCTCAACGCACAATACCGTTAAGTTGAACTGCAATCACCACCGTCTGTAACACAAGTCTATCCATCCATACCCATTTCATACAACACTGCAAACGTATTTCATCATTATTGGCGATGACTTCAACAGATAGCAATTCATCCTTCAACCTGACCAAGGAGGCAGATGTACCTCTCAACGATGCATTATGTTCCCTGTTCAGGAACAGACAGCCACCACATACCTCTCGAACACAGCTTATTGTAGCCTCGCCATTAGGAAACAAACAACTTTTATTTGGTGTCGATTGGAATTATCATCAAAAAGCCGGGATAATTATAAATCATCAGGAATCTTCACATCCACGTTGAACTCAGCTGGCCCCGTCCAATGGAGAGGCAACACTGCAGACAGTTGCTATCGTTATTGGCAAGCATTTATCATCTGTCCCGCTTTCCGCTGAGAGAATCCTCAAAAGCGAAGACCATAGAATAATGCACTCCTTCGCCGCCAAAATCCACCCAGCCATGCAGGCACATACCCTCTGAGGGGAGTCGATGATGTTTATATTTCTTTCTTCTTTTTTTTTGATTGATGACTACGTTGGTATTTTGGTTGTGTCTTCAGGTTCAAGCAACAGCAACAGTGAGAGAGAGAGGCGAATACAGGGCGGACGCGAAAGTATCCACCGCGCGAAGAAGCGAAAGAATCCACACGGAAAAGGTGGAATATGGGTCAGTGTGTGAAAAGTTGCTATCAACGGTCCGCGGAGAGATTACACCATTAGTGTCATTAGACCCAACAAATGGCAAAGTAATTTGAACCTTTCGCTGCAGATATAATCGATGAGCGACCAATGAGCGTGAACTAGAATCGGGTAAAGTGAAATTCGCGCCGGTTTTGGTGCAGCATTTCCGCGAAGAAGAAGATCCGTCCAGCTGGAGCAATGGCATGTGTGTGCATGGATCTAATTGCGATCATTAATGGGAATAGGTTAAATCGTCCGGACCCAAAGTGGACATGCGTGTTCTAAATAACTCCGATGTCACCTTCAGTAGACTAGAGAGGCATCACTTGAGCACTCCCCGTTTGGAATTCACTCAGATGGGAAGATGGGGACCAGGTGCTTGCTGTCACCTTGATGGATTGATGGTTTCTAGAAAGGCGTTGCCAGCCGGGTTTTCTAATGAAGAAACTGTATAGGTGTCGCTTATCGTCTGTCATTTGGCATAGGCAATTAAAATGAAATACTTGCGATGACAAAATGTGTTCAAGTTCGACTTTGATTTGTTATTGACAGCGATTGCGTCATTTGAATTTAAGTAAGAATAAAAAAGATTTAATTATTGTATACGGTTATATCATTCCCGGCTCCTAACAGGTGTGCCGAGGTAAACGTATTTCTCGGTGATGATGGTAATGATTTTAGAGGACGTTTTGTTACTTTGGCACTGACAACTTGGGTGTTGGGTTATTAGAAGCGTTGACAGACAGCTAAGTTTCTTTTTGTCAATAATACACTGCAATAAGGACTGTGTTTCAGTTTTACGGCCAATTTCGAAGGGCCAAGTTTGAGAAGCTATTTCTAAACAGGAATACACTTTTTGTTATTTTTGCCGTAAAGACCGAACCAAGATGTCGCGGCCCTAGTGCTGTGTGGTCGATTCACCTAGGGGCTTATCGCGAGAGTCTATTCCCAATAGAATTAACGTCAAATAGAAATAAATTCTATTCACGGTATCGCGAAATTCTATTCGTAATAGAATTGACTTCGAATAGAAATAAAATCGACTACCGTCGTATCGCGAGTTTTTATTTGGTAGAACTGACGATTCTATCAGAAAATTACGGTAGAATTTTGATACGACGTCAAATTCATTGAAATGGATAACAACGAAAAGAAGTAAGTAGTACATGGCAACTATTTGAATATGCAAATATTTATTGTTATATGCATAGGAGACAGTTTACAAACAAGCGGCAGATGGAGAAATTAGTGTGCCTAATGGAAAAAAACACTAATTGCAAAAGGCTTTTGCAAAAAGCTGGAAGCAGAGCATTATAGGAAGTTCAAGGTAACATTCTTTTATAAATAAACGGATAGATGTGAAGGCAAAGCTTAAAAAAATATATATCAAATAAAAAAGAAATTAGCACTACTGGTGGTAGACCGAACAGTTTGTTTCCTTGATACTGTTGATTGACCAAGAGCGAGGTTGTAGTCATTACCAACACAGTTTTGATAACTTCCTTCAGCGCAAAATCTCAATACACAAGCTAGGTTCAATATGTTGGAAATCGAAGAGGATCTGTAGGAATTGCTTAATTCAGGTTCAATATCTTGAAGCAGCTTAACAAAAACATTTTTTGTCACGTTTATTCAAAATTCCTTTTAAATTTCTTCTGCATCGACGAGTTGATATAATTGCAGCACGACGAGCCTATTCCATTTCGTCCTCAAAAAATCGAGCCAAATATAACTGATTATTTATTAATAAACAACCATTCCCTGGAAAACAATAATCACATTTGATGTTGATTTGACTTTTGACATCGAAAGCTCCCCGATAGCTCCCCGAATTCTCAAATCAATTCTATTGAGTTTCGCGATACCACGAATTTGCTCAATAGAATAGAATAAAGGCGAATAGACCTTTTGCGAATAGAAACTCGCGATAAGCCCCTTTGTGAGTAAGGTCCTCTACCTTAACAACAAACATTGGCGTTAATTAAGAAATACAACGCCATTCATGTGGTTACTTAGTCTGGTTTTGCAATAGCGCATTTTTTCACACCAATTATAAGTGCTTGCACACGACCTCTGCGTTGTGTCTCTTAAATTTCAGTAAGGAAAAGTCAATTAACATGAATCTTTACGGCCACTGTTGCGTGCAACGTTGTTCCCAGCTCCATTTTCGAAGAAAAATGGTCCAATGATGTCATCACTCCAGCCGCCACATTCTCATTTGTGACCGAAATACATCGATGGGGGTTATGATTGTTATCAACTAGCATACAGTGATAGTCATACGTCTTTTCAAAAAACGTTCTGCTTGTGCATCTCAACATAGTTTAAGCGTAAAGCGTCGCATTTCCCTCCGCGGATTTACTTAATTTCTGCCAAGATTTAGAGCGGGAAAAAAATCAGTGTCAAAATAAAAAATTATTTAAAAAAAAACACTAGATGGGCCAAGTCGTATATGTCCTTTAGAGACACTAAAAACGTTTGATTGTAATAATATAATATGGGTGGCGCTACAGCCCGTAGATGCCAGGGCCTAGCTTCTAAGCAATCATTCGTTTTGTGCGTGCTATTGTTCTCTCACGAGTGGAAGGGACCTACAGTTTTATGCCGATTCCGACCCGCCAAGTTTGAGAAGCTTTTTCTAGACAGGAAATACTCTTTAAAGATTGTCAGTGACTCGAAAGAGGTGAGGTCGTGAAAATTATTTTTGTCACTCAGAGCTGGAATCGAACCTACGACGTCGAGGTTGGGGTCGACGCACATACCCACAACGCCACGGGCCACCACTTTGATTACTTGGGGTAACTGGGAACATTTTATGTAATGCCAACAAGAAGATAGTACTTAATCCTTATTTCTGATGTTCATAAACGTCAAATTGTAATTGCGCGTTTCGTCGGTCGGTCACGTTTTTTTGAGCTTTCGAGAATTTATGTCAAAGCGCAGCACACCCAGTTTTCCATATTGAAACTGTGTGTATAAAATTGAAAAAAAAATTGAATATAAACAACCATAGCCGGTTGAGTAGAGAGTATCCCTGCCTAGAACTTTGTGCTCTGGCTTACGATATTACGGTCTGTAAAGTTTCGATCGCTTTATTGCTATTTAACAAATTGATTTACGTGTATCCAGCTAAAAATATCAAAGTCAGACCGTTCGAACGCAACACATCCCCATATCAGCCATACATGTCAACCAGATCTGTCATTCGAGACTTCACAATTTGTCATTTTTCAAATGTGCAAAAATATTCGTATATGCACAATCACTACCACCTATTGCTCGTCTCTGCTTCTTGTGCTGAAATTATTGTAGGAAAACCCAATCTGAAGGCAAAGACATGTCCCGACTGCGTAGCGCCAAATTTTGTTGTTCGATATTAACCAAGACACAGAGTGAAGTTGAGCTGCATGGAAAAATAAGAAAGAAAGCTTATTTTGACCACAACTCCACTTAAGTGGTCATATTTTTTAGACACAGATTTAACGCTTTTGCCAGATGGTGCTTTGCGTCTATATTAAAAAGGGGATTTCGATTTTTCAGTGGAACTCATCCACTTATTTCATTAATCAATCATCCCAGAGGTGATTATCATTTTCTCCATAGCTATGAAAATAATTTTAAATCAGGTATAACTGGTATGGAGGCGTAACTCAATACCTTGAACGAAGGAAAACCGCCCGCTCTCGTATGCGATCTACAATGTTGTTTAAATAATAGAAGCAACATTCTTATAATCAATACACTTTTTCAGGGCACGCTATACATGAATATGTAATATACGTGGGGCTTTTTAACATTCCACGCACATCGTAGTGCAATCATTCTTAAACGTTGTTATTTTCATTCCAATAACAAGTCGCTGTACCCAAGACGTCGTGATAAAATACTCAACAATTTACTCGGAATAATCGACCGTAGTCAGTGGTCTAGGTGTGCTCCAATACAGTTAGGTTCGAATGGGGGCCACGGACATAATCACTCTTGGGCTACTGCTTGTGGTGCAAGCACAGTTAGGACTTTCCACTAAATAAATGGCTTGAATTCCCCACGAATTTTGTATTAAGGCTTTTTACCAATTCTGACTGCACCGTATTGAGCTCTAATCTCACGCTCTAGAAACAAGCATGTGTCGGTTTTAATAATGGCTGGCAGGTCGCTAATAAGAAATGCAATGTTGTCTTCCAAGACAACCATTGACCATGGCAGGCAACCGGGCCATCGATACGGGTTCATAGTTGTCAACAATTGCCACGGAGCACACATTTTGTAAAAAAAGCACCAGGACTAGAAGTTAAAGTAGCTCTGTGTTTTGGGTTGCCACTGCCATGTTGTTCCTTGTTCGAGACAGCAGCTATACACCGTTCTTTCAATTCTCGCTTTTCTACTTGTATTAGCTTAAGAGGCAGAAAAAGTTAGAGTCCCATCGAGTATCTGACTTCAGCTCCGGTTATCTTCGGCAAATCATTCCGCTTAGGCCAACTGCGACCCAAGCCGGATATTTAATTATCTGTTTTCTGTAAAAAATAGAATTACGTATTTTCCGTACTTGTGGTGGCCCGTGGTGTTGTGGGTATGTGCGTCGACCCAACCTCGACGTCGTAGGTTCGATTCCAGCTCTAAGCGACAAAGATAATTTTCACTACCCCACCTATTTCGAGCCACTGCCAATGCTCAAAGAGTATTTTCAGTCTAGAAAAAGCTTCTCAAACTTGGCCGTTCGCAGACGGCATAAGTCTGTAGGTCCCTTCCACTCGTGAGAGAACAATAGCACGCACAACACGAGTAGTTGCTGAGAAGCTAGGCCCTGGCCCTCTATGAGCTGTAGCGCCACCCATTTTACTATTGTTATTATTTTCCGTACTTCTCTTTAAAGGATGTATGAGCATCGTGTTCATGAAGTTCACTACTAAAAAAGATGAATGAATACAGAGTGGTATGCATTTTACATTCCAAGATTTGACCATGTCTCCGAACAAGGCTGCAGGCTGCTATTATGTGAAATGGAAGTAATTTTAAAATACAGAAGGTGTGTATTTATAAGACATGTGCTTTAACATAGCCCCACAAAAATAGTCCAAAGGCGTTAAATCGCACGATCTAGGCGGCCAATTGACCGGTCCCGAGCGTGAAACAAAATGTTCACCGAACTCGCCTCTCAATAAGTCCATTGTTGCGCGTTCTGTGTTAAAACCACATGTCATGCAAGAAGCTCTTGCATTTTTGGCAAAAAAAAGTTGGATTTCATCTCACGGTAGCGCTCACTATTCACAATTACGTTACGATTCGCATCATCTTTGAAGAAGTACGGTCCAATGATGCCACCAGCCCATAAACCTCACCAAACTGTGACTTTTTCTGGATACATTGGTAGCTTTTGCATTGCTTCTGGCTGATATTCACTCTAGAATCGACAATTCTGCTTATTTACGTACCCATTGAGCCAAAAATGAGCTTCGATTAAACTGACCATAAAATGGAAGAAGCGCGCGATGAACTTTCTTAAAAGAACACGCATTTTGATAATAAAATTCAATAATTTGCAAGCGTTTTTGTGAAGATGTTTGATAGTGAAACAAAACAAGAAACGTAAGTCAGCTGTTTAAACCAGTGTTGCCAAAAAGATATTTTCCCAGGGCTTAAAGTGCAATTGAACATAATCTACATTTTGGAGACGAACAACAATCATAATTAACTTCACCTGTAACTGTTGGACGCGTCCACTCGATGGAGAAGATTATCACACACAGCAGGAGTGGCTGCTGCAATACCTATGTAGGTCTGTGTTCACAAAGGAGTGAAGCGCTACGCTTATTATTTTATAGTATCCGGCCGAGCGTGTATACTTGTCTCATATTTTGCCTTCAAGCCCTCACCACTTACGTCGCGTAGAGCATTTAAGATCAACGTCCTCTCTATCAATCTCTTTCCCGACGAACACTTGTACTGATTCGCAATACCTTATAAGGAAATTAAAGCAAACAGACGTAAACGATCAGGAAGCAGATAATCTTATCGCCAAGCTTGCCAAACAAATCTTTAGGGTAATGCAAGCAATCCATTAACGTCAGACGAGTTTTCGAGTTTCTTTTCACAATAAAATCCGAATCTAAAAAGGATCCAGAACACTTTTCATTCCGCTAAGTATGTCCATACTCCCAACGGGAATCGCCTTGAAATAACTTCAAGATGCAATTAGTGAAGTCACATTTATGGGTATTCCCTAGTCGATGTGAGTATCGCTAATTGATTCTATATCAGAAAGTAGCATCCGTTTGATTAATAGGAATCAAGAGCAAGAACTGGAGCAGTTTGCTATAAAAAATCGTTTTACGACGCATTTAATAAAGTTCATTCAATGAATAATCACCTCCCGGAGATAACCTAGCGAATGGGGCCTTGTGCCAAGGAATGACAACCGTCTTCTTTTGGTGTCGGAATTTATGATCATGCATGTGCACACGAGAAGGAAGATGCTTGGTGGTTGTTTGTTGTTTACGGATTCAGGGTGACACAGAGAGAAGGCGGATGAGATTAAACAAACTAATGTGTTGGTAGAAAGAGTTATCCAAAATATCGATACTTTGCAAATGAGCGTGATGAAAGAGGTATCGTATCAATAGAACATACCTAGTTGATTGAGACCGTTTGCCACGTCCATGCGCAACATCATTTTACATAGGCTTCAAGTAAAAATATTGTTCAAGCGGAAGCAATGGGTCTAAGGGCTTTATATGTCCCAGAAACCTCAGGCGTTGGGCATAATGTCTTTAAGTCCAGAAATAATAGCTTTAAAATAACAAGCAACTTCGAATTTAATCAAAAACCAACGCGAGATGACGATCGCGATGAAGTAAAGGAGGACAACGATTTCCAGTTCTTACACATAACTTAAGGTCAGTTAATAAACCGCATAAACGAACCTTCGGATGCCATAAACTTTACCTACGGAGACTGGGACTGAACGTAAAAAAAGGAACGTGTAATTTCAACTGACTGACCCCAACATCGCAACAGCTATGTTATGAATCCACTTTTACCAAATGCTCGTCTTTAAGGCTCAAAGCAAAATTAAGTATCATTCTCTTCCGCAACACCAAATGGACTTTTATAACAGCCTCTTCTGTTTTATAGCTCAGAGGCGTGTGCATTTTCAAAATCGAAATGAAAATACTTTAGTCTATGCGCGCGAAGGATACTACAGAGACACACTTTAATGTCGGTATGGCGTGGTTATAGATATGGCGAGTGCATCATAATTTATTAACTGCTGGACAGTGACATGAAACTAATCTGGTGCATGAGCATGGTAAGCCGCTTGAGATGAGCTTGAGTTCAGTAGGGGTGGAAATCAACAGTGTTATAAGAGAGTAGGTCCCTTCCACTCGTGAGAGAACAATAGCACGTACAACACCAGTGTTACCACAGGGACTCTATAGAGTCAAATGGACTCATATTTTGTAGCCTGACTCGGGGACTCGATCTTCGAATCCGAACCTGTCGGGCAACGCAACAGAGGACGCCCGCGTTTGAGGTGGCGCACCCAAGTGGAGAAGGACCTCAACCAACTTGGTGTGCGAAACTGAAGACAGCTAGCCAGGGATCGCGATAGTTGGAGAGGCATGTTGGTTGAGGCCCAGGTCCACCCCGGACTGTAGCGCCACACAAAGAAGAAGAAGAAGACTAGGGGACTCATAATTGTTTGGCTTGACTCATTTTTTTAAGAGCAAAATTACCTTAACAACTAACGTAATTTTATTTCACATTTCCATTTTTATAAATTTGCAATTTGTGAACTACGCTTTAATATTTCCTGAACGCTTTCATTTAAAATGCCTGAGCACATACAAGTACTGCACCCATGAATGGTTCTGGCCAGACTTCGCGCTAGGAAAGGAATGAAGTCGTATCATCATAGATGGTTACAAAACCTATTAAGGCTTCGCTGCTTTGGTGGAAGGCGACAACATTTGACTGTATACCTCATTAAGTATCAGTTTTCCAATCGGAAACATATGCGCAACAAACTATATTTGAAAAACAGGTGGAAGGGTGATGGTTGGACCTATCTCGAGAGAAGACATGACTCTCCAGGATGTGGATAGACCAAGCGTTTGCTCCCAATTCCGCGGCATTCTTGTTGTTCCTTGACAGTAAATACTGCAGACGACTTACCGGTGTGACACCGGGCCTCTACTTCTTTACTAAATACTTAAATGTGCTGGGTTTAAACGAAGATACCATCTACGATGCCTGTGGAGAGGACGGCTACACGGCATAGCACTTCCTCTGTCACTGTCCCGTCTTTGATTGGATCAGGTGACAGGTCTTCGGCACTGACGTGGTTAGAGCTGATTCTGTAGGCCCTTTACCACAGAAGCGCCAGCTGATCTTCCGAAGGGATAGTAGGTTGCCACCTGGTGGTACAATGGACTAGTCTGGAGTCTGAGTGCTCCAGTGTAGCATCAAAATCTCAAAAAAAAAAAAAACATACTGGTTTCTTTTGTGTTTCCTAGTTATCACATAAGGAGGCATTGTTTTATAAAAAGAAATTGTTGGGACTCAAATATTTTCAAAATTACTCGTTTATCTAACTCCTGGGACTCATAAATAATTTAACCTTTGGTAACACTGAGCGCCACCCATATTATTATTATTATTATGAGAGAGAAATGGAAGCAGAAGTTCCGCAGGTGAGTAGCACCAACCATATATTTATTGTTGCGTATACTGGCAGTCTGACCATCGACCGATAGTAGGGTTGTGAGTAAAACCACAAGAAATATGTTATTCAATTGTGATACCGTACAGTCTTATATGTCTTATATGGTTTATTAGTAATACGACATATATACCATAGTGATCTTCAGATTGATCTTCTAAAGGAGGTAACTAAAAAGTTCTCAATTGACAATGGGTCTGCAGATCAATAGACGACGTGATCAATATAATTATAAAACCTTTATTTGAAGAAAACATTTTTGAAACAAAGACGTTTTTAGAGCGGTTTTAATTTTAGAGGTTCTTAGGTATTGTTAGCCCCACAATACATTTCAAAAATATTCTCCTTATATATAAAAACAGGAACCAGCTAGGGTAGATAGAATAGCTCACAAAGAGGGGAAAAGACGCGATGAACTGGAAAAAAAATGTTCTTCCGGATCAGTAATCTGAATTTACCAAATTAAACAAACAGGTGGATGACCAATTCGGTTTAACGTCTATAGAGGGTAAAGGATGAAGAGATTTTACAATTGCTCTGTTTCAACAAACTGTCAAAGCAACTACTCTATATCTATGACATTCAACTGAAAATACCTCTTGAAGCATTGCCAGTGAAGATACATGAATTACTGCATGGGTGTAGTTCTTAAAGAAGCTAGGCCACCATGCATACCGCGTCAGAACTAATGTCTGCCATTCAAAACAAAAACAGTGCACTTGTAAGCTGGTTGTGTCGTGATTGATTTTTAAGTACGACTAAAAGACTGCTTTACATATTACATGGTGTTCAATACGCTCGCCAGTAGAAAGCTTGTTCTGATGCTCCAACGTTCAAGCCAACAAACCCCCGGAGCTCAAGAGTAAGCAAAATTGTTTTAAATATGCAGCGATAAATTCTCGAATTCTTTTGAATATTTGCATATACTACAATGGTTACAACTTAGCGTACGCTTGCAGACTAACACCTGAGATCAAGGTCATAATAAAACTCTTTTAAGTCTCACTAAACAACGTAATAGGCCAAAATCCTCAGACAAAATGATGATCCATAATTGTGACTAATTGTTCCGGATGAGCAGTGATTTCAGTTTGATCGCTACAAATTTGATGGTGAATGCTTGAGAAACTTGTCTTAGAGCTTGCCCTTACTTTTACAGAACGTATTAGAACACTGAATGATGTCCTACACAACAGGGTTTGGTGCGTTATGTTGCTTTCAGATTTGCTTTTGATTTTGACAACCAACTCCTTAATAAATAAAAAGTTTTCTTTTTAATAAATAGTACTCGCTCTATTTACGCCGAATTCGATGAGTTAAGTTATCCGCTCGTTAACACATGTCAGGATTATGAGTTAACACACGTTTTAGTGCTAACTCGTCGCTATTTGGTGTTTATTAACATGACTGTTAATGGTCATCTTAAATATTTCGGTGAGAAATATTATTAAAAGTACTTCCAGAGCTCGACGTCTGGCTCTAGCAAATGCTGGACAAGTACAAAGGGAGTGACACAGGGCCTCACTTTCTGATGCAACATCGCAGCTACAAGAGTAGTCATTATAGAGAATACCCACGTTAGCATGTTGTTCTCCTATTGGCCACTGACCCAAGATACTTACTACACATCGGTCCAAGTTCTGTAAAGGAAATGTCAAGTTCTAACCAAATAAGTTCTTCCCATATGTTGCACAGTTGCTAAAAAGTGAACGACCTAAGGAGAGCTAATCTTAGGCAGTAGGCTGACTTTTTTGCCGTGATCAACTCGATCGATGAAATATCTTGCGAGTTCGAGATGCTACGTCCTTGAATCCAAACTAACGTCACGCTCATAAAGATATTCGCTGATTAAGCAGGGCATCTCAATAACCCTATGTTGCGGTCTAGTGCTCTGGTGTGAACTTATGATACGAGGTGCCTCTCCAATAGCTCCAATTTCACACTACTATGGTCTGGAGGTCTGAAAGAAGTCGACATGTCAAGAGATTCTGAGTAAACAAGCGCTCCAACGACTGCATTCCACTATTAATTCTAATTGAATGAACCATAGCCTTAAGTACGAGTACGTCGTTCAGGTTGGAGTCAATTTTTTGTCTGCCACCATTTATTTAATTATAAGTGGAATAAAAAAATCACGAGTTTTTTCTGAAGAACCTTAGTCACACTCGATAGTAGAACCACTTCTTCAAACTCTTTACCCGCCACCTGTTCACTGCACGAAGAGTAGGTCAATCGAATGAATCGACTCCAGAAACTTGAACTGCTTGACAAACTCCACCTGCCCATTGCGTGACTTGCGCATCAACAAGCGATTTTAAATCACAAACTCTGATAAGAGACTGAGCGACTTCATTGAAAAACTAGTTCATTCGCTCGACAAACATTGCCTGAGGCGATGTCTTCCATTATATTTGCGTTTTTATTATTAGAGTTCATGCTTATCGTGTCAGCGGGTTTTCGTTACAAGATTGCATTTAAGATACAATTTCCAGTGAAACTGGTACAAATTCGTAACGTATCTAGGCAGGCATCCATGAAACTGGCCCAATCATTTATTCAGGCGAAAGAACATGCAAAACTGTTCATTTATGCAAAAAGCTCCCAATAAACTACATCTACGCATGCGCGTCCTGACGTGCAACTGACACACGTCAATGGAGTGCACCTCTTCCGTGTGCTATTAAATAACAAAATATGCACGTTTCTAGTGGCAGAACATCGTGCCACTGGGGGCTGTTCGTTCGCATTTAGCAGCGTGCGTGCCCAGACACCGAGCGGCTCGATTTGAAACGCAGTCTTACGTGACGCAACCGATACCACTCAAGTTTTCCACCGCCAAAGTGCAAACGTATCGCTTCCAGCATGCCTCCTCTACTTAGTATGCCCGAGCCATGGTCGGCCGACCAACGACGTGTCCACCTACTTATGCAACGCAACGCATTAATCATAACGCTAGAACCAGTTGCTGGAGCAGATGAAAGCCGAAAGGAACCCATCGCAGTGCATACTTGAGCAGCTCGCTTGCATCACACCACGCATTTGGGAAAAAAGCCAGAGCAGAGCACAACCCTGTTCCCTTCATTAACGTGGAATTCGCACGCAAGGAAAGACGAGGGCAGTCGGGGCAAGCCAGCGAAGAGAACCAATCAAGACGAGGTGAAAAGAAGACATTCGGAGAAGAAAATTAAAATGCGAATATGCTGCACAAGTACATGTGTTTGTTTGTACGCTCGAAGGGGGCTGCTACCCGACGGTGTTCGTTCTTAACGGTTTGGATACTTTAGTACCCGACTCGTACTCACTGATACACCTCGAGTATGCTGTGGCTCCTCCATGTGATCAGCATTCATTTGGATCTATGGAGGCGCGCTAACGCTTTGTGGGGGCTATCGTGTTAGAACCACATTTGCCATGGCAGAGTGGAAGCCAGGGGCTCCTACCCAATACCCCGTCACCGAAGGTAGGCTCATCTCACCGATGCTGGTATCGCTTAGGAATTACGCAAATGCAATTCGCTCATCTATCGCGCTGGCTACATATGTATCTGCGGTGCGATTGCACCGAAATAACGGTGTTACAGCGGCTAATACTAGGCGATAGTAAAAGTTTATTAATGATATGGCTGTCAGCCGACTACTACAGATGTATATTAATTGCGCAAGGATGGCTGCTGTACGGCGGCGCGGCGGTGCCTCTATCTGCTATGTACGTCGCGCTGTCCGACTGTCGGGAGTTTGTTTACTTTCGTGATCTTGACAATTTCGTTAGATGATTGTTTTTAATTGCGACTCGGTGATGATGTTGTGGACGTTGATGTTACCCCTTGTCATGCGATCTCTGCACCCGGTGGATGCTTAATTTCGTGCGGCGATGTAGAAGTCGATGGTTCTTGTGATAAATTAAGTATAAATTAACGGGAATTATGATACAATAGTTTGATGGTAATTAAAATCAAATTAATTCGCTCACTTGCGTTTGTTGGATCCCGTGAATTCCTTCGAAATGATACGAAATTCTTTTCCTGAAAGTGGCAATTTATCGGCAACCGTATGTGGTTAGGTGTTAGTGAATTGTCATAATTTAGCACTTATTCTTGTTTTCTTGGTAAGCAATTGGAAATCACTTCATTTGTGCAGATAATGTTACGGAAACCTGGATGTTAAAGAATGTGATCAGGTTGTTGTGCCGTTGTATGACAGAAACTCTGTTCAAAAGTACGCCCACGCTTTAATAGCATTCGGGTTAGGACGTTAATGAATACTGCTTCGATAAAATTTTACTATTTCTCGACATCTGATTAGCAAGTTTAAAAGGTGTGAAATAAGTCTTTCAAGAGCCCTGCTGCACATGGCTACCTGGCGTTAGTTCAGCATAATTGATTCCTAATCTCAACTCTAAAACGATAGTTCTCGTAAGAAGCATTTACTTGGATCAATTAAATTGAGATTTGACAAGAACTCTGGCCACTGCTCGTTCTGACACAAGTTTGACTTCACGTATGACAATTATGGTTTGGTCATAACACCATCCCTATGGAATGCCATTTTGTGGGCAGATGACTCTGCAGTGAACAAGATATCTCTTGTAACCACAATTTCCTCTGGTTGTCGGTTGTCGTCGGTGAACGGTACGTACGTTATACCAAATCTTGTCCACACCGCTAATAGCCTTTTCAGACTTCGTCCAACCATCTCTTCCTGGGGCTGCCAAGCGGTTGTCTTCCTTATGAACTTGCACTTAAGGTACGCCTCGGAAGTCACAATCATTGGAAGTTATTTACAGCAACGCCATTTTGGTGAATGCTTTTGAGTACTGACATCAATTAAGCAGTTTTTTCTCGAAATTCATCGCGAAAATTCTTCCCTTTGCGCCTCGCCATTGTGGTAGCATGCATGGCGGGCGAAACGATCTGCTCTTAAGGTCAAATGGACGAAATATGTGCTGTCGAAGAACGCCATCTAGGGCAAAACATCAGAATCGACACTTGTTTAAATTTTGATGTAGTCAAGCAGTTTGCCTTGTGGTGACCAATGGCGTTGTGTGGATGTGCGTCAACCTCTGCGCACTTGACTTCAACGTCTAGGCTCGATTCCTGATCTGTATGACAAAAATAATGTTCACCTCTTTCGGGTCACTGACCAGAAAGACCTTTTCAAACTTGGTCGTTCGGAGTCGACATAAAACTGTTGGTCCCTTCCAGTTGTGAGAGACCAATGGCAGGTTGCTGAGAAGCAAGGACCTGGAACTCTGCACCACCTATTTTATTATTATTATTATTAATATTGCGGAAGGTTATCCCGACTCCACAAATGATATCATCGTGGATATATTACGTAAAATGGCTCTTGGCAACCGCTGCTACTTCGGTTTGTCAAACCAATTGGGCTCGAAATTCCTGTCTCCAGCGACCAATCCTCTTCTTATCAAAACTTATTTTACCAGTCCTGCTTCCGAGAAGTGGTCGCTGAGCAAAACTGAAGAGCTGATTCTTTTCGGAGAATTCTGCGTCGGAGATTTGGTCCCCTCTGGAGGGAGAACGAAGAATGGAGAAGAACTCCACGGCCACATTGAGCGCTTGGACAACAACGCTCCAGCACAGACGGTCTTCGAATCCGAGCCTCCTAGTTCGAGTAGGAAAGGAAGACAGAATTCCGTATATAAAAATCAAGTCATTGCGGATACAGCTTGGTCTTTATAACTAGAAGCCAATTGGAAGGTAGCGATATCTCAGGCTTGAACCCTCAATGGGTCTTGTGCAAGAACAAATTCAAGAAAAATTGCTCATGTCCCATATATTTTTTATTTTAGAAGAAGGAGAATATTAGCTAAGCACTTTTCTTATATTTTTAAGAATTAATGGGACTTAATTGATTTGCTTAGCTCACAGAAACAAGGAAAGACAAGAAACCAGTTGAATTCGAGTATAATGCGACTATATCGGAAACGCACAATATTCAATAATATTGTGACTCGAATGCGATACAGTAGATTTCAACATAAAGGATATATTCATAAGCACATAAGTAACGAGTTATAGAATAAAAAGTTCGAGAACAGGCAGAGTAAGAAAGAAACGGTGGTCTTATCGAGGTAGTCACAAATACATAAATCAGTTTCTTCAGTCATTCGATATGTATTTTTGTTTTGAGGCGCTTTAGTTAAAATATTCAAGATAACCATTATATGTTGCAAAGACCTCCACAGAGGCCATTATCTAGTTGATAACCCCTTATCTTCAGACATAAGCATTACTGAACATCTACTAGAAGCACACGGTCAGTGAAACTCCGAGTTAAGGCAATTATCAACACACCTTCAATGGCCATAGTTAAACTATGTTCGAACTGAACGCTGAATAGCAAGGAGCATCACCTAATTGCAAGGTATTCATACCTTCTGCAATAGTAACCAAATTCGAAATAATGTCGAGGGATACGATAGTTCACGGCAACAATTTAAGCATCATTTGCCATTTGCGTACGCAAAGAATGATTGAACGAAACTTAACGACACTGGCAATAGATATGCTTATGGTTGCAATGTTAATTTCATATGTGTATGCATATATGTGGTGGCCCGTGGCGTTGTGGATATGTTCGTCGACCCCCGTGCACTTGAACCTCGACTTAGTAGGTGTGATTTTTTTAAGGTGTGTCCCCAGGTGATTGGAAAAACTCTACTCTCTAGATTGCAAAACGATCAATAGTAAACTTAAACTGATAACCACCGAATTACAGACACTTCTACATTCCTACCCAATGTTCACGTACCCAACCGAGTAACAGCTAAAAAAAATTGAGGTTCATCTCTAGGCCACACAGCGAAAGATAATCATTTCAACACAGAACTCTCGAGGCACTCGCAGTCAAGCCATCAGCAATAAATTTCCAGGAAACTAACAATGACGGCCAATTTGCATTCGATAAACGCCTAACTGCAATTCAAACCAACATCGATACTCGTACTCGTACTCGTACGTATTAACAATCAAGTGATTTTCAATTTCCACCACATTGCATTGATTTCCTTGATAACTGACTGTGCCCTCCGCCACCGTCACCGCTGCGTGTCGTGGTCAGCCGATTGCCGATTGCCAATTGACCTTACAACAGCTAACGTGTGTGCAATTTAATGCACAATAACCCCGGCAACTAACAATTTGTTGCAACACCCAATTATTGTGTTGCCAATCCCCTAAAAACACAAAACACAGCATTCGAGTCTTAACTCACCCACTCGGGTAACACACGCAAATTGGCAACACTTGACTTGACATGGCAAATCAGTGCTGTCAGTGTTTGGGCTTGCTGTTTGCGCACGCGCGCTTGCCGAAGTGTGCGCCTTTAGGGAGTATGTGTGTGTGTCAACCGCCATGATTGGGCAGTGACGAGTAACCTAACCTGCTCTTAGTTGAGCTAAGTATCCGAAGGTTATTATGAGTCATCAATTCAAATGTTAATCAAGGCAGTTTGTGGCTGCGGCGGCGGTTTTGTGAACAACAACCACCGCCAAATGTTGACGGAATGTGCATAAGTTTGGGTGGATTGTGTTTGTGTGAGCCAGCCGGAACCTAGGAGACTGATGGACACAACAGATCCACACATGTGTCGGCCGTTGGTGCGTGTTGGCCGATATCATCAATAAATTCATCGAGTGCTGAGTGGCTTTGTCTACTTTGCAGGCCGTTTTTCAGGAAATTTGTTCTTCGCGACTATTTACGATGATATCAGACAGTTTTCGGCGATTAATGATTGGGTGAACGCTCGGAGGTGTGTGGGAAGTTTCTTGTTGCTTGACGTGGATAATTAGAATAAGCAAAGAGGGCTGTAGAACACAAAAGTGCCTCTTTGCCAATCAAATGTGCAGGTGAATTGGAAACCATAGCATGGGAGAGGAGAAAGTTGAACTGATTCAATGAGAGAGCTTCTCGTCTATTAATAGAGTGGTGATACCAGCACGTTAAGAATTTTTTTTCGACTCAACGAATCTGTGTTCTGTCGAATTTCCTACAAAAACAAGTTCCTATGTGACTTTTGATTTCGATTTATGTCGTCTGCTCATACTTCTGTTTGCTGGGCCGTCTTGTGGGGCAAGACATTAAGAGTTGAGTGATGGGGACGTTCGTTTTTCAAGGGCATTGGATTTGCCGCCTAAAGAGTGATGCGGATTAATTAGATTTTTTATTGACACATTTTTGTTATAAAATTCAGATCTTGGTCTGAATGGTGGCTATAGGACATGCATGTACACGGTATTATCTATTAATTGCAATCGCTGTATAGAGTGGACCATTTTGCGCATCGTTCACGAATACAACACTACCACTCTTCCGAAATATTCTAGTTTTCGCAATACGTTGAGACTAATATTTGCCTATATTTGGTCCACATTATGTCATTATCCAAGAAAGAAGATAGATGCCACCGAAAAATATTGAAATGCTATAAGCTGTACAAGTAGCCTTATATTGCCACAGGATTTCAGCCTCAGTGGATCGGCACAGTCATCTCCATGGAACCTAATTTTTAATCTCATTAAGCCTTCTCTCCATATCGTAATTCTGCAATATTTACGATAAATTTTTGGACACCTGCGTTTACAGTTCAAGATCAATCAATTTTTACTGTAATCATCAGGACTCGTTCTCATTTAAGAAATGCTTAAGAAAGGCTACACTTCCAAATGGATACTCTATGTCTAACGATAAATCTTCCAGATCACCGTCGTGATTTTCAGGACAATCTTCTGGATAAAATGTATGTTATATCGGCACGAGATATCTGCGGGATGGCCAGGTGGTCATTCATTCTTAGGCGAGATGCCAATTTATCAGTTTAAAACACCAGACTATGGAGACCAGAACTAAATTACAAACGCCTTCCTTAAAAAAACGAGCTTTAACTTTCATAATCTGTTTTCGAGTAAAATTAACAGCGTCATTACTACTACAAATATCCAAATCTAACTTAGCGTTTTAGTTTTTGTTATTTCTCATTTCAGTTTAACACGCCTAAAAACTGAACTTTGTAAGGATCATGCAGCTAGAGACTACATCGAGCAAGAGGCTATCCTGAAGCATTTAATATCCAAATCGGCCTTGGTCGCGTTCCGGTTTTGAGAAATTAATGGCTGTTGGAAATGGAATCTTAAACCAGACAATGCCGCATTGCTCCCAATAGATCCGTTCCTGCTTTTTAACAAGAAAAAAGTGTCATTTGGAATGAAGAATGCATGTAGTAAAAACTACAGATGCATATCTTCGGTAAAATGTACGCTACGGTGTTAGAGGCAGGCTCAAAAACTGTGGTAGAATTCAGGTTATGGGATGAACAGTGCGGCTTTCGTCTGGACAGAAGGACAAGCGACCAGCTTTTCACTCTAAGAATGGTACTCGAGAAGACTTGTGAGTATGCCAAACTATTCCACAGCTGTTTTGTAGATTTGGAGGAGGCATAGTATCGAGTGGCTCGAGGTAAACTCTGGAGTGCTCTGCACTAGTATGAGATTGAGGGCCATTCAGTCGCCATTCGGGTGCGTCTTATCACCTCTTCTTTTCATTTTACATATAAATTGAATGTTACTGCCCAGCCGAGGTGAGGAATGTATCAAATTAGGCAACCGTAGACAAATAAGAGGTTATGGTAATTTCCAGAATGCCTGCTCATTGCACTCTGTATGTAAGTGGGGTCGCATTGAAGCAGGTGAAGAAGTTCAAGTATCTAGTGATGTTAGGAGTGGGTATGTAGCTCCCTGCAGGATTGGCCAAGCTGGATCAATATTAAAACAGCTTGGAACATCTGTAATCAGAAAGGCCGAGCTTATCGTCCAAGCCAATCTAGCAGTTTTCAACTCTCAACTATGGTGATGCAATTTGGGTAATGACCGAAAGAATAAGATCGCGAATACAAGCTACCGAGATGAGATTTCTTCGTGCTGTTGTGGGAATTATCTAGTGATCGAGTGGACTGGAAATCTTTAGTGCATGCGTGTCAGAGAATAAACTAATAATATTGAACTACTGTTTCGGTTATCATTCATTACCGCAGGCTTAATTTTGTTTACATACGATTTATTTCGAATTTTACTGATGACAATTTGTCACCATCGTGTGATTTGTGGTGATTGGATTTATTCTTGAGCCATGAGGGTGGTTTATTAAATCAAGCACAATGGCCCGTTGTTACGCCGGTAAGTTGTCTGCAATATTTTCTGTCAAGGGACAGCAAGAATGCCGCGGATTTCTTTCAGACAAGACCACACGCTTGGTCTAACTATGTCAATCATCCAATCATCATGGAATGCCTCAATGGAAGCCCTAACCACAGGCACAGTGCAGGTTCAGGGTCTGAGAAAGTTTCCTCTGGTTCTTGTCTAACAAGTTCATCGGTGATCTCATTTCCAGCGATTCCTTGGTGTCCTGGGACCCAGATGAGTTTCAGTGAATTTTGACTACCAATCAAGTGCAGAATTTACATTGTTCAACTATCTTGGAAGTTGTTAAAGGTATTAGTAAGGCCTTAAACATGACTGTAACTACACACACATAGACACGCGTCCCATTCATCCTTTCTTCGCATTATAATTTAATCAGGTTTTCAGTCCAGTGTTGTCGCCTAGTATGTGCTCAGGCATTTTAAATGAAAGCGTCCAGGAAATATTAAAACAAAAATGGTAATGTGAAATAAAATTGGTAATATTTCTCCTGAAAAAATGAGTCAAATCTAAAATGAGTCCCGGAATCAGGCTAAAAAAATGAGTCATTTTGACTCTATAGAGTCCCTGTGGTAACACGGATCGAGGCATAGGTACGAGAACAGTTGAGTGCTATAATATTCTACTCATAAAATCAAGGTCCAAAAATGTATTAACTTAAGAATTTGATAGAAACACATTACTCAATATGTGTTTACTGTCTAGCATTAAAATTTACCTTCCGGAGATCACAATGAATGGCCCTGATTGTATACGGGACACATAAATTCTGTATGCAATGTGTGACGAAAAAGCTTCCGACAAGCAACAAGCCCAACTCAGTAAGAAAGTAAGAGTACACATTACTCATTACCAACAAGGAAATCGTACATCATGAGCTGAGACCTCTGTACATCACTTTTTTCTTATTACACTCACATTTGCCTTTCCGTCTTACTGTTCGGCTCCTATGACATAATTCATACAGTTTCCTTGACGTGAATGACACTCATGTGCAGCTAACTGAATAACTTATTTCATTATTTAATTCTCAAGAAATGTAATACCCACTCAAGTACTCACGGCACAATCGCAGTGAAAGCCGAATGTCAAGTAGACCGTGTTCAGAAAAGCAATGCTTCCTTCACACTGAAGAGGAAGAGTTTACCTGCAAAGAAAAAGAAAATAAAAAAAAAACACAAGATTAATTAACTATAAGTACAATCGTAATCGAATACACGAGAGGAAGGTAAAGACTGTGGACTTTGGATTGTGTGCGCGCAACTAGAGCAGCAGGGAATAGCAGAGACAGAGATGCGACCAATTAGTGCATTTTCTGATTTACCCAGTTACTCAATCATTCAGACATGAAATGTGCCGGGGAGCGTGTATCGTGGGAGATATGTTCGTCGAAGTGATCTAACTTGGAGTAAGTCAACTAGGAGACACGGTGTATGCACTGACATGAGACAAAATTATTTATTGTCTATGAAATTGAATCTAAAATGAAACAGGAAGTCGATGTTTTTGATTTAAAACATTGCGTTGCATGTATGTGTCAATGATCTTGGGGAACCTGAGCAGGGGCTACGGTTCTTTGGTAGATTTAAAGGGGAAGCTTAGACAGCTTACTGAAGAATCACTGCAAAGCTAAATCTTCCGCTAATGTAGGGAAGGATAAACAGCTATCGAAGACTGGCAGAGTCTTAACAGATTGCAACACTGAAACATGTAGGCCTCAATGAAATTCCACTGGCACCGGCTTATATGGGCGTTAGCTAAATTCAGTTGCCAATACTAGTTTCTGTCAAACTAAATTAACATGCCGAATCCACTAGAGATCCACATCTCCAACGAAATATCTGCTGCCTGCAACATTACATTAGTAGTAGCGCAACTATGAACATCTGAATTTGTTTCTGATGCTTTTTACTGTGAAGATGTGCTTAAAGGAGCCATGCGCATTTTAGTACGTTTACAAAAACCCGCCACAGACAACCACTAACACGAAAAATTAATGAGAATCTGTCAGTTTTATGCTCTGTTAAAGCATAACCCACAAAGCGGGATGTGACATTAATCCTCACCTATTTAGAGCGACACTGGAGATTGCGTTTTATGACAATCTGGAAACGGGGTGTTAAATCGGGATGACTTGTGAGCTGCCGAATAATATATTAATATAAGTATCAAGTTCATTAGTCGAGCATGTTCGAATTGCTTTTAAACACTCCGAACGCAACGGATTTTCACAATTTGCACTTCAAGTGAGAACAAACTTCGTCTAAACCAGTGGACATCTGGTCATGGTCTTAGGCAATCCAAGCGAATAATCAGTCCTTATTCAAACGGGAAATACTCCTTCTCAATCAATATAGTATAAGAAGACTTACGAGCTTTTTTACTGCCCACTGCAGTACGATATATCACCTTAAATCTACACCTTAACTAGGTTTGTCATCTATGCCTCGAAGAGTAAAAAACTTTTGAGCACATCTTGTGTAAATGTCCAACACTTGCCAATAATTTGATAAAGTAAACATATCTTTCGTAGAGAAAAAACTCATATTAGTCGAACTAAGAACTAGAAAGGACCTACCATCTTTCATGGGGCAAGCAGTGCGTTTTTTTTGTTAAGCCTCAGCCCTTCGACACAAGAGATCCATCCTGGTCAAGTTCTCGAAACACCTAAATTTAGTATTTATGCTTATGAAAATGTTGACTTTGTTATATTTTTATCGTGAAGGATTGAAAATGAACGAAACTCAACGAAAATCACAGATGTTTTAATGTAAGTTTTAATGTAAGTATTAATATATATATAATATAATTACGCCGCATGTATTGTCCATAAACTAAACATAATTGAAACTAATTCCATGCTCTTTTCACCAAATATTCTAGAAAGGTGACAAATTGCACTTTACCAAAAAAGCATCAGTCTTTAAAATCCGAAACAAGTGAACCGGATCCATGACTTCTCATTGAAATTCAGTGCTTTACTGGTATTTTCTCATCAAAGTTTCAAGTGACGTCGTGACCCTCATAGGCAGAAACGATATGTATGTGATTCATGGTGCTCATAAAATGCGAAACAAATAGCTCCGTCAGAAGTGTTTAGTCAGACAGTAATTATTTGGAAACTATGCAAATTAGGTTTTCCTCCCACAATGAATATAAAACAGTGTCTCTTCGGTCAACACACTTTATAAAAAAACAAATTGAAACAAAATGCATTCTCGTTTTATTGGAGATTCTTAAAAACAAGGTGTTACTTTAAGTAGGGAACTAACCTTGTAAACTCGTAAAACAACCTTAGAGCGGTAAATGCTAAGCATCTGCATATAAGCGCTTGACAATGAATCAGACTGGTTTACAGTTCACCAGTGTAGCTCGAATTTGAATTAATGTTATTTCCTTTTAAAAGAGATTGACGATATTTTTAAAATGCAATTTCTGGCAATTGCAAGCTTCCTTCTGCTCGACTTGGCCTAATCCGCTCAATTTATATTATTCACGACGACACTTTATCTTTTCCTGTCAATGAGCTAACAACACAACAAAAGTACAAACTTCGGCTTATCTATCAGTTCACACGTTTGTTCGAATCTCTCTTATTTATTATCTGCATTGATAAATAACAAATCATCAGTTCACGCCTGGGGTCAGCGAGAATATAGGTAAGCTTCCTAAACCACCACTCCTCTCCACCTCGCACTCATTCCGGCTGAAATTAACATTTCACCTCAAAATGCGTACCATTCCCAATATCAACGCAAAGTGGCATCACTGTTCGATGTGAGCAAAACAATCATCGAACCACTACAACAACATAGTTTGAGTCAAACTGTTCATGCAATCGACTCAACTCTCCCAAGCCAGACTTCAGTTTGAGACACACATGCCAAGTGTCAACGTCAGAGCGGAGGTTTTCTTTTAAAATTGTGTGCTTTTTAGTGAAATAAAGGTGTAAAGACCACGCCCACACGCGAGTGAAGCAGTGTTCCACAAACAAAAACCGTGATTTCGCATAATTTTACAACTTTAACGACAATTTTTTGCCAAAAATATAAAAAAAAATGAAAAAGGTGTTTTCACTTCTGTTGGTTCTATGTATGAGTGTGCACACGGCAGTGGCCATCAATTGCTTCGTGTGCAACACATCGGACACCACCTCGCCGTTTCAGTGTGGTGAGTGGTTCGAGCGGTATGATCAGCCAGACCTGAAGCCGCAAGATTGCTCATCTGTGCATGAGGCACGGTACTGCATCAAGCACATCGGTCGCTTCGAGGGCGGCATCGGAGCAAAGCGTTACTGCTCATCGAAAGACCTGGGCAACTACTGTGACTACGTCCAGAACAAAGGTGATGCCATGGACTATCGGTCATGCATTTTCACATGCGACACAGACGGCTGCAATGCATCATCGGCATTGGGTGTAAACAGCGTGCTGGCTGCCATGACAGCGGTTGTACTTTTACTTCGTGTTTCTAATAAATTATTTTCTTAAGTTCTTCGCTAAGTAAACCGAACAAAATGTTGTTTTCTTTTGGAGATTGTCAGTTGCTGTTTGCTTTGATTGTGCATCAATATTTGTTGTTGGTCTCGGGTGGAGGGGGAAAGGTGTTAATGGTTAGCACTGAGATGATGAGATGAATCTGGCGTGACTAAGTTGATAAACACATGTTTGTTTGAAGGT
Organism: Eristalis arbustorum; assembly: GCA_916610145.1. Classification (NCBI taxonomy): domain Eukaryota; kingdom Metazoa; phylum Arthropoda; class Insecta; order Diptera; family Syrphidae; genus Eristalis; species Eristalis arbustorum. Next base: position 46,450,173 of record OU744319.1, on the reverse strand, counting down.
TCAAAGATACTGGTACGGGATATAGGAACCGCAGCGTTTGTTAGGTGAGTGTGGTAAGTGCATGTTGTCGGGGCTTCATGTGATTCATTCGACGTAGGATATGTCACGAGGATGCTTCTTCTTCTTTCTTTGGGAAAAAAGCCTGGAATATCAAATGACATTGATGGTGACTGTTGCTGATAATTGTTGAAATAGGGCTAGCGAATGTTATCTTCGTCTGTAACGTTTTGAGTGGACATCGCAATCCGTACTTGTACTTGTAAAAAAAAGTCTGTAGATCCTTAAAATGTATAGATTGACATGCACCACCTTCAGCCATACGCCGCCATGAATAATTTTGACAATAACGACTGCCAAACTCGTCACTTTGTGCATGATGATGCAAATTAAAAGGAAGCTTTACATTACAGAAGAGGCTAAGGCCAGGTGATGTGCTGCCATGTGACTTCTTCAACATCAACAGTCACAGACCAACATAAGAGCCACGATCTTCGTGAAGTCTGCACAGCTGTTATGCAGCTAATGCTGATCATATTGTCGTGATTAATCGAACACAAACAGGTTAATCGAACACAGCGTGTCATCAGTGATGTCTGCAAGCATTCAGGACTAATAATGTTTTCGAGAAAGGATGCCTAACATCGACGGCCACGTCCTGTCATCGAGAGCAACAAGTTGCTATAACTAGCTCAAGCGAAAATTGCGTAATGTTTCACTCTGAACATCTCTCGATAAGAAAAGGACATGGTCCACGTGGGAAACGGATTGCATTGGTCTGATAGAGTGAAACGCCTTTTTCCGCTCCCTGTTTGGTTTATGTGTACCTCTTTGAGAAGTTTCAATCAAGAACTAGATGATCTCTAATGGAACTTAATCAAGTCTAGTATATTAACAAAAGTTAAGGGATCGAACGCATGTACAGCAAACAAATCGTTGACTCCTTGGAGAACAACGAAACAGAAGACATGTACATTTGAGCTGTTGCGTAGTGTTTATTGAGGCTTGGACTAAATCGCTAGAGAAATAATAACCAAATGAAGTGTTCGCATCTTTCATTGCACATGAATCCAAGGGCTGAGATGAGTGGGCAAAGTAGAGTAGTTAGGGGAACCATCATTTCGCACATCTTTTACAATAAAAAACGGTATACGTGCATAGATCCATTATAATCAACTTGTACTGTCATAAGCTGGATGAAGCGGATACAAGGTCTGTGATTCGTGGGTGACAGTATGTGTTTTATAACGTATATAACAATGGAAACTCAGGAGGTTGTAGTAGCTTGAGCAATTGAACACAATTGCATACAAATCAGTGGATCATCATGGAAATTAAATACCCACTTCAAGACCACCAACGCAACCAACAGCTGCCTACGAGCATGATGTCGGAATACCGCTATCCCAGCTGTCCGGGCAGTGAAATAAGTTCGAGTTACTAAGATAGATTTGTAAGCACAAAATGTGCATAAGCGGATAACGACATATACAAGTAAGCTGGAAATATGAAGGCGGTTTTTCAGTATAAACTGTGATGCAACTGCGACCAGGTAAAACAAACGAGGTGCTACGATTTGCCTTTGCGGCAGTATATACCCCACAATGAATGGATTCACTCAATATCAATTATCACTACTGTGGAATATGACGTATCTGAGGTTCACTTCACTCACTCTATTCACGTTCACTACCTTACCAGATGTGGTGCGATAAGTGGCAGCAAATACTGGAAAAAATCTCTAATATAAATTGAGCAACCAAAAACATAAGTGTTATAAGAAAAATGAGATAGTATAGGCTTATACTTGAATGTATTTGATAATGAGAACGAAGTAGTAGAAAAATGCGAACTACAAGATTTGTTATAGAGTTTTATAAAGCTCAAAATTTTATTTGTTAAGTGTTGATTAAATTTTCGAATTTATTAAAACTTACGCCAGCATTTTTATATTGATTGGATATCATTAAAACGAAGATTACTTCCACCTTGAAGTCATTTTAATTCTTTTTTTCACAACAAACACCCGGATAATAGATATGGGTGGCGCTACAGGCCCTAGGGCGCCAGGGTCTCAGCAACCAATCGTGTTGTGCGTGCTATAGTTCTCTCACGAATGGAAGGAACCTACAGTTTAATGCCGAATCCGAACGGATTTGTTTGAGAAGCTTTCTCTGAACAGGAAATACTGTTTGAGCATTGTCAGTGACTCGAAAGAGGTGGGGTCGTGAAAAATGTTTTCGTCGCACAGAGCAGGAATCGAACCTACGACGTCGAGGTTGGGGTCGACGCACATACCCACAACGCAACGGGCCACCATCCGTGGCCCCACCCAGATACGCAATGAATTAGCTGCATTTGAGAAATGTCAACGTTTGTTTGGGGTGTTTTAATTGGAACGTTTTCCACCATGGCTTCAAAAAGTATTCACCTTACCGACAAAGAAACAACGCATTCAACGACCCAAAGTTCTGAATTCTAGTGAAACATTTCGACGGCGTTTTCCACGATATATATGGGCGGCGCTACAGCCCGTAGGGGGCCAGGGCCTAGCTTCTCAGCAACCACTCGTGTTGTGTGGCTATTGTTCTCACACGAGTGGAAGGGACCTACAGTTTTATGCCGAATCCGAACGGCCAGATATGAGAAGCTTTCTCTAGACAGGAAATACCCTTTGAGCATTGTCAGTGACTCGAAAACGATAGGGCTGTGTATAACAAACCGCTAAATTCAGCATTATTCGACAAATTCGCTTAAAATTGAACCATTCACTTCCACTTGTCTCATTGAAAGGCTTGTAGACAACTTCTCCAGATATGTAGTTCTGAGAAATAAAAACAATTGTATCACATTACAACCTGTTATTATTTATGTTCTGTTCTAATTTCCAATTGGAAAAAAAACGCAATATGATGATGTCCATACAGAAAGCTAGAGAGCCAATTTAAATTTCCGATAATTAAAGGCTAATTAGCCTACTTATCTCAGCAGCATTTTTTTCGAAGAAATTGTTAAAACAGGATTTATGATGTGTTAATGACAAACGATCTTGCCAGGAGGAATTTGAGTCACATCACATCACGTCGATCTAGGCAAATCCACATGACTAATTACTGAACTTTTTTATTAGAAGTTCTCTTATTGTTCGCAAGATGCTAAAAGGCTGGAGTGCCTCAACGTGGTCCTTTTGATCCAGGGCTATACAACATATCCATTTCTTGTCTTGCAGAAACTCTTAGATCTATTTAGACCGACGGTAGTTGCATGTTCTCTTCTCACACATAACTTGTTCTATTTGTATCGGGGTTGTTGAACCCCGCTTATATCTGTTTTTCCGAATCGGTGTAAGACAAAGATTCAGCTGTCAATGATAACTGTATGCCTAATCGATCGATGGGATGACAGAATACCTCAGAAAGATGCAGCTAGTATTGTGTACACTGTACAGTCCCAGTCTGTGAATCAGAACCCTACAATCTCGTAGGAAAAATGTACTTAGTCATGTCATTCCAACCCCTGGACACACACAAAAAAAAGCCTATTACTCCCGTTTTATTGTCTTGCGCTAACCAAATGTGAACCCTCTCAATTGTTTGATCTTCCCTACAATGCATTATTCTCAACATTCTCTTCTGTCACCTCCCCTCTATTCTCATGCATCGAAATCACCGTCATGACTGTGAACTGTGACCTCAGCGATAAGACTAAACAAACGTCATCAATCATAGACCTCTTTGATGGGCGTGCCGATAAGACTTGCCTTCTGTCAGAGCAACGAAGATTTATGATTCCGCCCACAACGACAGATCCCCCCGATCGTTTATCACCTGAATCTCATCACAAAACTAGACATCCACATCCCGCATGCACCGCCTTTCAGGTTTGTAAACTATCTGGGTTCAGAATATCAAGAGCATGTGTCGTTAATTACTAAAGTTATACCCGGAAGCTTATTACCGTAATTTCTATTACCTAGCGTATGTTTGATAAAAAAGGGGGAAAAATTAAACAAAATTCCACGCAAGTCGCCCGGCAGAGGGGAGGGCGCGATTCACTTGCATATTCAGATTTTTCACTTAAAATGTCTGGTGTCAGCTAATTAGTTGTTGCGGTGACTTCCCTGTTCTTGGGCAGTGCTGCAGCTGCTGATTGATTCTTATCTACCACGACCGTAGAGGGGCATGCATTGCTGTCAGAATGTTACCAACACTGCCACTACCAATGGCAATGGCAAAGGGGCACTCGCTTCTTCGCTTCATCGCCGATGCGCCACTGGCTATGGATGCTATTCACGCTATGATGATGCAATTATTCCACACTCTCAAGTACGCAATAGAACTGACTTGAGAACAGAGATACATTTCACAATAAGACAGCTCACCGAACAGAATCTCTGCATAGATCGCGACAATCTCTCGCGTTATCTGCGGGACAGTGTATCTGTATCTGGTGAGGAATCTCTCCCCGGACGAGAGCCAAGTCTTCTGATCACAATTCGCGATTGTAATTAAACGTGTAATTAAAACCAGTCTATCTAGTTGCTGGTGTTGGTGGTGTTGCTGGTGGCGAGACGAAGATGAGCGTGCTGCGTAAATAGAGGTGCCATCCGCGGCTAGTTGTAGGTTGTCACTTTGAGAAAGTGTTGACGCGGTACGTTGGGTTCTGCCAGTGCTTACTTTCAGCGCGTTGCTTAATGACTTGCTTCTTGTTGTTCGAATGGGTAGAAGAATCTGCGCACCCAAAGGGAAAGAGAAGTCAACGTTGAGACTGCGCCTGGGACTCTGGGTGGTTCTGTCTGGGTGCGAATTCGTCAGGCGGTTGTCTTTTCTAAGAACATGTCACTCGTCAGAGACACGGTGCGGGGAAGTCCAACAGAAAAGTGAAACTTCCATCTTGAGAAACCGCATGAGAGTCTAGTGAGATGAATACCCCGGTAATGAGGATAGGGAGCCATAAACGTCGTTTATAGGTCTCATTTTGTAATTCCATGCATAATCACCTGGCAGAGAATATGCTTATTAAACGCACACTCTTCTTGTGATGGGATGGAGTTTATGGTTACTTCACACAACTGAGACAACGAGTTGCCGGAATCGTTAATTAGCCGAGCGACGTTTGTGGGCATAGAATGCCGGCTGGGAAAATCCTAGACACAGTACGTGGAACTTTGCCTCGTAAAATGAGTGGTCTTTTGGCGAAAACGGTGACTCATTTCATTAAATAAAGAAATTCTTCGAGAATCCTTTTTGATGCAACATTCGTTTGGTCTCTGCCGTCGATGGTATTTGAAGAAGATGATGAATGGCCTCCACCTAATATATGTATGTACATGGGTTGCTTCAAATCTTGACTCATGTCTTGTACGTGACCAAGGCAGTTAGCTAAGGAATGATTTGCTTTGAAAGAGACTAAATCAGAAATCAAAATTTCATTTCAATTGTAGTTCTAGACCGCATTCAAAGCCAAATAATTGAAATACAATAGTTGACTCTGCAGAATGTTGCGATCAGCTGTTGTTGATGGCTGGCAGGCATTGACTTTCCTCGCGCCTCGGACCTTCGCACCATTCGATAAGATAAGCATGCTCGCCAAACATTTTACATATACACCATAAGAACACATATACGATGCAAGGACAACTTTTGAGAATTCGATAAGAAAGCGCAGTGTCAAATTGACACGGGATTAGCGATAGTTGCTTCTTTCTTCTAGTCTCTGCAGCTTCTCTCATTTTAGGAAACGTCGAACTTCCATCTTGGAAAATCCATCTCGGAAACCTCTACAAGCAGAAGTGTTTCAAGCCTTAGGAGATATTTTGTAGCAGCGGTTGACATGGTTTCAAGCCAGGGAAGAATACCTACATTTCTTGGATTCTTTCTAGGATCTAACGTAGTGTGAAAATTTAATAGATCCTGGAAAGAAGCCAAGAAATGCAGGTCGACACCCACCACACATTTGTCGATATGACAGCGAGCACAGTGACGAGCTATAAAGGCCATGCCTAGTTTTAACATTTCTACCAAACTTGTCAGATTATGTAGGATGACAAGTGAGAATTCCCGCTGCTTCATCAAGTTCGGTAACGAACTCAACGAGACCTTGAAAGCCAAAAAAGGTTTTATACACACTAGCTTCTGACTTTTTCAAGATCATTCTTAAGAAGATCGTCCATCAACAATTGGCAGCTGGAAGTGGGTCTGACATTAAATCACGGCAAAACAAAGTACATATATGTTGTCATCACGGAAGACCGCACAACATAGACGTAATGGACAGCAAAAACATAGAGGTGGAACCTCAAGTATCAGCCATTCAGCCATCTCTCGAAACACCAAGCTTACTTTATATGACATTCTTATCATCCCTCTAGGGCGCAGACAAATGGACGCTATTGAAAGCGAATAGCTGAAGCTCTTGGTCGTCTTGAGAGAAAGGTTCTGTGTATGATCTTTGGTCCTGCTTGCGTTGATAGCGTCTGGAGGAGAAGATTCAATCAAGAGCTGTACAGAGGCATGTATGTACCCAGATATGAATCTGCTGATCCGACGATTAAGATGCCTAGGTCATGTGCAGCGAATGGACACCACATCTTTTTAGCCCGAGGAGCAATTTTGACAACGGGACAAACAGAAAACGTCCTCCATCGAGATAGCACATACAAGGACTTCATTCAACTTGGTGTGCGCAACTGGAGACAGCTGGCGAAAGATCGTGCTGATTGGGTAGGCTTGTTGGTTGAGGCCCAGGTACACCCTCAACTGTAGGCCCGTACCAAAAGAAGAAGATTGACACAGTTCTCTGAATTGCCAGTGTCCCGGCACTCACATAAGTTGGATGCTAACACACTTGGCCATTTCGTCGAGAGAGTTGAAGTCTTTGAGTTGAAAGTGAATGCGCTCTGAGATTTTATCCCTGACTGGCTGCGGGAAAATATGAAATTATCTGTGCTTGATATGACATTGGCATTCCTTTATAAACTACGTTTTTAACTTCTTCGAACTTAATGCTTAAAGAAAGGTCATGATTCATGATGGGAAAGATGTCATATGTCAACAGTAACAGCAAAGCTTGTAAATTTAAAAAAACAGGATTTTACTGGAATTTAATTTGGATTTTATGCTTACGAATACGAATTCAAAAAATAACCAAAAACTAATTCAAAGCATTTAAAGAACCGCCTGAACTTAATTCGAGTTTGAATTGAATTCGAGCCAACAAAATACCCACATAAACTTGCGTTAAAATGAGCAGGGTGGGGAAATGTTTTACTCGTTTACAAAGAACCCATATTTTGTCATACGGGAAGAGACTTTCGTAGATTTTCGTTGTTTTGTACTGAGTGCTTATTTTGCGTACAGGAAAAAAGTACACGACGAGCGGTTGCTATTTATGTTAGGGCAAGATTCATTTCGGATAACATTTTTTTTATATATATATTATTATGGTTGAACACGGAATTCTAAATGTTTTTGGCCGTGTTATTAAGTACTGTGTCATGAAGGTGACATATTCATTTCAAATACGTAGTTACTTTTCAGAATCCAATTTGACATACAGCGCAAGCTATACGTTTGAGGTGGTTTGGATATTTTCTCTCTCGCAATAAACTTGAACTCTATAAGGGACAAGTAAAGGTTCACATTTTGTCTGTAATAAAACAATTTCATTTTCGAACAAGAGCCGATAACACTGTCAGACAAAATTGCGTAAGGTATACGGTAATATGGAGGAGGCTGGCTGAGATTTGAAACACAGGTTCAACCCTCAGTATAATTGATGACAGATTACAGGAATTCAATAAAATTCCAATATCACCTATATATTTTACAACAGTAACAGGTAAAGACACAATCTTGCATGAAGTTCATACACATGCATCAAAATAATTTAAAGCCCCTCAAATGCACTTATTAGATGGAAAGTAAAAAGACTATGTCACAGAGGTTATACCTAGATTTATAATTGGGATGGATCTATTAAACAACTAAAATGCGATATTAAATATAGGTAGACGAAGGAACTATCAGTCTAAGCAATCAAATATTAAATTTTATAAACATTCTATACCCCCTAAATGAAGTGTGTTCTCTGGAAACTGAATCCAAGATCAGTCAAATAAAACTAGCTCATTTAAATACAGAAGAACATAAGGAAGTAGATAATCTTTTAAAAAGATTTAGTAACCTATTTTTCAAAGAACGTGATAAATTAACTAGCACTCCAGAAGTTCAGCATGAAATCGTCACAACAACCGATCAACGATCAAAGCGAAATTGTATAGGTATCCCTCAAGGGAATTATTCTAAAGAGTAATTCCACATATTCGAGCCCACTCATTGGTGTTCCGAAAAAAAGGACAACTCTGGCAAAAGGATGTTTCGGATTGTTATTGATTATAGAAAATTGAAATTGAAATAACTATCGACGATAAGTTTCCTTTACCAACTATGGATTCCATACTAGATAAAATCGGGAAAACCCAATATTTTACTACGTTAAACCTCGCGAAAAGATACCATCAGATTATAATAAAAGAGGAGGACCGCAAGAAGACAGCTTTCGTTACACCTCACGGTCTATATGAATTCATAAGGATGCCATTTGGTTTGAAGAATGTCCCTGCGCCATCACAAAGACTAATGAATGATATTCTTAGGGATCATATTAATAAAACGTGCGTTGTTTATGTGCATGACATCCTAATATTCAGTACCACATTAAAGCAATAACAACCATTTTCAAAATACTAGAATCAAAACAACTCAAAATACAAATCGACAAGCGCAATTTTATGAAAAAAGAAACCGAGTTTCTGGGACACGTCCTAACGAAGGAAGGAACAAAACCAAACCCAGAAAAAACATCTGTAATTCAGCAGTTAGCAATTCCAATAACGCAGAAAGAAATAAAGAGCTTTTTAGGAATAAGAGGGTATTATAGGAAGTTCATACGAGACTACGCAAAGGTAGCTCAACCAATAACGAAGTACCTAAAGAAAAACGCAAGAATAAATGTTAACGACCCTAATTATATCGAAGCTTTTGAAAAATTAAAACTTTTAATAGTGTGATTAGCAACGAGGGAAATTCAGCTATAAGAGCTTAGTTGTACATGTTGGTTTACAGGCTTTTGTTTAGGACAATACGATATTGCCCAATCTGTGTGCTCTGGGCGTCTGACCTCGACAAAACGACGTTAAAACCTTGGTTCCAGTCAGCGTTGGCAGGCAGGATGCATTATGGGCAATGGACCACACACAGTTTTAGTGACAAGACAAAAGCTACAAATAACTCTGTTGCCTGGGTAACCTAAACTAAATTAGAACTCCTTGAGCAATATATTACAATTAAAAAGCTAAAGAGCAATTGTGAAACCTCCTTAAAAATTGCTTAACACACGTTAATTTCAATTCTACATCCAATATTCTCTCATCAGTGGAAACGAGTGCTGGCATCTGTACATTGCTCACCAAATCAACAGTCAACAGCCATTTACAAACAGAAAAGGTTTTAAATCGCTTGCGTCATCTACACCATAAAAGTTCAATTATCGAATCACAGCAGTGCTCCGTCATGTCATTGACAGCGGTGAACCACAGAGAGCCTGGGCAGCAGTTTATTAAGGCAAAATTTTTGCTTCAACGCCAACGCTTTGCGGTGGGCTTGACGAAGATCAAAAGCCCGACTAATGTACGTACTGGGAAAAAATATGAATCAAAACTCTGAGTGAGGTCGCCAAGCGCATTCTTTTCGCAGGCAACTCCAATGGTGTCAAAGAAATATGTCTTTTAATGGTAAAGTGGACAAAATCCGTCACAAAGCAATCCAAATATGGAGACACTTGGACAAACAAGTCTGCACAAATGTCAGCGCGGACCATGGGCGTTGTAAGCACAAACGCACACACAGCCGCTGTCAACCTCTGGCGTGAGTGACGTGACTCATTAGCACCTTCTCAGTTTCTTATGCCTCTTCATGGCAAACATTGCCAACTGAAAAAGGGAATAAAATTAAGCACTTTTGAAAACAAAAAAACGTACAAGCGAGGGAACATGTGTATGTACGTGATTATACATATATTCACCGCATAGTTAAACGACACAAGGAGAGCGCGTTGGTCACTAGCCGAAGCTGCTGCCGTCTTGCAGCACACGGCCCACAAGAAACACCAAGAAACGCAATACGAACGAAAGGTGAATTCGCAAAACAGGATGTCTAGCTTCCTGAGTACCTGCGCCATCACTGTCTTCGTTATGGCACCGCATCCCGTGCGGCGTGTTCTCACACACGCACGCAGAACGCGCCACGCAGCGTCGTTGCGCCATGCTTAATCCCGTGCGTAGCTATTCAATGCCATATCACCGTCTGAATTTTATTATCCAACCTTTTTGTTGATTTTATGTGTACTTCATTTGGTCGCTACAACGCAGCGCCTCGCTTTCGGTACCCAAGGCATAAGCATGAAAATGTCAATGACACCAATATATAATTTGAAGAGCGGTCTCAGGCGCCCGAGTGTGTGTGGCAGGTGATTTCGCAGGTCCGCCTCTGGAGATTCACTTGGCTTTTTTCTTCCCTTCTTTTCATCGTTTTTATCTTTTCATTGCCCGGGGTGTTGGCCGAGGTGTACTTGTGTGCGCCTACCTCCCCATAAAAAGGTAAACGCCACTAAAGTTTATCTTCATGGCTGCGCACACACACAAGCTCGCGCGAGCACTTATTCGGAAATTATGAAAATTATCGAAAGGAAAATGATCTTCAAAAACAAAAAAGTGTCTATGCCGACAGGCGGCGACGCGACAGCGACGACAGTGTGGGAGATCGCAGAGCCCGCCAGCCGAGACGAGAGACCGTGTCTGTGGAAAAAGTGAATGAGACTGGCTATTATGTGGCAGATTATGACTGTACGGCCGGGTGGGCTCAGAGAGTGGAATACGTGACCGAGGAACAATGAAACCTCAGAGTCATCTCGAAGATGTGCGGATTCGCTGGCGGTTGTGTGACTGCTGGTGCGGGCGGCAGTCGACGAAGTGTTGGTGTACCTTTCGTTTGCGGTTGTGACACGACACAAAAGAAGAGCAAACGTGACCTTCTTCCGATCGCTATGCGAGCTATCCGAGAGTAGTTTCGCTTTTGGCCCGAAGAAAGTGTTAACGCCGGCTGTTTCTTTTGTTATTCAAAGTTGTTGTCTATTTCTTAAGCGTTGTTTAATGACTGAAGCTCTGAGATACAGTCGATTTGGAAGATTATGAATGCTTTTCGTTCTTATGTGAAATGAGAACATGAAAGTGAGTGTGAGTACGAGTCTGATATGGATTGTCTCAGAGAAAGGTATCAATCTCGGGAGAGACTTTTCTGGGGCACGAATGAATGGAAATGGAAACTGTCAGACTGTCGGATTGTTTAAACATTAATCAGATACATTTCTCTGACCTTGTCGGTCTATCGCATTTTGGCTTTTGATGCGGCAATAATATTTCTGTTGACTGCAGTTTGAATGCCTCAAAAGTGGGTTTGTGGTTTCTTATGGAAGAAAAATAAATCAGAGGAATACGGTCACAGAGTTTTCCGTGTTTCTATAGAGTTTTAATAGACCGGGTTAAAGCATGTCTAGAACGTTCTTTACGATGGGAAGCCCTTCCGTAAAGTTTCCAAGCTGACAACATTGCTCTAGTTTTGTTTTCCACATTGTTTTGCTTTCTCGTGTGACTGTGTTCGATGGCATTGGAAAGAGAGAAAATGCAAGGTTTACATATGAGCATCAGAATTGTATTCTTTTGCATTTCATAATCCCTTCTTCGTCTTTGATTGGCGTTACAGTCCGGTGTGTACCTGGGCCTCAACCA